>CM062245.1:15367274-18009515 GCA_031216285.1 Syzygium syzygioides | reverse complement strand
GCTAGTGCCGGTTGCCCTTATTGAGACACCGACAAAGGAGGGGCAGATATCTCTCAACCCCTCCATCCTGTCTTCTGTTTTCTCTCCTTCACAAAAAGGTTTTCTTGGTGTGCCGGAGTACGATCACATAAGCAAATGAGGGTTGTACGAGGACTAAATTTGCCCGATTCAAAGAGCACAAGGACCAAATCAACATTGATCAAGAATTCAAAGACTAGTTCTGACATTGCCTAGATAATTTATATTCCAACCAACATACAGGTCTTGAAACAAGTTTTGACGAGATAGATATCGACAATCAAATGCACGTGCACATTATCGTTTCACATGTAGCTATATAGAATTAGAATCTAAAAGCTTCATCGAAAACCTGGTGCCCATTAGAACTGAGCCTCGACACACCAGCAACAAGGACAGCAACTCTTTTGGTGAAGATTTCTGAAAGCACATTAGTACAAGAAAAAAACGCCCCAATATTAGAAAATCCGACATCTCCGTATTAGCGAGGCAAGTACTAGAGAGCCTAAGTATGTAGAGTTGATTCATTGCTATTTGCTCTCCCGTCAGGCTAGCACGTAAGAGAATCTCTCAGCCAGGAGAAAAGGATCAACATATACATTCTTGAGGTTCACTATTATGAATCCCTAGTTCGGGTCAATACAATAATTGCAAGCACATATATCGAAAGATTTTCACTTCATTCTCTTAGTACCAATTGCCCTAGAGTTTAAATTAGTTATGTGAATTCATCAGACAAGACACAGTCCATCCGAAAAAACCTCCTTTGATTGCTTAAACTCATTCGAGGCAAAGTGTAAACAATGCTAACACGTTTACGTAATGAGGCACAAACTTCACAAGCTTCTACAAGATTAGCATTGCTGAATTGAGTGTTTGATAGAGCTTTGAGAACGTTGCTTTATTTCAAAGAAGTCAACCGAGAACACGCCGTGGACCTCTAAGAGCAAAGATCAGCTGGAAGTCAAAACAGAAAGAAACTCAAAACTAGTGCCTTCACGGTTTCTGCATGTCCAACTTTACATTTAAAAGGATAATTTCCATCTTAATGATTTTTTAAACACAACTGAAGATCAAAATTCAGACCCTAGAAGAAAAACCAAAAGTCCCTATTTACATGCAATAGCACCAACCCGGATGAATGTATGGCCACTGATGACTCAGGACGTTTAGAGCCAATTCACTGTACTAATCCATCATCTACTCTTCACAACTACTTTTTGCCACTATATCATTTGTCAACTCTTACTGCTTCATTACTAGTGCATCAGCTCCACATCAACGAAAGAAACTCATCAATAATTGCCCGTGGAATCAGAAGCACATTAATGTTGCAAATTCGCAACAAATACCAGGCTTTAATCAGAAGCACATGGAGAAAAATATGATTCAATGACTTTCCATCGCGTCAACAAGATAAATGTTCTTTCTTTCCCCTTTTTCTCAGCCTATCTACTCTGACAGAGAATGATATGACTCCAAGGACAAGCGCCTATTTTTCCATGCCAGTGTGAATAAACGGAACAGAGTGAGAGACACTTTACCCACCTAGCTAAGACCTTTTTTAGCCGTATAAAACTTATTGCCTAAAGGCTTGCTATTGTTACACATCTTATTGCATAAAATCTTCATAATAATCATCACTTATCACGGAGACAAACCTCTCCAGCCAAGGAAGCTGATGCAAATCTTTAATAGCATCTATGTATGAGTCTGTACAGCGCGGAGGCGATTGATATGGATGGTGATCACTGAGACTGAAGCCACCAGCAAGAAATCTTTGAATGAGTGCCAGCTGTGATCTCTCTTGGTCCGAGTATGCATCCATTATCATGGGGAGTGAATTGAAAGTTTCCCAGGCCCATTGTTCGGATTCTTGAGCTGAATGTGAAACTAAATCCTCAGAATTGTCTTCGTCCCAGAATGCACATTGACAAGTCTGTTGACCTTCTCGGTATTCAGCACCACAAGAATAACAGAACTCATGGCGGCACCTGTTAGACAAAGTAAACAGAATTCAGGTTAAACTGATTAAGCAGTCCAATGATAAATGATATAGTAAAAACTAATGGGTGCTGTATTTGGAGAGTGCAATGCCAGCACTCTTAACACTAGATTAAGAAATAATGTGTAAGTTTTACTTCGGTATTTAAACCAGTGAGACTCATCAACAATGTGATTGGTTTGTCTAAGTACCTAATTGACATAGTATTTAGTAAACAAATTTTTGCCAAAGCTATTGATGTGTTCACATTCATTATCCTGCACAGTATCACAGCACTCTTCACCCCATGATTAGATGCAGGGACACTGCACCAGGTACATGCCTTGCATAAAGGATGCAAGAGCCTTCTAACCTATAGTATAGAAAACCCCAGAGTGATCTGATGATTGGAACCAATGAAACTGTCATTCCCATCTGTTACACCTAGCTAGAATACAAATAATTCAAGTTCCATTGACAGCAAAGTAATTGTTGAAGTGCCAAGTTCTTCTAAATTTCTAGAATATCTACTCCATACTTCCAAGTGCAAACTGCCATGCTGATCTAAGTACCCTAATATTCCAGAAGAACGAAAAAAGCCTGATATTTTCAGGTAAGAGTTAAAGTTTTCGATGCCATTTCAGCATTTTACCCTGCATAGAGGAAACTGTCATCACTCATAAACAAACAAGTCCTCTCACCAGCATGTCATATGGTAGCAACCCTGAGTAAGTTCAATCATTCTACGACACTGCTGGCAACGCCTCCATCTCTTGCTTGCTGCTAGACGATGCAAAGTGAAGTCTGCAGCATCTCTTTCATCTGCTGGAAGATCTTGGTACTCTTCACAGGTCAATGAAGAGTGCCAGGGGACGCCACACTCCAAACAAATAAACCTCTGACAAGCCGGACACTCAATGCAGCTGTTTTCTGACTGACTTGAAGAACTTGCCCTGGCTGACAAGCATTCCTGAGGATCGAGCAGGACAGAACAATTTGGAAAGGGGCAATAGATTTTATCAGAATGAATATTTGCTTCCCCGAGGACTCTCTCCAGAGATTCGTATGAAGCAAGTGGAAGGAAATACTTGCACTCAGCAGGGGATACATAGTATTTGCATTTCAACTGGGGACATCTGATAGGAACTTGAGAAGTTTGTACTTTTCCATCCACATAAGTTCTCATACATTGGGAACAGAACTTGTGTGAACATTTCATGGTGATCATCATGGGCGATGGTCTATCCTCACAACAAATAGAACAGTGGTCAAGAGACTTCTCTCTGTCGACAGGATATGAAACAATCCCAATAGCCACTTGGGCCAGTCGGCTTGCCCTATCCAGCTCATTACTGGACACAACTTCCAAAACAAAGGTATCAAAATTAACTGCATGTTCCAGTATTCTCTGCCTCAATGCAACAAGGAGTGGAATCTCAAGCTTATCTTCATTCACTATCTGTCAAAAAGCACCCATGTTACACATCCATTTATCATAAATGCACTGCATATCCAACATGCAACCAACAAAGAGATAATTTCAACTACTCACAAATATTATATCAAATATTAACAGATACATCCTGTTTATAGACAAGCTTACCTGATCATGTAACATCTTTGAATCGGTAAAGGCATAAACATGACGGATGTTGTTCTGTGAAGCCTCCACTAGACCATCCATCAGAGCTAAATACTCAGCCACAGATTCATCCACAAAGAAATCCAACTTTTTCTGCACCTGGATACTAGGAAGATCAGCTAACCGTTCCATGGACACCCCAATTCCAGAAAGCCCAATAGCACAATCCCCAACCTCGTTGATCGAAATTCCCTTGAAGAACAATTTCACTGAGAATTCACCTAGAAGATACTTGGGCTCCTCTTTAACTACTTCCTCAGTCTCCCTCCATACTTCATCATCTTCACAACAACTGCGGAATTCTTCCTCATCTTCCTCCAGCTTAACTTCCCTAGCCATTTTCAGTGAGGAGCTATCGCAAGAAACTGCTCGTCCATCCATCTTCGACAACTTAGTTGAGAAGAACACTATGTCCAAATGATTTTTCTTGAAAAGTCTGAATTTGTCAGCATTTACACGCACATTTCCAATTAACAGAGGAATCCATCTTCAACCATAAAATGGAAAATCAATGTTAGAGATAATTCAAAATCTGTATAACAATAATTCATGTGCATCTCCAAATTTCAGTTTTCTAACCAATTACAAAGAAAGACTCTAATCAAAGTCAATCACTTCTGTGAATATCATGCTGAGAAATATTTAACAACATACAACCTTTTGGTTTTCAAGGTGTTTCCACAAATCAGACAATAATCCACAAGATGAGTCCGTATAGCAACACAAAATGGGTAAAGTGGTAGCCTTCTAGGTTTCTTCATGCAAGTGAGGATCAATCAACTGACTAATAAAGACTTCCAACTACCCATCTATTCATACACACAAAAAATACGAAATGGAATGAATAAAGCACACATATGGGGACATCATAAATCCATAGGCACTGACTACTATACTTGCCCCCAATTGCACTAGGGTTTCAATTTCACACAGTATAATGAGAAAGCTCCTTATGACCCAGAAAAAGAAAAAAGAAAGAGAACTAGACAGGTAATGAGACGTCCAACTCTGACAGAGAATCCCGCAATAAGCCTCTCATCTGACAAGTGCTGCTTTACCCCCTATTCTCTACAATACTTCATCTTTTATAACTAGGACAGTCAATTACCGGCGCATTGGAAGTTAAGCTTTTCTTTTACATGAATAAATTGCTTGAGAATTGCCAATGAAATGCTAAAAGAATGTTCTATCCTCATAGTCTGGAATAGACATGATGGGCTGATATGATATGTCATTGACCATGCCGCTGAATATCGCGTGCTTCTTGCACCATTATATGATATGTAGCCTAGCATGCATGCTTTAGCAAGACTGTAGCCTTTAAGTGGCTAGATCCCTGCAGCCTACAGGAATCAATTGCTTGGCTTTCAACTCAATACCGATTGATGCAAAAATGGGCACTAGAAAACTTAATGTACTACCAGAAGCTTATTCCTCTCTGGCTTTCCACAAAATTTGAGTTGCTGGCTATCCTTTCTGCAGCTTATCATATTATACATTACTACAGTAGTACTTACTTTAAAAGAACTCATGGTTCAAACCTAGCTCCAAAAGACGAAATTATTATGAAAGATATTGCAAGTGCTCACACTCGAGGCTGCTCTCACTCTATAAGTTTCTTACTTGCTTCTTCATTGCTCAGCAGCAACAATGCTTTCCACACCATGTGCAGATTACCACAAAATATAACGACTTAGCTACCCTCCAAACAAAGAAATAGATCAGAGGACAAGAGAAGAGATATATATTACCTTTCCACTACGTCTATTAACCATCAAAGCATAGATCTTTTGATTACAAAGAGTACAGACATGGGAATCCAACTCTTTCAAACATTTGTGGGAGGAAGCAATGAAAACCAGAAAGAAATAGCAATTTTGCAACCTCTATATGCATCACAATTTCTCAGGAAAGCACCCGCGAAGAAGCCAAAGCTAACCCAAGAAACAAGGAATACCAAGATGAGAACAATATGAAACTACTCAGGAAAGTAAGGAAGGATAAAAAAAAGGATCTTTAATTTGGAACAACAAAGCAAAGTTAAATTCGTAAGACGACATCAGAAACCCGCAGACAGGAGCATCAAGCTTAATCCCAAACTACCGCAAAATCCAACCCAGTTAAATATATACGCACCAAACCAGAAGAACATACATAGCAGAACACCCACAAACGAAAATCTCAACAAAAAGGAGAGAGAGAGAGAGAGAGAGAGAGAGAGAGAGAGAGCAAAAAAAGAAAAAAGAAAATGGAATCTAGCACGAGCAAAAGAAACTGCTCACGTCCAATTCAATCATTCTTGGGTCAGGCACAAAACACATGCTTTTTTCCTCTCCTTCAAAAACAAAAGCCGATCTAATAGATTTCTTGAAAAAAAAACCCGAAACCTCGGCAGCGTTCAAAACCCAAAAACGAATGACCCTCTTAGACTTCTGACTCCTCTCCAGGAACTCGGATTCCCGCGAGCTACAAAACAAGCGGCAGACTGAAGATTGCTTCGCATGCGTACCTAAGCAGCGTTCTTGGCGATCTCTGCGTCGGATCTCACCATCGGTTCGCCCTCCCAAAGATCCGGTTTCTCTCCTTCCACACACGGGGTCTCCGTCGTCGCACCATTCGGTGCCCCCAACCTTAGCAGAAGCTGCCGGACGCGGCAGTGTTGACTGCGAGGGAATTCATCGTCAGGCTTTTGCAGAGAGAGAGAGAGAGAGAGAGAGAGAGGCAGAGGCAGAGGTAGAGATGCTACGCAGGGAGGAGGAGGCTTCGTCAAGATTCCCATCAACAACTTGTGCGCGTTTTTTTTTTTTTTTTTTTTTTTTTCATCAAGGCAAGAAACTTTAAAGAAACGGAAAATGATAGGAAGCAAAGCCAGTGACCTTATTTTTCTACACGCAACCTTGGACGACCCCTGATTCACATGATACGGTGTCGTTTGGAGCATAGCGAGATGAACCCCACCCACACCATCCCACGCGCTGCGACTGCGTTTCCATTCGTACTCTCGGCCTATGTGTTGAGACACCCGTCGGATTCACAAAATCCAACGATCACGATTGTTCGCGAGAATAAGATACTGTCTTTTTCGCAGAAAATCGATAATTTGAAAATCATTTTTCTTAAAAATAATTAATTATATTGCGTAAAATAATTAGATAATAAAAATCAATAATAATTTATATTTAAATATTTCTGTGAACCGAGAAAAAAATTTTTATTCGTTCATTTTCATAATCGAGATGATAATTATTTTTAGAAAAATATTTTTCAAATTATTAATCTTCTAACGAAACAAACGCACACTACACATATTATAGAGTCATATTTTTTACACAATATACTATAATGCTTTAGATTATTTTCATCATAATCCATTGGGTGGAGCTATTTTCACTTTTTATATGGCTAAATCCATCCAATTCTCATTAAAGAGTTGGATTTATTCTTAATCTTCCAATTGTCGTAAACCCCCAATTTATTTTCTTTCCCTTTTTTTAATTCTTAATTTTATGTAGAATTCTGACCAAAACAAAATTTATGTAGAATCTAATTATATAATTACGAACATCACATATTACTTTTCAGTGGGTATTAACACAAATAAAGCAAAAGAAAGTCAACCTCAAAATAGTATTAACGACACTTAAAATGCGTAACCTTTTACTTTTAATACGTGCTTTCATTTTATTGGTCTTTCAAGATCATCTATGCATAAATTTTCTTATGAGTTGATATTCTATTTTAAGTACATAAATTCTGAGCTCCTAAAATACATGGCTGACCTCATGAATACGTATTAAAGTTACATGTACCGGAAGTGATGAATTTTTGGTTATTTAAGACAAGGAATTAAGGAAAGAGAGACAGAGAGAATCATGGGTGAGTGCTGGTTCTAGTGGCCTACGACAAAAAGTGAGGTTCGCTTTGCTGGCATTAGCTCCTCATCGACTTTCATCTAATTACTGCGGCGTGCAATATTTGCACCCGACCACATGCATTGAACCCACCAAGTTTATATCCCTGTTTTTTTCTTATTGGGTTTGTTTTTTCAATTTTTCCCAAAAAAAATTTATAATAGAGAGATACCAAGCAGAGACCGAACAACCCGAAGGCCATAATACATCTTATAAGTTTTATAAACTGGTTAAGTTCAGACTTTTCGCATATAAAGATGGCATTAACACAAAACGGTTTACAAATTTATTTGAAGGATTTCGAATGAAATGCCTTCAATTTCTAAATTGGAAATCTCCTTATGTCCCTACCAATCACTCTAAGTCTAGAGATGGAGGAGAGTAACCATTTTTTATGTTCGTGTTTGATTCCTTTTATGTGACGTTAAGCGTGTGAGGCACGTAAGTGGAAGGATAAAAAGGAGGAAGTGAGATTTGAACATCATAGTTCTCAAGAGTGGGAGGGAGAAGAGATAGTGATAAGAAAAGTACTGGGTGTTAAATCAACAGAAAAAACCTTCAATCAAATTAATTTTGGGGAAAATATTAATATGATAACTCTTTCTATCAAAGCCACTATGATGCCCTACATTGATACTAATATTATCATCGAACACTTCATCTCTATCTCGTCATGAAAAAACTATGTTTCATATAATTTTCACTCGTGTGAGTTAGATGTAAATATGGACTAAACACTCCTAGTGTATCAACTCCTCACTCTACTAAGGGCAAATAATTCCATATTATGCGACACTTAGAAGTATGGTTGGCATCTTGTTTCATTCACAAGATTTATGTCGTATTTTATGAGTTCGAAAGTTATCATAAAGTGTGCTTTTCCATTAAAAAAGCAGTTCTTAATTGATTGATGGAGCAAATTTAGCTTGGAATAGGAAAATTGATCAACAAAATGAAACCTATAGTTTTATCCGTGCCTCATAAGCTTCCAAGAGCCTTCACTCATCTCAATCAATTTTTTAATCAAACTTATCGACTGGATCATGACTTTCCAGTTATTTCATTAACCCCATTCATTGGCAGACCACTTTGTCAGCCTCAAACAAGGGTTATTCTAACAAGACCAGGCACGTGGGTTTTTGTCCTTTCCACGCGGAAAAATGTGCAATTGCTTTGACTTTTCAAAGCCCTAATCGTCTTTGCAAATGGATGACAGTTCTGTAAACGAGGACCCGTTGCCCCACCGTTTAATAATAAGACCATAATGATTAGCCACTGCCCCCGAGGAATAACGCTATATTCTAGTGCATATTTTAAGGTTGAGAGAGCTGTTTCTTTCAGCATGGGACAGATTGTGATCAGACTTGTCGAGACAAGCCACAGACCATGGAAGTCATTAGGTATTGTAATATCTTGCATCGTAACGCAATTACTTTAGATGAGCTCATAGATTGTGATGGTTTTGATGTCCTCCATCTCACGAGCTCATTAATTGTGTGAAGGAACCACGCCATGGTTCCAACATTGGCCCTTATAGATTTTAGGAAAAAAATCGTTAAAAATCTCAAATTATACCCATTGAGACATATTTATTCTAAACTTTTTTTATGTGACACAAAAACTCCTAAACTTGTCCCCATATGACACATTTATGCCCCGTCAAGATTTCGTTAATGAGCATCGTTAAAAATATGTCCACGTGACTTAAGTGAAATAAAAAAATATTAATATCACGAAAAATTTCAAACTGATACACTTGTAACAAATTTATCCCAAATTAATTGACCACCAAAAACCCCAAATTGATATACTTGTAATAAATTTACTCTCTATCAATTTCCGTTGAATTTGACCGTCAAATTACTGAGTTAGATGACACATAACAGTTGTCAGATGTACCAGTTTGGAGCTTTATCCCTCTTTTTATCGCATGTTTACCAATTTGTGATTTTTCATGGTATTAATCCAATTTTCCAGAGGGTAAATTTGTCATGAATGTACTAGTTTGGAGTTTTTGTTAGTCAAAAATTAGTTCAGGATAAATTTATCACAAGTTTATCAGTTTGAGGTTTTTGTGGTCAAAAAATTAATACGAGGTAAATCTTTCATAACTTTACCAATTTGACGTTTTTCATGGGTACAAGTTTGGGTTTTTTATGTCACAACAAAATAATTTAGGGTAAATATATCACATTGGGCATAGTTTGGAATTTTCGATGTTACAAAAAATAATTCAGGATAAATTTGTCATGATGAATATAGTTTGGTGATTTTGATGATTTTTTCCTTAGATTTTAGGGTTTACTTTGTTTACACCAAGTCTATTGACCTCATTGATACAGCCCATTAGACTTTCTTATATGACATGTTTAGATGAGATCGGAAACTTCTTGGTATCGATGTACATTGGTTCGTGCACGAAGCAAATTAGATCAGCCATCAATTTAAATATTGATTTATTGACTTAATTGTATAGATCTATGTCGACGTAAGTCTAGACAAGATATGTGACGCCAATAAAATAACAATCTCAAACATATAATAGTTTTCGGGTAAAAGCGGTATTTGAAGCGCCTGGGTGCCGCACATAAGTAGCTTTTCAAACTCTATGTATTGCACAAGTTCATTTCTTCAAATTTTATAGTTTGATAGTGCCACATTCAAGATTGCTTGATTCAACAATTTTGGTTTAGGCTGAGTAAACAAATTAAGAACTCATATTAATGTATCAATATTTTCCACATATGTGATCGAAAATTTTAAAATTACTATATATTTAAAATCATTTTCAGTTACTATTAAGAAGATAAATATAAGATTTAAAATGATGATAATATCATCAATCGACTTGAGGGTTTGGATGTTTAATATTATACAAAAAGAATACATAGTGTATTCGTAATTATTTTGGCCCGACATAGTGTATATATTAATTAATTTTACAATTAAAACCTTATTATGCTTTTTATGGCTAACATGGTCCCAGATATTTTATTTCACTTTTATTTCTCTTGTATTAATCTCATTTTTTGTTACTTTTGCAACTTTTGTTGGATTTTATTGTGGTGCACGTCATTAATGGCCCATATGTGGTTTAGGTTTAACAATTATTAGGTGCTAAATTCCTATTAATTAATAAAGAGGTATATTCTAATTGCTATTCACCCTGAAAGATGATATGACTATAAAAGACCTTAACTAGAACCTGGTCTCCTTGCAACCCTAGAAAAGAACAGCAGTTTTCTTTCCATCAAGAACGTCAGAAATCCTAAAAAGGTTCAAGAGAGAAAAACCTATTTTTTAAAAAGATTTCCCATCTATAATTGATTTCTTCACAAGAAATCATCATGGATGAAGGTATATCTCTCGTTTATTATGATATTGTGAAAATCATCTTGTTCTAAGATTTTGGGTATGGTGTTGATGCAAACATTAGGGTTTGATTTGCGTAGAATTGATTTGATCTTACAATTTTATGAATAGATTTCAATGGTGTTACTGCTTTTTTAAGTAATCAATTATTGTACAATTACAAATTTATTTAGTCTTTTTAAAAAATATAAGATTCTTGGCTAACATGGTACCCAATATTTTCTATTTGATAGTTTTATTTTTATCAAAATTTCTAGTTGATACGGAGTATCTCATTTTTAGTGCTTTTTTGCGATTTTGCGAGGAGCATGTGATATTAAATTATCAACAAGGGTTCAACCACCACCCCCCCCCCCCCGGCGGAGTAGTGTCGCCTAACACAAAAATATGTCATTTGATGTTAAAATAAATTGGAAAATTTAAAAAAAAAAGAACTGAAAATTAGAAATGAGGAGGGTCCCCTCACGGTCTCTCTTCCTGTAGCCTTTTTTTTTCCTTTTTATTGTTTCAGTCTTTTTAAATCTTTCTCTCTTTTTTTGTTGTTATGTAACACTTACTTGGCGCCACTCTTGTACTGTTTGTGCGAAAAATTTTAAAAATAAATAATAGAGATGGTATATAAAATTTTCATTCATGAAAAAGCTTACAGAAGGATTAATTGGGAGGATGACCACAAGTTTTAAGATATAAACACACGGAATGAAAATTATATATGACAAACTCAAGTGCCGGATTGATACAAGTTTTTAAGATAGTTTCATTGTTCCATACAAGAAAATTACTCAATTAGTTCTAAACCTACTACACATGCCAATTCGATCATAAATTTTTAGATTTTTCCAATTTATTCTTAAACCTTTACACGAAATCCTAATATAATACTTTCATTCAATTTTTGTTGAAAATTGATGACGTGACGATCATGTCATCATTGACCGTCCTACGCGGCACACTGTCCCATTAGTGACTTTTAGGCAAAAAGTGGGCCGGAATGATGATATTGGAATTTCATGCAAATATTTGGAACTAATTGGAAAAATTGAAAAGTTTAGGACTGAATCGACATCTGTACAATAGATATAGGAATGATCGGATAATTTTCTTGAGTTTGCGCGCGCACATCAAGGAGAGGGTGGTGGGTGAGGTTGATGAGCCACTCGCAATGCACACTAGTAAGGCTAAAATTCACAAAAGTAATAATTATTTAATCCAAAGCCAGTTGTTAATATGGTAGCTAGGGTGGGTGGAAAGCAGGCGATCTTGTTGGAACATTGCATCCGAACCCAACGAAGGGGACGAAGAAAGGACAGACGGGCCTTGAGTCATCCTAGTCATTGCAGTGCACATATTCTACCAATTAAAGCCATTTAAATTGGATCGAGCCAATCATATCGAACGCACTTGATCTTTGAGTTGGATAACATGGGAGGCAATGTTGGATCCCATGTATCTGTCATAATGTGTTCAAGACCATTTGAAGAGAAACAGAGAATATGACATTCGCTTGCAGGCTTGAAAGCTAACCAAATAATGCAGAATTGCAGATGGTATTCTACGCACTTTGGATAATTTGCACTGTATGGTGTCTCAATTTATTTTGTTACTCACTTCTTGTCAGAATTGGACATGGAAATCCTTGGTATACTTTATTATGGGCAAAAGTTCTCAATTAATCTTAAATCTATTACATGGATGTCAATTAAGTTTTGAAATTTTCAATTTTGATCATTAGAAAGTCCAACCTAAAAGTTTAAACAGTTAGATAAATGCGTGATTTTATATTTAAATATTTTAACATCCCCTCACACATAGGCTAGTCTGAGCCTCAAGCGTGAAAACATTTAATCGAGAAACCAAATAGGGACATGGAAGATTTGAAATCAAGACATCCTGTTCTATTGCCATGCTCATAAAACAGTTGATAATTATCCACAAAATCTCATTTGTCTTCATTTAATAATTTAAGCTTTTTAGATTGGACTTTTTAATATTGCCAATTCAGTGTTAAACTTTTTGACAGTTTGCCAATGTAATCATTTTGATCAATTTTGGCTAGAATTCGTCGACGTGGCTAGTCCTTACAACCAAGTTTAGGATTGAACTGATCACTTTACAATAATTTCTGATTTTTTGGATAAATATCTTGTAGTATGAAAGATACCAATAGTCAAATTTCTGCTGGAAATTTAAGCAAAGTCAGACCAAAATATCTCAACTCGTGAAAAACAATTTATATATCTGTGGAAAAATGACATGATTTGTAGTCTTTACCAAAAAAAGTCTCTAAAAATAATTGATGCTGGGAAGCTTGCAAGACTTTCTGTCAAAATCTCATGAAACTACAAAATCATGACCCAAAAAAAAAGAAAAAAAAGAAAACAAAGATCGACATGGAATATGCCAAAAGAACAACGGAAGACAACCACGCAAAGTGTCCAATACCAAAGTAGGTTGCGTCCCGCATTGAATAACAAAAACCAAATCACATAGTATTCGCAATTCTATTACGTTGAAAAAAAAATAAAATAGAAACTTAAGGTGCTTGAATCGCAGCAAATCTTTGAATCTCTGATAAAACTTTGGGTGTCGACCGTTCGGATTGGGTCCACCGATGATCGACCCGACTCCAACATGAATGGCTAGCGAGGGTCAGCCGGCCCAAGGTTGGAAAAAATATATATAGTTAAAAAAATTGTCAACATAGTTCATGCTAGCACTGGCCATACCACATAGCATGATCAGCGTTGACTAGACTGTCATGTTAGCGATTTCCTATCAAAATTGGCCGAAAAGACTAAATTGACAAATTGTCAAAAGATTTAGGATTAAATTGGTCAAATCGAAATGTTTATGACTGAATTGGCACAACTTCAATAAGTTTAAGACTAAATTGATTTAATCCAACAACCTTACAGTACATGTGGGTTCATTAATTCCTTAGCTACTTTATTGCATCGTTTAACAACAGCCAATTTGCAAACCAAGCCTTGAGATGTGATTATTTTGTGTATTTACTGTGAATTAAATAAGGTTTAAGATTATTTACCCTCTGTCTTCAACTCTATGTGTACTTTTCTTTGATCAATTAGATGTGAACAAAATAAAGGAAGGATTGGCCCACTTTTTTAAATCTCTGAAGATCCGCATGGTGGGTTAAGAGTGTTAGGGAATTTCCTTCTCGAGAATTAAAAGGGCATCCATTTGAATCCCCACCAATTGCATACAAATTTCTCTGGAATATAGTCATCTACACGGGACAGAGGTCTGAACTTGACTAGTTCATGGAATTTGCAGGATGTTCCATGGACGATGCCCTTGGATAATATAAAATAAAAAGGAAAAATGACACAAATAGTCTCTGAACTTTAACTCAATATGTAATTTGATCCCTGAATTTTTAATTTGTTCAATGTAGTCCGTGAACTTTCAATTTGTTCAATGCGGTCATTGAACTTTTGGTACATGTTCATTATAGTCCCCTAACTTTATAAAATTGTTCAATGTAGTCCTTCCATTAATTTAAGTTCATGGACTATATTGTACATTTTCATATAGTTCATGGACTAAATTGAACATGTGCCAAAAGTTTAGAGACTATATTAAATAAATTAAAATTTCAGGGACCACATTGAACATTAGGTTAAAGTTCAAGGACTACGTTGAACAAATTAAAAGTTCATGGACCAAATTACACATTACGCCAAAGTTCAGGGACTATTTATGTCATTATCCCAAACAAAAATTATACTTGATCACATTTGTTATGTGACATATTCATTACTCTTAGTGAGTAATGAGAATTCTTATTCATGCTTCTTATTGAATTGACAAGATATTACTAACAAATCAAATTGTCAACCGAATGACACACGTGAGAAGAACAGCACTACTCGTGCATGGATTTCTTTTGACTTACTCCTCGGCATTCTCTGGGCAGGCCTGGCCCAAAATATAGGCCCGGTATCTCGGGCTTCGACAAGGCCGGCAACTATCACCCCAGGCTAGGTTCGGCCCAAACTTGCCCAGTGATCAGGTTTAGTTGTGAATGACCACTTTGTGCCATCCGAGCCTCACTCTTTGCTCATTTTATGAAGAAGTAAGAACCTCGGCATGCTGAATGATCTCTTTTGTGGGTTTAGTATAGGTTGTATAAAGTTCGGGCGCAACAATGGAGGGCAATTCCAATCAGTTGACAAGATATCATCCGAAGAGAGGAGAAGAATGGTAAAAGACGTGGCATCAAGGAGTAAGTTTGGAGATGGTTCTCATCCGAATGAGGGACGTTATGTTATTTTGGATTATGATGGAGACAAAGTGGAAAAATTACGAATTCAGTTTTAAACCTATTGTATTAATGTTGATTCAGTCATAAATTTTCAAAATTTGCCAATGTAGTCCTCAATCTTGACGTAAAATTTCGATGTACTCCTTCTAGCAAATTGCTACTGGAAATCATTAACATGATGATCAACAAATTGTCCACTTAGATTGCCATATAGGGCGGCCGGCTTCACGTTAGTGATTTCGGGTGACAATTAGTAAGAAGGACTAAATTGAAATTTTGTTTAGTATTACATTGGCATATTAAAAAATTCAAAATTGAATTGGCATATATACAATAAGTTTATGACTAAATTGGTAATTATCCCTAGACAAAGCAATGATAGCTTACAAGTTATCCATGTTCTTTTCTTCATGGTATCAGTAGTAAACCAGTTTGATTACCTTATATCCCTTCATATGCCATTGAACGAGTCGTAAATACTAAATATGTAATTTAACACTCGATTTTGTTTATGTCAAATGACTCCAAAGAATGACAAACCCGATATGCTAATCGATGTCTCCTTGGGATCTAAATACTGAATGTTTAATATGAGTTTCGATTGGTAATGACTTCCGAGGATTAATATCAATTATACTTCCGTGTAGATTTAGAGATAATTGTGCTGCAGGCTCACATGTGCTGATAGGACGAGCAGCAGCTTTTGTATGATAACATTTAGGTTAGTCATGTGGTTAAGGATCTTAAGTACATTTTGCACTTAATTACCATATTGCAGTTGATGAAGACATTTGTTAACCTCGATCTTCTTTCTGCTGGGTCTTCAAGTTAGTCATAAAGCATTTTATCCTTTGAGCAAGCTATTTCAGGTCACAACTCATTTCTGATCTAATTCTTTTGAATCAATCTCCGGACTGAATAATGGCCCCTTCTTTGATTATTGTCCAACACTTCGGGTAATTTGAATTGCCCGCTTCAAGAAATGTTCGGAGTGAAGTGTGCTTATCAAACTATCGATCTTATTGCGTCTAAGTCCACCTATGCGATGGCAAGGTAGTGGAATTATAGGGAAAATTGTCCAAAGAATCCTAATCCATTGCACTTTAGCCAATTCAGCCCTAAATAAAAGAAAAGAAAAAAATGAAAAAATATTATTAAGTGATATGTCCACTAGAAGTCCTAAAACTTATCACAAAAGTGCAATTTAGTCCTAAAATTTACAAAAAATGTAATCAAGTCCTAAAACTTATCAAATCAGTTCAAATAAGTCATAAAGTTAACACAGTCAAACTTACTAATGGAAAATGCTAACGTGGCGCTGACGTGGCTTATTTTAATATTTTCTCTCTCCTACGTGGTGATTATGTGCCTAAAGTATGAAATATAAGACAAACGACATCGTTTTGATTCAAATTTGATTGTAAATACTAATTTATTTAAATTAAATTTAAAAAATAAGCTTAAAGTGCAAAAAGAGAGAGAGAGAGAGAGAGAGAGAGAGAGAGAGAGAGAGAGAGAGAGAGAGAGGGAGGATGTGAATAGGTGGGGAGGGCTGCAAGCCCTTGTCGCCGTCGCCCCACCATCGCCGGGAGGGGCCAACAAGGGTGGGGGGACAACATGCAAGGGTCGCCGGGCCTCGGCCAGGTGCCGGCGAACCTCGCTGACGGCAAGTGAGGGCCTATCGGCCCTCCCCTAGATTGGGCAAGGTTCGCACTCATCCCTTTTTTTTAATAGATTATTTTTAAAATTTAATTTAAATAAAATTATTATTAAAATAATAATAAAAGTCACTTCATTGCGACGTAGGATACAAAAAATAATAAAAAAGCCACGTCAATATTTTCCGTTAGCAAAATTGAACGATGTTAACTTTAGGACTTAATCGAACCAATTTAACAAGTTTTAGGACTTGATTGCACTTTATGCAAGTTTTAGGACTCAATTGTACCTCGTAACAAGTTTTAGGACCTCAAGTGAACATATCACTATTATTAAAAACTGTCCATGTCAGTGTCACGTAGGCCTGCCGACGTCCACGTCAATGATTTCCGGCCAATATGGACTTAATTGGTAAAAAGTGAAAAGATTTATGATTTAATTGGAAAAATTGAAAGGTTTATGATTGAATTAACAAAAATACAATAGGTTTAGGATTTTTTGGACAATTTTCCCTAGAATTGCATGAAGAAATGGAACATGTCCATGTAACATTGACATGAAAGACCTTCGATTATAGAAACATTTGAACTAGCTGAATATGTTCCATCTTTTCAGTTGCACCCCCTTGTTAACTTTCCTCTTCTGGATGTTACGAATGGTAAGTGCGTATCCTGATCATTCAGTTCTTAATTGTTATATCGCAGTTTTCTCTAGCATGTCGCTTTGGCAGGGGTGGCAGCTATAGGAAGTGTCTGTCTGATCAGACTTCATTAAGGTAGACGAAGTTCATCATCCATTTGATTCTTCTCGGTAGACGAAGGTCCCAATGTGACGACCAACTTAAATCTGACAGCATTGGCGCCCTTAGTGAGAGTTCAATTGCATCCTCGGATGAGATTGATTCCCATTTTCCTATTTTCTTTGAGACATCAGTTCATCTACCAATGGTTTCAAGTTCAACCGTATAATCATCAAGAAGGGCCAGCATATTGTCACGGTCCTGAGGTTTTCTATGATCAAAGGACCGTGAATCATCCGAGAAGACCAGGCAAGCTTCTCTAATTTTCTCTAAAATATTTCAGGGGTGGGCAATATTGTAAATATACCCAATTCTAGAATATTCCTATGCGAGTGATTGGTCGGTTGGGAGGTGGCGTCTCATTGGTAGATAGTGAGGTGGCATCTCCACTGTTTGATCAATGAGAGATGTACGGTTGTGGTCAAGCTTGTACTTTTATATAAATGGATATCCTTCTCCTCATTTGTATCATCTCATTTTCGCAAGTAATACAAATCGCTTCTCTCTAGAATTTCTCTCTCTAAAATCCTTGTGAACGAGTGGGTGCGTGCTTGTTTGTTATTCTATTTATGAATAAATAGAATAAGACTAATTTGACTGTGACATTGATAAGATTGAAAATAAGATAGTTCGACTACAATGCGATTGCGCCTTGATGATTGTTTGCTGGGGGAAGAAGGGTCAAAGTTTCCATTTCATTGGGTAAGCTTGTTTGAACCCCATGGGATTTAGTGATTTAGTAGCAGAAATTGTTCCACTGACATTTGGAAATACCTATGATTTAAATAGGATGAGCACAACAGTATCCAGACATAAACTAAAGATTTCCTTATTCAATGGCCTTTTTACTTTGCTGACTGGGGAAATTTGCATGACGAAAGAAGTTCGCACGGAAGTGAAAAGAAGCTAACGACGTCGTTTACTTCGTAGTCTTGTAAGAGGATCTGAAGTTGCTTACTTCGGAAGTGAAATGAAGCTAAAGACGTTGCTTACTTCAGAGTCTTGTAAGAGGATCTGAAGTGCACGCTTTCTAAGATATTATTCTTTTATTTGCTAATCCAAGCTTCCCTTTACTTTGTCACCATAATACCATACTGAAATTCATTATACTAATTGCCTGTGATAGATAACGTAGCATATGGCGACACTATTGTAAATTAGGCTAAGAATGAACATTTTTATTCGTCTCATGGTAATTTGCCACAATTTGCACTGTTAACTTTACTTGGCAGAAAGACACCCTCATTGGTTATTGATGGACATGATTGCAATAAAAATAGGGTCTATTGGGAGTGTAAATTATACCATTTCAGTTTTAATGATAAATAAAATACAGCTAAGAAGGTAGAAGGGGTACACCCTGTATGAATTTTCAAGACACTCGTATACAAAAGCATTTAGATTGTTTTTAACATTTCTAACCATCTAGATTTATATTGAACTTTCCCGCTATACCATATTGTATGGCTAATTATCCTTAGAATTCAACTAAACTCTTGTTTCTTTTTCTCTTTCTTCCCAAATGAGCCAGAAGACAAGGAGGGGAATTATTTGTTCTCTGCAAAACACGAATTCATGGCCCCTCTAAAAGCCGACAGTTCATGTTGCTTAGTGATTGAAGTAATCCACTTCACTTCTAAAACTGTAAAACACGTGGTCCAAATATGTCTTGTCCAGTTGCAATATAGCAATTATCAGAATCACACTCTCCTTTTTCATGCACAAAGCCATCTATTTGGCGGTGTTGTCCCTTTATCTTTTTTTTTTTTCTTTTTATAAGATTGTCTGAAGTGAGAATAAGTACCCTAACTGTTTCCCTAGAGAAAAAGGAAACTTTTGAAAGAACCTTGACTTTGCAAAGAGAAAAAGGAAGATTGTGTTCATTTGCACTTGCATCTAAGCATAGAAAACATTAGATGGTAGGATTTGAAAGAAGAAGTTTCAGTAGTAGAATAATTTTGGTGTGGATAATTGCTCTCCCCATATCTATCGCCGTTCTATACAACAGCTCAAAACAGTTTGAGAAAGCTTTGAGCTCCCAATCTTAAGCCTTGTGTAAGAAGTCATCTTCCCAATTCCCATGACCATTTCTCCATTGTAAGCATCGTAACTATCTTGCTCCTCGCTTATGTTGAAAAACCAAGAAATAATATCTGAACATAGAGTGTCAAAATCATCTGTCTTCCACCGACAAGGTTTTTGTACCAATTTCCCCCTAGTTGTGTTATGCTATGGAAGTTATCCACATTACCCCGTGTTTGAAAAGTATTACTGAAAGGCCTCTGTTAAAAATTGGTTGTTTTAAAATATTCCAATTTAATAGACGATAGATTAAAGTAATTTTTTCCGTGTGTCCTCAAGTGTTTTTGCCACTGCGATTGGGATTGGAAACAAAGCGAGGAAGTCAAATGGAAGATCAAAAAAGCATCCTATTAAATATTGTATGTCTATCTCCCTTTGATTGAAAACGCCTTCTTCTATCCACTTAAAACTCTTCTTAAAGCTCTAGATAACCCGATTTGGCTTTGTATGACTATGTGGATCCCAGCGGCAAATGTTGTGACACAATTTTACTTTTCTCTTACACAGTCATGTGAAACTTTGGTATCCAGAAAATAGTCATTAAAAATCAAGTTATGTAGATATGGAAATACAATTGACATCAATCTACAAGAAAGGAAAGATAACACTACAAAAAAACATGAATTTTGCGACGGAAATTTGCGACGGAAATTTTTCGTCGCTAATTTGCGACAAACTTTGCGACGGATTTCAAATTCCGTCGCAAATTTGCGACGAAAAATTTCCGTCGCAAATTTGCGACGGATTTTGCGACGGTTTAATTTTCCGTCGCTAATTTGCGACGGAATTATAAATCAGTCGCAAAATTCGTCGCAAATTTGCAACGGAAAATAAATCCGTCGCAAAATTCGTCGCAAATTTGCGACGGAAAAATTTCGTCGCAAATTTGCGACGGAAAATAAATCCGTCGCAAAATTCGTCGCAAATTTGAGACGGAAAAATTTCGTCGCAAAATCCGTCGCAAATTTGCGACGGAATAAAAATCCGTCGCAAATTTGCTACGGAAGAAAAATCCGTCGCAAATTTTTGCGACGGATAAAAAATTCCGTCGCAAATTTTTGCGACGGAAGAAAAATATCCGTCGCAAATTTGCGACGGAGGAAAAATCCGTCGCAAATTTTTTGCGACGGAAGAAATATCCGTTGCAAATTTTTGCGACGGACAAAAAAATCCGTCGCAAATTTGCGCCGGAAATAAAATCCGACACAAATTTGCGACGGAAGAAAAATCCGTCGCAAATTTGCGACGGAGGGAAAATCCGTCGCAAATTTTTGCGACGGAAGAAAAATCCGTCGCAAATTTTTGCGACGGAAAAAAAATCCGTCGCAAATTTGCGACGGAAGAAAAATCCGTCGCAAATTTTTGCGACGGAAAAAAAAATCCGTCGCAAATTTGCGACGGAAGAAAAATATCCGTCGCAAATTTGCGACGGAAGAAAAATCCGTCGCAAATTTGCGACGGAAGAAAAATATCCGTCGCAAATTTGCGACGGAGGAGACGGAAGAAAAATCCGTCGCAAATTTTTGCGACGGAAAAAAAAATCCGTCGCAAATTTGCGACGGAAAAAAACAATCCGTCGCAAATTTGCGCCGGAAATAAAATCCGACACAAATTTGCGACGGAAAAAAATTATCCGTCGCAAATTTGCGACGGAAGAAAAATCCGTCGCAAATTTTTGCGACGGAAAAAAAAATCCGTCGCAAATTTGCGACGGAAGAAAAATATCCGTCGCAAATTTGCGACGGAGGAGACGGAAGAAAAATCCGTCGCAAATTTTTGCGACGGAAAAAAAAATCCGTCGCAAATTTGCGACGGAAAAAAACAATCCGTCGCAAATTTGCGCCGGAAATAAAATCCGACACAAATTTGCGACGGAAAAAAATTATCCGTCGCAAATTTGCGACGGAAGAAAAATCCGTCGCAAATTTTTGCGACGGAAAAAAAATCCGTCGCAAATTTTTGCGACGGATAAAAAAATCCGTCGCAAATTTTTGCGACGGAAGAAAAATATCCGTCGCAAATTTGCGACGGAGGGAAAATCCGTCGCAAATTTTTGCGACGGAAGAAAAATCCGTCGCAAATTTGCGACGGATATTTTTCAATTTGCGACGGAAAAAAAATCCGTCGCAAATTTGCGACGGAAAAAAAATCCGTCGCAAATTTGCGACGGATAATAAAAATCCGTCGCAAATTTGCGACGGATTAATCAATCCGTCGCAAATTTCGACTTCCCGCCCCCACTCCCAATTAGCCCGCCCTCACCCACCCATTCTCTCTCTCTGCTGATAAGAAGAGATTTGCTTCCGCTTCTGATTAGGGGGACGGCGAGGATGGAGGACGGCTTGCTTTGCCAGTGGAGCGTCTTCAGATCCCTCCTCGCGATTGTCCAGTGGTGGGGCTTCAACGTCACCGTCATCATCATGAACAAGTGGATCTTCCAGGTTTCCCACCCCCCCTCTTCGCTTCTGTGCCGCGGTTCTTTCTCTCGAGCTCGTCCTGGTCCGTGGGAATCCGGCGTCGCAGCCACGAGTTTCGTTTCGCTGGATTCCACTTGTTTCGGAGGAATTCTCACTTCGATTTCGCGGTGTGGCTTTTTCTTTTTCTTTTTCCTCCCCTTTTTCGGTTGGACGCTTGTGATTGTCGCGCTTCTCTGGTTAGCTGACTGAACTTCCGGCGGATGTGTTTGCTCTCAAATCTGAGCTGATCATCGTTTTCCTCTCGCTCTGATTTCGCCGTTTTCTCTTGTGTTCTCCTTCCTTAAATTTCGTCACTTGGATCAGCGAAGCTGCAATTTTTGATTCCTCCCTTCTCTTCGTGCTTTTTTTCGTTTTGTGGGTTGTCTCGTATCCCAAGCTGACGATTGAAGACGGCACGAAGTATTTCAAAGATTTCGGAAATATGCCATCTACTAACGTGATCCGTCGCCGGATCCAGTTTCTATTCGAATCTCTGTTGCCCTTCTCTTAGTCCCTGTGTTGTTTTTTTCTTTTCAATTATAGACTGGTCGGCTGCATTGACGGATCAGGTCAAATTTACACAGCAGACACGCGCAAATACAAAAAAAGAAGAAGAAAATGACCCACCAGTTGATCTCCGTGCGAATCATTGGATCCATATCTTTCTCAGGAAGAGGTTCAGTCTGGCATTGCATATCCTTTAAGCTGTCGAGGAGATTGCTGCATTGCTGACTTACCTTTTTCTTAGAAGAATCTAAATGAAACATAATCCCCTTCTATTCGTGTTATCAGTGTCGATTCCGATTGCTTTCTTGTTAATTTGCGATGCATTAGCTCATTGAGAGGTGAAATTCTGTTAAACGAATGGGTTTTCCTTGTATATTGGATGTCCTTGCTCATCTCGTAGATTTATCTTGAGAATATTCATCTTTGGCTCCGCAGAAATTGGATTTCAAGTTTCCTCTGACCATGTCGTGTATCCACTTCATATGCTCGGCTATTGAAGCTTACCTGGTTATAAGAGTGCTGAAGCTGAAGCCTTTGATTGTTGTTGACCCGGAAGATCGCTGGAGACGGATTTTTCCCATGTCCTTTGTGTTCTGTATAAACATTGTCCTCGGGAACGTGAGTCTACGTTACATCCCAGTTTCTTTCATGCAGACGATAAAGTCATTCACTCCAGCAACAACTGGTTAGTGCGAAATATTTCTTTCGCGGAGTAAAATGCTTTCGGTCCCTGCATTTGATCGTGTGCTTCGTTAAGCAATCGGAAGACCCAGCTAACTATGGATCTGAACAGTTGTTTTGCAGTGGCTTGTGTGGAAAAAATACTTTGATTGGCGTATTTGGGCTTCTCTGGTACCAATCGTAGGGGGAATTCTTCTTACATCAGTTACAGAGCTTAGTTTTAACATGCTGGGGTTCTGTGCCGCCTTATTTGGTTGTCTTGCAACTTCCACAAAGACAATTCTCGCAGAATCCCTGTTGCATGGATACAAGTTCGACAGGTACTTCACCGTTGCTGGTTCTTTTCCTGCCTTATTTCTTCTAATATACCTTTATAATCATGTCTGTTTTTAGAATGTCGTAAACCTTTCACGCCAAGGCATTATACGCCTTTGTTGTGTCGTAGTTTTTCCATCAGAGCGTGTTGGATTAAATGGCAAAGGAGAGTCTCAATGAAATGTGATATTGCTACTTGCTTAGCTTATGTAACTACTACTACGGAGGCTGTTCATCTGTCACACGAAAGAAAATAGCTGAGAGAAAATAGCTGAGGTAAGGCTCCGGGCGATGTTGATTTGGTGCTTCGTGCTTCGGATTTCCTCGTGTCTTTGGTGTGGTGAGCTCGTCGAGGTGATAGTACGGCGATTGTTGCCTTTTTCTGACGATTTTCTGGAGTGTGCGAGACACTGTTGAACTGTTTGCATTGCTGATGGTGTCGTGTTACAGGAATACATGGTTGTTTGCTCTATATCTGAACAGAAACGAGGCATTTTTTCGGTAATCTGATTGTTTTGGGCACTTGGAGGTCAATGGGTGGATTTTTTAGATGCTTTCGAGGTCGGCGATGGCTCGCTTTTGCGGGTTCGAGTGCATTTGCACCAAGCGGCAGAACTCTCCGACCATATAGCAGAAGGACGAAGGAGATCGGGATTCGTGATATAAATATAAGAACAGAGAAAGGAGAAAAGCAGGAGGATGATCTGCAATGAGTTGCATCTGCATGTTTTATTATGATCTTCTATATATATTCTTGAGATTTATCCATTTTAAGTAGTAGAGAGGTTTTTGGGAGATTTCAAGATCTGTTAGTTTTGAGCACTTGGAGTCTCGATCAGGTAAGGAGATTCCACATTTTCTCTTAGATTATAATCTTTAGTGAAGAGGTAAGTGAATGCTAATTGCATTTAGATCAAGTTGAAGGTCCTGGGATTAAGCTTTTCTTCTTTTTTTGTGGGATTAAACCATTGTTGAGGAAGATGTTATTTGAGGTTCTCCCTCTGTTGTTGATTTATCCAGAATTTATTTAGGAAATAATTCTGTAGTCTTCATTCTTTGATATTGTATTTTGGCTTTTACATCTCTGTAATAATGCGCTGCAGATCTCTCCTTGGAGTTTTTCTTCCTTCAGTTCGAATTAAATTCTGCCTTGTCCTGCTGGTTTCATTTCATGTTTTGGGTTTCATGTCATTTTTGCTATTTGAGCTTTGGTTGTTTAGTGTTTAAGTGTAAGTTTAGCTGCCACCAAGAACCAGCAAACTAGCTGCAATATCCTTCTTCGAGATTAACCAGTGAAATGATGGATAGACCATTTGTTTTTTAAAGTAATGCGGATGTGAGTTGCCTGTTAGAGTTAATTGTAACATTTACATTGTAGCCAATAATATATTCTTTAAACTTAGGTATATACTTGCTTGGTTGGGATGAACTAGTTCATTAGTGTGCAAATGAATGCTGAAGGTTTCGTATTGATGGATGATCTCCAAATTCGGCCATTTTTCCCGATCTAAGAACTTGGAGCATTCTCTATGCCTTGCGGCATAATCTTTGCTTAATTTGGTGGAGAATAGGCAAACCTAGTTTGCTTAAGCTGAATTAAGGACGTTATGAATAGATATGTGTGGAAGTTCCTTAAGAATCACGGTCCATCAATCTAAAAAAAAAAAAATTTGGTAGCAAATTAGCAACGAATTTTGCCACGAATAAGTTCATTGCGAATTACTGACCTAATTTTTTTTTTTGGCAAATTAGCGAAAAATTTTGCGACGAATATAGTTCGCGGCAAATTAGCGACGAATTTTGCGACTATATTTGCAATGAATTTTGCGACGAATTATTTGCAATGAACTTTGCGACGGATAGTGTTCGTGGCTAATTTGTGACGAATTTTGCGACGATTTTTGCGATGAATTTTGCGCCGAATTTTTTTTCCGTTGCAAATTTGCGACGAAAATTAATATTTTCCGTCGCAAAAATTTGCGACGACCTAGTAGTGACGGAATTTTTTCCGTCGCTAAATTCGTCGCAAAAATGATTTGCGACGGATTTTTGCGATTTTTTCGTCGCAAAATCCGTCGCAAAAAACATGTTTTTTTGTAGTGAAATTTGCGACGAATTTGCGACGGATTTTTGCGACGGATCGTGTCCGTCGCAAATTTGCGACGGAATATTTGCGACGAATTTTGCGACGGATCATGTCCGTCGCAAATTTGCAACGAAATTTGCGACGAATTTGCGACGGATTTTTGCGACGAATTTTGCGACGGATCGTGTCCGTCGCAAATTTGCGACGAATTTTGCGACGGATCGTGTCCGTCGCAAATTTGCGACGAATTTTGCGACGGATCGTGTCCGTCGCAAATTTGCGACGAAATTTGCGACGAATTTGCGACGGATTTTTGCGACGAATTTTGCGACGGATCGTGTCCGTCGCAAATTTGCGACGAATTTTGCGACGAATCGTGTCCGTCGCAAATTTGCGACGGAATTTGCGACGAATTTGCGACGGATTTTTGCGACGAATTTTGCGACGGATCGTGTCCGTCGCAAATTTGCGACGAATTTGTGAATTTTCCGTCGCAAAAATTTGCGACGCCCGAGTAGCGACGGAATTTTTTCCGTCGCAAAATCCGTCGCAAATTCGATTTGCGACGGATTTTTCCGAAATTTCCGTTGCAAATTTCGTCGCAAAAAATAAGTTTTTTTGTAGTGTAAATAAAAATATATATATATATATATTGCCGTTGACATGAAGCAAAAATGGACATTGATGTGTCAGGATTAAGAGTTGAAGTAATGAAAGACCGGGAGGTCAAGATAAAGACAACAGGCACAGGTGCTACCATTGCCATTGCCAGATCTAAATATAGGTCTAAACTCCTTAAGCAAGTATCACACTCAGCCCAACTGCTAAAGACACCAAATGTAAGAATATTGTTCTTCCAGTGGAAGGGATAACGAAGTTGAGTTTGCTTCTCTGGCCAGTAAACTTGCTTTAGCTCTTGCTACAAAAATGAATCTGACGGTAAACTTAGCTTCGTTATCCCTTCTACTTGAAGAACAATATTCTCACATCTGGTGTTTTAGCAGTTGGGTTGAGCGTGATACTCACTTAAGGAGTCTAGAACTATATTTAGATTTGACAATGGCAGCCTCTATGGATGTTGTCTTTTTCTTGATCTCCCAGTCTTTCATTACTTCAACTCCTAATCCTAACACATCAATGTCAATTTTTGCTTCATATCTAGGGAAATATATATATTTATATTTGTCTTTCCTTTCTTGTAGATTTTTGCTTCATATCTAGGGAAATATATAATTATATATATTTATCTTTCCTTTCTTGTAGATTGATGTCAACTGTATTTCCACATCTACATAACTTGATTTTTAATGACTGTTTTCTGGATACCAAAGTTTCACGTGATCGTGTTAGAGAAAAGTCAAATTGTATCACAATATTTGCCGCTTGGATCCACATAGTCATACAAAGCCAAAGTGGATCGTCTGGAGCTTTAAGAAAAGTTTTAAGTGGATGGAAGAAGGCTTTTTTCAATCCAAGGGAGGTAGACATATGATATTTAATAGCACGCTTTTTGATCTTCCATTTGATTTCCTCTCTTTGTTTCCAACCCTTGTCGCAGTGGAAAAAAGACTTGAGAACAACGGAAAAACTTGATTTAATCCGACGTCTATCAAATTGGAATATTTTAAAACATCCAATTTCTAATTGAGGCTTTCAGTAGAGCTTTGCAAAGTAGGAGTGGGATGTAGATAACTTCCATAGCAGAACACTATTAGAGAGCAAAATGGTAGGAAACCCTGTTGGGCGGATGACAAATGGTTTGGAGAGACTATGTTTAGAGATTTATTTCCTGGTTTTTCAACTTGAGTGAGGAGGTTAGGATGCTGTTTATTGGAAGGCTGGAGAAGTAGCTTAAGAATTGGGAAGTTGACTTCTTACACAAGCCTCAAGGTTGGGAGCTCAAAGCTTTCTCAAATTGTTTTGTGCTGTTGTATAGAACGACGCTAGATATGGGGGAGAGCAATTGTCCACACCAAAATTATTATACTACTGGAACTTCTTCTATCAAATCCTACAACTCCAATCTCATATTTGCTCAGATGCAAGTGCAAATGAAACGATCTTCCTTTGGGAATATATTCTCAAAGTCAAGGTTCCTTTAAAAGTTTTTCTCTTGGGAAACAGCTAGGGGACTTATTCTCACTTCGGACAGTCTAATTAAAAGGAAAAGAAAAAGAAAAAGGGACAACATCAGTAAATAGATGACTTTGTGCATGAAAAAGGAGAGTGATTCTAATAATCGCTATATTGCAACTGGACAAGACGTATTTGGACTATGTGTTTTGCAGTTTTAGAATTGAAGTTAACCACTTCAATTACCATGCAACATGAACTTTGGGCTTTTAGAAGGGCCACGAATTTTTCTTCTGCATAGAACAGAGCCATCAAGATGATTCCTCTCCTTGTATTATGGCTCATTTGGAATGAAAGAAAAAAAGAAACAAGAGGTGAGTTGAATTCTAGCCACCTATGGTATAGTGGGAAAGTTCAATACAAATCTGGACGGTTGGAAATGCTAAAAACAATCTTTAGAGCATGCTTTTGTATTTGGGTGGCTTTCCGTCTAAAAGATGATTCATACAGGGGTGGTGCCCCTTGCCACCTTCTTAGCGGTACATTACTTATCATTAAAAATGAAATAGTATAAATTACACCAGACCCTATTTTCATTGCAATCATATTCATCAATAAGCAATGAAGGCATCTTTTTGCCGAGAAAAGTTAACAGTGCAAATAGTGGCAAATTACCATAAGACGGATAAGTATGTTCATTCTTTTCCAAATGTCAGTGGAACAATTTCTGCTACTAAATCACTAAATCCCTTCGTCTGGAGATGGGGTTCAAACAAGCTTACACGATGAAATGGAAACTTTGACCCCCTCTTCCTACAGCAAACACAATCATCAAGGCGCGATCACATTGTAATCGAACTCTCTTATTATCAATCTCATCAGTGTCACGGTCAAATTAGTCTTATTCATAAATAGAATAACAAACAAGCACACACCAAGAAGCCTCCGCCTGCACACACAGATAAAGCGAATACCAACCGAGGGCAACAAGATTACAGCTTCTTCCCCCATACGGGAAACGTTCAGCCAAAAGCATTTTGAGAAAAGCTTCACTGCCCTTTATGTCAGCGTCATTAACGCGTCCAAATCCTCCCCAAACTCCATTTGTAGTTGCCTACAAACCCATCTCTTGAGGCACAAGAAAGATTCGATAATTATTAGGGTTAATACCATAAAAAATCCAAAATTGTATAATTATGATAAATTTATCCTGAACTAATTTTTAACTACAAAAAACCCAAAACTAGTATCTGTGACTAATTTAACCTTAGTTTTTGTTAAATTTTACTGTCAAATTGCTGAGTTTGATGACACACGATAGTTAAAGAGTATATCAATTTAGGGATTTATCCCCCCGTTTGTCATTGGTGTCTCAATTTGTGATTTTTCGTGTTATTAATTCAACTTAATGGAGAGTAAATTTGACACAAGTGTACCGGTTTGAGATTTTTGGTGGAAAAAAATTAGCTTAGGATAAATTTATCACATGTATACCAGTTCAAGATTTTTTGTGATCAAAAAATAAATTTGGGATAAATTTGTTACATACGTATCAATTTGGGGTTTCACATGGTATTAACTCTAATTATTATTCAGCAACAACTCTAGAAATTACATACTTTGTTCGTAAGCGCACACAAAAGGAACAATCTCAACTACGCAAAGAGAAGCGAAACAGAGCTAATGGGGAAAAAGAAAAAGAAAGAGAGTGATGGTAAAGTTGCATCCTTCCCAATAGCCAACGCCTTGGCGGTACCACTCCTTCCTCTTGTGACCATCTCCTTCTTTGCCGTCCCTCCACATCTCTGCGGCACTCTTCAGCTCTCGTTCCTCGGAATCGAACCCACCGGACTCCATTATCACGCTCGCTCTGAGCTTTCTCCGATGAAGCTGCGGGCTCGTTCGTAGTGCTTTGCAGAGGAGGGTGACGAAATAGGGGTTTTGCGGAGATTTCAAACGGGGGCTGCTGAGGAGGGACGGTGAGGCTGCAAGCGCGACAGGGTTGGACCCGAATCACCCCCTGCGCCTCCATGGGGATCAATCCCAACCTCTAATTTTCGTTTCGTTTCCCAAAAAGACAAAAAAAGAACGGGTATATAAAACGAAAAATATACTTTGATAAATTTATCTTACATTAATTTCTGTTAAATTTTACCGTCAAATTGCTAAGTTATATGATAAATAAGTTTGGGGTTTTACTCTCTGTTTGTTACAGGTGTAACATTTTGTAGTTTTTCGTGATATTAAATCAATTTAACGGAAATTAATATAGGCTAAATTTATCACAAATATATCAGTTCGGGATTTTTTGTGGTCAAAGAATTAGTTTGGAATAAATTTCTTATAGGTGTACTAATTTGGGGGTTTTTGTAGGTTCAAAAATTAGTTTGGAATAAATTTATCACATGTGTACTACTTTGGAATTTTTCAAGAATTAAATTTGTGAATGGTTATAGTTAATATTTGGAGTGCCTCTATGCTGCGACAGGAATAGTTACTAATGTCAAGCCAAATCTTATAAATTAAGTAAGCCATTAAAGTCATGAAATTTTGATTACAAACTTCTGCCTTGTCGTTGGCCTTGGAATATGGCCACCGATGGCTTGGGCCTTGCATAAACTCTCTAACATCACATTAAATTAAAATAAAAATGAAAAGCCTTTATATTGCATAATCAATTCTAGGGCACGTAAGATAATCATTATAATTCTGGCCAGATCTATTTTTTTGTTCTTGAGAACAGATTTGAAACAAAAATTCGTTTGGTAAGACAATTTCATTTCTCTATTTATGGAACAAATTTTTAGTCTAGCAATAGGTTTAGAACGAAAATGAGAAGTAAATTTTTTTTTTTGGTTTTTGGAACAAAAAGAGAAATAAAAACTTTTCTCATCACTCACCTTTGCCGCCCACTGCTGGCCACCGCCACCACTCGCTGGCCGCTGCCCACCAGCCACTTGCCACCACCCCCTGTCGGCCGTCGCCACCCCCCATTGGCCACCGCTACCCCTTGGCAGCCGCTGCCTTTCGATGAATGAAAAAGATCATAAGAGGGAGATATTTTAGAAGACTTATCAAATGAATTTCTATTCCATGAAGAGAAATTTTATATTGTTATCAAACGCATATCCTTGTTCGAAAACTTATCGAAAGAATATAAATACAAAAATCTATTTCTCAGAAACTCATCCAAGAAATATAAATAGAAAAATCTATTTTTGGCTAGAAATCTATTTCATAATTAAAATGGTTATCATTCATGCCTCTAATATATCATATTAGCATAACTATTTATATATATTTTATAGATAATTAAGGTTTGAGGATGCAAAGTTGGTACCATATAAATTAAGAATTTACGAGGTTTAACCAGTCCAAGAAATGTGGAGGAAAAAACTTGACAATTATAATCTTGCATGTCCGTAGCAATATATGTATCAATTAGAAATATATATCAAATCGATGGATGAATTATATATTAAGTAAATTTACTGATTGTAAACACTACAAATTAGAAAACGGCGACCTTATCTTGTGGGTGGAACAAATATTACGACCCAAGCTAATGAATGTTTTCGTTAATTCTTGCTAGCATATTAATAAGTCTAGAGCCGCGGCTCATCTTTATTTATCAATGCCACATGAAATTTTTTCTTGTGGTCTGTTCTATTCTAATTCATAACTCTCTTTTACACTTTTGCTTTACCTCTTTGCAAAGCGTGGAAGTCGAATCCCACATCCAAAATTAAATGTCCCCACATTTAATCCCCCTGAGAAAGTGGGGAATCGAATTTCTCATCTTCCCTTACCCAAGTAGAAAGGGTGGTCATTGAGGCAAACCTCAATGGTCCTACTTGGAATTCACAAGGAAGAATTTGGGAAATTTTCGCTTTGTATTTTTTAGCCTCTTTGTCTTTTTTGACACGCTATTTTGAGGAAGTAGGCAAAGGAAAAATGGAACGTTAATTTAAATTGCATAATATTTATTGATATTTGTTAGGTATTTATTGATATTGAAATATATGATGGGAGGGTTTGAGAGCAACAGGGCCCGTTTCTAAAGAGAATGAAAAGCCAAGGGTGGGACCCTTTCTCTGAGATTTTGGCATATGAAAAATGCATAATCAGTCAGGCATACGGGCACGGTCGATATATGTTAAATATGGATTATTTAAACAATCCATCGTGATCCATTTTACCGAGCCTTGTTCTTTCATTAACCAATTTGATTCACTTTGTTGTTAAATGAGTTACCAACTTTGGTAGGGGCCCATTAAATATGAGTTGCAAAATGGAATGTTACACATTTTGCCAGCTCACTGTGTGGCGTTTAAACGGGAGTTCTCCGTTTCGTATAATGCTTTTTCCATCTCTTAGACCCACTTAGTTTGTGTTGATATTAAATTTCCTATACTTATTATGCTTTCAAACGTGTGCTTTTTACTGCGTTGTGGCTATGCCATGAAGGGCTGTAACCAGTGGATTTGGGAAAAAAATAGTGGCATCTGGGTTAATTGGACGTGTAAAATAAACAGGATTGTGAAAGTCCAATATTTATAATTTGGAGAGATGAAAAAAAAAAAAAAAAGTTGACCCTAATCCGGCAGCAGTGTTTCTCAAAAGCGACTTTAATTTATAGATCACAATACAACTGGAGCATACAGCAAACGGATTGGCGACAGGCCTCAACATGGCATTGTTATGCTGTCATGCTATTCAGTTGCTTAAGTTTTGAAGATCCGACCGGAGAGCTCTCAAGTTGTCAGATATATGATGCGTGCCGGTTATCAGTTTATCTACGGTAAAGGATCTTCAAGCACTGGACTTCTTGCGAACATTAAGTCTAAGTCTTTTTCCTGGACAAATCCATCAATGGTTTCGAAAAAGAGATTAAGAATATCTATTCATACAAGTAAAATCAGCTATTTCATAATTGCTGCGACTAGTGACGTCACCTTCCAACGTTGCTAAACTCATTCGCAAAACATTTCATGCCAAATAGCAAGCAAATGAATTATGAATGTCCCTTCCAGTTGAGGGCCAACAATGCATGCACCTAAAGCTAATGGCGGATCGTTCACAAGGAAAAGCATCGACTGAGACAACAAGCCATCCTGCCCAATCCAAGAGCCCATCTCATAGGAAAAGCTTTCTGTATTCCCCTGCTTCCTGGGCCATTTCCTCAAAGCTCTGATTTTTTCTTTCCTTATCTAAGACGAGCTTTTGCTGCAATTCCTTCTCCTTCTCGTCTATCTGTGCAATTAAAGGTATATTCAATCATAAATAATTATGTTTCGGACTGAAGGAAACCAGCTGAGTAGATGAGATTTGCACTTCTTACAGCATCATAGATCTCATCATTCTCCTTAAAATCACCAGCCTTGCGCGGGAGAATATGAATGTGAACATGGGGCACAGTCTGTCCAGCTTGCGGCCCATCCTAGAATAATTAACAATTACCACTCAGAACAAAAGAACAAAAAGGAAAAATGAACAGACACAATTTTAACACGAGAAGACATTCATCTTCAGCATGATTTCAAGCCCTGGACCCTAGACTGCATCCACTCGTCATCAGTCTAATTTCTGATAAGGCTGGACATTCAATTTCAAGGAGAATAGAACTTACCAACCATTCAAAAAGTCTTTAAGAACCTTACTGCAACATCTTAAGATAATGTTATCAAAATTGGGTGTAATTGCATTGATGCCATTAAAATTATATGAATTTCCAATCAGGTGACAAAATTTTTGTTCTAGCTTCTCAACACACGAAACCTTCAATTTATTGCAATGAATGCGCCTTGACCAGAATCTGGCCAATTTGCCAGCAAAATGCTGACGTGGTGCCCATGTAATTGTGACAATGACATGTCCAGAAAACTGACCACAGGTCCATCTAGTTAGCAATTCACTGGGTAATTGGCTATGTTACTATTGAAGTGCATCAATTGCAAAAACATAGTAACTTCAGTGCGTTGGATGACTGAAACCATAGTAGTGACCTAATAGCAAATCAACTAAACTCCAATGATCACAGATGAAATTTACTGATGGCAAGAAATAGCTCTAATCAATCTGACAATCCCCTTCATGTAATTGTGATAGAAAATAGTTAGGGTTTTTTAGTACAAATAATAAAAGTGAAAGTAATATATACCTGACTTTCTTATTGATTAGCCAAGAGAATCAACTGAAACACAGAGCTATATTTCTTATCAACATATATTTTAATTGAACTATTATTTACTATTCACCAATCCATATCACGTGGCATTCAGATGCCAGAGAAAAGGAATCAATTTGATGAGTCAGGTATACAACACCTAAGGTGGCATATTGAGGGTGGCCATGGCTTTTACAATTCAATCAATTTAGCAAGTCAAATTCGACCAATTGAATTTCATGCAGAAGATGATTTTACACGCAAGGAAAAAAGAGTTGAGTTCAAAAGTTGCAACTGTCTTACTTGAATTGTAAAAGTCAGAGATGATGCTTTGTGATAGTGTTCCAACTGGCCACCAACTTTCTTTGCAGTAAGCCATAGATCAGTAGTCTCGTCAGCACTAAGATCAACAAAGCGCTTTACTTCCCGTCTTGGGCAGATGAGCACATGTACATGATGTCAAGTGAAACACTATATGCATCATAAATGCCTTAACTCATGTAAAACAAAAATGAAGTTTGAGCCTTTCTAGATGGCCAAGGAAGATCAATCTAGAGATAACTAATTACCATGCAGCTCAATTTTTTTAATTTTGGCCACCAACAGATAGATAAACATAAAAACATGCCTCCAGCAGCTAGACAAAAATTTGCTATCAGATTTATAACAGAGTTCATTATGCACTAAGGCATGACTCTTAACTGCTGAACACATGAGATCCGAAGGTGTTCACAGAAAGCAGTGTCAAACTAATGCCGCTCTAATGCATTGCAGTTTGAGGTCTGAAGGTGCTCTCAGAAAACAGTGTCAAACTAATGCTGTTGTGATTCATTACTACCACTAAATCTTATGTACTCACTGTCCAAACTAAGGAAGCTGTCCATACGAGATTTAAGAAATTCCAGGGGTACACCATATGATAGATCAAGTTGGAACTTAGACAAGCTGAACAGGGTTTACTTTTTGATAACATAAAGAGACCAGCTTCAATGTGGCCAAAGCAATGATGAAAGACATAAAGGCAATCACTCTCATTGGATAATCATGTTTTATGGATCCAACAATTATGCGAAGAAAGGTACAGGGAGATGTGAATCCCTTGTGAGGTGGGTTGCTTTCTCAGTGATAGGTCTGGTGGCACATTTGACTTCATGGTTTCGCTCGAACTCTCTAACCATTCAACAACCTTCATCTAAGATGGAGCAACAAATGTTTTGGCACTCTCTCACAAATTATGCTCAAAGAAGGTCTTCAGCCCCATTGTGTTGTCCCAAACACTTACCCATCAATAAAAACAAAAGTGCTACCATGGAATTTGATTACGTGCAAAGGATATGACCTGCAAGGTAATAAATCCAAATCAAAACCAAGCACATTAAGCATAGTATCCAGAAGCAGAACAGAGAACTACAAAAGAAGAGATTAGACCAGTACAGCAAAGATTTTCTAGACTGTGTAAATGCACCTATGGACGATAATGTTTGTTCAGTTAACCGCACAACAACATTGCTTACAGTCCATTCAATATAAAGCCGTGCACTACTGGCTGGGGGTTCTGTTGAAAAGTTTTCTGATTCAAGCTAAATGCATTGGGTGCTTCCTACTTTAACTACCGTCTGTGATGGCATAGGATCAGCTCCTTCATGCGAACTGAAACCCGCTAGAAACTGAGAGGACAATTTCCTTTCCTACCAACTAAAATCTACAATGAATGTAGCACTCGCCAATTATGTTAAACCACCAACGTGTCTTTTGGCAATTGAGAGAGAGAGAGAGAGAGAGAGAGAGAGAGAGACCGGGAAGAACAGGACGCAAATTGACCATGGCAAAGGACAGGGAGGAGGTGTAAAATACTTGCGCAGGGTCGATCTTGTGAGGTCCAAAAGCGAAAGCCTCCGATGCCATCTGCATCAATCAGAACACGTTAAAGGGCGACTCTGATTTCCGACAGATTTCGATCTCGACTTCAATTAACAAAGACATCTCATTAAACGAGGGGGAGTGAACGAAACAACGCAGAAGGATCATACACTGCAACCTTGGACTTGAACGTGGTGAATCCTCGGAGCCCCGTCGATCGACTACGACTGGGGACGAGCAGCAACAACCTGGAACCGGAAGAGAGCAGCAGGGGCTGGGTCGGCTTCATCAGGAGAACAAGCGCAAACAATCAACCTGTTACGGCCCCCCGAATTTGAAGGGTCTTGTACCAACCAGAAGAGGGGAGAAGAAGAAGATGACCAAACCAAAAGACACAGTGTCGAAGGGAAGGTGGGAAAGAAGAACTTACACAGTCGAATCAAGAAGATGACGGTTAGGGCTTTGACGCCAAGATGACAAAGCAGTAGAGCAAGGGATGCTGGTGCAAGAAGTACGAAGCATTTAGTAAACAAAATCTAAACGGTCCATCAATCAAACTCCAAATTTTAGCGTAATTTTTTTTTTAAGGTTAACACCACAAAAAATCTCAACCTAATACATCTGTCATAAATTTATCCTTAATTAAATTTCATAGTCAAACTGTTGAGTTGAATGACGCATGAAAATTGACAAGTATACTAGATTGAGAATTTACCCTCCGTTTGTCATAGATATATCAATTTGTAATTTTTCGTGATATTAATCCAATTTAACATAAATCATCATAAAGTAAAATTGTTACAAATATACCAGTTTGAAATTTTTTTAGTTAAAATATAAGTTTAGAGGTAAATTTATTACATATATACCAATTTGAAGTTTTTCGTGATCAAAAATTAGTTTATAATAAATTTTTCATATATGTATCAGTTTAACATTTTTCGTGATATTAATCTTTTTTTAAAATTATTTTACAATTGCAATCATCAAGTTAGATCTCAACTTCTTATCGATATTTTAAAAATGATAAAGTCGATAATCTTCAAACTTTGACAAAATGTTCGCTCGTGCCTTCATCTCGTGGTACGTCACTTTTTTGTTGTGTTTGTCGCGTGGTAAGATACACGGCATAATCGTGCGACGGTAATCCAAAAAGCTTAATGATCATTGACTGTCATCTCACATTTTGATTGCTTTTTATTGAGTTTAAATTTTATAATTTATCCATTCCAGCTAAAACTGATTTTTTTTTGGTAAAGCTAAAACTGATTTATTTAAAATAAGATTCTGACCAAAAAATTCTAAAATAAGATAAATTGGTTATAAAATCAAAATTTTCACATGAAAAATAATTTTGACTGATTTCATTCAAACATTTTCAATTCACTGAATGAAAAAATATCATTAGAAGAAAAATCTAATTAATGTAAAACTAGACAAAATGTTATCACATAGCCAAAGATATTATTCAAATGTGTTTTAAATGATTGGTAGAGAGATATCATATTGAATTCAACTTTTCCGAGAGTACTTAAATTTAACCGAAGCGATGAATAAAGATGTAAGCATAAGTGTCGGCTTTTTTCAATGAACTTCAATGACTACAATCTCATACAAGGATGAGAAAATTATGTCCTTAGAAAAGCATTCATTTCAAATTGAATACAAAAACAAATATCATCAAATGAATGAGGTACACTTCACTCATTGACTACAAACAATAGATTACTTCTAATTTGCAAAAAAGATGAATACAAACAATACCCAATCTTGAAATATTCGCTATATCTGATATAGGTCATAAATAAACTCAAATGAGCCTCAAATAACTCCATTACAACACGTAAACCCTTAATACATTCTGGACACCAAAATAGCCCCAAAATCAAAATACTGTAAATCAACAGGTTTCAAGTTTTCCAAATGCTCGGGCGGGCACCACTTACCAGGTAAAATTTGCTGCTTTCTCGCTCTCTTCTGTGCTTCTGGGTTCCATCTTTTGAATTCGTCATCTAATTTCACTGCTTGGTCTAAAGTTTCGACTGCATCGAGTTCACGAGACTGGAAAATCAACAAGTTTCGGGCTTTCCAAATGCTCCAAAAGATGTTGGCCAGCAACTCTATAGAAGGTGAGTTCGAGTCTCGTTGAGTAAATTCCAGTACCCATTTATCCATCCTTACTAACACATACGTTCACTCTCGGGTCTGACCACACTTTGATGTCCAACAGCAAAGTAAGAAGAGGTGCTCCGTGGTTTCCAAGTATTGGCGACAAAAGGGGCATAACGGGTCTGTCATGAGCTACCTTTGGCACAAGTTCTCGCAGGTGGGTAAGCAATTCTGGCACAAGCACCGCAAGAAAATTTTGATTTTTGGTTGAATTGGAAGGGTCCAGATATATCTCCATGGGGTCTCAGGCACCTTATAGGATGAGGAGGGAAGGTTTGGGTTCTGCCGGTATCGTGCTGGGTGTATGCTATTGTAGGCATCTTTGACAGTATATAGACCTGTTTTACTCCCGGCCCAAATGAGTTTATCTTCCTTCGGGTTGGAAATTGAACATAAGTTAACCTTCGACCGTTAAAAGCGATTAAGGACGTTGGGTCCATCGTGCATGTGTCTTTTTCATGACATTCACACGTGAGGATTTGATGAGCCAAGTAGTCAAATTAAGAAGTGGAAAGTGAAATATAATATTGCCTAATAGAATCGCCGCCCACGTTTTTTTTTTTTGGGCTTCCTTTAGATAGGAAAAAGAAATTTCGGGGTCCAACTTAAGAAAATGATGTCTTATACAGTTGTCGGTATGAATCCAAACTCTAGGAAGGTGTGTCTCTTTGATTATATTTCCTTAAATATGTCGGGGTTAATATCATAAAAAACCCCAAACTAGTACACTCGTGACAAATTTACCAAAAACTAATCTTTTGACCATGAAAAACTCCAAACTGGTACGCCCGTGACAATTTTACCTTCTGTTAGTTTTCATTAAATTTTACATTCAAATTTCTTACTTGGATGATAAGTGGTAGTTGACAAATGTACCAATTTGGGATTTTACCCTCCGTCTATCATAGATCTACCATTTTGTGATCTTTAATGATATTAATCAAATTTAACGGAGGGTAAATTTGTCACAAATGTACAAGTTCGAAGTTTTTGGTGGTAAAAAACTAGGTTAGGATAAATCTGTCACATGCATATCAGCTTGAGGGTTTTTATGATAAAAAAATTAGTCTAAAATAAATTTATCACAAATGTACTGATTTGGGATTTTTCGTAATATTAACCCAATATGTAATCGATAGTTGATGGCAGCACATCATCACGTTCTTTCAATGTGAACGACAGTTTGACTTGCAAATTGTAGAATGTTTATTCCCTTTTTTTTGGGTCAAAAGAATGTTTATTCATTGGAAGGGTCTTGTTTATATTTGTTGAAATACTTCCAAAACAAGAGCAGGTATAGCTACGGGTGATTAAACAAATGATTCCACCTATGTATTGTCAGACTCTATATAAACCCCATTGTGGTGGGGGTTGATGAGCAAAGTCTACGACCAAATTGAGAGAGAGAGAGGAGCAGATTAGGAAGCAACGAAGAGCCAAGAGACATGCCTGGTATTTCACTTTATTTCTTGTCTCTGCGCTCTATTTTCAATTTCTTCTTAACCTAAGTCTGGGTTATTATCCTTAATAATTCATGTTTTTTGCTTTTACACTCTTTCAAATTTTATTTGGCTGTAACGCCGGAACAAAAAAATTGTTCCAATAAAGCCATTCTACTATCCACCACGATTCATAAGCATTAAGCAAGAGCTTACATTGCCCTGCACTTCGTCTTGTTTGATTTGATTCTCATTATTTTTCATGTTTGAAGAAAAATCACGGTACAGATATGGATTTCGCATTTCTCAAATGGTGAAAAATCGAATAGTGATAGAATTTCCCAAAAGGTGCAAAATCGCATTACCTAATCATAATTAAGATTGAGAATTTATTCTGCCTTCTTATAAACAATAAAGTATCATAAACTCGATTTCACTATTGACTACCGCCGCAGCAATCCCCCATCGCCACTATTAGTTGTCGGCCTCCGCCACCGGTTGCCAGCTTAATTTGAGCACTTAACTTCAAAGCCATATGTGGGTTTTCCTCTAATTATTTCCGCACATATGAAATGGTTATTTTATCAATTTTTTCATCTTTCTTTCTTTTTTCAAATTTTATAACATGGGGGATGCAAATCTTTGGCTCAACTAATATACGCTTATGCTCATAAATGATAAACCGCTCCATGCATGTTATAGGGTGATAGGCATGGCAGTCCCAAGATTATTTTAGAAGAGTGTTGACACCTAATTTTTAGCTCATTTTTTTTTATATTTTCAAAAATTTCAAAATTAGGACTAGGAATCTTGGCCAAGCCTAGAAACATATTTCTAAACCAAAAAAAAAATAATTTTTTAGCATTTTTCTGCATTTTTCCTTAATTTCTTTTAGTCGAAGTAAGTGAGAAAATCAAGAAAAATAGCAAATGGAATCAGAAAATTCCATAAAAATAGTCATTAGTCTTATTTTAAATCCAATATCATGAATACATCATCAATTTTGAAAAAAAATCTCAATTGGGTATATATTTTTCTCAAAATTGGGCAAAATTAAACTCGAATTAAATAAAAAATGCAATTAAATTTTTCAAGTCATTTTCAAGTCATAGTGTCTTCACAACAAATGAATCTGGGACCTTGAATTTCATAATGGTCAGTCTAATTGCACAATTTGGAATAAAAATAAAAAATCCCCAAAATTCAATTGAAATTTAAGAATTTTGAACTCAAATTGGGAATCGTGCCCAATATGAAATTATGAAACCATGAGGCTATCATTTCTAGGGTTAATCATATGTGGGTAATCCAATTTTGGCATCAATTTTTCCTAATCAGGTCATTAAGATATCAAATTGAACAAAACCCTATTAACCCGAATATAAAAATGAGAAAATCTTGGATACTGTTATAATAAAAATTGGAAAAAATTATATATTTGGATTCGAAATATGATGGAGAGTTCAATTTTGGGATTAAATTTAAAAAAATCAGTTGAAATTGAGCTTAATTTGAGTTTTTAATCAAAATCGGGCCTGCCGGGTCGACCGGGTCAACCCGACCCAACCTGATGACCCGCCTTCTTCACCCGATTTTCCCTAAATGCACAATTAACCCAGGAAAATCAACTCGTGCCCACAACTTGACCGACCTTCTCCGATCAAATTAACACGTTTTAATCGAGTTGGCTAGCTGGATATTCTCCGGCTGGCATCAGGTAACCGATCAAATCGATCAAAGATCGGTTCCAACAAACTTTGGGTGGGAAAAATCGAGGAACAAAAAGGAAAAAAAATGGAACATTGCAAGGGGAACCTGTTCGACGAAATTACTGAGAGAGAGGAGAGAGAGAATAGGAGTGAAAGAGAGAGAGATTGAATAGGAGGCGAGTAGAGGCTTCCCGGACCGAATGATCGGCGCTTTCCTGGCCAGAAAAGCGCCGGCAAATCGGCCCAGATGGTGAGCCTCCTCACTTGGAACAGCTGGCCCGAGGCTGGTCAACTTAGCCTGAAAATCGAGCTCGACCAGCGTGCTCAAAGCCTTTCGGGTGAAGCCAAAACCACCAGTTGTAATAGTCCGGATTTTGGCCAATTTTTGGGAATTATAGAAACGTGTAATTCGTCAGTGCGCTTATAATGGAATTTCGCCCGGGAACTGATCACTCTCGGGTTCTTATTTTTAAAATTAGAAATTTTGCTAGAATCGCACTCGATCGAATTTGGTCGTTATTTATACCCTGAACTTGGCAGTCAATTTTCGGGAGTTCCGGGACGAAATAAATTGGACGGTGTCGAAATTATTGTGGCCAGTATCGACATTATCAAGATTAGTGAGAAAGTGAATTTTTGGACCGGGTGCAAATTTGGACTGGTAGACCTCCCTCGTAGTGTGGTTTAGGTTATTTTATTTTGGCCGTATGCCCTAGAAAATTGTCGGGATTTTTCGGAGACCGTTAGGCCTTATTCTGAATTTAAATCAGGACCGGTAGGTCGATTTTTAGTTTGGACCGTGTCCGTTGGTTTGCGCTTAAAGTTTAAAATTTAAACTTTTTCCCCTCTTTTCTCTCTCCTCTCTCCCTCCGCCGGTCCCCCCCATGCGCACGTTCTCCCTCTCTCTTCCTTTTCTCTCTCTCTCTCTCTCTCTCTCTCTCTCTCTCCCTTTTTCCCTTTGCCGATCACGTCCCCTCCCCCGTTTCTTTTTCCCCATGCACGTCCCTTCTCTGCATGCCTACCTGCCCCCCTCCCCTGCTGACCTGACCTACCTCTCTCTCTTCTCTCTTCTCTCTCCTCTCTCCTTCCTTCTTCCTCTTCTCCTTCGGTTTTTCTTCTTCTTCTTCGGCTTTTGTCTTCTGCTTCGCTCAGTCCTGTCCGATCGGAGCTCGTTGCCGCTCCGAGTCGCCGCGCTGCCGTCGCCTCGACCGCCGTGCCGCGCCACAAGGCCTGCTCCGCCCCGACAGCCCTCTCTCTCTCTCCTTCACGCGCGCGCGACAGTGGGCCGACGAGCTGCTGCTGCCTTCCGTTCGCCGTCGCCGCCAACTCGCCGCGCCGCCCCGTCGCCGCCGCCAGCTTGCCGGTGCCGCCCCGTCACCGCCGCTCCGCTTGCCCTCTTTCTCTCTCTCTCGCACGCGCGCGACAGCAAGCTGTCACCGCTGCTCTTCCCGCCGGACGTGGCCAGCCGCTCTTGGCCGTCGTTGCCGCCGCCCCCCGCCGTCCCGACCGGTGCCGGTCACCGCCCCGTCTCCCTCACCCTAGCCAGAACCCTCACTCTCCCTCACTCTCCCTCTCCCGGTCTGTCTCTCCCTCTTTCCCAGGTTTGGCTAAGGAGGGCCTTCGCCGGAGGAGCCACCGCCGCCGCCGGTTGCCGCCCCGGCCGACCAGCCAATCGCCGGCCTTGCTGAGCCGCCCCCGAACCACTTGCCCCGCCGTTCCCGCTCTTGCTCATCTTCGCCGGCACTATTCACTATTCCGGCGAGCACTATTCCGACGAGCACTGTTCCGGCGAGCACTGTTCACCGCCGGTCACTGTTCATCCGACCCATTTTTGAGCGTAGGACACCCGGTGAGTTGACCCTAAACCCTAATTAGGCTAATTTTACATTTCTAGACGAGTTTAGGGGTTAATTAGGGTTATTTAGGGGTTAATTTAGGGGTTAAATTATGAAATTGATTAGGGACTATGATTGTGGACAATTTGGCGGATTAGTATGTTGAATTAATGGAGGATTAGTGGCCCGAGTGGCGCGATAAGCGGGCTGGATAGTTTGGATTAAATCGGCCCAAGTTCGAGAATGTTCGGGCCTAATATGTGGATTTTAGTGTGCGCCGTATTTGATTTTGTGGTGGTAAATTAGAATGATATTTGGAGAGTACAATAGAGTATTTTGGCAATAATTATTAGCCTGGAAAGTACGGTGTGATGGTCGCCCACGACGGGACTGAATTTGGGCACAACACGATTAATTTGAGGTCTAAACGCGCGATTACCGGGAAAGATCGATTTGTAGAATTGACTGGCTAGCTGAGCCTTGATTGTGGTTAATTTGATGATGCCATGTCGCGTGTCTAGCGGGACTAGAAATGGATTAGCTTAGTGGGCCTCGAATGTGCGAGTGCTTGTGGACCCGGTTATGTAAATTTGTGCGTGGATAGTGTGTCAATTTGATGCTATGGCTGATTTAAATTGATTGTCTGAGTTGGGCATGTTAATTTATGAATTTGAATATGCGCGGTACAAGTTGAGTATGTTGCATCGTAATTCGCGCATGTGGATGCCCAAGTGTGAACTTTATGGCCATTGGTGCACATCTCAAGCATTGGCACGGCATTTGCATTTATAAGTGTGCCCGAGTGACATGTGCATTGTGATCACCTAAATTGCCCTGATGCGTTTAACGCGGGGTTCAGATAAAATTGAGATTTGTGAATGTGTGATCACAATAAACCCTGATGCGTGTTACGCGGGGGTAGTGAACCCGTCCTGAGGCGTGTTACGCGGGACGATGCCCGGATTACCGGAAGATGACCGGCCTGATGCGTTTTACGTGGGCTGTGTGTCATGAGCCTGCGGGCTAGAGATCGATCTCGAAGTTATGGACCTGATGCGTTTTACGCGGGTCGGACCTGATGCGTTTAATGCGGGTTGGAGGAGAAATTGAGAAATGGCTGAGTGCTAGTGTGCAAGTGTGCGATAATGCATTGATGAGGCATGAGCATGAGTGCGAGCACTAGCATATGCATAACATGCGTTGTGACATAGAAATGCGCGTGTATGTGCTGTGATTAAATTATGTCTTGTAGTTACTTTTGTTGATTTGACGCCTAACCTGCAAGGTCTAGTGGGATTAGATTAGATTTAGGCCCGAGGGCCTGAGTCTATTATGTGTGTATTATGTGCTGTGTAGTACTTGTCAGGAGGTGCATGTTAGCCTAGTTTAGGTTTAGGGAATTACTCGCTGAGATTTATTCTCACGGTTGTTGTAAAACCGACTTTTCAGATCCCCGACCTTGAGGACGACAGGCGTATTGATGCATTTTTGGGAAGAGCCCCAGCTAGTCGTAGTGGCCTTGAATCGTTTTTGATTTTTGGTATTTGGGCTGTATTTGGATATTGTAAATGAATTCCAGTGTTAGAACAAGTATTGATTTCAGTGGTTACCCTTGGTTATGCGTTTATCTATGTACTGGTGGTTTTAATTACTTCCGCATGCGCTTTGAATCTCTGTGTTGGGTTTGGGTCAGCGACGCGTCCTGGGACGTCGCACATGAATTGATCTCTGCGAGGGATGTGGCGCACCGAGAAGTGCGGGGCGTGACATCCCCATCTGATTTGGTATCAGAGCAAGGTCAGCTCGGTCCAATTCGGTCGAAGCTTGGAGTGATAAAGATCGATGACCTTGGGTAGCCAGTAGGGTGACCTCGTGTGCTAAGTGTACCTCCTGACTGTCTGTGTCTTGATTGATTGGCTATGTTATTTGACCCGTGAAGCGCAGGTGCATCGGGACTCGAGGTTAGTACACGTGTTTTGTGACTGAAGTCCTGTGCTATTTATGCTTAATCGCATGCTGAGTGATTGAATGCTATAGCGTTAAGCTCCCTGCCTAGGACCTTAGACCGGTTTAGCGTGGGTTAGGTATCTAATCCCGATGTGGGGATTTTAGCAGGAGAATGGATATGCAAGTTGGAGAGGCGAGTAATCAAGGACGAGGTAGAGGTCGAGGCCATAGAAGAGGTAGAGGTCGAGGTGGAGGTCCTGAGCCGGATCGTGTTGAACCACAAGTGAGAGTGGCCGAGGATCCGAGGGTAGATGGAATTCTTAGGGCCTTTGAGGAAGCTGGAATTCTGGGAGGTAGATTGGCTTAGGAGAGAGATGCCACTATCGCTGCTGCTGCTGAGGCTGCCATCGCTGCTGCCAATGGGGCAAATGGGAACAACGGAAATAACGGGAATAATGGAAATGGTGAAAATCAGGGAAATGTGGAGAATCCAATCTCGGGACCGGTGAATGTGATTAGGCCAATGTCAAAGCTGGTAGAGCAGTTCCTGAAGTTAAAGCCGCCGAAGTTCAACAGCCAAGGTGATCCTGAGGCTGCACCCCGTTGGATCGAGGAACTGGAGAAGGCCTTTGAAGTGATAGGGTGCACCGAGACTGAAAAGGTGACATTGGCAGTATATGAGCTGCAGGACAACGCCAATGATTGGTGGAGGGCCACCAAAGGACGGGTATTTCCCAAAGGGACCGCCCAGACTTGGGCCGTATTTTCTGAGAAATTCCTAGGAAAGTTCTTTTCTGAAAGCGCCAGAGAAAGGAAGCTGGCAGAATTTATGAGACTCCGTCAGGGATCAATGACCGTGGATCAGTACGAGGCGGAGTTTGCTAGGTTGTCAAGGTTCGCGCCAAGGATGGTGGAACACCCGGAGGATAAGGCGCGAAGATTCCGGGATGGACTGAAGGCGGACATTCGCGGACAGCTAATACCGGTGAATTTGAAAACTTATGAAGATTTGTATGAGAGAGCTCAAGCTATTGAGCGGGAACAAGTAGATAGGGCAGCCGCCTCTGGATCGCGGTTTGCCCCGGCTAGGGACAACCGCCGTTTTGGGAAGAAACTGATGGCGGGAAACATGCGATTTGTCCCACCGATCAAGAAGAACATCGGGAAGCCGAGCCATCAGCAGAATAGATTTGGGGCTTGCTTCAAGTGTGGGAGTATGGATCATCAAATCAGGAATTGCCCCTAGCAACGCCTCGCGGGACCCCGATTCAGCAACCACTTCGAATTGGAAACCAGTTTGGGAGTGCCCCTCCGGCTATTATGAACAGGCCGCCGGCGCAAGGACGTGTGTATGCAATGGCGCGAAGGGAAGTGGAAAATGCGCCCGGGGTGGTCACAGGTATGGTTTCTCTGTGCCATCATATAGCGTATGCATTATTCGACCCGAGAGCATCACATTCGTTTATATCTGCTCAGTTTGTTGAATTGACTGGATTAAAGCCTGTTATGTTAGAAGTGCAATTGTGTGTGACTACGCCATTGAAGGATAAGATATGCATATCCCTAGGATGCCCGAATTGTGAGATAGTAGTTGGTGGCGTAGAAAGCAGGATAGACTTAGTAGTGTTACCCATGTATGATTTTGACTTGATTGTGGGCATGGACTGGTTAGTTAAGCAGAATGCTGTAATGGACTGTAGTAACAGGGTGATCCAGTTTAGCCCGACTGGACACCCTAGATTTGAGTTTGTAGGGAGTTGAGGAGGAACCTCGATCCCTTGGGTTTCGTATGTGGAAGCAACTAAATTGTTGGACGAGGGCTGTCAAGGTTATTTAGCAAGTGTGGTGGATCCGTCAGCAGGTGAAGTGCGGCTTGAGGATATATCAGTGGCGTGCAATTTTCCCGATGTCTTTCCTCAGGAATTGCCGGGATTGCCACCAGAAAGGGAAGTGGAATTCGTTATCGAGTTGGCTCCTGGGACTGAGCCAATCTCGAAGCCGCCCTACAGGATGTCATTGTCGGAGTTGAAGGAATTGAAGGTCCAGATGCAGGAACTACTGGACAAAGGTTTTATCCGACCGAGTGCGTCTCCATGGGGAGCGCCAGTATTATTCGTCAGAAAGAAGGATGGATCGCTAAGGTTGTGTATTGATTACCGCCTGCTAAATCAAGTGACGGTCAAGAATAAGTATCCTCTCCCAAGGATTGACGACCTGTTCGACCAGTTGCAAGGAGCCTCGGTGTTCTCTAAGATTGACTTAAGGACGGTGTATCACCAGTTAAGGATCCAAAGGGAGGATATTCCAAAGACAGCGTTCAGGACTAGATATGGACACTATGAGTTTACAGTGATGCCATTTGGACTGACTAATGCCCCTGCTGCTTTCATGGACTTAATGAACCGGGTATTCAAGGAATTCTTAGACCAGTTTGTTATTGTTTTCATTGACGATATTTTAGTGTATTCGAAGAGTTCCGAGGAACACGAGGTACATTTGGAAAAGGTTCTACAGACGTTAAGGGAGCACGCACTATATGCTAAGTTTAGCAAGTGCAAGTTTTGGCTGAACCGAGTAGCATTTCTTGGGCATATAATATCTGGAGAAGGAATCTCCGTGGACCCGGCAAAGATTGAAGCAGTAATGGATTGGCCGAGACCGACGACAGTTACTGAGGTTCGAAGCTTTCTAGGACTGGCGGGTTATTATCGGAGGTTTGTGGAACGATTCTCAGCTATAGCCACACCGTTGACGAAGTTGCTGAAGAAGGAAACCAAGTTTGAATGGATTGAAAAGTGCGAAGAGAGTTTTCAGGAGCTGAAACAGAGATTGATGACAGCACCAGTATTGACGATTCCATCAGGACCGGGCGGGTATGAGATTTATAGCGATGCTTCGCTTAGAGGATTGGAATGCGTGCTAATGCAACATGGAAGAGTGGTTGCTTATGCATCGCGGCAGTTAAGACCTCATGAGATGAACTACTCGACCCACGACTTGGAGTTAGCAGCAATTATTTTCGCACTCAAAATTTGGAGGCATTATTTATGTGGAGAAAGATTCCAAATCTACACGGACCATCAGAGCCTCAAGTACTTATTTTCACAGAAGGAGTTGAATATGAGGCAGAGGCATTGGATGGAATTGCTGAAGGACTATGACTGCGACATATTGTATCACCCCGGAAAGGCCAACCGGGTAGCGGATGCCTTGAGCAGGAAATCGAGCATCGCGCATTTGCTGGTTAAAGAGTGGACCTTATTAGAAGGAGCGCGGGACTCAGAATTTAAGTTTGAGGTAGGATACCTCTCCGGTCTGATGGCGACATTGAGGATCGAGCCAGAAGTGCAAGCCAAGATCAAGGCGTTGCAGTTTACGAACCTTGAGATTCAGAAAATTTTGAGTATGGACGACACTAAGAGGAAGCCGGACTTTCAGGTGTCTGAGGATGGAATTCTCAGGTTTCGAGGACGATTGTGCGTGCCCGATGATTTGGGGCTCAAAGAAGAGATTTTGTTGGAAGCTCATAGGAGTAATTACAGTATTCACCCGGGCAGCACTAAGATGTACCAGAACCTTCGTCAGCACTATTGGTGGAACGGAATGAAAGTGGACGTGGCTAAGCATGTGGCTAAGTGTTTGACGTGCCAACAAGTGAAAGCACAACATTGCAAACCTAGTGGAATGTTGCAGCCGTTGGAAATCCTAGAATGGAAATGAGAGCACATCACAATGGACTTTGTAACGGGACTGCCAAGGAGCCAGAGGGGACACGACTCCATTTGGGTAATAGTAGACAGATTGACCAAGTCAGCGCACTTTCTGGCGGTGCGAAAGGACTTCGAGTTAGAAAGGCTGGCAGAGTTATATGTGCGTCAGATAATTCGCATTCACGGAGTACCGGTATCGATCACATCAGACCGTGATTCCCGGTTTACTGCGAACTTTTGGAAAAGTTTGCAATTAGCCATGGGAACTAAGTTGCAATTCAGCACGGCCTATCATCCGCAAACAGATGGCCAGTCTGAGAGGACTATTCAGACTTTGGAAGATATGCTGAGAGCGTGTGTGCTGGATTTTCAGGGCAAGTGGGAAGAACAGTTGCATTTGGTGGAATTTGCCTATAATAACAGTTTTCAGCAGAGTATCAGAATGGCGCCATTTGAAGTATTATATGGTAGGGCTTGCAGAACGCCATTGTGTTGGGACGAGGTAGGAGAAAGAAGTATAACGGGTCCGGAGTTGGTTCAGCAGTCGATAGAAACGGTGAAGATTATCCGGGAAAGATTGAGGACAGCACAGAGTCGTCAGAAAAGTTACGCGGACCGTAGACCATTGGAGTTTCAAGTTGGCGACCATATGTTTCTCAAGATCTCGCCAATGAGAGGACTGTCTCGGTTTGGCAAGAAAGGAAAGCTGAGTCCAAGGTACATAGGCCCATTTGAGATTTTGGAAAGGATTGGAACGTTAGCCTATCGCCTAGCCTTGCCCCCAAATTTGTCACAGGTCCATAACGTCTTCCACGTGTCGATGTTGAGGAAGTACGAACCGGATCCGACCCACGTGCTGAATTATGAAGTAATAGACGTGGACGACAGAGTATCATACGTGGAAAAGCCGGTGCGAATCAAGGACAGGAAGGAGCAAGTGTTGAGAAACAAGACTATCTCGTTGGTCAAAGTCATTTGGGAACATCACGGGACGGAAGGTGCCACATGGAAAAGCGAGGAAGTGATGCGACACCAATACCCCCATTTATTTGAGTAGTCGGGTTGGATTGTAAATTTCGAGGACGAAATTTTTGTAAGGGGGGAAGAATTGTAACAATCCGGATTTTGGCCAATTTTTGGGAATTATAGAAACGTGTAATTCGTCAGTGCGCTTATAATGGAATTTCGCCCGGGAACTGATCACTCTCGGGTTCTTATTTTTAAAATTAGAAATTTTGCTAGAATCGCACTCGATCGAATTTGGTCGTTATTTATACCCTGAACTTGGCAGTCAATTTCCGGGAGTTCCGAGACGAAATAAATTGGACGATGTCGAAATTATTGGGGCCAGTATCGACATTATCAAGATTAGTGAGAAAGTGAATTTTTGGATCGGGTGCAAATTTGGACTGGTAGACCTCCCTCGTAGTGTGGTTTGGGTTATTTTATTTTGGCCGTATGCCCTAGAAAATTGTCGGGATTTTTCGGAGACCGTTAGGCCTTATTCTGAATTTAAATCAGGACCGGTAGGTCGATTTTTAGTTTGGACCGTGTCCGTTGGTTTGCGCTTAAAGTTTAAAATTTAAACTTTTTCCCCTCTTTTCTCTCTCCTCTCTCCCTCCGCCGGTTTCCCCCCCCATGCGCACGTTCTCCCTCTCTCTTCCTTTTCTTTCTCTCTCTCTCTCTCTCTCTCTCTCTCTCCCTTTTTCCCCTCTACCGATCACGTCCCCTCCCCCGTTTCTTTTTCCCCATGCACGTCCCTTCTCTGCGTGCCTACCTGCCCCCCTCCCCTGCTGACCTGACCTACCTCTCTCTCTTCTCTCTTCTCTCTTCTCTCTCCTCTCTCCTTCCTTCTTCCTCTTCTCCTTCGGTTTTTCTTCTTCTTCTTCGGCTTCTGTCTTCTGCTTCGCTCAGTCCTGTCCGACCGGAGCTCGTCGCCGCTCCGAGCTGCCGCGTCGCCGTGTCGCCGCGCTACCGTCGCCTCGACCGCCGCGCCGCGCCACCAGGCCTACTCCGCCCCGACAGCCCTCTCTCTCTCCTTCACGCGCGCGCGACAGTGGGCCGACGAGCTGCTGCTGCCTTCCGTTCGCCATCACCGCCAGCTCGCCGCGCCGCCCCGTCGCCGCCGCCAACTCGCCGGTGCCGCCCCGTCACCGCCGCTCCGCCTGCCCTCTTTCTCTCTCTCTCGCACGCGCGCGACAGCAAGCTGTCGCCGCTGCTCTTCGCGCCGGACGTGGCCAGCCGCTCTTGGCCGTCGTTGCCGCCGCCCCTGCAGTCCCGACCGTTGCCAGTCACCGCCCCGTCTCCCTCACCCCAGCCAGAACCCTCACTCTCCCTCACTCTCCCTCTCCCGGTCTGTCTCTCCCTCTTTCCCAGGTTTGGCCAAGGAGGGCCTTCGCCGGAGGAGCCACCGTCGCCGTCGGTTGCCGCCACGGCCGACCAGCCACTCGCCGGCCTTGCTGAGCTGCCCCCGAACCACTTGCCCCGCCGTTCCCGCTCTTGCTCATCTTCGCCGGCACTGTTCACTATTCCGGCGAGCACTATTCCGACGAGCACTGTTCCGGCGAGCACTGTTCACCGCCGGTCACTGTTCATCCGACCCATTTTTGAGCGTAGGACACCCGGTGAGTTGACCCTAAACCCTAATTAGGCTAATTTTACATTTCTAGACGAGTTTAGGGGTTAATTAGGGTTATTTAGGGGTTAATTTAGGGGTTAAATTATGAAATTGATTAGGGACTATGATTGTGGACAATTTGGCGGATTAGTATGTTGAATTAATGGAGGATTAGTGGCCCGAGTGGCGCGATAAGCGGGCTGGATAGTTTGGATTAAATCGGCCCAAGTTCGAGAATGTTCGGGCCTAATATGTGGATTTTAGTGTGCGCCGTATTTGATTTTGTGGTGGTAAATTAGAATGATATTTGGAGAGTACAATAGAGTATTTTGGCAATAATTATTAGCCTGGAAAGTACGGTGTGATGGTCGCCCACGACGGGACTGAATTTGGGCACAACGCGATTAATTTGAGGTCTAAACGCGCGATTACCGGGAAAGATCGATTTGTAGAATTGACTGGCTAGCTGAGCCTTGATTGTGGTTAATTTGATGATGCCATGTCGCGTGTCTAGCGGGACTAGAAATGGATTAACTTAGTGGGCCTCGAATGTGCGAGTGCTTGTGGACCCGGTTATGTAAATTTGTGCATGGATAGTGTGTCAATTTGATGCTATGGCTGATTTAAATTGATTGTCTGAGTTGAGCATGTTAATTTATGAATTTGAATATGCGCGGTACAAGTTGAGTATGTTGCATCGTAATTCGCGCATGTGGATGCCCAAGTGTGAACTTTATGGCCATTGGTGCACATCTCAAGCATTGGCACGGCATTTGCATTTATAAGTGTGCCCGAGTGACATGTGCATTGTGATCACCTAAATTGCCCTGATGTGTTTAACGCGGGGTTCAGATAAAATTGAGATTTGTGAATGTGTGATCACAATAAACCCTGATGCGTGTTACGCGGGGGTAGTGAACCCGTCCTGAGGCGTGTTACGCGGGACGATGCCCGGATTACCGGAAGATGACCGGCCTGATGCGTTTTACGTGGGCTGTGTGTCATGAGCCTGCGGGCTAGAGATCGATCTCGAAGTTATGGACCTGATGCGTTTTACGCGGGTCGGACCTGATGCGTTTAATGCGGGTTGGAGGAGAAATTGAGAAATGGCTGAGTGCTAGTGTGCAAGTGTGCGATAATGCATTGATGAGGCATGAGCATGAGTGCGAGCACTAGCATATGCATAACATGCGTTGTGACATAGAAATGCGCGTGTATGTGCTGTGATTAAATTATGTCTTGTAGTTACTTTTGTTGATTTGACGCCTAACCTGCAGGGTCTAGTGGGATTAGATTAGATTTAGGCCCGAGGGCCTGAGTCTATTATGTGTGTATTATGTGCTGTGTAGTACTTGTTAGGAGGTGCATGTTAGCCTAGTTTAGGTTTAGGGAATTACTCGCTGAGATTTATTCTCACGGTTGTTATAAAACCGACTTTTCAGATCCCCGACCTTGAGGACGACAGGCGTATTGATGCATTTTTGGGAAGAGCCCTAGCTAGTCGTAGTGGCCTTGAATCGTTTTTGATTTTTGGTATTTGGGCTGTATTTGGATATTGTAAATGAATTCTAGTCTTAATACAAGTATTGATTTAAGTGGTTATCCTTGGTTATGCGTTTATCTATGTACGGGTGGTTTTAATTACTTTCGCATGCGCTTTGAATCTCTGTGTTGGGTTTGGGTCGGCGATGCGTCCTGGGACGTCGCACATGAATTGACCTCTGCGAGGGATGTGGCGCACCGAGAAGTGCGGGGCGTGACACCAGTTGGAAGCTTAAGTGTTGAAGAACAACTCCTCGGGCACTGCTTAGTCCAAGAACTCCGATTTGATTGCATTCGAAGAAGGTAAAATCCCTTAACAGTCACGGTTTTCCAGAATTCTAGAATGCATGATTTAGTTCAATCTTGCTGATTATGCAATCTTCTCTCAGATTTTAAGTTTATGAATCCTTAGAATACATTTCTAAACATATTTTGTGTTGTGTGATTGCTTTTGTGGGCATTAAAAACGCATAAACCAAATTGGCCATTTCGTGAACTATCTCGCCAAAATTCGGAGGACCTCGCCGGAACATCCCCATGGCCATAGGCTGTCCAAGTTAGCATTTTCTCACCTTGTTTGATGATTTTATATCGATTGAGATCAATGTAGACGGCTAGGGCAATTGGTATGATAATCTGTGGACTTGAGTATATGGTTTAGGATAGTTAGCAAATTAGGTTTTTTTTGGATCGGTTTTACGTCGGCCAGTAGAGGTCTGACGACATACTAAATGGATCAGATTGAAAATAGAATACATGAACTTTACAACGGATCAATCAGAATGATGAAACTCTCATCGGAAGGTCGCCGGAGAATGATTCAAACTGGTGGCCTCAAAACGCAGAACTAGGATTTATGCCCATGAGGTGTTTGATAAAATGCCTCAATGAACAAAAAGGGAAACGACGCCGTTTCTGGCGTCATGTTCACCGGAAAAGATGATCGGTGTCACCACCTGCTTGGGTGGCGCTGCTGGAGAGCGCACTCTTTCTCTCGCAAAAGGTTGAGTGTTCGAATCCCGGGTGTCGCAAGGTGATTTAACCGGTGGCATGTGTGTGGTGGCCAGCACGTATCTCCCCTAGGGTTTACTTCCCGGCTGTCGGTCATGCGGGGGTTCCCTGTGGTTATAAAAAAAAGAAAAAAAAGAGATGATCGGTACCGGTGTCGGCGATGCCCGATTCAGCCAGGCCGAACTAGGCTGGTCCGGTTCATTTTCCCAGTGGAAATTTTGAAAAAATAAATAAATAAATCTAAAATATTCAAAAAAAATTAAAACAATTGAAAATTGGAAAAAAACTCAGAAAATTGAGAAAATACAAATAAAAAACGTGAAAATTTTAGAAAATCAATAGAAATTGAAAATTTGGAAAATTTATAAAAATTTTCAGAAAATCATAAAAAATCAATCCTCAATTAAAAAAAAATTTCGAAAAAAAAAAACAAAATTTTCAAAAATTTTGAAAACTCACAGAATGGTCCAAAAACATTGTGGCTAGCTATAAAAAGTGAAATTTGAATTTTTGAAAGTGTCCAAGTGGTATTTTTGAAAAAATTCCAAATTCAGGGGTTATAACTCCTAAAAAACCCTAAAACTCTAAAAAATGTAAATCATGAAATGAATAAGTTTCTAGAGCTTCATTAGGGTTTTGATGTTTTGATTGATTTTCATTTTTAGAGACTACTTAGGATTAATTGATTTGATTGACCTCGATTGTGTGTTTAATACTTGTTTGGTCTTTTCTGTGATTAGAAAGGATAAAATTAGTGGATAAGTCTCGGAAATTCATATGACATGTTAGACAGCGTATCGTTCTTAGGTACTAAAAGGGCGTTAGGGATCTCGATTTGGGATCAATAACGTAACCAAGTCCCCGTACTCAGAATCTCTGGTTTGTAGAATCGTGATATTTTTCCCGTACCTCGATTAGGTTTCTAGTTTACCTACCAATAATGACTAGTGGCGACTCCAAAATCACAAACCTAGACTAAATAGGAAATTGCCTTCCATTATCATGTGAGGTATAGTCTGGGAGAGACCAGTACATGGAAATACCTCCATAGCGCGCAAATCCCAAAACCCCAAAAAAATGGCGCGGCGTGACAAAGAGAAGACTATGCAGTTGGAACTTAGAATCTACTTCGTGGCATCTTGGCCAAGCCTTTTTGGCTCCAGTATTTAGCCTTCAAATAAGTCTACAAGACCTCAAATGGAAGGGCCAATTTTTATTCATATTTTGGGGGAGCCATTGAATATAGAATCAATAGTATTCGAACGGTATTATTTTTTTCTTTTTTTGCCCTTTTTCCGGCACAACCTAACAAGAGAAGTTTGATAGCTCTTCTACAGGTTCATGGTAAATTGAACACACGATCATTTTCCTCAAAATCTCTGGATAAGTATGAATCCAATGTTTTTGAAGCTGGGGGCCACAAATGGTGAGTCCTCGAATTTCCCCTTCTTCTTTTTTCGATAATGAACTCAATCAATTAACAGTTGATTAAACGTTTTAATTTATTCTTTTCAGAAGGCTATCCCTTTACCCTAATGGAGACAAGGCCAAAAACGGGTTGGGATATTTCCTTGTATTTGTCCATCATGGAGACGGATGAGCTCGGTTACAATTGGAAGGTTAACGTTAAATAGAAGCTTCTCGTGCATGACAAGATACGAAACAACTACTTACCTTTCCAAGGTCGATCATCACGTAATCACACTTCCAATTGTCTCATCATAGATTTGAATTGACAACAAAGATTCATCAAACTTGTGGAATCGTGTGTAGGTGAGGATGGGGCAATATGTAGGTTCAATAACTTGAAGACCCAATCGAGGTTTCCTCGATTTTTTGCGTTAGAAACGTTCAAAAAGCCTGCACTTGGATTCCTTAAGAACGACTCTTGTGGGTTTGGGGCTGAGGTTTCTGCCGTGAATTCCGCAATCAAAAGCCCGTCGAGCAACCAATTCACTTGTACAGGTATGCCTAACTATGACCGAACCTTTGCCGCCGGAGGGAGGAGTTGGTACATTTTCGGAACCTAAAAAAGTTTGCAAAAATGGACTTAGTTTCTCGCCTTTCACCTATTGAAAGTTATTTACTATTGTAGCTTATGTTTGTAAATAGGATTAGCTAAAACTTATCTTTGTTTTAACCGTAATTATCGCGCGTAGGATGTTAAAGGCGTATTCCATGCACGCTGCAGCCCAGAGTCTGATGCCACCGCATAATTGGAACGCGTTTCGGAAGCGCGCTGCGGCCCAGAACGTGCAAGGCCGTCCTCTGTATAGGAATGGGTTTCCCAAGCACGCTGCCTCCCAGAACAGGACGCTGTTACCCGTTTGCTTAGAAGCGCAAAATACAATAATCTCCGGATGCATGCAAAAGTTTTGTCTTTCCCCTTTATCTTTATAGCAGGCATGTCCAGATTAACTATTTACTTTCTATTTTTTACTTAATTTACATGTTACTATGCACACAATTCGAAAGTTTAGTAATCCAAAACACCCAAAACTTTTACAACACGCAAATGTTGATGCGTAGATTTGCATATAACTTTTGCACAAGAAGAAAAGGTGTTTTTTTTTTTTGCTAAATCCAAAACAAACGGGCTAATGCAAATACGTGTAAGTATTACTATTTGAAATCAAGTAAAACTTTTTCGAAACTTCTTTATAAGATGAATATCATTCTTATTTTATCAGAAAATTCCAAGTAGCTTTTAGGGTTAATACCATGAAAAACCTCAAATAGATACACTTGTGACAAATTTACCTCGAGTTAATTTTTTTACCACCAAAAATCTTAAACTGGTACATTTGTGATAAATTTACCTCAAACTAATTTTTTGACCATTAAAAACCCTAAATTGGTATATTTGTAACAAATTTACCCTCCATTAAATTGAATTAGATACAAAAAAAAAATTACAAACTAGTATACTTGGGACAAACATGGAGTAAAACCCCAAACTGATACATTCGTTAATTGTCATTTGTTATTTAATAAAGTAATTTGATAGTAAAATTTAATGAAAACTAACAAAGGGTAAATTTGTCACGGGTATACAAGTTTGAGGTTTTTGATAGTCAAAAAATAAGTTTATAGTAAATTTGTCATAAGTGTATCGGTTTAGGGTTTTTGGTGATAATAACCCTAGCTTTTTGGAAAAGGTTCAAAGGCCCATTTACATAACTACTCAACTTTTGAGTACCATAGCAACAATCCAATAATGCACGTGAATATTTTCTATCGAAAGAACAGAATGCAATCTCTCTTCATGAGTCAAAACTGAGTATGAGAGTACTAATCGGACACGGCTTCATCTACATTATTGAAAATGAACTAAATATGTTTCTTTTTGGGGGCGATTGCAGTTTGTGGTTGGCTATCTGCCTCATGTCCCGGCAAGGGTGGCGAAGCGAATATGCCGTCGAATGACCTGGGTGGTGCTGTGACCGTTCAAGTCCAGATGCTCGTCATATCAACTTGACAGAGATGGAGTTGTTTGATGACTTGCTTCGATATTTATTGTGCTACAATTGAATTCCTTGAGAATAATGTATACCGACCTAATGGGCGTTGGCATTGATACCCAACCATGTAAAGTTTTTGCTTCCTAATTGGTCATTTGATTACAGGACGGAGTGTTTAACCCATACAATTTTCGAGTTTGTAATTTATTGGAACCACGTCCCTATTTGTTCTTGTTTTGAATTGGTCAGCAGCTCTTTTACCATGGATATTCGTAGAGTTGCCTCACGGTGAAAAAATCAATATACTTTCGATGTCAAGTCAGGATCGACCAGGACGGAAATAAAGCTCGTGTGATTAATCTGACTCTGCCCTCGGAAGCCCCTGAAAGTTATGTCGAATAATTGCAAGAGAGAGATGGGCCTGGGAGACTCTCCGGTGGAGAGTGCCCCGGATAGGCAATTTGATGGGGCGATCTTGATGGCCACACGGATACGGCGATGACTCGCGGATGGGTCCATTGGCTCTTTAACCTTCTCCTGATCACTAGCACCCTCTTGGAGTGGGCATTGTGACTTACGGGATCCAGCCACTCTCCCCACTTAAGACCTTAACTTGAATTGAGCAAAGGGTGTGTCGAAGTTATTTGTATTGGTTGTTTGAACGAGTCGGATCATTAAATGGATGGATCGTGCTAATTTAGATTACCAATCAAAATTTAACGTGAACACATATTAGTTAAAGAATTTAGGGGTTAATTAAAAAAAGCATAAACTTTAGGTCAAGTGACAATTATGACCCAAACTTTTTTTATCTCATAAAAAATATAAATTTTCACCCTTATTCTAAATCTGGCCTCCTTTTGATTCTTTATCTGAAGTCACCCTTGTTTGACAAAAAAGGTTATGGTGGTGAGTTTGGTGGATCTCATCCATACCGTCTGTCGACGGGTGATGGTTTACAGTTTTAGATTACGACAAAACGACGAAATTTGGCCAGAAAGATTCAATATGGAGATATTTTTAACTTGCCGATGAAGTGAAGGAAACGAACAATTTCACTGTTATTCTTTAAGTTGAGGCTAAGAAAATAAGATAATGAATAGTGCTTTAAATCGATTCAGCAAGCTACTTAGATTTATTGCTGAGGTGGAATAGTCAAGTTGGATAATCAATGGTTCTAAATCAATGGGGATTAAATTTGAGATTTAAGTAAAAGTTAGTGCTTTTTTATGAGATAAAAAAAGTTGGGGCCAGATTTGTCACTCCACCTAAAGTTAATGTTTTTTTACGAGACAAAAAAAAAATTCAAATCAGAATTGTCATTCGACCTAAAGTTGGTGCTTTTTTTTTGGAATTAGGCCAAGAATTGAGTGCATCTAGCATTATTCAAATTAAGGAGGCTTTTTTTGTTTTCACAAGGAGGCTGCATAGTTCCAAGAAGAGAGAAGCAGGTTGCACGATTTATATCTTATGAAGTTTAAATGTATTTGGTATATCAGCAGTAAGTGCCCCCTACTTTTACCGGAAATTCAAAATAACCCATCTAGTTCTTTTGGTTTATGTTCAAAATAGTCTTGTACTTTTAAAATGTGCTGTCGATCACCCTTAATTAAGGTGCGTTTGTTTCGCCAAAAATTCAATGATAAAGAAAGATGATTTCCCGAAAAGCATTTTGTAGGAATACGGTTAGTTTTGCTTTGTTTGGTGATACATGATTGAAATCGTTTTTTGTTGTTTGGATTTCATAATGATTTCAATCTCATGATTTTATTTCTGGCAAAAAAATAATTATTTTGTTATTTTAAAACATTCAATTTTTAATTCTTTTTTTCTTTTTTCTTTTATTTCCTTTTCTTCTACCTCTTTCCTCCGCCGCAACTGGTTGGCGATAGCCATAGGCGAGCTCGAGCTCGCCAACCTCAACCAAGCCACGAGCTCATGAGGATCAGCTGAGCTTAAGCTCGCTTGGATCTGGCAAGCCGCGAGCTTGCCGACCTCAACTAAGCCTGAGCTAGCCTCGACCTAGCAAGCTGCGAGCTTGCCAACCTTGATGGAGCTCGACTCTCACTTGGATCAGTCGAGCCTCAAGCTCGCCGCCCTCGGGTGAGGTTGAGCCTCGCCACAATGAGGCTGGTGAGGCACTAGCTCGTCGGGATCTAGCAAGCTTGTCCTCGCTTGAGGCCGGCTGTCGGTGGCCTGTGCTTGTGGCCAATTGTCGGCTATCGCAAAGGCCAGCAATCGGCAACCGACGGAGGGAGGAAGAAGGAAAAAAAAGAAAGAAAAGAAAAAAAGAAAAGAAAATATAAAATATTATCAAATTTAATATGAGCAATTCCAGAAAATGTTTTTATGTTCTTAGATTAGGAAATTCACTTTCCTAATTTTATACATGATTATTTTCCTTGATTGGAAAGTGTTTTCAATTGACTTATCATTTTCGACGAACTAAACAAATATAAATACGAAAAGCAAATTCCCGAAAAACACTTTCTCTCAAACAAACGCATTCAAAGCTTCATCATTTTGTTAGAATATCATCATTTTCAATATAGACATCCAAGGCTCAAACCAAGTTATCACCTCAATAAAGTCCACGGATTACACTCACAGAGATTCCAAGGACGATGACCCAAAATTGGGTATGGCGGAGATTTGATGGAATCGACATCGGGACAGGATACACGAGAGAGCGGACTCATGCAGCGTGAAATCGATGAAATGACGAACAAGGGAGAGTGAGAGAGAGAGAGACACCAATGCCAGATGATTTCGAACTTCGTAGCCCTAAACCTTGTTTTTAGAAATGCTTGTAGTCCTAAACCCTCGATGCTAGATAAAAGTTTAATATGTAAAATATATATAATATATATGATGAAATGAAAATGGTTAATATCATTAAAAACGTCAAACTGAAACACATGTGATAAATTTACTCAAAACTAATTTTTTTACTATAAAAAACTTCAAACTGATACACCTGTGATATATTTATCCTCCGTTAGTTTCTATTAAATTTTACTATCAAATTACTGAGTTAAATAACACATGACGGTCAACAAATATATCAGTTTTGAGGTTTTACCCTCCATTAGTCACAAGTGTACTAGTTTAGTAAATTTGTCGTAAATGTAATGTTTGTGGTTTTCCTCTAATTATTTCCGCACATATGGAATGGTTATTTTATCAAAGTTTAATATGTAAATATATATAGTATATATATATGGTGAAATGGAAAAGATATTATATTTTTCTATTGTTCATTTGTAGGAGAGACAATGAAATGAGTTTTTATGTTATTGGTGGTGCAGAATCATCTACATATATTGTGCTTGTGTTTATACAATGAAAGTCACTAGTAATTTATCTTGATTTGATAATGCGTCATAAGTCATGAATTCACAAGGTGTTTAATATTTTGCATAATTTTGATGAATATGGTTTTTTCTTTTCCAAATGAAAACTAATATTTTTTTCAAAAAAAAGTGAATTTTGCATGTTAGAAGCGTTAAATTATGATTAATAGAGTTTTTTCTTTTCCAAATGGAAAAGAATAATTTTTCAACAAAAAAAAGTTAAAGTTTAGAGAACAATTTCTAGACAATAAAGAGAAATTGATCTCAGAAATTGAGAAAATATTTTTTTAAAATTAAGAGAACAATATTTAAGAAATTAACATGGTTATTGATATATATTACATCTATTTAATGAAATAAGTTGCGAAATTAACTCTAAAAATGAAATGTCACTACGTCTATAATTTCAAATAAAATTGACTATTCTGCAAAATATGTGCTGTGGCGTATAAACGGGGAAAAACCTGATCATTTGATTTTGACTTTTGCGATATAATACACCATAGAAATTACAGTTACATTTGTTTTATCGAATACAACATATAGTACAATATTATATTAGAGTTAATGTCGTTTAAAGGACAATAATTACTCAAAAAGAGATGACTAAATGATCAAGTTGACTTTGTCGTGACCCGCCCAAACGGGTGTCAGGGAAAAGACGGATTTAGAGGTAACATCAAAGACGAACAAAAGGTCCTCAATTGGCGCAAGTTCTTCCAAACTTTACGATAGGATTGTCATTTAATTTGATTAATCATATAATAATTCTATTTGATGAGTCGCCATTAGCCAATTGACTTTGGTTAGAAACCAAGTGAAGTGTTCCTACGTAACACAAATGAGCCTCAACTAATCCCATTGTAACACATAAACCCTTAATACTTTCTTGACACCAAAATAGCCCAAAAATCAAAATACCGTTGAAAAAAACCTGCATGTCTAAATTGCAAAAAAATAAAATAAAAAATGGACCAAGGATGGGCCACAAGTAACCCCCAACAGAACCTCTAAGCCCATAATAAATTCTCAACACCAAATGACATCAAAGAAATTATTAGATAAATTGAAAAATCCTAAACAACTAACAATCACCAAATAACATCTAAATTACAATCCCAAAACCCTTAAACTGAAAAGCCCGTAAATAAACTCAAAATTAGTCTCAAATAACCCAATTTGTACACGTAAACCGTTAATAAATACTCATTCCCAAAAATAAGCCAAAGAAAATCAAAATACCCTCAAATAACCCATAAAAGTAAGTGATCCCTTAAACCAAAATTATGGACTCTATATCAACACTTCACAAGGTTCAAATAACAAATTATAAAGGGAAAATTCAACATTAGGGCTTCAACTGCCTTTATTTTTTCAAAAAAGTGCATAAAGTGGATTTTATCTCAAATAAGGGCAAGAAGTGCCCCTTGCCCTTATTTGAGAAAATAAGGACCTGAAATAGATCTTGTTTCAAATAAGGGCTTGACCTTACTAACTAATCAAGGGCATTTTCGTTCTTTTATTTATTTTCATTTTTTCTTTTCTTCTTTCCCATTTCTATTTTACCATTTCTTTGTTTTCCCTTCGTTACTGGCCATCCCGGTGAACCTCACCAGCCACTGGGCGAGGGCCCGATCAACTGTTGGTGAGGGTCACCTTGCCCAAGCCCTTGCCAGTCGCGAGCAAGGTGACCCTCACCTATGGCCATTGAGGGTTGCCTCGCCTAACCGAGTTGGCTGATGATTTGTCCTGCTTCGTCATACATTGTTTCTTCTACAACACGAGCAATTTCTCCATTCAAGAAACCTCTCATCTTCCCATTAACTTCTTCACAGCCTTGCCTAGACGAAGGTTGCCCTTATCAGCCATTGGCAAGGCTGGCTCTCCCAGATCTAGGCAAGGCAACTCTCGGCCCTCCCAGATCTAAGCAAGGCAACTCTCACCAATGGCCGGTTGGGCCCTCACCCAGTGGCTGGTGACAAAGGAAAAAAAAAAGAAATGAGAAAGAAGAAAAGAAAAAGGAAAAAAAAAATCAAAGGATGAAAATGCCCTTGAGTAGCTAGTGACATCAAGCCCTTCTTTGAGAAAATAATAGCACTTCATGTCCTTATTTTAAAACAAGATTCATTTCGGTCTTTATTTTTTTCAAATAAAGGCTTTATATGCCCTTATTTGAGAAAATGATAGCACTTCGGGACCTTCTTTGGAATTTTTCCAATTCTAAATGGTATAAAGCAAATAATATAACCCAAAACCCTTAATATCCAAACAACCCTCTACTAACTCTAAAATTAACCCGAAAGAGCCTCAATCAACTCCATTCCAACCCCTCAGTGTGAATAAATGCTCATCATAGAAAATAAGACCCACACATTAAAATAAACTCATATAAACAAGTAAAGCTTCCAACCGAATTCATAGTCCAAGATACCCCAATTATAACCCCCAAGCGGATGTATAGTCCCTAAACCAACACTTACCAAGCGTCGAATGAGTCTTAATAAACCCGTTACCAACACAATGATCAAATAACTCTCAAACCCTCAAAGAAACTATGTGATAACCAAACCATCCTAAACAACTCATAGTCCCAAAGTGACATCTAAGGGCGCGTTTGGCAAGTTGCCAAATGATAATTATTTTTGTTTTTTTATTCATAGAATCAGTTTTGAAACAGAAATCCGTTTAGTAAATTTTTTATTCCTAAGCACAAATTTGTAAAAATTTGTTCCCAAAATCAGTTTTGGAACAGAATCAAGGAACAAAAAAAAGCAGCTTCTTGATTGTGGGAACGAAAATTAGAAATGGAAAAGAAATTTCTTCTTCTTCTTCTTCTTGGCCTATGGCCGTTTGCCAGCCACTGGCAACCGGCCACTGGCCAAGGTCAGCGAGGTTGTCGTGACCCTCGCCCAAGCTGCGAGCCGCCTTGATGGATTTGGTGAGGGTGACCTTCGCCCAGTGGTCCAACCATCGCCAAAGCTGGCAAGGGCCGCGACACCCTCGCCGGCCCTGGCCTGTGGCTGGTCGCCAGCACCGGCAACCTAGCCATGGCTAAGGAAGGGAAAGGGGAAGGAAAAAAAAGAAAAAAAAGAAAGAAATATTAAAAATTTAAATATTATTAATAAAAAGAAATTTTGTACAGTTACCAAATCAATTTCTGTTCTTTTTCTATTCTAAGAATAGAAATTTTGGGCCATTACCAAATGCCTTCAAATGCTTAGAAATTATTCTCAGGTATGGAATAAAAAAGATTCATTTCTAAGTAGAATCAACTTATGGGAATAGAATGATTGTCAAGTGCATCCTAAGTTGCCAAAAACAAAGAATATAACCCCACAATCCGTAAAAATGGAAAGCTCCTACGTAAACTTAAAATTAGTCTAGAATACCCCAATTATAACAAATCTCAATAGCAACCATCTGCTTGATGTGTGCTTTACCCCCACAAAGTTGTAATGCCACGGGCCATTGTCTAGTATTTGAGATTAGCACAAAGTGGATAGGTAAGTCATTCTACCATGACCTCATGAGAATGAAATAAAAAGAAAATGATAAATTGCTGATTCTATTTCTCCGGTTTATAATAAATTCGGACTGTGAAGCAATGAAATCAAAGGATTGCATAAGAATTTTCACCGCTACCTTGTGCTACAGGGTTGCTTCCGGAGTGTTCTTATTTTGGAGCCCCATTCATAGCGCGATGGGATGAGTTTGCATGCAGTCAATGAGCAAGAACCCAGTCTAAAATTGCTGGTCAGAATAATGCACTTCTTGCCGCCCCAATGGAAGTTGTTCTTTAGAACCCGAGCATGAACAGTTTAAAAAAGCAATTAACCAGGCGAGATTATAAGATTACTGTATTAGTTTATAAGATCAGCAATACTAAAAGAGCAATTAACCATACTTGAGGAGATAACTGCGGAAGCTCATTTTTGGTTACTGTGCATCCACCCCAAAGGCTTCAAGTCATTAAGGAAATCAAGGTCAGGTTGAGCACTTGGAAGATTCACTTGCTGATGTGCTGCCCATTGAGGTGGCATCGTGATATTGTGAACTTCTTTGACCTGCGGACTATCGTGTGGGCTCATACCATATAAAGCAACCAACAGTTGAATTTCTAACCGTTTGAAATGTATGAACGTCTAATGAAGCTTGTTTTTCTATAAATTGGGTTGCCCATTACCTTTGGAAAAATTATCGAAAAAGTCTTAAACCTATTACACTTTTGCCAATTGAGTCATAAATCTTTCAATTTTGTCAATTGAATTATAAACCTTTTCACTTATTGTCAATTAAGTCCATAAGGCAATTTTGGTTAGAAATTGTTGACGTGAATTCTGGCTGATTTACGTGACACAGTCGATGCTAACGTGGATAATTTTTAATAATTTTTTGATTTGTTATTAATATTTTTTTTATTTTTATTTTTCTTTTATTTTTTTAAACTGTGGCCTACAAGGGTCACTGGGCCCTCGTCGATAGTGAGCAAGGGCTAGACACCCTCGTTGGCCATTAGGCAAGGGATGCTAAGCCCTCGCGAGCAGAAAGCGAGGGTGGCAACCTTCGCCCAAATCTGGGCGAAGGTGGCGGCCCTCACCTACTGCGATAGAGCTCGAGCCCTCTAGATCTGGTGGCTCAACCTCAACGCCGCGGCAAAGGTTGAGCCTTCCAGCTCTAGGGCTCAAGGTCGATACGCGACAAAGCTCGTGGTTGTCCAGCTTGGTTGAGATATCAAAGATGTTGAGCTCAATGGCATTTCGGGGGAACGATGGAGGATGGAGTAAGAAGAAGATTGGTTGGCTTTTTTGCTTCAATGCTCAGGGAATATGGAGAGCAAATAAAGAAAGAAGATGATGAAGAAAAGAAAAAAAAATTGGAAAGAAAAAATATTAAAAAAATATTTTTTAGAAAAAATAAAAAAATTTAATAAAAAATTTGAAAAAATATTTTAAAAATTGCCACATTAGCGTTGGTCAGACGGCCAGCGATGGCTAGCGTCCACGTTAGCACCAGCCAACTAAAATTTGGCCAGATTGGCTGAATTAACACAAATACAAAACGTTTAGGACTGAATTGGTAAAAATGCAATAAGTTTAATACTTTTTAGACAATTTTCCCCATTACCTGTACATAGAAAATACTAATGCACTTGCCAAAAACTCTTGGACACACCTTGCATTTAAAATCCTAAGAGATTGAATTTGTGAGACAAATATTTTAACAGTCCCAAAACTTTGGCTCAATGTGCAATTGGTCCCTGAACTTTAACTCAATGTTTAATGTAGTCCCTAAACTTTCAATTTGTTCAACGTGGTCCTGAACTTTTGGTATATGTTCAATTTAGTTCCTAAACTATATAAAAATATCTAATGTAGTTCTTTTATTAATTCAAGTTCAGGGACTATATCGTACACTTTCATGTAATTCAGGGACTAAATTGAACACGTACCAAAAGTTCAGGGACCACATTGAATAAATTAAAAATTCAGAGACTACATTGAACATTAGACTAAAATTAGGGACTACATTAAACAAAATAACAGTTCAGTGATCAAATTGTACATTGAGCCAAAATTCATGGATTGTTTGTGTCATTATCCCTATTTTGTAAAAGAGTTCACCATATATATAAAGGACTTCGTTATAAATCAACCTTTGCACGTGGCTTTAAATTTAGTGGATTGGGCATAACTCCAAAACGATATCGTGGAGTGGAGTAGGCATTAATTTGGTGCCAAACCTTCTATCTAGTTTTTGCTAACCCCACCTCCTTTATATTTTGAGTAAGGTAGCCAAGATCAGCCAGGACGCTCTTTTGTAAGCTCCAATCACATCAACCTCGTCTAATTTCCTAGTTCTTTAGTGTTTAAAAAAACTGAAATCCTCCAATGTATATACTTAAAACTTTAATGCCCTTTTGCAACTACAATCTTCCCCAATAGCAACTTATGAATCTTTTTGTGGATTACGCCAATTATCTCAAGTTTGTTGGAGAAAATTGAGTTATTTGGGTCTTGGAGGATTACTAGGGCAAACGGTATGGATGAGTATAGTTTCAGGATAGAACCTGAAACTTGAGAACTTGACCGGTGGTAACTTGTAGGTCCTAGGTTTCTAAGTATGCAAGGTAAGTTTTAGATTTAAAAAATTAGGGAACTTGTTTTGACGAGTAAGTTCCAGATTTTAGGTAAGTGGAACCTAAAACCTTAAACTAGTTTTTTATATTTTTTCTTGGTCTATGCCTTCGCTTGATTTTGTAGTATTCCATGGCATTAGATGATAAGTGTATATCTGGAAACACTAGTTTGAGCTTTCATTTAATAACTTGTTAATGTTTCATATTCTTTATGCGTCTAAATATAAGTTGTGGTCAGTGGATCGTAGCAGAAATGATAGTCATTAAAGGTAATGATTCACTGCAATTGTTCAATTAATAATATAAGGGGAACATTGATAGATCCTAGAATCGACCTTAGAACCTATGATAGGGTAGGTTCCAGGTTTTAAAAAGGGAAGAACATATTCCCATGGGTAGGTTCTAGATGAAACCTATACAGAATTTGGAACCGCTCACCGCTACTGTCATTAAACATAATTTCGCCCCTCAGATCACTAAACTCAGTGCATAAGGCTCTAGCCTCTTAGGATACAACAGATCTTCCTTTTTACTCCGTACGAAATAAGTAAATGGAACATGAAAAGCCCAGCTAAATGAAAAGATAAGATAGATTTTCTTATTTTTGGAATTTATTTTTGTGATAAGAAAATTCTCATTATAGACAAATAAATGAGAGTTAACAAAGAAATAATCAAACTAGCCGTTACAAATTGATTGCGATAATGATTTCCATTAAATCTGTTATAAAGTAATTTGTTTAAATAATTCAAAACTATTGAAATATCCAAATAGCTAGTGTATATTCAGCAGCACACTCACTCAAATGATGTACTAAATTAATCGTTGGAGTTATTTTCTCGTAATCTTTTCTGGGCATTATTGTCACTTCTTGTTTTCCTTAGCGAGCATTGACAAGGGTTTCTTTGTTCAGTAAGGAAAGAGAAATGGGATGGGGAGATCCACTCTCTACTTATTTATGTATTTTTCTTTTTGCGATTGTCGTGGAATTGTTTTCCAACCATCTTATTTCCGCTGCAGCACAATAACTTAAGCATCGTCTACTTTGCTCTGAAGCTCATCTTACATGATTTGATGAAACTATTGGTGTCAAATCTAAATACACCGTCCACTTTGATGCCTCTAGCGCTTTCTTCTCTCGTCCAAAAACAAAACACCTGTCCCGATGTCTGTGATCACTCCTAATGCAATCTTCTCCACTACAGTACCATGCCCTTCTTGATCTGTGATCACTCCTAGTGCAAGAAGATTCCACCTAGTCAAGCGTCAAAACTATTGATTTTGGTGAAAAAGATTGTGGTTATTAATTTGACAATATTGCTTAAGGAAGTTTTAATCAAGATGATAAAAGTATGCATGTAAAGAGTTGTACGTATAGACGATATATATCTTCACAAAGATTAACACTACAAAAGAACACCGGATTAGCGACGAAATTTGCAACGGAAAATTTGGAAAAATCCGTCGCAAATCGAATTTGCGACGGATTGTGCGACGGAAAAAATTCCGTCGCTACTAGGTCGTCGCAAAATTTTGCGACGGAAAATTCAAAAGTTCGTCGCCAAATTGCGACGAAAAAAAATTCGTCGCAAATTAGCCACGAATACAATCCGTCGCAAAATTCGTCGCAAATATTTCGTCACAAATTTGCGACAAACTATATCCATTGCAAAATTCATCGCAAAATCCGTCGCAAATTTCATTGCAAATTTGCGACGAACTGAATCCGTCTCAAAATTCGTTGCAAAAATCCGTCGCAATTTCGTCGTAAATTTCGTCTTAAATTTGCGACGAACTCTATACGTCGCAAATTTGCGACGTATCGTTGCAAAAAATCCGTCACAATTTCGTCGCAAAATTGTGACGAACTATGTCCGTTGCAAAATTCGTTGCAAAAATCCGTCGCAATTTCGTCACAAATTTGCGACGAACTATGTCCGTCACAAAATTCGTCGCAAAAATCCGTCGCAAATTTGCGACGAACTCTATCCGTCGCAAAATTCGTTGCAAATTTCGTTGCAAAATTCATCGCAAAATTGGTCACAAAATCGTCGGAAAATTCGTCGCGAATTTCGTCGGAAAATTCGTCGCGAATTTCGTCACAAATTAGCGACAAACTTTAATGATAGCAAAATTAGGCTTAAAATATTCGTCGCTATTTTTATATCATTTCGGCCATAACTTCTTGTCCATATTAATCAAAGGAGACAATGACATATAATTGAAACAGAAAAACGAACAACTCATAAATTCTGACAAACCAGCTACAATGACATATAATTGAAACAAATAACAGAAGGAAAGTTATAGAGTCTGACATGATGCTATTTGATATCCAATCTTACCATACATTCAAAACATGAACTAAGAGACGGGACAACCATAGAAGACGCAAAAAAACCATACAGAAGAAGACGCGGCTTTGGTACGATGGCAGGACACCAAAAGTAGTCACTTTTGTCGAGACTTGAGGAAATGTCGATACATAAATCAGTCCAGAATATAAAAAAAGCGTTTATGCATGGATGTGGAACTAGGTGTAAAATAACAAGAGGGTTAACAAAAATACGTTTCAGGACGAACATAAATGTTCTTACATATGAATATGAGTGAAATTATAAAAAAACAAGATTATGAAGCAAGCTTACCCTCAATTTTGAGAATTTTAACTAGAAAGACCGGAGAAAATCATCATCATCAGCAGCATTCTCGGCATCAATGTGTTGGTCATCATTGTATCCATCACCTATTGGATTGGCTGGAGATACAGGAGGATCGTCATAGCGATTGAGGTTAAGGTGTTGCATAACGATTCTCATTTGTTGTTCCAAGTTATGTATTTATTCATCATTCTTAACAAGTAAATTATTCAGACGATTCACTTCTTGGGTCAAGTGCTCGTCTGGTCGTGACCTCCTTCGACCAGTCGCAGTGGATGATGAACTTCCAGGACTATTCGGCATGTACATCCTTGACAATGATCCCATCCCAAATATTTTCCCTTTTTTCTCCCCACTCTTTGCCTCCATCTATAATGCCATATTATCAACTGGTGGCCGGGACTCAGGACAATCATCACTACCACTAGCACTGCTTATTAAAAGTTCATCATATTTTTTCTAAATTAACAACGTAGATGAAAATAAAATCACTATATATATATCTACCATAAATATTGAAAGCATTCACGATTTTCATTATAGTTTACATATAAGCCAAAGTATAACCTTACATACCTTAACAGCTTTTGCTCGATCACCGGTCCATGTCTTATCTTTTTTTTTAAATATGCGTTCAAATGTAGCTGTAAATGTCGGTTCCGTCCCCAATTCATGTGCCTACAAAATGTAAACATGAGTAATTGAATTAAATTAACTTATAACTCATTTAGCAAACTTACCAGTCATTTGCGATGCTCCGCAATGTTGATAAAGCCCCCAGCATATGTGGCTGACCCATCACTGAAACTAGAAGATCGATTCTTCTTATTCTGCTCACAGAGTTGCCGACTCTGTTCAAATGCCCAAAATGTGTTAATTGTCGCCTAATTGTCAGCTATAAAGAAAGATGGCTTCGCTTGCTTGCTCTTCGCTCTATTCATGACATTTCGCATAAAATCACTTATTTTCTTATCGAAAATTCTTCTCACTTCATTATCTTCCACTTCCTCCCACTTGAACTTCCGCTGCAATGAATAAAAACACAAATTGAAAATTATTATGATGATCACATATCCATAACTATGCACCAGACAAATATAGACAGATTTTATAAAGTTCATGTCGGGGAAAATATTTGGTCCTTTAGGTATCGAAAACTACAGAGTTGTTCTGGTCCCTTTACATCATTCTTGACCATCAATATGCTAAACCAAACTTAATTGGTGAGAAAATAAAATATGTAAAATTTACTTTGAACTCATTCCGCCACATTTCTTTCACTTCTTGTGAAACACTTATGTAAGTAATATACTCTCCCATCCAAAAGTTTCTTATTATTTTGTTCAATTTCCTCACAACAGACGGAGCATCCATGAATCTGCATTCATACGAATATTGTGCAACATGGACAATTCAGTTGACATCAATATCTAAAGCCCTAAATATTACATATACTAAAATAAAAATGAAGTACTTACGAATCTCCAAATGGGCATATGAAGAATCGGTTATCTTCTTGACCTCTGTTTCCGTCAATATTCGATTGTTCCGCCGAATAATGGGGTGGAACGGAAGGAGAGGGAGCTAAAGGAGATTGAACTGGAGAACGTTCAGTTCGCATGTGGCCAAGTCCCGTAACATGTTGTTGAGTGTTGGAGGAAGGGCCAACGTGTCCATATTGTGACGGACCATATTGTGGTTGAGGGTTAGATGCCGGGACAGGGGAAGAGAAAAGGAACGGGGACGAGGACGAGGAAGAGCCTTGTCTTCTAGGCATGTGACCTCCACGTTTATACTGACAAGTAGGAAGGTTATGCGAATATATAAAGAACTATTGACATGTATTACGAACACATAATGATGTACATGACGAAGCTTACCATTTTGATGGAAAGACTGAGAAAATGTTTCCTTGAAATAAGCCAATGTTGAGTGTTTATGACGTGCAATTTTCTACAAACAAATATACTATGAATCCCATTCATTTTGATATGAAACATCAATGTATGAGCACGATATGGGTGGCCACAAGTATCAAACATTACTATATGAATCGCATTCATTTTGATTAAATTTTTTTTGACAACGTACAAAAATTTAAATTTCACTGAAAGTGGGTGGCCACAGATATTCTAAGTCATTATATATAGTTTTGTAAGAAAAAAATTATTATTATTGTTAAATTTTTTTTGGGACCTAAAAAAAATTTCACTAAAAGTTAGTGGCCACCGATATTCTAAGACATTCTGTAAAGTTTTGAAATTTTAAAATTTTAAGCATTTTTAAATTATTATTTTTTAATATAAATTTTTTCCGTGAAATAAAAAAATTTGTCCATACTAAAATTGGGTGGCCACAGGTAGTCTAAGATATTAAGTAAAGTTTCCAAAATTTTTGTCCTTATTTATTTTAATAATTTTTATGGCACGTTAAAAAAATTAAATATAACTAAAAGTGGGTGGCCACAGGTATTATAAGTCATTCCGTGAAGTTTTGAAAATTTTTAAATTCTAATTTCTTTTTTGGCCGTCTAAAGAAATTTACATTTCACTGCAAGTTGATGGCCACATGTTTTCTAGGCAATTCTGTGCAGTTTTGAAATTTTATATTTTTTTAATTTTTTTTCACCCAAAATAAAAATTTCCTCACAATGGGTGACCACATTTATGTTAAGCCATTTTATAAGGTTATGAAAATTTTTAATTTTTTAATATTTTTTTCCCCGGAACAATAAAAAATCTAAATTTCATTGAAAATGGGTGGTCACTGTTAATTTTTTCCATTTTGTGATATTATGAAATTTTAGTTTTTAAAAATTTTAAAAAACTTTTACGGTCAAATTTCATATTTGTTGCCAACATATACCGTTGTTTTAATTTTCCGTAATTTTTCTTGATTTTTTATAGAATTGTTCAATTTTCAAGTATTTATGTGAAAACGCTTAATCAATCACCATATCGTCATTTAACGCTTAATCATCCACATAATAGACAAATTAACCAGTTGACCATCGATCAAAGCCACATGCAATCCTAAAATCGACTCGTAACTTAGTCAACAAAAAATGATCCTAAATAATCCTCAAACAAGTCCGACTACTTATCTAATTATACTAACTAGGGTTTAAAGAGTTGCTTACTTGGTTCAAGGACAACAAAAATAGGTCGATAGAATAGTGGCGGTCCCGATGCGGGCGTGAGCCCAAATGGTGACTAGTCGGCCAGGTGCTCGGCCACGACCGGGTGAATGAAGGCGAAGCTCGGAGGCGACGGCGTCGGGGGCGGCGACGTTGTCGAGCGGCGGCACAGCGACGCCGATGGTTGGGCGGAACTGCGATGACGACGGCGTCGGCGGCGACTGGCTGGCGGCAACGGTGGCTGTGCTAAGTCTGGCCGGCTCCTGGCGGGAGAGCGAGGGCGACGAGGCTGGGCGGCGACGACGGCTGGCCGCTGCTGGGACGCGACCGGTGGGGGGGCGGGCAACGAGGCGGAGTGAGAAGGTGACCAGTGGGGGGTAGGCGACGGGCCGAGGGGCTAGCGGCGAGGCGGGGGCGGGCGACAAGGCGGGGGTGAGGGCGCGACGAGGCGGGGGGCGGTCGGCGAGACGGAGGCGATCGGCAAGGGGGCTGCAGGGCGGCTGGCCCGCGACCGACGACGGGCGGGGGGGCCTGTGGGGCGACCGGCGACTGGTGGCGACGGCTGCGACAACGACGGGCAGGGGGGACTACGCAGATCGGGTGGGGGGCAGCGTCGGGGAAGGGGGAAGGGTAATAACGATGCAAATTTGCGACAGACAGAGCAAGTTCGTCGCAAATTTGAGACGGACATGCACGTTCCGTTGCAAATTGCGACGGACAGAGCAAGTCCGTCGCAAATTAGCAACGGACCTCATGTCCGTCGCAAATTTCCGATGGAATGTGCAGGTCCGTCGCAAATTTTCCACTGACAAAAATGACTGACAAAAATAAAAATCCATCAGAAATTTGCGACGGAGCAATTAATCCGTCACAAATTAGCGACGGAAGTAAACATTCGTCGGAAATTTGCGAAAAATTAATTTTTCCGTCGCAAATTTCCGACGGATTAATTTTTCCGTCGCAAATTTGAACAGCAAAATTTTCCTCGTAAAATTTGCGACGAACAACTACAGTCCGTCGCAAATTTGCAATAAATTTTTTTTACACCGAAAATTTTGAGCTGTAAAAATCTTCTCGCAAAATTTGCTACGGACTCAACCTGTCCGTCGCAAAATCCACTTTCTATCTCAAATTTGCAACGGACTTTCTATATCCATCGCAAATTTTGCGACCGACAAAAAATTTCCGGCAGAAATAAAAATCCGTCGCAAATTTGCTACGTAAAAAAAATTCCGTTGCAAATTTGCAACGAATTAAATTATCCGTCACAAATTTCGAACGGTACAAATTCTCTCGTAAAATTTGCGACGGACAGGTTGAGTCCGGCGCAAATATGCACATACTATATGAATGTTGTAAATTTGTGACGTCTTTTTTTCGGTCAAAAATTTAGCATATCATTTATTTGGGTCCTAAATTTGCTACATCTTTTTTTCAATCTAAAATTTTGGCATCTCAAATTTTGCAATAGAAATTAGAATATCGGAAATGTTAGGGCACATTAATAATATTAGACTTGTCGTCATTTAGGGACAAAATTTCGGACGATCAATTAAAATAAAAAGAATAATCGACAGTAACAATAATAAAAAAAGCACAATAACAATAATAACAAGGACAATAATGATAACAACCAAAATAGCACTTGTAACATTAATAATTACACATCTGTAGTGTTTTGTGACAAAAATTTTAATCTTCATCTTCGTCTCCGTCTTCGTCCTCGTCCTCGTCTTCGTCATCTGTCTGAAAATCAGATTCTGAACATTCTAGTACATTTAACTCGCAAATTTCAGTTGGATCCACATCTATCATTATTCCACACGGATCTCGTAAAGTTGGTATATTATATTTCTCAATTTCAACCGTGTTACATACTCCCTCTTATTGGTAGGCTCTATCCTTCCAGTGTTCCTCGATTTTCCTCCATGCTTTGATTTTACATACATCCTACCAATCAGCTTTGTCACGTTTCAAACTAGGATATGATGCATAACATACTTGAATTGCTTGTTAGGCCAAGACAAATAGTTCATACTTCATATACATTTTCTTGTGATTTATTTCAACCAAATTGAATTTCGTATGCACCTTCATTCCTTTGACGGGGTCGAATCACGTGCACTTAAATAACACAACCCGCATCATCAATGGTCCAGGGTACTCTATATCTATGATTTCATCCAACAAGCCATAAAAATTATCTTTCGAACTGTCACCATTGGATAACCGAACAGACACACCACTATTCATTGTGGATTTTCCCATTCCATATTCTTGAGTATGAAAATTATATCCATTTATGAAATATGCTGGCCAACTTCGAACTCTTAACTATGGACCCCATGACAGATGATATAGCAATCCCTGCCTTTCAATTTCATCATAATTACTGTGAATCTAAGGTTACACATGCAAAGTTAATAATATATATTTAACTAAATGATGTATATAATTTTAATAACTTGGTTTTGATCCATAGGCAACTTACATGTGTCTTGAACCATGCTGCAAATTGTTCATCGCACAAACGGTCAAACTCATTTGGTTGTAGTCCAAACATTGAAGTTTGGAAAATCCTAATATTAAAAACCATATCATTATTAGAAAATATTTGACACGTAAAACATATATTTGCAAATTTACACTTACTTGAAGTATGGCTCGACTTCTGGGTAGTTCAGTAAAATATAAGTATGGGCTGCATGAAATTCTTCGCCTGATAAGTAACAAAACTGACATGCGCCGCTTGGTCGATCCAGATAATTGAAAATAGAGAAAGCTGTGCAATTGGGATCAATGGGGCCCTCATCATTTATGCCCGCTCTCCGTCTCTTGCACTGAATGTGCGGCTCAAAATAGTATGATGCAATTGTTGTCACTTCTTTCACAATATATGCATTACAAATTGAAACTTCAACATGTGCCTTATTCTTCACTTTTTTCTTCAAATGATATAAGAATCTAGTTGAAATAGAAAGAAGCTTATTGGAACATATTATATGATAAACTTATTTGAACTGTATTTTAAAAAAAACATTACCTCTCAAATGGATACATCCATCGAAATTGGACGGGACCTGCAACTTTGGCCTCATAAGGCAAGTGAACTAAGAGATACTCCATCGAATTAAAAAACGCCGGAGGAAATATCCTTTCTAAGTTGCAAAGAATAATTAGAATATCTCTCTCTAGTTTTTCCATGTACGATGTTTTTAACACTGTTGAGCAAATATCATGGAGGAAATTGCTTAATTCTGTAATGGCGCCCCATACAAAGTTCGGTAGAACTTCCTTCAAATCTATTGGAATTAGTCTTTCCATCAGGATGTGACAATCATGACTCTTCAAACCTGTCAACTTGCATTCATTCAAATCAACACATCTCCCGAGGTTCGAAGCATATCTATTAGGAAACCGCATAGATTTTAACCATTGACAAACAACTCGCCTCTGCTCCTTATCCAATGTATAAACTGCTTTCGGTTTTGGTCCCCTGCTGCTTGCATCCACAGCTAGTATTGGCCGATCGCAAATATCTCTCATATCTTTTCTTGCGTTCAAGTTGTCTTTTGTTTTTCCGGCGACATCCATCACAGTATTTATGACATTATCAAAAACATTCTTTTCTATGTGCATGACGTCAAGATTATGATGAATAAGATGGAACTTTCAATATGGTAGATCTCAATATATACCGCATTTTATCCACTTATGTGTACTTCCGTATGCAAAAATCGTGCCGTGTGGTTTCTCAACAACAGTTGGAAAGTCCTGCACACGCTCCCAAATTTGATCGCCGATCAATCTCAATGGTGGACGTATTCTTTCAGTCCTATTCTTGATAAACTCTTTCTTATTCCTTCTAAAAGGATGACTTGGCGGTAAAAATTATCTATGACAGTCAAAATAACTAGGCTTCTTTCCATGTTTTAATCTAAACGACTTTGACCTCTCCAAACATATCGGACATCCTAAGATCCCAGTTGTACTCCATCCAAATAATATTCCGTAAGCTAGAAAGTCATTTATCGTCTAAAGAAGGGTAGCCTTCATTACAAATGTATGATCGGTAGAAACGTCATACGTAGGGACACCTTCAATCCATAGCCGTTGTAACTCCTCAATCAATGGTTGCATATAAATATCTATCAACTTTTTCGGATTTTGCGGCCCTATCACGATCAATGTCAAAAACATATAAGGTGTCTTCATGCACATACCAGGTGGAAGATTGTACGGCGTTAAGATAACTGGCCAGCATGAATAACTTTTTCCTATTTTCCCAAATGGAGCAAATCCATCGGCACAAAGACCTAACCTGATGTTCCGAGGCTCCATTGCAAACTCAGGGTATGTTCTATCAAAATGTTACCATGCCTTCGCATCTGAAGAATGACACATTAGACCCTCTTCTGTTTCATGATTTGTATGCCAAGTCATGTGTTCAGCAGTGGCTTTAGACACATAAAGCCTTTGCAATCTGGGAATTAAGGGCAGATAAAACATTTGCTTGCATGGTCTACGCTTCTAATTACGACCCGGCCTCCTGTTAATCTTGTACCTAGGTTGGCTACAGAATTTGCAAGATTCTGCATTTTCATCATCTCTCCAATATATCATACAACTCCTACTACATACATCAATCCTTACAACCGGAAGACCTAAGTTATCCACTAGCTTTTTCATATCATAAAAATCACTTTGCATGTTGTTATCACGAGGCAATGATTTCCGCATTACTTCAACAAAAGAGTTGAAGCAATCCGCAGACACATTATGCTCTGCTTTGATATTTAATAGTCGGGCTGTCACCGATAACTTAGTGTGGTCCTCACAACCTGCCCATAGAGGTTCATTTACTGCTTTCAATACATCCCAGAACTGATTAGATTGAAAAGTTTCATTATAGACATTCTCATCAAAACCCGTTACTCCTATATCTTCCAATTGTGAAGCATGACTAGTACCCACTTGTTCACGTGTAGGAGTAAAACTATTACTTGCATGATTTGATTCTGTGACAAAATTATAACTAGCTGTATCAATCACCATCCTCTCGTATGGGTTCAATTGCTCATAATAGCCACATTCTTCCCTAACTGAAAATTGGTCACTTCTTCCATATCCTTCATCAGATATAAATAGTTCGCTATGGGAAGTCCAATTATAATAGTTCGGAGTAAACCCAAATCTAGTAAGGTGTTCTCTAACTTAATCACACACCAGAAATTTACCATTACCGCACTTTTTACATGGACACCTTAACTTATTTCCATCCATAAACTCATATTTACTACTAGCAAAGTCTAAAAATAGTTTCAACCCAGTACGAAACTCATTTGTCAATCCTTGACGTCCAAGTAAGTTCTTATTATACATCCAAACCCTTTCTCTTTGCATTGTGTCTGTATTAAAATAAAAAATTCTGGTAAAATATTTAAAATATCATATCTATTGTTCTTAATTAAAACGATAAAATTTTGGAAATTATAATTTTTGTTATTCACGCAACAATTAATATGAAATTGCAAAAATAGAAAAAAATACAATGTAAATAAGACATACCCAAATATTTGACTGAAATATTGGTAGGAGAAAGTGATCAATTTGATGAGAATTGCAATGTCCACTTAGATTGCGAGACCTTCAATTAGGCACATACCAAAAAAGAATAATCACTTAAGAATCATTTTTTAATAATTTTTAATGTGTGATGGAAACGGAATTCATCCGTCGCAAATTTGCGAAGAATAAATGAAAATTTCTTCGCAAATTTGCGACGGAAACTAGGATCCGTCGCAAATTTTGCGACGAAAAACACATTCCATCGCAATTTTTGCGATGGAATCGGGTATCCATAACAAAATTTGCAATGGATCCCATATTCCGTCGCAAATTTGCGACGGAACTTTCATTTATTCGTCGCAAATTTGCGACGGAAACTATTTCCGTCACAAAACGGCGTGGCCGTTCGGCCTCATCCAAAGGCTGGCGAGGCGTCGCCGGTCGCTGGTCGTTAAACCGGTGATGCAAATACGAAAAAAAAACAAACACAAACTTATATTAAAAAAAAGAAATTATAATGCAATGGCGAATAGTCACGAAGCTAGCTATGACACTTACCGGTACAAAAGCTTCACCGAGATTAATATGTGCGTGCGTGGATTTTGCTGATTTCAGACATATGAAAGAGGGAGAAAAGCGAGAGAGAGACATAGGGTTGGAATATCACGGGCTGATAAAGTACGAATTTGTGACGGACGTTCATTTTCGTCGCAAATTTGCGACGGACTTACTTTGCTGTCGCAAATTTGCGACGGTTTTATTTTCCGTCGGAAATTTGCGACGAACTTTTTTCCATCGCAAATTTGCGACGGATTTTATTTTCCGTCGCAAATTTGCAACAGATAAAATTTCCGTCGCAAATTTCCGACGAAAAATAAAACCGTCGCAAATTCCGTCTCAATTTTGTGACGGAAAAAGGTTGGTCGCAAATTTCCGTCGCAAATTTCGTGTTTTTTTGTAGTGTAAGCAATTAACCTAAGCCGAAGATGAAAGTCCAACCGGATACAGGTGGCCATCAGCTGATCAAAACTCATATGGAAAGATAGTTGCTGGCTAGAGCATTTTCAGAAGGACACTCACTTTGATGATGTATGTTGTAACCGTTATGTGTTAATTGCTCAACATTAGTGCATGTGTAACCGTTATGTGTTAATGGTTAAATATTAGTGCACATGTAACCTTTATGCATTAATGGCTCAACATTAGTACACATGTAACCATTATTTTCCCTCGTCTATATGTAGACGTGTCTTCTTAGTTTAAATGAGAGATAGAGAAAGAACTCCTCAAAGTACTCCTAGAGCGTCTCTTGAGTTTTCTCTTCAACAATATTTCTCCAAGTGTGCCAGTTTTAAAAAAGTGTTCGACAAAGTCCTGTTCGTATAGTGCTGATACAAACAGACTCAAGGTGTTGTATCTTGGGAGGCATAGTTCGTGAAGTTGCTTAACACCGTTGGCAGGAACTAATCGACTTAAGGAGATCCGGTTATCCGTACCTCATCTACTGATTTATTTTGTTACTACTTTCTCGGATTTATTATTTTTCTCATTACAAGAAACAGTATTACGTATTCTTTTTCCTCCAATATGTAATAATTTTTCCAACAATGTAAATATTATCTAAATTAATCATTGGAACTGTTTCCTCGTAATCTTTTTTGGGGTATTATTGTTACTTCCTTTTCTGAATCATTCCTTTGTGGACAATGGCCATTGTAAAATTCTATCCCACTGAAAGGAAGAGGGACAGCTGGTTAGGTTCGTTAGCAGATTTCATAGATAATAGCTTTGCCTTGTATAGTAAGCACTCAAATTTCTTTTACATTTATAGTTGTCCAATGCTCAATTCTGGGCTTCTTTCATTATGGTCGATCAGAATAGATTGCCAGAAAAGGAAAAAAAAATGTACGTGCTAGATTCTTTGCGAAATCGGATATTGCCTTACCTGCACATACTTGGCCCTTTCCTTAACTTGCATGAACCCTCATTTCTCATATTCAATAAAACCTTCTTCAATTCTCATGCTTTGCTCATCCAGATGATCATCTGTTTAATCCCACACAAGTTTCTCTTTAGCCATTAGAGTAAACAGATGATGAGCGCAAGATCGATGGAGGATCTCGGCTTCAAGAGGCTAATGGCGATGGGGGCAATGTTGGTGTTAATTCTTGGTGTATCCACGATGCGAGTGTAGAGTGATGATTCTTGTTATCAGGATTGTATCTTGGATTGTGCCGATAGCCGTGTCCCAAATTGTTACGCCGAATGCATGATTGAACATCATTGTCATCTCTCCTTAAGTACTTCTCTTGGTCACTGTGAGCTTGGATACCAAAATCACCAAGTGCATCGGCTTGAAATCGGGTACAAATCTTATCCCTCAATCCTTGATGTTATTTATTTATTCATCTGGTTCTTCTTTTTAACTATTGAAAAAGCTTAGGTCATTGGGGTTTTTGTGTTTGTATGATGAGAAACTAATTTCGGTGACACGTTATTTGGCGCCATCTAAATTGATTATATTGATATTTTCCTCCCTAGTACATATCTCAAGAGAAATATATGATTCTTTATTTTGGCTATGCTGAAATCTCTTTGTTTTCCCCTTAAGAAATTGAGTGTTTATCTTCTTCTCTTTTACCCTTGTTTAAAAAGATAATTGCAGGAATTCGGGCCTAAAATAGGACGAGGTTTTAATCCAAATACTTTGATGGAAATGAGAGAAACTAAATATTACAAGCAAAAATTTATTTTCTTCCTCCGAACGTCTAAAGATTTCTTCATTTATCTGCTTTGTCCTCTTCTTAATTTACCAAGCAGAATGTTTTCTAATCAAAGTTTAACAATACTTGCAGATGCCAAGGAGCTTGGAGTATGTGCAAATGGATGCTCGAAAGATTGCAAAGCAGCTTATAATAATTCGCATTGAAACTCGTGACAATTTTATGTACTCGATAATAAAAATGAGTTAATGCGTCAATGAAAGAGTGCTATTCCCGTAAATTTAAGCATCGACTCCTCCTCCTTTGAAAGTATCTATCATGAGGAAGAAAGCAAGCCCTTGAATTTGCAGGTTCATTTATGAGCATCTCGAAAAGCATTTATTTGACTTGCTCATTTGTCACTTGGATTCACTTGCGTTCCTTGGCGAGCATTGTTAGGGGTTTCTTTCTTCAGCAGGGAAATAGGAGTTATATAAGGAGATCCCCTATCTCCTTTATTATTATTTTTTTTTGCGATTGTGGTGGAGGTGTTTTCCAACCTTCTTAATTCAGCTGCACAACACTATCAGTGTCAAATATTTAATATAACGTCGACTTTGCTGACTCTATTTTCTATGAGCCGAAGTCCCGATGCTGAAGATAAAATCGCGTTTCTGAAAACAAAACACCCATCCTGATGTCTGTTATCACTCCTAATGCAATCTTTTTCACTGCACTACCATGCCCTTCTTCATCTGTGATCACTCCTAATGCAAGAAGATTATGCCTAGTCAAGCATCGAAGATATTGATTTTTGTGAAAAAGATTGTGGTTATTAAGTTGACAATATTGCTTAAGGAAGTTTTAATCAAGATGATAAAAATAGGCATGTAAAGAGTTGTATTTAGAGACCATATATATTCACAAAGATTCAACAATTAATCTAAGCCAAGGATATCTGGATACAGGTGGCCATCAGTTGATCAAAGCTCATATGGAAAGATAGCTGCTCTAGTGTTGTAGAAAGAATGTTGAAGAAGAAGAAAAAGGGAAAAGGGCATTGGAAGTCCTACAACTTATCATAAAAGTGCAATTGAATCTTAAAACTTTCAAAAAGTGTAATTAAGTTCTAAAACTTATCACGAAAGTGTGACTAAGTTCTAAAACTTTCAAAAAGTGTAATAAAGTCATAAAACTTGTCAAATTGATTTAATCAAGTCCTTATATTAATTACACTTTTTGAAAGTTTTAGGATTCGATTTCACTTTCATGACAACTTTTAGGACTTGATTGCATGTTTTGAAATTTTTAGGACTCAATTGTACTTTTATGACCTTACCAAAAAAAAATTGTACTTTTATGACAAGTTGTAAGACTTTTGGTGCACTTATCCCAAGAAAAAATAATAATGAAATATTTAAGGCGTGCAAGCATTGTCCTTTAAGGGTGAGCATAGTTTCAAGGTAGAACTTGAAACCTGAGAACTTGATTGGGGAGAACCTGTAGGTTTCAAGTTTCAAAATATGCAAGGTGAGTTCCAAGTTTCGATGGGTAGATTCTAGATTTTAGATAGGTGGAACTTGAAACCTTTAACCTTAAACAAATTTTTTGTATTTTTTCTTGGTCTATATCTTTGCGTGATCTTATGGTATTCCATGGCATTAGATGATGAGTTTATATCTAGAACCACTAGTTTGACCTTTCATTTTATAACTCGTTAGTATTTCATATTTTTTGTGTGTCTAAATATAAGTTGTGGTTAGTAGATTGTAACAGCAAGTGGTGGTCATTAAAGATAGTGATTCACTGCAATTGTTCAATTAATAACATAGATGGAACCTAGGTAGACCTTGGAACTGACCTTGGAACCTAGAACTTACCTTGTTATAGGTTCTAAGGTATGTAAAATAGATTTTTTACAGGGTAAGTTCTAGGTTTTAGGTATGTAAAATAGATTTTTTACAGGGTAAGTTCTAGGTTTTAGGTATGTAAAATAGATTTTTTTTGGTAAGAATTACGTAAAGTAGATTCCAAATTCCAAAAAATGAAAAACTAGTTCTCACGGGTAAGTTCTAGGTTTTATATGAAATCTGTACGGAACCTAAAATCGCTCATCCCTAGCGAGTGGATAGTTTTCATTTAGCTTAGCATTTCTTTATCCACACTATATGGATATCACATGTTTGACGATTTGCCTAACTCATATGCAAAAATATTTGATTCTTTGGTGCATAATTTACATGTTTGGGACATCAGTTCCCTATCAATTATCTTCTTTTGTGACATGTATGACCTCTTGACACCTCACCAAAAAAAAAATCAAAAATCAAATAAATAAATGGGTTAATATCACGAAAAACCCCAAACTGGTACACTTGTGATAAATTTACCCCAAACTATTTTTTTTACCACAAAAAACTCTAAACTGGTACACTTGTGACAATTTTACCCCGAACTATTTTTTTGACCATAAAAAACCCCACACTGGTATACCTGTGACAATTTTACGCCCGAACTAATTTTTTTCCACAAAAAATCCCAAACTGGTACACCTGTGACAAATTTACCCTTCGTTAGTTTCTGTTAAATTTTACTATCAAATTACTAAGTTTAATGACACGTTGTAATCGACATGTATACCGATTTTGGGTTTTACCCCTCTATTTATCACAAGTTTATCAATTTGTGATTTTTTGTGATATTAATATAATTTAACAGACACTAACAGAGGGTAAATTTGTCACAAATATATCAGTTTGGGATTTTTAGTGGTCAAAAAATTAATTCAGGGGTAAAATTATCACAGGTGTATCAATGTAGGGTCTTTGGTGGTTAAAAAAATAGTTCGAGGTAAAATTGTCATAGGTGTACCAGTGTGGGTTTTTGGTGGTTAAAGAAATAGTTCGGGGTAAATTTATTACAGGTGTACCAGTTTGTGATTTTTGGTGGTCAAAAAAATAGTTCGAGATAAATTTGTCACAAGTGTATCAGTTTAGGGTTTTTTGTGGTATTAACACTAAATAAATAGATAAACAAAAGATTCTGGTTCAATTGGGCCCAATTCATGTGTTCGGCCCGCTGCGCATATGACCCTCCTTTCTTTCCTTGCTTGGGCCGAATTCGGCCCTTTTCTTCTCTTCTCTTTTTCTATATTTCCCCTTTGGGCCCAACTTTTTCCTTTCAGCCCATTTCTTCTTACACCAGCCCAGTCTCACCCCTGTCATCTCTTTTGCTTGCTCACCCATGTGAGCATAAGATGGTGACGGACGGAGGGAGCATCCGTGGGCGAGAGTGGCAGTGACGGAACGAACAGGTGACTGAAGCAAATCCAGGCAAGGTTCTAGAAGCTTGCTGAGCTGTAGAAGTTGTTATGAGCAAAACAGAATGCACAGTGGAGGCAAGGGAGGAGGGGGATACTCGCTCGACTGAAGAAGAGAAGAAGAAAAAAAGACAGATACGAGGGGTTGGCCGAGAGAGTTCGGGGGGAAGGAGAGAAAGCATACGTCGCCGGGAGAGAAGGGTCTGGAGAGGAAAGCGTTCGGTTCCTCTATTCACGTGGAGGATTACCGGCAAATTCCCTCCCCTTTGATCTCCCGTCGCTCCTTTATCTTCGCCGGTAAAGTTTGTTTGTCATTTTTGGTTCGTTACTTGGGAAGTGCGAGTCGGCGTTGCTCATCGCTGTTTAGCCGGAACTCCCAGACCTGTCGCGTTCCTGTTCGTAGACGATCGTGAAGACTTCACGCTGCTTCCAGACCAGGTAGGATTTCTATCTCAAATATGCCCTGTTTTGGCCGAGAAAATAGGCTTGATTCAGTTGCCGAGTTTGAGCGAAAATCTGATAGAATAAGGCATATTTGTTGTGGAATAACATGATTTAGGCACCTACACATCATTTCGTGATCGAGAATTGTATCGGAGTCAAATCGGAATCTCATTTCTTGAGTCGCATGCTACTTATTTGACGATTTGCTTGAGAGAATATTAAAACTGATTTTGAGTAAACGATTGTGTGAAAGCTCTTAGGTTTAAATCTGATTCATATTTGCACTGTTAGTTGTTGAACTGAAACTGATGCCGAATTTTTCCTTATTTTTTTTTCGTGGCACTTGCACATCATGAATTGGCCACAAACGAAACCTTTGCCGGAGATCCATTTTCCATGCCGAAGGTACCTACGGTTAAAGTCCGTCTGTGTTAGCTTCCTCTTCTCCGTTTCTCAGCCATGTATGTGTACATTTATTGCTATTGCTTGAGGATTATTAGTTGATGAATGAGAATGGCTGTCGGTAAAGGTTTTGGATAGTCGGAACAGTGATCGGAACAAGCGGCCGGCGATCTAATAATGGCCGGTGTTGGTGGTGGACGAAGGCGAGTTAGTGGTAGGTTGCTTGAGTAAATAGCCAGTAAGCGTTGATGGCTGGAGGAATAGTTGCTCCGGTGAAGCTCAAAGTTGGAATCCTGGTGGTGAGCTATCGGGGAAGGAAATCACGTACGGAAGAAGAACACCAAAAAGAAAATAATAAAAATAGAAATAGAATAAAAAAATAGAAAAATAAAAAAGAAATAGAATTCGGGTATAATAAAGACCGGGTCGAGTACGGGTCTGGGTTGGAGAGGATCCGATGGGCTAGAATCTGGGCCGAACAAGAAATAGGGACTTAAATGGTTTAAATGGAAAGTGGGCTGAATTCGAATTGGGCCTAAATGAATAAAAAACTGAAATTTGATAATTTGGGCTTTATTCACATTGAGCCCAAGAGATTGCCCGAGTCGACCCAACCCGGAACCCCTGGGTCCGGGTCAGACCGGCAAATCCGACCGGGTTTCCCTGACCCGGTCCGATGTCCATTTTCCCAAAAATAAAAAATAAAAAATAAAAAAATGTAAGAAAAGCTAAAAAATGTAGAATTCTCTTGGCTTAGGGCTTTTAATAAACACTTTAGGTTTAAATAAAATTTGATCCCAAAATTGAATAAGCCTTTAGGGCTTTACCTTAGGGATTTTTTTTTTATAGTTTTTTCAAAACGATGCTAGGTTGCTGTTTGTGCACTTTCGTTTTGATTTCATTTGATTGTGCACTTTAAATTCATTGATTGTTGTTTTCCCCTTTTAGAATGGTTAGGATGAAAATTCAAAATTCTGGATTAGTAAAAGATTAGGTACTGAAAGGGCATTAGTTGATAAACTAGTGTAATCAGTCTCTGATACCTAAGAATCTCTGGTTGTGTATGTTTTTCGAGATAATATTCTTACATTTTGATTAGGGTTTCTAGCTGTCCCTTAATCGTGGTTAGTGGCAACTTCTATCGAACAAATAGATTTAAACAATCAATGTCAACCACCCGCCTGGGTGGTGCTGTTGGAGCGCGCACTCTTCCTCTCGCAAAAAGTTGAGTGTTCGAATTCCGAGCGTCGTAGGGTGACTTAACCGGTGGCACGTGTGTGGTGGCTAGCACGTGTCGTCCCGGGATTTACTCCCCGGCTGTCGGCCGTGCGGGGGTTCTCTGGGTTATAAAAAAAAAAAAAACAATCAATGTCACGTGAGATATAAATTTAGGGAGAATCCAATAAAGTATCTCTAAACCTACTTCCCTAAGGCGGCCCTTGAGGGGTGGTCTCGACACTAGAGAAACTTCATAAAAGAAACATTTGAATGAGTGAAGTGAACCTCATTCATTTTATGATATTTGTTTTTGTATATAATTGGAAGTGAATGCTTTTCTAACGACATAATTTTCTCATCCTTGTATGAGGTAGTCATTGAAGTTCATTGAAAAAAGCCAAGAGGTACGCGTACATCTTTATTCATTGCTTAGTTAAATGTACAGTAGTTTTGGCAAAGTTGAATTCAAGATGATGTCTCCCAGCCAATCAATTAAAACAAATTTGAATAATATCTTTGGCTACGTGATAACATTTTGTCTAGTTTTACATGAATTGAATATTTCATCTATTGATATTTTTTCATTCAATGAATTAAAAATGTTTGAATGAAATCAGTTTAAATTATTTTTCATATTAAACTTTTGACTTTGTAATCAATCCATCTTATTTTAAATTTAATCAATCAGTTTTAGCTGAATTGGATAAACTATGAAATCTAAATTCAATAAAAGGTAATCGAAATGTGAGATGACAATCACTGGTCATTAAGCTGTTTGGGCTATGGTTGCAAGATTATGCCATGCGTCTTACCGCTCGACGAACACCTTGAAAAAGTGAGGTACCCACATGACGAGCACACAATCGAACATATACTTAATTTTGAAGATTACCCGACTTTGTCTTTATATCTAATTTGATGATTGCAATTATAAAATGGGTTAATATCACAAAAAACCACAAATTGATACACATGTGATAATTTTATCCCGAACTAATTTTTTAACTAAGAAAAATCCTAAATTTGCACACTTTTAACAATTTTACTCCGAACTAATTTTTCACCACAAAAAACCCCCAACTAGTCACTTATGATAAATTTACCTTGAACTAATTTTTTGATCACAAAAAATTTCAAACCGGTATACTTTTGATAAATTTATCCTTCATTAAATTGAATTAATATCACGAAAAAATCACAAATTTATAAATTTGTGACAAACAAAGATATAAAATTCTAAACTAGTACGTCTGTCAACTATCACATGTAATCAAACTCGGTAATCTGATAATAAAATTTAACGAAAATTAACATAGGATAAATTTATCACAGGTATACCAATTTGAAGTTTTTCGTGATCAAAAAATTAGTTCGGGTAATATTGTCATAAGTGTACAAATTTGAGATTTTTTATAGTTAAAAAATTAATTTAGAATAAAACTATTATAAATATATCAATTTGAAATTTTTTTATGATATTAACCCTTACAAAATCACTTTAGAAATTACACTAAAACTTGGAGTTGATTGATGGACCGTTTAGATTTTGTTTACCAAACAGTTGGTACTCCTTGCACCGGCATCGCTTGCTCTGCTGCTTTGTTATCTTGGTGTCAAAGCCCTAACCATCATCTTCTTGATTCGACTGTGTAAGTTCTTCTTTCCCACCTTCTCTTCGACACTCTCTGTCTTTTGGTTTGGTCATCTTCTTCTTCTTCTCCCCTCTTCTGGGTGGTACAACACCCTTCAAATTCGGGGGCCTTAACAGGTTGATTGTTTGCGCTTGTTCTCGTGATGAAGCCGACCCAGTCTCTGCTGCTCTCTTCCGGTTCCAGGTTGTTGCTGCTCGTCCCTAGTCGTCGTCGATCGACGGGGCTCCGAGGATTCACCACGTTCAAGTCCAAGGTTGCAGTGTATGATCTTTCTGCATTGTTTCGTTCGCTTCCCTCGTTTGATGAAATGTCTTTGTTAATTGAAGTCGAGATCGAAACCTGTCGGAAATCAGAGTCCCCCTTTAACTTGTTCTGATTGATGCAGATGGCATCGCAGGCTTTCGCTTTTGGACCTTACAAGATCGACCCTGCGGAAGTGTTTTACACCTCCTCCCTGTCCTTTGCCATGGTCAATTTGCGTCCTGTTCTTCCCGGTCTCTCTCTCTCTCTCTCTCAATGCCCAAAAGACACGTTGGTGGTTTAACATAATTGGCGAGTGCTACATTCATTGTAGATTTTAATTGGTAGGAAAGGAAATTGTCCTCTCAGTTTCTAGCAGGTTTCAGTTCGCATGAAAGAGCTGATCCTGTGCCATCACAGATGGTAGTTAAAGTAGGAAGCACCCAATGCATTTAGCTTGAATCAGAAAACTTTTCAACAGAACCCCCAGCCAGCAGTGCATAGCTTTATATCGAATGAATTGTAAGCAATGTTGTTGTGTGGTTAACTGAACAACCATTAGCGTCCATAGTTGCATTTTCAAGGTCTAGAAAATCTTTGTGGTACTGGTTTAATCTCTTCTTTTGTAGTTCTCCGTTCTGCTTCTGGATACTATGCTTAATGTGCTTGGTTTTGATTTGGATTTATTACCTTGCAGGTCATATCCTTTGCACGTGATCAAATTCGATGATAGCACTTTTGTTTTTATTGATGGGTAAGTGTTTAGGACAGCACGATGGGGCTGAAGACCTTCTTTGAGAATAATTTGTGAGAGAGTGCCCAAACATTTGTTGCTCCATCTTAGATGAAGGTGTTGAGTGGTTAGTAATTTCGAGCGAAACCATGAAGTCAAATGTGCCACCAGACCTATCACCGAGAAAGCAACCCACCTCACAAGGGATTCACATCTCCCTGTACCTATATCTTCACGTAGTTGTTGGATCCATAAAACATGAGGATCCAGTGAGAGTGATTGTCTTTATATCTTTCATCATTGCTTCGGCCACATTGAAGCTGGCCTCTTTATGTTATCAAAAGGAAAACCCTGTTCAGCTTGTCTAAGTCCCAACTTGATCTATCATATGGTGTACCCCTGGAATTTCTTACATCTCGTATGGACAGCTTCCCTAGTTTGGACAGTCAGTACATAAGATTTAGCAGTAGTAATGAATCACAACAGTCTTAGTTTGACACTGTTTTCTGAGAGCACCTTCAGAACTCAACCTGCAATGCATTAGAGTGGCATTAGCTTGACAATGCTTTCTGAGAGGACCTTCAGATCTCATGTGTTCAGCTGTCAACAGTCGTGCCTTAGTGCATGATGAACTCTGTTATAAATCTGATTGCAAATTTTTGTCTAGCTGTTGGGGGCATGTTTTTATGTATATCTATCTCTGTTGGTGGCCAAAATTAAGGATTGAGCCGCATGATAATTAGTTATCTCCAGATCAATCTTCCTTGGTCATCTAGATTGGCTCAAACTTCAATTTGGTTTTACATGAGTTAAGGCATTGATGATGCATAAAATGTTTCACTTGACATTATGTACATGTGCTCATCTGCCCAAGACGGGAAGTAAAGCGCTTTGTTGATCTTAGTGCTGATGAGACTACTGATCTATGGCTTACTGCAAAGAAAGTTGGTGGTCAGTTGGAACACTACCACAAAGCATCATCTCTGACTTTTACAATTCAAGTAAGGCAGTTGTAACTTTTGAACTCAACTCTTTTTTCCTTGCATGTAAAATCATCTTCTCCATGCAATTCAATTGGTCGAATTTGACTTGCTAGATTGGTTGAATTGTAAAAGCCACAGCGACCCTCAATATGCCACCTTAGGTGATGTATATCTGACTCCTCAAATTGATTCCAATTCTCTGGCATCTGAATGTCACATGATATGGATTAGTGAATAGTAAATAATAGTTCAATTAAAATATATGTTGATAAGAAATATAGCTCTGTGTTTCAGATGATTCTCTTGGCTGATCAATAAGAAAGTCCGGTTTATATTACTTCCACTTTTATTATTTGTACTAAAGAACGCTAACTGTTTTCTATCGCAATTACATGAAGGGGATTTTCAGATTGATTAGAGCTATTTCTTGCCATCAGTAAATTTCATCTGTGGCCATTAAAGTTTTAGTGGATTTGCTATCACGTCACTACTACGGTTTCAATCATCCAATGCAATGAAGTTACTATGTTTTTGCAATTGATGCACTTCAATAGTAACATAGCCAATTACCCAGTGAATTGCTAACAAGATGGGCCTGTCATTGTCACAATTACATGGGCACCGTGTTAGCATTTCACTGGAAAATTGGCCAAATTCTGGTCAAAGTGCAATTATTGCAATAAATTGAAGGTTTTGTGTGTTGAGAGGTTAGAACAAAAATTTTGTCACCCGATGGAAAATTCATTTAATTTTAATGACATCACTGCAATTGCACCCAATTTTGGTAGCATTATCTTAAGATGTGGCAGTAAGGTTCTTAAAGACTTCTTGAATGGCTGGCAAGTTCTATTCTCCTTGAAATTGAATGTCCAGCCTTATCAGACATTAGACTGATGACGATGGATGCAGTCTAGGGTCCAGGGCTCAAAATCATGCTGAAGATGAATGTCTTCTCGTGCTAAAATTGTTTCTGTTCATTTTTCCTTTCTGTTTGGTGTGGTAATTGTTAATTATTCTAGGATGGGCCGCAAGCTGGACAGACTGTGCCCCATGTTCACATTCATATTCTCCCTCGCAAGGCTGGTGATTTTAAGGAGAATGATGAGATCTATGATGCTGTAAGAAGTGCAAATCTCATCCATCCGGCTGGTTTCCTTCAGTACAAAACATAATTATTTATGATTGAATATACCTTTAATCGCACAGATAGATGAGAAGGAGAAGGAACTGAAGCAAAAGCTCAATTTAGATAAGGAAAGAAAAGATCGGAGCTTTGAGGAATTGGCCCAGGAAGCAGGGGAATACAGAAAGCTTTTCCTATGAGACAGGCGCTTGGATTGGGCAGGATGGCTTGTTGTCTCAGTCGATGCTTATCCTTTTGAACGATCTACCATTAGCTTTAAGGTGCATGCATTATTGGCCCTCAACTGGGAGGAACATTCATTTGCTTGCTATTTGGCTTAAAATGTTTTCTGAATGATTTTAGCAATTTGGGAAGGTGATGTTACTAGTCGCAGCAATTATGAAATAGCTTATTATACTTGTATGAATAGATGTTCTTAATCTTATCTTTGAAACCATTGATGGATTTTTCCGTGAAAAAGACTCAGACTTGATATTGAGCAAGAAGTACAACGCTTGAAGATCCTTTATTGTAGATAAACCTGATAACCGATGTGCATCATATATGAGACGACTTGAGGCTTTTCGGTCGGATCTTCAGAATTTAAGCAACTTAATAGCATGATAGCATAGCAATGCTGTGTTTATGCCCGTTGCCAATCCATTTGCTAGATGCTACAGTCGTTGTGATCAAGGTGAAACCGCTTTTAAGAAACACTGCTGCCAGATTAGGGTCAACTTCATAATATTAGACTTTCACAATCCTGTTTACAATACACGTCTAATTTGATCCCAAGTGACACTTTTTCTTCTTCTAGATATTACGGCCTTCAATAATATAGCCACAACGCAGTAAAAACTAGAAAGCTTGTTAGAAAGCATAATCAATACAGGAAATTTAATATCAACACAAACTAAGTAGGTCTAATAGAGGGAAAAAGCATAATATGAAACACAAAACTCCCATTCAAACGTCACACGGGCGGAGCTGGGATTTTGCAACTCATATTTAATGGGCTCCTACTAGAATGGGTAACTCATCATCAAAGTGGGTCAAAACTGATTAATGAAAAAACCAGGCATGGTAAAATGGGTCATGATGGGTTATTTAAATATAACCCTTATTTAAATACAACTCAAATTTAATTCATATAGACTATGCCCAACTGATTATACATTTTTCACATGCCAAATTATCAGAGAAAGGGTCCCACCCTTAACTTTTCATTCTCTTTAGAAATGGGCCCCATCGCTCTAAAACCCTTCCATCATATTTTTCAATATATCAATAAATACTTAACAGATAAAAAATAAATTTCTGACCAAAAAAAATATGAATAAATAAATAAAATAAATATTATGTCATTTAAATTAATATTCAATTTTTCCTTTGCCTGCTTCCTCAAACTAGCGTGTCAAAAAAGACAAATGCTCATAAATACAAAGTGAAAATTTCCCAAACCCTTCCTTGTCATTTCCATGTAGCCTTGATAATGACTTTCCTACACTTTTCCATCGGACTCTCTCTCTCTCTTTCTCTCTCCAGGAGTACATGAGCGACAATGGCGGCGGCTCTAGAGTTTCGATCCTGGCCGACGTGAGGAAGACGATCTAGAAATCTTGCCTAGTCCAAATAAGTAAAATATGTTTTTGGATTAAACTCAAAGCTTTAAAGCAATTCTTTTATTATGTTTATTTTTTTAGTTGGATGTTTATAAGTAGACAACACTAAATCGATTACATAAAAAATATAAACAACACTACATTACATGTTACATTACGCATTAAAGTAATCGAGGAGGTCACAAAGTCCGACGTGCCAAGTTTAATGACGAGAAGATCATCTCGTGGAGTTGGAATTGTATTTGACAACTTTTTTGTTTTTTTAAAATTCTATAAAAAAATTATCAAATTTTTACATGAAAAGCTTAAAATGGATTAAGTGGGTGGATATGTGGTTTTCTAGATGGGTTAGATATGAATGTGTTTTAGTGATATGGAATAGGTCGAGTATTGATTGGTTGGGTTCCTATTGTATCACATGTTACATTAAACATAAATCCTTTTTTGTTAGTCTATGTTTGAGCCAAACAAAAGAATAATTGCTCCATCAGAAATAGATGAGGAATAGAGCTATTCTAGTGAACTAAGCAGTATTAAAGGAAGTTTTAGGTAGTTTCAATGATCAAATTGTTACTATGTTGACTACATCGAAGAGCCCATTTTTCAATTTTCCATAAAGATAAAACAAATTGGATGAAAAAATTGAGGTGCAGTTCAAATCCTATTATTTGCAATGCTTTTCCCATAGGTGCTCAACATTATAGGAAAGTCTTAATTTCAAAATCTAAATGTTAAAGATAGAATTCTACAAATATTAAATTAATTGAGTGGGAATTGAAGTGGCATTTTAGGATTTTAGCTTAATTTTCCTTTTAATTTTGAAGTTGGTAAGAGTTGTTGGGTACTCAAAGTTCCCAACTTTTATATTTATTATATGGAAAATATCACAAAAACCCAAACTATGTTACTTGTGACAAATTGACTCTGAAATTTTTTTTGCGACACAAAAAATCCCAAACTATCCCACTTGTGATATATTTACTACACAATACTTTTTCCAAGGGCATTTTCGTAATTTTCCTTTTTCTATTTTTTTTCCTTTTTTTTTCTTTCTTCTCTCTTCCCTTTGTCGGCCATAGCGGAGGGAAGCTGGCAAGGGCCCTCGCTGTATCTGGCAAGGGCGACCCTTGTTGACGTCGGGTGAGGGCTGCCCTCCCCCGACGCTAGCAAGGGCAGCCCTTGCCAGATTCGGCGAGGGTCACCCTCGGCCTCGCCGCGCGTCAGGTGAGGGTTGCCCTCGTCCGCCCAGGCGAGGGTCACTGGCTTCCCTCCGCCATGGCCAACAGAGGGAAAAGAGAAGAAAGAAAAAAAAAATGAAAAAGGAACAAAATGAAAATGCCCTTAGGCAAAAGTATTGTGGGGTAAATGTGTCACAAGTGGCATAATTTGGGGTTTTTCATGTCACAAAAAAACGGTCAAGGTAAATTTGTCACAAGTGGCATAGTTTGGGATTTTTGGTGGTGTTTTCCCTTTATTTTACATATTTTGTCAATGATAATTGTCAATATTCAGTCAATATGGGAAACCGGCTACTCACTCTTTTCTTCATTTTTAAATGTCAAAAGCAACATGTTGAACCTTAAAATTTAATTTTTAAAAATAAATTTTGCATGATATTTCATTTTTTGAAAAAAATACTATAATTTGGCCTGTCATATACAAAAATGATACTTACTACTATTCTAGCAAGAATTAACGAAAACATTCATTTGCTTGGGTCCTAATATTTGTTCCAGTCATAAGATGACGTGGTCGTTTTCTAATTTGTAGTGATTACAATCAGTAAATTTAGTTAATATAACAATTCATCCATCAAGTTGATACATACTGCTAATTGATACATATATTGCTATGGGCATGGAAGATTATAATCATTAAGTTTTTGGCTGCACATTTCTTGGATAGGTTAAACCTACGTGAATTCATAAGTTAAATGTTACCAATTATACACCCTAAAACCTTAGTTATCTATAAAATGTATCTAAATAGTTATGCTAATATGATATATTAGAAGTGCTTATGCAATATGAAGGCTTTTCGTTTTGATTTTAATTTAATGTGATTTGAAATTAACTAGAATATTAGCTCTCATATGGCAAGTATATCAGACATATCATAGTGCATGGCACGGGTCTCATTCTAGTCAATCATTTAAGCAACGCCTATTACACGTTATGATTTGCTTCAGAGCATAGCAAATCATAAAGTGTTCTTGGTACTGTTCAGCTACAATGGGACGTATGCGCAATTGTTGACCCTATAAGCTTATGAGGAGCCTATGGGGCCTTTCTCTAGTCCACTGCAGAAGCGGTACTAATAAAATTGCAGACTGGGTTGTTAAGGCCCAATGGATGAGTTGTGTAACTTGTAATTGGGTCATGTATCCCGCCAGCCCTTTGTGATTTTCTATGTTCTGAATCTTCAGTCTTGTCTTCACTAAACTCTTTAAAGTGAACGATATCAATATGTAACTATGAAAATTGTGACACCAAACTTTAATGGGCCGATGAAATTGGGAGTCTTAAACTTTTAGAGAATGTGCATGAAATTTAATTCAATTAATGAGCATTTTTGCAGGGAGAGCTTACAGCTTAAAACTTATATTGTATCAAGGAATTTTATTGATTCCCCCAATAAATATGTTTAGGGAGAGTTTCTTGGTTGAATTTTTTTGTTTAAACTAATGTTATTTTGTCATTATAAAAAAAGGGAGAGATTGTTGACTTTAATTTGCATCACTACTGTTGCGGAAGCCAAGCGATCGAATAATAAAATTGATAGAATAAGAAAATAAATCAGACACCAGATTTACGTGGTTCGGTCGTAGTGACCTACGTCCACGGGGAGAGCAGCATGGAATTCCACTATAGATCAAGCGATACAATGGAGATTACAACCACACTCGAGTCACTCAAACACTCTCAGTGTTTCCCAAGCCCCAATTACACCCAATAACTCACACAGTGTTTAGCCCCACAATTCCTCACGAAATAATCTCTCAATCTCGCAAAAGAATTGTACACTAATCTTAACACAAGATTTGCGCTTGAACACTAATTCTTCTTGGATATAATTCTTGAATAAAAAACCCTCTAAATAACCCACGTCAAGCACTCATTTAGAAACGGCGCTTCAAGAATCTTCGCGTATTCATCAACAGCAGCCACCAAGACTTAGGCACTTCAAGTCTACGTGAAGAAGCATCCCCTGACCTTCATTATGCGCATATATATATTAGTCAATATATGCTGCCCTTTGCCGAGTCCCATGCTAAAAGTTGGACTTCTGTTGTTTCCTTTATTGACACATGCTTGAGCTAGAGAAGGAAACCAGTCCACTTTCCTATTTTGTTGACCAACCTTTATACGAAATTGATTTCCGTAATCTACTGGAACTTTTGTTGGACTCAAAAAATCAGCAACTTGAAATCTAGATATCTACTTTCCTTTTTATTTTTTTTCATATGTTCGCAAAATATTCATGCGAAATATTCAGATTTTCACTTCGGGCTTAAACTCGAGACATATTTTCAACAACTACAAAACTCACTCAAATACGTTATTGATTATTGGGAATTATATCTATGGCATTTATGTATTTTTTGCAGGATTTCAAAAGAGTAGAACGATCGTCTCAACTCTGAAGAATTGGACTAGGTACCCAGCCAATGAATGGCCGGGCACCTAGCCATCCAGATAACCGGCAACTTCATCTTTGGATCCCAAACTTATGCAGTCTAAATTTGATTTTAGTCCACCTACCCCAATGGGTGTCCATGCCCTTTTTGGCAGGACACGAGGAACTCTCAACGATCGAATCTCAAACCATTTGAAATGTGTAAAGTGGCTAGTCAAGCTCGTTTTTCTATAAATAGGTTTACCCATTGCTTGAGCATATAGAGAACACTACACGCACTTGCTAAAAGCTCGCGTACATACTTTGCAGTATAACTCATGAAGGATTGAACTTGTGCGAAAAATATTTTGCGAATGAGTGCACCCAATTTGTAGAGTTGACTAGATTATAAACCGACCTTTGTATGAGGTCAAGTTTAGTGGATTGGGTATAACTCCCTAACGATCTCCGGAGGTGGAGTAGGTGATGATTTGAAGTCGAACCCTTTCCTCTCTCTTTTTTATGTTTTGTTTTGTTTTTGTTTTTACTAGCCTAACCTCCTTTTTATTTTGAGTAAGGTAGCGGGGATTGGCATGAGAACTCCCTTTTGTTAGCTCCGATCACATAAACCTTGTCTCTATTCCTAGTTTACTATTAACAGAGTTCATTGTAAGCATAACGACTTATGAATCTTTTTCGGGGTACAACCATTATCTCAAGTTTTGGATCAATAAATCCATTGACACAGAGAGTTCATGGGAGAAAATTGTGTAATTTGGTCCTCAGAGGATTAATAGGGTGAAATTGATAGTTTTCTTTCGGCTAAGCATATCTCTATCCCTACTCTTTTGTTTATATACATATTATTTTTGATAATTTGTCCAACTCGTATTCGTTTATAAATATATGATATTATTGCATATTCTATATATTTTGGACAACAGTTTCCTATCAGTTATTTCTTTTTTGACATATTTTTAAGGAATGTGAAACTTTAAAAGAAAAGAAACATTTGAATGAGCGAAGTGCACCTCATTCATTTGACAATATTTGTTCTTGTATTTGTTGGGAATGATTGCTTTTCTAACGACATAGTTTTCTCATACTCGTTTGAGTTGTAGTTATGCCAACAAATTACAACTTACATCTTTATTCGTTAATTAATTAAATTTAAGTGCTTTTGGCTAAATTAAATTCAAGATCATATCTCTCTACCAATCATTTGAAGCACATCTGAATAATATCTTTGGCTGAGTAACAACAATCTGTTTATTTTAGATTTGGAAATTTTCATTTATAAAATTTTTCATTCATTGAATTAAAAATGAATGAATGAAATTATTTAACGTTGTTTTTCGTAATTAAATTTAATGTTGTAATCAATTTACTGTCATGCCCCGCACTTCCCGGCGCGCCACATCCCTCGCAGAGGTCGGTTCGTGTGCGACGTCCTAGGACGCGTCGCCGACCCAAACCCAATACAGATAATCAAGCACATGCGGAAGCAATTAAAACCACCCGTACATATATGAATACATAACCAAGGGTAATCACAGATATCATCACTTGCACTAGCACTGAGAATCATTTACAATATTCATTTACAGCCCCAAATACCAAAATTCAAAAGCGATTCAAGGCCACTACAACTAGCCGGGGGCTTCTCCCAAAAATTGCATCAGTACACCTGTTGTCCTCAAGGCCGGGGATCTGAAAAGTCGGTTTTACAACAACCGTGAGAATAAATCTCAGCGAATAATTCCCTAAACCTAAACTAGGCTAACATGCACCTCCTGACAAGTACTAATCAACACACAAAACGCACATAACTGACTCATGCCCTCGGGCCTAAATCTAATTTCACTAGACCCTACAGGTTAGGCGTCAAATCAACAAAAGCAGCCACGCGGCAGAATATAATCACAGCACATACACGTGCATTTCTATGTCACAACGCATGTTATGCATATGCCAGTGCTCGCACTCATGCTCATGCCTCATCAATGCATTATCGCACACTTGCACACTAGCACTCAGCCATTTCTCAATTTCTCCTCCGACCCGCATTAAACGCATCAGGTCCAAACTTCGAGATCGATCTCTAGTCCGCAGGCTTATGCCACACCGCCCGCGTAAAACGCATCAGGCCGGACATCTTCCGGTAAACCAGGCTCATGACACACAGCCCGCATAAAACGCTTCAGGCCGGACATTTCCCGGTAAACCAGGCTCATGACACACAGCCCGCGTAAAACGCATCAGGCCGGACATCTTCCGGTAAACCGGGCATCGTCCCGCGTAACACGCCTCAGGACGGGTTCACTACCCCGCGTAACACGCACCAGGGTTTATTGTGATCACACATTCTCAAACCTCAATTTTATCTGAACCCCGCGTTAGACCCATCGGGGCAATTTAGGTGATCACAATGCACATGTCACTCGGGCACACTTATAAATGCAAATACCGTGCCCATGCTCATGATGCACATCCATAACTGCAGTAATCACATTTGGGCACTCACCATTTCACAATGAGCATTCAGTTCAATAAATCACGAACCCAATCAACCAAATCATCCAGCACAGTCATGGCACAAACTCGGCACATAATTCATGCATATAATTCACTTAATTGAATCAATATGAAACTTATACACTCGAAGCCCGCCAAGCTATCCCATTCTTAGCCCCACTAGACATGCGACTTAGCATCATCAATTTAACCGCCAATAAGGCTCAATCAGCCCGTCAATTACATAGTGCAATCCTTCCCAGAATTTTCATGACTAAACCTCAAATTAATCACGTCTTACCCAACTCAAGTCCAGTCGTGGCCAGTCACTATACCACAATTTCTAGGCTGATAATTGTCATCAAAATACCCCATTATACTCCTCAAATATCATTCTAATTGACCACCACAGAAATCAATTACGACGCGCATTAATATCCACATAATAAACCGGAACATTCCCAAACTCGAGCCAATTTAATCCAAACTGACCGGCCATTTATCGCGCCTCTCGGGCCACTAATCCTCCAATAATTTGTCATACTAATCCCCCAAATCGATCACAATTTCCATCCTAGGGGCGTTCGGGGGAGGACCAGCGAAGGAGGAAGGAGGAAGAGGGCAGCCGGGGAGGCGGTCGGCTGAGGTGAAGGGCGGCGGTCGGACAGTGCGCGGCGCGGCGGCCGGGCGCGGTGGTCAGGCGCGGCGGAGGAAGAAGCAGCAGCGTCAGGCGAAGGGGGGGAGAGCAAACAGAACCAGGCGAGCTCGGGAATGAGAAGGAAGAGAAGAGAGAGGAGAGAGAAGAAGAAGAGAGAAAAAGAAGAAAAGAAAACGAAAAAGAGAAAGAGGGAAGTAGGTGGGAGTAGGTGGAGGGAAAGAGAGGCAGACGTGACCGGACGGGGAGGGGGGCGCGCGGGAGAGAGAGAGAGAGAGAGAGAGAGAAAAGGGGTTTAAATTTTAAAATTAATCGCGATCCAACAGACGCGGTCTAAACTAAAAATCAACCTATCGATCCCGATTAAATTCGGGAAAAAGGTCTAACAGTCCCCGAACAATCTCAACAATATTCTAGGGCACACGGACAAAATAAAACAACTTAAACCACATTACGAGGGAGGTCTATCAGTCCAAATTCGTACCCGGTCCAAAGATTCACTTTCTCACTAATCTTGATAATGTCGATACTGGCCACAATAATTTCGACACCGTCCAATTTATTTCGTCCCGGAACTCCCGGAAATTGACTGCCAAGTTCAGGGTATAAATAACGGCCAAATTCGATCGAGTGCGATTCTAGCAAAATTTCTAATTTAAAAAAAAAAGAACCCGAGAGTGATCAGTTCCCGGGCGAAATTTCATTACAAGTGCACTGACGAATTACACGTTTTATAATTCCCCAAAAATGGGCCAAAATCCGGACTGTTACAATTCTTCCCCCCTTACAAAAATTTCGTCCTCGAAATTTACAATCCAACCCGACTACTCAAATAAATGGGGGTATTGGTGTCGCATCACTTCCTCGCTTTCCCATGTGGCACCTTCCGTCCCGTGATGTTCCCAAATGACTTTGACCAGCGAGATCGTCTTGTTTCTCAACACTTGTTCCTTCCTATCCTCGATTCGCATCGGCTTTTCCACGTATGATACTCTGTCGTCCACGTCTATTACCTCATGATTCAGCACGTGGGTCGGATCCGGTTCTTACTTCCTCAACATCGACACGTGGAAGACGTTATGAACTTGTGACAAATTAGGCGGCAAGGCTAGACGATAGGCTAACGTTCCAACCCTTTCCAAAATCTCAAACGGGCCTATGTACCTGGGACTCAGCTTTCCTTTCTTACCAAACCGAGACAATCCTCTCATTGGCGAGATCTTGAGAAACACATGGTCGCCGACTTGAAACTCCAACGGTCTACGCCTTCGGTCCGCGTAACTTTTCTGACGACTTTGTGCTGTTCTCAACCTTTCCCGGATAATTTTCACTGTTTCCACCGACTGTTGGACTAACTCTGGACCCGTTATACTTCTTTCTCCTACCTCATCCCAACACAACGGTGTCCTGCAAGCCCTGCCATATAATGCTTCAAATGGCGCCATTCTGATACTCTGTTGAAAACTATTGTTGTAGGCAAATTCGACTAAGTGCAACTGTTCTTCCCACTTGCCCTGAAAATCTAGCACACACGCTCTCAGCATATCCTCCAAAGTCTGAATGGTCCTTTCAGACTGGCCATCCGTCTGAGGATGATAGGCCGTACTGAATTGTAGCTTAGTTCCCATGGCTGATTGCAGACTTTTCCAAAAGTTCGCAGTAAATCTGGGATCACGGTCCGATGTGATTGATACTAGCACTCCATGAAGACGAACTATCTGTCGTACGTATAATTCTGCCAACCTTTCTAGCTCGAAGTCCTTTCGCACTGTCAGGAAGTGCGCTGACTTGGTCAGTCTGTCTACTATCATCCAAATGGAGTCGTGTCCCCTCTGGCTCCTTGGCAGTCCCGTTACAAAGTCCATTGTAATGTGTTCCCATTTCCATTCCGGGATTTCCAACGGTTGTAACATCCCGCCAGGCTTGCAATGCTGTGCCTTCACCTGTTGGCACGTCAAACACTTGGCCACATGCTTGGCCACGTCCACTTTCATTCCATTCCACCAATAGTGCTGTCGGAGATTCTGGTACATCTTAGTGCTGCCCGGGTGGATACTGTAATTGCTCCTGTGAGCTTCTGACAAAATCTCTTCCTTGAGCCCCAAATCATCAGGCACGCACAATCGTCCTCGAAACCTGAGAATTCCATCCTCGGACACCTGAAAATCCGGCTTCCTCTTAGTGTCATCCATACTCAAAATTTTCTGAATCTCAAGGTCCGTAGACTGCAACGCCTTGATCTTGGCTTGCACTTCCGGCTCAATCCTCAATGTCGCCATCAAACCGGAGAAGTGTCCTACCTCAAACTTAAATTCTGAGTCCCGTGCTCTCTCTAATAAAGTCCACTCTTTAACCAACAATTGCGCGATGCTCAATTTCCTGCTCAAGGCATCCGCTACCCGGTTGGCCTTTCCGGGGTGGTACAAGATGTCGCAGTCATAGTCTTTCAGCAATTCCATCCAACGTCTCTGTCTCATATTCAATTCTTTCTGCGAAAATAAGTACTTGAGACTCTGATGGTCTGTGTAGATCTGGAACCTTTCTCCACATAAATAATGCCTCCAAATTTTGAGTGCGAAAATAATTGCTGCCAATTCCAAATCGTGGGTCGGGTAGTTCATTTCATGAGGTCTTAGCTGCCGCGATGCATAAGCAACCACTCTTCCATGTTGCATTAGCACGCACCCCAATCCTCTAAGCGAAGCATCGCTATAAATCTCATACCTGCCCGGTCCTGAAGGAATCGTCAACACTGGCGCTGTCGTCAATCTCTGTTTCAGCTCCTGAAAACTCTCTTCGCACTTTTCAGTCCACTCAAACTTGGTTTCCTTCTTCAGTAACCTCGTCAACGGTGTGGCTATCGCTGAGAATCTTTCCACAAACCTCCGATAATAGCCTGCCAGTCCTAGAAAACTTCGAACCTCGGTAACTGTCGTCGGTCTCGGCCAGTCCATTACTGCTTCAATCTTTGCCGGGTCCACGGAGATTCCTTCACCGGATATTATATGCCCAAGAAATGCTACTCGGTTCAATCAAAACTCGCACTTGCTAAACTTAGCATACAGTGCGTGCTCCCTTAACGTCTGAAGAACCTTTTCCAAATGCACCTCGTGTTCCTCGGAACTCTTCGAATATACTAAAATATCGTCGATGAAAACGATGACAAACTGGTCTAAGAATTCCTTGAATACCCGGTTCATTAAGTCCATAAAAGCAGCAGGGGCATTAGTCAGTCCAAATGGCATCACTGTGAACTCATAGTGCCCATATCTAGTCCTGAATGCTGTCTTTGGAATATCCTCCTTTTGGATCCTTAACTGGTGATACCCCGTCCTCAAGTCAATCTTAGAAAACATCAACACTCCTTGTAACTGGTCGAACAGGTCGTCAATCCTTGGGAGAGGATACTTATTCTTGACCGTCACTTGATTTAGCTGCTGGTAGTCGACACACAACCTTAGCGATCCATCCTTCTTTCTGACGAATAATACTGGCGCTCCCATGGAGACGCACTCGGTCAGATAAAACCTTTGTCCAGTAGTTCCTGCATCTGGACCTTCAATTCCTTCAATTCCGACAATGACATCCTGTAGGGCGGCTTCGAGATTGGCTCAGTCCCAGGAGCCAACTCGATAACGAATTCCACTTCCCTTTCTGGCGGCAATCCCGGCAATTCCTGAGGAAAGACATCGGGGAAATTGCACACCACTGGTATATCCTCAAGCCGCATTTCACCTGCTGTCGGATCAACTACACTTGCTAAATAACCTTGACAGCCCTCGTCCAACAATTTAGTTGCTTCCACCGACGAAACCCAAGGGATCGAGGTTCCTCCTCGACTCCCTACAAACTCAAATCTAGGGTGTCCAGCCGGGCTAAACTGGATCACTCTGGTACTACAGTCCATTACAGCATTCTGCTTAACTAACCAGTCCATGCCCACAATCAAATCAAAATCATACGTTGGCAACACAGCTAGGTCTATCCTGCTTTCTACGCCACCAATCACTATCTCGCAATTCGGGCATCCTAGTGATATGCATATCTTATCCTTCAATGGTGTAGTCACACACAATTGCACTTCTAACATAACAGGTTTTAACCCAATCAATTCAACAAACTGAGCAGCTATAAACGAATGTGATGCTCCCGGATCGAATAATGCATATGCTCTATGGTGGCACAGAGAAACCATACCTATGACCACCCCTGGCGCATTTTCCACTTCCCTTCGCGCCATTGCATACACCCGTCCCTGTGCCGGCGGTCTGCTCATAATAGCTGGCGGAGCACTCCCAGACTGGTTCCCAATTCGAAGTTGTTGCTGAATAGGGAGTCCCGCGGGGCGTCGCTGGGGACAGCTCCTAATTTGATGGTCCAAACTCCCGCATATGAAGCAAGCCCCAAATCTTTTCTGTTGAAGGTTCGGCTTCCCGATGTTCCTCTTGATCGGTGGGACAAATCGCCTGTTTCCCGCCATCGGTTTCTTCCCAAAACGGCGGTTGTCCCTAGCAGGGGCAAACCGCGATCCAGAGGCGGCTGCCCTATCCACTTGTTCCCGCTCAATAGCCTGAGCTCTCTCATACAGATCTTCATAAGTTTTCAGATTCACCGGTATTAGCTGTCCGCGGATGTCCGCCTTCAGTCCATCCCGGAATCTTCGCGCCTTATCCTCCGGGTGTTCCACCATCCTCTGCGCGAACCTTGACAACCTAGCGAACTCCGCCTCGTACTGATCTACGGTCATTGATCCTTGACGGAGCCTCATGAACTCGGCCAGCTTCCTTTCTCTGGCGCTCTCAGAAAAGAACTTTCCCAGGAAGTTCTCAGAAAATACAGCCCAAGTCTGGGCGGTCCCTTCGGGAAATACCCGTCCTTTGGTGGCCCTCCATCAATCATTGGCGTTGTCCTGCAGCTGATATACCGCCAATGTCACCTTTTCAGTCTCGGTGCACCCTAGCACTTCGAAAGCCTTCTCGAGTTCCTCAATCCAACGGGGTGCAGCCTCAGGATCACCTTGGCCATTGAACTTCGGCGGCTTTAGCTTCAGGAACTGCTCTACCAGCTTTGACATTGTCCTGGCCACATTTACCGGGCCTGGAATGAGATTCTCTATATTTCCCTGGTTTCCATTATTTCCATTGTTCCTGTTATTTCCGTTGTTCCCATTTGCCCCATTGGCAGCAGCGATGGCGGCCTCAACAGCGGCAACGATAGTGGCATCCCTCTCCTGAGCCAATCTACCTCCCAGAATCCCAGCTTCCTCGAGGGCTCTTAGGATTCCATCAACCCTCGGATCCTCCGCAATCCTTACTTGCGGTTCTACACAGTCCTGCTCAAGACCTCGACCTCGACCTCTACCTCTTCTACGGCCTCGACCTCTACCTCGTCCTGGGTTACTCGTCTCTCCAATTTGCATGTCCATCCTCTTGCTATAATTCCCACATCGGGATTAGAGACCTAACCCAAGCTAAACCAGTCTAAGGTCCTAGGCAGGGAGCTTAATGCTACAGCAATCAATCACTCAGCATGCGATTAAGCATAAACAGCACAGGACTTCAGTCACAGAACACGTGTACTAACCTCGAGTCCCGACACACCTGCACTTCACGGGTCAAATAACGCAGCCAATCAATCAAGACACAAACAGTCAGGAGGTACACTTAGCACACGAGGTCACCCTACTGACTACCCAAGGTCATCGCTCCTTATTACTCCAGGCTTCGACCTAATTGGATCGAGCTGACCTTGCTCTGATACCAAATCAAACGGGGATGTCACGCCCCGCACTTCCCGGCGCGCCACATCCCTCGCAGAGGTCGGTTCGTGTGCGACGTCCCAGGACGCGTTGCCGACCCAAACCCAATACAGATAATCAAGCACATGCGGAAGCAATTAAAACCACCCGTACATATATGAATACATAACCAAGGGTAATCACAGAAATCATCACTTGCACTAGCACTGAGAATCATTTACAATATTCATTTACAGCCCCAAATACCAAAATTCAAAAGCGATTCAAGGCCACTGCAACTAGCCGGGGGCTTCTCCTAGAAATTGCATCAGTACACCTGTCGTCCTCAAGGCTGGGGATCTGAAAAGTCGATTTTACAACAACCGTGAGAATAAATCTCAGCGAATAATTCCCTAAACCTAAACTAGGCTAACATGCACCTCCTGACAAGTACTAATCAACACACAAAACGCACATAACTGACTCATGCCCTCGGGCCTAAATCTAATTTCACTAGACCCTACAGGTTAGGCGTCAAATCAACAAAAGCAGCCACGCGGCAGAATATAATCACAGCATATACACGTGCATTTCTATGTCACAACGCATGTTATGCATATGCCAGTGCTCACACTTATGCTCATGCCTCATCAATGCATTATCGCACACTTGCACACTAGCACTCAGCCATTTCTCAATTTCTCCTCCGACCCGCGTTAAACGCATCAGGTCCAAACTTCGAGATCGATCTCTAGCCCGCAGGCTTATGCCACACCGCCCGCGTAAAACGCATCAGGCCGGACATCTTCCGGTAAACCAGGCTCATGACACACAGCCCGCATAAAACGCTTCAGGCCGGATATTTCCCGGTAAACCAGGCTCATGACACACAGCCCGCGTAAAACGCATCAGGCCGGACATCTTCCGGTAAACCGGGCATCGTCCCGCGTAACACGCCTCAGGACGGGTTCACTACCCCGCGTAACACGCACCAGGGTTTATTGTGATCACACATTCTCAAACCTCAATTTTATCTGAACCCCGCGTTAGACCCATCGGGGCAATTTAGGTGATCACAATGCACATGTCACTCGGGCACACTTATAAATGCAAATACCGTGCCCATGCTCATGATGCACATCCATAACTACAGTAATCACATTTGGGCACTCACCATTTCACAATGAGCATTCAGTTCAATAAATCATGAACCCAATCAACCAAATCACCCAGCACAGTCATGGCACAAACTCGGCACGTAATTCATGCATATAATTCACTTAATTGAATCAATATGAAACTTATACACTCGAAGCCCGCCAAGCTATCCCATTCTTAGCCCCACTAGACATGCGACTTAGCATCATCAATTTAACCGCCAATAAGGCTCAATCAGCCCGTCAATTACACAGTGCAATCCTTCCCAGAATTTTCACGACTAAACCTCAAATTAATCACGTCTTACCCAACTCAAGTCCAGTCGTGGCCAATCACTATACCACAATTTCTAGGCTGATAATTGTCATCAAAATACCCCATTATACTCCTCAAATATCATTCTAATTGACCACCACAGAAATCAATTACGACGCACATTAATATCCACATAATAAATCGGAACATTCCCAAACTCGAGCCAATTTAATCCAAACTGACCGGCCATTTATCGCGCCTCTCGGGCCACTAATCCTCCAATAATTTGTCACACTAATCCCCCAAATCGATCACAATTTCCATCGCAGGGGCGTTCAGGGGAGGACCAGCGAAGGAGGAAGGAGGAAGAGGGCAGCCGGGGAGGCGATCGGCTGAGGCGAAGGGCGGCGGTCGGACGGTCCGTGGCGCGGCGGCCGGGCGCGGTGGTCAGGCGCGGCGGAGGAAGAAGCAGCAGCGTCGGGCGAAGGGGGGGGAGAGCAAACAGAACCAGGCGAGCTCGGGAAAGAGAAGGAAGAGAAGAGAGAGGAGAGAGAAGAAGAAGAGAGAAAAAGAAGAAAAGAAAATGAAAAAGAGAAAGAGGGAAGTAGGTGGGAGTAGGTGGAGGGAAAGAGAGGCAGACGTGACCGGACGGGGAGGGGGGCGCGCAGGAGAGAGAGAGAGAGAGAGAGAGAGAGAGAGAGAGAGAACAAAGGGGTTTAAATTTTAAAATTAATCGCGATCCAACAGACGCGGTCTAAACTAAAAATCGACCTATCGATCCCGATTAAATTCGGGAAAAAGGTCTAATAGTCCCCGAACAATCTCAACAATATTCTAGGGCACACGGCCAAAATAAAACAACTCAAACCACATTACGAGGGAGGTATATTAGTCCAAATTCGTACCCGGTCCAAAGATTCACTTTCTCACTAATCTTGATAATGTCGATACTGGCCACAATAATTTCGACACCGTCCAATTTATTTCGTCCCGGAACTCCCGGAAATTGACTGCCAAGTTCAGGGTATAAATAACGGCCAAATTCGATCGAGTGCGATTCTAGCAAAATTTCTAATTTAAAAAAAAAGAACCCGAGAGTGATCAGTTCCCGGGCGAAATTTCATTACAAGCGCACTGACGAATTACACGTTTTATAATTCCCCAAAAATGGGCCAAAATCCGGACTGTTACATTTACCGTATGTTAAATATAACTAAATAGTTTTAGATGAATTGGTTGAACTAGGAAATTTTAACTTAATAATACCTAATAAAAATGTGAGGTGACAATCAATAATCATAAAGCTCATGGGGTTGCGTCGCAGGATCATTTGGCGCATGCTGCCATGTGACATGCACAAGGTGACAATGAGGTGTCAATTCTTAAGACTAATCGCTCTCATCTTTTGAAACAGCTGAAGAAGTTAATAACTAACTTAGTGATTGCAACTAAAAAATGGCAGTGCTTTTTCCACTGTACATATGACTAAATTTATCCCATTTTGGATAAAAGACAAAATTACCATCAATTATTCAATTGCAATTTAAAATGGTGACCCTATTCCTTCTTTTTTTTTTATACTTATTTTTAGTTGTCATAATTAAGTATTTCCCATATTTTATTTTTGTCTATCATGGGTATCCCATGCATATTAAAGACACTATGTTTTCTTTGTTTATTTTTATATTTTACTTATGTACAGATCATTTTTTTCGAAAAGAGAAATTTCCAAGAAATATTTATCAAGTCTCTTTATTTACTACATCAAAGAATCTGCCTTTTTCCCTTACTATTGGCGAGATACTTTTATGCATATCATGTAGGACATCATAGGAGTATCTAGGAGTACACTAAAAACATTAATGTGAAAAAGTTATACATAATGAGGCATCTTGATAATTTTTTCATAAACACTTCATGTATTATATTAATTTTTTCCATTCCAAAATGATGAGATTCCACTGACATTTAAAAAAATCTTATTTTATGCAATGTTTAATATAATTGAATTTCATATTTGAAAGTTCACGTTGGAAAATGTAACTTTGATTTCATTTTAGAAAATCTTTAAAGAGGGTTTTTATCATTTCATCTTATCTTCCCCTTAGATATATCTGTATCTAAAAGACAACCGATAAAAAAAGGTTTGATGGTGATATGCACAACAAAAGCGAAAGTTTATAAACAAGTGATTGTGTTAAAAATTGTTTATCTTAAAGTTTTTTCTAGATTCTACTTGAAAAGTGACCTATAAGTTTGCTCAACGACATAAAAAAGAATTAGGTTTCTTGAAAAGATTTTTTTTTTTGATAAAACTAAATTCTACGGAAGTAAAATCTAACAATCAAAAGAAAACATAGTGCCCATACAAGGCAAAAACAGAACATGTGAAATTCTTAAGGGAGAATGATACAACTAGTCCATGAATTTTGATCAAATGTGTAATGTGATCTTTGAACTTTTAATTTATTCATTGTGGTCCCTAAATTTTAGCCCAATATGTAATGTGGTCATTGAACTTTTAATTTATTTAATGTGGTCCTTGAACTTTAGTCCAATGTGCAATGTGGTCCCTGAACTTTTAATTTATTTAATGTGATCCTTAGATTTTTAATACATGTTCAATATGGTTCCTAAAATTATGAAAATATTCTATATTGTCCTTCCATTAATTCAAGATCAGGGACAATATTGAATATTTTCATTAGTCTAGGGACTAAATTAAATACGTACCAACTAGGGGTGTCAAAAATCGAATCGAAACCGGAATCGAACAGAAAATTCGTTCATTTTCGGTTTGATTTCGATTTCGGTTCGGATAATAAGTAAAAATAAATTGGTTAGTTGATAGTTCGGTTTGGTTTGGTTTGGATCGGATCTCGGTTTCTTTGTATTTCTTTTTCTTTTCATGTACACTCTCTCTCCTCACTCTCTCCTGTCTCACTGTCAAGAGCCGTCCTCTCACTCACTTTTCTCTCTCGCTCTCCCTTTTCTCTCTCTTCCTCTATCTTCGCAACTCTTCTCGCACTCACTTTTCTCTCTCCTCTATCTCTCTCTCTCTTCCTTTTTGCTTTATTCTCTCTCTTTGTAACCTCAAATGTGCCTCTCCACGCACCGGGGACCGAACGGAGGCCCAAATCGTAGAAGCTTTGCTGTTCGGGTCATATCCAGGTATCGAGAACCCCGATTATGATGTCCGCATAATCAAAATTCGGCCAGAGGCCGGTGCTCTTAGTGAGGCCAAGGAAGTGAGGGGTCCAGGTGGTGTGGAGGTGGCGGATTCGGTCTGGGATGACGAAGAGGACCTCAGGGGCATGGCGGAAGGCCTTAGCCTAGGGGGCTATGAGGTGGGTGGAGAAGCTGCCGGTGGCGGCTCGATAAGTGTAGAGGATCTAAGAAGGAGGGTGAGAGGGTGAGAGGGAATGGAGGAGGGAGGAGTACCAGTGGTGGTCAGTAGAGAAGAGGGAGGGCTTGTGGGAGGACGAGGCATGGATGATGTGTTACGCCCCGTACCCTACGGCACACGACAACCCAGCCGAGGTCGAATTTGTTGCGACGTCTCCGGACACATCGTCAACCCAATACCCAGCACAGAAATCAAGCACATTCGAAAGCAACATAAACACCCGTACAATTTAAAACACGAGACCAAAGATAGCAGAAACAACAAACCACCTTATAAATATACACTTGCATTAACATCAGGAAGACATATGTAATATCCATTTACAGTATCAGCACAAAAATCAAAAGCGAGTCAATGGCCTCCACTGACAAAAAGGGGCAAATGGCCTAAGCGGTCAGACTAACACTAACCTAAGGAAGGGCTCCAGTAAAAAAGGTACTGGCCCGACCTATCTAAGACTAAGGCTAAACCCTACGGAACCCAGTTCGGGTCAGATCTCGAGGACTCAGAGGAACTGTTAAACAGTTCGACCTCGGAGTCTAGGGAATCGAGCTTGGACTTGGCCTCTGCCGGCTCCTCCTCAGAATCCATCTCCTCAGGCTCGCCCTGCTGCTCGGGGTCCCGCTCCATCGGCTCTGGCCCATCATCCGACTCCATCGACTCCGGGTCATAGTCCCAATCCACCGGCTCCTCGTCCATCGGGTCAAACTCGTCAACCTCCTAGATAATAGGCCGGCGGCCAGAACTAGAATTCCCCTCGGATGTATACTCGGGGCTCGCCAGGTCTCTATCCGACACTGAGGGTCTACGTCACCTAGCTCGTTGAATGGAACATCAAAAGTCCTGAGAGGCCCAAAAGTCCCAGAGTAGTCTCTAAAACACCAAATTATATACTCGTGGGCCTGGAAATGTTGCTCACCCACATCAACCCAAACTGTGTTAAAGTGTCTAATATAGGTATCCCGGTTCCCAATGGGGTACTCGGTCATGTCTCGGTCTATCCGAGACGGAATCCCAAAACGTATAGGTACCTCAAGCATCTTCAAGGCCGGGGGTCTAAAAAGTTGGGTTTTAACAACAATGAGAATGAATCTCAGCGAATAAAACTCCCCAAATCTAAACTAGGCTAACATGCACCTCCTGACAGGCAAACAATCACATGAACAGATCAAAATCAATTGATCTAGGTCCTCAAGCCCAGATTGAGCACACAAATGACCTTGCAGGTTAGGCATATAATAATCATAATAATGGCACATACACGACCGGCTTAGTCACACGTTTGTCATGCACGTGCTCATGCTCATTAAAGCCTGCATTGCACACGAGTCACCGATACTCACATGTTTGCACACTTGCCAATGTACTCTTGCACACATATGCCATCAATATGCCATGCTCATGATCTGGCTCAATGATGCATGTAACAGCCCGAATTTCGATCAATTTTTGGGATTTATAGAACGCGTGATTTGTCAGTGTGCTTGTAGTAAAAATCTCGCTCGAGAACTGATCACTCTCGGTTATTATTTTAAACTAGAGATTTCGCTAGAATCGCACTCGATCGAATTTTGTCGTTATTTAGACCCCGAATTTGGCAGTCGATTTTTGAGAGTTTCAGAAAGAAATAAATTGGATGGTGTCGATATTATTGTTGCCAGCATCGAGATTATCAAGAATGGTAAAAAAATGAATTTTTGGACCGGGTACAAATTTGGACTGGTAGACCGCCCTCGCAGTGTGTTTTTATTATCACAATTTTGGCCAAATCCTAAAATTCATATAATTAGGATTTTTCGGGGACCATCGGATCGTTTTCGGGTTTAAATTGTGTCCGTTGGATCGCGATATTGACAAGTGTGACTTGTCTTCTCTCTCTCTCTCTCTCTCTCTCTCCACGTTTCCCGCCGGTTTCCCCCTCCCCCTACGTCTACCACCACCTACCCCACCTACACCACTAGCCATCATTGTCCTTTTTCTTTCTTTTTTCTTTTTCTTTTTTTTCTTCTTCTCTCTCTCCTTCTCTCCTCCTTCGCTGGCTTCCTCCCCGACGCCGACTCCATCTGGTTTTCCTCCGCCGCGGTCCAGTCGCCGGGACCAGCCGCTCGTCCCGCGTCGCCTCCAGGCCGGTCCAGTCGCTACCCGTCGCCGGCGAGCTTCGCCGGCCGCTTCGTCAGCCCCGTCGTCGGTCTGCCCGCGACACGTGCGCAGTAGCGAGCTCACCGCCGCTGCCGCCGTGCCCGTCGCAGCGCCTGACCGCCGCGCCACGCCACAACCGGCCGCCGTGCACCCTTCCCCAGCCACCGTCTCAGCCATCTCTCTCTCTCTCCCTCCCCGATCATCTTCTTCGGCCGCCTCTTCCATGCCAGTTCTGCTCCGCCGGAACAGCCACGCCGCCAGAGCGGCAGACCCCGAGCCGCAGCCCGCCGGTCCCTGGCGCCACTCCCAGCCTCGTCGGCCTCTCCCTCACCCCTATTTCGCTCCACCTCAGCAGACATTCCCGGCTGAACCGGAGAAGAACGTCGCCGGACTCGCCGCCGGTGCCGCGCCGCCGTCCGCCGCCGCCGTCGCCGGTCGCTGCCGCCGCCGGTCACCGCCAGCCGGCCAGCCTCGCCGGCCGACCAGCCCCGCCGTCCAGCCAAGGCGTGCCCGTGTCGTGCCGCGCCCGTGCCCGTGCCCTTTGCCCACGCCACGCCTGTGCCGCCCCCGGCGCCGTGTGACCGCCGGCTTGCACCGGAGCGCCGCCGTCGACTCTCACCGCACGTCGGTAGTCGACTGCCCGCTCCCGTCGCCTCAAGACAATATTAGGCGAGTAAAAATTTCTAAACCCCTAATTAGCCTAATTGTGCAATTTAGAGGTAAATGTTAGGGTTGATTAAGCTAATTTGGGGCCTATTTGTGTGGGAATATGCATGGGCTGATTATAGGACCTATTTGGGACTTAATGAGAATGTTTAGGTGTGATTTGGTGGCCACTTGAGGGCTGAACGGGTACTGTTCACAGTAGAACCGAAAATTGGACTATTTGGTTCAAGTTGGGAATTAATCGGTTCAATAGGCGGTGGGTTGATTTTGGGCAATGCATTGGTTAATTAGGACTCGTTGGGATCCTAAGGAATGATACTATATTCGGGGGTTCAATGGTTGAGTTTGGTTGGCCACATCGGGTCCTAAACGGATTGGGATTGTGTATGGCTAAGTTGGGCTTGAATGCCGGGTGAAAATGGACTAAAATAAAATGTGCTAGGCGCGCCGACAATGAGCTGAATGAGGGAGGTCGTGATTATGGTACTTGGCACATCATGGCACGATAGTTGGATTGAGTTCCACGGTATGTGAAATTACGTAATAAGGCTTGATATGGTTGAAGTTGAATATGTCGATGCACGTGTCAGTCGAAACAACTATGGCCTTCGGGTCGGGCCTTCAGGTCGAAACAACTGTGGCCTTCGGATCGGGCCTTCGGGTCGAAATAGTTATGGTCTTCGGACCGGGCCTTCGGGTCGAAACAATTGTGGTTTTCGGACCGGGCCTTCGGGTCGAAACAGTTGGGGTCTTCGGACCGGGCCTTCGGGTCGAAACAGTTGGGGTCTTCGGATCGGGCCTACGGGTTGGGATAGATTGGGGGCTTCGGACCGGGCCTATGGGTTGGGATAGATTGGGGTCCTCGGACCGGGCCTACGGGTCGGGATAGGTTATTGGCCTTAGGGTCGTGGCGTCGTTATGACTGCATACTCTTTAGAGTGATATCGAAAGTCTTACCTGCAGGATGTTATAGTGAATTGGGCCTTGGGCCCGGGTGAATTGATATTTATTGTTGCACTAGCTCATTTAATTATCTGTTTTATTTACCCTCTGGAGGTACACTTTAGTCTAGTTTGGGATTAGAGATTTATTACTTGCTGAGTTTTCTCACGGTTGTGGTAAAACCGAACATTTCAGATCCCCGACCATGAATTTTAGAAGCTGAAGAGCAGGACCCTGAGCCCGAGACAGAATCTGAGGCTATGACCTCAGAGGAAGAGCCAGGGTATTCCGAGAGTTCTTTTGAGACGTCTGGATCTGACCCCGACTGGGAGCCCTAGTTTAGGTCCCAGCCTTAGGAGTGAGGGCCGATACTTTTTGACTGTAGCCCTCCGGGCGTTGGTTCGATTACCCTAGGCCACCGATCCCTTTTGCTGCGTAGCCTTTTGATGTACTTCTGTTATAGGAAGGGATAAAGTTTGTAAGTTGTAAAGAATATATATATATTATGGTTCAATTTCTCGTTTAATTGTCATCTCCAGCTATTCATGGTTGCTTTTTAAAATGTCCGGGTGTGTATACATATATTTATGCGTCGTTTCCGCTTGTGGCACGTATTCTCTGATTTGGGTATTTGGGTCTCTGTGACGCTAATCCTAGGAGCGTTGCACTCTGTTTAGACCCTGGGCGGATGTTCATGCTCACGTTGGGTGCGGGGCGTGACAATGCACACTTGCACTTTGCCGATTTCTCAATTAGAATTCGACCCGGGTTAAACGCATCATGTCACGCCCTGCACCCTACAAGAGCGTGATCATCCCTCGATGGTCGATCATTGAACGCGACGACCCAGGTACGTCGCCAACCCAACCCAAATATTAGAGATTAAGCACGCGCGGAAACAAATAGAAACAACCCGGACAACTAATAATAACAATGATTCGCAAACTTAACTCCTCTATGAGGGGGGGACTCAAAATATAGTATACTTGACCAGTCCTCGATCTCTGAGATACCCTTGCAGCGTCTCCAATCACTCACGGTCGCAAATATGAAATGGTTATATAATAACCGTGAGAACGAGCCTCAATAAGTAACACCCTAAACCCCACGTAGGCCAATGCATACCCAAACAAGTCGTACATGCAATCTACCGCATAACATATAAGATTCGCATCATTATGCTTACCTTGCCATCAAACCCATGCCGACTCTGCACGTTAGTCATAACATGGTAATGCAGTAATAGTAACTAAATAGCACATTGCAATTGCTCAAACGCCAACCACACTTGCACACAATTCATTTCACTAATTCGACCACACATTCAACCAGCCAATTCAGTCATACGCTCTATCAGCCAATTCAACACATGCTCAACCGGCCAATTCAATCATACGCTCAACCAACTAATTCAATCACATAATCCGCATACGTGGTCGAACATCTTTCTTACGACCCGCGCCACTGCGCCTCAGGTCCATTCTCACTGCCCGCGCCACTTTGCCTCAGGCCCAATCTCACAGCTCGCGCCACTGCACCTCAGGCTCAGCCCTCAGATTAAGCTGGGCTCCGTCCCACGTAACCACACCTTAGGGCATTTTCCCCTTTCAATGACCTCGTAACCTACGCCTCAGGTCTAGTCATGCCTTTCTTGCCACACCCGCGTAACCTACGCCTCATGTTGGCAGCCCTCCGATCAATCCGGGCTTTTCTCATGCATATGCACCACAACACAATTCGCCAATCAACACATCGTACAAATCAAACTCAATCATGCTCACCACATTATATTCCGCCAATGTCACACTGACATGCCACCACACTCAATTCAACTCAGTTCAATTCACACTTCGCCACCTCAATCCACAAACCCGACGTTCAAATCGGCCACGCACAATTATCCAATCAAGCATATTATTTAATCAAATTCAAGTAGCACAATTATAAAATAATATAATTAAATAAAACGCGTCCTAGCCGTTCTAAACCCGAGACGAGTCAGTGAAATACCCACGTGCAAATCTAATTCACATCACAGCCCCTCACACTTGCTCACAAATCCGTCATTCACGCCTACTACATACGAACATCAAGCCCACCCACGAATGTCACAACAATATTATCAATTAGCCTACCATAATTAGTCATTAATTAAGCCCCACAACTCTCACAATTTAATCTATCAATTATACACGTACAAAAATTGCCCACAATCCACGTTAAGCTCCTAAATCGGTACTAATTATCCCCTAGACAAGTCTAATAATACCCAATGTACTAAGTAGGGCTTAGGAAGTCACTTACCAACTTTTTGGCCCGGGAAAAGTTGGCTCGGGCCCAAAATGGCCCGGGTGAACAATGCGGACTAGACGCGGGCGAGGGCGCGACAGGCGCGCAGCTCGGCCATGGGCAAAGCCCTCGGCCATGGGCACAAACGCAAGCGCGGGCGCGGGCGCAAACATGGGCATGAGCATGCGACTTGTCGCGTGGGCAACGAGTTGACCACGGTCCGGGGCGACTTGACCGCGAGCTAGGTTAGCTGGCCGGTGGGGTTAGCTGACCGGCTGGTTGGCCGGCGAGCTGGCTGACCGGCGACGACGACGGCAGCGAGCTGGAGGGCGGAGAGGTAAGCCGAGAGTGAGAGAGAGAGAGAGAGAGAGAGAGAGAGAGAGAGTTGGGGGTGGCGGGGCTCGGCCGAGGCAGTGGTTGAACGGCATGGCAGTGACCCGGGCGGCCAGGCAGAGCTGGGCGGGACAGCTGGTCGAGCGGCGAGCACACGGGCGAGGGGTGGTCGAGGCGGCGAGCTTGCTGCTCGCGTGAACAGGGAGAGGGGAGGAGAGTCTAGGGGGGTTGGTCTCGCGGCGGCCGGAGGCGGCGTGGCGGCTGGCGGGGCGGCATCGGGCGGAGGTGGAGGGCGGTCGAGCGGTAGTCGGGCGCGGCGAGCGACGCAAGGTTGATGGCGAGGCGGTTGATGGTCAAGCGAGTTGGGCAGGGGCGAGCTCGGTCCGGCGAGCCGCGGCTATGAGCTGGGCTTGAGGTGGTGACGGGCGGGCGGTGGGACGGACGGCGAGCTCGGCGGTCGACGGTGACGTTTCGGGCGAAACCGAAGCAGCCGCGGGCGACCAGAAAACCAGAGAAAAATGAAGAAGAAGAAGAAGAAGGGGAAAAAGAAAGGAAGAGAGAGAGAGGGGACAGAGAGAGATGGTCTGTCAGGGGGGGAGAGGACGTTGCATGAGAGAGAGAGAGAGAGAGAGAGAGAGAGAGAGAAGAGGGGCAGACGGGACAAGAGGGGGGGAAATGTGAGCGGGAAAAGAGGAGAGAGAGAGAGGAAGAGAGAAAAGAGGAAGTCAGGCGCAATGAGGACAGACAGAGGGAGAACGTGCGCTGCGCAGAGGAGAGAGGAGAGAGAGAGAAAATGAGAGGATAAAAAAATAATTATTTAAATATTAATTGCGATCCGATGGCCCTAATTCAAAATCGAAAACAATCTACCGGTCTAAAATAAATCTCGAATATAAAAAGGGACAAAGGCCAAATTAATTACACAAAACTATAACGAGGGAGGTCTACTAGTCCAAATCCGCATCTGGTTAAAAATCCACTTTCTCACTATTCCTGGAAATCTCGACGCTGGCCACAACAATATCAACACCGTCCAATTTATTTCGTCCCGAAACTCCCGAAAATCGATTGCCAAGTTTGGGGTCTAAATAACGACTAAATTTGATCAAGTGCGATTCTAGCAAAATTTCTATTTTTAAAAACAAGAACTCGAGAGTGATCAGTTCCCGGGAGAAATTCTATTATAAGCGCACTGACGAATTATACGTTTTCTAGACCCCAAAAATGGGCCAAAATCCGGAATGTCACACATTAGTTCTGACCCGCGTAAAACGCATCAGGTTTATATCAATTCCAACACTTCCCGGCCCGCGTAAAATGCATCAGGCCTAGTGTCTCTAGCCCGCGTAAAACGCATCAAGCGCAACACCGATCTCCATTTAAGGACCAAAACCCGCGTAAAACACATCGGGTTAGCTGTTTTCTGGTAGAACCGAGTATCGTCCCTCGTAAAACGCATCAGAATGGACTCAATACCCGGTGTAACATGCATCAGGGCTTACAATGATCACACGTGCACGCAGCCAATTTTATCTGAACCTTGCGTAATACGCATTACGGCAATTAAGTGGTCACATGGTCATGTCAAGTACGCATACTCTCACAAGTCTCAATTCAAGCCAATGCTCGGCATGCGAAATGCGTAGCCATGCAATCCAGAACTTAGGCAGTCACACGATGCACAATGAGCATCAAATACACATAGGCACATAATCGATCAATGCCAAGCTATGTTCAATAAATGCCATGACGTGCTCTAGTGACCAATCGACATGCTTAATTTAATCACCGCGTGCTCAATCAACATAATAGCATGCCCAATTAAGCAATTCAGTGTAATCTTGTAAGGCACATAATCAACCACTAAAAAAAATAAGGATTTAGCCACGGAAATTAGCGACGAATAATTTTTCGTGGCTAATTTGCGACGGAATTTGCGACGAATTTTTTTTTCGTTGCAAATTAGCGATGAAAAATTATTCATCGCTAATTTGCGACGAAAAAAAAATTTGTCACAAATTCCATTGCAAATTAGCCACGAAAAAAAATCCATGGCAAATTTGCGACGGAATTTGCCACGAAAAAAAATTCATGGCTAATTTGCGATGGAATTTGCCACGAAAAAAAACTCGTGGTTAATTTGCAATGAAATTACCGACGAATTTTTTTCCGTTGCTAATTTGCGACGAAAAAAAATGTCGTCGCTAATTTGCGACGGAATTTGACATGAAAAAAAATTCGTGGCTAATTTACGACGGAATTTGCCATGAAAAAATTTCCGTGGCTAATTTACAACGGAATTTGCCACGAAAAAAAATTCGTAGCAAATTTGCGACGAATTCTTTTTCTGTTGCTAATTTGTGACGAAAAAAAATGTCGTCGCTAATTTGCGACGGAATTTGCCGCGAAAAAAATCCGTCACTAATTTGCAACGGAATTTGCGACGAAAAATTATTCGTTGCTAATTTGTGATGGAGTTAGCGACGGATTTTTTTTCATCGCTAATTTTGCGATGTAATTTCCTTCATGATATTTGCTCAACGGTATTAAAAGCATCACACATGGAAAAACTGGAGAGAGACATTCCAATTATTCTTTGCAATTTAGAAAGGATATTTCCACCATCATTTTTTTGATTCAATGGAGCATCTCTTAGTTCACTTGCCTTATGAGGCCAAAGTTGCAGGTCCCGTCCAATTTTGATGAATATATCCATTTGAGAGGTAAAATTTTTTTCAAAATAAATTTCAAAATACTTTATTATATATTATGTTCTGATAAACTTCTTTCTATTGCAACAAGGTTCTTATATCATTTGAAGAAAAAAGTGAAGAATAAGGCATGTGTTGAAGCTTCAATTTGTAATGCATATATTGTGGAAGAAGAGACAACATTCGCATCATACTATTTTGAGCCGCACGTGCAGTGCAAGAGGCGGAGAGTAGGAAGAAATGACAAGGGTCCCATCGATCCCAATTGCAAATCACTCTCTATTTTCAATTATCTTGATCGATCAAGCGGCGCATATAAGTTTTGTTGCTTAACAGGCGAAGAATGACTGGCAGCCCATACATATATTTTACTAAACTATCCAAAAGTGGAGCCATACTTTCAATAAGTGTATATTTCCAAATATATGTATTGCGTGTCAAATATTTACTGATATATAAATGTAAATTGTTAATAGGGTTTTTCAAAATTCAATGTATGGACTACCACCAAATGAGTTTGACCGTTTGTGCGATGAATAATTTGCAACATGGTTCAAAACATATGTAAGTTGCCTATAGACCAAAACGAAGTTATTAATATTTTATACATCATTTAAATATATATTATTGACTTTGTGTATGTGATCTTAGGTTCACAGTAATCACTATCAAGTTGAAGAGCAAGAATTTCTATATTATCTATCATGGGGTCCACAGTCAATCATACGAACTTGGCCAGCATATTTCATAAACGGGTATAATTTTCACACTCAAGAATATGGAATGGGAAAAGTCATAATGAATAGTACTGTGTGTGTTCGGTCATCCAATTGTGGTAGTTCAAAAAATAATTTTTATGGCTTGCTAGATGAAATCATCGAGATAGAGTACCTCAGACCATTAATGCGGGTTGTGTTATTTAAGTGCATGTGGTTCGACCACGTTAAAGGAATAAACGTGCATACGAAGTTTAATTTGGTTGAAATAAATCACAAGAAAAGGTACATGAAATATGAACCATTTGTGTTGGTACAACAAGCAATTCAAGTATATTATGCATCATATCCTAGTTTGAAACGTGACAAAATTGATTGGTGGGTTGTATGAAAAATCAAAGCACGAAGAAAAATCGAGGAACACTGGAAGTATACAGCATATCAATAAGAGGAAGTTTGTAACGCGGTTCAAACTGAGGAATATAACATTCCTATTCCACGATATCCATGTGGAATAATGATAGATGTAGATCTAACCGAAATTCGCGAATCAAATTTAAAAAGTGTTGCAGAATCTGATTTTGAGACAGAGGATGATGAGGACGATGACGATGACGATGACGATGACGATGACGATGACGACGACGACGACGACGACGATGATGCTCAAGAAGAAGATCAAGATCAAGATGAAGACGAAGGTGAAGATGAAGATTTAGATTTTTGAGATTTTTTACTAATTATGTCGTAATAATAATAATAATAATTATTATTATTATAATTTTATAATTATAATAATAATTATTATTATTGCTATTATTATGACAAGAGCTTATTGTTGTTGTCATATTTATTGTTGTTGTTGTTGTTGTTGTTATTAGTATTGCTATTATTGTTAATTAAACGTTATTGTCGGGAAAAAAAATGAATTAGGCGTGTGTGAGCTAGTAAAAATGAAATTTGTGGCAAATTTGTGATGGATTTATCAACGAATTTCATAAAAAATTGCCCACAATTCATTTTTTATGAAATTCATGGCTAAAACCTGTGGTAAATTTGCTACGGATTTTAGCCACGAATTTCATAAAAAATGAACGATAGGCATGTGTATGGGCATTTTTTAAAATTCGTGACAAAATTTGCCACGAATTTTATCCACGAATTTCATAAAAATATGAACGTGGGCATGTGTATGCGCATGTTTTAAAATTCGTGGCTAAAATCCGTGGCAAATTTGCCGCGGATTTTAGCCACGAATTTCATAAAAATATGAACGTGGGCATGTGTATGCGCATGTTTTAAAATTCGTGGCTAAAATCCGTGGCAAATTTGCCGCGGATTTTAGCCACGAATTTCATAAAAATATGAACGTGGGCATGTGTATGCGCATGTTTTAAAATTCGTGGCTAAAATCCGTGGCAAATTTGCCGCGGATTTTAGCCATGAATTTCATAAAAATATGAACGTGGGCATGTGTATGCGCATGTTTTAAAATTCGTGGCTAAAATCCATGGCAAATTTGCCATGGATTTTAGCCACGAATTTCATGAAAAATGAATTTTTGGCATTCTTATGAAATTCGTGGCTAAAATCCGTGGCAAATTTGCCACGGATTTTAGCCACGAATTTCACAAAAAATGAACAATAGGCATGTGTATGGACATTTTTTAAAATTCGTGGCTAAAATCAGTGGTAAATTTGCCACGGATTTTAGCCACAAATTTCATAAAAATGCCCATACACATTCCCACGTTCATATCTTTATGAAATTCGTAGCTAAAATCAGTAGCAAATTTGCCACGGATTTTAGCCACGAATTTTAAAAAATGCCCATACGCATGCCTATCGTTCATTTTTTGTGAAATTCGTGGCTAAAATCCGTGGCAATTTGCCACGGATTTTAACCACGAATTTCATGAAAAATGAATTTTTGGCTTTTTTATGAAATTTGTGGCTAAAATCCGTGGCAAATTTGCCACGGATTTTAACCACGAATTTCACAAAAAAGAACAATAGGCATGTGTATTAATTGCATTTTTTAAAATTCGTGACTAAAATCCGTGGCAAATTTGCCATGAATTTTAGCCACGGATTTCAGTTACGAATTTCATGAAAAATGAATTTTTGGCATTTTTATGAAATTCGTGACTAAAATTCATGGCAATTGCCATGAATTTTAGTCACGAATTTCACAAAAATGAATGATAGGCATGTGTATGGGCGTTTTTTAAAATTCATGGCAAATTTGCCACGGATTTTAGCCACGAATTTCATAAAAATATGAACGTGGGCATGTGTATGGGCATTTTTTAAAATTCGTGGCTAAAATCCGTGGCAAATTTGCCACGGATTTTAGCCACGAATTTCATAAAAAAATGAACGTGGGCATGTGTATGGGCATTTTTATGAAATTCGTGGCTAAAATTCGTAGCAAATTTGCCACGGATTTTAGCCACGAATTTTTTTTGCCACGGATTTTAGTCACGAATTTCATTAAAAATAAAATTTTGGCATTTTTTTGAAATTCGTGTCTAAAATCCATGGCATATTTGCCACGGATTTTAGACACGAATTTCACAAAAAATGAACGATAGGCATGCGTATAGGCGTTTTTTAAAATTCGTGGCAAATTTGCCACGAATTTCATAAAAATATGAACGTGGGCATGTGTATGGGCATTTTTTAAAATTCGTGACTAAAATCCGTGGCAAATTTGCCACAGATTTTAGTCACGAATTTCATAAAGATATGAACGTGGACATGTGTATGGGCATTTTATGAAATTCGTGGCAAATTTGCCATGGATTTTAGTCACGAATTTCATGAAAAATGAATTTTTGATATTTTTATGAAATTTGTGACTAAAATTCGTGATAAATTTGCCACGAATTTTTAAAAGTCCGTCGCAAATTTCGAGTTCCCCACCCTTAGTCCCAATTTGCCCGCCATCTCTTCCCATTCTCTCTCTCTTTCGTTTCTCTCTATCAAATCAGATCTGCTTCCACTTCTCAATCTCCTTCTCCTTCTTCCCTCTCCCCCACACTCCCCACACTCCCAGACCTCTCGCGCTCGCTAGGGTTTTAGGTACCCCTTTCTCCCCCCCTCTCGCGACTTTTCCTCGCCCGTGGCCTCTGGAGCCTTAGAGAAAATCGAGCCAGAGAAGAGCAATCTCCGATTCGATTCGTCCCGGAGCTCACCATCCATGGCGATCATCTCCGACTTCGAGGAGGAAGAGGAGAAGCAACCTGAGGCCAAGCCCTCGGCCTCGTCCTCGTCCTCGGCCTCCTCTTCTGCCGCGACGGAGTTCATCGCGATGTTCGATCCGTCTAGCCTACTGGGGTTCATCGAGGAGGCCTTCGAGTTCGTGGTCGAGCGGAGCGATTTCCTCATGCATGAGGTGGCGGAGAGGGACATCACGGCGCTGTTGAGGGCGGTGAGGGAGAAGCAGAAGCAGAAGCTGAGGCAGGTTGAGAGGGAGCGGGAGAGGGCTAAGAAGGCGAAGGCGGTGGCGGCAGCGGCGGCGGCGGCGGCGGTGGCTAAGAAGGTGGAGGAAGAGAAGAAGGTGCAGGAGGTGGAGATGAAGGATGCGAAGGAAGAGAAGGAGGAGAAGAGTGGAGCGATAGGTAAGAGCTTTTGATTTTTCTTGGACAATGTCGTGATTTGTTGCTTGCTACGCATGAGCGCGATGAGTGCCTGTTGAGACACTGTTGGGGTTGAGACATTTGGGAGATTAGATGAGAAGTACATTACATAGTGATCACTCATGATGTGGCTCTTTTCTCCTGCTGTAGTTAGGTTGTGACAGTTTCGTGGCCGTAGTCATCTATATAACTTGGATGTTTTCTCTGGTTGGCTATTTAATGGCGATGGGCAGGGAAAATGTTTCATTCTATTATGCTATCAATTTCGCTAAAGTGTGGATATTCTTTGATGGGTACTTGCTCCTTTGTTCAGCAATCTAAACTCTCCCGAATAATTAAATTTCTCTTGTGTTGATCTCTCCTATAATCTGTTTAAGCGTGCATCGGCTTATTCAAGTATTCTTTTTTCTTTTTCTGAGATGGAAGGTACTATTGCCCATACTCATGTTGGTCTCGAAGATAATCACAGCACAGCTTTGAGTTTTGCTGTGGCACTTGGCAACAGCAGTTGGTCTGATCTTCCGTCTCCAAGCTCTTGGAACATTGATATTCTCGTAGATTCAATCAAGCAGCTTGTGAGTTTGACATTTCTGATTCAATCTTTGGCTTTAATGGTATGCATATAGCACACTTTTAGAAGCAATTCTTTGAATACAGGCACCTGGAATCAATTGGTTATCAGTAATTAAAAGCCTGGATCATGAAGGATTCTACTTGCCTAATGAGGAAGCATTTTCTTTCTTCATGTCTGTTTATCGATGTGCTTGTCAGTTGTGTTTGCATGTCTCGTCTGGTTTTTGGAAATTATTTTGCCTGAACATGAAGTTCTATTATGAGCCCTAGCAACTTATTTGCTGAAGTTTATGGAATCTTGAACTTGGGTTGTGCAGGATCCTTTTCCTCTCAAGGCCATATGTGGGTCTGTCTGGAAGAATATTGAGGGCCAGATATCATTCTTAAAATATGCTGTGTCAGCTCCTCCCGAAGCATTTACCTTTGCTCATTCTGCGAGGCAGCTGGTATGTGCTATAGAACTTGTAATCCTTCCCTTTATTGTTTATTTGGTTCCAATTATATGGTAAAATTCTGTGTAGGCTTATATTGATGCGATAAATGGTCATAAGCTCCAGCTTGGACATGCAAATCATGCTTGGTTGTGCCTTGACCTCTTAGATGTGTCGTGTCAAATTGCTGAGGCTGGTTACGCTGGATCTGTTCGCGCAATGCTTGAATACCCTCTCAAATACTGTCCAGAAGTTTTGCTTCTTGCAATGGCACATATTAATGTATGCAATTGGAAGTGCATTGACACTTTTCATCATTTGTCTTGATATAATCATCCTGAATTTGAATCTATGCATTCCTGTGCTTGTAGACTGTATATAATCTCCTGCAGTCTGAAGTCTCCCTTACCGTGTTTCCCATGATAATGAAAAATGCTGGGGATGTCAGCATGATCCTTTACCTCTGGCATGTTAACCCGATTCTTGTGTTGAGGGGGTTTGTTGATGCTGCAGGTCTTATCCAGACTGCATGACTAGAATACTGGACATTTGTGAAGAGCTTAAGGTGAGAGACAACCGGAAGTTTTTACTGATCCACCCTCCAGGATTTTTTTATGCATTATATTGCTCAGATACCCCAACACTTCTTGTCTTTGTCTTTTCCCCCATTAAATGGCTAATGCATTAGACTTATTCATAGTGGACTACACCCTGCGTTTGCAAAGGTGGGTTAAAAATATCTTCATGGATGTCTGATTGCATGCCTTGATAGGCGAGTGATCTTTAAGTCTGTCAAGCAGCTTACTCAGCGATGCAAAAACAGAGAAATACAAAGATCTGCATGCTCTGCTTCAACTCCTTTCTAGCCTTTGTTCAAAAGATCTGGTACTGACATTTCTGTTCATTCATTATTTCATGTTTTGCCTTTCCTAATGTTATCTGTATTTTGCTGTGGCAAATCATTTACTCTTCCATACTTGATCAAGTGTAGGCTGATTTTTCATCGGATTCTTTGGAAGCCCATGGAACAAGCATATCTCAGGTGAATCTTATGATGCAAAGCATCAAGAGTTGTGTTGAATGGTGTCTAATTATTGACTTTGCTGGTTGTCTTCTATGGTCTTCACATAGTCACTCCTCTGATATCTTTGGAGCTGCTGAAGTACCCCAAGCTCTGTCGTGATGTGAGTTGAGTCATTCACATCATACAAGAAATGGACTTGGGACTTTTTTTCTTTGAGTTCTGCTTGATGTTTACTCCCCCTCTTTTCTTTTTATAACTGCAGTACTTCTCCTTGCTGTCACATAAGTTGGAAGTATATCCTGAAATGGTGGGACAACTAAACAATGAAGCCTTTAGTCATATTCTTGAGACTCTTGAATTTGGTCTGCATCATCAGGTAATGCTTTCAGCTTTTCTTTGCGAAAGGATATTCAGTCCTTTGGTGGCTATAAGTTGACGAGTCAATCGGAGAAAAGTTGTTTCTCATATATGTTTCTTTATTGCTCATGGCTCCAGTAGATGGCACCATCAAAATTGGCATTCTTCTCCATGGTGCTTAGTTGGTATGCGTTTACTTTGGCTTGTGGCTTTATATCTTTCTATAATGTGAAAATGTTACTTTCTCCACATGATTTAGGATTCAGAAGTGGTTAACATGTGTCTGAGAGCTCTTCGAGCACTTGCTTCCTACCACTACAAGGAAACAGCTAGTGGGAAGATGGGCTTGGGATCACATGCCTCGAGTCTTAGAAATCCAAATTCTAATTTTAACTGAAGATTTTCCATCGACACGGGAGGGGAGCTTGATTTTTATTACCAGATATTATCCTAGAAGAAGCAAGATGCTCCGCAAGAACTTCACGATCTTATTACCTCAGAGATCCCGAGCATGGCAAAATACCCTTGAGAGGATTATGTTCAAGTACATTGAGCTATGTGTTGATATGCGGAGGGGGAGATTTGCCAAGGATGTTCAAGTACATTGAGCTATATGTTCAAGTACATGGAAAATGTAAATGAATGTATTTCATTTTCATATTATTATAATAGTTTGATCACATTGAGCTATATGTTCAAGTACATGGAAAATGTAGATGAATGTATTTCATTTTCATATTATTATAATATTTTGATGTTATTAAGTGCTTAATCAATGTTAAATACAAATTCTAGAAATTAATTTTGCTTTAAATTACATTTAAAATCGAATAAGAAAATGAAATACATTCATTTTGGTGGGTAATTTAAATTACCCACAAATTTTGCCACGAATAAGTTCGTCGCAAAAAATTGACAAAAAAAAATTTGGTGGCAAATTAGCTACGAATTTTGCCACAAAATGTGTTCGTCGCAAATTAGCGATAAATTTTGCCACGAATAATTAGCAATGATTTTTGCCACGAAAAAATTTCGTCGCAATTTCGTGACCAACAAAAAATATTTTGAAAAAAATAGCGACGAATTTTGCCACGAATATAATTTGTGGCAAATTAGCGACGAATTTTTCCACGAATATTTAGCGACGAATTTTGCCACGAATAAAGTTCGTGGCAAATTAGCGACAAATTTTGTCACGAATATATTTCGCCGCAAATTAGCGACGAATTTTGCCACGAACTTTGTCACGAATTTTGCCACGAATAATTAGCGACGAATTTTGCGACAAATTTTGTTTCGTGGCAAATTAGCCACGAATTTTGCCATGAATAATTAGCGATGAATTTTGCGACGAATTTTTTTCGTCGCAAATTAGCGACGAAAATTGAAATTTTCCGTCGCGAAATTTTGCGATGGCTTATTAGCGACGAATTTTTTTCCGTCGCTAATTTCGTTGCAAATTCGTTTAGCAACGAATTTTGCCAAATTTTTCATGCCAAAATTCGTGGCTAAAACCAACTTTTTTTGTAGTGAACGCACATAATTCACGCAATTAGAACAATATAATTTCACACGTTCGAGGCCCGCCATATTCTTCCATTCTCGGCCACACTAGGCATACGACATGGCAACACCAAATTGACATCCAATCAAGCACAAATCAGCCACCAATTGAACAATACCACACATGCTCGGGAATTCCACCATTAAGCCCTAACTTAATCGAACTTGGGCCAAATTAATCCAACGATTCTAGCCATGAACCAGCCCACCCTATGGCACTAAACCACATTGAATTCAGCATATAAGGCTCCCAAATCATCACATGATCCACCACAATTAAATCAGCCCACTAATTAATCCCTAAATCACCTAATTAATCCATAATTTACCTTAAATCTATCTAGAAATGCTTAATTAGCCTAATTAGGGTTTAGGGATAATTACTCACTATTCTTAAGCTCCAATATAGTGGTTGAACCGGCGGGGAATAGGCGGACCGAGCGGGTTCATGGTGGCGCAAGCGGCAGTGACGGGCGACCTTCATGGCGGCGCGGCGGCGGCGGCTTGCAGACGGTTGTCCACAATGGGGGCTGCTCACGCGGCTGGGGAAAGGGAGAAAGAGAGAATGGGATGGCTGGATGGTTGTGGTGCAAGGCGTAGAACGGCGGCGGCTTGCGGTGGCTCTTCCGACGGTCCACGGCCAAGAGGGAAAGGGGGAGAGGGGAAATCGGCGAGAGGGAGAGGAGAGCTGGACGGCTTGGAGGGGAGGAAATGAGGGAGAGAGAAAGAGAGATTGCAAGGTTATGCACAATTGGACTAAGTGCGGTTGGTGAACAACTTCTTACAATTGACCATCTTATCTTCCACTCAAGGGCTTGGATAAAAACTTGCTAAAATATCTAGGGGCAAATTGGTCCACTAATTCTAATAATAAAAGGGCTGAGCAAGACCACAATACTCTCCAATTAATCTCTAAAATTCGGAATACAAGCCTAGAGCATAGGAGCAAAACGGTAATTTTTGGATTCCGGGTTAAATTTCTAATTTTTGACTCTACCGATCCCAATTATAATTGGCCACATAAAAATAACGTCGTCCTTGCAAAATAGTTGTGTAGTCCCACGAAATTCGACACCGAAGTCCAGACTCAATTCTACGATCGATTTCGCTCAAGTGCAATTTTAGCGTCTCTCACTAATGGATGACTGTTTAGGGGTTACGCGTATCGACCTAGGGTTACTAGAGACGTGACGGTCTCGATTTCCAAGAGAACGCAAAGATTTATCGCTAGTTTTGAGGGTCGCGATCGTTCAGAATAAGTTCGGGATTGTTCGCCATACGTACTCTTGATCATACAGAATCACCCGCAATCCGATCGTACGTGGCTGGCCAAACCAAATCTGCCACTCTCCTTGGATCGGCCCACATTAGCACAAAATATTCCCTCGCCAATCCTCGGAATCGGACTCGATTCACGATCGAGTTTTTTGATCCAAGTACTATTTTCCTAATTAGCCATTCCCTACTGGTCAGTATCCCGTGAATGATGTGACGCCCCCTACCTCGGGGCCATTAACGTGACGTCCCGTTCATTATTATCTTTATTTAAGCACACGCGGAAGCATATCTCGGGACAATCACAATCAATACAATAGCGAAAATAAGACAAAAAGCATAATGAGTAAACCTTATGTTTACAAAACATGCAAACATGTTTTAACAAGCCCTTCGGGCCATGGCAATAACACATATTTTCATAGTCAATTATAAATAGCGAAACTTGACTTGGGTTATCTTATACCCACTACAGCTTCTCGCTCCTCGCTTCTTCACCTCCACCCCGGTCCCGTCCGCCTGGCCACTCACATCCCACCCGTGGCTTTATCCCGGAGCCGGCTCGCCCTGAGGCACCAAGTCCGTTAGGCCCTCATCACCAGCGTCGTGATTTGGCGGTATGCGCGATCTTCTCTGGCATTTATCACGATGAGCACTTCGGCTCTCGGCTTCATAGGATTGCCAATGCGGGCTGGGGGAGATGCCGTCCTACGGACCTGAAAAAGGGGAAAACAACGGGGGATGAATCGGGGAGACTCAGCAAGTAAACCTACTAATATCAAGCAAGGATGAGGGGATCGCCGTTAGCACAAGTCGATTCTTACCGCACCCACATCAATGGCAGATCAATAGCAAAGTTCATACAAGAGAACATCAAGCATGACTATAACATGTGCACTTTATCAGTCAAATCTTGGTTCTACCTCTAAAACAAACTTCAAACACGAAACATGATTAATTCAAGAAATGAACCAACTACGATCAACCAAACGACCGATATACGGTCCAAGCAAACCGTGTCACAACGCATCACAACTTCCTTTCCCGATATTAGGAAGTTTACTTACTCAACGACAAATAAAACTAGAGAACAGGGTTCGAGACGGGTGAGCTTGGGAAATTTCGGGCTTTCTCCTTGCTTCCTTCTTGCTTGGCCAAGCAACCTAGGCCTACGAAGGCCAAACCGTGGCTCTTGGGTAGGAATGAGAAGAGACACGGGCCGGTTCGGGATTGTTTTGAGCGTGAATCTCTTGGGCCAAGAAATAAAAGAAAAGGGAGAGGATGATGAAGTTGGCGTGAGGATGAGGAGAGAGTGGCGTGAGAATGGAGAAGAAATGGCGTGAGAGAGAGGGGAGGTTTCCTCTATTTATAGAACTTCAAACTTGCTCTTCAAGTTGCTAATCCAAGCTTGCCCAAGAAGATAGATAACCATCATGACAAGGTCTCAAAGTCAAGAGTCATCATAACATGCATTTAATGTCATTAAATGCTTTTAATGAACTAAAATGATGAAGGGTCAACTTTGGTCCTCTCTTTCTCTCTCTCTCTCCCTCACGTCTACTCTCTCTCTCTCTCTCTCTCTCTCTCTCTCTCTCTCTCTCTCTCCCTTGGCTGAATGGCCTTCTTTCTATTTATAGAGACAAAACTTTGGGCCAAAGTTTGGGGTATGAAGTCATGGCATATGTCATGTGTGACCAATAAATGTGACTTCGACAAAAAGATTTAATCTTTGACTTGGTTAATTTCGTTTTCCCATGGGATGACCTCCAATCAAAGCATAAAATATCTCATTTGAAAGCTCGGAATGTATACTTTAAGACACCATAAGATATCGAGTCAAAATTCCCACATTCTCATGTAGAAAATGCTGAATCTTTGAAATCTGACAAAACCGGACAGTTTGCATTATTCACGAAATCGGACTTAAAAATGTAGTAAATGAAATCTGAAAATTCTCAAATTCGGATATGTCAAAGAACACAAAATCTAAATCTCTATGCAAATGCCATTTTTAGTAGCTCAAAGTCAGACTGAAAATAGTTCGCTGGAACAGAATTCTTGTTTCTAAAATTAAACTCTGTCCAGAATCCAAATCATCTCAGAAAATTCACAAATTTATACACGTTATAGAAAATGAAGTTCTCAACAACTTTCATGAAGGAAACTTTTCCAAAATCGGCACAGAAAAGCTTGTAGAAAATAAAGACGGTGTGAACATCACCGAAATACCCATTCTGGGCAGTTTTACACAGTCCTAAAATGAGACCATCTACCACTCATATCAACTTCAAAAATTCTGAAATTAAATTATGCAAAACTTCAAGATGTTTGGAACAACTTTCAAGAAGAAAATATTTGGAAATTCGGACCACAAAAGTCTTCCCAAAAATAACAAAATGAAGGGGTACAAAAGATCCGAAATTAGGTTTTCAAAACAAGAGTAAAAATTTTAGTTCCGATTGGAAAACCATCAAACTTAAACCATTAGCCATTTCCCAGGGACTGAAATTGAGGATGTGACAAATGATGAGTTTTGGGCGAGACTTACTAAAATGAAATGAGAAATAACCATCTATTTTATTAATCCTGGAAATGGGTCAAATTGAGGATGTTATAACTATTTTCCTTTACAAAAATTTTGTCATCGAAATTTAAAATCCAAACCCAATTACTCAAACAAATGGGAGTGTTGACGTCGCATTACTTCTTCGCTTTCCCAGGTGGCGCCTTCGGTCCCGTGATACTCCTAAACAATTTTGACCAACAGAATCGTCTTATTCCTTAAAACCTGCTCCTTCCTGTCCTCGATTGGCATTGATCTCTTCATGTACGACATCCTGTCATCCATGTCTATTACTTCATGATTTAGCATGTGGTTCGGATCCGGTTCGTATTTTCTTAACATTGATATGTGGAAGACGTTATGAACTTGCGACAAATTCGGCGGCAAGGCGAGACGATATGCCAACGTTCGAATCCTCTCTAAAATCTCGAGCCTATATACCTTGGACTCAGCTTTCCTTTCTGGCCAAACCGAGACAGTCTTCTTATCAATGAGATCTTAAGGAATACATGGTTACCAACCTGAAACTCCAACGGTCTACGCCTTCGGTCCGCATAACTCTTCTAACGGCTTTGAGCCATCCTTAGCCTTTCCCGGATAATTTTTACCGTTTCCATCGACTGCTGAATCAACTCTAGACTTGTTACATTTCTTTTTCCCACTTCATCCCAACATAATAGTGTTTTACATGCTCTGCCATAGAGTGCCTCAAACGGTGCCATCTCAATACTCTACTGAAAGCTATTTTGTAGGTAAATTCAATCAAATGCAACTGCTCTTTCCACTTGCCCTGAAAATCTAATATACACGCTCTCAGCATATTTTCTAAAGTCTGAATAGTCCTCTCAGATTGGCCATCCGTCTGCAGATGATAGGCCGTACTGAATTGCAACTTTGTTCCCATGGCCGATTGTAAACTTTTCCAAAAGTTAGTAGTGAACCGGGGATCATGGCCCGAAGTGATTGTTACCGGTATTCCATGAAGACGGACTATCTGTCGCACATATAACTCTGTGTACCTTTCTAACTCGAAGTCCTTTCACACTGTTAGGAAGTGCGCTGACTTGATTAATTTGTCCACTATCATCCAAATCAAGTCGTGTCCCCTCTGACTTCTTGGCAATCCCGTTACAAAATCCATCGTAATGTGCTCTGACTTGATCAATCTGTCCACTATCATTCAAATCAAGTCGTGTCCCCTCTGACTTCTTGGCAATCCCGTTACAATATCCATCGTAATGTGCTCCCATTTCTATTTTTGGATTTCCAACGGCTGCGACATCCTACCAGGTTTACAATGTTGTACTTTCTCTTGTTGGCACGTCAAACACTTGGCCGTATGCTTGGCCACATCCACCTTCATCCCATTTCACCAATAGTGCTATCGAAGGTTCTGGTACATCTTCGTGCTGCCCGGGTGAATACTATAATTATTCCTATCAGCTTCCGATAAAATCTTTTCCTTAAGCTCCAAATCATCGGGCACGCACAAATGTCCTCGAAACTTAAGAATTCCGTCCTCGGACATTTGGAAGTCCGGTTTCCTCTTAGTGCCATCCATCTCCAGAATCTTCTGAATCTCAAGGTCCGTAGACTGCAACACCTTAATCTTGGTTTGTACTTCCGGTTCGATCCTTAATGTCGCCATCAGACTGGAGAGGTGTCCTACATCAAATTTAAACTCTGAGCCTCACACTCATTCCAATAAAATCCACTCTTTGACCATTAATTGCGCGATGCTCGATTTATGGCTTAAGGTATCCGCTACTCAATTGACTTTTCCGAGATGATACAAAATGTTGCGGTCATAGTCCTTCAACAACTCCATCCAACAACGCTGTCTTATATTTAGCTCCTTTTGCAAAAATAAGTATTTGAGGTTCTGGTGGTCCGTGTAAATCTGGAACCTTTCTCTATATAAATAGTTTCTCCAAATCTTAAGTATGAAACTGATTGCTGCCAGTTCCAAATCGTGAATAGGATAGTTCATCTCATGAGGCTTTAACTGACGCGATGCATAAGCAACCACCCTTCCATGTTGCATTAGCACGCATCCCAATTCTTTGAGCGAAGCATCGCTATAAATCTCATATCCTCCCAGTCTTAAAGGAGTCGTTAGCACTGGCGTAGTCGTCAGTCTCTGCTTCAATTCTTGAAAACTCTTTTCGCACTTTTCTGTCCATTCAAACTTCGTCTCCTTTTTAAGAAATCTTGTCAATGGAGTGGCTATCGCTGAGAATCTTTCTACAAATCGTCGATAATAACCTGCCAGTCCTAAAAAACTCCGAACCTCAGTAACTGTCATCGGTCTTAGCCAATCCATCACTACTTCAATCTTTGCTGAATCCACGGAGATTCCTTCTCTAGAAATTATATGTCTAAGAAATGCTACACAGTTCAGTTAAAATTCACACTTGCTAAACTTAGCATACAGTGCATGCTCTCTTAACGTCCGTAGAACTTTTTCCAAGTGTACCTTATGTTCCTTGGGGCTCTTTCAATACACCAAAATATTATATATGAAGACAATAACGAACTGATCCAAAAACTCCTTGAATACCCAATTCATTAAGTCCATGAAAGCAGCAGGGGCATTAGTCAGCCCAAATGGCATTATCGTGAATTCATAGTGCCCGTATCTTGTCCTGAATGCCGTCTTTGGGATATCTTTCTTTTGGATCTTTAACTGATGATACCCTGTCCTTAGGTCAATCTTAGAAAATATCGATGCTCCTTGTAACTGATCGAACAGGTCATCAATCCTTGGGAGGAGGTACTTATTCTTGATTGTCACTTGATTCAACTGGCGGTAATCGATACATAGCCTCAACGACCCATCTTTCTTTCTTACGAACAAGACCGGCGCTCCCTATGGAGACGTACTCAGTCGGATAAAACCTTTGTCCAGCAGCTCCTACATCTGAACCTTTAATTCTTTCAACTCGGACATTGACATCCTATAAGGCAACTTCGAGATTAGCTCAGTCCCAGGGGCCAACTTGATAACAAACTCTACTTCTCTTTCTGGCGGCAATCCCGGCAATTCCTAAAGAAAGATATCGGGAAAGTCGCACACCATTGCTATATCCTTTAGCCGCACTTCTTCTGCCGTCGAATCAATCACACTTGTTAGGTAACCCTGACAGCCTTCATCCAACAACTTAGTTGCTTCTACTAATGAAACTCAAGGGATCGAGGTTCATCCTCGACTCCCTACAAACTCAAATAGAGGGTGTCTAACCGGACCAAACTGAATCACCCTGCTATTGCAATCCATCACAGCATTCTATTTGACCAACCAATCCATGCCCACAATCACATCAAAATCATACATTGGCAAAACCGCTAAATCTATCCTGCTTTCTACGCCATCAATTACTATCTCACAGTCCGGGCATCCTAACGATATGCATATCTTATCCATCAATGGCGTAGTCACACATAACCGCACTTCTAACAAAACAGATTTTAATCCAGTCAATCCAACAAATTGAGCAAACACAAATGAGTGTGACGCCCTCGGATCAAACAAAGCATATGCGACATGATTGTACAGAGAAACCATACCTGTGACCACGCCTGGCGCATTCTTAACTTCCCTTTGCGCCATAGCGTACACCTGTCCTTGTGCCGGCGGCCTGTTCAGATTAGCCGGCGGGAGATTCCCAGTCTGATTCCCAACTCGGGGCTGTTGTGGTCGCATTTGAGGTCCTGCTGGGCGTTATTAGGGACAATTTCTTATCTGATGCTCCATACTCCCACACTTGAAACAAGCCCCAAATCTATTCTGTTGGTGGTTCGGCTTTTCGATATTCTTTCTAATCGTTGGGACGAATCGCCTGTTTCCCGCTATCGATTTCTTCCCAAGACGGCGGTTGTCCCTAGCCGGGGCGAACCGAGATCCATAAGCGGCTACCCTTTCCAACTGATCTCGTTATATGGTTTGAGCCCGCTCATACATCTCCCCGTAGTCCTTAATGTTGAGTGATATCATCTGATTCCTAAGGTCCGACTTTAGCCCATCTTAGAATCTCCGAACCTTATCCTAGGGGTTCTCCACCATTCTAAGTGCAAATCTCGACAATCTAGTGAACTTCGCTTTATATTGATCCACAGTCATCTGTCCTTGGCGGAGCTTCATAAATTCCTCCAGTTTCCTTTCCTATGCACTCTCTGAGAAATACTTTCCATAAAAATTCTCAGTAAACACGGCCCAAGTTTGGGCGACACCCTTTGGAAATACTCTGCCCTTGGTGGCCTTCCACCAGTCATTTGCATTATCCTGCAACTAATACACCGCCAAGGTCACCCTTTCAATCTCGGTGCACCCTAAAACATCGAAGGCTTTCTCTAATTCTTCTACCCAATGAAGTGTAGTCTCGGGGTCACCTTTCCCGTTGGACTTCGGCGGTTTTAATTTCAAGAACTGCTCTTCCAACTTAGACATCGGCCTGATCACATTTGTCGATCCCGGAATTGGATTCTCATTATTCCCCTGATTCCCATTGGCCCCATTGGCAGCAGCAACAACGGTCTCTACAGCAGCGGCAATAGTGGCATTTCTCTCTTGGGTCTACCTATCCCCCATAATTCCTGCTTTCTCGAGTGCCTTTAAAATTCCATATATCCTTGGATCCTCTGCAATTCTCACTTGTGGTTCTACGCGGTCTTGCTCACGACCTCGACCTCTATCTCTACCATGGCCTCGACCTTTACCTCTTCCTTAGCTACTCATCTTCCCAACTCGCACGCTCACCTACCTATTATAATTCCACTTAGGAATTAAAGACCTAAACCAAGCTAAATCGGTCTAAAGTCCTAGGTAGGGAACCAACACTACAGCAATCAATCACAAAGCATGCTACCAACACAAGCAGCATAAGACCTCAACTAAGGAGATATACGCACTTACCTCAGGTCCTGCCGCACCTGTACTTTACGAGTCGGTTCAAACAACCAACCAATCAAGACACAAACAGTCAAGAGGTACACATAATATATATGGTCTCCCTACTGGCTATCCAAGGTCGTCGCTCCTTATCACTTCGAACTTCGACCGAATTGGACCGAGCTGACTTTGCTCTGATACCAAATCAACGGGGGATGTCACACCCCGTACCCTATGGCACGTGACAACCCAATCGAGGTCAAATTTGTTGCAACGTCCCAGGACGCGTTGTAGACCCAACACCCAGCATAGAGATCAAGCATGTGCGGAAGCAACATAAACAGCCGTATAATTTAAAACACAAGACCAAGGATAGCACAAACAACAAACCACCTTATAAATATACACTTGCATTAACATCAGGAAGACATATACAATATCCCTTTACAGCATCAGCACAAAAATCAAAAGTGGGTCAACGGTCTCCACTGACAAAAAGGGGTAAGTGGCCTGGGCGATCAGACTAACATTAACCTAAGGAAGGGCTCCGGTCCAAAGGGCACTGGCCCAACCTATCTAAGACTATGGCTAAAACCTACGGAACTCAGTCCGAGTCAGATCCCGAGGACTCAAAGGAACTATCAGACAGCTCGACCTCGGAGTCTAGGAAATCCAGCTCGGACTCGGCCTCTGCCAGCTCTTCCTCAGAATCCATCTCCTCAGGCTCGCCCTCCTGCTCGGGGTCCTACTCCATCGGCTCTGGCTCCTCATTCGACTCCATCGGCTCTGGGTCATAGTCCCAATCCACCGGCTCCTCGTTCATCGGGTCAAACTCGTCAACCTCCCAGATAACAGGCCGGCGGTTAGAACTAGAACTCCCCTCGGATGCGAACTCGGGGCTCGCCAGGTCTCCATCCTGACACTGAGGGTCTACGTCACCTAGCCCGTTGAACGGGACATCAAAAGTCCTGAGGGGTCCAAAAGTCGCAGAGTAGTCTCTAAAACACTAAACTATGTACTTGTGGGCTTGGAAATACTGCTCACCCACATTGAGCCAAACCGTGGTGAAGTGTCTAATATAGGTATCCCCGTTCCCAACGGGATACTTGGTCACGTCCCGATCTATTCGAGACGGAATCCCAAAACGTATAGGTACCTCAGATATCTTCAAGGCTGGGGTCTAAAAAGTTGGGTTTTAACAATAATGAGAATGAATCTCAACGGGTAAAACCCCCTAAATCTAAACTAGGCTAACATGCACCTCGTGACAGGCAAACAATCACATGAATAGATCAAAATCAATTGACCTAGGCCCTTGAGCCCAGATTGAGCACACAAATGACCCTACAGGTTAGGCATATAATAATCATAATAATGGCACATACACGATCGGCTTAGTCACACGTTCGCCATACATGTGCTCATGCTCATTAATGTCTGCATTGCACACGAGTCACCGATACTCACATGCTTGCACACCTGCCAATGTACTCTTGCACACATATGCCTAGGGGTGAGCGGTTCCAGGTTCCGGATAGGTTCTGCCTGAAACTTGGAACCTACCCTCGGGTACAGGTTCCTCAAAATGAGGACCTGGAACCTAAAACCTACCCTGTCACAGGTTCCAAGGTCGGTTCCAGGTTCCAACAGGTTCTTTTTTTTAATTTCGGTTCCAGGTTACAATTTCATTCCATACAATACAATCAAACACCCCCCTCCAAAAAAAGAAGAAGAAGAAAACCTATCATTCACAATAAAGGTGCATTGCTAAATCATCCCCAGATGATTCACTATGATCAAAGCAAGAAGAAAGCCAAAACCTTGTATAATATCTCCAATCACATGCCAAAAGATCCATATGGCTTGTGTGATTCATTGTTTTACATAGCCTAAGTGTAGCATATAAAACTTTTCACCCTATCCACATAGAACGAATTAGTATTTCCCCCGCCCTACCACAAACGCTAAGTCTGAACAACACTAAAGCCTGACTACACCAGTTGACCATATTTTCAGCAAGGAGAATGGTGTCTTAACAGTGAACCCTGATGAAAAGAATCCTCAAGTCCTCCATTTACGCTGTAAAAATGAACAATTGCCTGACACTACTCCACTTCACAAGCTGGAGATGCACTAGGATACATACCAACCAAGGGCTTACACAACATTGAAAGAATTCGACCAACTGTTGAAAATTTCGCTTAAATGGCTTTAGACTACTTTCGATTTTCAAAGGCTTTCTAACTATATAAGAATTATCCTAGCAAATTAAGAGCAAAAGGGAAAGCACACAAATCCATCTTCGTGTCCGTGTACTCGAACAATTTTTTGGACTCATGAGCACATTAGGGAACTCGCAGACATACTTGCCTTTCCTCAACAAGATGTCCACAATCTACACATTCCCAATGCTCGCCGCAGAATGAAGCGGGGCCCAACCTTCTTCATCTTTGCTATTTATCACACTCGCCGACTGATTGGCATCTGACAGTACATCCACTATCTGATCCATTCGAATGAAAAGCAATTCAACGCAAAACAATCCAGTGAATGGATTAAACAAACATCATGAACACCGAAACAGCCAAACATATTTCACAGCAAGCCAAGCAAATGCGCGAATCAAATGATTTATACTGTCATTCACGCGATCTCTTAGAAAACCCATTGAGCAAAGAACGATTGCGATTGTACGCAAGGCTTGAAGTTGAAGACATTTATTCATATTCCCCGATTGTACCTTGAGTTTTCGGCACAAAAGTCAGTACTCTATTACCGGCGCAAGATCATCCACGCTGCGACGAGGAATTAGAGAGAATGCTTCTCCTAGACTCTTTGGTCCAAGAGGCTATAGCCTCACCAACTCAAAGGCTAATCCAACTGGACTCTGACGCTCTTCAGTGGCCATCGCTAACGAAGCTAAAATGACTCGACAAAGAAACGCCGGGACCAGTGTCTCCGGCGAAGCACCTTATCTCAACTCGCTGGACTTCCGGAGTGCAGGCAAAAGGAAGAAGATACCTCGGCGTGACTAGAGGAAGCGATGACAAGCTCGAATAATCGAAGCGAATCCGTGTGGGGAGGTCACAGGACCTACGGCGAAGAAGGTGGAGTGAGGCGGAAGTGGGAGAGAACCGTGGAGGCGGAAGCGGAAGTGGGAGCGAGGGCGAGGCAGAAGCAGAAGCGGGAGCGAGGCAGAAGCGAAAGTGGGAGGGAGCTTTGGAGGATCGGGTGTGATTCAGGAGGAGAAGGGAGCATTTGGAAATTAGGGTTTCTAATACTAAGTTTATGTTTTTGGTTTCGATTCTAGATTCCGCTTCCAGGTTCCGATTCCTGTTCCTATAGGAACCGGGAACCGGAACCAGAATAGCTAATTCCTAAAAATGGGGAACCAGGAACCGGACCCTCTGTCCATGGAATTTGGAACCAAATCGGATCCACCGAATCCGGTTCTCCGGTTTCCGGTTCTACCCTGGAACTACGCTCACTCCTACATATGCCATCAATATGCCATGTTCATGATCTGGCTCAATGATGCACACTTGCACTCTGCCGATTTCTCAATTAGAATTTGACCCGCGTAAAACGCATCAGGTCTATATCAATTTCAACACTTCCTAGCTCGCGTAAAACGCATCAGGCCCAGTGTCTCGAACCCGCATAAAACGCATCAGGCGCAACACCGATCTCTATTTACGTACCAAAACTCGCGTAAAACGCATCAGGTTAGCCGTCTTCCGATAGAACCGAGTATCGTCCCGCGTAAAACGCATCAGGACAGATTCAATACCCCGTGTAACACACATCACGGCTTATAGTGATCACACGTGCACGTAACCAATTTTATCTGAACCCCGCATAATACGCTTAAGGGCAATTAAGTGATCACGTGCTCATGTCAAGCACGCATACTCACACAAGTCTCGGTTCAAGCCAATGCTCGGCATGCGAAATGCATGACCATACAATCCAGCACTCAGGCAGTCACACGATGCACAATGAGCATCAAATACACATAGGCACATAATCGATCAATGCCAAGCCATGTTCAATAAATGCCACGACGTGCTCTAGTAACCAATCAACATGCTTAATTTAATCACCGCGTGCCCAATCAACATAATAGCATGTCCAATTAAGCAATTCAGTGCAATATTGTACAGCACATAATCGACCCACATAATTCACACGATTAGAACAATGTAATTTCACACGTTCGAGGCCTGCCATATTCTTCCATTCTCGGCCACACTAGGCATACGACATGGTAACACCAAATTGACATCCAATCAAGCACAAATCAGCCACCAATTGAACAATACCACACATGCTCGGGAATTCCACCATTAAGCCCTAACTTAACCGAACTTGGGCCACATTAATCCAATGATTCCAGCCATGAGCCAGCCTACACTAGGGCACTAAACCACATTGAATTCAGCATATAAGGCTCCCAAATCATCACATGATCCACCACAATTAAATCAGCCCACTAATTAATCCCTAAATCACCTAATTAACCCATAATTTACCCTAAACCTATCTAGAAATGCTTTATTAGCCTAATTAGGGTTTAGGGATAATTACTCACTATTCCTAAGCTCCAATATAGTGGCTGAATCGGCAGGGAACAGGCGGACTGAGCGGGCTTATGGCGGTGCAAGCGGCGGCGATGGCCGGCCTTCACAGCAGCACGGTGGCGGCAGCTTGCGGACGGCGGTCCACGACGGGGGCTGCTCACGCGGCTGGGGAAAGGAGAGAGAGAAAATGGGATGGCTGGATGGTAGTGGTGCAAGGCGTGGAACGGCGGCGATTGGCGGTGGCTCCTCCGGCGGTCGACGGTCAAGAGGGAGAGGGGGAGAGAGGGAACTAGCGAGAGGGAGAGGAGAGCCGGTCGGCTTGGAGGGGAGGAAATGAGGGAGAGAGAGAGAGATTGCAAAGTTATGCACAATTGGACTAAGTGCGGTTGGTGAACAACTTCTTACAATTGACCATCTTATCTTCCACTCAAGGGCTTGGATAAAAACTTGCTAAAATATCTAGGGGCAAATTGGTCCACTAATTCTAATAATAAAAGGGCTGAGCAAGACCACAATACCCTTCAATTAATCTCTAAAATTCGGAATACAAGCCTAGGGCATAGAGGCAAAAAGATAATTTTTCGGTCCAAGGTCAAATTTCCAATTTTCGACTCTACCGATCCCAATTATAATTGGCCACATAAAAATGACGTCATTCTTGCAAAATAATTGCGTACGCCCACGAAATTCGATACTAAAGTCCGAACTCAATTTCACGATCGATTTCGCTCAAGTGCGATTTTAGCATCTCTCACTAATGGGTGGCTGTTTAGGGGTTATGTGTATCGACCTAGAGTTACTAGAGTCGTGACTGTCTCGATTCCCAAAAGAACGTGAGGATTTATCGCTAGTTCCGAGGGTCGCGATCATTCGGAATAAGTTTGGAATCGTTCGCTACGCGTACTCTCGGTCGTTGGCCAAACCAAATCCGTCACCTTTCTTGGATCGGTCCACATTGGCACAAAATATTCCCTCGCCAATCCTCGGAATCGGACTCGATTCACGGTCGAGTTCTTGGATCCACGTACCGTTTTCCTAGTTAGCCATTCCCTACTGGTCAGAGTCCCATGAATGATCAGTTCTGAGCGAGACTTACTAAAACGAAATGAGAAATAGCCATCTATTTTATTAATCTCAGAAGTGGATCGAATTCAAAACGCTATATGATGAAGGTCTGCTGGGTGCTGTGGGGTGATTGCTCTCGTTGGGTTGAGAGAGGTGGAGAGATGAAGAGCAAGAGGATGAGGAAGAAGGTGGAGGAGTGAGAGAGATTGGCCATGGATGAAGATGACTATTCTTCGATAAGGAAGAAGGTGGAGGAGTGATGTCACGCCCCGCACTTCTCGGTGCGCCACATCCTTCGCAGAGGTCGATTTGTGTGCGACGTCTCAGGACGCGTCGCCGACCCAAACTCAACACAGAGAATTAAAGCACATGCAGAAGTAATTAAAACCACCCGTACATAAACGCATAACCAAGGATAACCACAAAAATCCACACTTGTACTGGTATTAGAAATCATTTACAATATCCAAGTACAACCCGAACACCAACAAAAATCAAAAGCGGTTCAAGGCCACTACTGACAAAAAGGGGTAAGTGGCTCGGGGTTCAGGCACTACAACTAGCTAGGGCTCTTCCCAAAAATGCATCGGTATGCCTGTCGTCCTCAAGGTTGGGGATCTGAAAAGTCGGTTTTCAACAACCGTGAGAATAAATCTCAGCGAGTAATTCCCTAAACCTAAACTAGACTAACATGCACCTCCTGACAAGTACTAAACAAACAGCACACAGTCTAACAGTATATGACTCAGGCCCTCGGCCCGAATCTAGAAGTTACATGACCCTGCAGGTTAGGCATTCCATGAAAAATAACAATCACACAACAGAACTTAATCACAGTACATACACGCGCATTCCTATGTCACGACGCATGTTATGCATATGCCAGTGCTCGCACTCATGCTCATGCCTCATCAATGCATTACCGCATACCTGCACACTAACACTCAACCATTTCTCAATTTCTCCTCTGACCCGCGTTAAACGCATCAGGTCCGACCCGCGTAAAACGCATCAGGTCTATCACTTCGAGATCGATCTCTGGCCCGCGTAAAACGCATCAGGCTCATGACACATTACCCGCTTAAAACGCATCAGGTTGGTCATCTTCCGGTAAACCGGGCATCGTCCCGCGTAACACGCATCAGGACGGGTTCACTACCCCGCGTAACACGCATCAGGGTTTATTGTGATCACACATTCACAAGCACCAATTTTTATCTGAACCCCGCGTAATACGCATCAGGGCAATTTAGGTGATCACAATGCACATGTCACTCGAGCACACTTATAAATGGACATGCTATGCCAATGCTCATGATGCACAACCATGGCCATATGGCCCACACTTGGGCACTCACAATCTTCGCAATTGGCATTCAATTCAATTAATCACGAGCCCAATAAATCAAACCATCCAGCACAGTCATGGCACAATTTCAACACGTAATTTATGCATATAAATCACCCAATTGGATCAGTATGAAACTTATGCACTCGAAGCCCGCCAAGCTGCGCTATTCTGAGTCACACTAGGCACGTGGCACTAGGTCACGGAATTAATCACAACCAAGTACAAATCAGCCAATTAATCAGCCAATCTAAACACTCCAGATAATTACACAATTAACCTCGAATTGATCGCGTCTTGTCCAATTAAATCCCGATATGGCCAGCCTCCAAACAGATTAATTCGGGCCTATAAATATCCTCAAAATATTCTATTCGACTCTCCAAAATATCATCCAAATCCGCCACCACTAGACCAAATACGACGCGCATTATAATCCACGTATTAAGTCCGAACAATCCCGAACTCGGCCCGATTTAGTCCAAACTGATCAGCCCATTTATTGCGCCTCTCAGGCCACTAATCCTCCATTAATTTATCATACTAATCCACCAAATCGATCACAATTACAATCCCTAATCACTTTCACAATTTAACCCATAAATTACCCTAATTAACCCCTAAACTCGTCTAAAAATGCGAATTATCCTAATTAGGGTTTAAGGTCGAACTCACCGAGTGTCCTACGCTTCAAACTGGGCCGAACATGCGGCTATGGCGGCTGGACAACAACTCCCCTTCGCCGGAACAGGAACGGCGGCGGCGGTTTCCGGCGAACGGCGCGAGCGACGGTTGAGGGCACCGGCGATTCGACGCGGGAGAGTGGCTGATCGTGGTTGAGGGGGAGAGAGAGAGGCGGCCAAGTGGTGGTGGTGAGGCGAGGGGGAACGGCGGCACTGGCGGTGGCTCCGACGGGCGGCTGCGGCAGCACACCGACGACGGCGAGAGAGAGAGAGAGAGAGAGGAACCGGGGAAGAGTGAGAGGGAGATGGGGGAAAATGATGGCTACAAGGGGCTGGGCTAGGTCACCGGGGACTAGTCGGTGGTGGACGGAGCGGCAGCGACGGCTGGGGCGGCGGCGCGCGGCGGCGAGGCTGGACAACCGACCGGCGGGCAGTGGGGCGAGCTGGAAAGAGGGAGAGAGAGAGAGAGTCGGGGGTGAGAGAGAGAGAGAGAGAGACGGCGAGGCTGAGGGGGAGTGGTGGCTGACCGGACGAGCCGGTAACAGCGGCTGGCCGGCGGCGACGACGGCGAGCCGACGGACGGCGGCGAAGGGCGGCAGAGCTCGCTAGCGGCGATAGAGCGGCACGGCGCGGCGGTCGAGCCGGCGACAGCGATGTGCGACAGCCAGGTGAGCTCGAGCGGCGCGGCTGGGCAAGCAGAACTGGAACGAAACAAGGACAGTCGGGCTGAAGAAGAAAGAAGGAAGAGGGAGGAGAGAGAAGAAAGAAGAGGAGAGAGGAGAGAGAAGAGAGAGACAGAGGGGAGTGATGGGTCTACATGGGAGGGGATGGGATGTGTGCATGGGGAACATGCATGGCAGAGGGGGAAGAGAGAGAGAGAGAGAAAAGGAAGAAAGAGGGAGAACGTGCGCAAAGGGGGGAACCGGCGGAGGAGAGAGGAGAGAGAAAAAAAAAGGGGAAAAAGTTTAAATTTTAAACTTTAAGGGCGAATCAACGGACACGGTCTAAACTAAAAATCGACCTATCAGTCCCAATTTAAATTCGGAAAAAGGCCTAACAGTCCACAACAAATCCCGATAATAATCTAGGGTAAAATGCCAAAATAAACTAACTCAAACCACACTACAAGGGAGGTCTACCAATCCAAATTCGTACCCGGTTCAAAAATACACTTTTCCACTATTCCTGATAATTTCGACGCTGGCCACAATAATATCGACACCGTCCAATTTATTTCGTCCTGAAACTCCTGAAAATTGACTGCCAAGTTCAGGGTCTAAATAACGACAAAAATTTGATCGAGTGCGATTCTAGCGAAATCTCTAGTTTAAAATAATAACCGAGAGTGATCAGTTCTCGGGCGAGATTCTACTATAAGCACACTGACAAATCACGCGTTTTATAAATCCCAAAAATGGGTTAAAATCCGGAATGTTACAATTCTTCCCCTTTTACAAAAATTTCGTCCTCGAAATTTACAATCCAAACCCGACTACTCAAACAAATGGGGGTATTGGTGTCGCATCGCCTCCTCGCTTTCCCATGTGGCACCTTCCGTCCCGTGATGTTCCCAGATAACCTTCACCAACGGTATCGTCTTGTTTCTCAATACTTGTTCCTTCCTGTTCTCGATTCGCACTGGCTTTTCCACGTACAACACTCTGTCATCCACATCTAATACTTCATGATTCAGCACGTGGGTTAGATCCGGTTCGTACTTCCTCAACATCGACACGTGGAAGACGTTATGAACTTGTGACAAATTCGGCGGCAAGGCTAGACGATATGCCAACGTTCCAATCCTTTCCAAAATTTCAAACGGTCCTATGTACCTCGGACTCAGTTTTCCTTTCTTACCAAACCGAGACAATCCTCTCATTGGCAAGATCTTGAGGAATACATGGTCGTCAACTTGAAACTCCAACGGTCTACGCCTTCGGTCCGCGTAACTTTTCTGACGACTCTGGGCAGTCCTCAACCTTTCCCGAATAATCTTCACCGTTTCCACCGACTGTTGAACCAACTCTGGACCCGTTATACTTCTTTCTCCTATCTCATCCCAACACAACGGCATTCTGCAAGCCTTGCCATATAATGCTTCAAATGGTGCCATTCTGATACTCTGCTGAAAACTGTTATTGTAGGCAAATTCCACCAAATGCAACTGTTCTTCCCACTTGTCCTGAAAATCTAGCACACATGCCCTCAACATATCTTCTAAAGTCTGAATAGTCCTTTCAGACAGGCCATCTGTCTGTGGATGATAGGCCGTACTGAATTGCAACTTGGTTCCCATAGCAGATTGCAGATTTTTCCAAAAATTTGCAGTAAATCTGGGATTACGGTCCGAAGTAATTGACACTAGCACTCCATGAAGACGAACTATCTGTCGTACGTATAATTCTGCCAACCTTTCTAGCTCGAAGTCCTTTCGCACTGCTAGGAAATGCGCTGACTTGGTCAGTCTGTCTACTATCACCCAAATAGAATCGTGTCCCCTCTGGCTTCTTGGCAGTCCCGTTACAAAGTCCATGGTGATGTGCTCCCATTTCCATTCTGGGATTTCCAACGGCTGTAACATCCCTCCAGGCTTACAGTGCTGTGCCCTCACTTGTTGACACGTCAAACACTTGGCCACATGCTTGGCCACGTCCACTTTCATTCCATTCTACCAATAGTGTTGACGAAGGTTCTGGTACATCTTAGTACTGCCCAGGTGGATATTGTAATTGCTCCTGTGAGCTTTTGACAAAATCTCTTCCTTAAGCCCCAAATCATCGGGCACGCACAAACGTCCTCGAAACTTAAGAATTCCATCCTCGGACACCTGAAAGTCCGGTTTCCTCTTAGTGTCGTCCATACTCAAAATTTTCTGAATCTCAAGGTCCGTAGACTGCAACACCCTGATCTTGACTTGCACTTCCGGCTCAATCCTTAATGTCGCCATTAGACCGGAGAGGTGTCCTACCTCGAACTTAAATTCTGAGTCCCGCGCTCCTTCTAATAAGGTCCACTCTTTAACCAGCAAATGCGCGATGCTCGATTTCCTGCTCAAGGCATCCGCTACCCGGTTGGCCTTTCCGGGGTGATACAATATGTCACAGTCATAATCCTTCAGCAATTCCATCCAACGCCTCTGTCTAATATTCAACTCCTTCTGCGAAAACAAGTACTTGAGACTCTGATGGTTCGTGTAGATTTGGAACCTTTCTCCACATAAGTAATGCCTCCAAATTTTGAGTGCAAAAATAATTGCTGCCAATTCCAAATCGTGGGTCGGGTAGTTCATCTCATAAGGCCTCAATTGCCGTGATGCATAAGCAACTACTCTTCCATGTTGCATTAGTACGCATCCCAATCCTCTAAGTGAAGCATCACTATAAATCTCATACCCGCCCGGTCCTGAAGGAATCGTCAATAGTGGTGCCGTTGTCAACCTTTGCTTCAATTCCTAAAAACTCTCTTCGCACTTTTCGATTCATTCAAACTTGGTTTCCTTCTTCAGCAACCTCGTCAACGGTGTGGCTATCGCTGAGAATCTTTCCACAAATCTCCGATAATAGCCTGCCAGTCCTAGAAAGTTTCGAACCTCAGTAACTGTCGTAGGTCTCGGCCAGTCCATTACTGCTTCAATCTTTATCGGGTCCACGGAGATTCCTTCTCCGGATATTATATGCCCAAGAAATGCTACTTGGTTCAACCAAAACTCGCACTTGCTAAACTTAGCATACAGTGCGTGCTCCCTTAACGTCTGTAGAACCTTTTCCAAATGCACCTCGTGTTCCTCGGAACTCTTCGAATACACTAAAATATCGTCAATGAAAACAATGACAAACTGGTCTAAGAATTCCTTGAATACCCGGTTCATTAAATCCATGAAAGCAGCAGGGGCATTAGTCAGTCCAAATGGCATCACTGTAAACTCATAGTGTCCATATCTAGTTCTGAACGCTGTCTTTGGAATATCCTCCCTTTAGATCCTTAACTGGTGATACCCTGTCCTTAAGTCGATCTTAGAAAACACCGAGGCTCTTTACAGCTGATCGAACAGGTCATCGATCCTTGGAAGGGGATACTTATTCTTGATCGTCACTTGATTCAGCTAATGGTAATCGATACACAGCCTCAATGACCCATCTTTCTTCCTAACAAACAATACTGGCGCTCCCCATGGAGACGCACTCGGTCGAATAAAACCTTTATCCAGCAGTTCCTGCATCTGAACCTTTAATTCCTTCAGCTCTGACAATGACATCCTGTAGGGCGGCTTCGAGATTGGCTCAGTCCTAGGAGCCAACTCAATAACGAATTCTACTTCCCTTTCTGGTGGCAATCCCGGCAATTCCTGAGGAAAGACATCGGGAAAATTGCACACCACTGGTATATCCTCAAGCCGCACTTCTCCTGCCGACAGATCAACCACACTGGCTAAATAACCTTGACAGCCCTCGTCCAACAATTTAGTTGCTTCCACCGACGAAACCCAAGAGATCGAGATTCCTCCTCGACTCCCTACAAATTCAAATCTAGGGTGTCCAGCCGGGCTAAACTGGATCACCCTGCTACTACAGTCCATTACGGCATTCTGCTTAACTAACCAGTCCATGCCCACAATTAAATCAAAATCATACATCGGCAACACAGCTAGGTCTATCCTGCTTTCTATACCACCAATCACTATCTCACAACTCGGGCATCCTAGAGATATGCATATCTTATCCTTCAATGGCGTAGTCACACACAATTGCACTTCTAACATAACAGGCTTTAATCCAATCAATTCAACAAACTATGCAGATATAAACGAATGTGATGCTCCCAAGTCGAATAATGCATATGCTATATGGTGGCACAGAGAAACCATACCTGTGACCACCCCTGGTGCATTCTCCACTTCCCTTCGCACCATTGCATACACACGTCCTTGCGCCGGCGACCTGTTCATAATAGTCGGCGGGGCATTCCCAGACTGGTTCCCAATTCAAGGTTGTTGTAGTATCGGGCCTCCCCCGGGGTGTTGCTGAAGACAGTTCCTAATTTGATGGTCCAAACTCCCGCATTTGAAGCAAGCCCCAAATCTGTTCTGTTGAAGGTTCGGCTTCCCGATGTTCTTCCTGATCGGTGGGACAAATCGCCTGTTTCTCGCCATCGGTTTCTTCCCAAGACGGCGGTTGTCCCTAGCCGGGGCGAACCGCGATCCAGAGGCGGCTGCCCTATCAGTCTGATCCCGTTCTATAGCCTGTGCCCGTTCATACATCTCGCTGTAGTCCTTGATGTTCAGCGATATCATTTGACTCCTCAAGTCCGGTTTCAATCCATCCCGGAATCTCCACGCCTTGTCCTCAGGGTGTTCTACCATCCTTAGCGCGAACCTTGACAATCTTGTGAATTCTGCTTCGTACTGATCAAATGTCATCGATCCTTGGCGGAGTCTCATAAATTCCACTAATTTCCTTTCTCTAGCATTCTCAGAGAAGAACTTCCCCAAAAAGCTCTCAGAAAATATAGCCCACGTATGAGCAGTTCCCTCGGGAAACACCCTTCCTTTAGTGGCCTTCCACCAATCATTGGCGTTGTCCTGTAGTTGGTACACGGCCAGTGTTACTTTTTCAACCTCAGTACACCCTAGCACTTCGAAAGCCTTCTCCAGTTCCTCAATCCAACGGGGTGCGGTCTCAAGGTCACCCTTGCCATTGAACTTTGGCGGCTTCAGCTTCAAAAACTGCTCTACCAATTTAGACATCGGCCTAATCACATTCACCAGTCCCGGGATTGGGTTCTCTACATTTCCCTGATTCCTACCATTTCCATTGTTCCCATTATTCCCATTATTCCCATTGGCCCCATTAGCAGCAGCGATAATGGCATTTCTTTCCTGCTCTAGTCTGCCTCCCAAAATCCCAGCTTCCTCAAGGGCCCTAAGAATTCCATCTACTCTCGAATCCTCGACCACTCTCACTTGTGGTTCAACACGATCCGGCTCAGGACCTCGACCTCGACCTCGACCTTTTCTACGGCCTCGACCTCTACCTCGTCCTTGGTTACTCGTCTCTCCAACTTGCATGTCCATTCTCCTGCTATAATTCCCACATCGGGATTAGAGACCTAACCCAAGCTAAACCGGTCTAAGGTCCTAGGTAGGGAGCTTAACGCTACAGCAATCAATCATTCAACATGCGATTAAGCATAAATAGCACAGTTTTCAATCACAAGAATACGTGTACTGACCTCGAGTCCCGATGCACCTGCACTTCACGGGTCAAATAACGCAGCCAATCAATCAAGACACAAACAGTCAGGAGGTACACTTAGCACACAAGGTCACTCTACTGGCTACCCAAGGTCATCACTCCTTATTACTCCAGGCTTCGACCTAATTGGTCCGAGATGACCTTGCTCTGATACCAAATCAAACGGGGATGTCACGCCCCGTACTTCTCGGTGCGCCACATCCCTCGCAGAGGTCAATTTGTGTGCGACGTCCCAGGACGCGTCGCCGACCCAAACCTAACACAGAGAATTAAAGCACATGCGGAAGTAATTAAAACCACCCGTACATAAACGCATAACCAAGGATAACCACAAAAATCCACACTTGTACTGGTATTAGAAATCATTTACAATATCCAAGTACAACCCGAACACCAACAAAAATCAAAAGCGGTTCAAGGCCACTACTGACAAAAAGGGGTAAGTGGCTCGGGGTTCAGGCACTACAACTAGCTGGGGGCTCTTCCCAAAAATGCATCGGTACGCCTGTCGTCCTCAAGGTCGGGGATCTGAAAAGTCGGTTTTCAACAACCGTGAGAATAAATCTCAGCAAGTAATTCCCTAAACCTAAACTAGGCTAACATGCACCTCCTGACAAGTACTAAACAAACAGCGCACAGTCTAACAGTATATGACTCAGGCCCTCGGCCCGAATCTAGAAATTACATGACCCTGCAGGTTAGGCATTCCATGAAAAATAACAATCACGCAACAGAACTTAATCACAGTACATACGCGCGCATTCCTATGTCACGACGCATGTTATGCATATGCCAGTGCTCGCACTCATGCTCATGCCTCATCAATGCATTACCGCATACTTGCACACTAGCACTCAACCATTTCTCAATTTCTCCTCCGACCCGCGTAAAACGCATCAGGTCTATCACTTCGAGATCGATCTTTGGCCCGCGTAAAACGCATCAGGTTGGTCATCTTCCGGTAAACCGGGCATCGTCCCGCGTAACACGCATCAGGACGGGTTCACTACCCCGCGTAACACGCATTAGGGTTTATTGTGATCACACATTCACAAGCATCAATTTTTATCTGAACCCCGCGTAATACGCATCAGGGCAATTTAGGTGATCACAATGCACATGTCACTCGGGCACACTTATAAATGGACATGCTATGCCAATGCTCATGATGCACAACCATGGCCATATGGCCCACACTTGGGCACTCACAATCTTCGCAATTGGCATTCAATTCAATTAATCACGAGCCCAATAAATCAAACCATCCAGCACAGTCATGGCACAATTTCAACACGTAATTTATGCATATAAATCACCTAATTGGATCAGTATGAAACTTATGCACTCGAAGCCCGCCAAGCTATGCTATTCTTAGTCACACTAGGCACATGGCACTATGTCATGGAATTAATCACAACCAAGTACAAATCAGTCAATTAATCTGCCAATCTAAACACTCCAGATAATTACACAATTAACCTCGAATTGATCGCGTCTTGTCCAATTAAATCCCGATATGGCCAGCCTCCAAACAGATTAATTCGGGCCTATAAATATCCTCAAAATATTCTATTCGACTCTCCAAAATATCATCCAAATCCGCCACCACTAGACCAAATACGACGTGCACTATAATCCACGTATTAAGTCCGAACAATCCCGAACTCGGCCCGATTTAGTCCAAACTGACCAGCCCATTTATTGCGCCTCTCGGGCCACTAATCCTCCATTAATTTATCATACTAATCCGCCAAATCGATCACAATTACAATCCCTAATCACTTTCACAATTTAACCCATAAATTACCCTAATTAACCCCTAAACTCGTCTAAAAATGCGAATTATCCTAATTAGGGTTTAGGGTCGAACTCACCGGGTGTCCTACGCTTCAAACCGGTCCGAACACGCGGCTATGGCGACTGGATAGCAGCTTCCTTTCGCCAGAACAGTAACGGCGGCGGCGGCGGTTTCCGGCGAACGGCGGTTGAGGGCACCAGCGATCCGACGCGAGAGAGTGGCTGATCGTGGTTGAGGGGGAGAGAGAGAGGCGGCCAAGTGGCGGTGGTGAGGCGAGGGGGAACGGCGGCACCAGCGGTGGCTCCGGCGGGCGGCGGCGGCAGCACACCGACGACGGCGAGAGAGAGAGAGAGAGGAACCGGGGAAGAGTGAGAGGGAGATGGGGGAAAATGATGGCTACAAGGGGCTGGGCTAGGTCGCCGGGGACTAGTCGGTGGTGGACGGAGCGGCGGCGACGGCTGGGGCGGCGAGGCTGGACAGCCGACCGGCGGGCAGCGGAGCGAGCTGGAGAGAGAGAGAGAGAGAGAGAGAGAGAGAGAGAGAGAGAGAGAGAGACGGCGAGGCTGAGGGGGAGTGGTGGCTGACCGGACGAGCCGGCGACGGCGGCTCGCTGGCGGCGGCGGCGAAGGGCAGCTGGTCGGACTCGAGCGGGGCCGGACCGAGAGGAAGCCGGGAAAGAGAGAGACGAGGGCTGGTCTCACAGCAGCTCCAGCGACGGTCGACTGGCGAGGGCGACGGCAGCGACGGTCGGGTGCGGCTGGGACGGCGACGGGCGCGGCGAGCAGTGGCGACGAGCTTGTTGCACCCGCGTGCGAGGGAGGAGGAAGGAGCGGCTGGCTGGTGGCGACGGCGGCAGAGCTCGCTGGCGGCGGTCAAGCGGCACGGCGCGGTGGTCGAGTCGACGACAGCGACGTGCGACGGCCAGGTGAGCTCGAGCGGCGCGGCTGGGCAAGCAGAACGGGAACGAAGTAAGGACGGTCGGGCCGAAGAAGAAAGAAGGAAGAGGGAGGAGAGAGAAGAAAGAAGAGGAGAGAGGAGAGAGAAGAGAGAGACAGAGGGGAGTGATGGGTCTGCATGGGAGGGGATGGGACGCGTGCATGGGGAACACGCACGGCAGAGGGGGAAGAGAGAGAGAGAGAGAGAGAGAGAAAAGGAAGAGAGAGGGAAAAGAAAGAGAGAGGGAGAACGTGCGCAAGGGGGGAACCGGCGGAGGAGAGAGGAGAGAGAAAAAAAAGGGGAAAAAGTTTAAATTTTAAACTTTAAGCGCGAACCAACGGACACGGTCCAAACTAAAAATCGACCTATCAGTCCCGATTTAAATTCGGAAAAAGGCCTAACAGTCCACAACAATTCCCGATAATAATCCAGGGCAAAATGCCAAAATAAACTAACTCAAACCACACTACAAGGGAGGTCTACCAGTCCAAATTCGTATCCGGTTCAAAAATACACTTTTCCACTATTCCTGATAATTTCGACGCTGGCCACAATAATATCGACACCGTCCAATTTATTTCGTCCTGAAACTCCCGAAAATTGACTGCCAAGTTCAGGGTCTAAATAACGACAAAAATTTGATCGAGTGCGATTCTAGCGAAATCTCTAATTTAAAATAATAACCGAGAGTGATCAGTTCTCGGGCGAGATTCTACTATAAGCACACTGATAAATCACGCGTTTTATAAATCCCAAAAATGGGTCAAAATCCGGAATGTTACAAGTGAGAAAGATTGGCCATGGATGAAAAAGAAGGATAAGAGGACAAAGGAGACGAGGAGGAGGAAGAAGAGGGACCCCAAAACCAAAAACCAAGCTGTGAAAAAAAGAAAAAACAAAAGGAAAAAAGAAGAAAAAACCGAACCGAATGAAACTGAATCAAACCGATTTTTCGGTTCGGTTTACATTCGGTTTGAGCGAAATTTGGTTCGGTTCAAGAGTGCACCTCTAACGGTTTGGTTTGGTTCGGTTCGGTTCGGTTTTTCAAGAAAACCGAACCATTTACGCCCCTAGTATCAACAGTTTATGGACCACATTGAATTAATTAAAAGTTCAAGGACTATATTTCACATTGAGCTAAAGTTCAGAAACTACATTGCACATTTGGCCAAAGTCCATGGATCATTTATTTCATTTTCCCAATTCTTAATCATCGCAAAAACAAACTACGAAGAAATAGAAAAACTAGACAAGAGGGAAAGAGTAAATATGCGGCATCAATTTAAATTGCAACTAAATGATTGGGGACAATTTTGTCTTTTTGGTGAAAAATATTAATTTTGTGGGTGGAAATAGCTCCTCTCTTGAAAAATCACTTAAAAATCACACAAAAATAAGATGTTGTTTCATCGACTATTTTGCTTTTGTTCGCCAAACACGTAACCACTCCACATTATGAGTCAAAGTCTTGAGCTTTCTCTATTGCCAACAGACGCGCATGAGCTTCCTTTGCTCTTCTGCTTGTCATCTTGGTGTCACAGGCATCGCATTCATCTCAAAACCCAAATCTTCTTTTTGGTTCACCAGTAAGTTCTTTCTTACCTTCTCTTCAACACTGTGTTTGGTTTGGTTGTCTTCTTTTCTATGCTGGGGTAAAAGCATACAAATTTGGGGGTCTAAAGAGGTTAAATGTATGAGCTTGTTCTCGTGATAAAGCTGACCCAGTCTCTGCTCTCTTCCAGTTCCAGGTTGTTGCTCATCACCGATCGTCCCCCCGAGGATTCACCTCGTTCAAGTTGAAGGTCAGTGTATGAAATTTTGCACTGTCCTGTTCACTCTCTTATTCGATGAACTGTCTTTGTTAATTGAAGTCGAAATTGAAATCTGTCGAATTCAATCTCCTTTGACATGTTCTGATTTATGTAAATGGCATCCAAGCCTTTCATTTTTGGACCTCACAAAATCGACAAGGCGGACATATTTTACCCCACCTCTATGTCATTTGCCATGGTCAATTTGCGTCTTGTTCTTCCGGGTCTCTCTCCCTCCCTCTCTCTCTCTCTCTCTCTCTCTCTCTCTCTCTCTCTCTATGTGCGTGCCCGCAATCTTGACTGGATGATATTGAAATTGCCCCAAATGATGCATAGGCGGTTAACATTATCAGCGAGTGACATATTTTAGTTGGTAAAAAAGAAATTGTTTCCTTGGTTTCCGACAGCATTCAGTTCGCATGAAAGAGGTGATATGCCATCACAGATTTAAGTAAAGTAGGAAGCACTCAATGCATTTAGCTTGAATCAGAAATCTTTTCAACTGAACCCCCAGCCAGCAGTGCATAGCTCTTTATATTGAATGCACTGTCAAAGCAATGTTATTATAAGGTTAACTGGGCAACCATTACCCACAAAAGTGGCATTTCCAAAGTGTAGAAAATCTTTTGCTTACAGGTCCAATCTTTTCCTTTTAGTTCTCTGTTCTACTTCTGGATACTATGCTTAATGTGTATGGTTTTACTTTGAATTTTTTTACCTTACAGGTCATACCCTTTGCACGTGATCAAATTTGATGATAGCACTTTTGTTTGTATTGATGGGTAAGATTTTATTTAGGAGAGCACCGATGGGGCTGAAGGCTGCCCTTCTTTGAGCAGAATTTGAGGGAAAGTGCCAAAACATTCATTAGTCCATCTTAGATGAAGGTGCTGAGTGATGAAAGACTTCAGAGAAACCATGAAGTTAAATGTGCCACCAGACCTACCACTGACAAAGCAACCCACCTCACAAGGATTTGTATCTCCCTGTACCTATCCTCATGAGATGTTGGACCCGCAAATCATGAGGTCCTGCAGGAGTAATCCTCTTTAGTGCTTTCAGCATTGCTTCGGCCACACTGAAGCTGCTCTCTTCTATGTTAACCAAAAGAAAACATCATTCAGGATGTCCAAGTCCCAACTTGATCTATCATCCAGGGGTGTACTCCTGGAATTTCTTACATCTTGTATGGACTGCTGCCCTAGTTTGGACAGTCCGTACACAAATATTTACAATGGCATTAGCAAGACACTGTTTTCTGCGAGCACCTTCAGACCTCAAACAGCAATGCATTAGAGCGGCATTACTTTGACACTGTTTTCTGAAAGCACCTTCAAATCTCATATGTTCAGCTGTCAGAGTCATGCCTTAGTGCACGATGAACTCTGTTACATGCACAATGAACTCTGTTATAGATTTCATTGCAAATTTTGGTTTAGCTGTTGGAGGCATGTTTTTACGTGTTTCTATCTCTGTTGGCGGCCAAAATCGTGTAATTGAGCCCCGTGGTAATTAGTTATCTCCGGGTCAATCTTCCTTAGCCATAAAATGTTTCACTACAAAATGTACTTGTGCTCATCTGCCTAAAGCGTGAAGTAAAGCGCTTTGTTGATCTTAGTGCTGACGAGACTATTGATCTATGGCTTAGTGCAAAGAAAGTTGCTGGTCAGTTGGAATGCTACCACAAAGCATCATCTCTTACTTTTACAATTCATGTTAGACAGTTGTAACTTTTTGACTGTACTCTTTTTTCCTTGTATGTAAATCGTCTTATCCATGAAATTCACTTGGTCAAATTTGACTTGATAAATTGATGGAATTGTGAAAGCCACAGCCACCCTCAATATGCCACCTCAGATGCTATGAATTAGTGAATTAGCAGTAAATAATGGTTTAGTGAAATTATATGCTGATAAGAAATATAGCTCTGTGGTTTCAGTTGAATCTCTTGGGTGATTCAATAAGAAAGTCCAATTTATATTGCTTCCCCATTTATTCCTTGTACTTAAAAACCTATATTAACCCTTTCCTATTGCAATTACAATGAAGGGGATTTTCTGATTGATAAGAGCTATCTCTTGCAATTTAGTTCGTAAATCTCATCCATCGTCATTAAATTTTAGTGGAATTTGCTATCAGGTCACTAAACTCCGGTTTTAATCATCCAATGCAACGAAGTTCCAATATTTTTGCAATTGATGCACTTCAATAGGAATCTAGCCAATTATCCAGGGAATTGCTAACGTGGTGGACATGTGGTCAAGTCTTCTGGACACATCATTGTTACATTTACATGGGCACCGTGTCAGCATTTCACCGGCAAATTTGCTGGATTCTGGTTAAAGTGCGTTAATTGCAATTTCTGGACACATCATTGTTACATTTACATGGGCACCATGTCAGCATTTCACCGGCAAATTTGCTGGATTCTGGTTAAAGTGCGTTAATTGCAATAATTTGGAAGTTTCCTATATTGAGTGACTAGAACAAAAAATTCAGTGATCTGATTGAAAAATCAGTAATTTTTTTATCACATCATTGCAATTTTACCCAATTTTGTTAACATTACATGGCAGTAAGGTCTTTTAGACTTTTTGAATGATTGGCAAATTCTATCTCATTGAAATTGAATATCCAGCCTTATCAGAAATCAGACTGATGATTAGTGGCTGAGTCTATGGTCCAGGGCTCAATGATGCTGTAGAGGGATGTTTTCTCGCGCTAAAAATTGTCTGTTCTTTTTTCCTTTTTAGTTCTTTGGTTCTGTGTGGGTAATTGTTGATTATGCTAGCATGGGCCGCAAACTGGACAGACTGTGCCACATGTTCACATTCATATTCTCCCCCGCAAGGCTGGTGATTTTAAGGAGAATGATGAGATCTATGATGCAGTAAGAAGTGCAAATCTCATCTATCCTGCTGGTTTCTTTCAGTCTGAAACATATTTCTTTATGATGGAATGTACCTTTAATCGCACAGATAGATGAGAAGGAGAAGGAACTGGAGCAAAAGCTCAACTTAGATAAGGAAAGGAAAGACCGGAGCTTTGAGTAGAGGGCCCAGGAAGCAGAGTACAGAAAGCTTTTCCTATGAGACATACTCTTGGATCGGGCAGGACAGCTTGTCTCAGTTGATTCGTTTCCTTGTGAACAATCCGCCATTAGCTTTTGGTGCATGCATTGTTGGCCCTCGACCGGAAGGAACACTCAGTTGTTTGCTATTTGGCTTGAAATAGTTTGTGATTGAGTTTAGAAATGTTTGAAGGTGATGTAACTAGTTGCCGCAACTATGAACTAGCTGATTATACTTGTATGAATAGATGATCTGAATCTCATTTTTGAAACCGGTGAAGTATCTTTCCGGGAAAAAGACTCGACTTGAAATGGCGCGAGAAGTCCAGTGCCTGAAGATCCTTTAACGCAGATAAACCTGATAACCGATGCGAGAGAACTCTTTGTTGGATCTTCAGAATTGCAGCAACTGAATAGCATGGCAGCGTAACATTGTCATGTTGATGCCCATCGCCAATCCGTTTGCTATAGGCTACAGTTGTGTTTGGATCAAGGTTAAACTCGCTCCTTTGTTGGATTAGGCTCAATTTCATCTCTCCAAAAATCGTACATGCTAGATTTTTGTAATCCTGTTTATTATTAATGCGGTAGCATCCGATTCTACGGAACATTCCTTAATTTCCGATTCGTTTCTATTGACGAGCCCAGCATAATCGATGATCATCTAGGCCAAAATTGACCTTTGTTATAATTTGCTTTGTTGGGTCAGGGAATGAACTTGTAAATAATGAGACCATCGATCAAGTTATCAATTAAAAGAGTTTTCGATTCTTGACTTAACCGATTTAGTATTGTTTCACCAAGATTAGTTGCTGATTCAATATGGATTGACAACATATCGATGGGAGGTTGTTCCAAACAATTTCTTATGACATTTGATGATTTATTGAAATGGTTATTCTCTGGTCAAAGCTAGTGGACGAATTTTAGAAGATAAACCGCAAAACTAAAGAGTCAAGATTTCAAGTCTCAATGTCTTTATTATACTTCATAGTTCTGATGTGACATCAATGCGTCTCTAAGTTCTAGATCTTTACGAGTCTTAATCGTTATGTAAGTTTCAAGAGTCAGATTACTAAGTTCATATTACTTTAATTGTCTTCTAGTTTCTATGTCTTTTAATGTTTGTCTATTTCTTATGTCTTAGTTCCTCCATAAATAGAGATAGTCCTCAATTGTAAAGTGGACAAGACTTTGATGAATGAAAATATATGAGATTTTTCTTTGTGTGAGCCAATACCTGTGGAGAATGGATAACTTTTATATTGGTTTCTTTATCCCTAAAAGCTGGATTCTTCTTTAATGGTGAGTCAAGAAGTGCTTTATCTTCGGCTAATGATTTTTCCTTTAGGCTCTAGTGGTGAGCTTATCTTATTCCGAAGTACTGTATCTTTGGCGGGTGGCTTGTCCTATAAGCCTTGATGGTGAACTTTGTCGATCTCGATCTTTATCCTTGGTTGGTGGCGCGTCCTTTATACCTCGATGGCAATCGTAATTTATCATATGTTCTATTTTACCCATCGACATATATCCCGCAAATATCCTATTTCCAGAATCACTCACCCACGCACATATCAACTATACATGTCCAATTTGATCCTAACGTAGCACAACCAAAGCTATATCAACTACACGATAGAAAGCATAATTAGTGATAAGAAATTTAATATCAACACAAACCAAGTAGGTCCAACAGAGGGAAAAAGACATAACACAGAACACAAAACTCCCATTCAAACTCACACGGGAAACAAGGCAAATAAAAAAAAAAGACAAGCAAAGTACACCCAATGTCTCCTAAAGCACATTGGTAAACGTGACGCCCTGCTTGGCGAATGGGACAAGGCAAGAATGGAATAGCTATTCCATGGGAATAGAATATGAAAATTTATGTGACTTGGCTTTTAAAATGGAACAATCATCCGAGGATTATGCTGCTATTGTTGGGTTTGCGATAATTTTAAAAAATTTCAAGAGCAATATATAATAAGAGATGATTTTTCTTAATGAATGGTTAATAATTACATAATAATGATATTATGTAAGACTCATATTAGAATCATATATCAATTTCACTTTGAAAGACAACAAAATCTGTCTCAAATTATAAGTAATGAAAAGTATAGAAATATAACATTCATATTCTCTTTAATTAATTATTATTAAAGAATCATAAATATAGATTTCACTTTGATATGTTATGCATCAATTACAATACATAAATCCTCTTTTGTTAATCTTTCTTTTTTGATGTGATTCATTATTGAAAATGCAAGATCACTTCTGGAACATAAAATTTTCAAGTTATTCTTGAGTACATGGAAGGATTATTGCTCGGCCCCCCTCAAGAAGAACTAGCTATCCCTAATTTTGAGGAAACAGTTATTCCGGGTATATCTTTTGTTGATCTATGTAACCAAACAAAAGAACAATCGTTCCTTCAGAAATAAATGAGGAATAGTACAGCTATTCGCGCGAACCAAAAGTGTAATATTCAAGGAAAATTTAGGTAGTTGCAATGTTCAAACACTATTATTTACAATTTAGGTAGTTGCAATGCTCAACATTATAGGAATGTCTTGATTTCAAAATCTAGAAGTTAAAGAAAGATTTACACACATATTAAAGTGATTGAGTGGGAATATATAAGTTTTGATGTGACATGTTTAGGATTTGAGCTTGATTTTCCTTTCAATTTTGAGGTTGGTAGGAGTTGATGGGTACTCAAAATTCCTAACTTTTATACTAATTTTGAAAATTTTGTCAATATTAATTATTAATATTCAGTCTGTATTGGAAACCTAACATTTGTTCCACCAATAAGACGACGCCCCCGTTTTCTAATTTGTAGTGCTTACAGCTAGTTGATTTACTCAATATGATAATTCATCCATCGATTGGATATATAATGCTAATTGATAGATATATTGCTCTAGACATGTAGGATTATTTCTTGATTAAGTTTTTTCCTCCACATTTTTTGGACAGGTTAAACTTACGTGAATTCATAATTTATGTGTTACCAATTATGTATCCTCAAACCTTAATTATCTATATAATATATCTAGGGAAAGGGCACTATAAGTGCCATAACTTTTATAAGACACTCACTTAAGTGCTATAATTTTTTTTCAATTACTTGAGTGCCATAACTTTCGTACAGTGCTTATTTGGGTGCTACAATTTTTTTTCAATCACTTAAGTACCATATAGCTTTTTAATCTATCATTTTAGTGCCATATTTTTTTTTAAAATGTTTATCACAAATACCATGGCACATCAAATTTCCAACACTTGAGTGAACATTTCTTAAAAGTTATGGCACTCAAGTAATATATTGAAAGCTATAGAAGTCAAGTGAACGTATTTTTTAGAAGTCATGGCACTTAAGTGATCTAAAAAAAAGTTATGGCATTCAAGTGAGTGCCGTACGAAAGTTATGAAACTTGTGATGTTCTTATCCCTAATATCTAAATAATTTTACTAATATGATATATTAGATGTGTATATGCACTATTAAGGTTTTTCGTTTTATTTTAATTTAATATGATTCAAAATTAACTAAATATGAGCTCTCATGAGAAAAGTATTTCAAACATATTGAAACAAATTTGTTGTTAAGTCATTGTAGTGCATGACATGGGTCTCATTCTAGTCAATCATTGAAACAACACCTATTTACACTCGCAAAGTCTTGATCTAACCAATTGTAGCTAGGGCAAACGTGACACCAAACTTTAATGGCACCATGAAATTAGAGTTTTAAACTTGAGAATGTGTGTGACGTTTAATTGGATCACTGAGATTTTATGAAGCAGTAGCTTACAAGTTAAACTGTATTAAGGAAGTTCACTGGTTTTCCCAATAATATGTAAAGGAGAGGTTGTTGGTTGAAACATTTTTGTTTGATGTTATTTTGTCATCATAAAAAAGGTGAGATTGTTGACCTTAACTTAATTTGGATGACTACAAAACTCACTCGAATATGTTATTTATTATCAAAAATTATATTTGTGGCATTTACGTATTTTTTGCAGAGTTCTAAAAGAGTATAAAAATCATCTCAACTCAGAAGAATAGGTCTAGATACCTAGCATCTTCATCTCTTGGAAACCCAGCTCCTGTGGTCCAAATTTGATTTTAGTTCGCCCACTCCAATGGGTGTCCGTGCCTTTTTTGGCGGGACACGAGGAATACTCAATGGTCAAATTTCAAGCCATTTGAAATGTGTTTAATGGCTAGTCAAGCTTGTTTTTCTATAAATAGGTTTACCCATTCCTTGGGTATAGAGAGAACACTACATGCACTTGTTGAAAGCTCTTGTACACACGTTTCAATAAAAACTCCTGAAAGATTGAACTTGTGTGAGAAATATTTTGTAAATGAGTGCACCCTATCTGTACATTAGAGTCGGCTCCATTATAAACCGACCTTTGTACAAGGTTTCAAGTTTAGCGGATTGGACATAACTCCCCAACGATCTCGTGAAGTGGCGTAGACGCCGATTTGGAGCTGAACTCTTTCTTTTTATTTTAAGTAAGGTAGCTGGGATCGATATGAGAACTCCCTTTTGTTGCCTCTGATCACATAAACCTTGTCTCTCTTCCTAGTTTATCATCAATGAATAAACGATTTTTTCCAACATCTGAAACGAATATACCAACGGTTTTTGCTACTATAACCTTCCCGAACTACCACTTATGAATCTTTTTTCAGATTACAACCATTATCTCAAATTCTGAATCGAATAATTCCAATGATACAAAGAGTTCATAAAAGAAAGTTGCATTATTTGGTCCTTGGAAGATTAAGGCCACAAATGACAACTATTCTATTTCAGAAATCAATTTCTTGCCAAAATTTATTTATGTTTGATGGATGAATTTATGAGCGAAAATACGCATTTGATAATGATACAAAATTTCTGTCGCTGAAATAAAAATTTGTTTGATAACGGCACAAAATTTTTCCCTTTCAGGTGGTTGGCAAGTGGACAGCGGACAAATGGCCGTGGCAGATGGTGGGCGCCAAATGGTGGCAACGGACGCCGGGGGGAGGCGGCAGCTGGAGGTGGTCGGCATCGGGCAGCGGCTGGAGGCGGGCGATAGGAAGGGGGCGACAGTAGGAGGAGGTTAATAGCGGGAGGCAATGGGAGAAGGGCGGATGGTGGCAGCGAACAGCAGGCGATGGACAGTGGGGGGAGGCGGCGGTAGACGACGCTGCGACTAGCATGGAGGACGGCGATTGGAGGTGGTCAGCATCGGTTAGTGGCGGGAGGTAGGTGACGGCCAGCGGGCGGAAGAAGGGCGTCGGTGGCGGGAATTGAGTGGCCGATGGCGAGAGACAGTGGTCAGTGGACGGCGAGCGGTGGCCCACAGTGGGCAGGAGCAGGAGGCTAGTGGCAGGAGACGGCGGTCAGCGAGCGGCAGCCCATAATGGGCAGTGGTGGGAGGTGAGCAACGACAGCGAAAGGAGGGCGGCCGACAATGAGAAATGGTGTCTGACAGACGTTGGCCTATGGTGGGAGATGGCAAACAACAGGAGGCAGTAGCTGGCAAGTGGGCGACGATGGGCTGTGGGTGGGCGATCGGCTAATAGCAAGGGCAAACAATTAAAATAATTTTTATTTCTTATTTTTGTTCTAGAAATAGAAAAGTAGAAAATTTTTACTTCTCATTTCTGTTCTAAATATATTTCTAAAATCAAAATTTGTTCCAGAAATTAAAAAAATGAAATTGTGTTACCAAACAGATTTATGTTCCAAACCTGTTTCTAGAACAGAAAAATAAAAAAAAATGGTTATCATTCGCAGCCTAAATGAGGAATTACAAGTTTTTCTTTAGTTAAGCATTTCTCTATCCCTGCTCTTTTTTTCACATGCATATCATACTTTTGATAAATTTGCCTAATTCGTATTCGTTTATAAATATATTATATTATTGCATATTCTATATATTTTGGACAAAAGTTTCCTATCAATTAATTTTTGGGTTAATACCACGAAAAATCCTAAACTGGTACACTTGTGAAAGATTTACTCCAAATTATTTTTTTGATTATAAAAAACCCCAAACTGGTACATTTGTGATAATTTTACCCTGAACTATTTTTTTGACCACCAAAAACCCCAAACTAGTACACCTGTGACAATTTTACCCTGAACTATTTTTTTGACCATCAAAAACTCCAAATTGATACATCTATGATAATTTTACCCCAAACTAATTTTCTAATATTTTTTTTTATTTTTCGAATTTTTTTAGTTTTTCTTTTCTTTTCCTTTTCCTTTCCTTTTCTTTTTTTTTTCTTTCATCTTCATTGGACCAACAATGGATTGTTATATTGTAATTGATACCACAATAACGTGACACGTAATATAAATGCTACATTTTGACCCAAAAAACAAAACATAAATGCTAAATGAAAGACTTTCTTTTTTATGCATGAATTTTCATGCCAACCACTTTTTTCTACATTTAAATGTCTCGCGAAAAAGGCATTATATTGTTATCGTATCTTTTTTATTTTTGGGTACAAGTGGATAGGCAAACTGATGGGGTCCAACATAGGCTTATTCCTAAGCTTGGAGTACAGCAAATCAACAATTTCTATACGTTCTGCTTGCCAATTTAATTTAACAGATTAATTTACAAAATTAGTATATTTTATATATAAGATGAGAGATATTATATGTGCATAGCGATTCATAAATCAATATGATCACTTGAAATATATAATAAATAAAATGCAAGAAGAATTTTTTGTACTATTTCTAATTGATATAGTAAGAAATTATAAAGAGAAAAAATTATAGATACAAACTTACGAATTTAATTTCAATTTAATATGCCTTCCCAAATTCACACTTACTGAATTTTTTTTTGTTTGAGGTTAAAGATGAAGGAAAAAAAAAAGAAAAGGAAAGGAAAAAGATAAGATAAGAAAAACTAAAAAAAATCGAAAAAATAAAAATAATAATATTAAAAAATTAGTTCGGAGTAAAATTGTCACAGATGTACCAGTTTATGATTTTTGGTAGTCAAAAAAATAGTTTGGGATAAAATTGTCACAGATGTACCAGTTTAGGATTTTTTTTTTTGTCAAAAAAATAGTTTGGGGTAAATCTATCACAAGTGTACTATTTTAGGATTTTTCGTGGTATTAACCCTTAATTTTTTGACATATTTGCAAGTAATGTCAAACTTTAAAAGAAAAAGAAACATTTGAATGAGCGAAGTGCACCTCATTTATTTTATAATATTTGTTTTTGTATTTGTTGGGAATGTTTGTCTAACTATTTATCCCTTACAACCCTACTTTTGATTTAAAATTGCTTTTTTATCTTTTTTTCTGACTCTTTCTTTTGTTTCAATGTTAATGAAACTACTCATGCTCATCTCAAACAATATTTATTAAGGTTAAATGTAAGGCCCACTCTTGATTCAAGACTAATGCTTGCCTTCTTTTCTTCTTTTTTGGTTTTTCCTTTTCTTTCTCCATTTGGAACAAAATTGGTGTACCTCTTTCGCAAAAAAAATAGTTTATTTGGTGGAAAGCTACCTAATTATTGTGTTTCTAACAAAAAAAACCTAATTATTTTGTTATGTGTTGTATATATCTTTTTTTAATACTATTATTAACTGTTGTAAATTTGTACCAAAGATTGAAGTCAAAAAATTCATTATCCTGAAGATAATCTACGAAAATAAAGTAAACAATTTGCAGATAAAATTAACATTTCTTTACTACAATATGTGATTAGTGCTTGTCCAGATTGTAATAATGGAGAATAAGTTCAAGAAAAATGTGAAGGAATCGTTGAAATGTAATAGTTGTGGAAGAAGCGGCTGAGGTGAAAAAAAAAAGTTGTTTGAAAGGGATGTGGGCAAGTCTTTTAGTAAAATTGAAAAAAAAGAAAGAGAAGAAAAAGGTTAAAAAAAATCTTAAATCGAGAGTGAGACCCGTAAGGGATAACGCAGTCAATTCAATGTGATAGAGAGTGCTTAAAGCCAATAAGGGGTGAGAAATAGTGCAAGCCTATTTCTATGGTGATCTCGCGTTCATTTAACTACAAGATCCAATCTTTTCTGCATCAATTTTACAACAAACTACACTCAATAAGTTTTTGGGTTGTGCTTCAAATTAGAAAACAAAAACATGCATATTTAGGACATCACTTGCTGATTGATTTTGGACGTAACTAAAATAAGAGTGCAGTACCAAAAGGGCATCTTGGGATGCTAATCCGTTCCAAGAGTATCTAAATCCCTGAATCTAAGATCTATGAGTTTTGTTCTCCTTTACATGTGCATATTAATATTAAATGATTTCCCCATCATTACGTAAGGGTTTTGGAGTTCAATCGATCTAGGTTTCCTAAATTGATTTCCCGTATGGTTTTAAGTGTTTGCTAATTTGCAATAGTTGATTAGCCGAACCTAGTGCACTTAGGTAGTAAAATGACTTCCCCATCACTACCTAAGACTTTAGGTCTTCAAGCGATTTAGGTTTCCTACATTAATTGGTGGTGACTCTAGTACAGTTTTCAGTTGTTGATCATATGAATATCTTGATTACCCGAACCTAGAATTTGGAAAATTAATAAAAGTTGAGGCGCCACTCAGTTTGCAAAACTCGACCTGAGACACACATAGACCAACGAACATGCAAGGATTCAACTACGGTGATTGTTAAATTATGTTATCGATCGCTTATAATTCTGTTGATTTTGATTGACACTTTACGAAGGGAGATGGAGAGGCACTCCGAAAATTAGAAAGAACCGGCTCCGCGACAAAGTGCGTTTGAAAACATTTTCTCCGATGGAACATTTTTCAACGCGTCCGGATAAATTTATGTTTTTCAAAAGGAGAAACTAGCTGTATTCTTGATCCGCTACAAACTAAATTCTGGGCCATCGCTATCTGAGAATTGAGAGGCTTTAACGAGAATTGATTGGCCTTTCTTGCTCGGCTTGGAAACCGGCGATGCACACGCCACGCATTAAACTAAGGAAGGCTCTTAAAAAACAACTAAGGAATTGAAGGCATATGCTTTATGCTGTTGGCATCGCTTGTTCGAATGCAAAAGGACAGCCACGATTAGGACTCGTAGTTTCCTTCTTCTTTTGTTTAAGGCATTTTTCAGGGGAGCAGCATGTGATTGGGGGGTTCATGGGACAGCGATTGGTCCAACGACAAGTTTGATTTTGTGCAAACGTACTTCGGGCAAGTGGATGCGTTTCTTATTTTTACATATCGGTGCCTGCATGCCTCGCACTTTCAATTCTCCATATATCTTTATCTTCCTCGTGAAGATGAAATACCATTTGAAAGTTTTACATCCCAATGATGTCAAGGTCCAAGCGAAGGTCGAGATAAAGCCTTTAAGGATATGCATAAATTCGCCTAGCATGGATCAAATGTACCGTATTAAATTAACCACATTTTTTAAGGTTAGATGGGAGTTTTTTTTTTTTTTGGTCAGAAAGTTAGATGGGAGTTTGACCGGTACAAAATTATCGTAATTGCTGCAAGTATGAAAGATGGTGTTGCAGCTTTTATATGATATTTGGCGAATTGCTAGTCATGCAGCAACTTTTAGGATGCCACATCACCCAGTGTTGAAGCGACAGCTTTGAAACTGGTATCCATTACCCTAGTGATAGGTTCAATTCAACTCACTATATCGTTTAGAGAATGAGTTCATGCAATATTATTGTTTCGATAATCTCTTTGACCGCAATAAGGATGTGTTCCGAGACTCAACTTAGATGAGAATATAGTCCGGATAAGGATATTCCATGTGGTGGTAGAATAAAAGTAAATAGAATTTCTCACGTTGATGATATAAAAGCTATTTTCCGAGCCTTCTATAACTAGTACAGCCTGTTGTTATATATGTACGAGGATATTCAAATTTTGATTCAGTTGATTTCAGGAGTGCAAACAATTTTTCCCGCCTATCTAGACTAATCTGAGCAGAAATGTAGTATGTAAAACGTCACTTACTCGATCATCTATGGGGGCTATTCAATGTAAACATCGTCCTATTTTCACGCTCATTCGTTTGTCCTTTCTATAGGTTGCCTACCTTATACTTCAAGAGATTCAATTGGACAAGCTAAGTGATTGAAAATGCATACATACCCGACAGAGTAACAGTATCCCTTACATTCAATCTCCACAAGAAACAGGAAGCTATCTCATTAATCATTAATACCACGTATGATGCTGAAATAATGCCTCTCATAATTATAAAATTGGAAAACTTCATCGGTATTGCGTAAGCAGAAATAGAGAAAAACAATACTTTTGGCGACAAACGATGTGAAAGATAATTTCGGGGAATTCATGAAAGATAACCCTTTAAAATTCATGCTCTTCGGATTCGACGCCCATTGTTTGCACAATCTTATAACAAAACCAGGACGAATTAAACTCCTAAAAATAATATTAAAATCTAGTCTAAGCAGATCTTAGTTCCCCCAGTTCCTAAACTGGCTTACTTATATATATATATAATTCCAGTGATAAACAATCTTCACATCGGAGCCGTTACATAAAGCAGAGACGAGAGAGACACACCGATAGACCAATCTAAACACGCGACAATGGCTTCCGGGGCAAACACCTCGTACCCCATCAAGACGGTGGTCGTTCTGGTCCAAGAGAACCGTTCGTTCGATCACATGCTGGGGTGGATGAAGTCCCTCAACCCCGAGATCGACGGCGTGACGGGGCAAGAGTCCAACCCCTTGTCCACGACAGACCCAAACTCCGGCCTCGTCGTGTTCGGCAATGGAGCCGCTTACGTGGACCCCGATCCGGGCCACTCGATCCAGGACATCTATGAGCAGATCTTTGGTGAGCCGTGGAGCGAGGTATCAGCTACCAAGAAGCTCGCTCCGAGGATGGAGGGTTTTGCTCAGAATGCAGAGCGAAACGAGAAGGGGATGGCGGAGACAGTGATGAGCGGATTCACGCCAGACTCGCTCCCAGCCTACAAGGAGCTGGTGAGTGAGTTCGCGGTGTGCGACCGGTGGTTCGCATCGGTGCCGGCGTCGACACAGCCGAACCGGCTGTTTGTGCACTCAGCAACATCACACGGCGCGACGAGCAACAACACCCAGAAGCTCATCGAAGGGTTTCCACAGAAGACGATCTTCGAGTCGATGGACGAGGCCGGGTTCAAGTTCGGGATCTACTACCAGTACCCTCCGGCCACTCTTTTCTATAGGTATGTCCGTAGAGCCCTTTTTGGTTATATTATTCATGTATCGAGCAAGTCAATTACAATATTATACAACAACTATGAGGTATAATACATAATCGCTATATAACACTCCCGGAAATAATAATTGAAATGGGTAGACAAGGACATCACACCTTGAAAGAACTAAGAACCTTTTTCTCGAAATGTCATTGGTACTTCTCACCTGACTTGTGGAGTCTAGGAGAAGAATTGCTCGATCAATACAAGAAGACTGAGTTTTATTCACGTAATAATACCATCAAGTTGGACCTCAGTAGGTCCTTAAAAGGCTCAAGGGAGATAGGAGAAAGAACTCCCTGGTATGGAGAAGGGATCTCCTGGTAAGGTTTCTCCTTATTCCTTCTCTCCTGGGAAGAAAAACAATGGAAGAGAACTTAAGGGCCTGTTGATGGGAAAAGTAGAATCCACGTCAGTTTTGGCTGACTATCGCTTGGTAGGTAAGTAAAGTAGCCTTTTGCGCCTGGGGGGACACGGGCGAGTTTCGGCTCCCGCTTGATTGGCCTGTGCTTCGCACGGTGACCAGGTAACCGTAGTGCCAACCAAGTACCCTTAATTACATAGTCACGTAATAATACCATTATGTGACATTTTCAGAATGATTAAATTTCCCTTTCGTGTATTAGTGAAAAGACTATAACATGAAAGTCCCTTCTTCTGACCCCAAAAACAAAGACTTCGAGTAGGACAACGATAAGTTAGATGAGTTTGAATCCACATGCAAGGGGATTGATCAAACAGGGTGTGAAAACTGCAAAAATCTACAGTAGTAAACTCGTGTGAAGGTAGCATTATGCTATGTCTGATTAATCGTTTTAAGTGTTTCTGTTGTCAATTCCAATTCTAAGGTTCCTTCTTCCTCCTTGAGCACGCTAATCGTGTGAGTATCCTCTTCACTTTATTTCAGGAACCTCAGAAAGCTGAAATACTTGAAGAACTTCCATCAGTTTGACCTTCACTTCAAGAAGCATTGCGAAGAAGGGAAGCTACCAAATTATGTGGTTGTGGAGCAAAGGTATTACGACCTGTCCATCATACCTGGGAATGATGATCACCCTTCTCATGATGTCTCTCAAGGTCAGAAATTTGTCAAGGAAGTGTACGAAGCTTTGAGAGCCAGCCCTCAGTGGAATGAGATCTTATTCCTGATAACGTATGATGAACATGGTGGTTTTTACGATCATGTTCCAACTCCCGTGGATGGTGTCCCCAGCCCAGATGGCATCATCGGTCCTGATCCATACAAGTTTCAGTTCGACCGTCTTGGGGTTAGAGTCCCGGCCATCTTCATTTCTCCATGGATTGAGCGTGGAACAGGTTTGCATGAGTTCTTGTACGTGGATTTCTGTCATCGTAAATAATAATATGAAACGGCTAAATTATTCTTGAGACTATTTATAAATTAGAGAACATAGCTCAGATTCTGGAAACTGGGAAATACTAGATATGTGTCCCATGGAAGCCCTAAAACATTCGGCTAACTGTGTGTTCGAATCCTAAAACCTTATAAAAAATGCACAATCATGACTATGTTCTGTGCATTTCTCAGAAAGATCGTGACATCATTGATCAAAATTCAATGTATAGAACTTAGTTGTGCAGTAATCCAAAAGTGTTGTAGCTGCACTAAATACTATATCTCCATTTTCATGGTCGAACAAGATTGGTGAAAGCAAAGTAACTACAAAAATAACTATAGTAGTCTTCAAATGATCAACTTTTTTGTGCTTTAAACTGAAAATGGGAGATCTAACTCGCTATTTTTGCTTGGAAAATCGCATAGTTTTGCATAAGCCGAAAGGACCGTATCCTACCTCACAGTATGAGCACTCCTCAATAGCAGCAACGGTGAAAAAGATCTTTAACTTGAAGAATTTCCTGACAAAACGCGATGAATGGGCGGGCACCTTTGAGGTGGTCTTGAACAGAGGCAGTCCAAGAACAGATTGTCCAGGTAATCTCCAAATCATACATCAACTTCTCCACATTTTTTCGAGTACTTTCACCTCTACTTGAGTACTAAAAGCTTATACATTTGCAGTGACATTATCCGATGCTGCGAAATTAAGAGAAGCCGGAGCTAAAGAAGATGCAAAGCTAAATGATTTTCAACAAATCCTGGTGCAAATGGCTGCGACGTTGAATGGGGATTACAAAAAGGACATCTATCCGGACAAGCTAGTGGAGAACATGACCGTCGGTGATGCTGCTAAGTACGTAAAGGATGCACATGAGACATTTTGTGATCACTGCAATAAAGCCATAGAAAGTGGTGCGGACGAAGATGAGATTGTTGTTCTGGGAAAGAGATCAACCAGAGGAACGACCAAAAACTTTGCTCAAAAGTTATTTTCCTGTATAATCTGCGATAACTGACAAATCCACTATTCGGCAATGTTATGCTTTTTTACTTATTTGATTCGTGTCTCTCATCTGGAGCATATTACTGGCAAATCCATTATTTGGTATTAAATTTTTCCACAAATGATTTGGAATTTTCGTTAAGATTGTTCACATCTCAAATTTCGTCCTCAATCCTAAAATTTTTGTAAGTTTGATTTAGGTTGATCAAGATTTGACCAATGATGGACCGATCATATACAAGACAAAACAAAGTCCTTTGAAATCCATATTACTACCTAGATCCGACTGTCAATTTTTTACCCTATGGGCATTCTCATCCGTTTTTGCAGTGTTCGGAATTTTGTGATTATCGGATTTCAATTGCATATAATGAAACTAGAGATCAGAAGCGCTCCAACGCATTATAAGTTGGGTCAATTAGATATTGGATGAGGAAGTTATCGCGGATCAAATCTCGGTCATATATTCCAATACTCAAGAAGGCTGGCTCTACAAATCAAACGTAGAGCTTTTGGAATTAAACAAAAATTCCAGACCCCTAAAAAGGTGGTAAATAATGATTTTTGAAAATGTTAGTCACTAAAACGAGGTCCGGTTCTTTACCAAAAAAAAAAAACGAGGTCCGGTTCATAAACTCGAGTCTTAGGCCTCTATATGGGCCAAAACCTTGCATTCGTGGATTCCCGATTTTACCTAAAAAAATTGGGCTCGTTGGAAATATCTGGACACGACTGTTCCAACGCTGCAAAAATCACGTGAAACGGAACATCGAACGCGAAAGTTGTGGGATCGGAAATTTGCATGACGTTTGCACACCTCTACCTTAGGCGGTCGCCTGGGTCTATAAATACCCCCCAATCTTCGTTCTTTCGATAGAGTGAGTCTTTGCCTTGTTATTACTCTCTTGAATTTCTTTTACTTTGATAGGGGTTTTTCCATTCGCTCTCCTTGCATGTTTTTTCTCTGTCTTCGTTGGGACCAAGGTTCTTGCACTCATGAGGTAAGTTTCTGATGCCCTCTAAAAATATATATTAAGCTGTGTTAGAATAATTAATTATTAAATCGAGCCTTCATCTAATAGCTTAAGTTTTTAGAACAGTTAAATGTGGTCCCATCAAATTTCACATGGTATCAGAGCTGAAAGTCCCGAGTTTAAATCTTTTCAGAACCCCATTTGCCTCTGTAATTGAATATGTCCACACTTAGTACTGAGAAAAAAAAAAGACTAGAATAAGCAAGAGGGAGAATATTTAAATAATTCAATATTAAACCACATTATTATCTAACAGCTTAAGTTTTTAGAAATTTTATATGGTCCCACCAAATCTCAGTAAATGAGAATTTGGGAACCATAAATGTATCAGGTAAACTTGTGAAGTGTACAATTTTGACTTGAATAAATTGGAATTGGAGGTCATGTGATTACAGCAGGCAGAATCAAGGAATCACGAATCAGAAGTGCCTGGATTACCTGACAAAGCAGTGGGCTTAGGTATAGATGAGCTAGAAGTACTAGATTCTTGAATAATGGAATAAATTGTGGATCGAAAATTATCTAATGATAGAGTAATTGATGAATGGTTGGAGGAATCCTCAATTGTAGCAGCAATAGTGGATGAGCGCACATGCGGACCTCTAAACCGAGATTGGTTCATTGTTCCCATAGATTGCTTAGGTTGTAGCTGATAACAATTGGATGCACGATGACCAGGTCGATGACAATGCATACAATAAGGCTTGCGACATGAGGAAGAACCAGAAGTGGTAAGAAATGCATCTGTAGGAGTGGAGATTGATAGAGTAGCGTTGTGCCATTAAAGTAACGAGTTGAGTCTCTTCGGTCGATAGCTTTGAGACAATTGGCTCAAGATGAGGTAAAGGATCTTGATGCATAAGTGAAGCTCGCACAGATTCAAACTATCATTAAGTACCATCAGAAATTGCATAACATACATACGATTGCGATATTCAACAAACATGCGGGCATTAGTAGTCAACTCCCATTAAGCCTCAGATAAGGTTAGCTGATCCCATATAGCATGCATAGAAAATAAAATGTCGTTAATAGACTAACCTGTCTTATGATGCACGCGATGTAAATTTCCTAACAATTGATATTGTTGAGCAATGTCTAATGTGGAATAACAACTAGCAAGAAGATCCCATGCTTCCTTTGTTGTATCTACGCGACCAAATTAAAGTTTGATAAATGGAATCAAAGTGTTTCGAATCCACGTGAGTATTTGATGATTCTTGCTATCCCACTCCTCTAAAAATTCAGCAAATCTATCATCAGCTTCACTAGTAGCTTGAATGGGCTTGCGAATATTTCCGGTGACATAGCTCCAAAGCCTACATCCTCTTAGAAAACTAGACATTTCTTGAGCCCAGAAGATATAGTTTGATCCATTTAAGATGGTATGAATGGGTACTAATACTTCTCATTTCTCCATGATATCTAATAAACTAGTATAAACCCAATATAATGAATTCCAAGAAAACTGGTATTTCCAAGGCTGGCCAAAAATGGATTCGGGACGTCAAAATACCTCGGAGCCAGTCTGAAAATGCCAAGAACCAAAAGAGATCGAACCACTCAGAAAATAGATAAACCGATCTGGTCAACGCCGGTCAACAGTCAAAGGAAAATGACACATGGCAGATAAGTGGCAGACACGTAATGCTGACTTGGCGATGACATCACCTCCTCAGCAACGCAGTGATCACTTGCGCGGCACACGGGCCCGTGGATCTTACGCACAGACGGCTTGAGTAGCGTGTGAAGGCATGTGTGGAGGTTTATGGCGATGCTGTTTGCTGGGTTGGACTTGTCAGCGGATGAGGAATCTGTTTATGGTGGCAGTTGTCATTAATATCCAACTAATGACTTTGAATAAGGCACTTATAGACAACGGCGTCAGTGGGTCCGTGACGCGACGGCGCATGGTGGCGTGTGTGGTGGCTACCAGAGTCTGTTGGTCATGAATTTTCAAGGTCCGACTCGTCCGAGCACAGTGAGTCTGATGATGGTGTTCATTTTTCGAAACAAGCAACAATATTAGTTGAACAACTATCAAGGGCGGCGGTTTGGTGATAAATGGATACCGGCGCGGCTGTGGCAATGTTGCTATAACACCGTATAACTCAATCACCGCTTGCCCAAAAAACAGTAGCTCTGATACCAAGTTAAGAATAAGCGGAAAAGAGAATTGGTGAATTTCTGTATATTTCTCTATACATATTACTGATGATACACAAGCCTATATATGGGTTGTTCTAGATAGCTATCTAAAGTAATATAATATTACAATATCAAATACAATTAATTAGAATCAATCTAGGAGGATGATAATATCTCTAGAAGATAACAAATTAATTTGGGAGAATAGCAATATTTCCAGAAGATAACAATATCTCTAACAAGATGTGGTGGTGCTCGTTTGAAATCATATATTTCAAAACCTTCTTATGTTGCCCACTTGAAAAGTCAGTAATGCATTTTTTTAGGTCATTGTAACGCAATATTAAATCTCGAGGTTTAGAATACGTCATTGTGGTGGCCTTTTAAAAGGTCAAAATTGTATATCTCAAATCCTAGAATATGCCGTGATGGGATCAGGCCATTACAATAGCCTGCAGTTGTTGATGAGAGAAACTTTATAGTTTGAAGGGGATATAAGGTGCTTAAAATGTGGAAGCGCTTAAATTGGAATACACCCTTTCATTTGTGAGCCAACATGGGTCATATACCAAAGGAATTGGGTTCATGCGTAGGATAGATCATTGCAATGAACTGGAGGTCAATAGCCAATGTCAATCACAATTCAAACCCAGGAATCGAGGCCCCTTGCATGTGATCATTCATTTCATGACCTAGAATTCAATTGTGATTTTGTTTTAACCTGGCCGAAAGGAAAATGTGTGTTTCTGCATGAATGTTACTATGTCCACCTCGTCTTGAGGCCCATTTCACTTATAAGTATCCCTCATTTCTGCTCATTGTGAGAGGAGATTAGAGGTCCAGGTCACGGTCCCAATCCCTGCGACTCTCCCTCGAAGTTCTCTGGGTTTGGTCATGGTTTTGACACTTTTCCAGGTTTCGCACTTTTGAGGTGAATCCCAACATCCTTGATTTCAATTTTGAATAGAAATGCATATAAGAATGTTGTAATGTTCGTTTAGAATTGTAGAATCAAAGTACATTGTTATTTTGTCCGTTTGAATAATTGTAAACCACATATTCTCATAACATAGTAATGCCGAGATGAAATCTCTAGTCTAAAAGTATGTCATTATGCTTCTAGGGCGTTGTAATGACCACTTTAAATCTTAGATCTGAATTAGGCTGTTAGGATGATGGCTATGTTGAAATTGCCTAAAATTACATGAAAGGCATTATTCAAAAACTCAAATTCAAAACCTCCACATAAATTTCAAATATTGCAATTGGAAATTCGATTTTGACTTCTAAGTCATTATCATGCCTTATTATATGTGTCTTTTCCATATCACACATCATGTACAACATATTTACGAAATGCACATTCACATATAATGGGGTCATCCGATACGAAAATTGATGGGACCTTTTCACCTAGTTACGTATAAGCCTAAGCTCCACTTACAAACTCTTTAAAGGAAAATGTACAATAAATTGAAATTAGGTCTTAATCAAGAAGTTGTGGTATCGAAATAGCGTTGTGGGGTGCTAATCCTTCTCCCACGTAATCGAACCCCCGGACCTCAGCCTCTAATTATCGCACTCAGACCAATCACCTTGCACATGTCTCTTAGGTAGTGTTTTTGTGACATGCAGAATTTTCTATATTCGTTGAAAAATATTATAATGTAAAATTGAGTGTTATTTAATTTGGAATTTCGGATGTCATGTAGGTTGCTAATTTTGTGAGGTGCAAAGGACAATTTTCTGCAACCGTAATCGCCTGGAGTGCGATGCTTTGAGATTAAATTGATAGATGTCAACATGTACAATGATGTCGTAGAGTGATGGTAGTTGGTTTATTGCCTTATTAGTTGTAGAAAGAAACTGATATGCCCAAAATATATATTTGATGATTTCCAAGTTTTAAATTTGTTGAATTGAGATTTTTCTAGCATCCAATGTTTATACTAATAATTTTATTCAAAATATTTTTTGAATTCACCGTAATTTAAAATGGACACTGATTTTCCTTGTTTTCGAACTGATTTATTAGATATTTTGATAACCTAATAAAGCATTTACTTTCGAAATCACATAGATGAACGATGTGTTATCTTTTAACTTGCGCCACCCCTCTTCATGCTCAACCAATTTATTAAACCACATGCTCATGGTGACATTGAATCTATTCTAGCTTTGAGATCATGCATTACATCACCAATTTTAACCTTAGCCCATTATTGCATTAATGATTCATGCCCTTTACTTGGCCGAAAAGGAGCTCTTCCAAAAAATTTTCTTGTAGCCAAACTTATTAAACCATTTGCACCCTAGCTCCTTTTAGGGCCACTTGAAGCATTCCTATTGGAGCGCACGTCTTTTCCACTTATAGGTCTGATGATTTTAACCTAATGACACTTACGCTTCTTTCTAAAAAACTCTTGAGTATTACCTTCGCCGAATAAGTGGGCCTTCAAGTGGCTCTTCAAGCTTTACAGTGGGAATCTCCACTCCATTAATTTTCAGTTACCAACTTTCTTCTTCAATCTTTTGTTTTCAAACCACACGAGTAAAGACGAAGGTCCCACACTCGTAATATCAAAATTTTAGTCTCAATCTTTCAAGTTTGGACACGGTGACCCAAAGTTTTAAATTGTCATGTCCTTATTTAAGGTAAGTGAAAACTCTAGGCGTTAAGTTAGCTTTATTGACTTAGCACTTTTGACTTGATTGATTGTTGTCGTTAATTTTCGTGTTGGTTAAATTTGATGGAAGGTATGAATAAAACTAAGTAATGGTGTGATTGGATATTGGAATGATTTGATATGTTTTGATAAGTGCTTACATGCTTAGATATTGTAATGATTTGATTTGTTTTGATGAGTATTTATATGCCTAAAAGGTGTTTGATTGATTTTCCTTGAAGTGTGGTAATATGTTGTAGTTGAAAATGATAAATCTAGACTTCAAACTAATATTTTTGTGATTTCATACTCACCGTCACTGGTAATATTCACCTTAAACTCATTGAGTATATTTACTTGTTTGAGTCTGAGTATATTCATTTATCAGAGTCTGAGTACATTCACTAGTCTGAGTCTAAGTATATTCATTCGTGTGAGTCTAAGTATATTTATTTATCTGAGTCTTATTCGCTGCCTAAGTATGAATAACTCTCTGAGTCTGATTCGCTTTTTGAGTCTGATTTTCTTTATGAGTCTAATTACCTACTGATCTGATTCACGTCCTAAGTAAGATCACGTGTTGCTTTTTACTCGATTGTTTGACTAATGCATTTCATTACTTTGAGGAATATGTGATGAAGCATGAAGGTGGGTATAAGAATTAAAAATGTTTACTTTTCATTGAAAAATGGAAGGAATAAACGTTTTATTATTAGGGTAAATACCACAAAAAATTTCAAATTAATACACTTATGATAAATTTACTCCAAATGAATTTTTTGACCACCAAAAACCCCAAACTAGTACACTTGTGATAAATTTACTCCAAATGAATTTTTTGACAAACAAAAACCCCAAACTAGTCACTTGTGACAAATTTACCACAAACTAAGTTTCTAACCACCAAAAACCCCAAACTGATACATTTGTGACAAATTTACCCTCCATTAAATTGGATTAATACTACAAAAAATCACGAACTAATAAACCTGTGACAAACGGAAGGGTGAAACCTCAAATTGGTACACCCATCAACTACCACATATCATTAAACTCAACAATTTCATTGTTAAATTTAATTAAAACTAATAGAGGGTAAATTTATCACAAGTGTACCGGTTTAAAATTTTTTGTGGTCAAAAAATTAATTTGGGAAAATTTGTTCACATGTGTACTAGTTTGGGGTTTTTCGTGACATTAACCCTTATTATTATGGTGTGAACATTAAAAGGCATAATGAGAAAGGAAAAGCGGTAAGCTTGTAATCATCATCCTTCAAGTATGTGATTATGAAAAGGGTGAGAACATGTTATGCACTTAATGTCGATTGTTGTAATGAATATTTACTTCATTGTTGATGCAAGAAAGATCGATGTTAACTTGTGCATGAGAACAACATAATTTTGTCATCCATAAATTAAAAGGTGATGATGCCCCGTATGTTGAGATGACCTGCTATGTGACTGAGATGCCTTGTGGAGTGTTACGAGATGCCACCGGAGTCGAGATGCCCTGTTGTGTGATCGAGATTCCCCTGTGGAATTTTACGGGATGCCTCAAGAGTCGAGATGTCCCATAAGTTGAGATGCCCCAGAATGCCTAGGGAGTCGAGCTATCCTGCTGTGTGATCAGGATGCCCTGTAAGTCTGGATGCTCCGGGAGTGTTCAGGAGGAGAAGTAACAATGAATATAATACATGTTTATGTGTATGCATATATTCACACGTTGTTAATTGGTGGTAGCCTTGCATCATAATGTGTTATACCATCCACATGCAATTGAGTGAAATAATATAGTGCAATGTTGTTATAATATTACTTGGCTAAGCATGACAGAAAAGATAAAACAATATATATGTACTCAGCATACATGCTTGTTTGTTATGTGTTCACTAGGTTGAGTGGTAACGTGATTTTCTAACTTAAACCTTGAAATTTCATTTATTAGGCTTTGGCTCACTCATTTATTTTTCAAACGTGTAGGATGGATCCATCTCATGCACCATGCTTTGGAATAACCTTATATATAGAATGAGAATATCAAGATATACTTGTTCTAGGATATAATCCAGTATATGTTAAGTATAGTTCCACTGTCTGGGTGGATGTAGGGCTAATCGAGTTTCTCCCTCATTGTTTCATCGCATGGTATGTCGACATTAATGGTGAGATGCATGGATCTTTAAGAGGGTTTGATTGTCCTCCTGGACACAGCAATGGAGAGAAATGAGATGACGATAAAGGCCACCAACCGCTAAGAATGGATGGTGGTTTGGTTATTGTATATGGTCACTTTTGGGATAGTGTGGGAGTAATGGTGCTAGTTAACGTAACCCATTTTCCCAGGACTTTTGTATTTTGTATTTTGTTTCAATGATGTAGTAAACCTGTAAATTGATGTTTTATATAAATAAAGTAGCATAAATATATTAATTATACTTGTGTGATTTTCTTGTACGAGATATTGTTGAGAAAATTTTATTGAGCTTCCGCATTCCATTACTGAATAAAGGATATGATTAGAAAGGATACGTGTCATGCGTGACGTTCTGGAGAGTCACAATTTTTCCCTAAAATTGCTTAAGTATTTTTGGGTGAAATTGTTCAATCAATCCTAAACTTATTATATAAACTCCAATTTACTCTTTAATCTTCACGTGAAATTCCAATGTGGTCCTTGTTAATACTTAACTTTTAGCAACCCAGTTAGTTGTTCATTGCATAAAGAATTAGAAATCGATACTCGTGCCTAGACAAAAAATTAGTTAAATCGCATATAGATTAGGAGCATTTGGATTAGTATTTAGGCCCATATAACTACATTTGCATTAGAATGGCGGCAGATGGACTCGAGTGAATGACTCTTAACTTAATGAAATTAGATGAAACCCACATTCAAGAAAATTTTTGGCCAAGCCCATGAACTTTAGAGCTGAAATTTTCATTGGAAAACGTCAAGTTGGAAAGTATTGATTTATTAATCTGGATATTATCATGATTTAAATTGAACAAATTGATTTGATATTATCACAGATTACAAGAGATATTGCAATATCTTCTTCGAATCAAAATAGGAAATAATTGCAAGCAAAAACACCCTACACTTTACCTATAAATACATTCATTAAGGGTTCATAAGGAGGAGGCCACACCACTTACATACACGGCCACAGTAGAGAGTTTGGCGCATTGAGAGGAAAACTCATTGTGGGGGAGCTTCCTGAAAAAAAAATGGAGGGAGAGAGAGAGAAAAGAAAAGTATAGAAAATGGCCTAATACCCAAAAAAACCTCAAACTTTAGCTTTTGTCCCATTTTTATCTTTTGTCTCATAAAAAATCTCCAACTTTAGGTTATGTCATAATTCTACCCTAAACTTTGTTTTGTCCCATAAAAAACTCTCAACTTTACGTCATGTCCCAATTTCATCCTAAACTTTTTTTTGTCCCATGAGAAACCTCCAACTTTTGATTTTGTCCCAATTTTACCGTCCAATCTCAATTATACTGTAAAATTTTTACAATCTCATAAAAACCACAAAATTTTACTTGAGTTACAACTCTAACTCTATTAACCCTCCATCCAAAATTTCTCATTGACAACCAAGAGATAAAAATCTCTCAAGCAAGAGCTGTCCAAGTGTCCCAAGCGCTCTCCGATCACGAGAGATGGAACATTCTCAAGCATGAGAGATTGATAAGCGCAAAATAATAAAGTTGATTTTTTTTATGAGATAAAAAAAGTTTAGGGTAAAATTGGTATTGAATCTAAAGTTGAGGGTTTTTTATGAGAAAAAAAAGTTTAGGGTAGAATTAGGACTTGACCTAAAGTTGAGGGTTTTTTATGGAATAAAAAAAGTTTAGGGCAGAATTGGGATATAACCTAAAGTTGGAGGTTTTTTATAAGACAAAAGGTAGAAATGAGACAAAAGCTAAAGTTTGAGGTGTTTTTGGATATTAGGCGTATAGAAAAGAGGGGGGGGTAGGTGTTTGGGGTCTTCACAGAGCAATTTTTACCTAAGCTTAGGGCAACCAAGAGATAAAAATCTCTCAAGCAAGAGCTGTCCAAGTGTCCCAAGCGCTCTCCGATCGCGAGAGATGGAACATTCTCAAGCATGAGAGATCTTCACATAGCAAAATACTAAAGTTGATTTTTTTTTATGAGATAAAAAAAGTTTAGGGTAAAATTGGTATTGATTCTAAAGTTGAGGGTTTTTTATGAGAAAAAAAAAAGTTTAGGGTAGAATTGGGACTTGACCTAAAGTTAAGGGTTTTTCATGAAATAAAAAAAGTTTAGGGCAAAATTAGGATATAACCTAAAGTTGGAGGTTTTTATGAGACAAAAGGTAAAAATGAGACAAAAGCTAAAGTTTGAAGTGTTTTTGGATATTAGGCGTATAGAAAAGAGGGGGGGGGGGGGTAAGGTTATTGGAGAGTGGAGAGCACACGCTTGAGGTCTTCACAGAGCACTGCACACAGTCACGCACACAAAGGGAGAAGACGTCCGCGAAGACTGCTTCGCTCAACGCCGCATCAAACTTCCAAGCGATTTCATTAAGTTTTGACAGGTTTTCCGGCAATTCTAGTCATGCTCGCAGTGCCCAGACCAGCCAACGAGCGCCCAGCGATTCCAGACAAGTTCCTTCAATTCCGAAGAATGTTTTCTAAGATCTCCGGACTTAAGATCTATAGGTTTCGTTTGACCAGTTCCTTTACAGGTGTAGTTAGGTAGTAAATGAGTTCCTCATCACTATCTAAGAGTTCAGGTGTTCAATCGATATAGGTTTTCTAGATGTATTGATGAAACTCCGGCATGGTTTTAAGTGTTTGATTATTTGCATATCTTGGTTACCCGAACCTCGTGCACTTAAATAGTAAATGACCGTCCCATCACTATTTAAGACTTTAGGCGTTCAATCGATTTAGGTGTCTTACATTGATTGATGGCAACTCTAGAAAGCTTTTCTTCGACATAATGAGCGAAACAGTCCCTACGGTATAAAGGAGTACGATTTTGTATGAACAAACGACCCAGGTTACCTGCCCAGAATTCTCTTAAGAATGATAGAGGAGTTGGAGAAGATAGTTGTCATGCCGCCTTCTTCCTTGAGTCTATCAAAACGAGACAGATATGTCGAGGGTGAAAATGTGGGGGCTTGATTTCTAGGAGCCATTGAAGTTTTGAATGAACTCAAACGGGGATTCAGATCAGAGCAAGCTAGATAGGAAAATGTTTTGTTTCGAGGTTGAAGACGAAGTGCAAGTGAAAGTAAAAATGAAAATAGGATCTTGCCAAATATTTATTCATTGCCAAAAAGAGAAATGGTTCAAAAGCGTTAATTCAGAAATATGCCAATGACGTCTCCAGTTTTTATGGGGCAAACATAAAGTTACTATTAAACTATGTAGTTCGAAACATCAGAGGTATAATATAGATCGCATTATGCTTTTTGAGAGGGAATCCTTTGTACCTTTTCAAATATTTAAAAGAATAAAATGGGCATATATTAATGCCTAAAAAAAAGCCAAGTCCATTTAATTAACATGACTCCAACTTGAGTAAATATAGAGCTTGATGTTAAGTATGATTTGATTATCGATGAGTTACTTATAGTTGAAACACTTGGAGGAGACAAGGATTGTCAATGACCATAATATAGCTGTTGACATATGACACCGATTGATCGACGGTTATCACTTAGCAAATTTGGCTAGGGTGTGTTTGTTTTGCGGAAAACTCAATGATAAAAGAAAATACTTTCCGAGAAAGTATTTTCCAGAAATACGATTAGTTTTTCTACGTTTGGTGATAGGTAATCGAAAATGTTTTCTGGTATTTGCATATCATTTGAAAAATAATTTCAATCTCATGATTTTATCTCAGACAAAAAAAAATTCAAGTATTTTAATATTTTTTTAAAAAATTTTGATATTTTAATTATTTTTTCTTTTCTTTTTTGAAAAACTCGAATATTTAATTATTTTTTATTTTTATTTTTATTTTTTATAAGGAAAGTGGTATTACTTTCTGGAAATGACTTTCTGGAAAGTCTGTTTGAGAATGGTACATCTTTCGGTATCCCGCACGATCCAAGGACGTTCTTTGCTTCGGGCACCACACAAACACCTTTCCCTTCATCACACACGTGAACATCATAAATGGGGCATATCACACACGTGAACATCATAAATGGTGGCATAGGGCAGACGACACCGACTCGACCAGGCGACACGTCCTAAAAGTCAACTCTAGAAAATGGCGTCGCTCTGTTCTTGAAGAGTCAAACATTTCTGAACCCAATCGTGACTAGAGATAAGCATAATCCGGATGGGTGACATTTAAGGATTGATTCTAAAAAATTAAAATTGAAAATAACCTGTTAATTCCGTGAATCCACCAAAGAGCCTGTCCAGATCTTGGCCCAGTTCTTCAACCTTCACAGGTCTGCATTCGAGACCTACCTATTTCAACCTAGGTATGCAGGTCGAAATTGAACGGAGCAGGCAGGACCCTACCCCCACATGCCTCTTTCTTCTGCCCTTTTCTTCCCTTTTCGGGAGTGATGAGCCATGCTTGCTTGCATCGCACGCCTGCCTATTCAAAGACCAGTTTCATTGGCGGAACCAGAAGTCCAGAGTCATGGTGGGAGCCCTAGAGCTACACATCTGGTTTGGAGCTCGTTGGGATATGGCGAGCCTTGAGCTCTCGCGAGGCTAGTGAGGCCTCGCTACAAAGTCGAGGCTCGCTAGCGCGAGGTCGACGAGTTCAAGCTCACCAGATCCCGGCCAACCTTGACCTCTCGCCAGCAAGCCTCGAGCTCACAAGAGGCCAATGAGGCCTCAACGTGAAGTTGAGGCTTGTCGGCACAAGGTCAGCAAGCTCGAGCTTGCCAGATCCTGGCCGGCCTTGACCTCAAGCTGGCGAGGCTAGTCAGGGCTCGGATAGGGCTGGTGAGTCCCCGGCCCTACCCGTGGCTTGTCACTAACCGTCGCCAAGGCCGGCAACTAGTGGAGGGAGGAAGAAGGAAAATGGAAGAGAAAAGAAAAAAGGAAAAAAAAAAGAAAAAAAAAAGAATAGAAGAAGAAAAGAAAAAGACAAGAAAAAAAATATTAACAAAATCAAGATAAGCAATTTCGGAAAGTATTTTCACTTTCTTAATTTTATACATGAAATTTTTCTTTAATTGAAAAGTGTTTTCGGTTGACTAATCATTTTTTGCAAACCAAACGGGGGAAAATTTGAAAAACGGATTCCAGAAAAATACTTTCTCTCAAACAAACACACTCTAAATGTTGAATATAAAGAAACTGAAGAAAGAAGATAAAGTGAAGATGCCAATGGAAAATGAGGATATCAATTGATGGTTAAGCCCGATGGCAACTAAGGAGTTATATTGCTTGTGGATAAGGTCGATGTGCAATCATGGAGCCCAAAGTTATGGAGATGTGGGTGTAACTATTGATTTGAATATCAACCACTTATAGGTGGTTATATCTTGTTGTAGGCTATACAAAGCCGTGTTGAATTGTTGTAAAACGGATACAATCACCAACGCAAACTTTGGTATTTTCTCGGTTTCAATTTATTAATTTTTCAATTTTCAGTACTTGTATTTACTTTTCCTTTAGCTTTGATTGTTTTTTTATCCTTGTTACGCAATTTACTTTCTATTTGAATTGTCACTAAACCCGATTCAATAAAACGAAATGTCAACCTTTGGTGAAAAGGTATTTCACTAATTGGGTCAATTCCCAGCGAAATATCAACCTTTAGTGAAAAGTGTTTAGGTGTTGAATCGATCTAGGTTTCCTAAATTGATTTACATGACTCTAGTATGGTTATAAGTGTATGATTATTTGCGTATCTTGATTAATTGAACCTCGTGCTAAGGTGGTAAATGACTTCTCCATTGAATGGTGGCAACTCTAGTATGATTTCCTATGTTTTTCCTATGTTGATTGGTGGCGACTCTAGACAGTTTCAAGCTTTTGATCATCTGTATGTCTTGATTACCCGAACCTACAATTTGGAAAATTAATAAAAATCGAGGTGCTGCTTAGCTGGCAACCCTTAGTTTACAAAATTCAATCTGAGACTCACATAGATCAGGGAACAGCAGGCAAGCATTCAACTTCAGGATTGTTAAATTATGTTATCGATCGCTTGTAACTCTATTGATTTCGATTAACACTCTACCAAGGAGATGGAGAGGTACTCCAAAAATTTGAAAGAACCGGCTCTACGACAAAGTGAGTTTGAAAAACATTTTCTCCGCGGAAACATTTTCAATGTGCCCGGATAAATTTATGTTTTTCAAAAGGAGAAACCAGTTGTACCGGATCGAGAATATGGATCGAGCATATGACTTTCTTGATCCGCTATAAGCTAATTTCTCGGTCATCGCTATCTGAGAATTGAGAGGTTTTACGTGGCCATTGAACTGCTTAAAATAATCTCCGATGGTGTGACATGGACCGACTGGCCTTTCTTGCTCGGCTTCGAAACCGGCGATGCACACGGCACACAGTTAAACTAAGGAAGGTATATGCTTTATTCTGTTGGCATCTCTTGTTCCAATTCAAAAGGACAGCTTTGATTAGGACTCTTAGTTTCCTCTTCTTCTTCTTTTTTTAAGGCATTTTCAGCTCTTGGGATACGAAGGAGCGCCATGCGATTGGGTGTTCACTGGACAGCGATCGGCCCAACGACTAGTTTGATTTTGTGGGAACATACTTCAAGCAAGCACAGATCGAGCGTACCGTGTCAAAATTAATCACATTCAAGAATTTATCGGATGGAAGCCTGTTTGGTATTGCTTTCTGGCAACTGTTAGAACTGTTTGGTTTTAGTAGTTTCGAGTAAAAGGAACTTTGAACCCTGCGCTGAGGGTTTTGCAAGAGAGATGAATACTTCGAATATTAAGACCGTCTTATAACATATTGGGCAGATTCTTACTATTAGATGCAAGAATGTGTGAATCGTTTATTTAAATATCTACTTAAAGTTTAATTTGTAATCTACCCTTTGCATGCCTAACGATTTACCCGGAATATATCATCCTTTCGGCGCCTTTGCCCCATCTTTTTTTTCTTATATATCAAGTAAGTATATGAACCTTAATTTGATTGTTCGTGCAACATATTGATATGCACAAGAGAGTAGCCAATCTTTGATTCGGTTAATTTTCAGGAATGCATGCAAGTTGCCTTATCTATGTGATTAATCCAATTAAAATATAGGATTGATACTATGGAAAACCCTACACCAATACACATGTAACAAATTTACTCCAAATTAATTTTTTGACCGCCAAAAACCCCAAACTGGTACACTTGTGACAAATTTACCAAACACTAATTTTTTTACCACCAAAAACCTCAAATTAGTGCATTTGTGACAAATTTACCTTTTGTTAAATTAGATTAACATCACGAAAAATCATAAACTGTTACACATGTAACAAACGGAAGGTAAAACCCCAAATTGATACACCCGTCAACTGCCACATGTCATCCAACTCAAAAATTTGACGGTAAAATTTAACGAAAACTAACGGAGGATAAGTTTGTCATGAGTGTACCAGTTTGGGATTTTTGGAGGTCAAAAAATTAATTTGGAATAAGTTTATCATAAGTGTATTAGTTTAGGTTTTTTTGTGACATTAACCCTAAAATGCTTTGAATACTAATTGTGAAAAATACGTATCTATCAACTTCTAATCAATAAACATCACTTCTCGTTCAAATATGGGGCTATTCAATGTAAACATCATTCTAGTTTCACACTCATTTCTTGTTCCTTTCTATAGGTGCCTACTACTTCAAGAGATTTAATGGGACAAGTTAAGTGATTGAAAATGTAAAAACACCAGATAGACTAAGAGTATCTATCTCACTAATCATTAATACCGCATATAATAATGCCTCTCATAATTTAAAATTACCAAACTTGATCGTTAGCTCATCAACGGCAATAGAGAAATATAAAGCTTTTGGATACACACATCAACATGGTACATGATATTATCAATACGAAAGATAATTTCTTGAAATTCATGCTCTATGGATTGCGACGCCGATTGTTTTCACAATCTTATAATAATTCCCGGACGAATTAAACTCCTAATATAATATTAAAAAATCTAGTGTAAGCAGATCTGAGTTCCCCGGTTCCTTCGCGAGCTTCCTTATATATAATTAAACAATCTTCACATCATAGCCGTTGTATAAAGAAGAGACGAGAGAGACACACCAATAGACCAACCAAAACGCGCGATAATGGCTTCCGGGGCAAACACCTCGTACCCCATCAAGACGGTGGTCGTTCTGGTCCAAGAGAACCGCTCATTCGATCACATGTTGGGTTGGATGAAGTCCCTCAACCCCAAGATCGACGGCGTGACGGGCCAAGAGTCCAACCCCTTGTCCACGACAGACCCGGACTCCGACCGCGTCATGTTCGGCAACAGAGCTGCCTATGTGGACCCCGACCCAGGCCACTCGATCCAGGCCATCTATGAGCAGGTCTTCGGCGAGCCGTGGAGCGAGGAATCCGCCTCCAAGAAGCTTGCTCCAAGGATGGAGGGTTTCGCTCAGAACGCAGAGCGGGTCAAGAAGGGGATGGCGGAGACAGTGATGAGCGGGTTCGCGCCAGACTCAGTCCCGGCCTACAAGGAGCTGGTGAGCGAGTTCGCGGTGTGCGACCGGTGGTTTGCATCGGTGCCCGCATCGACGCAGCCGAACCGGCTGTTCGTGCACTCGGCAACGTCGCACGGCGCAACGAGCAACGACACCCTGAATCTCCTCGAAGGGTATCCGCAGAAGACGATCTTCGAGTCAATGGACGAGGCCGGGTTCACATTCGGGATCTACTACGAGTATCCTCCGGCCACTCTCTTCTATAGGTACGTCCTTAGAAGCCCTTTTCAGTTATATCATTCATGTATCGAACAAGCATCAATCACAATATTATACAAGTATGAGGTATAATACATAATCACTATATAACACTCACAGAAATAACTATTGAAATGGGTAGACAAGGACATCACACCTCGAAAGCACTAAGAATCGTTTTTTCTCGAAATGTCATTGGTACTTCTCACCTACCTTGTGGCATTAAGAGTACTATCATGTGACATTTTCAGGATGATTAAATTTCCCTTTCGTGTATATGTGAAAATAATATAACGCGAAAGCTTAAGGCATTGGGTGACACACATGTACACATTAAGAAGAAAACCATGAATCAATGACCGACCATTTCGTACCTTTTCCCACGGGCAAGTCGGAATGGTTTTATAAGACTGCCTTGACACATGTACTCATCCTTATGGGACGATGTTTGTTGTATGTGCTCCTCGAAGCTTACTAAATAACATGAAAGTCCCTTCTGAGGCGAATTCCGGTCCCTCCTTATTCGAGATGTGCTCTTGAAAGATCTTCCTCGCCCAAGGATCCCAGATGAGGGAACCCTAAGAGAGCCGCTGGCTCCAATTACCGTCCATGATCCATAACTAGATCTAACCAATTGTCCATCACACCTCCTTTACGTTCTTGACAGCCCATCTTTGCCTTAGTAGAGTCTTTTAGTGGCATGTTTCGGTCCTCTTCGTACTCTTTTGGAATCAAGTTAGTCAAAGGTCAGGAGTCGAGTGGGACAATGATAAGTTAGATGAGTTAGAATCCACATGCAAGGGGATTGATCAAACAAGGTGTGAAAACTGCAAAAATCTATTGTAGTAAACACATGCGAAGGTAGCATTATGCTATGATTGATTAATAGTTTGAGTGTTTGTGTTATTAATTCCATTTCTAAGGTTTCTTCCTCCTTGAGCGCGCTAATTATTTGAGTAACCTCTCCACTTAATTTCAGGAACCTCAGAAAGCTGAAATACTTGAAGAACTTCCATCAGTTTGATCTTCACTTCAAGACACATTGTAAAGAAGGGAAGCTACCAAATTATGTGGTTGTGGAGCAAAGGTACTTCGACCTGTCCATCTTACCTGGGAATGATGATCACCCTTCTCATGATGTCTCTCAAGGTCAGAAATTTGTCAAGGAAGTGTACGAAGCACTGAGAGCCAGCCCTCAGTGGAATGAGATTTTATTCCTGATCACGTATGATGAACATGGTGGTTTTTACGATCATGTTCCAACTCCGGTGGATGGAGTCCCGAGTCCAGACGGCATCATCGGTCCTGATCCATACAAGTTTCAGTTTGACCGTCTTGGGGTTAGAGTCCCGGCCATCTTCATTTCTCCATGGATTGAGCGCGGAACAGGTTTGCACAAGTTCTCAAACGTGGATTTCCATCATTGTAGATAATGATCTAGAACGGCTTAATTATTCTTGACATTATTTATAAATTGATGAAAATAGCTCAGATTATGGAAACTGGAAAGTACCAGATATGTGTCCCGTGGAAGCCCTAAAACATTCTGCTAACTGTGAGTTCAAATCCTAAAACCTCATAAAAAAAATGCAAAATCATGACTATGTTCTGTGCACTTCTTAGAAAGATCATGACTTAATTGATCAAAAGCTAATGTCTAGAACTTAGCTGCGCAGTAATCCAAAAGTGTAGTAGCTGAACTTTACACATTGTCCCCCATTTTCATGGTCGAACAAGATTGGTGAAAGCAATGTGCCTACAAAAATAACTACAGTATTCTTCAAATGATCAACTTTTTTGCGCTTCAATCTGAAAATGTGAGATCTAACTTACTCTTTTTGCTTGGAAAATCACATAGTTTTGCATAAGCCGACATGACCATATCCTACCTCGCAGTATGAGCACTCCTCAATAGCAGCGACGGTGAAAAAGATATTTAACTTGAAGAATTTCCTGACAAAACGCGATGAATGGGCGGGCACCTTTGAGGTGGTCTTGAACAGAAGTAGTCCAAGAACAGACTGTCCAGGTAATCTCCGAATCATACATCAACTTCTCCACATCATTTCGAGTACTTTCACCAAAACTTGAGTACTAAAAGCGTATACATTTGCAGTGACATTATCCGATGCTGCAAAATTAAGAGAAGCCGGAGCTAAAGAAGACGCAAAGCTAAATGATTTTCAACAAATCCTGGTGCAAATGGCTGCGACGTTGAACGGGGATCACAAAAAGGACATCTATCCAGACAAGCTAGTGGAGAACATGACCGTCGGCAAAGCTGCTAAGTACGTGAAGGATGCACATGCGACATTTTGTGATCACTGCAATAAAGCGATAGAAACTGGTGCGGAAGAAGACGAGGTTGTTCTTCTGGGAGAGAGATCGACCAGAGGAACGACCAAAAACTTTGCTCAAATGTTATTTTCCTGCATAATCTGCGATAACTGACGAATCCATTATGTGGCAATGTTGTGCTTTTCTGCTTATTTGATTCATGTGCCTCATCTGGAGCATATTACTGGCAAGTCCATTATTCGGCAATAAATTATTCCACAGATGATTCGTAATTTTCGTTAAGATTGTTCACATCTCAAATTTCGTCTTCGATCCTAAAATCTTTTTAAGTTTTATATACGGTTGATCAAGATTTGACCTCTGATGGACCGATCATATACAAGACAAAACAAAGTCCTTCGAAATCTATAATACTATCTCGATCCGACAGTCAATTTTTGACCCTATGGACATTATCATCAGTTTTTCGCAGTGTTGGGAATTTGTGATTATCGGGTATCAATTGCACATAATGAGACTAGAGATGACAAGCGCTTCAACACAACAAAAGTCGGGTTAATTAGATATTGGATGAGGAAGTTATCGCCGGTCAAATCTCGGTCAAATTTTTCCAATTAGCGAAAAGGCCCTGGAGCACAAAATCACACCTGGAGGTTTTGGAATTGAACGAAAATTTCCAGACCTCTAAAAGGTAGTATGATTTTTGAAAATGTTAAGTCACCAAAACGGCGTCCGATTCATAAACTCGAGTCTTAAGCCTCTGTATGGGCCAAAACCTTGGATCCGTAAGTTCCAATTTTAGTTATAAATATTGAGCTCTGGGGAAATATCTCGACATGACTGTTCCAACTTTGCAAAAATCACATGAGTCGGATGATCGAATGGGAAAGTTAAAAGGATCAGAAATTTGCATGCTTCAAGCTGACGTGTGCACACCTCGACCTGAGGTGGCCGCCTCGACCTTTAAATATCCCCAATTTTCATTCTTTAGATTTGTTGGGTCTTTGCCTTTTTACTACGTACTATCTTGAATTTCTCTTATTTTAATAGTGGTACTTCCGTTTTCTCTCGTCTCGAGTTATTTCCTCGACATTTCATTGGAACCAAGGTTTTTGCGCTCTTGAGGTAAGTCCCCATTGCCCTCTCTTCAAATTTCAAATAAAAATATACGTTAAGATGTTGTGATGCTCGTTTAGAATCATAGATTTCAGAATACATTGTTATGTTGCCCGTTTGAAAAGTCAATAATGCATTTTTTTGGGTCGTCGTAATGTCGATCTTAAATCTTAAGGTTTAGAATATGTCATTATGCTACCCGTGTAAAAAGTCAAAAACGCATTTTCTTAGTTTGTCGTAATGCTAAAATGAAATCTCAAGTCCTAGAATGTGTCGTTCTGCTACCGAATTATGTAGGTTCTTAGACCTTCATAATGACTGCTTTGGACCTTAGATGCGGAATTAGGCCATCATAGTGTTGGCTATGCTAGAATGCAACGTGCAGTTGTTGATGATATAAACTTTGGCTGTGTTTAGTCTTCTAGATAAAAGTCAGGATATGATATGTTTTATCCTATTTAGTGTTTGGTAGCTGTCCAGGACAAGATAAACGGAATATGGGGGATATAGCTAGGATAAAAAAATCCCAGGGAGATTGGATATAGCCAAATAGGATTTCTCAAGAGAGTGGCATACAAGAAGAATTATGTTTTTCCCACAACCACCGCCTCTCTTCCACGCCTAGCTGCCTCTCCGCCATACCCAACTACCTCTTCGGCAGCGGTGACCGTCAAGTGTGGCCTTGAACTTGAGTGGAAACGTCACAATAAAATCTACCAAAGCAAAGATTGCAATGCAATGGGAGTGACAACCTAATAAAATCAGCTACCTTTATGAACGAATTGGCCATAGTACTGGGATGGTCAGGTCGTGGTGAAGAGCTTGATGGGCAGGACCGATCAGGAGGCGACTACATCAGGTCCAAGTCATAGCAATGGTAGGATTGGGTGGTGAACGGAGGCGAGGCTGTTAGTGAGAGATGGTCGAAGATGGAGACATTTGTGGGAGTTCCTAGCAAGGGGCAAGACTAATATGAAGCAAGGAGGCACGGCCCAAATCTAAGGACGGCACCAAGACAATGGTGCTCGCTTGGCATGGTGAGGACTTGCCGGAAACCGAGTGAAGCTACAGCGGTGAGAGCTAGCCGCATCATTGAATGGGAAAATTCCAATTAAGGACCCCAAGTGGGGTCAAATTCTCAAAAAATGATCTAAAGTGAATATTGTGTTAAATAAGGGTATGAAGTGCTCAATCAATCTCAAATAAGGATCCGAAGTGCCTAAAAAGTCTCAAATAAAGACCTGGGTCCCTGGCCGGCCAAAATACCGGCCAGCCGGCGAGAAAGTTATTGTTCCGGCACCGAAACAGTAACTTTTTAATTTTTTTAATTTTTTTGTTTTTCCTTTTCTGTTTTTTTTTTATTTTCTTCCTCCACCGGCCTCAGGTGAGGCCACCCTCGCTTGGGTTGGGCGAGGTCGGCCTCGCCCGACGCCGGCGAGGTCGAGCCTCGCCAGATCTGGCTAAGGCTCGACCTTGCCGGCGTCGGTAGTGGTGGCCACGGGCCGGTTTTGGCCCGGAACCGGCCCGAAACCGGCCCGGTCAAACCCGGGCCCGCGGTTCGGAACCGGAACCGGCCCGTGGCATACGGGCCCGGTTCCGGTTCTAGAAAAATTTGAACCGGCCCGGAACTGGCGGTTCCGGGCCGGTTCTTCGAAAAAAAAAAAAAAAGAAGATGAAGAGCTGCAGGCTGTGCTGCGCAGCCTGCACTGCAAGCTACGCTGCTGCAGCAGCCTGCATTGCAGGCTACGCTGCAGCAGCAGCCTGCAGGCTGCAGGGGCCCCTCGCCCTCCCCCTCCCCCTCTCTCCCTCTCTCTCTTTCTCTCTCTCTCTCTCGCTCTGCAACTTCTCCTTCTCCTTTTCCTCCTTTTCCTCCTTCTTCTCCTCCGCCCACCGCCCACCCCCTGGCCCCGTCTTCCCAGATCTAACCCCCGCCGCCTTCGCCGCCGTCGCCCCCGTCCATGGCCGCAGCCACCTTGGCCGATGCCCACTCCTCCTTTCGCCTCGCTACCCTACTCCTCCTCCCCTTTTCTCCTCCGCCCGCCCCCGGTCTCCCCAGATCTGACCCTCGCCGCCGCCGCCGCCCCCCATGGCCGCAACTGCTGACGCCGACGCCCCCTTCTCCTCCTCTGCTCCCGACCCCGGAGGAGGAGGACCCCCTGCTCCTCCTGCCTGTCCCCGTCCCCGTGCCCGTCCCCCTCCCGGCCCCCTCCTTCTCCCCCTCGCCGCCGCCCCCGTCTCCCACTTCATCTCCTTGCCACCTTGAACCCCGCCTCCGCCACCATGGCCAAGGCCGCGAAGCCCGAGCGACGAACAACGGAGGACCAGGCCTGCAATTTTTATTTTATAATTATTTTATTAATTTTTAAATAAAGAACCGGCTGGAACCGGCCGGAACCGGAATTGGCCCGGAACCGCCGGTTCCGAACCGGAACTGGAACCGCCTCCTTGCGGTTGCGGTTCCGGTTCATTCGTGGCCACGAACAGGAACCGGCGGTTCTTGAACCGTGGCCATGTCTAGGCGTCGGGCTAGGTCGGGCTCGCCAGTTGCAGGTGAGGTTGAGCCTCGCCAGTAGCCTTGCCGGCCGCTGGTGAGGCTCGACCTCGCCTGCAACTGGCGAGGCCGGCCTTGCCCAGCCCAAGCGAGGTCGGCCCTCACCCGACGCCAGCAAGGCCGACCTCGCCCAGCTCAGGCGAGGACGCCCCTCGCCCGACGCCAGCGAGGGCAACCTTGCCTGAGGCCGGCGGAAGAAGAAAAGAAAAATAAAAGAAAAGGAAAAGGAAAATAAAAAAAACAAAAAAGGAAAAAAAATTAAAAAGTTACTGTTTCGGTATTGGAACAGTAACTTTCTCGCCGTCCGGCAGGTATTTTGCCCAGCTGGAGATCCAGGTCCTTATTTGAGACTTTTTGGGCACTTCAGGTCCTTATTTGATACTGATTGAGCACTTCAAGCCCTTGTTTGACACAATGTTCACTTTGGGCTCTTTTTTAAGAATTTGACCCCACTCGAGGTCCTTAATTGGAATTTTCCCTCATTGAATGGCAGAGTAGCAGCATCGTAGGGACATGGCGGCGGCAAGAAATTAGACAACAGCTGAGTATGAGGGTAGAGGCCCTTAAAGGAATGACATCGAAAATTAAGCGAAGGAAGAAAAGATGCATCAAAGCCTCACTAGATCGTCAGCACTAACCACAAACTGAAAACATAGTCGATCTCAGTTGCGCCTTGCCTTCGCTTATTTGACTTTAATTCCGCAGTTCACCAAATAATAAATATGATATGACCAAATTCTTGATCCTATCTAGTCTTATCTTGACTAGAAATTCGGATGACCAGATACAACCTTCATAGTTTAGAGGGGATATAAGGTAGTTAATGTATGGAAGTGCTTACATTGGAATACACCCTTTCATTTGTGAGCCAACATAGGTCATATACCAAAGGGATTTGGTTTAAGTGTTGGATAGATTATTGCGATGTGACTGGAGGTCAAAAGCCAATGTAAATCGCAATTCAAACCCACGAACTAAGGTCCCTTGCATGCGAACATTTATTTCATGATTTAGAATTCAATTGTGATTCTCTTTTGACCTGGCCGAAAGGAAAATGTGTGTTCCTATATGAATGCTACCATGTCCGCACATCTTGAGGTAGCCCATTTCACCTATAAATAGCCTTTATTTCTACTCATTTTGAGAGGAGATTGGAGATCCTAGTCTTGGTCCCAATCCCTGCGGCGCTATCTTAAAATTCTCTCGGTTTGGTCATGATCCGACATAGGTTCTTGCACATTCGAGGTAAATGCCAGCACCCTTGATTTCAATTTTCAATAGAAATGCATGTTAAGATATTATGATGTTGGCTTGCACTCTTGTCCCCCCACGAAGGGATTGGAGTTTCAACCCCAGCGTAGTCGTTAGGGATTCTTAAGTGTGGCGCTGTGGTGGTGGGTCCTGCACTAACGTCACCCCAGGTTTACCCCTTCAGTTGTCGGCTGTGCGGGGGGTTCCTGGGTTATAAAAAAAAGATATTATGATGTTTGTTTATAATTTTTTGATCGGAAGTACATCATTATGCGCCCGTTTGAATAATAGTAAACCATTCTTAAGCCATTGCAATGTCGAGTTAAAATCTCTAGTCTAAAAGCACTTAGTTATCCCTCTAGGCCATCATAATGACGATTTTATGTATTAGATCTGAATTAGGCTATTAGGATGATGGCTATGTTGAAATTGCCTAAAATTATATGAAATATACTATTAAAAATTGGGAAAATACACCAATAACCCCAAACTATGCCGCTTGTGATAAATTTACCTTGAACTTTTTTTTGTGACACAAAAAATCCCAAACTATATTGCTTGTGGTAAATTTATCCTGAACTTTTTTTTGTGAAACGAAAAATCTCAAATTATGTCACTTGTGACACAGTTACCCCATAATACTTTGGCCCATGAGCATTTTCGTTTTTTTGCCTTTTTCTGAGGGCGACTTTCACGCGACGCCGGTGAGACTCACCCTCGCCTAGGCAGGCAAGGGTCACCCTTGCCAGATCCGGCAAGGGCAACCCTTGCCGACTTCCCTCCACCATGGCCGGCGAAGGGAAGAGAGAAGGAAAAAAATAGAAAAAGGAAAAAGACGAAAATACCTATGGGTCAAAGTATTGTGGGATAAATATGTCACAAGTGGCATAATTTGGGATTTTTCGTATCACAAAAAAAAGTTTAGGGTAAATTTGTCTTAAATAGCATAGTTTGAGGTTTTTCATGTCACAAAAAAAAGTTTAAGGTAAATTTATCACAAGTGACATATTTTGAGGTTTTTGGAGGTATTTTCTCTAAAAAAATTCAAATTCAAATTCAAAACGTGACTCCACATAGATTCCAAAAATCGCATTTGGACTTTCGACTTTAACTTCTAAGTCATTATCATACCTCCTTCAATGTGTCTTTTCCAAATCACACGTTATGCATAACCTATTTATGAAATACACATTCACATATAATGGGATCACCCGATATACAAAATGATGCGATCTTTTCACTCGACTGTGTATCCGCCAAAACTCCACTTACAAACTCTTTTAAGGAAATGCACGATAAATGTGAATTAGGTTTTAATCAAAAAGTTGTGATATCAAATGGGTGTTGTTGGGTAATAATCCGTCCCTTATGTAACCGAACTCCAGACCTCAACTTCTTATTATAGCACGTAGACCAATCACCTTGCACATGTCTCTTAGGCAGTAATTTTCCCTATAAGGTTAGGTATTTTTGTAAAGAGATTGTTCAATTAGTCCTAAATATATTATGTGATGCTAATTTAGTCCTTAACATTTGCGTAAAATTTCAATATAGTCCTTCCGGCTAATTTTCGTCGAAAATCACTGAAGTGGCGATGTGCAAGGTAAGACAACTGATGATGATTGGACCACATGTCAGCAATTTCCGAAAAAATTGGCTATAAGGATTACATTAGAGTTTTGCGCAAAAGTTTAGCACCAAATTGATAAAATTGAAAAATTTAAAACTGAATTGGCATTCATACAATAAGTTTAGAATTGATTAGGTAATTTTCCCATACTTTAGAGGTCCAATTAACCTAGGTGAAACAAACCGGTCGGTGGTGACTCCTCCTTGCTTTTCAATTACGTATTTGGTGTGGTAGCCAACTCGAACCTAGGACTTGGGAAGGTCCTAAGAAACGAGCTGGGCGCTACGATCTGGCGACTCCTGGCTTGCAAGATTCGAGGCACTTCACCTATTTCTAGTGGCCGAGACAACTTGCGAAGGTCCTAAGAAACATGCTATGCCTCTCAAGTTTTTTTTTTTTTTTTTCATTTTTTGGGTTCGAAATACTCTTAGCTGCCCTATTGTAGTACTATATGTGTTTTTTTTTGTAATTTATTACTGTCTTTCTTTTGGTAGCTTTTTCTCATTTTACCATAAATAATGTAGTTTGTGCTTATCAGATTAATTTAATTGTGTTGTAGGTGTGCCTTGAATTTCTTGATAAGTATATTCAAAATCTTAAAACTTATCGCAAAATTATAATTAATCTTACAATTTTTAAAAAAATGTAATCAACTCCTAAAATTTGTCACAAAAGTGCAATTAAGAGTAACTTATGATAAGCAATTATTATGGATAAGTTGTCACAAAAGAGTAATTGATATTAAAATTTTCAAAAAATACAATCAAGTCATAAAACTTATCACGAAAGTGCAATTTAGACCTAAAACTTTAAAAAAAATGCAATCAAGTCCTTAAACTAGTCAAGTTGGTGTAATCAAATCATTCAATTAACTCCGTCCAACTTGACAAATGAAAAATGCTAATAAATTTTAGGATTTGATTGCTCCAACTTAATAAGTTTGGGGACTCGATTGTACTTTTCGAAAGTTTTAGTATTCGATTGCACTTTTATGACAAGTTTTAGGACTTGATCAAATTTTTTGAAAGATTTAGAACTCAATTGCATTCTTGTGACAAATTTTAGGACTTGATTGTATTTTTTGAAAATTTTAGAACTCAATTGCATTTTCCAATTACACTTATCCCAAATATTGTTATCGTCTCTTGTGTATTTGAAGTTAAAACTATAGTTGAATTCTTCCAAATTATTATTATTATTATTATTATTATTTTATTATTTGGTTCCTTAGATTTTTGGTGCTGTGGTTAAGAGTAACCACACCTAATAGAGTGAGTCGAAGCTCCTGCAGGACCTGAGTCGCTAGTCCCTATTCTGTGGGACAAACTCCATGGATGCATTCTTTATTTTAACATGTCCTTGCATCCCTAATTCTCCCTGCATTTTTGTCTTCTCCAAGAAGAGGAGATGCTCTCTACTTCTTTTATATTCATGTGATTTGAGAATCGGACGAGAGCCTAGATGAAACCTTTTAATAACATGCTTAGGTCCAAAACGCCGCATATTAGTAAGGATTAATACCATAAAAAAATTCAAATTGATATAGTTGTAATAAATTTATCTTAAGCTAATTTTTTAACTACAAAAACTCTCAAATTAGTACATTTGTGATAAATTTACCCCAAACTAATTTTATGACCACAAAAATTCTTAAACTGGTATACTTATAACAAATTTACCCTTCATTAGTTTCCGTCAAATTGGATTAATATCACAAAAAATTATAAATTAGTATACCTGTGACAAACAAAAAACAAAATCTCAAACCGATGCACTCGTCAACTATCGATAGGATTTGGAATTTTTGACATGTGTCGAAACTGATGGTGAGCTTCTCCAAATTCTATGCAACCTTGTCATGCTGATTTTCCTATTGAGGAAGGTGATTCAGATTTAACATAAAGTAAATTTGTTTTATAAGATTAATTTAGGTTAAATTTGTTATGTATGTATCAATTTGAAGTTTTTTTTGGGTATTTACCTATTATTAGCTAGCCTATGGTGCCCTATCTTCTGGATGCAGACTTCTTATTCTAGAAGGCTGAGAAACTTCTTCACTCGTCAAAAGAACCTCTCAGCGGTACGGCCATTGTTATTTGTTAGTTCATCCTTCTCGGTTAATCCCGCTTCAGCTTCAGCTTCAGCTTCGGCGAGAGCAGCAGGCGATCGATGAATTCAAATCGCTTGCTTCGCCAGCTCGAGCTCGAATCGTTTGGCTACGAAATGCAATAATAGGGGGGAGAGAGCATATACATACCCAAGTTGCTAGAGTTCCCCATTCAGCGGAAGCAGATGAGCGAGGCGGAGCAGCAGCCGCGCCGGTGCTGCTTGTCGCACGCGTTCTCCGTCGCCGCGTCCGCAAACCCTAGCAAAATCGCCGTTGTGCACGCGTCCGGCGGCGCCGTCGTTTCCGGTGAGCTGCGCCGGAGGACTGCGGCCGGCTCCGGCTTCTCCGCCGGCGGCGTCGATCGGTTCTACGATGGGCGCGCGCGGTCCCTGTGCCCGCCGCTCTACCCCGGGGACCAGTGCTTTGCCTATTCCGACGTGTCGCTGGCCGTCGATTGTCTCAGCTCCCGTCTCCGCAACATCCTCGACGGCGGTGACGACCCCGACCTCATAAAACCTTCAGGTGCGGAGTTTCATCCGTGCTAACTCTGTATATCATGCCGACATTCGGTTGCATTAGAACTTTGGTTTAAATGACTGTTGATCGATTTAAGTGATAAGTGTTGCACGGTGCGTCTTAAACTTTAGAAGGTTGCTTCTGTATATGATCCTCGGTGAAGGTCGAATTGTGTGACAATAATTTCTTTAGTGTCGGTGATTTGTGAGATGGATGGCCTTGTTAATGAAAGCAGCTGAAATGATATTTCAAATTTTTTCTAGGTAAAGGTTATCGTAGTGGTGACGAAGCAGCGTATACATTCAGACCAGGTACAGCTCAATTGATGGAGTCAGGCGATGTCTATGTACCGAAAGTAATTGGAATCTATACACCTCCTTCAGTGGAGTACATTGTCTCTGTTCTCTCTGTTTTGAGGTGTGGGGAAGCTTTCTTAGCTATTGACCCGATGTGGCCTAAGGAAAGGATGTTGTCGATTGTCTCTCGTTCTAATGTTGAGCTCATTATTGCATGCAAGTCATCATTTGGTAAAAGCCACGGTCAGCAAACAGATTGGACAGTGGAATCTGGGAGTTGCCCTGTAGTGCTGTTCTCCATGGAAGAAAGTACCACAGAACTTAGTAGGCATGGAAATATCGTTTGGCCTTGTGTATGGGAGAAAAGAAGGTTGTTTTGTTATTTGATGTACACCTCGGGATCAACTGGAAAGCCTAAAGGAGTTTGTGGCACTGAAGAAGGTGTGCAGTTTGCTTTTTCTGTTTGCTTGCATTTTCATATCGTGAATTGTAGTATTTCATTTATTTGCCCCCTAAGTAAAATCATATTATTCGGCATTATCTTTGGTGCCAGTGAGAGTCAATTTAAAGAAGCCTTATGCTTTCATCTGTGGCTTTTGGCTTCTTTTGTATAATCTATGTTGTGTTTTTTCCTTTCATCTTCATACTATTGAAACACTAGTCACTATAAGCATGTCCTAGGGACATTGTAATACGTGACAACAACTCTGGTGCGGTAAATGATGAGACGGCTCCCCTTTTCTGTAAAACTGGCAGGCTTTGATAATATTCAGTAGTACCCAAGCTCAAGAGACTGCTCTCTCAGCAGAAAAATGTTTTTGTTAGCTTTGGTATTGCAGTTTGGGTAAATGAGGTAGTTATGAAAAAAATTGTTCGTGAACGTTTTCATTATCCTTGGACGACTTGATAGCATCTACTTTTTTAGAACCATCAGATGGATCTCTTAGCATATCTCATTTTGATTGCCAGCCTTCCAACAGTTCTTTGACACATAAAGCGCCAGATAGTTCAGTCGGATCCATTACAACCGAATCTGATGAAAGAAGTTTACCCTTCCCATTTGTACTTTCCTCACAAGCTGAAATCATAAGAATTTGGTGCGTCAAAGTCATCTGCTTGCTATTCTCCCAGAGATCTCAAACTTTTAGGCTTCATAGACGTATTTTTCAATGATGTCTCTATGCAGCCATTTGAGGGAGGTGCCTCTTGAGAAACCTGATGCCCATCCAAACTACCTTTCCTGATTTTGGTGGTTTCCCAATTTGGTTAACTAGTATCTAATGATCAGAAGGTCTGCCTTGATTGGTCTAACTATCAGCTTGCCACCTTGATAAGTGGACCCTTCCTCTTCCTCCCCTCTAAATTTTTTTCTCACGAGTGCTTCCCACGGAAATTGAAGGTAATCACTACGTGACCCACTGGAATTGTTGAAATTGCAAAGATCGACATTTGATTGCCAATGTTGAAATTGGGTTTGCATTTTTTCTGCTGGAGAATATAGCTACAGTTATGAAGTTTGAATACTAGGCTAGCACACCAGCAATACTACCTGAATAAAGAGCGGTTTTTTGACCTCGTCTTAATCATACGTATGTAAAGTTGATTTCTTTCCCTTCCTCAGTATGTCTTGGTTCTCTGCTTGGGTTGGTTATCTAATTACCTACTCTACTGCTATTACCCTTTTATTCTGGATGGGATTTTTCACCCATGAAGCACTATAGCCATTTCAAAAGCTTTGGTGAAATGGTGGGGCCAAATATGTATAGGACCATTGTTCTTTTCTGTACGTAAGTGACCATTCCTCAACAATGCTGTGTCTGCTTCTCAAAATGTCTGCTCATTTTCTAGATTGAAAACCATAATAAACCTTCCAGGCAAGACTGCTGTCTTTGATGGAACTTTAACTTTCTAGAGTTGTTTCCAACTAGAGAAATTGAAAGAAGTGCATCAGAGAGTAGTATACTATGATTCTATCTTGGAATTACTTTCTTCTTGTGAGATTTGATTGTAGTTTATCTCCATCATTGACTGAGCTGGACTAAGCTCCGATGTGAATGGGAACAAAGTCTTCATCCTGGTTAGGGTGGCTATAAGAATTGTATTTCTGTGATTCTTCTGCTACAATGCCTTTTTAGCTCCTGATGTATGAGGTCCTCTATAGTCTTGCCATCATATTTGAGCCTCCTATAACTTTTGATCTACCTCGACCATGCACAAGAACATCAGTGCACTCTCAAGTTCTGTCAATGTATCCTTGAGGGTGACATATCTTTCAATATCTTTACCTTTTTGCAACACTGACTCAACATCCCTAGAGGATTCACTTTTGGCATAAGTTTTGCTACATTACTCATGTTTCATATTTAGTCCACGTATCGTATCATTGTTGGCGGTATACCATCTACCAGCCACATTCAACTAAACGAAATTTGAACTCATTGAATATGCTGTTTCAAAGAAGTGATTGTTGAAGGCTTTGAACTAATGTATAATATGTTATACATGTGTAGTTGTCTTCTTCCCTACTGGTTTAAGTTTTTAGAATAAGTGGCAATGATCCCACAGAAATTCTTCTTAATTTCAGAGTAGTAAAATTGGAGTTTAAACCTTTCTAGGCCTTTTATTTGTCTCGTCAATTATATATTTCGTGAATCAAAAGGCTTAGGCCAAACTCAACCTCCGCACAGGGGGGAGTATTACAACATTTAAATATTGGATTATACATTCATTTAATAGCTTAAGCTTTTGGGTCGAACTTTTTAACCACCAATGATTTTGGCACATGGTGATAGGAATAGGGAAGACACCATACTGGTAGAGCAGCACATGGGAGAAAGAGACTTTTCCCTTTAATGATATTATTTTTATTCTTCTTTATTGGCTGGCTCGTATATCCTTCAATCATTAAAATTTTCTATAGTGGAGGAAGGCCAAAGTATCACAATTCGAGCAGCAGTGAGCCACCTACCTTTTATGCCCCAGACCACCAGACTTTCACCATAAACCTGAGGCTAGAGAAAGCTCTGATAGAATGAAAATAAAGTCTAAAGGCACTATGTATGCAATGTGCACAGTACCTATGAACAGTGATTGTATATTTAGGTTGCAAGATGATGAAAGATTATTGAAAACTTTGATGAAGCATCAAGAGAAAAGCTTGATTAAAGGTCCTTGACTTAACATCATGCCTATAGTTTCTTAAATACCACACGACACAATCGGAAAGCAAACAACTGCTTAAAACTTGGTGATTTAAATACTTTCAGTCCTTCAAACTTCTCAATAGGGACAGCACATCTCATGGCTATGGACTTTGCTAAAATCTTACTCCATGATGAAACTGAAAAACCTGGAATCTACAAGGAATAGATGGCCTTCACATTAACCTTAGAGAAGTAATTGTCCACTTCACGGTTGAATTGTGTGTGCAAGGCTCCTTTTCTCTTACCTTTTATTTGTTGTTTGTGTATGTAGGTGATGTTTTTGCAAGTAATATTGTGGCACTTGTAAAGGAATTATCATGCTGACCTCTTTTTCATTTTTGAAGTTGTTCTGCTATCGGATAACTCTGTAAAGAGTAATCATACCTTTCTTCTCTCTTGTAGGTCTCTTAAATCGCTTTTCTTGGATGCAAAGACTCTATCCTTTGCATGGAAAAGAACTTCTGCTGTTCAAGACATCAATAAGCTTTGTTGACCACCTCCAGGAATTTTTAGCTTCTATTCTTTGTGCTTGTACATTGGTTATTCCTCCGCTCAATAAGCTAAAGCACAATGCTTTAGTTGTTGCTGATTTTCTTGAGGTATGAGGTACTTATTTTAGTATCTTGTTTCTATTTCTTAGGGTGCTTTGCCTTGGGATTTTTCTTCTATCTTTTCCTCATTACCAAATATGTCAGTCACAACCTCTCGCTGTAAAATATGTCGTTCTGGTTTTTTTTGTTCTACGTGGATATAAGTTGCATGAATTGATTACTAAACCAAGTGTGGCATTTCTGATCTAATTTATTCAGTTTGTACTTGACATTCTACTTCTTTTTTCTTTTGTTTTATTGACATATTACTTACTAGCATCTCAAATAGTTTGTAAGTTTCCATTGCGTCTGAAAATACTTTCAGTTGGGAAATGCTTTTAGGCTAATTCAGAAAGAAATCAGATTTTCTCCCCTATCTACTGCAGTGACAAAGAATTGATTGTTCTACACATGCACACATGCGCGCGCGCGCGCACGTGCATACTTACATACATACATACATGCTTACATGCATATATGTAATTCCTTTTCAACTTCTTCCAAGTGTGGGATACCAATGGCAGGATGGATCCAGAAATACAACACTAGGGGGCCAAAATGTAAAAGGAAAAGTCCAATGTGCTGAAAATAATATAAGTTGCATCAATCTAGTTGAACTTCACTGAATCTCACTAGGATTTTACAAATTAAATAATGTGAAACTTACGGGTAATAGCTTGATCGTGAATGGAATGTTCATTTTTGATAAACTAAGACGTATTACTGACTAAGAGAGGTTACAGGAAATGTATTACTGACTTAGGATAACTTCCTTTGCAAGTATTCTTATATTTAGTGACTAATATTTAGTTCTCTTGTAGGTTTTTCATTTTTGTACAACTTTGATAAAACTGATGGATATTTTTTCGATAATATTAACCTTTCCTTCTGAAGGGAGTATCGAATTTATTTCACTATATCAGGACAATATATGGCAGTGAGCATGCCCAAGTTTCCCATTTTATTATGTATTCTTAATATCTTACAATAAGTATGATGTATTGTCAGAAGGGTCCATATATGTATTCTTTCACTTGTTAGTAAGATTTAATCTCCATTCTGCAGGCTTATCACATCAGCAGGCTAATTGCTGTTCCATCATTGATGAAGGCAATCATTCCTGCCATGCTAAGTCGAGTCCCCCGATCATTGGAGTTGTTAGTGCTCAGTGGGGAAGAATTTTCTGTATCATTGTGGAAGGAACTTACTAGATTATTACCTAAGACCACTATATTGAATTTGTATGGAAGTACTGAGGTCTGGAATCAACATTCACACTTTTTCTTTTTGCTAAAAATCAATCTAGCAGCTTTAAACTACTTGTGGGTAAAGTTCTTATGATGTTCCCATATGGTATCTGGAAATAATTTTTTTTATTGGTTTGTAAAGTACGTTTAAAAGATGAGATTGGTTTTGCAAAAGAATGACAGTGTATACATCCTATGAGTCTCGCCTCATGTTTTTCATATCACGGTACTTTTACAATTTGTGTGTCTTTACATCTCTACTTTCTTGACAGAATGATTCAATAAGTACCTTTTCTCTTTTCCTTTTTCCCAGTGGAAGCCTAAAAATATCAATGCTACTTTTGCCCCGCCTTTTGTTATGCAGTTTCCATTTTTTTTTCTCCCATCAGAAGCAGCATTATTTTGTGATATGACACTAGAGAAGCAATATAGCTCTTTTCATACTGTTCACTGGGAAAGGATCTTGACGCTCTGCATGTGCAGTTTTAAACCATAGTTAAATAAAAAAAAAAGTTTCCAAAAGAAGTTTGTCTTCAATACCACTTTGCTTCATAAATTTTATTTTGTCTCACTTTGCTGGGCTAATTCCAAAAAAAAGCACCAACTTTACCTTGAGTGTCAATTCTGGCCCGAACTTTTTTTGTCTCAATAAAAAGCACCAACTTTTACTTGAGTTCCAAATCTGGCCCTCATGATGTAAAATTTTCAAATTGTTTGGGCCAGATTTGGGACTTAAGTGAAAGTTGGTGATTTTTTATGAGACAAAAAAAGTTCAAGCCATAATTGTCACTCAAGGTAAAGTTGGTGTTTTCTTTTGGAATTAGGCCCATTTTGCCAGCTAAACTTTTACTGTCTCCATCAGTGTGCGGGAATTTTCTGAAAATCAATTACTTAAATATTTTAGTAAATGTATTTGACTTTTCTTGAAGGTGGCTGGTGATTGTACATATTTTGATTGCAAAAGGTTGCCGATGATGTTGGAAGCAGAGAAATTATCCAATGTTCCAATTGGTCTTCCTATTTCTAATTGTGAAGTTGTGCTTGTTGGGGAAGATGGTGAATTAAATCACGGAGAGGTATATGTTGGTGGTGTCTGCATTTCAAGTGGATACATGTCAGAATTATCTGCAGACCATTTAGATTATGTGGAATTGCCCCACAACTCATCCCATTACCCTTCTGATGAAGAACATCAAAGACAATTATTCATCAGGACTGGTGATTTTGCAAAGCAACTAGCAAGCGGTGACTTTGTTTTTCTTGGGCGGAAAGATCATATTGTGAAGATTAATGGTCAACGAATAGCTCTGGGGGAAATTGAAAGTATGCTTAGAGGACATGAAGCTGTTCTTGATGCTGCTGTGGTTTGTCACAAAGGTCCAGAGGAACTTGCGCAGCTTGAAGCATTTCTATTGTTGAATGAAAAGAAGAAACCTAGTGAAGTATCCAGATCCATTAGACATTGGATGGTTGAGAAGCTGCCCTATGCGATGGTTCCACACCATTTCGTCTTTCTAGAATCATTTCCTAGGACTTCGAGTGGAAAAGTGGATTATGAGTTTCTGTCTGCTTCAGTCATGATGCATTCCAAAGATAATATTGACACTGACAGTAGCAATGTCTTGGAAGTTATAAAAAAGGTTTTCTCTTTGACCTCTCGCACAGAAAATTTCTTTGACTATATGACTGCTCAATGCAGAAATGTAACCTGCAACATATTTTTGTCAGGCCTTTTGTGATGCTTTGATGATTGAAGAGGTCTCTGATGATGACGATTTCTTTTCCTTAGGCGGTAATTCTATTGCTGCAGCTCATGCTTCTCATAATCTTGGGATTAGCATGAAGTCACTCTATGATTTCCCTACTCCATCTAAGTTACAGATTATCCTTCTAGAAAAGCAAGGATTAAGAAATGTAGATCTCAATGTAAGCGATTCCTTGGGAATGAATTCTGAAGCTAATGAGAGGAAAAGCTCCCACGTAGATAAGTTAAGTGAATTCCAGCTTGTTGGCCTTGGACAGGAGAGGAGATTGACGAGGACTATCTCACCAGACTCCAAGAATGACAAGCTTACATCAAAGCGCTTGAAGTTCAGCTCTGAATTTTATCTTACTCGTGAGGGTCCATGGAAATCTATGTCATTGTTAGGGCCATGTTCCTTAAGCCGGTGCAATAGGGTTATGTATGAAGATGAAAACAGTGTAAAAGATGTAGATCAACAGAGTTTGCAATTAGATTTCTCAAGAGACTTAAAAGGTTTGATGCATGAAGTATGGAAAGCTCCCATGGAGTCCTGCGTTGATGCATCGCCACTGCTTGTGGTCCGTGACCAAGAGACTTGTGTGTTTATTGGCTCTCATTCACAAAGATTTGTCCGTATTGATGCGAAAAGGTATGCACATATTTTATTTTTCAGCTACTTCTGAAATATCCAAATGCTTTAAATGAAGTTACTTCATGCTCCTTTCCATTAATAATATGTCAATATAATGTCAAAACTGTTATTTTCAACTGAAAAAACTATGTCAATTAGTGCATGTTAGAAATAATCATCTGATATTGTGATGACGTGATCTATCTCAGCTACTCTTTTTTGTGTTCCAATTGTGCTAACATTAAAGAAATGATATTCGGTTATAATTTTGTATTTGTTTCCTTTTCATATTTGATATTACCCATGATGAATGGGATGAATAGCTTGCATCTTGGGTCCATTTTTAATGGGAAGTGATAACCCCAAGCCAAATCAAAAACTGATTAGGCTGGCCAGTTAGAAGATTAGGCAAGAAGAAGATAAATGATTAGATGGCCTTTAGTCCTCTTCAAACATGGATTCATCATAATCATGTGCGATTGAATTCTTATGATCCATTTTTAATAGACTGATAATTTTCTGAGTGTTGATACTAACATGAATCATATAGTGGTCATGTTCTGTGGGAGATTAAACTAGATGGAAGAATTGAATGTTCGGCTGCTGTTACAAGTGACTTTTCTCAGGTCTGTCCTTAGTTTTGCATGCATAATCTGCCTTCGTGTCTGTGAAGACCTGATTTATAGACACAACGATTGATTTGATTCTGTTTGGTCTTTTCAGGTTGTAGTTGGATGTTATGAAGGGAAAATTTATTTCGTTGATTTCTCAAATGGTAAAATCTGCTGGACTTTTCAAACTGGTGGTGAGGTATGACAGTTTTATACTTGTATCATTTTTCATTGATTTACTAATCGAGGGATGGCAGTCACCATCGAAAATTCACAAGAGTACAAATTTTGGTGAAGCACAAGTTACACCGTGAATCATTTTTAGGATTAGCAGATCTCATGTAATTGGTATTACAATGACTGCTTTAAGTGGCTTCAAAGTAGTTGCCTTGCATATGCAATCTGTGGAAGAGATACAATCCGTTTCTCCTCCACTGATTAAATAAGAAAGCTTCACTAGAAGGCACTAAGGGGATAACAAAAAGCTCTCAGAGAAGATACAAGCTATCGAATCTACAATGTCAAAGAGAATTAATTTCTCTCGATATATGAAAGAGAGAGCTAAACTTGATGCGTCTGTCAAACAGACTGAGTCTTTTTAAATCTTTCAAAAGCTATCATTTTTCTTTTCATGGGAGCCAAAAGTTGGAGAGAGAATCCTGGTATATAACTTTCTTCTTCAGCTTCCAAGTTCCAATTCTTGCCATGTGCAGAATATTCCACAACATTACATTTTCTGTAAATCCAATTGATCCCCAACAAAGAAAAGAAGTGAAACAGCGACTATTGGACCAGCCACATCATGGGAACAGATGATTTACTGTTTGTCCTTCTCTTTAGAAAGAAATCATCAGTAGTATACTGCGAAAGAGCTTAATATGTCCCCACCTCTATCTAATCTATACTGATTCCAGAACATATGTGTACCATCTTTGATCCATCACCATAAACCCAGTCCATGAGCATTCTTAGATTCTTGTATTCTTCTAACTAGACTACATTACCTCCATTGGTGATCTTTGTCCTTGATGAAGTGCCATAATTACTTGCTTTAGGGAGAGATTCACCCTTGTGACATAATCACTTGCTTCAGAGAGAGAGTACCTCATCTTTCTTGCTAAAACATAAATGTAATTTGGCTGCTTATGCATTTACTAGATTAAATTCACTGCATGACATCCATCAATTCTCTTCCTTATTCCACTATTCCAGCATGGCTGCCATCATATGTCCATGGTAAATGTCTTCATTGTCCAAAATTTAGACATCGAATGGCTTTCTAATGGACCTAAATAAGGTCCTGTCAATGATTGAATTTGAGGGGAAAATGATGCTGACCAGGAAGGGTAACATGGCTAGAAAGTTCCTACTAAAATGGTTGCATCAGCTATTACAAGCACATCAATTTCTTGAGGAGGAGACGGTTACAGATTACGCTGAAGTAGTCCAAGTTTCTACGGCTGAGCTTGATTTTTTTCCAAATGGGAGAATGATTCTGAGGCGTCATTCATCTTGACCGTAGCCCTCTTTTTTGTTCTTTTGCTGCATTGTACTTTTTCGATTTTGTCAAAATGGTATCAAGGTCCCTTGTTAGGGTTCCCCTACATCAATTATAGTACAGAGCAAAAGAACAGAGAAAAGACAACAAAAAAATAATGAGGGCAAGCTACGCTTAGTTTGATACTGACAATGGGATGCACTGGGTTTGACATTGTCATGATGAAGGATGAGAACATGCCACAAAGCTTTTGTGAGCAAAATTGCATCACAGGCATGCGTATAGTGCTTGAAAAACTCTTGTGCAACTGACATATGTGTCTTGTCAAAACAGAGTATTCATATGGTTTTATGTTTTTGCTGTGGTCCCATGTTGGATACCCTTGTCTTGTAATTCAAGTATTGTGCAATGTCTGTCTGTGATAATGATAAATTAGTAGTGATTTAGGAGGCATCTTATTATGTTTGTTGTACTGATCTGTTACTAAAGGTAAACAAGACACCTAGCCTTACTCCATTAACTGGGCAATTGCACACAATTTCCATCAAGCATTTGCTCGATTTTTTTTTTTGAAATTCCTTTCTTTTGAACGTTCGCTCTATATGCTTATTATATTCTTTATTTTGAACTATGTTTGTTCACCAGATCCCTTTTCCTTGCTTCATAGGTAAAATCACAGCCAGTTGCAGATGGGCAACGGCAATTGATATGGTAATTCCAGTCCTTTCTGTTAATGAGTTTTTTTTCTTTTACTTGTATTTTGGCATGTTTATTCCTTGGACATAGAAAGGGTGACTAATACGAGATATCTGCCCACGAATTATTGCCAGGCTGTGACACTGTGCCACAATTTTCTTTTTTCTGTAAGCAAAGACACTTTATTACAAGAAACATTGTTCTAGTGCAAAATTTTAAACAGGATACAAGAAACAGAAAACTCAAAACTCAAATAACAGAGTTATAGCAAAGAAGAGTCACAGCATGAAACCAAAGAAGACTAAAAACCATGAAGATAAAAGAAGCTGTGGACTCTTCTTATAGTCCCTCCAAAATGCACCATACGAGACAAAATGGAGGATTTCCTTGATTTGCATGGCCCAAAGCAATGATTCAAGGTTTGAGATTATTCTAGAACAGTTGTTAGCATCACCCGATAAAGGAATCGATGATAGGTATGTTCTCTACCTGAGTATATTTATGTATTTTAGGCAGTAGTTATTAGGTGGTTATAAATAAGGAAATTTGGGTTTTGTTACTGTCTCTCAGGCTCTATAAATAGAGCCATCTTATGTACTCTATCAGTCAGTCATTTAGTAAAGATGTAGTCTTTATTAATTCTCTTTATTCCTCTCTCTTGAAAATTATAAAATATTTACATGGTATTAGAGCCACCAAGAAAATGGGATTTGAGGCAACAAAAGATAAAAATAAAATCTTGAACTCCAAAAATTCTTACTTTGTCTTTCTTCTAGCCGGCAGTCTTATAAAAAAAAAACCTCATCTCTGCTATCATCTTTTCTACCTCGTCAACCTCAAGAGCAGCCACACTTCAAGAGCAACATCATCATTTCGTGTTTGTTGCGGTCTCTTTGGTTGTCTCTGAGAGCAGAGCTCTCTCATGAGCCAGAGGTTTCTCTGTCTCCATCGTAGTCAAGGGGAGTTGTGGTTGTTCACTGCTGCCTCATCAATCTTTTGCCAAGATCCTTATCGCTGGTGAAGACTAAAGCCTCTCTGTTCTCTTGTCCTTCCGTCATGTATTCATTCTCGGTCATGGTAATTGGTTCTACCTCTGCGTCACTATCAAGCTACTGTTCTCATCGGTTTGCTGTTTTTGGTCCTAGGTTTGTCATTTTGTCGTCTTCTCCAATTTCCATAAAAGAAAAAAGGCTTTCTAGGGTGTGTTAATGCTCCAATCTGCAGCGCCTTATCTTCAAAAAGTTCCCCAATTTTGGTCAACTCTCAACAATCCTAATGTAGATGATATTCGTTGTGAGACTCTTCATCAATTGCAAGTGTCATTGCCTAGTGAAGCCTCCATCAAGTTTCCAGGCAGCTGTGAGCTCAAGAGTCAAGCATACATTTGTCGAGCAGCCAAAGTCGAGAGTTGTGGGTTGATGAAGTTCAGTTTGCCTCAATTCGTGAGTTGGGTCTCTCGATGTTATCTTTGTTGTTCAAGGAAGAGAAAGGTGTCAACTTTTCGATCTCGGTTTGTCTCCTCAGCTCTTTTGTCAAATCTGGTGTTGATATGGTTTACATTCAGTTTGTTGTGTAAGGTCCGGCATGCACCATTGTCACCGTCTCAAATCCGTTTGATTTATTTACATCCCTTATCTAATGTAAGGTCTGGCTTGCACAGCGCTTGAAGAAAGTTCTGCTTGTCATATGCAACCTGGATGCTCCAGCTTGAGGAGTGTCAGTATATATCTATGGATGTTAGCTAGTTGTTAGTATAGGTGGTCATAAAGAAGGACATTAGGGTTTTGTTAGTGTCTCTCATTCTCTATAAGCAAAGCCATCTTATGTATTTTTTCATTAAGTCATTTAGTAAAGATGTAGTTTTATTGTTTCCCTCTCCCTCTCTCTTGAATATCCTAGAATAATTACATTCTCCACGTGCATTGCGTAAGTAGCACCAGTTGATTAAAAGTTCTTCTGTCAGAGATTCTCAACAATGAGAACTCTATTCCAAGTAGCTGCCCAGCAGAAAAGGATGTCGTCAGGGGCTCATAAGGAAGCCAAATGCATGAATTGTCTGAAGGAATCAATGGAGAGACTTCCAATGGCTAAATAATAAGATTTAACAGAAAGGCTCTGCATTTAACAAAATTCTAGATGAGTCTGTCCTTCTCCAATACCTTTTACCTTGGGCTATAAAGAAAGATATGAATGTGCGGACCACATCAAGCTCCCTAAAATATAAATTGAGGTGGGAGTTCAGAGTACAGTGCTGGTGTTGACGTACAAGACGTTAGAAACCAGGGCATCCTGGTCGGTAGAGAGAGAAAAAAGAGTGGGATAACAATGTTAAAGATGAATGTCTGTGCACCAGTTTTTTGTCAGAGAGGAACACTACACCCATTATTGAATTCAAATCTAATCCAACAACTGAAAGAATTCTATCCTTCTCTAATATATTTCGAGACTCCATCAACATGGGGGCAACATAAATCCTTGGAGCACCCACGCCTATGATGGCACCACAAATAAGCTGAAGCAGTTCAGATGAGAATGGGGCTAGACAATGCCAGAAGTTTCTGAATTTGTGCCTCTTGCTGAGGATATGGTGCTCGATAAGGAGGATAGTGTGTACGGTATTGTGGGGGCTATCGCAAGAAAGCTCACTTTTCTTTGATAAAGAGAAATTCACTATAGGGTGCTAAACGGGTGCAAACCCACATACAAAAGGAGGTCAAGATTCAAAAGAGCTTAATTACGAAAGAAAGCATATATTGTCAATCAATGCATTTGCATCTGCAAAGTAATTCCATTATGCTAAAATCATTAGTTTTGAACCAGTCATGAAAAATTACAGGGCTTGAAGACGCCTCTCCTTAAAAGGCTTGCTTTCTTTGCTTTTTCCAAACCAGCCAGAAAACAGAAAGGATACTCACAAGATAGCAATCTCCAACCCAATCTTTCTTGCACTCAACACCCAACCGTTTGACATGGTTCTATCAAATAAAATATTAAGACTTTCTATTTCCCTTTCTAGGCCATGTTGTTTTAGTGGCACTTATTCTCCCTTTTAATTGCATCTTCACTGCATTATATGCTCTTTTAATGCTATGTTTGTTCCACTATCCTAAGTGGCCTGTATTTTCATTTGTCCTATTGTCTTTTATCAATTTTGATGCTCTATATGTTGCTTCAAACAATTGACACAAAAAGGATTTATGCAGGTGTGGATCTCACGACCATAACCTCTATGCTCTTGACTACAAGAATCATCAATGTCTTTTTAATATTAGCTGTGGTGGGAGTATCTTTGGTTCACCTGCGATTGATGAGGTGAATCTGGCATTTCCTGTCGTTAGGTTGTGATTTGTTTGTGAAACATCTACAATTTTCTGAGTATGAGGAATCGGATGGAATGGACATCCAAAGGGATACTGTAGAATGTCAGATATTCCTAAAAAAAATGAGAACAAAATGTCAAAGGATATGCTGGAAAATTGAATATGTGTGTGTTTGTGTCTGCATTGAGGCAAATTTCAGAGGAATTTGCTTTCCTTCTTTGCCAATTCCTGATATCGAGAGATTGGGAATGCCCCATTCAATTCTACAATACGTCTGAACAAGAGAAAAAGCTTGGAGGAGATAATCATGATTCCATTCCATTCCTTGTACCAAATATGGCCTAAGGACTTGTGTGATTTATTTTCAATTGGTTCAGTTGATTTTAACTGTCATATTTGACATGTTTGATGCTTGAGATTTTTCTTGATTTTTCAAATGGAAAGTGTTTACATGTCTTGAATAGGTCATTTCCCAGTATAATAAGTTTTCCCTCGATTACCTTGTAGTTGCTTGAAAACCATTCTTGAGAAAATTAAAATTCAATTGATTCAATGCAGGTGCGTACCACTCTTTATGTAGGATCTACTAGTGGTCGTGTAACAGCTCTTTGTATCAAGGTACATATGAGCTCTTTCTCCCTTTTGTTTCCTTGGAGTTTGAATACCTAGATGGCAGATGCTGAATTGTCCACTTTTTACCTCCAAATGCCATTAAAGACCACCTCCACTCATAAATATCCCAAGCTGCTTATGACAGAACAGATATAGTTAAAACTTTGATTAAAAAAAATTGTACTAGATGATTGCTGGCTAGAATGATTATTGTGGAATGGTTGGCTATTTTTATACAGTGAAGGGACCAATCTTGGGATCTTTGATATCAAGATTTACACCACCTCCAGTATGCAGAGTCCTAAGTGAAACTTGAGTTGTTTTTGCATTCATCTGTGTAGGGAAGAATGTTAAATTTCCAGAATATGAAATATGACTGTCTTTTGTGAGAGGACCGCCTTATAAGTCTTCTTCATTCAAGTTAAGAAGAACATTGGTTAGAGTTCTGAGGATCTTTTTTTATCCACCTAAAAAAGTTGTTCAACATCTGCAGCTAGTGAATGAGAAATCCGTCAATCAAATTTGAATGGAACATTTCATTAATTATCCAATTATGGATCGTGCCGTCTTTTTCTTTTAAAGTTTCACACAATTTAGGTATTTCTCTATATCCAAATAATTGAATTGGGTTTCTTTTTTAGAATTCTTTTATTATTCCTTTTAAAAATAGAATGGTTTTCATGACCTATTTCTTTTTCTTTCATTTGAAAGGTTTATGAAGAATTTATTCTTTCTTTTAAAACCTGTATAACTTAAAAAGAATTCTTTTGCAATTTTATAATTTTATTTCTGAGTTTCTTAAAAATGGTTCAATGGAGTCCTAAATGCTTCAAAAGGTGCAATCAAGTACTAATCCTTCTGAAATTAATGCAGTGAATTCTTATACCTTTTGAAATTAGTGCAATTAACAAATATCGCCGTTGTGGTATCTAGTCATGGGAAAACCATCTGCTTCACCAAATTAAGTATGGTTTCTACCATAATTGTGTAAAAGAAAAGCAGGGGATTTTTGTTGTCTAGTGAGAGTATGACTTGATTATGAGTGTTGATTGTAAATAAAACTCAATGTTAAATTAAGATTGATCCAAAAGTAAAACTAGAATCAGTGCTTAAATCTGAAATTTAACCACAAATGATAGATGAATGTTTAATCATTCTTAGATACCGCAGCTATTACAGTAATGAGACCTACTAGTTTAATTTCAGCAAAACAATCCAAATCAAATAATTTGAAGCAATAATTCGAGTCACCAAAATCCTAGATGTTAAACTTGAGATTCTAATTCACTTAAATGAAATTAGAATGAAAAAACTAAAATTGATAGTCAAGGACAACCGATGCACGATTTTAGGCACCTATAGTTGGTCAGTTTGTGATACAATTATGAGATTTCATGACCAAATTCAGAGTGTTACTCAAAACTCGGTTTTCCTTGATTTCACGTAATATCTAAGTCTAATAGTCCATAATCAAGGCATATAACCAATAATAGGCAACAAAAACCCTAGGGCTTGGATAGTATTAAAATTATGCTAAATTTGGTGAAAATTCCAATTTTCTGATGATTTGACATCACCAACGGCCATGTTAGGATTTGATTACATGAATTTCAAAAGGTTTAGATTTGGTTGCATATTTTGAAACATTTAGAAATCAATTGCATTCCATGCAGAATGTTTGGGACTAAGAATAATTTTCCCATGTTGGAATTGGTAGCTACACGAACAGAATGAGTTGAGGTAGCCATCATCTTTCAATAGCTCTTCCTTTGTAAGAGAAGGTAAGCTAGTAGCCAGTGTTTGTGTTATTTATGCAATGATCCTGTGGTGGCTTGGAATTTTTCTTTACCCTGTTATAGTGGCCAGTTTGCAGTAGATATGCCTGTTGTTGTGGGTGCAGTGATTCCAATTTGTGCTAGTTGATATTTTGTTCTCTAAACTATAAACATGCCTAATCATACGATTGTTGGCCCTAGCATGTTTAAGAGATTCTGATCCGGAAGTTAACATGAAATGTGCAGGCTGTACCATTTTATGTTCTCTGGCTATACGAATTTGAAGTGCCAGTATTTGGATCTCTCTCTGTGTGTTCTCCTTCTGGTCTAGGTAGTCTGTGAAATGTCTTTACTTGATTTTTTGTCTACTTTTTCTTAATTTATGTGGTATTTTTCTAAACTATCATGTTCTGCAACAGTTATTTGCTGCTTGGTTAATGGATCTGTTGTGGCTTTAGATACCACTGGATCCATTATTTGGAAGGTATGACTTATTTTTCTTACTTACTGTTTTTGGATTTATCTTTTGTTAAGTTTTTCACTTGATAGAAGTCAGCAGTCCAAATGATTGTAGCCCATGCGAATTTCTGGAAAGTTCACTTTTGATGATCATTACGTTTTTGAGTTATTGGTATTGTGATTCTAATGAAATCTATCAAGCTAGAGAATGATCAGTGCGATGTGTCAGAGATCTATAACTTGAGTTATTGCTATTGTGATTCTAATGTACTAGAATCTATCAAGCAAGAGAATGATCAGTGCAATGTGTCAGAGACTATACATCTGCATTTTATGGTATCATAAGTTTTGCATATCTGATTAATGCACCATGGCTGCAGATCTGTGCGCTTGATACTATGGTTCTTACCTTTTTTTTGATCCATTATAAAACATTCGCTATCCCTGAAATGTTGACTTCTATGGAAGCAGACAAACGTCGCATCAGTGAAAACAAATTTGTCAACAGATTTTCTTCTCATAGTTAGAGCATTGATAGTTCAGCTGATAACTTCGGGTGACAGTTTGCTCAAGAGTAGGATAGGCTTAATGTGCTTCAATTGGGTAGTCCCGCGACAAGTCCATGTTGTTGGTCCATGTAGTTGCATCTGTAGATGAAGTCCCAGATATGTATAAACATGCATTTATATGCACGAGCAGTAAGCAGACATAAACATGGGTTGGCATACGAATGCTCACAGATATAGATGGTCTTATCATTTCTTTTCAAGTAATTGGCAATCTATGTTTGTGTTGTTTCCCCTGCATCATGGACCTACCCTGATGTGCAATAGAAATGCCTGCTCCGCAGGGTCCAGAGTCACTCTAGTCCTTGCAAATTAATAAACAGTGCGTCATAGCTTCTCCTCGCCATATATTGTCTCAGCAAGAGAGCTTACTTTCCCGTGTTTTACCTCTGTTATGTTGGTCATGTTGTCAGGCCCTTGTCCAGGCCAAATGTAGCTGCAGTGATAGTTTCAAATTAAGGTGTAAATTGAAAGGCTCATTTTTTTACACTTGGAATCTATCGTGAGTTGGTAAACAGTTGTAGGATAGCTGGAAAACGAAGCAAAATTCAATGAAAACAGGTATTAAACTTCAAAAATCTAGAAAAAGAAGTTACATATCATGTATTTAATGACTATCATTGTAAAAACTTAATGCTAGGTTGTGAATAAAATGTTAATTGTCAAATTGTCACTTTTTCTGGGTGAAATGGCAATATTTCTACAGTGTTCCTCTTTAGGGAAGGGTTAATAATCTAACTATGTGATGGCTTTCATCCATAATTGGGCAGTATTATAACTAAGTATTACCAATGAGAAGATGAAGTAGAATATCCTTCCATATATTAGGAAGATGGGAATGTCTCGCAAGTTTTCGTGGGTTGATCTCTCTAATTTGAGTTTCTAAAACCACCGATATAATTAATCCAAGGATTGCTCAAGTAATTAGTATGTTTTTCTTCCTCGCGCAAAGCCAGGTTCAAGTTACCCCACTTAAGCATTTTCTGTGACCACACCCAGGAGCACAGGCTTATATATCCTTGGTAATAACCTGGTGTATGTATGATGGGGTGGTTGGACTCTCACACCTGGTGGAAATTAATTGGGTGTCCAAGAAGCCCCAAGGACCGCCCTTATAGTTGTGTTGGCAATGTAGTTAGAATCCAGTCTAGAATCATGTCCATTTAGATCTTAAGCCTCCTTACTTACTAAGACTAGAGAAAAACCATGAAGCTTAGCTTGTAATTCTATGGTGACGTTTTAGCAAGCCGCACTTAATTGGTGATTCGCTAGAAAGTTGTGGATCCAATCAAATTATGAATTGATTGTTGTGGAATTGCATGATCTTGCTCATATTCTCTTCCCAACTTTGAATACTGAATTGGATCACATGGTTACGATACCGAATTCTACAATTTCTACAAAGTGCATCTCTAAATGCTTAAGAGGATGTGTAATTCACAGTGACAGAAATGATGATTTTCGAATAGCTGTGGGCACCCACCACTTAGCAATCATGTGAACCATATCTACAGCCATATGTGATGTTGGGAAGAAAACCCCAACAAGGTGTATAACACCAAGGATGGAATTGAAGGAGCAAATAGGAATCATTCACAAGGAAATGCACAATCTAAACGATTCTCTGCTGGCTGTCAAAGCCAGGGAAAGGAAAGAACAACTTTCTTAAAGAAACTTTATTCTATAATGGAAAAATAATCTAATATGAGAACAACTCTTCAAGACTAATAAATAGGGATAAAAACCATTATTCATAGGACTCTCCAAACATAATTAAAGACCTCAATTGACCGTAAAACCAAAATTAAGTCTCAGCTACAGTAACCATGAGCAAAAACTCGAGAAAATAAATAAAGATTAATTTCATGCAAGTTGTCAAGCTTGTGTTTTTCATCATTTTCCAGACGATAATCTGTAATTTTATCATAGGATCTTATGATGCTATGATCCCAAACCATAAGTAGGATCTCGGTTTAGTAAGATAATTACAGCATTTATAAAATTATGAAATCGATATGGTCCTATAGATTATACTGATCTGTTTCCTGTTAATATTTTAAATTTGTGATGTGTTTGGTATTTTAGGTTATAGAAGTCCTGACTTCTTTTCTAGAAGATGTAGGCCTTCAAAGTAGTACTGCTTTGTAGTTTTAATCTCACAAAAGCCTCCTCATTGATTTTGCGAAGATCATTTATATTTTACTTGATCATTTTGGAACTTCTAGGATCTTAGGATCCTCGATCCAATTCCAATCCTTAGACAGTCCCATTGATCCTTAGTAGGCTGCTGATTTTACCATTGTGGATGACATTTTGTTTACTAAATGGATGCAAGTTATCCTGCTTCACTTTGCAATGCCTTTCCAATTTATTAAATCCATTCTGCTTTGTAATCTTATCCTAATTGTTAACTTTGAACAGCGGAGAACTGGTGGTCCTATTTTTGCTGGAGCCAGCATTGCTTCTGTTCTCCCTACTCAGGTAAAGCACTTCCTTTAGAGAATATCTTTTGCAAAGTCCATTCCATGTACAAGATGTGTCCCGGGTAGCATGTAAAGGAAAATTGTGGACAACTTTCCTGTAAGGAAGCGATGAGGCAATAAAGTAACATGAGCTAAAGAATCCATGTAAAACCATATTGCAGGAAATATTTTAACAAAAAGAAGACCATCAGTTTACTCATCTACAAATAAATTATGTTTGCATGTTGTGCTGCACCAGCATTGGCAATTTTGGATGCAGTATGATAACATGATCAAATAACAACAATGGAAGAGATTACTTGGTATAAACAAGTATGGCACAATGAGGAGAAAAAGTGACCCAAAGGTTTAGACTTCGTCTCATCCATCGTCAACCTCTATTTGCTAGATGAATTACTTTACTATCACATTGCTTCAAATATGGGATATCTTTGAAAAAGCATGAAATAAACCGAAAGGAACATGATAATCAATAAGGAAAGGAACCGCCTTCGCTCTTGATCTAAGTGAGGATTTCTCTTGTATGCAGGTGCTTATTTGCTCCAGAAGTGGAAGTATTCTTTCACTAGAACCAGTATGGTCGAACTCTTATTATATTCACTTCAACTTGATTTGTCCAAGAATTTGTATCGATCTAGTTTCATCATTTGTTTTTAAGTCTATTAACCAAGTTTCTAGTGCTAGCTGGTAAATATATGCATTAGTTGCTATGGTTTTATCACAATCTTCTGAAGACTTTTGCAGGTAGCATTGCATATAGATGGCTTTGCCACCTAGTACCAGTCTCTTCTCTAGTTCCTACTGAACTTTCCAATTTGGAAAACTTATTTTAGTTTCAGAATATTGGAAGAATCTTTTGCTATTATTTGCGTCAAGGAAAACATCTTCCCCCACATTTTAAAAATGTTCTTATGTCATTTAACCATACAAAACAATTCTTGTGATTATCTTTTTCTCTAATTGCTTTATCGCTGTTTCTTGGCGAAATCGTTGCTTGAAGACAAACCTCAAACCTCTGCAATCTGCATGTCACCCGTTATTAAACTTCCCAGCACCACAACTATCTTCACACAGCCTACTTTCATCAGTTTTTCTTTAATCGGATATTCAAAACAGTGATATTCAGATGGAAATTCTCTCCGAGTCTATTCTAAAACTGTGACCTTGATCAATTTGCTGTCATATTTTCTCATCATTATTGGGGATTCTTCAGGAAAATGGGGAGATATACTGGGAATACGATGCTGGCTATCCAATAACTGCTTCTGCTTATCTTGATGAGCATTTGCGACTTTCAGCTGACAGGTAAAGACACTTCATAAGCTCGTTGGCCTAATGCTTGTAATTTATAACATCACCGCTTTTTCAGGCTGGTTTGCATTTGTACCTGCTCGGGATCTGTGGTGGTCCTTCGCATTGATGAGGATGTTGCAACGGAAAGGAACCAGCAGATCGAGGACAGGTGCATGGTTCAAGAGTTCGCACGGTTGGAGCTGGAAGGAGATGTATTTTCTTCACCTGTGATGATTGGTGGCATTATTTTCGTTGGTTGCAGAGACGATCATTTACATTGCATAGCTGTTGGATCACAAAGGTCAGTGATTGAGTAGTGTGATAAAACATTATGGTGCTATGTCATTCTACGCCACACCCATTTGTTGCATCTCCGCTCCGAGTGGTGGTGGCAGCCTGAATCTCGTTGGAGGTGTGCTGGATCCTGCTGGGCTACTCGAGACCGGCTGGCTGTGACTAGGAGCAACTTTTGATAGCCCCGAGTCTAATTGGCCATGGTCCATGACCCACTGTGTGAAGGGTACTCGGGTCCAAAGAGCGGCGACCTAGGTTTGATAGTTGTCAACTCAGGATCGGAGTATGGAAAAATTCGTTCTGCTCAGCAATTAATCTTAACAATACGGAGTTTAGTTCCTGAAATTACTTGAACTTTGAAGATCATCAATGGGGGTCTTATTTCACTCGGTTAAAAAATTATGGCCTTCTTAAAATCAGGGTGCCAGAGTTTCCTTTGATTTTCCAGAGAAACTCGTGGACTTTTTAGTTGCTGCCATTTCAGTGATTTGATAACACGTCAGATATGAATAGTAAAATAAGCAATGAGAAAACATTGAGTCGATATGGTGTTACCAATGGGTACATAACAATATAATTCTCTCATTAGAAAAAAGGAAACTTCAACGGAAACAATTGTGAATTGTGGAAAAGAGGAAATTAAAGCCCCTCACATTATTTGGGGAAAATAATATGTTAGGATAAGTCACGTATCTTGATCAAAATTGTGAATTGTGGAAAGTGGAAATACTTACAATCCAAATGAATATTAAAAGCCAATAGGCATACGGCTATGTTGATAAAAGGATTGCGGAGTGAGGACGTTAGTATTACAAGTGTGGGGTTCGATTTTCGTGCTTTACAAAAGGTAGAACAGAGTGGTGAGAGTTAGAGATAAGAAATAACATCATGTGTTGATTACTCTTGATGTCAGGATGTGCTGTTGCCACCTTCGCTACGTCTTCCACTAACAATAATAGGGGAAAATGGCAGAAGTTGAAGACCTTGTGTCAAAGGAAGAAGAGAGAGAATAAAAGGCTACATTAAGATGTGATAATTGGTAACAATGACAAGAAAATTAGAAATGTTACATTAAGAAGATGAATATATTATTATCTTAATGAAGATAATTATGGTAGGCACTAATAGGGCATTCGGCTAAGGAGACAAAGAGAATGAAAATTGATATGAATAAATGAAATAATTTAGCATAGATTAAGGAAACAGTTAATTAGGAATGGTCCTAATGGTAAATTTTCAAGTCCACAGGCAAAAATGATAAAGAATAAAAACAAACTTGGGTTAAAGAAAGAGATTAAAAAATGCTGACTTGGCAATAGATTAACTTGCTAAGGTTCCTTGAATGGCTAGAGTTTCTTCAAAAGTTTCTGTTTTTCATTTATATAAACGAAATTGAGTTCAAGAAAAAGACTAAAACTGCGAAGTTAGCAATAGATTAGAGGTTGCTAAGATTGGTTATAATGGATAGAATTCCTTAAGAAGTTGTCTGTTTATATACTAGCAAATGTGAATGCGCATTGCGTGAAATTCATATTTGAAAGATTAAGTTTATGACAAAATATTTAAATTATCTATTACTGAGAGTAGATTATTAATAAAAAAAAATACGCAATACAAAGAAGTTGTATTTATGGAAAAAAAAATTTAAATCTTTTAAAGAAGGTTGTTGTAGGATAGAAAATGTCCAAATTTTATTATTAAAAATGTGAAATAAAATAAAATTATGAATTTACACACTCGTCCATGGGCACAATATTTTTAAAATAAGTAACTAAAAATATATTGTTGTTAGTGATAAGAATATTTTTCATTGACTAAATATTTTAATGAATACATCGATTATTTTCAAAAAAATAATTTTCAAATTACTTATTTTTTTGCGAAACAAATGGTGCTTAAGTTTGTTGTTTAAGTCCAACTCATGAAACTTGGTTGCTAATGCACTTGAGGCCCCTTTTCATAATTTTGTTCATAAGCAAACTCGTCCAAAAGCTCCAAAGCTCTCATTTTGAAATTCTCTCTCTCGATTTTTGGGGAAAGTGTTAGAAAAGTCATAAATCTTTTGTGTTTGTGCCAATTTAGTCCTAAACCTTTTTTTGGTGTCAATTGAGACATAAACCCTTTATCTTTGTATCAATTCAATCCTTCTGATTAATTTTGGCCGGATGTTGCTGACATGAGCATTGATCGGCCTACATTGCACTATCAATGCTAATGTAGATAATTTTTAATAATATTTTGATATTTTTTCGATTTTTTCTTTTTTTTTCTTCTTCTCCTTTCTTGTACCTTTGGTTAGTAACTGAACATCGGCCACCGGCTGGCCATGGCCGGCTACCTAGCCTCGCCTGGACAAGGCTATTGTTGCCCGCCACAAGCGAGGCCAAGCCAACCCTCGCTTGAGCGAGGGCATGCCCGGCAATGGCTCTCCTCACCAGATTTGGCGAGGGGCCAGCCCTCGCCTAGGCTATGGTGGTCTCGCTAAGCGTCGCCCAAGGGCAGGTGACGCTCAGCGAGGATGCCGTAGCCTAGGCGAGGGTCGGCCTCACCAGATTTGGCCTGGGCAAGCCCCCGCGAGGGCTCCCCTCCCCAGATTTGGAGAGGCTGGCCCTTGCCCAAGCCATGGCGGTCTCGTAGGGCATCGCCTTTGGCTAGGGCGATGCCGACCATCACCAAGGCTCGTCCTCACCCAAGCGAGGGTCGATTAGGCCTCGCCTATGGCGAGAAACGGCGGCCTTGTCTGAACAACGGTGGCCTTGCCCAGGTGAGGCCAAGCGGCTGGCTACCGGCCAAAGGTAGAAGAAAGGAGGAAAACAAACAGAAAAGTAGTAAAAAAAGAAAAAAAATAAGAAAAATATTAAAAATCGAAAAAATATTAAAATATTATTAAAAATTGTCTAATCAACGTCAATGGTGCCGCGAAGAACAGCTAATATCCATGTCAGCAATATGTAGACAAAATTAATTAGAAAAACTGAATTGGTACAAAGACAAAAGGTTTATAACCAATTGGCACAAAAAAAATGTTAAAAACTAGATTGACACAAATACAAAAGGTTTATGACTTTCTTAATACTTTCCCCTAGATTTTTCGCATGTTCTCTCGGAAGCGGATCAACCTAACTGAAGGTCGGTCCTAATGCCTTCACTCTTCAAATTTTGAATAGAAGCCATGCTAATTGCTAGGTCATTATAATGCTAATTTCAAATCTTAGTTTCTAATATACGTCATCATGCTGCCCGATTGGCAATAGAAATCACGCACGTTCCTAGGCTATCATCATGCCGAATTCAAAACTCGAGAATGAATACACGTTGTAATGCTACTGAAATCAAGTAATGCTTGTCGCTAGGATGTCGAAATGAAAAAATTGAATCTTACATCTAAATTAGGCCGATATGCTGCCAAATTCGAATTGCCTCGCTAGAATGTATGTTGTTTCTATTGTTGAATATATGAACTCTACAGTTGCGGAGGTTGATATAAGATGGTTGAATATTCGACATGCTAGAATAGACCTCGTATTTGCAATCCAACCATTAAGATGTGACATCGAAGGGATTGAACTTGGGCGTATAGCTATGGTGATGCGACAGGAGGTCAATGACCAATAGACATGATTCGAGTTAACGAACTGAGGCCCCGTGCATACAAATCATTATTATATCGTTCAAAAATTCAATTTCAAAACGTGACTCCACACAATTTCAAAATTATATTAACGCATTTCTACATGTCATGTCACATAAACACATTGAACACATCGAACATAATCAATTGATGTGTTGTTCATGTGATATTTGATTGTCATGTCATTAAGCATGTTATTCAGTTAATGCCACAGTGGATTGCCACATCCGTATGCAAGTGTCTAGTTAAAATGCTACGTCAGTTTGCATGTCATTCACACATCATATTTGATTGCCACGTCAGTATGCATGTCATTCACACACGTTTGTCGACTTTGATTTCCATGTCACATGCATGTCATTCGTATGTAATATTCGATTACCACATTATCAAGGATGCCGCTCGCTTATACTATAGCATATTCAATTGCCATGCCATTCACTCATAGCATATTCAAATCCTACATCAATATGTATGTCATTCATGCATATTATATTCGATTACCATTCGTGTGTATCTCGTATTCAAGATGTATGTTACACTCAAATGTCATGTTTAATCATTGCATATTCGATCATTATGTCACATCGCTCTCAACTTCCAAGTCACTGTTCAATTACTGTGCTCGATTTTGATCCTCTAACACGATATGCGATGTCAAATCCTATCTCACACGTTTATGAGACCACCCAATACACAAGATGAAGCGATCTTTCCTCCTAATCGTGTACTGGTCAAAAATTCAATTTTCGTACTTTTTCTTAAGGAAAATGCACCATAAATGTGAATTAGTACTTAATCAAAGAGCTATCGTACCTAAGGGGCGTCGTGGGATGCTAATCCATCCCTCAAGTAACCCCAGCTCGGACCTCAACCTCTGGTTAATGCAATTAAACCAATCATCTTGCACATGCCACCTAGATCGTTTATTTTTGCTAAAACTGCTAATGCCCTCTGGGTTAAATAAAATTATGGTAAGCGGTTCCAAGGTTGGGCTAGTCCAATCATAGAACCCGAACTTACCCGCACATGGTTGGTTTCCAGATTTTGGACTCTAGAATGGATTTCTGTTTTGTTTTGCCGGGCACAATTTTACAAAAAATTGTTCTCAAAATCAGTTTGGGAACATAATTAAGAAGAAAAAAAAATAGCTTATTGATTCTAGAACAATTTTTCCATTTTTGATTCTTCTTGATTTTTTTTTTTATGGTTTGTTATTGTTTTTTGCCCTGCTACCCGCCGGCCGCCGGCGACTGGCCATAGGCCAGGGTCGGCTAGGGTGGTTTGCGGCCATGACGGCAAGGCCTCACCTAGCCAAGGCAAGGCCGACCTCTCCAGCCCTGGCTTGTGGCCGGTCGTCGGCGTCGGCGACCGGCCATGGCCAAGGAAGGGAAGGGAAAGAATGAAAAAAAAGGAAAAAAATATTACAAATTTCAAAATACTATTAAAATATTATTAATAAAATGAAATTTTGTGTAGTTACCAAATGCATTTATCTTCTTTTTCTATTTTAAGAATAGAAATTTTGGACAGGTATCAAATGCTTTCAAATGCTTAGAAATTATTTTTGGGCATAGAATAAAAAAAATTATTTTTGAGCAGAATCAGTTTTCAATTATAGAATTGTTATCATGCGCTCCCTTGTTGTCTCTTATACCAATTGACGAAGAACGTATATTGCTCTAATGCCAAACCATTTTGGGCCCATGAATTTCAGGCCGGGTCGGTTCTTCAAGCTCCCAGTCTTTTATTTGCATCCCAATTAGTATTGGGTGGGGATGTTGAGTGGAGATGTACGATTATACATGTTCCCATTTCCAGAAACAATCCAGTCGTCTTCTCCAATTCTTGGTTTTGTTCAATCTTTCTCTTTCTAGAAAAATGGTAGGACAAGTCTTAGCACTCGTAATTTTTGTGAAATTGAGTCCTAAAGGCTTACTCCGTTCTTCCCTTACCAAAAAAAAAAAAAAGGCTTACTCCGTTCTTCTAAATCCTGAAACTTGCAATTTGATGCACTCTAGTCATTTTGCGCTATGCATATCATGTTCTTTTAGGGGTTGAGATGGTAAAAAGGGAGTCGATGAGGAAAATAAGCTTAGCGGTGAGAGACGAGACATACTTTATAATTGATGCATTTCTTCACCATCAGATGATGAAAAACAAGGTTAAGGAGGGAGGTTGCTATGCTGGCTTATGACAACGTGGTAAACCATTCCAATGAGGTTTTTGATCTCTGTAAGAACAGACGGGGTAATTCTTTTAATCTAGAAACAAAACTATTTGATGTTGAACCTGAAGTTTGGAGAGATCATCACCGTATGCTCTTTGTTAGATATGTTTTTTTTTGGTCAAATTATTAGATATATTCTTTATTGGAAATATAACACAAATGGTACCTAAATTTTGACCAAATATACAATGTGGTCACCGTACCTTTAATTTGTTTAATATGGTTCTTGAACTTTGGCCTGATTTACAATATGATCCCCAAATTTTTAATTTGTTGAATATGATTTATGAACTTTGTTATATGTTCAATTTAGTTCATGGACTATTTGTAAATATTCAATATTGTCCTTGAACTTGAATTAATGAAATAATAACATTGTATAATTTCATATAGTCTAGGGATCAAATTGAGAGACCATATTCAACAAATTAAAAGTGTATGGATCAAATTACACATTGGGATAAAGTTTAGGGATCATATTAAATAAATTAAAAATGTAAGGATCACATTTCATATTTAACTAAAGTTCAATAACTATTTACTAATTATTCCTTCTTTATTAGATATGTTTACGAATGTCTACTTTAGGTCTCGTCAAATCGCATGTTTTGCTATGTTTAGTACTTACTATAGGTACAAGCTCAGGCAAAGAAGTGGATGCCGCCCCTCTCAACAGCTATGATGAATTTGCTTATGGAATTCGGAAAAGATGGAACAAAGACAGGTGACGTCCAATGAGGCACGCCACTTTAAGACATTCTGTGCTTGCCTCCTTCCTAGCCTATACAGCCTATTCAGAATAGCCAACCAGCTGATGAAGCTATGTTTGAGGATGTTGTGAGGTAGCGCATGAGCTCATGCCAAGACATAATAATCCTTCGTGGTATAAAATAATTCATATCACCAAATAACATCTATATTATTTTTCCAAATTGAACAATTTATAATGATTGTTATAATTTAATTTGAGTTGTATATCTTAAGTGAATAATTCACCCATATTTATTATTTTTTTGGTCCGCCATACAAACGTATCGAATTGAAAGCCAAATCAATAAAGTTTGTTAACTTGAATTAATTAAAAGATATCATGAATATTTACATATAATTTGGATAAAAAATTAAATATGTACCAGAAGTTTATGAACTATATTGCATGTTGAGTTAAAATTCAATGATTATATTGAATAAATTAAAAGTTCAGAGATAACATTACATATTAGGTCAAAGTTTAGAATCATTAATTTTGTCATTTTTCATAAAGTATAAACATTAAGAAATTTGAAATGTACGAGAGATAAATGCAATTTTAAAATAAATTAAATTCTAATTTAATGACGCGAATTGGTAATTGGATTCCAACACGGGCGACAGGTCGACACAGCCCGTGGCCGTAGAAAAAGTCGATGTAACAAGACAAATGGATCTCCATATCTGTCGTACCAAGCGTTGCCGTAAACGAAGTACGAATAGAAGGGACCATGTTCGCATCTTGTTTCAAGCCCAACGTAGCATCTGCTTTAGGTCCCAAGTCCAACGTCGTCTTCTACCGCTGCGCTCAGATTCCGTCGAAGGTATCGAACTGAATCACTCCCATCTTTGTCGTGTCGTCCTCTGCTGAAGCTGAATCTGTCTTCGAGCTGCTGCGATCGAACGTCGGACGAAAAGTTCTTTTGTGTTTCTTCCGATGAGACCGGGTGTCTTTCGCAGATGTCCAATCGACTGTCTTTTTCCATCGGTCTTGCTCGTTTCGATAGAGTTCTTGGGTGGGGTGGGGGGGGGGGGTGGGGGTTTTGGTCGGCGTCGGCCTGTCGGGTACTTAAATTTTGCGCTGCGCTTGGCTAGCTGGTCACCCGTGATCGATACATGTGACTGGGTGACGGAGGGGTGCTGAATTTCTTGAAAAAATGAATGATTTTTGCTACCCACGGGGTGCCTGAGCTTGTGATCGGAACTTTTGATTTTGGATCGCTGAGTCGGAAAAAATCTCGTGTTTGGTTAGAATGGATGGGAAAATTCCGTGCGTTGATGGCCAAAACGGTTTCTTTCTTGAAACTGCTGGTTTTAGGCGGTGGATCGTGGAGCCATTATTGTGGGCACCACCCAAATGCATATGGTCCATCAGGTTCAAACCCATCCAGCAGATTCCTACTGTCTGGACAAATCGGGGTTTCGTACACCCGGTTGTACCCATTAAATTTTGTTTATGGTCGATGTCAACTCCCATGAAGTTTCTGCTGACTGTGAGTTGGAGGCTGTCTACGGCCATGGGCCACAAAGTTGCTGTCAATGGCGATTCGGCAGCCATTGCCATTTGCAATATTGCAACTTTGTGCTGTCGGGGTGAATTTTGGCGGTTGATGGCAACTTTTCTGGGTGTTGATGCTGCTTCTTAGCTTCGCCTGCACTTTATGTTCCATATTCTTTTTCCCTTTTATGATTCTTTGCAATAGTAAAGGTTGAAGTGTAGTAGATGCTGATCGGAAGTCTGCAAATGTCGAAGGAACTTGAGCCTTGTCACTTCGAATTAGCTTTACTTTAATGTTGGAGATTATCGAGGGGCAATGCTGGTGGAAAAACCCGAAGGGAGATAGTGGATTTTAATTTTACTGGACATTTGTAGCTTTTAACGATTATTAGATTCCTCCTTGCTGAATACCCTTTTTTGGGTTAGAACCTTACTGAATAGTTAAGAGCCACCAAATGCTTGGAATTTGGTGTTAGTGACTTTTATCACATGTTCAGCAAAATTTTTGCATAAAATTCCATCAACTTATTCCAGAAATCTTGTTTACACTTTTTTTTCCATTAATTTGAGCTAACCGTATGGTTGAATTTCTCTTTCTGTTTAAGTGTTTGTCATTTGAGTTACTCATTGAATTATCATGAAAATTGCCTTAGAAATTAACCAGAAGTGTAAAATCTTTCTAGATAAATACCTAACTGTGTGGATTATGTGAGAATCAAATGTAAACTTTCTTGAATAATCCTTAAAATAAAGATACCACTTCATCCATGTGTTTTTCTATTGGTGTTTTGAGCTTTAAACTTCCACAATAGCAGCTTCAGAAGTTGTTTAATCAGTTGGTGAATTTGTAAGGAAGGAAATCTTTTAATTGCTTGTAAGATCTCTTTTATTTTTTCCATTGTAGCTACTACTGTAGTTTTGAGATGATAGACTCTTTAACTGATTATGTTTTCCTATGGAGTGCCCAGAACAGTATTCAGATGGCTCAGTCTGCACTTGATGAGATGTCCGATTCTGGTGCTTTTCTCAGAACGGCTTCCACATTTCGTAATTTTATTTCGAGGGATCCTAGTTCACAGTTTCCAGCAGAATCTGGACGGTATCATCTTTATATATCATATGCCTGTCCGTGGGCTTCCCGATGTCTTGCATACTTGAAGATCAAAGGACTCGACAAGGACATCAGTTTCACGGTAAATTGCATTATAGGTTTAGAGTTAAATCGGGATTAACTTTACTAAATTGGGATCTCCAAACATGTTCAGTCAGTCAAACCTCGGTGGGAGAGAACAAAGGAAAGTGATGAGCATATGGGATGGGTTTTTCCTTCTTCAGATACTGAGGAACCTGGAGCTGAACCAGATCCTCTTAATGGCGCAAAAAGTATAAGAGAGCTTTACGAGTTAGCTAGTACTAATTACTCGGGGAAGTTTACAGTCCCTGTAAGTGAACTTTTGCTGACGAGTGCTCCTATTTGTGCTTTCTTTCTTTTCAAAATCAGCATTTCTTTTTCTGATCTTTTTCATTTGTTGTCTCATCTGATGAGTTAAATCCTTTCTTTTGGATAAGGTCCTGTGGGATAAGAAACTCAAAACAATTGTAAACAATGAAAGCTCTGAGATCATTCGCATGTTCAACACCGAGTTCAATCACATGGCAGAGAATGCTGCTTTGGACCTATATCCTCCCCACTTGCAAACTCGTATTGATGAAACCAATGAATGGATATATGATGCCATCAATAATGGTGTCTACAAGTGTGGCTTTGCCAGGAAGCAGGGGCCTTATGATGAGGTAATTTCTCTTAGTTTGTACTTGCAAGCAAGACTTGTCATTCCATTTGTTACTTAAAGCAAGAAAGAGTAACTTAATCTTGAAAATTACACAATCCACTCTTTTAGTTTGACAAAATAATAATCATCGTGTAGTTTGTTTTTCAGTTACACTCTTTCATCTGAGACCCGTTAAAACCACTTTCTACTGATGATAAGAGCCTTCATGTCCCATAGAAAATGGCTAATTTGTTGATTAATGTGGTTCTTAGAAAATGAAATCCCCTATGCCACAGAAGCTTATAGGTCGAGGACCATTCCCTTTGAGCACTTTTTCTTCTGATAAAAACTTTGTTAGGAAATCTCCCTCCCCAGGTTCTGGTACTGAAAGACCCTCGTTAGTGTCTCAGGGCAAAGCAGGACAGGTGTAAACGTCAGGTTCTTTAATCTAATAATAAGATAGATATTTACATAAAAAGCAAAACTAGAAAATGAAATTTGACTGCCACAAATAGTCACCTCCCTCCCTTCTCTGCTTTCTAAATCACTGCTCATCATGTAAATGCTTTAAATTCCATTTGTCTGCTTCCTCTTTCCTGAATAAGAGTTCATCGGTGGTGTGGTTGTTGGTGATTTTTCAGAAAATTATGCTGGTGACACCATAAAATACAGTAAGTCCGGATTTATGAACCCAGTCGGGGGCCCTATCCCGAAGTCTGGATATATGGATCACTTCCTTAAGTCTTGGGATATGGATCCAGTTGAGGGCCCCATCCCTATTGATTTTGCAGTGCTTTCTTTTAAGAGTGGCAAGTGTCTTGTTCTTACTGCCGTTGGCAGTGGAGGGAATGGTGGTTTGTTGTGGACATGTGAAGAATGTGATGACTCAGCTAATTCCTTCGGGAGATTGTGTGCGCCCTATCATGTGATTCAGTGTGCATGCAAATGAAATATTGGGAAGTTGATTAAAAGATACAAATCATGGTGGGCATGGTGGCTGGCCGTAAGACAGTGTTCCAAGAACAAGAGAGAACTCTGGCTTTTGATGCTGAGTAGCAGCAACCATATTCCTAGATGACGTGTTTGCAATGCTTACCTATGTAGAGGTTTATTCAGGTGTTTGATTGGCTGGTCTAGCTAGAGAAGTGTAGAGAACTTGATTTGATTTTATGCTTCTTTTTTCCCCATTTGATTAGCTTTTGCAATTCAAGAATTAACTATCTAATTATCTCTAGTCATTGCACACGGCTGATTTTTCTTTTAGAGTGTTGATTGAGTTGGCGACTGAGTCTTTAATGATGTCATGTCAACAAAACCTTAGTGCTAAAATCTTGATCCGTCTTGTCAGACAGGTGTATTGGTATGGTACCTTCATAGACAGGTTTGATTGATGTGGATTGGGCTTTTTACTGTAAACACTATCTGTAGAGAAAAAGAAAAGTCAAAACTGGTCTTAATCAACATGCACTTGTTGGTTTTCTATTTAAGTGACTACCTTTAATTTCACTTGGACGGTGATTGAGACTACTCAGGGAGAATCTTTTCTCCAGCGGCGTTGTCTAAAATTTAAATCCCTTTATTGCCAGATTGCAAGGGTGGAAAAGTTTTAATTTACTCAAATCATAAGTCTAGTGATTGTACTTTTTAATGAATCTTTCTGATTAGTTGCTTCTTTTTTTTTTCAGGCTGTAAAGAAATTGTTTGATGCTCTGGACAAGTGTGAAGAAATACTTGGCAAGCAAAGATATATATGTGGGAACACACTCTCTGAAACGGACGTTCGGTTGTTTGTCACCCTGATAAGATTTGATGAGGTAGTGGCCCTTATTATTATGAGATATTTGGGAGTTTCTGGTCATATCTTTGATTTAAACAAACTTGCACTAAAGCTTAAAAAGCCGTGTGAGATTCATTTTAGAAGAACTAGGATAATCATGTCTAGTTGAATGACTTCCCTTGTCATAGAACAAGACAAGGGAAAAGTAATCCATGATCCTTTTTTTTTAAGGAAAGCTCTTTTCTTGGACCAATCGATGTCTAAATAGTGGTATGCATTGCCCATGATACTTAAAAGTTACGGGCAAGCAGTTGTGAAAAATAAGTTTGGTAAGATAATGAAAACTATACTTCTTTCTATGTTATTTTTCAATACCCATTTTATAGTTTCTTGAGAAATCATGCTATAGGAACTACCCTTAGTTTCTTTTTCTTTTTTTTCTGAAAGAGAAACAAATGTACGAGCAAAGTGTATGCATATAAAAATCACTGCAGAACGCAAAAAAAATAGGATGACTTTAGGTTTATGAGGATCTGCAAGCACTATCTTCTGTGAAACTCCTCCAAAGATCTTTTGTCTGGATCAATTCAATCATCTTTTGACTTTGCCTTGTCTTGATGACAGGTTTATGTGGTTCATTTCAAGTGCAACAAAAAACTGCTTCATGAATACCCGAATCTGTTCAATTACACCAAGGACATTTTCCAAGTGCCCGGCATGAGTAGCACTGTCAATATGGAGCACATCAAGCGACATTATTACGGAAGCCATCCGACTATCAATCCGTTCGGTATCATCCCTTTTGGCCCCAACATCAACTACTCTTCCCCTCACGACAGAGAGAGATTTTCCTAATCGATGTTTACCTCCTGCATAGACCATTAAGATGTTGTGATGTTATTTGCAGTCTTACAGTGTCTTGAACACAATCTAATAATGGGTCGGGGACGACCCGAGGCTTCATAAGGTTTCGACATATGCGGTCCAAACCTGTGCTGGAATGCTCCGCGATTTCCATGCATGTGTCGTGTACCTTAAGCTTGTTGTGGTATAGTACCATGGTAATGTTGCAGAATTGGTGGATTTTGTCATAGTGGTATCTTGAATTATAATGTTGGTCATATTAGCTCCATCTGGATTCTTGAATAAACATTGGTTATGCCTGAATATGGTTTGCCTACTAGCCACTGTGGCCTGCAATTTATGCGGGCATGAAATCATAGGGTAACTAGTTTTCAAGTTCATGATTTGATTGGCAAAGTTATGCAAGTTCAAGCATTTGTTTTTATGGGACAAAGGGGAGATCTTAATCTAAAGTTTGACCATTGTACCAAGCCTCTAAAATGTGTCTGCACTTTTTACTCGTGACTAATTTCACAAGTTATTTTCAATTGATGCACAAATAAATACATTCGAGTTTTTGATCAATCGAATTATAAGAATAATAAAGTGAAATTTGAAAAAAAGTATCACATACAAAAAATTTTGAAGCCGACATGTTCAGAATATAGTTGATCTAATCCCCCAACATATTAGGCAATTATAAGAGAATATCAAGTTTCCTAAGAAAGATTGAAATAGAGCAACAAGCGTATTTGGATTGAGGGAAGCAGAAGGAGATGAAGGGGAACAATAACTTAGGAAAATATTTCTTTTATTTGGCTAAATGAAATTAAAGGGAAATAGAGGGAATGAGATCGGTTAGTGATATAAGGGATGAAAATTATATAATATCGGATATGGATAAGTATATCCCGTCAATTTTCTCAAAAGTTGTGACAAAATTCGGTCTTAATTTGATGATATATAAAAACGGTTTTATCGCAAGTTTATTCTAATTGTATGATAAATGAGAAAAAACTATAGGATCATTCAGATTACAAGACTATGTAAAATCTCGCTTCTAGTAAATTAATTGTTTTGGAACTTCCTACTATCTAATGAGAAATCAAACGGAAAATAACTTTATACGAACTAATATATCATGATAAAATCACAACTCTAATTTATAATTAATAATTGACATGATACATCATTAATTGACTGATGAAAAGTTGTTAAATAATTTGAAAAATGAAATATTTCGTTAGTATAATTCAACAATTATTTTTATACGTGTATAATAAAATATATTTCAAAAGAATGAATATTTCTCTGTAAATTCAGCGCAAGTACAAGAGATGGAAATTTTTATAGAAAATCATGTATATTCACATACTTTACATAAAAGTATGAGTATTTTCTAACAGAGAAAATAAGAACTAACAATTTCTCCCCGGTGCATATTTTATTTTCTCCAAAAGCGAGATTGAAAGGAAGGAAATGAGACAACCGAGCATTTTATTTTCAAACTACCTATTTTATCTACAAATATGAATAACACGAAGCCTAATTTATTCTATAATCTCTTTATTTCTATTAACTTTTCTTGTTTGCATTTCCTTCCTTTCTCACACACTCTCTCTCTCTCTTTCTTTCTTTCTTTCTTTCTTTCTTCCTTCCTTACTTTAATATCCGGTGACTCTTCGGTTTGTAGTCCTTAACGCTAAAAAAGGGCCTAAAGCAATTTCTATTTATTGGATAACGACATTGCTAAGACTTGTGTTGATCTGTCACTTTAGTTTTAGTTTCTTTTTTGTGCATTGAATTACCAAAATTGTGTCATCCTTCATGTTAGTCTGTTTGTTAGCTTTATTAACTTTTTAATAAATTCTCTTGTCCACGTGGCCAATGAACCCTGTTAAAAAATACAAAAGCTATTATTTATGATTGCAATGTCAAAAAAATCAAGTCATCTCATTCATCTTTACCTTGATAGTTATAATGTGGGGTTTGTTCTTATTTTACTTGAGGGATTTGAATGACCCCCTCCCTAGGGGCCATGTCTCAATCCTCGTGTGACAGATTATCCTCTCGAACTAACTTCTAATCATTGCCTTGGTAAGATCAATGAACCTAAACTAAAGAAAAGAATTGAGGGTTGGGTATTTTGTATCCAAAAAGGGTGACATCAATTTGTGTTGAAAATAAACTGGGAAGTAAATTGTAAAGAGTAGAGGATCGCCTGGTAGATAAAAAGGACAAAGGGGCAGGTCATTGCACCCTTTGTTGCCTTGTCGGCAAGGAGGTTGGCCCTTGCATAAATTTGGGCGAGGGGCAAGAGCAAAGGCCCTCGTTCGATGGCGGTCGCAATAGAGCTCACCGACATCGAGCACAGATAAGTTAGCCCTTGTGATCACCAATCAAGGGTCGACTGACCCATGCTCGGTGGTGGCGAGCTTTGTTGAGGCTACCACTTAACAAGGGCCCTTGCCCTCGTCAATGGCCAGGTGAGAGGCCACCATCCTTGCCGCGACCTTGTGTAGAATTCTCGACCCTCTTCGAGATCCGCGCTGCCCTCTTTTGTCCCATTTGACTCTGATCTTTTTCTCAATTATTCGATTCTTTCACATTTTTTAATTTTAATTTTTTTAATTTATAGTTTTTGGGTTAATACCACAAAAAACTCCAAATTGGTACACCTGTGATAATTTTACCCAAAACTATTTTTTTGACCACAAAAAACCCTAAACTGGTACACCCGTGACAATTTTACCTCGAACTTTTTGACAATCAAAAACCCTACATTACTCCCGAACTAATTTTTTGGCCACCAAAAACCCCAAACTGGTACACCTGTGATAAATTTACCCTTCATTAGTTTCCGTTAAATTTTACTATCAAATTGCTAAGTTTAATGACACGTGATAATTGATATGTGTACCGATTTTGGGTTTTACTTCTCTGTTTGTCACAAGTTTATCAATTTATGATTTTTTGTGATATTAATATAATTTAATTGACACTAACAAAGGGTCAATTTGGCACAAATATACCAGTTTGGGGTTTTTAGTGTTCAAAAAATTAGTTCGGGGGTAAAATTATCACATGTGTATCAGTGTGGGGTTTTTAGTGATCAAAGAAATAGTTCGGGGTGAAATTATCACAAGTGTATCAGTTTGGGATTTTTGGTGATAAAAAAAATAGTTCGGGGTAAATTTGTCACAGGTGTACCAGTTTGGGATTTTTTGTGGTCAAAAAAATAGTTCGAAGTAAAATTATCACAGATGTATCAATTTAAGATTTTTCATGGTATTAACCCTAGTTTTTTTATGAGGTGGCGCCATTAGCATCACTTGTGCAAAATATAATAAAAAACTAATAAAAAAAATGCAGTCGTAGTTTTTTTGTCCCTTGAAAGCTAACAGAGCCAACAGTTGAATGCACGAGAAAAAAAGTCCGTACACCACTGTGAGGGATTGACATAAATTTTAGGACTCTCAAAGTCGATATTTTTTTTTTCATATTCTTTGGAGCTTTATTTATTTAGCAAAAAAAATAATTTCTTAAAAATAATTATTTATATGGTTTAAATAGTTAATTAATATTTTATTATTATTAATAATAATTTATGTCGAATCATTTTTGATAAAAATATTTTTAATTAATTTTTAAAAAAATAATTTTCAAATTATCCAGAGAAAGCCACGTTCCTACCGCGGGTGCGGCCATTTTGCATCTTCCACTCGTCTCCCTCGAACCAACCCCACGCGCCGCCGCACCCAAAAGTCATGCCATGGAGGCTCGAGGGTGCGAGCGGCTGCACCGCGCGCTCAGCGAGTGCCACCGCCGCGTCCCGTCGGATCTCGCCCGCGCTTCCGCGTGCCGGCACCTGAACAGCGCCCTAGCCCAGTGCCTGGTGTCCGAGGCCTGCCCCGACGAGTCGGAGGCCGTCCGCGGCCTCTGCGCCAGCGGCGGCACCGCCCTCAAGCGTTCCCAGTGCCGGCAAGCGCAGCTCGATCTCTCCGTCTGTCTAGCTTCCCATCAACGCGATTGACTCTCCTCTACAACCCCAGATACCGCGATTTCCTCCTGGGTGATTTCCCCTTCAAAATTTCACTTTCTCTATCGTGTTCCTCATCGACCGCACCCTGTAGTGCGATCTTGCGTTTGTGTATATTGATTACGGATGTTGCTATGATCTGATTGTCTTTGGGCAATCGTGCAATTTTAGTTGGAGTTCTGTGGAATTGATGTCTTTCACTCCATGCATTGGTGCTTGCTTACATGTTTGGTTTGAGCTTATGACAACAATGGTCGAGTATTGATTCCTTGTTGTTGTTATTCCCAGATAGAGCAAAGCAGTCTCGCAGGGTGACTGATTAGAGGGATCTTCGTATCGTCCCATGAAGGTTGTGTTTCGGGGCTTCTGGTGAACCGTTGGGTTAGTTACTTTATATCTTGAGCATCATTGCCTCTACCATGAGCAAGAACCTTTTCCTACTCTATGAACGAGTATTAGTTTATCTTCAGCGAAGGCATTTTACTGCACTTATTTCTTTGTTTGGCTCTCCATTGAATGATAACGCTTCCCCTGATTGGTGATGTATTGCAAAATGTGCTTAAAAATAAGTTGCTTAGTAGGGATTAGTGTACTTATGTTATGCCGTCAAAAAGATTAAAAAGAGGGCCAATTAAAAGGATGATATTGCCTAGTTGGAATCAGGCATCGTTGAGTGTATATATCAGTAGATGTAAATGTCCATATCAGTAGATGTAAAGTTTCAGTCTAATGGCCTCGTACGATACGTTCTGTTGTCAGGACATTACCTCCCATTTCAAAACAGGACAATGTTTAAAGGACAGCTGAAAATGTAGCATTTCACGTGTATGAAAATGCATAAATATTTTAGTAACTACACACTTTAGTGTCTCCTGGATTTCTTAATCTGAATCTTTATATGCGAGAAACATCTAATAGTTCTCTGATGATGGAATCTGCACCTGGGAATGATTACTAAATTATGGTAGGGGGATAAAGACAGATAATTGCTTAAGCTCTTTCTTTCTTAGAATTACTTCATACTCCTAGGACTCTTGAGTTTTTAGGAGTATTCAAGTAAGACAGAAGTTGAATCGAAACAAAGGTATTAATTTATTTACTTTCAAGAAACTATGTATACTTGTATTAAAGAAAATACTTAAATGAGCCTCATATAGATGAAAGCCCCCATTTTGACCGGAGACATGGATGCTGATAAGGGCACATTGGGCTTGGGCTGGAGTCTGGTTGTCAATTTTCCTCCTACTTTCATGCTGGTGATTGACTCTTCAGTCCCTTTGGTTTATTGAGCTTTTGGAGATGCACAGTTCCATAGATGTTATGCACATTGTGGATTCTGCAGAAAATTTCAGTTTCCATTGTCTGTGAATAGATGACAAGTATCCACAAATAGGCACAAAATTGACTGAGGAATTAATTTTCCCCACTGCCTACCTGAAGGACTTCCTTGACAGTTTCAGTTGTCTATGAACTTATGACAACTTTAGAGTCTTTGACTTCCTTGGCTGCTAGACACAGCTTTGACAAGTTATTTAACACGGCAAACCCTGTTAAGGAAATACTGTGCAGTGCATCTGCTTTCCATGATGCTGCTGTTGCACATGTTCTATTGCTTTTTTTGTTCCCCTATCCTTTCCATTTTCCATAACAAAGATGAAAGAAAGGAATAGCTAAATAAAAATTAAGATGGGAAGTTTCTGCCAGAATTAAACGAAGGACTGTCCTGGATTACCTAAGTTGAATTGTCGGCAACTTGGCGAAGTCCATGTACATGCTATTGGTCAGGACTGTGACACCATATTGTAAAACATTTATATTACCCAACTTAGATGCTCACAAGACACTGGAGAGAATCTTGGAGAACTAAAAAATTTATCTCACCTTTAATTCTCACACATGCATGCACAGCAATAGAAAGTTTTGCTTTAGAATTGTTTCTTTTCTTCATAGCATATGTCCTGTTATTTCTTTCTGTCTCCTTTTGCCTGTGATTGCTACAGCCTCTGCTGGTAGATGCATTCAGTAATACATGGTTTAGAAGTGTTGCAGCAGATTAGTGTGCAGTACCATCCGCAGTGGAGACATTGGTAGTTCAACATTGTCGATATAATTTCGAGTTTGTTTATATCTCAACTATTAGTAAGGATTATAGATGTTGGGCTTCTAGAATAGTTAAATAGGAAATCTTTTAATTTACAAACATGGAAGAGTATAGTTGGGACAAGCACCTATTGATGACTTATCTAAACTTTAGTTCTAAAGTTCTGATTTTACTGGTGTCTCTGTCAGACACCACTGTGGAGTAGCAAACCATAAAGCAGGATTCATCACTAGGAGTTGGGCTAACCAGGCACCCACTCTTCTAATTGATTTTTTTTACCGTATTTATGGAAATTAAACTGTTCAGTTTGACATGGATACTGCTGAAGGTTGCCTCTGCAAAGTTTTCATGCATTTCCATGATAGGACACCACACTGTAGTTTAAATAGGAAATATGTTTTTTGAGTCTGCATCATTGGCATTGGCCTGCCTTTTCATTTTTAAAGCCTTGCACTGGATAATATTTCCTTGAGGAATTTGCTAGCACTTTTGCAGTATGCTTTTCCAAAAGTAATTTCTGGAAGCCAGTGTCATCAATAGTACACCATTTTCTCTCTATAATTGCAGTTTTTTGAGTAATTCTTTGTGTAGTCATTTTTGAACTGCTCACTCAGAGTTTCTCTCTTTGACTAATTGCCTATTCTTTTCCATTGCTACACTGCAGATTGTATGAGTGAGAGAAAGTGAAGGCAGCGCATTGTACATTACAGTGCTTCTATCAACCTACCTTTCGATCTTTTATGAAGAAATATTGCAGGCATATTTCTTTGGGAGGTTGCCTTTGATTTTACACCTTATTTTCCCTTGTATATATCAATTTGTAGTGTGATCTTTAGTCTTATGGTGGGTGAGTTGGGTGGCTTACGTATTTCCAGCAAACATACTTATGCATGTAACCTAGATGAAAGTCTTACTCGGGGCATACTGTTCTTGCATGATAGGTGTTGAGAAGGCATGTCCAATAATTGCCGATCAGATGAACAGTTTCAATTGAGTTAACAAGTTGTTTGTGATGCTTGTGCTTGGATGTATATTGTTCGATACTTTGCCGAATGATGTTTCAGAGCTTGCTCCACTCTCTTCCTGGAATTAATCTTCTCATCTACTTTCTAGACAATACATAACTTGTTCCGTGGGCGCAAGAAAGCATGTGGTCGCATCAAACAGGGCAGAAGATGTCTATGACACAACAACGAAAACAACAATCTATCCAACATGTCTGTTCAGCTGATCTCCTCTTGCACAGTTGAGAGCTCTTTCATATCAATCTGCTGAAAGATATGGATTTTCCAGGTTTTTCCTTACATTCTCTTCAGCTGTCTTCCGTTGGTCTTTCCTTACTCTTTCGGATGATCTCCGTTATCGAGTGGTGTCTTCTCATTCGAGTGTGCCAAAGCGAATGAACTTCCCTATCTTATCAATTTGTAGATACTTATTGCGGAGTGCCATCCTCTCGTTTGTCCAAACATTACATCCGCTGTAATATGCTCCATTCCTGCTATATGCTCCTCATTTGGCACACATTGAGGCTTCACCAGCGGAGGACGCAATGCGAACTCCTTTCATTTCTTGTCGACTTTGCACCTTCCCGTCAGTGCCAGCAAGCCCGTACACTCCTCATTCAGGCTTTGAATGGGTCCATGGGCTTTGGGAAGATATCTACCACACACCTGCAAACTGATCAGCGATCCGTGTGCATTTTTCCACTTTGCAGATCAGAAACAGAACTCAAAAGTGTCGGTACAATTTTGCACATATATATTGGTATTTTGTATGTCGGTACAATTTTCGAATAATGTTCGCTGGGGTCGCTCCAACTACAGTAAAACAAAATGATTAAGGCATGAAACTTGCAGCAGGAGACAAGTCTCTACCAAATGAAAGGAGAAAGAAAATTGCGGCGAGTCAAACACATAGGGAAAGGCCCGTCCATTTCCCTTTTCAAGGCTCTTTTTCTCTTTTTATCTGTTGGGTGTTGTGGGGTCTGGTGTTTTGTGGACTTAAGGAAAAATGTTGAGCAGCATACTTTTCTACACCTAAAATTCCAGTTTTGGTTGAAAACACACTACGAGATATCTGCTCAATTTGACGTCGTGGGTCCGAAAGATCTTGTTGCCAAAAAGCAATGGCGATGAAACGAAAAGTTTTCCGCGTTACGTACTGTAGATAGAGACAGCGGCGGTGAAAAATGAATTTTGCTGCCGTTGATACCCGACTTTGGACGGAGTGTGGTGTGGCCGTCGATGTAGCATTAGGGGGATGGCGAACTTGATTTTGTCGTCATAGACTGCCCACGGTGGTGAAGTCAATTTTGTTGCAGAAGATCCTGTAGCGGCGAAGACAATTTCGTTGCCATCGGTTGTCAATGGAGACGGATCTATTTTAATCTCCATAGCTCACATTAGCCCGTAGGGACGAAATTACATTCGCCATATTTGATCTATTTTGACATCTTTGATTAATTTTTTTTATCTTCTCTTTTACCAATTAATTTGTTAATTTAAATTGCTCATAAATATATAATCAAGCACAAGAATATCTGCGAAATTCTATCACACTAAATATTGTAATATATGTTCCGTGACCAGGACAAAAAAATTAAAAAACATAGTACCACGTCTATGTTCTACACATCATTTCAACAGGGAAAAAATAAACATTGTTCCAGACATAAGCATAAAATACTCCATAGAAACGAGTTCTTCATCCTCATCCTCATCCGCATCCTCATATTCTTTGTCCGAGCTGCTCTCCATTGAAGTCCAGTGCACGTCCAGCCAACGCACATGCTTCGCACCGGGTCGATCCCTCTCCAGGAGATATTTGAACCCCAGCAGATGGCACAAACGGAAATCAGATCCAGAGACAGAACCTGTTGAACGATGATCATCCCGCATTTGCTCAGTTGATGAGATAAATAGGGTGAGGAAGACGGTGCATATGACTGTAATAACTACTAAACCATAAGATATCACCAGCAGCCTCTGGCCAGCTGATCTTGTCTTTTGGGTAAGAAGAAGTCGGCACTTGTACGTATCCATAGAATGAGGTGACAATATCTAATGAAATTAACCAATCAGGAGCTTTCACGCTTATGGTCTAAGCTTACTTTCCTTTGAAAAGCTCTATTTCTTCCTGAAAAACCAGGACAAGTTTCTCCGAATCTGAACAATTTGCATCATGTAATCGACATTGACAAGGAATTCCGACTAGTTGTTCATGTACCAACGAGTTACAGTTACTTCTTAATTGAGAACAATTATCTCGGCCCGAGCACCATAGGAAATGGCATACATTATGATTAATGCATATGCTAGAAAAATACCCGCGCCATGCTGCACGACATATATCATTTTTATCCATATGCTTTTCGTTTGTTCCCAAATAGTAAACTCACTCCTCGTTCTACTGGTACACAGTTAATGGTCTTCTTTTTTGTTCTTTCTGGGTTGAGGTGGTCTTGGCCCCTCTTGTTTATTGAAAGTTTTAATCTTTGGATCTATTTCCAATTACAGATAAAGACCTTTGAATTCTAATGAAGTTTTTTTTTTTTTTTGGTAACCCAGGAACCCCCCGCACGGCCGACAGCCGGAGGAGTAAACCTGGGGTGACGCTAGCGCAGGACCCACCACCACGGCGCCACACTTAAGAATCCCTAACGACTACGCTGGGGTTTGAACTCTGGTCCCTTCGTGGGGGGGATCAGAGCGCAAGCCAACGCAGCCGCTGCGGGCGGTGGTTGAATTCTAATGAAGTTAAAACTTGTTGTATCCAACATCTGGTGAGGTCAAAGTAATAAAATTTGGGTCAAATCAAGAATAACTGTAATAGAGTTTTGAAATGTTGCCCCAACTGATTCACAGGATGTGCCAATTGTGAGATTTGCAGGGACATTCCAGATGAATAACAAAAGGTGTAGGACCTATATGTGATGTCCCAATAATCTATATCTTTGGAGTCCTAAATCTTTCTATCACTTCTTTGTTCTTTGCTTCTTGCCAACCTCCAAAGTTGCCATGTAGGCAATATCGGCTGTCGCTTAGGTAGTTTCCCATACAAGGAACTGATTGCAGTTGATGTTAGGGCTTCATTGCATTAAGTTAAAAGAATAAATAATTATATCCAAAGAAAAGAACAGAAGATGTTCTCCGCAGCTTGTCCTCATCTTGTGGGGTGAGCTTCACATTTGTGTTCCTTATTTTGACGTCCCGATGCCTGCATGCGTTGTACCTCCAATTCTCCATATTTCTTTATCTTCTTAGAAAGAAGGAATACACTCTAAAAGTTTTACATCCTGATGATTTAGAGTCCAGAAGAGGACCGAGATGAAGCCATTTACGGACATGCTTAGGTCCGAAAGAGTTGCACTATTCCCACTTCATAAAAATGAAGGTTTAGGTTATAATGTTTAGATCCAAACAAATCCGACTAGAAGCATACATGTGAGGACATTTAGCACAGTACTTGATACCTTTTATCATCCCTTAAAGGATAGTTACTAGTGAGAGGACGTTAGTCATCAACACATCGATAAAGTTTCCTGTTCTCGACAATGTTTACTACCAACAATGATTTTGGGTCAATTGTTAGTAGCTGTTATGAGGAGATCTAATAAATTCCTATGAAAACTTACTGATCGTGGATATGATCCGAGTTACAATCACGTACGCACACGTAATTGTGTCATGTTAAACTTCGTGTATGGTAGAAGCTTGCCCAATGACATGTGTTAATCACCCGTGCAACATCTAAGAAACCTTAATCATACATGGTATCCACAGCCTAGGAAATCGTATGAACCGAAACCTGAACCAGCTCGAGCCAAGTGTTTTGGGTCTTTTCGAGTCAGGTTTTCTTTGGTTCGAGCAGTAAGTAAAACAACGGGTTTCTAATGATTCAGTTTAATTTTGGATTATAAACCTGAATTGATACGAAACACATCATTGAACTTGTTTCGAAACCAAAACAATCAGAGTAAATGGTGTTTACGCTAATGAAACTTGATAACCCAATCATGTATTGTCACCCGCTCTTCGTGTTCATATCGGGTCATATATTTTTGGAAATCTGGACCGAGTTGGCCTACCATCACCCCTAATACTTGTCATTTGCTCCCTCTCGAGAAGAATTCCTTTCTCCCGCGAACGCACCTTCAATTTAATTGATTTCTTCTTTCTCGCTCCATCCTAAAGTCCAAAATTCGAACCCTCGACATCACTCTCCTTTCAGTTTAAACATGACTTGCGGCACAGTAACTGCTTTTTTGGGCACATATTTAATTAGATAACTCAACGCTTAGATCGTGTGATGACATGATAGTTGAAAAGATGGCGATAAAGATGATGTGATTGAGGAAAAAGGGTTAGGATAACATGGAGAGAGAGAAGACATAGAGAGAGAGATTGCTTGGATGTCGCCCATTCGAATTATGAGGGGGTGAAGTAAAGGATGCAATGATTGCAGATGATTGGGAGAGACCAGCTTTTTCCAACTTAGGTTTTTGTTGGCCACGTAAATTATTATTTTATCATCCTATTCGTCAAAACCCTGCTATATAATACTCTAGATGAACCCACATCTTGGACTAGAAGACGACATATCTTGGAGCTAGCTATGAAGGCACTTAACTATTCTGCTTGGCCTAAGTTTAGTGTCACAGTTTCCTCAGGTCATCATGCACTTCCTATACGAAAAAGTTAGTCCATCGAATAGGGGGGGTCGCGTGATTGAATTACATTCATTCACGCTTGTCCGACAATGATTGCTATTCGAACTTTGACTTTATTGTGAAACACTTTCTGAAAACTTGAATACAAAGCTCTTATATTGAATGTCAGTTCTAGATGAAAAATCAAGAGAGGGGTGGATTATTTGAAACGTAATTAAGTATCGATTTTTAAGCGTGGGTGCGGATTTGTTTTAGCACCTCAAAAACTATAGACTCTAAAACTTCTGTAGACAGTTGTGTGAATGCAACAATAAAAGCGATATATGCAAGTATATGCAATAATGATGAGACATAGGAATAGACGGTATCGAGACAACATTCCTAGTGATTTGACTTTAATAGTGCCTACTCCACTCTTTAAACTCTGGCAATCTAATCGGGTCTTATCTACTTGCATCAGCAAGTAATACGAAATGATTTCGCACGGAACTTGTTTTTCCGGCAATTCCTCTGTTGATGCTCCACAATGAAATTAACTCTTGCATAAACTGTAGCAGTCTAATCAAGTCTAATTCACTTGCATCAACAAGTATTACAAAATGATTTCGCACGGAAGTTGTTTCTCCTGCAATTCCTCCGTTAGATGCTCCACATCAAAATTAACTTTCTTTTGCTAGTGCCTGATGTAGCCTAGGGTTGACTACTCAAACAATAGGATTAGGAGAGTGACTTACACACACGGAAACTTCGGCACAAAAATGAATAGGAATTTCGGTTATATGCTAGTTCGGGAAAACGAGCATAACTTTGTTAATTTAGATCGGATTGACCTAATTCCTAAGTCAAAAGAACGAAGACTCTTGGCTCTACAACTTTTGTATTTTGAGTTTTCTCAAATAAACACTATAGGGTTGTCGATTTTGGATGAGAGAGGATGGTTGTGATTGGTTAGGAAGTGAAAAGGATACGAACTTTGGTGGGTGCTTTTCTAGGCCTCAAAGGAAGTTGAAATGGCATCAATTCTTCTAGATTGATGGCTACAACTCTTTAAGGATGTAGACTTCAAAAGCTTCAACTCTTCAAAGACGGAGTGAAAACTTTTTTAGGTTTTCAAAGGGTTTGAACCTTTGAGGTTCAAGAGAATTGCACTAAGCAAGTTTCATTAATCAAATTCATTCTACTTTTTACATAAACTTGTTGGCCTTTCATATTAAAAAAGAAAAGAAAAGCAAGATTCTAATGTTAAATCTAGAAACTAGAATTTATTATTGCACATAGAAACTAGAGGCTATTAAAAGTACAATATTTCCAATGCTTGTGGCTATCTCGAAGAATCTTGTTGCAAGCTTCCAATGTGTGGCTAATGACAAAGCATTTATGACGAACTCAAAGATGAGATTTCTCGCTTATCGATGAGGTTCTTCAATCGTTGATGAGGTCTTTGCTTATTGATGAGAGTTGTCGAGATTTGCTGACCTTCTTGGTCGAAAAAGTTGGTCTTGAATATGGGCTGCGTCATTCCCAGTAATAGCACTAAAGTTCTCACACCCTCCGCTGATCCCATAGTGGATTTACAAACCTCTTTACTAGACACTTGGACAAAATTACAACACCAAGAAAATAAATCACGGAATATCTCACCAAACTAGATATGCTATCGTGTATGGAATATCACAATAATAAATCATGGAATATCCACGGGTGTATCAATTTGGGGTTTTACTTTCCGTTTGTTGCAGAAATACTAGTTTGTGATTTTTTGTGGTATTAATCAAATTTAACAAAAACTAACCGATGATAAATTTATCATAAATGTACTAGTTAAGGTTTTTGATTGTAAAAAAATTAGTTTGGGGTAAATTTGTCATAAGTCTACCATTTTGGGGTTTTTGATGGTCAAAAATTAGTTTGAGGTAAATTTGTCACAGGTGTACTAATTTAGGATTTTTTTTTATATTAACCCAAAAAAAGGGGTTGTACAAACTTAGACTCAAAAAGGAGATATGCAAATGATATATGCAAAATCATATGAAACGCATGAATGTTATACATGATTATGCATGAATCAATGACTAATTAGTATGCATTCTACATTATTTTTTTATATTTTTCCCATTTAATTAACATGCATAATTTAAGAAAATTTCACAAATGAATTCTAGAACTCTATGTGCCGAAATTAACATATGTGCATTAATTAAATTTCTAAATGAACAAAATAACCATATGTCATGCATAATGAATTCTAAATTACATGCTATGAGACTAAATATGCATTAATTCAAAATGTCATTTATATGAATCAGTCTTAGATGACAAGTAACTCACTAAATGATATGCACTATGCAATATGAACATTATAGAATTAATTTTTATAATTAATGCAACCTATATGAGAACACTAATGCACATTTTTGTTCTTTTCTTCGTTAATTAGTAAAAAGACCAAATTGACCCTTAAAGTCTATATGTTAGACGAAATTTGACTAGGATGAACAAACATGCATTAATTCCAATTCATGCATGAATTAAATTAACGTGTATAACTTAAGTTACCACATGAGTAATGAAAATGCTATCTAAATCCTATGTGCAAGATGACTAGGATGAACAAACATGCATTAATTCCAATTCATGCATGAATTAAATTAACGTGTATAACTTCAGTTACCACATAATCAATAAAAATGCTATCTAAATCCTATGTGCAAGATGCCAAATCTTTTTATTATTAAAGTAATGTATGATTATACATCAAATATGTAATCCTAAGTTAATTAGCAAGCATGCAAGACATAAACATAAATCTAGTCATGAATTAATTCTAAAATGAGTTAAACGCAATGCTAATTTTTTTTTGTATTTTCTTGTATCAACATGAAAAAAATGGATCGAAATTCCTAAATGTGATATGAATATGTTATGATTACATGCATCCTATCCCAATATGCATTAATGAATTAGGATAAACTCCTAAATTAATATCATACAATGTGCACTAATTAATTAAATCCAATCAATATGCAACACTATAATTCAAGCCCTAAAGCTAATGACATGCATTCATTTACATGTCATGAACATTATTATAATATATAATTATCAATAGATTAGTTCTATAATGCCGACTATATGAAATGTAAATCTATATTTTGTATTCTTTTAGTATGCATGCGAATGTAATGCACCTTAACCTAATATGACATGCATAGCCTAAGACACTACATAATCAATAATTTGAATATGCAATCAAGAAATTGTTCAAGTAATATTAAAAATCACTAAGATAAAACTTTGGTAATTAATGATTACTACATGCTATGGACGATTGATATAACTGAGGGTCCGATCTTTTGACTCAAAGATCCGATTCCCCAATATATGAAATGCATTGGATTGTGCAAGGATAATCCTCCTATGGAATTCAAATTAACCTAAGGCACGGTAAGGGTGTTTCCACATCAAACATTCATTGATCAAAGCAATACCACTCCTAACACTACAAAAAAGTTGGTTTTAGCGATGAATTTTGCCATGAAATTGGCAAAATTCGTTCCTAAATGAATTTGCAATGAAATTAGCGACGGAAAAAAATTCGTCTCTAATAGACCATCGCAAAATTTTGAGACGAAAAATTTCAATTTTCGTCGCTAAATTGCGACGAAAAAAATTTGTTGCTAATTCTTCATGGCAAAATTCGCGGCTAATTTGCTACGAACTGTATTTGTCGCAAAATTTGTCACTAATTATTCGTGTCAAAATTTGTCGCTAATTTGCCACGAACTTTATTTTTCGTAAAATTCGTCGCTAGTTTGCCACGAATTGTTTTCATGGCAAAATTCGTCGCTAATTTGCCACGAACTGTATTCGTGGCAAAATTTGTTGCTATTTATTTTCGAAATTTTTTTTGTTGGTCGCGAAATTACGACGAAATCTATTCATGGCAAAATTTTTCGCTAATTATTCGTGACAAAATTTATTGCTAATTTGCCACGAACATATCTCATGGCTAATTTGCCACCAATTTTTTTTTGGTCAGTATTTTGCGACGAACTTATTCGTGGCAAAATTCGTCACTAATTTGCCACGAAAAATTTTGACTTTTCCATGAACATTGTTCTGAAATGAATTTGGCAATGAATTTTTATGAATTATTTAGCGACGAAGTCTGCGACGAATGTTGTTTAGGAACGATTTCGATTTTAAATCTAATTAACAGCAATTATAGAATTTATATTTAACATTGATAGAATCATAGTCAAGACAAGAACAAACACAAAAAAGAAAGAAATGGAACAAAGCACTAAATTTGTATGAAAAATCCTTGAGAGGATCCAACACATGCAACTGCTTCAAATCTAGTTTACTCTCTTGTTGCAAACTGTTGATCTTGCAAAGAGGTTCTTTCATGTGGTTTATAGTGTCTCCAAGAATCGATGTCTTGTCCATCTGCAGAGCAAACATAAGACATCATAATATCAAACTCCTAACCCCTATTAATTTTTTCACATCTATTCAACAGTAGAAAGAGGAGTGTTCAAAAAAGAATATATGAGGCTATGCTCACACAAAAGACCAATTCACGAAAGAGAAAGTGAGGCAATGGATGGTGTTCTCCTCCGCAGAAAGGACCTTCCAAGTGATCGCTTGTTCATATGAGACATGTCGCCCCATCGTCGACATGCAAATTCTAGAGGGCATGTATGCAAACCGAACGCTTATCGTCATGTAGTATAAAGAATGATAGAAGTACCTCTTGCATTAACTTAGTGAACCTAGGGCACAATTCTTTGCGGACTGACTCGTCAAATATCTTATCCAAAGTGATATCTTATAGAGCCACCAAAGTGGTCTCTAACATGTCAAGTCATGCTTGGTTTGCAAAGACGAAAACTGGAATAGACTGCCAAACCAAAAGGAAGACCGTCATTAATCATTCCTAATTACATGGCAAAATTCACTTTTAACAATTTCGAGTAATACAAATAACAGATATTTGATACCTTCAATGAACAACACAATATGGCATCCTGATGATTCCAAAGATTTTTCAAAGAATCAGTACTAAGTAATTTAGATCCCAGCAACTCTGTTCCTAGATAGAAGCTGCCGGAGAACAAAATCCTATCAGTTAGAAACGGATAACAATTGAGTGTCTCATGTTCTATACTTTCTACAGAAGGTAAGTTAGCTATTATGACAGTCCACTGATCTCTCTATTCCTCTTGAATGCACGTGCGTGCGTGAACAAGGGAGAGAGATAGTCGAGCATCAGCTTGATTAGTCCATTGTCTCTCGTGTACATGTGCAAAAACTCAACATGAACAGTTGTTGGACTTTTAACAGAATCGATACATATGCATTGAACAAATGCAACAACTAATAACTTGTCCTATAAATAGATAATACTGAAGCAAGCTTACCCTCGAGTTTGGAAATTTTAATTAGCAAGGACTAATAAAATCATCATCATCATCATCATCATCAATCTCATCATCATTGTGTCGCTCATCATTGTGCCTATCACCTACTGGATTAGTGGGAGGTATAGGAGGAACCTCATCGTGATCGAATTTGAGGTGTTGCAAGATTAATTGCATTTGTTGTTTCATTCCTCTTATTTCTTCGACCTTTTGTACAAGTAAATGTTTCGGTTGGCTCAATTCTTAGGTCATTTGCTCCTCACGTTGTGTCCTCTTTGAAACAACCGCATTGGAGGATGAAGATGCAGCAGCCCGCGTTGTGTATATCCTTGACAAGGATCCCATCCCAAATATTTGTCCTCTTCTTATTCCACTTGATGTCTCTACTCATAATACCATACTGTCAACCGATGGCTCGGACGCAGCAACACCATCACCACCACTAGTAGCAGTACTTATTATAAGTTCATCATATTTTTCCTACATTAATAATATAGATGAAAATAAAATAACTCCATATATATAACTATCATAAATATTAACCTTACGTACCTTAATAGCTTTTGCTTAATCGCCAGTCCATGTCTTATCTTTTTTCAGAATTGTGCGTTCAAATGTAGCTATAAATGTTGGTTTAGTCCCTAATTCATCTACCTACAAAATATAAACATAAATAAGTAATCATTGAATTAAATTAACTTACAACATGTTTAAAAGACTTACCATTCTTTTTCTATGCTCCCCAATGTTGATAGAACTAGAAGCTCGGTTCTTCTTATTTTGTTTATTGATTTGCTTATGCTTTTCAGTGTCTCAAATTCTCTTAATTTCCGTTCAATTGTCAGCTGTAATAAAATCCATCTTTTCTTGACTTCTCTTTGCTCTATTCATCACATTTCGCATGTGATTATCGGCTTTCTTCTTAAAAATTCTTCTAACTTCTTTTTTTTTTGCTTCATCCCACCTGAACTTTCGCTGCAATCAATAGAAAAACAATCGTACACTTATTATTATTGAGAAAAACTCCTAATAAATTTTGAATCTGACAAAACTTTTTATGTTTATCTTGTGAATCTGATATGCATTCTTTTCAGGTTAATATATTCTGGAAGTTCATAAGGAAATATCAGACTTTACAAGTTCTTGAAACTAAAAGTTCAGATTCAGAATGAGAAGTTCAGACTTTACCATAAAAGTCATTTAGACTCTATTTTAAGTCTTCAAAGAACTTCAAATCCTATGAGAAATAGGTTCATATCTTATTAAAAGAACCCCACTAATCTAAGTTCTGAAAGCTACGCAGACATCGAAGTTATGCAGAGGTAGACATAGAAGTTTTTCAAATGCAAAAGCAAAACTCTTTAAAAACGAAACATTACAGCTAATTATCTGGCATGGAATTTATAGAAGGAAGGTTTTAATTGTCTCAATCTAAGGTTATAATTGATTGACAACCCAACATTATGATAAGTATGTATTATAACGGATAAAGCTCTATTTATAGAAATCAAGATTCTGATTGTATGGGCGACCAGAATTAGCGGAATTCAGATTTTGTTAGTAAACGGCTACTTAATCCATTTTATACAAATCTGTCCAAGACGAAGATTGGAAGATAATCCTCTGAAGATTGTCCAACGGCTTGTTTAGAAGTGGAGGAGTATAAAAGGAGATCTACGAGGAGCAGAAGGCATAGAACGAAATCGAGAATTAACAAGTCCAAAGTCTGAGTATACTCCGATCCTTTCTCTTACTTTATTGAGCTAAATACTAAGATCTTAAGGGATACTTTGTAAGAGTGAGTGTGTTAGATAGAAAGTCCTATTATACACAAGAGTACTGTCACTCAGAATCTGTAATTTCTCTTGATTATATAGTGAAATCCAGCTAGTAGGCTATTAGCGTGGGAGAGTGGACTTAGGCTTACTATAAGCTAAACCATTATAAACTTATGTGCAGTTTTTCTATTCCTTATTTCTTGCTTTACATGCTACGTACCAAGAGCACTGTCTATATAAACTGTTTTGAATCTAGATTTTATTCAAACTTTACTGTGATCAATCATTTCTGCTATAAATTGATCAAAATTGTTTAAAATCACCTATTCACCCCATTCTAGGTAATTCTTGCTAGCTACATCAATTATGAGAGTCACATATCCATTATCATGCACCATGAGTATGCTACACCGAACTTAGTTTGTGAGAAAATAGAAGGACAAAACTTACCCTGAACTCATTCCACGACAAGTCCTTTACTTCTTTCGAAGCGGTGCTCCAACTAATATACTGCCCCATCCAATAGTTATTGACTATTTTATTAAGTTTCCTCACAACTTACGTCACATCCGTGAATCTGCAAATAGGTTATAACGATATGGACAATGAAGCATACAGATAATTTGCAACATGGATAATTTAGTTGACATCCATAATAATTTATATATATTTTAAAAAATAAAGTACTTAAGAATATCCACATGAGTATATCATGAATCGGCTATTTTTTTCATCATTCGAGTGTTGCATTGAAGAAGAAGGTAGAATTGAAAGCGATGGAACTGAAGTAGATTCAATTCGCATGTCTCCAAGTTGTCCCTTAATATGTTCTTGAGGGTCGGAGGAAGGGTCAATGTCTCCATGTTGTCCATTAGCATGTAGTGATTGAGGGTTAGATGAAAGGGTAGGGGAAGAGGAAAGGGACGGGGATGAGGATGAGGAAGGGGAAGGGCCTGATCTTCTTTGTGAAGCTATATCACACATGTGACCTCTACATTTATACCAACAAGTTGGAAGGTTAGACAAATATCTTAAAAAATATGAACATGTGTTAGGGACACATAATGACGTACGTTGTGATGCCTACCATTTTGTTTTAGAGAGCAAGAGACAAACTTGAGAAAATGAAACAAACGTGTTATCACCTTTGATAAAAAGCAAGCTGTTTGGAAATGTCTACGAGCTTCTTTAGCTTTTTTTTGCCACAAATAACAGTTGTTATCTCTGTTTACAAAAACATTCAACACGCACTTAAATATTAGCTCTTTTCTGGTAATTATTATCTAAGAAGAAAACATGAGTGAAGAACCATGATGTTGAGAAGAAAACTCATGTGCACTAATGTTGATTTTAAACATCAACAACCTTATATGCATTGACAACATTCGTCATCACATTATTCTAATTGCCATAAAGAAATTACAGCTTTACCCAACCTTTTCCATAAAGAAATTACAGCTTTACAAACAACGATATGTTGCTATCTCTGGCATCTATTGAAATCTTACATTAGATTCCACGAAAAATGATGGTTTTAATTTTAGTAGCCTACATGACATTATCTCGGTAGCCTAATTTTGATTGGTTTCAATTTTCAAACCTAGATATAAATAAAACAATAATCAAACGACTCCGAAACGCAAAAAAAAAACTCAAACCGAACCGAAATTACTATTTTCACAAAATGGTTTTTTACTCAAAACCTCATCTAAACGACTCTGAAATGCCAAAAAATGACATGCATCACGACCAAGGCAGTGAGTATTGATCAATGGGCCGTTTTTACTTTGCCGATCAAATTTCAGCCCATTCCAATCTGATTTAAACCCAAATCCGATCAAATTTCAGCCCACATCCACTCGACAAACAGAACAAATTCGCTGAAAATCCCAGTTATGGCTAACAGAACAGTTCTAGTTATCACGAACAGAACAATACATTCAACCTGAGATAAGTCGAATCAAATTCGCCTCAAATTGAAAGTTAATTCTAGTGACCACAAACAGAACAATACTTAAGAAGAACCAAAACAGAAGCAAAAGCAGAAGCAGCAAACCCAACATAAAAGAAGCAGCAGCAAACGTCCACATAATTCGAAACCAAACAATCTCTGCCCTACCCATCTAAAAACAGCGCTTGCCCGAGACCATAAGTGCAAAAAATTTAAAGAACGTATCTCCTCTAAAACTCTCGGACGATAATCTTCATCAGATGGATTTAGTGGGTCCTCGTGGTTGTGTTGGGTCCTTATGCTTGCGCTGGGTTGTCGTGGTTGCGCTGGGTTTGGGTCCTCGTGCTTGTGCCGGGTCCTTGCGCTTCCCAGCGTCCGTCGAAGGGTTCCTCTGTCCAAGAAAAAGTCGTGCTGATGAACGCTAAACCCGAAGGTCGCCGACTCGTCAGAATCCGTCGAGAATTGATCGATCGAGAGAGAGAGAGAGATAGAGAAGAGAAAATCCTAAATTTTTTGATCGAGAGAGAGATAGAGAAGAGAAAATTGATCATTTTCTGAGAGAGAGAGAAGAGAAAAACCCTAAATGATCGATTGATCATTTATATCCGCAAATGAAGACAATGCCGTTTTTCTAATTTCCGCCGAAATTAGCCACGGATTCAAATTTGTGGCTAATATCATCGGAAATCAGCCACGAATTTTATTCCGTGGCTAATTTGTGACGATATTAGCCACAAATTTTAAATTTGTCATGGCAAATTAGAATCGAACTATAAAATTGTCACGGCAAATCCTAATTTTTTTTTCGTGGCTAATTTGCCATGGATTTAGCCACGAAAATGAAGTCTCTGAGACACCCGACCAATTTTTTTTCCGTGGCTAAATCCGTGACAAATTAGCCACGAATTTAAGTCTTTCGGCACCTTACCTGACTAATTTTTTTTTCCGTGGCTAAATACGTGGCTAATTTGCCACGGAAAGGAAGTCTTACCTGACTAATTTTTTTTCCGTGGCTAATTTGCCAAGGATTTAGCCACGAATTTGAGTCTTTCGGCACCTTACTCGACTAATTTTTTTTTCCACGGATTTAGCCACGGAAATGAAGTCTCCCCCGCACACCCGAATTTTTTTTTCTGTGACTAAATCCATGGTTAATTTGCCACAAATTTAGCCACGAATTTGAGTCTTTTGGCATCTTACTCGACTAACTTTTTTTCCATGGCTAATTAGCCACAAATTTATCCACAGATTTGAAGTCTCCTCGCACACCCGAATATTTTTTTTTAATCCGTGGCTAGCCACAAATTTAGCCACGGAAATGAAGTCTCCCTGCACACCCGACTAATTTTTTTTTTGTGGCTAAATCCGTGGCTAATATGCCACAGATTTAGCCACGAATTTAAGTCTTTCAGCATCTTAGCCGACTAATTTTTTTTCCGTAGCTAAATTCGTGGCTAATGAGCCACGGATTTAGCCACGGAAATGAAGTCTCCCCCGCACAACCGAATTTTTTTTTCCGTGGTTAAATCCGTGGCTAATTTGCCACGTATTTAGCCACGAATTTGAATCTTTCGACACCTTACCCGACTAATTTTTTTTCCATGGCTTTATTTGTGGCTAATTAGCCATGGATTTGAAGTCTCCCCACACACCAGAATATTTTTTTAATCCGTGGCGAAGTCCATAGCTAATTAGCCACGATCATGGAAATAAAGTCTCCCCCGCACACCCGATTTTTTTTTCCATGGCTAAATCCGTGGCTAATTAGCCATGAATTTGAAGTCTCCGCGTAGATCCGTATCTTTTAATCCATGGCTAATTTGCCATGGACTAAAATTTAATCGTTTAAGGTGCCGTAAGACTTAAATTTGTGGCTAAATCCATGGCAATTTAGCCACGAATTAAAAAAAATTTCAGGTGTGTGCAGAGACTTCAACTTCGTGGCTAATTAGCCATGGATTTAGCCACTAATTAAAAAAAATATTCGGGTGTGCGGGGGAGACTTCATTTCCATGGCTAAATCAGTGGTTTAGCCACGGAAAAAAAATTAGTTGGTTAAGGCTTCCTTTCTGTGGCTAAATTCGTGGCTCGGGTGAATGGGGAGAACTCATTTCCGTGGCTAAATCCATTGCTAATTAGCCACGAAAATAAAAATAGTTGGGCAAGTGCTGCGAGACTTTATTTTTGTCACTAATTCCGTTGCAAATTAGCGACGAATTCAAATCCATCACTAATTTTCGATGGAATAGCAACGGTGACGATCTTTCATATTAACAATTCATCAAATAAAAAATTTTCCGACGAAATTAGCGACGACCTTTTAACAATTCAACAAATAAAAATGTCGCAATTGTCGTCGCTAATTTTGTCAATTAGCAACGATCCAAATCCAATGGAAAATAAAAGATCGCAAATGTCATCACATGAATAGTATTTGACTTGTTGCCATTTAGCGACGAATTTCCCAACAATAACTTTTCATTAACAATAATAACAATAATAGCAATAATAATAACCAACAACAACAATAATAATAACGATAATAATAATAATAATAATAATAATAACAATAATAATAATAATAACAATAGCAGCAGTAGCAGTAGCAGCAACAACGACAATACTAATAATTACGTCAACAACAACAATAAATTCATGTCGCAATAATAATAATAATAATAATAATAATAACAACAACGTCATAATTAGTAAAAAGTCTCAAAAATCATAATCTTCATCTTGACCTTTGTCTTCATCTTGATCTTCATCTTTTTCATGAGAATTATCATCATCATCTTTATCCTCTGTCTCAAAATCAGATTTTGTAATACCTTCTAAATTTGATTCGCAAATTTCAGTTAGATCTACATCTATCATTGCTCCACATGGATCTCGTAAAGTTGGAATGTTATATTCTTTAGTTTCAACTGTGATACAAACTTCCTCTTATTGATATGCTGTATCCTTCTAGTATTCCTCAATGTTTCTTCGTGCTTTGATTTTACATACAGGCCATCAATCAGTTTTGTCACATTTCAAATTAGGATATAATGCATAATATACTTAAATTGCTTATTGTGACAACACAAATGGTTCATATTTCATATACATTTTCTTGTGATTTATTTCAACAAAATTAAACTTCGCATGCACCTTCATTCCTTTGGCGAGGTCAAACCACATGCACTTAAATAACACAACCCGCATTAATGGTTCATGGTATGCTATCTCTATGATTTCATCCAATAAGCCATAAAAATAATCTTTTGAACTACTACCATTGGATAATAGAACACATACACCGCTATTCATTGTGGCTTTTTTCATTTCATATTCTTGAGTGTGAAAATTATATCAATTTATGAAATATGCTGGTCAAGTGCGTACTCTTAATTTTGGACCCCATGACAATGATATAGTAATCCTTGCTCTTCAACTTGATCATGATTACTGGGAGCTTGAGGTCACACAGGCAAAGTCAATAATATATATTTTAATAAATAATGTTTAAAATATTAATAACTTGGTTTTGGTTCATAGGCAACTTATATATGTTTTGAGCCATACTGCAAATTGTTCATCGTACAAACGGTTAAACTCATTTGGTGGTTGTCCATACATTGAAGTTTGAAAATCATATTAACAATTTGCATTTATATATTAAAAAATATTTGACACGCAGTACATATATTTGCAAATATACATTTACTCAAAGTATGGCTCCATTCTGGACAGTTCAATAAAATATATGTATGGGCTGCCTGCCGTTTTTCGCCTGTTAAGCAACGAAATTTACATGCGCCGCTTGGTCGATTGAAATAATTGAAAATAGAAAATGATTTACAATTGAGGTTAATGGGACCCTCATCATGTCTTCTTGCTCTTCATCTCTTGCACTGTATGTGCGGCTCAAAATAGTGTGATGCAAATGTTGTTACTTCTTCTACAATATATGCATTACAAATTGAAACTTCAACACATATTTTATTCTTTACTTTTTCTTCAAATGATATAAGAACCTAGTTGCAATAGAAACAAGTTTATCAGAACATAATATATAATAAAGTATTTTAAAATTTATTTTAAAAAATATTTTATCTCTCAAATGGATACATCTATCGAAATTGGACGGGACTTGCAACTTTGGCCTCATAAGGCAAGTGAACTAAGAAATGCTCAATTGATTCAAAAAACAATGGAGGAAATATCCTTTCTAAGTTGCGAAGAATAATTAGAATGTCTCTCTTTAGTTTCTCCATGTGTGATGCTTTTAACACTGTTGAGCAAATATCATGAAAGAAATTACTTAACTCTGTAATGATGTCCCATACAAAGTTTGGTAGAAGTTCCTTGAAAGCTATTGAAATTAGTCTTTCCATAAATATGTGACAATTATAACTCTTTAAACCTATCAACTTGCATTCGTTTAAATCGATGTATCTCCCGATGTTTGAAGCATATCCATTAGGAAACCACATAGATTTCAACCATTGACAAACAACTCGTCTTTGCTCCTTATCCAATATACAAACTGCTTTTGGTTTTGGTCCCCTACCGCTTACATTTATATCTAGTGTTGGCCGATCACAAATATCTCTCATATTTTTTCTTGCATTCAAGTTATTTTTTGTTTTTCCAGTGACATCTATCACAGTATTTATGACATTATCGAAAACATTTTTTTCAATGTGCATAACGTCAAGATTATGATGAATAAGATGGACCTTTCAATATGGTAAGTGCCAAAATATACTGCGTTTAGTCTACTTATGTGTATTTCCGTACGCAATAGTTGTGCCATGAGGGTTTTCAACAACAGTTGGAAAGTCCTGCACTCGCTCTAAAATTTGATCAACGGTTAACCACAATGGTGGATGTATTCTTTCAATCCTATTCTTGATGAACTTTTTTTTATTCATTCTGAATGTATGGTTTGTCGGCAAAAATTATCTGTGATAGTCAAAATAGCTGGGCTTCTTACCATGTCTTAATCTGAATGACTTTGATCTCTCCAAATATATCGGACATCCCAAGATCCTAGCTGTACTCCATCTAGATAACATTCTATAAGCTGAAAAGTCATTTATTGTCCAAAGAAGAGTAGCCTTCATTATAAATGTTTGATCAGTAGAAACATCACACGTAACGACACCTTCATCCCATAGCCGTTGTAACTTTTCAATCAATGGTTGCATATAAACATCTATCAACTTTTTCAAATTTTGCGGGCAAGTCACGATCAATGTCAAAAACATATAAGGTGTCTTCATGTACATACCGAGTGGAAGATTATAAGGAGTTAATATAACTTGCCAACATGAATAACTTTTTTCTGATTTTCCAAATGGGTCAAATCCATCAGCACATAGACCTAACCTGATGTTACGAGGCTCTATCGCAAACTCAGGGCATATTCTATCAAAATGTTTCCATGCCTCTACATCTGAAGGATTACACATTAGACCCTTTTTGTTTCATAATTTGCATGCCAAGTCATGTGTTCAGCGGTGGCTTGAGACACATAAAGCCTTTGCAATCTGGAGATTAAGGGCAGATGAAATATTTGCTTGCATGGTCGATGCTTCTGATGGTGACCCTGTCTCCTATTAATCTTGTACCTAAGTTAGCTATATAATTTGCAAGATTTTGCATTTTCATCATCTATCCAATATAACATACAATCTCTAGTACATACATCAATCCTTTCAATTGGAAGATCTAAGTTATCCACTAACTTCTTCATATTATAAAAATCACTTAGCATGATGTTATCACGAGGCATTATTTTTCGCATTATTTCAACAAAAGAGTTGAAGTAATTCTTTGACATATTATGCGCTGCCTTGATAATTAACAGTCTTATTGTCACTGATAATTGAGTGTGGTTGTCACAACCTACCCATAAAGGTTCATATGCTGCTTTCAACACTTCCCAGAATTGATTAGATGGAAAAGTTCCATTGCACATATTCTCATTAAAACCTGTTACATCTATCTCTTCCAATTGTGATGCATGACTAGTGGATATTTATTCAAGTGTAGGAGTAAAACTAGTATTTGTATTGTCATGCCCCAAACCCCATCGAGCCCGTGGCATCCCTCTTTGGTCGAATTAATGGGATGTCCCAAGTAACAATGCAGACCCAGATGAATCCATTAGAGATATAAAATAACAACGAAAGCCATAAACACCCGGTCAATACTAACTAGGGGTAAAAAGGGAGAATAAACATTCATCACTGACTCAAACTTATATAATATCCACCATATACACAATCCACATCATTTACATGCACACCGAACTTCTAAACTAAACACCACTGATATCAAAAAGGATCAGTAGCCTGGGTATACCCTATCTCTAAAAATGGAATGCTTCAAAAGGTTTACCTAACCCCTAAAACTAACCCTTACGCCCCTTGGATGACGTCCACTCCGAATCCGATTCCTCGGAGCTCGAGTCTAAATCCTTACGAGCCATTTGATCCTCTGAGGAGTCCGAGTCAGCCTCAATCTCAATCGGGTTATCCAAATCACCCGACTCTAGTGGAACCTCTACCTGCTCCTCCTCATCAGGCTCCTTTTCTGGCTCATTCTCGGGCTCATCCTTTGGCTTGTCCTTGGGTTCTTCTTCCGGTACTTCTTCAGATTCTTCCTCGAGGTCTTTTTCTTCTTCGAGTTCCTCCTCCTCCGGTATTACACCTAGATCCACTTCTATAGGATCCTACCCCGCTTGGGATTCTTCCAACTCCGGATCATGCTCGGCCCCTGAGGGCACAGGTGCTACAAGCGTAGACTGAAGTCCGGATTGTGCCAGGCTAGTCTCCAAACTAGTCATCCCACCGTCAGGAGGGGGTACAGCTGTCGAATCCCAATTCCCTACTTCGTCAAAAGGAATATCGAAGCCTCTGACGAGGCCAAACTCATCAAACCCATCCCGAAACATCCAAGCAGTATAGGTATGGGCTTGCCAAAGGGGTAACCTTATATCCACCCAGACTATAGATGTATGCTTGATCCAGGTCCTATTCTCGTCTACCGGGTACTCTACAACATTATGGTCGGTGTGCATCAGAATGCCAAAACACTCCGGCAATGGCGGCGGCAGATTTATGGCTTAGGGTGAGGTTCTAAAATAATTTGTTTAAACAACTATGAGACAAATTTCAATAAGTTGACAATCTAAACTCCACTTAAGCTACCACGTATCTCCAGACAAGTCCAAACACACAATCATTCAACACATACAAATCATGCACAAAAATGCACTTTCCTAGGCACAACCTGCACATTAGTTTCAAATACATGAAACTCAAACCATATACACATTCCAAGCCATTCTCATGCCTAAAAAGTACATTTCGTACACACACCGATTTCGAACCCCACATTTCACACTCATTCATGCATTATCACACCATTTTCATTTTCAATCTCATTCCTCGGCCCGCGTAAACACGCCTCAGGCCTCACAGTCATATCACGATCCTCGTAAACATGCCTCAGGCCAATTCAATTCCCTGCGTAAACATGCCTTAGGGATTTAGTGATCACACGAACATACCAGCACATCATATTTTATATGTACCCCATGTAAACACGCCTCAGGGCTTTTTAGTGATCACATGCACATTGCACTCCTCAAATCTCATACGTTCACATACTTGGGCATTAAATACATGCACTCAAACGCACCCAAATCGACTGTCACAATTCAGCCCACATACACACATACAACCATCATATAGCACGCCATTTTTCACTGCAAAAATCATATCACAATGATCATGGCATTACACGGCAATTTCACGCAATTAATTGCCGAATCAAACTATCCATTCCACATGCTAAACATAAATTTTCCAGAATTTAAACCAACCAATCACAGCCCTTATTTGGCCTTTAATTCTCCACCAAAATACCACAATTTCATCCCTAAGGCCCATCATCCAATTTAGCCCCTAAAACCGAACCAAACCGCGTCTAAACTAGTCCAATAATACCCGATATCCTAAATAGGGTTTAGATTGTAACTTGAAATTTTCAAGCAAGCACAACCTATCTAAAGTGACACGGTGGCTGGAATGCGGCGGCTACAGCAGTTTGGTTGAATGGCGGCGATCGGCGATGGTGACGGTGGCTTGCTCGGCCGGCTAATCACGGCCAAGGGAGGGAGAGAGAAACGACCGAGAGAGAGGGAGACGGCAGTGGTGGCGTGAGGGTGGTGGGGGCACGGCCTAGTGGCCGGATGGGCAGTGACGTGCAGACAATGGCCGGCATGGCGGCGATACAGCCAAGGGGGAGAGGAGGCGGTTAATCGGTAGGGGGTGTGCCGAGAGAGAGAGGGAGAAAATAAGAGGGGGAGAGAGAGAAATTGGTATATATAAACCAATAATTGACCCCCTTTTGGCAAAATGGCCATCTTGCCCCTCTCTCTATTTTCAAATTGATGGCCACGATTCGTTCTTATCTTGAGATCAACGGCCGAGATCGGATCTTTTTCAAAATATCTAAGGGTAAAATGGGGATTTCACAAAAAGTCTAAGGGAAAAATTGTTCAAAAATTGTCATTTCTAAAGTGAGGATAAAATTACCAAAATGCTATTCCCCATTTACACTTGGCCTTAACAAAGTCTCAAGGATAAAACGGTCATTTTCTATTTCTTGTTGGAATCCGATTTTTCTGAAGGAGTCGGACAATTCCAAGGCTGATCATGCTAATAACAACGTCGTCCAAATAATTTGTTGTGACTTTCTAAATTTCTGATACCCAACTTGATCTCTAGTTAATGACCAAATTTTAAATAACGTAACTTGAGCGTATCTCTGACTAACGGGTGGCTTTTGAGGAAATTCGCACTTTTGACCCATGGCTGACACTAAATCATGCCACGTTCAAGCTCATTCAGGTCGAGACGACCTCGATTGTCACTTAATCGCGAGGATCGATCACTAGTTCGACTAGCACGATCATTTGGTATAGGTTCGGGATCATTCGTTAATTCATTTTGTGGTCAAGCAGAATCACTCGCGATCCACTAATATGACAATGGCGAACTGATTCCTAACTATTCTCGGATCGGCCTATATTGGCTCAAAATATCACCTCGACAATTCTATGATCGAAGGTCAGTTCATGATCAAGTTTCTTTGGTCTTGCGAATTTAAATCCCTAATTAGCCTTTCCCTAATGGTTAGTATCCTATGAATGATCAGTTTCGGGCGAGATCTAACTACAAGTATGTTCATAAAATCATTCATTTCATAAATCTCAAGTGGATCAGATTTCAGAATGTCATATGTATGGTTCGATTTTGAAATAAAATTCTGACCAACTGCATCAATCACCATCGTTTGGCATAGGCTCAATTGATTATATTAGTTACATTCTTCCCTAACTAAAAATTGATCACTTATTCGATATCCTTCATCATATATAAATGGTTCACCATGGCAAGTCCAATTATAGTAGTTCGGAGTAAACACAAATCTATAAAGATATTCTCTAACTTTATCACACACATGAATCTACACTACACTTGTTGCACGGACACCTTAACTTATTTCCATACATTAACTGATATTTACTACTAGCAAAGTTCAAATATAGTTCCAATCTAATACGAAACTCATCGGTTAATCCTCGACGTCCAGGTAAGTTCTTATTATACATTCAAGCCATGTCTCTTTGCATTGTGTCTATATAAAAATAAAAAAATCTTGTAAAATATTAAAAATATCTTATCTACTGTTTAATATTCTTAATTAAAACCATAAAATTCTAAAAATTAAAATTTTATTTTTGACGAAACAATTACTTTGAAATTGAAAAAAATGAAAAAATTACCAAGTCAAGAAGACTTACCCAAGTATTTGACTGAAATCTTTGTAGTAGAAAGTGATCAATTTTATGAGAATTGCAATGTTCACTTCATCTGTTAGACTTTCAAATGGACACGTACCTACAAAACAAAATTACATAAGATTTTTTTTTAAATAATTTTTTTTTCGAATTTTTTTTCAAATCTTTTTTCCTTATATTCTTCACTGGTCGCCGGTCCGGCAACCGGCGACTGGCTAAGGCTGGTGAGTTCGACCTTGCCGGCCATGGGCGAGGCCGCCAGACCTCACCCAGATCTGGGCGAGGCCGAGTAGCCTTGCCATGGCCGCCGCTCGACCTCGCTGGCTCGGCCTTGCCTAGATCTGGGCAAGGTCCAGCGGCCTCGCCCATGGCCGGTGAGCTCTCGCCGGTCACCGGACCGGCGACCGGGGACGAAGTTAGAAGTTAGGGAAAAAAAAAATTCGAATCTAGCAATGAATAGTTTTGTGACGAACCATCTTCGTTGCCAATTAGCCATGAAATTAGCCACGACACTTACCGGCGGAAAAGCTTGACCCAGATTGATTTGCGCACGCGCGTAGAGAAGTTTATCGAGAGAAATGAAAGAGGGAGAAGAGCGAGGAGGGTTATGAGGAATTAGTAGGGAAAGAGAGAAATTGGGGGTGGGGGTATATTACAAGTAGCGAGGAGGACAGTTAGCGATGAATTTATTTTCTATTGCAAATTAACAACGAATTTATTTTTCGTTGCAAATTCCGTCGCAAAATTAGCAACGAATTTATTTTTCGTTGCAAATTCCATTGCAAAATTAGCGGCGAAAAAAAAATCGTGGCTAACTCCATCGTAAATTAGCAACGAATAATTTTTTGTCTCAATTTCTGTTGCAAATTAGCGATGGATTTTTTTCGCCACAAATTCAATCGCAAATTAGCGACGAATTTATTTTTATCGCAAATTAGCGATGGAAAAAAAATTCATCGCAAAATAGTTCGAAAATTAGTGACAGATTTTTTTTCATCGCAAATTAGCGACGAATAATTTTTCGTGGCAAATTCCGTTGCAAATTAGGGATGGATTTCTTTCCATCACAAATTCCGTCGCAAATTAGCGATGAATTTAGTTTTCGTTGTAAATTCCGTGGTAAATTAGCGACGAATAATTTTTCGTCGCTAAATCCTTGTTTTTTTTTTTTGTGTAATAGTATTAAAAATACTACCTTGAGGTGGACTTCACGTCAACGACCGACGAGAAGGGAGGCGACTCGGTTATAGAGGAGAGATGCACTGACAGTGGCTTGGTTTCGACTCGGACGTGGGCTCGGTTGAGACTTTGGTCACTGCCTTGTCGCGCTTGATGAGGATAGCCGAGTGAGCGGGGGACGCCTTGATGGTGGAACAGTGGAGCGCCATTGGACGTCTCGGGCAAAGGACGTACTGCCGACATGGAGTCGGACTGAACACATTGAGGGATGGTCATAGTGGCCACGAATTGGAAGACACGAATGTGGATGAGCGTTGATGTGTTCTGCGGATGAAACGTGTAGTCGCTGATGACAAATTGGTGATGGACGTGTCCTTGATAAGTGGATATCGCTTTGCCTGAAAATCTCCAATCATCACTTTCTTTTTTGTTGTCTTTCCTCACGTGGCTGTGAATTTCTTTGGCTGAATAGTCTTGACCATGGTTGGCAGGGTAAAGCAACAGAATCCACCGCTTGGACTCACGGTCTTCGATCTTCAGCTCGGATCAGTAGGTTTCTTGGTGATGCTTTGCGTTTCGCAAGGAAGAGACCACACGTCAGAGAACTGTAGATAAGATGACGATTCAGTAGGTAACGCTCACGGATGGCAGCACTCGCGGATGGTGGTGGCTGCGGGTTGGAGACACGAGCAGTGGACCATCAGAGAGAACCATCAAAGCAGATGCCGAAATGAGGTTGGTGGATAGCGCGAACACGAGAGATGTATGACGTCGATAAATATGAGGTGTGGACGATGGGTACAATAGATGCTTGTATGTGAAAGTGTGTGTGGGAATCTGAAGGTTTGCTCGTTCGTGAAGAACAAAAATGCCAGAGAGATGCCTTCGTCCCCTTACCCCTTTATGTTAACCCGTGCATGTGTCATTGGACATGTCAGGAAAAAATTTTGGTTTCAATAATAGCCTCCTTAGGTCGAGTTCAAATTGGAATTAGAGATGTTCCGATAGAAATTCTGACCAAATCTGCCAATTATTTCTAATGTGCATTATATCAAGTGAACGATCAAGATCAAAATGAATTTAGGGCTGTTGACACATGATTTTAGCCGACACGTCGTAAAGGTAAAAAAATTGAGATTATGATTTTTGATCACGACATAACCCATTTCTCAACTAAAAAGGGTTTTTTAGCATTTAAATTAGCATTAGCCTATCATTTTTTTTAGCTTTTTACACTTTAATCTCAAAATGTCAAAACATTAACTTTTGAGTTGACTTTTGGTCAAATATTGACAAAAAAGTCTACCCTAAGTCAAAATTTGATTTTTGCATGAAAGAACCCCAAAATAGTGTCAATTTTACTTTTGCATTATCAATTTTTAAAATATTCAAAGTTTGACCAATTAATTGACATGTTAGTAATTAATTACTAATATCTTGACTTTTGATCAATACTTTGTACAAAAAAATTCAAAAGCCCCTAAAACAATTTCATTTTATCTTAATTTCACTTTGGCGCCATCAATTTTACAAAAATCGGTTTAGAATCAACTTTTCCCCAATTCGTGGATTTAGGTTCAAATCGGCCAAAAATAAAATTACTTCATTTCTAGTCATTTTTTAGGATAATTTCGTTCATAACATTTAATCTAGAGGTCGTTTTACATTCAATTTTCAAGCTAATTTTAGAATTCCAAGCAGAAGGTGAAAACCCCAATTTATGCCCTAATTAGGGATTCTGTTCGTTTCTTTATAAGTTGCGTAATTAAGCCACGAATAACTCCAATTTCTTATATGCAACTCAAATCCAAAATCAATTTTGACAAATTCACATGAATTCAAGTCAATTTGATCAATTAGCTAACCAATGACTTTTAAAACCAAGCTAGATTGATCCGATTGATGCAATTCAACTTGACCCACTTCTATCTAGGATTTAATTTGACGAATTGAGCCTAAATTTGATGATTAAACTCCAATTTCATTTTGGGGTTTAATTCAAACCAATACGTGGAAGTCAATTTAAATGCATTGGAGTGTCTTAAAGCCATTTGATTGAATCAATTGATTACTTTTCAAATCAATTGGGTTTAATTGAAATTAATTTTATCAATTGAGGACATAAATTACAAAAATTGCATCAATAGATTGAAAATCCCCAATTTGTGTGAGACAAGTCGATTGAGATGAAATTGGGATTACTTATGATGTAATTTGAACAAATTCATTCAATTGAGATGTCAAAAAAGAGTTTGATTGACTATAATCGATTGGATTTGAGTTGTTTTATTTCAATTTGATCCATTCCTTAGTTAATTGGATAGAAATTCTTTACAATTAAGTCTCCAAGAGAGAAAATTGGACTAGATTGCACAAATGTTCTGTAATTGAATTGGCTGAATTGGCCCAACCGATTTGACCGTGCAACTAGCATAAGTCGCCCAACCAGCGAGAACGGTCCGAAAACGGCCATTTCTGGTCACCTCTGGCCACCACAAGCCAAGGCCGGCCAAGCCCTTCTCCTTTGTGCCCAACAATTACCAAAATGCCGCTTTAGAAATTACCAAAATACCCTTCTATGCCATGTAATTGATCCTTGTCATCCAATTTAGGCCAATAAGAGCATTTCCTTAATAATTAAGCAAATTATCTTGGCCATCCATCAAGAGCACATCATAGCCACTTACTATGCCATGACGCTTATCCAAGTGATCCAAATTCAACCAATGGGATATAGCCTTAGCTTTTTTCTTTTTGGCTAAATGATATAGCATTAGCCATTAAGGAAGCAATGTTAGCTATTAGATCAATCTAAAGGCCAAGATTTGAACTCAAGGGGATACATAAGCCTTTTTCCCTCAAAAATTTCGGGGGCTAGCCATTTCAAAATTCGAATTTCTCTCTAAGTGATAAAACTCTCTCTCTCTCTCTCTCTCTCTCTCTCTCATGGCTGGAGCTCTCACTGCCCAAGTTGGCCTCTCTCTGGCGGCACACCATCTCACTGACCACCCCCGGAGTTCCCCTAAGCCGGTTACAAGCTTGGCCAGCGTCGCCTCTTGCCAGAGCTCCCTGACTCGATCGCTTCTTCACCCTCAGCTCAACATCGATGATCATACCGATGTGCTGTCCAGCCAGTTCTTGTGGCTGATTCAGCCATTTGGCAACCTCCGTGGTGATCTGAGCTTCACGTCCGACAACCTCAGCCCCTACACGAGGCCGTGGTGGCTGGCCTTTGTCAAAAGAGACACCAGAACCACTCTATTTCGCTTGATTTTTTATTGTTTTGTACGTCTTATTCAATCTATCTCATCGAGTCATATCACACCGAGGTTCTCATATTGTGATCTAGATATCGAAAAGTTATCGTTGGCGCCCTATCAAATTCTACTGGTAGCCGGATAGCTTGCACGAGCTTAACTAGTTCATCAAACAAGGTGTGTGATCCTAAACTGAACTTGTAATTAGATGATTGAATGAGATGACCGAATGCATGTATGGAGTCAATCAAGGCTGATTATGAGTATACGTGATAATTCTATTTTATATAGAGTTTATTTATTATTTTAACTTAATATTTACTTAGTTTTAATTGAATTTGATGCCCACTTTATTTATTTTATTAATGTTTGTAGGTAATTGAAGTTAAAGGAATCTCAGGGACTAATTTTGTAATTTGTCTGCTTTCTACCCTTTTTGTCCTCCTAAGCTGCGTGAAAGTATCCATAACAATGCAATTGTTCCTAAATTGTGTAGAAGCTTCCCAAATTGGAGATCAAAGCTATGCAAATCTGAAATTAAGAAGAATCAAGCCTATTTTGGGAAGAAAATCAAAGTCCAAGCTAAAAAAGGAGTTTTATTATTAAGAGGAGTCCTAATTTGGAAGAACCTTTAATTGCAATCTATTGTGATTAAGGTTTCTTGGAAAACGAGAGGAGGTATAAAAACGTGATTTCAGAAGAGAGAAAGAGGAGGAGGAAGAAGAAGGAGGCGACAAAAAAATCATGTTACGCCCCGAACCCCACGGCGCGCCACATCCCTCGCAAATGTTGATTCGATTGCGACGTTCCAGGACGTGTCGCCAACCCAACACTCAAATAGAGTACAAAAACACATGCGGAAGCAAACGAACACCCGTACAAATTAAAAACCACATAACCGGGGATAGCCACACAACAATCAACATGAACAAATATACATTTGCATTAATACTGGGAACCATATACATCATCCATTTACAGCTTGCGCTCAAAAATCAAAAGCAGGTCAATGGCTACTACTGACAAAAAGGGGTAAGTGGCCCGGACGGTCGAGGTTACTAAAACTAGAAGGGCTACTGTCAAAAAGCTACTAGCCCGATCTATCTAGGAGTAAGACTAGGTCTACGGAACCCAGTCCGAGTCGGATCCCGATGACTCGGAAGAGCTATTAGACAGCTCAACATCAGAGTCCAGGGAATCCTGCTCGGACTCGGCCCCAGCTACTCCTCCTCGGAATCCATTGACTCGACCTCGTCCTCTTGCTCCACGTCCTGCTCCATGGGCTTAGGCTCCTCATCCTTCGAATCCATCGGCTCCGGGTCTGAATTCCCATCCTCCGGCGCACGCTCAGGGCTCGCCAATTCCCCGTCAGAACACTAAGGGTCAACATCCCCAGCATCGGTAAGCAGAACCTGAAAAGATCTAAAAGGGCCGTAGGTCCCCGCGCTGTCCCGGATACACCACGCTATATATCTGTGGTCCCGGATACACCACACTATAGCAAGGTATCTAACCCAAAAATCCCCATTCCCTGCAGGGTACACCGTCTCCTCCCGGTCTATCCGGTAAGGGATCCCAAAACGAATAGGCACTATAGACATCTCAAGGCCGGGTGTCTGAAAAATTGGATTTTAACAACAGTGAGAATAAATCTCAGCGAGTAAGTTCCCTAAACCTAAGCTAGACTAACATGCACCTCCTGATGAGCACTAAACAATCACACAAGTTGAAACATAATTGACTCAGGCCCTCGGGCCCAAATCTAGCATTTACTTGCCCCTGCAGGTTAGGCACCTCATAAATTTACCATAACAGTAGAGGGCTCAACCACGACACATATATGAACATCACTCAGCCACGACACATGTCATGCATATGCTCGTGCTCACACCCATGCTCAAGTCTAATCAATGCATTTCGCACACTTGCACTCTTGCACACTTGTAATTATCAATTTCACCGATCCACGTAAAACGCATCAAGTCTAACGGATTGAGATCAATCTCCGGTCCGCGTGGAACGCATCATGCTCATGACACACAACCTGCGTAAAATGCATCAGGCTAGTCATCTTCTGGTAATCTGAGCATCATCCCGCGTAATGCGCATCAGGATGGGTTCACTACCCCGCGTAAAACGCATCATGGCTTTATGTGATCACATATTCACATACACCAATTATTATCTGGACCCTGCATTAAACGCATCAGGGCATCTTAGATGATCACATGCTCATATCACTCGTGCACACTCGTATATGCACATGCTGTGCTAATGCTTGAGATGCACACTCATGGCCATATATTCATAGTTGGGCATTCATGAATTTTGCAATGAACATTCAATTGTACCACAACACTTGTTTAATTCACCACGCAACAAGCTCAATTCAATGCATCGTAAGCCCAACTAATAAAATCACTCAATTCAGCCATAGCACAAACTTGACACACAAAAATCACGAAACTAAATTAATAGAAATCACAAGTCCATGACCCCCAAGTCACGGCATATAAGTACTCGGCATGGCATCAAAACACTAACGTCAATTCACGCTCCATTCAACCTCTTCATGGTCCGCTCACGAAACACTTACCGAATTCCACTAAGGCCATAATTAACCGATATGGCCTGAATCCACACCTCACTAAATCAGCCATGAACAGTTTACTTTAGGCCTTTAATTCTCTTCCAAATCGCCACATTAAGCCACAAAATTCACCATGAAACCAGCCACCACTCAGTCTTCAATTGACACCCGCCAAATTCACAATTTCGCCCAATTTAAGGCACCTATGCACAACCACTTCACAGAACTATACGAGCCACTAAACCTCAGCTAAATTATCACACTAAGCCCATAAAATAGCCACAAGATCAGTCCCAACATCCGCCACAATGAAACCCCCAAATTACCCTAATTTAACCCCTAAAACACATTTAGAAACGCACAATAGCCTAACTAGGGTTTAGGATTGAACTCACTTGGATTCCTAAGCTTTAAACTCGGTTGAACAAGTGGCAAGGACGGCTGGGCAGCGGCGGGGCAAGCGGGGCAACGCGGCCTCCATGGCGGCGGCACTGGTGACACTGTTGGACGGCGATCCTAGGCGGAGGGGGTTGCTCACACGGCTGGGAAAGAAGAGAGAGAGAGAGAGAGAGAGAGAGAGAGAGAGAGAGAGAGAGAGAGAGAGAGAGAGAGAGAAAGAGCTGGTCGGGTTGGTGGCGAGGCAAGGCAGGGTGAGCGGCGGACGATGGCGGCGCCGGCGGTGGCGCTCTGGCGAGCGGCGGCGTGAGGCCGGGAGGGGGAGAGCTCGTAGGAGAGGAGGAGAGGAGAGGGTGGCCGACTGACTTGGGAGGAAAATGGGAAGAGAGAGAGAGAGACTAGAGAGTCTATAGAGTGAGTGAGGTAGTGGGGTGGTTGACTAACCTTGCAAAAATGACAATCCTACCCCTAATTCAAAGGCTAGGATCAATTCCAATAAAAATATCTAGGGGCATTATGGACCTCAAATTTCAGCATTATTGGGCTGAGATATACTAATATAAAATCCCAAAATATGCCCCAAGAAATCCCAAAATTCGGAACACTATATTTAGGCCTAGGGGCAAAACGGTAATTTTCCGGTCTCGGGAAAATTTTTTCAATTTTGACTCTATTGATCCCAAATATGAGTGGCCACATAAAAATGATATCGTCCTCGCAAAAATAGTCGCGTACGCCCACGAAATTCTACACCAAAGTCCGGACTCAATTTCACTATCGATTTAGCTCAATTTGCAGTTTTAGCGTCTCTCACTAACGGGCGGCTGTTTAGGGATTATGCATATTGACCTAGAGCTACCTGAGTCGTGTCGGTCTCCATTTCCTATAGAACACAAGGATTTATCGCTAGTCCCAGGGGTCGCGGTCGTCAGGACTAAGTTCAGAATTGTTTGCCGCTCGTACTCTCGATCGTGCGGAATCACCCGCTATCCGATCGTACGTCGTCGGTCGAATCAAATCCGTCACTCTACTTGGACCGGCCCACATTGGTACAAAATATTCCTTCGTCGCTTCTCGAAATCGGACTCGATTTATGGTCGAGTTCTTAGGTCTACGTACCGTTTTTCCTAGTTAGCCATTCCCTAATGGTTAATATTCCGAGAATGATCAGTTCTGGGCGAGACTCACTAAAACAAAATGAGAAATAATCATCTATTTTATTAATCTCGGACGTGGGCAAATTCAGGATGTTACAAATCAAGCATTTTATTTTTCTTGGTGAATCTATTCTAGTTCTTTATCATGTTTAGTTTAGATATTATTTTTAGTTTAATGTTCATTATGTTCTAGACTGCTTGTTGTTAGAGCTACAATGTAGCTTAACTATGATTGATTAATTTTCAAGAGTTGTTGATACAGTACTAGATCTCGTATGTGTGAGTTATATATCATGTTCTTAATGCTTTGAAGTGCTCGATCACCACGTGAATGATTTTTATTGCATGATGAAAGCAAAAGGAGATTCTATGTGAGTGCTTTATGATATATAGCCATGAATTTAACTTAGATAGAGATAAACTAGGTTGTTTGTGTGGTTTCGGTAATAAGTAAATTAAGGGTGGTTTATTGAATTCGAGAACATTCATAGATTTAATGCACTTAGGTTTACTTAAATTCACATGGACCAAGTGTAGGTTGCTAAATCTAAGTAGGGTTGCTATATCGGACCAAGGATAGTAAATTAGGAATTTTACCATCACACTATGATTTCAATTTGATTGCATGACTGTTGACACCTAATTTTTAGCCGATGCGTCATTAAAAATGAAAAGTCGAGATTATGGTTTCCGATCGCGACGGAGCCTGTTTCTTGAACGAAAAGTGTCGTTTTTTTAATTCCGTCTATTGGTTTAGCTTTTATAAGCGATTTTCTATTCATTTCATGCAAAAACCCGAAAAGTCAAATGGTTGACTTTCGTGTTGACTTTTTGGTCAACCAGTTGACCAAAAGTCAACCCCAGGTCAAATTGGGGCTTTTCGCATAAAAAGATTCCTTTCAAGTCCTATTTCACTTTAGAAGTGGAAATTTCAGAAAAATTCAAAGATTTGATCATAAAATCAAGCTCCTAGTGAAAAGTCAACTAGGGTTTGACTTTTAGTCAAACCTTTGACCAAAAAAATTAAAAAATATAAAAATCCAAAAATCATCTTATTTTACATTCAATTTACCTTTGGTATTTGAAATTTTGCAAAAATCGATTTAGAATCAACTTTTCCCCAAATTGCGGAAGTTGATTCAAATCGGCCAAAAATGAAATTACTTCATTTCTAGTCATTTTTTAGATTAGTTTTCTTCACGACATTTGATCTAGAGGTCATTTTATGTCCAATTTTTGAATCAATTTTGCAATTTCAAGCCAAACACAAAAACCCCCAATTTTAGCCCTAATCAGTGATTTTGATCGATTCTTCATGATATGCGCAATTGAGGCACGAATGAGCCTAATTTCTTATATGAAATCCAAATTCAAAATCAATTTTGGAAGAATCACATGAATTTGGGTCAATTTGATCAATTTAGTGATCCAATGATTAGGAAGTCTAAGAGTAATTGGTCTAATTAGTGCAATTCAACTTGACCCACTCTAGACTAATATTTAATTAGAAGTGAGGATCAGAATCTGGAATACGTGGTTTAAGTCTGTTCTGATGATTCCCTGACTGATGTTGTGCTGTTCGATGAATTTTATGATTTTCTACGATCGTTTTCTGGAAAAACTTCCTTCATGAGAGTTGTAAAGCACATCCTGATCTGTTCACCATAAAATTTTCATAAAATTTTGAGCATGTTTGCCTGGTACGATTTGCAACGTCATATGCATATAAATCTGGTATCATGCTAGTTTCAGTCAACCTTCATGTGTTCTTCGGTCTTCATAAATTCGTGCGTTCGAGATATGAAAAAATTTTCTTCACGAAAGTTCTTCCTGAGATCGAGATCTTTCTATTGATACTAATTGCATCAAAATCGAAGATCATTTGAATTTTCAAAAGGAATTCTCATGATTTGATCAGTTCTGTGTCCAGATCTGATTTTTGTTCTTTTGGAGTTCACAAAGTGTTTCTCCGAATTTGATGAAGTTAGAGCCCTTTTTTGCAAAAATTCAAAACTTCAAAGTTGTTCATTGGGGTCTCAATATACTAACTGGAGATTTTGAGGACCTAACAGCAATTTTTGAAGGACTAATTTGTTTAAATTCTCATGAAAGGTCTTTTCAGGTTAAAATTCCATTTGCAATTGAGTCCCTCGCGAAAATAGAATTTTATAAAAATTTGTAGGGCTTTTTAGCAAAAACTCAAAACATGAAAGTTGTTGCACACAGGGAATCCTAACCGCACAAAAATTTTCGTGCTGTTTTGATAAGGTTTGTTATTTTTCCCGCCATTATTTTGAAATTCATAACTGAACCAAGTCCAGCCTGTCACTGAGATTTAATTCGATATTTTCAGGAAAATTGGCTAGGATTTAGGAAAAATGGTCTGCTTGACTTTTGATCCTCATGTCATAAGCTTTCTAATGACACCTAAATCACTTCATTCGGACGTCATTAGGATAGTTAATCATACTTGGACAGATTCAATCCGAATTAGGCACATTAATTGAATAAGTGGTCTTTTTTTAAAAGCCCACTTCTCATTGTTGGATTGATTTCGAAACAAGGCCCATGGGCTTGAATGCATGTTCATTTTATTATTATGCATGTGTTTGTTAGATGAATGTTAGGCCCGATGCATGTTCGGCGGGTAGCCCATTCATGGTCATTAGAACCCGACTTTAGGGGTTAATTGATATGAGTTGCCGTTTTGTGAATGCAAATGGTAACCCATTATCATTAACCATTAATCAATCAATGTTAGGTGATTAAGTGGGTGATGAATCGAAACGCATGAAAAACAAAGGCCGATCCCGAGGCCCGTGCTTAATTAGTGAATCGATTACATCATTGTTCTTTCATATATTGTCTTTTCATGAATGAATGTTATGAATGTAAATGCCGACACCCGAGAGGCGGTCCATGGGAGGATAATCCAAAATCGAAAAGACCAAGGTGATTGACCGATATCCAATCCGGTCTCAATTTGTACTCATTCGATGATGGTTCTAAACCGATGTCCAATCCGGTTTCAATTTGTACTTAATTCATTCATTCCCGATCATGTCTCGGGTTTTCAATTTGTGTTGTATTAAACACCCGACGAGTTGCGGGTTCTTCTTTTTACTTTCTCGCACTTAGAATTAGCTCGTCTTTTCAATACTTCGAGTGTTTACTTTAAGAAGTGTCTTTCAATACAATTGATTGTTTCTTTCTTTTTCTAGACTAAGATAGGATTAGTTTAGAATCTCAAAAATGAAAATACAAAAACAAAATGCATGATCACCTAGTGGACTAAGACTTTGGCATGAAAATAGTAAAAAACAAATGCATGACGACTTAGATAACAACCATATTAAGTTTAGCGGTACCGAAAGGGCGTTAATAGAAATATTAACGTAAGCTAGTCCCCGAACCTTTGATCTCTGGTTTTCGTAGAAACCGAAACGAAATTCCCGCGTTTCGGTTGGGTATTCTAGCCGACCCCCGACCTAGGCTAGTGGCGACTCCTAAAAAATAATAATCAATCCGCTGTCACGCGAGATATGGATTTAGGGAAAATCCACGTTCATGATCAATGAGTTATATGGCTAAACAAAAGATTTACACTTCGGTAAAATCATTTTAAAAAGTGCCATATGAACCATCTCATGAACACTTATCTCTAAACCCGCCTCATCCGAGCTCGACCCTCGAGGGGTAGGTCGCGACAGGCTTGGCGACTCCACTGGGGACTAGGTTACAAACCTAAGTGGATTAAAGCCGTAATAAACTTGTTGGTTGTTATCTCACTTGTCTACATTTTGTATCATCGACTGCATGTCGAAGTCACGTGGAAAATGAGGTTAGTCCACTAACCATGTGTTAAATGGTTTTATAGGTGGGAGCCATAAGGGGTGGAGTGAATGCAAACCCTTTGTTTTGTAGGTGGTGTTCGGGTGAATGTCGAATGTATGAGATTATATTGAAGTGTTGTTTGCTTCAAATTTAAATGCATGTTTACTTGCTTTAGCACGACACAATGCACCCACATCCCGCGGTCTAAAACCCCGGATCGCTTTAGGGCACCTTTAGGAGGTATTAAGAGTGGAATCCGCATATGAATCCATGTGGTAATCCATTCTTCAATACCGCTCATCTTGATTAGTAAGAAGTGCACCGGCCGACGTTAGTAGCGGTGGGTAAACTCTTCTTATCTAAATAAGATGGGGACCTTAAACCTTTAGAATCCTACCCTTAGATGTCAAAACTCACATGTCCTCATGCGATGTGTCGATGTGTTTGCCATTTTCTCTTCATGGTAAGGTTGATTGTATCGTTATACAATTTCAATTACGCCATTTCAATTCCACGTTATATTCTTTTCTATAATGCGTGGTAATTAATCTCGATGCCCTAAATTAGGATTAGTCAAAATGGATATGTCGGAGATTCGAATCATCCCCGTTCCAAGAGCTCTTGTGACTATGTGGGAAAGTCTTGAGTCAAAGCAGAAGGATTATGTGGAAAAGAGGATCGGATATCTTCCCGCACTCCTATACATCGAGCCTCGTGTCGCCATGATCAAAGCATTGTCCCATTTTTGGAACTCAAAGACATCCACTTTTGTGTTTGGTTGAAATGAGTTGACCCCTACAATTGAGGAGTACGATATTGCCATTGGTAGAGTCGGGTCTTTTGGTCTAGTCAGTCCTCCGATAGATATAGATCCTATAACTCTTTTGAGCCAATTCATAGGAGTTGACATTCTCCAAATCAAAGGCGTTCTTAGAGGAAATTCCAATGCACTCTCTTTCACATTCTTAGAACGATATTTTTCTAGCTTGCCAAAGGAATCGGGTAATCAAATTCCTCGAGTTTTTCTCTTAGCATTCTTTGGTTTTGTGGTTTTCCCATTTACCAAAAAGACCATGGATCCTTTGGTAGTTCACATTGTCAATCAAGTGTGTATGTTCAAAAGATTCTCCAATATGATCTTAGGCGAGACCTTCGTATCACTCAATAGGTTCAAACAAAACAAAAATGGTATTTTTAGAGCCCCAACAGGTTTACTCCAAATCTGGTTGATCTCTCATCTCAAAGACTTCGGTTTAAGCTTGAAAATTATAGATGTGTCCAAAGATTGTCATCCTATCTCGCTCTTCCGAGAAAAGGAAGAAATCTTTCCCTATTGGTCGTTTTCAACTTGGTTTAATTTTTTCAAAAACCTTATTCCAAATCAAAGCCAATGGCATGTTCGTTGGCTTGGAAATCCCGGAGTGCGCCTTAATAACGGATCCGACAACCCAATCCCACTCTTGAATCTTACGGGGTCTACGTCATATTACCCTTTTAGGGTGATCCGTCAATATTGCGTGCTTCAAAAGATTCCACCATTCCTCAAGCTGGGGTTATATCATTTTGATTATCGCAAAGATGTCATCCAAAAGAACCAAATGACGGATTTGAAGGAAATGATCAAGTCCATCATTGATATGTGGTACAAATGTTGCCTGGAGCCGATTCTCATTACCGATGAGTCGGAATTGGAAGGAGAAATGAAGATACATCACGCATTGCCGGAGTACATACACCGTCGTCTCGAGCCCGAGCTTAAAGTGGATCTCCCTAATGTTCCCGAGAAGCCAACTCAACAACAAACTATAGCCGTAAGAGCTCTTAGGGAAAGGGATGAAGCTTTAGCCGAGGTTGAACGTTTGACCCAAGAAAACAAACGAATTCGCCTCACATCTAAAGAAGATCCATTAGGAATTTGGCTATATTCCATGAGGAAATCTCCTTTCATGTAATTTTCATTTTATAGATTTGATGTATAGGGTTTCCTTTTTACTCATGTTAGTAATCATGTAATAGGATTTTCCTTTTGTTTTTAGATTGATGTATAGGGATTATATTTCACGAATTTCGTTGTACTTAGTGAAATTTCCCTTTTATGTGCTTTCATGAGGATTCCAATGGAATATAGATGGGGCATCTTGATTAATCATTGCGTGTTACCTCTTCAATTGTATAATTTCTTGTGAAGAAATTTTGATAAGAGATCATTCACATGGTATTGGGATCATGAGAATATTTCTTATTCCTATTTCATCCAAAGAAAATATAAAATTGAAGGGTTTTACATATTCGTTTCAATTTATTTTCCATGTACTAACTTGATCTTCATTTCGTTTACAAGGTATTTGGAGAATGCCCAACCCCACTTGCGCAAAGGATCTTCAAATCGATATCGAAAAACAAAACGATCGAATTGCCGATCTGGAAAACCGAATTGATGAAATAACTGCCACATTTGCAGACTTTGAAGTGTTCATAACTCCATTGCTTCCGACCAAGATTATGCCTACTCTTGCAGATCTTCAGCGTCAAGTTAATGAAATGCGTGAGATGATGATGCGTCTTATGGATCGTGTAAATCAAATGACTATAGAATTGTCATCCCTTTACATGCCGAAAACAATTGGTCTTCATTCAAAGGGTAAAGGAAAATGGCTTTATGAAGAACAAGCATCTGAAATTGAACTATCTTCTGGGATTGGAGAATGTAATCAAGGACATCTTGACAAAATGGATGTAGTTTGTATTCAATCGCGTCCTGACTCCAATAAGAAGCCACGTAAGCATGACCCGCTTCGTCAGTTTGCACCCTTACCAAAACCACTCTCTCAGTTATTGCCTGTGCTTTTGGAAAAAAGATTGGTGGCTAAGGAAGTTCCGAGAGAAAAGCTTCCAAAGTTTACTGGATTCGATATGTCCAAGACATGCGTGTATCACATGGGAGAAAAAGGACACGATGTTGATAATTGCTTGGTTCTTAAGGTCAAAATTCAAAATCTGCTTGATAAGGGGATTCTGTCTTTTGGGAATGCCGCATCAGAAGTACGAAAGGAGCCTGTCGTCCTGGACCTGTGAACATGATTGACGTTGCTAAGCTACATGGGAGCACACTCACTTCTCCCTTGGTGTAGAGTACAACATGCTTAACTAGTTTTCATTTCATGCATTTTCGTTATTTTGTTCTTTCATTCATGTGTGTGAACACTTGGATCTTGAGCCGTTGATCCAAGGTAGTATATGTTGTAATACGGCCTTATCACTTTCAATTCAATAAAAGCATATGCATGTTTTGTTAATAGACGTGCAAAAGTATACCAAACTAGCCCTATGATGATGCTTTGAGGCCTGGACTTTTGCACGATCTATAGTTTCAAAATAATTTTTTGGAACAAGGATGTCCAATGATATGAGGACGAGTTCCCCATGAAATTTTCGAAAATCTGGAATTCGAAAATTTGTTTTCATCACATCTTCATGCATTGCATTTCTTATTTTCATATACTGACCATTCTCTCATTACATCTCAGGCATGACACTTTGCATAACCATAATAGTCATATGCATGGCTTGGATTCATGTTCAAAAAACTCATATGAATCTGATTATTCTGATCCCGAAAATGAAGAGGATTCCCAGGTTATTAAAAGGGAATGGATCCGACATGAAGAATCCACACCTCCCACAGAAGAGCAAACAATTGTTATAAATTTGGGCGATTCTGAAAATCCCAAAGAAACAAAAATTGGAGCAAATCTCTCTCAAGCAGATGCTGATCGACTGATCAAACTATTGAAGGAGTATCGGGATGTCTTTGCTTGGTCTTATGCTGACATGCCAGGTCTGGACCCCAATATTGTGGAGCACAAGTTGCCTCTTGATCCTGCCATTCCGCCTAAGAAACAGAAGCTTAGGAGGACAAAGCCAGAATTATCCAAGAAGATTGAGGAAGAAGTCATGAAACTGTTAAAAGTGGATTTCATTGAAGTTACTCAGTATGCTGATTGGATTGCTAATGTCGTCCCAGTCATGAAAAAGGATGGGCGAGTTCGGGTATGTGTCGATTACCGCGACTTGAACAAAGCAAGTCCCAAAGACGATTTCCCATTACCACATATTGACGTCCTGGTCGACAGCACCGCAGGATTCGAATTATTTCTCTTTCATGGATGGTTTCTCTGGCTATAACCAAATCCGAATGAGGAGGAAGATAAGACTAAAACATCTTTCATCACCCCATGGGGAACATTCTGTTACAAGGTTATGCCCTTCGGCTTGAAGAATGCAGGGACAACTTACCAAAGAGCCATGGTGACACTATTCCATGACATGATGCATAAAGAGATTGAAGTTTATGTTGACGACATGATCGCTAAATCGCGACAAGGTGAAGACCACATGGAAGTTTTGAAGAAACTTTTTGATCGACTTAGAAAATTCAAGCTAAGACTTAACCCCGCCAAGTGCGTTTTTGGGGCAAAGTCTGGGAAGCTCCTTGGATTTATGGTTAGTGACAAGGGCATTGAGATTGATCTCTCGAAGGTGAAGGCCATTTGTGATTTGAAACCTCCTTCTACTGTTAAGGAAGTTCGAAGCTTGTTGGGAAGATTGAATTATGTTGCAAGATTCATTTTCCAGTTATCAGAAACAGCCAAACCATTCTTTAAGCTGTTGAAAAAGAATGCCAAAGTTGAATGGAACGAAGATTGTCAGAAATCCTTTCAACAAATAAAGCAATATCTTTCACAGGCACCAGTTTTGGTACCGCCTACTCCGGGTATACCTTTGATTTTATACCTCACCATTCACGATGAGTCTTTGGGAGCTATGTTAGCACAGAAAAAACCAGAAGATGGAATGGAACGTGCTATTTACTACCTTAGCAAAAAGTTTACTTCCGGTGAAGCTCAATATCCAGAAGTTGAAAAAACATGTGTAGCCTTAATTTGGGTATTACACAGACTACGGCAATATACCCTTCACCATCGCATTCTGCTTGTGAATGAAAACGATCCTATCAAGTATCTCTTGGAAAAGCCTGCACTGGTTGGAAGGCTTGCCAAATGGCAAATATTGCTCTCTGAGTTTGATATCCAGAGCTTGTCTCAAAAGTCTGTCAAAGGTCGAGCCATAGCTGATATGTTGGCTGAAAATCCCTTAAAGTCGAATGACTGGGACGAAATTGATGAAAGAATCCATTTAGTGTCACAAGACAAGTGGGTCATGTATTTTGATGGAGCCGTTAACCTCTCTGGTTCAAGTACTGGAGCAGTCCTGATATCCCCAACGGGCCAGCATTATCCAGTAGCCGCAAAGTTGGTATTTCCTTGTACCAATAACATTTCAGAATATGAAGCTTGCATCCTCGGTCTTCAATTAGCCATCGATATGAAGATTAAGAGATTACAAGTTTATGGAGATTCCGCACTTATCATTCTCCAAACAGGAGGTGAATGGCAAACTCGTGATTCAAAATTGATTCCTTATCATGAGTATCTTAAAGACTTGGTGGAAGAATTCGAAGAGATCTCATTTGATTATTTGCCAAGATCTCAGAACCAGTTTGCTGATGCTTTGGCAACATTATCCTCAATGTTACAAGTAACTGATGGATTGAACGTTGATCCTTTGCAAATCGACGTTTTAAAGAAGCCTGCATATTGCATGGTTATAGAAGAAGAACTTGATGGTCAACCATGGTATTATGACATCATGAATTACCTTCGAGAAGGAAAATTTCCTCAAGGAAGTCAAGCTACGGATCGAAAATACTTGGCTATATTAGCTTCCAAATTCTTTCTTAGTGGATGTGATTTGTACAAGAGATCTTTCGATTCGGTCCTGTTGAAGTGCGTAGACACCAAAGAGGCCAATTTATTAATGAAGGAGATACATGAAGGAGAATGTGGTTCTCATATGAATGGCCATCTTCTAGCAAGAAAGATCATGAGGCTAGGTTATTATTGGTTAACCATGGAAGCCGATTGCATTCAACATGTCAGATGTTGTTATCAATGTCAAATTTATGGGAACAAAATCAATGCTCCCCCAAATGAATTACATCAAATGTCCGAGGCATGGCCTTTCTCAATGTGGGGGATTGACATTATCGGACCAATTAATCCTAAGGCGTCAAATGGACACCGCTTCATTCTAGTGGCTATTGATTACTTCACCAAATGGATCGAAGCAAATTCTTATGGCCATGTCACTGCGAGAAGTGTGGCAAAATTTATTCGTCGAGACATTATCGCTCGATATGGGGTTCTAGAAGCAATTATCACAGATAATGGGTCAAACCTGAATAACAAAGTAGTGGATGAGCTACTTAATAAGTTTCACATCCGTCACTTGAATTCTTCTCCTTACCGCCCACAAATGAATGGAGCTGTAGAGGCGGCAAACAAGAATATAAAGAAGATTCTGTCCAAGACGGCAGAGAATTACCGAGATTGGCATGATCGGTTGCCATACGCACTAATGGCTTATCGAACTTCCATCCGTACCTCGATTGGGGCAACACCATTCTCATTGGTATATGGAATGGAAGCAGTTTTACCTGTGGAAGTGGAAATCCCTTCATTAAGGGTACTTTCGCAAATAAAGCTCTCTGAAGCATAATGGATTCAGCAAAGATTTGAACAGCTTAACATGATTGATGAGAAAAGGGTAAAAGCCCTATGCCATGGACAAAGCTACCAAAAGCGAGTGGCTAAGTCATTCAACCGTAAGGTTCGACCCAGGCATTTTGAAGTCAATGACCTGGTTTTGAGGAAAGTCTTACCCATTATTCCAGATCGTGGAAAGTTTACCCCAAATTATGAAGGACCGTATGTCATCAAGAAAGTGTTGCCTGGTGGAGCATTAATTCTTGTAGAAATGGATGGCCGAGAATTGCCAAAACCTGTGAACGCTGATGCTGTCAAGAAATATTTTCCTTGAATAAAAAATTTTTCGAGTTACTTTGGACTGAATCCAAGTCTCCTTAGAACATTTGCATCATGCATTTCATGCATACATGGCATTTTTGCATATTTGTTCATTTTGTAGGTATTCAACTGTTCCCCAGGGAAGCTATTCCAAACCTCAAGGAGTCAAGCTCAAGGAAGTTGCTACATCAAATCAATCTTCTTCCTAGAATTTAGGAAGTAGATCCTATGTGTGAAAACCTTTTCTGTCCAAAAGGTTTTTCGAGTTTGAAATAAAAATCCCCAAAAATTCAAAAAAATCAAATGTTTTGATTTATCAAAATTCCCCACAGACGGGAGATTTAACCAGATGATCCTTTGGAAAAACAAAAAGAGGATTTCTCAAAAATGCCGAATGGGAATGCCTAGGATGATAAAAGGCAAACTTTTGATCAAATACATCCCTATACTCATTTTGAGAGAATTGAGCGAAAAAGCCATGTCGTAGGACGTAGGTTTCGTTCACATTGAATACATGGATTGAGATGATAAAAGGCATTTCATTTCTCTATCCTAAACACTCATGTTATCCTTTGCTAGCCACTTTGAGCCAAATAAGGAGAATTCTCAAAATACCCCTGTCAAGAACCACCCCACATTGGGGCAAAATAAGAGGTTATGGTTGATCATTTTTGGAGCAAAAAGATTAAGAAAGATTTTATTGCTTTCACTTGCATCAACCTTCTTGTGGTAATTTCAGGTGAATCTTTATGGAAGCTTGAAACATCCCAAAGTGAAGAAGAGCATTATTTTCATCTACCCCAAACACAGTTATCATTTGCTAAGCCAAATTGAGCCTTAAGCATCTTCATTTCAAAACCCAAAGTGTTGATTATCTCCTCACATTAGGGCAATGCATATGATTTACCAAGGAAATTTAGAGAAATTGGTGAATATGTATAAAATGTCTCGAGAGTCCAAAGAACTCAAAAGATAAATATTAGGGGGCATGAAAAAGCAGTGTGCCTGGTAAAAGCAAGGCCGATGCCCATAAAAAATGTATCAATGTCAAAAGCAAATGCAAAAGCAAGAAAAAGCAATATGCTTATGATAAAAGCAAAAGATGCTTAGAAAGAGTAAAGCCCTTATGTTGCAAGAAAAATGGACTCTCGAGACAATTTGGTTTTCAAGAATCAAATGATGTCAGACTTGAATGATTTGGTAATGATGCCAAGATAATCATCATTTTTTTCAAACCCCTTCTATCAAATTTCAAGCCTTTTGAGCCTAACCCGAACCGACATTACAACCCTCTCCGAAGTCTTTTCCGATTGGGATGGTTTGAGTTAATGTAAAGATTTCACAAGGAAACTACCGCTAGAAGGAGTGGAAGTAATCCTATCTTATCTTATCTTCAAGGTTCTTGACTTGTAAACCCGCTGAAGACGTTGATCATATATTTCTATTCTTGGCCTCAAAGCAAATACCCTTTGTGTAAGCCCATGACCAAGCCTGCATTACGGTCCTTTGGAAAGACCTTTCTGATCAATCAATTTGTATTCAATGTGAATGTTTCCGAAAACCTTTGATATAGGTTCATGAGACATCACCAGTGAAAATTGAATAACTTTCCCACAACGATGAATGGGAATCAAAGCCTTTATGAGAGCCAGTGTGAAAGACCTTTTTGATTAGGTTATTTCCAATTTGGCATTTTTATCTAACCTCTTTAAGTGGTTATTCAAAGATTATTTTGTTAAAATTTCCTCTTAAGGATTTTGATAATCTTTGCCTTTCATCAAAAGTTGAAAAATTCCGTTTGATTTGTTATTAAACAATCTCGGAACTTTTTTTCAAAATATTTTTCCCCAGTGGATCGGTTTTTGGTCAGCCTAAACCATATCCTCGGTTTTTGGTCATCCTAAACCAACCCCTTATTTTCAGTTTTTGGTCAGCCTAAACCATACCCTCGGTTTTTGGTCATCCTAAACCAACCCCTTATTCTCGGTTTTTGGTCAGCCTAAACCATACCTCGGTTTTTGGTCAGCCTAAACCATACCCTCGGTTTTTGGTCAGCCTAAACCATACCCTCGGTTTTTGGTCATCCTAAACCAACCCCTTATTTCCGGTTTTTGGTCATCCTAAACCAACCCCTTATTTTCGGTTTTTGGTCAGCCTAAACCATACCCTCGATTTTTGGTCATCCTAAACCAACCCCTTATTCTCGGTTTTTGGTCAGCCTAAACCATACCCTCGGTTTTTGGTCATCCTAAACCAACCCCTTATTTCCGGTTTTTGGTCATCCTAAACCAACCCCTTATTTTCGGTTTTTGGTCAGCCTAAACCATACCCTCAGTTTTTGGTCAGCTTAAACCATACCCTCGGTTTTTGGTCAGCCTAAACCATACCTCGGTTTTTGGTTATTCTAAACCATACCCTAGGTTCTAGGTCATCCTTAAACCTTGTCCTTAGGTTCTAGGTCATCCTTAAACCTTGTCCTTAGGTTCCTGGTCATCCTTAAACCTTGTCCTTAGGTTCCTAGTCATCCTTAAACCTTGTCCTTAGGTTCCTGGTCATCCTTAAACCTTGTCCTTAGGTTCTAGGTCATCCTTAAACCTTGTCCTTAGGTTCCTGGTCATCCTTAAACCTTGTCCTTAGGTTCTAGGTCATCCTTAAACCTTGTCCTTAGGTTCTAGGTCATCCTTAAATCTTGTCCTTTGGTTCTAGGTCATCCTTAAACCTTGTCATTTGGTTCTTGGTTTTCCTTAAACCATAGATTTTCCATAAAACCATTTCTGTTTCCTTTCTTCCTTCATTCCATCACATGAGAGAGAGAAGAGAAGAACACATGAATAGTCTGACAATCCAATGGTAAGAACTTCAGGTAAGACTCTGATCAAATGTCTTTGTCTTTATTTTCTTTCATTTCCTAATTGGAATCGACTAAAAATTTGCAGGTGTCAATTGGTCTTTGAGCGGAACCTCTTCGAACTCCCACTCAAAGAGGGGCAGCTGTTGACACCTAATTTTTAGCCGATGCGTCATTAAAAATGAAAAGTCGAGATTATGGTTTCCGATCGCGACGGAGCCTGTTTCTTGAACGAAAAGTGTCGTTTTTTTAATTCCGTCTATTGATTTAGCTTTTATAAGCGATTTTCTATTCATTTCATGCAAAAACCCGAAAAGTCAAATGGTTGACTTTCGTGTTGACTTTTTGGTCAACCAGTTGACCAAAAGTCAACCCCAGGTCAAATTGGGGCTTTTCGCATAAAACGATTCCTTTCAAGTCCAATTTCACTTTAGAAGTGGAAATTTCAGAAAAATTCAAAGATTTGATCATAAAATCAAGCTCCTAGTGAAAAGTCAACTAGGGTTTGACTTTTAGTCAAACCTTTGACCAAAAAAATTAAAAAATATAAAAATCCAAAAATCATCTTATTTTACATTCAATTTACCTTTGGTATTTGAAATTTTGCAAAAATCGATTTAGAATCAACTTTTCCCCAAATTGCGGAAGTTGATTCAAATCGGCCAAAAATGAAATTACTTCATTTCTAGTCATTTTTTAGATTAGTTTTCTTCACGACATTTGATCTAGAGGTCATTTTATGTCCAATTTTTGAATCAATTTTGCAATTTCAAGCCAAACACAAAAACCCCCAATTTTAGCCCTAATCAGTGATTTTGATCGATTCTTCATGATATGCGCAATTGAGGCACGAATGAGCCTAATTTCTTATATGAAATCCAAATTCAAAATCAATTTTGGAAGAATCACATGAATTTGGGTCAATTTGATCAATTTAGTGATCCAATGATTAGGAAGTCTAAGAGTAATTGGTTTAATTAGTGCAATTCAACTTGACCCACTCTAGACTAATATTCAATTGGATGAATTGGGACTCAATTTGGTTAATTAGACTTCAATTAAACTTGTTAGTCTAGCTCAGTCATACAATTACCCAAATTCAGAGCTAATTGACTCAAATTGGTTTAATTCAAATTGAACTAATCCGATCGGACTAGTCATTTTCCGATCGAAAATTTTGATGATCGATAATCCGGTCGGATCAACCAAGATCAATCACATCCTCTTGAGTGCAAAAATGACAAAAATGCCCTTAATCAAAAATGACAAAAATGCCCTTAATTGAGAATGAAAAAAATGCCCTTTTTCAAAGATTAAACAAATTAATTAGGGGATTAGCAAATCAATCATGGCCATTCATCTAGAATTGATCATGTCCATTCATGATGCCATGTCACCAATCCTTAGCTATTAAGGAGTATTCTTAATCATTAAGGACTCATTTTGGACCATTTGATCAATCTAAGGGCTAAAATTCAAAGTTGGGGGAGGTATTTAGTGTTTTTCCCTCCAAAAATCAAAAGGGGGGGTTCATTTCAGATCTGGTTTTCTCTCTCTCTCTCTCTCTCTCTCTCTCTCTCTCTCTCTCCCTCTCTCTCCCTCTCACGTTCATCCCTCTCTTCCCCTCTCACGTTCATCTCTCTCTCTCAAGCTCTCTCTCACGGCAGCAGCTTTTTCGGCCCTTGCTGGCTGCTTTCCGGCGAGCCGCTGCCACACCGGCGTCCCCCACGGCGGCTCGAAGCTGGTCGCAAGATCAGCAACCCTCGCTGGTGGTCGAAACTCACTGTTCCGGCCTGATCTTCTTCTCGGCATCATCATCGGCATTACCGCCGGTGATGTGTTCAGCCGATTCAACCGGCTGAACCGGCCCTCCGGCGACCTCCTCCGGCGATTCCAAGCAACCGACGACCTCCCTCAACGTCCTCACGGCGCTGTGGTGGCTGGCCTCGCATCGAACAGCCACCGGATCACATCATTTTCCTCAACTTTTGCTGATTCGTTTATTTGTATGAAAACGAGTCGATTCTCACATCATCTCTTGTAATCCGTTATTGTAGATTGGCCGAGCTTTCCGAGGCCTCTCCGTGATATTCCAGATCAGAATACGGAGGCCGGATCGCTCGCTTGAGCGTTGGATCATCGTGAGACAAGGTAAGAACACTTAAACACGGTTCTGCAAATTCGTAGCCTGGAAAACCTGCAAGTTTGAGACTCTGATTTGAGCTTGTTAATGTCAGAATCTGATGAAGTGATAAACTAGAGAGTCGTAGTGTTCGTTTTAAGCTTCGATTTGATATATCATATGCTTCGATCTGACCTGATTTACTATGTCAAAACACGTTTAGAAGTGAGGATCAGAATCTGGAATACGTGGTTTAAGTCTGTTCTGATGATTCCCTGACTGATGTTGTGCTGTTCGATGAATTTTATGATTTTCTACGATTGTTTTCTGGAAAAACTTCCTTCATGAGAGTTGTAAAGCACATCCTGATCTGTTCACCATAAAATTTTCATAAAATTTTGAGCATGTTTGCCTGGTACGATTTGCAACGTCATATGCATATAAATCTGGTATCATGCTAGTTTCAGTCAACCTTCATGTGTTCTTCGGTCTTCATAAATTCGTGCGTTCGAGATATGAAAAAATTTTCTTCACGAAAGTTCTTCCTGAGATCGAGATCTTTCTATTGATACTAATTTCATCAAAATCGAAGATCATTTGAATTTTCAAAAGGAATTCTCATGATTTGATCAGTTCTGTGTCCAGATCTGATTTTTGTTCTTTTGGAGTTCACAAAGTGTTTCTCCGAATTTGATGAAGTTAGAGCCCTTTTTTGCAAAAATTCAAAACTTCAAAGTTGTTCATTGGGGTCTCAATATACTAACTGGAGATTTTGAGGACCTAACAGCAATTTTTGAAGGACTAATTTGTTTAAATTCTCATGAAAGGTCTTTTCAGGTTAAAATTCCATTTGCAATTGAGTCCCTCGCGAAAATAGAATTTTATAAAAATTTGGAGGGCTTTTTAGCAAAAACTCAAAACATGAAAGTTGTTGCACACAGGTAATCCTAACCGCACAAAAATTTTCGCGCTGTTTTGATAAGGTTTGTTATTTTTCCCGCCATTATTTTGAAATTCATAACTGAACCAAGTCCAGCCTGTCACTGAGATTTAATTCGATATTTTCAGGAAAATTGGCTAGGATTTAGGAAAAATGGTCTGCTTGACTTTTGATCCTCATGTCATAAGCTTTCTAATGACACCTAAATCACTTCATTCGGACGTCATTAGGATAGTTAATCATACTTGGACAGATTCAATCCGAATTAGGCACATTAATTGAATAAGTGGTCTTTTTTTAAAAGCCCACTTCTCATTGTTGGATTGATTTCGAAACAAGGCCCATGGGCTTGAATGCATGTTCATTTTATTATTATGCATGTGTTTGTTAGATGAATGTTAGGCCCGATGCATGTTCGGCGGGTAGCCCATTCATGGTCATTAGAACCCGACTTTAGGGGTTAATTGATATGAGTTGCCGTTTTGTGAATGCAAATGGTAACCCATTATCATTAACCATTAATCAATCAATGTTAGGTGATTAAGTGGGTGATGAATCGAAACGCATGAAAAACAAAGGCCGATCCCGAGGCCCGTGCTTAATTAGTGAATCGATTACATCATTGTTCTTTCATATATTGTCTTTTCATGAATGAATGTTATGAATGTAAATACCGACACCCGAGAGGCGGTCCATGGGAGGATAATCCAAAATCGAAAAGACCAAGGTGATTGACCGATATCCAATCCGGTCTCAATTTGTACTCATTCGATGATGGTTCTAAACCGATGTCCAATCCGGTTTCAATTTGTACTTAATTCATTCATTCCCGATCATGTCTCGGGTTTTCAATTTGTGTTGTATTAAACACCCGACGAGTTGCGGGTTCTTCTTTTTACTTTCTCGCACTTAGAATTAGCTCGTCTTTTCAATACTTCGAGTGTTTACTTTAAGAAGTGTCTTTCAATACAATTGATTGTTTCTTTCTTTTTCTAGACTAAGATAGGATTAGTTTAGAATCTCAAAAATGAAAATACAAAAACAAAATGCATGATCACCTAGTGGACTAAGACTTTGGCATGAAAATAGTAAAAAACAAATGCATGACGACTTAGATAACAACCATATTAAGTTTAGCGGTACCGAAAGGGCGTTAATAGAAATATTAACGTAAGCTAGTCCCCGAACCTTTGATCTCTGGTTTTCGTAGAAATCGAAACGAAATTCCCGCGTTTCGGTTGGGTATTCTAGCCGACCCCCGACCTAGGCTAGTGGCGACTCCTAAAAAATAATAATCAATCCGCTGTCACGCGAGATATGGATTTAGGGAAAATCCACGTTCATGATCAATGAGTTATATGGCTAAACAAAAGATTTACACTTCGGTAAAATCATTTTAAAAAGTGCCATATGAACCATCTCATGAACACTTATCTCTAAACCCGCCTCATCCGAGCTCGACCCTCGAGGGGTAGGTCGCGACAATGACGAGCTTGGTTAATTAATCTTGATTGGTTAAGTGCAATCGGATGCTCTAAAGTTTTTAATTCTTGATCAAAGTCCTTTGCTTCTTGCTTCTTTATGTTCGAAATTTCTAGGTTTAGTTTGTGAATTTCTATTTTCAATTTTGGTTTGCTGCCTTGGTTAATTTAGATTTCATAAATTTCAATCGTAATAGGTTAATTTAGTTTTCTTTCGAATTTCGATTGTTTTATTAAATTTTTAATTGGTTAGATAAAGTTGAGAATTGTTCACCTTTAATAAGTAATTTGATTGATTTGTTTACAATCTCTGTGAGAACGATACTTTAATTCATCACTTTATTACTTGTTCGATATGTACACTTGCTTTGCTAATTTAGAGAACAATACGTTTGCCATTTGAGTGTGTGGAATGTGGTATGTTGATTGATCTATGGACAGGAACCATTCCGTGAATGATTAGAGTATTGATTTCATGTTTTGCAATTTTCGTGCGGTTTTTGTGCAATTTTCGTACAATATTGAGTAAGTTCCCTTCTACTGCTGATTTGAGTTCGAAGATGATGAAATCTAAAAAAACGTTTAGCTACAGATCCAAAGAACACGTTCTAAGCTTTGATTTGATATATCATGTGTCATGAATGGATGTTATTTACTATGTCAAATCGTTGTTAGAACCTCTGACCAGAATCTGGAGTATCAGTTTGTCTATTCTGTTCATATACTTCCTGATCGACCTTACTCGGTTTGATGATTTTCATGATTTTTTGTGTTCTTCGTTTGGAAAAAATTGATTCATGAATGTTGTAAAGAGAATCTTGATATTTCTAGCGTAAAAATTTCAAAAAAATTTCATAATGATTTGGTCAGCACGATCAATGCTCAAAATAACGTTTTCTGGTCTGTGAAAATTAATTTCTAACTGATCTTTGTTTGTTCTTCAATTTTTAGGAATTTTTGTGCTCAAAATATCGGAAAGTGTTCCACATGAAAGTTTTCATTGAGATTCTAAGCTTTCCAATGGTATCAATTTTATTGAAATTGAATCCCGTATGAATGTTCAAAGGTTTGATCAATGTGTTGATTGGATTCTATACTCAGGTCCGGAAATTCATTCCTCTGAACATCAAAACATGTTTTTGCAATTTCGATAAACTTGAGGTCCTTTTTTGTAAAAATTAAATCCTCAAAGTTGTTCATTGGGGTGTTAATTTCAAAATTTTAAAGTTTTAAAACCTAATTGCAACATTTGGGGGGTCAATTTCAAAAACGTTTCGAGTAAGGTTAATTCAGCCTTGAAAAAACTATTTGTAACCGAGTCCCAGGTGAAAATCATTTTTTTGAGAAAAAAATGGGGTTTTTAGCAAAAACTAAAAACATTAAAGTTGTTTATTACATGTTTTCCTAATTTCCCGTAAAATTTCATGCAATTTGAGCAATTTTTCTATTGTTCCCATATTTTTTCAAATTTCGGACCCGAATAGGTTCAAATCTAGGGTACCCGAGCCAAATCCTTATTTTCGGAAAAATCGGGTGGGAATCGGTTGACTTTGATCTACACATCTTAAGAATTCTAAGGGTACTTGAATGTCATTTGAACATTTTTTAGTGTGTTAATCACATTTAAACAGATTAGACCCGAATTTTGCAAATTCAATTAAACAAGTGACCCTTTTGATGGTTCACTGCCATTTGCTTGCTTGATTGAGAAATAGGGTCATTTGGCCTAATTGCATGTTTAATTCATTGCTTATGTATGTATTTGTTAGATGAATGCTTAGGCTCGATACATGTTCGGTGGGTAGCCTATGATGGGACATCTAGAATCAACTTTAGGGGTTAATTGATATCGACCGCCATTTTGTGAATTGCAAATGGTGGCCGATTATCATTAATCGTTAATTAATTTTAGTCATTAAGAATGGGGGTGATCCAAATGCGTGAAATACAAAGACTGATCCCAAGGCCCTTTTTTTTTGGTAAACTACATCCTTTTGTTGTGCATTGATTGATTACATGTATTGAAATGTATGGTTCAAATGTGAAACCGACATCCATGAGGCTGTCCAAGGAGGAGGGGGCCAAAACTTTCGAAGATGGTAGCAAAACACTGATGTTCAATCCGATCTCAATTTTTGTATCCTATTCATGTCACCAGATCATGTCTCTGGTGTAACGTCCTGAATTCGCCCACGTCCGGAATTAATAAAATAGATGATTATTTCTCATTTCGTTTTAGTGAGTCTCGCTTGGAACTGATCATTCTCGGGATACTGACCATTTGGGAATGATTAATTAGGAAAACGGTACGTGGACCTAAGAACCCAACCGTGAATTGAGTTCGATTCTCAGAAGCGATGAAGGAATATTTTGTACCGATATGGGCCGATCCAAGGAGAGTGGCGGATTTGGTTCGACCAACGATGTACGATCGGATTGCGGTAGATTCCGCACAACCGAGAGTACGGGCGGCAGACGATTCCGAACTTATTCCGGATGACTGCGACCCCTGGGACTAGCGATAAATCCTCATATTCTCTTGGGAATCGAGACCGTCACGACTCGAGTAGCCCTAGGTCGATACGCGTAACCCTTAAACAGTCGCCCGTTAGTGAGAGATGCTAAAACTACAAATTGAGCTAAATCGATCGTGGAATTGAATCCGGACTTCGGTGCCGAATTTCATGGGCGTATGCAACTATTTTGCAAGGACGACGTCATTTTTATGTGGCCACTCATATTTGGGATCGGTAGAGTCGAAAATTGAAAATTTGACTCGGAACCGAAAAATTACCGTTTTGCCCTTATGCCCTAGCCCTATGTTCCGAATTTTGGAGTTAATTGGGGAATATTTTAAGGTTTTATATTGAAATGTATCAGCCCAATAATGCTAGAATTGAGGGCCATAATGCCCCCCCAAGATATTTAGCAAGTTTTAATCCAAGTCCTTAGATTAGGGGCAAGTCGGTCATTTTTTGGATAGTGGTTCAACCACTCCACTAAGCAATTTGATAAACACTCTAGCCTCTCTCTCTCCTCCTCATTTCCACCACCACCATCACCGGCCAGCCCCTCCTCTCTCTCCCTCTCCCGTGAGCTCCTTCTCTCTCTCGGCCGTGTGCCTTCGCCAGAGCGCCGCCGCCGTCGCTGGTGTTGCTCGCCGGTGCCGCCGCCCCTCGCCTCACCACCACCATCTAGCCATCCCATCCTCTCCTTCTCCCTTCCCCCAGCCACGTGAGGACCAGTCCCCCGCCAAGGATCGCCGTCCACGAATCACCGCCGGTGCCGCAGCCCGTCACCGCCGGTGCCGCAGCCCGTCACCGCCGGTGCCGCAGCCCGTCACCGCAGCTTGCCTCGCCACTGTTTAGCTACCCTCGTCACTCAATCAGCCTTGTTTAAAGCTTAGGAATCCAAGTGAGTACAACCCTAAACCATAATTAGGCTAATTTACATTTTTAGATGAGTTTTAGGGGTTACTTAGGGTAATTTAAGAGTTAATTTGTGGAGGATTTTAAGGGGTGACTTCATGGAGAATTTGATGGCTTAGAGTGATAATTCAAATGAGGTTTAGTGGCCTAAGGTGATCTGGTTGGTGACCGATTAGTGTAGGCTTGATCGAATTATTGTGTCGATTAATCGTAATCTAAATGCGGGCTATATTGGGTGCAATGATTGGGCCGTGGAGTGGCTGGTTATGTGGTGATTTTAGTGATCTAAGGTGATGATTTAAATATATTTTGAGGGCTTAGAAATGGCTGGTTGGTGGTTGTTAAATGTGGACTTGATTTGGGCTAATAGGTGGATTATTGTGAGTACATTATGAGGGCCAAGTAGTGGCTGACTATGGGGTAATTTAGTGGTGTAATATGCTGATTTGGCAGTGGAATAAATAGCCTAGAATGACCGGATGGGTGGCTGATCATGGGAGCCTTGGTTCGGGCAAAAATGTGGAATAGACGGGTGTAATTTGTGGATCGAGTGGTGGCTGTTTCCATGGTGATTTTTATGGTCTAATGTGGTGATTTAGAAGTGACTTAGTGACCTAGGGTGGATTATTCATAGCTGATTTGGCATTGGGTTGATTCGGGCCATAATCGGTTAATCGAGATTTTAGTGTGAATCGCTAAGGGAATTGTGATCGACCCATGAGGAGGCTGAATTAAGTATGGCTTAATTGTCATTGTGTAATGCCCTATGATGCGCTTGACGTGGCCAATTCATGAGATGCTTGGTAGACTATCGGCATTTGTAGTTTTGATGTGTTAATTGCGTAAAATTGGGTGCCAAATTACATGTTGCGGTTGATTTGGACTAATTGATCTATTGGGCATATTGAGATGTGAATTGAACATATTGTGGCGTTATTTGAATAAATAGCCAAATCATATTGAGTGCCCTGTGTGAATTTTATGAATGCTGAGTACAGATATTGTGGTCATGAGTGTGCATTTCGAGCATTGGCATTACATGTACATATGCGAGTGTGCATGAATGACATAAGCATGTGATCACCTAAAATGCTCTGATGCGTTTTACGCGGGGTTTAGATAATAATTGGTGATTGTGAACGTGTGAACACGTAAAGCATTGATGCGTTTTACGCGGGGTATTGAACTTGTCCTGAGGTGTATTACGCAGACGATACTTGGACTACCGAAAGATAGCCAACTCGATGCGGTTTAGGTGGGTTTTGTACCATGAGCTTGATGCGTTTTATGCGGGCCAAAGATCAATCTCGAAGTAATGGACTTGGTGCATTTACGCGGGTCGAACCTGATGCGTTTTACGCTGGTCGGAGGAGAATTGAGAAATGGTATGTGTGCAGGCGTGCAAGAGTGCAACAATGAGTATGAGCACAAGCATGAGCATGAACATGAGTATGAGCATGAGTAGATGTATGACATGCGTTGTGACCATGTGATGTTGTGCAAGCACCACGATTGGGTTTTGTGATATTATTGTGAATTTACAAAATGCCTAACCTACAGGGTTAATTAAGTATTGGATTTGGGCTCGAGAGCTTAAATCATTTATATTCTGGATTATGTGTTGCTTGGTGCTCATCAGGAGATGCATGTTAGCCTAGTTTAGGTTTAGGGGGCCTACTTGCTGAGATTTATTCTCACTGTTGTTGAAACTCAGCGCCGGCTAGATATATAGTACTTGACCGCTTAGCCACGTACCCCCTTTCGATGTTAGTGGCTGTTGACCCGTTTTGGTTTTTATGTGTTTATTATGTTATAATGGATATTGTAAATCTCTATTATTAGTGCAAGCTGTATTTATGGTATTAGTGCGATTCTTGATCATGTGGTTTTAATTTGTACTTGTGTTTGTTTGCTTCCGCTTGTGCATTGTTCTCTGTTTTGGATTTTGGGTCGGCGACACATCCTAGGACGTCGCACTAAATTGACTTCGGTTGGGATGCTCGCGCGTCGTAGGGTTCGGGGTGTGATATCCCCGTTGATTTGGTATCAGAGCAAGGTTAGCTTGATACATTTAGGTCGAAGCCTGGAGTGATAAGGAGCGAGGACTTTGGGTAGTCAGTAGAGAGACCTTGCATGCTACGTGTACCTCCTGACTATCTGTGTTTGGATTGAGTGATTGTTGTAATTGACCCATAAAGTGCAGATGCGACAGGACCCGGGGTAAGTACATGAGTCCCCTTGGTTGAGATGTTGTGCTGTTTGTGTAAGGCCGCATGCTAGTTGCTTGATTGTTATTGTGATGAGCTCTCCACCTAGGACCTTAGACCGGTTTAGCTTGATTTAGGTTTCTAATTCCTGAATGAAATTATAGCAGGTAGGTGAGCGTGCGAGTAGAGAAGATGAGTAGCCAAGGAAGATGTAGAGGTCGAGGCCGTGGTAGAGGTAGAGGTCGAGGCCGTGAGCAAAACTGCGTAGAACCGCAAGTAAGAGTTGCAGAGGATCCAAGGGTAGACGGAATATTGAGGGCACTCGAGGAAGCGAGAATTCTAGGAGGTAGGCTAGCCCAGGAGAAAAATGCCACTATTGTCGCTGCTGTTGAGGCTGCTATTGCTGCCGCCGCCAATGGGGTCAATAGGAACAATGGAAATAATGGAAATCAGGGGATCAGGAGAATCCAATTCTAGGACCGGTGAATGTGATCAAGCCGATGTCTAAGTTGGTAGAGCAATTCCTGAAAGTAAAGCCGCCAAAGTTCAACGGCAAAGGTGATCCCGAGGCCGCACCCCGTTAGGTTGAGGAGTTGGAGAAGGCTTTCGAAGTGTTAAGGTGCACCGAGGCCGAAAAGGTGACATTGGCGGTATATCAGCTGCAGGACAACGCCAATGATTGGTGGAAGGCCACCAAAGGAAGGGTATTTTCCGAGGGAACCGCCTAGACTTGGGCCATGTTTTCTGAGAACTTCTTGGGAAAATTCTTTTCTGAGAGCGCCAAGGAAAGAAAACTGATAGAATTCATGAGACTCCATCAAGGGTCAATGACTGTGGATCAATATGAAGCAAAATTTGCGAGACTATCGAGGTTCGTGCCGAGGATGGTAGAACACCTTGAGGACAAGGTGCGAAGGTTTCGGGATAGATTGAAAGCTGACATTCACAGCTAATTAATACGAGTGAATTTGAAGACTTATGAGGATTTGAATGAGAGGGCTCAAATTATAGGGCGAGATCAGACTGACAGGGCAGCCGCTTCTGGGTCGCGGTTCACCCTGGCTAGGGACAATCGCCGTCTTGGGAAGAAGCCGATGGCGAAAAATAGACGATTTGTCCCACCGATCAGGAAGAATATTGAAAAGCCGAATCACCAACAGAACAGGTTTGGGGCCTGCTTCAAATGCGGGAGTATGGACCATCAGATCAGAAATTACCCCTAGTAATGCCCCTCTGGACCACTGATGTAGCCCCGGATTGAAAATCAGGCCGGGAATCCCCCGCCGGCTAATGTGAACAGGCCATCAGAGCAAGGATAGGTGTACGCTATGGCGCGGAGGGAAGTAAAGAATGCACTAGGCGTGGTCACAGGTATGGTTTCTCTATGCCATTATGTAGCATTTGCTTTGTTTGATCCGGGGGCGTCGCACTCCTTTGTATTTGTTCAATTTATTGAATTGGCTGGATTAAAACCTGTTTTGCTAGAAGTGCGGTTATATGTGATTACACCATTAATGGATAAGATATGCATATCGTTAGCATGCCCGGATTGTGAGATAATAATTGGTGGCGTAGAAAGTAGGAGAGACCTAGCGGTTTTGCCAATGTATGACTTTGATTTGATTGTGGGCATGGATTAGTTAGTCAGACAAAATGCCGTAATGGACTGTAGTAGCAGGTTGATTCAGTTTAGTCCGGCTGGACACCCTAGATTTGAGTTTGTAGGGCGTCGGGGGGAACCTCGATCCCTTGGGTTTCATCAGTAGAAGCAACTAAGTTGTTAGGTGAGGGCTGTTAAGGTTATTTAGCAAGTGTGGTTGATTCGATAGCAAGAGAAGTGCGGCTTGAGGATATATCAGTGGTGTGCAACTTTCCCGATGTCTTTCCCCAGGAATTGCTGAGATTGCCACCAGAAAGAGAAGTAGAGTTTGTTATCGAGTTGGCCCCTAGGACTGAGCTAATCTCGAAGCCGCCCTATACGATGTCGTTGTCGGAATTAAAAGAATTAAAGGTTTAGATACAAAAATTGCTAGACAAAAGTTTTATCTGACCGAGTGCGTCTCCATGGGAAGCGCCGATATTATTCGTTAGGAAGAAGGATGGGTCGTTGAGGCTGTGTATCGACTATCGTCAGCTGAATCAAGTGATAGTTAAGAATAAGTATCTCCTCCCAAGGATTGACGACCTGTTCGATCAGTTACGAGGAGATAGGTAATTTCTAAGATCGATTTGAGGACAGGGTATCACCAGTTAAAGATCCAAAAGGAAGATATCCCAAAAATGGCATTCAGGACGAGGTATAGGCACTATGAGTTCACAGTGATGCCGTTTGGGCTAACTAATGCCCCTGCTACTTTCATGGACTTAATGAACCGGGTATTCAAGGAATTTTTGGATCAATTTGTCATTGTCTTCATCGATGATATCCTAGTGTATTTAAAGAGTCTCGAGAAACATGAGGCACACTTGGAAAAGGTTTTAAGGACGTTAAGGGAGCACGCACCGTATGCTAAGTTTAGCAAGTGCGAGTTTTGGCTGAACCGGGTAGCGTTTCTTGGACATATAATTTCCGGAAAAGGAATCTCCGTGGATCCGGCAAAAATTGAGGCAGTAATGGATTGGCCGAGACCGACAACAGTCACTGAGGTTCGGAGCTTCCTAGGATTGGTAGGTTATTATCGACGGTTTGTGGAGGGATTTTCATCGATAACCACCCCATTAACAAGGTTGCTTAAGAAGGAAACGAAGTTTGAATGGACAGAAAAGTGCGAAAAGAGTTTTCAGGAGTTGAAGTAGAGATTGACGATGGCGCCAGTGTTGACGATTCCTTTAGGACCGGGCGGGTCTGAGATTTATAGCGATGCTTCGCTCAAAGGATTAGGATGTGTACTAATGCAATATGGAAGAGTGGTTGCTTATGCGTCGCGATAGTTAAGGCCTCATTAGATGAACTACCGACCCACGATTTTGAGCTAGCAGCGATCATTTTCGCGCTCAAGATTTAGAGGCACAACTTATGTGGAGAAAGGTTTCAGATCTACACGGATCATCAGAGCCTCAAGTATCTATTTTCATAGAAAGAATTGAATATGAGGCAGAGGCATTGGGTGGAGCTGTTGAAGGACTATGACTATGGCATACTGTATCATCCCGGGAAAGCCAACTGGGTAGCGGATGCCTTAAGCCGGAAATCGAGCATTGCGCAATTGATGGTCAAAGAGTGGATTTTATTGGAGAGAGCACAAGACTCAAAATTTAAGTTCGAGATAGAACACCTCTCCAGTCTGATGGCGATGTTAAGGATTGAACCGAAAGTGCAAGCCAAGATTAAGGCGTTACAGTCTACGGACCCTGAGATTTAGAAGATCCTGGAGATGGATGGCACTAGGAGGAAACCAGACTATCAAGTGGTCGAGGACGAGATCCTTAAGTTTCGAGGACAGTTATGCGTGTCCAATGATTTGGAGCTTAAGGAAGAGATTTTGTCGGAGGCTCATAGAAGCAATTATAGTATCCACCCGGACAGCACAAAGATATATTAGAACTTTCAGCAGTACTATTGGTAGAACGGAATGAAAGGAGATATGGCCAAGCATGTGACCAAGTGCTTGACGTGCCAATAAGTGAAGGCACAGCATTGTAAATCTGATGGAATGTTACAACTGTTAGAAATTCCAGAATGGAAATGAGAGCATATTACAATGGATTTCGAATGGGATTACCAAGAAGTAAGAGGGGACACAACTCTATTTGGGTAATAGTAGATAGATTAATCAAGTCAGCGCACTTCATGGCAGTGTGAAAGGACTTCGAGCTAGAAAGGTACACGGAGTTGTATGTGTGGCAGATAGTCCGTCTTCATGGGGTACCAGTATCAATCACTTCGGACCGTAATTCCCGATTTACTGCGAATTTTTGAAAAAGTCTGTAATCAGCCATGGGAATCAAGTTGCAATTAAGTACGGCCTACCATCCACAGATAGATGGCCAATTTGAGAGGACTATTCAAACCCTAGAGGATATGCTGAGAGTAAGTGTACTAGATTTTCAGGGCAAGTGGGAAGAGCAGTTGCATTTGATAAAATTTGTCTACAACAACAGCTTTCAGCAAAGTATCGGGATAGCATTGTTTGAAGCACTTTATGGTAGAGCATGTAGAACGCCATTGTGTTGGGATGAAGTGGGAGAAAAAAGTGTAATGGGTCTAGAGTTGGATCAGCAGTTGGTGGAAATAGTAAAGATTATCCGAGAAAGGTTGATAATATATCAGAGTCGTCAAAAAAGTTATGCAGATCGAAGGCGTAGATTGGATTTTCAGGTTGGCGACCATGTATTTATTAAGGTCTCACCGATGACAGGACTGTCTCGGTTTGACAAGAAAGGAAAGCTAAGTCCAAGATATAAAGGCCCGTTCGAGGTTTTGGAAAGAATCGGAATGTTCGCTTATCGTCTCGCCTTGCCGTCGAATTTGTCGCAAGTTCATAGCATCTTCCACATGTCAATATTGAGGAAGTACGAACCGGATCCGATCCACATGCTGAATCATCAGGTAATAGATGTGGACGACAGGGTGTCGTACATGGAGAGACTGGTCCAGATCGAAGATAGGAATGAGCAAGTGTTGAGAAATAGGACGATCCCGTTGGTCAAGGTCATTTAGGAACATCACAGGGTAGAAGGCGCCACATGGAAAATCAAGGAAGTGATGTGACATCAGCACCCCTATTTGTTTGAGTAGTCGGGTTTGGATTGTAAATTTCAAGGACGAAATTTTTGTAAAGGGGGAAGAGTTGTAACGTTCTGAATTCGCCCACGTCTGGGATTAATAAAATAGATGATTGTTTCTCATTTCGTTTTAGTGAGTCTCGCTCGAAACTGATCATTCTCGGGATACTGACCATTGAGGAATGGTTAACTAGGAAAACGGTGTGTGAACCCAAGAACTCGACTGTAAATCGATTCCGATTTCGAGAAGCGACGAAGGAATATTTTGTATCGATATGGGCCGGTCCAAGGAAAGTGACAGATTTGGTTCGACCGACGATGTACGATCGGATAGTGGGCGATTCCACAGGATTGAGTACGCGCGACAGACGATTCCGAACTTATTCCGGACGACCACGACCCTTGGGACTAGCGATAAATCCTTGTGTTCTCTTAGGAATCGAGACCGTCACAACTCGAGTAGCCTTAGGTCGATACGCGTAACCCTTAAACAGCCGCCCGTTAGTAAGAGACGCTAAAACTGCAAATTGAGCTAAATCGATCGTGAAATTGAGTCCGGACTTCGGTGTAGAATTTCATGGGCATACACGACTATTTTGTAAGGACGACGTCATTTTTATGTAGCCACTTATATTTGGGGTCGGTAGAATCAAAAATTGAAAATTTGACTCGGGATCGAAAAATTATCATTTTGCCCTTGTGCCCAAGTCTTGTATTCCGAATTTTGGAGTTAATTGATGAATATTTTAAGATTTTATATTGAAATGTATCAGCCCTATAATGCTAGAATTGAGGACCATAATACCCCCAAGATATTTAGCAAGTTTTAATTAAAGCCATTGAATTAGGGGCAAGTTGGTCATTTTTTGGATAGTGGTTCAACCACCCTACTAAGCAATTTGATAAACACTCTAGCCTCTCTCTCTCCTCCTCCTTTCCACCACCACCATCACCGGCCACCCCCTCCTCTCTCTCCCTCTCCCGTGAGCTCCCTTTCTCTCGGCCATGCACTTTCGCCGGAGCGCCGCCGTCACCACCGGTGCTGCTCGCTAGTGCCGCCACCCCTTGCCTCACCACCACCATCCAGCTATCCCATTCTCTCCTTGTCCCTTCCCCCAGCCGCATGAGGACCAGCCCCCTATCTAGGATCGCTGTCCACGAATCGCCGCCGGTGCCGCCGCCTGAAGGCCCACCCGTCACTGCCGCTTGCCTCGCTGCTGTTCAGCCGCCCTCGCCACTCGATCAGCCTTGTTTAAAGCTTAAGAATCCAAGTGAGTACAATCCTAAACCCTAATTAGGCTAATTTATATTTCTAGATGAGTTTTAAGGGTTAATTAGGGTAATTTAGGAGTTAATTTGTGGAGGATGTTAGAGGCTGACTTCGTGGAGAATTTGGTGGCTTAGAGTGATAATCAAATGAGGTTTAGTGGCCTAAGGTGATCTGGTTGATGACCGATTAGTGTAGGCGTGATCGAATTATTGTGTTGATTAATCGTGATCTAAATGCGGGCTATATTGGGTGTAATGATTGGGCCGTGGAGTGGCTGGTTATGTGGTAATTTTAGTGACCTAAGGTGATGATTTAAATATATTTTGAGGGCCTAGAAATGGCTGGTTGGTGGTTGTTAAATGTAGACTTGATTTGGTCTAATAGGTGGATTATTGTGGGTACATTATGAGGGCCGAGTAGTGGCTGATTATGTGGTAATTTAGTGGCGTAATATGCTGATTTGGGAGTGGAATAAATGGCCTAGAATGACTGGATGGGTGGCTGATCATGGGAGCCTTGGTTCGAGCAAAAATGTGGATTAGGCGGGTGTAATTTGTGGACCAAATGGTGGCTATTTCCATGGTGATTTTTGTGTCTAATGTGGTGATTTAGAAGTGACTTGGTGACCTAGGGTGGATTATTCATAGCTGATTTGGCATTGGGTTGATTCGGGCTATAATCGGTTGATCGAGGTTTTAGTATGAATCGCTAAGAGAATTGTGATCGACCCATGAGGAGGCTAAATTAAGTATGGCTTAATTGTGATTGTGTAATGCCCCATGATGTGCTTGGCATGGCCAATTCATGAGATGCTTGGTAGACTATCGGCATGAGTAGTTTTGATGTGTTAATTGCGTGAAATTGGGCGCAAAATTACATGTTGCGGTTGATTTGGACTAATTGATCTATTGGGCATATTGAGATGTGAATTGAACATATTGTGGCGTTATTTGAATAAATAGCCAAATCATATTGAGTGCCCGGTGTGAATTTCACGAATGCCGAGTGCGGATATTGTGGCCATGAGTGTGCATCTCGAGTATTGGCATAACATGTGCATATGCGAGTGTGCACGAATGACATAAGCATGTGATCACCTAAAATGCCCTGATACGTTTTACGCGGGGTTCAGATAATAATTACTGATTGTGAACATGTGATCACATAAAGTCCTGATGCATTTTACGCGGGGTATTGAACCAGTCCTGAGGCTGTTATGCGGGACGATGCCCAGACTACTAGAAGATGGCCAACTTAATGCGTTTTACGTGGGTTTTGTGCCATGAGCCTGATGCGTTTTACACGGGCCAGAGATCAATCTCGAAGTGATAGTCCTGATGCATTTTACGCGAGTCAAACCTGATGCGTTTTATGCGGGTTGAAGGAGAATTGAGAAATGGCATGTGTGCAGGTGTGCAAGAGTGCAGCAATGAGCATGAGCACGAGCATAAGCATAAGCACGAGCACGAGCACGAGCATGAGTAGATGTATGACATGTGTTGTGACCATGTGATGTCGTGCAAGCACCGCGATTGTGTTCTGTGATATTATTGTGAATTTACAAAATGCCTAACCTGTAGGATTAATTAAGTATTGGATTTAGGCCTGAGGGCCTAAATCATTTATACTATGGATTATGTGTTGCTTAGTGCTCGTCAGGAGGTGCATGTTAGCCTAGTTTAGGTTTCGGGGGCCTACTCGCTGAGATTTATTCTCACTGTTGTTAAAACCCAACTTTTCAGACCCCCAGCTTTGATGATAGCAGGCGTACTGATAAGTTTGGGAAGAGCCCCGGCTAGATATAGTGCCTGACCGTTGAGCGACGTACTCCCTTTCGATGTTGGTGGCTGTTGACCCGTTTTGGTTTTTATGTGTTTATTCTGTTATAATGGATATTGTAAATCCCTGTTATTAGTGCAAGCTGTATTTATGGTATTAGTGCGATCCTTGGTCATGTGGTTTTAATTTATACGGGTGTTTGTTTGCTTCCACTTGTGCATTGTTCTCTGTTTTGGATTTTGGGTCGGCGACGCGTCCTGGGACATCGCACTGAATCAACCTCGGTTGGGATGCTTGCGTGACGTAGGGTTCGGGGCATGACATCGGGTTTTCCAACTTAACTTGTAATAATGACCCAACGAGTTGGGGGTTTTCTTTTCTCACACTTAGAATAGCTTGTTTTCAATTTTATTGGGTGGTTACTTCACCCACCGCTTTTCAATACATTGTTTATTGATTTTTTTTCTAGACTAAGATAGGATTAGTTTATAACTTTAAATGGAAAAACACAAATACAAGATGTTTGATCACTTAGTGGATTAGGACTTGAACATGAAAGCGATAAAAATAAATGCATGGCCACTTAGTTAATGACCAAAATTAAGTTTAGCGGGACCGAAAAGGGTGTCAGTGGAAACATTAATGTAACCTCGTCCCCGAACCTCGTCCGGAATCCCTAAGGAATATAGGCGTGATTTTCAAGGCACACGGACACTCGGGGATCATGTCACTTAGTGTCGGGCAATGTTTCCTCATTGGTCATGCCCAATTCTCACAATCTTGGAATTATCACTTTTGGGTTACCGTTCAGGACCCTTGGATTCCCACATTCTTGGAAATCACATTTTAAGCTATTTTTTAGCTACCACAGTGTTAGAAATTGATTTCAAGCCCACTTGACCTTTCGGGTTCAGTTTTAAGTTCCAAGAATATTAGAACATCTCATTCTAAACTTGTTTCAGTATGTCGATCATGAGTTTTTCTTCGAGCTTCTCAATGAATTCATCTTTGGCTCCATGTAACAGGTGTTAGTCCTAAAATGCAATATAATGCAACTTAAAGAACATAATACAAATATGAATAATGATATTTTTGTTTAGGGTGGGGGTTGATCCCTAATTGTACGATGAAACGGGGTAATCAAAATTTAGGTGTCAACAAAAGTTGCCATTTTTAGCCCCTAAAATTCTTTCAAATGGCATCTTTAAAATTTAACTTTAGTATCTTCATGGTAAGTAATATTTGATAACTTCTATGCTGAAATCAAATCCCGTCCTATTTAGAAAGTTATCCTCATATGGAAGCATAAGGTTATTTCTGATCATATCACATTCTGCTCCCGTTATCTATTTCTAGCTATTACCTAAATATTTCAAACTATGGAGACTATATTAATTGCTTATTATGTTTAACTACATTCTTTTTCAACCAAAAAAAAAAACTACTTATCCTCACATAGTTAAAAAAGTAATTGAATGAATATCAATTTTTTCACTTACCTAATTAGAATACTCATAGATAGTTTTTTCATTATTAGAAAGTGGGAGATTGTTGGGAAAACTTCATGTCATGTAATATTTTGAAGCTGACAAAATCATCTCTTCGTATCGAATATTTGATAAATGCAAATGTTGTCTTATCTTAGGTTGAATACGTAAAAGGAAAGCTCTATCACCACTTATAGAATCTAGAGTATGAAGTGCAAGATTGATGATGGCTGGAAGGACATTAATGAAGGTGAACAAGTCAAAGAATGGGAAGTTCTTGAGGACTTGTAGGTACTGTGACAAGGTGAACAACTTAAACAATCATGGTCATACTCAGAAAGATAATGTGGAAGGCTGTATGTGTTGGGGCTAACAATGCAACCTAAAAGGGGGGTTGAATATGTTGAATGAGGGTGCTGAAAATCTTTTGCAGGATAATAACAATTAGCAACACAGACCGTGAAAGATGTGAAAAGGCGTGTGTGAAGATAATGTATTGGTGATGCAAATAATGAACATTGAAGATGAATCACATAACGATTTATAGTGGTTTGGATTTATATCCAAGTCTATGCCACTCTCCAGCTAACAGCCTAATAGCGGCTAGATTTGCACCAATAATCAGCATTGCAAGTTATAACTTGCAAGTATTTTTCATTTTACAAGATAGATCACACTATTAGGAAACAACCACTACACTTACACTTGTACACTTAATTATTTGCTATTAAAAGGCAAAACCTTTATAGAGTGATATCATCAAAGAGGATTTCTAACTCAAAGCACAACTACATAATTCTCAAGTCCAACTTCTTTTAGGCTTCGCTAATCCTTATTCATAGAAGTCTTCAATCTAACCATTGGAGACCATCAAAGAGATCTAGCTAGCCGTTTAAGAGCTCGCGGAGACCTATGCTAGAATCAAGATTGTGCACACAATCGTTTCTTTTGACTTTTGCAAGTTTCCTAAAATGGAGTCTAATGATAGCTATCACTTTGTCTAAGAGCAAAAACCTATCAACTACTTTTCTTATATCTTACCCAGTTTTTCAATTACAAAATCCCAGTCTTGTATTGACTATTCTCTATACCAATAACAGTCATCTTCATAGTCGTATCTCACCATTATCAACATTAATTCCTCATCAACTTGATTCAAAACTCATCATCAACACATGCAAATTGTGAGCGAGTTGGATGGTGACTCCGGTGACGATATTGATGAAATGACGTGTGATGATAGGATCATTGATCCTTCCACTTTTATCAGTATCCAAAGAACTTCAGGAACACTAGCTTGACATAGGTACCTCCAAGCTACCCTGAGATACCAGTCACATAGATATTTGTTCACCTTACTTATCACAACCTAATTTCTTGTCTTTCCTAATACAAAGGAATCATTGACATATGCAAAACTAATTCACCATTTGCACTCATTGTAACATCCCAAAATTTCATCAGTTCGTTTAATGAACAAAGTGAGCGAATGGATGGTGGCGATGAGTCAGTTCATCAATGGAAGTTGGGAAGTGTCAATTTCGGAAAATTTGGAAATCACCATGTCGCCACCATTACCATCACTATTTCTGCCACAGTGCCACTACGTCGCTGTCACGCCAGCCACCATTTTCCCCATTTCTTTCCCACGCCATCAGCCATGCAGCATTGTTTCCTTCTTTTCCCCCACGCCCCCAACGCCACCTTGCTCCCCCATGCATGCCTTCCCTTTCCCTATGGCCAGCTACCCTCCTCCACTCACCCTCTCCTCCTCATTGCCACGCCCACCTCTCTTTCCAACTCCCCCTTGCTGTTCGCCCCATTGCCACGCTAGCCCCCCATGCAAGTCTCCCTCATGTCATGCCATCTACCCTCCCCCAATCGGCCACCACCGATCCCTCTTGCCATCGCCTTCAGCCTTCACGCCACCAGCACTTTCTCTTTGCATGACACCAATTCCTTCCCCATGCATCAGCCACCTCATTTCCTTTCCCTTGCCACCTACCCCAGCCACTACACCTCCCTTCCCCCCGCGTCCTCCACTCATGCCCCCATTCTCCCCTAGAACCTGCCGGCTCTCCTCCTTTTCTTTTCCCTCCCATTTTCCCATGTTTCAGCCCTTCACAGCCCGCTCGTCTTCATCTCGCTTGCTCTCGGCCACCGCTCGTCTTCACTCACGCTCGGCCACCGTTGCACCACCCGGCCACTCGCTGCACAGCTCCCACAAACGCCGGTCGACTAACCAGGATTTGTGGAAATCCGAACATTAATAGGCAAGTGGAAACTAATCCGTTTTTATTGATTAATCTTTAAGTCGTTGATTGTGATAGTCATTGGGCCTAGAATTCGAATTCCAAACTAAAATTGTTCTTGATTTTAGGACGTGGATTTGAGATTTCGAAAATTCTAACTTTTGGTTTGACGATTTTTGTTCGGCCGTATTGATGTCAAATCTCAATGAACTCCCTTGATGGAATTTGATTAGAATGTCCTAATCTACGACATATTTAAATGTGGTGATTTTTAGAATGGATTTAGTATGGTTTACGATGAGCAGAAAGTTCGGAGGTTTAGTGTAATCTCGTTGAATCGCGTTGTGGAGTCACTACAAAAAAACATGAATTTTGCGATGGGGAATTTTTCGTCGCTAAATTGCGACAAACTTTGCGACGGAATTAGTGACGAAAATAAATCCGTCACAAATTTGCGACGGAATTAGCAACAGAATTATTTTCCGTCACAAATTAGTGACGGAATTTGCGACGGAAAATTGGTCATTGCTAATTCCGTTGCAAATTAGTGACGACCAATTTTCCATCGCAAATTTGTGATCAAATTAGCGACGGATTTATTTTGTCTCTAATTTATGCAACAAAATTTACCATTTTGCTACGAAAGTAGCGATGGATTTTTTTACCGTCGCTAATTTGCGACGGTTAAAAAACTCGTTGCTAATTTGCGACGGATTTTGCGACAAAAATGGATTCATCGCTAATTTGTAATTTATGAAGGAAAATAACTTTCGTCATATCCACCCCACCCGTCAATTTCTCTCTCTCTATACTGATTCCTCACATCCCCCTGCTTTTCTCCTACCTTCTCCCTCTTTCGTTTCTCTCAATAATCCGTGCATGCAGAAATCAATCTCGGTAAAGCTTTTCTATCGGTAAGTATTGTAGCTAATTTCGTGACTAATTGGCAACGTATACGATTCGTCACAAAACTATTCATCGCTAGATTTGAATTTTTTTTATTGACTATTTTTTTGTTGTAACTTCTTGGCCGATCGCCGGTCCAGCGAACGGCCACCGGCGAGACCTCGTCGACCATGGGTAGAGGCCGAGTAGCCTTGCTGGCCATGGACTGAGGCTGCTCGGCCTCCCCCCATGGCAAGCGAGGCCGCTCGGCCTCCCCCCATGGCGATCGACTTCGCCGTCGCCCAGATCTGAGCAACAATAAGGTCAACCAGCAGCCATGGCGAGGCCGCTCGACCTCCCCCAGATCTAGGCGAGGCTGAGCGGCCTCGCCCTATGGCCGGCGAGGTCAACCGGCGGCCTCGCCCAAGTGTGGCGGTCGACCTCGCCCAGATCTGGTGGAGGCCGAGCGACCTCGCCCAAATCTAGGGGAAGTCGAGCGACCTCGCCCAGGTGTAGCGGTTGACCTCGCCCATATTTGGGGGAGGCTAAGAGACCTTGCCATGGCCGCCGTCGACCTCGCCGTCGCCCAGTTCTGGGCGACGGTGAGGTCGATCGGCGGCCATGGCGAGGCCGCGTGGCCTCCTCCAGATCTGGGCGAGGTCGCTCGGCCTCTCCCAAATCTGGGTGAGGCCGCTCGACCTCCCCCCATGGTCGTTGTCCTCGCTGTCGCCTAGATCTGGGCGATGGCAAGGTTGACTGGTGGCCATGGCGAGGCCGCTCGGCCTTGCCCATGGTCGGCGAGGTCGAACTCGCCAGCGTCAGTCGATCGCTAGTCGACGGATCGGTAACCGGAGAAAAATATAAGCGGAAAAAAAATTTCAAAAAATTTGGAAAAAAACAAAAAAATTATTAAAAAATGAATGTTAAGTGATTTTTCTTTTATTTAGGTATGTGTCCAATTGAAGGTCTCGTAATCCATGTGAACATTGCAATTCTCATCAAATTGATAATTTTCTACTATCAAGATTTCAGTCAAATATTTGGATAAGTCTTCTTTTTTTTTTGGTAAAAGTAAGAATATGTATAACTTTTCAAACCACCAAATACAAACTAAAGCCTAACCCAACTCCAGACCTTATTAGGACATAGGACTGTCCGAAAAAGGTCAAGAAAGGATTAGCATAAGCTATACAAACAGACAAAAGGACGAAAAGAATAGGTAGAGGAGATAGACAACATAGGCCATGTCTCCAAACAACCAGTACAACCAGACAGCAGACATAGTCGGGATAAAAGCGGACTGAAGGCCGGACACAGTAGGAACTAGATCCAAGGAAAAGATTAAGGGGCCATCCTGTTCACTTCAAAGATTGTAGACGGAAGATCCCATTTTCTTTGAAGTACTCGGTTTTGATAGGTATCCTTAACTGCACCCATGGAAATGGCTTTGTCCTTCACAACTTTGAGAAGATGCTTGCGTATGCTTGGGATGTATACGCTCTTGTTTCTGAAAATGGCGTTGTTCATTTCCGTCCAAATGATATGACATAACGCACCAAAAGAGAATCTAGAGATGTGGTGGGCAAACGAGGTCCCACCGCAAACACCCATCGTCCATTCAATATGCTTGTGCCAGGGTCAGTTGCGCCACGGTAAGCTGCATTTTGTTGCCCACATAGAAGCCAACCTACTTGTTGAAGCACATTCAAAGAAAAGATGGTTGATAGAATCTGGTGTAGATCCATAAAAGGCACACAAGGCATTGGTAATCCTATGGGTATGCATGAGGAACACCTGGGTAGGTAAACGGTTAAGGGAAATTAACCATAAAAGGAAAGCATGGTGGGGCGCGATGTGCTTATCCCAAATAAAGGAGTGCCAAGGGGCTAGGCGTCCTTTCCTACGGATATGATTCCAAGCAAGAGCAACTGAGAATACATTAGATGGGTGGGGGGGTCCAGCAAAGGGAGTCCTGAAGATTGTCCTCACAAGATGGGGGAGCATCCATCCAACCCAAAATTGTGTTGAGGGTATTCGAAGGTTGCTAAGTACCCTCATAAAATTTCTTGACCGAAGTGTCCCGTGGGATGCGCGATTGATAAATTTCCATATTACTGAAAAGAAGATAGAGGGGACCTCTATTGTGCCACCAATCAAACCAGAAGGATACAGAGTGGCCATTACCAATCTTCCACCAGAACATTGTTTGAGCGGAAACTCGCATATCCAGGATCTTCTTCCAAGTCCACGAGCAAAAGGTAGGTTTGGACACAATCTAAAAATTAGCCTTTTTTAAAAAGGTGGTATGTACCCATTTACACCACATGGATTCTTTATCAGAGAAAAGAAGCCATATATGCTTAAGAATCATAGCCTTATTGTAATCAACTAGACGCCGTATACCTAGGCCACCTTCGTCCTTGGGTAAGCAAACAGCAGTCCATGTTACCTTCGCTCCACCTATGCTGAGGCCAGGACCCTTCCAAAGAAACTGACGTAGAATAGCCTCAATTTTGTATAACACTGATTTGGGAAGAGAGAAGATAGTGGCCCAATATACCTGGATGGAATGCAATACCGATTTGATAAGCTGCAATCGGCCAGCAAATGAAAGGAACCAATGAGTCTAGGAGCAGGCTCTAGCAGTTATAGCATCGATCAACACTTTACAATCCTCTTTACACAATCTAGAGGAGATAATAGGTACACTCAAGTACCGAAAGGGGAGAGATCCTTGCTGGAACCCAAGGCATCGTAGTACCTGCTCATGCAAGTCCAAGGTCCCTCCCGAGAAAAAGATATTACTTTTTGTGGCATTTGATTTTAAACCAGACCACTCAGTGAACAAGAAGAGAGCTTCCTTAATTAACTCAACCGATCCCATGTGCGTTTCTGAAAATAGTAGAACATCATCTGCAAAGAAAAGATGTGAAAGACGGGTGCTTTTACATCGCCAAAACCAGTGAAAATCTGGCCTATCTGTTTTAACCTTGAGGATACCAGAAAAAACTTCCATAGCCAGTATGAATAAATATGGCGATAGTGGGTCTCCTTGGCGAATGCCTCTAGAGCTACCAAAATATCCATGTAATTCTCCATTGATAGAGACAGAGAATTTGGCAGTCGAAACACATGCAATGACCAGTTTGATAAAGGAAGCCAGGAAGTTGAAAGCTAGTAAGACTTTTTCAATGAAGTTCCAATCAAGCGTATCATAAGCTTTTTGGAAATCAACTTTAATGGCACACTTTGGAAGGTATGCTTGGTGGTAAAAATCAGCGAATAACTCTTGAGCAAGCATGATGTTATCGCTAATTCTGCGACCTTTGACAAACGCTGTCTAGGCCAGGCCAATCAGGGTCGGAAGAACACGAGCTAACCGCCTAGCCAAGATTTTAGAGATGCATTTGTACATAGTATTACAACATGCAATTGGTCGGAAATCAGACATGGCTGAAGCATTGGGGGATTTCGGCACTAGGGTAAGAATAGTGCTATTGATCTCTTTAAGCATACATCCCGTGTCAAAAAAAATTTTTACCGCCATAAGGGTGGAAGGCCCAATGATCTCCCAAGTAGTTTGGAAAAAATCCACATTATACCCATCAGGTCCAGGGGCTTTGCCTTTGGCCAGTGAGAAAAGGGTAGACTAGATTTCCCCATCCAGAACCGGTTGTGCCAGTATATTCCTCTAATTCTCATCAAGTACCCGGCCAATATACTCTCCTATCTCCCTAACAGAAGGCTGAGTGGAAGCACTAGCACCATTGAGAATCCCCTGGAAGTAACCAACAATATGAGACTTGACCACCTGTGACTCTATTATCGAAAGCCCATCCTCCGCCTGTGTCTTCTTTATATGGTAATTTTTTCAAATTTTTCAAATTCAAAGTAATTGTTGCGTGAAATTTTTTTTTTAATTTTCATAATTTTATGGATTTAATTAAGAATAGTAGATATGATATTTTAAATATTTTACGAGATTTTTTTATTTTAATATAGACACAATACAAAGAGATAAGGCTTGGATATATAATAAGAATTTACCTGGACGTCGAGGATTGATCGATGAGTTTCGTATTGGGTTAGAACTATTTTTAGACTTTGCTAGTAGTAAATATGAGTTCATGGATATAAATAAGTTAAGGTGTTTGTATAAAAAGTGCAGTAATGGTAAATTTAATGTGTGATAAAGTTAGAGAATATTTTTGTAGATTTGGATTTACTCCGAATTATTATAATTGGACTTGCCATGATGAACCATTTATATCTGATGATGGATATTGAAAAAGTGACCAATTTTTAGTTAGGGAAGAATGTAGTTATTATGATCAATTGAACCCATACGAGAGGATGGTGATTAATACAGCTGGTCAAAATTTTGTTTCAGAATCGAACCATGCAAGTACTAGTTTTACTCCTACACTTGAACAAGTGGGTACTAGTCATGCATCACAATTGGAAGAGATAGGAGTAACAGATTTTGATGAGAATGTGTGTAATGGAACTTTTTCATCTAATCAGTTCTGGGAAGTATTGAAAGCAGCAAATGAACCTTTATGGGCAAGTTGTGATAGCTACACTAAGTTATCAGTGACAACAAGACTGTCAAATATCAAGGCAGAGCATAATGTGTCTGCGGATTGCTTCAACTCTTTTGTTGAAGTAATGCAAGGAACAATGCCTCGTGATAATATCATGCCAAGGGATTTTTACGATATGAAAAAGCTAGTGGATAACTTAGGTCTTCCGGTTGTAAGAATTGATGTATATAGTAGGGGTTGTATGTTATATTGGAGAGGTGATGAAAATGCAGAATCTTGCAAATTCTATAGATAACCTAGGTATAAGATTAACAAGAGGCAGAGTCGTAATCAGAAGCGTAGACCATGCAAGCAAATGTTTTATCTGCCCTTAAACCCCATATTGCAAAGGCTTTATACTTCTCGAGCTACTGCTGAGCATATGACTTGGCATATAAATCATGAAACAGAAGATGATATAATGTGTCATCCTTAAGATGTAGAGGCATGGAAATATTATGATAGAACATAACCTGAGTTTTCGATAGAGCCTCAAAATATCAAGTTAGATCTCTATACTGATGGATTTGCCCCATTTGGAAAATCAGGAAAAAGTTATTCATGTTGGCCAATTATCTTAAAGCCGTACAATCTTCCACCTAGTATATGCATGAAGATATCTTATATGTTTTTGACATTAATTGTGACTGGCTCGTAAAATCCGAAAAAGTTAATAGATGTTTATATACAACCATTGATTGAAGAGTTACAATGCTTATGGGAGGAAGGTGTTCTTATATATGATGTTTTTACCGATCAAATATTTGTAATGAAGACTGCTCTTCTTTTGACGATAAATAACTTTTCAGCTTACAGAATGTTATTTGGATTGAGTATAGTTGGGATCTTAGAATGTCCGATATGTTTGAAGAGATCAAAGCCATTTAGATTAAAATATGGAAAGAAGCCCAACTATTTTGATTGTTACAAACAATTTTTACTGATAAATCATATATTTAAAAGGAATAAAAAAGAGTTCATCAAGAATATGACTGAAATAATACCTCCACCATTGAGGTTGACCGACGATCAAATTTGGGAACGGGTGTAGGACTTTCCAACTGTTGTTTAGAATCCTCACGACATGACTTTTGCGTACGTAAGTCCACATAAATGGACAAAACGCAGTATTTTTTGGGATCTACCATATTAAAAGGCCTATCTTATTCATCATAATCTTGACGTCATGCACATAGAAAAGAATTTTTTCGACAATGTCATAAATATTGTGATGGATGTCAACGGAAAAACAAAAGACAATTTGAACGCAAGAAAAGATATGAGAGATATTTGTGATTGGCCAACACTAGATGTGGATTCAAGCAGTAGGGGACTAAAACCAAAAGTAATTTATACATTGGATAAGAGTAGATGCGAGTTATTTGTCAATGGTTGAAATCTGTGTAGTTTCCTAATGGATATGCTTCGAACCTCGGGAGATGTGTTGATTTGAAGGAATGCAAGTTGACAGGTTTGAAGAGTCATGATTGTCAGATATTGATGAAAAGATTAATTTCAATAGTTTTTAAGGAAGTTCTACCGAACTTTGAATAGGGCGCCATTACGGAGTTAAGCAATTTTGTGCATAATATTTGCTTGACAGTGTTAAAAGCATCACACATGGAGAAATTATAGAGAGATATTCTAATTATTCTTTGCAACTTAGAAAAGATATTTCCTCCATCATTTTTTTATTCGATGGAGCATCTCTTCGTTCACTTGCCTTATGAGGCCAAAGTCGCAGGTCCCGTCCAATTTTGATGGATGTATTTATTTGAGAGGTAATTTTTTTAAAATAAAGTTCTAATTATTTTATTATATATGATGTTCCAATAAGTTTCTTTCTATTACAACTAGATTCTTCTATCATTTAAAGAAAAAAGTGAATAATAAGGCATGTGTTGAAGCTTCAATTTGTAATGCATATATTCTAGAAGAAGTGACAACATTTGCATCATACTATTTTGAGCCGCACGTGTAGTGTAAGAGGCGGAGAGCAGGCAGATTTGATGAGGGCCCCGTTGATCTAAATTGCAAAGCATTCGCTATTTTTAATTATCTAAGTTGATCAAGCGGTACATGTCAGTTTTGTTTTTTAATAAGGGAAGAATAACATGCAGCCCATACATATATTTAACCGAACTGCCTAAAAGTCGAGCCATACTTCGAGTAAGTGTAAATTTATAAGTATATGTATCGTGTATCAAATATTTGCTAATATATAAATGGTATTTATTACTATGATTTTCCAAATTTTGATGTATGGACTACCACCAAATGAGTTTGACCGTTTGTACAATGAATAATTTGCAGCATAGTTCAAAATATATGTAAGTTCCCTATGGACCAAAACCAAATTATTAAAATTTTATACATCATTTATTAAAATATATATTGTTGACTTTACATGTGTAACTTTAGGTTCACAGTAATCATAATGAACTCGGAGAGTAATGATTGCTATATCATCTGTCATGAGATCCACAGTTAAGAATATGAAGTTAGCTAGCATATTTCATAAATGGATATAATTTTCACACTCAAGAACATGGAATAGAAAAAGCCACAATGAATAATGGTGTGTTTGTTCACTCATCCAATGGTGGTAGTCCAAAAGATGATTTTTATGGCTTGTTGGACGAAATCATAGAGATAGAGTATCCTGCACCATTAATGATGCGAGTTGTGTTATTTAAGTGCAAGTGGTTCGACTCCGTCAAAGGAATGAAGGTGCATAAAAAGTTTAATTTTGTTGAAATAATTCATAAGAAAAGGTATATGAAATATGAACTATTTGTTTTGGCATAACAAGTAATTCAAGCATGTTATGCATTATATCCTAGTCTGAAACGTGACAAAACTGATTGGTGGGCTGTATGTAAAATCAAAGCACGGAGAAAAATCAAGGAACACTGAAAGGATAGAGCCTCTCAACAAAAGGAAGTTTGTAACACGGTTGAAATTGAGGAATATAACATTTCAATTTTACGAGATCTATGTGGAGCAAAGATAGATGTGGATTCAACTTAAATTTGTGAATTAAATGTACAAGATGTATGCATTATATCCTAGTTTGAAACGTGACAAAACTGATTGGTGGGCTATATGTAAAATCAAAGTACGGAGAAAAACCAAGGAATACTGAGAGGATAGAGCCTATCAACAAAAGGAAGTTTGTAACACAGTTGAAACTGAGGAATATAACATTCCAATTTTACAAGATCCATGTGGAGCAATGATAGATGTGGATTCAACTTAAATTTGTGAATTAAATGTACAAGATGGTTCAGAATTTGATTTTGAGAAAGATGATGAAGATAATGCTCATGAAGAAGATAAAGATCAAGATCAAGATCAAGACGAGGACGAAGATGCAGATCAAGACGAAGATGAAGATGAAAACGAAGATGAAGACGAAGACGAAGATGAAGATTAAAATTTTTGTGACAAAATACTAATGATGTGTAATTATTATTGTGACACGTATTATTTTAGTTGTTATAATTATTATTATTGTTCTTGTTATTATTATTATTGTTGTTGTTATTATCATTATTGTTGTTATTATTGTTGTTGTTGTCGATTATTCTTATTAATGTAATTGATCGTCGCAAAATTTGTCGCTAAATGACGACAAGTCAAATATTATTCGTGCGATGATATTTACGATATTCTAGTTTCAATTGGATTTGGATCGTTGCTAATTTCATCGCTCATTTTACAACAACTTATTCATGGCTACTATTCATTGAAGAATTAGCGATGAAGTGAAATTCACGGTAATTTTTCGAATTTACGATTGATTCGAAAATGTCCTTTATTTTTGGAATCCGAAATAAATCCATCGGAAATTTGCGACGGAAAAAAAAATCCGTTGCAAATTTGCGACAGAAAAATATTGTTCGTCGCAAATTTATGACGGAAAAAAAACTCCGTCGCAAATTTATGATGGAAAAATATTGTCCGTCGCAAATTTGCAACGGCTTTTTTGTCCGTTGCAAATTTACGACGGAATTATTATCCGTCCCAAATTTGCAATGGAAAAAAAATTCCCTCCCAAATTTGCGACAGAAAAAAAATTCGATCACAAATTTGCGATGGAAAAATATTGTCCGTTGCAAATTTATGACGGAAAAAAAATCCGTTGCAAATTTGTGACGGAAAAATATTGTCCATCGCAAATTTACGACGGAATTTTTATCAGTCGCAAATTTGGGACGGAAAAAAAATTTTATCCCAAATTTGCGATGGAAACATATTGTCCGTATCAAATTTGCGACGGAAAAAAAATTCCCTGACAAATTTGCGACGGAAAAATATTGTCCATCGCAAATTTGTGACTGACAAAAACTTCCATCCCAAATTTGTGATGGAAAGCAAAAAGCGTCGCAAATTTGCGATGGATTCCAAAATGTCCTTTATTTTTGAAATCCTTCGCAAAATTCGTCACAAATTTGTGACGAATCCTTTATTTTTGAAATCCGTCGCAAAATATGTCGCAAAATTGTAACGTATTTATTTTTCCGTCGTAAAATTCGTTGCAACCACATTCGTGCACGTTTCAAAGTTTTACGCTCGTCTCTCTCTCTCTCTCTTCCCTCTACCTGTATACGTATCCCCCGGTCACGTCCATTCTTCTTTTTCAGACCTTTTCCTTCGTCTTTTTCTTTTTCTTTTCCTCTTTCTCTTCTTCTTCTTTTTCCCATTGTTGTTGCCGAGTACCCTAGACCTGACCACCAGCTTGCCATCTCCGTCATCACCTATGCGCCTGGCAGCTCGTAGCCGCCGTCGCCGCCGTAGCCGTCGCCATCGTCGCCTGCCTGTGTGTGTCCTTATCGCTTGCTTGGTTGAGCTCGCCACCGCCCAGTAGTCGCTCGACGCCATTGCCGCCCAGCCGTTGCTAAACGCTGTCGCCACCTAGCAACCGCCCGACGCCGTCGTCGCCCAACCTCTACTCGACGCCATCACCGCCCAGCCATTGCCCAGCCGTCGCCGCCCAGTTGCCGCCCGATGCTATCACCACCCAGCTCCACCGTTGTTCACCCGGCTGTGGTCGAGCATTATGCCTAGCGCTTGGCCGACTAGCCACCACTTGGGCCCGCACCTGTACCGAGCCCGCCACTAGCCAACCGACCAAAATATTATTATTATTTGGTTTTTCTTGGCCTTGAACCAAGTAAACGACTTTCTAAACCCTACCTAGTATAATGAGTGTTAATTAGACTTGTTTAGGGATTATTTAGTGTCGAATTAGTTGGCTAAGTTAGGGGCTGATTTCAGGATCGCATGTGGATTTGATCAATGTTCGCCTGGTTAATTTGTCAATTATTTTGCCGATTAAGCGTTTAATGACGATCGTGTGGTTGATTAAGCATTTTTTCATAAAATGCATTAAAATTGAAAAATTCTAGAAAAATTCATAAAAATTTCCAAAAAATTAAAAAAAGTCAGATTTTAGGAAAATGGCTTAAAAGAACTGTGGCCATCCACTTTGAGTGAAATTTAAATCTTTTTAGGCGCCAGAAAAAAGAATAATAATTAAAAAAATCAAAATTTTCAAAACTTTATAAAATGGCTTAAAATACATGTGGCCACCCACTTTGAGTGAAATTTAAATTTTTTTAGGTGGCCAAAAAATTTAAAAATTTAAAAATTTCTAAACTTCACAAAATGGCTTATAATACCAATAGCCACCCACTTTTAGTGAAATTTACTCTTTTTTAGGTGCCCAAAAAAATTTAAAAATAAAATAATTTCAAAACTTTACAGAATGGCTTAGAATACCTGTGGCCACCCACTTTAAGTGAAATTTAATTTTTTGTAGGTGCCCAAAAAAATTCAAAAATTCAAAAATTTCAAAACTTCAAAAAATGTCATAGAATACTTATGGCCACTCATTTTTAGGTAGAAAATCTTTTTTAGGTGCCCAAAAAAAATTTTAAAAAATCCAAAATTTTAAAAATTTACCAAATGGCTTATAATACCTGTGGCCACCCAGTTTGAATAAAATTAAAATTTTTTTAAGTGCAAAAAAATTCAACAAATCAAAATAGAGTTCTATTCTAGAAATTAATTTCAAGAGCAAATTAGTCACGTTTTACCAAATAGATTTCTCCTTCAGAAGTCAATTTCTTGTAGGAAGGCGAATAATTAATTTCTGGGAACAATTTGAATTCTGGAGTAGAATGGTTATCATTCGCACCCTTAGTTATTTAATGCCAATCGTATGGTTAATTAGGTTAATCGTGTGGTTAATTTGCTTAATTGTGGCCGATTGGTTAACTATAGCTTGATCGTGTGTGTTGATTGATGATCGTGTGGCTGAGAACGAAGATCATGTGGCTGAAATTGATGTTTCATGGTTGATCTTGTACTTGATAAATTATCGTGTGGTTTAAAAGTGGATCGTGTGGTTAATTATGGCTATTGTCGGCTTAGCATGGCATATTGTGCTCATATATTGATGTTTGTTATCAAAATGAGTGCGATTCATAGTATATTTGCTCATAGAAAATTACATGTTATAAACACTAGGCATTGGCTAATTAAGAGGAAACATTTTCTACTTCTGAAACAAAATGGTAAGCTTCGTCGTGTATGTCATTATGTGCCCGTAATACGTGTTCATATTTTTTTACATATTTATCTAACTTTCCTATTTGTTAGTATAAACGTAGAGGTCACATGTATAGAAGACCAGCCCCTTCCTCGTCCTCATCCTCGTCCTCATCCCCGTCCCATTCCTCTTCCCATGTCCTTTCATCTAACAATTAACCACTATATGCTGATGGACAATATGGACATGTTGGCCCTTCCTCCAACACTCAAGAACATGTTAGGAGATTTGGCCACATGCGAACTGAATCTCCTCCAGTTCCATCTCCTTTAGCTCAATCTCCTTCCGTTCCACCTTATTATTTTGCGCAACAATCGAATAATGATGGAAACACAGGTGAAGAAGATAACTGATTCATGATATGCCCATTTGGAGATTGGTAAGTACTTCATTTTTTTAAGTATATGTAATATTTATGGTTTTACGTCACGCCCCGCACCTTACGGCTCGCCACTTCCCTCGTAAAGGTCGATTCGAGGGCGACGTCCCAGGACGCGTCGCCGACCCAATGCCCAGCATAGAGATTAAGGCACACGAGGAAGCAATACAATGCCCGAACAATTTCAAACCACATAATCAAGGATAGCCACGCAACAAACAACATGAACAGATATACACTTGCATTGATATTGGGAACCATATACATCATCCCTTTACAGCTTGCGCTAAAAAACCAAAAGCGGGTCAAGGGTCACTACTGACAAAAAGAAGGGTAAGTGGCTCGAGTGTCACTCTACTACTAAAGGTGGGGCTCCGGTCAAAAGGGTACTGGCCCTAACAATCCGAACCTAAGGCTAAACCCTACGGTACCCAGTCCGGATAGGAATCAGAGGACTCCGAAGATAAAGAGCTATCGGGCATCTCCTCCTCAGAGTCCGATGAGTCCGGCCCAGACTTGGCCTCTGCTCCCTCCTCCTCCGAGTCTATGTCCTCAGGCTTGGCTTCTGGTACGTGATCCTCCTTGATCGGCTCTAGCTCCTCGTCATCCGGCTCTATCGGCTCCGAAACAGCGTCCCCATCGGCTGGCTCTAAGTCCATCAAATCGAGCTCATCTACCTCGTACTCTACTGGTGCACCATCAGAGCTTGCACTCTCCTCGGCTAAAGAACCAGGGTAAGCCACTTCTCCATCGGGGCACCGGGGGTACCTCGTGCCCAGCCCAGTAAACGAGACATCAAAAGTTCGGAGAGGACCATACTCTCCTAGATCATCCCTAAAGCACCAAGCCACATATTCGTGGGTCTGGTAATGTGTTTCTCCTATGTCCACCCATACTAAAGTATAATATCTAATATACGGCTCTCCGTTCCCTACGGGATGTCTCGTCCCCTCTATATGATGCGGAATCTCAAAATGTACTGGAATTTCAGGCATATCAAGGCCAGGGGTCTGAAAAATTGATTTTATACTCAGTGAGTAGTTCCCTAAACCTAAACTAGGCTAACATGCACCTCTTGATGAGTACTAAACAATGCAAAATTCAAAACATAAATTGACTCAGGCTCTCGGGCCCAAACCCAGTACTTACTTGACCCTGCAGGTTAGGTATCACATAAATTCGTAACAATAGCACAAGATTCAACCACGGTACATGAACGAACATCATTCAGCCACGATGCATGTCATGCATATGCTCGTGATCATACCCATGCTCAAGCCTCATCAATGCGTCTTGCACACTTGCACTCTGGCACACTTGCAATTATCAATTTCACCAACCCGAGTAAAACGCATCAGGTCTAACAGTTTGAGATCGATCTCCGGTCCGCGTAAAACGCATCAGGCTCATGACACACAACCCGCATAAAACGCATCATGCTAGTCATCTTCTGGTAATTCGGGCATCGTCCCGCGTAACACGCATCAGAACGAGTTTACTACCCCGCGTAAAATGCATCAGGACTTTAGGTGATCACATATTCATATACACCAGTTATTATCTGAACCCCGCGTAAAACGCATCAGGGTGTTTTATGCGATCACGCGGTCATGTCATTCGCGCACACTCATATATGCACGTGCCATGCTAATGCTCGAAATGCACCCCCACAGTCACATCGTTCACACTTGGGCACTCACAAATTTCACCATGAGCATTCAATCGCACGACGCCACTTATTTAGATCACAACATAACATGTTCAATTCAATGCATCACAAGCCCAATTAATCAAACTATTTAGTCTAGCCATGGCACAAACTCAGCACATGATTTATGGAGATAAGTCACACCAATGGATCAACATGAATTTGCGCACTCGAAGACCGTCAAGCTACTCTAACTTTAGTCACACTAGGCATAAGACATGGTATCGCAAAAATCAATCACCATCAAGGACAAATCAGCTATTGATTCAGCTAGTCCCACATTTCCGGCAACTACACCATTAAACCCGAAATCGATCGTGCCTTGCCCAATTCGGTCCTGGCATGGACAGACATCAAGCCGGTCATTCTAGGCCAATAAATATCCTCAAAATACTCTATTAGGCTTCCCAAAGCATCACCCGAATTAGCCACCATGATGACCAAACTAGGCGCGCACTATAATCCTCAATTGAACCCGAACTTACTCCAAACTCGGATCGATTCAATCCAATATGTCCAGCCATCGCACAGCCCATTCTAAGCCTCTAAACCTCAATTAAAATTATCACACTAAGCCGCGAAATCGTCACAAGATCACCACGAAAATAGCCACTATCTAGCTCACAAATTTCACTCGCCAAAACCACAAGTTTTGTCCAAATCACAACTCTCATGATCAGCCACTACACAACATGCTATGGACCACCAAACCTCAGTCAAATGATCATTCTAGGTCACCAAATGCGCCACAAAGTTATCCCCTAACAACCACCACAATATAACTCCTAATTTACCTTAATTAACCCCTCAAACCCATCTAGAAATGCAATTTAGCCTAATTAGGGCTTAGAGTCGAACTCACCTGGATTCCTAGGCTTCAAATAAGGCTGAGCAAGTGACGAGGACGGCTGGGCAGCTGTGGAACCGCGCCAAAATAGTAACGGCGAGTGGTGGCTCCGGTGAGGCCTTTGAGCGGTCGAGAAAGAGAGAGGACATGGGAGAGGGGGTGGCTCAGTGAGAGGGAGAGGAGAGGAGGACAAGTTGGTGACGGTGGGACGAGGTGAGGGGTGGCAGCACCGGCAGTGGCGGCGACGGTGGCACTCCGGCGATGAGGCGCGCGTGCGCGCGCGGCCGGGGGGGAAGGCTCACGGGTTGGAGAGGGAGAAGGGGGCTACCGGTGGTGGTGACGGTGAAAATTGCCTAGTGGTTCCTCACTAGCAGACTTTGGGAATTTGCCTAGTGGCTCCTCACTAGTAAGACTTTAGAAAGGCTTCAAACAATAAATGCCTTGACCATGAGTTATGTGATTTTAAGGTTTCACTAACCTTTATATGGTTTTTAGTTGACCAAAAACTATTTTGAAAAGTGTTTTTGAAATTAATCAAAAACTATTTGAAGTGTGGTTTTTTTTCAGCTTACCATAAACTGTTTGAAAACTTGATTTTAAGTTGACTAAAAACTTTTGAAACATGGTATGGAAACATGCATTCTTTGCTTTAATGCATTTCAGACAATCAAATTTCCTTTTTAAGGAATTATTTGAACAAAGTGCTTACAATTTTTCAAGAAATGCTTGAAATGATCATTTGGAAGACTTTCGTTAGAAAGGATTTATCTCAATTTATGAATTTGGTCTTTTCTTCATCTGATTGAAATGAGAATTGTCTGATATCCCTCAATTTTATCTCTCTTAACAAATCCTCAGGTGTTCGGAGATGTTCGCAATGTATACAATCTAATTAATCTGATAAGGTCTTTTGGAGGATTGTAATGTTGGCTTGGGCTATTCAAAGGATAGGCATTTTGAGGTCAAGAAAAAGGATTTCATCATAACTTGCTTCAGGTCTACAAGTTAAGTGCCTCAACGACAAGACAAGATATTATTGTATATACTTGTTTGAGTGATGACTTCTTGTCATAAAGTCATGTTTCTACTCTCAACATCCCAATCTAAAGAGTCTTTGAGGAGAGATTGTATTGCTGGTATTGGATAGACTTAAAAAGCTCATTTGTTTGAATTCAAGCTTCTTATGAAATTGGTGATCTTATTGGCATCACCACCTTTTTTCTTTTGTCCACTAGGGATATTTCTTTTCATGAAGATTAAAGTCCCCTAAACATTCATTACAATCTCTTTCTTTTCGCTCATTCTCATTTGTTGTGATTTATGATCTTTCACAATCTTGGCTCTGCTTTATCATGACTTTTTTTGTCATCTCTAGCTTTCTTTTGAACCCTCTTTTCTTCCTCATTTTCCTTAGGCATTTGACCTTATTTTACTAGGCACACTGCTTTTTCATGCCCCTGATTCTTTTGCCTTTGACTTTGTTTTGAGTTATAAGGACTCTGTGTTATGCCTTTTGTTTCTTATTTATTCAAAGTGGATCATATGCTCATACTTAAGTGTGAAGAGATGATCACCAATTTAGAGCTCTGAAATGAATATTCAGGTTCAATTGGGCTTTGCCAAAGGTAATGTGTTTGGGTATAAGAAATGAAGTGCTCTTATTCCTCTTGGGATGTTTTGAGCTCTTATATGACTTCATATGAAGATATCACGTAAAAATTGATGCAAGAGTATGCAATAGGATCTTTCTTGATCCTATTCTCCATGGCTGTTAACCATAAACCTCATGATTTGCTCCAATGTGAGGTGGTTCTTAACAGAGTTGTTTTGGATAAACTTCTTTAATGTTTTGGCTCAAATTTGATTTGCAAGGGATAAACATGTGTTTGGGATAGTGAAACGACTGCCTTTCATCATTTCAATCCGTGTAATTATTGTGAACATCCCTTATTTTCTTTGGATGAGTTTTTTTCTCACTCACTCCTTCATTTTGACTTTGAGTGTAGAGGGTACATGTTTGGATACGGCTTACTTTTCATCAGTTAAAGGTCTTTTATTCGATTTGATCCAAATATTTTTCTTTGAAATTTTTCAAAGCCTTTTGTCAAATTATCCCTTTTAAGGAATTTTGATGCTTAATACATTCTCAAAGAAAGCGTGTTTCAAAAAAAAAATTTGTTAAAGTAAGTAGTATATAACTTTTCAATGCGCATTTTACAGCAAGTGAGGCCGAACACAAAAACCTCATACCTGAAGAAAACGTGTTTCAAAACTTTTGATTTGAAACATTTCTAAGGTATTTTCTTTTCAAAATAATCTGTTTTGTTTTGCTCAATCTTAGTGTCATTCCGCTTGGGGAAGAAGAAATTCGATTTTTTTCTTCGAAAGACAACTTCTTTAACACATGCACTCATGATTTAGGGATACCTGTCTAATTAACTTACCAAGATCCCTCTTGTTTGCATGTTTTGCTTTGGTTCCACCGGGATTCTTCTTTTGTTGCTCCATTTTCTTTGTTTCCCTAGGGATGATAACAAGAAAAACATACCACCCGCCTGGGTGGCGCTGCTGGAGCACGCACTCTTCCTCTCGCAAAAGGTTGATTATTCGAATCTCAGGCGCCGCAGGGTGACTTAATCAGTGGCACGTGTATGGTGGCTAGCATGTGTCGCCCCCAGGGTTTACTCCCCGGCTGTCGGCCGTGCGGGGGTTCCCTGGGTTATAAAAAAAAAACAAGAAAAACATATTAGGGAATATCAATGGAAAAAATTGAATTAGAAGTGATACTTTCCTCTATTATTTGACAACTTCATTGGGGATTCCGAAACCATCGACTGGTTTGGACTCCTTTTGCTTTCTTCTGCAAAATAGATAAACATGTTCATGAAATGCATGGTATGCATGATATGCATGATATGCACATGTTCTAAAGTGACCCAAAGCTCTTCTTGAATGTTCGTCTTCATTTCATAGGTAGAAAATCTTGACAGCATCTGTATTTATAGGATAGACCAATTTTGTTCCAGTCATATCTACAAGAATCAATGCTCCTCCAGAAAGGACTTTCTTGACAATGTATGGACCTTCATAATTCGGAGTGAATTTGCCACGAAGATCTGAATTATTGAGGATGACTTTCTTCACCGCTAAATCCTCTATTTTGAAATGTCTTGATTTTACTTTTCAGTTAAAGGATTTAGCCACTCTTCTCTGATAAGCTTGCCCATGGCATATAGCTCTTAATATCTTTTCATCGATCATGTTGAGTTGTTCATATCTTTGTTGAATCTACTCAGCTTTTGAAAGCTTCAATTGAGATAGTATCCTTAATAAAGATATTTTTGCTTTAACAGATAGCACTGCTTCCATTCCATAAATCAAGGAAAACGAGGTTGCTCCAGTTGATGCTCGAATTGAAGTTCGATATGCCATCAGAGCATATGGCAACCTTTCGTGCCAATCACGATAATTTTTAACTATCTTGGCCAATATTTTCTTGATATTCTTATTTACCGCTTCAACTACTTTATTCATTTGTGGACGATATGGGGATGAGTTCAGATGTCGGATGTGGAAGTATTTGAGTAAATCATCCACAATCTTGTTGTTTAGATTTGAACCGTTGTCCGTAATTATTGATTCTGGGACCCCATACCTAGCAATAATGTCTCGCCTAATAAATCTTGCAACATTCTTGGCAGTAACATTTGTGTAAGAGTTTGCTTCAATCCATTTGGTGAAATAGTCAATAGCAACTAGGATAAACTGGTGCCCATTTGAGGCCTTAGGGTTGATTGGACCAATCATATCAATGCCTCACATTGAAAATAGCCATGGCTCAGCCATTTGATGTAAATTATTTGGCGGTGCATTAATTCTATCTCCATAAACTTGACATTGATGACAATACTTCACATGTTGGATACAATCTGTTTCCATTGTCATCTAATAATATTCCAACCTCATAACTTTCTGGCTAAAAGATGTCCATTCATATGCGGTCCACATTTACCCTCATGAATCTCTTTCATGATTTGTTCAGCTTCTGCAGCATCCACACATTTTAATAGGGTTGAATCAAATGATTTCTTGTAAAAGGGTTTAACCATTGGGGAAGAATTTATTGGCTATCTTCTTTATAAATTTCCTATCACACGGTTGGCTTTCTTTAGGAAATTCTCCCGATTGAAGATACCTTTTGATGTCATGAAACCATGAATCGTTGTCAAACTCTGCTTGAACCATCATACAATGAGTTGGTTGTTCAAGAATATTAATTATCAATGGTTTTACATCCATACCATCTTCAGCTTGCAGTAAGGATGACAAAGTTGCAAGAACATCTGCAAAATTATTTTGAGCTCTTGGGAGATAATCTAATATTTTTTCTTTGAATTTTTCTATCATCTCTTCTAAGCATCTGTGATAATGAATTAGTTTGGTATCTCGAGTTTGCCATTCACCAGCTGTTTACAATATGATGAGCATAGAATCTTCATATACTTGCAACCCCTTTACTTTCATTGATAGGGCTAATTGCAAGCCGAGAATGCATGCTTCTTATTTGGTGACGTTATTAGTACATAGAAATACTAGTTTCGTAGAAACCAGATAGTGTTGGCCTTCTAGGGAGATCAGTACTACCCAAGTTTCTAATCCAGATAAGTTGATTACACCATCAAAATACATGGTTCATTTATCATCGACCATTATTAATATATGATCATCAAGTTGTTCTTCAGGATTGGCGATATTTTGCGAATTTTCCACCAACATGTCTACTATTGCTCGTCTTTTGACTAACTTTTGGGATGAACTTCTGATGTTAAATTTAAATAACAAAGCTTGCCACTTTGCTAATTTCCCGACCAAGGAAGATTTCTCAAGAAAGTACTTGATCGGATCATTTTTAGTCACTAACAAAATTTGATGATAGAGGGTGTATTGCCTTAATCTATGTAACACCCAAATCAACGCAACGTACGTCTTTTCGACCGCTGGGTAATTCATGTATGATGTTGTGAACTTCTTACTCAAGTAATAATTGGCTTGTTTTTTACCATAATTGGTCTTCTTTGTACAAGCACCGCTCCTAATGACTCATAGTGAATCGTCAAATATAAGATTAGCAGAACCCCAAGGATTGGTGGTACTATCATTGGTGGGCATATCAAATATTCTTTAATCTTGTTAAAGGCTTGTTGACATTTCGCATCTCACTTCACTTTGGCATTTTTCTTTAACAATTTGAAGAATGGTTTAGCAGTCTCATAAAGCTGATAGATGAAACGAGCAATGTAGTTTAATCACCTCAATAGGCTTCTTACTTCTTTTACCATAGAATGAGTCTTTAAGTCGTATATTACCTTAATCTTAGATGGATCTATTTCGATGCCTCTACAATTGATCACAAATCCTAGCAGTTTGCTAGATTTTGCCCCAAATATACACTTATTGGAGTTTAGTCGCAACTTGTATTTTCTGAGTCTTTCGAACAACTTGCGAAGCACTTTAACATGATCTTCTCCTTGTTTGGATTTTGTGATCATGTCATCCATATATACTTCGATTTCTTTATGCATCATGTCATGAAACAAAGTTACCATTGCCCTTTAATATATGGCACCTCCATTTTTCAAACCGAAAGGCATCACCTTGTAACAAAATGTGCCCCATGGTGTTATGAAGGATGTCTTTGCCTTATCCTCTTTTTTCATGAAGATTTGATTATATCCTGAGAAATCATCCATGAATAAAAATGCTTCGAACTCAGCAGTATTATCCACTAATACATTGATATGTGGAAGCGGGAAATCATCCTTAGGGCTTTCTTTATTTAGATCGCGATAATCAATGCACACCCATACTCGACCATCTTTTTTCATTATGGGTATTATGTTGGCAACCCATTCTAGATATGATACTACTTCAATGAAACCGATTTTGAGCAATTTCATAACTTCTTCTATCTTCTTTGTCAAATCCGGCTTCGTTCGCCTAAGTTTTTTACTTTTTTGGCGGAATACTCGGATTGATTGGAAAAGCATGTTCAACTATGCTCGGATCAAGGCCTGGCATGTTAGTATCAGGCTATGTGAATATATCTTGATATTCTTTGAGCAAATCTATGATTCTTTCTGCTTCTGCTTCTGCTTGTTGACACTTGATTTTTAGCTTATTTTTTTTCATAATTTCAAAAATCTCAAAATTAAGACTAGGAATCTTGGCCAAGCCTAGAAACTTACTTCTAAACCAAAAATAAATTTTTTTAGCAATTTCCTGCATTTTTTCTTAATTTCTTTTAGTCAAAATAAGTGAGAAAATCAAGGAAAATAGCAAATGAAATCAGATAATTCCATAATCATAGCCATTAGTCTTCTTTTAAATCTAATTTCATTAATACATCATCAATTTTGAAAAATCTCAATTGAGTATATGTTTTTCAATTGGATTTTGGAAATTTTTTTATTTCTTTGGTAAATTGTGCAATTGGACCAACCATTATGTAATTCAAGGATGCAGAATCATTTGTTGTGAAGATACTATAGCCTAGAAATGACTAGAAATGACTCAATTGAATTTTTTATTCAATTTGGGCTTGTTTTTACCCAATTTTGGGAAAAACACATTCCCAATTGAAATTTTCTAAAATTAATGCTGTATTAATGAAATTGAATTTAGAAGAAGCCTAATTACTATTTTTATGGAATTTTTGGACTCCATTTTCTATTTTTCTTGGTTTTCACCCTTATTTTGACTAAAAGAAATTAAGAAAAATTTCAGGAAAATTCTAAAAAAAATTATTTTTAGTTTAGAAATAGGTTCCTAAGCTTGGCCAAGGTTACTAATCCTAATTTTATGATTTTTGGAAAAATTTGAAAAATGAGCTAAAAATTATGTGTCAATAGAGATTTGGTCGGGCTTAGGCCTAGCCTTTGTAGACCTAGTTCGAGGCACCATGAAGGCTGGCACTAGAATTGGTTTCTCGGGGTCGATTTTGGTGGACCTAGATCAATGCCCATGCTTGTGCCAAGGAGCCAAGGATCCAAGCCCAAAACCCTAGTGCCTATGCTTGGTTCCCTGGTTACCCCTGTATAAGTCACTAGTGTACTTGAATAGTATATGTATATTGTGACATCCCGATTTTCGTTAAATTGATTAGTGAGCCACGAAAGATTATATTAGTGCCGATGAACGAATTTAATTAGTTAACGCATTTCTAATGGCCATTTAAGAAATTTAGGACTATGGTATTTAACCTATACTTTGTGTGGATATTATAAGTACCTAATGTATATAACATAGGACATGATTTGAACTTTGAACCCTAATGTATACTATGCATGGTCGGCCACTTAGGTTTATTTTTGCATGAAAATTAAATGAATTTTTGGGGTGTAATCATGCATGGCTGCCTACTTCAACCAATGAAATTTCATGTATGGATAAGAAGCTTCTTGGACACACTTCTTTGGGGCTAAGGATGAAGGGCAAGATTCATGATTCTCTCTCCCTCTCCCCTAAAACTCTTGGCAAACTCTCTCTCTCACTTTCCCCCCTCATTTTTCAAGAACCACCCAAGGAACCCTCTCCCTCTCTCTTACTACTCTCTCGGCTGATCCGTCACTCCCTCTCATCTTTATCTTCTTCAATTTTCCTTCACTTTAGAACACGGCCAGCAGCTCCAAAGGAAGAAGAAATCCGGCTCTAGCTAGCTCCAGGCAAGGAGAAATGGCTAGATTCTACTCCCATCAATTCTCTTGGCCCTTGGTTTTGTGTCGTGTGGGCCACGGATTGATTTTTTTTTCTTGCATGTCGTCTTGTTTGGCTTGAGCCTGAGAAGAAGTGGCGGATGATGGCTGGTTTTGAGTTGTGGAGTGGTGTTTTGCGGAACTAGAGCCTTACATGTAGGATATTGGTGCTTAGATGGTGTTGCATGTGAGATTCTAGAGCTTGTTTGTGATTGCACGTGAGTTTTGTGTGTATAGTTGATTGTAGTGTGCTTGGTATGCTGAATCTTGTTGAAAATGGATGGTGCATGTTGATATTAACTTCTGGTTGTGAGTGTTTTTTAACACAAAATTTGTGGGGTTCAAGTTTTGAGTACTTTTATACCTTTTCTATTTCCCAATTTTGTAGAGCTCTTTGTGGTCCGAATCTTGCAAAACTCCTCTCATGAAAGTTGTTCGAAACAACTTGGACTATAATATAATTTAAATTCATATTTTCTGATTTGAAATGGGTTGTACAAAGGCCCTATCTTTTACCGTATCAAACCTGCCCAGTGCAGTAAAAATATGTGACCTTTGTGTCTTCTTGATTTTTTATAAAATTTTCCAGTTCTAATTTAGACATACTTTCTTCACAAAATTTGTTAAGGACATCCATGTCTAAAACATATAAAAATTTCAAAAAAATTTTAGAAGGTTTGGGTTGGTTCATTCATTCTGTTTCGGTGGACCAGCTTCTGCTTTAATTTGAGAAATTTATCGCTATTTATATAAAATGATTTGGACTTAGTGCCCTTCATGAAAAAATTTATTTGGGGTCTTTTCTGTAACATATTAAATTTTCATAATTTTTCGAATTCATTTACTAAGGTTATGGTCTTGATAGAAACATTACTCAAAACTGTTTTGTTTTACCTATTGTTAAAAATTCACAAAATTCTACTTGAGGATGATGGAATCTTGATTCTTTGTCTACTAGAGATAGTAACCACACTCATTAAGCTTTCCAATGATGTTTGTTTGGCTTTGATCCGATATCAAATACTTGTCCAAATTGGGCTATCGTTGTGAGCACAGATTCTGGAAATTCTGGTTGTGAATAGCTTGGGTGTATCGATGAGGCATCTAAATGTTTAGTGAGGCATGGTAGCATTTCACGTGAAAAGTGTGCTGAATGAAATGAGTTACATGGTGTATGAATGTCATGTCATTGCATATGTGTGATATGCTTGATGTGCTTGAGGAAGATGATGTTATGTGATGCCCAAGGGTAGCAAACCTCATAAGTCTTGGTTAGCAAACCAAGAACCTCGACGATGCTAGGTTGGGTGTCGGGAAGTCCAACTAGCAAATCAGAAGTAAATGCCTTGGCTAAAAACCAAAATGCCCTGGAGTAGGGATGCCCAAGGCTAACAAACCTTGGAAGTCCTGGCTAGCAAACCAAGAACCTCGACGGTGCCAAGTAGGGTGTCAGGAGTCTAGCTAGTGGACTGGAAGTGAATGCCTTGCCTAACAACCAATATGCCCTGGAATAGGGATGCCTACGGCTAGTGAACTATAGATGATGCCTTGGCTAACAACCAAGATGCACCCGAAGTAGGGATGCCTGCGGCTAGCAAACCATGGAAGTCCAGCTAGCAAATCAGAAGTGACCCACATGGGCTGGCTAGCAAACTGGTTGGAAGTGAGATGGGGATGGACATGACGACATGAAGAGATTGAGAAATGAAACGGGTGATGCATTAAACACATATTGGTGTTGCACTTGGGATTATGAAAGTGACATTATAAGAGTTGCATATTGGCATTGCATGTATAGCCATAGAATGTTGCATTCAAACTGTGGTTAGTGCTCATTCTAGTATGCTTGATGTTTTCATGCTAGAAGTATCCTAGGAATGGAGTATTAATTGGTTTATAAGCTAGTTATTTCTCTCGTTGAGCGTGAGCTTACTCTTGTTGTTTTTACAAATCCATAGTCATGCCTCCGATTCTCGCGTCGCCTATCTCTCGTTATGGTGTGCCCGTAGACTTTGAGAGCGAGTTACATCAGTTTGCAAACCCGGCTTTCCCTTTTGTGAAACTCGTGAGATATACTGCTACGCTTTGCGTGGATGTAGGTTTGCCGGAAGGCAATGTATCGTACCGCTTTGTGTCAGTGTTTGTTTTGGTGGGAGACCGATTGGTGGGGCCGATTTTGTATCTTGATGACGTCAGCAGTGACGAGGGAGGTGACGGTGGGTAGAAGAGCTTGGAAGTAAGTGTAGTACGTATAGGGAACAACTTTTGTCTATTACGGTTGCAACTTTTTGGCTTAAACCGTGAGGTCGGGTTTGATGGATAGTGACAGCCGCGGGGTGTCACATAGTGGTGCTTAGGGACTTATGCTTCTTTTTGAATCCTCCTAGACTAGGTTCCTTATGCTGATATTGTTCCAATCACCCAGTGTATGTAAAAAAGCATTAATGAAATGGATGTCTGTTCCCCTTATCAGTTAGTAACAATGTGTTGGTTTACACATAATTCATGTTATAAATGCTTAGGATGATAATTATCTTCTGCTTGCGTGATAATATTAAGGAAAACTAGGGTGATCCTTAGTAAGTGGCGTACCCTGATGTCACATATATTTTCCTTACCTAAAGAAGGAAAATATTTTCCAATGTATTTTCAAGTTTCAGCTAGGAAAATAACTTCCTAAAAAACACTTTTCAGAAATGTCACATTTTCCTTGAAACAAATGGAGCCTTAGATTAAAGTGGTATTTCCAAAGGGTTTTAGCGTTGGTTAAGCCTAGCCTGGTTCTTTTGAAACAGGAATCTTCCTAGGAAGATCAAAATTAGCTCAAGGGCTCCCACACCTAGGTTAAAATTGGCGACCACTTTTCCAATTCCAAACCTCTCTTTTTATCACATGATCCAAATGAATTTTTCTAATTGGATGTAATGTAAGCTTGGCTTGAGTCGGAATCTAAAGGGGATTCCCTGCAAGGAAACAAGGCTCAAAAACTCAAACAAACGAGGTTAGAGCTATGAAACATTCAAATCATTCTTGTCATCTTCATTCACCTTTATTTCTTTTTCCTTTTCTTTTCATCCGAGAATATTTGATCAAAATTTGATCAACGATTACTTTCATCCAACATATGATCAACTTGATTTTCCTTGTGTTGAGATATTTGCGATCCCTAATTTCATGACACGCAATAAATTCTAAAATTCACAAACATCCCAACATAAAAAAGGGGCAACTAGTCCCAAAGAGTGAAAAGTTGACTACGGAATTCGCAGCACATTATAATTATCAAAAGACTCTTTTTAACAAGCTTAACCCATTTTTTAGATTTAAAAAGTGTTGCTTGCCTTGTATCTCATAGGTCGAATTTTGGTCAACTCTCCATGATGCAGTTGAGGAGGCGGGCGATTGATGTTTTGAGTGATGTCGAAGGAAACAAGTATAGATTAGATTGTATACGATGGACGTCGATGGATAAATGTAAATGCAGGATAAATTACAATCACCACCAAAGCATAAAAGATGTGCCAATAGCTAATTATAAAGATTGAGATTGATGAAATTGATCACCAAGGCTTAAAAGATGAACCACCTGCGTAAGATAAAGGATTTCTGGATAAGAGAAGCTCACCATTAAGGCTTAAAGGATGAACCACCACTCGAGGATAAAGGGCTTCTTGGTCCAACACCAAAGAATAATCCACTTTCTAAGGATAAAGGAATCGGGATAGGAGAAGCTCACCTCCACTGCTTAAAGGAAAATCCATCATCCAAGGATAAAAGTCTTATTGGCTCACCACCAAGGAAGTATTCACCTTTGAAGGATAAAAAACCAGGAAAGATACTCACTCACACAGAAGAAAAATCTCATATATTCTCAATATTCAAGTTTTGTTTTGTCTTGCAATTGAGATTGCACCTCTATTTATAGAGATACTACTAAACAAAAGAGGAGACTCTTTCCTTACCAAAAAAAAAAAAAAAAGAGGAGACTCTTATAATTCTTGAAACCAAACAAACTCGTGGGGAGTTAACCTAATTGTGACTCTTAAAAGTAGCAACACAATAAATACTCATAAAAGCTATGAATTAAGAGGCTCAATAACTAGGACTAGATGCATAAGATGCATTGAAAGTTGATAAGACCCTTTAAGTTCATATACTAATCTTCGAAGTCAAATAGTCATCAAACAACGATAGAAATCAACCAAACAACCTCTAGTCATCAAGTAGTCGATTGGGAGTCTCGAAATCAATAACAAACTTGTAAATCGATATCTAGGTAGTCAATTGACAACCATGAAATTGACAATTATTCTTGTGAGCCAACAACTAGTATGCAGAATCGACATCTTCGAATTTGGACCTATCGAATCATATTTTAGCTGAAATTGACCTTTTGCTTCCAAACGTGTGGATTGAGCATGATTACTCAACGAGATGCAAGTCGAGTTTGCGAGTTGATTGATAAAATCTGATGCTCCCTCATCATTCTGTCAACCCTAGGTCAAATTAAATGATCTTTTGAATGGGAACAATTTAAAGCGTCAACACTTCCTATGAGACTAGATAATTCAAATATTAGGTGTGCTTCGGAATACTAATGAATTTCTTGTCAAATTGTAAATATAGTAATTTTGAACGTATTAAAATGTCTTAAAAGTCCAAGTTCACAATTTTTAGGATTTGATATTCTAAAAGTCAAATTTCAAACTCTCATAATTCATTATTTTTTAAAAGTTGAAAAGTCGGTGGGAAAAGGTTAATATTTTTTTTTTGGTGGGAGTGAAAAAGTTTATTTAGAGTGACTTTTATATTTGGGTTAATATCGTGAAAAATCCCAAACCGGTACGCCTGTGACAATTTTACCTCAAACTAATTTTTTGACCACTAAAAACCTCAAACTAGTACACCTTTGACAAATTTGCCCTCAGTTTATTTTTATTAAATTTTATTGTCAAATTGTTTTGTTAAATGATATGCGGTAATTGACGGGTGTACCAATTTTATGTTTTAACTTCCGTTTGTCACAAACATACTAGTTTATGATTTTTTGTGGTACTAATTCAATTTAATGAAAACTAACGGAGAATAAATTTATTACAAATATATCAGTTCGGGATTTTTTAGTGGTCAAAAAATTAGTTTGAGGTAAATTTATCACATGTGTACCAGTTTGAGAGGTAAAATTGTCATAGATGTACTAGTTTGAGGTTTTTCGTAATATTAACCCTTTAATTTTTACTTTTAATTTTTAAAAATTTTGCCATGCATACACTTTGACATGCTCGAAGTTTTCAAAGTGTGCTTGTATTGAAAAGTAGATTCCAAAATACTTTTTTCTCTTTGGAAATTTATACACATCCTAGTGGGTAATTCTTTTTTTGGGGTCAAATTTTAGTGGTTAATTAACAAAGTTGCTTTAGACTTTCTTTAAATAAAAACAAACATCCAAGTTACCCTAACATTTTGCTCAAAGAAAGGAGCTTAACTGGCAAGCTATAAATCACCCTAAGGAGAATATTTAGCTTAAAGTTGCAAATTTTACTCGTAATGCTACCCATTGGGCAAGCCCATCACCTCTAACCCATCATGATGCGAGTGTGGAGTGCAAGACGAACAATACTACTAACAAACTGGAGGGCTTTTATGCCTTCAGCGGGCTTAAGATGAGCTTGAATAGACAAATACATACTTTTGTAGTAAACCTTGAGGTAATTTATGTTGCTATTTTTTTTTTGGATAAGGACACCAAAAGTCCTAAAACTTATTAAGAAAGTGCAATTGAGTCATAAAACTTTCAAAAAATACGATCAAGTCCTAAAACTTGTTACGAAAATGTAATTAAGTCCTAAAACTTTTAAAAAGTGCAATCAAGTCATAAAACTTACCATGAAGATTCAATCAAGTTCTAAAACTTATCACAAAAGTGCAATCAAGTCCTAAAACTTTCAAAAAGTGCAATCAATGGAAGGACTTGATTGAATCAATTTGATAAGTTTTAGGACTTATTTGCATTTTTTTTAAAGTTTTAGGACTTAATTGCACTTTTCTAATAAGTTTTAGGGCTTAATTGCACATTATGATAATTTTAGAATTCAATTGCACTTCGCGATAAGTTTTAGGACTCTAAATGCACTTCTACCTTTTTTTTAAACCATTCTTAAGGTAGATAGGGCCTAGGCAAATTCACATGACAGATAAGTCATTTGGGGCATGACCACAATCCAGAGAAACTACAAGAAACTTTTGACTTCTTAGCTTGAAGTATGCTAGTAGATCAACCCAAGTCCATGACCAAGAGAACAAAGAGAACAATGCTCACTTACCTTATCCCCACTTTTATGATAAGTGGGAATTGAATTATTAGAGTCGATAAGTGTGCTGGCTTTGGGGAGCAAATATGCATCCTCCCCACCACCAATCTTCCCTTTTTTTTTTCTTGGGTTTTGTCAAGTCTCCCCACCACCAATCGAGATATCAAGTAGCATCCAAGAAAACCAATCTTCTCTCCTCCTCCTTTCTTCCACCCTCCTTCTCCATAATTGCTAGGCAAACAAAACATTAACAAACAGTGAAATAAAAAGTTCCTGCATAGCCCCCAGTTCATCTGTAGTCTTTGCATCAGAAACTTATTGTTACTTTTTTTTTTAATCAATTCTTGTGACCAATGAATCCAATCTTTCTTTTCTGAGAAATTTGGAGTAAATCCCCATGAGAGGCCAAGAGAATGAAAGTTTAGAAAGAAAAAGGTGAGGAAGACCGCAAAAAGAAGAGAGGAGAGAGATATGTCAAAAAGGGTCAGATTTAATAAGGAGTGAAGCCCTATAATAAAATCGTTGTTGCAGATCCTAGATATTTCTTATTTATATGTACAGGCGGCCAAAGTCCATATAGTCTATGCATTGCCACTTCTCCTCCAAGTCTTCTCAGGACTTGACGATCTCTCTACCTCTCTCTCTCTCTCTCTCTCTCTCTGCAGGCAAATTTCTATTTCTATGGACACGAGGACCTCGCTCATGGTCGCGGATGCTGCTTCCGGTCCGAGCTCAGGGTCTCCCATATTTTTATCAGTGAGTCGTTCTCTTCTCATTCTGTCAGCAAGATAGGAAGGCGGCTGCTGATTGTTGCACTGCCTTCTACCGTCGCTTCTTCAATCGCCCATTTCCCGGGTCCTTCCTCCGCGCAATCAGCGACCCCAGTTTCATTTCTTGCTCCGGTTGCAGATTTCGCCTCCGCATTAAGATTTCCCGTGTTAATCTCATTTGGGTTTTGCGCTATCTCGGTCGATGGCTTTTGTCCCTCGTTTGGGTTCTTCTTCTTTGTTCGAGCTGTGAAGCCATGAATTGGAGTTACCCTATATGGAGCTTCTGAAAACTTGCCCCTTCAATGAATGTGATTTTCGACGCGTAGCTTTGTATTGACTGAATTTGCAGCTTTCAATGGGCTTGTGTTTTATTATTGCTGGCATGCTTGCACAAATTTGATAGCGCTTGCTGTGTAGTTGACCCTGCAGTTTCTTATCAGAAAGAACTTTCCTCTCTGACTTTGTAGATGAAATCAATATTCTCCTGAAGATGTGAACCTTTCAGAAAGATGTGATTTTGCAGGGCACTGATTAAACTGGGGCTGGAGTATTTTAGTGTGAGTTTTGGATATTGAGTGTACTTCGAGCTATTCAGTCCTTATTGTTTGCTAGAGCTGAAACATGGACAGAACAAGACTGGACTTGGCATTTCAGCCATCTGGATCGGCACAGTCAGAGGAGTCAGCTCTAGATTTGGAAAGAAACTACTGCAATCATCAGAATTTGCTGTCTTCGAGTCCATCTCCTCTACAGCCTTTTGCCTCCGGTGGGCAGCTCTCTGAAAGTAATGCTGCTTATTTCTCGTGGCCTACTTCGAGCCGTCTGATAGATGCAGCAGAAGATAGGGCAAACTATTTTGGGAACCTTCAAAAAGGGGTGCTTCCTGAAACTCTAGGTCAGTTGCCAATGGGGCAGCAAGCTACAAGCTTGCTTGAACTGATGACAATTAGGGCATTCCACAGCAAGATTTTGCGTCGGTTTAGTCTTGGGACTGCCATTGGTTTTCGTATTCGACGTGGGGTTCTGACTGATATACCGGCAATTCTAGTCTTCGTTGCCCGAAAAGTTCATAAGCAATGGCTCAGCCGCATCCAGTGTCTACCTGCAGCCCTTGAGGTGAAACAAATTGGTCCTTCTCTTCTAAGTTTTGAGCACGAATTTCATTGATCTTTAGATGTAACTTTTTTAAAAAACTATGAGATCCTTCAATGTATTTTGAGATCTGAGAAAATTTGTGAACACTGAACAACATAAAATGATCTACTTTATTACTTGATAATATCAGCTATACGTAGGTATCCTTGTCAAAAACTGACTTGGTTCATCAATTGCATGAGAGAGAGAGAGAGGATTTGAGAAGCAATTTTTAGGCCACTTGTGTTTGAAATTACAGAAATAAATTTGTTTGTTGTGCTTTTACTGACCTGCTGACAATGTGGTTAGTTTCAATCTTCCCACTTAAATTGGTCAAATAGACTGCAATTAGCATGGCTTAAAAGCTTCAATGGAATAACTTGAGAACCCTAGTAGAGTAAACTAAAGGTCTTGAAACATCTAATCTGTCATGGAACATATTGAGCTGGATTAAATATGTGATTTTGGGCCTTGCAAACTCGGAGAAGCTGACTACCTCTACAACGGATGTGCAGGGGCCAGGAGGTGTATGGTGCGAGGTAGATGTTGTGGAATTTTCTTATTATGGTGCACCAGCTCCTACACCAAAAGAGCAATTATACAATGAGCTTGTAGATGGCTTGCGGGGTAGCGATCCATGTATTGGTTCTGGTTCTCAGGTATCCTGTTAGTCTCCTTTCTTATTTCTTGGACAATACGTGGTAAATTACATGCAATGAACACACTTCTTTTCCAATCAGGATATGGATACTTATGTCAAATATGAGGCATGAAAATTCTTCTATTGCTAGAATGCTTATGATGAGGAATAAATTTCCTAATCTTACTATAAGAATTATTTCAATGGCCTGCTTTAAATTTCTCATTTGCAGTACTGTTTGGGTCGTCTCAATGTGCTTGTGCTTATACTGTTCTCCATATCTCAATTCTCAATTCTTACTCAGTAATGGACGTTGTACAGGGAGAGTAGATCATCTTCTCTTGAAAGAGAGATGAATGAAACAAAGGGAAGAAAAGAGAAGAAAGTAGTTGTTATTTGGTTTCCTGAAAATAACTGACTAGAAATTGCTGGCATAATTGGAATCATCTTGATTTGATGGTGTAGAAATAAATAAGAATGTGGTAATATATTATGGTTGGAAACTTTCTTCGGGTTTAGCTTCAACTTCAGGTGCATTAAGGTTTTTCAGGAAGTGAAATTTGATTTGTTGGACTTGGTGGGGGATTCCTATAGTTGAGCCTTTGCTTAAGATTGAGAAAATTGAAACATGAGATACAATGAGTAGATGAAATTCCTCCTAATAAATAATAAGTGGCTATTCTAATTTCACTGTGTAGGTACTGTCTGACTTTTCTTTATTTTTGAAATCTGTATAATGAGATTCTTTCAAGTTGTCTCCTCGTTATAACTATGTTAAGTAGAAATTCTCATTCTTTAGGGTCCACTTGAAATTTTGTATAAGTGATCATGGGAGTGAGGCCAGGAATCTAGGTCCTTAAATTATTTTTTCTCATGATTCATCAGTATTTTGCTTCTGGTATCACTTTTAAAATATCTATTCTCTCTCTCTCTCTCTCTCTCTCTCTCTCTCTCTCTCTCAGCTGATAATATTAGTGAAAATACGATTGGAAGCTCTCTTACATCATAATCTTTGTCTTTCTTTACCAACAGAACTTTCATGACAAACATGTGGATATGTTGCTACAGTCAAATTGATATTTGTTGTTGGCATTGAAGTTAAAAAACTGAAAGTTGCATCATTGGATATGTCAACATTGGAAATATTGGACTACAAAATATCTGAAGGTTCTAGGGCACTCCTTTTTTTCGAGTGGCTACTTTATTTTCCATATTAATGTTAGTCTCCACAGATGTATCTTACATTCATTTTAAATTTTGGTGTCATGAGCACATACAGTTTAATATGTTAAAGTCCATATCTCATACCTCTTTTTCCCCATGACACAAGCATTATCATTACCTTTGCTGTCGGATCTATCGGTTCATCTTCTTCTCTAATTCTCTTCTGTGTTTTCAAATGGTTCAGGTTGCGAGTCAAGAGACATATGGAACCCTGGGTGCTATAGTGAGAAGCCGGACTGGTAATCGACAAGTGGGTTTCCTAACAAATCGGCATGTGGCAGTAAATTTGGACTATCCAAATCAGAAAATGTTTCACCCTTTACCACCTAGCCTTGGACCAGGTGTCTATCTTGGTGCTGTTGAGAGGGCTACATCTTTTATAACAGATGATCTTTGGTATGGCATCTTTGCCGCTAACAATCCAGGTAATACTGGATCCTGGATTGCCATCATCTGGGATGCTACTTATAGAATAAACCTTTGAAGCAATTTTTCATGGGTTTGTACGATCTTTTTTTATTTAATTGTTAATCAAAGTGAATGCTAATTCAAGGAGATGGACAAGGATAAATGTTCCTTTGTCAGACAGTCTCCTAAGGAGGGACAAAACATGTGAAGCGCAACTTTGGACATTTGTGCCCATGTCTTCTTTTCTTAAAATACAAATCTTCTAATCAGACTTCTGTCTTGTACCTTGAAATAATACTGGTGTTTTCTTATGCAAATTGAAGCTCCACCATTATAGCTGATGTCACGTGATCTCTATGTTTTATGCCCTTGCTTGCTCATAGGAGCAAAATTTCTTGAGTGCAGTCACTGGAAGCTATAACTTGGGCACTTGACAGTAATACTTGTTATGCTGTTAGCTTCTTTATTCATAAACTATTGGGAATGCCATAAAATTAAGAACATAAATCCAGTAGCCCAAACAAGATGTAATATTATAGTGCAAGAACTAAAACTTGTCAACTTCATGCACTTAGGTCTCAAACTTCCATTTCGTGTATTTGAGTCCTAAAATTTGTAACTTTTGGTCCAATCGAGTCCTTCTGTCAATGGAAGGAAGGACTTAAAGTGCATTGAAGTTGCAAGTTTTAGGAGTTAAATGAACAAAATGGAAGTTTTTAGGACTTAATTGCATGAAATTGACAAGTTTTAGGACTTGCCTTGTAATTATCCTTAAACAATTTATGTATGCTTTCAGCACTGGCATAACTGGGTCAGTTGTTCTTTGTTTTAAATTGTTCAAAGAACTGTAATGAAGGTCGAGCCTTGGTATAACTGTAAGGTTACTCCTCTGTGACTTGGAGGCCACAACTTCAAGTCACGTAAACCACCTCTACCCAAGCAGGGATGAGATTGTGTATATCTGACCATCCCAAGACCCCACAATGTGGGAGCCTCGTGCTTTGGGATGCCCCTTCTTTATTCAAAGAGCTGTGATGAATGTCTGATTTGATTTTTCCCAACCGTTCGTACCTCCATTGAATTTACCCTAGTACTTGATTAAGTCTGCCTCACTTCCTTATTCCAAATTCACTGTTAATTTCCATGATGACCATAATATATTCTCTTCCATTAGAACATTTAACTTTCGTGCATAAAAGCTCATCTTTTTTTTTATATATATATATATTCCAGATTAGTTAACTACAGGTATTTTGAAAAAAAAAAAACTACAGGTATAAAAAAGTTCATGAGAGCTTTTACCTATTTCCCAGACAAGCTTAGCTCCTGTAGTAACTGAAATATTTATCTCCGTTGTATATATTTAGTTCTCAAACTTATGTCATCTTGTTCCAATAATTGGACAATCATTATTTTTTTTGTTGTTTTATGTTATTCACTTGTTCTCTATTCACATTTCTTTTAATGTTGGCTTTGTGAATTCATTGACATTTAAATACTTCATAGATTATGAAATTACATGGGAGAAGCTCAAGCATCTTTGCTTGCTTGGTTTGACACTGGGGCTGTGCTCTTGGTCTCCAGATGATTTGCATTATAAGTTTAAGCAGCAAAATTTCCCAATGACGACTGTATGGATTATTCTTTTGAGCTATATGCTGTCTTGCTCTGTAGTTTTTCCAGGGGTTTCCTTATTCTGATCTTTAATTGAAAGAGAATATATGAGGGCTTGCTTCACATATTAGATCTCCAGATGTTTGAGTAGGTCAGGACTCTTTTTTCTAAAATATCTCCTGATGGCTGTAAAAAAGAGATATATCTCTTGCCAAATGTTTATCTTTTTGGTCCTATTCACTCATAAATATCAATTTGAATTGGTTCTGTGGCAGAAACATTTGTGCGAGCAGATGGGGCCTTCATTCCCTTTGCTGAGGATTTTAATATGAACAATGTGACTACATCTGTACGAGGAATTGGTGAGGTTGGCGAAGTTAACACTATCGACTTGCAGTCCCCAATTGGCAGTCTCATTGGAAGGCAGGTGGTCAAAGTCGGAAGAAGCTCTGGTTTGACCACTGGAACAATCATGGCATATGCCCTTGAATACAATGATGAAAAAGGTATTTGTTTCTTCACTGATTTTCTCGTAGTTGGGGAGAACCAGCAGACATTTGATCTTGAAGGTGATAGTGGAAGCCTCATTCTCTTAACTGCTTCAAATGGCGAGAAGCCGCGACCAGTTGGGATCATATGGGGAGGAACGGCTAATCGGGGGCGCCTAAAGTTAAAGGTTGGCCAACCTCCTGAGAATTGGACTAGTGGAGTTGATCTGGGGCGTCTTCTTGATCTTCTTGAGCTCGATCTCATTACAAGCAGTGAACGTCTTCAAGGTCTGTATTATCTGAAAGTTTTTTGAGAAATTTTCCTGATTTACTGTGCTCTTTTACTTCTCTCCCATGTCTGGCATTTCTAAAGTTGCTTTTATGTTTCTGAGTATAACAAGATACTTAAAAATTTAGTCAAGTATAACAATGGGGAAAATTTGCCCAGATATTCGCACCAGCCTTTTCTGTGTCCTAGTATATCAATTAACTAATTTGTATGGATCTATTCAATCGTTAACATATAATTTTCACTAAGCAAACATTCTACACTATTTTACTTGACATTCTTGAGCATTTTACTTTTTCTTTACGAGCCTTCCTGTTATATTTTATTGAGAAACTTTTTCCAAAATGCTTGATAATCGTAGTGAAATAATGGGGTAAGTGTCTTAGCTAAACTTGGGCTGTACCATTTAACAATATTGGTCAGTCATATTACAGTTTTGACGAGAACTTAGAGATGAACTGCGTTGAAATGTATGCGTAGTTAACGGTGAAGTTCCAAGGGGTCTTATGTTTGGTGTTCCCTATGTTTTGGGTTGGCAATTCTACTTGACATTCTGTAATCTGTTTCTTTATTCATCCTTCATTGTTTTCTGGGTTGCCATTGCTACTTATCATTCTAATATCTGTTTCTTTGTTCCTTCTTCATTGTTTTCGGCAATTGTAGCTGCAGTATTGGAACAAAGAAATGCTTCTGCAGGAAACGTGGATTCAGCAGTGGGAGAATCATCTCCTCCTTCTAGGCATCTTTCCAGAGACAAAACCGAAGAAAACATGGAGCCTTTCAGCTTGAACAACCAACAGGGCCCTCTTGAAATTGACCCCATCCAGGGTATGCGCCGTGAATTTCACATAGAAGATGGGATTGAAGCTACCCCCAGCGTCGAACATCAGTTCATATCGAGCTGTTCCGCAAGATCGCCTCTCCATCAGAACAACCAACAGGAGAACTCGGAACTCAGGAACCTGTCGGCTCTAGCAAGTAATGCCGATGCAGAGGTCACTGTTTCGTTGCAGCTGGGAGAGCCCGAGCCGAAGAGGAGAAAGCAGTCTGATTTTCAATTGTAGCAGAGGGAACGAACACGAATTTTGAAGGTGGAGAAGATTGATTATCTCGCCTGGAAAACCCACATTTTCATCTACTGCGAGTTTCATGCCGGCATCCGAATGAACGAATGCTCGAATCCACTTGGGTGCATTCTCGAATCTCTCTAGTTCACGGTTTGTAATCGAGGCTATAGCTATTAGTTTCATCAAGAGGTAATAATTATGAGCTTTGAGTATTTCCTATTTTAGTGTATAATGTGGCATTTGTGCAACCAAAAAGTCATCGGTATAGGTAGAAAGATGGGACAGTACAAAAAGGGGAAATTCGGGGGTGGGGGGGACGGACTCATGCTAATTCTCTTTGATTTGTATTAGTTAGCCGAAAGAAAATAAAATTGTGCTGTATGCACTCCTCAAGAGGGAGTTATGGAAAAGTACTGGAAGAAGTTACATGAGTGAGATATTATTTCTCTTTCTGTCTTTTCTTGCTTGGAAGCCTTTGCTTATATATTTATATATATTCATTTTCCTTTTGTTGGGTTGGCAATGATAAATAATTTGATTTCTTTGTCCTGTAGATTGGATTTTATACATAGATACGTACATACATACATATAAAATTTGAAAGTATCACTTCTACTTCAATTTTTTTCTTCACTTATGTCGTCCAATTTGGTCTTTAAATGCACAGCTACTATAATCAATCCTTCCATTATAACCATTACTACGATTTGAAGTGCTGACGTCGTAGTTCCGATTATAGGTTGAAAAAATCCAAATCCAAGATTTCGATTTTAAGTAGACGAAGAAAATGAAGTTATTAAATATTGAGAGACGATGATTGAAAGACGAAAAAGGTTAGGGAAAGCGGTTCCTGCCCATCGCTACCTGCAATACAGACCTCAAAATTGATCAGGCGGCGACAGTGAGGATCTAGAGGGACGATCTAATGCGCACGTTGAAGCAAAGACATAGCTTTTGCATTCAGGCCCGACGTCAGGAATGCTACGGCACGCATCCCTTCCAGGAGGATAGTGGTAGGGCAGCTCCAGAGATGGTGGTGGGCGGCTCAACCCTCCAAGAAGGTTTGGCCATTGATTGGAATTGAATAGTATTGGGGCATGGTTCATACTTCCCATCAATATAAAGGTATGGCCATTGATTGAAATTGATTAGTGTTGAGTTGGTGTTTGAGCTCATATTTTATTGGTAGTTTGGGGGATAAGCCTATGAATAGTTACTAAGTATATATAATATCTTTCTTTTATAATTGAAGGATATATAATAGGGATGTGTGAAATTCTAATTATAATGGAATCCACTGCTGGAAATAACTATAGCTTAATAGTGAATCAGTATATAATTGTGTCTCGATTTCTTTTTCTCACTTATAATCTCTACTTCCTCATGAACCAAATCCTAACAACTAAATCCTAACAAATAGTGTTGAAGGCTTAAAGTTTACTGTTTATTTTTCACTTTCTTCTCTTTTTCGTTTCTCTTTCGTGGTTCCATCGAACTCGATTTGCTGGCAAGACATAATGTAAGATATTAGGCGTCCATTGTTCTCTTTGATATGAAAGACTTAATAGGGAATAGACAAAGAACAGAAAGAAAAAGAAAAAATGAGGGACAGATGCAAATGAACTGACATGAAGGGATAGGTCTTTCTATGATTGCAAATGGAAATCCTTCTTAGAATTTGGGGCTATTGGCATAATAGACAACACAAGAACGCTACGAAAAACTACGTCCAGATTAAATGGAAAAGGAGACTTGAGATGAAAGGGAGAGAAACATAAAGTGAAGGCTAATACGCGACACCCGTGCAAGGAAGAAATAACTTGTCCTTCCTCGATGTCACCACACTCAACTCGAAATAAAGTTTCTAAGCATAGTACAAAAGTTGAATCGATTAAATTCAGGTCAAGTTAACTGGCAGAAAAAGAAAAGTTAAAACCAAAACTAAGATAGGTGCGTTAAGCATTAAGCAAACGATGCTTAATGCAAGGAGATAACAAGTCAACAAGAGGGAGTCGATCAAAGTTGCCACATATTTTGATGCAGATGCTTCAAAGGACAACATCGTTTGTCAACTAATCAAAGTCACTCACCCCAATCGAGTATATGAACCTTTTTGAATGCTTTCATCGACCTTCCATGCTAAATTTTCGTTTACTCCAAATGTCCTTTTTACAAAACTATGTTATGATGATTTCGAGACCACCATCAATGGATTATATGCCTCCAGGCATGAAAAATAGGGGACAGAAAAAAGTACCTAAGCCGAACTTAGGAGTATGGAGGTAAAAATTTGGTGTAATTTACTAAGGACAAACAACACGAGTATACAAGGCATTAGGGATCATGATTAAGTTCGGCAATGGAAGCAGGAAGGCATGAAGGACCTGGATTAGTGTCGCTCCAAATGTCCAACCTCTACCCAAGAATAGAAGAGCCCACGATCACGTTCTAGTTCTCAGAAATTTGGGTTTTCTCTTGGACTGAAGAAGTAGCTAAATCTTCTGCTGTCACTGGCCTGTGAAGCTGCAGTGAACAGATAAATTCATGATTTAGAAACAGAGACCAAGAACCATATTGAATAATTAATCAAATCAATTTAAATATCCAAAGTAAAGCCTCCTACAACACAAGTGTATGAGGTTAAAGAACTTAAGATGAAACACAGCAAATTTAAACAATGTGCTTGTGCATTGGTGAGAATCCTGTAGGATCTAGCTGAAGAGCTTCAACTTGTCATTTACATATCTTCTGGAATCTCTAGCTGGGAAGAAAAGAGAATAAGATACAAAGGTCTGTATATATCTGCAGACAAGGAGGCATATTGTCTAAAGCGGACTCCATTTAATTTTGGCCAAGTTTTGGTGGATGGCTGGTTGCATTGATATAACTCAGCCCAAACAAGAGTCCCCAAATGATTGAAGTTCTTCTTCCAGCACAGTTAGTAGTTTTAAATCCTAATGTCATTGCAGTTAAAAAAAGTGAATACTACCACAAAATCCTCACCAGAATTGTCACTTTACTCCAGTCAATCTTGGTTTTAAGTCCTACCAACATTGCAGTTAAAAAAAGTGAACACTACCACAAAATTCTGACCAGCACTGTCACTTTACGCCAGAGCTAATCTTACGATATACAAAGATGAACCTTAACTTATGCCTTAAGTCACTGGATGAATTCTTAAGTATGTAAATCAGACCAGTAGCAAGCAAACATCCAAACAAACAAAATCCCATGTTCCAAATCTGAGCACATGGGGTCCATTACATGTTAAACACCGTAAGTTTGAAAAAGTGATAGCAATCATCGAGACTCCATGTGAAGGGCATTGACGCAAAAGAGGTACTTACTATTCATCTGATTAATTTAGAATCATCCAGTCTACAATATAAGCTAGACCTGCTTATTGAATACGAACAAAGCATATTTTGCGCCAGATTGGGCTGGGTACTTCGCGCAGTACAATTGGGAATAATAATAGGAAATTTCAGTAGATATATATCACAAACAATCAGATGAAGAGATTTACCGCCTCTGCAACAGCAATCCAGTGAAAGGAACGCAAAAACACATCATCTTGTGATGGAAGACAGTCGTGGTTCCAATAAGTTACACTGCCAAATTTTGCTTTCATCTCCCAATAGTTCAGGTCCCCTTCAGAGATTTCTGAACCACTTGTTTCACCAGAAGTCTTCTTTCCTATGACAAAACCTGCAAGCAAGAAGTTTTCCCTCCATATTCCATCAAAACTCTTCTTTCTGTCTCACAAATTACATGCATATGTAAAGTGATGACAACTTTAGATAAAATATTGGAGTCCTAGATGTGCTTTTTAATCATGTGCAATACAATTGTACTTTGCCAATGCAAAGCTCATCTATCCAGTACAAAGCACCCTCAGACACTCCTTTTCCTTTACTTAGAAAAGGAATAATGATATAGAACCTAGAGCATAAATGGAGTGGCTGCAAAACATCTATAAAAATGAACTAGTGAACTACTCTGGCCAAAAAAAAAAAAACTAATTTGGCCAAAAACTATCATCATTACAGTAAGTGGAGATTGACAAGAAGAGTCTTAATTCATAAATCATAGAAGCCTTCCAGCTTGTGGTGAAATCTCCTTTAAGCAATAGTAAAGAAGTTTCCAAGATTTCATCTAACGATCTTAGACATTAACCACCGGATTATGAAAACTTCAGGGGGTGCTTGGTTGAACTTTCCCACCAAAATTATAAGTCAATATACCCCCAAATTAAAAGTAAATGATGGAAACTTTCAGGTGACATTCACCATTAGCATTTGTATGCATTCATAGATTAAAGGCGATCAATATTAAATGAAAATCTAATTACAAACTCAAAAAGCTAAAGTAAAACCCACCCTACACACCCCCTCAGTCTCCTGAGGAATTGCACAGCTTAGGCTCCCAACAATCAGATGCCAAATTACAGAAATAGAACTTCAAAAGAAGAACAAGTACAATGAAAGTGAATAATTCTCAAGTGTAACAACAAAAGTTGGAAAATTGGATTAGGCAAAGTCACTAATATTCACATTGGCAAGAGACCAGGAAGCTTTCTCTTAAAAAACAGCCATAATTTAACACCATAAACTGGCGATCAACAGAAAAATCATTACAAAGATCAAACGAAAAGTAATAAGAAATTTTCATAAAACCCAGCACTGGCATCCAGTAACTCATAAATGAACCGATTTAAATCCTCCAATCTTTACAATGTTCAAAGCAAAAAGAAAGCACCCACCCACCCTCCAATACACACACGCACCCCACACGCACTCCACACACGAGCGTGCAAGCGTGCACACAAAGATCCCTAATTTCCAAAGGTTCAAAGCTTTCTACCCACTAGAAATCTAGGAAACAGGCAATGAAAAACAAAAAACAAAACAAAGCAAAACAACAAAACCCTTCTTATGGAACTTATCCAGATTAACTTCAAGGGAAACAGGTTACTGGTCTCTTCCATCCAGTGAAAATGTCAATGTTAATTTTGCGGGGAGTGTCCAAATCAGAAAAGACCGCTCACAAGGTTCCCTACATGGAAAAACGAAATAAAGCGCCCCCCCAATATATGGGAGAAATGCAGAGGGATTGCAGAAACCATGCAAGTAAGGCGAGCACCATACATAAAATGCGAGGATTAGCAATACAAACATCAACAGTAGGCAGCCACAACAACCTGAAAACACAAACCCAGAAAAAAAAAACTCCAGAAACAAATTATTCGCAATTATAAACAGAAAAACTGCAACAGAACGACAAATCCAAAAAGGCGACAACGGACTGAATTACCGGAATATCCGCGAGGAAGCGGAACGGCGGCGCCTTGCAACTTCCGTCCCCGTAAGTAGGCCTCCTGCACGGCCAACCCATCGGCCTCCAGCCCTGGAAGCGAAACGCAACGTCAAAATTCTAAGTCACCCAATCGGACACGGACACGAGCGCACACGCACGGGAAATGTCAACAAAACGAGACGGGCTCGGTTCGATTCGCGGGGAGATACGAACCGGTTGCTCTGGGCTTGAAGTAGTGAGAAACGGCGCAGGGCCCGTCGTGCTTGATGGTGCAGGGGAGGAGGTGCACGCCGCCGCTCAGGTCCGCCGGCGGTTCCGGCGCCGTCAAGTCGAGTGTGCCCGTTGAACCCATCAAGCAATCCATTTCTCGACCCGAATTTCTGCCTTCTTCCTTTCTTCTTCTTCAAAACGAGTTCCCTGCAAGCCCTAATTCTGCAGTCTTCCTCTTCTTTATTGCACAGAAACCGAATTTTCCCGCGCAGTGTGACCCCACAAATTCGCAAAAGGGAAAATTGACAAATAGTCACTTAACTTTAACTTAACGTATAATATGATTCATGAAATTTTAATTTATTCATTTTTTAACATATAAAGAACTTCTAATTTGCTCAATTTTATCCCTGTAACTTTAGCTTAATATGCAATATCATTTCTACACTTCTAAATTATTTAATATAATCCTCGAACTTTTTGGTACATATTCAATTTCATCTTGAACTATTTTTTTTCGTAATACTTGGATTATATGAAAATGTTGAATATTATCTCTAAACTTGAATTATTTGAATGACAACATTGAATATTTTTATATAATTTATGGATCAAATTGAACATGTAGCAAAAGTTCAGGGATCACACTAAACAAATTAAAATTTTAGGAACCACGTTGCACATTAGAATAAAATTCAAGGATCATATTAAATAAATTAAAAATTCAAAGATCAGGATCATTTGTGTCATTATCTATTTGCAAAAAGAATGGGTGGTAATTCCGAGATGGCGAATAAGAATGGATAATTTCTATTGCAATACAATGTGCCTAATTACAGGATAATTTTTCGAAGAAATATCAATATATATCTCGCTTCTGATCCAATGACTATGTACATACTTCTACTTTTGCATAAACAATTGCCATGCCTCTTTATCAAAACTTCACATTCCAAAGATCAAATTGTCCCTCATTGCAAACTCATTTGATTGGTTTAAATGGTTTGATTTTTGTCCATGAGTGTTTTTGTTGGATGTGAGATTTATGATACGAAATGGAATTTCTTGGAAAGAAAATGACATTCTCGTGAATGAGGGTATTACGATAACTGATGTAAATACAAAGTGATCTCCAAGAATATGAAGCTTATGTATGTATTTAGTATTTACAAAAGTGGAGGTAAAACTCATTGAGTGAAAGGTAATGCATGTTTTTTATATATATTTATCCTAATTTTTTTACACATCTCGTTTTTATTATCGTCGATCAGATAGTTATAGTTTGAAAATCATCCATATAATTGGTCTTTGATATGAATAGTGTCAAACAAAAGATTACACAAATTGTATACTTGATCCCACGGACACAATCCCACGAGTCAGGCCACAAATAACACGATCCAACCCAAGTAAACTTGCCCCTATGGTCACGTTCACAAACACCCTTATGCTCAAATCCAGACCATGATACCCTAGTTGCACACCCGGTCACGCTGGCGACGAGTCACAAACAACCTCAATTTTCGGCCAAAGCCCGGTTGCTCCCGATGATTGTGCACTATAGCATCATGATTTTTGCATACCGTGGGTCCTCAACTAGTATCGCCTTGGTTCCTAGGATCTTCCCAAATTCTAGGTTCGGGTAATCTATGAAATGCAAAAACGATCATGAACTTAAAATACCATATTAGACTCAGTCACCACCCATCAGTTCGGAGAAATCTAGACCGATTGGACACTTAAACCTTGGGTAGCGCTTGGAAAGTCTAACTACCTAAGTGCACAAAGGAAGGAACTGGTCTAGACATCTCAAGTCCATAGGTTTGGCCATGCGTGGGTAGAATCCCACGACATCTTAAAATAATTAAGACAATTAAAACAATAAATCATATTTCTAAATTGAACTCATAGATCATTTTTAAAGATACATCACAATTCACAATGTAACTTCAAATAATTAAAACGCTATTTGATATCATATCCATGTGCATCATGAAGAACATGCTCTAAAATTCTGTTTTTTATTTTTATTTTCTAATACCATGAATTCGCGTTTCACCGATATGCTAAATGCTAGTCTATGAGATTTTACAACACATAGAAGAGATGAAAATCATTTACCTGATAAATCATTTGATTAACCAAATGATACATTAACATACATTTGAATTTTACCAATGGCTATCCAAGCATAAAACTTTCGCTTCAAAGATAACGCAAAAATTAAAATTTGCTAACTTGTTAGCAATTAACAAAGTCAGTTAATTGTTTTAAAAGGCATGATATACTTTTCATTGAAAGAAATTTACTATTGGATGGAGAATTTACAATGTAAGTTATTATTCCGATCTCGTCAAACTTACCTCCATATTTAGTGAATTACGAATATTCTTTTGAGTAGAATGTACTAATTTGCATCAATGCTTTTAGAGAGTTACAAGTTTTATTAAACACTTACTAACCTATCTCTCGTTTGAATGATCATGATACATTCACTAATTATGTTTGGGTTATCAATTTTCCAATTCTTATGATAACTACGACTATTACTAGTTGAGGTCGAGAGGTCCAAATGGTTAGCATGCTTAGCAACAGGTTGGTTTGTCTCAATCTCATCTAATCATGATAGTAGTATTTCAATTCCTTTGCCACGGTAAAAAGTGGGGAAATTACAAAAAAAGTCCTAAATCAGTATGGCAACCAAGTCAATTCTAGACCTTTCGATTATGCCAATTTAGTCTAAACATTTTGAAGAATATGCCAATATAGTTTGTTCTAGCCAATTTTGATAGGAATCATTGACAAGAAAGTTGGCCATCCTACGGGACACAGCCGGCACTAACATGGACAATTTTTTTTATTTTTTAATTATTTTTCTTTTCATTCTTTTTATTCAACTATAGGCTGGTGAGGTCGTTGGCCTACCCAAACTGGCCATAGGCAAGGCTTAGTGACCCTTGCTGTGACATTCTGAATTCGACCCATTTTCCAGGATCAATGAAATAGATGTTTGTTTCTCATTTCATTTTAGTGAGTCTCGCCCGGAACTGATCACTCTCAGGATACTGACCGATGGAAAATGGCTAACTAGGAAAACGGTACGTGAACCCTAGAACTCGACCGTGAGTCGAGCTCCGATTCCGAAGAACGACGAGGGAATATTTTAAGCCAATATAGGCCGATCCAAGGAGGGTGATGGATTCGGTTTGCTAACGATGTACGATTGGATCGCGGGTGATTCCGCATGACTGAGAGTACGCATGGTGAATGGTCCTAAACCTACTCCGAAAGCTCGCGACCTCCGAAATTAGCGATAGATCCCCACGTTCTCTTGGAAATTGAGACCGTCACGACTTGAGTAATCCTAGATCAATACGCGTAACCCCTAAAAAGCCGCCCGTTAATGAGAGATGCTAAAATTGCATTTGAGCGGAATTGATCATTGAATTGAATCCGGACTTGAGTGTCAAATTTCACGGACGTACGCGACTATTTTACAAGGACGACGTCGTATGAGTGTGGCCAATCATATTTGGAATCGGTATGGTTGAAAACTAGAATTTTGGACCGGGAATGGAAAATTACCGGTTTATCCCTGAGCCCTATGCATTAATTAGGAATTTTGGAGGTTAAATTGGACTTAATCAGCCCCTATAGTGGCCGAAAATGGTGGACCAATAAGCCCCCACCATTCTTGCTCAATTCCAATCCTACCCTTAGATATTTTCATCAAGAAGATATCATGGCCATTGATTTTGGATTGATTAGATTAACCTTCAAATTTCAGCCATTGGATTAGCTAGTTAGTGGGGTGGGTAGAACGGACATTGTTAGTAGAGTTGGTCAACCACCCCCACTCACCCTTTTGATCAAAACTCTCTTTTTCTCTTTCTCTTCTCTCACTTCCTCATTTGATCGGCCACTTCCCCCCTCTCTCGCCTCAACCTCTCCATTTTCTCTCTTCCCTTGGTCACGGGAGAGCTACCGGAGCAGCCCCAAGCCGTGGCCACGCCGCCCCAAGCACCACCCGCTGCCGCCGTCCATGTGACCGCCTCACGCCACACCACCACCACTTGGCCACCCCCATTTTCTCCTCCTCTCCCTCTCATTTTCGGCCCACACCACTATCATCGAGTAGCCCAGCCACCTTGGCCGCGCCACCGCCGCATGAGCGCCGCTCGCCGCTGCCGGCCTGTTGTCGCCTCATGCCACCGCCACCTCTCCCTCTCTCTCATTTCCGTCCCACCACCATCACCATCATTCCTCCTCGCCACCTTGGTCAGCCTTGGGCCACCAGCCCGCCGTTCGCCGCCGATCGTCACTGGAGCTCCGCCAGTTCGGCGTGAACCAGCACTGCCCAGCCCATTTTTCCCCCTTGTTCAGCCCTTATTTGGAGCTTAGGACCTTAGTGAGTAGAAACCCTAAACTCTAATTAGGATTATGTGCATTTTTAGATAAGTTTAGGAGTTAATTAGGGTATTTTAGGGGTTAGTTGTTGGCTGGTGATTAGGCTGGTTAATGGGATGATTTTAGTGGCCTAGTCTGGTGATTTGAAGGTGATTTAGAGGCCTAGAGAGGTCTAGTTAGTGGTTAATCATTGTGGGCTTGATTGGACTTTGTGTAACTAATCTAGGGTTTAAATGTGGATTGCCATGTGTGCCTTGATTTGTCCATGTGGTGGCTGACTTGTACACGGTTTGAGATTTATTATGTGATGCCATGTTGAGTGCTTGGTGTGGTCGAGAATTGAGAGGCATAGGAGGCCTTAAGCATGCGTGATTATAATAATTTAATTGCATGATTGTTACGTGCCAAATTGTAAAATGTGGCTAAATCATTTTAATTGGCGAATTGGGCATGTTGATACGTGAAATTGAATGATTATGGTGGATTCAATTGATACCTGAGTGTTGGATGACATGACCATGAATTGTGCACATTGAATGTTGGCATAATATGTGAATTATGTGAGTGTGCACGAATGATATTGAGCATGTGATCACCTAAATTGCCCTGAGGCGTCGTTTACGTAGGGTTCGGATAATAATTGGTGGAATATGTACATAAAATCACATAAAATCCTGAGGCGTCGTTTACACAGGGTGTTAAACCCGTCTTGAGGCGTTCAACGCAGGACGATACCTGGAGTACCGGAAGATAGCCAACTTGAGGCGTCGTTCACGCAAGTTGTGTCATGAGCCTGATGCATTTAACACGGGCCGGAGATTGATTGGGAAGCGATGGACCTGATATGTTTAACGCAGATCGGACCTGATGCGTTTAACACAGGTCAGAAGTTAATTGAAAAATTGGCACGTATGCAAGTGTGCATCAATGAGCATGAGCATGAGTATATGCATGGTAGCAGCACGTGTGCAAAGAGTGTATTAACGAGTGCAAGCATGTGCATGGCAAGTGTGTGGAGCCAATTGATATGTGTATGTGCCATTCATGGGTTCGGTATTATGGTTATCTGCTTAACTTGCAGGGTTGCTAATATGTTTGATTTGGGCCTGAGGGCCTAAGTCGTTTGAATGCTGGACTATTTATTTGGTTAGTTGCTTGTTTGGAGGTGCATGTTAGCCTAGTTTAAATTTAGAGGGCTTACTCGTTGAGATTCGTTCTCACTGTTGTTAAAACCCAACATTTCAGACTCCCAGTCTTGAGGATGGCAGGAGTACTACTTCATTTTGGGATCCCAGACCATATAGAGCATTCGGTAACCGAGTACCCCGATTGGAACGGGAATGCCTATATTAGATATTATACCATTATCTGGGTCGACGAGGGCGGGTCATAGCTCAAGGCCCATCCATACCTTAGTTGGTGTTTTAAGGACGAGACTGGCTACTATGGACCCCTTAGGACCTTTGACGTACCATTCGACGCTTGATGCCGTGTCCGAGGTGGATTTTGACCCCCGGCCCATCATCTACGAGGTCAACATGGATTCCGACCCTGAGGAGAAGGAACCGATGGAGTGAGAGTCCGATTCCGAGCCGGAGCCGATGGAGATGGAGCCAGAGATGGAGGATGATCCTGAGGAGGAGCTAGTGGAGGTTGAGACCGAGTTAGAGTCTATGGATTCCGAGTCCGAGTCATCTGATGACTCATCCGAGTCTTCAAGATCCGACCCAGACTGGGTATCCTAGGGTTTAGTCTTGAACATAGTTAGAGTTTAGGGCCGACACTTTTTGGAAGAGCCCTTTTTGGAGATAGTTCTTGATCGCGCCGAGCCACGTACTCCTTTTTGATGTTAGTGACTACTGACCCGTTTTGGTTTATATATATTGTTGTTAATGAATATTGTAAATCTTCCTTATTAATGTAAGTATGTGTTTATGGTATTTGTTGCTATCCTTGGTCATGTATTATTATGTACCGGTGTTTGATTGTTTTCGCATATGCATTATTCTCTTATTTGGGTTTTGGATCAGTGACACGTCCTGGGACGTCGCACCAATACGACTGACGAAGGGGTTGTCGCGTGCTGTGGGTTCGAGATGTGACACTTGCCTAGATCCAAGCGACACACAGATGTTGGTTAGCAGGGCCCCGACTAGACCAAGCGAGGGTTGCAATGCCCTTGCTCAGACCTGGTGAGGGTGGGCCAACGGCCTCGTTGGCCTAGAGTTGAAAATAAGAAAAGAAAGAAAAAGAAAACACAAAAATAATAATGAAAAATTCAGAAAATTAAAAAAAAATAAAAACTTTGTTCACGTGAGTGCTGGCCATGCCATGTAAAACAATCGGCATTCACATTAGCGAGTTCCGGCCAAAATTGGCCAAAATGACTAAAATTGCCAAATCATCAAAAGGTTTGGGACTAAATTAGCATAATTAAAAGGTTTAGAATTAAATTGGTCATCGTACATTAAATTTAATACTTTTTTGATAATTTCCTAATAAAAAGTAGTCTTAGCATATCCAACGACAAGTCTTTAACATTAATAGATTTGTAGATTACTTATAGCAAGTAATATTTGATCCATGGTTTGTCCGGTCAACTCACATAGATGGGTAGAAATAGCAGCCCCCCACATCCCAAGGGGAAAGTTTGTCCATCGTCACGTCAACCAGCAACCTAGAGTTATATTTGTTTCAAATGACGCCATGAAGTTTTGATGGAAAAATTGCCCCACAAGTCCTAAATCTTTTATACATAATGTAATTAAATCATAAACCTTTCAATTAGTTCAATCAAGTTCTAAAGTTTAACAAAAAAAGTGCTATCGAGTCCTAAGCCTTTTAATTAGGTCAATTAAGTACTTGGCCCTTATCGAAAAATGCAATTAACTCCTAAACTTATGTTGAAAAAGGCAATTTAAGTGTGCCATATAGACACTTTTTGAGTGACACGTGAGCAATTTTAGGTGTTGCTCCTCAAAATGACTTTATCGCACTTTTTGAAGTAGGTTGATGATTTAATTGAATCAATTAAAAAATTTAGGAGCTGATTGCACTTCATACACAAAATTTAGGACTTCCTAAGAAGTTTGCCCAAGCTTTAACTCTTGTCGAAAGGCACAACACCATTAGTAGGAGGTTAAAATATTTTCTTTGTTTCCATTTGGTACCTTTTCCCTCCAAAATGAGCTTACTCTTAGTTTCCTTTTTAGGGTTTACACGCTCTTATTTACATGTTTGCCGTTATAGGCTAAACTTTCTATGTATATCTTTTAGCTGCATTTAGTCCTTTTCTTTTAAGAAAAATGTCAAAACCCATAAAAATTAGAGCCCTAGCTCGGCTTCTTTGGAAAAACATTCAACATGAAGTAAACTCACTTTTAACACAGTTTTCGGAAAGGAAAAAAAAATACGAAATTCGGTGGATCATTAGGAATTAAATAGAATCTCTTCCAATATGAAATCTCCAAACTCATGAATAAGAGACGAGCTGCAATCAAGGGACAAAAAAAGTTCGAAAAGACCTATCCCTTGAGTAAGCCCGTCAAACGGGTGAGTCAGGTCAAGTTTTGATCAAGTCAAAGATGATTTAGCCCAAATTGACCCATATTACTTATATTGACCCATATTTATGCATACAATTTTATTGATCCATAGATGACCTAAATAGGGTTCAAATTATTAGCGATTTTCTCCTTAAATTGTTGTCTTTGAACAATGGACGACTTCATGGACCAGCTCGCCGAGTTTGTGAGAGACTTTGGTTGCTTGGGTTGGGTTTGGTCATGAGCTAGGACTTCACATGGCACATGAGCAATGTGGAGACACGGGTGAGTGCTGTGCTGATGGACAAGAACATATGTGTGGATAGGTTTTGGGGTCTGATTATGGACGAGGGCGTTAAGGTGGCGATGAGGCAAAGGGTGATGGATCATACCCGAGTGACAAGCAATGCTTTCGCTCTCATTTACTGCAGGCATCGGCTAGTCACAGTGACAGGTGTACAGCTATTAGCTTTCTATTTGAACCCTCTCTCTATCTCTCTAGATGCTTAGTACACATTCCGCACTATCATTTATGTCCAACTTCGAATGGCAAGACTCTGACAAGTGTAGTTTAGAGCAATAATCTAATGTATCAGCAAAAAGATAAGACAACATTATGACACTTCAATATTCTTCAAACTTCTTTATTTGGCCATATTATAAATCCAATTTGATGCAGATGTGCATCGCCTGCTTATATATATGAAGATTAAGCTTATAAACAGTAACGGACACTTTTTGAGAAAGAAATAAAAGGTCTAAACGTGGTAGGGCTCTTCAAGCGGTGGTGAAATTAATAGCGAAGGTCATATTAATTAATTAAATGTGCTTTCGATTATCAGTTACTTTTGATTGTTGGCATCAATAGAATCAAGGGTATATAGCACGAAAAATCCCAAACCAATATACCCGTGACAAATTTAATTTCTATTAAATTGGATTAATACCACAAAAAATCATAAACCGGTACATCTACAACAAACGGAGTGTAAAATCTCAATTGGTGCACCCATCAACTGTCACTTGTCATCTAACTTAGAAATTTGATGGTAAAAGTTAACGGAAACTAATAGAAGGTAAAATTGTCACGAGTATACCTGTTTGGGGTTTTTAGTAATCAAAAAATTAGTTTAGAGTAAATTTGTCATAAGTGGATCGATTTGAAATTTTTCTTGATATTAACCCTAGAATCAATAGAGATACAAGAACTACTTGCGTTAAGCTCACTAAGGACTTTCACAAAAAGCGGGAACCGTATGCAGGGAGACAGAAAGTAGTCTCGGCAAAAGTTTGAGTTGAGAAACGGGTTGAATATGAGTATGCATGCAAACTTACAATGACCCACATCGAGTTGGGCTTTCGTGTTTTAAACTCATTTCAACTTGTTTCTAAATTTTAAACGATCTATATACAACTTGGCCCATTAAAATCGACTTGAAAATTAAATTTCTGATCCCCATTGCCACCTTTACCCTTCTACACAACAGATTTTCGAATTTTTTTTTTTAAAAAAGGACAAAGTGGCTAAATATATTTAAATCCTAAAATAGGATGGCCAATGTCCATGCTGTTAATTTTACCTAAGCACTAAGGGAATTTCTGAGATGGGTAGAGTAAGCTCGAACCGATGTTGGACAAAACATTGAAAGAGGTTCTGACGAGTTCTTCTTGTTAATCTTGATTGTGAAACACACATCCAAAAGTGAATCGATCAATCCTTTTCGTATAAAAGCTAGATGATGAAGTTTTTCCCCTGATGCTATTCAACTGGTGCCTTGGAAAGTGAATTGCACGTTTGTCCTTTGCTCAGTAGAGTTTTTGCTTCTTTGATTGTCTTAACACGTAAATTCATCAATCAAATGAACATTTTAGCAATGAAGCATGTAATGCATCAAGATCATCGAGAAAGCGATCTAACAATCAATCCAATTAAAACGAGTATTTCTGTTTTGCTCCCAAGTCAGTAGCCCCAAGGGAGCAGTCAGTTTAGAGAAAAGACGGAACAAGTTCAGATGCCAGCCGGTTACAGGGTACATGTAAATTTGGCTCCTCATCCAATGCGGTTCTAAACCCATCCAGATCGAATCAGCTTTGAAAAGTGGATATTTGGAGAACTCAGTAACCTCAAGGGTCAAAACCTTGAATAAGAAGGTGATGATGTCTTAAGCCAAGTTTTTGATATACAACTCTAGGATAGGGTACATAGTACATATACATAGTACATACTAGCAAAATACCTACTAATCCTTCCATATCACAAAGTTGTTTAGCGAAGTCTTTGGTAATTGCAAACAGCTTTCATCCGGAGGAAATAGATCCTTTACAATCGACATGGTTTGGAGCTGAGCAATGACTAAACCTTCTGGATAATCTTCAGCATTAAGTTCCTCTTAGATACTACAGGTTTGTAACAAAGTAATTTGATTTTGGACATGCATCTAGAATTGGAAGGCCACTCTCTATGAGAAATCTTAGGAAAAGTTTGATACTAAAGCGAACTCTTACCAAAGAAGAATCAAATAACATAGACAAGTAAATCTTCTTATACACGAAGAGGAGGAAATGATTGCTGGTGTCCTAAACTTTCAAAAGTACTTGAGGAAACTTCTAAGCCATGATTCATAAAGATGGATGAACCATGAAACATGGTAGAACCAAGGTTACTTCCATATAGCAAATGTTTAGTACTCGCGAAACGAGAATAAGAGCATGTATTTCTATAGCTTTTAAATTTTCTAGCGGGATGCAGATTGACAAAGGATCAATGATCAATCGTGTTGGACCAAATCCACTACCTAAATTAGAGATAATTCTAACTCGAAGTCTTAAAACCTCAAAGGCAGAACAAATCAAAGAACAAACTCTTCAAGGAGGAAAATACTGTTTCATGGGAAGAACATTTTTCTGGTGACAATTCAACAGAGAAGAATATGATCATCAAATTGTTATTGGATTGTTATTAAGCAAGTATGGCTATTGAGTCAAACAACTTGACTTAGCAACTACCTTGAAGTGCAGGCAACACAATCATCTCCCCATTTTCACCACAGTGCAAAAGTGAGCAGCCAGTTAAATAGATACTCATGAGACTCTAGAGTCAGCCATAAATGACTTCATCATGGCCAGAAAATAAAAAAGCTATATATAACTTTATCATGGCATTGACACATTACTATGCTACAGAATACAAACCTCGTAAGTGGAGCTCAACATACTCCATCCCTCCATAACTTAGAAAAAGAACAGAGTTAAAGGAGGGAAAGAGAAAAACCTAAGGACAGAGAAGAGGTTGCCTGCCAATTAGTAGCATTAATATCACAAACTAATGTTGTTCTGCAACCGATCCATTGTTGAGTTGATCATTCGATGAGTCATAAGCGGCATCAGCACAAGAAGTGTCCATATCATTCAGACCCAAATCCTCATTCTGCTCCCACGACCTTTGATACTCCTCAACTGCAAACAAGTCGGGCAAGAATTGTCAGAAGAGAAAAAATGGTTCATTGACACAAAGAAGAGAATTACTCAGCATGCATCCATCTTTGGTCACATGAAAAAATTCACTCTATACCGGAACACAACTAATACTTCCATCAATGTACTTGTATAGCTCCCTCTTAAGTCTCATTTACAAGCTGAGACATTATGTGCAAGTTATTGTGTATCTCAGATACTGTCTCTTCCTTTTGGGCTAAATATAAACCCTCCCATGGTCAACAGTGGTCAGACAGATCTGTATCTGCCACTGCCAGGTGTCAAACCCTGTGGTTTCCTTGGTAGGCAACATTTGTGCAAGAAACCTGCCTGGATGAGATCATGTATCTTTTGCCATCAAGACATTACCAATTGGAAAAACTGGAAGCTGCAACATTACCACCGTCAGAATTGCCTCTTTCCCATGAAGAAGCACTGGCACCTAAACGGACTACTATATTCTCCAACACTTACAGCTACTACAAAGGGACATATAGTCCTCAAGCAGCTTTTTGGGCACTTTTTTGAAAATGAGGACAAATCATTAATACCAAATGTAAATTTGCCAATGTAGCCTCCTTTTTTTTCCAGTAACATGTCAATCTCACATCCCAATAGTAGTAGGACAGGCAAGCTAGTAGGGAAAACAAACTTACATGTCAACTGATGGTCGTCCTTAATATCGTCAGTTATTGGGGCAATGAAAGAATTTGCCAGTGCATCGTCCAGAACCAAAGTCCAGTGGTCCTCCAGACTTAAAAGCTGCAGCATATTCAAGCTTCCAGAGTGACTAGACAAACATAAGCAACTACTTGAACTTAACAGAACAAGCCACGAATGTCTGAAGCAGATAATAAAATACTTCTTTCCTTCTCAAAGGAAATAGTGAAAGAAAAACTAGCCATCTATTTCTTGCTGACTGAGCCTGAGCCAGCTTCATCTGTGCTGTTTGGATATGATTACAGCTGATTTATCCAAACACCCCCCAACCCGTCGCCCCCCCCCCCCCCACCAACCAGAAAAAAAAAAGAACAACAACACCAATTCGGAAATGCATCCACAAGGAGAATGTTCATAAAGTACTCAACTTGATGAAATGTTGAAAAACCCCATTGCTTCGATTATATTGTGCTCTAATTACTTGGAAATTATACGAGAATACATGTTATATTATGCAGAATGTGAATTGTAATGTTTAAAGACTTACAATTAAGTTATTTAATAAAGTCAACTTTTCTTTAGCAATGGGAAAAAAGGTGGAAATGTACACTGAAATTCACCAATCAATGATCTGACAAACTAATTTATATGCGTACTAAGCAGCTTATTTCTCGGTAAATTCCTGCGTCATACCCTAATCCAAAATGATTTTCGCATCTAATGTAAGGAATTGTTACCAACTGCAATATATACAAATTAAGTGCTGAAACTGTTAACTTTCAGAACTCAATCACATCAGAAAAGCCTCTAAAGAGTCCCATTTCAAGCTGTAAGAGGACAAGTTCTTTCAAACATGTCTGCACCTCAGCTGCCAATTGACATTTGAAGAAAATGAAAGACTAAACTAAAAAGGGGTGAATTAAAAGGCCTGCAGTTGGTCCCAACCTCACTGCTATACCGAAAAGCAAGTCCAAGCAACAGGAGATACTCACGAAGTATCTTATATGTTTACTACTCAAAGCCAAATCCTAGCAGTGAGAATAGAACATTTACAAATCATCCTGTGGGGATTGACTTTTAGTTCTAAATTTTTCCCTTCATCTAATTCTTGTAACTCACACACTAACATCTCAGTTTTTTGAGGTAACTAGGTATTAAGTTGCACAATAAATAATTGAGGTTTCGATCAATTATAAGGTTCTAAATATTACTTTGAGAACTTTGATTTCTCTATTCATTGATTTTTCTTGATGAAATCGTTACTGCATATGTTAAACTGAACGAGATTATTGATGATTATGGAAGTAAGATGTAAGAAAAAGTTAAGCTTTGTAAGGAGATGATCTATATTCGTTTGTTGTGTCTACTAAAATTGCTTTAGCATGGTAGTATTAGAAATCAATTCAGGTTTTACGAAGGAAAGAAATAAGAAATATTTTCTCTAATTTCTTCTGGATTTGAAGGTTTAATTGTCTGGATTTGAAAGAATGTTACTAATCAACTAAAAATTTACAATAGTAAAATAGTTACTTTTTACTTTGTTCATAAGTTACAAACGTTAACCGAGACTTCTAGTAAACTATATAACAGACCCACTTGTAAAATCTTAAAAACAAGAGGTAAGCCACTATTGGGTTTGTGGATGGTAAAATTATCATTTAATAGTTAACTTACAAACAGTTATATAACCAATTGAAAAAAAAAAAGCAGAAATCTATTATTGTGTTTGTTTATCATAAAATTGTAATTTCATTGATAATTTCATTGATTGTTTTTAATATTTAACTTACAAGCGATTATGCGCCTACTTAAAATCTAAAAACAAGTGGTAATACACTATTGGGTTCATTGATGGTAAAATTGTCATATCATTGGTAAATTATAAATAGTAGACTGGACTAACAAATTACTGGTCACTTTTTACTTGCCATCGATATTTACATATTTACCATCCATGAAAAAAATTCCGTTTTCGGCAAAACTGAATTTTTGGAATCTGCTCCATCTCATCATCGCACTTCCACACTCAATTAATTACACAGTCCTATCAGTAAATAAGTTAAATCAAAATAACACGTAAAAAAGAACAGCAAAGGAAAGAAGGAAAGATGCAACATGGGATGACAGATCATTATGAAGGGAGGCATATCTAAACAATCCTTTGACCCAATAAAAGTTTTTTCTTTGCAATCATACTTTACCTTCCGTAGTCTTTCTTTAAAGTCTTTCCACTTTGCTTTCTTGTGATCATCCAGACTATCTCCAAAAGTAAATCCATGCACCCTCTCAAGGCCTACAGTCATAGGGATGTTCACTTAAGTTAAAAACTGCCTTGTTGACGAATACACTACTAACCATTATACATACGGAACAAGAAATGCTCTCAGAATAATCTGCTAAACAATCTTATAAACCTTATCACTTGAAGTGGAACCAATGAATAAACTATAAATGCACACAGGACAATCAATTCGGGGTACTTAAAGTTTCCAATTTTCTATGTATCCATTGATATAATCTTTCCACCCAATTCTTCAAACAGACAAACATGTTGAATTGAAAATGAAATTATTCACATAAGATGCATCTTCCACTGAGATTTTAAAGTCAGTTTGAGATTCCATGAAATTCCATGTCTGAAATCATATCATTCCTACTCTTAAAGTTCTTTGACAATGCCATCTCTACATTAACAAAAAACATGTTGCAACTATTATATCAAGTAATTAAACTCATAGTCTTGCATGTGTTGATTAGGTGCATGGCATAGGTTCGATTGCACATAACACCAAGCACATATAATTTCATATTAGGGCCACCTAGCTATGCTTTGGCTTGCATCTTACTTGAACCATGAGGTAAGAGGAACATTTAAGGGCCGAGGCTTTCCTATCTGAGATAGGTTTCCTCATTAAAAAAAAACCTGCAATTTGGACTAATACGATCGATTCCATTTCCTTGACTCAAAAACTTACTTGAACCTCTGGAACATTTTGTAATAGTATGTGAGTGATTTTAACAAGGTACTTACTTGGTGAAAATAATTATCAAATTAAAGCCCAGCAAGCACATTTACATTCTTAAAAGCAACTAAAAATCTTTTCTATCAGCAAAAACATTTTAGAATAAGTTCTCAAGAACTCCCCTGAACAACCACTTAGTTCCTATCCCAAAACATAAAGATATGCACCCAAAAGAAGCCAGATGTTTGCAAAGGTAGTAAAGAATCATGAGATAAAATGACAAGCAACTCAATTGACTTCAATGAGAATATCATTCGATTAACCTGTGCCAAAAGTCCAACTCAAGAGCCAGGCACTAGCCCGACAATGCAGAGTCAATGATGAAATCATCTCAGTTCCGATACCACCAGTAATCATCAGTTGACATTCATTTTTAACAGGGTAGGAAAACCTCTTTTGATCAAACACAAACTTGACTATTAGGCATTTATTGTTAACTCTGTTTCCACATCACCAAATGGCGATTACAACTGATTAACATTAGGATTTCCAACCAGGCATGAGCATCATTTATGTTCAATTTCACAGCACGCAACTCAAACATAAAAAATACTTCATGTGTGCTTCAGATCTATATTTGGCCTCACTCAATTCAATTACAAAAGGTAAACCAAACTGGGTACACAGGACAATAAAGTGGTAGAATGATAGAACAGAGCAGTATGAATACTCACTTTCACTTATCTTGGAGATCAATCCTTCAACAGTGGTAACGACTCCACCTAAAGTGCCACTCGCAAGCTCCAACTCAAGCTCTAGAACACTCACACTGGCAGTATCAGACTACAGAAATTCATAAAGTTTCAAATCAGATGAGAGTTTATGACTGTAAAATACAAGAAACATCTTTCAGCTCTCATGTATTAGTTCTAGACATATTGATTATGCTTTGCCACATACTCCTCAATTACGTCTATAGCAGTCACACAACATCATAAAACAAAGAAAGAATAACGATGTTTTCTTTCCTACAGAGTCAATCTACAATAAACAGGTTTTGTTGGCAATAGCTCATGCAATATTTTGATTTCATTCTGTCTTTCTGTTCTTGAAATCCCTTCTCTCTCTGATCCTGGGCACCAAACTTGTGCCTTCATCAGAATTTCCTTCCTTTGGTAATCCTGAAGGCCAAAGAAAAGAAGAGAAACTATATTCTGGCCATTTCCACTTTCCTTACTCCACAAAAAAGGGAAGAAAACAGAAATAACTATCCTCAGGAACTAGAAGTTCAAGCTCTGGAAAAAATTTTACTACTCATAACAATCCTTCATTTGCTGTAGAGATCTTATGGCAAATTTGCTCTGCATCATACTGTGATAGAGACATTAAAAGTATGAAGAAAATAATAAAATGCTGTCCACGAGTGTAAGGCAAGGAAAGTGACTAACATGGAGGGAAGTAATGGAAGGTCCAGGTTAGAAAACCAGCAAAACAATCGATAACAGAGTTAAAAAGAAAATGTGAAACTTTGATGAGATCAGAAATTAAAGATGAATGTGAAAGCCAATGTGCACTCTAGTCGAATAGGAAGTGGGAGACCAAAGCAGTAATTATTTCATGTCAGCTGCTGTCTAAGGCTAGAAAACGACAGATGAGAATGAAAGCCAGCGGCACAAAAGAGGGCAAAAGACTTCAATAAAGAAAGGATCGAGAAGATTAAAAAAATTGTTACCCAGGAAAAAACAACAATCCAGAAGACAAAAAAAAAAAAACAAAGCGGCAAGAGGTAGAAGTTTTGATTGAATTATTTGTTAAATATCTCAGGTAGAAACAGCAGTGACGCACTTGACGTAATGAAAAGTGGAGTCCTGTCACCTGAAATCGAGAAATATTCTCTGTAACTTATCAGGACAGCACTGAAACTAGGAGGAGCAATCCAGGAAAGCATAATACAGAACCTAAAGTAGTGCAATATTATAACATCCAAAAACTGTTTAAGTTTATGGTGGGCGAAAATACTGTCCTCTCTAAAACCTACGAGCTTGGGGCCGAGGCAGCTGAAGGTAACTGAGAAGAACTCACTAACACTGAAGGGAAAAAGTGAGGGAGGACATAGAAGGGACTTATTATACTACATTGTCATAGACAAAGAACAAATGGCAAGGAATTGGAGAGAAAGGAGCCATGATTTTGCTAGACCGTTCTCATTATTTTCAAAACCTGATTATCCTGCTTTCAGCAATTGAAAGATAGAAATTTGACTTTCGTACAGCTAGCCACTTCCTTAAACCAGTTCTGACCACCATAACAAATTAGTGGTCCCGCACAATGCATTATGTGAAATAATGTAACTACTGTTGACACAATGGATAAGGTGATGGAATCTAGGAAACAACCTTTCAATGGGCTATGAGCTCATTGTGATGTCAACATTTAAGTCATTATTGAATTAAATCAGCAGAAGCAGGAGGCAGTCGAGAATATATGGAACACGAACAAATAATGAGATAAGATTAACATAAATTGCTTGCAAGAATATCATCCAAACCTTAATAACATCACGGCTTAAATCTTCTGTATTCTTCACACAAAGAGATATTCTCTTCCCCTTCTCAGGAATTCGACCACCAGGCTTCAACTGCAAGATAAAACATTAATGTTGACAAGCTGCTGTGGTAAATAAACGATAAAGTACATGGACTAGGAGTAAGCTACATGAAGAACAACTGCAAACCTCTGAATTACGATAACCACAGGCATCGCATGTTGACGCCATCACAATTACTTCTTGAAAGTATGGGATATCTTCATGACTTAAGCTCAACAAATATGTATTTTGAAAACTGTATCTAAAGTTCCACACATAAAAGCACAAACGCCCTTCAGAACAAACATATCCTGTTAATAGTAACATATAATCCTAAAGTTCCAATCTGTCCCTGACTATTCTTAGGATTTTCCCAATGGATATTTAGTCTTTCTGCCCAGAGAGAATTCTCCTCCTCCTCCTGCTTTTTACTTTCATAGATATATTAGCATGTCATCTAAAGAAGAAACTAATCCTTGTCCTGCTATCTTATATCTCACATAACAGACAGCTTGATTATGTCAAGTAATTTCAAGCATGAAGAAATAGATTCATCAAATCAATCCCAGATTAATAATTACACTTGTTTACTGTTACTTAGCACATATTCTAAAAAATAGGATAGAGCCAATACACAATTGAGATTAACAATTACACTTGTTTACTTTTACTTAGCATATGTCCTAAAAATTGGATGGAGCCAATACGCAATTGAAATATCTACTAAAACCATAACAAAGTAAACCAGAAGAAAAACTCCCCCATGTCAGAAAAATGAATGTGCTATACATTTACTCATTCAAAACAAAAAACCACGGATGTATACTATAATATTAAAACTACTCAATTGACAAAACTATCACCAAGTGTCATAGAATTGAAAAGGATACTGGTGACGAACATTCGAGTTTCACAACTAGCAGCACAAGCTCCACAAGTCGAAGGGAAAGTCATAACCTATTAAAGAGGAGATCCATGAGCAATTATCTGAAGCAAAAACAAAATTGCCAGCATGGCCAAAAAGCTTCTTTTCCAAAATTGGCAACACTTACTTCTTCTGGTGCTGAGTAACGAAACATGACATCAGCAATCTCTGCACTATTACTCTGAGCAATTGCACGATGAGCGGCTGCTGCTCCAACTGCACCGTGCGGTTCTCTTCTTCTTGGTTCTGGAACAACACTTTCCATTTCCTCTGTTGTCACTCCATCACCAACTTCTCTACACTGTGCAGGGTCAACAAGGTACCCTAATAAAACTTGTTGTTCTGGTGTCCGCTCATAGAACTTGATAGTAAGTGAGGGATCAGGGGATGGGGCAAAACTGTTGCATGTCAATATGTTTGTTCAGATAAAGAATTCACAGGTACCAATTATGTGACAATCATTCATGAACTACCCAATCGAGGCCAGATATTCCTTACGGGTTCTCAATGAAGCTGTTTCCAGCGGGATCATCCAAGATAAAGGTAAATGGAGAATCTCCTGAGGCACAAGCTTTCAGTTTTAACAAAAACTGATCAATCGCTTCAGCTGTCTGCGGGTCCACTTTCTGGAAAGAGGGTGTTTGATATACTGAGAGACAATGCACACAAGTAATACAGCAATAATTACTGGAACTAAGATTTTCAGGAACCTTGCGTTCTTCTTGGAGGGCTTGCAGTTCTTCTGTGGCTCGTACCAATATCCCTTCAACCTATGCCCATAAGATCATAGGAGATGTTATTAGAACTGCAGCAGTGATGAAAAGTAAGAAAGAATGGAGATGAAAATGCTGCATATTGAGGACATATGAATCAGAGACTGCCTGTGCATCTTTAAATCTATTACACAAGCAAATCCAGAAAACCCGAGATTTTCAGGATATCAATGAACTTAATGAATTACTGCAGGAAAACCCAGAAAGTCATCCAACTATTAGCCACCTAACAGATTTAAAAGTCTCCGCTTGAGAAAAAAAATAACAAAGGAAGGTGCACTGCATCAGATACGGACAAAAGAAGAATGCCTAAACACAAATTGAAAGAAAGAAAGGTTTAGAGGCTACTGTCGACAAGGATCCCCTTTGAGCCTCAGGAGGAATTTCGAAATCCAATTCAGGAATCTGCAGTAAAAAGGATAGCTAAATTAAACTCCCAAGTGCACACAGATAAAATTATCCAATCAGTATATTTAAAACAAGAGAATTCAAACGTATTTGTCAAGGAATTCAAAAGCACAAAATAGCCAAAATTGCTCAGAGGTAGATGAATACGTGTGGAGATCTAACTTCTGGAAGTTCAACTGAGATAATATAAGGACTCCTCATTCCAACAGCCATAAAGGTTCATGCTAAGCAGCAGTTTCAAGAAAAAAATTCCAATTAAATGGACAAACTGCCTCATCACAGTATATAATGCAGAGATAGCAAGCTGACTACTTTGGCATGTCATTTTCCAAAAACACGGCCCAGTAGCACATTCACCAAATGAGTGCTGCATCATCACGATAGAGCCAGTTGAATCCAAACATGTTTATATATCACTACACACAACTAGCCAACATGCAACTTAACCTGCAGTAACTTCAAATTACTGAAGCAAGATTGGGCTGCTCTTGATTTTCTTTTTGGGTAGGGGAGAGCCAATAAAGTGGAAAACCGGTACATTACCTAATAGATTACACATTGAAATACCTTGATAGTGGCAGATTCAGATTTCACAACTTGCCGGTTGAGCATCTGCAATCATAAAGCGTCTACAATAAGTACATAAAAAAGTTTGCAGGATGATCTTCACTTCACTCTTCATCAAGAGAGATAATAAGCACTGGCACTCTCAATACAGGGAACGGCAACCCACAAACAAGATACTACCTCATCAAAACCAATGCAATGCATATGTAAAATGCGAAACAACAAGAAATTCAACATAATCTCTTTTTACACAATGCAAAATTAAAAGTCGCAAACAAGTCAACACCCAAAAAAACTAATATACAAATTATTAACTCCTAACAGGATATCGGCAGCTGCAGTTGCATACAATGAAGATCTTCCACACAAACTCTTTTTACACAAAGCGAAACTAGAAGTCAATAAGGTAAAAAAAAATGACATCTAAATGACCAGACAACATGTCAGCAGCAGCAGTTTCATTAACAAATTTAAGGAACTTTACTTCGTCCTTTCAAGACAAACAAAAAGGAGGAACTATAAGGAGAACAGCAAAAATCATGGTCAATTAAAAACGAAAAGCATCAAACTCCAATTAGCAAAACCTTCTGGTCGGCTGCAGGAACCTCCAACCTGTAGCAACATCCCCGAGGTTGGATCTCGCCAGCAAACTGAACTTCATTGTTCCTGCGATATACAAGGGTTCAAAACAAACAAACAAAAATGCCGCATTTGCAACAAACTACCGCAGTCGCAAAAGAAGAAGAAGAAGTTAATTTACCTCTCACCACAGTATGGGCAATCGAAAGCCGACAGCAAGACCTGCAAGAGCGGGAAGAATTCCGTTGAAAAAAGAAAAAGAACCAAACGATCATTTGCAAACCTCATCGAAACAAAGCATCGATGTACCTTTCTAAAGTGAGGAATCAACGTAAGCAGGAATCTCGTCACTCCCTGCGGACCAAACGATGATCATTCAGCGAAAAACAAAGACAGGGGGCACAGCAATTCGGCATCGCAAGACAGTAAGCAATCGCCGACGAACACATTGCGCGAGAGAGAGGGAGGGTACGTTTTCGTGGCAGCGCATGCAGAGGCTCTCGACCTGGTAGAGAGGGGCGCCGCCGGCGTCGTCGGCGGAGATAGCTTCCACGACCGACCTCACGTCGATTTGCTCCTTCGTGTCGCTCGCGTCCATGTCGTCGTCTTCTTCTTCCTCTTCCTCGTTAGAAATTTCGTACTGTTATCAAACGGGTTTCTGTTCTAGAAACAGAAATTTTTTGTCGTTATCAAACGGGTTTTTTTTCCCAGAAACTCATCCAGGAACCAGAAATAGAAAAATCTATTTCTGGTTCAGGAACTCATTCCGGGACAGAATGATTATCATGCGGTACCTTAAACGGTCGTAGGGTTGGGTTTTTCGGAGGCTGCTGCGGGGCCCACTAACGACCCTGACGGAAGACTCCAGCCTGCTCTAGATTGTGCTATTTCCCGCATAACTTCGAACCCACGCGTGAAATGCAAAATAACGAAAAAAGAGACAAATGGTCCTTGAATTATGATTTAATGTAAAATATAGTTACTAAATTTTTAATTTATTTAATACAATCCTTCAAATTTAGCTCAATGCATAATGTAATCCCTGAACTTTCAATTTGGTACATGTTCAACTATTTAAAAATATTCGATACTGTCCTTCTATTAATACAAGTTTATGGACAATAATGAACTTTTTTATATGATTCAGGAACTAAATTGAATATGTATCAAAAGTATAGAAATCATATTAAATAAATTAAAACTTTAGAAATCATATTGCACATTCATCTATAGTTCAGAGATTGCATTGAACAAATTAAAAATTTTGAGATCATATTACATATTTGGTCAAAATTCAAGGACCATTCTCTCTATCCTATTGGTAAATGTGCACCCTATGCAAGAATTGAAGAGTAGAAAGAAACAATTTTATTAACCAATATTCAAAATATTATATAATATAGAAGAAATTACAATTAAAACAAGTTTGTTGAAAATTGTATAAAATTTTATGGAAAGAGAAAAATATTTTGACATCTAGAATCTTTTTAGGAAAAATGTTCGTATGATAGAAAATATCCAAACTTTAATACAGAAAAATGTGAGAGGTAAAATGAAATTAGGCATGTGCCTATGGACACGATATTTGTAAAATAAGTAATTTAGGAAATTTGAAGGAAGTAAATAATGTATTGAAATTCCTTAGAAAATTTAGAGCGTCTCCTTTTTAATTTTATAGTAGTTTGGATTTTTATTCGGTGCACACGTGGTATATGTATTTAAGAAATTGATATTTAAAATAGTAAGTAAAACTGCTTTATTACAAAATATTTGGGTAATTAAATTAGGAAGAGAAATTATTCATCAAGATGCATAATACAAAGAACTTGCATTAATATATGTGGAAAAGAGAAACATATTTCAGAAAAGGTTATTGTAGGTCATAAAAAATTGTATTCTAATATTAAATATGGGAGAGATAAAACTGAACCATCAGCTTCCGTAATTATCGATGGAGAAATTATTTGTGAAGTAATTAATCAAAGATATCTCAAGAAGGAAAAAATTTGAGTTGAGATCTTTTAAAAGTAAGATTATCTCCCTTAAAAAGATCAAAGTTCAAGGTCCATGCACTCATCCATTTAGTTTTATGCTTTTAGCAGAAAATTTGATTTTCCTGAAAAATATAATTCAAGACGTTACAATAGTTTATCGTGTCTGCCTGAAATTATTTTCCATCGTTTTTAAGGAAAACTTGTTAGTTATTTTTTTGTGTTATATAAAGGCTATATATGCTACATCATTAAAGTATAATCTAAGTTTTATTGAGTTAAATTTTTCATAACATAAATACTTCTATAAATTGTAAATGTTTTTTTTTTCTCTTATGATTTTTGTCGGCATTTGTTTTATCTTTATGGTTGAAATAAGCAACTCTAATGAGTGAACAAAATAGGTTACTTTTTATATGTTGTGTGATGGAAACCAAATTATTATTATTTTTCTCTCCATATGATATGTGCTAACTATTTAAGTAGACCTTTCTTTCTTTCTTTTTCGATACAAGAACTGTTCTCTGTTTTTTTTTTTGTTACAGTTTTCTCCTTGTACACATTTTTTCTTTTTGATTTTTCACCTGTTTATAGCCACCTTGTACATAACTTGTTCACCTATTTAGAATTGAAAAAATGACATGAATGGTTCCTGAAATTTGACCCAATATACAATGTGATCTCTAAACTATTAATTTGTTTAATGTGATCCCTAAAATTTAGCCAAGTGTGAAATATCGTCCTTAAATTTTAAATTTGTTCAATATTGTTCTTCAATTGTTGATACATGTTCAATTTAGTCCATAGACTATATGAAAATGTTTAATGTTGTCCATCCATTAATTCAAGTTTAAGAATAGCATTAAACATTTCATATAATTCAAGAACTAGATTGGACAAAAACTAAAAGCTTAGGAATATATTGGACAAATTAAAAGTTCTGGAATGATATTACACATTGAAATAAAATTCATGGACTCACTGAACAAATTAAAAATTTAGAGGTTACATTACATATTTAGTCAAAGTTTAAAACTATTTATGTGAATATACCTTTGGAATATAATGAGGTGAAACCAGAAGAATATCAACATGCTAGAGCACACACAATGATTGACAACGAAGGAACCCATTGTCCTCGAAAGAGCCACGTGACCAGGTGATTTCTTATCTTTCTGCATCTGATTTGACCACGAAGTGTTCGTGTTTTCGAAATCTGCGACTACAAATGTGGAAACCGTTTCAAGTTCATCTCTTGCTGGAGGATGTCCAAATGTCCCAAGTACCTCAATTTTGAAACCTCTTGAAAACCTTAGAAGTGTAGATGCAACAGGGGACTCCTGATCGGCCTTTGGGATTCCTTGGATTTGGGCACAGCCGCCTTAAACTCAGCATGAACACTGAGGTTTTGGGCTCAGCCTCAAGAGACCCAAGCTTGGCTGCCAAGGTACTGGACTAGAATGCTGAGGACCCCTGGTCAAGCGTCGGGCCTAGGGGTACTTGGGTCGAGCCGCTAGGTCACCAAGCCCAAGTGCCTGGATTTTGGTCGCAAGAGCCGGAATTTCTTGGTTCAGCCGCTAGGAACTCGTGCATGGGCACCTAGGACCCAAGCACGAGCACTAGGGTCCTGAACCAGCCTTGAGGGACTTGGGCCTACCCTCGGCAGACTCAGGGCTGGCTGCCATGGAACCAGGCTCGATGTCGATGGACTTGGGCCCAAGCGCAAATGAATTGGGCGTGGGAATAGGGTAATCGTGCATAGCTGCCAATGACTGAGGCATAGGCACGAGGATCTTGGGCCCTATCTATGTGGACCCGGCTCAGCTGTCGAGAGCATGGGTGTAGGTGTGGCGTCTCGGTACCCGAGAATCGAGACCTAGTCATATTTTAAAAAATAGTTTCTGATTATGGGATAGGACGCTTAAGTAAGCGATCCATAATGGGACAGATTCAAATATGTCTTGGAGGCCCACTATGGGATGTTTCATTGGGGCGCATATGTTCCACAAACGTCCCACTGTAGCGGCTAGCGATACCGCTCCATAGAAAAGCACAAAAGATAGTAGAGTGAAAACCAAAACATAGCATAGATTGAGATTACACGGATGAACCGTGCTAATACATTCAGAAATAAATCAAAGAAAGAGATCACACACATGTCATATGACATATAGCGGGGCAACATAGACATCCATAAAAACAAACACCAGACTTCAACAAAATTAACTTGGTTAGAAGTAGATATAAAGATAGAAACAACACTGGAGACATAGACATCATACAATTAAGGGATAAGTGTACGGAAAGTCTTAAAACTTTTAAAAAGTACAATCAAGCCCTAAAATTTATCACGAAAGTTTAATCGAGTCTAAAAACTTTTAAAAAGTGAAATCAACGGAAAGACTTGATTGGACCAATTTGACAAGTTTTAGAACTAGATTACATTTTTAAAGTTTTAAGATTTAATTTCACTTTCGTGATAAGTTTTAAGACTTTTAATAGGCTTATCCCTATAATTAAATAGGTGGAGATTCTGGACATGAACGTCCCTCATTGTATGGTAAGACTGTCGTGTCAAGATCCACTTCTTCCTCTTCTCGTTCTGTTAGTTGGCAAGTTGGATGGATGAGGTTTTGTTACTCTATTCTCATGGTGTATATGCCCTGCCCACCAACAATATCAAGAACTTAAAGCGACGTAAACAACAATAGCTACCTTCAGGTAGATGAACAATAGTCAGCCAAGTGCAAACGCGCTAGTGTGGATGGGAGGCCTCCCTTGCGGCTCCATCGATCTTCAGCACCACAAGAGTTTTACCTTCCTCAATGCCAAAGAACTTTTCTTTCAAAACTCTCTTTCCTCTGTCTTCCAGTAGATATCCACTAGGCCTAAAGATTATAAGGAGTGTTGGCCAAATGTTCAATATGGTTATTATGGTACTCGGCCCACTTTCGTATTGCCCCTCCTTCAGAAGTGATAACTTTGAAGTTCGATATGACAAGACAGTATGAAGTTGTCAGAGCCAAGTAACCCATTTTGAGTTGATCAGCATATCTGCGAGTTCATTTAGTTTGATTATAACTTTTTCTTCGTTCTTGTTGAAATTATATCTCGAATTTGTGCACGTGAACGAAAGCTCCCAAGATAAATCATAAAGGAAGCCCGGTTGATCAAAGAAAAGTCACCAAAGGTGAATATTTGTGTACGTCCGCCATTGAAATCTACATTTCCAGTTTGGCATTGGAGTCCGAAGTAATATTAGACTTTGACCGTAAAGAGGAAAGTCAATATTGGAGTCCAAGTCACGGGAGGAAACAAATTTCCTGTTTTTGTTTCGGAATACATTCAATGCATGGATTCTTAGGGCTTTTGCTTTTTCATGGGCTGCGTGTGTGCACACACACACACATATATATATATATGAGTTAATACCACGAAAACCTTAAATTGGTACACTTATAACAAATTTACCCAAAATTATTTTTTTAACCATAAAAAACTCCAAACTGGTACATGTGTGATAGATTTACCCCGAATTATTTTTTTGACCACCAAAAATCTCAAACTGGTATACTTGTAACAATTTTACGCCGAACTAATATTTTAATATTAATTTTTTTATTTTTTCGAATTTTTAAAATTTTTCTTTTCTCTTCTTTTTCCTTTCCTTTTCTTTTTTTTTTCGTTCATCTTCAATCTTTGGCCGGTCGCCGGTCCGACAACCAGCCTGAGGCAAGGGCCGGCGAGGCTGACCTCGCCGGCAATTGGCAAGATCGGCCTTGCCCCACCCCTAGCGAGGGGTCATCCTCGCCATTGCTGGCAAGGTTCAACCTCACTGCTTCTGGGCGAGGCTGACCTCGCCAGTTGCGGTGGGGCCAAGCCTTGCCAACGATGGCGAGGACAACCCCTCGCCAGCAACTGGCAAGGTTGAACCTCGTCAGGGGTGGGCAAGGTCGACCTCGCCAGATGCCGACGAGGTCGACCTCGCCAATTGCCGACGAGGTCGACCTCGCCGTTGGCCGGCGGGGCTGACCTCACTGACCAAAGGTTAACAATAAAGGAAAAAAAAAAGAAAAGGAAAGGAAAAAGAAAGATAAGAAAAACTAAAAAAATTCGAAAAAATAAAAATAATATTAAAATATTAGTTCGGGGTAAAATTGTCATAAGTGTACTAGTTTGGGGTTTTTTGTGATAAAAAAATAGTTTGAGGTAAATCTATTACAAATGTATCAGTTTGGAGTTTTTTTTGTCAAAAAAATAGTTTTGGGTAAATCTGTCACAAGTGTACCAGTTTAGGGTTTTCCGTGGTATTAACTATGTATATATATATACTTGTGGTTTGCTCTGTTGATCACGAAGAATCGGTGTTGAGTGAGTTGTCTTAGATTGTTGCGGCCATAAGCTATTCTGCCCGTAATCCAAGGTGGGAGCTTTTACGTCAAATTACATCCGGAAAAATTCGAGAGTATTGAAGGCAATAAATCTTGTGATAAAATATGCTTAATTCTTTCGTGAGATTGAAAAATTATTTTGTGAGAAATTGTGAAGGCTAAAAATTGTGTGTGGTTATTCAACGTAATAGGGGAATGGGAAACACCAAGAGTAATCGAGTGATTTGAGTATAATCATAAATTTTTGTTGTATAGTATGATTTATAGTAAAATTTTTGCTGCTTTTTCCATGGACGTTGGTTACACCAACTGATCACGTAAAATTTGATGTTTGATTTATTTTATTGTTTTGTTTATTTTATTATTAGATCGATTACTGTCGGCAATAATTGGTAGCAAATCCAAGCTTAGCTAAGTTGAAGCGAATCAATGGCAAGAGAGAAAGGAAAAGCAAAAATCAACAGATTTGATGGGAAAGGTTTTGGTTTCTGGAAGACGCAAATTAATGATTATTTTGTACTAGTGAAATCTAAACGTACCTTTATTTGGGAAGAAGTTAGAGCTGATGGAAATAAGCTGATTGGAAATTGGTGAATAAACCAATATTGTGTGGTATTCGGTTGACATTGGCTCATTCTTTTGTGTTTAACATCACAAAAGAGAAGACTACTGCGAGTTTGACGAAGGTATGTTGGACATATATGAGAAGCCATTTGCGATGAACAAAATCTACTTGATGCAGCGTTTGTTTAGCTTAAAGATGGGTGAATATGCGTCAATTATTGATCATATTAATAATCCAATGTGGTTGTTAATAAATTGAATTCAGTTGAGATTGACTTTGATGATGTGGTATTTGCTTTGATTATATTATCTTCATTGCCTAATCGTTAAAATAATATTGTCACTGTTGTTAGTAATTCTTCTGGATCAGATGTTTGATGTTTAATGAGGTTCCCTATTTGATTTTGAGTGAAGACATCCGTAGAGAGAATATGGTGAACTCATGCCTACTACTTTAGTAAGTGAAGATAGACGAAGAATTAGTACTCGTGTTAGTAAGAGTAATGTGAATATAAATAGATGAAGTCAGTTTGGAACTGGTGGTATTGTCTATAGGGGACATCTTAGAAGAAATTGCTTTAAGTTAAATAAATAAAGGTGACAGAATTAGAGTTGAATTTACTAATAATATTGCTACAATAACTGATAATAATTCGGATAATAATTGTATATGATATTATGAGCATTTTAATTAAGCCCATATAATTCAATTAGAGCCAATGGACTTAAGCGAGAGAGCTTTCGAGCTTAACTAAATTAGTTGGATTAAGCTTGCCAAAATTATGTGTGCCAAGTTAGGAAAAATTGAAACAATAAAGCTTTGGGTTAATAACACGAAAAACCCTAAACTGGTACACCTGTGACAAATTTACTCAGAACTATTTTTTTGATCACAAAAAATTTCAAACTGGTATACATGTGATAATTTTACTCCGATCTATTTTTTTGACCATCAAAAACCCTAAACTGGTACACTTACAACAATTTTACCCCGAACTAATTTTTTTATATTATTTTTTCGAATTTTTTTTCTTTTCTTTTTCTTTTCCTTTTTTTTCCCTTCATCTTTAATCTATGGCCGGCGAGGTCGAACCCGCCAGCCGCTAGAGAGGCCGACCTCGCCGACAACTGGTGAGGTCGACCTTGCCCCACCCCTGGCGAGGTTTGACGTCACCAGTTGTCAACAAGGGGTTGTCCTCGCAGTCGTTGGCGAGGCTCAACCCCGTCGGCAACTGGCGAGGTCGGCCTTGCCCAAAAGTAGTGATGAAAACTTCTCGCTAGGGATGGGCAAGGCCAACCTCGCCAGTTGCCGGCAACGTCGACCCCGCTGGCCGCTGGCGAGGGGTCGTCCTTGCCGCTTCTAGGCGAGGCCGACCTCTCGCTAGCCCCTGCCTATGGCCCGTCGGCAACCGGCCATAGGCTGAAAATGAAGGCAAAAATAAAATAAAAAAAGAAAAGGAAAGGAAAAAAATAAAAAATTCGAAAAAATAAAAAATAATATTAAAAAATTAGTTCAGGGTAAAATTATCGCAGATATACCAATTTGGGGTTTTTGATGATCAAAAAAATAATTTTAGGTAAATTTGTCACGGATGTATCAATTTAGGGTTTTTGGTGGTATTAACCCTAAAGCTTTATATTATCAAGATTTAGGTCACGTGGCAATTAGAAAAGAAGCAATTGGCATAATCCCAACGTTCTCATTTATACAGGGAAGCATATTACGGCAAATCCAGGAAATCTCGAGAGGCATGGAAAGGCTCGAGTCATTTTACATGTGGACTAAATTGGCAAGTCGACAAAATGTTTAGGACTAAATTGACACAATTAAAAGATTTATGAGTGAATTGACTGTTGTATAATAGGTTTAGTACTTTTTGAACAATTATCCCCGAGTATTTCTATTTGAAACTGAAATGAATAGTGTCGGGATACATACGTTGAAAACATCACAACGCCGAAATCAAGAGAATTTCTAGAGAGCGTTGTAGAGATCATAACGTCCCCTCCTTCCTCTCTTTTTTTTTTGCCTCCCCAAACGAGCACAAATAGGTGAAATACGCCACCTCAAATGCCTCCTCTAGAGGCGTGTGTACTTTGAGTTGAGGCTCACTCTTTTCGAGTCCATATATTAGGCATTCGATGTTCGATCCACATGATTTTTGCATCGTTAGAACGCTCGGGTCGAGAGCTTTCTGATGAGGCCAATATTACTAGGTGAAATCACGAAATTGTGGACCCGATTTTTAAACCCATACAGGACCTAATACTCGAGTCTATGAACCGAGTATCGTGTCAGTGATTTATCATTTTCAAAATTCATCATCTACCATACTTTAGGGGTCTGGCAATATTTGCATGATTCCAGGGCCCTCTAGGTTTGTTCTGAGCTCCAAGATCTTTCTTTTTTTCAAGTGTTGGAAGGATTAACTGAAGTTAGGCCGGCGATTATTTCCTTGTCCGACATCCATTCAACTTTATTAATGCTTCTGATATCTAGTTTTGGGACATGCGATCAAAATCTTGAAATTGCAAATTTCCGGCTGCTTCGAAAAATTGAATGTCGGATTGTGGTAGTAATATGGGTGTCAAAAGACTCGCTTTTACAAGCAAAACCCATTTTTGAGGTTTAAAATATGTTTTAGGCCTCAACTCTTGATCAACCTCACGTCAAACTTAATGACTTTTTCTGTAAAATGAAGGGCAAAATTAGAAGTGACAATAGCTGCCCCTCCCTGTGATCAATGTCGCTCATGAAAATGCCACTGCAACCTCAATTTTTGTCCAGGGCCGAGGATTCGCTCCTCCCTCTCTATTATTCAAGCGAGAAGAACAGTTGCCTGAGATCTCGATTCGAAGCTGCTGGGAAAGATTGGTTAAACAAAGATGTAATAATAGAAAAATCGAAATTTAGCGGTTGAATGAAAATTAGGATCGATGGGACTTTCAAAAGTTGACCCTAAAAAACATGATTGAAAGTGGGATCAAAAAGGCAATAAGGGTGAAAATGGGTTCAAACATCCGGGTGAGCTAAGGACGATTAGGCTGGACTATGTAAACTGAGGGAAATTCCAATAGGGCGAGATAGAATTTAGGCTTATGAACTCTAGACTTCGAGGTGCAAGAGTTGGATCTAGACTCCGTAGCCCCAAAAATTGAATTAGACTCCAAAGTCTTAAAGGTTGAACTAGATTCTAAGGTATGGATGGTTATAACTTAAATTCGAGGTCTTAAAGGTTGAACTAGACTCTAAGGCTGCGTTTGATCGATCGTATAAAAGCCAGGATATGATATGTTTTATCATATCCTGTGTTTGGTGGCGATCCAGGATAGGATAAGGTCGGATATAGACTGAATAAAAAAATCCGGGGGGAGGGGGTAGGATAGACCTGGATAGGATTTCTAATACCTATTTTTCTAAAAACCCTACGCTCCACTCACCGTCATCTTCATCCCCACACCTTGTACGCTTTCACCAGAAAAATTTCTCGACTTTTTTTCCTTCACCGACTCCTCCGGACCCGTGAATAGCAAAAAATAATAATAAAAATTATCCTATTCAACTTTAAATCCATAGTCCACCAAACAGTGGACAGGATATAAAGAAATCCCAGAATTTCTTATCCTATCATATCCAATCCTATCCTGTTTAGAAATCCGGATGATCAAACGTAGCCTAAGGTCTTAATGGTCAAACTATATTATGAGGTATCAAAGGTCTAATTAGACTTGGAGGTCTTAAAGATTGAACTAGACTCCAAGACCTTAAAGGTTGAGATAGACTTTGAGGTCTTCATATGGGACTAGACTTTGAGTTCTAAAATGTTGAGATAGACATTAAGGTTTAAAAGGATGAATTAAACTCTAAGTTTGAACTAGATTTTGGGTCTTTAAAAATGAACTAGACTTGGAGGTCTTAAAGATGGAATTAGACTTTGAGGCTTTAAAAATCGAGCTAGACTCTGAGGTCTAAAATGTCGAACTAGAATCAAAGTCCTAAAGGTCGAACTAGATGCTCAGGTTTTAAAGGTCGAGCTAGACTTTGAGGTCTAAAAGGTTGAGCTAGACTTCGAGGTCTTAAAATCGAACTAGAATATGAGATCTTAGAAGTCGACCTGGACTCTGAGGTCTTAAAGATTGAACTAAACTGCGAGGTCATAACGGTTGACTCAGAGGTCTTTGTTGAGCTAGACATTGAGTTCTTAAATGTTGAAATAATTATTCCATTCTGCAGATTATTCTTCAGTATTTCTACTCTAAGCTTATTCCTATGAAATACTTATTTCATTCTTGCCTTTTTCTATTTTGCGAACCAAACCCCACGTTTGTGGCACGAGCAAGCCTGTTTTGACATTGTTTATCAACTTTACATTGCAAAAATTCCACTGGGGAAATGGAAAAAAGCACATCCGGTTCAACTTGACAAAAGTTTTGGCATTTTAGGCTCCATATGTTTCGCATAAAATGAACGATTAGAAAAACATTGTTCCAAAAAAGATCGCTTATAATCCTCACAAAAATGATTGAGCGAAAAATATTTTATCGTCTACGAAAATATTTAGACATAAATTCTTGTCAATGATGAAAATATTTTTTTCATTGGCTAATTATTTCAAGCAATATAAACGATTATTTTGAGAAAAATATGATTCAAATCATTCATTTTTTAGATGAAAGTTTTTGTCAGGAAAAGTTCTAAAACGTAAATCTTCTATTTTTCGTCAAAAGCCAGACATGACGTGAAGGTAAATTAGTTTTTACTTTTTGGGTCAATGTGAAGGTACATTAGTTTAATATATCTTGAAACTTAAAACCAACTTCAATGAAGTGATATTGGACGATCTTGAAGCCTTTGATCTATGTTGATCAAATTCCAGTTCAATAGAAGAAGAAGAAGAAGAAGAAGAAGAAGAAGAAGAAGAAGAAGAAGAAGAAGAAGAAGAAGAAGAAAGACATCAAATTCCAGTGGCAATAATTGTTCAAAAAGTCTTAAATTTATCGTACGACAGCTAATTTAGTTCTAAATTTTTCAATGATTAATTTAGTCCTAAACGTTTTAACGATTTGCCAATCTAGTCCTTTCATCCAATTTTGATCGAAAATTACTAGCTTGAACATTGGCCATCTAGGTGACACGGCCGGTTTTAATGTGGACATTTTTTTAAATTTTTTTTAAAATATTTTTCCTTTCGTTTCCTTTCCTTTTCTTTCCTTTCCTTTCCTTTCCTTTCCTTTTCTTTCCTTTTTATTTTTGTTTTGTTTTTCTGATTCTCCTCGTTGGTCTACAACCTCAGCAATTTTTGGTCAAAATTATAAAAAATTATCCACATTAGTGCTAACCGTACCACATATGATGCCCAACATCCACATCAGTAATTTCTAGTTAAAATGGTTGAAAAGGTTATATCGGCAAATCAAGAAGATATTTAGGACTAAATTGGACAAAAATTAATAATTTTAGGACTAACTTGACCACTGCACAATATGTTTAGAAATTTTTGGACAGTTTTCCTAATTCTGGTGTAAGTGTTGCTAAAATCTTTCATGACTTAGGAAATTAAGGGGTGGATGCGAAAGGCCGAAGGTGCGCACAAAATATTATCTGCTCCAATCTTCCTGTCATATCTTGCCGGGGCTTCCTTAAGCTTGAAAAGTAAAACAACATGAAATAAAAAACTAAACACTTTAAACTATAGAAAAGGGTTGGAAATTTTTTAGTATTCTCATATTTGACCAAAAGTTTGGTGTGGTAGCACCAATCCAACTACAATTTCTCAAACACAGTTTATGATGTATTTGTTTTAGGGAAAATTTCTTAATGTAAGAAAATATTTTTCGTATGGATTATTTTTTAGAAAAATAGTTGGTTTTCAGTAATTTGGCTGTGGACTTGAAAGTAAGATAAAAAAAAACTTTTTGATGTTTAGATCTTATCTTCAAATATCATTCTCTTCGTTATAGTTATAGTTTAAGATACTAAGATGATATCAAAATCCTTATTTAAGATCTACTACTATATGAAGTATGAATTTTAAGTTTTCTTTTTTTTTTATCAAAATAAAGCAACCTGTAAAGAATGCAAAAAAAAAAAAACGAACAATTAACAAACTTATTCTCTTAGTGTATTTTAACCACTTAACTTTCATTTTATTCGGTTAGTCCAATTTTTATTTATTTTTATGCCATAACTACATGATTTTGAAAAAAAAATGACAGAATTAAGTACATAAAAATTTATAAACATTCATTATTGTCACGCCTCGAACCCCATAGGCACGCAACATCCCTGCCTTGGTCGATATGTTTGCGATGTCCCAAGATGTGTTGCCGACCCAACGCCCAAACAGAGAGCAAACCATAAACGGAAACAAATAAATAGATAACACCCTGACAATAAAGTTATGAGCTAAGGATAGCCAAACAACAATCAACGCAACTGAAAATATATACACTTTATATATTATTAACGAAAGTTGTTTTTACAATATTTATATATAAAACCCAAACTATACAGAGATCAAACCTAGAACAGCCACTGCGGAACAAAAAGGGGCTAAATGACTGGGGTAAGTCTACTGAACCTACGGGGGGGACTACCATAAAAAAGGAACATCCTCCACTACTATCACTCCACCTTGCACTACGGCTCCCAATCTGGATCTGAGGACTCTGTGGGATCATCTGACGACTCCTCGGAAGCATTCTCACTATACCCTGACTCCTCCGACTTCGTCTCAAGCTCTGGATCTAGATACCATCCTAACTCCTCATCTGAACCTATCTCTACGTCTGATCCTAGTTCAGCTACTTCTCTGTCTTGCTCCGAGTCTAACTCCATGGCTTCCAGCTCAACCTCGTCCTGATGGTCTAAGGGCTCTCGATCAGCATACATCACTTCGGGCTCCTTATCATCCTCGTCCATAGTAGCAAGTCCATCCACAGTCTCGTCCTAGATGCTCCAATCAGGTGGAGATGGAGGGTCGAGAATCTCACCATTCGCCATCTGCGGAATCATCACGTCGTTCTCATCCAAGGGAACATCAAAAGTCCTGAGAGGGGGTCTAGTCACTCCGTCAGCTCCTCTATAGAAACGAGCCACGTACTCCTCGGTATGATAGTAGGTCTTTCCCACATTTACAAATAACACAGAATAATATCTCACATAGGCTGCTCCATCCCTGCGGGGGTGTACACTCGAAGTCCGCTGAATCATGTGCGGATTCCCAAAAAGAGGTGACGGCCTCGGCATCTTTACGACTGAGGGTTTGAAAAGTGTGGGTTATAACAACCGTGAGATGAATCTCAGCGAGTGTATCCCCTAAACCTAAATTAGGCTAACATGCATTCTCCTGACAGGCATAATACAACCAGCACAGTAAAACCAATTACAATCATTTCCCGACCAGGGCCCTCGAGCCCCGATCACTTACCTAGCTGACCCTGCAGGTTAAGCATTTCAATAAACTGATCAATTCACAGACACGAACACGCAATTCATACGTACGTCATATGCATGCTCACGCTCATTAGTGTTCATATTACATGCCATTAACCGAGTCTTACACACTCACACACTGGCCCATGCACTCTTATGCATGCATATGCTATCATTATGCCATATTCATGTCTCGGCTCACTAGCCCATACTAGCACATTTGCAAATGCTCAAGTTATCATTTATTACGACTCGAAGGCCCACAACACTCCGCGGCCAGCGTAAAAACGCTCTAGGCCTAGTGTCTCTAGCCTACTACAAAGTGCATGAGGCGCAACACTGATCTCCTTACGAACCAGAGCCCGCGTAAAAAGTATCAGGATGGTCATCTTCCAGATGTACCGGACATCGTCCTACTACAAAGTGTATGAACACACAGCTAGTTATTATATGAAACCCCGCATAAAACGCATCAGGGCATAATTAGGTGATCACATGCTCATGACATGCACGCATTCTCACACAATTTCATCATGTGCCTCATTCTAGGCATACACAATGCATGGCCATGAAATGCAGCACAATGCATCATGAGCATCAAATATAACTCGGACATCCAGCCAAATTCATGCCATAATCATGTGCTCAATTCGCAACAACATGCTCACTTGGCTAATTAATACTGTGCGGCCCAATCAACAATGTACCATTCAATAATCAATTCAAACCATCAGTTGGCCAATCACACTTTGCACGATTCGATTATACGAGCACACAGCAAGACATATTACAATCCAACACCATTCAGCCAGAAATCAATAATCTAGGCAATCCCAGCAATTTAGTTAATAATTCCCAATGTCCATTATGATCCAGTAAATTCCTCAAATATGGACAGCCACTAATTCATCACTCCGAGGCCAATATTTCTCTACAATAGACCCACTAAATTCGGTCTCATAATTTATTTCCACCCATCGATCCTTAATCCCATCTTAACATACACCGACAATACTCAAGTCAGTCCTGAAAATGCATCGTTAGTCCTAATCCAGGCTTAGAAAGTATACTCACTTAATTCTAGACCACGATGATGAGAAACGGCGGCGGAACACCGGTGAACGGTGTAATCGACGGTGGGTTCCGACAAGCGGTGAACGACAAATGATGGCGGGCGGCGGCGATCCGCATGGAGCCCTCACAGCGGTGGTCTAGGCTAGAACAAGGGAGAGGCGACGAAGATGATGGTGATGGTGGTCGGGGAAGAAAAATAGGTTGGCAAGGGTGTAAGGTGGCGGTGCGGCAGAGGACGAGTGACGCTCCGGCAAGCGGCAAAAGGCGGACGGTGGATGGCAGTTCATGGCTGCCCGAGGGAGAGAACGAGAGAGAGAGAACGAGGTGGGGTGATGCTAGTGAGTGATGGTGGCGGTCAGACGAGGCAGCGGCGGTGGCGCGGTTGCTCGGCGCAGCGGCGGTCCGGCGGGCGTCCTTCACAGCGGAGGAGAGGAATGGCAGGGGAGAGGGGGACGATCGTGGAGGAGGAGGAAGTGGCCTATGGAGATGAAGAGAGAGAGTTAAAGGGTCAAAGCTGGTCAAAATTTGAGACTAGTGGGTTCAATATGTCCAAAATCCACCACTCTTGACCAAAATGCCCCTCATCCAAGGGCTCACAGTAAACCATATCCAATAATGCAAGGGCAAAGTAGTCAAATGATGTAATGATTGATGCTTATCCAAATTTAATTAATGCCTTAATTAATTTCCTAAAATTCGGACCCAAAAATGGCCTAAGGGCAAAATGGTCATTTTTCCGGTCCCGGATTGAAATTCCATTTTTCGCCCACACCAACCCCAAATATGAGTAGCCAACATAATATGGCGTCAGAATCGCGAAAATAGTAGCGCATGCCCTTGAAAATCGACAGCAAAGTCCAGATCTAATTTTGTGATCAAAACTCGCTCAATTTTCAGTTTCAGGGTCTCTAACTAACGAGCAGCTGTTTAGGGGTTACTCGTATCGAACTAGGGTTATTTGAGTTATGACGGTCCCGATCATTAAGAGAATGAGAAATTATCACTAGTCCTAAAGATTGCGATCGTTCGATTTAAGTTTGGGACTGATTGGCCACGTGCACTTTCGATTGTGCAGAATCACCTACGATCCAATTGTACATCGTTGGCCTTGGCCAAACCAAATCCATTACTTTTCTTAAGATCGGCCTACATTGATCCAAAATATTCCCTCATCATTTCTCATGATCGGTGTTCGTTTACGATCGGGTCCCTGGTCCATATACCATTTTCTCAGTTAGCCATACCCCTTTGGTTAATATCCCGAGAGTGATCAGTTCTGAGCGAGACTTAATAAAATGAAATGCGAAATAATATCAATTTTATTGATCCCAAAATTACACCGAAATTTGGGCTATTACAACTCTTTCTTCTTATAAAAATTTCGTCCTCGAAATTTGTAATTTATCCTTATCTACTCAAATAACTAGGGTAGTGACATCTCGTAACTTCTTCACCTTCCCAAGTGGCATCTTCAGTCCCGTGGTACTCCTAGATGACTTTGACCATCGGGATCGTCTTGTTTCTCAGCACACGATCTTTTCTATCTTCAATCATGACTGGTCTTTCTACGTACGACACTTTGTCGTCCACGTCTATCTCCTCGTACTTAAAACGTAGGTCGAGTTTGGTTCATACTTTCTTAATATCGACACGTGGAAAGCATTATGCACTTGGGACAAGTTAGGCAGCAAGGCAAGTCGATAAGCCATGTTGTCGATATTTTCCAATATCTCAAATGGGCCGACGTACCTTGAACTGAGCTTTCCTTTCTTGCTAAATCGAGATAATCCTTTCATTGGCGGCACCCTGAGAAATACATGATCTCCCACTTGAAACTCCAAGGGTCGTTGTCTCCTGTCGGCATAACTCTTCTGGCGATTCTGCGCCGTCCTTAGTCTATCCCGAACAGTGCCAACAGCTTCCACCGCCTGTTAATTAACTCTAGGCCTATGATACTTCGCTCACCAACTTCGTCCCGACATAATGGCATGCTAGAAACTCGGCCGCATAAGGCTTCAAATGGTGCCATTTGAATACTCTGTTGGTAGCTGTTATTATAGGTAAATTTTACTAGATGCAATTGCTCTTCCCATTTGCCCTGGAAATCAATTACACGGGCTCTTAACATATCCTCAAGGGTCTGAATTGTTCTTTCTGACTAGCCATCTATCTGCGGATGATAGGCTATACTGAATTGTAACTTAGTTCCCATGGCCACTTGTAGACTCTTCTAGAATTGGGCGTAAACCTTGGATCACGATCCGACGTGATCGTCACTAGCACTCCATACAGACGTACTATTTGTCGCACATATAATTTTGCGTACTTTTCCAGCTCAAAGTCCTTTCGCATTGCCAAGAAGTACACTGACTTCGTTAAGCGATCCACTATTACCCAAATAGAGTCATGTCCACTTTGGCTTCGCAGCAATCCTATCACGAAATCCACCGTGATGTGCTCCCATTTCAACTTAGGGATCTCTAATGGTCTCAATAAGCCCCCTGGCTTGCAATGCTGTGCCTTCACTTGTTGGCACGTCAAACACTTGGTCATATGTTTGGCCACATCCGCCTTCATTCCGTTCCACCAATAATGTTGATGTAGATTCTGATACATTTTCGTATTGCTTGAGTGGATACTATAATTACTTCTATGAGCTTCCAATAAAATTTCCTCTTTGAGCTCTACGTCATCGGGCACACACACCCTCCCTCGGAACTTTAAGATTCCATTCTCGCTCACCTGAAAGTCTGACTTCCTCTCAGCGGCATCTAACTCAACAATTCTTTGAATCTCTTGGTCTGTAGACTGTAGTTCCTTAATTCTAGCTTGGATCTTCGGTTCAATTCTCAAAATAGCCATCAGGCTAGATATCTGACTCATCTCAAATTTGAACTCTGAATCCCTGAGCTTCTCCAGCAAGGTCCACTCTCTGATCATTAGGTGCGCCATACTAGATTTGCGACTTAAGGCATCAGCAACTCGATTCGCCTTACCCGGATGATACAAGATATCGCAATCATAGTCCTTTAGAAACTCCATCCATCGGCGCTGCCTCATATTCAACTTCTTCTACGAAAATAGGTACTTAAGGCTTTGATGATCGGTATATATTTGGAACTTCTCTCTACACAAATAATGTCTTCACATTTTGAGGGCGAAAACTATTACAACTAATTCCAAATCATGTGTTGGATAATTCATCTCATGGGGCCTTAACTGACGCGACGCATAAGCAACTACTTTTCCATGCTACATCAAAACACATCCAAGCCCTCTCAAAGAAGCATCACTGTAGATCTCGAATCCTCGAGGTCCAGACGGTATGGTCAACATTGGAACGGTTGTTAACCTGTATTTCAGTTCTTGAAAGCCTCTCTCACATTTATCATCCCATTCAAACTTAGTCTCCTTCTTCGGCAGCCTTATCAATGGCATGGCTATCGATAAAAATCCTTCCACGAATCGCCTGTAATAACTAGCCAGACCTAGAAAACTCCGGATCTCCGTTATCGATGTCGGTCTCGGCCACTTAGTTACTGCTTCAATTTTTGTTGGATCTATAGAAATCCCATATCCAGAAACGATATATCCAAGAAATCCTACTCGACTGAGCCAAAACTCACACTTACTAAACTTGGCATACAACGCGTGTTCTCTTAAGGTCCGTAACACTTCAGCTAAGTGTACTTCATGTTCTTCAGGGCTCTTTGAGTACACTAGTATATCATCAATGAAAACTATCACGAACTGATCCAGGAATTCCTTGAACACCCAATTCATCAAATATATAAAAGTAGCTGGGGCATTCGTTAATCTAAAGGGCATAACCGTAAATTCATAATATCCGCATCTAGTCCTGAAAGCAGTCTTGGGAATGTCCTCATTTCTAATCCTCAGCTGATGGTACCCGGTCCTCAAATCTATCTTGGAAAACACTGAGGCTCCTTGTAATTGGTCAAATAAATCATCAATCCTCGATACTGGATACTTGTTCTTTACTGTCACTTGATTCAATTGCCGGTAATCTATGCACAATCTCAGAGTTCCATCTTTCTTTCTAACAAATAGGACTAGCGCTCCCCATAGAGACGCACTAGGGCGAATGAAACCTTTGTCCAGCAATTCCTGTATTTGCACTTTTAGCTCCTTCAGCTCTAATAAGGACATCGATATGGTGTCTTCGAAATCGGCTCCGTCCCAGGAGTCAATTCAATCACAAACTCCACCTCTCACTCAAGCGGTAAACCCGGTAATTCCTGATGAAACACCTCGTGGAAATTGCATACTGCGGATATATCTTCCAACTTAGATTCTGCCACTGTCGGATCCACAATATTCACCAAATATCCTTCACATCCTTCATCCAGCAACTTACTCACCTTAAGCGAGGAAATCCAAGGGATCGAGTTTCCTCCTCGGTTTCCCTGAAATACAAAACTAGGGCGTTCATCTGGGTTAAATTGGATCGTCCTATCGATGCAATCCAATACAGCTTTTTGTCGGACTAACCAGTCTATCCCAATAATCACATCAAAATCGAACATGGCCAACACTGCCAAGTCGATACTCTCTTCGTTACTCCCAATAACTATCTTACAATTAGGGCATCCAAAAGAAACTAGCACCCGATCATTCATGCGTGTTGACACGCAAAGCTCATACTCAAGCAACACTGGTTCCATACCAACCAACTTAATAAACTGTTCTGAAATGAAAGAATGGGTTGCCCTTGGATCAAATAATGCATAAGTGGCATGATCACATAAGGAAATCATACCTGTGACCACACCTGGCCCATTCTTAGCTTCCCTGCGCACCATGGCATAGACCTTTCCTTAAGCTGGCAGTGACCCCTGATTAGCCGGTGGGGGATTCCTGGCTTGATTCCTTACTCGGGGCTGCTGCTGGGACATCATAGGTGGTCCTGAGGGATGTCCTGAGGGATGCATCTAGGGGCAATTGCGAATCTGATGCTTTATGCTCCCGCACTTAAAACATGCTCCATATCTACTCGACTGGGGACTCGGTTTCCCAATATTTTTCCTAACCGGCGGAACAAATTATCGATTGCCAACTATTGGCTTCTTCTTAAGACGATGGTTATCTCTATTCTTGGTAAACCGTGATCCTGAAGTGGCTGCTCTTTTCTGCTGATCTCGCTCCATAATCTGAGCTCGTCTAAACATGTCTCCATAATCTTTAATATTGTGCGACAAAATCAAGCTTCGAAGATCTGGCTTCAATTCATCTTGGAATCTTCGAGCTCTATCTTGTGGATTCTCCACCATAGTCGGTGCAAACTTCGCCAACCTTGCAAATTCCATTTCATACTGGTCAACGGTCATCTGACCTTGGCGCAAATGCATAAACTCCATCAACCTTTTTTCCTGGGCGTTCTCCAAGAAATACTTCTCATCGAAATTTTCAATAAATACCGCCTAAGTCGATGTCGTTCCTTGAGGAAATACTCTGCCTTCTGTGGCATTCTACCAATCATTAGCACCATCCTGTAGCTGATAGACCGCCAATGTTACATTCTCTTTATCATTGCACCTCAAAACCTTAAAAGTTTTCTCCAGTTCTTCCACCCACCTTGGTGCAATCTCGGGGTCACCACGACCATGAAACTTAGGCGGTTTTAACTTTATAAATTGTTCCACTAACTAGGGCATCTGCTTAACCCCCACTGGTTGAGCCTGCCCTTACTGGGCTTGATTTCCTCCATTGCTAGCAATCGGTGCTGCCTCAGCAGCCTGCGTATAAGCTGCGGCCCTTTTCCTGAGCTTGCAATCCCATAATATGCCATATCTCTCGTAGGGTCTCCATCACTTCATCAAATTTGGGATCTCTAGCCTCTTAGCCTCCCGCACTTGGTTGACTCTAAGGTTCCATTCCTCTTCTTCTACTCATCTTACAATACCAGCTACCTAACTACCTACTCTAATCCCACTAAGGATTTAAAGATTTAAACCAATCTAACCCAGTCTAAGTCCTAGGCATGTAGCAAAATAGCAATTAAACAACTGGCATGCGGTCTAACAAAGACTATCCAACATATTATCTAAGGGATTCGCATACTCACCTCAGGTCCTGCCGCACTTGCACTTTACGGGTCAAACAGTGAAGCAATTCAAACACAATCACAAGCTGTCAAGAGATACATGTAGCATACGAGGTCACCCTATTGGCTACCCAGGTTCTCATCGCTCCTTATTACTCCCGGCTTCGATCAAATTGGACCAAGCCGATCTTGCTTTGATACTACTTCAAATAGGGATATCACGCCCCGAACCCCGCAGGCACGTAACATCCCTACCTTGGTCGATATGTTTGTGACATCCCAGGAAGTGTTGCCAACCCAACGCCCAAACAGAGAGCAAAGCACAAGCGGAAACAAATAAATAGATAACACCTTGACAATAAAGTTATGAACCAAGGATAGCCAAACAACAACCAACACAGCTGAAAATATATACACTTTATATATTATTAACTAGAGCTATTTTTACAATATTTACATATACAACCCAAACTATACAAAGATCAAACCTAGAACAGCCACTGCAGAACAAAAGGGGGCTAGATGGCTGTGGTAAGTCTACTGAACCTATAGGGAGGACTACTATAAAAAAGAAACAGCCTCCACTACTATCACTCCACTCTGCACTACGGCTCACAGTCCGGATCTGAGGACTCTGTGGGATCATCTGACGACTTCTCGGAAGCATCCTCACTAGACCCTGACTCCTTCGACTCTGTCTTAAGCTCTGGATCTAGACACTATCCTAACTCCTCATCCGAACCTATGTCCATATCTGAGCCTAGTTCAACTACTTCTCCGTCCTGCTTCGGGTCTAACTCCATGGCTTCTGGCTCAACCTCATCCTGATGGTCTAAAGGCTTTGGATCAGCATACATCACTTCGGGCTCCTCATCGTCCTTATCCATAGCAGAAGGTCCGTCCACAGTCTTGTTCTGGATGCTTCAATCGGGTGGAGATGGAAGGTCGAGAATCTCACCATTCGCCATCTGCGGAATCATCACGTCGTTCTCATCCAAGGGAACATCAAAAGTCCTGAGAAGGGTCCAGTCACTCCGTCGGCTCCTCTATAGCACCATGCCACGTACTCCTCGGTATGATAGTAGGTCTTTCCCACATTTACAAATAATACATAATAATATCTCACATAGGCTGCTCCATCCCTACAGGGATGTACACTCGAAGTTCGCTGAATCATGTGCAGGATTCCCAAAAAGAGGTGACGGCCTCGGCATCCTTATGACTGGGGGTCTGAAAAGTGTGGGTTATAGCAATCGTGAAATGAATCTCAGCGAGTATAACCCCTAAATCTAGGCTAGGCTAACATGCATTCTCCTAACAGGCATAACACAACCAGCACAGTAAAACCAATCACAATCATTTCCCGACCAAGGCCCTCGAGCCTCGATCACTTACCTGGCTGACTTTGCAGGTTAAGCATTTCAATAAACTGATCAATTCACATACGTGAACACGCAATTCATACGTGCGTCATACGCATGCTCACACTCATTAGTGTTCGTACCACATGTCATTCACCGAGTCTTACACACTCGCACACTGGCCCATGTATTTTTACGCATGCATATGTTATCATCATGCTCTATTAATGTCTCGACTCACTAGCCCACACTAGCACACTTGTAAATGCTCAATTTATCATTTATTACGACCCGAAGGCCACGACCCGAAGGCCCATAACACTTCGCGACCAGCGTAAAAATGCTTCAGGCCCATTGTCTCTAGCCTGCTACAAAGTGCATGAGGCGCAACACTGATCCCCTTATGAACCAGAGCCCGCGTAAAACGCATCAGGATGGTCGTTTTCCGGATGTACCAGGCATCATCCTGCTATAAAGTGCATAAGGACGGTACACCCCGCGTAACACACATCAGGACGAAATATGATCACACATACACATAGCCAGTTATTATCTGAACCCCATGTAAAACGCATCAAGGCATAATTAGGTGATCACATGCTCATGACATGCACGCATTCTCACATAATTTCATCCATGCCTCATTCTAGGCATACACAATGCGTGGCCATGAAATGCAGCACAATGCATAATGAGCATCAAATATAACTCAGACATCTAGCCAAATTCATGCCACAATCATGTGCTCAATTCACAACAACATGCTCACTTGGCCAATTAATACTGTGCGGCCCAATCCACAATGTACCATTCAATAATCAATTCAAACCATCAGTTGGCCAATCACACTTTGCATGATTCGGTTATACGAGCACACAGCCAGGCATATTACAATTCAACACCATTCAGCCGGAAATCAATAATCTAGGCAATCCCAGCAATTTAGTTAATAATTCTCAATGTCCATTATGATCCAGTAAATTCTTCAAATATGGACAGCCACTAATTCATCACTTCGAGGCCAATATTTCTCTATAATAGACCCACTAAATTCGGTCTCATAATTTATTTCCACCCATCGGTCCTTAATCCCATCTTAACATACACCGACAATACTCAAGCCGGCCCTAAAAACGCACCGTCAGTCCTAATCCAGGCTTAGAAAGTATACTCACTTAATTCTAGACCACGACGACGAGGAACGGCGGCCGAACACCGTTAAACAGTGTAACCGGCGGTGGGTTTTGACGAGCGGCGAACGATGGCGGGCAACGGCGATCCGCACGGTGCCCTCACGGTGGTGGTCTTGGCCGAAACAGGGGAGAGGCGACGAAGATGATGGTGATGGTGGTCAAGGAAGAAAAATAGGTTGGCGAGGGTGTAAGGTGGTGGCGCGGCGGTGGACGAGTGGCACTCTGGTGAGCGGTGAGAGGCGGACGGCAAACAGCGGTTCGCGGCTGCCTGAGGAAGAGAACGAGAGAGAGAACGAGGTGGGGTGATGCTGGTGTGTGATGGTGGCGGTCGGACGAGGCAGTAGCGGCGGCACTGCTGCTTGGCGTGGCGGCGGTCCGGCGGGCGTCCTTCACTGCTGAGGAGAGGAATGGCGGGGGAGAGGGGGACGATCGTGGAGGAAGAGGAAGTGGCCGGTGGAGATGAAGAGAGAGTTAAAGGGTCAAAGCTGGTTAAAATTTGAGGCTAGTGGGTTCCAAATGTCCAAAATCCACCACTCTTGACTAAGATGCCCTTCATCCAAGGGCTCACAATAAACCTTATCCAATAATGCAAGGCCAAAGTGGTCAAATGGTGCAATGATTGATGCTTATCCAAATTTAATTAATGCCTTAATTAATTTCCCAAAATTCGGACCCAAAAATGGCCAAGGGGTAAAATGGTCATTTTTTCGGTCCCAGGTTGAAATTTCACTTTTTGCCCGCACCAATCCCAAATGTGAGTGGTCAACATAATATGGCGTCGGAATCGCGAAAATAGTCGTACATGCCCTCAAAAATCGACAGTAAAGTCCAGATCCAATTTTGTGACCAAAACTCGCTCAATTTCCAATTTCAGGGTCTCTCACTAACGGGTGGCTGTTTAGGAGTTACGCGTATCGACCTAGGGTTATCTGAGTCATGACGGTCCCAATCATTAAGAGAATGAGAAATTATCACTAGTTCCAGAGGTCGTGATCGTTCAGTTTAAGTTCAGGACTGGTTGACCACGTGCATTTTCAGTCGTGCAGAATCACTTGCGATCTGATTGTACATCGTTGGCCTTGGCCAAACCAAATCCATTACTTTTCCTAAGACCGGCCTACATCGGTCAAAAATATTCCCTCATCATTTCTCGTGATCAGTGTCTGTTTCACGATCGGGTCCTTGGTCTATGTACCGTTTTCCCAGTTAGCCATACCTCTTTGGTTAATATCCCGAGAGTGATCAGCTCTAGGTAAGATTTACTAAAATGAAATGCGAAATAATGTCAATTTTATTTTTTTTTTTTTGGTAAAGAAATAATGTCAATTTTATTGATCCCGGAATTACACCGAAATTCGGCTGTTACAATTATTATCATGCAAACTCAAGTAAAGACACTGCTCAAAACGTTATTACATGGAATATTATCTTTGGCTCGATTACATGCGCTTGGTTTATTTTTAGAATAGTTGTTTCCTAGTAAAATACATCAAAAAATAAATATACAACTCATTAACATAATAATTTGTTAGCTATTTGCCGAGTAAACTATTTTTTAAGTCGAGAGTGGGTCTCATATTTGACCTTTGTCTTCATTGTATGGGTAGAATATAATTAGAAAATTTTAAGTTCCAAAAGCATAATAAAGTGGGACTCGCAAGAGATAATGTGGTCAATCCAAAGTAGTAGATGTGTCTATAGTAAAAGGGGCGGAGCCTTTCATATTATCCTCCACAAAATAAGAGTCACATAGCAGAGTGGAAAATCATATAACCAAACGGTGATTTAGTCAAAACAGACCTACGATTAATTAAGCGCTTATATGTTATTGAAGCTAATGATAGGGATCGATTTGAAAAGAAGATGAAATAGCTTGTGGATTTGCCATGAAGAGGAGATACAGAACGTACCGAAGAGGAGTGAAGACTAGTAGGGAGCGAGAGAATACTACGTAAATTGAAGCGGTGCGTGAGTAGGAAAAAGAGTTTTGGAAAATAATTTCGTTTTTTTTAAGAAGGAGAAACTATTTTCCTTTTATTTTAAGTAAAGTTATTTTCCTTCACCATAAAATATTTTCCATTACTTATTCACCTTCAGCAAAAGTTTGGAAAATCATATCATGAAAATCATTTTCATAAAAACAAACACACCCTTAGATTCACAATTAAAAGAGTGCATCAAAACTGTTTTTTTTTTCCCACAAAAAGCGTACATTTAGTAAAAAGAAATCCATAAAAAAAATCTCCACTTTTGAGGAACAGATGCACCAGTAAGAAGCTGTTTCTCTTTTTTGGCCAAGCTCTAGAATCTATCTAGATGAGCACATGCAATGCAACTCCACTATCACTCTTATCATCTTACTAAATAGCTTCATCCTGTCTTGATTCCATCCAAGGAGCACAAAGAGGAGGGCATAACATGAGCATTTAAGAGATGAGTACAACGTTCACTTTACATCCAGAATCTCTCTAAGAGTAATCAAACTTTCAGAGCAAAAGAATGGCCAAAATTGGGCATAGCATGCCAATAGCGATGAATTTTCATCGTTACAAACCTTTAAAACTTGCAAGTCTTCCTTCTCTTGATGCCATCACCATCATCTGTTTCAACAATTTCGTCATTGTCACTTCTGATCCTACAATACACCCTCTTCTCACCGCCACAAATCACCTTCCTCAAACCCCCTTCCATTCCATTTCCAGCTCTTCTTCCCTTTCCAACGGTGAACTTCACCTTCCCATGCCGTTCCTCCAGCCCCCTTGATGATGGCCTCTTATTCTCCAATATCGGCTCATTAGACTCATGATTTTCCAATGATAACGTACTTCCCCATAATTGCTCGCCATGGTTTCTTTGACTAAATGAAATCTCAAGATTCTCTACAAAAGTAGCCATATCAGGAAAGGGTGGCAGCCATCTTGGCATGTGCAGGCCCCGAGAAATGCTCGAGAAGTTTGTACCACCACTAGAATGCATCACAGGTAAAGGCAAATCAACTGCACCTCCTTTGGGAACAGGTTTGGCAAAGGGGATTTCACGCGAGTTCTTTACAAAGTTGTTGAGATCACACAAGACACCAGACGCAAGCACAGCTGCGCTGTTCTTGTGAAGAGAAGCAGCACCTTGGAAACCAGATACAGAGTTGATGTCGTTGAGGGCATTAATAAGGTCAAACAAATTTGACTGAGTGCGACTTGAAGCATTTGCATATGCTGCAGCGGATTTGGCAATTGATTGGAGGTATCTTATGGCAACATCTTTAAGAATATCTAGCGTATAGAGTTGGGCAGCCTTGAAACCTACTGATTTGCAGATTTGAGAGACTGCAATTTTGGTTATTGAGGATGCGAACTCTGTCTGATTAGATGCTACAAGCGAGCGATGTTCCTGTTTCTTCGACTTTGGTTTCATGGCAAGGTTGCCCTAAAAGGTCAATGATCCTTAACACCATAGGAGCCAATAAGCCTCTTTTCCTTTACTGCATCAAAATAAAAGATCTCGTGTTAGTTTACATTATCTATGCGCACACCAGAGAGCTGAAAACTGATCATCCAACCATCACAATTAAGAATCCCATCTGAAAGAATCAAACATGACCTATTCCGAACTGCAAAAAATTCAGGGCCAGAGGGAAAAGATGAAAAACCAAACCCGTACAACCAAGAGAACTAATGACCTTTTGGCCAAAGGAAAAGGAGGAAGGCCTTGTTTGGTTCCATGACAAGCACTTCCATTCCAAGGAACCTCATTATCCATTTTCAATTATTGAGATTGCCAAAAGTTTTGGCCCCTTGAAAGAGAACCAGTGGTGGTGGCAACTGGTGGCAGCGATGAGCAGAGGTGAGAGGTGGTGGTCGGCGACCGATGACCAGCTGCTGGTGACAGACAACCAATGACCAGCAATTGGCTGTAGCGGCAGCCAGTGACCGACGACCGGCAGCAGCGTTCTTGAGAAATCCTATTCCATGTGGAATACAATTCTATGTTTTGATTTCTCTTGAAACTTGGAAAAAAATAAGAATCAGATCCCATTCCTTAATAAACCCAATTCTGCATTGAACTAAATGGGGCCTAAGAACTATGCCACAAGAGCATAGCCTGAAGTGTCTGTCTACAGAACAGAAACTTTGGTCACACATGCACATACCTATTCCAAACATGAGGTGAATGAGTTTCACATACTACCATCACAGAGGATATCAACCATATCTAGATCTCACTAGTCAACAATTCTTCAATTACTGGACTTCAACTCTCACTGATGCCACTCTGCATAGCAGAAAGCAAAAATATTGCAACATCTTCAAAAGCACGATCTGACACCACTTTATTTTGGGGACAATGCCACATCCAGACTAGCAATGCAGTTCCCAAAGAGAGCAACGTAATTGCATAAAAAGAGAAAAAAAATGGCTTTCAATCAACCCAATATATACTTTGTGGCTCAAGGCAAAGCAGTACCACACAATTGTGCACACATGCCCACATACTTTGTCACAAACCTGTAAACATTCAGGAACACAGCCAGCCTCTTGCGCCCATGTGCACATTCTCACATGATGTCTTCTCTTATTTACTAATATTCATAATCATTTTTGGCAGGAAGGAACCACCGTAGTCTTTGTGTAAATTAGCTTCAACAGTTAGAACAAAGCCTGACTTGAAAATCCAGGGCCGTTTAGCCAGTACCAAATATATCAGTTCAACTACCTAAGGGTTCTGCACAAACAACTACTAAATATTCTACTCAAGAATGTTGAGTGCACTTATTGCCTTTTAGTGAAGCACAATTGGCATGACATCCTGGCTAGAGTCCCAATTCATTCTGCCAAAAGCCCAAACTCACCAACTTAATTCTACAGACTTGATATTTGTTCAAAAACTACAATCTGACCAAGGGCTAATGACATGATTGTGGGAACTTGGGAATGTCACAGCTGACATTATGCTTTGCAGAAAAATAACATTACCTACGGAGGAGAATGATCGCCAGACCTTTGATATTGGAATGTACAGACTTTTTTAATTCCAGATGGTAATGACAATGGGAGTCCTCACAGCAAATGGAGGACTTAAATGCAATTCATGACAATGTTATCAAAAGGGCTTAATTAATTAGAGGCAGATCCCCACCAGTACGCTAAATTCTTCTGAGGGTCCTCTAAATTTCCTGCATAACTAACAACACCACGCATAGAAAAATTCAATGGGGTATCTATGTCCGCTTACATAAAGCAACCCCGACCTCAAACTTTGAATGAATACTTCCATAAGAATTCGTGTTCTCTATAACCATAATGATTTTACAAATCACATCACTATTAGAAGTCACAGGCGACGACTTGCGAAACACAATCAGACCAGTCCCCTCAAATTTACCCGGCTTTTTGTATGACCTTTGGTCCCTGACATCATTAAACCTTGTTATGCACAAATTTATAAGCAGTTAGGGCACATGACAGCATCCAACCATGAATTCTCTGCCAAGCAGAGTTCCACAAGATTCGAAACAAAACAAGTTTGTGTTCCAACCAAAAAGCGTGATCGATTGACAACTCACAATAACCCTAATACTCACCACTCTCAAACACCCACCAGCTGATGATCCTCAACATAGTCTTTCACAACTTGTTAGCAGAGAACGCTCTGTGCCTGTGTATGTGTGCTCTCAACCCTCATCACCCGAACAAAGGAACAAGAAAGGTAGGCCACGGTCTGAATTCAAATTACGCATCGGTCGAAGTGGGTCACTTAGCTTTGGATTCACCGGAGAGAGAGAGAGAGAGAGAGAGAGAGAGAGAGAGAGAGAGATTACCTGTTGTGGAGGCAGAGACGAAGGAAGGAGGCCACTGCACCTTGCAAACCCTACGAAGAACTCCCAACGGAGAGAGAACTTTGCTTTTCAGTTTTGCAGCGCGATAGTAGCATTTATTTTTTTCCTTCCCAAGTGCATGGTCCTTGAGCTATTCCTTGAACCTTTAATTTATTTAATATAATATTTAAAATTTTAATATATTTTTAATTTAGTTTATAAATTATACGAAAATATTTAATATTATTTTTTCATTAATTTAAATTTCGGGACAACATTTGCTACACAAATTAAATTAAAACGTGTATTAAAAGTTCAAGAGTCACATTGAATAATTTAAAAGTTTAGGAAGGATATTGTATATTAAGATAAACTTCATGGATCACATTACATATTAGAATAAAATTTAAGAACTATTTATGTTATTTTTTCAATTATTTATCAAGACTAGATCTACGTTGTCAATATTCCTGAATTTGACCGGTTATTACCTCTTTGACAATAGTCATGCACTTTTACATCTTCCTCTTGATTGTTTTGAAATAATTGTTGACATTTTGTGTAACTTTTATGCCCCACAAGTTAAAAGATCGTTAAAGTTCTATTGAAAATTAAACCATTAATGATATAACCCATTATTAAATGAAATACTAGCTATAATATTTTTCATTCACTAAGATGGCTATTAAAAAAATTCATGTAATTGAAAAATTACCATTAAATTAACAACAAAATACAGAAAAAAGTGTATTCTAGTTTTAGTATGACCTACCTATACCTTAAGTAACTTTATTCTGCTTTACAAAATAAAATAATTAAAAGTAATATAACTTATTATAATGTAACTTTAAAAAGTTAATTTAAATAATCCTATTTAATTTGGCACAAATTTGAACAAAAAAAAAGCAAACTAACTAGATCCAATTTGATCGCGTACGCACCTCTCAAATTTCTCATGTATCGAATTGATCTCCACGTGTTCATCACCTGACTTACTAGATCCATCATCGATCGATGACTTGATCTTAACTACTTCGCCATTATTCATTTCTGCCTTGCCTCGAGCAATCGAGACTTGTGATTTCTTTTTCATCTTCTAAACCTCCTTTGAGATATTTTGCAGTCCTCACCGCTCACTACAAAAATGCCATAAATTAAATTCATTTAATTTAAAAAATAAACTAATATATAAAGTGAAAAGAGTAAACTACTTTATATTTAGTTTTACACTTTGGAGGGCTGAACTATTTCATTATTTACGTTTGAATTTATAATGGAAAGAACAAAAATGTGTTGAAAGTAAATTTGTATGAATTCATTTTTTAGCTAGTTGAAATTGAATTTAAAACTTTTATTATTCTAAGCATGACATTATTTGTATTCAACAAAATAAAATTAATATTGAAAGTTTATCAAGAAAGAAGTATTCACTAACAAAGACAATAATAATGATAATTTATGGAGATAAACAACGGTAAGACTTTTTTTCTTGATATATCTACAATATTAATTTTTGGAGATAAAATTATCAACATAATTGCGCACCAAGCTCAAACTTATATTAACCATAACAAAGTATAAATTTTCGTGAATTCCACGGTTAACTTCTTTGATAAATTTTCATTATCAGCTTGTTATCAACTCCTTTTCTGAATGAAAACCTAATAGTTAAATTAAAATTTTATTTCATTGAAAAGGTATAATATTAGTGACTTAAATTTTAAATTCTACTTTAAATATCGATCAAATATATTCATATAAATTTAGGGTGGGGGTTTTTCCATCTTTTATGTGATTCCTCTCCTTTTTTACTTAATAGACAAATCGGCCTTAATGGTTTCCATTTTTGCACAATTTTTGTATTTGCCTCTTATGTTTTTCCATCAAATTCAAATGTATTGCTATTTAGAAAATAAAAAGTAGTCCCTTTTTTCTCATTGCCCTCATAATAGTGCATCTATTCTTCGTCCTTTTTATGTCGAAAGTTCACTTTCTTAATGAATTTTTTGTTTTCTAAATTTTATTAATATGAAATAAAACCTAGTCTCTTCATTTACGATATCAAAGAATTAATATTTTTTTCCTTTCTATTGGTGAGAAACTTTTATTAATAGCATGCAAGAGTATCTAGTAATACAATAAAAACATTGAAGTGAAAAAGTTATGCATATTGAGGCATCTTGATATATTTTTCGTAAACACTTCACAAATGATATGAATTTTTCTCAATTTAAAATTGAATGAAAATTTTCATTGAAACTTAAAACATAAAAAAATTATTAATTGTAAAGCTTTGATTTAAGTTAAATTTCATCTTTTAAAGTTTCTCGTTGGGGAATGTAATTGTGGTTTTGTTTTGTAAAATCTTTAAAGAGGTTTTTCTTTTCATCCAACCATCCTAGTTTATGTGTATTTAAAGACAACTGATAAAAAAGAGTTTGATGGTGATATGCCCAACAAAAATAACATGTGACCGTGTTAAAAGTTGTTAATGTTAGAATTTTCTACATCTTCATTTCATAATTAATCAAAAAATTTACTTGACAACATAGTAAAGAAGTAGGTTTCTTGGCAATCAAATCCTATATAGAAATTTAAAAAAATTAAAAAAAGAAGGAAAGTGTATAAATTTGGGGTCATTATTTAAAATTGCAATTGACTGTTGAGGGTAAATTTACATCTTTAGTGAAAATGGTGTGGACATGGTTTCAATATATATAAAGAAGGGAATTATATAGAAGGTCAACTAATCTATTCGTTTTCGTTTATTAGAAAGGAAACTGGGAAATTGTATTAAAATGAGTAGAGTTATGATAAAGTAAGAATATCTTAATTGATATTCTAAGTACTCAAAATATCCAATATAGAGAGAAAATAGATATAGTATTTCGGATATGTCTCTAGATCTGGCAACAGAATAAATATATTCTAATATAAAAGTGCAGATCTCTACACAGAAGATTATTAAATAAATAAAATTAAATAAAAGCGCGAGCATTAAGAATAATAAAAAGACCGTAAGCAATATAAAGAATGACGAGAAGGATAATAAGAAATTCTAGACCAACCATGAATGTGGTATATCTAGGCAAGAGTAACAAGTAAAAAGATAAAGATATACGTTAATTGCAGAATATTAAAGTGCAGACCATCCACAGGCGGTTAGACCAGCCGTTTGTGGGGTACGTGAATATAAATGCGGGAAAGGAAATATAAATGACTGGTAAATAAATATTATTGAAAGATTACAACAGTTACAACAGCGGTATCGAAATATTACACAAAGGAAATATTGGAGTACAAGTGCAGAATAAAGAAAATTTCTTTGATAGAAATTCTCACGTTGCTCAGACTATTTGTAGTCTAGAATGACAAGATTTTCTACACAATGAGAGCTAGAAAGGAAAAGATCTTGAATGGGTTGAACAAGATCTTTACAGGGATAAGAAACTTACTGGATATGGAAAGGTTATAGAAAAGGTTGTGAGATTTAAAATCTCTTATTCCTTCGGAGAAGGTTTGGAGAGAAACTGGAGAGGTTTGAAAGAAAGGGTTCAGAATGGTTCTGAAAGTATGTCGTGCCCTCTCTAGTGAATGAGATTCTCCTTTTATAAGCAAGTGAGGTTCCTGTAGAAAATTATTCACGGGTAATACTGTAGCAAACAGTATTAAGTGCACAGTATTATAGTGAACAGTATTCTGACAGGTTTAGAAAGGATGAAAATAGCACATGGATTCTTTTGGCGTAATGACTTATATGTCTTCCACCAACAGACTTCCTTCTTTGTAGGAATGATGAGAATATTGACGATGGCTAAAGTCTTTTGTCTTTTCATCAATTCTTCAGCCGCTCCATGATGATATTGAAAATGGCTAGAGTTTTTTGTCCTTTTGTCAATGGTTTGGACAAATCTTCAGCCGTTTCATTTTCTTCCTCTTAGTCTGCTACGTCTCCCCATGGAATTCTTGGAAGAATCCCGTAGCAATCATCTTCATTAGAATTCCCACTATGATGAGAGCGGGAACTCTCTGAGTCTTCTAATTCAGAAAGAGCTTGTTTCAGCATTCCTGCCAATTGTTGGTGTGATTGTGCAGAGGCCAATTTAGAAAGAACAAATCCTCTGTCATGAAGAAGTGGAGTAGTTTCTCCAAGAGGAGGACAAGAAGGGATTGATCGTTTTGCCAGAAATTGATCAATAGCTTTTATGGATATTCTATCAAAAAATTTAAAGCCGTCCCACCATTTAACCTTGAATCATCTGATTAAAATAGGGATGCTATTCCTGACATCTTTTTTGTAATCAAAATTCCAACCAAGTACCCAGGAAATTCCAAAGAAGTAGAAAAAGTGTAGGAGCTTGGGGAATTTTTGCTCATGAGGAGCAAGATGATGAAATCTCTCAAGAAAGTGTGGGTAGCTGGATTGGATTCTAGGATGAAGAATTTCTTCAATAGGTCCAAGTTGATCCCACCATTGGAAGAACCAATAAGGAACTTCTGTTATCTTGAGATTTTCAAAGTAGAAAAGCCATGTATAGGTATGGTTTGGATTTTGTCTCCAGAAAGTACTCCACCAGGCTTGCTTATAGTCAAAATAGTTATATGCTATCCTGTATGGGAGTGAATCAGACATTTTTACATTGAATTTCCTCACAGACGAAGGGTTTGGTTTCCATTCACGTGGGTGGATGACCTTGTGAAGGATGGCTTTTGAGTAATTTATGTGTCCTTTATCTGCGAAATGTTTAATGGTGACAGATTCTGTCTCTATTAAAATTCTTTCATAAAATTCAATGTTTTTATAGATATCATGAGGGGGGAAAAGAAAACTTTCTGAAAACATATTTTTAGCAAATTCAATGGGGTTTTCATTATAAAATCCTTCTTCAATTTGACATAAACTTTGAAAATTTGTTTTAAGGAAAAATTTTGATTTTGGAGGGGTTGTCTCTGTTGACTGAATAACCACCTCACTAGAAATTCTTTTTCTCAATTGCTTTTGGGTAGCAATAGGGGAAGGATCAGGACTTACCATTGTTGTGGATGGTTGTGATGGACTATTGAAAGCTTGTTGAAGAAGTTGTAGAGCTTCTTCTGGAGAAATATTGGAAATATCAAAAGAGGGCCTTAATGATAATTCAAGGTTTGGTTTGGCCTGTTCAGAAATGGTGGTAATATTTAAAGATGGGTTGGATGGTGACTGCGTAGTTGCCTGCAGCCATGTTTTTATGTTGCTGAGGCCAGGGGATCTTCTTTCTGAGGGTGGTTCAACAATTTCTTTGCCTTTGTCTCTCCTGGTTGGTTTGTTGGGAGGTTTCGGAGGTATTTTCCCTGTAAAAATTCTCGTGTGAGAAAATCAGGAAGAGAATTTGAAAAACCATTTATGAATTCGATATCGAAATCAAAAACAGATAAAATGGCTTGCCATCTAGCAAAAATTTGCTTAGATGCAATATTTTGAACATCTTTTTGCAAAACATTTTTTGCAGATTTGCAGTCAATTTTTAATAAAAATTTTTGATTTAAAAGATCTCCTTCAAATTTAGAAATAGAAAGTACAATAGCAAGTATTTCTTTCTTAATGGTGGAGTAATTCTTTTGACAATCATTCCAATGTTTGGAGACAAACTGAACAATTTGTTCTTTGTTGTCTTTGGATTGTTTAAGAATTCCCCCATAACCAGTATCAGAAGCATCAGTTTCAACAATTTTAAAGGCATGAGGATCAGCGAGATGTAGGCAAGGAATTTCCTTGACAGTTCGCTTGATTTGCCTTACAATATCTGTATGAACCTGAGTCCATGGTGGAGGATCTTTTTTTAGCCTTTGATGGAGTAGTTTACAGACTATGTTAATGCGGGGAAAGAAATCAATATTGTAATTCAAACTTCCAAGAAATCTTTGCAATTGATTTTTGTCTCTAATTTCATCAGGAAATTTTTCTGAAAATATTATTGATCTTTCAATGGGTATGATAGTCCCTTGATGGATATAATGTCCTAGAAAACGAATTTTGGTTTTAAAAAGAGATATTTTAATAGGTGAGACTACTAAACCGTTTTTTTTTATAATATGAATAAAATGATTGATGTGTTTAAAATGCTTGTCTATTGATGTAGAAAATATTAAAACATCATTAATATAAATAATAATATAATCAAAGCAGTGATTAAAAATTTCATTCATAATTCTTTGAAATTCAGAAAGGGCATTTTTTAATCCAAAAGGCATGACATTCCATTCATATTGGCCAAAAGGAACAGTAAAAGCTGTTTTGTATCGATCCTTTTCGCTAATTTGAATTTGCCAGAAACCTGACTTCATATCAAATTTTGAAAAGATTCTTGCATCATAAAGTCTATTTAATAAATCCTTCTTATTAGGAATCGGATACCTAATCCATTTTAAAGCTGTATTTAAAGGTTTATAATTTATAACTAACCTTGGAACTCCTCTTTCTAGTTCAGCATTTTTGTTGACATAGAAAGCAGAGCAACTCCAAGGAGATTGACTTTTCCTAATAAGCTTTTTCTTAAGAAGTTCTTGTATTTCTTTTTTGCAGAAATTTAAAACTTCATGGTTCATTTGAGAAGGTCTGACTTTAGTAGGAATGTTTTTCTTAGAAAATTCCGGTTCGTAAGGTAAGTCAACTATATGGCTCTTACGAGACCAAAAGGCATTAGGAATATTAGAACATATGAAATTTTTTATTTGGTTCTCAAGACTAGAAATCCTTTTTTGAAGACTTGCTTTGGAAAGGTTTTTATCAACATTTTGTATTCAAGGTCTTCTTTAAGAAATTGAAGATGAGTTTCTTTGTCTTGGATCATACAATTGATTTCAGAAATTGAATGTCCTTGAAGAGTATTCAAATTTCTGGTTTGAGGTTTTGAAATGAAATTAAAACAGATTTTCTTGCCTAAGGTTTCAGTTTCAATTCCTTTTTCAGAAACTTTGAAGGGCTGTAGCAAATTTATGAACGGTGACCCTAAAATAACATTTTGTTTGATATTTTTAACAAGAAGAAAAGGAGTTTTGAAAGAAATTTGGTCTTTCACGATTTCAGCTTCAGGGATTTTATAATTAATAATCAGTTTATCCCCAGATGCCGATTTGAGGGATTGGGAAGTTTTCTCAAAATATTTGGTTGGTATAAGACCTTCTTTTATGCAATTAAGGTCTGCACCAGTATCAAAGAGGGCTGTTGTTTCCAAAATAATTTCATTTTGGATTTTAATAGAAACATTGATAATCCATTTTCTGGTTGTTATTTCGGAAAGCATTAAAAGGAAGTTTGTATCGGAAGAGGAAGGAAGTTGAGGAATATCATTTTCTTCAGGATCTTCATCTTCTTGTTTTCCTTTTAAAATTTTTGACTTAATATCTAAAATGTTCTTTTGCATAGAAATTTGGGCTGCTTTAAGCTCTTGTATTTCTTGCTTTTGTTTATAAATTTCTTGAGAAAGGTCACTTATAGAAATTGGTTTGGAAACTGATTTTTTAGTTTTACTAAGGATAGTAGAAATATTATAAGGATTATCAGATTGGACAGTAGGTTTTGGTTTTTGAAAATTATTCAAATATTTTATTTTTGTTTCAAGATCAGAAATCTGGTCAAAGGTTTGCAAAAGAATTTCTTCTTCTTTTGTTAAAACATTTATTTCAAAATCATTTGAATATTCTTCTTCACTTTCTATAGTTGATGAAGAAGAGGTTTCTAAATCACAAATTTGTATTCCTTCTTCAAAATCAGATTCTTCGGAAGAACTATCAACTTCAATCATTAATTGATTAAGCTGATTAATAGTTTTTTCGTCTAAATCTAATTCATTAACCTTTTTTGCTAATTTTGCAAAATCGAGAAGTGTGGCCTTTCTTGCCACAGTTATAGCAAGTAACATTTTTAAAACTTTCCTTTTGGGTTTTGGGTTTTTCAGAAATATCCTTTTCCTTCTTTTTGAAAGTCCTTTAATCAAAATCCTTTTTGTAAGACTTTTTGTAAGGTTTTTTATAAAATTTTTTGTGTTCTTTTCTTTTAGAGGAACATTTTCCTGAACACTTTGATTTTTCAAAAGACTGAAAAGATGGATCATATTGGGCACAAAATTCTCCTAATCCTTTTCTAGAAAGTTTTTGTTCTTTCTTGATTTGTTTTTGGAGACGAATATTAGTGCACAATTGTGTTCCTACTTTATAAACATAAGAGGTTAATTCACCATAAGAAAGATGGTCATATGGAATTTGATTTCCATATTCTTCTCTTATCTTACTACGAACTTGTTCTCCTATGAGTTTTGGTAAACCAGCAAGAAATTTTTCTTTCCAAAAAGATTGATTGCAATCTGATCTTTGAAAGACTCTTTGCAAAAATATTTCTTTGTATTCTCAGAATTCTCCTAAAGATCTACATTTCATATTAGACAAGAGATCTTGATTTTTGTCGAGAATATGAGAAGAGTCTCTTAGGAAATGTTGGGATATGGAGAATATGAGAGTATTTACAGCATCTTGAATGTGATTTTCATTTTCATCAAGAATATTTTGGCCAAAGGGATCGAGTTTATAGGCATTTAGGATTTGAGACCTTTGTTCTTCATTCAAGTAGTTATCCCACCATCCTTTGAGTTGGCCTGTGAATCCAGTTATTAAAAGATATGCAACAGAATGATCAGAAGTATCTGGAATGGTTTTATAAGTATTTGCAAGCATAACCATTTGGGTTAAAGCATTTATAAGGTTTTGTTCAGAAATACCATCTATGTTCCATTCATAGATAGCATCAGAAGAGTATTTGTTTTGAACTTTAGAAAAGGTTTCTTCTGAGAAAATATTAGGAGGAGTAGCACGAGAATAATATAATTTTTGAGGATCCTTCCAGGTGATACGATTTATCTCTGGGAGAGATTCAGTATTAGATTTATCTAACAAATTGATTTGGTTGGAAGGTTCGACATGATCTGGGGTGTCTTTTACACTCAAATTTTGAATTGAGGGTGTATCTAAAAATATGGGATTTTTAGGAATTAAAACTGTTTTTCCTTTGAGGAGTCTTTTCCTTTCCTCTAAGGCTTTAGCAAACTCAAGACTAGGATTTTTTGAAATTTCAAAATTCTTAAAAAATGGTGGTTTCAAATCCTTTTTTGCAATCGTTATTGAAGAGGATGGAAAACTAAGTAAGATTTTCAATCCTATCAAGTTGTTTTCCTATGGTGTAAAGATGTTGATTTGAAAAATTATTTTGTTCAACAATCTTTTTGATGCCTATGCCATCTATCTCTAAGGCTGTTTTGAAAGGAGACACAATAATTTCGATTTCTCGATGATCGATTTTGATCTTTCTGAGAGGAGGATGGTTGGATTCAACGATATGACCATCATCCAATTTCCATTTATAAAACTGATCTAAATTAAAAATCTGTTTATCATTTAAAAATATATTTTCAAACCAATCAAAGAAGAATACTTCGATTTCATGCAAATGCATATAATCATAGTATTCCTTTTTGATTTCTAGAGCTTGGCTACGAAAATTAGTAAAGAACCATTCTCTGATGTGTTTATTATCATAAGAATTGAATTCATTATTCAAAAGGATTTTATTAGGTTCAAAAGCTATTTCTAAAACATTGATTTCAGGGTCTTCCATTTCGGAAGGAGTGGGATCAGGGAATTCAGGGATATGATGATAAACTGGCCTGGAAATTCCTGACCTATTATCTACTTCACTGATATTAGGAAAAGGAGGAGCACTTGCGGATGCTTCCTCAGGATTATTAGGAGGGATATTCAGAGGAACATTTGGAGTAATATCTACTGACCTTCGAGAAGGAGTAAAATGCCATGAAGGAATAGATATGATATCACAAGAGTTTCTAGGAATATCTATTGATCTTCTATCAAATTGGATAGTTACTCTTCCTTCGGGGTGTTGGATAATATTGGTAGGATCAGAATTTTGAACTATTGATTGAGGAATTCGGTTTTCTAATTCCCATTGGTCTGGGAGAGTTATCTGATTCCAAGGAATGGTCCTGGGAATTGTAACATTTGCTTTAGAAATGTCTGTTTGTAAAAGAAGGGTTTCTCTATTGGAATTTAATTTAAAAGCTTTGCTACCAAAAGCAGAATTCATTATTTTGTAATAAACTCTATAAATGAGAGCTATGGGAATAGATCCTTTAGCTATAAAATAATTATGGGTTTTTATTTGAAGAGTGAGAGATTTTAGAATATTTTTATCTTTGAGAGAAACAGTGAGATTAGGATGACTATCAAAATGTATTGGTCCACTGCAAAGACTTGCTTCTACGGCTCCAAGAATGAATTCTTCGTATTTTAGAAGTCTTGCATCTCTTAGGACAAGAAGTAATGAAGTATCTAATCCTTCTTTGGTAAGAGGTTTTGCTCCTACCTGAACTAGACCTATATGCATATAATTCCATTTCTGGGAATGTTTCTTTATGGAATCTTTATTCAAAAGTTGAATTGAAGCAAAAGAATTAAAAAGAGGTACATCACGTTCTTTAGTAACAATGACATAGTCATTATACCCAAAGAACCTGAACTTAGAGTGTTCATAAATTTTGTCACGCTCCGCACTTCTTGGTGCGCCACATCCCTCGCAGAGGTCGATTTGCGTATGCGACGTCCCAGGATGCGTCGCCGACCCAACACCCAATACAGGGATATACAGCACATGCGGAAGCAATTAAAACCACCCATACATATATGAATACATAACCAAGGGCAACCACAGAATTTAACACTTGCACTGGTATTGAAAATTAAATACAATATCCAAGTACAACCCGAATGCCAAAAATCAAAAGCGGGTCAAGGCCACTACTGACAAAAAGGGGTAAGTGGCTCGGGGTTCAGGTACTACAACTAGTCGGGGGCTCCTCCCAAAAATGCATCGGGACACCTGTCATCCTCAAGGCCGGGGATCTGAAAAGTCGGTTTTACAACAACCGTGAGAATAAATCTCAGCGAGTAATTCCCTAAGCCTAAACTAGGCTAACATGCACCTCATGACAAGTACTAAACAGCACAACATACACACAAAACTGACTCAGGCCCTCGGGCCTAAATCTAATCCCATTAGACCCTGCAGGTTAGGCATATCCATATATAGTAATCACAGTACTTAAGTGGCACTCATATTCACACATATGCCAATCACACGCTTATGCACTGATTCTCACATTCTTGCATGCCAGTCAATGTATGTTCATGTATGCAAATGTCATGGACTTGACACGTGCAATTCCTGGCCCACTGGCCCACACTGACACATTGGCACACTGGCACACTGCCCAAATTATTATTATCACGACTCGAGTCATCAATTTTTCACGGCCCGGTGCGTCTAGCTTGTTTCAAAGTGCATGAGGCGCAGCAACCGATCTGGCCTAGTGTCTCTAGCCTGCTTCAAAGTGCATGAGGCGCAACACTGATATCCTTGCGAACCAGAGCCTGCTTCAAAGTGCATGAGGATGGTCGCCTTCCGGATGTACCGGGCATCGTCCTGCTCCAAAGTGCATGAGGACGGTATCGACCCGAAGGTCACGACCGGTAGGTCCTCAGGTGATCACACAACTCATTATTATCTGGACCCCGCGTTAAATGCATCAGGGCAATTTAGGTGATCACAATGCACATGTCACTCGGGCACACTTATAAATGCAAATGCCGTGCCAATGCTTGAGATGTGCACCCATGGCCATAAAGTTCACACTTGGGCATCCACATGCGCGAATTACGATGCAACATACTCAATTTGTACCGCGCATATTCAAATTCATAAATTAACGTGCCCAAATCAAACAATCAATTTAAGTCAGCCATAGCATCAAATCAAAACACCGTCTATGCACAAATTCACAAAACCAGGTCAACAAGCATTCACACATTCGAGGCCCACCAAACTAATCCATTTCTAGTCCCGCTAGACACGCGACAGGACACCATCAAATTAACCACACTCGAGGCTCAATTAGCCAGTCAATTACACCAATCGACCAATCCCAGTAATTGCACAATTAAACCTCAAAATAATCGCGCCTTGCCCAAATCAAATCCAATCCAATCCAATCGTGACCAGTCGCTAAACCACAAATTCTAGGCCAATAAGTGTCATCAAATTACTCCATCATACTCCCCAAATATTATTCTGATTGACCACCACAAAATCAAAATATGGCGCGCACAATAATCCACGTATCGAACCCGAACTTTCCCGAACTCGGGTCGATTTAATCCAAATTGTCCAGCCCACTTATCGCGCCATTCGGGCCATTAATCCTCCATTAATTAATCAGAATAATCCACCAAATCGACCACAATCAAAGTCCCTAATCAATTCCACAATTTAACCCCTAAATTAACCTCTAAATAACCCTAATTAACCCCTAAACCAGTCTAGAAATGTAAATTATCCTAATTAGGGTTTAGGGTTGTACTCACCGGGTGTCCTACGCTTAAAACGGGCCGGACGAACCAAATCGGGCTTGGGTGAACAGTAACCGGCGTGAACAGTGTCACCGCAACAGTGCCTCGCCGGAACAGTGACGCCGGCGATGAACAGTGACCGGCCGGAAAAACGCACAGTGACGGAAACGGTTAGGGCGCGGGCTCGTGGGCGGCTCAGCGAGTCTGGGCGGCGGGCTGATCGGCCGGGGCGACGACCGGCGACGACGACGACTCCGGCGGCGGCTCCGGCGCTCCGGCGAAGGCCTCCCACGGCTGAACGGGGGAAAGAGAGAGAGAGAGGGACCGGGAGAGGGAGAGTGAGGTGGGGAGAGACAGAGGGGCTGAGGGGAGGGACGGACCGGCGGTGGCTGGCCGGGCGAGCTGGCCGGAGCGGCCGGCCGAGCGGCGGAGCGCCGGTGAGGGGCGGCCGCGGCGGCGAGCGTGCTGCTCGCGTGAACAGGGAGAGGGAGGGAGCAGACGGGGCGGCGGTCAGGCTGAGGCGGAGGGCGGCGGCCTGTCTGCTCGCGGTGTGGCGGCCAGGCGCGGCCGGGGGCAGCGACGGGCGGCGAGCCGCGGCGGCGAGCTCGCGGCCGCGCGTACGCCTCGCTGCTGCGCGCACTCCTCGCGGGCAGGCCGGCGACGGCGACGGTCGGCGCGGCTAGGGCGACGGCGGCGACGGCGAGCAGCGGCGGCGGTGGGCGGAGCTGGACGGGCGGCCGACTGGGCGGGCAGGAAACAAAGCAGAAGCAGAAGCAAGGGGCGTCGGGGGGAAAGAGGGAAGGAAGAAGGAGAAGAGAGAGAGAAGAAGAGAAAGAAGAGAGAGGGAGAGGAGAGAGAGAGAGTTGACGGGGGCAGGTGGGGGAGGGACAGACGGGGACGTGACTGGTCTGGGGGAGGGGGCGCGTTCCCGAGAGAGAGAGAGAGAGAGAGAAATTTTTTTTTTAAAGAAAATTTAAACTGATTCAAATATTAAACGCACACCGAGAGTCCGAATTCGAAACCGAAAATTGCCTACTAATCCCGAGTGAGCCTCGCAACTAAAAAGGGACAAAGGTCAAATTAATTTGACCAAATTTTTACGAGGGGCCTACTAGTCCAAATTCGTACCCGATCCAAAATTTCACTTTGTCACTTATCCTGATAATTTCGACGTTGGCCACAATAATATCGACACCGTCCAATTTATTTCGTCCCGAAACACCCGAAAATCGACTGCCAAGTTCAGGGTCTAAATAACGACGAAAACTCGATCGAGTGCGATTCTAGTGAAATCTCTAATTTAAAATAATAACCGGGAGTGATCAGTTCCCGGGCAAGATTTTACCATAAGCGCACTGACAAATTATGCGTTTTATAAACCCCAAAATGGACCAAAAATCCGGAATGTTACAATTCTTCCCCCCTTACAAAAATTTCGTCCTCGAAATTTACAATCCCAACCCGACTACTCAAACAAATGGGGGTATTGGTGTCGCATCACTTCCTCGCTTTCCCATGTGGCACCTTCCGTCTCGTGATGTTCCCAAATGACCTTGACCAACGGAATCGTCTTGCTTCTCAGCACTTGCTCCTTTCTATCCTCGATTCGCACCGGCTTTTCCACGTATGATACTCTGTCGTCCACGTCAATTACCTCATGATTCAGTACGTGGGTCGAATCCGGTTCGTACTTCCTCAACATCGACACGTGGAAGACGTTATGAACCTGTGACAAATTCGGCGGCAAGGCTAGACGATATGTTAACGTTCCAATCCTTTCCAAAATCTCAAACGGTCCTATATACCTCGGACTCAGTTTTCCTTTCTTACCAAACCGGGACAGTTCTCTCATTGGCGAGATCTTGAGAAATACATGATCGCCAACTTGAAACTCCAACGGTCTACGTCTTCGGTCCGCGTAACTTTTCTGACGACTCTGGGCTGTTCTTAATCTTTCCCGGATAATTTTTACCGTTTCCACCGACTGTTGAACCAATTCTGGACCCGTTATACTTCTCTCTCCTACCTCATCCCAGCACAACGGCGTTCTGCAAGCCCTGCCATATAATGCTTCAAATGGCGCCATTCTGATACTCTGCTGAAAGCTGTTATTGTAGGCAAATTCTACCAAATGCAACTGTTCTTCCCACTTGCCCTGAAAATCCAGCACACACGCTCTCAGCATGTCTTCCAAAGTCTGAATAGTCCTTTCAGACTGGCCATCCGTCTGAGGATGATAGGCCGTACTGAATTGTAACTTAGTCCCCATGGCCGATTGCAGACTTTTCCAAAAATTTGCAGTAAATCTGGGATCACGGTCCGAAGTAATTGATACTGGCACTCCATGAAGACGAACTATCTGTCGTACGTATAATTCTGCTAACCTTTCTAGCTCGAAGTCCTTTCGCACTGCCAGGAAGTGCGCTGACTTAGTCAGTCTGTCTACTATTACCCAAATGGAGTCGTGTCCCCTCTGACTCCTTGGCAGTCCCGTTACAAAGTCCATTGTAATGTGTTCCCATTTCCATTCCGGGATTTCCAACGGTTGTAACATCCCACCAGGCTTGCAGTGTTGTGCCTTCACCTGTTGGCACGTCAAACACTTGGCCACATGCTTGGCCACGTCCACTTTCATTCCATTCCACCAATAGTGCTGTCGAAGATTCTGGTACATCTTAATGCTGCCCGGGTGGATACTGTAATTGCTCCTGTGAGCTTCTGACAAAATCTCTTCCTTGAGCCCCAAATCATCAGGCACGCACAATCGTCCTCGAAACCTGAGAATTCCATCCTCGGACACCTGAAAGTCCGGCTTCCTCTTAGTGTTATCCATACTCAAAATTTTCTGAATCTCAAGGTCCGTAGACTGCAACGCCTTGATCTTGGCTTGCACTTCCGGCTCGATCCTCAATGTCGCCATCAGACCGGAGAGGTGTCCTACCTCAAACTTAAATTCTGAGTCTCGTGCTCTCTCTAGTAAAGTCCACTCTTTAACCACTAAATGCACGATGCTCGATTTCCTGCTCAAGGCATCCGCTACCCGGTTGGCCTTTCCGGGGTGATACAATATGTCGCAATCGTAGTCCTTCAACAGTTCCATCCAACGCCTCTGTCTCATATTCAGTTCTTTCTGCGAAAACAAGTACTTGAGGCTCTGATGGTCCGTATAGATCTGGAATCTTTATCCACATAAGTAATGCCTCCAAATTTTGAGTGCGAAAATAATTGCTGCCAATTCCAAATCGTGGGTCGGGTAGTTCATTTCATGAGGTCTTAGTTGCCGCGATGCATAAGCAACCACTCTTCCATGTTGCATTAGCACGCATCCCAATCCTCTAAGCGAAGCGTCGCTATAAATCTCATACCCGCCCGGTCCCGAAGGAATCGTCAATACTGGCGCTATTGTCAATCTCTGTTTCAGCTCCTGAAAACTCTCTTCGCACTTTTCAGTCCATTCAAACTTGGTTTCCTTCTTCAGCAACTTCGTCAACGGTGTGGCTATCGCTGAAAATCTTTCCACAAACCTCCGATAATAGCCTGCCAGTCCTAGAAAGCTTCGAACCTCAGTAACTGTTGTCGGTCTCGGCCAGTCCATTACTGCTTCAATCTTTGCCGGGTCCACGGAGATTCCTTCTCCGGATATTATATGCCCAAGAAATGCTACTCAGTTCAGCCAAAACTCGCACTTGCTAAATTTAGCATACAGTGCGTGCTCTCTTAGCGTTTGCAGAACCTTTTCCAAGTGCACCTCGTGTTCCTCGAAACTCTTCGAATATACTAAAATATCGTCGATGAAAACGATGACAAACTGGTCCAAGAATTCCTTGAATACCCGGTTCATTAGGTCCATAAAAACAGCAGGGGCATTAGTCAATCCAAAAGGCATCACTGTGAACTCATAATGCCCATATCTAGTCCTGAATGCTGTCTTTGGAATATCCTCCTTTTGGATCCTTAACTGGTGATACCCTGTCCTCAAGTCAATCTTAGAAAACACCGATGCTCCTTGTAACTGGTCGAACAGGTCGTCAATCCTTGGGAGAGGATACTTATTCTTGACCGTCACTTGATTTAGCTGCCGGTAGTCGATACACAACCTTAGCGATCCATCCTTCTTTCTGACGAATAATACCGGCGCTCCCCATGGAGACGCACTCGGTCGGATAAAACCTTTGTCCAGTAGTTCCTGCATCTGGACCTTCAATTCCTTCAATTCCGACAATGACATCCTGTAGGGCGGCTTCGAGATTGGCTCAGTCCCAGGGGCCAACTCGATAACGAATTCTACTTCCCTTTCTGGTGGCAATCCCGGCAATTCCTGAGGAAAGACATCGGGAAAATTGCACACCACTGGTATATCCTCAAGCCGCACTTCACCTGCTGACGGATCAACCACGCTGGCTAAATAACCCTGACAGCCCTCGTCCAACAATTTAGTTGCTTCCACTGACGAAACCCAAGGGATCGAGGTTCCTCCTCGACTCCCTACAAATTCAAATCTAGGATGTCCAGCCGGGCTAAACTGGATCACCCTGGTACTACAGTCCATTACGGCATTCTGCTTAACTAACCAGTCCATGCCCACAATCAAATCAAAATCATACATCGGCAACACAGCTAGGTCTATCCTGCTCTCTACACCACCAATCACTATCTCACAATTCGGGCATCCTAGCGATATGCATATCTTATCCTTCAATGGCGTAGTCACACACAATTGCACTTCTAACATAACAGGCTTTAATCCAGTCAAATCAACAAACTGAGCAGATATAAACGAATGTGATGCTCCCGGGTCGAATAATGCATACGCTATATGATGGCACAGAGAGACCATACCTGTGACCACCCCGGGCGCATTTTCCACTTCTCTTCGCGCCATTGCATACACCCGTCCTTGTGCCGGCGGTCTGCCCATGATAGCTGGCGGGGCACTCCCAGGCTGGTTCCCAATTCGAGGTTGTTGTAGTATCGGGGCTCTCGCGGGGTGTTGTTGGGGGCAATTCTTGATCTGATGATCCATACTCCCACACTTGAAGCAAGCCCCAAATCTGTTTTGCTGAAAGTTCGGCTTCTCGATGTTCCTTCTAATCGGTGGGACAAATCGCCTGTTTCCCGCCATCGGTTTCTTCCCAAGACGGCGGTTGTCCTTAGCCGGGGCGAACCGCGATCCAGATGCGGCCGCTCTATCCACTTGTTCCCGCTCAATAGCCTGAGCTCTCTCATACAGTTCTTCATAAGTTTTCAGATTCACTGGTATCAGCTGTCCGCGAATGTCCGCCTTCAGTCCATCCCGGAATCTTCGCGCCTTATCCTCTGGGTGTTCCACCATCCTTTGCGCGAACCTTGACAACCTAGCAAACTCCGCCTCGTACTGATCCACGGTCATTGACCCTTGACGGAGTCTCATGAATTCTGCCAGCTTCCTTTCTCTGGCGCTTTCAGAAAAGAACTTTCCTAGGAATCTCTCAGAAAATACGGCCCAAGTCTGGGCGGTCCCTTCGGGAAATACCCGTCCTTTGGTGGCCCTCCACCAATCATTGGCGTTGTCCTGCAGCTGATATACCACCAACGTCACCTTTTCAGTCTCGGTGCACCCCAGCACTTCGAAGGCCTTCTCCAGTTCCTCGATCCAACGGGGTGCAGCCTCAGGATCACCTTGGCCGTTGAACTTCGGCGGCTTCAACTTCAGGAACTGCTCTACCAGCTTCGACATTGGCCTAATCACATTCACCGGTCCCGGGATTGGATTCTCCGCATTTCCCTGATTTCCATTGTTTCCATTGTTCCCGTTATTCCCGTTATTCCCATTAGCCCCATTAGCAGCAGCGATGGCGGCCTCAACAGCAGCAGCGATAGTGGCATCTCTCTCCTGAGCCAATCTACCTCCCAGAATTCCAGCTTCCTCGAGGGCTCTTAGGATTCCATCAACCCTCGGATCCTCGGCCACTCTCACTTGTGGTTCAACACGATCCGGCTCAGGACCTCGACCTCTACCCCTTCTACGGCATCGACCTCTACCTCGTCCTGGGTTACTCGTCTCTCCAACTTGCATGTCCATTCTCCTGCTATAATTCCCACATCGGGATTAGAGACCTAACCTAAGCTAAACCGGTCTAAGGTCCTAGGCAGGGAGCTTAACGCTACAACAATCAACCACTCAGCATGCGATTAAGCATAAACAGCACAGGACTTCAGTCACAGAACACGTGTACTAACCTCGAGTCCCGACGCACCTGCACTTCACGGGTCAAATAACGCAGTCAATCAATCAAGACACAGATAGTCAGGAGGTACACTTAGCACACGAGGTCACCCTACTGGCTACCCAAGGTCATCGCTCCTTATTACTCCAGGTTTCGACCTAATTGGATCGAGCTGACCTTGCTCTAATACCAAATCAAACGGGGATGTCACGCCCCGCACTTCTTGGTGCGCCACATCCCTCGCAGAGGTCGATTTGCGTATGCGACGTCCCAGGACGCGTCGCCGACCCAACACCCAATACAGAGATATACAGCACATGCGGAAGCAATTAAAACCACCCGTACATATATGAATACATAACCAAGGGCAACCACAGAATTTAACACTTGCACTGGTATTGAAAATTAAATACAATATCCAAGTACAACCCGAACGCCAAAAATCAAAAGCGGGTCAAGGCCACTACTGACAAAAAGGGGTAAGTGGCTCGGGGTTCAGGTACTACAACTAGTCGGGGGCTCCTCCCAAAAATACATCGGGACACCTGTCATCCTCAAGGCCGGGGATCTGAAAAGTCGGTTTTACAACAACCGTGAGAATAAATCTCAGCGAGTAATTCCCTAAGCCTAAACTAGGCTAACATGCACCTCATGACAAGTACTAAACAGCACAACATACACACAAAACTGACTCAGGCCCTCGGGCCTAAATCTAATCCCATTAGACCCTGCAGGTTAGGCATATCCATATATAGTAATCACAGTACTTAAGTGGCACTCATATTCACACATATGCCAATCACACGCTTATGCACTGATTCTCACATTCTTGCATGCCAGTCAATGTATGTTCATGTATGCAAATGTCATGGACTTGACACGTGCAATTCCTGGCCCACTGGCCCACACTGACACATTGGCACACTGGCACACTGCCCAAATTATTATTATCACGACTCGAGTCATCAATTTTTCACGGCCCGGTGCGTCTAGCCTGCTTCAAAGTGCATGAGGCGCAGCAACCGATCTGGCCCAGTGTCTCTAGCCTGCTTCAAAGTGCATGAGGCGCAACACTGATCTCCTTGCGAACCAGAGCCTGCTTCAAAGTGCATGAGGATGGTCGCCTTCCGGATGTACCGGGCATCGTCCTGCTCCAAAGTGCATGAGGACGGTATCGACCCGAAGGTCACGACCCGTAGGTCCTTAGGTGATCACACAACTCATTATTATCTGGACCTCGCGTTAAACGCATCAGGGCAATTTAGGTGATTACAATGCACATGTCACTCGGGCACACTTATAAATGCAAATGCCGTGCCAATGCTTGAGATGTGCACCCATGGCCATAAAGTTCACACTTGGGCATCCACATGCGCGAATTACGATGCAACATACTCAATTTGTACCGCGCATATTCAAATTCATAAATTAACGTGCCCAAATCAAACAATCAATTTAAGTCAGCCATAGCATCAAATCAGCACACCATCCATGCACAAATTCACAAAACCAGGTCAACAAGCATTCGCACATTCGAGGCCCACCAAACTAATCCATTTCTAGTCCCGCTAGACACGCGACAGGACACCATCAAATTAACCACACTCGAGGCTCAATTAGCTAGTCAATTACACCAATCGACCAATCCTAGTAATTGCACAATTAAATCTCAAAATAATCGCGCCTTGCCCAAATAAAATCCAATCCAATCCAATCGTGACCAGTCGCTAAATCACAAATTCTAGGCCAATAAGTGTCATCAAATTACTCCATCATACTCCCCAAATATTATTCTGATTGACCACCACAAAATCAAAATATGGCGCGCACAATAATCCACGTATCGAACCCGAACTTTTCCGAACTCGGGTCGATTTAATCCAAATTGTCCAGCCCACTTATCGCGCCATTCGGGCTACTAATCCTCCATTAATTAATCAGAATAATCCACCAAATCGACCACAATCAAAGTCCCTAATCAATTCCACAATTTAACCCCTAAATTAACCTCTAAATAACCCTAATTAACCCCTAAACCGGTCTAGAAATGTAAATTATCCTAATTAGGGTTTAGGGTTGTACTCACCGGGTGTCCTACGCTTAAAACGGGCTGGACGAACCAAATCGGGCTTGGGTGAACAGTAACCGGCGTGAACAGTGTCGCCGGAACAGTGCCTCGCCGGAACAGTGACGCCGGCGATGAACAGTGACCGGCCGGAAAAACGCACAGTGACGGAAACGGCTAGGGCGCGGGCTCGTGGGCGGCTCAGCGAGTCTGGGCGGCGGGCTGATCGGCCGGGGCGACGACCGGCGACGACGACGACTCCGGCGGCGGCTCCGGCGCTCCGGCGAAGGCCTCCCACGGCTGAACGGGGGAAAGAGAGAGAGAGAGGGACCGGGAGAGGGAGAGTGAGGTGGGGAGAGACAGAGGGGCTGAGGGGAGGGACGGACCGGCGGTGGCTGGCCGGGCGAGCTGGCCGGAGCGGCCGGCCGAGCGGCGGAGCGCCGGTGAGGGGCGGCCGCGGCGGCGAGCGTGCTGCTCGCGTGAACAGGGAGAGGGAGGGAGCAGACGGGGCGGCGGTCAGGCTGAGGCGGAGGGCGGCGGCCTGTCTGCTCGCGGCGTGGCGGCCAGGCGCGGCCGGGGGCAGTGACGGGCGGCGAGCTCGCTGCCGCGCGTACGCCTCGCTGCTGCGCGCACGCCTCGCGGGCAGGCCGGCGACGGCGACGGTCGGCATGGCTAGGGCGACGGCGAGCGGCGGCGGCTTCGGCGGCGGTGGGCGGAGCTGGACGGGCGGCCGACTGGGCGGGCAGGAAACAAAGCAGAAGCAGAAGCAAGGGGCGTCGGGGGGAAAGAGGGAAGGAAGAAGGAGAAGAGAGAGAGAAGAAGAGAAAGAAGAGAGAGGGAGAGGAGAGAGAGAGAGTTGACGGGGGCAGGTGGGGGAGGGACAGACGGGGACGTGACTGGTCTGGGGGAGGGGGCGCGTTCCCGAGAGAGAGAGAGAGAGAGAGAGAGAGAGAGAGAGAGAGAGAGAGAGAGAGAGAGAGAGAGAAATTTTTTTTTTAAAGAAAATTTAAACTGATTCAAATATTAAACGCACACCGAGAGTCCGAATTCGAAACCGAAAATTGCCTACTAATCCCGAGTGAGCCTCGCAACTAAAAAGGGACAAAAGTCAAATTAATTTGACCAAATTTTTACGAGGGGCCTACTAGTCCAAATTCGTACCCGGTCCAAAATTTCACTTTCTCACTCATCCTGATAATTTCGACGTTGGCCACAATAATATCGACACCGTCCAATTTATTTCGTCCCGAAACACCCGAAAATCGACTACCAAGTTCAGGGTCTAAATAACGACGAAAACTCGATCGAGTGCGATTCTAGCGAAATCTCTAATTTAAAATAATAACCGGGAGTGATCAGTTCCCGGGCGAGATTTTACCATAAGCGCACTGACAAATTATGCGTTTTATAAACCCCAAAATGGACCAAAAATCCGGAATGTTACAAATTTTATCAAGTTTCACTTTCGGAATAAACCAATTTTCAATAGATTTATTGAAATCTTCTATATTAATTTCTTCCCTATTTATTGGTCCTTGATCAAAGGACATTTGTGATAAAGAACTAGAAGAAGACTCAGATCTTCTAAATAAATCCATTGCAAAAGACTACTTTGTTCTTTTCAATTGACTTCGGCGATGCTTACCAACGGACTTACTACCCCACTGGGTTTTACTGCCTGGAACACATCCAGAAATCACACGAAAAGACTACCACGAAGGAAATCGTCTTTACTGCGGATGAATTTATAAAGAATATCTTTATCTACCCCTTGGCTCTGATACCATAAGTGTCCTAGGATCTGGGGGATTATAAATAAAGAAGCGAATTATATAGAATGTCAACTAATCTATACGTTTTCGTTTATTAGAAAGGAAAATGGGAAATTGTATTAAAAAGAGTAGAGTTATGATAAAGTAAGAATATCTTAATTGATATTCTAAGTACTCAAAATATCCAATATAGAGAGAAAATAGATATAGTATTTCGGATATGTCTCTAGATCTAGCAACAGAATAAATATATTCTAATATAAAAGTGCAGATCTCTACACAGAAGATTATTAAATAAATAAAATTAAATAAAAGGCGAGCATTAAGAATAATAAAAAGACCGTAAGCAATATAAAGAATGACGAGAAGGATAATAAGAAATTCTAGACCAACCATGAAGGTGGTATATCTAGGCAAGAGTAACAAGTAAAAAGATAAAGATATACGTTAATTGTAGAATATTAAAGTGCAGACCATCCACAGGCGGTTAGACCAGCCGTTTGTGGGGTACGTGAATATAAATGCGGGAAAGGAAATATAAATGACTGGTAAATAAATTGGTAAGGTGGTTTCAATATATTTGGTTTCTTTTCATCTGCATATATAAACACAATAAGGAAATAACTCGTTGTATAATTTTGTTGTTATCCATTTATATGTTTAAAAGTAATAAAGAGAGAATTTCACACTTATAATTGCAAAATTTCATTTATTAATAAGATATGCTATTTCGATATAATTTTAGATTAAATGAATTTATGTCATAAAGCATTCAACAAAGGCTTGAAAATGCATTTCACTTGTTTTTTTTTTAATTTTTAAGTCAAACTCAATGAGAGGAGAGATTAAATTTTGGGATTAACAAATCAATAAATTTGACCAAAAAAAAAAACAAATCAATATATTAGAAATTAATTATTGATTGGGTGCAACATATTTTTCGATTTTATTTAGTTAGATTAAATTACAATAATTATGACTATGGAAACTGTTAGGAGTTATTTTAATAACTTTAGGAGAGAGGTATGTATGACTAGGAAGTAAGGGTGGAAACTAGGTTTTCTTAAGGATAATTTGATGCTGAAAAGTCTAGTTTGGGAAATAGATTTAGGAGAGATCTTTTGGGAATAACATCTCAAGGAGGACCTGTTTTGGGGGAAAAAAGTCATGAAAATAAGTGCAATGGATAAGAATGGACGAATCAAATCTAACAATAAACGACAACTCCATAAACAAACCAATAACCAACGCTTCCTCCATGCATCATTTTATAAGGAAGAAAATTCGACATGGTAATTTTATGTTCTGCAAGTTTATCCATGACTTAGATTTATAGTAACTTGCAATCATATTGCAGATCTTACATTCTATTTCGAGGCTTTACTAAATACTGCGAATTGGAGATTAATTAGCCTTTCTAATCTCATCATTTCCTTCGGATTCTCTTCTGTTTTATATCCAATTTTCTGTTCCTGTCAACCAAACAAGGCTTGACTTTAGAAGGCAAGAAATCTTCCCGAAAGGAAGGAAAGAAAATCCAAAGAACACGTCCATCCTTGGTATGTTCTTTAATCAGACATCCCCAGTTCATCTCTGTTTGGTAGTTTCTTTAATCAGACATCCCCAGTTCATCTCTATTTGGTAGGTTCATCCCATATCTCTCTCTCTCTCTCTCGCTCTCTCTATTGTCTTTTGTCCTGGATCTTTCTTTCCAATCTTTTGTGCCTCAAGGTAGATATCTCCAATAATGTAATGTTAGAAATTTAACTATAGTGAAAAACTGAAGATTCTGATTATTCATGTATAAACAATAACCATGTATAATTAAAATCGAATGCGGAAACGTCGAAAAATATGTACTAACCTCTATCCATTGATGAAATCGAGAACCTGATACGTGGAGTTTTGATGATTGTCAATAGATGCTTCTAGTCAATTGCTCTCTCAACGTCGATGGTGTGTTTTACGATATCTCAAATCAATGAATGAGAGATCGATCTTAAGATTATGAGAGGGTTTGGCTTATATGACCTATTTATATCCCAATTCATACCTTTATAGATAACTTCTCCCATTAAGATAGTTATTTTAATATCGGGTGATCACAGTTATCATGTATTTGAATGTGCTCAATAAATGTTAACGAAATTAATTAATGTAAGCAATAATAAACTAAATGTGTGATCACATTATAGATAATATAATTATAACATGTACTTGCCCCGGTAGATCTGCTGAATATACTACTGGTTCATGCATGTAAATCCACCACAGTGGTACAATCTACTAATAGACAACGTAATAACAACAGTTCCATGTTTGGTGTTTGCTTCCATTTCTACTTTTCAGGTGAGAATTTAACGGGATATCTTATATTGGTCGCGACACAAAGCGCGTCGTAGGCAACAAAAAAAAAAAGAAAAAAAAAAGACAGGGAGCAAACCCGTCAAGAATGTTGAGATCTGATTAACTGATCTTCTTAGCAACGGACACTAATTTATGCTGTCTTTAGTTTATTTTTCAGTAACAAAGCACGCCACGACACTCATCGATTCTTCCGTAATTGTCTTGGCTCTTTCCCTAAAGCCGCTTAATCTCTCTCGCTTGCCCCGCCACTATAAATTCCTAGCATCCGAGACCTCTCTCTTGTTGGTTTTCTACGGAACATGCATAGTTAAAAATATATAAACGCAGCGGAAAAATATAACCATACATGTATCTCCAAAGGCGTTGTTCGTGCGTTTCAATCAAAGATCGGAAAACCATAGGGGGTTAAACGGATTACCTTTCGCAAAGTGTCCAGAATAATTTCGGTTCGGATGTTCTTCAGTTCGAGCCCCACAATCGTCGGACCTCTAGTTCAGACACACCACCAATCGCACAACGAACGGAAGGAAGAACTTGCGGATAATCACCAATAGAATTGTGCTAGCAATCTTGTGGCGACAATTCCCCGCACTCTTGATATTTCAGTCGCGGTTTCGGAAGAGAGAAAACGTATTTTCTTAACTCTCACGAACGCATCTTGCACTCTTTCTTTTCTGTTTTTCTCTTGTTCTTACTCAGCAACTGTTGCTGATCATTATGTTTTTGTTTTTGTGCGATCAGCAACTGTTGCTGATCGCAAGGGACTCTCTTCACGATCAGCAACCGTCGCTGATCGTGTGTGCATAAAGCACACGACCAGCAACGGTTGCTGGTCGTGGACGAAGCCCACGGTCAGCAACAATTGCTGACCGTGGGTGATGCACACGGTCAACTGCTGACCGTGTGCATGCACCACCATCATCATCCTTTTTTTTTTTTAAGTAAAAGACACGATCAGCAAGGAGCTGATTGTGTACTGCACACGGTCAACATTTGTTGACCATGTGCACTTTTAATTAATATAATTTTATAAAATTAAGAGTGCAAGATCATTTGGCACATTAATATGTGTCCACTTTAGATTTGTATGTGCATCATATGCACGCACGCTCATGACTGAAAATAAAATGAAATTAAATCACATTTAATTTAATTACAATCTCACTAATCAATTGCCATAATTGCAAACATATTTGCAATATTGCATCCTCCGTACAACGTCATTCTAAATTGGTTATGGTGTGTGACATCCCTAGGTTCATCACTAATCTAGTAGTAGGACTTGCACTAACACGTTAGTACTCTCAAGAGAATTGATTGTCCCAATCAACTTCTAGGTCCTACAAGCCATGATTGACATCTAGCAATATGTCATGGCTACCCAGACAGTGTGAATGTTTTAAGAACATAATGAACCTGTCAGCTTTGGTTACGGTGTAATTCAATCCCTCTGCCTTACTATGTCCCGATCGAACAAAGACCATGGAATATTTGTCAAGTCACCAATTCGATCATATGCACAAATCTAATTGACATGCATTTTATATGAGACATGTACAGTTCATTCTCGATTACAACCCCGGCCGAGGATTTCAATGCAATGTCAAGATTAGATTGCATAGGACATCATTATAGTACCTTGCGTATAACAAGGAGACAGATTCCATTTTGCGCACACGTATAACTTCATATGTGAACGAACTATGGCCATCAAGTACAGAGACGGATCAACGAACCAGCAATATGTGCACATGTGAACCATAACCATCCAACATACAAGTCAATACTGTGCCTCAGGTCTAAGGATTATTTACACAAGACCAAAGCATAAACGATTAAACATTGACCACGCTAAAAGCTTCCATGTTGCTAATCGATATATGCGTGTCACGTTCAGTGAACTTGTCTGATACAAACACCTGTGTTCTAGCTCGGGTATCATAATACCCAATGACTCGTGACTCGTCATTCCCTTAAATATTCAATACTTAATGATGAAGCTAAGAACACACCGGTCTCAACAGGATTATTGATATCCACTCAATGATCCATCGATCGAGAACAATTTAAAGATTCAGTCTAACTGTGAACCTGTCACACATATTCTTAACGTCTCAAGAATAGGTCCAGTCACAACTGATCTTATGGAATCATTCATATATTTAAATAATTGGACAAATGAATGAATACGTCCTTGCCATTAAATAAATAATTAATTTGAAAATACAACTTAAATCCCTAACATGTAACTATTACATGACAACTTTAGGGCATACATCTAACAATCTCCCACTTGCACTAAAGCCAATTTGTTTGGTACCTCAAACCCATCTTGTCAATGTGTCTTTCAAAAGAAGACTGAGGTAAAGCCTTAGTGAAGGGATCTGCCACGTTTTCCGCTGAGGCAATTTTCTGCAAGGCGATATCACCTCTCCCAACAATTTCTCTAATGAGATGGAAGCGTCTCTCAATGTGCTTAGACTTCTGGTGAGACCTTGGTTCCTTCGCTTGAGCTATTGCCCCATTGTTATCACAAAACAATGTTATTGGTTGTTCAATGGAAGGAATCACTCCAAGTTCAGAAATGAACTTCTTCATCCAAGCGGCTTCCTTTGCTGCTTCTGAAGCGGCTACATACTCTGCCTCAGTGGTGGAATCAGCAGTTATGCTCTGTTTGGAACTCTTCCAACTAACTGCACCACCATTAAGTGTAAAGACAAACCCAGATGTAGACTTATAATCATTAGGATCCGATTGAAAATCGGAATCAGTATAAGCTTCAACTTTAAACTCTCCTTCTCCATATATCAAGAATAAATCCTTAGTCCTTCGCAAGTACTTAAGGATATTCTTGACTGCTATCCAGTGCTCTTCCCCTGGATCAGATTGATATCTGCTAGTAATGCTTACAGCATGTGCAATATCAGGTCTCGTACATAACATAGCATACATTATGCTTCCAATAGCAGATGCGTAAGGTATCTTTGCCATCCGCTCTCTTTCTTCAGGAGTGTTGGGACACATCTCCTTGGAAAGATGGATTCCATGCCTAAAAGGCAATAATCCTCTTTTGGAACATTGCATGTTAAAACGTGTTAACACTTTGTCTATGTACGTAGACTGTGAGAGGCCAATCAATCGTCTCGATCTATCTCTATAGATCTTGATACCTAAAATATAGGTTGCCTCTCCTAAATCTTTCATGGAGAAATTCTGTGACAAGAATAGTTTGATCGATGATATCATCGGTATATCGTTCCCGATCAAAAGTATATCATCGACATACAAAACTAGAAATGCAATTGCACTCCCACTGACCTTCTTGTATACACAAGGTTCATCCGGGTTTTTGATGAAACCAAACGATTTGACTACTTCATCAAAACGGATGTTCCAACTTCTGGAGGCTTGTTTGAGTCCATAAATGGATCTCTTAAGCTTACACACCTTCTGACGTTCACCATTGGATTCAAAACCCCGTGGTTGTTCCATATAGATGTCCTCCTCAAGAAAACCATTTAGAAAAGCCGTTTTGACATCCATTTGGAATATCTCATAATCTAGGTGTGCAGCTATAGCCAACATAATCCGAATGGATTTTAGCATGGCTACAGGTGAGAAAGTTTCGTCATAATCGATTCCTTCTTTTTGACGATATCCTTTCGCCACGAGCCGTGCTTTGTAAGTTCCAACTTGACCCTCAGCATTCATCTTCCTCTTGAAGATCCATTTACAGCCAATTGGTACAATACCATCAGGTAGGTCAACTAAGGTCCAAACTTCGTTGGAATACATTGAATCCATTTCGGATTTCATGGCTTCTAGCCATTTGCCAGAATCGATGTCCGACATCGCCTCCTCATAAGTGTTTGGATCACCAGGTTGATCACCATCATTCACAATGAATAATGGTTCAATATGTTCAACCAAGTGTCTATAACGAGCAGGTGGACGAGATGTTCTCGCACTCCTCCTAAGAGGTTGTGTATCAGAAGCTCCCACTGAATCAGAGATCGGTGTTTGAACTTGGTTATTTGGTACTTCATTGTTATCTTCTTGTAAGACTATTTTCCGCCCAGCACCACCTTCCTGGACGAACTGATTCTCCAGAAAAGAAGCATGCCTGCTGACCGAAATTCTTAGGTCAGAGTGAAAATAGAAATAGTATCCAAGAGACTCCTTTGGATATCCAATGAAGCGACCTTGTTCAGACCTAGCCTCCAATTTTTCCATTTTCAGCTTCTTGACGAAAGCTGGACAACCCCAAATCTTAATATGGTTAAGACTTGGTTTCCTACTATGCCATATCTCATAAGGCGTAGTTGGAACAGATTTGGATGGCACTCTGTTCAGTATATATGCGGCTGTCTCGAGGGCATATCCCCAAAGGGATATAGGCAAATCAGTGTAACTCATCATAGATCGCACCATATCTAATAAAGTGCGATTTCTTCTTTCAGATACACCATTGTGTTCTGGAGTTCCAGGAGGTGTCCACTGTGATACAATGCCATTATCCTTAAGATAGTCTAGGAATTCAGTACTAAGGTATTCACCTCCTCGATCAGATCGAAGAGCCTTAATACATTTTCCTGTTTGTTTCTCAACTTCAGCCCTGAATTCCTTGAACTTTTCAAAAGATTCGGATTTATACTTCATTAAGTACAAATAACCATATCGTGACTGATCATCGGTGAATGTAATGAAGTAAGAATAGCCACCTCTAGCATTTTCATTTATTGGTCCACATACATCTGTATGTATCAATCCTAGTATGTCAGCAGCTCGCGCACTATGTCCTACAAAGGGCGCTTTTGTCATTTTTCCTAGAAGACATGCCTCACAAGCCGAGTATGGCTTAAACATTGATGGATCAATGTACCCATCATTACTCAACTTGTTGATTCTATCTTCTCCAATATGACCTAATCGAAGATGCCAAACATACTTTGGATTTGGACTATCTCTAGAGCGTTTATTAGTTATGGCATTTATATCATTATTTTGTTGCTTATTGGCATTGGTAATCGCATTACCGGACATTGTAATGGTATAAAGATTATTGGTTAACAAGCCAGAACCAACACATTTCCTATTATGATAAATAGAACATACATCATCAGCAAAAGAAAATTCATAATTCTCTTTACTCAAACGAGGTATAGAGATGATGTTCCTAACAGCATTCTCATAATGCAAGCAATTTTTCAATACCAATACATGTCCAGAAGGCAAACATAAACGAAAAGTCCCTACAGCTAACGCAGCAACTCTTGCTCCATTTGCAAATGTTAGGACAATTTCATTTCGCCCCAGCATCCGGCTTATTTCTAGATTCTGCAAAGACATACAAATATGTGAGGTTGCAGCAGAATCTAGAACCCATAAGTTGGATTCAGCACTAACCATAAGATTAGTTTCAATAAGCATAGACACCATACCTTCGCAAGGTTGGTCCTTAGGCTTGACCTTCAAGCTCGCGAGGTACTTCCTGCAGTTCCTCCTCCAGTGCCCTTTGACACCACAGTAGTGACAATTCCCTTTTTCAACCTTGGGCTTTGATTGCACAGCACGTTTCATAGGCCTCTTCCATTTCTTTTTCTTCAAAACAGTCTTACTCTTTGAAGAAGAAGCCTTAGCCATAGCCACCACATTGGGCCTCGTGTTGTGCATTTCCTTCTCATAAACTACTAGCATGCTATGTAACTCAGCAAGAGTTTTCTCCATCTTATGCATGTGGAAGTTTTGGACAAAGCCAGAGAAGGAATCGGGCAGAGATTGGAGGATCAAATCCACAGCTAACTCATTATCCATAACAAGATTGAGCCTAGCCAACTCTTCGATGTGCCATATCATTTTCAAAGCATGATCATTAACCGATGATCCTTCAGCCATTCTCATACGGTACAATGCTTTAGATATCTCATATCTAGAGGTTCGACCATTCTCATCAAAATATTCTTTTAAGTGCAAGATGATCGACCTAGCATCTTCCATAGTTTCATACTTCTTCTGCAATTCATTGTTCATTGAAGCAAGCATGTATGACCTAACTTTTAGGTCATCATCACGCCACTTATCATAAGTAACGCGCTCCTCTTGGGTCCCACCCTCAGGAAAGGAGTTTGGCATCTTTTGATCAAGCACATATCCGATTTTCTCCGAATTGAGAACAATTCTCAAATTCCTCACCCAGTCAGTGAAATTGGGTCCAGTCAAACAATTCTTGTCAAGTATAGAAGCGAGTGGGTTTGTGGTCACCATTTTAGAGTAATAATATATCTGTGCAGAAAATAAATTGTTAGCCGTTGTCTTTCAAAATAACCATTTCATTTTGGCCTTTAAATGAAATAGTGCCTCCCACTAAATTTTTTCGAATCCCATACTCCTTAAAATGGGAAAACGGTAATCTTTGTTGGGTAAAAATTACTAGTGGGGATTGGAGTCTCACTAGCCTATAGTCCGCCTCACCTGACAGTTATTGGTGTTCTATGAACTTAGTGAGTGAACCAACTTGTTCAACGCATCATATGCGAGTCCCAATCATAACTTCGGCCTCTAGACCATGAAAGTCTCACCTGACAGTTATCGACATCATGATCATAGTTAAGTCTAACCCATCATCTCATGCAAGTATTGAAAACACAAACGATCCCCTCACCTGACAGTTATTGGAAATCGTTCGGCTTCAACCCCACAACATCATATGCATAATGGAGTGATCCAATATTATAAATAGCAATTGACCCCCATGTATCCATAGCCGGTCAATCAACTACTATAAAGTTGGACCAAACCACGACGATGGAAGGCCACGAGTCCGAAACCCGTTTCGACTTAATATAATTAATAAGGAGGTTTGGGTCATTATTAATGGTCTCACTTTGCACATTAACCGGTTTAACATGCATAACAAATGAATAAATAAATAGATGTCATATGCATAAAAATCTATCCTACGTGGTGATCATGGAATTATGGTTCAATGGGTCTCGAGCCAATGAGCCCCATTTAGCCATTTTAATGTTTTAATAATAGAGTCCCGCTCTTCACTTCTTCTTGGATCCTTGAACTCTTCACGGACCGGGCCCATAGAGCTCTCCGGCTTAATGGCTCCTCCTCGTGTAATGTTTACATCAACAATTGATAATACTAAACTATACTAAAAAAAATATTACATGGAAATAAAAAGAAGGACGCAGCCTCCATTTAATAATTACAACCCCAAAAATACCTGTAATCATCATACATTCATCCATACATCAATCATATTGATTAGGGGTTTTTCCATGATCACCACCCTTCCTTGCAAGCCATAAATTCTAAATTTAAAGCTTTGGAAGGCACAAATAAAATTCTGCATTGAATCAAATTCATGGCCGAGCAACGTAAGCCGCGTTAAGAAATCAAAACCGGTGAAACAAATTTCACGTGTGTGATTTCAAGTGACGGTAACGTTGTCGCCTCTAGATTCATAGTTGCGAATCATTTTGCAGAAGACAAAAAAATAAAAGAAAATAAGGTACGGATTTTTGATTCAAAATTGATTTAGTTCCGATTTTTGCTCAGTTGATCAAATTTATCATATAAATTAATCAACTTCTATAGGCCACTTAAGAGCAAGCAATTCTCTCAACAAAGTAAATTGGCCATTGAGTCGCAAAAATATATACGAACCAAAATCAATTAAACGCACGAGAACGCCTAAGGATTGGCTCTGATACCACTGTTGGTTTTCTACGGAACATGCATAGTTAAAAATATATAAACGCAGCGGAAAAATATAACCATACATGTATCTCCAAAGGCGTTGTTCGTGCGTTTCAATCAAAGATCGGAAAACCATAGGGGGTTAAACGGATTACCTTTCGCAAAGTGTCCAGAATAATTTCGGTTCGGATGTTCTTCAGTTCGAGCCCCACAATCGTCGGACCTCTAGTTCAGACACACCACCAATCGCACAACGAACGGAAGGAAGAACTTGCGGATAATCACCAATAGAATTGTGCTAGCAATCTTGTGGCGACAATTCCCCGCACTCTTGATATTTCAGTCGCGGTTTCGGAAGAGAGAAAACGTATTTTCTTAACTCTCACGAACGCATCTTGCACTCTTTCTTTTCTGTTTTTCTCTTGTTCTTACTCAGCAACTGTTGCTGATCATTATGTTTTTGTTTTTGTGCGATCAGCAACTGTTGCTGATCGCAAGGGACTCTCTTCACGATCAGCAACCGTCGCTGATCGTGTGTGCATAAAGCACACGACCAGCAACGGTTGCTGGTCGTGGACGAAGCCCACGGTCAGCAACAATTGCTGACCGTGGGTGATGCACACGGTCAACTGCTGACCGTGTGCATGCACCACCATCATCATCCTTTTTTTTTTTTAAGTAAAAGACACGATCAGCAAGGAGCTGATTGTGTACTGCACACGGTCAACATTTGTTGACCATGTGCACTTTTAATTAATATAATTTTATAAAATTAAGAGTGCAAGATCATTTGGCACATTAATATGTGTCCACTTTAGATTTGTATGTGCATCATATGCACGCACGCTCATGACTGAAAATAAAATGAAATTAAATCACATTTAATTTAATTACAATCTCACTAATCAATTGCCATAATTGCAAACATATTTGCAATATTGCATCCTCCGTACAACGTCATTCTAAATTGGTTATGGTGTGTGACATCCCTAGGTTCATCACTAATCTAGTAGTAGGACTTGCACTAACACGTTAGTACTCTCAAGAGAATTGATTGTCCCAATCAACTTCTAGGTCCTACAAGCCATGATTGACATCTAGCAATATGTCATGGCTACCCAGACAGTGTGAATGTTTTAAGAACATAATGAACCTGTCAGCTTTGGTTACGGTGTAATTCAATCCCTCTGCCTTACTATGTCCCGATCGAACAAAGACCATGGAATATTTGTCAAGTCACCAATTCGATCATATGCACAAATCTAATTGACATGCATTTTATATGAGACATGTACAGTTCATTCTCGATTACAACCCCGGCCGAGGATTTCAATGCAATGTCAAGATTAGATTGCATAGGACATCATTATAGTACCTTGCGTATAACAAGGAGACAGATTCCATTTTGCGCACACGTATAACTTCATATGTGAACGAACTATGGCCATCAAGTACAGAGACGGATCAACGAACCAGCAATATGTGCACATGTGAACCATAACCATCCAACATACAAGTCAATACTGTGCCTCAGGTCTAAGGATTATTTACACAAGACCAAAGCATAAACGATTAAACATTGACCACGCTAAAAGCTTCCATGTTGCTAATCGATATATGCGTGTCACGTTCAGTGAACTTGTCTGATACAAACACCTGTGTTCTAGCTCGGGTATCATAATACCCAATGACTCGTGACTCGTCATTCCCTTAAATATTCAATACTTAATGATGAAGCTAAGAACACACCGGTCTCAACAGGATTATTGATATCCACTCAATGATCCATCGATCGAGAACAATTTAAAGATTCAGTCTAACTGTGAACCTGTCACACATATTCTTAACGTCTCAAGAATAGGTCCAGTCACAACTGATCTTATGGAATCATTCATATATTTAAATAATTGGACAAATGAATGAATACGTCCTTGCCATTAAATAAATAATTAATTTGAAAATACAACTTAAATCCCTAACATGTAACTATTACATGACAACTTTAGGGCATACATCTAACAATCTCCCACTTGCACTAAAGCCAATTTGTTTGGTACCTCAAACCCATCTTGTCAATGTGTCTTTCAAAAGAAGACTGAGGTAAAGCCTTAGTGAAGGGATCTGCCACGTTTTCCGCTGAGGCAATTTTCTGCAAGGCGATATCACCTCTCCCAACAATTTCTCTAATGAGATGGAAGCGTCTCTCAATGTGCTTAGACTTCTGGTGAGACCTTGGTTCCTTCGCTTGAGCTATTGCCCCATTGTTATCACAAAACAATGTTATTGGTTGTTCAATGGAAGGAATCACTCCAAGTTCAGAAATGAACTTCTTCATCCAAGCGGCTTCCTTTGCTGCTTCTGAAGCGGCTACATACTCTGCCTCAGTGGTGGAATCAGCAGTTATGCTCTGTTTGGAACTCTTCCAACTAACTGCACCACCATTAAGTGTAAAGACAAACCCAGATGTAGACTTATAATCATTAGGATCCGATTGAAAATCGGAATCAGTATAAGCTTCAACTTTAAACTCTCCTTCTCCATATATCAAGAATAAATCCTTAGTCCTTCGCAAGTACTTAAGGATATTCTTGACTGCTATCCAGTGCTCTTCCCCTGGATCAGATTGATATCTGCTAGTAATGCTTACAGCATGTGCAATATCAGGTCTCGTACATAACATAGCATACATTATGCTTCCAATAGCAGATGCGTAAGGTATCTTTGCCATCCGCTCTCTTTCTTCAGGAGTGTTGGGACACATCTCCTTGGAAAGATGGATTCCATGCCTAAAAGGCAATAATCCTCTTTTGGAACATTGCATGTTAAAACGTGTTAACACTTTGTCTATGTACGTAGACTGTGAGAGGCCAATCAATCGTCTCGATCTATCTCTATAGATCTTGATACCTAAAATATAGGTTGCCTCTCCTAAATCTTTCATGGAGAAATTCTGTGACAAGAATAGTTTGATCGATGATATCATCGGTATATCGTTCCCGATCAAAAGTATATCATCGACATACAAAACTAGAAATGCAATTGCACTCCCACTGACCTTCTTGTATACACAAGGTTCATCCGGGTTTTTGATGAAACCAAACGATTTGACTACTTCATCAAAACGGATGTTCCAACTTCTGGAGGCTTGTTTGAGTCCATAAATGGATCTCTTAAGCTTACACACCTTCTGACGTTCACCATTGGATTCAAAACCCCGTGGTTGTTCCATATAGATGTCCTCCTCAAGAAAACCATTTAGAAAAGCCGTTTTGACATCCATTTGGAATATCTCATAATCTAGGTGTGCAGCTATAGCCAACATAATCCGAATGGATTTTAGCATGGCTACAGGTGAGAAAGTTTCGTCATAATCGATTCCTTCTTTTTGACGATATCCTTTCGCCACGAGCCGTGCTTTGTAAGTTCCAACTTGACCCTCAGCATTCATCTTCCTCTTGAAGATCCATTTACAGCCAATTGGTACAATACCATCAGGTAGGTCAACTAAGGTCCAAACTTCGTTGGAATACATTGAATCCATTTCGGATTTCATGGCTTCTAGCCATTTGCCAGAATCGATGTCCGACATCGCCTCCTCATAAGTGTTTGGATCACCAGGTTGATCACCATCATTCACAATGAATAATGGTTCAATATGTTCAACCAAGTGTCTATAACGAGCAGGTGGACGAGATGTTCTCGCACTCCTCCTAAGAGGTTGTGTATCAGAAGCTCCCACTGAATCAGAGATCGGTGTTTGAACTTGGTTATTTGGTACTTCATTGTTATCTTCTTGTAAGACTATTTTCCGCCCAGCACCACCTTCCTGGACGAACTGATTCTCCAGAAAAGAAGCATGCCTGCTGACCGAAATTCTTAGGTCAGAGTGAAAATAGAAATAGTATCCAAGAGACTCCTTTGGATATCCAATGAAGCGACCTTGTTCAGACCTAGCCTCCAATTTTTCCATTTTCAGCTTCTTGACGAAAGCTGGACAACCCCAAATCTTAATATGGTTAAGACTTGGTTTCCTACTATGCCATATCTCATAAGGCGTAGTTGGAACAGATTTGGATGGCACTCTGTTCAGTATATATGCGGCTGTCTCGAGGGCATATCCCCAAAGGGATATAGGCAAATCAGTGTAACTCATCATAGATCGCACCATATCTAATAAAGTGCGATTTCTTCTTTCAGATACACCATTGTGTTCTGGAGTTCCAGGAGGTGTCCACTGTGATACAATGCCATTATCCTTAAGATAGTCTAGGAATTCAGTACTAAGGTATTCACCTCCTCGATCAGATCGAAGAGCCTTAATACATTTTCCTGTTTGTTTCTCAACTTCAGCCCTGAATTCCTTGAACTTTTCAAAAGATTCGGATTTATACTTCATTAAGTACAAATAACCATATCGTGACTGATCATCGGTGAATGTAATGAAGTAAGAATAGCCACCTCTAGCATTTTCATTTATTGGTCCACATACATCTGTATGTATCAATCCTAGTATGTCAACAGCTCGCGCACTATGTCCTACAAAGGGCGCTTTTGTCATTTTTCCTAGAAGACATGCCTCACAAGCCGAGTATGGCTTAAACATTGATGGATCAATGTACCCATCATTACTCAACTTGTTGATTCTATCTTCTCCAATATGACCTAATCGAAGATGCCAAACATACTTTGGATTTGGACTATCTCTAGAGCGTTTATTAGTTATGGCATTTATATCATTATTTTGTTGCTTATTGGCATTGGTAATCGCATTACCGGACATTGTAATGGTATAAAGATTATTGGTTAACAAGCCAGAACCAACACATTTCCTATTATGATAAATAGAACATACATCATCAGCAAAAGAAAATTCATAATTCTCTTTACTCAAACGAGGTATAGAGATGATGTTCCTAACAGCATTCTCATAATGCAAGCAATTTTTCAATACCAATACATGTCCAGAAGGCAAACATAAACGAAAAGTCCCTACAGCTAACGCAGCAACTCTTGCTCCATTTGCAAATGTTAGGACAATTTCATTTCGCCCCAGCATCCGGCTTATTTCTAGATTCTGCAAAGACATACAAATATGTGAGGTTGCAGCAGAATCTAGAACCCATAAGTTGGATTCAGCACTAACCATAAGATTAGTTTCAATAAGCATAGACACCATACCTTCGCAAGGTTGGTCCTTAGGCTTGACCTTCAAGCTCGCGAGGTACTTCCTGCAGTTCCTCCTCCAGTGCCCTTTGACACCACAGTAGTGACAATTCCCTTTTTCAACCTTGGGCTTTGATTGCACAGCACGTTTCATAGGCCTCTTCCATTTCTTTTTCTTCAAAACAGTCTTACTCTTTGAAGAAGAAGCCTTAGCCATAGCCACCACATTGGGCCTCGTGTTGTGCATTTCCTTCTCATAAACTACTAGCATGCTATGTAACTCAGCAAGAGTTTTCTCCATCTTATGCATGTGGAAGTTTTGGACAAAGCCAGAAAAGGAATCGGGCAGAGATTGGAGGATCAAATCCACAGCTAACTCATTATCCATAACAAGATTGAGCCTAGCCAACTCTTCGATGTGCCATATCATTTTCAAAGCATGATCATTAACCGATGATCCTTCAGCCATTCTCATACGGTACAATGCTTTAGATATCTCATATCTAGAGGTTCGACCATTCTCATCAAAATATTCTTTTAAGTGCAAGATGATCGACCTAGCATCTTCCATAGTTTCATACTTCTTCTGCAATTCATTGTTCATTGAAGCAAGCATGTATGACCTAACTTTTAGGTCATCATCACGCCACTTATCATAAGTAACGCGCTCCTCTTGGGTCCCACCCTCAGGAAAGGAGTTTGGCATCTTTTGATCAAGCACATATCCGATTTTCTCCGAATTGAGAACAATTCTCAAATTCCTCACCCAGTCAGTGAAATTGGGTCCAGTCAAACAATTCTTGTCAAGTATAGAAGCGAGTGGGTTTGTGGTCACCATTTTAGAGTAATAATATATCTGTGCAGAAAATAAATTGTTAGCCGTTGTCTTTCAAAATAACCATTTCATTTTGGCCTTTAAATGAAATAGTGCCTCCCACTAAATTTTTTCGAATCCCATACTCCTTAAAATGGGAAAACGGTAATCTTTGTTGGGTAAAAATTACTAGTGGGGATTGGAGTCTCACTAGCCTATAGGCCGCCTCACCTGACAGTTATTGGTGTTCTATGAACTTAGTGAGTGAACCAACTTGTTCAACGCATCATATGCGAGTCCCAATCATAACTTCGGCCTCTAGACCATGAAAGTCTCACCTGACAGTTATCGACATCATGATCATAGTTAAGTCTAACCCATCATCTCATGCAAGTATTGAAAACACAAACGATCCCCTCACCTGACAGTTATTGGAAATCGTTCGGCTTCAACCCCACAACATCATATGCATAATGGAGTGATCCAATATTATAAATAGCAATTGACCCCCATGTATCCATAGCCGGTCAATCAACTACTATAAAGTTGGACCAAACCACGACGATGGAAGGACACGAGTCCGAAACCCGTTTCGACTTAATATAATTAATAAGGAGGTTTGGGTCATTATTAATGGTCTCACTTTGCACATTAACCGGTTTAACATGCATAACAAATGAATAAATAAATAGATGTCATATGCATAAAAATCTATCCTACGTGGTGATCATGGAATTATGGTTCAATGGGTCTCGAGCCAATGAGCCCCATTTAGCCATTTTAATGTTTTAATAATAGAGTCCCGCTCTTCACTTCTTCTTGGATCCTTGAACTCTTCACAGACCGGGCCCATAGAGCTCTCCGGCTTAATGGCTCCTCCTCGTGTAATGTTTACATCAACAATTGATAATACTAAACTATACTAAAAAAAATATTACATGGAAATAAAAAGAAGGACGCAGCCTCCATTTAATAATTACAACCCCAAAAATACCTGTAATCATCATACATTCATCCATACATCAATCATATTGATTAGGGGTTTTTCCATGATCACCACCCTTCCTTGCAAGCCATAAATTCTAAATTTAAAGCTTTGGAAGGCACAAATAAAATTCTGCATTGAATCAAATTCATGGCCGAGCAACGTAAGCCGCGTTAAGAAATCAAAACCGGTGAAACAAATTTCACGTGTGTGATTTCAAGTGACGGTAACGTTGTCGCCTCTAGATTCATAGTTGCGAATCATTTTGCAGAAGACAAAAAAATAAAAGAAAATAAGGTACGGATTTTTGATTCAAAATTGATTTAGTTCCGATTTTTGCTCAGTTGATCAAATTTATCATATAAATTAATCAACTTCTATAGGCCACTTAAGAGCAAGCAATTCTCTCAACAAAGTAAATTGGCCATTGAGTCGCAAAAATATATACGAACCAAAATCAATTAAACGCACGAGAACGCCTAAGGATTGGCTCTGATACCACTGTTGGTTTTCTACGGAACATGCATAGTTAAAAATATATAAACGCAGCGGAAAAATATAACCATACATGTATCTCCAAAGGCGTTGTTCGTGCGTTTCAATCAAAGATCGGAAAACCATAGGGGGTTAAACGGATTACCTTTCGCAAAGTGTCCAGAATAATTTCGGTTCGGATGTTCTTCAGTTCGAGCCCCACAATCGTCGGACCTCTAGTTCAGACACACCACCAATCGCACAACGAACGGAAGGAAGAACTTGCGGATAATCACCAATAGAATTGTGCTAGCAATCTTGTGGCGACAATTCCCCGCACTCTTGATATTTCAGTCGCGGTTTCGGAAGAGAGAAAACGTATTTTCTTAACTCTCACGAACGCATCTTGCACTCTTTCTTTTCTGTTTTTCTCTTGTTCTTACTCAGCAACTGTTGCTGATCATTATGTTTTTGTTTTTGTGCGATCAGCAACTGTTGCTGATCGCAAGGGACTCTCTTCACGATCAGCAACCGTCGCTGATCGTGTGTGCATAAAGCACACGACCAGCAACGGTTGCTGGTCGTGGACGAAGCCCACGGTCAGCAACAATTGCTGACCGTGGGTGATGCACACGGTCAACTGCTGACCGTGTGCATGCACCACCATCATCATCCTTTTTTTTTTTTAAGTAAAAGACACGATCAGCAAGGAGCTGATTGTGTACTGCACACGGTCAACATTTGTTGACCATGTGCACTTTTAATTAATATAATTTTATAAAATTAAGAGTGCAAGATCATTTGGCACATTAATATGTGTCCACTTTAGATTTGTATGTGCATCATATGCACGCACGCTCATGACTGAAAATAAAATGAAATTAAATCACATTTAATTTAATTACAATCTCACTAATCAATTGCCATAATTGCAAACATATTTGCAATATTGCATCCTCCGTACAACGTCATTCTAAATTGGTTATGGTGTGTGACATCCCTAGGTTCATCACTAATCTAGTAGTAGGACTTGCACTAACACGTTAGTACTCTCAAGAGAATTGATTGTCCCAATCAACTTCTAGGTCCTACAAGCCATGATTGACATCTAGCAATATGTCATGGCTACCCAGACAGTGTGAATGTTTTAAGAACATAATGAACCTGTCAGCTTTGGTTACGGTGTAATTCAATCCCTCTGCCTTACTATGTCCCGATCGAACAAAGACCATGGAATATTTGTCAAGTCACCAATTCGATCATATGCACAAATCTAATTGACATGCATTTTATATGAGACATGTACAGTTCATTCTCGATTACAACCCCGGCCGAGGATTTCAATGCAATGTCAAGATTAGATTGCATAGGACATCATTATAGTACCTTGCGTATAACAAGGAGACAGATTCCATTTTGCGCACACGTATAACTTCATATGTGAACGAACTATGGCCATCAAGTACAGAGACGGATCAACGAACCAGCAATATGTGCACATGTGAACCATAACCATCCAACATACAAGTCAATACTGTGCCTCAGGTCTAAGGATTATTTACACAAGACCAAAGCATAAACGATTAAACATTGACCACGCTAAAAGCTTCCATGTTGCTAATCGATATATGCGTGTCACGTTCAGTGAACTTGTCTGATACAAACACCTGTGTTCTAGCTCGGGTATCATAATACCCAATGACTCGTGACTCGTCATTCCCTTAAATATTCAATACTTAATGATGAAGCTAAGAACACACCGATCTCAACAGGATTATTGATATCCACTCAATGATCCATCGACCGAGAACAATTTAAAGATTCAGTCTAACTGTGAACCTGTCACACATATTCTTAACGTCTCAAGAATAGGTCCAGTCACAACTGATCTTATGGAATCATTCATATATTTAAATAATTGGACAAATGAATGAATACGTCCTTGCCATTAAATAAATAATTAATTTGAAAATACAACTTAAATCCCTAACATGTAACTATTACATGACAACTTTAGGGCATACATCTAACATCTCTTTCGTACCGGTTTGACCTTTCTTGTTGTACATCTACTCCCCTTTCTTCATCTCTCTCTATTTTCGCTTCGGTGTACATTCGTTTCTCTCTGGTCGTAAAAGCATTACGTCCGTAAATCGTTTAATTGTTCCTGACCCGAAAAGAGAGACGTCATGGACAGACATGGAAACCGGTGGAGAGAACCTGATAGGTATCACGAGAGGGAAGAGAGAAACCAGAATAGGGATCATCGTCATGACCATCCCGATTGTGAACGAGACCACCGACGTGCAAGGGGTGGTCGTGGTGAGGAAAGGAACACTTCCCGAGAATCTCATTGGAGAGTTAGGAGTCGGTCACCAATTGATACCGACGCTCGTCATCCTGGATATGATGCCTCACTGTATCCAGAGCCCGAGCCTATAGCTGGTACGTATATAATTTGCCTCATCTACGTTGCGCTCGCGGTGCCATACCTGATTGAATATTGATTGATTCATTTTCTTTGGAAAGAGAAGTGGTCCAAATTGCCTGAAACTCAGGATCTTTTGATCACATTTTCAGAGATCGGAAATGCTTTCTTTCTGCATTTTTCTGTGCACACGAATCATGTCATTTTCCATTCAATTCACATATCACTTATAATGTTTCAACACATACGATACTGAGTTTAGTTTTTATACTGGTCAGGTGCATAATTGATGCATTTAAATTGCCGGGGTTTTAATAGTTAAACATTCAGATGTCATAAAAACAAAGTCATGAGTTACATCCTTTTCTTTCAGGATAATAATCTGCAAAATGGTGCATAGCTGCTGTTATTTTATGTTTTCATTTCATCAGTTTTACAACCATAAATAATAAAAAAATTTTAAAAAGGTATACACAAATTATAAGTGAACCACACATAGGGTACCTCTAACAAAGTGACCGAGGCTAATGCGTACCATCAATTGATGTGGTTTGTGTTCTCTTGACAGATCTTCGAGCTATTGTTGTCGAGCCGGAGTTTAATCTGGTTTCCCGAGGAAATGGAGATAAGATTTGCCCCGTCAGACGCCCTGACAAAGGTGGCTCTTTGGCTGCTAGGCATGTCAGGATTCTTGTAAACAATTTTCCTATCACCTTCAATCCTGAAACCATCATAAGGCACTATGATGTTGACATCAAGCCCGAGGTGCCCGCGAGGCACGACCATCCTGTGAGGCTATCAAAAGCCACTTTATCTCAGATCAAGGAGAAGTTATTCTCCGACAATCGTATGCAGTTTCCTCTATCTATGACTGCTTATGATGGTGAGAAGAACATATTTAGTGTGATCTTGCTACCTTGCGGGATGTACAACGTGAAGATATTGTCCACGGAAGACAGCGAGGAGTCCTCGTTTCGATGCACTATCACGCTAGTGAACGAGCTCAAGCTTCGTAAGTTGAAGGACTACTTGGCTGGGAACTTGCTGTCGATCCCACGCGACATATTGCAGGGCATGGATCTGGTGATGAAGGAGAACCCTGCGAGGCATATGATCTCAGTTGGCCGACACTTCTATCCCCTTGAGTATCATGAGGCAGATGACCTCAAGTGTGGCATTGCGGCGTTCAGGGGATTCCACCACAGCTTGAAGCCGACCTCCCAAGGCCTCGCGTTGTCTCTTGATTACTCGGTCATTGCCTTCCGAAAGAGGATGTTGGTCATCGATTTCCTCAAAGAGCACATACGTGGATTCAACATTAGCCAGTTTGCAAGGTACAGGAGGGAAGTCGAGCAGGCCTTGAAGGGGGTGAGGGTCACAATGACCCACCGCAAGACCAAGCAGAACTATACGTTCGTGAGGCTGACCAAAGATACCACACGCTCGATATCTTTCAACTGTGAGAGCTCTGAGGGCAAGATGAAGAAGATCAACTTGGTGAACTACTTCTCGGAGAAGTACAAAATTGAGATCAAGTACAAGGACATTCCTTGCTTGGATTTTAGCAAGAACAACAAGAAAAACTATGTGCCAATGGAGTTGTGTGTGTTGGTCGAGGGGCAGAGTTACCCAAAGGAGAACTTGGATAGAGATGCCGCCTTCGTGCTGAAGAAACTTTCCTTGCCTCCCCCACATATAAGAAAGAAGTCCATTTGCGACATGATAAGGTCAAACAACGGACCTTGCGGGTATGTTACACTTGCTCTTTGCTGTAATTGTGGATCCCCATCATTGGTTCTGTCCACACTTGACCTGCGGATCACAACACTTAATGTGGTTATGCACATGAAGCGTTCATCATCCTTTTGTACTGTAGTCAATTTATAATTTGTGCATGCTCGTTATTTTTTCCTTGGTAATACTGGTGCTGTTTTATAGTCACCTATACAACACATAATTGTGGATTCTATTTTCTTTTTCGAAGAAATGGTTGCATCAAAAGGCATATACTTTAGGATACACATAGTGTTTGATTGACAAAGAAGGTATGAACGTATATCAAAGTAAGCACTGGACTATTATGACTATCTTTTTTCGTCTTTGATGTTGTCTTGTTTATTTAAAATGTTTCTTACGTTGCTGCAGAGACGTCAGCCAAAACTTTGGAATCGAAGTCGACATGAACATGACGAAAGTAGTGGGACGGGTCATCAAACCTCCCGAGTTGAAGCTGGGGACTTCGAATGGCAAGATGATCAAGATAGAAGTTGATAAAGATAAATGCCATTGGAATCTAATTGGGAAATCAGTTGTGGATGGGAAGCGGATTGAAAGATGGGTCATTATTGATTTCAGCGCGTTGGACCGGAATCGACTCAACTGTAAGCTGTTCATCCAAAAGCTTATTGGCCGATGCAGAAACTTGGGAATTCGCATGGAAGAACCGCTCTTTTATCAGGATGCGACGATGAGCATGTTCTCCAACGTGACAAGATTGACTGAGCTGTTGGAGAATGTCAACGACCGCGCTTGCAGAGTCGGGAGATGGCATCCTCAACTCCTTCTCTGCATCATGTCCAGGAGGGACATCGGCTACAAGCACCTCAAATGGATTTGTGAGACTCAAGTTGGATTAGTTACTCAGTGTTGCCTTTCCGGGCACGCCAATAAAGCGAATGATCAGTATCTCGCTAATCTGGCACTCAAGATCAATGCCAAGCTTGGGGGCAGCAACGTAGAACTATTCAATCGATTTCCGCACATTGACGGTGAGGGGCATGTGATGTTCATTGGTGCCGATGTCAACCATCCCACATCCCGTAACACTACCAGTCCATCATTTGCTGCCGTTGTTGGTACCGTCAACTGGCCTGCTGCCAATTGCTATGCTGCGAGGGTGCGACCTCAGCTCCATCGGCAAGAGAAAATTGTCAACATCGGGGACATGTGTCTTGAGCTCATCGAGACATATGCCCGTCTGAATCGAGTTAGGCCCGGGAAACTCATATTGTTTCGCGATGGTGTGAGCGAAAGCCAATTCGATATGGTTCTGAATGAAGAACTGCAGGATCTGAAGAAGGCTTTCACAGGGAAAGATTACAGGCCAACCATCACAATCATCGTGGCTCAGAAGCGCCACCAAACTCGTCTTTTCCCTGAGAGAGACGTTGATGGGGGTCCCACAGGCAACGTGCCACCAGGGACAGTCGTGGACACAACAGTCGTGCATCCTTTTGAATTCGACTTCTATCTGTGTAGCCAATATGGCGGCCTTGGGACGAGCAAGCCAACCCACTATCATGTCCTCTTGGACGAGCACAAGTTTAGCTCCGACCACTTGGAGAAGTTAATTTACAGCTTATGCTTTATGTTTGCTCGACGCACCAAACCAGTGTCTCTGGTCACGCCCGTGTACTATGCTGATCTCGCCGCCTACAGAGGAAGGTTGTATCACGAAGCGATGATGGAGCATTCTCCCAGTTCGATGGCATCTTCATTCTCCTCGATGGCATCCTCATCGTTCTCATCACTTGGTTTGAATGAGGAGCGATTCTGCAAGCTGCATGCTGATGTGGAGAACATGATGTTCTTCATTTGAAGGCCATAGGCTCCAATGTCTAGAAGAAGTCCCGAGGACCTTCCATCTAAAAGAACTAGTAGGAGGTCTTCTGGATGTCGCCATTACTTCCAGAAAAGAAGTTCGATGAAGTGATGGCCTAATGGAGCAATGTTAGCGTGACTGAGCAATCGATAATGGCTCCGTAATGGCCAGCACTTAGTGAACTTCTAGACACCGGAGCCTAAACCTTCGACTGAAGACAGAATGTCCTCAAGACTTCTAGCCATTTTATTCAGGATTTTTAGGGTTTTATTAGGGCGTTTTTTTTAATAATCCTGTCAGGATTAATGCTCATCATGTGCATTAAGGAATTGTGGATCTAGTCACTGTCTTTTTTATTTGTTTTTGGTAACAAATCTGGATTCCTAGGTTGTTTGTTTGACAATGCAAGGCGTTTTTATATGGCCAGAATGATATCTTTTGCAAGTGATATCTGGTTCGGAAAAATTATATGAGCAATTTTATCAATGTTTTACTGCTAACGTGGGGATGCCTTCTTAATACTCAAGCATCTTCTAGCCCCTTCGTTTAATTGCCCAATATGCTAGTTTTCGTAATCTAAAGATTATTGTGTTACCCATTTAATTTACTCTTTCTAGTGATAGGCTCTCTTGATAAATCTGGAAAACTTGCGATGATTAAACTCGCTACCCTTCAGGGATTTACTGCCTGGACCACTACTGATTAAACACTCCTCACCCAAGATTGGTTCCAGCCAAACTCGACAAGCCCACTAAAATTCTTTTGTTAAGATAATCAAAATACCCCCTTGGCTCTGATACGATGATTATCCAGAGAATATATATACACACACATTTTAAGAAGACGCTATATATGCAGGGCCGTCCGTTACTTTTAATGGGATGCACTTCTATACTCTAGCATTTCCTGACTTGTTCCTTGAGTTCCCAGGTCTGTTAAATTTTGCAATCCTAGTAACAATTGTCTTACTAGTTACTGGTGCATTGCATAGATCGGGGAGTTTGCTCATTCGAATTTGATTTAGGCAATATATTATAATCAAACAATATAAAATGCATATAATTTTTTGTAAATTTAAACCAATTTCATATTAATCGACAAACAAAAAGAATTCATTAGTAATATCAACTGTTAGAATACTGTTTCATCTTAAGTTTTATGCTATTTATTTGAACGTTCATATTGTATTGGTGTTTATTGGATAAAACTAGAAGTATTATGCTTTATTTTCCACTGCACGATGTAAAAAGATGCTTCTATTTTTACGGGATCTCTTACCTTCTTTCTCATGAATATGTCTTCCACTTCCCTCTGTACTTTCTCAATCATAATGTTTTTAACTAGTCTATTATATGCAATAATCTCATTCTATAATAATCAAATAAGATATCATAATTGTTTCATATGTGAATATATGAGGAATTTGACACTAAAAGTGCCATAACTTTCATACGACGCTGACTTAAATGTCAAAACTTCCGTCATGATTTTTTTTTCGATTACTTGAATGCCATAACTTATGTATAGTACTCACTTGAGTATCAAAATTACTTTTCCAATTACTCGAGTGTCCTATAACTTTTCAATTGATCAATTGAGTGTCGTAATTTTTTGAATATATTCACCACAAGTGCCATACCACATTGGATTTCCTGCACTTGGGCGAACATTTTTTGAAAGTTATGGCACTTAATTGATCAATGAACAGTTATAGCACTCAAGTGACCGATATTTATGGCATATGGCCAAAAAAAAAATTTATGACACTCTAGTGAGTACCGTACGAAAGTTATGATATTTGTAGTGTTCTTACCTTGAAGCTCGACATAGCACAAACAATGGCGGTGTCACGCCCCTTACCCCACTGGAACGCAACATCCCGTCATGGTCGATTATGGTGCAACACTCTCAGGAAGCATTGCCAACCCAACGCCCAAACAGAGATCAAACACATGCGAAAGCAACGTATATAATTAAATATATACACCCGTACAATATAATACATGAGACCAAGGTAGAACAACCAAATAATAGTCAAGCACCTCAGAAAATATATACACACTGGTATTACCAACGAAAACTTTTTACAATGTTCACTACAACAAAAAAGGAAACACCAACAGTTGGGATTAACTAAACAGCCGCTTCTTCGCTTTACTTTGTCTCCACCGGGGTGCATGCTCGACGACCGCTGGATAAAATGCGGTATTCCAAAAAGAGGTGGTGACCTAGACCTACTGCTGGGGGTCTGAAAATGTGGGTTATAACAACCGTGAGACGAATCTCAGCGAGTATAACCCCCCTAAACCTAGACTAGGCTAACATGCAATCTCTTGACTGACAGCACAAAACAACACTTCAATCCAACTCATAAATAAACTCCGATCTAGGCCCTCTAGTCCAGATCACTTACCTGGCTGACCCTGCAGGTTCTTCACAATAATCATATAATCAAACCACATACCCAAGCACTCGGTTCACGCGTACGTCAAACGCATGCTCATACTCAATAGTGATAATATCGGGTGTCATTCACCGAGTCCCGCATGTTCGCATTCTGACCCACGCATTCTTATGCATGCAAATGTCCACATTCATGTCTCGGCTCACTAGCCCACACTGGCACACTGGGACTTGCTCAATTTATCATTTAATATGACCCGCGTAAAACGCATCAGGTCTTTTTATTTAATCACAACACTTCGTGGCCCGCGTTAAAATGCATCAAATGGCCTAGTGTCTCTAGCCCGCGTCAAAACGCATCAGGCGCAACACCGATCTCCTCACGAACCAGAGCCCGCGTAAAACGCATCAGGATGGTCGTCTTCCGGACGTACCGGGCATCGTCCCGCGTAACACGCATCAGGACAGCACACCCCGCATAACACGCATCAGGGCAAAATGTGATCACACGAACATACAGCCAATTATTATCTGAATCCCGCGTAACACGCATCAGGGTATTTAGGTGATCACATTGTCATGGCAGGCACGCATTCTCGCATAATTTATCACACGTATCATTCTCGGCATTCACTATGCGTGCCATGCAATGCAACACAATGCAACATGAGCATTAAATATCATTAGGCACTCAGTTAATTTCATGTCGCAACAAACGTTCACTGGCCAATTAATACCGTGCGGCCCAATTCACAATGGATAATTCAATAATATTTAATAATCCAATCAAGCCATTGAATGGCCAATCACACTCCGCACGAGTCGGCCACGCAGTCACGCGACATGGCATTACTCAATTTCCCAACAATTGGGTACAGAAATCAACCAGTCACTCAGCCCGGGCATACCCGGCAGTCCAATCACATAATCCCCGAGTAATCCAAATTAGCCCAATAATTATCTCTAATAATCTCACTAATTTTTCTTGAATTTATTCCACCCATTTGTCCTCAATCCAGTCTGAATTTTATACCGATACTACCTAGATCAGTCCAGACTACACTGATAATACCTAGGCCAGTCCTGAAAAATACACAATCAGTCTTAATCCGGGTTTAGGAAATATACTCACTTAATTTCTGGACTACGGCGACGGGGAACGGCGGCCGATCATTGATGAACAGTGAAATCGGCGGCGGAATTCCCGGGTGCGCGCACTGTTCACGGTTACTGTTCACGCGCACTGTTCACACTGAACGGACGGGGCAGAGACGGTGGCCGAGGAGACGACGGCGACGGCGGCGGGGGCGTACGGACGGCGGTGAACAGTAAAAATTCGTACGGGGATGAACAGTAAAATACGTACGGACACTTGTACGGAACTGAGCTGGACGGCGACGTACAGGCGTGCTGGACGTCTGGGCTTCAACGGTGTGTCGATCGAAGCTCCGGCGAGCCTCCGAAGTGGCGGCGGTGTAAACCCGGGAGAGAAAAAGAAGGAAAAAGAGAGGGAAAGGGAGAGAGAAAAGGCTGGCCAGCGGCGGGGCTGAGGCTGGGGAACTGTGGTGGTCGACGGCGGGGCACGGCAGTCAGCGGCGGTGCTCCGGTGGCCGGCGACGAGCTCCGGCGAGGCAAAACCAAGAGAGGAAAAGAGAGAAAATGAGAGAAAAATGGGAGAAGCTGCTGTTCTGGGGACTGATCTGCCGTGAGGGAGGGCTGAGGAGAGAGAAAACAGTCCAACTTGATCAAATAAAGCAGCCCCAAAGTGTCACGTGTCGCCGATCCGTCGGTTTTGACCAAAATACCCTTAATCCGACCGTTCTAATTCAATCTTATCCAAAAATGAGGGGCAAAGTGGTCTTTTGGTCAAATAATTGAGCTGATAATCCTCTGGTAATTATCCCAAAATTTTTCCAAAAAATAATTCGGAATTAATACCGGCCCAGGGGCAAAATCGTCATTTTTCCGGTCCCGGGGCGAAATTCCAATTTTTGCACATACGTGTTCCATATGTGTGTGGCCAACATAATATGGTGTCGGATTCGCGAAATTCACTTTTTAAGCCCTCGGAAATCGACTGCGAAGTTCCGGGAATAAAATAATATTATTTTTTCAATTTTTGTCGAAATTTCAATTTTTAACCGGAACCACTCTAAATGTGTGTGGATGCCCCAAAATGACATTGGCCGCGAAAAGTAACCTCAAACGGCCTTCGAATCTAGTCCTGGTGCCCACAGGAACAAAACCGTAATTTTCCCCAATTTTCGTCCAAATTTCAATTTCTAGCCAGATTAGTCCCAAATGTGCGTGGCCACACCAAAACGATGTTGGTCCTGCAAAATAATCGTAAACGTCCACAAAATTTCGACGTCGAAGTTCGGGTCCAATCTCGCGATCAAATTTTGCTCATTTTAAAATTCTAGAGCCTCTCACTAACGGGTGGCTGTTTAGGTGTTACGCGTATCGACCTAGGGTTGTTCGAATCGTAATGGCCTCGATTTTCGAAAGAGCGCGAGGAATTATCACTAGTACCGGAGGTCTCGGTCATTTAGGTTAGTTCGAGAATCGTGCGCCGTGTGTACTCTCGGTCATGCAGAATCACCCGCGATCCGATCGTACATCATTGGCCGAATCGAATCCGTCACCTTCCTAAGATCGGCCCACGTTGGTCCAAAATATCCCCTCGGCGTTCTTCGAAGTTCGTGCCTAACTCGCGATCAGGTCCCCGGTCCACGTACCTATTCCTATTTAGCCTTTCCCATAAGGTTAGTATCCCGTGATTGATCAGATCCGGGCGAGACTTTTTAAAATTAAATGAGAAATAATTTACACTTTATTAATTCCGAAAATAGATCGAAATTCAGGATGTTACAGGCGGTGTCATACCTTGGTTGTCTCACTCTCAGGTTTTGCTCATTAAAGCTCAACACGACACCAACAATGGTGGTGTTTTCGAGCGCTTGGATGCTCTCGGCTAAAGGCATGATTGTGTGGACCGCCATACTCTCAAAGGCTCTCACTCTGAAGCTCTCCGTCTGGCCGATCTCTAAGCTAGTTAAGGTTCAGATCCCTCTCCTATGGCTCAAGCCTCCATACGACTTCCTCGTCATCATCACCATAGCCACTTCCTCCAAGCTCAACAAAAATATAATAATAAATAAATAAATTCCCCATAAAATTTCATTCAGTTGGGAAAACCCCTTAGGATGTTAAAAATGACAAAACCATCTTAATACAAATTATTATCGGATAGATGCAAGTGCTGTTTCTGTCTAAGTGTCTATTATTGATTCAACACCGTTGATTCTATCCCTAATGATATATGGAAGAACTTGAAAGACTGGAAGGACTTTAAGGATAAGCCAGTCGAAGAGAACGAGAAGTTCATGAGAACTTGAGAAAAGTCAAGTTCAGAGCCATGCCCAGGAAAAGTCGATGAAGGTTGATAAACACAAGAATTGTCGGCTGGACCACAGGGCAGAACCAAGGAAAGATGATAAGCTTATATCGAACTTGCAAGAACACTTGTACAAGTGACATAATGAAGATCTGGACATTCCTTGATTGTTGTTGTGCATCCGTAGGAATAAAATAACCTATCACAAGTCTAGAATTACGGATTTAATTACTCTGAAGAAAATTAAATCTATCATTCCGCTCGACAAGGATTGTTTCCTAACTCGGCTTTCTATTTACATAAATGGCAAGATTGCTGAAAGATCCAATTGTATGGGTAACCAAATCTCTGGTGATTTTATTACGATCTACAACAATTACATTAATTTGTCAAACGATCAAATTGACAATCACCGTCTATAAAAAGGACCAATGCATCAAGACAGAGAGATATGATTAGCAAAAATTACAAGAATTCTTCATACGCTTTGTGATAAATTGATCTTACTCACTGAGAGTTATACACTGTTTGTTAGTCTTTTGAGAAGTGAACAAAGTAGTACAGTAGTGTGTATATTCCTAGTAGTGTGGTCTACCGAGATTCGAGTAGAAGCAGCTTTAAGTGGAAGCAGCACAAGCTACATTTGTAATATTTCATGAGCCACTAGTGAACTCCAGTTTTGTTGGGAGATAAATTTATCCCAAGTCGAACCACTAAAAATTTAGGTGCATCTATTTCTATTTCCTAATACATGCTGTATTATTTATAAAAAAGTGCTATGAAGTCCTAAAACTTATTACAAAGTGTCATTGAGTCCAATAACTTCAAAAAGTTCAATCAAGTATTAAAATTTATCAAATTGGTCCCATCAAGTCCTTCGTTGATTGCATTTTTTAAAATTTTGAGAACTTAATTGCACTTTTATGGCAAATTTTAGGACTTGATTGTACTTTTTGAAAGTTTCAGGATTTGATTGTACATCTGTGACAAGTTTTATAACTTGATTACACTTTTGAAAGTTTCCTGACTTAATTGCACTATTGTGTTTTAAGACTTCCAATGCACTTATTCGTAGATTCTATAACAATCAGATTAGCAATTGACTAGCACCTTCCATGACTTGATATCAGCATGATCCATCACTCATTATTAGCATGTGCTTGTTATCATTAGTTTGTTGGTGTTGTCTATAATCAAACGGTATTGAATGACTTATCATCAATCATCCAAAGATCCTTTTGAGTATGTTAGCTTCCCATGACTTCAAGCTGATGAAAGATTAGCCATGGTACCTCAAAGTTTTCATAGAATCCTCATCATACTAGGCTTGTTCTTTTGTTGTCGATATCTTCATTAGTCTTCATTGAACTTACACTGGTTATCATATCATCAAAGTCTTCCACCTCATCTATAGGGAGCTACTCTTGCTACTGATCCTCACCGATGCTGCCAATAAGCAGCTATTTTTGTTAGTGATCCAATCTTCAATCTTCTATTCCTTCCAAGCATATTGACGATCATGGCTCTACCTAGTTGTTCACCTTTCTATGGTTTTTCTAAGCTTTACTAAGCATCCTCGTTCTAGGAATGTTCACTTTCAGGTCTGTCCAACTATTTACCAGATCTTGGTACCTCCATGTCATTATCGTTCTTCGCGACTTGTTCACCCTTGATCAAGGTCTTCCACTGTTTCATCTTATTCTAAATGTCCTTTCAGCTTGAGACACCTCGGCTCCTAATACCTTGTTCATCCCTAATAGTGGCAGTGATCCCTTGATAGTGATAGAGCACTGCTTATATTAGTTCATCTTGTTAGGACACCATCTGTATATTGGCTTTGTGTATCTGTCGCTTGGTTTACTCAATCAATACATACGTTGGTAGCCTTTGATTATTTTGTCATCTTCGAAACAACATAGGACATTTTTCCAACAACCTCCCCCGTTTTTATAATTACGAAACAAATTCTGAATATGCAACAGTAATCAAATTTTGTGCGCATGAAAAGTAATACAAATTATCTTGCCAAAAAAATAGGAATTCATATCTAGGCAGAATAAGCACATAATGCAATCTACAAGTATTAAGAAATTCAACGAATATAATCAAGATATATCATGTAGAAACAATATGAGCAAATAACAGAAATTGATAACATCTCTTGTTTTTACATAGGTCACTTAGTCACATGAGTTTTAAATAAAACTGAATATTATCATCACAACTAAATTCAAAGCTTATATTATACCTCCAAACATATATGCATATTCCATCAAACCTCTCACCTTTTTTTGTCATAATAAAAAAGGTACAAAAGGGTGATAATAAAGTAAAATGAATTACGTAAGAACTATGCAATTCAGCTCATCTTCGCGTAACTTCACCAAAAATGTTAGTTTGATACACTGTTTCCATAAATAAACATATTTAACATGCTCGAAGGAATAAAAAAAGATGTGCAGTGTAGCTCATGTTGACCACTACGAAGGATTGCAGCCTACCGCGGGTTTGATCGTGCTAGAGAGAGGAAGGAAAATCTCACGTGACCACCAACGGTCAGGCTTTCTTTTTAAATATTTCGTAATTATATTTTGTCATCCAAGCTTATCCACTCCAAGGCTAGGATTACTAATTCATGTGTTTATCTGAACACATTCGGATTCATCGAATTCAATGTGCATCACCAAATGCTGGATATGATCAAATATCCAGGCCACCAAATACAACCTTATCATTTTTATTAGGAAGTATATTTTCATAGTCCTGACATGATTAATGCTTATCATGTGCATTGGAGGAATATGGAACTAATTATAGAAAATGGTTAAAAGATAAAGCTTTTATCGTACAGAAGACAATTGTCATGGTTAATGACATTGTTTTTAAAGTGACAGCTGGTTGGAACTAAAGTTTTTCCTCAGTATTAAAGCTAATGAATTCATTTAACGGACAATTTTTGTTGATGGTTTATTGTGACCAGATCTGACAAATTGGGTCTTAAACCCATATATGACCTATTTAATGGATCACTACAATTTTAAAGAGTCAATCTTAAATAGATTTTAAACTTTAAAGTTTAAGATAAATGGATTTAAATGGATTGGGTTTGGAATCCATTTCCAACCCACCTACACATTCTCTCTCCCTTTTTATAAAGATATTTTTTTAAAAAATTGAAATTTAATTTTTTTTATTTATTTTTTCTTTCCATTTCTTTCTTTCTCTTTTCTCTTTATTTTTGGCTAGTGGCCAGCCACGGCAAAGGCCGGCAACCATGGCCAGCCACTGGCCATAGGGCCTTGCCAATCAGTCGAGCCTCGAGCTCACCCAATTTCGACAAGGCAAAGGCCTCGCAAACCTATGGAGAGGCTCCAGCCTTGCCAATCTGGTGAGACTCGAGCTCCCCAGTCTTGAGCAAGCTCAACCTCGTTGGATTTGGCGAGGTGAAGCCTTACTCAAGGCTGGCGAGGCTCGACTCGGCTCGTTGGAATCGAGCAAGCTCGAGCTTCACCGGTCTCCGACGAGCTTGTCCTCACCTGTGGCCGGTCGCCGTGGCTGGCCAAAAATAAAGGAAAAAGGAAAAAATTTTAAAAAAAATTTAAAATTCGATTTTAAAAAAATAAAAATTATTAAAATGAATGCATGAAATAAACTCAAATCAGATTTTACATACAAATTGTTGAAAAATACTTTCTAGTTCATTTTCAACTTTTAGCTAAACACCGAATTTTTATTATTTTCTTGAATAATGACTTCATAGAAATTATTTTCTAGAAATGTCGCATTTTTCGCAAAACAAACGGCAATTTGCATGAAAATGTTTTAGCAGTATAATTTTTAAAAAAAAGTCATAAGAAATAAGTTTTCCTCAATTGGGTTAAATATAAAAGTGTTTTAGCAATATGGGTCGGGTTGGATATGGGTTGAGTATGGGTAGAGTCGAGTATGGATCGGGATATTTATATTACAAATAAATGGGTCATTCATGGGTTAATAGGTCAATTTAGGTCGGACCATTTATGACCCGACTCGAGCTTAACCCAACCCACCCGTTTAATATATCTAATTGTGAGCAAACCATAATTCTATTGTAGTGTAGGTGTGTTACTAAGGCTCCGTTCATTTTGCGGAAAGCAATTTTCAAAAAAAAAATTTCCGATTTTTTGGTGTTCTGCTCATCGAAAATAAATGAGTCAAGCAAAACATTTTCCGTTAATGAAAAAAACACCTTCAAAAATGGAGAAAATGATTTACTCTTTTTCCCTTCTCTTTCTTTGACCTATAACCAAGCACGTTCTCCTCTGTGCACTCCTTTTAATTATTTTTTATTTTTCACTTTTCTTTTTTTTTTCTTTTTCTATTTTCCTCCTTCTTCTTTGGCCGGTTGCCGGCCATGACTATGGTCGATGATCGGCCACAAGTGAGCTCGAGCCTCACTAGCCTATGGTAAGGTTGAGCTCACCAGATTTGGGTGAGGCTGGAGCTCGCTAGCCTCAGGTGAGCTCAACCTCGTCGAATCTGGCGAGGTGGAGCCTCGCCTAAGGCCAGTGGTGCTTGGCTCGCCTGTGGCTGGTCACCAGCTATTGCCATGGCCGCAACTGGTCGAAGAAGATGGGAAAAGAAAAAAAGAAAAATAAAAGAGAAAAATAAAAAACTTGAATTTTTTAACAAAAGAAAAGAAAAAAGAAAAAATTGTTAAAATGAGTGCAAGGAGAAAAATCAAATCTGATCTTTTATAATAAACAATAGAAAATATTTTCTAGTTCATTTTCAAGTTTTCGCAAAACATCAAAAATATTATCATTTTCAGGAAATATGATTTCCTGGAAAATATTTTCAGAAACATTACATTTTTCATGAAACGAATGGAGCCTAAATGGTGTAAGCATATGTTTTAAAGCTGCAGCACCTTAAATTCGAGTTAGACAATTTCTTAAAAACTATTATAAGCTATAATGCGTTGTGGTATAGGTGTGTTACGAAGTGTCATAAGTTGTTGTAGCCTATTGGATGATACATTTATGAGATATTTGCCAAACACCTTATTAAAGCTGCAGTAGACCTGTCAAATGGGTGGGATTTGGGTCGAGTCACAAATAGTCCGACCCAAATTGACCCATTAACACGTTTATAACCCATTTATGCACAATGCAATTTTCTTGATCCATACCCGACTCAACTCATATTGTTAAAATATTTCCATATTTAACTAAATTTAGGAAAACTCATATCTAAATTAATAGAGTGCGGAGTGAGTGAGCACGAGATTGAATGAGGGCGATAGGAATGAGTTGAGTTTGAATAAGTTGTAAATCCATTTAAGACCCATTTACGATCCATTTAACACCTATATTATACCTTTACCCATTTATGATCCATTTACTAATATATGGGTTAAGAAATGGGTTTATGACTCATTTTGACAAGTCTAAGCTGCAATACCCCTTTGTTTTTTGACAAAAAGAAAAGAAGCCGGAGCACCCCTTTTTCAAAACTGAAATTGATATTGCTGAAAGTTAGACCAAATAGTTCTTGCAAAGTGGATGCCTTTTCAATGTTCAAGCATTACCTGACGTCTTTTAATTATCTATTCTGCCAAGTTTTTGTAATCTAGGGATTATTTGGTTACCAATTCAGTTAGCTCCTTTCCGGAATTAAACTTTTTAGTCTTTCTTATGATTCAAACTGTATTGGAGAGTTAAGAAATGTTATAATCCTGGGCCATTTGTTAATTAACTATGAGAGTGTTCTGATTGTATGGCTTCACAAGGTAAGCCAAGAAAGGGAAGGAAAGAAACTAGCTGCTTTTGCATATTTTGAACCCTGCATACACTTTATCTGCCAAAGTACGCACGTTGTGGATTGTCCACAATATGTAGCCGGCTGACATTGGTCGTATGAATGCTTCGAGCAACCTCGCGTTTTCATCATTGACTTTTGTTTATCTTGAGTGATCGACAGAGTGGCCTTGGTCATGGTTGAATTTCCGAAAACATAGTAGATTATGCGTTACCTTGGATAGAGTTCACCTGAAAGAACAGCACATAATATGATGAACACTTTGTTACGAAACTGATTGTGTCCGTCGCCTTAAGTATAGTGCAATTTTACCAAATAATATCGAAGTAACTCCAGAGCTCTGTTACAGAGAAGTGAGAGGAGGAACTGATGATAACATTACGAAGCCAGTCATTGAATGACTTGATATTGCCAATTCTGCATGTGTACAACCTGAAATCTCATTTATAGCATAAACCGTTTCAAGCTCACAGGCATGGGTGCCTTGAGTGGGTGGTGATAAAGGACAAGAGCTCATCAGCCGTCCATGTCACTAGGGAGAGGTTGTGCAGAAGGCTCACTGATTCCTCATTCAGTACAGAGAGCGTCGACAAACAACCTGAGAAGGGAAATATAGTAAAGCAAGTCATTCATTACTACGGGACTGTGTGAATTGCACATCATTCATAACCTTGAAATTTTCTTAGAGTCCCCTCTTCTTGTTGCCAATTTTGTGTTTCCTAATGATAGATGTAACAATACGGGGACTACACTTCTAATGACCTGCTTAAGCTAAATCAAGGAAAAGAAAATGGATTGACCGAGATTTAAAGGGGAACAAACTTGTAGGTCTTTGGAATGGAACGTGCTGCTCATTAAATCTAGCTATAAACACAAGTGCTGGCATTCTCTACTGGTTTAATTTAAAGGAATGAGTTATTGAAGACTTATCACCAAACGGCCACAATGAATCTGAAGAATATTATGGCACTAGAATCATTCACTTTTGTCATACCTGATGGAAAAGATATGGTTCTGTGACAGTTTGTACGGGACAAATACCTGAACTCTTGATGAGATTTAGAAGCGAAGATGATGCCAAGACTCTCTCCTCCAGTGCTCTATCGAAGTTCAATGATTTTAGCATCTGTGGCATTAAAATGGAGCACGCCTCCGACCGTAGATCTCGGTCCTCGACCAAATGGAGAAATCCGCTTAGCCATGAGACAGTGACAATGCCAGCTCGTACCAATACAGGGATACCATTTTCAATTGCACCCGAAAGGGCAGTTAAAAACCTCATTCTGCCACTCCTGAGCAAGACGAGCGCCGTTTTCCTTAGCCAGTTTTCGGTTTCCTCTTCCTCTTTGTCCTAAAAATTGCAGCATCGATTAGCCAAACCACGATGTTCGGGGTTATAGTCAGAGCACAACTTACTTTTCCACAGAAAGTAGACAAAGAAGTACATTTTATTCATTAGAGCTGCTAGCTTGAAAGAGCGCAAAATTCACAAGGCTTATTGCAACTTTCAACTAAAAGCAGCTGAATAATGTGTTTTGGAATCATCAACTTGTTTATGCCATATTAGCTTCAGAATTCTCAATGTGTCGAGGATTGATGTGTAGCAGCAATGTTATGCAATTCGTATCTGGCTATTAAAGGTTTAACTGAGTATACCACCAACCTTTATAAGCTTATGTAATTCGCTATCAAGGAATTTTGCGCTAGACAGACTGGTTGTGCCTGTATAATTCCACTTCAAAATGAAGTGCCCTCGCAAGACAAACTAAATATCCCTTTCCTTGGACTCCCTTTTCCTGGAAACATCTCAAATAATCTAGTTTGAAATTGAATTTGAATAATGCACTAACCCTGGGCATTGTAGTACCAAGAACCGTATTTTTGCTGTGGAGTGTCATGTCTGGATCTTCTGGAAAACCCAACTTCTGCAGGAGCCATTGTTCAGTCACTGGCTCGCCTGTCAAAAGAAAATGGCCTCCGAGCATCAGGAGACTTCTCGCCACTTGTTCTTGGATATTTTCACCGACTAATTGACAATCCAAAGCGGCTATGATCGCCTCGAGCGCTTCTTCTCTGTATAAACTGCACATCCCACAGTCTCCCTGCAAGAAACTGCAGTTCCTTATGGAGGTAGTTCTAGGATCTTGAATCGAAATTCAACAGAAAATAAAAAGCTCAGCGGTTATACTTTTCGAATATTTTATAACAGAATTAGAAATACCAGAAGATCAAGCTGCAGTAAAATTGTGGCAAACAGCGGGCGTTTGTCCAATGAAGCTTTCTGGAGGTAGATCAGCAAGACGTGCATAGCATTCAGCCCGCCCCATCCACTTTTTACTCCGTACAGGAACTTGTTTATTTGTGACCTTCTGTTATAATGACATGGCTAAGGATACCAATCTGGTCTTGCAAATATAGCTAAAGTACAATGTTTGTTGAGACAAGAAAAATGTACCTGCTAAGGCAAAGAAACTCAATAAGTAAATTTAAAGCGCGAGTAGATTTCTTTTGGTATTCAAGTACAATCAGTTCAAGCAGAGAAGCCTTGTTTATATTTTCAGCGACATAATTTCGACATGTCCCATCAGCTTGGATGCAACATGATGTGAGAACTGCAGCATTTATTCTCTCTTGAAATTCTCCTACATCGATCCGCTTTATGAGAAGATTCAATCCCCCAAGTGAGACCATATCTCTTGCATTTTCCAAGTTTTTGTCCTCGTCAAAACCGAAAACAAGTTGGTTCAGTATGTAGAAGGCCGCTACTCTAGGAGCACAGCAAACAGTGAAAAGGGTCTGCAGTTGGTCGCCGAACTCGAGGACTCGAAGGATGAGCAGGACCCACTCGGTGGATATCATCTGTTTTGCCTTCGGTTTCAAGTGATAAAGCAGAATGGCAGCTTTTAGGAATACGCTTGAACGTTTCAAAAGCCTTATGAAGATCTCGAGCTGCGGGTCAGAGCTCAAAACTATCTGGCTGATATTCCTGTTTCGCACCACTATTTCTGCTAATAGTGAGATCACTAGCTCAAGAACTTCGTCATCATTTGATGCAAATAAAACCTCAAGCATCCCCTCAATGACAGAGGCTTTCGATACTGATGCTTCAATGGTGTGATCACCATGCGAGCTTAACCAGGCTTTTGTTATGACATGGATAGCAGTTTCACAGTCACTTAGAATATCTGAGCAACATAAACTGGAGATGGCTTTACCCAGATCATCTGAGACTTGGGGATCAATTTCTTCCAGTTTATTCTGCCTATTGCTGGAGATGCCATTTCCGCTAACCAGGCACTGGATGGGCACACTTTGGCAGTTAAGCAATGAGAAGTAGTTTGATTTCTGCGTCTTAGGCCACAAATCAAGTTTCTGATTCTCGCAATAATTTCTTGATGATATTCGAAGAGTCTCGTTCTGCATTGAGGCAATTGAATACATTATGGAACTGTTACTCCTAAAGAAAGATTACAAACAGGAAACAAGTCAACATTTGACGTACATGAATGATGCTGGCGTTACTACAGTTTTCTTCACTACTACAGGGATTCCTTTCATCAACCGAACCAAATTTTCTACTTCCAAGCTCAAGCTCCATAGATTGTCGATCCAGTCGGGGGCCAAATACCGCTTGGTATCTTGAGTGACATAGAAAACCATTAGAAGGCCGTATAGCTTATCAGACAGTCAGCATACCTTAATAAACTAAACTGTTGCATTGGAAAATTACTTGGCATCAGTTGGATACACTTACAGATTTCCACTAATTGAGGAATGTGAAGTATATGAATCCAGTGATTGCCTTCGAGTCAATCTGTGGCTACGCATTCTTTGTGGTTTCACGTTCCTTGAAAATTCATGGCTCGGTTTTAATGGCAAAGGCACATCTGGAACTGAAGGAGCCTCGACCCCAACTTTAAGCCATTGTTTATAATACAGCGCAAACTGAGCAGTGCCCATATCCAGTTGGTCATTGTACAACTTGCTTAAGCATTTCGATTTCCTCTCATCCTCAACATCGTCCGAGCTCGAAAGGAATTCAACTTCCCTTGTGTACCAAACCTTGAGGTGAAGAAGGTGAGGAAGGAAGAGATGCTCCCACAGGTCGGGAAGCAAGTGAGTCCTAGCAAGAAACGGCGAATCGCAGAAAACCTGAAGCAAGTGCCTAGCTGAGATTCTATCATTCTTCTCTAGCTTGTAGCTAATGGAGAGGTACAATTGAGCGCAAGCTGAGAGATATGAATTGGGTATCCCACAAGTTGAACCGTTCTTTGTTTTCTCCGAATTCAAAGTAGCGGCAACATTCAGAAGCCTAATGGAGTTTCTCAAGGTCTTCATCCTCAGCTCCTTTCTTTTTATACCCGGATCGTCCACCAACTTCTCAATGCTTTCGATACCCATTTCCATCCTCTTCAAGATTTCATCGTCAGTATTCCTCTTCTTCCGTGCCAGGCAAGAACTGCATTTCTCACGGATGCTAATCCTGAAGCTCTCATCCTTCACATACCGACCAGCATAGCCACTTAGTATTGAGATAACTGCTTTGATAGCCACCATATCGATGGCAGGCTCGTCTCTTATCTCTGATACCAGCGACTTATTAGCATTCGAACTCGCTGATGAACTATTCCTCTGCCTATTGCACCTGAAGGGTTTCTGCTCTGCAAACTCGAGGCTTTTCCGACCACGGCAGAAGTACACTGGCAATTGTTTCGGCTCATCCTTTCGCATCATATCCAGGTACTTCACTGGGATGGTTGACAATAGCTGTCCGTCCTCGAATCCTTCTTCTGCCAGCAATTCCTGCAGAGAAGCCATTCTGTGGATACAGACTCAGATGTGAAGGAGTGAAGAAGAAGAGAGGGTTGAAAGCTCCGGTTGTGTCATTCTTTGAAGAAGATAACAAAAGACAGCTTGGGAAGCACAGAATGAGGTGAGGAAAGACGAGAGGACAAACTTTTGTTTGGGCATCTTTATTTGGCCGTGTCTTTCCCTGGACCACCCCAGTGCTACGGCAGTTTCTTGTTGATTTTGGCTTTTGTTGCGGTTGAGTCGGTTCATACGAGGAGTTTTTTAAATCTCGTTGGGTTTAAAAACGGAGGCCAATTCCCTATAAAATCCTCAACAATCTGAACTTCTTCTTATCTGAAAAATGTCATCAATTTTTAGCTAAGCCCTAAATTTTTTTTTTGTTTAAAAAAATCATCAGTTTTTAGCTAAGTCCCAAAATCAGACCTCCCTTAAAATTTCGTCCAAGTGGCTGCTAGTTGTCCAGTGAGTCCACATCAGCAATAAATCCACCTCGTCTACCGGTGGTGGAAGAGACCAAGTTGGAGGCGATGGATGGTGACCTCGATGCCACCCAGCCACCGTCTAAGGTCCAGCAACCCTTGGTGGGTTTAGGCCCATTGTGAGACATCCGAAAATTTCGAAATGGTATTTATGTGATATTCGGAAATTTTCATATCTAGTAATGATACTTAGACTTTAAAGCTAAGTGTTATTAGCTTAGAATTCGGGTGGACACTTAAAAATCTTAGTTGAATCGTAAATTTTGTGAGGCACGGAAGATGATTTTTGTAAATGTAATTGTTCCAAGTTCGATGTGTTGCAAATTAAAATACGTCGATATATACGTTAAAATTATAACGGTGTTAATTAATTCACCGTCGTCTTTGTGGTTGATGGGTGAGATTATTATTCTAAACTTTAGTTGATTAATGATAATAATTAATTATTTGCTATATGGTATTAAAGGGAGTAGAAATTCTGTTTTCATTTTAATTTTTCACAAAAACCTCTCTTAAGACACCTAAACCTCCTGTGGCACTTGGAGAATTCATGCACGGCCACATGCCACTTTTAAACTTAGCCTCTTGCACTAATGTGACCCATATCCATAAGCTATCATTACATAGAAAGTTTCGTCTATCTGTAAGTCACCAATATAACACATATCCATAAGTCACCAACACATCCCCACTTGGGCGTAGATTAGATGAGAATTAGCCACCTGTGACTTCATGCAATCTTACATCTAACAGTACCAAAACATAACTCTTAACTTGGGTAAAAATTTGAGACTCATTTTTCACCTCGGTGATATTGTTCTTCAAAAGAGAGTTTCGTCTATCTTTTGGTCTAAACTTCAATCTGTCAAAAGCTTTCACAGTGACTTAAACTTTGGGGTTGTTTGGATCTCGTTCAAGGTAAGTGAAGACTTTAGCGTTAAGTTAGTTCAATCTACTTGACACTTTTAACTTAGTTATTTGAGATATGCCATTTTGATGTGCTATAATGTGTGGATATGATTATTGTTGGATTCGTTTTGCTTGCCTCGTACATGTTCAAAAGGCGTGTGATTTGTTTCTTAGAGTGTAGTATAATTGGAAAGTGAGAATGTTAAATCTGAACTTGGAAATCTCATTCTTGAAGTGGTTGTTGAACTCGTCTTGCTGTCTCATACATGTTTAAAAGGTAATTGTTCGTTTTTCTTAAAGTGGGGTACATTTGGTAAGTGGAAATGATGAATCTGAACTTGGAAAAGTTATATTTGTAAATTTAGATCTAAACGTCGTTCATAGAATCTGTCTTATGAACCCGAGCATATTTTACTCTCTGAATTTGAATCTGTATACTTCTAAACCTAAGCAGATTTTACTCTTTGAATTTGAACATGTTTACTTTTGAAACCAAGCAGATTTTACTATCTGAATCTGAACTTGTTTATTTCTGAATTCGAGTATATTTTACTCTTTGAATATGAACTTATTTACTTATGAACTCGAGCAGATTTTACTCTCTAAATTTAAATATGTTTACTTCTGAACCCGAGGAGATTTCACTCTCTGAATCTAAACCTGTATACTTCTGAACTTGAGTAGAATTTTCTTTATGAACTGAATATATTTACTTTCTAAAACCAAATGTATTTATCTTCCGAATCTGAAGATATTCACTTTGTCTTCATAATATAACCATTTATTTGTCCAGACTTAGAAATATCCATTGCTTGTCTAGATTCAGAATACACTCAGTTATTTGTTAAGACTTACAATCTACCCATTTGTTGTTTAGATTCATGTTCAGACTTAATCCTTGAATATAGTGATCGGCTTTCTTAGAACTACTTTTGAAATATACCCAGTTTCTGAATATATTCAATTAATGAGTCTTATTACATATTGCTTCATACTAGTTTGTTTGACTAAAATCTCACTTCTTGAGGAATATGTGATGGAGCAAGAAGGTGGGTATGTGTATTGAAATGCATGTAAATACTTATTGCCATGGTTTGCATGAGAATAATATAATTCCATCACCCATAATTAAAAAAAGGGCAAAAGGACACTATAAGTGCCATAACTTGCGCTCATTTTGGTGCCATAACTTTTTTTTCGGATCGCTTTGGTGCCAAGTCGGAGGAAAAACGATCACTTAAGTGTCATAACTTGTTTTTGGATCACTTTAGTGCTAAAATTTTTGAAAAACGATCATTTAAGTGCTAAAATTTTTGAAAAACGATCACTTAAGTGCCAATCTCTAGCGAGACTCCGGTGAGCCTCCGGCGAGCCACGTCAGCTTCAGAAATTAATAAAAAAAATGTCACGTCAGATTTTCGGCGAAAAATTATGTACGGCATCGGAGTTAGCACTTAAGTGATTGTTTTTCAAAAATTTTAGCATTAAAGTGATCTAAAAAAAAGTTATGGCGCTAAAGTGAGCGCCGTACACAAGTTATGACACTTGTAGTGTTCTTTTGCCATTAAAAAAGGTGACAATCCCCTGGGAGTTTTGAGATGCCCTATTATGTGGTCTAGATGCCTCGGGAGAGTTCGGAAGGAGAAGTAACGAACTTAATGCATGAATATGAGTACAATATGTTATGCCATATTCTTGTGTCTGAAATGAAATATTGCGAATGGGAAAGGCATAATACTAATCTATGTTTTCAGCATACTTATTGGTTATTATGCATTTATGTTGTTGTACTAGGTGTAGTGGTAAGATGATTTTTCTAACTTAAAACTAAAGATTTTCATTTAATGGGCATTGACTCATTCATTTATTTTTTAGATTTGTAGGAATGGACAATGTGACACCAAAGTTTGTTGGTTTTCCTAGACAATATGTGTACTGGTGTCACGCCGCGCTTTTCCCTACCTGAGCGCTAGGAGGTATTTTTGTTCATTTCTAATGATAAGGCATTTTTTTAAATGAATGAGGGTCTCTCCTTGATCATACCTCACGAGATAGCAGGTACTTGTTATTTTATTTTCTATTTAGCCTATGTTTTGTTTTAGAGTTGCCACTAGTCCTTAACGGTTGGCTAGAAACCTAATCGAGGTAAGGGAGAATTACCCCAATTTCTACAAACCAGAGATTATATGGGTAGGGGGAGTTGATTACGTTAAAGATTATGATATCAAGATTCCTAATGCCCTCTTAGTACCTAAAACGATCCGAAGTGTCTAAATGTGTCATGCAAGTTTACAAGGCCTATCCGCTAATTCTAATTATTCTAATTAAGGAGAAATCAATCAATAAGGAAATGCGCAATCAATTCAAATCACAAATGGCAATCCCTAGTGAAGCCCTAAAGGCTTGCTCATTTTAAGGATTGTGTTATCTTTTAGGGTTTTAGGATTTTTTTAGGGATTAAGACCCCTTTTGGGGGTTAAACCCCTTTTAGGGGTTAAAACCCCTTTTTATTCCTAAACTAAGGAGTCTTCAAAAGAACCACTTGAGCACCTTAAAAAATTTAAATTTCACTCAAAGTATGTGGCCGTAGGTGTTCTAAGCCATTCAGTGAATTTTTGGAATTTTTTTTTGAAATTTTTGGAATTTTTTCAATTGCCTGAACTTCAATTTTTATTCTACAATTTTTTTCAATTTTTTTGATTTTTTTCGAATTTTCTGAATTTTTATGGATTTTCTAAAATTTTCAAATTTTTATGAATTTTCTGAATCTTTCCAATTTTTATGGATTTTCTGAAATTTTTTCCAGAATTTTTTTTGAATTTTCTGAATTTTCTGAATTTTTTTGAAATTTTCTTCATTTTTGGGATTTTAAAGAATTTAAAGAATTTTTTATTTTTCATATTTTTCTGATTTTTTTGAGGAATTTCCTGAATTTTCTAAATTTTTTAGAAATTTTCTATTTTTTTAGAAATTTTTTCTATTTTTATGAATTTTCTAATTTTTATGATTTTTTTATTAATTTTTGTATTTCCCAAAACTGAACCGGACTAGTTCAGTCCTGTCCAATCACGTTGGACTGGCCTGGTTGGCAATGATCAAACTCTGGCGGGAGCGATGCCAAAATGGCATCGTTTTAAAGTTTCTTCATTAAGGCATTTTTACAAACATTTGGTGTGAATCAAATGTGATATTGCATTTTCAGAACCGTGACTTCAACCCAAACTCCGACAACCATCTGGTCATATTCCGGCCACCCCAAATGACCCTATATCAAATACACACTACCCTCTAACCACCTAATCCTATTGGACCGCGGTCGGCTAACAAAAACTAAGCCTAAAAACACTAACTTGAAATTACCTAAACCTAAAATTTTCCAACATATTCAACTAGTCCTAATAAGCCTAATCATCCTATCAATCAAAACAATTAAGGGACAAAAATGACTAACTTGGGACGACCAATGGCCGAGGAAAGGAGCTTCGGTGAGGTTTGGTTGCTCCGACGAAGTGGTTTTTGGGGACCGATCCATGGTTTTATGTACAATCATGATCCAAAATGCATTAAATGATAAAGTTATAGGTGATTGGGAATGAGATTTACCTTCTTTACTAGAGTTCAAATAAGAAATTTCGAATCAAACGGGAGCTTTAAAACGATCCTCTCACACTTGCTCTTCAAGAGGGTGGCCTTCGCTTCGTCGGAAAGGTTCTAACCTGGCTAATCGGAGCTCATTTTTAGAGTTTCCCAATCAGCCCTTCTCGGTACACCTGGGGAAGGAGGTCCACTCGAGAGACTAATTTGCTAGCGTCGTTCCTATCAGGACGACATCGGTCACTCAGCTTTGGGGACCTCTACTTCCAATCTCTCTGATTTTCCCTCTCTCTCTCTAGTTCTCTCTCTCTCTCCCTGTGGTTTTCTATCAAACATATGGTCTCTCTCGAAATTGATTTTTTTGCCTCTTTTGATCACCTCGCTGGGGTTGTTCCGAGCACTAACTGACTCTCCACTTGGTTAGATCTGCTTGGGATGGATAGTTGGAGAATCTCTGGCCATTAATTCCCTTTGACGCGTGCTAAAAGTAGGGAAAATAAGTCGGCAAAGGGGTGGGTCGAGCGGATTTTTCTCCCTTTTCCCAATTTGAAACTGAGTCGGGTAAGGGAGATGAAGACCCGGGTTGGGTCGGGTTGGATCCGACCGACCTAGCTAACCCGTATTGATTAAATTTGCAAATTGAATCCCATTTAACCCATTTTTACGATTTTAACCCCAAATTTAGGCTTCTTGACATTTTACCCTAGAATATGGGTTCAATTTGAATTTTAATTTCAATTTGGCCAAAAATCTCCAATTTTGAATTCAGTTCAGTGGGTTTTTGTTCATTTAAGTGTCTAAATGACCTAATTAGGCAAAATTGAATTACCCATGTTCAATTAACCCTAGGGAAGGTATGAGCTTTGATTTAAAATTTAAAATTGAATGAAATCCCCAATTTAGATCTTAAAATCCCTAATTTTTCAATTAATTTTGGGGCTTTTTGATATTTAATCAAATTGTGAAATTGGACTAACCAATGTGCAATTCAAGGTATTATAATCAACTGTTGTGAAGACACTATAACCCAAAAATGACTAGAAATGGCTTAATTGGATTTTTGGTTCAATTAGAATATGAAATTGCCCAAATTTGGGGAAAACATATTCCTAATTGAAATTTTGTAAAATTGACATGGCAGGGCTAACATTGGAATTAAAATAATACTAATGAATATTTTTGTGGAATTTTTGAATTCCATTTGGTATTTTCTTGATTTTCTTCCTAATTTTATTAAAAGAAATTAAGAAAAATTTAAAGAAAAATCTACAAAAATTATTTTTCATTTAGAAATAGGTTCCTAAGCTTGACCAAGGTTTCTCATCTTGATTTTGTGATTTTTATATAAATTTGAAAAATGGACAAGGTTCCTGATCATTTTTTAGATTAAGCTCGTTAGATGTTGATCTCAAAGACAAGGTGACACTTGAGTCATAGTCAACTCAATTGTAAATTCAAGTGAAAATTTCACAACAATGGATCAAGGATCTTTGTTCAAAAATTCTGTCCAAATACAAATTTTCCACTTTGATGCTTTTGATGAATTTGTTGATGATCGAATAAGAAAAAGGAACTTACTTGCTCATGAGAGTTTCATTGTTGATTATTTCAAGGAGTAGAGTGATGATTGCAATGAATATGATTTTGATCTTATGGTTTACGGATAAACCCACCGACCTTGTGGTTTAAGGATAAACTCACAAACTCCGTGATTTAAGGATAAATCCACAAACCTTGTGAAAATTTAGAGTTTGAGGAAAGACCACAACCATATGAAAATTTAGGATTTAAGGAAAGACCAAAAACCATCTGAAAATTTAGAGTTTAAGGAAAGACCCAAAATCATCTAAAAATTTAGGGTTTAAGGATAGACCCACAACCACTTGAAAATTTAGGATTTAAGGAAATATCCAAAACTATCTAAAAATTTAGGATTTAATGAAAGACCCACAACCATATGAAAATTTAGGGTTTAAGGATGACCCAAAACCATTTGAAAATTTGGGTTTAAGGAAAGACCAAAAACCATTTGAAAATTTGGGGTTTAAGAATAGACCCATAACCATTTGAAAATTTATGATTTAAATAAAACCAAAAAACCATTTGAAAATTTGGGTGATTTTGATCTCAAAACATGCATTCTTTGTGTTAATGCATTTAAACAATTAAATTTCCCTCCTTACCAAAAAAAACAATTAAATTTCCTTCGAAATGATATTTGGGAAAATTACTTGAAATTTTTCAAGAAATGCTTATGATGATCAATTGGAAGACTTTCACTTGAAAAAATTTACCTCAATCTATGAACTAGCCTTTTATCTTCATCCGTTGATATGGGAATTATTTTGTATTTCTCAATTTATCTCTCATAATCAATCCTCAAGTATTCAGATATATTCGCAATGTATATAATTTGATTGATTTGATAAGGTCTTTTAAAAGGATCGTAGAGCCGATTTGGTCAATGGCTATTATAAGAATAGGCATTTTAGGGCCAAGAAAGAATTTTATCGTCTTTTGATTCGCTTCAGGTTTACAACTTAAGAACCTCGAGGATAAAACAAGACAATATATTCGCAATGCATATAATTCGATTGATCCAATAAGGTCATTTAAAAGGCTCATTTGTTTTTGAATTCAGGGGTTTTTGTGAAATTGGTGATCTTTTTGGCATTATTGACACTTGATTTTTAGCTCATTTTTTTTTTCATATTTTCAAAAATCTCAAAATTAGGATTAGGAATCTTGGCCAAGCCCAGAAACCTACTTCTAAACCAAAAATAAATTTTTTAGCATTTTTCTATATTTTTCCTTAATTTCTTTTATTCAAAATAAATGAGAAAATCAAGAAAAATAGCAAATGGAATCAAAAAAGTCCATAAAAATAGTCATTAGTCTTATTTTAAATCTAATTTCATTAATACATCATCAATTTTTTAAAATCTCAATCAGGTATATGTTTTTCCCAAAATTGGGCAAAATTAAACCCGAATTGAACTAAAAATGCAATTAAATATTTTCCAGTCATTTTTAAGTCATAGTATCTTCACAACAAATGATTTTGGGACCTTGAATTATATAATGGTCGGTCCAATTGCACAATTTATAAAAGAAATCAGAAAATCCCAAAATTCAATTGAAAATTAAGAATTTGAGCTCAATTGGGAATTGTGCCCAATCCGAAATTGTTGAACCATGAGACTATCATTTCTAGGGTTAATCAGATGTGGGTAATTCAATTTTAGCATCAATTTTTCTTAATCAGGTCATTAGGACATCAAATTGAATAAAACCTTATTAACCCTAATACAAAAATATGAAAATCTTGGACATGATTATCACAAAAATTGGGGAAAATCACATATTTGGGTTCAAAATGTGATAAGGAATTCAATTTTGGGGTTTAATTTAAAAAATAGGTCGAAATTGAGCTCAATTTGAGTTTTTAATCAAAACCAAGCCTGCTGGGTTGATCGGGTCAACCCGACCCAACCCAATGACCTATCTTCTTCGTCCAATTCGCCCTAGAATGTGCAAAACCTAGAAAATTCCAATTCCAACCCGCACCTTTGCCAACTTATTTTGGGCAATTGAACACATGAAAATTGAAATAACCAATTGGTGAATCTCCAACTGGCACTAAAGATTTGATCTAACCGGTTCTAAGCCGGTTCTAACTAAATTTGGGGCAGAAATTTTGATGAACAAAACTGAAGAAGAACTAAACATTGCAGAGGATAAGATGTTCGATGATTTGCCGAAGAGAGAGAAGAGAGAGAAACAAAAGGAAAAAGCATGAAATCTAGAGAGAGAGAGAGAGGAGTGGAGATCCCTAGGTCGAGTGATCGGTGCCGGTCGATTGAACAGTGTCGGCGAATCGATCGTCTAGGGAGGATCTCCTCCTCGGGTAAACAGTGGTGAGCTGACCGTGAGGCCCTAAAATTCCTCCTTGATCAGCAAATCCAGAGCTCTTCTAACGAATCCAAAACCACCAAGTTAAAGTTCAAGTGTCAAGGAACAACTCTAGAGGCGTGGATCAATTCAGCGATTCCTTCTGATCATCGAATGAAGAAGGTAAAGTTGGCTCATAATCATTTTTTCCAAAATTTCCAGAATTCGGTTCCAGTCCCACTATGACTGTTCATGCGATTTCGTTGATGACTTTTAGCATTTTGATGTTCAGAACTTGTTTCTAATCACATTTTGTGCTGTTTGATTGCATTTGGATCATTAAAAATGCACAAACTAAGTCGGGCATACATGAAAACCACTTCGCTGGAGCTCGGAGGTCCTCGCCAGAGCATCACCGTGGCCATAGGCTAGTTATGTTAGCCTCCTTCAACCTTGTTTAATGTTTTGTTAATGATTAGAACTGAATTAGACCGCCAGGGCGAGTAGAATAGGGACTTAAAGTTTTGAAGAATTAATCTAGAATATTTGTGAATTATGTTTTTTGATCGGTTATTTTCGTCGGCCGGCGAATGTCCGCCGGTGTTCCAAGTAGTCTAGATTGAAAATAGAACACATAGACATCACAATGGTGCAATTGGAATGGCAAAACATTCGCCGGAAGGTCACCAGAGATGAGCACAAACTGGCAACCTCGAGAACATATAACATAGAATCATGCCCACCAATTGTTCGATTAAATGTCCTAATGGGCATTGGGTGAAACGGCATCGTTTTTGGTGCTGGGCTCATTAGAGAAAGTGACCGGCGACCGGTGCTGACGACGCTCGATTCGGTCAGGCCGAACCAGGCTAGCCCAGTTCATTTTCCCGGCGGGAAGCTAAAAAAAAAACTAAAAAATAAAAAAATTCATAAAAACATAAAAAAAAATTAAAAAAATTGTGGAAAATCAGAAAAATAAAAAAAATTTAGCAATTTGAAAAATTTTTAGAAAAAACATTAGAAAATTCATAAAAATTCAAAAATTTTCAGAAAATTCAGAAAATACAAATGAAAAATGTGAAAAATTTAGAAAATCAATAAAAAATTGAAAATTGGAAAATTCATAAAATTTTTTAGAAAATCATAAAAATCAATTCTTGGTTAATGAAATTTTCAAAAATTCAATTTCTGAAAAAAATAAAAAATTTCAAAAATTTAAAAAATTTACAGAATGGTCCAAAAACACTTTGGCCAATCTTAGAAAGTGAAATTTGAATTTTTGGAAGTGCCTAAGTGGCATTTTGAGAAAATTTCAAATTCAGGGATTATAACCCCTAAAAAATCTTAAAATCCAAAAAAATGTAAATCATGAATAAGCTTCTAGAGCTTCATTAAGGTTTGGATATTTTGATTGATTTTCATTTTTAGAGACTATTTAGGATTGATTGATTTGATTGACATCGATTACACATTTAATACTTGACTGGTTTTTCCTGTGATTAGAATGGATAGAATTAGTGGGTAAACTTCAGAAATTTGCATGACACGTTAGACATAGTATCGTTCTAAGCATGGCGCGTTAGATAACATATCATTCTAAGGTACCGAAAGGGTGTTAGGGATCTTGATATGGGATCAAATATAACCAAGTCCCCATACTCAGAATCTCTGGTTCGTAAAATCGTGGTGTTTCTCCCATGCCCCGATTAGGTTTCTAGTCTACCTATCAATAATGACTAGTAGCAACTCCAAAATCACAAACTTAGATTAAATAGGAAATTACCATTATCTGTCACGTGAGGTATGGTCTGGGAGAGACCCTTACACGAAAATACCTCAGCACGCAAATCCCGAAAGTCCAAAAAGCACGGCATGGCAGGCTTAGCGACTCCACTGGAAACTTACCTTTTCTAACTAGACTTAGGGCTAGATATAACGATATGCTTGTGTTTTATGCTTGTAAGGATCCCCGGTACATCCTACTAATGATAGTGTTAAATGGTTTTTACAGGCGGGTGGTATAAGGGGTGTAGTCTTTGCTAATCTTTGTTTTGCAAGATGGTATTAGGATTGAATGTGATTTGAATGAATTTTAGAAGTGTTGTTTGGTTATTAATTGTTATACATGCCTTTAAATTACTTTAGCACTACACTATTAGCACACACCACCCGTGACCCAACCCCGGCTACATTTAGGATTACCCTTAGAAGGTATGTGTTTAGGCGAAACTATGAGCCAATTGCTCATGGAATTGTTTAAATGCAATAACAATCACCGGGGTGGAATAATATTCCATTACTTTAGGTTGATTGCCTATTGGAATGAATCTTTTGTCCATTAAGGTGGTGACCTTGAGCCTTTAGCATATCCTACCATTTTAGGCATCAAAACTTCGCTGGTTACGTTTGTTTGTCTTTATGGTTGGTATACCTAAAACAAAAAAAAATATCATGGTAAGTAAGTATTGTTCTATTCCATTCTTTTACAATTATGCATGTTAGTTGGCACATTTTTAAAAAATGTGTAAATGACATTCAATACTTGGTCTAAATGTGTAACATCTCGAATTTTGATGTAACTCCGGGATTAATAAAATTGACAATATTTCACATTTTCATTTTAGTAAGTCTCACCCAGAGCTGATCACTCTTGGGATACTAACTAATGGGGTATGGCTAACTAGGAAACGGTACGTGGACCAGGGACCCGATCGTGAATCGTACACCAATCACGAGAAATGATGAGGGAATATTTTGGACTGATATGGGTCGATCTTGGGAAAGGTAACGGATTTGGTTTGGCCAAGGCCAATGATGTACAATCGAATCGCAGGTGATTCTGCATAATCGAAAAGTGCACGTGGTCAATCAGTCTTGTACTTAAACCGAACGATCGTAACCTTTAGGACTAGTGATGATTTCCCATTCTCTCACCGATCAGGACCGTCATGACTCGGATAATCCTAGGTCGATACGCGTATTCTCTAAACAGCCGTCCGTTAGTGAGAGACCCTGAAATTTGAAAGTTAGCGAGTTTTGATTACGAAATTGGACCCGGACTTCGGTGTCGATCTTCGAGGGCCTGAGAAGCTATTTTCATGATTCTGATGTCATATTATGCTGGTCACACACATTTGGGGAAAGTATGGTTGAAAAATGAAATTTCGACCCGGAAATCAAAAATTACGATTTTGCCCCATTGGTTACCGATGTCGATTTTGGGGCCTTATGAGATTATTTTTCGCAGCCGATGTCATTTTAGGATGGCCACGAACATTTAGAGTTGTTACAGTCAAAAATTGGAATTTTGGCTCATAAGTGAAAAATAATATTATTTTATTCCCAAAGACTTTGCAGTCGATTTTCGAGGGCTTAAGAGGCTATTTTCGCGATTCCAAAGCCATATTATATTGGCCACACACATTTGGGGTTGGTATAGCCAAAAATTGGAATTTCGACCCTGGACCGGAAAAATGACCGTTTTGCCCCTGGGCCATTTTCAATTCCGTAATTTTGGGATAATTTTGGGATAATTACGTCTGAATTTTCAGCTTAATTATTAGGGCTAAAGACCTTTTTGCCCCTCAATTATTTGGATAAGATTAACCAAAACCGTTGGATCAATGGCATTTTGGTCATAACCGTTGGATCGGCGACACGTGGCGCCCTTTAGCCATCATCTTTAACCAGATTGGACTCCCTTTCTCTCTCCTCCTCCTCATTCGGCCAGCCCCACCGATTACTAGCGCCTCCTCCACGTTTCCTCCTCCTCTGCCCGTCCTCCTATCGGTTGCCGTTCGTACGCCGGATCATCGCCGAAGCCGCCGTTTGCCGGAGCTGCTGGACACTGGCACTGCCTAGCCTCGCCCTCAGCCTGTCCATTCTCTCTCTCCCTCGTCTCCGTTTTCTCTCTCTCTCATTTTCTGTCCGGCCAAAGGAACACCGGAGCAAGCCGCCGCGCCGGAGCTCAAACGGGCGAGCTGCTGTCGCTGTGACCCTCCAGCCCGTCCGTACGTTGCCGTACATCACTGTCTGTACAGGTCCGTACGCCATCTGTACGTCGTCCGCCGGGAACGCCGTCGGTTTTACTATTCATCGATGATTGGCCGCCGTTCCTCATTGTCGTGGTCTAGAATTTAAGTGAGTATACCTCCTAAATCCGGATTAGGACTGATAGTGCTTTTTTCTGGACTGACTTAGGTATTATCGGTGTATTTTGAATTGGCCTAGGTAGTGTCAGTGTATAATTCGGATTGGTTTGAGGATTGTTTGGTGGAAATAAAATCCGAGGAACTTAGTGAGACTATTATAGATAATTATTGGGCCTGAATTGAAGAAATAGTGGTTGTCCGTATCTTTGAGGAATGTACTAGATTTTATCGGATAGCAAGAATTGTTAGCTGAATGGTCGGGATTACCCAGAGTGATTAGTTATTGATTGATTAGTGATTAATTGTGCTTAATTGGGAAATGCCATGTTGCGTACTCGTGTGATTGAATCATGCAGAGTGTGATTGGCCAATTGATGGCTTGAATTGTGTATTGGAAATTGGGCCGTATGGTATTAATTGGCCAAGTGAGCATGCTATTTGTGAATTGGGCATTGTGTGGTGATATGGATTTGATTGAGTGTCTGTACTTTGCTGATGCTCATGTTGCATTTTTCATGGTCACACATTATGTATGCCGAGAGTGGGGCATGTGATAAAATTGTGCGGAAATGCATGCCTGATATGAGCATGTAATCACCTAATTGCCAAATGCATTTTACATTGGGTTTAGATAAAAAAAAAAGGATTAGCAGTGTGCCGTGTGATCACTTAAGGCCTTCGGGTCGTGCCGTCCTCATGCACTTTGTAGCAGGACGATGTCCCGCATGTCCTGAAGACGACCAGCCTTATGCACTTTGTAGCAGGCTTTGGTTCGTAAGGAGATCGGTGTTGCGCCTCAAGCACTTTGTAGTAGGCTAGAGACACTGGGCCATGTGATGCGTTTTTACGCTGGCCACGAAGAGTTGCGGGCCTTCGGGTTGGATTAACAATTATTGGCCTTTGGGTTGTAATAATAAATTGAGCATTTGCCAGTGCTCTTATGTGGGCCAGTGGGCCGGGATATGATTATGGCATAAGAATAGCATAAGCATGCATACGAATGCATGGGCCCGTATGTGAATGTGCGAGACTTGGTGAATGGTATGTGATTCGAATACTAATGAGCGTGAGCATGCGTATGACGTACGCGTGATTAACGTGTTTGTGTATGTAAGCTGAGCAGTATATTGAAATGCTAACCTGCAGGGTCAGCCAGGTAAGTAATCTGGGCCGAGGGCCTAGGTCCAAGAACGATTGTGAATTGTATAGTTATGCTGATTGTGTATGTCTGTCGGGAGATTGCATGTTAGCCTAGCCTAGGTTTAGGGGTTATATTCATTGAGATTCGTCTCACGGTTGTAATAACCCATCTTTTCAGACCCCCAGCCTTAAGGATGGCAAATCCACCGCTTTTTGGAATACCTATATAGATACATCAGTATACAAGTACATACCCTGCAGGAAATGGGGAATCGTATGTAAGATACCGATCCGTGGTGTTTGTAAACGTGGGTGAATATTTTCATCAGACTCAGGAGTATATGGCTTGGTGCTTGAGGGATGCCGACGGAAACCTAGGGCGACCCCTTAGGACTTTTGATATGCCAATTGGTCAAGATGGATTGATGGAACCCATATATGCGGATGGCAAGGTGATCAATCCTCAGGATGTCTACGATATAGATGGCATTGATGAGCCTATGGATGTGGAGCCACATGAGCCACAGGTGATAGCTGAAAACCTAGACCAAGATGTCAAGGAAGAAGACGAACTGGAGGATATGGATCTAGATTTTGATGAAGACCATGGGGAAGTAGTAGAGGTAGGATCAGATGTAGAGATAGGACCCGATGATGAGTTAGGGCTTTATCTTGACCCAGAGCTTGAACCGGATACTGAAGACGAAGAGGCAGCAGCAACGGATATGGATTCCGAAGAGTCTGAGCCTCAAGAGAGTTCAATAGGGGAGTCCTCAGAATCGTTGAATCCGGATTGGGAGCCCTAGCCTAGGTCCCAACTCTTTATAGGGAAGCTAGTAACTTTTTGACTGCGATTTTCCCTGTAGTTGATCCCACCTTTCCTTAGCTATAGTACCTTTTTGATTTGGTGGCTGCTAGAAATTGTTGTCTTCGTTTAAATCTTTTGATATGTATAAAGTACGTTGTAAAAAGGGGTTTTCAGTGAGTAATGTAATGTACATTTCTGTTTGTATGATGTTTTATCTGTGGTCTCATGTGTTTATCTGTATGGGTGTATATATATATATATATATATATATATATATATATATATATATTTATATACGTGGTTTTCGCTTGTGTCTGTTCTTTGATTGGGTTTGGGTCGGCAACGCATCTTGGGGGCGTTATACCATAATTGGCCAAGGTAGGGATGTTGCGTGCCGTTGTCACGCCCCGTACCCCACGAAGTGTGAGCATCCCACCTTTGGTTGTTTGGCTGTGACGTCCCAGGAAGCGTCACCAACCCACACCCATACAGAGATCAAGCACATGAGGAAGTATAAAATAAACAAACCCAAACAACTGCAATATGAGCCAAGGATAGCCATACATCAAACACCATCATAGAAAATAATTACACATTTATATTACTATTAAAAACACTTTTTACAATATTTACAAGTACAAACAGAAAGACACATATGATCAGTAGCCACTTGGTCAAAAAGGGATAAGCGGCTAGGGAGGTTAGTCTAAAACTTGGGAAGAGGTTTACAGTCCAAAAAGTAGCGGCCCTCATTACTAGCTAAAGATATAGGACGACCCTATGGTTCCCCATCAGGGTCGGATGACTCGGTGGAATCATCTGATCTCTTCTCGGAGTCACCCTTGCTAGAGCCTGACTCTTCTGAATCCATGGCCTGTGCTTGCTCATCTTCGGAGTCCGGCTCCAACTCTGGATCTAAATAGAGTCCTAACTCGTCATTTACTCCTATCTCCTCATCGGATCCTACCTCAGCAACCTCTCCAATTTCATCCTCATCATCTATGTCCATATCCTCGAATTCCTCCTCTTCATCTTCGAGCTGATCAGCATCTTCGGCGATCACTTGAGGCTCCCCCTGCATGGGCTCATCGGGCTTATCCACGCCGTCTATGTCGTATACATCCTGAGGATTGATTATCTCACCATCCGCCATTCGTGGAATCATCAATCCGTCTTGGGCAATCGGCACATTGAATGTCCTAAAGGGTCGCCCGAGGTTGCCATCTGCGTCTCGCAGGCACCAGGCCACATATTTTTGGGTTTGATGGAAATACTCTCCTACGTTTATAAACACTAAGGATCTATATGTCACATAGGCCTCCCTATTCCCCGCGGGGTATGTATTGATATACTGATTTATCTGTATAGGTATTCTAAAAAGCGGCGGATTCGGTATCTTTACAGCTGGGGGTTTGAAAAGTTTCGGTTTACGCAACCGTGAGACGAATCTCAGTGAGTTCAACCCCTAAACCTAGGCTAGGCTAGCATGCAATCTCCTGACTGGAATCAAATATTTAAAACCATAATACAGTAACAATCAATCAAATCTCTAACCCTGCAGGTTAGACAGTTCAATACATAATAATCACGGTACATACGTGGTACACATTGTCACACGCATGCCAACTACATGCTCATGCACCGATTCTCACACATTCACATGCCAATCCATTCATGTTCATGTATGCAAATGTCGTCGACATGTCACGTGCATTTCTCGGCCCACTGGCCTACACTGGCACACTGGCAATTGCCTAATTTATTATTTATTACGACTCGAGTCAACAACATTCACGGCCCGGTGCATCTAGCCTGCTTCAAAGTGCATGAGGCACAACAACCGATTTGGCCCAGTGTCTCTAGCCTGCTTCAAAGTGCATGAGGCGCAACACTAATCTCCTTATGAACCAGGGCCTGCTTTAAAGTGCATGAGGATGGTCGTCTTCCGGATGTACCGGGCATCGTCCTACTTCAAAGTGCATGAGGATGGTATCAACCCGAAGGTCACGACCCGAAGGTCCTTAGGTGATCACACAATTCATTATTATATGAACCCAATGTAAAACACTTTAGGGTATTTTAGGTGATCACATGCTCATGGCAGACACGCATTCTCGCACAATTTCATCACATGCCTCACTCTTGGCATACACAATGCGTGTCCATGCTATGAAATGTAATGCACCACGAGCTCCAACATAATTCAAACGCTCAATATCACAAAAACGTGCTCAATTGGCCCAATTAATACCGTGTGGCCTAACGTGCGATTCACAAATCAACAATCAATTTCAAATCAATCATAGGCCAATCGCACTCCACATAATTCAGCTATACGACATGCGACATGACAGTGCGAGATCAAACACAATTGAGCACAAATTACGTACAACCAGTCAATCTAGACATACTCGGTAATTTTCCAATGGGCTCATAAATTGGTCAATCAATCTAATTACTCTCTCCAATAAATTCTCAATTATTTTTACAATTTTTCCAATAATAATTCCTATCAATCGGTACATAATATTTTTCACTGCCAGTACTAGCATTCCTAAACCAGTCCAGAAAAATGCACTATCAGTTCTAATCCGGGTTTATAAATTTTACTCACCTATTCCAAGGTCACGACGACGGGGAATGGCGGCCGATTACTAGTGAACAGTAGAATCGGCGGCGCGATTTTGGCGACGGCATACGGCGACGTGTACGGAACCGTACAGATCCGTATGGTGCTACAGTACAATCCATACGGACGGTAACATATGGTGATGTATGAATGTGCTGGACAGCTGGGTGACGACAGAACGGCGATCGGAGCTCCGGCGAAGCTCCGGCGAGGCTCCGACGCGGTGGCAGCGTAAGCCTGGGAAAGAAAAAGAGAGAAAAAAGAGAGGGAAAGAGAGAGAGAGAGGGTCGGACAGAGGCGAGGCTGAGGCTGGGGACTGAGGTGGTTGATGGCGAGGCACGGTGGCCGGCGGCGGCACTTTGGTGGCCAACAACGAGCTCCGGCGAGGCAAAACATGAGGGAAAAGAGAGAAAAATGGGGGAGAAAACTGAAGGGGCTGCTGTTCTGGGAGTTCTGGTGTGAGGAGGGGAGTAAGGAGAGAGAGTGAGGTCAGATTGGGTCAAAAAGGGGCAGCCTAGGGCGACACGTGTCGCAAATCTGGCGGTTTTGACGAAAATATCCCTAATCTAATGGTTTTAATTCGATCTTATCCAAAAAGTTAGGGGTAAAAGGGTCAATAGGGCTAATAATGCAGTTGATAACCTCTAGTAATTATCCTAAAATTTTCCCAAAAAAATTCGAACTCGAAAATAGCCCAAGGGCAAAACTGTCATTTTTTCGGTCCCGGGGCGAAATTTCAATTTTTGCACATACATGTTCCATATGTGCGTGGCCAACATAATATGGTGCCGAATTCGTGAAATTCACTTTTTAAGTTCTTGAAAATCGATTGCAAATTTTTAGGAATAAAATAATATTGTTTTTTCAATTTTTGTCGAAATTTCATTTTTTGTCTATAACGACTTTTGATATGCGTGACCACCTAAAAATGGCGTTGACCTCGAAAAATAACCTCATTTGGCATTGAAAAGCAACGTTGGCGTCTCGAGGGGCAAAATCATAATTTTTTACCCCCGGACCGAAATTTCAATTTTTGCTCATACTAACTACAAATGTATATGGCTAGCGTAATATAACGTCAGATTTCCAAAAATAGTCTCTTAAGCTTTTGAAAATCGATATCGAAATCCGGGCCCAATTCTATGAACAAAACTCGCTAAACTTCCAGTTTCAGGGTCTCTCACTAACGGGCGGCTGTTTAGAGGTTACGCATATCGACCTAGGGTTATCCGTATCGTAATGGTCTCGATCATTGATAGAATGAGAAATTATCACTAGTTCCAGAGGTCATGATCATTCGGTTCAAGTTCAGGACTAGTTGGCCACGTGTATTTTCGGTCTTGCAGAATCACCTGCGTCCCTATTGTACATCGTAGGCCTTGGCCAAACCCAATCCATTCCCCTTTCCTATGATCGGCCCACATTAGTTCAAAATATTCCCTCAGTATCTCTCGTGATCGGTGTTCGTTTCACGATAAGGTCCCTGGTCCACGTACCGTTTTTCTAGTTAGCATCACCCCATTAGTTAGTATCCCGAGAATGATCAGCTCTGGGCGAGACTTACTAAAATGAAATGCGAAATAATATTAGTTTTATCGATCTTGGAATTACATCGAAATTCGGGTTGTTACAGCCGTGGGGTTCGGGGCATGACAAAATGTCCTTTCATTTTAGAATGTCTGATTAAGGCGTCATACTTCATTTGACTATTCTTCATTTTTAGATGAAATGTATAGGTCCATGGCGGATTTTCCATGTAATTCAAGTGCTTATTCGTTCATTTTAATGTATTCGAAGTTATAAATCATAGTTTAGGACTTTATGGTCTAAATGAAGCATGACAGAATCGGCATTTACATTACACATTGAATTTATCCATGATCTCAACTATATGCTCTTTTAAGATTTAAACGGACTCAAAATAGCATTTGCATTACTTTCAAGGCATGCAAATGCATTTTACCTCTATTTTTACTTCAAAAGGACATATGATTGAAATTGAGGCATTAAAATTGATTCGTAATCCATGGTGATTAATAACAAATCTTTTTACATGATTAGGCTTAATGGGAAAACTAGACATTCAAGTAATCCCCATTCCTTCGAAGGAACTAGTTGCTTGGTGGAAAGACATATCCAAGGACAACCAAACTTATGTCCAAGAAAGGCTTGGATACGTTCTCGAGCTTGCGCATGTGGAACATCAAGTCAGCTTAATCCAAGCTTTGGCGCATTTTTGGGAGGTTTCCACCACCACATTTCAACTTGGAGAACATGAATTGGTACCAACATTATAAGAATATCAAGCCGCCATTGGAATTAATTCTAAACCTAGGGTTTAATCCTGTGAGCCTTCTAGCTGAATTCCTTAATCTCAAAACTTCCAAAATCGAAAATTTAATCAAATCAAATACGGGTAGATTTCCATTATCCTTCCTGATAGACAACTTTTCAAAACTTCCTAGAGAAATGGGAAACACTTCAACATGGGTATTCATTCTAGTTTTCTTTGACTTTATTCTATTCCCCATGTCCAAAATGGGATTAGAACCTTTAGTTGATGTGATCGCAAGACAAGCATGTCTTAAATGGGACTTCTCTAATATGCTTCTTGCCTAAATCGTCATTTCCTTAAACACATGCCCAAATCATGTGAGGGATATCTTTCAAGCTTTTACTGGACTTTTGTCATTATGATTCATCTCACACATTTTACCATGGTGTCGTTTCATGAATATTCGTGAAATTTGTTCAATGAAAAATTCAATTGAGCGATATATTCGTCTCCAAAGCAAATTACCCAAATAATCTTTTTTAGATTGGGCCAATTTCATTAGAGCCCTAACTCCTGATCAAATCTAATGGCGGATCAATGGCCAAAGATTAGCAAGGTTTAGATCACAAGCTGAGAAGGAAATGCAGTACCATTGCTTGATTTGAGTGGAGGAGCAGCTTATTGCCCTCTAAAGGTTATTAGACAATTCGGGATACTTCAATAAGTTCCACCGGTATGGAATCCTGAAGAGTTCACCTTTGATATCCCAAGTGAAACTATACCCGAAGAGGAGAAGAATAACCTTCAAGCCAAAATTCACAAGATCATCCTTTATTTGGATAACCCACTTGAATAAATAATCAAGTGGTCAAAAAGCTTGAAAGAAGATATAGAGATTTGCATGGCCTCCAAATAATACATCAAATAGATAGAAAATAAGCGTCCAATTGATGTCGAGCCATATGTCCCGTTGAGCGTGGTACCGGATCCTGTAGATGAATATGTCCTGGAATACATTGTTCCAAGCATGCCTAGATTGGAACCCTATGTCCTTGAAGAGGTCGTGATTGATGTCAAAGAATGGAAATCTCAAGCTAAGGAATGGGAAGAATACTAAAAGGCGGAAGCTGTCTTAGCTAGCAAGAAACCTAGGATTGGATGATTTGGATTCCCATTTGAGTTTAAAATCATGATGTCAAACAATTTCAAATTTTATATGCAATGATGGATTAATCACTTTCTAAACATGCATAGATAATTTCAGAACACGGTTGCAAAACATGAAGGAATCACCATGGATTGCAATTCTTTGAATTATAGGATTCCTTGAGGAAGACATTAATGAAGAATTTTATATAAGGCTAAGACTTGTATGAAATTTTTTATCCTTGACAATCTTATGGAACCATATAATTAAAAGGATCTAGGGTTTTGTGATCGTTTTGCTATGCTAATATCGGGTCTTTTTACAAAATAGGTTGTTTAGCAACGGAAGGGAAAAGACCTTAGACTCGCTTATAAATTAGAATGGCGGAAGAAGAAATTCATGCTCGACTAGCTGAAGTCGAGAATCAAATGACCCAAGTGGCTGCAATGATAACAGAAATGAAGGCTTTTAGTCTTACATCCCGTGGACAATATCCTATTACTCCAAATGCGGGAACTTCAAACACTATTGAACACCAATTGAAGAAACAGTTAGAAACAAAGAACCGGTTCAAGAAAATCCTCCAAAGATTACGCTTGAGGTGGTAAATTTGGAAGTAGATGATCAAACCAAGAAGATGTCCAAAACAAAGGATGAAGAAAGGGCTAAGAGATTGGCCAAAATTATAAAATACTTAGCAAGTCAAGATTATGAGCTTTAAAGGTTCGACAAGTTCTCACCATACATAAAGGTGGTTTTTCCAGAAAATTATAAAGAACCAGAGTTCGTGAGCAAGTATGATGGCACTAGTTGTCCCAAAAGCCATTTGAAATATTATCTTTGTAAGATGGCGAAATATTCAGTTAGCATGTCACTTTTTATTATCACATTTCAAGATAATTTGAGAGGAGCAGCCCTCGCATGGTACACCGCTCTCGACATAGAAGACTTCACTGAATGGGATCATTTGGCAAAAGAATTTCTTCGCCAGTACAAGTTAATATTGAAGTGCTCCCAACTAGAGAAGATCTTGTCAAAACCGAGAAACGGAAGAATGAAGGGTTCAGAGTTTATGCTCAGAGATGGAAAGCTATTGCATCACAAGTAAAGCCCGCCATAAGTGAAGATGAGCTCATTGAGCTCTTTCTAAAATCATTGCCAATTGAGTATTATGACAGGCTTCATGTATCAGGCTATCAAACATTCACCATGTTGGTAAAAGTGGGCGAGAGAATTGAATGGGGGTTGAAAGAGAAGGAGGCTCAAGAAATAGCAGCACGGAGGCCTTACCCCGGGAAAAAAGACAAAGAGCCCATTTGAGAAGCGGCTATGTTGTCTAGCCCAAATTGTGACATCTCCAATTTCGGGTCTAGGAAGCCGAAGGCTAATAATGAGTGGATGAGCAGGCAAGTTGAGTCGAGGGTCAGTAATGCAATAGATAGTATGATTGGAACAACCGTACTGAGGGCTAGTTGTGGTTCGATTGAAAGATTATCTATGAATTGGCCTATGGATCAATAGTGGAATGACCCCCTGACTATATGATTAGAGTAATATGACCGTGGACTGACCCTTTGACCATAAGGGCCGTTAGTGGAACGATTCGAGATAACTATGGATCAGTCCGGTGTCGGCATGTATTGATCGCAGGTGATACCGCACGGCCATGCATTAGTCCGAGTGACCATGAGTTAATTTCGGGGTACTGAATTTTCACAAGGCTACATGATAACTGACGATTGACCATGGATCGTTGATACTCGAATGTGGCTCAGTCACGAATTAGCCACGGATCGTTGTGTTGAGTCGGGTAGGCCATGGACGAGACATGTGCCAAGTCATGTGCATAGTGGCTTAGTCGCGATCTGGGCAAAATTATCGGTCATGACGGCCAAGGCTATGTGCCCGGTCATGACCAGCCATCGTGCTCGTCAGCTAGGCCACGGACCGGCTACGCGCTCGATTGTGCGCCGGCCATTATGCCCGACCCCTTGTGCCACAAGTTGTGCCCATAAGATCCGGTTTCGATCCCTTTCCATACCCAAGAAAAAAGGTCATGAGTCATACATCGTGCCATTCACGGGCCAACATGCATGTTTGGCCGTGAATCAACCCCTCGCTCGTACGACCCGACATGGTGCTCGACACGGTGCCCATACAGCCGACAAGGCACTAGGTACATCATCAATGCTGCTAGGCAAGCCGCTCGACACGGTGCTTGTACAGCTCGGCACGGCGCTCGTGTAGCCCAACCTCGTGCCCGACCATGTGCTTATGTGGTCCGGCGACACGTTCGGCCATTTGTCCGGTTAGGCTTAGCCATTTACCCGGTAACCCGGCCACGCGCCCAGGCCACCTGAGAAGGCCAAATTGGCTTAATTGGGCTTAGATTTTTGTAAGGCCAAGTTTGCTCACTTGTGAGGGCTTTTCCACATTAAACCTCATTTTAAATAGAATTGTTGGAATTATTTATCGCGAAAAAACCCTCGGAAAATTATGAGACCTAATATGATGCATGGTTGTGATTTTAGCACCATTTACCCAAATTCGGGTAAATCGATTGGCCCGGGAGGTTTTTGAGTGGAACCAAATAGTTTGTAGGCCTCCCACAGTTCGAGTTTGGCTAAAGAAAAGAGACAAAAACGGTTGACTTGGTCAAAGGTGTAATTATTGCTCTTGAACCTCCATTATTGGAACCCCTATGAGGTGTCCCCCCCTCCATTATTATCCAAGCTAAGTTATGCCCCCTAATAATGGCTTCATTTAAGGCCTCTTGGTGACTCATTGGTCACCAATAATAGAGCCCAAGGCAAGGCCAATAATTGGCCAAGCCAAGGGAACCGAACAAGGGGCCATTCGGCTAAGAGGAAGAGAGAGAGAGAGAGAGAGAGGGAGCCAATGAGGAAGAGATAAGCATTGGCCTTCATCATTTTAGTCCATTAATGTCATTAAATGAAGGCCATCATGACTTTGACTAAGAGGCCCTCTATTATTGATTCCATTCTAGGATTTTCTAGGAAGTTCTATGAGCTCTTTAAAAAGGTAAGACACCCTCCTTTCCTTCTCTTCTCATGCCACCACCACCTCACGCCAACTTCATCATCTTCTTCTTCTTCCTTTGTTTCTTGTTTTCCCACTTTCGGCCCCAAAATCCCACACTCAAATCAACCACGAATCGGCTTGTGTTTCATCTCGTTTCCTACTCAAGAGCCCACGGCTTAACCTCTGTAGGCCTCAGTTTGTCCGGCCACACAAGAAGGAAGCCCGAAATTTCCCTAGCCTACTCGTTTCTAGCCCGTTCTCTAGTGTTGTTAGTTGTTGAGTAAGTAAATTCCCTAATACCGGAAAAGGAAGTTGCAATGCATTGTAACATGTGTTGCTTAGCCCGTTTCTTGGTTTTGTGGTTGATTTACTTGGCCTATTTTCTGGTTTCACGATTATTTGTTCTTTCTTATCTCATGATGTTCACGTGTGATACTCACGATTGACATTTGTTTTTGTTGGTTTCGGAGCATGACTTTGCTATTTGAATTACCATCGATGCTGGTATGGTAAGAGTTGACTTGTGTGAACAACGATTGTCTCGGTCTCGCTTGATATTAGAGTTTTTACTTACTGAGTTCCCCAACTCACTCCCATTGTTTTTCCTCTTTTTAGGTCCGTGATATGGCGTCCTGTCCAACCTGCTTCGGAAACCCCATTGAGATGTGAGCCGAACTCTTTACCGTGATCGATGCTCGGGAGAACCGCACTTACCATCGAATCACAATCTACGTGATGGTCGACGGAGGCCATGACGAGCTGGTCGCTCACCCGTATGAGGCGTGGTACCACCTAGCGAATGGAGAATGGGTTGGACCCCTTTGCGGGTTCAACGGGCCATTGGAGGACCGAACGGGTCATTTCCGAGGCAAACCGGGGGTAGACCATGGCGGCTAGCCGGACGAGGAGCGGGAGGAGCGAGAGGATGATAAATTATAGTCCAAGCCAAGTTTTGTTTGTTTGATAGCGGCTTGCATTGGAAACGCCCTTGGAATGGGTATGTAAATAATGAACGTGGCTTGTAAGGGCCCGTAAATAAGGGCTCGACAAAATAAGCACTTATCTTGTAAATACAAAGTGCGTCGTTTGCTTATATCACTCCGGTTTGTCTTGTTTATTACTTGCTTCCGCGTGCACATATGATTGTTTTAAAATAAATAGGACGAACTAATATATTTCCTCGAGTCGCGGGTCTGTGCGGGTCATATTCGATCACTAAATATCGATCGTGATTTCGAGTTGGGACGTGACACAAATACTCATCAAGCATCATTTCCAAAATAATCAAATGTCGCTTGGAAAAACCCAAGGCAGTTTGAGCCAAATAAAAGGCCCGTGAGGCAATAAACACCGTTGCCTCGACCCTTGTCAAAGTTATTACCAATGCTACTAGAAAGGCATTTGGTGGGCAAATAAGTACCAAAAGACAATCCTGCAAGATTTTCTTAGTACAATGAATAAAAAATTTGCACCTATCACATGGGAGAAAAAGGACATGATGTAGATAATTACCCCACTTTAAAGTACAAGGTTCAACAGATTATTGACAAGAAGATATTAAACTTCCAAGAGCTCAAGCCAAATGTATATCAGAATCTTCTTCCTGAGCACAATACAGTAAACATAATCAAAGATGAAGAAATAGTGATCAAGTTTGACAATGAAGATGAATATGAGGTCAAGATTAAAGCTTATCATTTAGGAGATGCCTGTTTTTGTCAAGAAATACTTCTAAAAGGCGAGATTGTAGACAACTTGGGAGAAGACCGTGGAAAATATAACTTCCAAGTGAAATATACCCCGCCGCCATAGGCATTTAAAGATGAAGTAATTGTACCTGATGGTTGGGATGGTATGGATGATGAAATCAACCCTGAAGAGAAATTTTTGTCTAAGAAAGAAATGCTCCGAGATGAAATAGATGAGGATGAAAAGGAGAAAGAAAAAATCCAATAGGATGAAAGGCGTTTCACCCATAAATCATCAAAGGAAGGCAGAACCGTAGACTTACTCGGTCAAGACAGCGGTAAATATAATTACCATGTCAAATATACTCTATCATCATAGGCGTTCAAAAATGAAGACATTGTATCGGATGGATGGGGTGGCATGGATGAGGTCCCGATCAGGCAACTAAATCTCGAAGAGGATGAAAATTGGGAAGAGAAAAAGAAGAAAAAGACTCGCCAAGATGATAGGCGATTTGCTCATAAAGCATGAAAACAAGGTGAAGTTGTCGATTTTCTAGGTCAAAATAGTGGCCGGTATAATTACCATATCAAATAGACACCTCCTCCATGGCATTCAAGAACGAAATGATCACACCTGATGGCTGGGGTAGAATAGATGCTAACAAAGCCAATAGAAGCATGGTATCTATGATTACATCATTTCTTATCAAACTTGATGAGGTAGATAAATATAAGGAGGAGGAAGGTCCTGTCAAACCAATCACTATCCAACTTTCCATTAATCAACTAAGGATTGAAAGAGAAGAAACATAGTCTGTGATTATCACTCTCCCTCCAAAAGAAAAGTTTGATACTAAGTGTGTACCTTAGGATTACTCTCCCAAAGAAGTCAATGCTATAACCCTATCATTGAGCGGCTTCTATAAGGAATTGGTGCCGGGGTGAAGGGTCTAATCATTGAGGGGCTCCTAGCAGGATTCTAGGACGACTAAAGAACAAGAATTGTCGAATTGTGCATCGAAATGTGGAAAACAGTTTTGAAAACCAATCGAAAATAAAGGCCTGGAATGATAAGGTGTGCTGAAGTTAGGGTAGTTAGCTAGGAAACACCCCATGCATGTGATTGTGTGTCTGTGCACTTGATTGATTGTAAGTAGGCCTTTGATTGTTAAGTTTTCAATTGCTGACATGTTCTTGTGTTGTAGAAAACCTTAGTAGATTACCGGCGCCAATATGAGTGCTCAAGACCCGACCTCAATCTCGAAAGGAAAGTCAATGCATGATCCCCGAATAGACGGAATTCTACAGGTTCTTGCGACCGTAGAAGAATTACTGGGACAATAATTACAGCAATAAGCACAGCAATGACTGCCTATTGCTGAGAATGTAGCAGCGGTAAATGGAAATGGGAACGGTGACCGTATAATGCATGGATTGGTCGAGCAGTTATGAAGCTACGACCCCTGAAATTTGTTGGAATTGGAGATCCGGAAGAGACAGAATCCTGGATCGATGAATTACAAAAAGCATTTAAACTTCTATGATGTTCTGAGGAAGATAAAGTCACCTTAGCAGCCTATTAACTGTAAGGGAACGCTAGCTATTGGTGGAAGGCGACTAAGGAAATCGTGTTCCTAAGAAATGCTGCTGTAAATTGGAATGCTTTCGTCGAGGAATTCAATGGGAAGTATTTTTCCGAGTGCGCTCGTAATTGGAAGATGAAAGAATTTCTGTAACTCCAGTAGAGAAATATGACGGTGGATGTTATGAAGCAAGGTTCGCTCAATTGTCGAGGTACGCCCCTGGCCTTATTGAAAATCTCGTCGACAAGGCGAAACGATTTCGTGATGGTCTCAAACCTGATATCCGGAGTCAGTTAGTACCTCTGAATTTGAAAGATTATAATGAATTATATGAACAAGCTCAACTGATTGAGAAAGATTTGTTAGAGACGGTCTTTTTGACAAGACCTTATTATTCTACTCCCTGAATGGATCAACGTTTAGGCAAGAAGCCAACGACGAGGGGAAAATGTCCCTTTGTTTCCTACAAGAAGCGAAATTTTCAGCAAACAACTAATGTTTCTGGTAATACTTGTTTTGTTTGTGGAAGACAGCATGGCGATGCCCCATGCCCCATTTGTATGGGAGCGTTCTTCGGGTGTGGCCAACAAGGTCACATGGTCAAGGATTATCTATTACAGCAATAGAATATACCTCTACAACAAAGACAGGTGACATCATCAACTGAAGTTCAACCTTGTGCTAACAACAGCGATCGTCCTCCGGCTCAAGCACGAATATATGCACTTACTCAAGAAGATGCTGAGAACTCCGATGCAGTGATCACGGGTATGGTTTTCCTCAATAACCGTGTTGCATATGCATTAATTGATACTGGAGCTACACATTCATTCCTATCTAGTTAATTTATACGTCTGGCCAAAATTGAGATGAAACCGTTCAGAAAATGCACTTAGTATTTCTACTTCGATGAAAAATGAAGTGTAGACTATCCTAGGATGTCAAGGGTGTAAGATAATTATAGGTGAACTGGCAGATATTATAAATGTAGCGATACTGGCCATGTATGATTTTGATGTTATCATTGGTATGGATTGGCTTAGTAAACAACGAGCCAATATAGACTGTTATAGCAAGGTGATTCAGTTTCATCCCCCTGATTGCCCCTACTATACATTAGTGAGTAATGGAGGGAGACTTTCTACTTCTCTGATTTCTGCTTTAGAAGCAATCCAACTATTGTAGAAAGGTTGTCAAGAATTTCTAGCAACAACAGAAAGTAGAGCAAAGGAAGACGAACCAAAGTTGGAAGATATCTTGGTGGTACGAGAATTTTTGGATGTTTTTCTAAAAGAATTACTAGGTCTATCTCTAGAACGAGAAGTAGAATTTACTATTGAAGTAGTTCCTGGAACGGAGCCTATTTCCAAAGCTCCCTACATGATGTCTTTGACCGAGTTAAAAGAACTCAAGGTACAACTGCAAGAGTTACTTGATAAGGGCTTCATCCGTCCAAGTGCATCTCCTTGGGGTGCACCCATATTGTTCGTAAAAAAGAAAGACGAATTATTACAACTTTGTATCGACTATCGACAATTAAATCGGGTTACTATAAAAAATAAGTACTTATTGTCGAGAATCGATTATTTATTCGATCAACTCCAAGGAGCATCTGTGTTTTCTAAGATAGATCTAAGGTCGGAATATCATCAACTAAGAATCAAGAAGGAGGATATTCCAAAGACGGCATTCCGAACTTGATATGGCCATTATGAATTAACCGTTATGCCATTCGGTTTGACGAATGCTCCAGCTACCTTTATGGATTTGATGAATCGAGTGTTCAAGCCATACTTGGATCATTTCGTCAGTCTTTATTGACGACATCTTGGTATACTTGAAGAACTCAACTAAACATGAACAACATCTGAGATTCGTGCTTCAAATACTTAGGGAACACGCATTTTATGCAAAATTCAGCAAGTGTGAGTTCTGGGTATCTCGCGTGGTATTTCTCGGCCACGTGATTTTGGGAGATGGCATATCGGTAGATCCATCCAAAATTGAAGCGGTAATTAATTGGCCAAGACCAACGACTATCACCGAAGTTCGAAGTTTCTTGGAATTGGCGAGATATTATAGTAGGTTTGTGGAATGATTCTCTAGTATCACTATCCCCTTAACGCGATTGCTAAAGAAGGAAACGAAGTTTGAATGGATTGATAAATGTGAGCGAAGCTTTCAAGAATTGAAATGAAGACTGACGATGGCTCCTGTTTTGACTATACCTAAAGGATCAGAAGGATTTGAAATATACAGGGATACCTCTCACAAAGGGCTAGGCTATGTATTGATGTAGGATGGCAAAGTGGTGGCTTAACCTCAAGACAATTGAGGCCATACGAATTGAATTAGCCAGCTCATGATCTGGAACTTGCCATAATTGTGTTTGTCTTGAAAATCTGGCGACACTGCTTATATGGGGAGCAATTTGTCATTTATACAGATCATTAGAGTTTGAAATATTTATTTTCTTAGAAGGAGCTGAATATAAGGCAACGATGTTGGATAGAACTTCTCAAAGACTACGACTGCGAGATATTATACCATCCTGGCAAAGCAAACAAGGTTGCCAATGCTGTTAGTCGAAAATCGACTATTGCTCATTTAATGGTCAAGGAATGGACCTTACTTGAGGAAGCTCAGGACTTGGACTTCAAGTTGGAAGTTGGACATCATTAGAACTTACTAGATACTTTTAGAATCGAGCCGGACATCATATTGAAAATAAAGGCGTTACAACAAACAGACCCAGAGATTCAGAAAGTCCGGAAGGAGTTAGCAGAAAAGAAGAAATCCAACTTTCATGTGACCGATGATGGAATCTTGAAGTTTAATGGACGCTTATGCATGTTAAAGGATGAACAACTCAAGGAAGAAATCTTGACAGAAGCTCACAAGAGTAATTATAGTATCCATCCAGACAGTACCAAAATGTACTAGAATTTGCGATAACATTTTTAGTGGAACGGCATGAAGACAGACCTAACCAAATATGTGGCTAAATGCTTAACGTGTCAATAAATCAAGGCTCAACATTGCAAGCATGGTGAATTATTGCAACCACTGGAAATTCCTGAATGAAAGTCATAGAGGACACGATTCGATATGGGTGATTGTTGACTGACAGACAAAAATTAGCCCATTTTCTTCTGGTAAGAAAGGATCTTCCATTGGAGGGTCATGCCGAGTTATATGTTCGACATATTGTAAGACTGCACATAGTCCCAGTAACAATCACATCCAATCGAGATCCAAAGTTTACTGCAACTTTCTGGCAGAGTCTCCAAACTACTATGAGAACGAAGTTGCAATACAATACAGCCTATCATTCGCAGACGGATGGCCAAACAGAAACAACTATCGAGACCTTTGAGGATATGTTGCAAGCATGCATCGTGGATTTCAAGGGGAGCTGGGATGAACATTTGCATCTGCATCTCATTGACTTTGCATACAACAACAGTTACCAGCAAAGTATCGGGATGACACCATTCGAGGCATTATACAGTCGAGCCTGCAGAACTCCAATCTATTAGGATGAGGTCGGGGAAAAAAAGGTCAAAGGCCTAGAGTTAGTCCAACTCACCAATGAGGTTGTGCAAATAGTTGGAGATAAATTGAAAACTGCCCAAAGCCTATAGAAAAGTTATGCTAACAAACGTAGGAAGTCTCTGGAGTTTTAGGTAGGTGACCACGTGTTTCTTAATGTGTCACCCATGAGGGGTATGTTGCATTTTGGGAAGAAAGGTAAGTTGAGCCCTAAGTATGTAGGACCTTTTGAAATTCTAGAAAGAATAGGGAATTTGGCTTATCGGTTGGCGCTGCCACCGAAACTTGCTCAAGTGCATGACGCGTTCCATGTATCCATGTTGAGAAAGTATGAACCCAATCTGGCACATGTATTGAATTTCGACGAGGTCGAATTGAATAGCAGAGTGTCCTATGTTGAAGAGCCGGTGCGGATCGTGGATAGTAAAGAGCAAGTATCGAGAAATAAAACTATTCCTGTAGTAAATGTCCTATGGCGATACCATGGCATAGAGGAAGCTACTTGGGAAGTGAGGAAATCATAAAGCGGCAGTATCCGCATTTGTTCGAGGAACCAAGTATATGTTTAAATTTCGAGGACGAAATTTTATTAGAGGGGGAGAATTGTGACATCCTTGATTTCGGACCTAGGAAGCCGAAGGCTGTAAATAAGTGGATGAGCGAGTAAGTTGAGTCAAGGGTCGGTAATGGAATGGATAGCATGATCGGAACAAGTGTATTGAGGGCTAGTTGTGGTTCGATCGAAAGATTATCCATGAATTGGCCTAGGGATCGATAGTGGAATGACCCCATGACTACGCCAATGATTAGAGTAATATGACCGTGGACTGACCCTTCGATCATAAGGGCCATTAGTAGAACGATCCGAGATAATTGTAAATTAGTCCGATGTTGGCATGTATCGATTGCGGGTGATACTGCATGGCCATGCATTAGTCCCGGGTGAGCATGAGTTAATTTCGGGGTACTGGATTTTCATAAGGCTACATGACATCTAAGGGTCAACCATGGATAGTTGATACTCAAATGTGGCTTGGTCACGAATCGGCCATGGATCATTACGATGAGTCGGGTAGGTCATGGATGAGACATGTGCCAGGCCATATGCCTAATGGCTTAGTCGCGATCTTGGCAAAATTGTCGATCATGATGGCCAAGGCCATGTGCCCGATCATGACCAGCCATCATGCCTATCAACTAAGCCACGGACCGACTACGTGCTTGATCGTGCGCCAGCCATTGTGGCCAACCCTTGTGCCACAAGTTGTGCCCATAAAATCTAGTTCCGATCCCATTCCGTGCCCAAGAAATTTGGCCATGAGTCACGCATCGTGCCATTCATGGGCCGACGTGTGTGTTTGGTCGTGAATCGACCCCTTGCTTGTACGACCCGATATGGTGCTTAGCACAGTGCCCATACGGCCGGTAAGGCACTAGGCACGTTGCTTGTGCGGCCAGGAAAATTGCTTGACACGTTGCCCTTACGGTTCGGTGCGGAGCCCGTACGGCCCGGCCTCGCGCCCAACCATGTGTCCGTGTGGCCCGGCGACGTGCCCGACCATTTGCCTGGTTAGGCTCGGCTATTTGCCCAGTTAGGCTCGGTTATTTGCCTGATGACTCGGCCACGCGCCCAGGCCACCGGAGAAGACCAAATTGTCTTAATTGGGCTTAGATTTTTGTAAGGCCAAGTTTGATCACTTGCGAGGACTTTTCCACATTAAACCTCATTTTAAATGAAATTATTGGAATTATTTATCGCAAGAAAATCCTTGAAAAATTATGAGATTTAATATGATGTGGGGTTGTGATTTTAGCGCCGTTTAGCCAAATTCGGGTAAATCGATTTGCCCGGGAGGTTTTTGAGTGAAACCAAATAGTTTGTAGGCCTCCCACGTTTCGAGTTTGGCTGAAGAAAAGAGACAAAAAGGGTTGACTTGGTTAAAGGTGTAATTATTGCTCTAAAAACTCCATTATTTGACCCTATATGAGGTATCCACTCCTCCATTATTGTCCAAGCTGAGTTGTGCCCCTTAATAATGGCTTCATTTAAGGCCTCTTGGTGACTCATTGATCACCAATAATAGAGCCCAAGGCAAGGCCAATAATTGGCCAAGCCAAGGGAACCGAATAAGGGGCCATTCGGCCAAGAGGAAGAGAGAGAGAGAGAGAGAGAGAGTGGCCGAGAGGGAGAGAGAGAGAGAGGGAGCCAATGAGGAAGAGATAAGCATTGGCCTTCATCATTTTAGTCCATTAATGTCATTAAATGAAGGTCATCATGACTTTGACTAAGAGGCCCTCTATTATTAATTCCATTCTAGGGTTTTCTAGGGAGTTTTATGAGCTTTGTAAAAAGGCAAGACACCCCCCTTTCCTTCTCTTCTCACGCCACCACCACCTCACGCCAACTTCATCTTCATCTTCTTCTTCTTCTTCTTTCTTTGTTTCTTGTTTCCCACTTTCAGCCCCAGAAGCCCACACTCAAATCAACCACGAACCGGCCCATGTTTTATCTCGTTTCCTACCCAAGAGCCCACGGCTTAACTTTCGTAGGCCTCAGTTTGCTCGGCCACGCAAAGAGGAAGCCTGAAATTTCCCGAGCCTACCCATTTCTAGTCCAGTCTCTAGTGTTGTTAGTTGTTGAATAAGTAAATTCCCTAATACCAGAAAAGGAAGTTGTAATGCGTTGTAACACGGGTTGCTTGGCCCGTTTCTTGGTTTCGTGGTTGATTTACTTGACTCGTTTTCTGGTTTCATGGTTATTTGTTCTTTCTCATCTCATGATATTCATGTGTGATACTCACGGTTGACGTTTGTTCTTGTTGGTTTCGTAGCATGACTTTGCTATTTGAATTACCATCGATGCTAGTACGGTAAGAGTTGACTTGTGTGAACGACGATTGTCTCGTCTTCGCTTGATATTAGAGTTTTTACTTACTGAGTTCCCCGACTCACTCCCGTTGTTTTTCCTCTTTTCAGGTCTGTGATATGGCGTCCCTTCCAACCTGCTTCAGAAACCCCGTTGAGATACGAGCCGAACTCCTTACCGTGATCGATGCCCGGGACAACCGTGCTTATCGCTGAATCACAATCTACGTGATGATCGACGAAGGCTACGACAAGCTGGTCGCTCACTCATATGAGGTGAGATACCGCCTAGCGAATAAAGAATAGGTTGGACCCCTTCGCAGGTTCAACGGACCATTTGGAGGAACGGGCGGGTCATTTCCGAGGCAAACCGGGGGTGGACCGTGACGACCAACCGGACGAGGAGCGAGAGGAGCGGGAGGAGTGAGAGGATGATAAACTATAGCAAAGTTAGAAACCCAAGCCAAGTTTTGTTTGTTTGATAGCGGCTTATGTCGGAAATGTTGTTGAAATGGGCGTGTAAAATATGAACGTGGCTTGTAAGGCCCCGTAAAGAAGGACTCGACAAAATAAGCACTTATCATGTAAATACAAAGTGCGTCGTTTGCTTATATCACTCATGTTTGTCTTGTTTATTACTTGCTTCTGTGTGCGCATATGATTTTTTTAAAATAAACGGGACAAACTAATATATTTCCACAAGTCAAGGGTCCGTTTGGGTCATATTCGGTCACTAAATATCGATCGTGATTTCGAGTCAGGATGTGATACAAATGGTCATCAAGCATCATTTCCAAAACAATCAAATGTCGCTTGGAAAAACCCAAGGTAGTTTGAGCCAAATAAAAGGCCCGTGAAGCAATAAACATCGTTGCCTTGACCCTTATCAAAGTTATTATCAATGCTACTAGAAAAGCATTTGGTGGGCAAATAAGTACCAAAAGACAATCCTACAAGATTTTCTTGGTACAATGAATAAAAGACCTGCACTTATCACATGAGAGAAAAAGGACATGATGTAGATAATTGTCCCACTTTAAAGTACAGGGTTCAACAAATCATTGACAAGAAGATATTAAATTTCCAAGAGCTCGAGCCAAATGTATATTAGAATCTTCTTCCTGAGCACAATACAGTAAATATAATCAAAGATGAAGAAATAGTGATCAAGTTTGACGATGAAGATGAATATGAGGTCAAGATTAAAGCTTATCGTTTAGGAGATGCCCATTTTCGTCAAGAAGCACTTCTAAAAGGCGAGATTGTAGACAACTTGGGAGAAGACTGCAGAAAATATAACTTCCAAGTGAAATATATCCCGTCGTCATGGGCACTCAAGGATGAAGTAATTGTACCTGATGGTTGGGATGGTATGAATGATGAAATCAACCCTGAAGAGAAAGTTCTATCTAAGAAAGAAATGCTCCAAGATGAAATAGATGAGGATGAAAAGGAGAAGGAAAAAATCCAAAAGGATGAAAGGCGTTTCACCCATTAATCATCCAAGGAAGGCGAATCCGTAGACTTACTCGGTCAAGACAGCGGTAAATACAATCACCGTGTCAAATATAGTCAACTACCATGGGCGTTCAAAAATGAAGACATTGTACCGGATGGATGGGGTAGCATGGATGAGGTCTCGATCGGCCAACTAAATCTCGAAAAGGATGAAGATTGGGAAGAGAAAAAGAAGAAAAAGACTCGCTGAGGTGATAGGCGATTTGCTCGTAAAGCATGAAAACAAGGTTAAGTTGTTGATTTTCTGGGTCAAGATAGTGGCCGGTATAATTACCATATCAAATAGACACCTCTTCCTTGGGCATTCAAGAACGAAATGATCACACCTGATGGCTCGGGTGGAATGGATGCTGACGAAGCCAATAGAAGCATGGTATCCATGATTACATCATTTGTAATCAAACTTGATGAGGTAGATAAATAGAAGGAGAAGGGAGGTCCTGTCAAACCAATCACTATCCAACTTTCCATTAATCAACTAAGGATTGAAAGAGAAGAAACACAGTCTGTGATTATCACTCTCCCTTCAAAAGAAAAGTTTGATACTAAGTGTGTACTTTAGGATTACTCTACCAAAGAAGTCGATGCCATAACCCTATCGGAGAGATGCAATATCCCGAAAGAAGGTGAGCACGAAAAGAAATGAGTAACCGAAGAAGAAGTCAAATAATTACTTTCAATCATGAAGACGAGCAAATTTGAAGTAATTGAACAGCTAAAAAAAATGCCAGCATAAATTTCTCTATTGGATCTCTTTAAGACTACAGAAAGCCACAAAATAGTTCTTATGAAGCTTCTCAATGAAGTGCATGTCCCGGAGGCAATTAATGAAGTACAATTGAAAGACTTTGTTGGCATTATTCTTCTGAAAGACCAAATTGCTTTCTTTGATGAAGATTTCCTAATTGATGGGCGTTCCCATGATAAGGCTTTGTATATTTCTGTCAAATGCCGAGGTAAGGAGGTGTCACGAGTGCTGATCAATAATAGTTCTGCACTTAATTTATGTCTACTAAGCACACTGCATCGCTTGGGGATTAGCGAAGAGCTCATTAAACTTTATAAGGTAATTATGCGTTCTTTTGATAGAATGAAGAAAGACGTTATTGGCGATATCGAGCTCGAGGTGAACATAGGTCCTGTGCCTTCCCTGATTGACTTCTAAGTAGTGGATATTTCGAGGACTTTCAACTTATTACTCGGAAGACCTTGGATTCATATAGCTGATGCCATTCCCTCAAGTCTCTCTCAGAAAGTCAGGTTCATCATTAATGGCAAGATGATCACTGTACACAAGGAGATAGATTTCACCACTTACAAAGAGAGTGTAATACCGATGTCGAACCCGAAGTAAAAGAAGTACCAAGTTATCATTCCTTCGAAATGATCTCAATGGTGCAAATTCCTGCCGATTGCGTCATAAAATCCCTAGAGTTCTTAACATCATCCATTATGTCTGGAAAGATGTTATGCCAGTATGGATTTACTTCCGGTAATGATCTTGGATCCAAATCTCAAGGAATCAAAGAACCTATCGCTCCGCTTGCTACAAGAATGAAGCATAGAGTAGGTTATATTCGAGATAACTCCAAAAATCACCATGGAGGCCAAGGCCGAGATTGAAAGAACCATGGAGTCTGTAGAAGCCGAGGTGATCGCATCAATCATCCATCTATATGGAAGGGTGAAGCTAAAGAGCTTCCCTATCATCAGATTCACATTACGAAAACTTTTCTTAGACCTTCCAAGCTACTTCAAGAAGAAAACTTACATGCAGAGAAATAATCTATTTGTCAGGTTTATTCGAAGAGAATGCCATCAATGTTATCATAACTGAGGTAGAAGATACCTATGCAATAGAGTAGGAAAATTCTCTTGAACTTTTGCTACTAGCTTTTTTCATTGCATTTTGTTGATTATCATTTCAAATTTCTTGCGATTTCATTTACAATTTCTGTAAATATAGATGTAATTACGTTTTTCAATTCAATAAAAGTGGTCAAATGTTTTGCTAAGGACATATAGAAACAAAACCAAACCTATTAGGAATATTATCCTCATTCGTGAAGCTTGAGGCTTTGAATTTCTATATTGCTCCTCATTGCGAGAATGATTTTAAGAGCAAGGAAGTCTGATAATATGAGAACTAGCTCTGTTTTTATATTCTTTCAAAATAAATTTGAAAATGAATTTCCAAAAGGTTTTTCATAGAACCACGTACGTTACCTATATCATATGTAATTACTAATCATGTTTGTTACATGCTAGGCATGAACATTTGCATATCCATAATAGGTTCATAGATGATCCAAATCTTTCTAAGGAGATCACTTGCGATATTGAAAAGGATAATGAGGATGAGGAATGGATTAGAAAGGAATGAATTTGTCATGAAGAATCAAAACCACTCACGTTAGAGAAAACGATCACTATTAATTTGGGTGATAAAGAGAATCCTAAAGAAATTAAGATTGAAGAAAGTTTTCCCTCAGCAAAAGCAGAAAGAATCACAGATTTGCTCAGAGAATAGCAGGATATATTTGCATGATCTTATGCTAACATGCCAAGCCTTGATCTAAACATAGTTGGACATGCTTTGCTAATTGATCTAAGTATTCCACCAAAGAAGCAAAAATTGAGGCGAATGAAGACGAACTTGGCAAAGAAAATAAAAGAAGAAGTGATGAAATTGTTCAAAGTCGGTTTCATTGAAGTAGTACCACATTCAGAATGGGTTGTCAATATAGTACCTGTAATAAAGAAAGATGGCCGAGTACGGGTATGTGTTGATTACTGCGACCTAAATAAAACAAGCCCTTGGGATGATTTTTCACTTCCACATATCGATGTATTAGTGGATAGCACTGCTGGGTTCAAAATATTTTCATTCATGGATAGTTTCTCAGGATATAATCAAATTCTCATGAAAAAGGAAGATAAGGCGAAGACGTCCTTCATAACACCATGGTACACATTTTGTTACAAGGTGATGTCTTTCAGTTTGAAAAATGCCGATGCTATATATATCAAAGGGCAATGGTAACTTTGTTTCATGACATGATACATAAAGAAATTGAGGTATATGTGGACGACATGATCGCAAAATCCAAACAATGAGAAGATCATGTTGAGGTGCTTCGCAAGTTGTTTGAAAGGCTTAGAAAGTACAAGTTGCGATTGAACCCCAACAAGTGTGTATTTGGGGCAAAATCTGGCAAATTGCTAGGATTTGTGATCAGTAACAGGGGAATCGAAATAGATCCTTCCAAAATCAAGGCAATATACAACTTAAAGACTCCTTCTATGGTAAAAGAACTGAGAAGCTTGTTAGGGCGATTAAATTACATTGCCCGTTTCATCTATCAGTTTTCTAAGATTGCCAAATCATTCTTCAAATTGTTGAAGAAAAATGCCAAAGTGAAGTGGAATGCGGAATGTCAATAAGACTTTAACAAGATTAAAGAATATCCGGTATGCCTACCAGTGCTGGTACCACCAATCCCTAGGGTTCCGTTGATCTTATGTTTAACGATTTACTATGAGTCGTTAGGAGCGGTACTTGTACAAAGAAGACCACATGATGGTAAAGAACAAGCCATATATTACTTGAGCAAGAAGTTTACAACATCATAAATGAATTACCCGGCAGTCGAGAAGACGTGCATTGCATTGATTTGGGTATTACACAGATTAAGGCAATACACCCTTCATCATAAATTTTGCTAGTGAATGAGAATAATCCGATCAGGTACCTTCTTGAGAAATCTTCCTTGATTAGGAAATTGGCAAAGTGGCAAGTTTTATTATCTGAATTTGACATCAGAAATTCATCCCAAAAAATCAGTCAAAGGATGAGCAATAGCAAACATATTGGCGGAAAATTTACCAAATATTGCCAATCCTGAAGAACAACTTGATGATCATATATTAACATTGTCGATGATAAATGGACCATGTATTTTGATGGTGCAACTAACTTATCTGGATCAGGAATTGGGGCAGTACTGATCTCCCCAGAAGGCCAACATTATCCAGTATCTGCGAAATTGGTATCTCCATGCACCAATAACATCGCTAAATACGAAACATGCATTCTCGGCTTGCAATTAGCCCTTTCAATGAAAATAAAAAGGTTGCAAGTATAGAGAGATTTTATGCTCATCATATTGTAAACACCTGATAAATGGCAAATTCGAGATGCCAAACTAATTCCTTATCACAGATACTTAGAAGAGATGATAGAAAACTTTGAAGAAGTAACATTCGATTATCTCCCAAGAGTTTAGAATCATTTTGCAGATGTTCTTGCAACTTTGTCATCCTTGTTACAAGCTGAAGATGGTATAGATATAAAATCATTAAGAATCATTATTCTTGAATAACCAGCTCATTATATGATGGTCCAGGCAGAGTTTAACAATGAACCATGGTATCATTACATCAAAAGATATCTTCAATCAGAAGAATTTCTTGAAGGAAGCCAACCAGGTAACAGAAAATTTATAAGAAAGATAGCCAACAAATTCTTCCTCGGTGGTCAAACCCTTTACAAGAGATCATTTGATTCAACCCTACTAAGATGTGTGGATGCTACAGAAGCTGAACAGATCATGAAAGAAATTTATGAGAGTGAATGTGGACCCACATGAATGGATATCTTCTAGCCCGAAAGATTATGGGGTTGGGATATTATTGGATGGTAATGGAAACAGATTGCATCCAACATGTGAGATGTTGTCATCAATGTCAAGTTATGGAGACAGAATTAATGTACCGCTAAATAAGCTACATCAAATGTCCGAGCCATGGCCATTTTTAATATGCGGCATGATGTGATTGGTCCAATCAGCCTTAAGGCCTCAAATGGGCATCGGTTCATCCTGGTTGTTATTGACTATTTCATTAAATGGATTGAAGCAAACTCCTACATGAATGTTACTGTCAAGAATATTGCAAGATTCATTAGATGGGATATCATTACTAGGTATGGAGTTCCAGAAGCAATAATTATGGACAATGGCTCAAATCTAAACAATAAGATTGTAGATGATTTAGTCGAACACTTCCACGTCCGACATTTGAACTCATCTCCATATTGTTTACAAATGAATGGAGCAGTTGAAGTGACAAATAAGAATATCAAAAAGATACAGGCCAAGACAGCCGAAAATTATCGTGATTGGCACGAAATGTTACCATATGCCTCGATGGCATACCAAACTTCAATTCGATCATCAATTGGAGCAACCTTGTTTTCCTTGATTTATGGAATAGAAATAGTGCTACCTATTGAAGCAGAAATTCCTTCATTAAGGATACTATCCCAATTGAAGCTTTCAGAAGTTGAATGGATTCAATAAAGATATTAACAGCTTAACATGATCGATGAAAAGAGATTAAGAGCTATATGTCATGGACAAGCCTATCAAAGACGAGTGGCTAAATCCTTTAACCAAAAAGTGAAACCAAGGCATTTCAAAACAGAGGATTTAGTAATGAGGAAAGTCATCTTTAACAATTCAGATCCTTATGGCAAATTCACTTCGAATTATGACAGTCCATACATTGTCAAGAAAGTTCTTGCTGAATGAGCATTGATTCTTGTAGATACGGCAGGAACAGAATCGGCCTATCCTGTAAATGCAGATGCTGTGAATATTTTCCACCCATGAAATGAAGATGAACATTCAAGAAAAAATTCGAGTCACTTTAGAACATGTGCATATCACGCATATCATGAACATGTTTATCTATTTTGCAGAAAAAAGCAAAAGGAGTCTGAACCCATCGATGGTTTCAGAATTCCCAAAGTAGTCGGATAATAGAGGGAAGTATCACTTCCAATTCTATTTTCCAATTGATATTCCCTAATGTACTTTTCTTTTTATCATCCCTAGGGAGACAAAGAAAAGGGAGCAATAAAAGAAAAATCCCCAGTAGAATCAAAGAAAAACATGCAAAAAAGAGGGATCTTGGTAAGTTGATCAGACAGGTATCCCTAAGTCGTGAGTGCATGTGTTAAAGAAGTTGTCTTTCTAAGAGAAAATCGACCTTTTTCTCCCCCAAGCAAAATGATACTAAGGTTGAACAAAACAAAACACATTGTTTTGAAAAGAAAATACCTCATAAATGTTCAAATCAAAAGTTTTGAAACACGCTTTCTTTGAAAATGCACTAAGTATAAAAATTCCCTAAAAAGGGATAATTTGACAAAAGACTTTGAAAAATTTCAAAGAAAAAGTTTGGATCAAATCGAACGAAAGGACCTTCAAATGATGAAAGGTAAGCTATATCCAAACACGTCCCCTACACACTCAAAGTCAAAATGTAGAAGTGAGTAAAAAAAACTCATCCAAAAGAAATAGAGGATATTCGCAATGAGTACATAGATTGAAATGATGAAAGATAGTCATTAACCTATCCCAAACACATGCTTATCCCTTGCAAATCAAATTGGAGCCGAAACAATGGAGAAGTTTTTTTCCAAAGCAACCCTATTAAGAACCACCCCATATTAAGGCAAATCAGGAGGTTTGTGATTGACAACTATGGAGAATAAAATCAAGAAAGATTTTATTGCATACTCGTGCATCAATCTTTCTGTGATAACTCCAGATGAACTCATATGGAAGCTCAAGACATCCTAAGAGGAAGAAGAGTACTTCATTTTTTATATCCAAACACATTACCTTTGGTAAAACCCAATTGAGCCTGAATATTCATTTCAGAATCCTAAATTGATGATTACCTCTTCACACAGGAGCATGAGCATATGATCCACTTTAATAGATAAGAAACAAAAGGGCATGACATAGAGTCCTTAGAAAGATATCAAAAGCAAAAGAATCTGGGATATGAAAAAGCAGTGTACTTAGTAAAAGCAAGGCCAAATGCCCGAGGAAAATGAGAAAGAAAAAGAGAGTTTAAAAGAAAGCTCGAAATGACAAAAAAGTCATGATAAAGCAAAGTCAAGACCGTGAAAGATCATGGATCACAAGTGAGAATGAGCAAAAGAGAAGAAATTGTAATGAATGTTTAGGGAACTCTAATATTCATAAAAAAAGATTCCTAGTAAGCAAAAGAGAAAAAAGGGTGGTGATGTCAAGAAAATCACCAATTTTATAAAAACCCTTAATTCAAACAAATGAGCCTTTTGAACCTACCCAATACCAACAATATAATCTTTCCCCAAAGACTCTTCAGATTGGAATGTTGAAAGTAGAAATATGACTTTATGACAAGAAGTCATCACTCAAAGAAGTATGTGCAATAATATCTTGTCTTGTTCTCGAGGTTCTTAACTTGAAGACCTGAAGTCAAATATGATGAAATCCTTTTTCTTGGTCTCAGAATGCCTATCCTTTGAATAGCCATTGACCAAACCAATATTATAACCTTTTGAAAGATCTTATTGGATCAATTAGATTGTACACATTGCGAATATCTCCAAACACCTAATGATTGGTTAAGAGAGATAAAATTGAGGGATATCAGACCAGTCCCCTTCAATCAGATAAAGAAAAGACCAAGCTTATCGATTGAAACAAATCCTTTCTAATGAAGATTTTCCAAACGATCATTTTGAACATTTCTTGAAAGATTGCAAGCATTTTGTTCAAATAATTCCTCAAAAAGGAAATTTGATTATCTAAAATGCATTAATGCAAAAAATGCATGTTTCTAGACCAGGTTTCAAAAGTTTTTGATCAACTTAAAACTAGGTTTTCAAACAATTTGTTGTAAGCTAAGAAAATATCACGCTTTAAAACAATTTTGATTAATTTTAAAACTACTTTTCAAAATAGTTTTTGGTCAACTAAAAAACCATACAAAGGTTAGTAAAACTTCAAAATCACATAACTCACTCTCAAGGCATTCATTATTTGAAGTCTTCCTAAAGTCCTACAGGTAATGAGCCCCTAAGCAAATTCAAAGTCCTACAAGTGAGGAGTCCCTAGGCAAATTCAAAGTCTTATTGGTGAGGAACCACTAGGCAAATTCAAGTCCTACAGGTGATGAGCCCCTAGCTAAATTCAAGTCCTATAAGCAAGGAGTCCCTAGGCAAATTCAAAGTCCTATAGGCGATGAGCCCTTAGACAAATTCAAAGTCCTATTGGTGAGGAACCACTAGGCAAATTCAAGTCCTATAGGTGAGAAACCCCTAGGCAAATTCAAGTCTTACTAGTGAGGAACCACTAGGCAAATTCAATTCCTACAAGCGATAAGCCCCTAAGCAAATTTAAGTCCTATAAACGAGGAGCCCCTAGGCAAATTCAAGTCCTACAAGCGATGAGCTCCTAAGCAAATTCAAGTCCTACTGATGAGAAATCACTAGGCAAATTCAAAGTCCTATTGGCAAGGAGCCCTTAGGCAAATTCAAGCCCTACAAGTGAGGAACCCCTAGGTAAATTCAAAGTCCTACTGGTGAAGAACTATTAGGCAAATTTTCAAATCCTTAGGCGAGAAGCCTTAGGTGTTCATGGTTCGTGGGCACGTCCTTAAACCACGAAATTAGAATAACCATCATAATCATCACTACCATCAATTCATGCCCTTGGATAAGCAAAAACAATATGCTCACAAATAGGCAAGTTTCTCTTCTTCAATCTTTAAGAACCTTTCAAAATATGTTTGAAAAGAAAAACCTTTGGATTAGATTACGAATTTCAAAAGCAAGATCCCTAAACAGTTGTTATGAAATTTCCATCTTATCTTCTTCATTGAGTCAACTTAAAACTCAAGTGTCACCTTGTCTTTGAGATCAATCTCTAACGAGCTCAATCTCAAAGAGGAGTAGCTACTGATACTTGATTTTTAGCTCATTTTTTTCATATTTTCAAAAATCTCAAAATTAGGATTACTGTTAGCACCTAATTTTTAGCTCTTTTTTTTCTTATTTTCAAAAATCTCAAAATTACGACTAAGAATCTTGGCCAAGCCTAGAAACCTATTTCTAAACCAAAAAATAATTTTTTTTTTATCATTTTTCTGCATTTTTCCTAAATTTCTTTTAGTCAAAATAGGTGAGAAAATCAAGAAAAATAGCAAAATGGAATCAGAAAATTCTATAAAAATAGTCATTAGTATTATTTTAAATCCAATTTCATGAATAAATAATCAATTTTGAAAAATATCAATTGGGTATATGTTTTTCCCAAAATTGGGAAAAATTAAACCTAAATTGAATCAGAAATGCAGTTAAATTTTTCCTAATCATTTTTAAGTCATAGTATCTTCACAAAAATGATTCTGGGACCTTGAATTACATAATGATCAGTCCAATTACACAATTTGACATAAAAATAAAAAATCCCCAAAATTTAATTGAAAAATAAGAATTTTGAACCCAAATTGCGAATCATGCCCAATATGAAATTGTCGAACCATGAGGCTATCATTTCTAGGGTTATTCAGATGTGGGTAATTCAATTTTGGCATCAATTTTGCCTAATTAGGTCATTAGGACATCAAATTGGACAAAACCCTATTAACTCGAATATAAAATATGAAAATCTTGGACACAATTATAACAAAAATTGGAAAAAATCATATATTTGAGGTTGGAATATGATCGGGAATTCAATTTTGGGATTTAATTTTGAAAATTTGGTTAAAATTGGGTCTAATTTTGATTTTTAGACGAAATTGGGCCTGCCGGGTCAGTCGGGTCTAACCCGACCCCACCCAACCCGGAACTTCATCCCCTCTACCTAGCCAACTGAATAGCATGCCTAGAAAGCAAAAAATAGTTCAACCCCGCGACTTCACTAGCCTTAATCCCACCACAAACACGCGTGAAATACCGATTTAATAGCTGGATAATCACCAGCTATCATCGGTTATTCGGTATAACTGATTCAAAGCCAGTAAATAACAAATTTTGGGCGGGAAATTAATCAACAAAAAAGCTGGAAAAACTTAACATGGTGAACGGGAGGTGTTCGACGAATTGCCGAGAAGAGAGAGAGAAGTATCCAGAGAGAGATTGAGAGAGAAAGACGAAGAGGAATATGAGTAGAGGTTCAAGGCCGAGCGATTGGCGCCACCTTCATCGGGAGGGCGCCGGCAAATCGGCTAGCAAGAGTGACCTCCTCTTTTCTTCTCCAGTGAGCAAGCTGACCGTGAAGCTCTGAAACCGAGCTCCGGTCGGCGTATCCAGGTGCTCCCCGGCAAAACCAACACAATTATATTGAAGTCGAAGTGATGAAGAACAGCTCCATAGGTTCTGATTAGCTCGAAAGCATCATTTCAGTCCCCCACGAATCAGGTAAAGTTGGATACTCATTACTATTTTTCCAGAATTCCCGAAAATATGTTTGATTTTAAAATGGATGTTTATGCAATTTCTTTTGAGATTTCGAATTTGTGGAAGTTTGGAATATGTTTCTGATCATGATTGTGTTAATTGATTGCATTTTGGGCTATGAAATCAATGAAACCAAGTTGGTCAATCATTGAAACCTTCTCGTCATAACTCGGATACCCTCGTTGGAGTGTCCTTGTGGCCATAGGTCATCCAAGTTAGCCTTTCTTAACCTTGTTTGATGATTTTACGTTCAATTTGGTCAATCTAGATGGCTACGACGATTAGGATCAAGATTTGTATTTTGGAAAAACATGTCAAAAACAGTTTGCAAGTTAAGGTTTTTGGACTAATTTCTTGCCGGTCGGCAAACGTCTGGCGATACTATGATTAGGCTAGATCCATATTAGAACATATAAGCTTGGTAATGGATTAGAAGAAGTGGCAAAACATTCATTGGAAGGTTGCCAGAGATGGGCTCAAACCGGCGGCCTAGAAAACACTTAATACAAAATCATGCACACTACATGTTCGACAAAATGCGTCAAAGAAAAGGACCAAAAACGACACTGATTTGGTAATTGAGCTCGCCAGAGAGAGTGACCAGCAACCGGTGTCGATGACACCCGGTTCGGCCAAATCAAACCAGGTTGAACCGGGCCAGTCCGGTTCACCATTTCGGTGGGAAATTTTGAAAAAAAAAATAAAAAATCCCTAAAAAACGAAAAAATAAAAAAATTCATAGAAAAATTTAAAAAATCAAGAAAATTTTAAAAAATTTTGAAAAAAAAAAGAAAAAAAGAAAATTAACAAAAAATTAGAAAATTTATAAAAATTCAAAAATTTTTAGAAAATTCATAAAAATTCAGAAAATTCAGAAAATACAAATGAAAAATTTGAAAAATTTAAAAAATCAATAAAAAATTGAAAAATGGGAAAATTCATAAATATTTTATGAAAATCATAAAAAATCAAATATCGATTAATAAAATTTTCGAAAAAAATAAAAAAACCAAAAAAATTCAAAAATTTTAAAAATTCATAGAATGGTCCAAAAACCAGTGTGGCCAACCATAAAAAGTGAAATTTGAATTTTTGAAAGTGCCCAAGCGACATTTTTAGAAAATTCCAAATTCAGAGGTTATAACCCCTAAAAATCCTAAAAAAATATGAATCATGAAATGAATAAACTTCTAGAACTTCATTAGAGTTTGGATATTTTAATTAATTTTTATTTTTAGAGACCATTAGGACTGATTGATTTGATTGATATTGATTATATATTCAATACTTATTTGGTTTTTCCTGCGATTAGGATGGATAGAATTAGGGTCTGTACAGCAACGTTTCTGTTCCCAAAAACAATTTCTGATCAGAAATAGTTTTTTCTATTTCTATTTCTCGAAATAATTTTTGAACAAAAAATAGCGTTTAGTAACTGCACAAAATTTCTATTCCTAGAATAGAAAAAGAATAGAAACGCGTTTAGGGCACGAATGATCCATTTCTATTCCATGGCTGAGTTTCTCCCTCTAGGCTATTGGCAGAGGATAGCGGGTGGCGGTGGGGGGCGGAGGACGGTGGTCGGTAGCAGCAGAGGATGGCGGTCAGCGACGAGAGGCTGCGGAGCATGGTGGTTAACGGTGGCGTCGAGCGACAATGATAGCAGCGGGGGGCGACGGCAGGAGGTGGCTGGTGATGGAGGGTGGCCAGCGTCAGTTGATGGAGCACGATGGCTAGTGGTGAAGGATGGCGGCCGATGGTAAGTGACCGTTGGCGTCGGGTGGCAAGGGGTGGGAGGTAACCGGCGGCCGAGGGCAGCTAGTGTCGGGTGGTGGTCAGCATCGGGCGATGGAGCACAATTGCCGACAGCGAAGGATGGCGGCTGGTGGTGGGTGGTCGCCAACAGCGGAGGACGACAACCGGTGGTGGGTGATCGCCAACGTCGGGTGGTTGGTAGAGGGAGGTGGCCATTGCCGGGTGGTGGCCGGCATTGGGCAATGGAGCACGACGGCCAGCGGTGGAAGACAGCGGCCGGTGGCGGGTGGCGACAAACGTCGAGTGGCAGAGGATGGTAGTTGACGACAAGAAGCGGCTGGCGGGCGGGAGGCGGCCAGCAGGCGAAAGATTGTCAGCGGGCGTTAGCCGACGGGTGGCAGCGGAAGGTGGGCTGTAGGTGGCGGTGAAGGACGGTGAGAGGCGGCGGTGGGTGGGTTGCAACCAATGGATTATTTCTTATTTTTGGAAGATTCCAAAAAGAATCGTTTCTTGTTTTTGTTCCAGAAACGAAGAAGTAGATTTTTTTTGCTTCTTATTTCTGTTTCTAATCTATTCAGGGATCACTTTTTTGTTCCAGAAACAAAAAAGTAGATTTTTTTACTAAATGAATTTTTGTTCTTTTTCTGTTCCAGGGAACAAAAGAACAGAAAAACAAAGAAACAGAAACGTTATTAAATAGACCTTTAGTGGATAAGCCTTGCAAATTTGCATGACGTGTTAAATATTGTATCATTCTTAGGTACCGAAAGGGCGTTAGGGATCTCGATTCGAGATTAATAACATAATCAAGTCCTCGTACTCAGAATCTTCAATTCATAGAATCATGGTATTTCTCCTATACCTCGATTAGGTTTCTACTCTATCTGCCAATAATGACTAGTGGCGACTCCAAAATCACAAATTTAGATTAAAAAGGAAATCACCTTTTACTGTCACGTGAGATATGATTTAGGAGAGACCCTTACACGGAAATACCTCCTTAGCACGCAAATCCCAAAAGCCTTAACAAAAGCGCGGCACGACAGGCTTGGTGACTCCACTAGGGAGCAAGAACCTTGTTTAAGTGGACTTAGGCCTAGATAGGATGATATGCTTGTGTTTTGTGCTTGCCACGATCCCAAGTACGTCTCGCTAATGATAGTATTAAATGATTTTGCAGACGGGTGGTATAAGGGGTGTTGTCTTTGCTAACCTTATTTTGCAGGATGGTATTGGGATTGAATGTGGTTTGAATGAATTTTAGAAGCGTTGTTTGGTCATTAATTGATATGCATGTCTTTAAATTGTTTTAGCACTACACTATTAGCATACACCACCTGTGGCCTAACCCCGATGACATTTAAGATTACCCCTAGTAGGTATGTGTTTAGGCGAAAGTATGGGCCGATTGTTTATGGGATCATTTAAATACAATGCCGATCATCGAGGTGGAATAATATTTCATTACTTTATGTCGATTGCCTTTTGGAATGGAATCCTTTGTCCATTAAGGTGATGACCTTGAGCCTTTAGCATATCCTACCCTTTTAGCATCAAAACCTTACTGGTTGTATTCGCTTGTCTTTGTGGTTAGTATACCTAAAACCAAACAAAAATATCATGGCAAGCAAGTATCATTCCATTTCATTCTTTTACAATTATGTATGTTAGTTGGCACATTCTTAAAAAAATGCCTAAATGACATTTAATGCTTGATATAAATGCCCTTTCATTTTAGAATGCATGATTAGGGTGTTATACTCCATTTGACCATTCTTTTACTTTTAGATGAAATGTATAGGTCAATGGAGGATTTCCCATGTAATTCAAATGCTTATTCGTTCATTTCAATGTGTTCAAAGTTGCAAACCATAGTTTAAGACTTTATGGTCTAAATAGAGTATGACAAAATGGGCATTTATATCACACATTGAGTTTGTCCGTGATCTCAACTATATGTTCTTTTAAGGTTTAAACGGATTCAAAATGACACTTGCATTACTTTCTAGGCATGCAAGTGTATTTAACCTCTGTCCTACCTTAAAAGGACATATAAGTGAAATGAGGGCATTAAAATCAATTGGTAATCCATGGTGAATAATAATCACTTTGTTTTACATGTTTTAGATCGAAATGAGAAAACTAGACATACAAGTCATTCATATTCCAAGGAAGAAGCTTTTGGTATGGTGGGTAAACATGACAAAGGACAACAAAGCATACATGTCACACCCCGAACCCTTACAGCACACCGCATCCCTTCTTCGGTTGAAATAGTATGATGTCCTAGGACTCGTTGCCGACTCAAAACCCCAAATCAGAGAATATCCATACACGAAAACGATCATACATCCATACACAAATAAACATGACCATGATAGAAACAGAAGATAAGGATGACAACCACAGTAACATACTTCATAAACACATACTTATATTAATCAAGAGGACTTTCAACATTCATTTGAAACCTAAGTATATGAAGGCCAAAATGGGTCAGCAAGCCACCGTCATAAAAAAGGGATTCATGGCTTGAGCGATTAGGTACTATCAGGCTCCCTTCAAAAAGTGTCGGCCTTAAATGCTAACTATGCCCTAGGCTAATCCCTAGGTGGTATCCAATCCAAGTCGGATTCAGAAGACTTGGATGAATCGTTGGACAACTCAAACTCGAAATCCATTGACTCAGGTTCAGACTTTACCTCCAACGGCTCCTCCTTAGGATCATCCTTGGGCTCCGGCACCTCCTCAAGGTCCTTTTCATGCTCTGACTCCAACTCCATCGGCTCTGGATAGAGATCGAACTCCTACTGCATCTGCTCCTCCTCGTGGTCCTCAAGCTCGGAATCCATGTCAGACTCTATGATGACGGGTCATGGATCAAAATCTGCCTCGAACACAAAGTTGGGGCTCACTACCTCCCCGTCAGCTACATGCGGGTCCCAATAACTTAACCCGTCAAACGGAACGTCAAAGATCCTAAGGGATCCGTAAAAGCCGGTCTGGTCTGGAAAGTACCAACTAAGGTAAGGATGGGCCTTGAGTTGTGGCCCGCCCCCGTTGACCTATACGATGGTGTAAAATCTAATGTAGGCCTCCCCGTTTCAACCAGGGTACTCGATCACCGAACGCTCTATATGGTTCGGGATCCCAAAACGTAGCGGTATGATAGCCATGCTCAAGGTTGGGGGTCTGAAATGTTAGGGATTATAACAGTGAGAACGAATCTTAGTAAGTAGGCCCCCTAAACCTAATTTAGGCTAACATGCACCTCCAAACAAGTAACTATCCAAACATATAGTCAAGTAATCAAACGACTTAGGCCCTCGGGCCCAAATCAAACATATAATCGACACTGCAGGTTAGGCACATAAAATAATACAAAGTAAACCAACCATGGCACATACACATTATCACTTAGCCACGAACACTTGCCATTTACATGCTTGCACCCATTAATGCACAATTCGCACACATGCCAATTTCCAATTTAATCTCCGACCCGCGTTAAACGCATCAGGTCCATCACTGCTCGAGACTCGCATAACACGCCTCAAGTCCATGACACAACTCGAGTGAATGACGCCTCAGGTTGGCCATCATCTAGTAAACCGGGCATCGTCCCGCGTTAAATGCCTTAGGACGGGTTCAATACCCCGCGTTAAACACATCAGGGCTTATATGACCACACGTACACACTTCACCAATTATTATCTGAACTCCGCATAAATGACGCCTCAGGGCATTTTAGATAATCACGTGTTCACTGACATTCGTACAAACTCACATGATGTACATATTCTGCCATCACTCAATATGTACAAAATCATGGTCATATCATCGAGAAATCGGGGAATCAATTTGATCCACATTATTTACTCAATCCAACATAACAACATGCTCAATTCACCGTTCAAGGTAAATTAGCCACGGTCCACAATTTGGCACACAAAAACTATACTATTAAGTCATTGAAATCTCACATGCCTATGGCCCACAATGTCCCTCATTCTTCGGCCATATCAAGCACCTACTATAACATCACAACATCACACAATTAACTCAAGCTATGCATAATTCAGCCACTTCATGGTCCACCCATTGCACACATAGCAATTTACATTTAACTATAGACTACCAACATATAGTCCAATAAGCTGACACTTCTCTATCATTAAATAGGCTACTACACGCCTCTGATTCACCTTCAAAATAGCATATTAGGCTACCACAATCACCTCACCATCAGCCCTAATCACCAGCCATTAAACAACCCCTAAATCTCCCTAAATAACCCCTAAACTTACTTAAAAATGCACAAAAGCCTAAATAGGATTTAGCATTTTCGCTCACTCAAGTCCTATGCTCAAGGGGACTGAACTAGGGGGAAAGAGTGCTAGATGGCTGCTGGTTCATGCCATACCAGCAAGGACTCCAGCAATTCCCACAAACGGTGAAAGGCGGTGGCAACAGGGCTGGTGGCTCGCGGCTGAGCCAAACAGCGAGGGGGGTGACGGTGGTGGTGGTGTGTCATGGAAAAAAGAGAGGGAAAGGGTGAGACTGGCGGTGGTGGTGCGTGAGGCGGTCACGCGGTCACGCGGCTGGCAGCGGCGTTGGCGCTTGGAGAGTTGGACATGGCCAAGGCTGGGCTGCTCCGGCTTCACTTGGATGAGGAAGAGAAGAGAGTAGAGAGAGTGAGGAGGGTTCTCGGCTAAACCGGGGAGAATGAGAAGGGAGAGAGAGAGAGAGAGAGAGAGAGAGAGAGAGAGAGAGAGAGAGTTTTATCAAAATCCATGAGTGGGGTTAGGTGAACTACTCTACTAGCAAAGACATGTCTACCCACTCCACTAATACTCTAATCCAAGGGCTGAAATTCAAGACCAGATAATCTCATCTTAAAACCAAAGGCTAGGATCATTTCTTGAACAAAATATCTAAGGACATAATTGGGAATGAGCAAGGGTGACGGAGGAAATAGGGTCCATGAATTTCGGTCACACTTGGGGTTGAATAAGTCCATAATAACCTCCAAATTTTCGGAATTGAGGCATAGGGCTCAAGGGTAAAATGGTAATTTTTCACTCTCGGTCCAAAATTCAATTTTTCGACCAAACCGATCCCAAATATGATTGGCCACACTAATACGACGTTGTCCTTGGAAATTAGTTGTGTATGTCCGTGAAATTCGACACTCAAGTTAGGAATCAACTCAACAATCAATTTCGCTTAAATGCGATTTTAGCGTCTATTACTAACTAATGGCTTTTTAGGGGTTACGCGTATCGACCTAGGGTTAGTCGAGCCATGGTGGCCTTGATTTCCAAGAAAACGTAAGGGTCCATCACTAGTTCCGGAGGTTACGATCGTTCGAAATAAGTGTAGGATCATTCGTCACACAAACAATCGATCACGCGGAATCACCCACGATTCGATCGTACGTCTCTGGCGAATCGATTCGCAACCCTTCCTTGGATCAGCCCATATCGGCCCAAAATATTCCCTTGTTGTTCCTCGAATCTAAAGTTGATTCACGGTCGGTTTCTTAGGTCCACGTACCGTTTTTCTAGTTAGTCATTCCCTATTGGTTAGTATTCCGAGAGTGATAAGTTCTGGGTGAGACTTACTAAAATGAAGTGAGAAATACACATTCATTTCATTGATCCCGAAAATGAGTCGAATTCAGAACGTCACAACACTTAAGGGAAAAGCTCGGGTATTTGTTCAAGCTTATTAACCTGGAATACCAAGTGAGTTAATCCAAGCATTATCCCATTTCTGAGAAGTTACCACTGCCACATTTCAATTGGGTGAGCACGAGATGGTACCTACACTAGAAGAATATAAAGCAACCATTAGGATTGATTTCGAGTCAAGAACCGTTGAGGCCCTCAATTGGATTGAAACCCACAAGTGTTATAGCTTAATTTTTAAACTTAAAGACCCCTCAAGTGAAAAAGTTGATCAAATCAAATACCAGAAGATTTTCTTTATCTTACTTGGTGGACAATTACTCCAAATTGCCGAAAGAAATGGGAAACACTTTTGCCAGGGTTTTTATTCTGGCCTTCTTCGGATTCGTTTTATTTCCCACATCAAGGACGGGATTAAATCTTCTCATTGCAGTAATTGCTAGGGAAGCTTGCCTAAAATGAGGCTTCTTCAATATACTCTTGGCAGAATCTGTCATTTCATTAAACAAATACCAAAATCACCAAAAGGGTGTATTGCAAGCTTTAGCTAGGTTACTTTCTATGTGGTTTATTTCTCATATTCGACCTTGGGAACGTTATATGCGCATTCGAGAGATCAACTAATCTACTAATCCTATTGAAAAGTATTTGAAACTTCAAGATAAAATGCCAAAGTACTCTTTTCATGAGTGGGCAAACTTCATTAGAGCATTAAATCCCGACCAGCTTCAATAGAGAATTCGATGGTCGAAGATAACAAAAGCTCAAATTACTACCCAAGACGATAATTTGGTTCCTTTACTAGGATTAAGTGGTGGAATTGCTTATTGCGCACTAAGAGTCATACGACAATTTGAAATGGTTCAATAAATTCCATCTATTTGGCATCTTGAAGAGTTCACATTTGAGATACCGCAAGAACTTATACCGGAAAAAAAAAGTAAAGAGCTGCGAACAAGGGTCAATGGGATCGTGAATTCCTTGAAGAGATCAACCAAACAAATAGTGCAATGGCCGGAAGATTTGGAAGGAGAAATAAAGCTCTTTTTGGCATCTAATGAATATATAAGGTGGTTGAAGATTAAGTGACCAATTGACGTCAAACTTTATGTACCTTTGAGTGTTACAACTCATTTTGATGGGCTGTATATCCCAGAGTATATTGTGCCAAGCACGCCAGATGTAGAGTAGTATGTTCCCGAGGAAGTGGTGATCGATGTGGACGAATGGGAGACACAAGTCAAGGAGTATGAAGAAGCTGAAGTTACCTTAACTAACAAGAAGCCTAGACTTGTTTAAGCTAGTGTTTTCCTATTTTGATGTATAGCATTGTAATAAGTTTTTTTTTTCAAAATTGAAACAGTTGCTTAATGAACAATTGCTTAATAAAATTTCAAAATATTTTTGTGAAGAATTACCATAGATTACAATTCTTTGAATTGTATGATTCCTTGAAAATGACATTGATAAAGAATTTTATACAAAGTTAAGGCTTGTATGAAATTTCTTATCCTTGACAATCTCTTGAAACCATACAATTAAAAGAATGTAGGGTTTCATGATCATTTACTATGCTAATATCGGGTCTTTTTATGAAGTAGGTTGTTTAGCAATGGAAGGTAAAAGACCTCGGACTCGCCTACAAGTTAAAATAGCAGAAGAAGAAACCAGTGCTCGACTAGCTGAAGTCGAGAATCAAATGACCAAAATGGCCGTAATGATGGCAGAAATGAAGGCTTTTATTCTTGCATCTCGAGGGTCTTATCCAACTATCCCAAATATGGGAGCTTCAAACACTACCAAAACACCAATTGAAGACTCAATCAGAAGCAAAAAACCGGTTCAAGAAAATCCTTCAAAGATTATGCCTGACGCGGTAAATTTGGAAGAGGATGATCAAATCAAGAAGGCATCCAAAACAAAAGACGAAGAAGAGGCCAAGAGATTGGCCAAAATTGAAGAATGCTTAGCAAGTCAAGGTTATGAGCTTCAAAAGTTCGACAAGTTCTTGCCATATACAAAGGTGGTTGTTCTAGAAAATTATAAGGAACTAGAGTTCGTGAGCAAATATGATGGCACCGGTTATCCCAAAAGCCATTTGAAGTATTATCTCCGTAAGATGGCAAGATATTCAGACAACACGCCACTTCTTATTAGCACATTTCAAGATAGTTTGAGAGGGGCGGCTCTTGCATGGTATACAACCCTCGACATAGAAGACTTCACTCAATGTTGAAGTACTCCAAACTAAATAGGATCTCGTCAAAACCGAAAACGGAAGAATGAAGGGTTTAGAGCCTATGCTCAAAGATGAAAAGCTGTTACCTCATAAGTAAAGCCTGCCATAAGTGAAGACGGGCTCATTGAGCTCTTTCTAAAATCATTGCCAACTGAGTATTACGACAAGCTTCATGTATCAGGCTATTAGACATTCACCATGTTGGTAAAAGTGGGTGGGAGAATTGAATGGGGATTAAAAGAAAAGAAGGCTCAAGAAACAGTAGCACGAAGGCCTTACCCCAGGAAAAAAAGACAAAGAACCCATATGAGAAATGGCTATGGTGTCAAGCCCAAGTACTCATCAAGCATCCTTTCCGAATCAATCTAATGTCGCTTGGAAAAATCCAAAGCAATTCGAGCCAAATAAAAGGCCTGTGAGGCAATATACACCGTTGCCCTTACCCTTGTCAAAGCTATTACCAATACTTCTAGAAACGCATTTGGTGGCCAAGGAAGTACTGAGAGATAACCCTGCAAGATTTTCTTGGTACGACGAATCAAAAACTTGCACCTATCACATGGGAGAAAAGGGATATGATGTAGATAATTATCCCACTCTAAAGTACAAGTTTCAATAGCTCATTGATAAGAAGATATCGAATTTCTAAGAGCTCGAGCCAAATGTGCATCAGAATCCTCCTCTTGAGCATAATACAATAAATATGATCAAGGATGAAGAAACAGTTATCGAGTCTGACAATGAAGATGAATATGAAGTCAAGATTAAAACTTCTCGATTAGGAGATGTCCGCTTTTGTCAAGAAGCATTCCTAAAATGCGAGATTATAGACAACTTGGGAGAAGACTCCAGAAAATATAACTTTCAGGTGAAATATACCCCATCACCATGGGCATTCAAAAATGAAATAATTATGCTTGATGGCTGGGGTAGTATGGACGATGAAACTAGTCCTGAGGAAAAAGCTCTACCCAAAAAAGATGCTTCAAGATGAAATAGATTAAGATGAAAAAAAGAAAGAAAATGTTTATCAGTGTGAAAGGCGTTTCACCCAAAAGTCATCTGTTAAAGGCGAAACTATAAACTTACTCGGTCAAGACAGCGGTAAATATAATTACCATGTCAAATATACACCACCACCATGGGCATTCAAAAATGAAGACATTGTATTGGACAGATAGGGTGGCATGGATGAGGTCCCGATTAGCCAATTGAATCTCAAGGAGAATGAAGATCGAGAAGAGAAAAAGAAGAAAATGACTCGCCAAGGTGATAGGCGATTTGTTCGAAAAGCACAAAGACAAGGTGAAGTTGTCGATTTTCTAGGTCAAGATAGTGGCTGGTATAATTACAGTGTCAAATATACACCTCCTTCATGGGCATTCAAGCACGAAATAATCACACCTGATAGTTGGGGTGGAATGGATTTTGGTGAAGCTAATAAAAGCATGGTATCTATAATTACACCATTTCTAATCAAGCTTGATGAGGTAGATAAATATAAGGAAGAGGAAGCTCCGGTCACACCAATTACTATCCAACTTCCCATTGATCAGGTAAGGATCGAAGAAGAAGAAACACAGCTTGTGATCATCACTCTCCCTCCAAAAGAAAAGTTTGACACTAAGTATGTACCTTGGGATTACTCTCCTAAAGAAGTTGATGCCATAACCCGATCAAGGAGATGCAATGTCCCACAGAAAAGTGAACACGAAAAGAAAGAAGTAACCGAAGAAGATGTTAAACAGTTACTTTCGGTCATGAAGACGAGCAAATTTGAGGTAATTGAGCAGCTAAAAATAATACTGGCACAAATTTCTCTATTGGATCTCTTCAAGACTTCAGAAAGCCACAAAATGGTACTTATGAAACTTCTTAATGAGGTGCAGGTCCCGGAGACGATTAAAGAAGTACAATTGAAAGACTTTGTTAGTGTTATTCTTCTGAAGGATCAAATTACCTTCTCTGATGAAGATTTCCTAATTGACGAGTGTTCCCATAATAAAGCCTTGTATATTGCCGTTAAATGCCGAGGTAAGGAGGTGTCACGAGTGCTGATTGATAATGGTTCCGGACTTAATTTATGTCTACTAAGCACACTGCGTCGCTTGGGGATTAGTGAAGAGCTCATCAAACCTTCTAAGATAACAGTGTGCTCGTTTGATGGAATGAAGAAAAACGTTATTGGCGATATCGAGCTTGAGGTAAACATAGGCCCTGGGCCTTTCCTGATTGACTTCCAAGTAGTGGATATTCCAAGAACTTTCAACTTGTTACTCGGAAGACCTTGGATTCATATGGTTGGCGCCATTCCTTCAAGTCTCCATTAAAAGGTTAGGTTTGTCATTAATGGCAAGATGATCACTGTACATGGGGAGACGGATTTCACCACATACAAAGAAAGTGTAATACCATATGTCGAACCCGAAGTGAAAGAAGAACCAAGTTATCATTCCTTTGAAATAATCTCAATGGTGCAAATTCCTGCTGGTTGTATCATAAAATCCCTGGAGTTCTCAACACCATCTATTATGTCTAGAAGAATGTTATGCCAGTATGGATTTAGTCCCGTTAATGGTCTTGGATCGAAATCCTAAGGGATCAAAGAACCTATTATTCCACTTGCTACAAGAATGAAGCACGGAATAGGTTATATTCCAGATGATACTAAAGATTACCATGGAGGCCAAGGCTGAGGTCAAAAGAATCATGGAGGCTATAGAGGTTGAGGTGATCGCCTTATTAATCCATCCATATAGAAAGGCAAAGCTAGAGAGCTTCGCTATCATCAGATCCACATTAAGGAAACTTTTCCTGGACCTTCCAAGCTACTTTAAGAAGAGGACTTACATGTAGAGGAAGAATCTGTTCTGCCAAGTTTATTCGAGGACAATACCATCAACGTTATCATAATTGAGGCATAAGATACCTACACACCGGAGTAGGAAAATTCTCTTGAACTTTTGCTACAAACTTTTTTCTATTCCCTTTACCCAAAAAAAAAAACTTTTTTCTATTGCAATTTGTTGATTTCCATTTCAAATTTCTTGTGATTTCATTTGAATTTCAGTTCAGTTGCAATTTACATTCCTTTTGATATAGATGTAATTGCATTTTTCAATTCAATAAAAGTGGTCAAATGTTTTGTTAAGGACATGTAGAAATAAAACCAAACCCATGATGAACATCATCCTCATTCGTGAAGCTTGAGGCTTTGGGTTTCTATATTACTCCTCATTGCGAAAATGATTTTAAGAGTAAAGAAGTTTGATGATATGAGGACTAGCTTTGTCTTTATGTTCTTTCAAAATAAATTTCAAAATGAATTTCCAAAAGAGTTTTCATAAGATCACGTGTGTTACTTCTTTGTATGCAATTACTAATCATATTTGTTACATATCAGGCATGAGCATTCACATATTCATAATAGGTTCATATGTGATCCAAATCTTTCCAAGGAGATCACTTACGATATTGAAGTGGATAATGAAGATGAGAAATGGGTCAGAAGGGAATGGATCCGTCATGAAGAATTAAAACCACTTACGTTAGAGAAAACGATCACTATTAATTTGAGCGATAAAGAGAATCCTAAAGAGATTATGATTGGAGAAAGTCTTCCCTCAGCAGAGGCAGAAAGGATCATAGATTTGCTCAAGAAATATCAAGATATATTCGCATGATCCTATACTGACATGCTAGGCCTTGATCCAAGCATAGTTGAGCATGCTTTGCCAATTGATCCCAAGTATTCTACCAAAGAAGCAAAAACTGAGGTGAACAAAATCGGAATTGGCGAAGAAAATAGAAAAAGAGTGATGAAATTACTTAAAGTCGATTTTATCGAAGTAGTACCATATCCAAAATAGGCTACCAACATAGTACCCGTAATGAAGAAAGATGGTCAAGTACGGGTGTGCGTTGATTATCGTGACCTAAATAAAGCAAGCCCTAAGGATGATTTTCCACTTTCACATATTGATGTATTAGTAGATAGCACTGCTGGATTCGAAATATTTTCATTTATGGATGGTTTCTCAGGATAAAATCAAATCCTCATGAAGAAAGAGGACAAGGCAAAAACGTTCTTCATAACACCATGGGGCACATTTTATTATAAGGTGATGCCTTTCGGTTTAAAAAATGCTGGTGCCACGTATCAAAGGGCAATGGTAACTTTCTTCCATGACATAGTGCATAAAGAAATCGAGGTATATGTGGACGACGTGATTGCAAAATTCAAACAAGGAGAAGATCATGTTGAGGTGCTTCGCAAATTGTTCGAAAGACTTAGAAAGTACAAGTTGTGATTGAACTCCAACAAGTGTGTATTTGGGGCAAAATCTGGCAAATTGCTAGGATTTGTGGTCAGTAGCAGAATAATCGAAATAAATCCTTCCAAAATCAAGGCAATATACGACTTAAAAACTCTTTCTACGGTAAAAGAAGTGAGAAGTTTGTTGGAGCGATTAAACTACATTGCTCGTTTCATTTATCAGCTATCTGAGACTGCTAAACCATTCTTCAAACTGTTGAAGAAAAATACCAAAGTAAAGTGGGATGTAGAATGTCAACAAGCCTTTGACAAGATCAAAGAATATCTGGAATGCACACTAGTGTTGGTATCACCAATTCCTAGAGTTCCACTGATCTTATATTTGACGATTCACTATGAGTCATTAGGAGTGGTACTTATACAGAAAAACCAAATGATGGTAAAGAATAAGCCATTTATTGCTTGAGCAAAAAGTTCACAACATCAGAAGTGAATTACCCAACAGTTGAGAAGACATGCATTACATTGATTTGGGTATTACACAGATTAAGACAAAACACCATTCATCACCAAATTTTGCTAGTAACTGAAAATGATCCGATCAAGTACCTTCTTGAAAAATCCTCTTTGGTCGAGAAATTGGCAAAGTGGCAAGTCTTGTTATCAGAATTCAACATCAGAAGTTCATCCTAAAAGTCAGTCAAAGGATGAGTAATAGCAGACATGTTAGCAGAAAATTCGTAGAATATTGCCAGTCCTGAAGAACAACTTGATGATCACATATTGATACTAGTCGACAACAAATGGAATATGTTATTTGATGGTACAATCAACTTATTTGGATCAGGAACTAGGGCAGTACTAATCTCCTCAAAAGGCCAACACTATCCGGTATCTACGAAAGTGGTATTTCCATGCACCAATAACGTCGTTGAAAATGAAGCATGCATTCTCGACTTACAATTAGCCCTTTCAATGAAGATAAAAAGATTGTAAGTATATGGAGATTCTATGGTAATCATATTGCAAATAACTGGTGAATGGAAAACTTGAGATGCCAAGCTAATTCCTTATCACAGATATTTAGAAGAGACGATAGAAAGTTTCGAAGAGGTAACATTCGATTATTTCCCAAGAGTTCAGAATCATTTTGCAGATACTCTTGCAACTTTGTCATCCTTACTACAGGCTGAAGATGGTATAGACATAAAACCATTGAGAATCAATATTCTCGAACAACTAGCTCATTGCATGATGGTCTAAGCAGAGTTTGACAATAAACCATGGTATCATGACATTAAAAGATATCTTCAATCAAGAGAATATCCTGAAGAAAGCCAATCAGGTGACGGGAGACTTATAAGGAAGATAGCCAATAAATTCTTCATCAGTGGTCAAACCCTCTACAAGAAATCATCTGATTTAACCCTGTTAAGATGTGTGGATGTTACAGAAGCTGAACAGATCATGAAAGAAATTTACGAAGGTGAATGTAGACCGTACATGAATGAACATCTTCTAGCCCGAAAGATTATGAGATTGGGATATTATTGGATGACAATGGAATTAGATTGCAGCTAACGCGTGAGATGTTGCCATCAATGTCAAGTTTATGAAGACAAAATTAATGCACCACCAAATGAGTTATATCAAATGTCCGAGCCATGGCCATTTTCAATGTAGTGTATTGATATGATTGGTCCAATCAACCCCAAGGCCTCAAATGGACACCGGTTTATCTTGGTTGCCATTGACTATTTCACTAAATGGATTAAAGCAAACTCCTACACGAATGTTACCACCAAGAATGTTGTAAAATTCATCAGACGGGACATTATTGCTAGGTATGGAGTTCCAGAAGCAATAATTATGGACAATGGCTCAAATCTAAATAATAAGATTGTAGATTATTTACTTGAACACTTCTATGTTCGACATCTGAACTCATCTCCATATTGTCCACAAATGAATGGAGTAGTTGAAGCAGCAAATAAGAATATCAAGAAGATATTGACCAAGACGGCCGAAAATTATCATGATTGGCACGAAAGGTTGCCGTATGCTCTGATGGCATACCGAACTTCAATTCGAACATCAATTAGAGCAATCCCATTTTCATTGGTTTTCGGAATGGAAGCAGTTGTACCTGTTAAAGTAGAAATTCCTTCATTAAGGATACTATCCCAATTGATGCTTTCAGAAGCTGAGTGAATTCAACAAAGATATAAACAACTTAATATGATCGATGAAAAGAGATTAAAAGCTATATGCTATGGGCAAACCTATCAGAGAAGAGTGGCTAAATCCTTTAGTCAAAAAGTAAAATCGAGAAATTTCAAAACAGAGGATTTAGTAATGAAGAAAGTCATTTTCAACAATTTAGATCCTCGTGGAAAATTCACTCTGAATTATGAGGGTCCATACATTGTCAAGAAGGTTCTTTTTGGATGAGCATTGATTTTTGTAGATATAGCAGGAACAAAACTAGCTTATCCTGTAAATGCAGATGCTGTCGATATTTTCTACCCATAAAATGAAGATGAACATTTAAGAAACGATTCGGGTCACTTTAGAACATGTGCATATCATGCATATCATGCATACCATGCATTTCATGAACATGTTTATCTGTTTTGTAGAAAAAAGAAAAAAGAATCCGAACCAGTTAATGATTTCCGAATTTCCAATTGAGTTGTCATATAGTAGGGGAAAGTATCACTTCCAATTCTATTTTTCATTAATATTCTCTAATGTACTTTCCTTTTTATCATCCCTAGGAAGATAAAGAAAAGAAAGTAACAAAAGAAGAATCCTTAGAGAAACTAAAGTAGAAACATGCAAACAAGAGAGATCTTGGTAAATTGATCAGACAGACAGGTATTCCCAAATCGTGAGACCATGTGTAAAACAAGTTGCCTTTTTAAGAGAGAAACAAACTTCTTTTTCCCCAAGTGGAATGATACTAAATTGAACAAAACAAAACAAATTGTTTGGAAAAGGAAAATACCTTAGATATTTTTTGAAATAAGCTTTCTTTGAAAATGCACTAAGCATCAAAATTCCCTAAAAAGGATAATTTGACAAAAGGCTTTCAAAAATTTCATAAAAAAAGTTTAAATCAAATCGAATGGAAAGACCCTTAAATGATGAAAGGCAAGCCATATCCACACACGTCCCTTATATACTCAAAAGTTAAAATAGAGAAGTGAGTGAGAAAAACTCATCCGAAAGAAATAAGGGATATTCGCAATGATTACATGGATTGAAATGATGAAAGGCAATCATTTCGCTATCCCAAACACATGCTTATTCTTTGCAAAATAACCTTGTTAAGAACCATCCCACATTATGGCAAATCAAGAGATTTGTGGATTGACAGTTATAGAGAATAGAATCAAGAAAGTTTTTATTGCATATTCTTGTATCAATCTCTTTCTGTGATAACTTCATATGAAGTCATATGGAAGCTCAAGACATCCCAAGAGGAAGAAGAGCGCCTCATTTCCTATACTCAAACACATTACCATTAACAAAACCCTATTAAACTTGAATATTCATTTCAGAACTCTAAATTGGTGATTATCTCTTGACATTGGAGCATGAGTATATTATCTATTTTAATAAACAAGAAACAAAAGGGCAGAACACAGAGTCCTTAGAATTCAACAAGATCAACAGCAAAGAATCTGGGGGCATGAAAAAGTAGTGTACCTAGTAAAAGCAAGGTCAAATGCCCGAGAAAAATGAGAAAGAAAAAGAGAGTTCAAAAGAAAGCTCAAAATGACAAAAAAAGTCATGACAAAGCAAAGTCAAGATCACGAGAGATCATAGATCACAACAAGTGTGTCACGTCCCGAAGCCCTCGGCACGCAATATCCCTACCTTGGTTAATATGTTTACGACATCCTAAGAAGCGTCGCCGACCTAACGCCCAAGCAGAGAACAAAGCACAATCGAAAGCAATAAATAACAAACATACAACCAACACGGCTAACAATATATACATACTTTATATTACTATCGAAAACCCCTTTTTACAATATTTATTTACAACCAAAGAAAACACAAATCAACTCTAAGACAATCAACAGCCACTATAGCAAAAAGGGATAAGTGGCTAGGAAGGTCAAACTAAACTCAGAAAGAGGGCTACAGTCAAAAAGTCACCAGCCCTCGCTACTAGTTATGGTTCGGCATAAACTTAAGACTCCCAGTCTGGGTCTGAAGACTCTGTAGGATCATCTGACAACTCCTCGGAAGCATCCTCACTAGATCCTGACTCCTCCGACTCTTTAGCTTGGGCTACTATCTACTCATCCTCCAAATCCATCTCTAACTCTGGATCGAGGTACCATTCTAACTCCTTATCTGAACCTATCTCCACATCCGATCCTAGTTCAGCCCCATACCCGCAGGGGTGTATACTCGACGTCCGCTGAATCACATGCTGTATCCCAAAAAAAGGTGTCGGCCTCGGCATCCTCACGGTTGGGGGTTTGAAAAGAGTGGGTTTATACAACAATGAGACGAATCTCAGCGAGTATAACCCCTAAACCTATGCTAGGCTAACATGCATCCTCCTGACAAGCATATCACAACCAGCATAGCAATATAAATCACAATCATCCTCCGACCTGGCCCTCGGGCCTCGATCACTTACCTGGCTGACCCTGCAGGTTAAGCATCTCAGTATAATGATCAATTCACATACGCGAACGCTCTATTCATACATACGTCATATGAATACTCACGCTCATCAGTGTTCATATCACATGCCATTCACCGAGTCTCACACACTTGCACACTAGCCCATGCATTCTTATGCATGCATATGCTGTCCTCATGCCATATTCATATCTCGGCTCACTAGCCTACACTAGTACACTGGCAAATGTTCAATTTGTCATTTAATACGACCCGCGTAAAAACGCATTAGGTCTCTTTCCTAAACACAATACTCAGTGACCAGCGTAAAAATGCACCAGGCCTAATGTCTCTAGCCTGCTACAAAGTGTATAAGGCGCAACACTGATCTTCTTATGAACCAGAGCCTGCTACAAAGTGCATGAGATTAGTCGTCTTCCAGACGAACCGGGCATCGTCCTGTTTCAAAGTGCATGAGGACTGCACACCCCGTGTAACACGCATCAGGGTGAAATGTGATCATACATATACATAGCCAGTTATTATCTGAACCCCGCGTAAAATACATCAGGGCATAATTAGGTGATCATATGCTCATGACATGCACACATTCTCACATAATTTCATCATGTGCCTCATTCTAAGCATACACAATGCGTGGCCATGTAATATCGTACAATGCAACATGAGCAACACATACCATAAATAGGCATTCAATCAATCTATGCTATAATAACGTGCTCAATTGGCCCCTTTAATACCGTGCAACCCAATACACAATGTACAATTTGGCATTCAAATCAGCCATCAATTAGCCAATCACAATCCGCTCAATTTGGCCACACGAGCACGCGACATGGTATATCACAAAATCCTTCACAATTGAGCATAATAAATCACAACTCAATCAATAGCCAATCACCCCGGGCAATCCCAGCAATTTTTCCTAATCAATTCCAAATCTCCTTATTATAGTTCGATAATCCTTCACTGAATAGTCCCCAAATCAGCCACTCCAGGACCACTATTTATCCTCAAATAAATCTCATTAATTTATCAAATTTGTCCCGATGTCAATTCCCATCAATGCGTTCCCAAATCTTTCTTAATACACACTAACATACTTAACCCAATCTAGAAAACGCACTATCAGTCCTAGTCCGGGTTTAGGAGGTATACTCATCGAAATTCTAAACTACGATGACGAGAACGAGCAACTGATCGTCGATGAACGGGAAAAACCAACGGCGGCGTTCTAATGGCGGCGACGACGACGGCGACGGTGGCGGTTCACGGCGACCGACGGTATGGACGGCGTGCTTTGGGCATCCGTACTGTGGCGAGGATGACGAGAGGGAAAAATGGGTCGGTGTGGGTGATGCGGAGGTGAACGGCAGTGACGGACACGACGGTGGGCGGCGATCTCGGGCGGTGATGTCCAGCGGTCGGCTTCCAAGTGGCCGAGGGAGAGAGAGAGGGAGAAAAGGAGAGAGAGAAGGTAGGGACGGTAGGGATGGTTTTGGTGGTTGCGTGGACGGCGGCGGCAGCGCATGGTGGTGACGAGCGGAGCTCCAGCGGCCGGCGGCTTGCTCCAGCATTCCTTGGTCGAAAGATGGAGAAACCGACGAGAGAAGAGGACTGGTCGGGGGATAGTTGGCCGAATGAGGGAGGAGAAGAGAGAGAGGTCAAACCGGTCAAAAATAGAGGTTTAGTGGTGGCCACTTGTCACAAATCTACCCCACTTGACCATTTTACCCCTCATCCAATGGCCCTTAATCAATCTTATCCAATAATTTATAGGAAAAGTGGTTAATTAGCTTAATTGTTGGGCTGATCCAATATTTAAATAATTTCCTTAATTTTTCCAAAATTCAGAATCAATTTTGGTCTAAGGGCAAAATGGTCATTTTTCTGGTCCCGGGTCGAAATTCCGTTTTCCGCCTGTACCAACTCCAAATATGTATGGCCAATATAATATGGTGTCGCACAAGCCCTCGAAAATAGACGTCGAAGTTCGGATCCAATTTCGTGATCAAAACTTGCTCTATTTCCAATTTCAGGGTCTCTCACTAACGGGCAGCTGTTTAGAGGTTATGTATATTGACCTAGGATTGTCTGAGTCATGACGGTCCCGATCTTTGAGAGGATAAGAAATTATCACTAATCCCAAAGGTCGTGATCGTTCGGTTCAAGTTCAGGACTGGTTGGCCACGTGCACTTTCGATCGTGCAGAATCACTTGCGATCCAATTGTACATCGTTGGCCTTGGTCAAACCAAATCCATCACTTTTCCTAAGATCGGCCCATGTTAGCCCAAAATATTCCCTTATCATTTCTCTTGATCGATATTCGATTCACGATCGGGTCCCTAGTTCACGTATCGTTTTCTCATATAGCCATACCCTATGGGTTAGTATACCGAGAGTGATCAGTTTTGGACAAGATTTACTAAAGTGAAATGCGAAATAATGTCAATTTTGTTGATCCCGGAGTTACATCGAAATTCAGGCTGTTACAACTCTTCCCCCTTATAAAAATTCCGTCCTCGAAATTTGTAATCTATCCTTATCTACTCAAATAACTGGGGTGTTGATGTCTTATGGCTTCTTCACTTTTCCAAGTGGCACATTTCCGTTCCGTGGTGCTCCCAGACGACTTTGACCATCGGGATCGTCTTGTTCCTTAGCACTCTATCTTTTCTATCTTCGATCCTGACTAGTTTTTCCACGTACGACACTTTGTCGTCCACGTCTATCTCCTCGTACCTTAGAACGTGAGTCGAATCTGATTCATACTTTCTCAATATCGACACATGGAAAACATTATGCACTTAGGATAGATTGGGAGGCAAGGCAAGTCGATAAGCCATATCGCCAATTTTTTCCAATATCTCAAATGGCCCGACGTACCTTGGACTGAGCTTTCCTTTCTTGCCGAATCGGGATAATCCTTTCATTGGCGACACCTTGAGGAATACATGATCTCCCACTTGAAACTTCAAGGGTCGTCGTCTCTTGTTGACATAACTCTTTTGGCGGCTTTGCGCCGTCCTCAGTCTATCCGGAATAGTTCCAACGGCTTCCACCATCTGCTGTACTAACTTTGGGCCAGTTATACTTCACTCATTAACTTCATCCTAACGTAATGGCGTTCTATAAGCTCTGCCATATAGGGCTTTAAACGGTGCCATTTGAATACTCTATTGGTAGCTGTTATTATGGGCAAACTCCACTAAATGTAACTACTCTTCCCATTTGCCTTAGAACAATACACAGGCTCTCAATATATCCTCAAGGGTCTGAATTGTTCTTTTCGATTGACCATCTGTCTACGGATGATAGGCCGTACTGAATTGCAACTTGGTTCCCATGACTACTTGCAGACTCTTCCAAAAATTGGCCATAAATCTTAGATCACGATCTAATGTGATAGTCACTGGCACTCCATGAAAATGTACTATTTGCTGCACATATAATTCTGCGTACTTTTCCAACTCAAAATCCTTTCGCACTGTCAGGAAATGCATTGACTTAGTTAAAATGATCCACTGTGACCCAAATAGAATCATGTCCTCTTTAGCTTCACGGCAATCCCGTCACGAAATCCATCATGATGTGATCCCATTTTCACTCAGGGATCTCTAACGGTCTCAATAAGCTACCTAGCTTACAGTATTGTGCCTTTACTTGTTGGCACGTCAAACACTTAGCTACATGTTTAGCCATATTCGCCTTCATCCTGTTTCACTAATAATGTTGCTGCAAGTTCTGGTACATCTTTGTATTGCCAGGATGGATACTATAATTACTGCGATGTGCTTCACTTAAAATTTCATCCTTAAGCTTCAAATCATTAGGCACACACAATCGCCCTCAGAACTTCAGAATTTCGTTCTTATCCACTTGGAATTTCGGTTTTCTTGTAGCGGCTTCTAATCCAACAATCCTTTGTATTTTTTGGTCCTTAGACTGTAGTTCCTTGATTCTAGCTTGAATCTCCAGTTCAATCCTTAACGCAGCTAATAGGCTAGACATCTGGCTTACCTCGAACTTAAATTCTGAGTCCCTAAGCCCTTCTAATAACATCCACTCCTTGACCATTAGGTGCGCCATACTAGACTTGCAACTTAAGGCATCAGCAACTCGATTTGCCATACCTGGGTGATATAAAATGTCGCAATCATAATCCTTTAGAAGTTCCGTCCATCGGCGCTGCCTCATATTCAATTCTTTCTGCAAAAACAAATATTTGAGGCTTTGATGATCAGTATAAATCTAGAACTTCTCTCCACACAAATAATGTCTCCAAATTTTGAGGGCGAAAACGATAGCAGCTAGTTCCAAATCATGCATCGGATAATTCATCTCATGCGATCTTAACTGGCGCAACGCATCTACTACCACTTTTTCATATTGCATCAAAACACATCTGAGCCCTCTCAAAGAAGCATCACTGTAGATCTCGAATCCTTCAAGTCCAGACGGTATGGTCAACATTGGAGCAGTTGTCAGCCTGTGCTTCAGGTTTTAGAAGCTTCTCTCGCATTTATCACCCCATTCAAACTTAGTCTCCTTCTTAAGTAGCCTTGTCAATAGCATAGCTATCGATGAAAATCCTTTTATGAATTACCTATAATAGCCAACCAAACCTAGGAAGGTCCTGATCTCAGTTACCGATATCGGTCTAGGCCATTTAGTCACTGCTTTAATCTTTGCTAGATCTATAGAAATCCCATCTCTAGAAATGATATGTCCAAGAAACCCTACTCGGCTGAGGCAAAACTTGCACTTGCTAAACTTGGCATACAACACGTGTTCTCTTAAGGTCTATAGCACTTCAGTCAAGTGTACTTCATGGTCTTTAGGGCTCTTCGAGTACACCAGTATATCATCAATGAAAACTATCACAAACTGATCCAGGAATTCCTTGAACACCCGATTCATTAGATCCATAAAAGCAGCTGGGGCATTCGTTAATCCAAAGGGCATAACCATAAATTCATAATACCCGTATTTGGTCCTAAAAGCAGTCTTGGGGATATCCTCGTTTCTGATCTTTAGCTGATGGTACCCGGTCATTAAATCTATTTGGGAAAACACTAAGGCTCCTTATAATTGGTTGAATAGATCATCAATCCTCGGCAGTGAATACTTGTTCTTTACTGTCACTTGGTTCAATTGCCGGTAATCTATGCACAACCTCAGAGTTCCATCTTTCTTTCTAACAAACAGGACTGGCGCTCCCCATGGAGACGCACTCGGGTAAATGAAATATTTGTCCAACAATTCCTATATTTGCACTTTCAACTCCTTCAATTCTGATAAGGACATCCGATATGGTGCCTTCGAAATCGGCTCCATCCGAGGGGTCAATTCAATCACAAACTCCATCTCTCGCTCAGTCGATAAACCCAACAATTCCTAAGGAAAAACCTCAGGGAAATTGCATACTTCAAATATATCCTCCAACTTAGGTTCTGCTACTGTCGGATCCACAACATTCACTAAATATCCTTTACACCCATCATTCAACAACTTATTCACCTCAAGCGAGGAAATCCAAGGGATCGAGGTTCCTCCTCGGTTTCCCTAAAACACCAAACTAGGGCGTCCATTCGAGTTAAATTGGATCGTCTTATCGCTGCAATTCAATATAGCTTTCTGTCAGACTAACCAGTCCATCCCAATGATCACATCAAATCGAGCATGGCCAATACTACCAAGTCGATACTTTCTTCCTTACGCTTAATAATTATCTTACAATTAGGGCATCCAAAAGAAACTAGTATGTTATCACTTATGGGTATCGACATACTTAGCACATTCGCAAGCAACACTGGTTTCATACCAACCAACTTAATAAACTACTCTGAAATGAAAGAATGGGTCGCCCTCGGATCAAATAATGCATAAGCGGTATGATCACGTAAGGAAATCGTACCTGTGACCACGCCCGGCGCATTCTTAGCTTCTTTGCGCGCCATTGCATAGACCCTTCCTTGAGCTAATGGTCGTCCCTGATTTGCCGATGGGGGATTCCTAGCTTGATTTCCTGCTTGGGGCTGCTACTAAGACATCATAGATGGTCCTAATGAACGTATCTAAGGGAAATTTCTGATTTGGTGCTCCATACTCCCACACTTAAAATATGCTCTATATCTACTCGGCTGGGGACTCGGTTTCCCAATATTTCGCCTAACAGGGGGAGCAAATCATCTATTGTCAACCATTGGCTTCTTCCCAAGACAACGGTTATCTCTATTCTTGGCAAACCGCGATCCCGAAGTGGGTACCCTTTCTTGTTGATCCCGCTCCATAATCTGAGCCCGTCTATACATCTCCCCGTAATCTTTGATATCATGTGACAAAATTAGGCTCTAAAGATCCAGCTTCAATCCATCCCGAAATCTTCGAGCTTTGTCTCGCGGATTTTCCACTATAGTCGGTGCGAACTTCACCAGTTTTGCAAATTTCGCTTCATACTGGTCAATGGTCATCTGACCTTGGCGTAATCGCATAAACTCCAACAACTTCTTTTCCTGGGCATTCTCCGAGAAATACTTTTCATAAAAGCTCTCGACAAACGCAGCCCAAGTCCGGGCCGTTCTTTTTGGAAATACTCTACCTTACGTGGCATTCCACCAATCATTGGCACTATCTTGTAGATGATAAACCGCCAATGTTACCTTCTCCTCATCGATGCACCCCAAAACCTTGAAGGTTTTCTCCAATTCTTCCACCCACCTTGGTACAATCTTGGGGTCACCACGACAATGAAATTTAGGCGGCTTTTGTCACTCCCCGAACCCCTTCGAGCGCATGACACACTTCTCTAGTCGAATGATGCGACATCCCAGGGTATCGTCGACCTAAATTAAACTTATCAAAAATTTATATCAACAACGGAAACCACCAATACCCGAACGATAATAACTGGGGTAATCAGGGAGAATGCACAAATTCATTTCTCATTCAAACTTATATAATATCCACAATTTACAAAACCACGTATATACAAGCACATCGCATCGTCACACTACATACCACCGATATAAAAAAGGATCGATAACTTGGGTACCCTATCACCAAAAATAGTACGCTTCAAAAGCCTATTCTACAACCCCTATACTTGCCCTTACGCCCTTTACTTGGCATCCACTTTAAGTCTAATTCTTCATCCTCTGAATCTAAATCCTCCTGAGTCTCCTGCTTGTCTGTTGGGTACTCTACCACGTTAATGTCGGTGTACAACGGTATTGCAAAACGCTGCGGCAGCGGCGAAAGGTTCGTTGATCAGACTGGGGTTCTGAAATGTTTGGTTGAAACAACTATGAGATTACATCTCAATAAGTACACCCCTAAACCCTACCTAGGCTATCACGTACCTCCAGACAACACATACTTGACACAAACAACCACTCATACTAACAATTACACGCGAACCTACCTAGGATTCTTCATACACCTCCCTGCACGCCAAATAATAATACAACCAACATGCCACAATGATGCCTCATTCATGTCGCAAAACCAAAGCATGTAATATGAATTCACATGCATCAATGCATCACAATCGCGCGTGCCTCGATTATAAAACAAAACCCACTTGGGCATGTCCCATATCATGCCTAGCAGTTTTTACCTCATAATCGAGCACTACATCACACGATACAACCACACTCGCACACTAACTTACGCCATGCGTTACCTTTCGCAATCCTCACACATCAAATCGAGTTCCGCTCATTCTCAACTTTTCTACCACTACCGCGCCCGCGTAAAATGCATCAGGTCAACGATCTTCTGACCTCGTCAGGCATCACACCCCATCGGGCCAGGCATCGTCACCTCGTCAGGGACGATATCGTCCCGCGTAAATGAACACGCCTCAGGACAGAATCTTATACTCAACTTTATTTCTACTGCGTCCACGTAAAACCCATTAAGCCAATGGTCTTCTGACCTCATCAAGCATCGTCACCCCGTCGGGTCGGGCATCGTCACCTCGTTAAGGACGGCATCGTCCCGTGTAAACGTACATGCCTCAGGACGGAACCTACCCCGCGTAAACAAACACGCATCAAGGTATCACTTTTCCGACCATTCCAATCATCTCATACCATCGTACCACACGTGCCACACGGTCACACAATCCCATGCCACACATGCCTTACGCCAACACACATTACCATCACACAATCACGCCACACGGCCACACATACTTGGCACGCGGTCACACACAATCTCTCGCTCATAAAAATGAACATCCATAGAATTAGGATAAATCTGGGTAGTTTACATAGTGACAGAAATCCCATCAAAATAAATAGTAAATGAACTCCAAAAATTCTAAATTTTGGATATGTCATAAAAAAACATATTGATAAACATTTCTTATGAAGAACACGAAATCCGGTTCAATCTACAACCATACCTTTTTATCCCTCGAAATCAGATCAAAATCAGTTCGCTCTAACAAACTGTTTTGTCCTCAAAATAAATTTATTTCAACACCCAAATCACCTTTAAAAGATTTGAAATTTTTATGTCATAGAAAAGAAAGTCTCCAACAACTTTCGTGAAGGAAGTTTATTGAAAATAGATCTAGAAAATTTTATAAAAATTCGGTAAGACACGAAGGTCGGGATGAACAGTGTTCCGGGCAGTTTTGATATGATCTGAAAATGGGCTTTCATGTCATCCAAATGGACTCCAAAAATTCCAAATTTAAAATATTTTATACTACAAGATGCTGGGAGAAACTTTTATGAGAAAATTTCCTCAAATTCGGCCTATAAAATTCTCCACAAAAATAGCAAATCGGATGGGTATAGTAGTCATGAATCCGAGAATCACACTAAACGTCACGGATTCAAACCCGAATTGATTTCTACCGAATTTCAACCACCAAAACTCATTCCACCATGTCCAAACTAACATCCAGCAGCCACATGAACATCCATGAACACAACAAGGGATCAAGCTCTCCTTTAATCCATCTATAATCATTTCCATTAGCCCCTAAAACCGACTAAATCATGTTTAAACTAGTCCGTTAATACTTGATATCCTAAATAGGGTTTAGGGGATGACTTAATTGAACTCTAGGCTAACTTAGATAGAGTGGAAAAGGGGATCTGCTGATTGGTGGCTTACGGTAGTGACTAAACGGTAGCAATGGCGGTGGACAAATAGCTACCTTAAGCGGACGACGGATGAATGACGATCGGCGTGGCAAACTAGTCACTCTCACGGCCAAGGAAAGGAGGAGGGGGAACCGGCCAAGAGGAGAGGAAGAGAGAGAGAGACATGAGAAATGGAGGGAGAGAGAGAAAATTGGTCTTAAATGGGGGGTTTGACCACTTTTTTCAAATTTCCATTTCGCCCCTAAAATACTTGGTCCACATCAACTTAAGCCAAAATATCCTAGGGTATTTTGGTCCGATATTTTGGAGCTGATATTTATCCACAATTAATCCCCAAATTCAATTTCCAAAATCCCAAAAATTCGAAATACCCAAAAATAGGCCTGAGGGCAAAATCGTAATTTTCCGATCCCGAGCTGAATTTTCATTTTTCGACCGTACCAACCATAAATGTGTGTGGCCACTCAAAAATGATGTTGGCCATGCAAAATAGTCACTTACGCCCTTAGAATCGACGTCGGGGTCTAGAGGGGCAAAATCGTAATTTTTCACTTCTGGGTCGAAATTCCATTTTCGACCGTAACTACTCCACATATGCGTGACCAACATAATATGATGTCGGATTTGCAAAAATAGTCACACAAGCCCTCGAAAATCAATATCGAAGTCCGAGTCCAATTTTATGACCAAAACTCGCTCAATTTTCAATTTTAGGGTCTCTCACTAACGGACGGCTATTTAGGGGTTACGCGTATCGACCTAGGATTATCCGAGTCATGATGATCCCGATCATTGAGAAGATGAGAAATTATCACTAGTCCTAGAGGTCGCAATTGTTCGGTTCAAGTTCAGGAGTGGTTGGCCATGTGCACTTTCGGTCGAGCAGAATCACTTACGATCCAATTGTATATCGTTGACCTTGATCAAACCAAATCCATCACTTTTCCTAAGATTGGTCCACATCGGCCCAAAATATTCCCTCATCATTTCTCGTGATCGATGTCCGATTCACGATTGGGTCCCTAGTCCACGTACTGTTTTTCCCCAGTTAGCCATACCCCATTGGTTAGTATCTCGAGAGTGATCAGCTCTGGGCAAGACTTACTAAAATGAAATGCGAAATGATGTCAATTTTATTGGTCCCGGAATTACATCGAAATTCAGACTGTTACAGCTTCAACTTTATAAATTGTTCCACTAATTGGGGCATTTGCCTAACCCCTGCTGGTTGAGCCTGCCCTTGCTTAACTTGATTCCCTCCAATACCAACAATCGGTGCGGCTTTAATAGCCTACACATATGCTGCGGCCCTTTCCTAAGCTTACAATCCCATAATATGCCCTATCTCACGTAGGGTCTCCATTACTTCATCAAACCTGGGATCCTTGGCTTCATGGCCTCTAGCACTATGTTGACCTTGGGGTTCCTTTCCCCTTCTTCTACTTATCCTCACAATTCAGCTACTCAACTACCTGCTATAATTTCACTAAAGAATTAAAGACTTAAACCAATCTACCCCAGTCTAAGTCCTAGGCAAGTTTCAAAACAACAATCAAACAATCAGCATGTGGCCTAACAAGATCTATAAAACACATCACCCAAGGGATTCGCATACTTATCTCAGGTCCTACAGCACCTGCATTTACCAAGTCAAATAGCCAAGCAATTCAAACACAATCACAAGCTGTCAAGAAGTACATGTAGCATACGAGGTCACCCTACTAGCTACCCAAGGTCTCATCGCTCCTTATCATTCCAGGCTTCGATCTTATCAGATCGAGCTAACCTTGCTCTGATAGCAATTCAAACAGGAATGTCACGTCCTGAACCCCTCGGCACACAACATTCCTACCTTGGTCGATATGTTTGCGATGTCCCAGGAAGCGTTGCCGACCCAACGCCCAAGCAGAGAACAAAGCACAAGTGAAAGCAATAAATAACAACCCTGACGATATAAATATGAGCCAAGGATAACCAAACATACAACCAACACGACTAACAATATATACATACTTTATATTACTATTGAAAACCCCTTTTTACAATAATCATTTACAACCAAAGAAAATACAAACCAACTCTAAAACAGTCAACAGCCACTATGGCAAAAAGACATAAGTGCATAGGGAGGTCAAACTAAACTCAGAAAGAGGGTTACAATCAAAAAGTCACTAGCCCCCGCTACTAGTTATGGTTCCGGATAAACCTAAGGCTCCCAGTCTGGGTCTGAGGACTCTGTAGGATCATCTGATAACTCCTCGGAAGCATCATCACTAGATCCTGACTCCTCCTTCAACTCTATGGCCTGGGCTGCTGCCTGCTTATCCTCCAAATCCATCTCTAACTTTGGATCAAGGTACCATCCTAACTCCTCATATGAACCTATCTCTACATCCGATCCTAGTTCAGCTACTTTTCCATTCTGCTCCGAGTCTAACTCCATAGCTTCTGGCTCAACCTTGTCCGAATGGTCTAAGGGCTCTGGATCAGCATACATCACCTCGGGCTCTTCATCCTCCTTGTCCATAACAGCAGGTCCGTTTACGGTCTCGTCCTAGATGCTCCAATCCGGTAGAGATGGAGGGTCTAGAATCTCCCCATCTGCCATCTGCAGAATCATCATGTTGTTCTCACCCAAAGGAACATCAAAAGTCCTGAGAGGGGGTCTAGTCACTCCATTGGCTCCTTTATAGCACCAGGCCACATACTTCTTGGTATGATAGTATGACCTTCCCACATTCACAAATAATACTGAGTAATATCTCACATAGACTGCCCCATCCCCGCAGGAGTGTACACTCGAAGTTCACTGAATCAAATGCGGTATCCCAAAAAGAGGTGATGGCCTTGGCATCTTCACGGTTGGAGGTCTGAAAAAAGTGGGTTTATATAACAATGGGATGAATCTCAGCGAGTATAACCCCTAAACCTAGGCTAGGCTAACATGCATCCTCCTTACAGGCATATCACAACTAACATAGCAATATAAATCACAATCATCCTCCGACTTGGCCCTTGGGCTCCGATCACTTACCTGGCTGACTCTGCAAGTTAAACGTATCAATATAATGATCAATTCACAGACGCGAACGTGCTATTTATACATAGGTCATACGCATGCTCATGCTCATCAGTGTTCGTATTACATGCCATTCACCGAGTCTCACACACTTGCACACTGGCCCATGCATTCTTATGCATGCATATGCTGTCCTCATGCCATATTTGTATCTCGGCTCACTAGCCTACATTAGCACACTGGCAAATGTTCAATTTGTCATTTAATATGACCCGCGTAAAAACGCATCAGGTCTCTTTCCTAAACATAACACTCCGTGGCCAGCGTAAAAACGCCCCAGGCCCAATGTCTCTAGCTTGCTACAAAGTGCATGAGACGCAACACTGATCTCCTTACGAATCAGAGTTTGCTACCAAGTGCATGAGGTTGGTCGTCTTCCAGGCAAACCGGGCATCGTCCTACTTCAAAGTGCATGAGGACGGCACACCCTGCATAACATGCATCAAGGCAAAATGTGATCATACATACATACAGCCAGTTATTATCTAAACCCCGCGTAAAATGCATCAGGGTATAATTAGGTGATCACATGCTCATGTCAGGCATGCATTCTCAAAATAATTTTATCTCATGCCTCATTCTCGGCATGCACAATGCGTGACCATGCAATGTCGTACAATGCAACATGAATAACACATACCATAATCAGGCATTCAATCAATCCATGCTATAATAACATGCTCAATTGGCCCCTTTAATACCATGCAGCCCAATACACAATGTACAATTTGGCATTCAAATTAGCCATCAATTAGCCAATCACAATCCGCTCAATTTGGCCACACGAGCACATGACATGGTATATCACAAAATCCTTCACAATTGAGCATAATAAATCACAACTCAATCAATAGCCAATCACCCCAGGCAATCCCGACAATTTTCCCCAATCAATTCCAAATCTGCTTATTACAGTCCGATAATCTTTCACTGAATAGTCCCTAAATCAACCACTCCGAGACCACTATTGGTCCTCAAATAAATCTCATTAATCTATCAAATTTGTCCCGATGTCAATTCCCATCAATGGGTTCCCAAATCTTTCTTAATACACACTAACATACTCAACCCAGTCTAGAAAGCACACTATCAATCCTAGTTTGGGTTTAGGAGGTATACTCACCAAAATTCTAAACTACGACAACGAGAACGAGCAGATGATCACCGATGAACGACAAAAACTAGTGGCGGCGTTCCAACGGCGGCGACGGTGATGGCGACGATTCACGGCGGTCGATGGTATGGATGGCGTCCTTTGGGCGTCCGTACAATGGCGAGGATGACGAGAGGGAAAAGTGGGTCGGTAAGGGTGAGGCGAAGGCGAACGGCGGCGATGGACATGACGGCGGGCAGCGGTCTCGGGCGATGACATTCGGCGGTCGGCCGCCAAGCGGCCGAGGGAGAGAGAGTGGGAGAAAAGGAGAGAGAGAAGGTGGGGACGGTGGGGATGGTTCTAGTGGTGGCATGGATGGTGGCGGCAGCGCACGGGGGCGACGGGCGGAGCTCCAACGGCTGGCGACTTGCTCCATCGTTCCTTGGCCGAGAGAAGGAGAAACCGGCGAGAAGAGAGGGCTGGTCGAGAGAGATTTGGCCGAATGAGGGAGGAGGAGAGAGAGAGGTCAAATCGATAAAAAATAGGGGCTTAGTGGAGGCCACTTGTCACAAATCTACCCCACTTGACCATTTTACCCCTCATCCAATGGCCGTTAATCAATCTTATCCAAGAATTCATGGGCAAAGTGGTCAATTGGCTCAATTATTGGGCTAATCCAATATTTAAATAATTTCCTTAATTTCTTCAAAATTCGAAATCAATTTTGGCCTAGTGGCAAAATGGTCATTTTTTCGGTCCCGGGTCGAAATTCCGTTTTTCACCTGTACTAACCCCAAATGTGCGTGGCCAACATATTATGACATCAGAATTGCGAAAACAGTCGAACAAGCCCTTGAAATCGACGTCGAAATCCGGGTCTAATTTCGTGACCAAAACTCGCTCAATTTTCAATTTCAAGGTCTCTCACTAATGAGCGGCTCTTTAGGGGTTACGCGTATCGACCTAGGATTGTCTGAGTCATGACGGTCCTAATCTTTGAGGATATGAGAAATTATCACTAGTCCCAAAGGTTGCGATTGTTCGGTTTAAGTTCAGGACTGGCTGGCCACGTGCACTTTCGATCGTGCAGAATCACTTGCGATCCGATTATACATCGTTGGCCTTGACCAAACCAAATCCATCACTTTTCCTAAGATCAACCCACATCAGCCTAAAATATTCCCTCATCATTTCTCTTGATTGATGTCTAATTCATGATCAGGTCTCTAGTCCACGTACCGTTTTCCCATATAGTCATACCCCATGGGTTAGTATGCCAAGAGTGATCAGCTCTGGGTGAGACTTACTAAAATGAAATGCAAAATAATGTCAATTTTATTGGTCTTGGAGTTACATCGAAATTCAGGCTGTTAGAAAGTGAGAATGAGCAAAAGAAAAGAGATTGTGATGAATGTTTAGAGGACTTGATGTTCATAAAGGAAAAGATCTCTAGTGAAAAAATGAAGAAAAGAAAAAGTAGTGATGCCAAGAAGATCATCAGTTTCATAAAAACCCTGAATTCAAACAAATGAGCTTTTTGAGCCTATCCGATACCAACAATATAACCTCTCCCCAAAGACTCTTTAGATTGGAATGTTGAGAGTAGAAACATCACTTTATGACAAGAAGCCATCACTTAAAGAAGTGTATGCAATAATAACTTGTCTTATCCCAGAAGTTCTTAACTTGTAGACCCGAAGTCAGATATGATGAAATCCTTTTTCTTGGCCACATAATGCCTATCCTTTGACCTTTTGAAAGACCTTATCAAATCAATTAGATTGTATACATTACAAACATCTCCGAAAACCTAAAGATTGGTTAAAAGAGATAAAATTGAGAAATATCAGACAAGTTTCAACAAGTCCCCCTTTCAATCAGATGAAGAAAAGACCAAGTTTATATATTGAAACAAATCATTTCTAATGAAGGTCTTCCAAACGATCATTTCAAGCATTTCTTGAAAGATTGCAAGCATTTTGTTCAAATAATTTCTCGAAAGGGAAATTTGATTGTTTGAAATGCATTAATATAGAGAATGCATGTTTCCTGGTTAGGTTTCAAAAGTTTTTGGCCAACTTAAAATCAAGTTTTCAAACAATTTGTGGTAAGCTAAGAAAAACCACGCTTCAAATAGTTTTGATTAATTTTAAAATTCCTTTTCAAAATAGTTTTTGGTCAACTAAAAAAAAACCATACAAAGGTTAGTGAAACCTCAAAATCACAAAACTCATGGTTAAGGCATTCATTGTTTGAAGTCTTCCCAAAGTCTTACTGGTGAGGAACCACTAGGCAAATTCAAGTCCGACAGGTGATGAGCCCCTAGGCAAATTTAAGTCCTACAGGCGATGAGCCCCTTGGCAAATTCAAAGTCCTACAGGCGAAGAACCCCTAGGCAAATTCAAAGTCCTACAAGTGAGGAGCCCCCAAGCAAATTCAAAATCCTACAGGCGAAGAGCCCCTAGGCAAATTCAAGTCCTACTAGTGAGGAATCACTAGGCAAATTCAAGTCCTACAAGCAATGAGCCCCTAAACAAATTCAAAGTCCTATTGATGAGGAACCACTAGGCAAATCCAAAGTCCTACAGGCTAGGAGCCCTAGGCAAATTCAAAATTCTACTAGTGAGGAACCACTAGACAAATTTTCAAATTCTCAAGCGAGGAGCCTCGGGTGTTTATGGTTCGTGGATTCGTCCTTAAACCACAAAATTCGAATAACCATCATAATCATCACCACAATCAATTCATGCCCTTGGATAAGTAATAAAGAGACAGCTCATGAACAGGTAAGTTTTTCTCCCTCAATCATTAAGAACCTTTCGAAATATGATTTGAAAAGAGAACCGTTAGATTAGATCATGAATTTCAAAAGCAAGATCCCTAATCAATTGTTGTGAAATTTCTATCTTATCTTGTTCAGTCAGTCGACTAAAAATTTAGGTGTCACCTTATCTTTGAGATAACCTCTAACGAGCTTAATCTAAAAAATGGGCAATTGTTGACACCTAATTTTTAGCTCTTTTTATTCATATTTTCAAAAATCTCAAAATTAGGAATAGGAATCTTGGCCAAGCCTAGAAACCTATTTCTAAACCAAAAATAATTTTTTAGCATTTTTTAGCATTTTTCCTTAATTTATTTTAGTAAATTAGGTGAGAAAATCAAGAAAAATAGCAAATGGAATCAGAAAATTCCATAAAAATAGTCATTAGTCTTATTTTAAATCCAATTTCATGAATAAATCATCAATTTTGAAAAATCTCAATCGGGTATATGTTTTCCCAAAATTGGGCAAAATTAGACCCGAATTGAATCAAAAATGCTATTAAATTTTTTCTAGTCATTTTCAATCTTCACAACAAATGATTCTAGGACCTTGAATTACATAATGGTCTGTCCAATTGCACAATTTGACATGAAAATCAAAAATCCCCAAAATTTAATTAAAAAATAAGAATTTTGAACCCAAATTTGGAATCGTGCCCAATATGAAATTGTCGAACCATGAGGCTATCATTCTAGGGTTAATTAGATGTGGGTAAATCAATTTTGGCATAATTTTTTCCTAAACAAGTCATTAGGACATCAAATTGAACAAAACCCTATTAACCCGAATATAAAAATATGAAAATCTTGGATACAATTATAACAAAAATTGGGAAAAATCATATATTTGGGTTTAGAATATGATCAAGAATTCAATTTTGGGACTTAATTTTGAAAATTCGGTTAAAATTGAGTCTAATTTTGAATTTTGAGATGAAACCGGGCTTGTCGGGTCAATCGGGTCTGACCCAACCTGACCCGGAACTTCATCTCCTCTACCCGGTCAACTGAACAGCATGCCTAGAAAGGAAAAAACAGTTCAACCTCGCAACTTCACTAGCCTTAATCCCACCACAAACACGTGCGAAATACCAATTTAGCAGCTAGATAATCACCAGCTATCATCGGTTATTCGGTATAACTGATTCAAAGCCAATAAATAACAAGTTTTGGGCGAGAAATTAATCAACAAAAAAGCTGGAAATACTGAACATGGCGAATGGGAGGTGTTCGACGAATTGCCGAGAAGAGAGAAGAATCCAAAGAGAGATTGAGAGAAAAAGAAGAAGAGGAATACGAGTAGAGTTTCAAGGCCGAGCGATTGGCGCCACCTTGATCGGGAGGGCGAGCAAATTGGCTGTCGCGCCACGCGTTCGCGTGCTTTCTGATGGAGGTATTTTTCTATACGGGCCTCTCTCAGATCATACTTCACATGACAGCAAGGTTTGTTTGATCTAAATTCAAACTTGGAGTCGCCACTAGTCATTTACAGTAGGTTAACTAGAAACCTAATTATGGCACGAGAGAAGTACCGTAATCCTATGAATCAAAGATTCTAGATAAGGGACTTGGTTACATTAACGATCTCAAATTGAAACCATTAATGCCCTTTTGATACCTAAGAACGATATGGCATGTCTAGCGTATCACATGGATCCTTAAGGTCACTTTACTAATATAATCATAAACAAACAATTAAGCATCCAAGAATCAAATGCGCATCCAACGGCAAATCAATTATAGCAACCCTAATTTGATCACTAGAAATGAAAACCTACCAAAACCCTAACAAAGCTCTAATAGCTTGCTCATTTCATTTTTTAGGGTTTAGGTATTTTAGGGGTTTTGGCCTTAAATTTGGAATTTTTCAAATTATGCCACTTGAGTATTTTGGAAAATCCAAATTTCGCTTTTTATAATTGGCCATAATGATTTTTAATCATTCTATGGATTTTCAAAATTTTTGATATTTTTTTAGTACCATTTGAACACTCCAAAAAACTCCAATTTCATTTTTTATAACTGGCCACAATGATTTTCAATCATTCTGTGGGTTTTTAGAATTTTGTACTTTTTTCGGGAAAAAAATTTTAACCCGAGAAATGATTTTTTTTAATAATTTTCAGGAAATTTTTGGTGAATTTTCCAATTTCTATTGATTTTTCAGAATTTTCAAATTTTTATTTGTATTTTCTGAATTTTCTGAAATTTTTATCAATTTTCTAAAAGCTTTTGTATTTTTCTGAATTTTTTCAATTTTTCTGATTTTTATTAATTTTCTGCAATTTTTCTAAAAAAATATAGTTTTTTTTATGATTTTTGTATTTTTTTAATTATTTTTTAAGAATTTTCCAGATTTCTTATTTTTTATTTTTCATTTCGAATTTTTTTTATTTTTTATTTTTCCCGCCGAGGGCGAATTGGTTTGGACCAGTTCGGACTGGTTCGGCCGAGACCGAACCGGTCGACACCGGCGGTCTCCTTTGGCGAACCAAATGCCCAAAACGACGTCGTTTTAACTGTTTTTTATTTGAGCATTTTTAAGAACACCTGGTGTGCACTGATTTCGGTTTAATCTTCTCAAGGCCGCCGGTTCGAGTACGCCTCCGACGACCTTCCAGCGACTATTCCGCCGTTCCAACTGCACCATCATCAAGTTCATATGTTGTAGTTTCAATTTAGCCTACTTGGACCGCCACCGAACATTTGCCAGCCGGCGAAAAAACGGTCCAAAAACCTAACTTCCACCAGTTAAATTTCCATTTTCCAGCATTTAAATCGTAATACTAGCCACCCTAGCCATCTAAATCGATTCAAACAACAATCAAAACATCAAACAAAGTGATAAGGAAGCCTACTTGGATGACTTATGGTCATGATGGTGCTCCGGTAAGGCTTCGGATTTTCCGGCAAAACTCAACAACAATGGCCGATTCGGTTTTGTTGATTTGATGACACAAAATGCAACCAAACAACAAAGACATGCTCATAGATGTATTATAAACTTCCAGAAAATTAAAATCTCCAAGAAAATCGCACGAATATGCATTCTAAGGTAAAAACAATATTCTCGAAATTTGAAAAAAAATGATCCCGAGCGATGTTTACATGCTTCGTTCGACGTCTAAATGAAATTGTTGAAGTAATCCACACTTTCAGACTTCTTCCTTGACACTTAATCTTCAATCCGGTGGCCTCAGCTTTGCCAAAACAAGTCTGGTCGTGCCGGAGTGAGCTTGGTTTCAGGCCTTCCCAATCAGCTTCGTCTGGTTCAAGCCGTGAGAGGAAGACCACGGCCAAACACGATTTGCCGGCGCTCTGCCGTATATGGCAACGCCGGACACTCGTGAGGGGATCCTCAACCCTCTCTCTCTCTAGATTTCTACATGTTTCCCTCTCTTTTTCTCTCTTCCCTCTCTCGGGAATTTTCTCGAACAGCTTCTTCACCACATTCTTCCATTTTTCTAGTTTTTCTTTATCTAAATTCGTGCCCAAAATTCGGTTAGAACTAAATCATAATCGGTTTGGGTTGTTGATTGATGCTAGCTGGATAATATCCAACTGGAAAAATCAATTGAAACGTGCTCAATTGATCGGGATTCGCCCACCAAGTCATGGGCTTGAGTAAATTTTTCTGGATTTCGCGCGGGTTGGGTAGCCGAGTGAAGGAGAAGACACTGTTCGAGTCGGGTCAAGTTGACCCGTCCGATCCGGCAGTTCCAGTTTTGGTCAAAAATGCGAATTAGACCTTATTTTGATCGAATTTTTCAAATTAAATCTCAAAATTGCATTCCCTAGCATATTCTAAACCCAAACATATAATTTTCCCCAATTTTGATTGTAATTGTACCCAAAAATTTCTTATTTTTATATCCGGGTTAATAGGCTTTTGTTCAATTTGAGGTCTTAATGACCTGATTAAGTAAAATTGATGCCAAAATTACATTACCTACCCCTGATTAACCCTAGAAATGATAGTCTCACATTTCAAAAATTTCATTTTGGGCACAATTCCCAATTCAGGTTTAAAATTCCCAATTTTCAATCAATTTTTGGGGATTTTTTATTTTTACACCAAATTGTGAAATTGGATTGACCATGATGCAATTAAAGGTCCTCGAATCAATTGTTGTGAAGACATTATTACCTAAAAATGTCTAGAAAAAATTTAATTTCATTTTTGGTTTAATTTGGATTTAATTTTGCCCAATTTTGTCGAAAACATACACCCGATTGAGATTTTCTAAAATTGGCAGTGCATTTATGAAATTGGATTTAAAATAAGTTTATTGACTATTTTTATGGAATTTTATGATTTCATTTACTATTTTTCTTGATTTTCTTGCTTATTTTGACTAAAAGAAATTCAGAAAAAATGCAGAAAAATGCTAAAAATTATTTTTTGGTTTAGAAATAGGTTTCTAGGCTTGACCAAGATTCCTAGACCTAATTTTGAAATTTTTGAAAATATGACAAAAATGAGCTAAAAATTAGGTGTCAACAACCGCCTTTCTTTGAGATTGAGCTTGTTTAAATGTTGATCTCAAAGATAAGGTGATACCTAAATTTTTAGTCGACTCACTAGAAATGAAAATTTCACAACAACTGATTGGGGCCTTTGCTTTTTGAGATTCGTGATCTAATCCAAAGGTTTTCCTTAGAACACATTTTGAAAGGGTTCTTAATAATTCGAGAGAGAGAGAGAAACTTACTTGTTCGTGAGAGTTTCTTTGTTACTCATCCAAGGGCATGAATGGATGATGGTGATGATTATGATGATTGTTCTGTTTTCTCAGTTTGAGAATGAATTCACGAATCATGAATGCCTATGGCTCCTCGCCTTAGGACTTGAATTTGCTTAATGGTTCCTCACTAGTAAGACTTTGGATATTTGTCTAGTGGTTCTTTGCTAATTAAGACTTTGAACTTTGCCTAGTGGTTCCTGACCTGTAGGACTTTAATTTGCATAGTGATTCTTCACTAATAGAACTTTGAATTTGCCTAGGGGCTCCTCGCCTTGTAGGAATTTAATTTTACCTAATGGGTTCTCACTAATTGGATTTGGGTCTTACCTAGTGGTTTCTCACCAGTAGGAGTTGAATTTTGCCTAGGGACTCCTCGCTTGTAGTATTTGGATCTTACCTAGTGGTTCCTCACTAGTAGGATTTGGGTTTTACCTAGTGGTTCCTCGCCAGTAGGAATTGAATTTTGTCTAGGGGCTCCTCGCCTGTAGGATTTACGTAATAGTTTTTTGAAACTACGATTTGTGATCACTTACAGAGGGTCAATTCTCTAAGGCTTCAAATCTGTGATCAATCAGGAGAACTATAACGAGGTCATGCTTTAGGCCTAAAAAGTCATCCAAAGCTACAGGTTGCGAGCACTCGGAGGGTGATGGCCTTGAAACTGCAAACCTGCGAACAATTGGTAAGACTTTAAAAATAACTATACTCAAAGCTACAAAATCACAATTACTTATGAGAATAATCACTCAGAACTTACGAAGTGCAATTTGCTTTAGAATACCTATCTTATCTAGTGGCTCCTCACCAAATAAACTTGAAATTTTGGAGACCTGCCATGTAACAATTGTCTAAAGGCTTCTTGTCAATAGGACTTGAATTTTGGAAACTTTCCATGTAGAAACTGCCTAAAGGCTTCCTACCAATAGGACTTAGATTTTGCCCGATGGTTCCTCACCACATAGGATTTTTTTAAAAAAAGACTTCCAACAATGAATGTCCGTTTTGTGATTTTTAGGTTTCACTAATCTTGACATGTTTTTTTAGTTGACCAAAAACTATTTTGAAAAGGTAGTTTTGAAATTAATCAAAACTGTTTGAAATGTGGTTTTTCTTTCTAGTTTACCACAAACTATTTGAAAACTTGGTTTTAAGTTGACCAAAAACTATTTGAGACCTGATTTTGAAATATGCATTCCCTGTATGCATTTCAGGCAATCAAATTTCCTCTTAATGGAAGTATTTGAGAGAAATGCTTGCAAATTTCAAGAAACGCTTGAAATAATCATTCCGAAGACCTTCATTAGAAAAGATTTGTTTCGATCTATGAATTTGGTCTTTTCTTCATTTGATTGAAATGGGATTGATCTGATATCCCTTGATTTATTTCTCCTAACCAATCCCTAGGCATTCGGAGATATTCGCAATATATACAATCCAATTGATTCGATAAGGTCTTTCAAAATGTTGTAATGTTGGTTTGGTCAATGGCTATTCAAAGGATAGGCATTCTGAGGCCAAAGAAAGGATTTCACCATGTCTAACTTTGGGTCTATAAGTTAAGAACCTCGAGGATAAGACAAAACAATATTGCATATACTTCTTTAAGTGATGACCTCTTGTCATGAAATCATACTTTCACTCTCAATATCCCAATTTGAAGAGTCTTTGGAGAGAGGTTGTAATGTTGGTATTGGGTAGGCTCAAAAGGCTTAATTATTTTGTTTTAAATTCAGGGTTTTCATGAAATTGGTGATCTTCTTGGCATCACCACCCTTTTCCTTTTGTCCACCAGAGATCTTTTATTAGCATGAACACAAGTGTCCTCTAGACTTCCATTGAAACTTTCAATCACTGATTTGTTGTGACTTTTGATTTTTCACAACTTTTGCTTTTCTTTTGACATGACTTCTATCATTCTTTCTTTTGAATGCTTTTCTTTCTTTTGCTCATTTTTTCTAGGCATTGGCCTTGCTTTTATCAGGCACACCGCTTTTTCATGCTCCAGATTCTTTCGTCTTTGATCCTTTTGCATTCTAAAGACGTTGTATTTTGCCCTTTTACTTTCTATTTATCAAAGGGGATCATATGCTCATGCTTCAGTGCGAAGAGATGATCATCAATTTGGGGTTCTAAAATGAATATTCAGGCTCAATTAGGCTTTGCCAAAGATAAATGTGTTTGGGATATGGAAACGAAATGCTCTTCTTCCTTTTGGGATGTTGTGAGCTTCCATATGAATTCATTTGAGATTATCACAGAAAAATTGATGCAAGTGTATACAATAAAATCTTTCTTGATCCTATTCTCCATAAATGTCAACCGTGAACCTCCTAATTTGTCCCAGTGTGGGGTGGTTCTCAACAGGGTTGCTTTTGGAAAATTTCTCCACTGTTTAGGCACAAATTTGGCTTGCAAAGGATAATCATGTTTTTGGGATAATGAAATGATTGCCTTTCATCATTTCAATTCATGTAATTATTGCGAATATCCCATATTTCCTTCATATGAGGTTTTCTCACTCGTTTCAATACTTTTGACTTTGAGTGTATAGGGGACGTGTTTGGATGTGGCCTACCTTTCATCATTTAAAGGTCTTTCCATTTGATTTGATCCAAACTTTTTCTATGAAAATTTTCATAACCTTCGCCAAAACTTCCTTTTTTTTCTTTAAGGAATTCTAACGCATAATGCATATTCAAAGAATGCGTATTTCAAACTTTTTTTGAAATAACCTTTTCATGTTAATCTACATGGGGAAAAGAAGTTTCATTTTCCAGCAAATTAACCTCTTCGAGACCCAAATTTACAAGTTAGGGACACTTACCTGACCAGCTTGTCAACGTCCCTCTCGATTGTTTTTGCTTCTGCACTAATTCATTCCACTGGAGATTTGAAAATGAGATGTTCAAGTTCAAATTCATGGGTTAGGGATACTTATTTGATCGGTTTGATGAGATCCCTATAACATTAAAACCCAGTGTTAATATTGATTCAAGTATTGTTCATTTTTTATTGAAACAACACAATCAACCTCTGGTTTGTTTTATCTTAATCATTCATGAAAGATTATCTCTTTTAATTTCTTCTCCCAGTTTCTCTAGGGATGATAAAAGGGAAAAATCCATTAGAAAACAACATTGAGAAAACCAAATTTGAGAATAACACTTCCTTTTTATTTTTCAACTCCGTTGAAAAATTTTAGAAGCATTGAGTCATCTCAGGTTTCCTTTTGTCATATCCTGCAAAATGAACAAACATGTTCTATGAAATGCATGATTTGCACATGTTATGATTAGTGCCAGTTTTCTTGAATGTCCATCGTCATTTCATGGATAGAAAATCTTGATAGCATCTGCATTTATAGGATAGGCTAGTTCTGCACCTGTTATATCTACAATAATTAGTGCTCCTTCAGGAAGAACCTTCTTGACAATGTAAGGACCTTCATAATTCGGAGTGAATTTCCCACGTGAATATGAATTATTGGGAATAACTTTTTTCACTACTAGATCATCTGTTTCAAAACATCTTGGTTTAACCTTTCTGTTGAAATATTTAGCAACTCTTTTTTGATAAGCTTGTCCATGACATATAGCCCTTAATCTTCTCTTATCAATCATGTTGAGCTATTCATATTTTTGTTGGCTCCATTCGGCTTCTGAGAGTTTTAATTGGGATAATATCCTCAATGAAGGAATTTCTACCTCAATGGGTAATACTGCTTCCATCCCATAAACTAAGGAAAATAGAGTTGCTCCGGTTGATGTTTGAATTGAAGTTCAATATGCTATCAGAGCATATGGCAATCTTTTGTACCAGTCACGATAGTTCTCGGTTGTTTTGGATAATATCTTCTCGATATTCTTGTTTGCCGCTTCCACTGCTCCATTCATTTGTGGGCGATATGGAGATAAATTCAAGTATCGAATGTGAAAGTGTTCAAGCAAATCATTTATGATTTTATTGTTCAAGTTTGAACCATTGTCAGTAATAATTGCTTCTGGAACTCCGTACCTAGCAATGATGTCCCGTTTGATGAAATTTGCCACATTCTTAGTGGTGACATTTGTATATGAATTCGCTTCAATCCACTTGGTGAAATAGTCAATTGCCACCAAGATAAAGCGATGTCCATTTGAAGCCTTAGGTTTGATGGGGCCATGGTTTTGACATTTGATGCAGCTCATTCGGCGATGCATTAATTCTGTTTCCATAGACTTGACATTGGCTACAACACCTCACACGCTGAATGCAATATGCTTCCATCATCATCCAGTAATATCCCAATCTCATGATTTTGCGGGCTAAAAGATGGCCATTCATATGTGAACCACATTCGCCTTCATGGATTTCTCCCATGATTTGTTCAGCTTCTTTGCTATCAATGCATCTTAACATGATCGAATCGTACGACTTCTTATAATGAACCTGTTTGTTGAAAAAGAACTTGTTGGCTATCTTTTTGATAAATTTTCTGTCGCCTGACTAGCTGCTTTTAGGAAATTCTCCTTCTTGTAAGTACTTCTTGATATCATGAAACCATGGTTCATCGTCAAATTCTGCTTGAACTACCATGCAGTGTGCTGGTTGTTCGAGAATATTGATTCTCAATGGTTTTATATCTATGCCATTTTCAGCTTGAAGTAAGGATGTTAATGTTGCATGAGTATCTGCAAAATGATTATGAGCTCTTAAAAGATAATCAAATGTTATTTCTTCGAATTCCTCCATCATTCATTCTAAGTATTTGTGATAAGGAATCAGCTTTGCATCACAAGTTTGCCATTCACCAATTGTTTGCAATATAATGAGCATAGAGTCTCCATATACTTGCAACCTTTTTACCCTCATTGAAAGGGCTAACTGTAAGCTGAGAATGCATGCCTCATATTCAGCGATGTTATTGGTGCATGGGAATACCATTTTTGCAGATACTAGATAGTGTTGACCTTTTGGGGAGATGAGTACCATCCTAGTTCCTGATCCAGATAAGTTGGTTGCACCATCAAAATACATGGTCCATTTGTCATCAACCAACGTTAATATGAGATCATCAAGCCGCTCTTCAGAATTGGCGACATCTTGTGAATTCTCTGCTAGCATATCTACTATCACTTGCCCTTTGACTGACTTTTGGGACGAACTCCTGATGTTGAACTCAGACAACAAGACTTGCCATTTGGCTAATTTCCCGATCAAGGAAGATTTCTCAAGAAGATACTTAATCGGATTATTCTCAGTTACTAGCAAAATTTGATTATGAAGGGTGTACTGATTTAATTTGTGTAACACCCAAATTAATGCAACACATGTCTTCTCAACTACTAGATAATTCACTTCTGATGTTGTGAATTTCTTGCTCATGTAATAAACGGCTTGTTCTTTACCGTTATTTGGTCTTCTTTATACCGGTACCGCTCCTATTGATTCACAATGAATCATCAAATATTAGATCAGTGGGACTCTAGGAATTGGTGGTACCAATATTGGTGGGCATATAAGATATTCTTTGATTTTGTCAAAGGCTTGTTGACATTCTTTATCCCACTTTACCTTGGCATTCTTCTTAAATAGTTTGAAAATTGGTTTAGCGGTTTTAGAAAGCTAATAAATGAAGCGGACGATGTAGTTTAACCGCCCCAACAAGCTTCTAACTTTTTTTACCGTAAAAGGAGTCTTCAAGTTATGTATTGCCTTGATCTTGAAAGGATCAATTTTGATTCCTCTATTGCTAACCATAAATCTTAGCAGTTCACCAGATTTTACCCCAAATACACACTTATTAGGATTTAGTCGCAACTTATACTTTCTGAGTCTTTTGAACAATTTGCAAATCACCTCAACATGGTCTTCTCTTTGTTTGGATTTTGCAATCATATCATCCATGTATACCTCAATTTCTTTATGCATCATATCATGGAACAAAGTTACCATCGCCCTTTGATGTGTGGCACCAGCATTTTTCAGACCGAAAGGCATCACTTTATAACAAAATGTGCTCCATGGTATTATGAATGACGTTTTCGCCTTATCCTCTTTCTTCATGAGGATATGATTATATCTTGAAAAACCATCCATAAATGAGAATGTTTTGAACCTAGCAGTGCTATCCACTAATATATCAATATGTGAAAGCGGGAAATCATCCTTTGGGCTTGCTTTGTTTAGGTCGTGATAATTAACACATACGCGCACCCGACCATCTTCCTTCATTACAAGTACTATGTTGGCAACCCATTCTGGATATGGCACTACTTCAATGAAACCGACCTTGAGTAATTTCATCACTTCCTCTTCTAATTTCTTTGCCAATTCTGGCTTCGTTCGCCTCAATTTTTGCTTCTTCAGTGGAATACTTGGATCAATTGGCAAAGCGTGTTCAACTATATTCGGATCAAGACTTAGCATGTCAGCATAGGACCATGCGAATATATCCTGATATTCCTTGAGCAAATATGTTATTCTTTCTGATTCTGCTAAGGGAAGACTTTCTCTAATCTTGACTTCTTTGGGATATTCCTCATCGCCCATATTAACAGTAACCATTTTCTCTAACGTGAGTGGCTTTGATTCTTCATGACGAGTCCATTCTCTTCTGATCTATTTCTCATCTTCATTACCTCATTCAATATCATATGTGATCTTCTCGGAGAGATTTGAATCACATATGAACCTACTATGGGTGTATGAATGCTCATGCTTGACATGCAACAAACATGATTAGTAATTATATGAAGTGACTTAATGCATGAGGGTTAACAAAAAACCATTTTGAAAAACTATTTTGAAATCTTGTTTTGAAGAGATCATGAGAATAGAGCTAATCCTCATATGCTTGGATATCCTTGCTCTTAAAACCGTTTTCGCAATGAGGAGTCATACGGAAACCCAAAGCCTCAAGCCTCATGTGTGAGAGTGATATTCATCATTGATTTGGTTCTGTTTCCATATGTCCTTAACGAAACATTGAACACTTTTATTGAATTTGAAAAGTGCAATTACATCTATATTGAAAAAAAACGTAAATTGCAACTGAATTGAAACAACATCAACATGAATCAAACAAATTGTAAAGGCAATAATAAGGAAAGGGTTCAAAAGAATCTTCCTACTCCAATGCGTAGGTGTCTTCATGCTTAGTTATAATGACATTGATAATGTCTTCTTCGAATAAACCCAGCGTGTCAGGCTCGATCTTTGCATGTAAATTTTCTTCTAAAAGTAATTTGGGAGGCCTAGGAAAGTTTTCTCTGATATGAATCTGATGATAGGGTAATTTTTTAGCTGTACCCTTCCTATTGATGAGTTGATGGTTCGATCATCTTGGCTTCCACGGCCTTCATGATCTTTCTGACCTTAACCTTGGCCTCCATGGTGATTACTAGCGACTTCATACCCCATTCCATATTTCTTCTTTGTGCCAAATGGGATAATAGGCTCTTTAATTCCCTACGCTTTTGTCCCAAGTTCATCATTATGGTTAAATCCATATTGGCATAACACTTTTCCAGACATAATAGACAATGCTGAAAATTTTGGAGTCTTCATAACACTACCAGCGGGAATTTGTATCATGGAAATCATCTCGAAGGAATGATAACTAAGCTCTTCTTTGATCTCCGGCTCGACATAAGGTATAGCACTTTCCTTGTAAGTGGTAAAGTCCGTCTCCTCATGCACGGTAATCATTTTACCGTTAATAACAAATCGAACTTTTTGATGGAGACTTGAAGGAATGGCGCCAGCTATATGAATCAAAGGCCTCCCTAGTAGTAAGTTGAAGGTCCTTGGAATGTCCACCACTTGGAAATCAACCAAGAAAGGCATAGGGCCTATATTTACTTTGAGCTCGATGTCACCGATAATATCCTTCTTCATCCTATCGAACGAATGTACAGTCACCTTTGAAGATTTGATGAGTTCTTCACCATTCCCCAAGCGGTGCAGTGTGCTTAGTGGACACAAATTAAGTGTGAGACCATTATCAATCAGCATTTGTGACACTTCCTTGCTTCGGTATTTGATAGCAATATACAAAGTTTTGTTGTGGGAACGCCCATCAATTGGGAAATCTTCATCAGAGAAGGCAATCTAATCCTTTAAGAGAATGGCACCAACGAAGTCTTCCAGCTGTACCTCATTGATCATCTCTGGAACGTGCACTTCATTAAGAAACTTCATAAGCACCATTTTGTGGCTTACTGAAGTCTTGAAAAGATCTAGGAAGGAAATTTGTGCCGGCATCTTCCTCAATTGCTCAATTACTTCGTATTCACTTACCCTCATGACTGACAACAACTGCTTGACATCTTTTTTAGTTACTCCCTTCTTTTTGTGCTCACCTTCTTTTGGGACATAACATCTTCCCAATCTGGTTATTGCATCAACCTTTTTAGGCGTGTAATCCCATGGTACACATTTAGTATCGAATTTCTCCTTTGGAGGCAAAGTGATGATCACGGCTGCACTTCTTTCTTTTCAATCTTTAGTTGACCAATCGGGAGCTCAATAGTAATTAGTTCAACATGGTTCTTTTCTTTGTCAAGCCTATTTATTTCATCAAGATTGATTAATAGTGGTGTAATCATGGACACCATGCTTTTGTCAGCTTCAATAGTATCCATTCTACTCCAACCGTTAGGCACGATATTTTCTTCTTTGGATGCCCATGAAGGTGGCGTATATTTGACATGGTAGTTATATCGGCCACTGTCTTATCCCAGATAATTCATAATTTCGCCTTGTTTTCGTGCTTTACGAACAAATCGCCTGTCTCCTTGGTGAGCCTTCTTCTTAATTTTCTCGTCTTGATCTTTTTTCTCCTCAAGATTTAATTTGTTGATTGGGATTTCATCCATGCCTCTCCATCCATCAAGCATAATAGTTTCGTTTTTGAAAGCCTAGGATGGGGGTGTGTACTTAACACGAAAGTTACATTAACGATCCCAAATTGAGACCATTAATGCCTTTTTGATACCTAAGAACGATATGGCATGTCTAGCGTATCACGCGAATCCTTAAGGTCACTTCACTAATCTAATCATAGACAAACAATTAAGCATCCAAGAATCAAATGTACATCCAATGGCAAATCAATTATAGCAATCCTAATTTGGTCACTAGAAATGAGCACCTACCAAAACCCTAACAAAGCTCTAATAGCTCGCTCATTTCATTTTTTAGAATTTAGGTTTTTTAGGGGTTTTGGCCTTAAATTTGGAATTTTCCAAATTATGCCACTTGGGCATTTTGGAAAATCCAAATTTCACTTTTTATAACTAGCCACAATAATTTTTAATCATTCTGTGGATTTTCAAAATTTTTGATTTTTTTTAGTGTTATTTGAACACCAAAAAATTTCAATTTCAATTTTTATGACTGGCCTCAATCATTATGTGGGATTTTAGAATTTTTGATTTTTTTTCGAAAAAAAAAATTTTTAACTGAGAAATGATTTTTTTTATGATTTTCTGGAAATTTTTGGTGAATTTTCCAATTTTCCAATTTTTATTGATTTTTCAGAATTTTTAAATTTTTATTTTTTTTTTCTGAATTTTCTGAAGTTTTTTGTATTTTTCTGAATTTTCTGCAATTTTTCTGATTTTTTTGCAAATTTTGGAATTTTCTAAAAAAATCTAATTTTTTTTTATGATTTTTGTGATATTTTTGGTTTTTTATTATTTTTTAAGAATTTTCCAGATTTCTTATTTTTTATTTTTCATTTCGAATTTTTTTTATTCTTTATTTTTCCTACTGAGGTCGAATCGGACCGGACCGGTTCGGACCGATTCGGCCGAGACCGAACCAATCAGCACCGGTCGTCTCCTCTAGCGAACCCAACGCCCAAAACAACGCCATTTTGACTGTTTTTTATTTGAGCATTTTTAAGAACACCTTGTGTGCACTGATTTCGATTTAATCTTCTCGAGGTCGCCGATTCAGGCATGCCTCCGGCGACCTTCCGGTGACTATTCCGCCATTCCAACTGCACCATTATCAAGTTCATATGTTGTAGTTTCAATCTAGCCTACTTGGACCGCCACTGGACATTCACCGGCCGACGAAAAATCGGTCCAAAAACCTAACTTCCACCAATTAAATTTCCATTTTCCAAAATTTAAATCCTAGTACTAGCCGCCCTTGCCGTCTAAATTGGTTCAAACAACAATCAAAACATCAAACAAAGTGAAAGGAAAGCCTACTTGGATGACCTATGGTCACGATGGTGCTCCAGCGAGGCTTTGGATTTTCTAGCAAAACTCAACAACCATGGCTGGTTCGGTTTTGTTGATTCGATGACACAAAATGCAACCAAACAACAAAGACATGCTCAAAGATGTATTATAAACTTCCAGAAAATTAAAATCTCCAAGAAAATCACACGAATATGCATTCTAAGGTAAAAATTATTTTCTAAAAATTTGAAAAAAAATGATCTCGAGCGATGTTTACCTGCTTCGTTCGACGTCTAAATGAAATTGTTGAAGTAATCCACACTTTCAGACTTCTTCCTTGACACTTAATCTTCAATCCGATGGCCTCAGCTTCACCAGAACAGGTCTGGTCGTGCCGGAGTGAGCTTGGTTTTAGGCCTTCCCAATCAGCTTTGTTTGGTTCAAGCCGTGAGGGGAAGACCATGGCCAAACACGATTCGGCGGCGCTCCGCCGTATATGGCGGCGCTAGACACTCGTGGGGGTTCCTCAACCCTCTCTCTCTCTAGATATCTGCACGTTTCCCTCTCTTTCTCTCTCTTCCCTTTCTTGAGAATTTTCTCGAATAGCTTCTTCGCCACATTCTTCCATTTTTCTGGTTTTTGTTTATCCAAATTTGCGCCTAAAATTCGATTAGAACCGAATCATAATCAGTTTGGGTTGTTGATTGATGCCAGCCGGATAATATCCAGCTGGAAAAATCAATTGAAACGTGCTCAATTGATCGGATCCGCCCACAAAGTCACGGGCTTGAGTAAATTTTTCTGGATTTCGCACGGGTTGGGTAGCCGGGTGAAGAAGACAACACTGTTCAGGTCGGGTTGGGTTGACCAATCTGACCCGGCAGTTCCGATTTTGGTCAAAAATGCGAATTAGACCTTATTTTGATCAAAATTTTCAAATTAAACCTCAAAATTGCATTCCCCAACATGTTCCAAACCGACACATATAATTTTCCCCAATTTTGATTGTAATTGTACCCAAAATTTTCTTATTTTTATATCCGGGTTAATAGGATTTTGTTCAATTCGAGGTCTTAATGACCTAATTAGGAAAAATTGATGCTAAAATTGTGTTATCCAGCCCTGATTAACCCTAGAAATGATAATCTCACATTTCGAAAATTTCATTTTGGGCACAATTCCCAATTTAGGTTCAAAATTCCCAATTTTCAATCATTTTTTGGGGATTTTTTTATTTTTACACCAAATTGTGAAATTGGACAGACCATAATGCAATTAAAGGTTCCATAATCAATTGTTATGAAGACACTATTACCTAAAAATGTCTACAAAAAAATTTAATTTCATTTTTAATTCAATTCGTATTTAATTTTGCCCAATTTTGGGAAAAAAAACATACACCCGATTGAGATTTTCTAACATTGGCAGTGTATTTATGAAATTGGATTTAAAATAAGATTATTGACTATTTTCATGGAATTTTCTGATTTCATTTACTATTTTTCTTGATTTTCTTGCTTATTTTGACTAAAAGAAATTCAGAAAAAATGCAGAAAAATGCTAAAAAAATTATTTTTTGGTTTAGAAATAGGTTTCTAGGCTTGACCAAGATCCCTAGACCTAATTTTGAAATTTTTGAAAATATGGCAAAAATGAGCTAAAAATTAAGTGTTTACATCGGCTAACAAGAGTAACCTCCTCTTTTCTTCTCCGATGAGCAAGTTGACCGTGAAGCTCCAAAACCAATGTAACAGCCCGAATTTTGATGTAATTTCGGGATAAATAAAATTAACATTATTTCGCGTTTCATTTTAATAAGTCTCGCCCAGAGCTGATCACTCTCGGGATACTAACCAATGGGTTATGGCTAATTAGGAAACGGTAAATGGACTAGGGACCCGATCACGAATCGGACACCGATCATGAGAAACGATGAGGGAATATTTTGGGCAGACGTGGGTCGATCTTTAGAAAGGCGACGGATTTGGTTTGGCCAAGGTCAACGATGTACAATTGGATCACAAATGATTCTGCAAGACCGAAAGTGCATGTGGCCAGCCAATCCTGAACTTGAATCGAACGATCGCGACCTCTGGGACTAGTGATAAATTCTCATCATCTCAATAATCGGAACCGTCATGACTCGGACAACCCTAGGTTAATACGCGTAACCGCTAAACAGTCGCTCGTTAGTGAGAAAACCTGAAATTGGAAATTTAGCGAGTTTTGATCACAAAATTGGATCCGAACTTCGATGTCAATTTTCGAAGGTTTGCACAACTATTTTCGCGATTCCGACGCCATATTATGCTGGCCACTCACATTTGGGGTTGGTACGGGTGAAAAATTGAATTTTAACCTGGGATCGGAAAAATGACCATTTTGCCCCTAGGTCATTTTCAGTTTCGAATTTTGGGGATAGTTAAGGAAAGTAATTAATTTTGGAATTATCTCAATTATTGGACCCAATTACCATTTTACCCCTCAATTATTTGGATAAGATCAACCAAGACCGTTGGATCAAGGGTATTTTAGTCAAATTGTTTAGATCGATGACACGTGACACCCACTAGCCACTATATTTAACTGGCCTGGACCATCCTCTCTCTCTCCTTACTCCCCATTTAGCCAGCCCTCCCTCTCCCGATCACACACACTCTCTCTCTCTCCCTCTCTTGGCTAAGGACGCCGGAGCAAGCCACCGCCGTTGGAGCCGCCGTTCGCCAGAGCTGCTGGTTGCCGATGCCGCCTAGCCTCACCACCATCCCATCCCATCTTCTTCTCTCTCTCCCATTCACATTTGGTGTGAGGATCATCGCCGAACCGCTGTCCGCCAAGCTCGCCGGGAAGCTACACTGTGCATCGCTGTTCGTCGTCACCGTCCACGCCGACCAGCCATCACCACCACCCTCACCGACCCACTTTCCCCTTATCACCACCATCGTCGCCGCCGTATGGACAAGCTGTGATCGCCATCGCCGAGATCGCCATCACTGCCATATGAACCTGCTGTGACTGCCATTACCGAGACCGCCGCCACCACCGAGAACTGTTTGGATCGCCGTTTGTTTTGTTAGATGTGAAGCGTAGGAAATCAAGTGAGTATAATTCCTAAACCCGAATTAGGACTAATTGTGCGTTTTCTAGATGGATTAGATAGTTAGGGTGACTAGAATGTGAATCTTGACGATTAGCGGAATTGGCAAGCTAATTGATGGATGTGTTTTAAGTGGTGAAATTGATGGACTGATAGATTGAATTGGAGGTCGATTGGAGGGCAAGGAAGTGTAAATTGACTGCATTGAGGTTCTGGGGCTGAATTACCGGGAATTGCCGGATTAGTGATTAATGATTGATTGTACTCAGTTGTGATAAATTGTGTATTGCCATGCTGTGTGCTCGTCTAGTCGAATCGTGTAAAGTGAGAATGGCCAACTGGTGGCTTGTATTGATTATTGAATTGGGCTGCACGATAATAATTGGCCAAGTGAGCCTACTGTTGTGAATTAGGCACAGTGTAATAGCGTTGATTTGATTAAGTGCCGGTGTTATATGGATGCTCATGGTGCATTGTGATGCATTGTATGGTCATGCATTATGTATGCCTAGTGTGAGACATGTGATGAAATTGTGCGAGAATGCGTGCTTGTCATGAGCATGTGATCACCTAAATACCTTGATGCGTTTTACGCGGGGTTCAGATAATAACTGGTTGTGTATGTGTGATCACATTTTGCCTTGATGCGTGTTACGCGGGGTGTACAGTCCTCATGCACTTTGTAGAAGGATGATGCCCGGTACGTTTGGAAGACGACTAACCTCATGCACTTTGTAGCAAGCTTTGGTTCGCAAAGAGATCAATGTTGCACCTCATGCACTTGTAACAGGCTAGAGACATTGGGCCGGGGTGTTTTTACACTGGCCATGGAGTGTTGTGTTTAAAAAGAAAGAGAACTCATGCACTTTGTAGCAGGTCGTAATGAATAAGATTTATAATTGAGCATTGGGCCAGTGTGCTGTGTGAGCCAAAATAAGACATGGCATGATAATCACATTTGCATGCATAAGAATGTATGGGCTGGTGTGCGAAGGTGTGAGACTCGGTGAATGGCACGTGATACGAACACGGATGAGCATGAGCATGCGTATGACGTGCGTATGGATAGTGTGTTCGTGTATGTGAATTGATCGGTATGTTGAGATGTTTAATCTGTAGGGTGAGCTAGGTAAGTGACCGAGGCCCAAGGGCCCAGGTCGGAGGATGATTGGGATTGGTATTGCTTTGCTAATTGTGATATACCTGTCAGGAGAATGCATGTTAGCCTAGCCTGGGTTCAGGGGTTATACTCGTTGAGATTCGTCTCACCGTTGCTATAACCCATACTTTTTAGACCCCCAGCCATAAGGATGCCGAGACCGTCACCTCTTTTTGGGATTCCGCACATGATTTAGCGGACTTTGAGTGTACACCCCTGTGGGGATAGGGCAGCCTATGTGAGATACTATTTAGTACTATTTGTGAATGTGGGAGAGACTTACTATCACACCGTGGAGTACGTGGCCTAGTGCTTTAGAGGAGCCGACGGAGTGACTGGGCCCCCTCTTAAGACTTTCGATGTTCCTTTTGATGAGAACGACATGATGATTCCACATATGGTAGAAGGTGAGATCTAAGGCCCTTCACCTACACTTGACTGGAGCATCCAGGATGAGACTGTAGACGGACCCGCTGCTATGGACGAGGAGGACGTGGAGCCCGAGGTGATATATACCGATCCAGAGCCCCTAGACCAGTAGGACAAAATTGAACCGGTAGCCATGAAGATAGATCCAGAACAGGATGGAGTAGTAGCTGATCGAGGATCGGACGTGGAGATAGGTTCGGATGAGAAGTTAGGATGGTATCTAGATTCAAAGCTTGAGACGGAGTCAGAGAGGTTAGGGTCTAGTGGGGATGCTTCCGAGGAGTCGTCAGATGATCCCACAAAGTCTTCAGATCCAGACTGGGAGCCGTAATGCAGGGTGGAGTGATAATAGTAGAGGCTGTTCCTTTTCTATAGTAGTCCTCTCTCTAGGTTCAGTAGACTTACCTCAGCTATCTAGCCCCTTTTTTCCGCAGTGGCTGTTCTAGGTTTGATCTTTGTATAGTTTGGGTTGTATATGTAAATATTGTAAAAACAGCTTTCGTTAATAATATATAAAGTGCATATATTTTAAGCTATGTTGGTTGTTGTTTGGCCATCCTTGGCTCGTAACTTTATTGTCAAGGTGTTATCTACTTATTTGTTTTCGCTTGTGCTTTGCTCTCTGCGTGAGCATTTGGGTCAGCAACATTTCTTGGGACGTCGCGAACTTATCGACCAAGATAGGGATGTTACGTGCCGTGGAATTCAGGGCGTGACATCACCATTTGAATTGGTATTAGAGCAAGGTTAGCTCGGTCCAATTTGATCGAAGCCGGGAGTAATAAGGAGTGATGAGACCCTGGGTAGCCAGTAGGATGACCTCGTGTGCTACATGTATCTCCTGATAGCTTGTGATTGTTTTTGAATTGCTTAGTTGGAATTGACCGGTATAGTGCAGATGCGGCAAGACTCGAGGTGAGTATGTGAATCCCTTGGGTGGAGTTTTATGCTGTTAAGCCACATGCTGGTTATTTAATTGTTGTTTTGATACATGACTAGGACTTAGATTGGATTAGATTGGTTTAAGTCTTTAATTCCTTAGTAGAATTATAGCAGGTAGTTAAGTAGCAGGAATTGTGAGGATGAGTAGAAGAAGGGGAAAGGAACCCCAAGGCCAGACTAGCACGGGAGGGCAAGAGGCCAGGGATCCTAGGTTTGATGAAGTGATGGAAATCCTACTGGAGATAGGGCATATTATGGGAATGCAGGCTTAGGAAAGGGCCACAGCTTATGCAGAAGCTGCTGAGGTCGCACCGATTGCTAGTATTGGAGGAAATCATGCCCAGCAAGGGCAAACTCAACTAGCGGGGATTGGGCAGATGCCCCAATTAGTGGAACAATTTATAAAGTTGAAGTTGCCTAAGTTCCATAGTCGTGGTGACCCCGAGATGGCGCCGAGATAGGTGGAAGAACTGGAGAAAGCTTTTAAGGTTTTGGGGTGCACCAATGAGGAGAAGGTAACATTAACGGTTTATCAGTTACAGGATGGTGCTAATGATTGGTGGAATGCCACGAAAAATAGAGTCTTTCCAGAAGGAACGGTCCCCACTTGGGCAGTATTTGTTAAGAATTTCTATGAGAAATATTTCTCGGAGAATGCCCACAAAAAGAAGTTGATGGATTTCATGCGATTATACCAAGGTCAGATGACTGTTAACTAGTATGAAGCGGAATTTGCAAGACTGGCGAAGTTTGCACTGACTATGGTAGAGAATTCGAGAGATAGAGCTTGAAGATTCTGGGATGGATTGAAGCCAAATCTTCGGAGCTTGGTTTTATCGCATGATGTCAAGGATTATGGGGAGATGCATAGACGGGCTCAGATTATGGAGTGGGATCAACAGGAAATGGCAGCCGCTTCAGGATCACGGTTTGCCCAGAATAGGGATAATCATTGGTATGGAAAGAAGTCGGTGACGGGCAGCCGACGATTTGTTCCCCAGGTTAGGTGAAACATTGGAAAGCCAAGTAGTCAGCCGACGAGGTTTGGGGCATGTTTTAAGTGTGGGAGTATAGAGAACCAGATCAGGAATTGCCCTCAAATGCGTCCTTTAGGACCGCCTATGTTGTCCCAGCAACAGCCCCGAGCAGGGAATCTAGCCAGGAATCCCCCACTGGCAAATCAGGGACGATCGCCAGTTCAAGGAAGGGTCTATGCCATGGCACATAGGGAAGCAGAGAATGTGTCGGGCGTGGTCACATGTACGATTTTCTTATGTGATCATGCCACTTATGTATTGTTTGATTCAGAGGCGACCCATTCTTTCATTTCAGAGCAGTTTATTAAGTTGGTTGGTCTGGAACTGGTATTTCTTGAGAATATACTTTGCATGTCGATACCCATGAATGATAGGGTGCTAGTCTCTTTTGGATGCCCTGATTGTAAGATAATTATTGGGAGTAAGGAAGAGAGTATTAACTTGGCAGTATTGGCCATGCTCAATTTTGATGTGATCATTGGTATGGACTGGTTAGTCTGATAAAGGGCTGTATTGGATTGCAACAATAGGGCAATCCAATTTAATCCGGATGGACGCCCTAGTTTTGTGTTTCAGGAAAATCGAGGAGGAACCTCGATCCCTTGGATTTCCTCGCTTGAGGTGAGTAAGATGTTGGATGAGGGGTGTAAAGGATATTTAGTGAATATTGTGGATCCAATAGTGGAGGAACTTAAGTTGGAGGATACACCCGTAGTATGCAATTTCCCTGAGGTGTTTCCTCAGGAATTGCCGAGTTTACCACATGAGCGAGAGGTGGAATTTGTGATTGAATTAACCCCTGAGACGGAACCGATCTCGAAAGCACCATATCGGATGTCTCTATCGGAATTGAAGGAGTTGAAAGTGCAAATACAGAAATTGTTGGACAAGGGTTTCATTCGCCCTAGTGCGTCCCCATGGGGAGCGCCAGTCTTATTTGTAAGAAAGAAAGATGGAACTTTGAAGCTGTGTATAGCTTACTGGCAGTTAAACCAAGTGACAAGTGAAGAACAAGTATTCACTGCCGAGGATTGACAATTTGTTTGACCAATTACAGGGAGCCTCAATGTTTTCCAAAATAGATTTAAGGACCGGGAACCATCAGTTGAGGATCATAAACGAGGACATTCTCAAGACTGCTTTTAGGACCAGATATGAGCATTATGAATTTACGGTTATGCCCTTTAGATTGACGAATGCCCCAGCTGCTTTGATGGACTTGATGAATCGAATGTTCAAGGAATTCCTAGATCAGTTCGTGATAGTTTTTATTGATGATATTCTAGTGTACTCAAAGAGCCTTGAAGAACATGAGGTACACTTGGCTGAAGTGCTACGGACCTTAAGAAAACACGCGTTGTATGCCAAGTTTAGCAAATATGAGTTTTGGCTCAACCGAGTAGGGTTTCTTGGACACATCGTTTCGGGAGACAGAATTTCTGTGGATCCGACAAAAATTGAGGCAGTGACTAAGTGGCCTAGACTGACATTGATAACTGAGATCAGGAGCTTCCTAGGCTTGGCTGGCTATTACAGGTGATTCGTAGAAGGATTTTCATCGATAGCTATACCATTGACAAGGCTGCTTAAAAAGGAGACTAAATTTGAATGAGATGATAAATGTGAGAGAAGCTTTCAAGAGCTGAAGCACAAGTTAATAACTGCTCCAGTGTTAATTATTCCGTCTGGACTTAGAAGATTCGAGATCTACAGTGATGCTTCTTTGAGAGGACTCGAATGTGTTTTAATACAGCATGGAAAAGTGATAGCATATGTATCGCGCTAGTTGAGACTGTATGAGATGAATTATCCTACGCATGATTTGGAACCAGCTGCTATCGTTTTCGCCCTCAAAATCTGGAGACATTATTTGTGTGGAGAGAAGTTCTAGATTTATACAGATCATCAAAGCCTTAAATATTTATTTTTGCAGAAGGAATTGAATATGAGACAGCGCCAATGGATGGAGCTTCTAAAGGATTATGATTGCGACATCTTATATCACCCGGGTAAGGCAAATCGAGTTGCTAATGCCTTAAATCACAAGTCTAGTATGGTGCACCTAATGGTCAAGGAGTGGATGTTATTGGAAAGGCTCAGAAATTCAGAGTTCAAATTTGAGGTGAGTTAGATATCTAGCCTGATGGCTGTCTTGAGAATTGAACCGTAGATTCAAACTAGAATCAAGGAATTGCAGTCTACGGACCAAGAAATTCAAAAGATTGTTGGGTTAAATGCTGTTAAAAGGAAGTCAAACTTTCAAGTGAGCAAAAATGGAATCCTGAAGTACTGAGGAAGGTTGTGCGTGCCTGATGACACAGAGCTCAAGGAAGAAATCTTATCGGAAGCTCATAGGAGCAATTACAGTATCTACCCAGGCAGCAAGAATCTACGGCAACATTATTGGTGGAACGGAATGAAGGCAGATGTGGCTAAACATGTAGCTAAGTGTTTGGTGTGCCAACAAGTAAAGGCACAGCACTATAAGCCAGGTGGCTTATTGAGACCGTTAGAGATCCCTGAGTGGAAATGGGAGCACATCACGATGGATTTCATGACGGGTTTGTCGCGAAGCCAAAGAAGACATGATTCTATTTGGGTCATAGTGGATCGTTCAACTAAGTTAGCGCATTTCCTAGCAGTACGAAAAGATTTTGAGCTGGAAAGGTACGCCGAATTATATGTGCAGCAACTAGTACGTTTTCATAGAGTGCCAGTGACGATCACATCAGATCGTAATCCAAGGTTTACAGCTAATTTTTGGAAGAGTCTGCAAGTGGCCATGGGAACTAAGTTGCAATTCAGTACGGCCTATCATTCGCAGACAGATGGTCAATCAGAAAGAATAATTCAGACCCTTGAGGATATGTTGAGAGCCTGTATATTGGACTTCCAAGGCAAATGGGAACAACATTTACATTTAGTGGAGTTAGCCTATAATAACAGCTACCAACAGAGTATTCAAATGGTACCGTTTGAAGCCTTATATGGCAGAGCTTGTAGAACGCCATTATGTTGGGATGAAGTTTGTGAGCGAAGTATATCAGGCCCAGAGTTGGTACAACAGACAGTGGAAGCCGTTAGAACTATTCAGGATAGACTAAGGACGGTGCAGAGCTGCCAAAAGAGTTATGCCGACAAGAGACGACGACCTTTGGAGTTCCAAGTTGGAGACCATGTATTTCTCAAGCTATCACCTATGAAAGGATTATCCCGATTCGACAAGAAAGGAAAGTTCAGTCCAAGGTACGTTAGGCCATTTGAGATATTGGAAAGGATTGGTAATATCGCTTATCAACTTGCTTTGCCTCCGAACCTATCCCAAGTGCATGATATTTTCCACGTGTCGATGTTAAGAAAGTATGAACCAGATCCGACTCATATTCTAAGGTACGAAGAGATAGACGTGGACAACAAAGTGTCGTACGTGAAAAGGCCAGTCAGAATCGAAAATAGAAAAGATTGAGTACTGAGGAACAAGACAATCCCGATGGTCAAAGTCATCTGGAAGCACCACGGGATTGAAGGTGCCACTTAGGAAATTGAAGAAGCTATGAGGCGTCAACACCCCCAGATTTTTGAGTAGATAAGGATATATTACAAATTTCGACGACGAAATTTTTGTAAGGGGGGAAGAGTTCTAACCGCTGAAATTTTGATGTAATTCTGAGATCAATAAAATTGACATTATTTTGCATTTCATTTTAGTATGTCTCGCCCAGAGCTGATCACTTTCGGGATACTAACCAATGAAGTATGGCTAGTTAGGAAACGGTATGTGGACCAAGGACCCGATCGAGAATCGGACACAGATCATGAGAAACGATGAGGGAATAGTTTGGGCCGATATAGGCTGATCTTTGGAAAGGCGATGGATTTGGTTTAGCCAAGGCCAACGATATACAATCAGATCGCAGGTGATTCTGCACGATCAAAAGTACATGTGACCAACTAGTCCTGAACTTGAACCGAACGATCGCGACTTCTGGGACTAGTGATAAATTCTTATCATCTCGATGATCGGGACTATCATGACTTGGACAACCCTAGATCGATACGTGTAACCCCTAAATAGCCGTCCGTTAGTGAAAGACCCTAAAATTAGAAATTTAGCGAGTTTTGATCACAAAATTGGATCCGGATTTCGATGTCGATTTTCAAAGGCTTGCACGACTATTTTCGTGATTTTGACGCCATATTATGTTGGCCACTCACATTTGGGATTTGTACAGGCGAAAAATGGAATTTCGACCCGGGACCGGAAAAATGACCATTTTGCCCTGGGCCATTTTCAATTCCAAATTTTGGGGATAATTAAGGAAAGTAATTAATTTTAGAATTATCTCAATTATTGGACGCAATTACCATTTTTCCCCTCAATTATTAGGATAAGATCAACCAAGGCAATGGATCAAGAGTATTTTAGTCAAATTGCTTAAATCAATGACACGTGGCACCCATTAGCCACTATATTTGACCAGCTTGGACCATCCTCTCTCTCTCCTCACTCCTTATTCAGCCAGCCCTTCCTCTCCCAATCACACACACTATCTCTCTCTCCCTCTCTCGGCTAAGGACGCCGGAGCAAGCCACCACGGCCATTCGCCCGAGCTACTGGTCGCCAGCACCGCTTAGCCTCACCACCATCCCATTCCATCTTCTTCTCTCTCTCCCATTCACATTCGGCATGAGGATCACTGCCGGACCGCCGTCCGCCGAGCTCGCCGGGAAGCCGCGTGGTGCACCGCCATTCGTCGTCACCGTCCACGCCGACCAGCCATCACCGCCACCCTCACCGACCCACTTTCCCCTTATCACCACCATCGTTGCCTCCGTATGGACCGACCGTGACTGCCATCGCCGAGACCGCCATTGCCACCGAGAACTGTTTGGATCGCCGTTCGTTTTGTTAGACGTGAAGCGTAAGAAATCAAGTGAGTATAATTCCTAAACCCGGATTAGGACTAATTGTGCATTTTCTAGACGGATTAGATGGTTAGGGCGACTAGAATGTGAATCTTGACGATTAGTGAATTTGGTGGGCTAATCGATGGATGTGTTTTAAGTGGTCAAATTGATGGATTGATAGGTTGAATTGGAGGTCAATTAGAGGCCAAGGAAGTGTAAATTGACTGCATTGAGGTTTTGGGGCTGAATTGCCGGGAATTGCCGGAGTAGTGATTGATGATTGATTGTACTTAGTTGTGATAAATTATGTATTGCCATGCCATGTGCTCGTCTGGTCGAATCATGCGAAGTGTGAATGGCCAACTGGTGGCTTGTACTGATTATTGAATTGTGAATTGTGAATTGGGTCGCACGGTAATAATTGGCCAAGTGAGCATGCTGTTATGAATTGGGCACCGTGTAATGGCGTTGATTTGATTAAGTGCCGGTGTTATGTGGATGCTCATGGTGCATTGTGATGCATTGCATGGTCAAGCATTGTGTATGCCTAGTGTAAGACATGCGATAAAATTGTGCAAGAATGCGTGCCTGCCATGAGCATGTGATCACCTAAATACTCTTATGTGTTTTACGCAAGGATCGGATAATAACTGGCTGTGTATATGTGTGATCACATTTCGCCCTGATGCGTGTTATGCGGGGTGTGCCGTCTTCATGCACTTTGTAACAGGACGATGCTTGGTACGTCCAGAAGACGACAACCTCATGCACTTTATAGTAGGCTTTGGTTCGTAAGGAAATCAGTATTGTGCCTTATGCACTTTGTAGCAGGCTAGAGACACTAGGCCAAAGCATTTTTACGCTGGCCATGGAGTGTCGTGTTTAAAAAGAAAGAAACCTTATGCACTTTGTAGCAGGTCGTAATGAACAAGGTTTATAATTGAGCATTGAGTCAGTGTGCAGTGTGAGCCAGAATGAGACATGGCATGATAATCACATTTGCATGCATAAGAATGTATAGGCCAGTGTGCGAAGGTACGAGACTAGGTGAATGGCATGTGATACGAACACGGATGAGCATGAGCATGCGTATAACGTGCGTATGGATAGTGTGTTCGTGTATGTGAATTGATCAGTATGTTGAGATGTTTAACCTGCAGGGTCAGCCAGGTAAGTGACGAGGCCTGAGGGCCTAGGTTGGAGGATGATTGCGATTGGTATTGCTTTACTGATTGTGATATGCTTGTCAGGAGACTGCATGTTAGCCTAGCCTAGGTTCAGGGGTTATACTCGCTGAGATTTGTCTCACGGTTGCTATAACCCACACTTTTCATACCCCTAGCCATAAGGATACCGAGGCCATCACCTCTTTTTGGGATTCCGCATATGATTCAGCGGACTTCGAGTGTACACCCCTGCGGGGATATGACAGCTTATGTGAGATACTATTAAGTACTATTTGTGAATGTGGGAGAGACTTACTATCACACCGTGGAGTACGTGGCCTGGTGCTATAGAGGAGCCAACGGAGTGACTGGACCCTCTCTCAGGACTTTCGATGTTCTTTTAGATGAGAACGACGTGATGATTCCGCAGATGGTGGATGGTGAGATTCTAGACCCTCCACCTACACCTGACTGGAGCATCTAGGACGAGACTGTAGACGGACCCACTGCTATGGACGAAGAGGACATGGAGCCCAAGGTGATATATGCCGATCTAGAGCCCCTAGACCAGCAGGATAAAGTTGAACCGAAAGCCATGGAGATAGATCCGGAGCAGGATAGAGTAGTAGCTGATCGAGGATCGGACGTGGAGATAGGTTCGGATGAGGAGTTAGGATGGTATCTAGATCCAAAGCTTGAGACGGAGTCGGAGGGGTCAGGGTCTAGTGAGGATGCTTCCGAGTAGTCGTCGAATGATCCCACAGAGTCCTCAGATCCGGATTGGGAGCCGTAGTGCAGGGTGGAGTGATAGTAGTGGAGGCTGTTCCTTTTTTATAGTAGTCCTCCCTATAGGTTCAATAGACTTACCCCAGCCATCTAGCCCCTTTTTGTTCCGCAGTGGCTGTTCTAGGTTTGATCTTTATATAGTTTGGGTTGTATATGTAAATATTGTAAAAACAATTTTCGTTAATAATATATAAAGTGTATATATTTCAGCTGTGTTGGTTGTTGTTTGGCTATCCTTGGCTCATAACTTTATTGTCAATGTGTTATTTACTTATTTGTTTCTGCTTGTGCTTTGCTCTCTGCGTGAGCATTTAGGTCGGCGATGCTTCCTGGGACATCGCGAACATATCGACCAAGATAGGGATGTTGCGTGCCGTGGGGTTTGGGGCGTAACAACCAAGCTTCGACCTACGTATCCATGTGCTCCCCGGCAAAACCAACGCAATTATATTGAAGTTGAAGTGATGAAGAACAGTTCCATAGGTTTTGATCAGCTCGGGAGCATCATTTTAGTCCCCAACGAATCAGGTAAAGTTGACTACTCATTACTATTTTTCCAGAATTCCTGAAAATATGTTTGATTTTAAAATGAATGTTTATGCAATTTTTTTTTAGATTTCGAGTTTGTGGAAGTTTGGCATATGTTTCTGATCATGATTGTGTTGATTGATTGCATTTTGGGCTATGAACTCAATGAAACCGAGTTGGTCAATCATTGAAACCTTCTCGCTAGAACTCGGATACCCTCGCTGGAGTGTCATTGTGGCCATAGGTCATCCAAGTTAGCATTTCTTAACCTTGTTTGATGATTTTACGTTCAGTTTGATTAATCTAGATGGCTCGGACGATTAGGATCAAGATTCGTATTTTGGAAAAACATGTCAAAAACAGTTTGCAAGTTAAGGTTTTTGGACCAATTTCTCGCCAGCCAATGAACGTCCGACGATACTATGATTAGGCTAGATCCATATTAGAACATATAAGCTTGGTAATGGATCAAAAGAAGTGGCAAAACATTCATCGGAAGGTCGCCAGAGACGGGCTCAAACTGGCGGCTTGGAAAACGCTTAATACAGAATCATGCACACTACATGTTTGACAAAATGCATCAAAGAAAAGGACCAAAAACGGCACCGTTTTGGCAATTGAGCTTGCTGGAGAGCGTGACCGGTGACCGGCGCGACGACGCCCGATTCAGCCAAATTGAACCGAGTTGAACCGGGCCGATCCGGTTCACCACTTCGGTGGGAAATTTTGAAAAATAATAAATGAAAATCTAAAAAATATCTAAAAAAATTCCTAAAAATGGAAAAAAAGAGAATAAAAAATTTCATAGAAAAATTTAAAAAAATAAAGAAAATATAAAAAAATTTGGAAAATAAAAAAATCAGAAAAAGAAAATTCATAAAAAATTGTAAAATTTATAAAAATTCATAAATTTTCAAAAAATTCATAAAAAGTCAGAAAATACAAATAAAAAATGGGAAAAATTTAGAAAATCAATAAAAAAAATTGAAAAATTGGAATTTTCAGAAAATCATAAAAAATCAATTCTCGGTTAATAAAATTTTTGAAAAAAAATAAAAAAATAAAAAAATTCATAGAATGATCCAAAAACAATGTGACCAACCATAAAAGTGAGATTTGAATTTTTGAAAGTGCCCAAGTGGCATTTTTTTAGAAAATTCCAAATTTAGGGGTTATAACCCTAAAACCCTAAAAAAATGTTAATCATGAAATGAATAAGCTTTTAGAACATCATTAAAGTTTGGATGTTTTGATTGATTTTCATTTTAGAGACATTTAGGATGGATTGATCTAATTGACATTGATTGTACATTCAATACTTGTTTGGTTTTTCCTACATGGATAGAATTAGTGGGTAAGTCTCGAAAATTTGCATGACATGTTAGACATTATATCGTTTTTAAGTACCAAAAGGGCATTAGGGATCTCAATTTAAGATCAATAATAAAATCAAGTTCCCGTACTTAGAATCTCTAATTCATAGAATCGTGGTATTTATCCCGTACCTCGATTAGATTTCTAGTCTACCAACTAATAATGACTAGTGGCGATTCCAAAATCATAAATTTAGATTAAAAAAGAAATTACATTTCCACTGTCACGTGAGGTATGGTTTGAGAGAGACTTTTACACGGAAATACCTCTTTAGCACGCAAATCCCGAAAGCCCTAAAAAAGCACAGCGTGACAATTAGGAATCTTGGCTAAGCCTAGAAACCTACTTCTAAACCAAAAATAAATTTTTCAGCATTTTTCTACATTTTTCCTTAATTTCTTTTAGGCAAAATAAATGAGAAAATCAAGAAAAATAGCAAATGGAATTAGAAAATTCCATAAAAATAATCATTAGTCTTCTTTTAAATCTAATTTCATTAATACATCATCAATTTTGAAAAATCTTAATTGGGTATATGTTTTTCCCAAAATTGGGCAAAATCAAACCCGAATTGAACTAAAAATGCAATTAAATCTTTTCTAGTCATTTTTAAGTCATAGTATCTTCACAATAAATGATTTTGAGATTTTGAATTACATAATGGTCAGTCCAATTGCACAATTTATAAAAGAAATCAAAAAACCCCAAAATTCAATTGAAAATTAAGAATTTTGAGCCTAAATTGGGAATCGTGCCCAATATGAAATTGTCGAACCATGAGACCATCATTTCTAAGGTTAATCAGATATGGGTAATTCAATTTTGGCATCAATTTTTCCTAATTAGGTCATTAGGACATCAAATTGAATAAAACACTATTAACCCGAATACAAAAATATGAAAACCTTGGACATAATTATCACAAAAATTGGGGAAAATCACATATTTGGGTTCAAAATGTGATGGGGAATTCAATTGTAGGGTTTAATTTGAAAAAATCGGTTGAAATTGCGCTCAATTTGAGTTTTTAATTAAAATCGGGCCTGCTGGGTTGATCGGGTCAACCCGACCTGATCCAATGACTTGTCTTCTTCGCCCGGTTCGCCCCAAAACGTGCAAAACCCAAAATTCTAGTACAAACCCGCGCCTTTGCCAACTTATATTTGAGCAATTGAACACGTGAAAATTGAAATAGCTAGCTGGAGAATCTCCAGCTGGCACCAAATATTCGATCTAATCGATTCTAAGTCGGTTCTAATAGAATTTGGGTGGAAATTTTGATGAACAAAAACGAAGAAGAACTGAACATTGCAGAGGAGAAGGTGTTCGACGATTTGTCGAGGAGAAAGAAACAAAGGGAAAAAGCTTGAAATCTAGAGAGAGAGAGAGAGAGAGGAGTGGAGATCCCTAAGTAGAGTGACCAGTGCCAGTCGATTGAACGGTACTGACAAATCGACCATCTAGGGAGGATCTCCTCCTCAGGTGAACAATGGCAAGCTAACCATGAGGCCCTGAAAATCCGACTCGATCAGCGAATCCATAGCTCTTTCGACGAATCCAAGATCACTAGGTTGAAGTTCAAGTGTTAAGGAACAACTCTAGAGGCACGGATCAGTTCGGCGATTCTTTCTGATCATTGAACGAAGAAGGTAAGTTGGCTCATAATCATTTTTTCCAAAATTTCAGAATTCAATTCTAGTCCAAATATGAATGTTCAAGTGATTTAGTTGATGACCTTAAGCATTTTGATGTTCAGAACTTGTTTCTAATCACATTTTGTGATGTTTGATTGCATTTGGACCATTAAAAATCCATAAGCTGAGTCGACCATGCATGACACTTCGTCAGAGCTTGGAGGTCCTCACCGGAGCATCACCGTGGCCATAGGTCTGTCAAGTTAGCCTCTTTCAACCTTGTTTGATGCTTTGTTAATGATTAAAACCGAATTAGACGGCTAGGGCGAGTAGAATCGGGACTTAAAGTTTTGAAGAATTAACCTAGAATATTTGTGAATTAGGTTTTTAGATCGATTTTTTTCGCCGGCCGGCGAATGTCCGCCGGTGTTCCAAGTAGTCTAGATTGAAAATAGAACATATAGACATCACAATGGTGCAATCGAAATGGCAAAACATTCGCTGGAAGGTCACCAGAGACGAGCACAAACTGGCGGCCTCGAGAACATATAACACAAAATCATGCCCACCAATTGTTTGATTGAATGTCTAATGGGCATTGGGTGAAACAGCACCATTTTTGGCGCTAGGCTTGTCGGAGAAAGTGACTGGCGATAGGCGTCGGCAACACCCGGTTCGGTTAGGTTGAATCGGATTAAACTGGGCCGGTCCGGTTCATTTTCTTGGTGGGAAATTTAAAAAAAAATAAACAAACAAAAAAATCTAAAAAAATAAAAAAATTCATAAAAACATAAAAAATTCAAAAATTTGTGGAAAATCAGAAAACTAAAAAAATTGTAGAAATTCGAAAAACTTCAGAAAAAAATTAGAAAATTCATAAAAATTCAAAAATTTTCAGAAAATTCATAAAAATTCATAAAATTCAGAAAATACAAATAAAACATGTGAAAATTTTATAAAATCAATAAAAAATTGAAAAATTGGAAAATTCATAAAAATTTTCAGAAAATCATAAAAACCAATTCTTGGTTAATGAAATTTTCAAAAATTCAATTTTTGAAAAAAATAAATAAAAAATTTCAAAAATTTTAAAAATTCACATAATGATCCAAAACCACTGTAGTCAACCTTAGAAAGTGAAATTTGAATTTTTAGAAGTGCCCAAATGGCATTTTTACAAGATCTCAAATTTAGGGGTTTTAACTCTTAAAAAACCCTAAAACCCTAAAAAAAGTAAATCATGAAATGAATAAGCTTCTAGAGCTTCATTAGGTTTTGGATGTTTTGATTGATTTTCATTTTTAGAGATCATTTAGGATTGACCGATTAGATTGACATCGATTACACATTTAATACTTGATTGGTTTTTCCTGTGATTAGAATGGATAAGATTAGTGGGCAAGCCTTGGAAATTTGCATGACACGTTAGACATCATATCGTTCTAAGCTACCGAAAGGGCATTAGGGATCTCGATATAGGATCAATAACGTAACCAAGTCCCCGTACTCAGAATATTTGGTTCATAGAATCGTGGTATTTCTCCCATGCCCCAATTAGGTTTCTAGTCTACCTACCAATAATGACTAGTGGCGACTCCAAAATCATAAACTTAGACTAAATAGGAAATTACCATCCGCTGTCACGTGAGGTATGGTCTGGGAGAGACCTTTACATGGAAATACCTTCTTAGCGCACAAATCCCGAAAGTCCAAAAAGCACGGTGCGATAGGAATCACCACCCTTTCTCTTGTCTACTACGAATCATTTTCTTCTTTTCATAACCACAAGAGTCCTCTAGACGCTCACCATGGTTTTTTCTTTCCAACTTCTAGCTTTTGTGATTTTTGGATTTTCCACAACTTTTGTCTTTGCTTTTGTTGTCATTTTTTAACTCTCTTTTGGAGTATAGAACCATAATTGTTCATTTCAACCTAAAAGGAGTATCTCAACCAATCATTATTGACACTTAATTTTTAGCTAACGCATCATTAAAAGCACAAAACTCGTGATTAGGGTTTCTAATCACAACGGAATCCGTTTCCTAAATAAAAAGTGTCGTTTTTTAATTATTTTTGTTGGCTTAGCTTCTATAGACCGCTTACCACTCATTTCATGCAAAGATCTAAAATGTCAAACGGTTGACTTTCGAGTTGACTTTTTAGTCAACCCTTTGACCAAAAGTCAACCTTGGGTCAAATTGAGGATTTTTGCATAAAAAAATTCCTTACAAGTTTAAGTTCAATTTAAAAGTTAAAATTCCAGTAAAAATTCAAAGATTTGATCATAAAATCAAACTCCTAGTGAAAAGTCAACTAGAGTCTGACTTTTGGTCAAACTTTGATAAAAAAAATTAAAAAAATAAAAAGAATCCCAAAATCATCTTATTTTACATTCAATTTGACTTTAGCGTTTAAAATTTTTCAAAAATTGATTAAGAACCTACTTTTCCCCAATTTGGGGAAATAGGTTGGGAATCAGCCAAAAACAAAATTACTTTCATTTTTTTTTCATATTTTAGCTTAGTTCCTCTTACGACATTTGATTTAAAGGTCATTATAAGATTGCTCGTGCGACCAATTTTGTGAATCGGCACTTTGAAATGAAAACCCCCAATTTTAGCCCTAATAAGGAATTTTAATCAATTGTTCACAGTTCGCGAATGGTTGGTATCATTTGACTCGTTTTTGTGAGATAAACACGAATCAAGGGTCAATTTTGTGAAATTCACTTGAGAACTCTCCAAGTTTACGCATTTAGCTCACTTGAATTTGGGGATTAGGGGTTATTGATGTCCAATTGATGAAATTAAAGTTGACAAGTTCATGACTAAGGTTTAATTTGATGAATTGAGGTTTAATTTCAACATTGGCCTTCAATTTAATGTTGACATGAAGGTCATGCATCCATTTCAATGTCGATTTGAATGCAATAATAGGTCACTATAAACATGGGGAATTGATTCAATAAGCATTTTGCAAGTCTAATTGAACTCAATTTTGATTAATTTACAAATTTTGATGAGAAATTGCATGAAATTGTCCAATTTAGCTTAGGATAAATCCAATTTGGTGCACCTATGGCATGGATCCAATATTTTCCAAGACCAATTAGGTAATTAAACCCATAAAAGTTGTAGGTTTAGGTTAATTGGCCTAATTGGATCGAAATTTGACCGTTTCTCTTCAAATTGGATTATTTTTTCCTCAAAATTGATGAACCTTTCTTTTCAATTTAGTCTTTCAAGGACTAAATTGCATAAATGTGGAACAATTGAGACTCAACCGCCCAAGGAAAAGACCAAACCGATCAAACCAGTCAAAATCGGTCCGACCGATCACGGCAAAGGAGGCCGATTTGGTCCTCCTCCAGTTGGTTCCTAGTTGCCGGTGATCGGTGACCAGCGACCCACCCTTTGAGTAATTCCCCCATGCCCTCCAATTTTTAGATTTTGCAAAAAAGTCTCCGGGTTTTGTGAAATTACAAAAATGTCCCTAATTAGGTCCTTAATTGCAAAATTAATTAAGACTATTGATGAGATTAAATCATGGTCATTCAAATTAGCACATGTTAAATAAGGTCTTTGCTTAGTCTCCAAGTAAAGGATAAGCACAAATTTTAACTGTCAAATCAAACCGATGGCCGAGATTGAATTGTGATGGGGTATAGAACCCATTTTCCCTCCAAAACTAAAAAGGGGGGGCCATTTTTACAAAAAAATTTATCTCTCTAATCTGCAATTTCTCTCTCTTGTCTCTCTTTTTCCTGCTCTCTCTCTTTCATGTTCTCTCTCTCCTCTCTCAAACTGCTCGCGCGATTTTCTCAAGAACTGCCGGTTCACCCCCATCGCGTGGGTCCTTGCCAACGACACCACCATTGCTGCCACCCCCTCTGATGTCCACCTCCATTCCTTTGACGTCATGCAGGTCGGAGCCGCGCTGGATCTACCTTCAATTGCTCCGTCTCTCCCTCTCTTCTCGTCATGGTTTGAGTCGGTCAAAATCGGACCGGTTGTGTTCAGCAAGCTGATCAGCACCCCTCCAATGTCGATTTTGATCCCCTCAAGCGTCTCTTGAAGTCCTTGGAGCTTCCTCAATTATCCTTGAGAGGTTTTTGCTACTACTTTGTTGAGATTATCACGAATCGAAGCACAGTTTAATCGAAATTGGGCAAAAGGTACGAATCTGTGCTTGAATCCGATGAAGCAAGGCTACAATAGGTAGTTGGGGCTAGGATTCACCCTAGGGCTTTCTATGGACTCTGTATTAATGATTTATGGCTGCTGATTACATGTTTGATGATTTGATGATGATGTTCTTGAGTTAGAAGATGGTCTGCAATTTCGAGTTTTTGGACCTATTTTCTGTTTTAATGATTTTGACCTATTAAATATCATTTCTGGATCTCGACACCTGCTAAACTCTCATAATATGATTCAAGAGCTTCAATTTGACATCTTACAGCACTCGATTTGGTATTGTTTGCTATTTGAAAACCTATTCTAAAGTTTGCATCAGAATCAGAAATTCTTCTGTTCTGTTTCTTTAGGTTTTTTCACGATTGGAGCAATTTTACTAATTTTTTTGCTGATTTTTCTGTTCGGATATGGGTATTGTAGTCTCCATGAAAGTTGCTGAGAATCATCTTGAATATAACATTTTTTTTCTAGATTTTTCTGATAAGTCTAGATGAATGAAATCTTCTGTGAATCGACCTAGGGTCTGAAATGGCTTTCTGCACTGATTACTATGAATCAGGGTTTTCGGCTTGTTGATTTTTTGCTGCCTTGTATGTTGAGATTCAATAAGAGTTGTCTCATGAAAAATGATCTAAATTAGGTTGGTTATAACATAGATTTTCCTCGGAATTTTTGGAATATGCTTAAGTGTGGAAAACTCATGAAATATGACTTTTGCTCATGCTAATTTTGCCCAACCTGCACTGTTGTTGATTTTTTTTTCTGATTTTTCTGCTAAAATCTAAACTTAGGTCTTTAAATATTCATAATGTTGTATACTATTCACATGATTTATTTCGCATTTTTTCCATTCATGAGGATAGTAAATAACATGCATCTTATGGCCTAATCTGCTATAATTCATTGCTGACATGCATCATTGTAGAAATCGTTTCAAATTGATCATGAAATTGATGTTAATCGAATTTGATGCCTTCTAGGAGATCTTAAAGCACATCTTGAGCTTTCCAACGATGCTAAGATTGCATCATTTGTATGTCAATAGACTCTATTTCCATTTTTACCAAGTTTGCCTTGGAATCGGTAGAATTGCAGATTCGGAATACATATAAGCTTGATTCTGTGTTTGCACTTTGCTGATTTTGTGTGAATTTTTCGGTAAATATTTTGATGATGAGTTCTTCATGGACTTTGATTTTCATTCCCAGACCTAGGCTGTGAAAATATTTGAGAATTTTTGGACATCATTAACATGCCCAAATTGCCATGAGATTGCTCTGAAAATCTGCTCCTATGTTCTATTTCGATGCACTTTGTCATGTTCTGTGAATTTTGTAAATTCATGTGTAGCTTATCTTAGGAAGTTTTCTTTACAAAAAATGTTCGTTGTTGTGTGCTTGATGTACCATAAATTTTCCAAAACTTTTTAACCGTGGGTCCTTTTCTGATTGAATGCATCTTAAATCCCCTGTTCTGCTGTTCTTTGTTTTTCCTTTATGAATTGTCTTTTGTTTTATGATTTTTAGAAAATAATGCATGCTGAACTGGTTTTTAATGTCTTCACGAGTTTTAATCCTCATTTCATGAACTTTGTTCACAAAATTTTTCAGAAAATAAAAAGGGGTTGTGCAGCGGTCCCCTAAATTTTGTTTTGATGCCAATTTTAATAGAATTGATACTAATTCGACAGTTCATGAAACTCAATCAGTGTGCTTGAGAACTTTGCACTCGGGTTCTAGATTTATATCCCAAGAATGTCGAAAATACTCAAATTTTTATTAAAATTGTCATTCCACTCACCTGCAAAATTTCATTTTTTAATAATCACACAATTTATTGATTTTCTGGTGCATGTGCTTGTGATTGGCGCTGGATGAATTGAATGAAGTGACCCAGTGTCGGTTCACTAATTTGAGTGATTGGATGAGAATCAAGGTCTTTCGACTTGCCTACATGTTTAATTCATCACTATGCATGTGATTTTAAATGTATACCTAGGGACTGTGCATGATCGTGGATCCAAATTGGGATTACACATAGAACATGACTTAGGGATTCTTGGCATTGATTGCTGTTGGTGAACACTAATGGTAGTTAATAACCATGAATTATGTCTAAAATGAATATAGGTAGACAATAAGAGATATCGATGCATGTTTGAACAAATGCTGACCTCGAGGCCATTTTTGAAATTCTTTGTGCCTTGTTTGTTATCTTTGATTGACTTGTGATGTTGTGTACTTTGTGATTGCATATTGTTTGTTGTTGTTCTTTCTTTAGTTTCAGTTTTAGATTAGGGTTAGAATAGGTTCAAGAAGATGACGGTCTTGAAAATGACGAAGGTCGATGTCCATTCCGACTCTATTCTCTATATACAGCGATGGTCGATGTCCATTCCAATTTATTTTCTTGTAAAAATTCATTCATTACCCGACATATGTCTTGGGTTTCTTATTTGCGCTGTATAAACACCAGATGAGTTATGGGTTTTTCTTTCTTAAACTTAGAATTAGCTAGTTCTTTCAATACCTTGGTTGTTTACTTTACGCAATGCTTTTCAATACAATTGTTTGTTTCTTTCTTTTCTAAACTAAGATAGGATTAGTTTAGAATTTTAAATAAAAACACAAAAACAAGATCCATGATCACTTAGTGGACTAAAGCTTTGGCATGAAAATGGTAAAAAATAAATGCATGACGACTTAGATAATAACATGATAAGTTTAGCAGTATCGAAAGGGCATTAATAGAAATATTAATGTAAGCTAGTTCCCGAATCCATGATATCTGGTTCTCATAGAAACCAATATGAAATTCCCGTGTATTAGTTGGGTACTCTAGCCGACCCCCAACCTAGGCTAGTGGTAATCCTAAAAAAGATAAAATCGATTCGCTGTCATGCAAGATATTGATTAGGAAAAATCCACATTCATGATTAATTGACCATACATATGATTGAAAGATTGACGCTTTAGTAAGCCGTCTTTTATGATGTGCCGTATGAACCGTTTCATGAACACTTACCTCTAAACCACCTTATCGAGTTTGGCCCTAGTGAGGTAGGTTACAACAGGCTTGGCGACTCCGCTAGGGACTAGGTTACAAACCTAAGTGGATTAAAGCCATAATAAAGTTGTTGGTTGTTATCTCACTTGTCTACATTTTGTAGCATTAACTGCACGTCAAAGTCGCGTGGAAAATGAGGTAAGTCACTAATCAAGTGTTAAATGTTTTTGTAGGTGGGAGTTATGAGAGGAGGGGTGTGTGTCAACCCTTTGTTTTATAGGCGGTGAAAGGATGTATGCGTGTATGTTGGGTTATATTAAAGTGTTGTTTGCTTTAAATTCAAACATATGTTTGCTCGCTTTAGCGCGACACAATGCACCCATATCCCGCATTCCAAAACCCTGGATCACTTTTAGGATCTACATGTGAATCCATGTGATAATCCATTCCTCAATATCGTTCATCTTGGCTAGTAAGAAGTGCACCGACCGACGTTAGTAGTGGTGGGTAAACTCTTCTTGTCTGATGAAGGTGGGGACCTTGATCCTTTAGAATCCTATCCTTAGGCGTCAAACCCCATGTCCTCATGCGATGTGTCGATATGTTTGCCATTTTCTTCGCGATAAGGTTGATTGTATCGTTCCAATATTTTTACTGTAATTTCACTTACGTCATTTCAATTCCACATTATATTTCTTTCTATAATGTGTGGTGATTAATCTCGATACCCCAAACTATGGTTAATCAAAATGGATATGTCGGAGATTCGAGTTATCCTCATACCTAGAGCTCTCGTGGCCATGTGGGAAAGCCTTGAGCCAAAGCACAAGGACTACGTGGAAAAGAGGATTGGATACCTTCCCGCTCTTTTATACATCGAGCCTCATGTCACCATGATTTAGGCATTATCCCATTTTTGGAACTCAAAGACATCTACTTTTGTGTTTGGTCAAAATGAATTGACCCCTACAATTGAGGAGTGTGATATTGCCATTGGAAGAGTCGGTTCTTCTGGTCTAGTTAGTCCTCCAATAGATATAGATCCTATTACTCTTTTGAGCCAATTATTAGGAGTTGACATTCTCCAAATCAAAGGCATCCTTAAAGGAAATTCCCATGCGGTCCCTTTTGCATTCTTAGAACAACATTTTTCTAACTTGCCAAAAGAAGCGGGTAATCAAATTCCTTGTGTTTTTCTCTTAGGATTCTTTGGTTTTGTGGTTTTTCCATACACCAAAAAGACTTTGGATCCTTTAGTAATCCACATTATCAATCAAGTGTGTATGTTCAAAAGATTCTCCAATATGATCCTAGGTGAGACCTTTGTATCATTCAATAGGTTTAGACAAAACAAAAATGGTACTTTTATAGCCTAAATGGGTTTACTCCAAATTTGGTTGGTCTCTCATCTTAAAATTTTGGTTTGAACTTGAAAATCATAGGTGTATCCAAAGATTGCCATCCTATCTCAATTTTCCGAGAAAAAGAAGAAATCTTTCCTTATTGGTCATTCTCAAGTTGGTTCAATTTTTTCAAAAACCTTGTTCCAAATCAATTTCAATGGCATGTTCGTTGGCTTGGAAATCATAAGGTGTGCCTTAATAACGGATTAGACAACCCAATCCCACTTTTAGGTATCACGGGGTCTAAGTCATATTACCAAAATACCCTTGTCAAGAACCACATCACATTAGGGCAAATTATGAAGTTTTTGTTGATCATTTTGGAGCAGAAAATTAAGAAAGATTTCATTACTTTCATTTGCATTAACCTTTTTATGGTAACTTCAGGTACATCTTTATGGAAGCTCAAAGTAACCCAAAGTGAAAAAGAGCATTCATTTCTCTACCGAAACACAATTATTCCTTGCTTAGCTAATTTGAGCCTAATGCAATCCTTTTTAAAATCCAAGTGGTGATTATCTCCCCACGTTAGGGCAATACATGTGATTTACCATCAAAGCAAAATGATGGTAAACAAATAGAGGCATCTGGAGAGTCTTAGATACTCAAAAGAAAAGCAAAAGAATTGAAAAAAATAAATAAATAAAAAAGCTTACAAAAGCAGTATGTCTGGTAAAAGTAAGGCCTAAGCCCACGCAAAAATTACATGAAAAGCAAGAAAAGTATTGCAAGTCCAATAATATTCATTGCAACTGCAAAAACATCCATTGCAAGTACGATCTTCTTTAGTAAAAAGAGGGAAGCTCACATGTGTATCAATCAAAAGACTATCGAGATAAGTCAAATTTCAAGAGTTACCATTATGAAGTTGTGTGATGGTAATGATGCCAAGATAATCACTAACTCCTCAAACCCTTCATTGTATGAAAAATTTAAGCATTTTAAGCCTCACCTGAATCGACATTGCAACCTATATTCAAAAGTCTCTTCTAATTGGGATGATTCGAGTCAAAGTGAGAATCTCATGTGGAAGCTACCGCTAGAAAGAGTGAAAGCAATCATATCTTGTCTTATTTTCAAGGTTCTTGACTTGTAAACCCTCTGAAAATGTTGATGGTATATTTCTTTTATTGACCTCAAAGCGAATACTCTTTATGTAAGCCCATGACCAAACCTACATTACAATACTTTTGAAAGATCTTTTTGATCAATCAATTTGTATTTACTATGAACATTTTCGAAAACCTTTGACATAGGTTTGTCAGACATCACCAGTGAAAATTGAATAGCTTTCCCACATCAATGGATGGGAATCAAAGCCTTCATGAGAGCTAGTGCAAAAAACCTTTTTGATTAGATTATTTCTAATTTGGCGTTTTTATCTAACATTTATGTGGTTATCTAAAGATCATTTTATTAAAATTTCCTTATAAGGAAAATCAGCGTCTTTTACCAAAATGTGAATAATTCCACTTGATTTGTTGTTAAATAATCTCGGAACTCCCTCTTTTTCAAAGTCTCTTTTCCCAGTGGACCGGTTTTTGATCAGCCTAAACCATATTCCTCATTTTTGGCTTTTGGTTATCCTAAACCATGCATCGCTTTTGGTTTTCATACCGTCCCTTTGGTTTTTAAATCTTGTTCTTTAGTTCTATGTCATCCTTAAACCTTGTTTTAGATTCCTGATTATCATTAAAACTTATCCTATATTCCTGATCATCCTTAAACCTTTTCTTAGATTACTGATCATCGTTAAACCTTGTCTTTAGGTTTCTAGTCATCCATAAAACTTTTCTTAGGTTCTAGGTCATCCTTAAATCTTGTCTTAGGTTCCTGGTCATCCTTAAATCTTGTCTTAGATTTTTTATCATCCTTAATCCTGGTCCTTTGATTCTAGGTCATCATTAAACCTTGTCTTAGGTTCAAGTCATCTTTAAACCTTGTCTTAGATTCCTAATCATCCTTAAATCTTGTCCTTTGGTTCTAGGTTATCCTTAAATTGTGTCTTAGGTTCCTGGTCATCCTTAAACCTTGTCATTTGGTTTTTAGTTATCCTTAAACCTTATCTTAGATTCCTAGTCATCCTTAAACCTTGCCCTTTAAGTTTTTGGTTATTCTTAAACCATAGATTTCTTACAAAACCCTTTCTTTTTGTTTTTTTCCTTCATTTCACCATATGGGAGAGAGAAGAGAAAAACACATGATTAAGTCGACAATCCAAATGGTCAATGGTAAGAGATTCAGGTAAGACTCCGATCCAATGTCTTTATCTTTATTTTCTTTCATTTCGCAAGTGGAGTCGACTAAAAATTTGCAGGTGCCGATTGGTTTTTGAACGGAACCTCTTCAAACACCCACTCAAAGAGGGTCAGCTGTTAATACTTAATTTTTAGCCGACGCATCATTGAAAGTAAGAAACTCAAGATTACGGTTTTCGATTGCAACGGAATCCGTTTCTTGAATAAAAAGTGTTGTTTTTTTAATTCTGTTTGTTGGCTTAGCTTCTGTAGATGGTTTACCATTCATTTCATGCAAAAATCCAAAAAGCCGAACGGTTGACTTTTGAGTTGACTTTTTGATCAATTATTTGACCAAAAGTCAATCCCAGGCTAAATTGGGACTTTTCGCATAAAAAGATTCCTTTCAAGTTTAATTTCACTTTAGAAGTGGAAATTCCGGAAAAATTGAAAGATTTTAATCATAAAATCAAACTCCTAGTGAAATGTTAACTAGGGTTTAACTTTTGGTCAAACTTTTAACCAAAAAATTTAAAAATAAAAAAATCTTAAAATCGTCTTATTTTATATTCAATTTGACTTTGGCATTTGAAATTTTGCAAAAATTGATTATGAACCTACTTTTCCCCAATTTTGGGCAATAGGTTTAGAATGAGCCAAAAACAAAATTACTTTCATTATGTTCATATTTTAGCTTAGTTCTTTTTACGACATTTGATCCAAAGGTCATCCTAAGATCACTCGTGCGACCAATTTTGTGAATTGGCACTTTGAAATGAATCCCCCAATTTTAACCCTAATTAGGGGTTTGAATCAATTGTTCACGATTCGTAAATGGTTGGTGTCATTTGACTCGTTTTTGTGAGATAAACATGAATCTGGGGTCAATTTTGCGAAATTCACTTGAGAACTCTCCAATTTTACACATTTAGCTCACTTGAATTTGGGGATTATGGGTTATTGATGTCTAATTGATGAATTTCAAGTTGACCCATTTAGGACTAAGGTTTAATTTGATGAATTGAGGTTCAATTTCAACATTGGCATTCAATTTAATTTTGATATGAAGGTCACGCATCCATTTCAATGTTGATTTGAATGCAATAATAGGTCACTATAAGCATGAGCAAGTCTAATTGAACTCAATTTCGATTAATTTGTAAATTTTGACTAGAAATTGCATGAAATTGTCCAATTTAGCTGAGGAAAAATCCAATTTGATGCACCAATGGCATGGATCCAATATTTTTCATGATCAATTAGGTAATTAAACCCATAAAAGTTGTAGGTTTGGTTTAATTGGCCTAATTGGATCAAAATTAGATCGTTTCTCTCAAATTGGACTATTTTTTCCTTAAAATTGACGAATCTTTCCTTTCAATTTAGTCCTTACATAAATTTGGAACAATTGAGACTCAAGCACCCAATGAGAAGACTGAATCGGTCAAAACTAGTCTGACTGGTCACCGGCAGAGGAGGCCGATTCATCCCTCCTCCGAACGATTCCTGGTTGCCAACAACCAGCGATCCGTCTTTTGAATAATTTCCCCGTGCCCTCCAATTTTTAGATTTTGCAAAAAAGTCCCTAGGTTTTGTGAAATTACAAAAATGCCCCTAATTAGGTCCTTAATTGCAAAATTAATCAAGACCTTTGATGAGATTAAATCATGGCCATTCAAATTAACATATGTTAAATGAGGTCTTTGCTTAACCTCCAAGTAAAGGATAAATAAAAATCTCAAACGTCGAATCAAACCAATAGCCAAGATTGAATCGTGAGGGGGATATATAACCCATTTTCCCTCCAAAACTAAAAACGGAGGGCCATATTTATAAAAAATTTTCTATATCTAATATGCAATTTCTCTCTCTTCTCTCTCTTTTTCCCGCTCGCTCTCTCCTCTCTCAAATTGCTCACGCGGTTTTCTCAAGAACCGTTAGTTCACCCTTACCGCGCAGGTCCTTGCCGGCGACACCACTAGTGCCGCCACCCCCTTCGACATTCGCCTCCATTCCCTTGACGTCCTGCAAGTTGGAGACTTGCCAGAGCTACCTTCGATTGCTCCGTCTCTCCCTCTCTTTCCGCGGCGGTTTGAACTGGTCCAAATCGAACCGATTCTATTTAGCAAGCTAATCAGTGCCCCTCCGATGCCGATGCCAATCCCCTCAGGCATCTCTTGAAGTCCTTGGAGCTTCCTCAACAATCCTTGAGAATTTTTTACTACTGCTTTGCTAAGATAATCACAAATCGAAGCTCGATTTAACCAAAATCGTGCAAAAGGTAGGAATCTATGCTTGAATCTAATGAAGCGAGGCTACGATAGGTAGCCGGGGCTAGGATTCGCCCTAGGGCTTTCTATGGACTCCGTATTGATGATTTATTACTGCTGATTACATGTTTGATTATTTGATGATGATGTTCTTGAGTTAGAAGATGATATGCAATTTCAAGTTTCTGGACCTGTTTTCTATTTTGATGATTTTGACTATTAAATATCGTTTCTGGATCTCGACACCTTTTGGACTCTTGTAATACGCTTCAACAGCTTCGATTTGATATCTTACGGTGCTTGATTTGGTATAGTTTGCTATTTGAAAACTTATTCTAAAGTTTGCATCAGAATCAGAAATTCTATTGTTCTGTTTCTTCAGGTTGTTACACGATTGGAACAATTTTACTAATTTTTTACTGATTTTTCTGTTGGGATTTTGATGTTGTAGTCTTCATGAAAGTTGCTAAGAATCATCTTGACTATAACAAGTGTTTTTTTCATAGATTTTTGTAATGAGTCTAGATGAATGAAATCCTCCATGAATCGACCTAGAGTCTGAAATGGCTTTCTGCACTGATTACTACAAATCGGGGTTTTCAGCTTGTTGATTTTTTGCTGCCTTGTGTGTTGAGATTCAATAGGAGTTGTCTTCATGAAAGATGGTCTAAATCAGGTTGGTTATAACATAAAGTTTCTTGGGAATTTTTGGAATATGTTTAAGTGTGGAAAACTCATGAAATATGACTTTTGCTCATGCTTATTTTGTTCGACCTGCACTGTTGTCGATTTGTTTATGATTTTTCTGCTAAGATCTAAACTTAGGTCTCTTCACAAAAAATATTCATCATGTTGTATACTATTCACATGATTTATTTCACATTTTTCCATGTCATGAGGATAGTAAATAACATGCATCTTATGGGCTTATCGGCTGTAATTCATTGCTGACATGCATCATTGTAGAAATCCTTTCATTCGATCATGAAATCGATGTTAATCGAATTCGATGCCTTCTAGGAGATCTTAAAGCACATCTTGAGCTTTCCAACGATGCCAAGGTTGCATCATTTGCATGTCAATAGACTCTATTTCCATTTTAGCCAATTTTGCCCTAGAATCAGGAGAATCGCAAATTCGAAATGCATATAAGCTTGATTCTGTGTTTGCACTTTGCTGATTTTGTGTGAATTTTTCGGTTAATATTATGATGATGAGTTCCACATGGACTTTGATTTTCATTCCTAGACCTAGGTCGTGACAAAATTTGAGAATTTTTGGACATCATTAACATGCCCAAATTGCCATGAGATTGCTTTGAAAATCTGCACCTATGTCCTGTTCTGATGCACTTCCTCATGTTCTGTGATTTTTGTAAATTCATGTGTAGCTTATCTTAGGAAGTTTTCTTCACAAAAAATGTTCTTTGTTGTGTCCTTGATGTACCATAAATTTTCCAAAACTTTTTAACCATGGGTCCTTTTCCGATTGAATGCATCTTAAATCCCCTGTTTTGCTGTTCTTTGTTTTTACTTTATGAATTGTCTTTTGTTTTAGGATTCTAAGAAAATAATGCACACGGAAACGGTTTTTAATGTCTGCACGAATTTTAATCCTCATTTCATGAACTTCGTTCACAAAATTTTGTCAGAAAATAAAAAGGGGTTGTGTAGCGGTCCCCTAAATTTTGTTTTGATGCCAATTTTAATAGAATTGATATTAATTCGACGATTCATGGAACTCGATTTGTGTGCTTGAGAATTTTGCACCAGGGTTCTGGATTTATATCCCAAGAATGTCAAACGTACTAAATTCTTATTAAAATTGTCATTCCACTCACCTGCAAAATTTCATTTTTTTAATAATCACACAATTTATCAATTTTCTAGTGTATGTGCTTGTGATTGGTGCGAGATAAATTGAATGAAGTGACCTAGTGTCGATCACTAATTTGAGTGATTGGATGAGAATCAAGGTCTTTCGACCTAACTGCATGTTTAATTCATTGCTATGTAAGTGATTTTTAGATGTATGCCCGGGGACAGTGCATGACCGTGGGTATAACCTAACTTAGGGATTCATGGCATTAATTGCTATTGGTGAACACCAATGGTAGTTAATAACCATGAATTGTGTCTAAAATGAACATGGGAAGACAATAAGAGGTATCAATGCATGTTTGAACAAAGGCCGACCCTGAGGCCATCTTTGAAATTCTTTGTGCCTTGTTTGTTATCTTTGATCGACTTGTGATGCGGTGTACTTTGTGATTGTATATTATTTGTTGTTGTTCTTTCTTTAGTTTCATTTTTAGATTAGGGTTAGAATAGGTTCAAGAAGACGACGGTCTTGAAATGGAGAAGGTCGATGTCCATTCCTACTCTATTCTTTGTACACGGCGATGGTTGATGTCCATTTTGATCCATTTTCTTGTAAAAATTCATTCATTACCCAACATATGTCTCGGGTTTCTTATTCGCATTGTATAAACACCTGACGAGTTGCGGGTTTTTCTTTCTTGCACTTAGAATTAGCTAGTTCTTTCAATATCTTGGTTGTTTACTTTATGCAATGTTTTTCAATACAATTGTTTGTTTCTTTCTTTTCTAGACTATGATAGGATTAGTTTAGAATCTTAAATGAAAATACAAAAACAAGATGCATGATCACTTAGTGGACTAAAGCTTTGGCATAAAAATGGCAAAAAATAAATGTATGACAACCTAGATAACAACCATGAATAGTTTAGCGGTACCAAAAGGACTTTAATAGAAATATTAATGTAAGCTAGTCCCTGAATCCAAGATCTCTTGTTCTTGTAGAAACCAATACGAAATTCTCGCGTATTAGTTGGGTATTCTAGCCAATCCCCGACCTAGGCTAGTGGTGACTCCCAAAAAAAATAAAATCAATCCGCTATCACATGAGGTATGGATTAGGGAAAATCCACATTCATGATTAATGGACCATACGAATGACTGAAAAATTGATGTTATGATAAGCCGTCTTTTATGATGCGTATGGACCGTTTCATGAATATTTACCTCTAAATCCGCCTTATTGAGTTTGGCCCTCATGAGGTAGGTCACGACAAGCATCGATTGTTGCTTTTAAACATTTATTTATAATGTTTTAAATAAGAGGCATAATTTAAAGGAAAAAACGAGGAACGACACTTACCCTTATCGAGGCGATTTTTTTGTAAAATCAAGGACAAAGACATGTAGGTGCAACAAGTGCGAGGTTTGATGCCGAAGGGTAGGACATACTAAAGGTTTGTGGTCACCACTTTAACGAACAAGGGATTTCATTTCAATAGGCACATGACCTAAAGTAATGGAATATTATTTCGTCTTAGTGGTCGATATGAATTTAAAATATTCCATGGGCAATTGGCCCATAGTGTCGTCTAAATTCATACCTCATAAAGTTAATCCTAATTTGTAGCTAGGGTTGGGTCACAGGTGGTGTGTGCAAATAATGTCGTGCTAAGGCAATTTAGAGGGCACGCTTAATAATTTATAACCAATCAGCACTTCTAATATAATTATATTAAACCGATCTCAACACATCCCTGCAAAACAAAGGGTTGAACAAAGACTACACCCTTATACCTCCCACCTACAAAACCATTTAACACAATCATTAGTAGAACGTACCTTGGATCCTCGCGTGAGCACAAAACACATGTGTATCGTTCTAAACTAGGCCTAAGTCCACTAGAGATCCCCAGCGGAGTCGCCAAGCCTGTTGCACCACGCTTTTCCCTACCCGAGCATGCTAGGAGGTATTTTCATTCATTTCTAATGATAAGGCGTTTTCTTAAACGATTGAGGATCTCTCCCTGATCATACCTCACGAGATAGTGGGTACTTGTTATTTTGTTTTCTATTTAGCCTATATTTTGTTTTGGAGTTTTCTCTAATCCTTAATGGTCAACTAGAAACCTAATTGAGGTAAGGGAGAATTGCCCTGATTTCTACGAACCAGAGATTATATCGGTAGGGGGACTTGGTTACGTTAAAGATTACGATATCGAGATCCCTAACACCCTTTTGATACCTAAAACGATTTGAAGTATCTAAACGTGTCATGCAAGTTCATAAGGCCTATCCACTCATTCTAACCATTCTAATTGAGGAGGATTCAAACAATAAGGAAATGTGCAATCAATTCAAATCACAAATGGCAATCCTAAACTTTATGATTTTTTTATTAATTTTTTTATTTGCCGAAACTGAACTGGATCGGTTTAGTCCGGTCCAATCACGTTGGACCGGCCTAGATGGCTCCGATCAAACTCGGGCGAGAGCTGTGCCAAAACGGCACCATTTTAAGGCTTCTTCATTGAGGCATTTTTACAAATACTTGGTGTGCATCAAATGTGGTATTGCATTTTTAGAATCGTGACTTCAACCCAACCTCCGACAACCATCTAATCATATTCCGACCACCCCAAATGACCCTATATTAACTACAGACTACCTTCTAACCACCTAACCCCATTGGAACACCACCGGCCGATGAAAACTAAGCCTAAAAATACTAACTTGAAACTACCTAGACCTAAACTTTTCTAACATATTCAACTAGTCCTAATTATCCTATCAATCAAAACAATTAAGGAACAAGAATGACTAACTTGGGAGAGCTAATGGCCGAGGAAAGGACCAATGAGGTTTGATTGCTCCAGAGAAGTGGTTTTTAGGGACCAATCCGTGGTTTATGCACAATCACGATCCAAATCCATTAAATAATAAAGTAAATGATAAAAAAAACATGTTTAAGCTATCAATGATCACAAAAACACAAAGAAATTCTCAAGATCAAACTTAATGAAACTCGGTTATTCATTCTAGAATTTTGACAAACAAGTTATAGGTGATTGGGAACGAGCTTTACCTTCTTTACCGGAGCTCGAATCAGAAATTTTGAACCAAATGGGAGCTTTAAAACAATCCTCTAACACTTGCTCTTCAAGAGGGTGGCCTTCACTTCGCTGGGAAGGTTTTGAACTGGCTGATCAGAGCTCGTTTTCAGAGCTTCCCAATCAGCCCGTCTCGGTACAATTAGGAAAGGAGGTCCACCTGAGAGGTTGATTCGCCAATGCCGTTTTGATTAGGATGGCGTTGTTCACTCAGCTTTGGGGACCTCTACTTCCTCTCTCTCTCTCTGATTTTCACTCTCTCTCTAGTATTCTCTCTCTCTCTCTCTCTCTCTCTCTCTCTCTCTCTCTCTCTCTCTCTCTTTGGCTTTTTGTCGAACAGATGGTCTCTTTGGGAACTGATTTTCTCGCCCCTTTTGATCACCTCGTTGTTGCATTGCGCTTTTTTTGGGCTTTTTTGGGATTTGCGCGCTAAGAAAATATTTCCGTATAAGAGTCTCTCCCATATCATACCTCACGTGATAGTGGAAGGTGATTTCTAAATTTGTGATTTTGGAGTCACCACTAGTCATTATTGGTAGGTAAACTAGAAACCTAATCGAGGTACGAGACAAATACCCCGATCGTACGAACCAAAGATTCTGAGTACGGGGACTTGATTACGTTATTGATTCCGAATTGAGATCCCTAATGCCTTTTCGGTACCTAAGAACGATATAATGTCTAATGTGTCAAGTAAATTTCCGAGACTTACCCATTAATCCTATCCGTTCTAATCGCAGTAAAGACCAAACAAGTATTAAATGCACAATCAAAATCAATCAAATCAATCAATCCTAAGTGGTCTCTAAAACAAAAATCTATCAAAACACTCCAAACCCTAATGAAGTTCAATAGCTTGTTCATTTTATGATTTACACATTTTTTAGGGTTTTATGGTTTTTTAGGGGTTATAACCCTTGAATTTGGAATTTTCTAAAAATGCCACTTGGGCACTTCCACAAATTTAAATTTCGCTTTTTGTGGTTGGCCACGATAATTTTGGACCATTCTGCAAATTTTCAAAATTATTTATTTATTTATTTATTTTGGAAAAAATCTTTAAACTAAGAATTGATTTTTTATGGTTTTCTGAAAATTTTTATGAATTTTCCAAAATTTCAATTTTTTATTGATTTTCCAATTTTTTACATTTTTATTTGTATTTTCTAGATTTTCTGAATTTTTATGAAATTTCCGAATTTTTTTGAGTTTCTATGAAATTTCTGATTTTTTTATTTGTTTTCTGGTATTTTTTCAAATTTTATATTTTTATATTTTATATTTTATATTTTTTAAATTTTCCCGCCAGGGAACGAACCGGACCAGCCCGGTTCGACTCGGTTTGGCTTGGCCGAAACGGGTGTCGCCGATCATCCCTTCCGAGGAGCATGGTTCCCACAATGACACCATTTTAGCACCCCTTCTTTGGGGCATTTCTACAAACAATTGGTGGGCATGATTTTTAGATCAGTGCTCTTGAGGCCATGACTTCAGGCCCATCACCGATGACCTTCCGGCGACCTTTTGACCATTCTGATTGCATCACAATGAAGTCCATGTGTTTGAGTATCAATCTAGTCCAATCAAATCACCGCCGGACGTTCGCCGGCCAGCAAAAAACCGATTGGAAAATCCTAACATAACACTGACCTAAACAAGATTTTCCAGAACACTAATCTTAACACTAGTCATCCTAACCGTCTAAATTTGTTCTAACGACTATCAAAACATCAAATAAGGTTAGGGAAACTAACTTGAATAGCCTTACAGCCATGGCGATGCTCCAGCGAGGCTTCTGGTTTTCCAGCGAGAGGGTTAATGCACGACCGACTCGGTTCATATATTTCAATGTCCAAAAACACAATCAAACAACAACAAAATGATTAGAAACTAGTAATAAACATCAAAATGCCAAGATTCATCAATGAAATCACTCAAATATGCACATTGAGGTCAAACCAAATTTTGGAAAATTTTTGAAGAAAACTGACCATAAGCCGATTTTACCTGTTTTGTTCAATGATCAAACAAAATTTTCGAACTTATCGGCGCCCCGAAGGTTGTTCTCTGACACTCGGTCTTCAACCTGGTGGTCTTGGTTTCGTCGAAACAGGTCTTGGTTGGTCGGACAAAGCTCGTTTTCAAGCCTTCCCGATCAGCCTTTTTATGGTTCACCCGAGGAGGAGATCCTCCCTAGACGGTCGATTTGCCGGCGCCGTTCAATCGACTTGCGTCGATCACTCGACCCGGAGGATCTCTATTCCTCTCTCTCTCTAGATTTCAAACTTTTTCTCTCTGTTTTTCTCTCCTCCCTCTCTCGGGAATTTTTTTAAACAAGTTCTCCTCTCCTCGAGTCAGTTTTCTCCATTTTTTTGTTGATCAATTCCCGTCCAAATTCGGTTAGAACTGATTACCGATCGATTGGGATCGATTAACTGGTGCCAGTTAGAGATTTTCCAGCTGGCCAATCGATTTCCACGTGCCAAAATAGCTTGAAATGATCAGTGAAGTTGCAGGTTTCATTCGGTTTTTTTGGGTTTAGTGTGCTATGATTGAGTCGGGCAAAGAAGGTGAGTAATCCAGGTCGGGTCAGGTTGACCCGGTCCACCCGACAGACCCGGATTAACCTAAATTCTCAAATTCGACCCGATTTTGACTCAATTTTCCAAATTTAACCCCAAAATTGAATTTCCCATCATATTCCGAACCCAAGTATATAATTTGCCCCAATTTTTATTATAATTGTGTCCAAGATTTTCTCATTTTTATATTCGGATTAATAGGGTTTTGTTTAATTTGATGTCCTAATGACCTGATTAGGCAAAATTGATGCCAAAATTGAATTACCCACATCTAATTAACCCTAGAAATGATAGTTTCACATTTCGACAATTTCATATTGGGCATAATTCCCAATTTGGATTCAAAATTATTAATTTTCAATAAAATTTTGGAGATTTTTTATTTTTATGTCAAATTGTGCAATTGGACCAACCATTATATAATTCAAGGTCCCAGAATCAATTGTCGTGAATATACTATGACTGGAAAATGACAAAAAAAAATTTAATTGCATTTTTGGTTCAATTCGAGTTTAATTTTGCCCAATTTTGGGAAAAACAGATACCCGATTGAGATTTTTCAAAATTGACAATGTATTCATGAAATTAGATTTAAAATAAGACTAATGACTATTTTTATGGAATTTTCTAATTCCATTTTCTATTTTTTTTTATTTTCTCGATTATTTTGAATAAAAGAAATTAAGGAAAAATGATAAAAAAAATGCTAAAAATTTATTTTTTGGTTTAGAAATAGGTTTACAGGCTTGGCCAAGATTCCTAGACCTAATTTTGAAATTTTTGAAATATGAAAAAAAATGAGCTAAAAATTAGGTATCAACAGCTGCCCCTCTTTGAGATTGAACTCGTTAGAAGTTGATCTCAAAGATAAGGTTGTCGCGACCTCCCCGAAACGGTCCCGAGGCCTACGGGGTTTGGCTAATGGATTACTAAGTTAAACCTAGCTCGAGCTCTCCCAAGCCCATACCAATTCGCGACTTAAGTTTAAGTTGTTAACATGCAAATTGATTTCATTTAGGAGTCGCCACTAATCGGTTTTTGGTAGGTCGATTAGACACCTAAGTAAAGCACGGGAGAAAAGCTTCACTTCTACAAACCAGAGATTCAATAGATACGGGGACTTGATTACACTAATCGCCTAGTTAGTGCCCTTTCGGTACCTAATCTTGTTCAATTCATTACCTAACCTGTTCTCGCTAATCGGGAGTCTCAAAGTTCCCTTTCTAACCAAACTAAAAGAAGCGACAATTAACACCTAAACCTAGACATGCAATCGACTATATGCGAGGTTAAATTGAACGCACAATTCCAAGTGTGTGAACCGAGCAACGTGGGCTTAAGCATAACACTAAACATGCGAAAAGGGCGAGAAAACTAATTTCAAGCTCCAAATAAAATTTGTGATTTTTTTTGTGATTTTTTTTAAAAAAAGAAATTATTTTTTAAAAAAAAAATTAAAATTTTTTTGATTTTTTTTGTTCTTTTTGGAATTTCTGAAAATTTTCAAAATTTTGAAAAAAATTTTTTTTTTTTGAAATTTTTTTTCGAAAAATAAATAAAATAAAATTCGGGCTCTTCTCCTTAAAAAAAATTTTTTTTTAACATAAAATTTTTTTTATTAATTGATTTTTTTTAAAAAAAATATTAAAATAATATAATATTAAAATAAAATAAATCGGATCCGGATCGGACCTCCACGTCCGACCCGGATCGGGCTCATTTGTTGAGCCCGATCGGGCAAATTAAAAAAAAGAAAGAAAAGGGCCCAACCCAATTTTAAAAAAAAAAAACGAAGGCCCAAAGCCCACTATTCTAATTCTAGACTAAAAAGCCCAAAACCTAATAAATATAAATTCAGGCCCAAACACCAAACAAAAACCCTAAAACCGGATAGACCCATTTGTCCGACCCGGTTTGCGACCCTGACCCGACTAGCTGAAACCTTACCCGGTCACGCCCAAGTCTCCGACCCGACTTGCCTCACGCGGTTACCGGCAGCCAATCCGACTCGGCGCCGCTCCCTCGGTTGGCCCGAGCGCCTGCGACCGGCACCCGAGGGCTCGCCTCACGCGGCCGATGCCCGGCGCCGCACCGGTGCCGGTGTGATGACTGCCGGTCTCTCTCCTGCCCCCCTCAGCCTGCGTGGCTGGGGGTTTCTGGCCCGGCGGCCGAGCCCTTGCTCGGCCGTCGGGCGACGCACTCTGGCTTCCACGGCCGGGGCTTCGCCGGACGCGAACCAGCCAAACCCCGACCAGAGGTGGCTGTTCGCTCCCTGTGTAGCCATGCCCGGACCGCCATGACGACCAACGACATGCCGGGTCCGACCGACGCTCCTGAACATGCCTCCCAGAACAGAGATAAGCAAGTAAAGGGTTCAGGCATTGCATCAAACAGTTGGCGTGCACAGCAAAGATGGCAGATTCGGGACTCAACAAAGCTCAAATGCAACCGACACTCACACATGACGGCGCACAAGCAAGCAAGACCGAGTCCGAGGCGTCACTGGCCGGAACTCGCGCGAGCCAAAAGGCCACGAGCTCCGGCCAGCGAGCCCCTCAAAACAAGAGCAGTCCGAAAAAGAGAAAGAAGAAACAGGGATGGGGTACCGTTGCGGTGCTCCCTATCTGGCTTGGGGGGCGGCGAGCTTGACGATTCGGACAACGTCCGGTCGCCTTGCACGCCCCCAAGCCGGAATCCTCGGGAACTTGCCCCGAAGCCAACCAAACCGAAGCGAAATCCGGCGAGTGTCCAGATCGAGACCTACCGTGACGGGGGGTGCTCGTCGGCCACGGCGGACGTGAGGTGGTCGCCGACCGGGAACCGTTCACCCTCGATTGCACTCTCCCTTCTCTCTCTGCTCTCTTTCTCTCTTCTCTCTCGTCTGGATCTCTCTTTTCTCCCGCCTGGATCTCTCTTTTTTCCCCCTTCTCTGTGTTCTGTCCTCCTTTTTAAGCCCCGTTCTCGCCTCTCACTCTCTGGATCTCTCTCCCGACCCAGCTCCCTCGCTCACCCGCTTTCTTCCCCTGTTTTAACGTCCGCCGAAGGAGGGACTCTGCTCCTCCTCCTCCCCTTTTCGGGAGGCGCTCTTTTTCCATTTCGAGCTCAGGGGAGTCGTGGATCAGCGCGTCCTCCCCGTTCGAGCTCACGCCCTTGGCCAGTCTTCTCTTCCCGGGACTGAATCGCGCCCATTTCTTCGCTAAAAACGGCCGCGAGATCTCTTGGTCCCTGCGCGGTCAAAGTGAGTGCCGCGCCCCTGCTTCGGCTTCTGGTCATCGCGCTTTCGGCCTCCTCGTGCAGAGCGCGCCTCGATTTGTCTGCTCCGGCGTCTGGCTTCATCGCTGCTGCGTCTGCGCGTCCGTCCTGTTCCAGCTGCTCCTCCCTCACGTTCTGCAGAACGTTGACTGATGGAGGGGGGAAGAAGAGTGGACGCGGGCCGGGCCTCAAGGAAGAAGGGCCGGCCCACGTAGAGAAGGGGAGGGGGGAAGAGAACGCGCGTGACCAGCGTCAATGCTGGTCACGCGTCCTGTTCATTCCTCCTTTTTTCTTTTTTCCCCTTTTTTTTAATTAATAAACTAATTTTTGAAAGTGAAAAATAGAAAATATGCAAATGCACCTAATAACTATACGCCATGAAGTTTTAACGAAGATATTTTTGGTTTAGGAGTTAAAAATTAAACCCTAATTTTATGCGGCAAAACCCTCAATGATTTGGGCAAAATTTAGGTGTCAACAGCTGCCCCTCTTTGAAGGGGAGTTCGAAGAAATTCCATTCAAAGATAAAAGACACTTAAATTTTGTTCATGGAGGGCATGAGATGATCGACAGGCTTGTGATTGAGTGAAGAGGGAGACATACCGTGTAAGAACGGGCCTTTGGCTACATGCGATCCTGTAATGTAAGGAAAGGGATCCTGGCTTGCGAGAGCTTACCAGGTCGCTAAGGTGCTCTAGGCTGCAAAAGCCCACCGGGCAAGGAAAGAGGAGGATTCTGGGCTGCGAAAGCTCGCCAGGTCGATAAGGCGCTCCGGGCTACAGAAGCCCACTGGGCAAAGAAAGAAGAAGACACTGGGCTGCGAAAGCTCGCCAGGTTGATAAGGCGCTCCGGGCTACAGAAGCCCACCGGGCAAAGAAAGAAGAAGACACTAGGCTGCGAAAGCTCGCCAGGTCGATAAGGCGCTCCGGGCTACAGAAGCCCACCGGGCAGGGAAAGAAGAAGACACTGGGCTGCGAAAGCTCGCCAGGTCGATAAGGCGCTCCGGGCTACAGAAGCCCACCGGGCAATGAAAGAAGAATACTCTGGGCTTTGTGAAATCAAGGCTTTAGGAAAGACCCAGAATCTTTTGAAATCAGGATTTTGGAAAAAGACCCAGAACCTTTTTTAAAATCGGGGTTTAAGGAAAGACCCGGAACTTGGAAATCGGGGTTTAAGGAAAGACCCGAAACCTTTTGAAATCGGGGTTTAAGATTGGACCACAAACCTCTGATGCGTGATTTAAGGTTGGACCACAAACCTTTGAAAGAGTGTACCTAGGTGTACATACCTGTAGGTCGGATTGGATTGCTTAAAAGCTCTCTGCCGGCGAGGCTTGAAGGATTCAGTGGATGAGCACTCGGGGTTCTCTGTCTTAGAGTTTGATAGGCCGCCAATTGTGTCCTTCCCAGCAGGGTCTTGGGAATTCATGAATGCTTGGATGTAAACACTTCTGGGATTAGCTTGAAGGTTGGTGTTCGTGAAAACGTCACCTGTCTTACAGGATTAGTAATAACATGTACGTGTCATAACAAGTGCTCTAGTAGCGAGTGCGTACCAGGCAAGATGACATCATGAGAGGCCATATCAAAATGGTATCATCAATGAAAAAGCATTGATTGCACGAGCAATTTAGAATAGACTTAATTGTCTAGAAAGCATTCAATATCCTTCAATATTGCAAAATTGCCTTAATGCATGAAGGACGTCATTAATCATCAAATTCCCTTAGGAGAAAGTCTTTTATCAAAATGATGTTAACCTCCAAAGAGAGCCTATTAAGCATGCCAAACAAGAATTCCTTAGTCTGAAGGGACTTCTCACATACTCTCAAAAAGGCTGTTTGATCCCATCCATTGATGTGGGAAGCAAGCATGATCTCTCTATATACCTCACACTACTAGTGTCGAAAGTTTTGAGAATCATTCGCAATAAGTACACGTTGACCAATCCAAGAGGTCTTTTAAATGACTGTAATGTGGGTTTGGTCATGGTTTCCACAACGGATAAGCATCATCGGCTAAGAAATGAAACAACTTTCAATCAGCATCTCCATCAGGTTTACAAGTCAAGAAACCTTAAGATGAGATAAGACAACTTTGCCCCAACTTCTTCAAGCGGTAGCTTCTCTGGACCTCCAAATTTCTACTTAAACCATCCCAATTAGAAGAGACTTTGGAAAAGGTTGTAACATGGATTTTGGTAAAGGCTCGAAAGGCTCAGAAATTCACAAAAGGGGTTTAAGAGTTAATGAACATCATGGCATCATTACCATATCATCCAATCTTTTCGAAGGCATTCAGAATTTGAGATTCAGCTTGTCTCGACAAGCCCATCGACTAATCCTTTCATCACAAGAGCTTCGCTCCTTTCTCTAATGACTGTTGTATTTGTAATGATTTTTTTTTTTGCCAACATTTTTCTTTTGGCATCTCTTCCACATGAGAGCTTTCTCTCGATGCAGCTTTTTGCTCTTTTTTTTTTTCCTTTTCTATACAATGGGCATTGGCCTTCCTTTTACCAGGCACACTGCTTTTTCATGCCCCTAGTTTTCATTTGACTTTTGCTCATTGAAATCTTTTGAGCTCTTAGAAGTTTCGAGAGGTTTTTTTTACTTATTGTGACATAAGCACCAATTGCCATGGCAAATCATGTGCCTTTCTCCAAGGAGGGAAGACAATCACCATTCGGGTTTTAGAAATGAATATTCAGGCTCAATTTGGCTAAACAAATGGTATGAGTGTTTGGATAGAGAAATGAATGCTCTTCTTCATTTTGGGATGTTTCGAGCTTCCTTAAGGACTTATATGAAGTTACCACAAAAAGATTAATACAAGTAAGGGCAAAGGAGTCTTTCTCACATTTTCCTCCAAAGCATGTCAACCAAAACCTCCAAATTTGCCCCGTTGTAGGGTGGTTCTTGACAGGGGTATTTTGCGAACGCTTCACATTTAACGGCTCAAATGGGCTAACTATGATCACTTGTAGTGTATAGAATAGAAGAAGGAAATACCTCCTTTCATTTCGATACATGTACTACTTGCGAATGAATCTCTTGCTCTTAAACAACATTAATTTTCTCTTCCACTCAACTCTCAAAGTGTTTGCGGGACGTGTTTGGGAATGTCTTGCCTTTTCTCATCCTAAGTACTCCTCGCTTGGCATGATTAATGTATTTCCTCTAGTTTTGCCAAGATCACCTGAGTTGATTGATCTCCACAGGGAATTTTGATTTGAAATGAACGTCCCACCAGGCCTCGAGATAGCCATCAAGAGTTTTTTTGGTTTGAGAAGTAGGGTACTCACCTGTGGCCTGGTGACTTAGTGACCCCTTAATTAGCTCACCGGATGCTCGCCAAGACGGTTCAGTCGTTTGGTGATCACTTGGCGGATCGTTTGGGGCCTACAAAGTAAACATGTATGCATGTATGCATGATATGCATGATGTGAATACTCTACAGTGATTCGGATTGCATCGAATATGGCTCTCAGGCCTTGGATTTCATTCAAGGGAAATATTTTTTCACCGAATCAGCGTTTACAGGTTTTGGCAACTCTCGGCCATCCATTTCTACAAGAATTAGAGCCCCCCAGGTAGAACCTTCCTAACGACATATGGACCGTCGTAATTTGGGGCGAACTTCCCACCTAATTCGGGCGTGATGGACAGCACTTTCTTTAGTACGAGATCTCCGGCTTCAAAGTGTCGAGGCCGAACCTTGCGATTGAAGAACTTGGCAACCCGCTTTTGGTAGCATTGACCGTGGCATAAGGCCTTCAGCCTCTTCTCGTCGATCATGTTCAACTGATCCCATCTCTGTTGAGCCCACTCCTCCTCAGGGAGCTCAGCTTGTGAAAGAATTCTTAATGAAGGGATCTCGACTTCCACAGGCAAGACCGCTTCCATACCATAAACGAGGGAGAAAGGAGTCGCCCCTGTCGAAGTGCGGGTCGAAGTTCGGTATGCCATTAATGCGTAGGGCAACCGCTCATGCCAGTCTCGATGGTTGTCAGCAGTTTTTGACAAGATCTTCTTTATGTTCTTATTGGCTGCCTCCACAGCTCCATTCATTTGTGGACGGTAAGGTGAAGAGTTCAAGTGACGAATATGAAACTCGCCGAGTAAGCCGTCTACAATCTTGTTGTTCAAATTTGAGCCGTTGTCGGTAATGATCGCATCCGGGACCCCATAGCGAGCGATAATGTCACGGCGAATAAATTTGACCACATTCTTGGCGGTGACGTTGGCATATGAGATTGCCTCGATCCACTTGGTAAAGTAATCAATAGCTACCAGGAAGAAGCGATATCCGTTGGAGGCCTTAGGATTAATTGGCCCAATCATATCGATTCCCCACATTGAGAAAGGCCATGGCTCGGACATTTGTCGCAATTCATTTGGCGGCACGTTGATTTTATCTGCATAGATTTGACACCGATGGCAATACCGAACATGCCGGATGCAGTCGGTCTCCATAGCCATCCAGAAATAGCCCAATCTCATGATCTTCCTGGCCAAGAGATGGCCATTCATGTGCGGACCGCATTCTCCTTCATGAATTTCCCTCATCAACTGATTAGCCTCTCTGGTATCGACACATTTCAACAAAACCGAGTCAAAAGACCTCTTGTAAAGAACATTTCCACTAATGAAAAACTTCGATGCTAGCTTCCTTATGTATTTCTGATCCGTTGGCTCACTTTCAGGAGGGTATTCTCCTCTCTGAAGATAGTTCAGGATGTCGTGATACCATGGCTTCTCATCAGGCTCTTCTGCGATCACCGAACAGTAAGCCGGACGTGTCAGTATTTCGATTTTCAGCAGCTCGATGTCTAATCCCTCCATAACCTACAGCATTGATGATAACGTGGCCAGGGCGTCGGCAAACTGATTTTGCGATCGAGGTAAATACTCAAAAGAAATCTCTTCAAATTCCTTTATTAACTCCTCAAGGAATTCATGATAAGGAATCAACTTGGAATCGCGAGTTCGCCATTGGCCCTCTGTCTGGAGAATGATGAGGGCGGAATCACCGTAAACCTGTAGCTTCCTAACCTTCATGTCGACGGCCAATTGTAGCCCCAGTATGCAAGCTTCATATTCTGAGATATTGTTGGTGCAAGGGAATACCAACTTGGCGGCCACAGGGTGATGTTGACCCGTCGGGGAGATAAGAACTGCCCCAGTCCCAGAGCCAGCCAGGTTAACGGCGCCGTCGAAGTACATAGTCCACTTATCAGTTACTATCTCTGCAATGCGCTCCTCTATGGGCTCTGACTGATGATGGTCTTCTGACCTTTCGATGTTTTCCGCCAACATGTCAGCTATAGCCCTTCCTTTGACAGATTTTTGCGTCATGCTGTGGACGTTAAATTCGGACACCAGCACTTGCCACTTTGCTAACTTTCCAGCTAATGCAGGTTTTTCCAGCAAATATTTGATGGGATCATTCTCAGTTACTAGCAGGATCCGATGATGAAGTGTGTACTGGCGTAAGCGGTGCAATACCCACACCAAAGCCACACACGTCTTTTCGACCCCGGGGTAATTTATTTCGGAGGAAGTAAATTTCTTACTGAGATAATATATCGCACATTCTTTACTATCGCTGGGTCTCTTCTGAGCTAGCAAAGCCCCCAATGACTCCTCATAAATAGTCAAGTAGAGTATTAATGGTACTCTGGGGACGGGTGGCACCAGGACTGGCGGATGAGAAAGATATTCTTTTATCTTCTCAAATGCCTCTTGACAATCAGTACCCCACTTGATTTTGGCGTTCTTCTTCAGGAGCTTGAAAAAAGGTTTAGCTGTCTCAGACAGTTGAGAAATGAATCTTGCCACATAGTTCAGTCTCCCCAGCAAACTCCGAACTTCTCTGACTGTAGAAGGGGGCTTTAAGTCACAAATGGCCTTAACCTTCGATGGGTCAATTTCAATGCCTCGATTACTGACCATGAACCCCAGTAATTTTCCAGACTTTGCCCCAAACACACATTTGGCGGGGTTAAGTCTCAACTTGAACTTTCGAAGTCGGTCAAACAACTTCCGCAACACCTCGATGTGGTCCTCTCCGTGTTTGGATTTGGCAATCATATCGTCTACGTAGACTTCCACCTCTTTGTGCATCATGTCGTGAAACAGGGTGACCATTGCTCTTTGGTATGTTGCCCCGGCGTTTTTCAAGCCGAAGGGCATTACCTTGTAACAAAAGGTCCGCCAAGGAGTAATAAAGGAGGTTTTACTTTTATCTTCTTCTTTCATTCGAATTTGGTTGTAGCCAGAGAACCCGTCCATAAAAGAAAATAATTCAAACCCCGCGGTGCTGTCGACCAATACATCGATATGAGGCAGCGGAAAGTCGTCCTTCGAACTTGCTCGGTTCAGATCGCGGTAGTCAATACACACCCTGACTCGCCCATCCTTCTTCATGACAGGGACTACATTGGCTATCCAATCCGAATAGCGCGACACTTCTATAAAGCCCACTTTCAACAACTTCATGACTTCCTCTTCGATCTTCTTGGATAATTCGGGCTTTGTTCTTCTGAGCCTTTGTTTCTTTGGCGGGATACTCGGATCAATTGGTAGAGCATGTTCTACAATTTCTTTATCCAACCCTGGCATATCTGCATATGACCATGCGAACACATCTTGATACTCTTTTAAAAGGTCGACCATTCTTTTGATATTGATATCAGAAAGGCCAGCTCCAATCTTGATTTCTCTAACATTCTCCGAATCGCCCAGATTTATCGTGATGGTAGACTCTGCGGTCAACGGCTTGGACTCTTCATGCCGAATCCAATCCTGTTCGATGCTTTTTCGGTCATAGTCATCCTCGTCATCCTCGGTCCCAGAGAAATTTTCGTCGAGCGAATCCGACTCACATATGCACCTATCATGATCACGTGACATGTTATGCCTGAGATGCCACAACGAATGTTAGTGATTAAATTGGCAAATATTACTGTGGCTACTGACATGTATGTGTTTCGAAGTTGTTTTGAAAGAGTTTTCGAAAAAGAAGGATTCATCCTCATATCCTTGGATGCCCCTATTTGCAAATGATTTTGAAAACCAGGAAGCGTGCGGAAGTCCAGGCCTCAAAGCGTCATCATCAGTCTGGTTTGGGTACTTCCGCACGTCCTTAATAAAACATGATCATGATTTCATTGATAGGATAGAGCCGTTTACATGACTCGAGGTCCTGGACCGACGGCTCGCAGTCCGAGACTTTGATTACAGAGAGAAATAACCCTAGACCTAAACAGACATCTCGCGGAAGGGACAAACACGTACTTAGACAAGACAAAAAAGAAAAGCGGCATCCCTACTCAAAAGGGTCGACGGTGGCAACAGAAGTCCCGGCCTCTTCATTCTCTATGACGGCACACGCAAACTCCCCCTCGAATAAATCAACGAGACCAAAAACGGCTTCTTCCTCCTCTTGCAGCAGCTTGGGTGGACCCGGGAATATTTCTTTCAGTTGCGGAAGAAGTAAACCCTTCCGACCTTCTTCTAATCCGAATAAACTTCCCCGACTTCCGTAACTCCCATGATTAGCTAGGTCCTCGTAGTCTCCATGGTCCTCATTGCTTCCTCGGCCTCCTTGACCACGACGGCCTCCGTACCGACCTCGACCTCTGATGTTACCTCGTCTTCCATGGCTACCTCGCCAACCAGAATCGTCTCCATGATAACCCAAGCCTGTCCTTTTGCGCCATTTGGAGACCTGGAGGGGTTCTTTAATACCCTGACCGTGCAGTCCCAAGCCAGCTCCGGGGATATGACCATTCTCGAGCAACACCCTACTCGACATTATCGAAGGCTCAGCTACTTCCGGGTTGCGCATTATAGTCCCCACGGGCACATGGATTACCGACACTAACTCAAAAGCTTGGTAGCTTGATTCAGCCTGGTTCTCAGGCTCTATGTACGGAATTGCAGTGTCGTGGAAAACCTTGAAATCGGTCTCTCCGTGGACAGTTATCAACTTCCCATCCACAATGAATTTGACCTTCTGATGCAGGCTCGAGGGCACAGCTCCGGCGGTGTGTATCCAAGGTCGTCCTAGTAGAAAATTGAATGCACTAGGAATGTCCAGGACCTGGAAGTTGACTAGGAAAAGAACCGGACCAATCAGTAGTTCAAGCTCGACCTCGCCGATGACCTCCTTCTTCATACCGTCGAAAGCTCGCACGGTGGACTTAGATGACAGAATTTTCTCTTCAGTCACTCCCAGACGGCGAAGGGTGGCGAGTGGGCAAATGTTTAATGTAGACCCATTGTCAATTAGCACTCTGGCTACCATTCTGTCACGACACTTAACTGAAATAAGTAGCGCCTTGGTATGATCGCGACCTTCTGGAGGGAAATCCTCATCGGCGAAAGAAATCTGATCTTTCAGCAAGATAGACCCCACAAACTCCTCTAACTGGGTGTCATCGATGGTCTCAGGGACGTGTACTTCATTCAAAACCTTGAGCAGTGCATTCTTGCGCTTTTCGGATGATTTGAAGAGATCCAAAAGAGAGATTTGGGTTGGCATCTTTCTCAACTGGTTCACGATGTTGAATTCGCTCGTCTCTACAATCGCCAAGAACTGTTTCGCCTCCTCATCTGAAACTGCTTTCTTTTCAACGACTCCCGTAGGCGCATAGCAACGGCCTGATCGTGTGATGGTGTCGATTTCGCTCGTCTTATAACTCCAAGGAACTGCCTTGGGGTCGTAACTTGGGATTCGGTCTACTATTATATCTTCTTCATCCTCAGACGGGAGCTCAATCACCATTGGCTCCATGACGCTATCATCGACCTCTAGGGTGGCGAACTCTTCGGCCGCCAGGTCAACGACTAACTGCTCAACATCTCCCCCGTCCGGCATCCATAAGTCCTCCTCGACAGATAAATCAATCACCACAGGGGTGATCATACCAACCATCTCTTCGGGTTCAAGCGGGTCGTCCATACCTCCCCACCCATCGGGAACAACATCCTTGGGATCGATGAAGAAACTAGGTGGCGGTGAATACTTCACGAGATAGTCGAATTTGCCGCTAGGCTGACCCAATGTGTCGACCACCTCCCCATTCTCACGAGCGAGCTTTACGAACTCGTAATTCCAATTCATATTGCTAGCTTGAGGCCCAAGATCTTCATGCGAATTTTCTCCTTCTGACGTGTCAGTTTCTATAGACTCAGTGAGCGTCTCTTCCGATTCTTCCTCGTGAAACGAACTAAGGACAGCCGTTACGGTCGCCATACTATCTTCCTTCGTACTGAAGATCACTCCCATGTCGACCATCTGGGTGATGCATTTTAATTTTTCTTTTACCGGAATATCCCTCCCGTCTTCAAAGTGTCCAACTGACACTAGTAGTTCGTAAAGTCTATGAGCGTCCACATTAAAGGCCTGCTTGCTCTCACCACCCTCTTCAATAACCACATTGACATTCTCAGCATGATCAGGCAATGGGTTTTGTTGAACATTAGGGACTGGCTCTTTAAAGGATAAAATGCCTTTGTCAAGTAGGTTCTGCACCTTGAGTTTAAGAATGAAGCAGTCATCCACATCATGACCCTTCTCGCCCCTATGGAACTCACAAGACTTTGACGAATCAAATCCGGGGAATCTTTGAGGGTTGTCCCGAGGCACTTCTTTAGCTACCATCCCTCTTTTCAACAGCATGGGCAACAACTTGGACAGCGGTCTAGGCAGGGGAGTGAACTGCCTTTGTGTTCTCCTTTTAAAGTCCTGGTTTTGATACGCCCTATCTCGAAATACAGACGAGCCTTGAGAGGATGAGGCAAAGGGCCTTGTCATGACCGGTGCTTGCACATATGCGATTTCCACGTCCTTCTCCTTCCTGCTCGGGATCTTTCGACTAATCCCATCGCTTAATCTGCCATCATGCATGGCCCCCTCTATCCTTTCTCCGACATCTACCAACTGGGAGAAGGTCAAGCATCCCGACCCTACCAACTTTAAATAGAAATCACTAGGTAGGGCCTTGAGGAAGAGATCGAGCAGCTCCTTTTCGTTAAGCGGAGGTCGAACTTGGGCGGCGAGAGTACGCCATCTTTGAGCAAAGGCCCTGAAAGACTCACTCCTCTTCTTTTCAGTTCGGGTCAATACTTCGCGCGTAGGGGCTATCTCGGTATTGTACTTGTACTGCAAGACGAACGCCTCAGCTAGCTCCTCCCATTTCTCGAACTTCTCGGGCTCCGTCAGCACGTACCATTACAATGCAGGCCCCGTCAGACTCTCTTGGAAGGTTTGAACCATTAACGGGACATTCTGGGCGTATCTTGCCATCCTGTTCAAATAGTACTTCAAGTGGATTTTTGGGTCTCCAGTTCCGTCATATTTAGTGAAGTCCGGAATCTTAAACTTCTTGGGAAAGCTCATTTGTGCATATCGAGACAGGTCCTCGATCATATGTTCTTCGTATCCTCGCAACGCACGAAGCTTCTCTTCTATCTTTGCGAACCTTTTGTTGTGCTCCTCCTCCAAACGGGCGGTGACAGCCTCTGAGATGGGGTCTAACTCGACCACTACGGGTGTGGAACCTAATGCCTCTTCAGTAATATTCCTTCTTGCAGGCCCCTCCACCGGCTCGGGAATAGCTTGGGGCACGGTCTGACCAGCATTCGGTGCTGCTAATGCGGCCCTCATGTCATCGGCGAATCGAGTAAGCTGAGCCGCAAGGTCGTTGATCTTGTCATCAAGTGCGGCGAAACGGGCGTTTTGCTCCTCGATATTCATCTGCGTGGCTCTTGATCGTGTCCGGATCGGCGACTACCTGGAGGCCGTAGCTTTGTCTTGGTGGAGAAACGGATCACGGGTGGTCTGTCGAGCTCGACGTAGGCACCGTAATCACCGGAAGACCCCTCGATCTCTCGATTCCTCCCTTCGTACACTGAGTGAACTCGGACAATTTGTGGACACCTGAAAAATGAGCAAATGTGAGCGCACAATTCAAATGGGAGGTTGGCCCATGGCAACGACCTAGGTGCTTTGCGTCCCCTCAATTTTTTGGTAGGAATCGATAAATGAAAGTCTCTTAACACTGAAAAAAGATTCTTCTGGCATTGAAACGAAGAAGGTACACAACGATTCCTAAGCCTCAAAATTAGAAAGAAAGAAATCCCCTAAACATTGAGACTAAGGAAGTACATAAAATTGCTGGAACATAAGAAGAACGAAATTCCCTAACATTGAGACTAGAAAAGCGATAAAACAGCTTAAACAAGAAACCAGGGGGACAAAGTGTCATCTCAAATTTCTCAAGGCGGCTCATTTTATATGCGATGGGGAACCTGCAGTTTTGCGGAGCCGTTTGTTCTCTCGAGTTAATTTCGAGATGCGAGTCTTGTCCATTTCCACCCTCTTTTCAAGATGCTCAATTTGCGCCTTCTGGGATGGCTTGTCAGGCACTTCTGGAACCAGTGGTCGTAGAATGGTCGGGATTCGGTGGTTGTGGATGTAGAACGCGGAGGCATGGTGGATTTCTTCTTCGCCATTTAGCATCTTGGGCACGACGATCCTTTCAGGATGACACTCGCTCCAGGCAATCTCGATGGCATGGATTTCGTCGAAATAATCGTAGTCCGTGCGGGTGAAGCGAGCTTGGAACATCTCCGTCTTGAGAGGTGGGGGAATCTCTTGTAGGGCTCGGTATTGGCGGGCTACCCTGTACGGGTAATAGGAAGTGGCGCCAGAAAGACCAAGCAGCGGGATCGGGTTAGCAAACTTGTGAGCGAAGCAGGCTTCCTCGACCGGGAGCCATTTAGCATGCCATAGAAATGCCTTGGGTTTAGGGTTTTTTAGGAAATTTATCCAACGGGAATATTCTTTGTCGGAGGAATGTTTTTCTAAGACTTGGAATCTCTGTATTGGGTGCCTAAACTCATCTATTTGAAACAACTGCATAAGATGCCCAAACCCCCTTATGTGAGAAAGAAACCATATTTGCAAAATTTCCGGGGAAGCTCGCATGATTTTGTCTCCGTTTTGTTTAAAACGATTAAGGGACAACAGTGTTTCGGCTAAAATCATGTTGACGTAGTTTAACCCGGCACACATGTGTTTGACCACCCAAGTAATTGAAGGATTTATGGAATTCTTACGATGAGGGAAGATGATCAGTCCGACAAATGTTAAAATAAAAATCCTACTCCTTTGGGCTATTGGTTGACCGGAAAAACACTCGGCTAATATATGAAAATGGGCATGCATAACAATTAGCCTTAATGACCTTCCTCACTACCTCGGCCCTAACTCTCAAAAATTGTGACAACTCGGAGATGGGGTCTATACCTATGGGTGGCTTGACAAGCTCGGTTCCAAGAGGCATTCCAATGGCAGTGCTATATTCTTCCAAGGTCGGAGTTAACTCAAACTCACCGAATATGAAAGTTGATGTTTGAGGGCACCAAAAGTGTGGTATTGCTTGCATAACCCCGGAATGGATGTTGATCTTGAGTAATGGGAGAAAACGACCAATTCTTGCCTCGACCTGCTTTTGGCCATTTTGATCCAGCTGATCCCACCACGCTATGAGCTCTTTCTTGGGAGTGGAAATGAATTGGACATCGGCTCTCCCCATCGCATATAAAATCGAGACTAACGAACAACCTAATTTGCCATGGACCAACAAAAGAAATAAATGAATTGCATAACAGGAAAGATAAATGCTTACTTTATTGAGAACAATGGCGGACACAAAGACACACGCATGAAAGGTGAGGCTCGCTTTCTATCTAAACGGTTGAACAAGATGAAGTTAAGAGGGTGATCTGACCGTCGCAGTCTCGCGTTGGTGTCAGGTCCTCTTAACTCTGGCTTAGTCGAAAGAGATATCCTATAGTCACGCGGTCTCGCAGACAAGGATAAACACTTACGACACCAGAAAAGAACTTTCGGGGAGAAGAAAGGCAACCTCTACATCGTGGTCTCGCGTTCGAGGTTGTATCTTTCTTAACACCATCCTAAAGCGTCCTATCACGGCCCGGGTCCGGCAGTATGGTTGTGTGTGTGATAGTGTAGTGCTAAAACATCTAAAGCATACACAACAATGCATAGGCAGACAATGTTTCAAATGTCCGAAAAAGAAATAAAAATTCGTTCTCTAAATCTCGAACCTGCAAGGCAAGGTGTCAATGGCGAGAACATTCACGTTAGGGATGCATATAAACAAAAGAAATGGCCTAAGTCCACAAAAGGTCCCCAGCGGAGTCGCCAAGCTGTCGCGACCTCCCCGAAACGGTCCCGAGGCCTACAGGGTTTGGCTAATGGATTACTAAGTTAAACCTAGCTCGAGCTCTCCCAAGCCCATACCAATTCGCGACTTAAGTTTAAGTTGTTAACATGCAAATTGATTTCATTTAGGAGTCGCCACTAATCGGTTTTTGGTAGGTCGATTAGACACCTAAGTAAAGCATGGGAGAAAAGCTTCACTTCTACAAACCAGAGATTCAACAGATACGGGGACTTGATTACACTAATCGCCTAGTTAGTGCCCTTTCGGTACCTAATCTTGTTCAATTCATTACCTAACCTGTTCTCGCTAATCGGGAGTCTCAAAGTTCCCTTTCTAACCAAACTAAAAGAAGCGACAATTAACACCTAAACCTAGACATGCAATCGACTATATGCGAGGTTAAATTGAACGCACAATTCCAAGTGTGTGAACCGAGCGACGTGGGCTTAAGCATAACACTAAACATGCGAAAAGGGCGAGAAAACTAATTTCAAGCTCCAAATAAAATTTTTGATTTTTTTTTTAAAAAAAGAAATTATTTTTAAAAAAAAAAACATTAAAATTTTTTTGATTTTTTTGTTCTTTTTGGAATTTCTGAAAATTTTCAAAATTTTGAAAAAAAAAATTTTTTTGAAATTTTTTTTTTCGAAAAATAAATAAAATAAAATTCGGGCTCTTCTCCTTAAAAATTTTTTTTTAACATATAATTTTTTTTATTAATTGATTTTTTTTAAAAAATATTAAAATAATATAATATTAAAATAAAATAAATCGGATCCGGATCGGACCTCCACGTCTGACCCGGATCGAGACCGACCCGGGCGCACCGGCCCGGGCCCAAGGCCGGATCGGGCTCATTTGTTGAGCCCGATCGGGCAAATTAAAAAAAAGCAAGAAAATGGCCCAACCCAATTTTTTTAAAAAAAACGAAGGCCCAAAGCCCACTATTCTAATTCTAGACTAAAAAGCCCAAAACCTAATAAATATAAATTCAGGCCCAAACACCAAACAAAAACCCTAAAACCGGATAGACCCATTTGTCCGACCCGGTTTGCGACCCTGACCCGACTAGCCGAAACCCTACCCGGTCACGCCCAAGTCTCCGACCCGACTTGGCTCACGCGGTTACCGGCAACCAATCCGACTCGGCGCCGCTCCCTCGGTTGGCCCGAGCGCCCGCGACCGGCGCCCGAGGGCTCGCCTCACGCGGCCAACGCCCGGCGCCGCACCGGTGCCGCCGTGATGACTGCCGGTCTCTCTCCTCCCCCCCTCAGCCTGCGTGGCTGGGGGTTTCTGGCCCGGCGGCCGAGCCCTTGCTCGGCTGTCGGGCGACGCACTCTGGCTTCCACGGCCGGGGCTTCGCCGGACGCGAACCAGCCAAACCCCGACCAGGGGTGGCTGTTCACTCCCTGTGTGGCCATGCCCGGACCGCCATGACGACCGACGACATGCCGGGTCCGACCGACGCTCCTGAACATGCCTCCCAGAACAGAGATAAGCAAGTAAAGGGTTCAGGCATTGCATCAAACAGTTGGCGTGCACAGCAAAGATGGCAGATTCGGGACTCAACAAAGCTCAAATGCAACCGACACTCACACACGACGGCGCACAAGCAAGCAAGACCGAGTCCGAGGCGTCACTGGCCGGAACTCGCGCGAGCCAGAAGGCCACGAGCTCCGGCCAGCGAGCCCCTCAAAACAAGAGCAGTCCGAAAAAGAGAAAGAAGAAACAGGGATGGGGTACCGTTGCGGTGCTCCCTATCTGGCTTGGGGGGCGGCGAGCTTGACGGATCGGACAACGTTCGGTCGCCTTGCACGCCCCCAAGCCGGAATCCTCGGGAACTTGCCCCGAAGCCAACCAAACCGAAGCGAAATCCGGCGAGTGTCCGGATCGAGACCTACCGTGACGGGGGGTGCACGTCGGCCACAGCGGACGTGAGGTGGTCGCCGACCGGGAACCGTTCACCCTCGATTGCACTCTCCCTTCTCTCTCTGCTCTCTTCCTCTCTTCTCTCTCGCCTGGATCTCTCTTTTCTCCCGCCTGGATCTCTCTTTTTTCCCCCCTCTTCTCTGTGTTCTGTCCTCCTTTTTAAGCCCCGTTCTCGCCTCTCACTCTCTGGATCTCTCTCCCGACCCAGCTCCCTCGCTCACCCGCTTTCTTCCCCTGTTTTAACGTCCGCCGAAGGAGGGACTCTGCTCCTCCTCCTCCCCTTTTCGGGAGGCGCTCTTTTTCCATTTCGAGCTCAGGGGAGTCGTGGATCAACGCGTCCTCCTCGTTCGAGCTCACGCCCTTGGCCAGTCTTCTCTTCCCGGGACTGAATCGCGCCCATTTCTTCGCTAAAAACGGCCGCGAGATCTCTTGGTCCCTGCGCGGTCAAAGTGCAGTGCCGCGCCCCTGCTTCGGCTTCTGGTCATCGCGCTTTCGGCCTCCTCGTGCAGAGCGCACCTCGATTTGTCTGCTCCGGCGTCCGGCTTCATCGCTGCTGCGTCTGCGCGTCCGTCCTATTCCAGCTGCTCCTCCCTCACGTTCTGCAGAACGTTGACTGATGGAGGGGGGAAGAAGAGTGGACGCGGGCCGGGCCTCAAGGAAGAAGGGCCGGCCCATGTAGAGAATGGGAGGGGGAAGAGAACACGCGTGACCAGCGTCAATGCTGGTCACGCGTCCTGTTCATTCCTCCTTTTTTTCTTTTTTCCCCTTTTTTTAAATTAATAAACTAATTTTTGAAAGTGAAAAATAGAAAATATGCAAATGCACCTAATAACTATACGCCATGAAGTTTTAACGAAGATATTTTTGGTTTAGGAGTTAAAAATTAAATCCTAATTTTATGCGGCAAAACCCTAAATGATTTGGGCAAAATTTAGGTGTCAACAAAGGTGACACCTGAATTTTTGGTCGACTCACTAAACAAGATAAGATGGAAATTTCACAACAATTGATTAGGGTTCTTGCTTTTTGAAATTCGTGGTCTAATCCAAAGATTCTCTTTTCGGAATACATTTTGAGAAGTTCTTAATGATTAAGAGAGAGAAACTTACCCGTTTGTGAGAGTTTCTTTGTTGTTTGTCCAAGGGCATGAATTGGTGGTGGTGATGATTATGATGGCTATTTGGATTTCGTGGTTTAAGGACGAATCCACGAACCATGAACACTTGAGGCTCCTCGCCTGAGGATTTGGAAATTTGCCTAGTAATTCCTCACAAGTAGAAATTGAATTTACCTAGGGACTCCTCGCCTGTAGGACTTGAATTTACCTAAGAATTCCTCGCTTATAGGACTTTAGATTTGCCTTGGGGCTCCTCGCCTATAAGACTTTAAATTTTGCCTAGGGGCTCCTCGCCTTTAGGACTTGAATTTTGGAGACTTGACGTGTGGTTCCTCACCTGTACGATTTTGAAAATTGCCTAGAGGCTCCTTTCCAATAGGATTTGAATTTTGCAGACTTGCCATGTGGTTCCTCACCCGTAAGATTTCGGAAATTGCCTAGAGGCTCCTTGCCAATAGGACTTAAATTTTGGAGACTTTCCATGTGGTTCCTCACCTGTAGGATTTCGAAAATTGCCTAGAGGCTCCTTGCCAATAGGACTTGAATTTTGGAGACTTGTTATGCGGTTCCTCACCCGTAGGATTTTGGAAATTGCCTAAAGGCTCCTCGCCAATAAGATTTTAGATTTGCCTAGTGGTTCCTCACCGATAAGACTTTAGAAAGACTTCAAACAATGAATGTCTTGACCGTGAGTTATGTGATTTTGAGGTTTCACTAACCTTTATGTGGTTTTTTTAGTTGACCAAAAACTATTTTGGAAAATAGTTTTGAAATTAATTAAAACTGTTTGAAATGTGGTTTTTTTACCTGAGCTTACCACAAACTGTTTGAAAACTTGGCTTTAAGTTAACTAAAAGCTTTTTGAAACATGATTTTGAAATATGCATTCATTGTATTAAATGCATTTCAGGCAATCTAATTTCCTTTTCAAGGAATTATTTGAACAAAATGCTTGCAAACTTTCAAGAAATGCTTGAAATGATCATTTAAAAGACCTTCATTAGAAAGGATTTGTTTCAATCTATGAACTTGGTCTTTTCTTCATTGGATTGAAAGGGGACTCGTCTGATATCCCTCAATTTTATCTCTCTTAAGCAATCCTTAAGTGTTCAGAGATATTCGCAATACATACAATCTAATTGATCTGATAAGCTCTTTTAAAAGGTTGTGATGTTGACTTGGTCAATGGCTATTCAAAGGATAGGCGTTCTAAGGCCAAGAAAAGGATTTCATCATATTTGACTTCGGGTCTACACATTAAGAATCTTGAGGATAAGATAAGATAGTATTGTGTATGAAGTAGCTGGCAAGGATCACCTAAATGGGGGTGGATAGGGATCTCAAACAATGTTTATCAATTTATGCATAAATAAAAGAATACAGTGATTCTGAATAAAATTCAGATTCAGGACTGATTATATAGATAGAGCTCTTGATGTGCAGAATGTAAATAAAGAGATAAGGGATAGAAAAACTGCACACAAGTTTATAGTGGTTCGGCTTATAGCAAGCCTACGTCCACTCTCTTATGCTTACAGCATATCGGCTGAATTTCACTATGTAATCAGAAGGAATTTACAGATTCTGAGTGACAGCACTCTTTGTGTATGATAGAACTATCTATCTCACACAATCATCCTTACACAGTATCCCTCAAGACCTTAATCATTGGCTCAGAACGATAAGAGAAATGATTGGAGTATGCTCAGACTTTGGACTTGTTGAATCTTGATTCTGTACATCTTTTGCTGCTCGTTGATCTCCTTAAATACTTCTCTACATCCACAGTAGCCATTGGACAGCTTACAGAGGATCATCTTCCAATCTTCACCTCGGACAGATTTGTATAATAAGGATTGCGTAGCCGTTGAATGACAGATTCTGAATATTGCTGATTCTGGTCGCCCATACAATCAGAAGCTTGGTTTCCATAAGTAGAGTTTTATTTATTGTAATGCATTCTTGTCGAAATATTTGATTGTCAATCAAAACTTTCCTTCTGTGAAATTCATACCGAATCACTAGCTGTTTTGTTTGGTTCTGAATTCTACGTCTGAAGAAATTCGGCGTCTGTATCTGAAGAACTTCTGTGTCTGCATCTGAAGAATTTCTGCGTCTGCGTCTGAATAATTTCTTCGTCTGTATCTGACTAATTCTGCGTCTGAATCTTAAAACTTATATAGGTCTTCAGTAAGATACTTGACAGCTTATAAGGTTTGAATAACTTCCTTTTGAATTTCCAGAATATACATACCTTGAGTAAATTAGTTCATAATAAGTATCAGACTTTATAATTATACAGAAGGTTTTGTCAACTTCAAAATTAATAGGAGTTTTCCTCAACAGCATACACTTATTTGAGTGATGATTTCTTGTCATAAAGTCATGTTTCTACTCTCAACATCCCAATCTGAAGAGTCTTTGGGGAGAGGTTGTATTATTGATATTGGATAGGCTCAAAAGGCTCATTTATTTGAATTTAGAATTTTCATGAAATTGATGATCTTTTTGGCATCACCACTTTTTCTTTTCTTTTTCACTAGATATCTTTTCTATGAACATGAGAGTCCTCTAAATATCCATCACAATCTTTTTGTTTTGATCATTCTCACTTGCTATAATCTATGATCTCTCATGCATTTGACTTTGCTTTGTCACGACTTTTTGTCATTTTGAGCTTTCTTTTGAACTCTCTTTTCTTTCTCTTTTTTTTTTTGGTATTTGGCCTTGCTTTTACCAGGCACATTGCTTTTTCATATCCCACACTCCTTTGTCTTTGATCTTTTTGAATTCTAAGGACTCTGTGTTCTGCCCTTTTATTTCTTATCTATTAAGTGGATCATATGCTCATGCTTCAATGCGAAGAGATGATTACTAACTTGGGATTCTAAAATGAATATTCAAACATAACTGGGTTTTGCCAAAGGTAATGTGTTTGGGTATAAGAAATGAAGTGCTCTTTTTCCTCTTGGGATGTTTTGAGCTTCCATATGGCTTCATATGAAGTTATCTTAGAAAGATTGATGCAAGAGTATGCAATAAAATCTTTTTTGATCCTATTTTCCATAGCTATCAATTCACAAACCTCCTGATTTGCCCTAATGTAGGGTGGTTCTTAACAGGATTGTTTTAGGGAAATTTTCTCTACTATTTTGGCTCAAATTTGGTTTGCAAAGGATAAGTATGTGTTTGGGATAGTGAAATGATTGCCTTTCATCATTTCAATCTATGTAATCATTGCAAATATCCCCTATTTCCTTTGAATGAGTTTTTCTCACTCACTTCAACACTTTGACTTTAAGTGTATAGGGGACGTGTTTGGATATGACTTTCCTTTTTATTTGAAGGTCTTTCCATTACTTTCTCTTTGAAACTTTTTAAAGCCTTTTGTCAAATTATCCCTTTAGAGAATTTTGATGCTTAGTGCATTTTCAAAGAAAGCGTGTTTCAAAATTTTTTATTGAAACATTTCTGAGGTATTTTCCTTTTCAAAACAATTAGTTTTGTTTTTGCTTAGCCTTAATATCACTCCGCTTGGGGAAGAAAAAGTTTGATTTTTCTGTTAGAAAGGCAACCTCTTTAGCACATGTCCTTACGATTTAGGGATACCTGTTTGATCAATTTATCAAGATCCCTCTTGTTTGCATGCTTTTGCTTTGGTTACACTGGGGATTCTTCTGTTGTTACTCCTTTTCCTTTGTTTCTCTGGGGATGATAAAAAGAAAAGCATGTTAGAGGATATCAATAGAAAATAGAATTGACAATTATACTTCCCTTTACTATTTGATAACTCGATTGGGAATTCTAAAATCATTGACTGATTCGAATTCTTTTTGCTTTCTTCTGCAAAACAAATAAACATATTCATGAAATACATGGCGTGCATGATATGTATGATATGCACATGTTCTAAAGTGACCCAAATCTTTTCTTGAATGTTTGTCTTCATTTCATGGGTAGAAATGTTTTACAGTATCTGCATTTACAGGATAGGCCAATTCTATTCCTACCATATCTACAAGAATCAATGCTCCTCCTAGATGAATCTTCTTGACAATGTATGGATGCTCATAATTCGAAGTGAATTTGCCCCAAGGATTTGAATTGTTGAAGATGACTTTTCTCACCACTAAATCCTCTGTTTTAAAATTCCTCAGTTTTACCTTTCGATTAAAGGATTCAGCCACTCATCTTTAATAGGCTTGCCCATGACATATAGCTCTTAATCTTTTTTCATTAATCATGTTGAGTTGTTCATGCCTTTGTTGAATCCACTCAACTTCTGAAAGCTTTAACTGAGATAGTATCCTTAATGAAGAAATTTCTACTTTAACATGTAGAACTGCTTCCATTCTGTAAACTAAGAAAAATGGGGTTACTTCAATTGATGTTCGAATTGAAGTTCGGTATGCCATCAGAGCATACGGCAACCTTTCATGCTAATCACGATAATTTTCGGCTGTCTTGGCCAGTATCTTCTTGATATTCTTATTTGCTGCTTCAACTACTCCATTCATTTGTGGACAATATAGAGATGAGTTCAGATGTCAAACGTAGAAGTGTTCAAGTAAATAATCTACGATCCTATTGTTTAGATTTGAGCCATTGTCCGTTATTATTGCTTTTGGAACTCCATACCTAGCATTGATGTCCCGCCAGATGAATCTTGAATGTTCTTGGCAGTAACATTTGTATAGGAGTTTGCTTCAATCCATTTAGTGAAATAGTCAATAGCAACCAAGATGAACTGGTGTCCATTTGAGGCCTTAGGGTTGATTAGACCAATCATATCAATGCCCCACATTGAAAATGGTCATGGCTCGGATATTTAATGTAGCTCCTTTGGCGGTGCATTAATTTTATCTCCATAAACCTAACATTGATGGCAACATCTCACATGTTGGACGCAATCTGATTCCATTATCATCTAATAATATCACAATCTTATAATCTTTCGAGTTAAAAGATGTCCATTTATATGCGGTCCACATTCACCCTCATGAATTTCTTTCATGATCTGTTCAGTTTCTGTAACTTAATAGAGTTGAATCAAATGATTTCTTGTAAAGGGTTTGACCACCGAGAAAGAATTTGTTGGCTATCTTCCTTATAAACTTCTTGTCACCTGGTTGACTTTCTTCAGGAAATTCTCCTGATTGAAGATAACTTTTGATGTCATGATACCATGGTTCGTCGTCGAACTCTGCTTGGACCATCATACAATGAGCTGATTGTTTGAGAATATTGATTATCAATGGTTTTATATTCATACTATCTTCAGCCTGTAGTAAGGATGACAAAGTTGCAAGAGCATCCACAAAATGATTCTGAGCTCTTGGAAGATAATCGAATGTTATCTCTTCGAAACTTTCCATCATCTCTTCTAAAATTCTGTGATAAGGAATCAACTTGGCATCTCAAGTTTGCCATTCATTAGTTATTTGTAATATGATGAGCATAGAATCTCCATATATGTACAACTTTTTTACTCTCATTGAAAGGGCTAATTATAAGCTGAGAATGAATGCTTCATATTTAGCGACATTATTGGTGCATGGAAATACCAATTTTACAGATACCGGATAGTGTTGGCTTTCTAGGGAGATCAGTACTACCTCAGTTCTTAATCCATATAAGTTGGTTGCACCATCAAAATACATGGTCCATTTGTCATCGACTAATGTCAATATGTGGTCATCAAGTCGTTCTTTAGAACTAGCAATATTCTGCGAATTTTCTGCCAGCATGTCTACTATCGCTCATCCTTTTGACTGATTTTTGGGATGAACTTCTGATGTTGAATTTAGATAACAAGACTTGTCACTTTGCTAATTTCTCGACCAAGGAGGATTTCTCAAGAAGGTACTTGATTGGGTCATTCTCGGTCATTAGCAAAATTTAGTGGTGAAGGATGTACTGTCTTAATCTGTGTAATACCCAAATTAGTGCAATGCATATCTTCTCAACTACTAGATAGTTCACTTCTGATCTTGTGAATTTCTTGCTCAAGTAATAAATGGCTTGTTCTTTACCATCATTTGGTCTTCTTTATACAAGCATCACTCCTAACGATTCATAGTGAATCATCAAATATAATATTAGTGGGATTCTAGGAATTGGTGGTGCCAACACTGGTAGGCATACTAGATATTCTTTGATCTTGTCAAAGGCTCGTTGACATTCTGTATCCCATTTTACTTTGGCATTTTTCTTCAACAGTTTGAAGAATAGTTTAGCAGTCTCAGAAAGATGATAGATGAAATAGGCAATGTAGTTTAATCGCCCTAACAAGCTTCTCACTTCTTTTACCGTAGAAAGAATCTTTAAGTCATATATTGCCTTGATCTTGAAAGGATCAATTTCGATTCTCCCGTTACTGACCACAAATCCTAGCAGTTTGCTAGATTTTGGCCCAAATACACATTTATTGAGGTTCAGCTGCAACTTGTACTTTCTAAGTCTTTCGAATAATTTGTGAAGCACCTCAACATGATCTTCTTCTTGTTTGAATTTTGCAATCATGTCATCCACATATACCTCGATTTCTTTTTTTTTGGTAAGGTATACCTCGATTTCTTTATGCATCATGTCATGGAACAAAGTTACCATTGCCCTTTGATATGTGGCACCGGTATTTTTTAGATCGAAAGGCATCACCTTATAACAAAATGTGCCCCATGGTATTATGAAGGATATTTTCGCTTTATCCTCTTTCTTCATGAGGATTTGATTATATCTTAAGAAGCCATCCATGAATAAAAATGTTTCAAACCTAGCAGTGCTATCCACTAATACATTAATATATAGAAGCGGGAAATCATCCTTAGGGCTTGCTTTATTTAGGTCACGATAATCAACACACACCCGCACCCGAACATCTTTCTTCATTATGGGCCCGATGTTGGCAACCCATTCTGGATATGGTACTACCTCGATGAAATCGACTTTGAGCAATTTCATTACTTCTTCTTCTATTTTCTTCGCCAGTTCTAGCTTTGTTCGCCTCAATTTTTGCTTTTTTGGTGGAATACTTAGATTAATTGGCATATCATGTTCAACTATGCTTGGATCAAGGCCTGGCATGTCAGCGCATGACCATGCAAATATATCCTGATATTCCTTAAGTAAATCTGTGATTCTTTCTGCTTCTGCTGAGGGAAGACTTTCTCGAATTTTAACCTCTTTGGGATTCTCTTTATCACCCAGATTAACAATAATCGTTTTTTCTAATGTGAGTGGCTTTGATTCTTCATAACGGATCCATTCTCTTCTGATCTATTCCTCATCTTCATTATCCACTTCAATATCGCAAGTGATCTCCTCGGAAGGATTTGGGTCACATATGAACCTATTATGGATATGCAAATGCTCATGCTTGACATGTAACAAACATGATTAGTAATTGCATACAAAGTAAGTAACGCACATGGTCTAATGAAAAACTTTTTGGAAATTCATTTTGAAATTTATTTTGAAAGAATATAAAGACAAAGCTAGTTCTCACATCGTCAAACTTCCTTGCTCTTAAAATCATTTTCGTAATAAGAAGCAATATAGAAATCCAAAGTCTCAAGCCTCATGAATGAGGATAATGTTCATCATAGATTTGATTTTGTTTCTACATGTCCTTAACAAAACATTTGTTTAGTTTTATTGAAAAACACGATTACATCTACATCAAAATGAATGTAAATTGTAACTGAACTAAATTGCAAATGAAATCACAAGAAACTTGAAATTGCAATTAACAAAATGAAATGGAAAGAAAAGTTTGTAGCAAAAGTTTAAGAATCTTCCTACTCCAGTGCGTAGATATTTTCTGTCTCCGTTATGATAACATTGATGGTATTCTCCTTGAATAAGCTTGGTAGAACAGATTCTTCCTTTGCATATAAGTCTTCTTCTTAAAGTAGCTTGGAGGGTCCAGGAAAAGTTTCCTTGATGTGGATATGAAGATAGGAAAGCTCTCTAACTTTGCCCTTCCATATGGATGGATTAGTAAGGCGACCATCTCGGCTTCTACAGCCTCCATGGTTCTTTCAACCTTGGCCTTGGCCTCCATAGTGATCTTTAGGGTTATTTGGAATATATCCTGCTCTATGCTTTGTTCTTGTAGCGAGAGGAGTGATAGATTATTTAATTCCATGAGACTTTGATCCAAGACCATTACCAGGAGTAAATCCATATTGGCATAACATTCTTCCAGACATAATGGATGACTTTGAGAACTCCGGGGACTTTATGATGCAACCGGCAAGAATTTGCACCATTGAGATCATTTAGAAGGAATGATAACTCAGTTCTTCTTTCACTTCGGGTTCGACATATGGTATTAAACTCTCCTTGTAGATGGTGAAATCTGTCTCCTCGTGTATGGTGATCATTTTTCCATTAATGACAAACCTGACCTTCTGATCGAGATTTGAAGGAATGGCGCCAGCCATATGAATCCAAGGTCTTCCGAGTAATAAATTGAAAATTCTTAGAATATCCACTACTTGGAAGTCAATCAGGAAAGGCATAGGGCCTATATTTACCTCGAGCTCAATATTGCCAATAATGTCCTTCATTCCATCAAACGAGCGCACGGTTACCTTAGAAGGTTTGATGAGCTCATCACTAATCCCCAAGCGATGCAGTGTGCTTAGTGGACACAAATTAAGTGCGAAACTATTATTGATAAGCACCCCGTGACACCTTCTTGCCTCGGCATTTGAAGGTAATATACAGGGCTTTATTGTGGGAATGCTCATCAATTAGGAAATCTTCATTAGAGAATACAATTTGATCCTTTAGAAGAATAACGCCAACAAAGTCTTCCAATTGTACCTCATTAATAGTCTCCGGGAGGTACGCCTTATTGAAAAGCTTCATAAGTACCATTTTGTGGCTTTCTGAAGTCTTGAAGAGATCCAACAAAGAAATTTGTGCCGGCATCTTTCTTAACTGTTTAATTACCTCAAATTCACTTGTCTTCATAATCGAGAGTAATTGCTTAACATCTTCTTCCGTTACTCATTTTCTTTTCGTGTTCTCTTTCCTTCGGGACATTGCATCTGCCTGATCGGGTTATGGCATCGACTTCTTTAGGAGAGTAATCCCAAGGTACACACTTAGTGTCAAACTTTTCTTTTGGAGGGAGAGCAATGATCACAGGTTGCATTTCTTCTTCTTCATTCCTTAGTTGATCAACAGGAAGTTGAATAGTGATTGGTGTGGTGGGACCTTCCTCCGCCTTATATTTATCCACCTCATCAAGCTTGATTATAAATGGTGTAATCATGGATACCATGCTTTTGTTGGCTTCGTCAGCATTCATTCCACCCTAACCATCAGGTATGATTGTTTCGTTTTTAAATGCCCATGAAAGAGGTGTATATTTGACACGGTAATTATATTTACCACTGTCTTGACCCAAATAATCAACAACTTTACCTTGTTTTCATGCTTTTCAAACAAATCATCTATCACCACAGTGAGTCTTTTTCTTATTTTTCTCTTCGTGATCTTCATTCTCCTCAAAATTCAATTGGCTGATCGGGACCTCATCCATGCCACCCCATCCGTCTGGTACAATGACTTCATTTTTAAATGTCCACGATGGTGGTGTATATTTGACAAGGTAATTATATTTATCATTATCTTGACTGAGTAGGTCTACAGTTTTGCCTTCCCTAGCCACTTTCTGGGTGAAACGCCTTTCACCCTGACGAACTTTTTCTTTCTCTTTTTCATCTGGATCTATTTTATCTTGAAGCATTTCTTTCTTAGGTAGAGCCTTCTCCTCAAGACTGGTTTCATCGTCCATACCACCGCAGCCATCAGGTACAATTACTTCATTTTTGAACGCCCATGGCGGTGGGGTATATTTCATTTGGAAGTTATATTTTTCAGAGTCTTCTCCCAAGTTGTCTATAATCTCGCCTTTTAGGAGTACTTCTTGACGAAATCGAGCATCTCCTAATCGAGAAGCTTTAATCATGACATTATATTCATCTTCATCATTGGACTCGATTACTGTTTCCTTAACCTTGATCATGTTTATCGTATTATGCTTAGGAAAAGGATTCTGATGTACGTTTGGCTTGGGCTCTTGGAAGTTCAATATCTTCTTGTCAATGAGCTATTGAACCATATACTTTAGAATGGGACAATTATCTACATCATGTCTCCTTTCTCCTATGTGATAGGTGCAAGTCTTTGACTCATCGTACCAAGAAAATCTCGCAGGATTGTCTCTCAGTACTTCCTTGGCCACCAAATGCCTTTCCAGAAGCATTGATAATAGTTTTAACAGGGGTCGGGACAACGGTGTATATTGCCTCACGAGCCTTTTATTTGGCTCGAATTGTCTTGAATTTTTCGAAGCAACATTTGATTGCTTTAGAAATGATACTTGATGAGTACTTGGGCTCAATACCATAGCCACTTCACGGATGGGTTCTTTGTCTTTTTTCCCGGGGTAAAGCCTTCGTGTTGCTATTTCTTGAGCCTTCTTTTCTTTCAAACCCCATTCAATTCTCTCACCTACTTTGACCAACATGGTAAATGTTTGACAACCTAATATATGAAGCTTGTCGTAATACTCTGTTGGCAATGATTTTAGAAAGAGCTCAATGAGCTCATCTTCACTTATGACAGCTTTACTTGTGAGGCAATAGCTTTCCATCTCTAAGCATAGGCTCTAAACCCTTCATTCCTTCGTTTCTTAGTTCTGCCGAGATCCTCTCTAGTTGGGAGTACTTCAACATTAAATTTGTACTGGCAAAGGAATTCTCCCATCAAATGTTCCCATTCGATGAAGTTTTCTATGTCAAGGGCTATATACCATGCAAGGGTCGCCCCTCTCAAACTATCTTAAAATGTATCGATAAGAAATGGCGTGTTGTCTAAATATCTTGCCATCTTACGGAGATAATACTTCAAATGGCTTTTGGAACAGCCAGTGCCATTATACTTGCTCACGAACTCCAGTTCCTTATAGTTTTTTGGAATAACCACCTTTACATATGGCGAGAACCTGTCGAACCTTTGAAGCTCATAACCTTGACTTGTTAAGCATTCTTCAATTTTAGCCAATCTCTTGGCCTCTTCTTCATCATTTATTTTGGATGCTTTCTTGGTCTGATCATCCTCTTCCAAATTTACTACCTCAGGCATAGTCTTTGGAGGATTTTCTTGAACCGATTCTTTGTTTCTGATTGGGTCTTCAATTCGTTTTTCGGTAACGTTTGAAACTCCCACATTTGGAGTACTAGGATAAGATCCTCGAGTGGCGAAAATAAGGCCTTCATTTCCCCCATCATTGCAACCATTTGGGTCATTTGATTCTCGACTTCAACTAGTCGAGCACGGGTCTTTTCTTCCGCCATTCTAACTTGTAAGCGAGTCCAAAGTCTTTTACTTTCCGTTGCTAAACAACCTGCTTCATAAAAAGACCCAATGTTAGCATAGCAAAATGATCACGAAACCCTACATCCTTTTAACTTTCATGAGATTGTCAAGGATAATAAATTTTATACAAGTTTTAGCCTTGTATAAAATTCTTCACCAATGTCTTTCTCAAAGAATCATGCAATTTAAAGAATTGTAATCCATGGTGATTCCTTTATAGTTTGAAATCATGTTTTGAAATTATCTATACATGTTTAGAAAATGATCAATCCATCATTGCATATAAAATTTAAAATTGTTTGACATCGTGATTTTAAACCCAAATAGGAATCTAAGTCATCCAATCCTAGGCTTCTTCTAGCTAAGATAACTTTCACCTTTTGATATTCTTCCCATTCCTTGGCTCGAAACTCCCATTCTTCCACATCGATCAAGACCTCTTCAGAGACGTGGGGTTCCACTCCAGGTATGCTTGGAATAATGTAATCCGGAATGTACTCCTCCATAGGATTCGGTTTTATGCTCAATGGGACATATGGCTCGACATCAATTGGATATTTATTTTCTATCCATTTGATGTATTCTTTAGAGGCCATGCAAATCTTCATGTCTTCTTCCAAGCTTTTTGACCACTCGATTATTTGCTCAAGTAGGTTATCCAAAGATAAGATGATTTTGTGAATTTTGGCTCGAAGGCTATTCTTCTCCTCTTCGGGTGTAATCCCACTTGGGATGTCAAAGGCGAACTCTTCGGGATTCCATATCGGTGGTACTTGCTGAAGTATCCCGAATTGTCTAATAACCCTTAGAGGGCAATAAGCTACTTCTCCACTCAAACCAAGCAATGGTACCGCATTTCTCTCTTGGCTCGTGATCTTCGCTTTGCTAATCTTTGGCCAATTGATCCGTCATTGGATTTGATTAGGAGTTAAGGCTTTAATGAAATTGGCCCAATCTAAGAAAGATTATTTAAATAGTTTGTTTTGGATACAAATGTATCGCTCAATTGGATTTATTGCCAAACAAATTTCGCGAATGTTCATGAAACGACACCAAGGTCGAATGTGTAAGATGAACCATAATGACAAACAACCAGTAGAAGCTTGAAAGATACCCTTTTCATGATTCTGGTATGTATTTAAGGAAATAACGGTTTGGGCAAGAAGCATATTAGAGAAGTCCCATTTAAGACATGCTTGTCTTGCGATCACAGCCACTAAAGGGTTTAATCCCGTTCTAGACACTGGAAATAGAATAAAGTCGAAAAAAGCTAGAATGAATACCCGAATTGAAGTGTTTCCCATTTCCCTAAGAAGTTTTGAAAAATTGTCCACTAAGAAGGATAATGGAAATCTACCCGCGTTTGATTTGACTAACTTTTCAATTTTTGAAGTTTTGAGATTGAGGAATTCGGCTAAAAGGCTCACAGGATTAAGTCCAATGGGTGGCTTTACGATCCTAGGTTTAGAATTAATTCCAATGGCGGCTTGATATTCTTCTAGTGTGGGTACCAATTCATGTTCTCCAAGATGGAATGTGGCGGTGGAAGTCTCCCAAAAATGTGCCAATGCTTGGACTAAACTGACTTGATGTTCCACATGCATAAGTTCGAGGAGGTATCCAAGCCTTTCTTGGATATAAGTTTAATTATCTTTGGACATGCCTTTCCACCAAGCATCAAGTTTCTTTCGAAGAATGGGAATTACTTGGATGTCTAGTTTCTCCATTGAGTCTAATTATGCAAAAAGATTTGTCATTAGTCACCATGGATTGCAAATCAATTTTAATGCCTCCATTTCAATCATAGGTTCTTTTGAGGTGAAAAGGAGGTAAAGTACATTTGCATTCCTCGAAAGTAATGCAAATGTCATTTTGAGTTTGTTTAAACCTTAAAAGAGCATATAGTTGAGATTATGGACAAATTCAATGTGTGATGTAAATGCCCATTTTGTCATACTCCATTTACACCATAAAGTCATAAACTATGGTTTGCAACTTCAAACACATTGAAATAAGCATTTGAATTATATGAGAAATCCGCCATGGACCTATACATTTCTTCCAAAAAATGAAAGAATGGTCAAATAGAGCATGACACCCTAATCATGCATTCTAAAATGAAGGGCATTTAGACTAAGCATTGGATGTCATTTAGGCATTTTTAAGAATGTGGCAACTATCATGCATAATTGTAAAAGAATGGAATGGAATGATATTTGCTTACTATGATATTTTGGTTTGGTTTTAGGTATACCAACCACAAAGATAAGCGAATGCAACCAGTGAAGTTTTGACGCCTAAAAAGGGTAGGATATGCTAAAGGCTCAAGGTTATCATCTTAATGAATAAGGAATTCCATTTCGATAAGTAATTGGACTGAAGTAATGGAATATTATTCCACCTCGGTGATCGGTATTGTATTTAAACGATCCCATGAGCAATCGGCTCATAGTGTCGCCTAAACACATGCCTTCTAAGGATAATCTTAAATGTAGCCGAGGTTGGGCCACGGGTGATGTGTGCTAATAGTGTAGTGCTAAAACAATTTAAAGACATGCATTGCAATTAATGACCAAACAACACTTCTAAAATTCATTCAAAACACATTTAATCCCAACACCAACCTACAAAACAAGGGTTAACAAAGACAACACTCCTTATAACACCCACTTGCAAAACCATTTAACACCATCATTAGCGAAACGTATTTGGGATCCTTACAAGCACAAAACACAAGTATATCGTTCTATCTAGGCCTAAGTCCAGTTAGAAAATGTTCATTTTCCCCAGTGGAGTCGCCAAGCCTATCGCGCCGTGCTTTTTTGGGCTTTTTTAGGATTTGCGCTAAGGAGGTATTTCCGTATAAGGGTCTCTCCCAGACCATACCTCACGTGACAGTGGAAGGTGATTTCTAAATTTGTGATCTTGGAGTCGCCACTAATCATTATTGGTAGGTAGACTAGAAACCTAATCGAGGTACGAGAGAAATACCCCGATCCTGCGAACCAAAGATTCTGAATACGGGGACTTGGTTACGTTATTGATCCCGAATTGAGATCCCTAACGCCCTTTTGATACCTAAGAACAATATGATGTCTAACGTGTTATGCAAATTTCCGAGACTTACTTACTAATCCTATCCGTTCAAATCGTAGGAAAGACCAAACAAGTATTAAATGCACAATCAAAATCAATCAAATCAATCAATCCTAAGTGGTCTCTAAAACAAAATCAATCAAAACACCTTAAACTCTAATGAAGCTTTAATAGCTTGTTCATTTTATGGTTTACACAATTTTTAGGGTTTTAGGATTTTTTAGGGGTTATAACCCCTGAATTTGGAATTTTCTAAAAATGCCACTTGGGCACTTCAAAAAATTTAAATTTCGCTTTTTTGCGGTTGTCTACGATGATTTTGGACCATTCTGTAGATTTTCAAAATTTTTTATTTTTGTTTTGGAAAAAAATTTTAAACCGAGAATTGATTTTTTATGGTTTTCTGAAAATTTTTATGAATTTTCCAATTTTCAATTTTTTATTCATTTTCCAATTTTTACATTTTTTATTTATATTTTCTAGATTTTATGAATTTTTATGAAATTTCTGAATTTTTTTGTGTTTTTATGAATTTTCTGATTTTTTTATTTGTTTTCTGGTATTTTTTTCAAATTTTCGATTTTTTATTTTTTATTTTTTAAAATTTTCCCGTCGGGGAATGAGTCGGACCAGCCTAGTTTGACCCGGTTCAGCTTGGTCAAATTGGGCGTCACCAGCATTGGCGCCGATCATCCCTTCCGACGAGCATGGTGCCCAGGACGGCACCATTTTGGCTCCCTTTCTTTGGGGCATTTTTACAAATAGTTGGTGGGCATGATTTTCAGTTCAGTGCTCTCAAGGCCGTGACTTCGGGCCCATCGTCGACGACCTTCCGGTGACTTTTTGACCGTTCCAATTGCATCAAAATGAAGTCCATGTGTTCGAGTATCAATCTAGTCCAATCAAATCGCCACTGGACGTTCATTGGCCGACGAAAAACCAATTGGAAAATCCTAACATAACACTGACCTAAACAAGATTTTCCAGAACACTAATCCTAACACTAGCGGCCTAACCGTCTAAATCGGTTCTAACGACTATCAAAACATCAAGCAAGGTCAGGGAAACTAACTTGAATGGCCTTACGGCCATGGTAATGCTCCGGCGAGGCTTTGGGTTTTCCGGCGAGGGGGTTTAATGCACGGCTAACTCGATTCATATATTTCAATGTCCAAAAACACAATCAAACAACAAAAAAATGATTAGAAACTAGTAATAAACATCAAAATGCCAAGATTCGTCAATGAAATTACTCAAACATGCACATTGAGGTCAAACCAAATTTTGGAAAATTTTTGAAAAAAACTGATCGTGAACCGATTTTACCTATTTCATTCAATGATCAAACAAAATTTTCGAACTAATCAGCGCCCCAAGGGTTGTTCTCTAACACTCGGCCTTCAACCTAGTGGTCTTGGTTTCGCCAGAACAGGTCTTGGTCGGCTGGACGGAGCTCGTTTTCAAGCCTTCTCGATCAGCCTTCTTCTGTTTCACCCGAGGAGGAGATCCTCCCTAAACGATCAATTTGTTGGCGCCGTTCAATCGACCGGCACCAATCACTTGACCTAAGGGATCTCTACTCTCTCTCTAGATTTCAACTTTTTTCTCTCTGTTTCTCTCTCCTCCCTCTCTTTTGGAATTTTGTTGAACAGGTTCTCCTCTCCTCGAGTCAGTTTTCTCCATTTTTTTATTGATCAATTCCCGCCCAAATTCGGTTAGAATCGATTACCAATTGATTGGAATCGATTAATTGGTGCTAACCAGAGATTTTCCAGCTGGCCCAATCGATTTTCACGTGCCAAAATAGCTTAAAATGATCGGTAAAGTCGCAAGTTTGATTCGGTTTTTCTAGGTTTAGTGTGCTATGACTAAGTCGGGCGAAGAAGGTGAGTAATCTGGGTTGAGTCCGGTTAACCAGATACCCGACAAACCCGGATTAACCTAAATTCTCAAATTCGACCCAATTTTGACCAATTGTCCAAATTTTAACCCCAAAATTGAATTTCCCATCATATTCCGAATCCAAATATACAATTTGCCCCAATTTTTATTATAATTGTGTCCAAGATTCTCATTTTTATATTTGGGTTTAAAGATGGCCACGGTTCGGAACCGGCGGTTCCGATTCGTGGCCAAGAATGAACCGGAACATTTTTTTTTTCTTCGGTTCTCTTCTCACTTCTTAGGGCCGGCCCGGCGGAGCCGCGGGCGGAGGTCGCCGGCCTTGGGCGAAGGTCGCCGGCCTTAGGCGAGCCTCGTCGGCGTCGGGCGAGGCTCGCCCTCGCCTGGGTGAGCGAGGCTGCGAGGGCGAGCCTCGCCCGATGCCGGCGAGCCTCGCCCGATGCCGGCGAGGCTCGCCCTCGCCAGATCCAGGCGATGGCGAGGCTCGCCAGCGTCGGGTGAGGCTCGCCCTCGCTCGCCCAGGCGAGGGCGAGGCTCGCCGGCGTTGGGCGAGGCTCTCCTTCGCTGGCCCTCGCCAGATCCAGGCGAGGGCCAGCCTCGCCAGCATCGGGCGAGGCTCGCCCTTGCCCGACGCCGGCGAGGGCGGCCTCGTCTGAGGCCGGCGGAGGAAGACAAAAAACAAAAAGAAAAAAAAATAGAAAAGAAAAACAGAAAATAAAATAAAAAAATGAAAAAATTATTGTTTCGGTGACGAAACATTATTCAATATAAATTGTAATTAAATTTGAGGACAAAAAGACAAGACAGGGCTTGAACTTAATAAATTATCATTAAGCACATTACAATTTGTTACAACGATTTACAAAAAAAAAGGAGCACAATATATATGCTCTAAAATGATCCCAAAACCTAAACATTCCGTGCACAGGGGATCAAAGGTCACATGTCGTCGGATTATACTTGGGTTTCCCTAAGCTCATGTGGGCGTACCCGATATGAGAAACAAGAGTTCCCGAAATATTTGCCAACTCCAATAGTTCTTTTACCCTCAATTGTCACTACCCGTTCCAGTACCGGTAGCGGTAGTATCTCCATCGTTAAAGAATTCAGATTCAGTATTGCGATTTATCTCTTGTTGCCGATATTGAGCCTTCATCCAATCAGCAACACAAGCTTGCATCTCCACTGATTCTGGATCTAATCTTGAACGATGTTCATCCAAAATATTACCTCCGGTACTAAATGCTTGTTCGACCGCAACTGTGGAATAAAGGGTTGAAAAAATCTATTTTGAAATAAGAGAAAGGATTGGGTATCGGCTTGCGTGCCTCTTCCACCAATCCAAAATTAAAAAATCTGTACCACCTTCGGATTCAGTAAACTCAAATGAAACGCTTAGATAACTCTCTAATTCAGAAATATTTCCTATTACTCCCTTTTGTTTTTTTTGTCTATGTAATAAAAGTTGGTACTCTCTACTAATTTTACCTGTACTGTCACTTTGTATCTCCATAGATTGAGAAGATCCAATATCACCTAAATTATATTTAGTATAAAATTCATTATATAATTCTATTACTACGTTTTTAACATTACGTACTATAGTTGTAACATTTATCTCATCACAATGTAAACATTGATAATACACACGCAAAAACTCATTTAAGCCATCCAATTTGCAACGCGGATCAAAAACACAAGCAACTAAATAAATAATGGGAATTTCCCTATAATAATGTAGCCACTTCATTTTCATTGCAAGTATAGTATGTTGTAATTCAACATCATTTTCACATTCATCAAAAATTCCGACAATATTAGTACACTTTACTAAAAATAAATGTGTAGTAGGATAATAAATACCGGACAAAGTATAAGTTGCATCATTAAAAACCTTTAAAACATCTAAAATTTTTTGGCAAATATCCACTCTTGTGGATATAAATTAATCTGAGGTACATTATTAGAAATGAATGCACATAATAAATCTTTATATGCTAAAGATTCAGCAAGCAAGTGGAAAGTAGAATTCCAACGAGTTGGAACATCTTTTGAAAATCTTTTTGGCTTTTTGCCATTTTCTCTACAAAATCTACCACATTCTTTCATTTTTTGGGGATGTTTCCATAAAAATTGAATCGCCGTTTTTATTGATTGAAGAAAAATATCAAGAGTTTTCAAACCATCTTGTACATAAATTTAAAATATGACAAGCACATCTAACGTGAAAAAAATTTTCCGCCAAAAGCGGGTTTGCAAATATTTTCTAACTCGGCAATTGAAGCGGTATTTGCTGCAGCATTATCAAAACCAATTGAAAAAATTTTGTTAAGCAAATAATATTCTTCTAAAATTTGCCTAATTATTCTATAAATATTATTTGCCGTATGATTATCACCGAAAACTCTAAATGCAATAACTCTTTTTTGAATACTCTACTCGTCATCTATCCAATGACATGTTATGCCCATATAAGAATGATTTTGCCAAGGATCACTCCAAATATCACCACCTATATGCACGCATCCATTAAATTGCATAAAAAAATTTTGTAAATCTTTTTTTCCTTTTCTGTAAAGATCTTTAATTACTCGTTTAGTTGAATTTCTAGGGACACGTTTTGCTTGTGGAGCACATGCTTTTTGTACAAATTCATTAAAACCAAATCTTTCTCCAAAATTAAATGCTAAATGCTCAACGCAAATAAATTTGCCTAATTCTTCCTTATAAGTTTTGTCATTAAAACGAAATAAAGGGGAAATGTTAGGATTGACGTACCCGGAAATTTGTTGTTGCCCGATATCGATTCCCGTTTCGGTTGGATGTTTGCTCCTAAGATGTCGTTTAAATGTTCCATATCCTTGTCCACCTGTATATTTATATATTTTCTCACAATATTTACAAATTATATCATACCTTTTTTCACCAATATCAAACATTTCTATTTTTGTGAAGTGATTCCAAATGTCATATGTAAATTCTCATTCCGCTTCCTTTGTTGTAGATATTTCGGCAGGAGGATGCAAACTTTCTTGAGTCGGGACGCGCTCCATATCGGGAAAAATGTTGATTTCATCATCTTGAAAATCTGCATATTCACGAGGATCAAAAGAATGATGGGATTCCGTCGCGATATTCTTACCTTTGCTAAATGGCACTCGACTTCTACTTGCCATTTTTCAAGTGGATTGAGAGAATTGAGCGGACTAATTGGGAGAATTAAGAAAGAATTGTGTGAATTAAGAAAATTGAGAGAATTTAAGAGAATTTCGAGTATTCAGAAAATTTGAGACTTGAGAGAAGAGAATTTGAGAGAATTATGTGAGTATTGAGAAAATTTGGGAGAATTTATAGGAAAAAATTGAGAAGAAAATTAGAAAAAAAAAAGGAGATAACCGTTGCAATTGCAACGGTTATCTCCTTTTCTTTTTTACTTTTTTGCCCGTTAGGGCTTTTCCCCGTTTGGGAACGGGCCCGTAAACGGGGCCCGCTGCGGCCCAGGGGCAATTTTTTTTTTCCCATTACTAATGTCGGCAACGGGCGGCCAACAGCCGCCATCGCCGGCATCAGGCGAGGGCCAGCCTTGCTTGGGTTGGACGAGGCCGGCCTCGCCCGACGCCGGCGAGGCTCGACCTCGCCTGCAACTGGTGAGGCCGGCCTCGCCCGACACCGGCGAGGTCGAGCCCTCGCTAGCCGGATGCGCAGGCTGTTTTTTTTTTTTTGGAACCGGGCCCAGAACCGTCGGTTCCGGGCCGGTTCTGAACCGCGGGCCTGATCAACGGGCCGAGTCCGGGTTTGACCGGGCCAAAACTGGGCCGTGGCCATGTCTATTTGGGTTAATAGGGTTTTGTTTAATTTGATGTCCTAATGACCTGATTAGGCAAAATTGATGCCAAAATTGAATTACCCACATCTAATTAACCCTAGAAATGATAGTCTCACATTTCAACAATTTCATATTGGGCACGATTCCCAATTTGGGTTCAAAATTCATAATTTTCAATCAAATTTTGAAAATTTTTTATTTTTATGTCAAATAGTGCAATTGGACCGACCATTATGCAATTCAAGGTTCTAGAATCATTTGTTGTGAAGACACTATGATTTAAAAATGACTAGAAAAAATTTAATTGCATTTTTTGTTCAATTCGAGTTTAATTTTGCCTAATTTCAGGGAAACATATACCCGATTAAGATTTTTCAAAATTGACAATGTATTCATGAAATTGGATTTAAGATAATGAATATTTTTATGGAATTTTCTGATTCCATTTTCTATTTTTCTTGATTTTCTCGCTTATTTTGACTAAAAAAATAAGTAAAAATGCAGGAAAATGCTAAATAATTATTTTTTTAGTTTAGAAATAGGTTTCTAGGCTTGGCCAAGATTCCTAGACCTAATTTTAAAATTTTTGAAAATATGAAAAAGAAAAATGAGCTAAATATTAAGTATCAACACTCGCTAGGGCTGTTCTGAGCTCTAATCGACTCCCCACTCGGTTAGATCTATTAGGGATAGACAGCCGGAGATTCTTCAACTGTCAATTCCCTTTGAAACGTGCTAAAAGTAGGGGAAATAAGTCGGCAAAGGGGTGGACGAGTAGATTTTTCTCCCTTTTTCCCAGTCTGAAATGGGGTCAGGTAAGGGAGATGAAGACCTGGGTTGGGTCGGGTCAGATCCGACCAACTCTTCTAACCCGAATTGATTAAATTTGCAAATTGAAACCCCATTTGATCCATTTTTGTGATTTTAACCCCAAATATAGGCTCCTTGACACATTTTACCCTAGAATATGTGTTCAATTTGAATTGTCATTTCAATTAGGCCAAAAATCCCTAATTTCAAATTCGGTTTAGTTGGATTTTTGTTCAATTAAGTGTCCAAATGACCTAATTAGTAAACATTGAGGTCAAAATTGAATTACCCATGTTCAATTAACCCTAGGGAAGGTATGATCTTTGATTTAAAATTTAAAATTGAATGAAATCCCCAATTTGGGTCTTAAAATCCTTAATTTCTCAATTAATTTTGGGGCTTTTTTATATTTTCATCAAATTGTGAAATTAGACTGACCATTGTGCAATTCAAGGTCTCAGAATCAACTGTTGTGAAGACACTATAACCCAAAAACGACTAGAAATAGCTTAATTGGATTTTTGGTTCAATTAAAATATGAAATTGCCAAAATTTGGGGAAAACATATTCCTAACAGAAATTTTGTAAAATTGACATGGCAGGGATAAAATTGGAATTAAAATAAGACTAATGACTATTTTTGTGGAATTTTTTAATTCCATTTGGTATTTTCTTGATTTTCTTCCTAATTTTATTAAAATAAATTACGAAAAAATTAAAGAAACATCTAGAAAAATTATTTTTTATTTAGAAATAGATTCCTAAGCATGACCAAGGTTCCTAATCCTAATTTTTTTATTTTTATATAAATTTGAAAAATAGATAAAATATCATATGTTAAAAGCTAGTACGTTGATATGCTTTTTCCGGGGGCGGATATAGTTCATACTAAATGTATATCCACTATATGGATTGATGTGGGGCTCCTAGGAGTGGGTTCCTCATCGGTTTATAGCATGATATGTGAACCTCAATGGCAACTTGGTTGGGCCACTTTGAGATTTTGGTTGATACGACAATGGCGACGTTTGAAACTTGTCGTCGGGGAAGATAGATGATCTAGGGTGTAAAGTCTACCTATGTATAGGCAGTCTTTTGGAGTATAATATTATATGGAGATAAGCAACCACGACTTATCCAGACTTTTTGTGTTTTTGTGAACAATGAAGTGGTTGTAAATCTAATAAGTAATATAAAAAAAAGAAGCAAAAGTACTTTGACTATACTCGTGCGAATTTCATTGTTAATAAATGTTCAAAATATGCTTCCACTTGTCTAAAGATTAATAATCGTAAGAAACATGTGTCGTTCGTGACGTTCTGAGGCATCACACACCACATCCGCCCCCTCCTCCCACATAACAAAGGACACAAAGCTATCCGTTTTAGGGACTCTGGGAAGTTTGTGCAAACCTCTAACCTATCACAACGACCCCCCGAACTTTTCGTTGTTTGCCATTTCTTGCCCTACGCCACTCTGCCAATGCAACCCCACCTCTATCTAAGCGCTATGGTGTTGCCGATGACCCTACACCTCCCCTCTAAGAGGGGACGACTCCTAGCAGTCTCTCTCATGCCCCTAACTGCCCCAACCCCCATGTCTCTCTTCCATCACAACCTTGTCGCAAGAACTCGTCCACTGGAGATTAATGACGCCCTAACCCCCATGTCGCTCTTGCATCACATCCTTGACCTAATAAATCCAATTGTGGCTGCCAACAACCCTAGTCGACCTTGAATCAACCCAAATTCGAGTCGAGTTGAGCCCTAGATCTCAAAATCTAAGGCTCAAGTTCGCCAGCTGAGCTCAAGCTTGACGACAGCGAGGATGAGATGCGGCAGGGCTAGTGGAGATCAGAGGCGAGGGGCCATTGGCTGAGAGCAGAGGCTTTAGCTGTTGAGATCTGTGGCGAGGGGTTGGGAAAAACAGGCAGTTGAGGGCAGAAATGAGGATGGTGCTATGGTGGGGGAAGGGCGCGAGGTGGTGATGGATGGAGGATTGGGATGGTAGTAAGGTGGTGGTGGGAGGCAAGTCACGAGGTTAAGTTGACCACAAGTCTTAGACTCTTTTGTTTTGCGAAAAATGTGACATTTTTTTAAAATGTTTTCCAAAAGATTAATATCACAAAAAAAACCCCACGCTGGTACATTTGTGACAAATTTACCCAAATCTCAAATTGATACACTTGTGATAAATTTATCCTTCATCAGCTTTCATTAAATTTTACCGTGAAATTGCTGAGTTAGATGACACGTGACAATTGACACATGTACCGATTTAGGATTTTACTTTTTTTTTTGTCACAGATTTACCAATTTATGATTTTTCATAGTATTAATCCAATTTAGTGAAGAATAAATTTGTCACAAGTGTATCATTTTCGGATTTTTTGTGGTTAAAAAATTACTTTGGATAAATCATAAATATATCAGTTTGGGTTTTTGGTAGTCAAAAACTTAGTTTGGAGTAAATTTGTCACAAGTTTTATATTTACAGAAAAATGATAATATTTTTCGGTGTTTGGCTAAAACCTAAAAATGAATTGGAAAATATTTTCTGCCTCTTGATATGAAAAATCTTATTTGATTTTTCTAGCGAAAATTAAAAAATTTGAATTTTTAATTTTTTTCTTCTTCGTTTTCTTTTTATCCTTTTTCTTTTTCTTTCTTCCTCGATTGGCCACGAGTGAGGGATGAGCTCACCCAAAGCCTGCGAGGTCAAGCTTACCACAACTTGCAAGGCCTCAAGCTTGCTAGATCTAACGATCTCACTTGCCGCAACTCATCGGACCTCTAGCGAGGCTTGGCTTGGCTTGTTGGCATTTGGTAAGCTCAAGCCTCGTTGGCCTTAAGCGAGCTCCTCCCTTGCCTGTGGCAGGTCGCTGGCTATCACCATGGCCGACCATCAGCTGAGGAAGAAGGAAAAAGAAAAAATAAATAATAAAAATAAATAAAAATTCAAATTTATTTCAAAAAATTTATTTTTACAAGAATGAATGTTTCATTAACTAAGGACCCGAGCCTAAGGACCCGCACACAGCTTTTGTGAACCCATCCCTGAGTGCCGGAGACCAAAGCTCGAGCATTGTGAATCCAAGATTTATGGACCAGGCTTAGGCGTTGGGGACTGGGCACTGGGCACGAGCACTAAGGCTTCGAGCCTAGCCTTGATGGACCTAGGTGTGGGCGCTTGGGCACTGAGGTCCTAGGCTCGACCTCGATGGACTTGGGCCCGGGCGCTGGAGACCTGATCCAGAATGCCGGGGACCCAAGAGCCAACATTGGGATTTCCATGCCCAAACGTAGAGTTTTAGGTCAAAGCGCCTTTACCTATTCATTTTTTTATAATATTTTCCTAATTTTTAAAGAGGAAATTATTTTCTTGAATTTAAGCATATGTTTTCCATTGATTAAAAAAACATTTTCCGTTGATCCATTTTCTTAAGAGAACCAAATGCCGGAAATTTTTTCCATGAAACAAACAAAGCTTTGAGTTGACGTCTATTTGTAATAAGAAAGAGAAAAAAAGATAGGAAAAGAATTAGTAAAAACATATATAATTAAGATGTAAAAAAACAAAATGACTTAGAATTGACACCTCACACGTTTAACTCTTCGCTTGACCGATCATAAAGTAAACGAGGTTAGAAATTTGGACTCAAGCTTGTGATTTTTTTTTTCAGACAAAAGTCAAAATTAAGATTCCATTTAAACTTGATGGTTCTTCAGAGAATTAAGCCTAGAAACGAATGTCATTACCTGCTAGACTGAATAGCTTGTTTCTCTGCTTTGGAAAGAAAATATAATAACGAACAATCTGTGGCTGTTCGCTCAAGATATCGTTGTTATTGGATTGTTGACTGGAGATGAATTTAATTCTATGTTATGCGAAACAGCAATACTTGACAATGACCATAGTCCTTGTATATTTGTATTTGATTGACAGATGATTACACCAAGAAAGAGTTAAGAATTCGCTACGTGAGTTTTTACAAGCTGGAGTAGAAACCAAGAACTAAAGTACAAGAGCAAAATCGACTGAAAAAGGCTCCAAAATAAATTGCGAGGAAACAATTGGTAGATAAATCACATCGACCGTTGAAAATAGATTTCATTCTTCGAGTGATTGTGCGTCGCTTTAATTTTTTAGTGCCCTTTCTATGGATGTCATCCTTGATAGTTGAGTAAGTTCCTACCTCTTAAATTACAATCAATCGTTCACAACCAGTCCACTTTCCCTTGGTTTTCCCTCATAAACTTGATAGATGAGCGTGTATAATTCCAGGGATAGCATGAACGCTTTGCACGGGCTCTCTTGAGCCCTACTAACCACTCCACAACTTGATCACTCGTATATTATTAATGGAACAAAACTAGCGTCACCGTTAATCTATTCTAGACTGATAAGGGCTAAGTATGCCTTACTTCTGCAAACCCTAGAGTAGAAAAGAAAAGCTAGTCGAGAGATGCTCTCGCATAGTTTATTGCTGCTAACGAACCTACCATATTTTTTTTGGACTTGTACAATTCCTTAAACTTTCACGTTGAAAATGAATTAAACTCATTATTTTCCCTCACATTACATTTAAACAAGTTTATTTGAATAGATGGGAAGGGATCACGCTTATCACTAGGGAGAAGAGACACGAATATAGAGGAATTAAAATGAGTTGAATGTTGGATTTTGTTGGCATGAATAGGAGGGATGTGATAAAGAAAATTAGTAATTTTTTTTAAGTCTGGGTTGGGCCACCCATCATGTGGCTTAAATCTGGCCCAATATCTCAGATCGTTCAAGGGGAGGGTTTGAAAAATAACTTCTGCTCCACTTTTGGAAAGAAGAAAAAGCTCTCCCTGCATGTAACCAGCGAGCAAGCCCTAGTAATAAAGGAACGAGTTTCTTCGTTGAAGTAGCTAGAGATGATCACTTGGCGAGACCAAGCAGGATCCGAACGTCTTTGGCAAAAGACTAAAGTTTGGGAATATATTGGACTTTTATCAAAAGTTCAGGGACCGTTTTGAACATTAGACTAAAGTTCGAGGACCAAATTGAATAAATTAAAAATTTATGAATCACATTACATGTTGGGCCAAAATTCAAGAATCATTTGTGTCCATTATTCCAATAACTAGACCTCCAGAGCAAAGATGGGCGGACCAGACTTTTTTCATGTAAAATTGTTGCCGAGCTCACCCGTGTACTCTTACCTCTCAGGCCTAGGTGGGCCAACTGGCCCCCGCCTATTTGTCACCACCAGAAGTAGCTTCATAGCTCAAAGAAGTAGCTCTTGGCAAAGAAAAATGGATCATTAGTAAAGAATTTCCTTCCTTACCATAGGTCGTTTTCTTGTATAGTTTTAATGTGAAAACAAAAAGGGAAATTGTAGTCAAATTCGTAAAAAATCAAATTGAAATTTAGGCACTGTTTGTTTTGCGGAAAATGAATTATTTAGAAAATATTTTCCTAAAAATGATCGATTTTATATTGTTTGAAATAATCAGTTAATGAAAATATTTTTATCATCGACAACAATTTATGTCTCTATATATTTTGTGGATAATGCAAATATTTTTTTGTTCATTCATTTTTATAAGCGATAATTTTTAGGAAAATATTTTTCAAGTCATTCATTTTTCACGAAACAAATGTATCCTAAGAGTTAGTGCAATCTTGTTCAAAAACAATATTTAACAATCGCAAAAATGGTGCTAATTGTCAAACAATAAGAAAGTATATAAGAGCCGCAAACGCTAATCTTTGTGTCATGAGTGTTGGTCGTCCTTCTCCGACTTTTTTTTTATCAGCCATATCTATCTATGTATTAAAAAAAATAAATGATTATGTATCACCAAAATAGATAATTTTAGGAGAGGAGGTAGACTATTTTTCTTGAAGTAAAATGTCCCGCGATTTACTTAATTAAAATTTATGCTACTTTTATATATCATATAAATTTGCAACTCTCCGTTCTAGAGTTTATGCATGGTTGTCATCAATTCAATCTAATTCTTCTAAATTATTTCTGAAATAGGATATTACTCGTCTCCTTATTATTTTTAACAAATTATACAACTTTATATCTCATCAGACATAGACTGGTTAACGTATTTTACTAACATAATAGTACATAATTTGAAGAAAGAAATTATAAGTTCTTAAGGTATAACTATTCATGATGTTTTGAGCATGTAGAGTACATAAATACAAATATATATTGGTTATATCTTTTGATAAGTGAACTAAAGAGGAGAGAGGAAGTGGATTTAATGGCGGAAGCCCACTCAAACACACAAGTTAGCCCACAGCTTACAAAGTCCAGAACGTCAATTTCAAAAAATGTCAACATTTGGAATCGTGAAATCGGATTATAAGTCATTTAACTCATCCATGCGTATTCGATGTAGGACTTCAACTCGCATAACCTATGATATACTAGTGCACGTCTCTCAAGAGCTTCTCCCTTCACGTAACAAGTAAAATGAACATGAGAGTGAACAGAGGTATAAGTGGGTTTATTGACGAAAGCCTACTCGAGCATGGAAGATGGGCCAAGAGCTCCCAACACGCTGGTTTAAAAAAGGTCAACTTTAGGAATTTGGGAACTAGATTTTAAAATGTTTTCAGATCTGTCAGAAGTTATTTTGTGTAGAGTCAACGCCATTTAGCTATGACAATTTGATATGGCAAACCGATCGAAAGTGAGAGACATTGAAATTCTGAAGAAAAAGTGAGAGACACAGGTAATGTAATTTTGTCATTTACACCGCATTATCATGTACCGAACACATAAACTATAGAAACTCATTATTTGTCTAAGCGCTTAGTGTAGGAATGCAAGTGCAGAGTGCTAAACTCAGTGCAAGCGCAAGCGCACTAATAACTACGCACTTAGTGCGAAGCGCTAAACATCAGCACTAGGTGCCGTGCCAAGTAGAATGAACCATGTAATAGATGCACCATGTGGCAAGGACACATGTTGTATCTAAGAAATCGAAAGTAAGATGAATACACACATAGTGCCAAGTAGAATGGATTGATCACATTTGGGCAATGGTAATTGGTCATGTATATCGAGTCATCGTTGTCACGTGACGTATCCATCACTTGAAATACTTTCTCGCAGGATAAGATTGGAGAATGTTTTGGATGTTCGCAACTATGCGAGGATAACCATTTGCGAAAAGGAATGTCGGTGAAAAAGGATAAAATGAGAAATAATGAAATCCATGTTGTGTAACGTAAACCCTAATACTTTTATGGAGCGTTTTAGATTTTGTTTAAATGCATATGTATAGTTTACACAATAGTTTATCTATTTCAAGATTATAGAAAATAGAGAGATTTTCCTCGCATTATACTCTAATATTAGAGTTGATATTATAGGATTTGGCTCTTACAACAAACCCTAGTTTGTTTTGCTTCGTATAAAGTTCACCAGTTTTGCTTTGTACATTATCTTGATATACTTGATTTTACTTCGCACTATGATTTGATATGTTCTTTTACGGAGTTTCCACGATTTTAGGTTGGCAATACTATCATACCAAATATTCAGACACCCATTGAATCAAAATAGGATGTTGAATATGATTACCTGTTTGAACTCATCGATAAAAGATAAAGAGAGAAATTAACACGAAAAACCACGATCACTTATCTCAATGATACCACTTTACCTTTGAATTTTGACAATGGACATCCTTTTCAACACGACATCAGTTAAGACTTAGTTTACAAAATCTTCATTTTTCTTTCCCAAATGCCTCTACCAAAATGGTTATTTCCTTAAACAACCAAGACCACAAATCAGCCCAAACCCTAAATGAGCAATCAGCAATACCCTGACCAGACACCTCCGCTTGCCGTTGTGAGGTTTATCCTGAATTCTTGCATCCCGTATCCCTCTCTCTCTCTCTCTCTCTCTCTCTCTCTCTCTCTCTCTCTCTCTCTCTCTCTCAATTTCATACCACAACACCGACAAAATCAATGGCAAGGTCACTATCAATCATTGATGACCTTAGATTGTTGTAATACTGTCCCACATTGCAACGGGTCCTAAATACTCTTTATATTTATTTGATCTTCTTTTACCTATCAACTTAAAGTTTTGGGTTGGACTTTCTAACATAAATCAAGATGAGAGCCTCACTAAGGCTATGGATGGTTGACCATGGCTACTTGGACCTAAGATCAAGCACACGGCAAGGCCATGGACTACCTTAGAGAGAGAGAGAGAGAGAGAGAGAGAGAGAGTGAGTCAAAGGCAATGGCTAGGGCGACAGTGAAGGACACGGGTGGATATGGATGGAGTGAGGTTAAGACGTACAATGGTAGGATTTAAGAAATCAGAAATTGAAAGTGAATGTAGGGCAATATAGTCTTTTTCAATTGTGGGGCTTTATCCTAGGATGCCAAGTAATGGTTTGGGAAAATAAAAAAAAACATGAAGTGATATTAATGTGAAAAGTGAGGATGACAATTGATTCGGGGGAATGTTTCAAATACAAGATGCACAACGAACTTGCGGGAGCTCATTTCAATCCTAGGGATTAGGAGAATTTGAGCGGGACAATGACTTCAACTCCATCTTACTTCTATCCGAAAAGGAACTAAAATCAAGGTCCCAAACCAACCTTAGTGTCGAAATGTAAATATTACCTTGGAAATAGTCGGTCCACACTATACTTAGCCAAAAAGTTAAATTTGAAGAACTTAAAACCTTTACCAAGAGTACCCACAAAATCCAGCTGGCTCTCCTCAAAGGGCAAAATCGGAAAACTGAGCCTCGCCCTTTTGTCAGAAACCACAGAGCCAGGCTACCCCCAATTAGCCAATAATGACCTCCCATTTCAGAGAGTAAGAAGTGGGAAAATAAAAAGGGAGGGACCAAAAGCTTTTCTGCTTCGGCCCTCCACCACAAAGGGTACACACATAACACAACAGGACAACACCCTACCAGCAGCAGGAACCCCCCAGAAAGAAAAAAGAAAAGAAAAAAAAGAAAAATAAATGGCAAACTGGTAATTATGAGCAAAGGCATCATCAGAGAGTCATTGACCGGTCGCCTTTGACCGGTCCTTTTTGGAAGTGCCATACCTGTTTTTCAGAGTACTTGTCAGTGCTGTGCTGCTCAGTAGCCAAAAAAATTTCTCATATTTGTGCCCTCATAAATGATAGATAAGCTACCTCCCACCAACGCGCCAACGCAGCGCGTGCGGTGCACAAACACCAAATTTCTTGCTGTGAAACTTGCAATGTAGCACACATGTATGAAAAGAAGAAAACTAATAAAACATCATAGAACAAATTCTCATACGTGCTCGAGTTCATTCATGTTGGAAAAAAAATGTTACATATGAAACCAGACTAATAGCGATCAATAATGAAATGGAGCGATGGGATCTCGTCATCGTCGTCGTCATCATCAATCGAGGATGGATCGTATGACGTTTCGTGGTTCTTCCATATGTACAGAACCGGATTTGAATGTGGGCTGCTTCATGAGGAGGGTGGATTCTTACTGCTGGAAGTGGAAGCTAGAGCGTGAATGGAACTGGCGAGCTTGTTGATGGCGCTCACGAGGCCGTCGATGCCTTGTCGGTTGATCTCCGTCTTGGACTCCTCCAGCTTGAGCCTCCTCTCGTGGAGGCCGACCAGGTCCCTGTGCCGTCGCTCTTCTCTCTCGTCGCACGCCTGGAGCGCCTCCGCTATTATGGAGGCGCTCCTCGAGATGGCGGTCCCAACGTCGCACGGCTCGTGGCGATCCTCGCTCGCCGCCGCGCCGCGATCTCCGCCTCTCCTCCTCCGCTTGGCCGGCGAGTCCGAATGCTCGCTCGATTCGGATTCTGCGCGATTTCGAAGGGAAGGAAATTATGGTCGATAAGAGTCTGATTATATTTACAGAGAGATACCTGGTGTTGGAAGTGGCTGAGAAGCGGCAGCGGAAGGCAGCTGTGGCGGGGCCTCCGGCGTCTCAGAAGGAGGTAATGCCGGCACGATGGGGCCCGGCAAGGCATGCTGCTGCGGAGGCAACGGAGGCTGAATGGGCGTCTCCACCGCATAACCAGTGCTAACGATGACGTCGGGATTCGGGTGGCCGATAGAATAGGTGGCAACGGAGGCAGAAGCAGCGGCAGCGGCCCTCTGAGCTCCTCCTCCTCCTCCTCCTGCTCTCCTCTCCACCACATCCACCAAGGCCTCGTATATCTGGGGCATCATGTTGGTGGGCAGGTTCCTCTCCTTCCTCTCGCTCTTCTCGATCTTCCAATACGAAGCCGCCTCTTCCTCCTCCTCCTCGCCAGTCCTCCGCTTCTCGTATTCCCTCACCTTCTTGTAGTCCCTCATGAGGTTGTCCCACTTGTCGTTGCACTGGTTCTGGCTCCTGAAGCACCCCCTCCTCCAGCAGTAGTCCTCCACCCACTTCCACCTCGGCTCCGAGGGCTTGGCCCCGCCGCCTCTTCCAGCCCCTCCCCCTGCTCCCTCGCCGCTCTCCTCGCTTCGCTTTGTCCGCCTCTCGTCGTCCATCTTCTTCGCCTCGATCAGTATCATGGTCTCGTTCACATTCCAGTTCCCTTTCCTGTAGTCCCTCATCATGGCGTTGCTGCCACCACCACCACCACTCTGATCGGCCATTTCACCATGCCAGTGCAACTTTTGGAGAGAGAGAGAGAGAGAGAGAGAGAGAGAGAGAGAGAGAGAGAGAGAACCCAACAAGTGTTACATCTACAAGACTGCGTTGTTGCTTCCCTTTTGGAGGCCTCAATTGATGTGTGTGGGGGTGTGTTGAAACCGGTCAAATCTTCTGTTGAGAGCGAGACTACTTTTGGGCAAGGAGAGATTGGTGTAACGGGGTCTTCCTCAGTCAACAACAGGATCAGGATTTGTACTGTACTAGAGTCCAGTAGTGGAGTGGAATGGAGTGGAAGGTGGGGCTGTACGTACATACCATTCCAACGGAGCATTGAGATTAAAGTCCGCTTCAGTATAGATTATTTGTTGACTATGATAAGATTTCTCATGACTCATTTTTTTAAATGATCCAAAAGAAAACGAGGAAAATGTTCCTTGGTAGTAATTTTTTCATAGAGCAAACGAACTTTTACTGGTGTAATGTTTTCTTAATTGAAAAACTCTTCACCGCATTCAGTAAATATGAGTACATTCACCTCGTACCAACAAAGTATAAAGGGTGGTTTACCACTTTGGAGATTGATTTTCTTTCCTTTTAGATTGGAAATTTTCCAATCTTTGTTGCTCTTTTGAGTATTTAGAACTTGCAACAACTCCAAAAGTAGATTTTCCCTTAAGAAACCATTCCTCAATCTTACTCTGTCTTAAGGACAGTTTACCCACATTCTTCGAATGACTTTCTATTTTTTTTATAAAACATTTATTGAATTTGGCAGAATATCAACAATTAGAGAATTTGATTGTCTCATTATTGGAATGTTGCTTGTTCCATGATCTATATATGAACACTCCAAATTAGGACAATCAGTCATGAATGATCCGTGCTATGAAGACCCCTAACTCTTTGACCTATTATGAAAATCTTGTAATGCTCGATTACAAACTATTTCCTCTTTACCAAAAAAAAAAAAACTATTTCCTCTTAACAAAAATTACCGAGAGAGTAAGCATTGAGAGGAAACCTTTCTCTATTGATTTGGCCTCCCCTTTCAAGTGAAGATGACATCTCATCCATGTAAAGGTGGTTAATGGAATTGAGTCTTCTTCCATCTTTACCTGCCAAGGACCACTTTTCAAACCTAATTGAAAAAATATTGCATGCTGTGTAAGACTTGTTTATCTAGGAGATCTCCCGCCCTAGGAATTTTACACCCATCATCTTTTGTTGCCTTCTTGAGCCGACGATGGTCTATTGTCGTTCGTGTTTTCTCTAGCACCTGCATGGACAAGATGTGTTTTCGAGAGCAATCTGGTCCTAGAGTGCAGACTCAAACTATCTGTGATCAAATCTTTTGAGAGCAGTTCAGCAATTTGTTCTTCAAATTCCTCAAGCCATATCCACAGTGTTTGTCGTCCTTGTTGCTCGAATGATGGCACTTGAATCTTAACTGAGGATTTTCAAGAATTTTGATTGTTACACCTCCTATAGTATACGCAGTGTTGCCTTGCACAAAGTGCCTATCTTTTTAATTTTGTTCCCTTAAGAATGCATTGGCAAGAACGACACCTACATCTAGCATCGAAAAAGCAGATTCGTCTTACGATAATCTTTGTTCTCCAATAAGGCCCGAAACATTGATTGCTTCATGAGTAAATAAATGAGGTTTCCCCATCCGCCATTCTGAATGTAATGGACTCGATTGATGGTTTACACCACATCTGGCAAAGCATTTGGTCTTGGCATAACTAGTGCAAGCTCCGGTATACATGACAATAAGCCACTGCTTTTATTCATGTCGCTCTCGCTTGTTTAAACATCCGATGTAGCATGGTCACATATCACATAAGCATAGTATAATAACAAAGGCATTTTCAGTATGTCTAGCAGTATATGGGAAAAATGAAAGTATTTCTAGCAGCACTTTCAAGTTCATTATAGTAATTTAGAATTGTGGTGCAAAACGTTCGGCAAGTCCGTAATGCAATAAATCTTTAGATCCTACAACTTTAGCGAGGTTGACATTATTACGCAGAAATTAGTTTCTTCTAAGCACCCACTTATTTTCCTCAATGTCTATAAAGCCTATGGAGAGATTTTTTTATGTTCATGATACTAAGTTGGTTCGAAGTGTGGATCGACACACAAACCATATGACCTATATGTATCCATATCTCCTTTCAAACTCACCACATAACAATTTCGAAATATGCTTGTGGGTGAACATAAGTATGTATATAACTATTGCTAATGTGTTCTTAGCATTAACTTCAGAAACAGTTTCCAAATATGATGGCCCAAATTCATATGCAATATCATAAACTTATGCCCTCGAGGTTCATTAGATGGTCAAGAAAGCTTTGTTTGGCACTAATACACAGCCACCCCATGGTGGGTTCTAAGACTTTGAAAGCATGAGACTTGGATGCCTGGGACTTCGATATGTGATTTATGTGGTCGTGGGCTCTCCCATCTTAATAGCTAACTTAGGTGGCGTGATTCTCTCATAGTGTTAGTATTAAAATATAATAAATTTATGGTGCTATCATGAATTGATTGGTGCCATAAAAGATATACTTGAATGATAATTTCGCACTTCGCAATTCTCAAATAGAAGAATTTAAATGAAATCATAAAAATTACTAGTGTGGTTAAGAGAAAAAGGAACTTGCTGAATCTACTGATTCGGTAGATTTATAATTACAGTACTTATCTTAGTAACCAAATCAATGGCAGAGAATGTTGTCTGTGGAGAATTTGTCTTCTAGCGACTGGGAGTATATAATATTCATCCACAATTCGATATGTTTCGGAAAAAGGGATGGGGTTCTGCGTGTCCAAGGGGACTGGCCAATGATGGAATGCAACTGGAAGGAGGGGGCTGCACTTTCTGACCTAAAAAACATCGACCTTTTCGACTTTAAAAACTCACATGTGGGAAGCCAATTTTTCTTAAAGTCTTCGAAGATCTCTAAAGATTAAAGTCAAATCTCTGGCCACTTATTCCCACCACTGCTCCCCACGGAGGAACTGCATGTGCGGATGGAAAGGGAGGGAGGGAGGGTGGGACGAGGGGGTCATCAAACGCACCGTTATCGTAAGAAAATGCCAAACGAATCCTCGCAGTGACAGATTTGCAAACCCATTAATTACGCACCGAGAGAGAGAGAGAGAGAGAGAGGGGGAAGCGAGGGGGGGGGGGGGGGTAGGGGGGTTGTCGGTGTTTTAAGTAAATTCAAATTACCGTAAATTTATCGACACCTATTAACAAAAAAAGGTTAACAGCACGAAAAATTCTAAATCATTATGCTTGTGATAAATATACTCAAAATTAATTTTTTGACCATCAAAAATCCCAAACTGTTACATTTGTTACAAATTTAACCTTCGTTAGTTTCCGTTAAATTTTACTGTTACATTATTTAGTTAAATGACACATAACAGTTAATGGACGTACCGGTTTGGGTTTTTACCCTCCGTTTATCATAGGTATATCAGTTTGTAATTTTTTGTGGTATTAATCCAATTTAACAGAAACACAAACAAGGAAAATTAGTTTGAAATATTAACGAAGGAAAAATTTGTCACAAATATACTAGTTTAGGATTTTAGTGGTAAAAAAATTAGTTTGAAATAAATTTATTACAGGTACACTTTAACAAAATGAATCCTTTTGATATGCGATTTTCAATAGATAAATTGTCTTATGATATACACAATCAACATATTGAAAATAAATAATTTTCTATTAAGCACTTTGATTAAGTATTCCAAAGGCACTCTTTAACATAATGCTCACAAAATTAATATATTAAATGATGTGGCCAACTCCTAATGGAATTTAAAAAAAAAATAATGTTCAGCAATAAGAGTCTATCGCATCATTCATGTACCAATTCGTACGTATTAATTTTAAGATATTTAGCATTTTTCTTTATACAAGTACATTACTTGGTGGGGGATGTGTGGAGGGAGAAGAAAAGAGGAAGGTGGAGAGAGTGCAGGATCAGTGTTATGTGTTCATTTATTTCACTGGAACTGGACCCACGACTCAAATACTCTACCAAACAAATCTTCTCACAGCTTAAAAGGAATCTATCTATCTATATCTTTTATAAAAAAAATAGTAAAGTGGAAATTCGAAGAAAAATATACTAAATTATGCCATTTGACTTTTTTTCTCTCCCAAGCTCTTATACTTTAAAAAAAAATCCCAAAAGAGGACGTTTCAATTTTAATTTACTTATTGAGAGCACTTTGTACCAAAGCATTTAGGTGACTTATTTTTTTAACTTTTCACTTTTTTTGTACGTCGCAAACATTTAAGGGAAAACCTAAAAACTTCCCATCATCGCACGAAATGAGTTATTTTAACTGAAGTTATTATTAAGTATAGGGATAATATCACAAAAAAACTTTAAATTGGTAGACCCATGTTGCTTTTATCCCAAACTAATTTTTATGTCAAAAAAACTACTAAATTGGTATACCCATATCACATTTACCAAAAACTAATTTTTGTGTTATAAAAAATCCCAAACTAGCACACTCATGCCACATTGACCATAAATTGATGTACTCATGCCACATTTATCCCAAATTATAGTAAATCTGAGATTGTCTGGGGTAAATGTGGTACAGATGTACCAATTTGGGATAAAAATGGGCTAGGGGGTTTTCGTGACATAAAAATTAGTTTTGGGTATAGCTGCACAGATGCATTAGTTTGGGATAATATGGTATGGGTGTACTAGTTATGAAGTTTTTGTGATGCAAACATTATTTTGGGTTAAATGTGACACGGATATATCAATTTTGGGATTTTTTGTGGTATTATTCCTAAAAAATATAAATTTTCCTAATTAACGTATTGTTATTTACTCAATTTAAAAATGTATGCTAGTATAAGATTCTCAAACAAACTGCACTTTGAAAGAGGCAACTATATATTTAAACTAGAAAAATTGTTATTATTGTCAATAACATTACACTCTAACAATTATTCTAAAATAATTGTAACGGTTAATAAATGATTTGCTGCTATAGATGTATCGTATAAATGTGGCTATAACATCTATTATTCGTAATAGAACTAATCTAATCACTAATTACTCAGTTGAGTATTATGGCTGATAAAACACGGTTTTATAAATTGAAAAAACAATACGAATAATATAGTGATCAAATAACATATATAAAAACAATGTTTACAGTAGGTATTTCAGAGTTGTCTCCTAGGTATTTCGATTTTCTCTCTCCTGGTAAAGATATTTATTTCTTTTTAGAACAAAGATTGCTTGAACATTTTATATGATTATATATAACAGTAAATTACATAATTAATAATATCTTAACTATTATTCAATACATAAAATATAAAATTATTTTATTTTGCATTAACTTATGTCAAAGTGTGTAATTCCACGTTATTATATGCAACGTTAACCATATTATGAATAGTCTAATGTAAACTTACATTTACACGATCTTTCTTTTTTGGTCTGTACATTTACATGATGTTAAAAATATATCTTATGTCATAATTATTGTAATAAATTATTTAACTAGTTAGTATTTCTATAAAGCATGCCATCATTTTCAAGATATTATTAAATTTTTTATGTTCATGACAATACTATTAATATACTAACTATCATACTCCATTTATGTTAATTAAATAAAAAAATCATTTATTATTATTATTATTATTATTATTATTATTATTATTACAGATCAATTTTAGTTATTATACATTAAATTATGACACTTTACTTTATTTAAAGTTTGTATAAAGGAATACATGATATGTAGTTATACTAGTTTATTATTATTATAGTAAGAATGTTAACAATAACATTATACTTTACTTAGAAAGCAGGTCGCCTCTTTTTAAATGGAGATTTCGGAGGAATTTATGTAATTATATGTAATATTATGTTAAATAATTAACTATAGTGTTACTTATAAAACAATTATTTTGCAGATGTTTGAAAATTTTATAGCATGAAATATTTTCAAATTAATAATTTGTAAATATGTTGATTAGAAAACTATAATTTACCATACATAATATTCAACCTTTACTTAAGAAATTTTTTTTTGCAATAAAAAAAGGCAAGTTCTTTCATTTTCTTTTAACTGTTTAAGATATTAAAGTTTATAAAAAACATTAAGAAAAGACATGTAGATGCTTACATAGCATAAAGCACTCTCAATAAGTAAATATAATTCAAAGTGCTCTTTTATGGAAATGAAGTATTAAGTACAAGGGTTTGGGCGAAAACTCGCCATTTGTTAACTCATTTTGGACCCAAATGTAAAGTTGGGCCAATTAAGTTTTTACACAAATTAAAAGAATAATGAAAAATAAGAAAAATACCAAAGAATATTTTAAAAATAATATAACTTAAGTAAAAATTCTAATGAAAAGAAGCTGATCAATCAATAATAACTAATTTAATTGACAAAACTACTAATAAAAAAAAGCATGATCAATTAATAACTATAAAGCATCAACAACTAAAGAAATAAAAGAACTTCAATAATGATGATGATGATGATGATGATGAAAAAAGCATGATCAGTTAGTAAAAATAAGTAATTTAGCTTAAGAAAAATACTAATTAACAAAGCACAATCACTTACAAATAAAATATTCTATTAAATTAAATTGAGGAATAAACCAAAAATTTTCTTTATCAAACCAAAAATAAGAATAACATTTTTTTATTATCTTAACACTTCCCCACTCGTAAAGATCGATTTGATGATGAAAGCCTTAAGCATGCAAGCTTAATGAACACGAATAAAAGAACTGTTCAAAACCGTCATGCCTAATCCCCAGCTCATAACTGAAGATAGAGAAGTTATCCTATGAGTTCAGTCTTGTGCTTTAGGTTGAAAAGGAGAGGACCCGCACTTTCTCATACTAGATTTGGATGGCCCAACCGCAATTGTCATGAGCGGGAAGATGGTTTCAAGAGCCCACGTCTTTTAAGAAGCCAGGACTGGAGCATCCATTTTGCGTTCAATTAGCATGACATCCTAGCTCGACGTCTTCTGCGATGAGGAGATCACATTGACGTGCTACCTTATCTTGCTGAGGCGCCGAAAGACATATATCATCATAACTTTGTGTCGGGAGAGAGCATACGGCAAACATGTAGCACGAGACACCATTTTCTCCTCCTCAGTCAGGGATGACAAGTAGCAATTGATGTGAATGACAGAACCTGTAGTGCTTAATCGTAGGCAAAGGAGGAAGTAACTCATCATCGCACTTGGCGGGGCAAAACAACACTAACATCCAAAGGAGCATGAACACTAACATAAGTCCCCTCCGGATGGACGAAGGTTTTTGGATGACTCTTTGCTCTTTCTTATTTTACTGGCGGCCAGAACATCAAGTGCTATGGTGCTTCTCCAATTGTAGGTGCATTTTGAGACGATGCAGCTGAAACAACTTTAGCATTCAATGAAGTGTACATGCAGGATGAACTCCATGGATATACAGTACTTCGTGAGAATATTTGCTTCCTTGAGAATATAAGATCGAAGGAGATTAGGGTGCACCATCATAAAGGAAAAGCTGTAATTTTTGCCATACTGGATGTACTTGGAGTGATCTTGTCTTCCATAGACAAGACTTGGGATTCTCTTTCGCAGGAAAAACTTGCGACCCTTGATTTAAAGCATAGAAGATGCTACATTATAGAAAGCAGGGGCAGGAACAATAGCTGTGGCAGGAGTGGTACCATAGTGGAAGCGACAAATTTCTCATTGGAGCTGAAGTTATGTAATTATTCATTGCGTCACAAAGGCAAAAGCCGAAGCAACATTTAAGATGAAAGCAACAAGAAAAACACTGGAAACTTGAAGTTGCAATATTTCCAGCAAGAGGTAAGTGACGCGAACAATAACCTTGTAGCTGAGAAAGAGGCGGTAATAACCCTAATAAATCTATAGTAGCAAGAATGTCGAAGATTTATAGCAGTATGAAATCCAACGAAGATTCGCTAGGAGGAAAATGGTAAGAACAAAATAATAAATGGGTCATATGGATAGTTACGTTAGTAAATAGGTCATAAATGTGTTTTAAAATGATAAAGCTCAAAATAATATTGATGTTAAATGGATCCACAACTTACTTAGATCCACCCAACTCACTTCTATAACTCTCTTTTCACTCTCTTTCATCAAGACTCAACCTCACGCTTTCTCACTATGTGCTCTTACCTCGGTTTGGGTATAAATTTTCCAAGATTTGATTAAATATAGAAGCATTTTAGCAATAAGGGTCAAGTTGGGTATGAATTGAGTTAGGTTGGTCACTAGTTTGTATTGCATAGAAATTGATTAAAATGGGTTAAATGGGAGTTTTTTTTTGGACGTAAGAAAAAATGGCTAAATTTGTGGTGTCTAAAGGATAGCTTATATTAGATATACCCAAGAGGACGGCTTGTACTAATGCGCCCTAGGGAGCGGCTTCTATTGGCAGCGTGCTGCATGACAATTTATATTTGCTACGACCCTGAGGAAGGCGTATATATGCTGTGGCCCAGAGGACGACGTATATTTGCTGTGCTCAGAGGGCGGATTGTATTGCTGTGCCAGAAAATGGCTTATATTTGTTATGGCCTGGAGGGCCGCTTGTATTGCTGCACGCCAGAGGATGGCTTATATTTGCTATGCCTCAAAGGACAACTTGCATTTGGTGGGCCCTGGAGGGCGGCTTATCTTTGTTGCATCCTGGAGGACAACTTCTACTTAATGCAACCCGAAGGATGGCTTGCATTTGTTGTGTCCCGTAAGAGGACCCATATTTTCTTACCCCCCAAAAAAAAAGAGAGGACCCATATTTTATGCAACAAATACATTACTTACCAAGGGAAGGTTATCACTACTTGGCATGGCGTGAGCTAGTTACTCGGGTACACCAAAAGATTTACTTCACTACCTGGCGTCTTTAGATTGATTAGTTGAATGCTAAGGGAACAGAGTCACTGCTTGGTGTCGCAAGAACAATGCTGGCTCCCCCACTGAGCCAGTTCAGGAGCGGTCGATGTATGGACACCATTCCTCTTCCTGGGTTTCAATGAAGGTCGAATTCTCATGAAACTTATTACGTATAGATAAAGATAGGTCTCATCTTTTGTTTGGTGCTTAGTACGAGGATTTATATGCTGGGGATTGACACATGATACCAATAAGAGTTGCCACTAGTGATGCATGGTGAGAATGGATGAGATTGATGTTTGATGGAACGAATGTGTTTGATATGTTTGCGAATAAAGAACTTTGTGATAGAAGAGTTCACTACCAAGGCATAAATGATTACTCCACCAGTCAAGAATAAAGAACTTGAAAGTTCACCACTAAAAAATTAGATAAAGAACGGAAAGAATCAGTCACTAAAGAGAAATTCTCATGTATTATTAATTCACGACTCTACCTCTTACAATTGAGAAGAACCTTCTGTTTATAGAGGGACTAGGACACTTAACTAAGAAACATCAAATTATGAAACATTAAAATAGGAAGCCTTAAACTAGGAAATATGCATACTTTCAGCCTTAGATTCAGCTGAGGTAACATTTATTCTTAAGCTTAGGCTCCGTTCGTTTGGGGAAAAATATTCTCCCGGAAAATATTTTCCGGATTTTCCGGTGTTCGGGGGGCGGAAAATGTTTTCCGTAGAAAAATATTTTCCTTCCCCCCTTACAAAATAGCCTAAGTTTCTGGAAAATGATTTCCACTTCTTCAAAAGTGGAAATCATTTTCCGGAACTTCTTCTTCTTCTTCTTCACTAAGGTGGCCGGCCACCACCTCCGCCGCCGGTCGCCGGCCGCCGCCTCCGCCGCCGGCCGCCCTCCGTCGCCGCCGCCGCCGCCAATCACCGGCGAAATATATTTTCCGAAACTTTTTCATATTTATCGCCGAACACCGGAAGCTGTGGCCGGCCGCCGCCGCCGCCGCCGGTCGCCGGCCGCCGCCGCCGGTCGCCGGCCGCCCTCCGCCGCCGCCGCCGCCGCCGATCACCGGCGAAATATATTTTCCGAAACTTTTTCATATTGATCGCCGAACACCGGAAAATTATGTTCCGGGAAAACATTTTCCAGAAAAATGACTTCTGAAAAAATATTTTCCAAAAGGAGAATATTTTTCTCCAAACGAACGGAGCCTTAAATAAATTCCATTTTCAATGTCTTCTCCTTACCCGGACCCATTTGATCATTTTCTAGCCGAAATCTCCCTTTGATTCCATGAGTATTAAGTAGGCTTGCTTGATCAAGGAGGATTGAATTAGACTTCAGTGGAACTTCCAAGCTCTAATTATGTTCCAAGCTCATATGCTCCTACATCATACATCCAAGGTTGATGGATATTGGACCTCAAATCTGACTAGGCTTCTTCTTCAAGATGGGGAAAAAAGACTAACATCGAAAGTAGCCGAGAAGCAATAACTTCTGAAAAGAACTCAACTCCAACGAGTCTCTGAGATGGCCTTTCCAACGAACTAGATATTAGATTAGCTTTACCCCTATAAAAATCTTCAAGGCGTGTAGAAAAGTTTAAAATACTTCAGATATCCTTCAACAATTGACGAACACTTCCATTGAGATTGCATAGCTTCTTGAACCTTCAACTATGAAACTTGTTTTGGTCAACAAAAGTGTGGCGACCAAAATAAATAGTCCACCTTTTCTTCATCAATGTTCTCAATTTGCTTGGGGGATACTTGCTATCTCCTCAAATGTATTGATACAAATTTTCTTGTCAACTTCACCATTGTGATATGCTAGAGGTCTTTGGGCTTGGACAAGAACTTAACTCTCATCTGTCATCACATTCCACTTCAAATACTCTTATCAAAATCAGGAAGGGCAAGGATAGGAGACTCACACATATTTTGTTTGATAACTTCAAAGACATTTTGGGCAGCCTTGGACCATTCGAAAGACCCATTCTTCATGCATTCGGTTTTAGCTATTACGAGGGTGCTAAAGTTCTTCACAAATCGCCAGTAGTAATATGCAAGACCATGAAAGCTCCAAACATCAAAAATAGATTTTGGAACTAGCCTTGTCTTGATTGCCTTCACCTTGAATTGATCTATAGAAATCCCATCTTTGGAAACCACATAGCCAAAAAATATGATGCTTGGAGAATAGAACTTACACTTTTCCATCTTGCGTAGAGCTTTTGTATCCTCAAGATTTCGAATACTTATCTTAAGTAAAACAAATGCTCTTCCTCCCTCTTGCAATAAACGAGAATGTCATCAACATAGGCAACGACAAAGATACCACTAAAAGGGTAGAGAACTTCATTCAAAAGCCTCATGAAGCTACTTGGGGAAGACCCACTCATAGAGGCCTCTGTTGCGAGTGACCTCTCGAGGCCCGAACTCGATAAAGCGGGTTTAGAAGTAAATGTTCATAAAATGATCCAAATGACACATCATAAAAGACGGCTTATCAAAACATCAAACTTTTAGTCATCCATAAGGTCCATTGATCATGAATTTAGATTTTCCCTAAATCCATACCTTGTGTCACAACGGATTAATAGCAAATAGGAGTCGCCACTAGCCTAAGTCGGGGGTCGGCTAGAATACCCAATTGAAATGCGGGAATTTCGTTTCGGTTTCTACGAAAACCAGAGAACATGGGTTTGGAGACTAGCTTACGTCAATGTTTCTACTAACACCCTTTCGATACTACTAAACTTAACATGATTGTTATCTAAGTTGTCATGCATTTATTTTTTACCATTTTCGTGCCAAAGTTTTAGTCCACTAGGTGATCATGCTTTTTATTTTTTTGGTATTTTTCATTTAAGTTCTAAACTAGTCCTATCTTAATCTAGAAAATGAAAGAAACAAGCAATCTGTATTGAAATGTCAATGAGTAAAGTAAACACACAAAGTATTGAGAGACATACTATTCTAAGTGCAAGGAAAGAAAAATCCGTAACTCGTCAGATGTTTAATACAACATAAATAAAAGACCCGAGACATGGTTTGGTAGCACAAATTGTGCACAAATTGAGACCGGATTGGATATTGGTCTTTAGCCACCATTTTCAAAGTTGTTTAGCCATCTTCTCCATGGACTGCCTCACAGGTGTCGGTTTTACATTCATTCCATATATTCAAATGGCACTCAAACAAAGGGAAGGACAAACATTCAAGCATCAACTCAAGAACGGGTCTCGGGATTAGCCCTTGCTTTTACATGCATTCCGATCATCCCACCCACTTAATCAGCTAGAATTGATAAATTAATGGTTAACCATAACGATATGCCATTTGCATTCACAAAATGATGACTTATATCGATTAATCTCTAAAGTCTGATCTAAGTGATCACTATGGGCTACTTACCAAACATGCATCAGGCCTAGACATATATCTAGCAATCACATGCACAACAATGAATAAACCATGCATTTAGCCCCATGGGCCTTGTTTCTCAATCAATCAAGCAATAAAAAGTGGGCCTTATAAGAGGACCATTTATTCAGTTATTATTATCAAATTTGGACCCCTTCTATTCAAATGTGATTAATTGGCTTAATGATGTCCAAATGATGCAAATCAAGTGTCTTTAGAAATCTTAGATTGTGAGGATCAAAAGGGAAGAAGACTATTTTTCACAATTCCAGCCCAATTTTTCCAAAAATTAAAATTTAACTCGGAATGATAGATTGGACCCGGTTCTGTTAGAGATTTCAAAATGAAGGCGGAAAAAATAACAAACGTTATCCAAACCATGTGAAAATTTTTAGGCGGTTAGGATTCCCTATGTTTAATAACTTTAATGTTTTGAGTTTTGCTAAAAAGCCCTTGATGGTTTTATAAAAATCAGTTTTCACCAAGGACTCATTTGCAAAACAGTTTTGAGGCCAGAAGGACCTTATTCGGAATTTTTGGCAAATTAACCCCCATAACATTGCTATTAGGTCCCCAAAGTTTTCAGTTTACATAATAAGGCCTTAATGAACAACTTTAAGTTTTAATTTTTTGCTAAAAAGGTCCCCAACTTCATGAAAGTTGCAAACCAATTTGGTCACTGAAACTGGAAATTGTTTGGATCAAAAGACAAAATCTAGACATCTTCATATAGGATCAATCGGACCATTCAAATCACCATGGAATTGCATGAAATACTTAGGTTTTTTATATCAAAGTGTATTATACAACTTTAATGAAGGAATTTTTCCCATATGATGACCACAAAAATTTATAAAAATAGTGGAACATGCAAAGGTTAGTCTGAAACCGATTATCACATACTAGATGACGTGATTTCTAGCATCAATCATGCACACTAAACCGACGTGGAATTTTCTGAAATTTTTTTTCTAGATAGATCTAGATGTTTTCTACGACTTTTATGAAATAAGTTTCTTCAAAAAATGATCATAGAAAATCAAAAAAAATCATAGAATAGAAAAACATTAGTCAGGAACTCACAAGAAACATAATAGAGAATCATCATTCTAGATTCTGATCCTAACTTATGAAGTGATTTTCAACTAACAAATGAAGTCCGATTTAAGAATATGACCTATCAAATCAAAGCTGAGGAAGTATAAATCGAATCTCTAGTTAAACACTTTTTTAGATTCTAACATTTTTGAGCTCAAATTAGCACTGGAAACATATAGGTGCCTCAGTACCTGATTTCACATAATAGGATTTAAGAGTGCCTACCTTATTGACCTTATTGAATGAACTTGTTGAGCTCAACCAAGCTATTTTGGCAATCGATGAACTCCGGAATGGCGCCAAATATAGCTCCTAATATCTACGTTATGGCGTGATTAAACTGACGTAAGATAAATGATCCGAGGAAGAAGAAAGAACAATGAGCAAAATCAAGTAAGTTTAAGAGATTCCGGTGGCTTTTTCGGCAAAGGCAAGCCACTACAGCCTCGGGATGAGTGCGAAGGAGCTAGTCATAGGTCTTGGACTGCCGTGGAAAGTCACCAGACCGCCAAAATAATCGCTTGAACCAGCTGGACGCAAGACCGGCGATGGTGCCGGTGATTGATCCGAGAAGAAAATGAAGCCGGCGAGGGAGCTTGGCCACTAAAGGTGGTGGCTAGTCTTGTGACCACCCTTGGAATGCTAAGGGGGACAGCGGCAAGGCGGCGGCATGCCGGGAACCGGCGAGGGAGCAGTCAAACTAGTGGGAGATAGACCCGGCTGAGAGAGAGAGAGAGAGAGAGAGAGAGAGAGAGAGAGAGAGAGAGAGAGAGAGAGAGAGAGAGAGAGAGTTTAGTGAGATAAATCAATATGAAAAATGAGCCCCCCTTCAGTTTTGGAGGGAAAATCCTTATATACCTTTCCTAAATTTGAATGCTCCTTGGATTGATCAAATGGCCCACATTACTTCATTAAGAGTTAAGAATATTTCCTGAGGGTTAAGGATAGATGACATGGCACAATGAATGGCCATGGTGCACTCTTAATGGATGGCCATGATTATTTGCTTAATCCCTAAGGAAATTTGCTTATCCCTAAAGAAAATTAGTTAAAATTTGATTATAGGGGCGTTTTTGTAATTTCACTAGGGGTATTTTTGTAATTTTGGACACAAAAGAACTGGCTGGCCTTAGCTGGTCGGAATGGACTATCGGCTGCTAGAATTTTGGCCGGGAAATGATTGGCGCAATTGGACTGGTTCAATTTCGGTCAAACTAGGTTGAACCAATTAGACCGATTTGACTCGGGTTTGACCGGGTTGAACTAGTTCGGTTCTTAGCTTAATTTTGTTCCAATTTCATGCAATTTAATTCTTATCATGATTGATTGACTCAATTAAATTGAATTGAACTAATTTGAAATACAAGTACAAATTGATTAATTTTAACTTGTTTGGTTCAATTGCTTTTCAATTTGAGTTAAATTACATTGCCAAACTAGACTAAAGAATTTAATTGAAGTCTAATTGGCCAAATTGAACTTCAATTCATCAAATTGGATGTTAGACTAGAATAGGCCAAGTTGAATTGCGCTAATTGAACTAGTTACTCTTGGATTTTTCAATTATTGGATTACTAAATTGGTCAAATTAACTCAAATTCATGTGAATTTTTCAAAATTGACTTTGGATTTGAGTTTCATATAACAAATTAGGCTCATTTGTTTCTCAATAATGCAAATCATGAAAAACCGACTAGAACCCTAATTAGGGCTCAAATTAGGGGTTTTTACTCTTGGCTTGGAATTCTAAAATTGACTTGAAAATTAAATGTAATACGACATTTACATCAAATGTCATGAAGAAAACTATCTTAAAAAATGAATAAAAATGAAGTAATTTCATTTTTGATCGATTTGAACCAAATTTTGTAAATTGAGAACAGTTTATTTTAAACCGATTTTTATAAAATTGACTCAATCCGCACATTAGCAAATTCACTCAACCAAAAAGAGTAATTTAACACTTTTTCTAGCATTAGCCTTTCATTTCCAAGCTTTTTACACTTTGTTTTCAAAAAAGTTAAAACTTTGACTTTTGACTTGATTTTTTGGTCAAACATTAACCCAAAAATCAACCTTAGGTCAAAATTTGGTGTTTTACATGAAAAACCCCAAAATAGTGTCAATTTCACTTTTGCTATTTCAATTTTGAAAAAAATCAAAGTTTGACCAATTAATTGACATTGTAGCAATTAATTATTAAAAAATGTTGACTTTTGGTCAAAACTTTATAAAAAAAATTGAAAAAAATTCGAAACTCCTAAATCAACTCCTTTTTACTTCAATTTGAATTTTTCATCATCAATTTTGCAAAAATTGGTTCATAACCAACTTTTCCCCAATTCGGGCTTTTTGGTTCAAGATTGGTCAAAAATGAAATTACTTTGTCTCAAGTTTTTTTTAGGATAGTTTCCTTCACAACATTTGATCTAGAAGTTGTCTCCCATTCAATTTTCAAGCCAATTTTGAAATTTCAAGCTAAGGGTAAAAAACCTCCAATTTGAGCTCTAATTAAGGGTTCTGATTGATTCTTCATAATTTGCACAATTAAACCATGTATGAGTTTATTTTCTTATATGCAACTCATATCTAACATCCTTTTTGACAAATTCACATGAATTCAAGTCAATTTGATCAAGTTGGCTAACCAAAGGGTTGCAAAATCAAGTTAGTTTGGTTCAATTGATGCAATTCAACTCGACCTATTATAATATAGGGGTTAATTTGATAATATGACCTTCAATTTGGCAATTTAGCTCTAATTTCTTTTTGGGGTATAGTTCAAGCCATTATGCAAAAGTCAATTTGTGCATATTGAAGTATTTTAAAGGGTTTTTTTTTTTTGGTAACCTTAAAGGGTTAATACCATGAAAAACCTAAACTGGTACATTTGTGGCAAATTTACCCTAAATTATTTTTTTTACCACAAAAAAGCCCAAACTGATACACTTGTGATAATTTTACTTTGAACTAATTTTTCGACCACAAAAAACCCCAAACTAGTTCACTTATGACAAATTTACCCTCCGTTAGTTTCCGTTAAATTTTATTGTCAAATTGCTAAGTTTGATGACACGTGGTGATTAACGGGTATACCAGTTTGGGGTTTTACCCCTTTGTTTCTCACAAGTTTATCAATTTTTGATTTTTTAGGATATTAATCCAATTTAACGGACATTAACATACGGTAAATTTATCACAAATGTACAAATTTAGACTTTTTAGTGATAAAAAAATTAGTTTAGGATAAAATTATCACAAGTGTACTAGTTTGGGGTTTTTAGTGTTCAAAAAATTAGTTCGAGGTAAAATTATCATAAATATACCAGTGTGGGGTTTTTGACGGTCAAAAAAATAGTTCATGGTAAATTTATCACAGGTGTATAAGTTTCGGATTTTTTATGGTCAAAAAATTTGTTCAGGTACAGGTATACCAGTTTTGGATTTTTCGTGGTATTAACCCTATTTTAAACCCATTCAATTAAGTGCTTTTCAAGTCAATTGGGTTTAATTGAAATTAATTTTGTTAATTGAGAACAAGAATTGCAAACACCGCATCAATTTATTAAAAATCCCTAATTTGTACGAAGCAAATCAATTGAATGGACAAATTAATTCAATTTGGATATTAATAATGAGTTTGATTGAGTTTAGTCGATTGAATTTAGGTTGTATTCTTCTAATTTGGCTCATTTCTTTGATAATCAGTTAGAAATTCTTTGCAATTTTGTCCTTCAAAGAACAAATTGGACTAAATTGCATAAAATCTTTGTCAGGGTGCCAATTGAACTGGTTGAGCCAGATCAAATTGGTCCAATTGGTCCAACTAGCGAACAAACTAATCTAGCGAGAATGGCTGTAGTTTGGCCATTTTCAGGCAAAATTCAAATACCTTTTGCCACCTCAAGCCTTGGCCAATCAAGCCCGCTCCCTTGTACATGGAATTATCAAATTGCCCCTATGAGAAATTTCAAGAATGCCCTTAATGCCATGTCATCAATCCACGTCATCAAATTTAGGCCAATTAGAGTATTTTCTTGATAATTAAGCAAATTATCTTGGTCATTCATCAAGAATAGAGATGGACCAATCAAATGCTTGATTAATCACAAAGCAAATGATTAAAGCACTTTAAATCCAAGGGCCACAATTCAAACTCAGGGGAGTATATAAGGATTTTTCCCTACAAAATTTAAGGGGTTAGCCATTTCAAAATTGATATTCTCTCTCTAGATTGATATACACATGTGCACACAAACAAACTCTCTCTTTCTCTCTCTCTCTCTCTCTCTCTCTCTCTCTCTCTCTCTCTCTCTCTCTCTCTCTCTCTCTCTCTCTCTCTCGACCACCCACTTCACCGACTTCCATCGGCGATTCGCTGGACCTCCACCACGTCATAGCTTGCATATCACAAGATCATCGCCGGAGCTCCTCAATCTGAGTCAATTCTCTCTTGGGCCGAGAATCACCTTTCACACCGGTGTGGTGTCCGATCACTTCCAAGTGTTGTTCCGGCAATCAGCGGCCTCCCCTTGGCATCCCTAGCCTTGCGATCAACCTCTTCAGCCCATTCTTGAGGCTCTGGTGGCCGGCTTTCATTGAAGTAGCTACCGGTTTCCTCAATTTCGCTTGATTTCACTTGGTTACTAGTTGTTCTTTGAACCTCTTCAAAGCAATTTTCTCACTTATATCTTTTGTGTTGTATTTCAGACCTTGGAGAGCTATTTTCAGCACCATTGTGAAGTAAATTTGGTGGCCGAATAGCTCAATCGAGGTCAACAACATTGACGAACAAGGTAGGTGTCTCGGTAAACCTAGTTCTAGCTAGGTGTGTAAAAAATTATCGCGCTGGCTGGGCCATAAAACTTTAGGTATTTTGGGGTTGGCCTTAATCTTCTTTAGGTAAGGCTTTTAGGTGTGGGTATTACTAGGGTTAGGATAGGGTCGGGTCCGACCCATTGACACTACAGGACCACCTAGTTACTCACTTATCTCCCTCCCTGTATCCCCTTCTCTCTCCTCTCTCTCCATGCAGAGCGTGACGAAAGTCTATATGAGCGATGGAAACAATCATCCCTTTGCTCATCATGGACTTTAGGCAACCGATTGTCCTTATCTCCATCACTATTTACTTCCTTGAGCATGACAAAACCTTAGTCGGTTGATTCAAATTTCAAGTCTCTTCTGTAAGCCTCATTAGCCGAACATGCAAGTGAGTGATCTCATCACAGTAATGGGTGACAGACGACACTAGTTTCTGCCTCTCTTTCTATCACATCCCGATTATTGGGCATGGGAAGCCGCAGGTAAATTGTAACATCCTCAATTTCAGTCCCTGGGAAATGGTTATGGTTTAAGTTTAGTGGTTTCTCAATCGGAACTAATTTTTTTCTCTTGTTTTGGAAAACCAGTTTTGGATCATTTGTACCCCTTCGTTTTATTATTTTTGGGGAGACTTTTGTGGTCTGAATTTCCCAACACTTTCTCCTTGAAAGTTTCTCCAAACATCTTGAAGTTTTACATACTTTAATTTCAGAATTTTTGGAGTTGATAGTAGTAGTACGATGGCCTAATTTTCGGACTATGCAAAATTGCCCAGAATGGATATTTCGGTGATGTTTATGCCGTATTTATTTTCTACAAGCTTTTCTGGGTCGATTTTGAAAAAGTTTCCTTCACAAAAGTTGTTGAAAACATCTTTTTCTATAACGTATATAAATTTAGAAATTTTCTAAGATGATTTGGATTCTGGACAGAGCTTACTTTGAGAAATAAAGATTCTGTCCCAATGAACTGTTTTTAGTCTGTTTTTGAGCTATTAAAAATGGTATTTACAGAGCGAGACAGATTTCGTACTCTCATGAAAAATGTTTGTTAAGGCCTTGTTTATGACATATTCAAATTTGAGAATTTTTGAAGTCCATTTATTATGTTTTCAAGTTCGATTTCGTGAACAGTACAAAGCTGTCCGGTTTTGTCAAATTTTAAAGATTCAGCATTTTCTACACAAGAACGTTGGAATTTGGACTTGGTGTCTTTTAGTGATTTAAAGTATACATTTTGAGCTTTCAAATGAGATATTTTAAACTTTAATTGGAGGTCAAATGAAGGGAGAAGATATGAAAACGAAATTAATCAAATCAAGGGTTAAGGGTTAAATCTTCTTGTGGAAGTCACATTTATTGGTCCAATCTTATCACTTTCATCATGGCTTTTGGCTTATGCTCTTAATGGCCATGTGAGGTAAGCAATGACCTCGTGCCCCAAATGGCCTAAGCCATGACTTAAGCCACACATGACATATGCCATGACTTCATACCCCAAATTTTGGCCCCAAGTTGTCTCTCTATAAATAGAAAGAAGGCCATTCGGCCAAGGGAGAGAGAGAGAGAGAGAGAGAGAGAGAGAGAGAGAGAGAGAGAGAGAGAGAGAGAGAGCCAATGAGACTGAGATAAGCATTGGCCCTTCATCATTTTAGTTCATTAAGAGCATTTAATGATATTAAATGCATGCTATGATGACACTTGACTTAGAAGCCCTTCATTAGTGGCTTAGTTTAGGGTTTCTAGGAAGTTCCAAGCCTTTTTTTTTATAGCAAGACACCCTCCCCTCTCTCTCACGCCATTCTCACGCCTCTCTCTCCATTTTCACACACACCAACAACCTTCTCTCCTGCTTCTTTACTTCTTGTTCGCGCCGAGAAAGAGAGAAAAAGCTCACTGACTAGCCCGTGTCTCTCTTGTGGTTTGATCGAGCGAGGAAGCCTTATGCAAGGCGCGAGTGTTCGTGTTCAAGCACAAAAATCGCCCGAGAATCGCCGAGTCTCACGTGTCCTTCACACGCCTTGTTTTCTCTAGTTCTTGTTTGATATCGTTGGGTAAGTGAATTCCCTAATACCGGAAAAGGATGTTGAGATGTATTGTGACGTGATTTACTTGGACCGTTTCTTGATTGTTTGGTTGGTCGTAGTTGATTCATTTCTCGATTTGATCATGTTTTATGTTTGATATTGTTTTGAGATAGAACCGAGCCTTGGTTTGTAAAGTGTGCACGATGTGGCCATGCATGATGTTCTCTTATTTGAACTTTGCTATTGATATGCCATCGATGTGGATGCGGTAAAGGCCGACTTATGTTAACAGCGATTGATATATCCTCGCTTGATATTAGTGTTTTCACTTACTAAGTCTCTCCGACTCATCCCCCGTTGTTTCCCTTTTTTTTTTTTTCAGGTTCGTAGGATGGCATCTCCCCCAGCCCGCATTGGCAATCCCGTGGAGCAGAGAGCCGAAGTGCTCACTGTAATAGATGTCAGAAAGACCGCGTCTACCGCCAAATCACAATGCTTGTGATGTTCAATGAGGGCCTAACGGACTTGGTGCCTCAGAGCGGGCCAACTCTGGGATAAAGCTACGGGTGGGATGTGAGATGGCCAGGCGGACGGGACCGGGGTGGAGGTGAAGAAACGAGGAGCGAGAAGCCGTAGTGGGTATAGGATAACCCAAGTTAAGATTTACCATTTATAGTTAGCTATGAAACATGTATTGTTTGTCATGGCCCGAAGGGCTTGTTAAAATATGTTTGTATGCATTGTAAACATAAGGTTTGCTCATGATGCTTCTTATCTTATTTCCGTTGTGTGTATTGATTGTGATTGTCCTGAGATATGCTTCTACTTATGTTTAAAGAAAGATAACAATGAACGGGACGTCACGTTAATGACCTTGAGGTTGGGGCGTTACACTTTCTGTCGATTTTGTTGGATATGTTCTTGCGTGCTTCTTGAATTTTTGTGACTTGAACTCACCTTTCGATTAAATCGTGATAGCGAGGATCCAGGTGCAAGAGCTGAGGCAGAAGTCAAAGGCCGATCTGCTTAGCCAGTTAAAGGACCTCAAGGCCGAGCTTGCCCTCCTCTCCATCGCCAAGGTCACCAGTGGTGCACTAAACAAGCTCTCCAAGATGTATGTTGCTATTCTCTATTGATTTTTTAAGATTTGAAGGTCGAAGTTAGAGTTTCATGTTTTAGGTAAATGGTAATGTCATATCAGAATGATTATTAAGCTTTGGTTATGCTGATTAAATTGGGTTTTCAGTTGTTCTTGATATTCGCGTTTGAGGAAAGTCAGATCATGTTGTCTTGTTGTTGTTTATTTGATGGGTGATGAATGCATGGGTGATGATTATTACTTTCTAATAATCAAACTATTTCGATTCTCGCTCGTGTTCGGCTTCCTTTTCACGGTAGAGCTCTAGATCTCTAGAATTAAAGTGGGTGATGGATGTGATCTGGTTGTGTACTTTTAGTTTGAGTGCTTTGGATATTGCTTGGGATTTTTGAGATTGGGAGTGCTTTACTCGGGGTAGTGTTTCGATGGGCTTTTTAGCTTTATGATCCCGGGAAATGAATAGGGTGACATAAGGAATTGAAGTGCGTCCTGTTGATTTTCGTGTGCGCTTTTTCGAGAGTTGTGTGTGTGGATCTATTTGATATCATTGCCTTTACATTGAAGTAAATGAAAGTAGGAGCTTCAATAGCTAATTTTAGAGCAAGGAATGGATCAAAGAGTCTTTTATTCTGCCTCAGTGAGTTGTGGAACTAGGTTCTAGAGTTCAATTTTCATTGAAAAATTTGTGCGAGACCAGCTGCATGGTCTCCTATTGCTTGATGCTGGATATAGGACTAGAGCTTCTGCTGATTTTTCTTTTATTCCTTCATCATATCTAGTTTGCTCAAGGGTGAAATGTTTATCCACAACCTCAAATTATGCTTCACAAAGAAGCAAAAAAAAAAGAAAAATTATTTTGGACTTCTTGCAAGATTCTTTTCAAAGAATATAAAAGCTTTTGAAATACCTATTTTATATGACATGTTTTTCTCAAAGTCACATTGCTAAGCCTTGAGATCTTTACAAAAATGTGTAGACAAATGCTTATAGCATAACTTTAATACATTTAAATTATGTCCACACGGTAAGGGGTGACCAAAGAAAAGTTACTTTGGCTTAGTTTGGTATTTGAACCTTATGGCACAACATGTTTTTAATATTTTATGTTGTTGGATTTGCACCTTCACCTTGATGGAGTAATTTACTTTTTGTATGTAATTGCCAAGTGTATTTTTTTGCTACTATGTACCTTTAACTCCTCAATTCTTGAACTGGGTGCTTCTGATATCTTCAGATAACTATAGTCTTTTGGCGACTTATGACTTATGACTTTGACAGGGCTTGCTAGGGATTGTCAACACTGATCAGCAACTTAGTGACTTGGAATAACAAAACATTCAATTTTTTTCTACCAAAATCTGGTAAGTTTCAACAGAAAATGCTATGATGATGGTTTACCTAAGACTTTCCTACTTTAGATCTTTTAGATTTGCATGGTTCATCTGCTCTAAAACCTAGTTGGTAAATATGTTGGCTAGAATGTGAACAGTAGAAGGCATTACTATACCATTTGTTTGTAAACTATAGAAGGCTATTCCTGTCATTTTGACCTTTGTAGTTAATTTGGTGTCACTTTACTCCTCATACTTTCACAACTTTAGAGTTGTCTTATGTATACTTTTCTTGTATTTGTCAAGAGTATGTTGAGGACTATACTTCTAAATGTAATAATACTTTGCAAGTTCTAAGAGTCATAGATAGAAGGATTGCTAAATGTATGGAATAAAAGCTTCTAGAGTCACACAGAAAAGGACGAGATCTTCAATGTGGAAACACTTAAAACATATTCCTAATCAAGAGAAGGCTGAATGTACATATTATAGGGCCTATATTGGTTGTGCTAGTGGTCATGGGACTAATTTGTTGCATTGTCATTTATCTAGATGTAAGGAATATTCATATGCAAGCGTCGAGAAGAGGCAAAAAAGTGACTGATCAAGATAATAGTGGAAAAGAATTAGCGATCATATTTATTCTTGATGAATTACCATTGAAGTTGGTAGAGCATGAGGGATTTCGACGATTTGTGAATAAAATCCGGCTAAATTTCTTAATCCCGTTATGCAACACTTAGAGGTGCAAATGTTATGATTTGTACACAGATGAAAGGAGTAAATTGAAGAAATATATCTTGGAGACATCTCCAAGAGTATATCTTACAACAAGTACATTGACTGCTTGTCAAAATTTAGGCTATATGTGTCTCACTGCTCATTTTGTTGATGCCGATTGGAAGTTACACAAGAAAATATTAGAGTTTTGTCAAATCTTGAGTCATTATGCCGATATAATAGGAAAAGAGATTGAGAAATGCTTGATTGATTAGGGCATTCAAAATGTTTTTTCTATCACTGTAGATAATGTTAGCTTAAATGACTTAGGAGTTCAATATTTGGAAAAGAGACTTAACTCTTGGAATTCTCTTGTAGTAAGAGGTGAGTTGCTCTACATGAAATGTTGTTCTCATATATTGATTTTAATTGTGAGAGAGGGATTGAAAGACATAAATGATTCAATTGTTAGAATATGTTTGGCCGTGCATTATGTGAGATCTTCTCCTGGAAGGCTAAGACGGTTTAAGGGTTGTATTGAACTAGAGAAAATTGAGTCAAAGAGTCTTATATGTTCGGGTGTTGAGACTCGTTGGAACTCAACATACATAATGTTGGAAGCAGTTTTGAAGTTTCAAACAGCTTTTAGTTGGAATTTTAAGATAGCAAATTTGTTGAAGAGCTTTCCAAGGTGAAAGAGTCGCTCACTAGTGATGATCGGGAGTATGCCCGTCACTTTCTTCCTTTTCCGAAGTCATTCTTTGATGCGACTTTAAAAATTTGTTCTTCTTATGTCACTAGTAATGACATGGTGAAGGATGTGTATGGGATTTATATAATGATTGACAAATGTTGTGAGAATGAAGACCAGAGTTTGCAGGAAATGGCTAAGAGAATGAATATCAAATTCAATAATTATTTTGGCAATATGAACAACATCAATGTTACTTTGTTTATTGCTTGCATACTTGACCTATAGCATAAGTAGGACTATGTGAAGTGGATGACTAATCATGTTTACGAAATCAAGTGGGCTGAAACTTTGCGAGATAAAGTAATCATATCTTTGACGTCTTTGTTCGAGCAATACCACACTAGTGTATATCCCTAAAGAAACTTGAGATTAAAGAGCACAAAGATGATAAACATGTCAAAGTCTCCCATGGTTGGTGTTGATGTTATGATCGCAATGTATCTTAGTGAAACGGGACAACTATATTTAAAAGAAAAATCTGAATTGGACAAGTATTTGGAGGAAGGATGTAAAGATTATAGCGCTAAGTTTGATATCTTAAGTTGGTGGAAAATAAATTTTTCGAGATATCCTATCCTTTCTTCAATTGCTTGAGATATTTTAGCCGTGCTAATCTCAACTATAGCATCGGAGGCTGCATTTAGCATACGATGTCGTGTGCTTGATGTGTTTCGTAGCTCCTTAACCCCAAGCATGTTGCGACCTACCTCCTCGAGGGCCGCCTAGAGATGTAGATCTAGAGGTAAATGTTCATAAAATGATCTGAATGTCACATTATTAAAAGCGGTTTACCAAAGCATCAATCTTTCATTCATCCATAAGGTCCATTAATCATGAATGTGAATTTTCTCGCAATCCATACCTCGAGTGACACGGGGTTGATTTTATCATTTTTAACAAATAAGAGTCGCCACCAGCCTATGTCAGGGGTCGACTAGAATACCCAATCAAAACGCGAGAAATTCGTTTCTATTTCCACAAAAATTAGAGATGTCTAAGTTCGAGGACTAGCTTATTTTAATGATTCTATTAATGCCCTTTTGGGTACGCTAAACTCAATTTTGTTGTTATCTAAGTTGTTATGCATTTATTTTTATCATTTTCATGTCAAAGTCCTAATCCACTAAGTGACCATGCATCTTGTTTTTGTATTTTCTATCTATGATTCTAAACTAATCCTATTTTAGTCTAGAAAAGAAAATAAACAAACAATTGTATTGAAAAGCGGTGCGTAAAGTAAACACCCAATGAAATTGAATTGGCAAGCTAATCTAAGAACAAGAAATGAAAACCCGCAACTCGAGGTATTTATTACAATACTAATGGAAAAACCCGAGACATGGTCGGGTATCCAATTGGGTACAAAAATAGATTGGATTGGACATTAGTCACGGTCCTTCAAAGCTTTTAGCCTCCTCCACCCTGGGTTACCTCTAGAGTATTAGTTTTACATTTGAACTCATGTATTGCAAACAAGTAGTGCAAGCATGCAAACAAAACAAGGCAATGGCATTCAATCAACAAAGCATTGAATTAACCTCGGGGTCAGTCTTTGCATTTCATGCATTTCGATCACCCAACCATTTAATCAACTATGATTGATTGATTAATGGTTAGTGATAATCGGCCACCATTTGCATTCACAAAACGGCAGTTGATAGCAATTAACCCTTAAAGTTGGTTCTAAGTGTCCACCATAAGCTATCTACCGAATATGCACCGAACCTAATCATGCATCTAACAACCACATGCATTAGCATCAAATTAATCAAGCAATTAGGCCAAGAGACCTTGATTTGCAAACAATCAAGCAACTAGTGAACCAAATCGGGTCACTCGTTCAATTATTATCAAATCTAGACCATTAAGTTTTTAAACAATTAACCCACCAAAGAAAGTCTAATCAAAGATGAATAAGGAATTATTGTAAAGCTTAAGACATGATGATCAAAGTTTATGAAGACTACCTTGCCTAATTCCTATTTGATTTTTCCGAAGATTGGGATTTGACCCGAATACCCCTGACATGACTCGGTTTTGGCCTGGAATTTGAAAAAAGCTGGAAAAATAGCAAACATTATCCAAACCGCATGAAAATTGTTAGGCAGTTAGGATTCCCTGTGATTAACAACTTTCATGTTTTGAGGTTTTGCTAAAAAGTCTCTAATTTTTCTACAAAAATGGGTTTTCACCGAGGACTCACTTGCAAATAGCTTTTTTAGGCCGGATAGACCTTAGCAGAAATTTTTGACAAATTGACCCCTCAACTGTTGTCTTTAGGTCCCTAAACTTTCCATTCTTCATAATATGACACTAATGCACAACTTTGAAGTTTTGAATTTTTGCAAAAAAAGACATCAAGTTAGAGAAAATTTTGAAAACACTTTCGGATACTCGGAGGCTTGATTTTTTGGGTTTGAACACAGAATCCATTCAACACAATGATCAAACCTTTGAGAATTCATACAAGCTCAGATTTTGACAAAATTGATACTATTGGAAAGCTTATGATCCCAGAAAAAACTTTTAGTAAGAGTGTTTTCTGGAGATTCTTAACACAAAAATTTATAATTGAAGAACATACAAAGGTCAGCAGGACATTGATTCTCACAAACCAGTGAGGGTATTTTGAGCATCAATCATACTCGCCAAATCAACATGAATTTTTTTAAAAAATTTTATGATAGAAAGATCATGGTGCCTTTTACAATTTTCTTGAAGGAAGATTTTACAAACGATGAACACAAAAAATGAAAAAAATCATTAAATTTAGTCAGGTCAATCATGAATCATTAGAAGAGAACAGAGAAACTATTATTCCAAATCAAACATTCCGAAGACAATTTGGCATAGCAAACGACGTCCGTTAAAGACACACTATATATCAAATCGAAGCTCAAGCCATCAAATATGATTCTATAGCTGAACACTTCACGAGATTTTAAATTTTTCACAATCAAATCGGTCATGGAAACAAGCAAGTTGTCTAGACTACAATTTTTTCTAGAAACATCAAACGTCCTCAATCAATCAAATGTGCAATGATCAATCATTTCTATGCTATCACAGGCCATTCGAACATCATTCTAAGGTTAAACAGCAATCTCAACTTCGGCATAAATGCCTTCATCACTCCACATGCACATTAGGCCATCTAGATCATTCTCTTCATTATATTTTGAGTTTCAACGTTTCTCACCTCATTTTAGGATACCTTGACGTAATACCAAGCGATCCGGCCTTGTATTCAATTCGGGAACACCATGGAATAGCCTTGGAAAGCTCGTCGAACTACTGTGAATGAGATATGAAGATTAAAGTCAGAATTGATCCAATAAGCCTCAAAAGAACATAAAGAACATAGAAAGAAAATCAGACAAAAATGAGTGATCTAGTGGCTCTTCAGAAGAGTTTCGGCCATCAGGACTTCAAGGATAGGTTAGTAGATTAGGTCGCAAGCTTTGTCGGACCACTGGGGACCGTCGGACCGCTGGAATGTCCACGAGAAGCGACTGGACAGCAGATCCACATGCAAGCCGGTAATGTTGCCGAGTGGAATAGGGGACCAGTTCGGGAAGCTCTGGCCTTGGACAGCTTCGACCAACCTTGCAACTGGCTCAAGGACACCATGAGGGAGGCCAGCATGGCGATGGTTTGCCGGAAGGAGGTCGGCCAGCGACTGGCTCGGGCGGTGGAGCTTCGGCCACGAGAAAGAGAGGGAAAGAAAGAGTTAGAAAAAGAATTTAGATTTGAAAAATGGCCCCTTCCCAATTTTTGGAGGGAAATTTGTTTATAAAGCCCCTCTAGTTTGAATTTTAACACTTGGATGCATCCAATGGTTGAGATAAAATCATTAATGTCTAACTAAATTCCTTAAAAGCTAAGCAAAGCTCCCATTGGCTAAAATTCAATCACATGGATTGATGACATGGCAATGTGGATGGCCAAGATTGAATATCAAATGGATGGTTGAAATTTTTTGCTTAATCATTAAGTATTTCTCTTAATAAAGGTAATTTTGTATTTTCACATAAGCGCAAAATTGTAATTTCAAGGCAAATGAGAGAGGTTGACCAGACCATGGCCGGAAGTGGCCATTTTTCGGCCATCCTTGCTGGAATGGCGATTAGGGCTGGTCAGATTGGTCAGGTTGGTTCAAACTGGTTTAGATCAATTCGATCGATTCAATTGCAAAATATTTATGCAATTTAGTCCAATTTGTTCTATTGGTGATCTAACTACAAATAATTTCTAATGAAAGTACGGATCCAATTGAAGTGAAACAACTCAAATCCAATCAATTAAAATTAATTAAATTCCTTTCTGACATTTCAATTGTATGAATTTGTTCAAATTATATTATGAGTGATACCAATTTCATCTCAATTGAGTTGTCTCACACAAATTGGGGCTTTGCAATCAATTGATGCAATTTCTACGATTTTTGTCCTCAATTGATAAAATTGATTTCAATTAAACCCAATTGATTTGAAAAGTAATCAATTTATTCAATCAGATGAGTTTACAACATTCTAATGAGCCCTAATTGACTTCCACATATTGGCTTGAACTAAATGCCAAAAGGAAATTGGAGTTTAATCGTCAAATTGAAGCTCAATTCACCAAATTAAATCATAGATGAGAGTAGGTCAAGTTGAATTACCTCAATTGGATCGATCTAGCTTGGTTTCGCAAGTCATTAGCTAGCCTAATTGATCAAATTAACTCAAATTCATGTGAATTTTCCAAAATTGACTTTGAATTTGTGTTGCATGTAAGAAATCAGGCTCATCTGCAGCTTAATTATGCAAATCATGAAGAACCGACTGGAACTCCTAATTAGGGCTCAAATTGGGAATTTTCATTCTTGGCTTGAAATTCTAAAATTGATTTGAAAATTGAATGTAAGACGATCTCTAAATCAAATATCATGAAGAAAACTATCCTAAAAAATGACTAAAAATGAAGTAATTTCATTTTTGGCCGATTTGAATCAAATTTCGCAAATTGAGGAAAAATTGATTCTAAACCAATTTAGGGGTTTCAATTTTTTCATTTTTTTGGGGACAAAGTGTTAACCAAAAGCCAACATTTTAGTGATTAGTCACTAAAATGTTAATTAATGGGTCAAACTTTGAAGTTTTTGAAAATTGATAATGCAAAAGTGAAATTGACACTATTTTTGGGTTTTTTTATGCCAAAAACCAAAATTTGACTTTGGGCTGACTTTTCGGTCAAAGTTTAACAAAAATTCAACTTTTGACTTTTTTAAATTAAAGTGCAAAAAGTTAGAAAATGAATGGTTAATGCTAAATCAAATGCTAAATGACTCTTTTTGGTTGATAATTGGGTTTTGTCTCAATCAAAAATCCTAATTTCAAGATTTTTACTTGTATAACGCGTCAGCTAAAAATCAAGTGTCAACAAAGCATGGTGAAGGCTTTTATATGTGCTCAAGATTGGTTACGATCCACACCACTTTCATGTTCGATTGAAGAGGACTTAGAAGAACTCGAAATCTTTGAGTCAGGTGAAAAAATATGTTGTAGAATTTTAATACCCTTTTATATTTCAATGGATATGTTAATTCTCATTTTCATCATAAATTTAATGTAGAGTTGCCAACTACAACCATAGAGCCAAACTCGATATCAATTTCTTTAGATGATTGATGAAGTTGGGCATTGTCATTTGTCAGTCATTTTTCCTATTTTAGATTCCGAGCATTTTTGTCCGAAATGTGTTTCGAGTTCATTGTTTGTGAGTTGCAATTTGGTTACTGATTTTGTAGTATCTAGGGAAGAAGAAGTGGGAGCTCCAAATAGCTTCTGCCTTAATCCCGTTAACTTGAGTCAATTCAACCTAGATCTCAACCTGTCCTTGTTCATGGGCTCGCTGGTCTTACTTTGGTTCGCACTAATGATATTTTTGCTATTTTGTCGTTGCTTTCAGTGTTTTCTGTTATGCTTACCAATGAATTCTATCTCTTTGATTTATGTATTCTGGAATTTTAACATCATGTTGATGTTTTGACAAATTACTAGTTTAGGTAACTTGTTAGTTTTAATATCCTCATTTTTTCAATTTACCAAATGAACACTACTGTGCATTTGTAGCTGTGCACATAAATTGTTACCAGTTGTTGTTATAAGCCACTGTTTGGGATGAAATAGATAATTATGTACTGCTGATGCTTAGATTGATTTTGTTGCTGGAGGATGGCATTCTACAACATGATGGAGAGGTAAATATTTGCAGGTTATGAGTTTGTTGGCATGGCTCATAATACTTCTTGTATACAACCTATGCTGCAAAATTTCCTGTAATGTACATGTGCTTGTCTAGGATTGTAAAGTCTTAGAGGGACATTTGGATCTTTTGATACTTGCTCTTGTGGTGGTGAAACTGAGTTTGTTCTTGTATGTATATATGGATGGGGAAGTGGGGTGAACATTGGAGACTTGGTTATTATTAATTTTTCTCCCTCTTCTTCTTCTACCTTGGCCTCGCTTTGTCATCGTCTTAGTTTGTTAATTTCTTTGATTGATGTCCGTAAGGGTGATCGTTTCTGTGGTGATTTTCAAGCGAGAGAGATGACCCGTGGCTATTTGAGCTTACAGATGAAGCGAGAGGATTGTTAATCTTATTAAGCTTCTTCTGTTTCTTGTTGCCCTTCCCCTTTTTTTATTCGAATCGTATTTGGGTAACGATGCTTGGATGTTAATTGATGAGAGGTTGAACATTAGCTGATTGCCGAAATGAAAATTGGAAAACTTGACCATTATAAACTACCTCGATGGGTTCTCTTTCAAGTTTACTAATCAAAATGAAAAAAAACTCACTTAAAGAAATAACTCTAGGATAAGTACATTAGGAATGCCATAATTTTCATACGATACTCACTTAACTACCATAACTTTTTTTTTTCGCTCACTTGAATGCCACAAATTTGAAAAAATGATCACTTAAGTGCCATAAACGATTTGCCTTCCCAGAAAATCCGATGTGGATGCCAGTTGTCCTACATGGCATCGCCGGCACTGATGTGGATATTTAATAAAAATTTCAAAAATAAAAAATTCACATTGGAGTGGGAAATTAATAAAAAAAATCCACGTAGGAGATTTGCCGGGAATGATACTCAAATGATTGATTTTACTCCGATGTGGCATTCCGGTGAGCAACATACGAAAGTTATGACATTCCTATTATTCTTATCTCGGACATTTTTATTTATAAGTGACAAGATTGGGAAAGGCCGGCCAATCAATGCAGTTATTCCTTTGAATTTGACCATAAGGTTCCCACGTAAACAAATGCATTGCTTTAATTAATTCTTTATAAGACATATTAATAGAAGTGTGTACCATATATATATAACTAGGTACTTCTCATTAATGAGGCCTATTGCATATAAAATTCAAAATATTTTAAATTTAATTTTCAGCAAATATCGAAATTAAAATATCATCGAAAAAATTATTATGTACTAACACATAAGTAGTATTAATTATAAATTACATCATTCGCCTCTCTTTTTTTCCACCCACCGTATGGCCCTTAACTCTAGAAACCCATCATACTCCCGCCTTATTTTACTCGCATCAACTCAAATATAGATAAGTAAGATTATTTTAACATTTAAATGAGCAATTATATGAAAAGTATAAACATATAAAGGCCTTTTTCCATCCATTTTTTGACTTCCAACGCCCCCTATTACTTGAAATTGACCATAATATCTCTTGCAAGTCCTATATTTAAGATTATTTCTTACACTTTTTTCTTTTCTTTTCTTTGAAAATTCTAATGCATTTAGAATTGACAAAAAATATGTATTTGTTAAAGGTTTGATTGGATTGTTTTATAATGCAATTACAATTGTCATAATTTTCTTGTCTATAATTAATTATTCCACTTAATTAGCCATACTTTTCAATTTTATCAATGTAGTCCTAAACTTTTGGGCAATATTTCAATGTAGTGTTTCCTGTCAATTGCCACGAAAAATTGTTGACATGTTGACGTGGGCAATTTGTTGGTTTCCATGTTGCAATTTGCAATGGTAATTAGCAGGAAAGACTACATTTAAATATCGTGCAAATGTGCAAGACTATATTGACAAAATTGGAAAGTTAAAACTGAATTGACATTCATACAATAAGTTTAGGACTAAATTGATAATTTTCCCAAATATTTGAATAATCACTCCTTCAATGGACACATGTATAAGAATTTTTGGGATAAGTTTAATAGGAGTGTCACAATTTTCGTACGACGTTTACTTGAGTGCCACAAATTTGAAAAATCAATCACTCAAGTGCTATCGATAATTTGCCTCGCTAGAAAATCTGACATGGCATCGCTGGTGCTGATTGGATAATTAATAAAAAAAATCAAAAATAAAAATAAAATCCATGTCGAAATGAGAAATTAATAAAAAAAATCCATGTAGGATGATTTGCCGGAAATAGCACTTAAATGATTGATTTTATTCCAATGTGGTACTTAAGTGAGCGGAAAAAAAGTTATAGCACTCAAGTAAGCGCCATATGAAAGTTATGGCACTCTCACTATTCTTATCCCAATAACTCTTCTACCCCTACAAAAAGGTTTTAGTGAAGAGAAGGCACTAAACCTGCAAGGGGAGAAAACATAAATTTACATTGACGATTTGATTTGTAAAAAAAAAATCAAAAACCCGACTTGGCCCGACCCGATCGGGCTCAGCCCTTGGGGTGTGTTCTAAACAAGGTCTTGAGGCAGGTTTGGACAGGTTAAGCATGACCCTATAGGTCTTGCGTCGAATAGGGTATCATGAAAGCCCGATTCGACCCGACCCATCGACACCCCTTCTAGCTTATGGATGAAGTTTTGTGAAGCCGATTCATCTTGAATAATGATAGCCATGACAATTGATGTGTTGTTGTTTTATGCCTTATGTTGATGCTAGAATAGTGTATGTTGTGATAGAATTGATTGTTTGTCACGCTCCTATCCTCACAAGCACGTAACATCCCAGCTCGATCATTAAGTATGCAACATTCCAGGACTTGTCGCCGACCCAAACGAATCACCATGATAACGCAAGCGGAAGCAAACTCGAACTTGTCATACAACATACAATTAAACAAGATAGTAGAGAGACTTGTGATACACATCAACAAAATACTTCTATAAACATAATGTCAATAACAACATATACACTTACAGACCTTCTAAGAGGCAACCAACTACAGACCACGTGTAACAAAAAGGGTTAGGTGGTTGGTTGGCCTAACTCTTCTAAAGAGAAAAAGGCTCCTCAAAAGTCGGGATACTAAACCTATCAATCACCCCCATGATGCTCAGGTGACGTCCCTAGATTGAACTCGAAGTACTCAGGTGAACCCGTATTAGCCATGTCATCAGACGGCTCGGGTTCAGATTCAATATGCTCCAGCTCAGGGTCAGACTCCATAGGCTTCGAATTAAGATTCGAATCTTCAGGACCGGTGTCTAGAATAGTAACAACTCCATTTGGTGGAAGGATCTCCATAGGGTCCCACTCTTCAACTCCATCATCAGGGGAAACATCAAATCCCCGGAGTGGACCAAACGACTCGTCTCTATCCTGGTAGAACCAAGCCAAAAAGGTATGTGGTTTCCAAAAGGCCTCGCCCTTGTCTACCCAAACAGTACTAGCATGCCTAATGTAGACCCTATATTCTCCCACCGGATATTCCGTCAACATATGCTGTATGCATTGGTACCCCAAAACATTGCGGTAGGTCATTCATGTTCGTGGTTGGGGATCTGAAATGTTTGAAATACGACAATGAGAATGAATCTCAACAAGTAACTACCTAAGCCTCGCTTAGGCTAATGCGTATCTCCAAACAGTTCTAAACATACAATTCTATCAATCAATGTGCCACATCAATCACAGGCGCCCTTATCTCGTCTTGGCATATACACAAGCCCTGCACGTTTGAGAATAGCCACAACATGGTAAACGCTCATCGAGCATAACAACTCAAAACGAGGCATGAACATGTATAACACACTTAATAATCTAGACATGCCCAACATTAGTCTCAAACATAGCATTCCATAATGCATATCGCACTCACTAAGTCCAGATTATTAACTGGCCCTCAGGCTCCCCTGAACCCACATAAAACGCATCAGGTTATCGGTCTTTCGGCGTTATCAGACATCGTCCCGTTAGGTCGGCGACAGCAACGTCCCGCGTTAAACGCATCAAAACAGCATTCCATGAGAAGCATAAATCCGGCCTCTACCGTAATTAGCATCCGGACCCAGTCGAGCATCCAATAAATCGGGCATTATCTCATGTAAAATGCATTAAGGCGGGTTAAATCCCCACGTAAGACACCTCATGGCATTATATGATCACACAACCATTCAAGCACTCAAACCAATTCTCATTTTTTTGATTAGTCAAAAGCCACTAAATCCGTATTCATCTAGCAAAAAGCCATAACTCGCATATGCAACAATAACACCGAATAGTCCCCGAGAGAGAGAAAACTGAATTACATAGACTCGGGGCTATTCTGAGCGACTGCGCAGTAACCGAAATCCTTTCGAAATAAATAGTAATTCAACTTAAAAAATTTTGAATTTTGGTTACGTTATAGGAGACATCTTGATAAACATTTTTCATAAGAATACAAAACCCAGTTCCTACTGTAAACACCTCATTTTGTCACTCTAAGTCACACAAAAATCAGTCCATTTGGACAAGCCGTCCGGCCTTAAAAATGCATATCAATAAGTATCCAAATCTCTTTAGAAAGTTTTGAAATTTTCATATGTCATAAAAACAAGTGTTCTTAACAATTTTTGTGAAGGAAGTTTTTTGAAACGATGCTTCAAAAAATTTATAAAAATTCGATAAGGCAAAAGGTAGGGTGAATAGTAATTCCAACAGTTTTGAGATAGTTCGAAAATGGACTTCCGAATGACCCAAAATGATCTCCAAAACTTTTAAATTTAATATATATTATACTTCAAGATGTTAAGGACAACTTTCATGTGAACACCTCCTCAGATTCGGCCCATACAAGTCTCCACAAAATAACAAAACATAGAGGCATAGCAGCAACCAAATCGAGAATCAACCAAGCAAGAACCAATAAGCAACCAAACTCATCCAGCCACTAAACCACCTCTAAATAGCCCTTAATCAGCCCTTACACATGTCATTAGTAAACCATTATCCTAACTAAGGTATAGGGAGCACTTACTAGGAATCCTAAGCAAAGCTAAGCCAAGCAAGCAGCTGCTCTGGTGGTCAGACGAGTGGCTCGACCTCGGCACTGGTCATGGGCAAACCACGGCTGGGACGAGCATGAGGTGGTGGTAATGGTAAGGGGTGGTGTTGGTTTTCGGTTAGGGGTGATGGTGATTGAAAATGAGAAGGAATGAGGGAGAGAAAGAGGGTGGTGGTAGTGATGAGTAGCAACGGTGATCGGCAGTAGTTCTGGCGGCTAAACGATGGCTGGAGTGGCTAAGTTGGTCATGGCAAGATGGAGGGGGAGAGGCTCGACCGAATGAGAGCAACGGAGAGAGAGAGAGAGAGAGAGAGAGAGAGAGAGAGAGAGAGACTTAATCATCTACTAGCCCCACTAACTCACAAAACCCCACTACCAACCCCACCATCATCTAAAGGCCTAGAATCCATCTTGTTCCCCACTCCAAGATCTAATGGCTCACGTATTTTCTATCACTAATTTCACAAAAATAACAAATGGCAAGCAAAATAAATAAGCAAGGAGAGGAGGGTAGAATGGTCCATTAATTTCAGCCATGGAGGGAAAACATCAATGTCCAATTTGTCCTTCAACCTTTCAATTGAATTCAAATATCTTCGGGGGTAGAATGGTCTTTTTCAATACCCAGTCCAAATTACATTTTTCCGATAAATCTGAGTAATCCAATAGTTGGTCACATTTGATGAGACGATGTCTGATAAATTTTTGTGGAATCTTGAAAGTTCAACATCCTATTTTAGATTTTAATTCATTGTTGAAACTAATCAATCGCAACTATAGTGTATCTCAAACTAACGGGCGGCTTTTAGGAGTTACGTGTATCGACCCATAGCCGATTCGATATTGAGCCACATTTAAGCTTACTCAAGCCATGGCAACCTCGATTGTCATGTAATTGCGAGGGTCATTCACTAGTTTCAATTGACACGATCGTTCATATTAGGTTTAGGATCATTCGAAATTTATACAATGGTCAAGCAGAATCACCTGTGATCCAATTTGCAAATCGTTCCATAACCATCCTTGGATCGACTTATAATAATCCAAAATATTTCCTCGTCAATCCTTATGATCAAAATACGGATCCACGGCCAAGTTTTTAGGTCTACGTACTTGATTCCTAGCTAACCATTTCCTAACGGTTAGTGTTGTTAAGAGTGATCAATTCCGAGTGAGATCTAACTAAAAGTGCATCGAAGATATATTTATTTCATAAATTCTAAAAATGGGTCAAATTTCAGAATGTCACATTGTTAGTTGCTTGTTTGATGATTGCTTGCATATTTACAAAATCGTGCTTGTTGAGTTCGTATGCTTCTATGAATGATTTGGCTTGAGAATGTCGAATCTTGAAAAATATTTAGCTAGTGAATCAAATTTGATATCTTGAGCTTTGATTTGATAGGTCACATGTCAAAATTGAACATCATTTACTTCGATAAATAGTTTTTGTGATTTCAAGTCAAAATCTGAAAATGATGCTTTCTGTTATGTGATAATCTGTCCTTGACTAACCTTGTCTGGTTCTACGATTTTTCTGATATTTTGTTTTCATAATCTGGGAAAAGTGTCTTCATGAAATTTGTAGACCACATCCTATCTTTCTAACATCAAAATTGTCACGCTCCAAACCCCACGGCGCGACACGCATCATCCCTCGCAAAGGTTAAATTCGTTGCGACGTCCCAGAACTCGTCGCCGACCCAACGCCCAACACACAGAGATCATTACATATGCGGAGGCAACATATATAAATATAGGTATATACACCCGTACAATAAACAAGATAACCATGGATAGCACAACACCGGTAATCAAAATGATTAGAAACATATACATTCTCATTACCATAAAAAAAATTTACAATATCCATTTACAGTGAGTATAAACATCACCCGGAAACGGTCAATGGCCACTAAGGTCAAAAAGAGTCATTGGCCAGGGGTTAGACGGCTAACTAAGATGGGGCTTCGATAAAAAAGGTTCAGCCCGATCTATCTAAAGCTGAGGCTAACCTAGGGGACCCAGTCCGGATTGGAATCAGAAGACTCAGAGGATGAAGAGCTATCAGGCAGCTCATCCTCAGAATCTAATGAGTCCAGCTCGGACTCAGTCTCTGCTGGTTCCTCCTCTGCGTCCATCGACTCGGTTTCACCCTCCTGTTTCATTTCCTGTCCCATGGGCCCGGGTTCTTCATCCGCCTCCATCGCTTCTAGCTCATCCACTTCCCAAACATACGGTTTGGTGCCAGAATTAGAACTCCCATCAGACGTAGCTTCGGGGCTAGCTAAATCTCCGTCGGGACACTGCGGGTCTACCTCACCTAGCCCGTTAATTGAGACATCAAAAGTACGAAGAGGTCCATGCTCTCCGAATTGGTCCCTAAAACACCATGCTACATACTTGTGGTGCTGGTAATACGTCTCTCCCACATCAACCAAAACTACAGTATGATACCTAATGTACACGTTCCCATTCCATAAGGGACACTCGGTCGACGTCCGCCCTAGCTAGTGCGGAATCCTAAAATGCACTGGAGCATTTGACATCCTTAGGTCCGGGAGTTTGAAAAGTTTGGGTTTATACAATAATGAGATGAATCTCAGCGAGTAAAAACCCATAATCCTAAACTAGGCTAGCATGCACCTCCTGACAGGCAAACAATACACACATCACATGACATTTACCAACTAATTGACCTAGGCCCTCGGGCCCAGATCGAGTATACAATTGACCCTGCAAGTTAAGCATTTCATAATAATAATCACAGCACATACGTGAACACTCTGGTCACACGTACGTCATACGCATGCTCATGCTCATTAGTGCCTTTCTCACATACAATTCACCGGTGCGCACATCTGCCAACACATTCTGGCACACATATGTCATGCTCATGGTCCAGCTCAATTAATGCACACTGCCAATTTCTCATTATTAATCGACCCGTGTAAAAACGCTTTAAGCAATAACACTTCACGGCCCGCGCCAAAGCGCATTGGGCCCGGTGTCTGTAGCCCGCGTAAATGCATTAGACGCAACACTGATCTCCTTACGGACCAAAACCCGCGTAAACGCATCAGGCTGGCCATCTTCCGGGCGTAACGGGTATCATCCCATGTAAACGCATTAGGAAAAAATTGACCCTACATAAAATGCATCAGGCCCTTAGTGAACACACGCTCATGTCAGGCACGCATACTCGCACAATTTTCGCCTTATGCCCATTTTTAGCATACGAATGCTCGGCCATGAAATTTCCATACTCAGACGATAATGCCATGCGCAATGAGTGTCAAGATCACAGAGTACATATCCATCTAATGGCCTAAATTAACATGTAATTTAATATGCCCAATCAACTCAACCACAACATGCCCAGTTATTCAATTTAATACCTTTAGGCACAATACATGAATCACATAGTTAGTGCACACAAACTTGCACAATTAAGGCCCGTCACACTTAGTCATTCTCAGCCACTCTAGGCATGCAACATGGCATCATCCAATTTACCGCTAATGAGTACAGTTCAGTCAATAAATCATCCAAACATGGCATAATCGGGAAATTGCAATTAAACCCCAATCTGTCCAATTAGTCCCCAATATGGACGGCCACAAATCAACCTCAACATGCCTCAATTAGCTCCCTAAATCACAACCATAATAGCCACAAATTTACATGCCACTAATGAACCCCTAAACATCTTAATTAACCCCTAAAATTACTTAATCTTATCTAGAAATGCATTGTAGTCCTAATTAAGGTTTAGAAATTAATTACTCACCTAATCTAGGCTCAAAAACCAGTTGGACAGGCGAGGACAGTAACTGATTGCCTGTCCACGATGGTGAGCACGGCGGCACGTGCGGCGGCGAATGGTAATCCAAGGCGAGGCGGTCACGACGGCCAAAGGGAAAGGTTGAAGGTCGATGGCCGAACGGGGGAGAGAGGAAGATGGTCAGGTGGTGGTGGTGCGGCGGCGAGATAGCCGGCAGCCTAGGTGAACGGCGGTTTGGCAGCTTACTCGGGCAATCCACAACCAAAAGGGAGGCTGATCCGGCGGTTCCTCAGCCAAATGAGAGAGAGAGAGACAAGACGAGAGAGAGAGAGAGAGAGAGAGAGAGAGAGAGAGAGAGAGAGAGAGAGAGAGAGAATGGGACGAGATAGTGATGGTGGCGTGGCGGCGGCTCAGCTAGTCGGGCGGCACGGCGGTTGGCGCTTCACCGGCGGGCGGCGATGCTCACGGATGAAAGAGAGGGAGAGAGAGCCGGCGAATGGAGGGGGAGAGGAGAGAGAGTGTGCCTTGGTGAGTAAGTTAAGAGAGAGAGACAAACCCATTAATAGCTTTGACCAAATTTCCCCTATTCCCAAAATTGCCCTTAAAACACTTAATTCTCATTAATCCTTATCCAATGAATTGGGGGCAAATTGGTCCAAAGAAAATTGAATTATTGGACTGACATATATCCATAATTTATTCCTTAAATTAATCCCCAAAAATCATTTAAAATTTGGAATACCCAAAATTAGCCTAGGGGCAAAATGGTCATTTTCCAATTTCGGGCCGAATTTCCATTTTTCGGCTGTACCAATCCCAAATAGGGTTGGCCAACGTAATACAATGTCGTCCTCATAAAATAATCGCGCATGTCCTCGAAAATCGACGTCCAAGTCCGAATCAAATTCCACGATCAAAATTGCTCAATTTAGAATTTTAAGGTCTATCACCAACGAACGGCTATTTAGGGGTTACGCGTATCGATCTAGAGTTACTCGAGTCATGACAACCTCGATTACCGAGAGAACGCGAGGAATTATCGCTAGTTCTGGAGGTCTCGATTGTTCAGTTTAAATTTGGGATTTGTTTACCACGCGTACTCTCGGTGGTGCGAAATATCATCCACGATCCGATCATACATCACTGGCCAAACTAAATCCGTCACTTTCCTAAGATCGGCCCACATTGACCCAAAATATTCCCTCATCATTTCTCGGAATCGGTGCCCGATTCGCGATTGGGTCCATGGTCCACGTACCATTTTCCTAATTTGCCATTCCCTTTTGGTTAGTATCCCGTGATTGATCAATTTCGAGCGAGACTTACTAAAATTAAATGAGAAATAATATCTATTACATTGATCTTGGAACTCGATCGAAATTCAAGATGTTACAAAAATTATGTAAAATTATGTAATTTGTTTCAAGGACTCAATTTGTATGGGTTTTATAGGCAAATTCCGACTTTGATCTTATTCATTCAAATTGACTGACTTATCCTTAATAGAATTTAATATAATTAAGAAAAATCATTGAACATAGAGAGGTCGGAGTAACTTCGTATTCTAGTTTTCTGTTTAAGTCTTCGATCATGCATTCAAGTTATTTAAGTTCTTTTAAGGCCATATTTAACCTTATCCAAAATCATTTCCATCAACTATAAGCAATCTTCAATCTCATCACATGAACATTCAAAGTTGATCATCAATCACCTAAGACATAAATCTAACATGCTGGAAATAATTATCAAATCGCTTCGAAACTAGTTCAAATCAACATGCGATTTATTTAAGTAAATATTCAACTTAAAAAATATGCTTGATATACTATATAGAGGATTTGACCGAGACATGCAAGGAGGAAAATCAACATGCAATTTCAATCAATTACTTCAACCAATTATGATTCTAAGGAAAATTAAACCAAACATGTAAGTTCTAAGTTACATTATCATGTAATCACTATGGTCAACCTTGATATCAACATGCACACATCTCAGCCAAATGAGGATTGTTATACCAAACTTTCCTAATTATGCAATCGATTAGGGATTCATCAAACTAAACTAGTTCTAACCTCAATTTTCAATCCGATTTAATTCAATCCTATCACATCCTAGCCTTCATTGATCATAGATCAAAGAAATACCTTGATTTTATACTATGAATCAACTTTGCTTCATGAGATGATCGTTTAGGATAATCAAGCAAAGTTGTGGAGTTCCTATGTCAATTAGCTAGACTGGTGAGCAATGGAAGATTTTGGCCAATCCACGAGCTTCCGACGACAATTTCGACTATCAACCACCATGCAAACACCAAGGAAACCGAGGAGAGCTGGGTCATCAAGGAAGAATCGACAATCAACCATAATTCCTTCAAATTCGACAAGGAATAGGTACTGTCGTGGAGCATGTCTCAGCAAGGAAGAGGAGTCCGGCCAATTTCAGTGACTTCTAGCCACAATTGGAGGAGCTTCAACCACCACCACTTTGGAAAGATGCCAAGGAAGGGAGTCGCACGATGTGAGCGAAAAGGGAAGTCCGGTGGTAAGCTAGAATGAGTTGAAGTCCTTAGAGAGAGATTTAAACGTGTATAATCTAAAAATGAGCTGAAAATTATAGACATGAGAGAGAAAATACTATATATATTTTTTCATTTTGAAGGGAGATTCGAATTTCCTTTGAGTTTGGACCGTTTGATCAATTTTAGGGGTTGATATTGAATCCTAATGGTTAAGCAAGCTTCCTATTGGCTGAAAGTAATCACCTGGATCAATGACATGTCACCATGGATGACCAAGATTAATTGCTCAATGAAAGGCTAATATTAGACCTTGAATGATATGGCTAAAAGCATTTTGGTAATTTTGCTAATGACAATTTGGTAATTCTTGGAGTGTGAGGAGAGGATTCGACTGGCTTGGTCAGGTTGAGTGGCTAGCATGTTCATCAGCATGATAACCTATTCGACCGGGTTCAACCGAAATCACCCACGTCGACCCGATCCGACGAGGTTGGCTCGGGGTTCTCCAAGTCTAATTATTCAATTTTGCTTCTAATTTTGTTCAATTATTGAGGATTGTCTCAATGTGCCAAATCAAATTGAATCCAATTGAGTCAAATCGGTTCGAATCAGATTGGCTCGGTTCAACTAGATTGACTCATGACATTTTAATTGCACTACTTACCCTTCAAATTGCACTATGAATTAGACCATGATATATAATTGAGGTTCAATTGATCAAATTGGACCTCAATTAAAAAAATTGGACGTTAGTCTAATATGGGTCAAAACAAATTGGGTTAATCAGAACAATATGTCTTGAATTTTGTTAATCAATGTCCACTAATTTAGTAACAAATGAGCCATATTATTGTGATTTTGTTTAAATTGATATCGGAATTGAGTTAATTGGACTCAAATTGGGCTAATCGGCATTACTCATAAGGATAGATTGGGACCCTAATTAGAGCTAAAATTGAGGAAATTTGCCTCTAGCTTAGAATTTCAAAATTGGCTTGACAATTGGATGAATTATGATTTCTAAAATCAAATGTCATGAAGGAATTTTTCCTAAAAACAACTAGAAAATAGTTAATTTTAAATTTAGCCAATTGGAAATCGAAATTCTCGATTTAGGGAAAAGCCGATTTTCTGATCGATTTTTGTAAAACTGATGAATTAGAAGTCTAATTAAGCTAAAAACGACTTATTTTAAAGGATTTTTTTAATGCTTTAATTGTTTTAAAAGACTTGATCATGCATTGACTTTAGTGATTGAACAAAAAGTCAACTTTAAAGAATTCCTTGGATTATTGGTGAAATCAATGTCTTGGTTTAGAAAGAACATAGTGGAACTTGAATTTTTTGAAAAACAGGCCTTGTCACGATTAGGAACCTTATTGTGGTGTTTTTAAATTAATATGACTTGTTGACTAAAAATCAAATGTCAAAATTTGTGGGCCAATTATCAAGCGCCAATTTAGAGCCCATATCCATCTTTCAAAAATAGTGCCAATTTGCCTAATTCAAATCAAATTAAGCCAAATTAACTCAATTCCAATGTCAATTTTCGTAAAATCATGGCAATTCGAGGTAATTTGGCCAAAATGAGAAATTGGGATTGGCAGGGTCAGGCCAAGTTATCCCAATTAACCGAACCTAGTTCAGCCCACTTGGGACGAAGCCCAATTTGGCCAATTGGACTCAAATTGACTCGACTCATTAGGCCAATCCTTAATTAGGCTTGTTCAACCTATTTAGCATAGACATCAAACCCAATTAGAAAAATTAAGAGCCAATTTGACAATCGGAGGATACCGGGTCAACCTAGGCAAAAAATATCAAGCATGGCTCGCCCTCCTCCTTCACATTTCCAAAATTACCAAAATGTCATTAGGCTTAATTACCAAATTGCCCTTGCCAAGTCATCAATTTGCGAAACAGCAAATCATGGCCATTCATTCCAATCCAATCCTAGCCAACAACATTGCCAAGTCATTATCCATGTGACCAAATTTCAGCCAATGAAGCTACCTTAACCATTAAGGGTTTAATAACAACCATATGATTTATCTAAGGGCCGAGATTTGATCTTAAATTAAAGATTTCCTTCGAAAGTTTGTGAGCAAAAATCTCATTCTCTGTCTCTTCCCTGACAATGGCCGCCCCCTGTCTTCTCTACCTTTATATTTTTCTCTAAACATTTCTCTCTCCCTCTCTAGCTGTGCTCCATGTCGGAGCTCTCTCACCATCGGTTCTTCGCCGATATAAGAATAGTCAGAAGAACTGAAGGGGTGGAAATTAAAATTGTTGAATTTTATTCAAGGAACAATCAATGGAAATGTTAAAATAGGGAAATGCCCCTCGGAACAGGCAAAGGAGAACGACTTAGCAATAAAGACTCAACACAATCGGGAAAATGAGGCTGAAGACTCAATTTATCATATATCAAAACGGAGTACGAACTTGATTAGAGAAAATGGATGGGAAATACAATGCAATCCAAGCTTGAAGCAACGAAAAGAAGACAAAGAAGGTACTGGATGCATAGACAAAGAAGCATATGTAATACCTTTGTACAAAGCAGTGAGAATGAGTGGGCCTATGGTTATCGATGCACCTTTTGCCAAACTAGAGCCAATTCCAGGAGGTCCTTGGAAGTGTAGAGAAGGGTGAAAGAAAACATACTTTGAAAGCCAAAATACCAAGAAGACCACAAGCTCGACATTAGTCACAGCACTAGACGCTCGATGAAATCAAACGTGAATTGTGTTTAAGACCAAAGACAAATGAAGAAGTAAGATAGATCAAATCTTAGGGGCCATTGAAGCGGCAATGTTGAGAACAAGCGGAACTTAAAGGCCAAGGGTTCCAGACCAAAAGAGGGTTAGGGTTTAAGACTGAAGTCAAATGGAGAAGTAAGATAAAAATCAAATCTTGGCCGAATATATACTTTCCGAAAATGGGTGACAATTCAAAGGGTGACGATCTATTAAGAAATGATTCATACTGATGGCGATTCGTGAATCATGTTGATTGAGGCGATGTGTCAAGACGCTACTAGGTAGCCGCTGCCACAGAGTACGAAGCATTAGAGGTACAATATGCACCCTAGTACTACTCATGGAACAGAAACCCATACATTCGAGTATCTCTTTTTTAAAAGGAATTAAAATTACTTTTAAATATTTTCAAACTTTTAATTCATTTAAAACTGAGCATATGTTTGCACCAAAAATTGACCAGGTTATCGATATAGGCAGGCACGTGATTAGAGTGTTGGTTATTATTAAGCACGTGACCCATTGTCGATAACTATAAGGATTATTATCATTATTGATGTACATTGATGAGCACTGATCAATTGTCAATATATGACAACTATGGTTAGCCACAAGGGTACACTACAAAAAAAACAAGGATTTAGCCATGAAAATTTGCGACGAATAATTTTTCGTCGCTAATTTGCAACGGATTTTGTGACGAATTGTTTTTCCATCGCAAATTTGCCACGAAAAATTATTCTTCGCAAATTAGCGACTAAAAAAGAATTCGTCGCAAATTACCAACGAATTTTGCGACGAAAAACAATTCGTGACTAATTTGCGACGGAATTTCCCGCGAAAAAAATTCGTGGCTAATTTGCGACGGAATTAGCCACGAACAAAAATTCGTGGCTAATTTGCGACGGAATTTGCCACGAAAAAAAATTCGTGGCTAATTTGCGACGAAATTTGCCACGAATTTTTTTCGGTTGCTAATTTGCGATGAAAAAACATTTTGTCGCTAATTTGCAACGAAATTTGCCATGAAAAAAATTCCGTCGCTAATTTGCAACGGAATTTGCGACGAAAAATTCTTCGTAGCTAATTTGCAACGGAGTTAGCGACGGATTTGTTTTCGTCGCTAATTGTCCGTCTCGCTAATTATAGACCCAATTTCTCTCTCTCCCTGCTAATTCCTCTTATCCTCTTCACTGTTCTCCCTTCATCTCCCTCTTTCATTTTTCTCAATAAATTTCTCCGCACGAGCGAAAATCTGTCTTGGTAAACCTTTTCTACTGGTAAGTGGCATGACAAATTTGCGATGAAAACGATTCGGTGCAAAACTATTTCCAAATTTTTGTTATTTTATTGAGTTTTTTTGTCTCTTTCTTTTTTTGCCGACAGTCAGTCGCCGGTCCGGCAACCGGCGATGTGACATTCCGAATTTCGATCCATTTTTGGGATTTGATGCTACGTGTAATTCGTCAGTGTGCTTATAGTAAAATCTCGCCCGGGAACTTATCACTCCCGATTATTATTTTTAAAATTGAAATTTCGCTAGAATCGCATTCGATCGAATTTGGCCGTTATTTAGGGCCCGAACTTTGGTGTCGAATTTCTCGAAATTCTGGGACAAATTTAATTGGATGGTGTCGATATTATTGTGGCCAGCCGCGATATTACTCGGGATAGGTGAAAAGTGAATTTTTGACCGGGTGCTGAATTGTCTTGATAGACCTCTCTCGCGGTGTGTTTTTATTAATACCATTTGGTCAAATCCTAAATTATTAATTAGAATTTTTCGGGACTGTTAGATCGTTTTTGAATTCGAATCGTGGCCGTTGGATTGCAATTATTGCAATTTGACTTTTCCTCTCTCTCTCTCTCTCATCCCTTTTTTCTACGCCGGTCCCCCCCTCATGCGCCTGACACCACCTACCCCAATCATTTCCCCTTTCTTCTTTTTCTTCCTTTTCTTTTTCTTTTTCTTCTTTCCTTTTCTTCCTTTCTTCTTCTCCTTCGCTGGTCCTCTTCTTCCGCTCGGCTTCTGCTTGTTGCCGCGCCTCTCACTGGCCTGCCCTTCGTCGGACCAGCTCCATCACCCGCCGCCTTCTCGCCGTGACCACCCCGGCTAGCCCGTCGCCGCCCACGATCGCCATTGCTGGCCTGTTTCAGCCAGCACGTAGGTCGCACCTCCTGCAGCCCAGCCGCCGATCCGCCCACGCCTGCCCTCGCCGCTTGTTGCCGTTGTCCCGACTACTGAGACCACCATCGTAAACCTCCATTTTTGCTTGACTCAGCCTCCAAGCAGCACCGGACAGCCACCCACAGTAGTTGCTCCCTTTGCCGTGCTCGTTTGCCGTTGTTCGTCACCCGTCCGCCGGTCGCCGAGCCCCAGCTGAAGCATTCTGAAGGACACTGCGGACCACCCTCGTCGCCACCCTCGTCGTCACGTCGTCGCCAGCGTTAGCAGAGTAAGTTAATCCCTAATCCCGTGTTTAGGGTGTTAAACTTGCTTAGGGTAGTTTAAATTATGTTTAGGATTAATTTATTAATTGTTTAGTTAATTGGGATTAGATGATAGGGTATCGGTAGATATGCGATAAGTTATTGCGAATGTGGTGATAAGTTATCAATTATATTATTATTGTTGATTATGTTATTAATATTAATATTTTCAGAATTAATTATTATTTTATTATTTTCGGATTTAAATATTAATATTTTATTATTAAATAATTAAATTTCAAAAACTAAATATTAGTATTTTGGATGATTTTCAATATTGATGCCAATGTTGGATTACGCCGTATAAGTTGGCGTATTTCGAAAATGATTTGAATGATTTCAATTCGAGAAAATATTTTGAATTTTGGAAAATAAATTATTTTAGGATATTATTTAATAATTAATTTCCGAAGTTATTTATTATTGTTTCGAAAAATCTTGAATCTCAAATTATGATTTCCAACTTGTATGGTGACGATTATGTCGTGGATTGTTGTATTAAATTGATTATTTGACAAATTGTTTTCAATGGAAGTTTCCAAGGAAAATTTATGGGATTTTTGAAAATAATATATAATATATTTTTATGGTTATGCCAAGTAATTATAGTGATGCTTGTCGACCTCGTCGCCCAGATCTGGCCGCTGTTGGACCTCGCGGCAAGGTCCAACGGCAGCCATGGCGAGGCTTAAGCTCGACCTCGCAGCCCAGATCTGGTCAGCGAGGTGACATCACCCATGGCCGGCAAGGTCCAACTCGCTAGCCTTAGCCGGTCACCGGTCGCCAGATCGGCAATCGGAGAAAAATATGTAGGAAAAAAAATTCGAAAAAAAAAATTATTAAAAAAAATTTCGAGAAAAAAATTATTATAAGAAAATAAAATCTGAAGTCAAATTTTTTTTTTGTAGGTACGTATCCGTTTAAAAGTCTCGCAGATAAAGTGAACGTTGCAATTCTCATCAAATTGAGCACCTTCTACTATAAAGATTTCAATTAAATACTTAGGTAAATCTTCTTGACATGGCAATTGTTTTATTTTTTAAAATTTCAAAGTAATTGTTTCGACAAAACCAAAATTTATTAATATTTTAGGAGATTTTGTTATTTTTATATAGACACAATGCAAAGAGACAGGCTTGGATGTATAATAAGAATTTACCTGGATGTCGAGGATTGACCGATGAGTTTCGTATTGGATTCGAACTATTTTTGGACTTTGCTAGTAGTAAATATGAGTTGATGGATGGAAATAAATTAAGGTGTTCGTGTAGAAAGTGCAGTAATGGTAAATTTCATGTGTGTGATACAGTTAGAGAACATCTTTGTAGATTTGGGTTTACTCCGAACTATTATAATTGGACTTGTCATGGTGAACCATTTATATCTGATGAAGGATATCGAATAAGTGATCAATTTTCAGTTAGGGAAGAATGTAGCTATTATGACCAATTGAACCCATACTAGAGGATGGTGATTGATGCAGCTGATCAGAATGTTGTTTCAGATCCGAACCATGCAAGCACTAATTTTACTCCTACATTTGAACAATTGGAAGAAATAGGAGTAACAGGTTTTGATGAGAATATGTGTAATAAAACATTTCCATCTAATCAGTTCTGGGAAGTGTTGAAAGCAGCAAACAAACCTTTATGTGCTGGTTATAACAACAATACTTAGTTATCAGTGACAGCAAGATTGTTAAATATCAAGGCAAAGCATAATGTGTCTGAGAATTGCTTTAACTCTTTTGTTGAAGTAATGCGAGAAACAATGTCTCGTTATAACATCATGCCAAGTGATTTTTACGATATGAAGAAGTTAGTGAATAACTTAGGTCTTCCAGTTGAAAGGATTGATGTATGTAGTAGGGGTTGTATATTATATTGGAGAGATGATGAAAATGCAGAATCTTGCAAATTTTATAGCCAACCCAGGTACAAGATTAACAAGATGCAGGGTCATAGTCGGAGGCAGGGTCATAATTAGAAGCGTAAACCATGCAAGCAAATGTTTTATCTACCCTTAATCCCTAGATTGTAAAGGCTTTATGCGTATCAAGCCACTGCTGAACACATGACTTGGCATGCAAATCATGAAACAGAAGAGAGTTTAATGTGTCATCCTTCAGATGCAGAGGCATGGAAACATTTTGATAGAACATACCCTGAGTTTGCGATAGAGCCTCGAAACATCAGGTTAGGTCTCTATGCTGATGGATTTGCCCCATTTGGCAAATCAGGGAAACGTTATTCATGTTGGCCAATTATCATAACTCCGTACAATCTTCCACCTGGTATGTGCATGAAGACACCTTATATGTTTTTGACATTGATCGTGATCAGCCTGCAAAATCCGAAAAAGTTGATAGATGTTTATATGCAACCATTGATTGAAGAGTTACAATGGCTATGGAATGAAGGTGTCATTGTGTATGATGTTTCTACTAATCAAACATTTGTAATGAAGGCTGCTCTTCTTTGGACGATAAATGACTTTCCAGTATATGAAATGTTATCTGGATGGAGTACAGCTGGGATCTTAGGATGTCCAATATGTTTGGAGAGATCGAAGTCGTTCAGATTAAGACATAGTAAGAAGCTCTGCTATTTTAACTGTCACAGATAATTTTTGCCGATGAATCATACATTCCGAAGGAATAAAAAAGAGTTCATCAATAATATGATTGAAAGAACTCATCCACCATTGAGGTTGACCGGTGATCAAATATGGAAGCGAGTGCAAGACTTTCCAACTGTTGTTGAAAACCCTCATGACACAACTATTGCATACGGAAGTGCACATAAGTGGACTAAATACAGTATATTTTGGGATCTACCATATTGGAAGGCCCATCTTATTTATCATAATCTTGACGTTATGCACATTGAAAACAATGTTTTCGACAATATCATAAATACTATGATGGATGTCACAAAACAAAAGATAACTTGAATGCAAGAAAAGATATGAGAGATATTTGTGATCGGCCAACATTAGATATCGATGCAAATATCAGGGGACCAAAACCAAAAGCAGTTTATACATTGGATAAGGAGCAGAGACGAGTCGTTTGTCAATGGTTGAAATATGTGCGGTTTCCTGATGGATATGCTTCGAATATCGGGAGATGTATTGATTTGAACAAATGCAAGTTGACAGGATTAAAGAGTCATGATTATCACATATTTATGGAAAGGACTAATTCCAATAACTTTGAAGAAACTTCTACCAAACTTTGTATAGGGCGCCATTACAGAGTTAAGTAATTTCCTTCATGATATTTGCTTAACAGTGTTAAAAGCATCACACATGGAGAAACTAGAGAGAGACATTCCAATTATTCTTTGCAATTTAGAAAGGATATTTTCTCCATCGTTTTTTGATTCAATGGAACATCTCTTAGTTCACTTGCCTTATAAGGCCAAAGTTGTAGGTCTCGTTCAATTTCGATGGATGTATTCATTTGAGAGGTAAAAAAATTTTCAAAATCAATTTCAAAATACTTTAGTATATATTATGTTATGATAAATTTCTTTCTATTGCAACAAGGTTCTTATATCATTTGAAGAAAAAAGTGAAGAATAAGGCATGTGTTGAAGCTTCAATTTGTAATGCATATATTGTGGAAGAAGTGACAACATTTGCATCATACTATTTTGAGCCGCACGTGCAATGCAAGAGGCGGAGAGCCGGAAGAAATGATGAGGGTCCCATTAATCCCAATTGCAAATCATTCTCTATTTTCAATTATCTCGATCGACCAAGCGGCGCATGTCAATTTTGTTACTTAATAGGCGAAAAATGGCAGGCAGCCTATACCTATATTTTATGGAACTGTCCAAAAGTGGAGCCATACTTCCAGTAATTGTATATTTGCAAATATATGTATTGCTTGTGTCAAATATTGACTAATATATAAATGTAAATTGTTAATAGGATTTTTCAAAATTTAATGTATGGACTACTACCAAATGAGTTCAACCGTTTGTGCGATGAACAATTTGCAGCATGATTCAAAACATATGTAAGTTGCCTATAGACTTTGCATGTGTAATCTTAGGTTCAAAACCAAGTTATTTATATTTTATACATTATTTAAATATATATTATTGACTTTGCGTGTGTAATCTTAGGTTCACAGTAATCATGGTCAAATTAAAGAGCAAGGATTGTTATATTATCTGTCATGGGGTCCACAGTCAAGCATACGAACTTGGCCAACATATTTCATAAACGGGTATAATTTTCACACTCAAGAATATGGAATGGGAAAAGCCACAATGAATGGTGGTGTGTGTGTTTGGTCATCCAATTGCGGTAGTTCAAAAGATGATTTTTATAGCTTATTGGATGAAATCATCGAGATAGAGTACCTTGGACCATTAATGCGGGTTGTGTTATTTAAGTGCATGTGGTTCGATCTCGTCAAGGGAATGAAGGTGCATACAAAGTTTAATTTGGTTGAAATAAATCACAAAAAAGTATAAGAAATATGAACCATTTGTGTTGGCACAACAAGCAATTCAAGTATATTATACATTATATCCTAGTTTAAAACGTGACAAAGCTGATTGGTGGGCTGTATATAAAACCAAAGCACGAAGAAAAATCGAGAAACACTGGAAGGATACAGCATATCAACAAGATGAAGTTTGTAATGCGGTTCAAACTGAGGAATATAACATTCCTACTCTACGAGATGCATGTGGAGCAATGATAGATGTAGATGTAACTGAAATTCGCGAATCAAATTTAGAAGGTGTTGCAGAATCAGATTTTAAGACAGAGGATGATGATGTTGATGATGATGATGACGACGACGATGATGCTCAAGAAGAAAATCAAGATGAAGACGAAGGTGAAGATGAAGATTTGGATTTTTGAGACATTTTACTAATTATGTCGTAATTATTATTATGACAAAAGTTTATTATTGTTGTCATATTTATTGTTGTTGTTGTTGTTATTATTATTATTATTATTATTATTGTAATTGTTGTTAAATATTATTATTGCTATTACTATTAATGTTATTGTCTGGACAAAAAAATGAATTACGCGGGTGTGGGATAGTAGAAATGAAATTCGTGGCAAATTTACCACGGATTTCATAAAAAATCCACTTACTCACACGACTAAGTAATAATTTAATGAAATTCGTGGCTAAAATCCGTGGCAAATTAGGGTGCATTTGGTAATGCTTCTGTTTCTCTATTTTTCTGTTTTTCTGTTCCCTGGAACAAAAAAAGAACAGAAATTCATTTGGTAACGCATTTTATTTTTCTATTTCCTGGAATAGAAAAGTGGCCAAGAAATAGATTTGGAGCAGAAATAAGAAGTAGAAAAAATCTACTTCTTTGTTCCTAGAAATAGAAATAGAAATAGAAAGGTCCGGTCCTCAAGCCACAACCTCAGCTCCTCCTCCATCCTTTGTCGTCTACAAACCGTCTCAAAGCACCAGTCCGATCCATTCTCGGTAGAAATAATAAAACAATTAAAAAAATTAATTAAATTATAAAAAATTCCAAAAATTCCAAAAATTCATAAAAATCAGAAAAATTCTCAGAAAATCCATAAAAATCAGAAAAACTCAGAAAACCCATAACAATTTGTAAAATTCCGAAATTGAAAAAATTAAAAAAAATTCATAAAAAGATTTCTCGAAAATAAAAAGAGACAAATTTTGGGAGAGTAAAAAGTTTTAATAAAATTTTCCCCAAAAAAATAAAAAATTCACATAATGGCTTAGAATAAATTAAAAAATTCAAAAAAATCATAAAAATTAGAAAAATTTCAGAAAAATCCCATAAAAAATTAGAAAATTAAAAAATTCCCAAAATTCATATAAATCAAAAAAATTCTCAGAAGATCCATAAAAATCAAAAAAACTCAGAAAACCCTTAAATATTTGCAAAATTCTGAAATTGAAAAAATTCAACAAATTTCATAAAAAATTTTCGAAAAAATAAAAAGAAATAGATTTAGAGAAAGTAAAAAATTTTAATAAATTTTACCACAAAAATATATAAAAAAAATTCACATAATGGTTTAGAATACCTGTGACCACCCACTTTGAATGAAATTTAAATATTTGAGGTGCCCAAGTGGTATTTTTGAAGATTCCTTAGTTTACGGATTAAAAGGGATTTTAAACTCCTAAAAAGGATTAGACAAACCAATAAATCATGCTTATTGGTTTTTTTTTTCACTTATAACTTGCACTTATAATTAAATAAAAGATATAGATTTGAATGCAAAAAATTGGGAATAGAAATTTTATGTAGTTACCAAACGCATTTCTGTTCTAGAAATAGAAATTTATTGTAGTTACCAAACGCATTATTTTGCTCAGAAACTCTTCCAGGAAATAGAAATAGAAAAAACTATTTCTGAAAAGAAATTGTTCCCAGAAATAGAAACGTTACCATACGCACCCTTAACCACGGAATTTAGCCACAGATTTCGTAACAAAAGCCCAAAAAATTCGATTTTCAGGAAATTTGTGGCTAAAATCCGTGGCAAATTAGCCATGGATTTTAGCCACGGATTTCATAACAAAAGCCCAAAAAAATCGATTTTAAGGAAATTCGTGGCTAAAATCTGTGGCAAATTTGCTATGGATTTTAGCTACGAATTTCGTAACAAAAGCCCAAAAAAATCGATTTTCAGGAAATTCGTGGCTAAAATCCGTGGCAAATTGGCCACAGATTTTAGCCACGAATTTCCTTAACAAAGGCCACTCAAATTCGATTTCCAGGAAATTCGTGGCTAATTTGCCATGGATTTTTGCCACGAATTTCACAAAATTCACAAAATTCGATTTTCATGCAATTCGTGGCTAAAATCTGTAGTAAATTAGCACGGATTTTAGCCACGAATTTAAAAAAAAAAAGCCCAAAAAATTTGATTTTTAGGAAATTGCCACGGATTTTTGCCACGGAGTTCATAAAATAATCCCGGTCAGTCACACCACTAAGTAATTCTTTCATGAAATCCGTTGCAAATTAGCCACGGATTTCACAAAAACCCACAAACATCAATTTTCATGAAATTCGTGGCTAAAATCCGTGGCTAATTAGTCACGGATTTTAGCTACGAATTTCATGAAAAAGCCCATAAAATTCGATTTTCATGAAATTCGTGGCTAAAATCCGTGGCAAATTAGCCACAAAATTTAGCCATGAATTTCATAAAAAAGGCTCATAAAATTTGATTTTCTTGAAATTTGTGGCTAAAATCCATGGCAAATTAGCGACGGATTTTTGCCACGAATTTCATGAAAATCTAATCACTCACACGACAATCCGTGGCAAAAATTCGTGGCAAATTTGCCATGAATTTTTGCCACAGAGTTCATAAAAAAATCTCGGTCAGTCACACCACTAAGTAATTTTTTCATGAAATCCGTGGCAAATTAGCCACAGATTTTAGCCACGAATTTCATAAAAAAAAGCCCATAAATTCGATTTTCATGAAATTCATGGCTCAAATCCATGGCGAATAGCCACGGATTTTAGCAACAAATTTCATAAAAAAAGCCCATAAAATTCGATTTTCATGAAATTCGTGGCTAAAATCCGTGGCAAATTAGCCACGGATTTTAGCTACGAAGTTCACAAATAAAGCCCATAAAATTTGATTTTCATGAAATTCGTGGCTAAAATCCGTGGCTAATTTGCCACGGATTTTAGCCACGAATTTCATTAAAAAAAAGCCCATAAATTCGACTTTCATGAAATTCGTGGCTAAAATCCGTAGTAAATTAGCCACGGATTTTAGCCACGAATTTCATAAAAAAAAGCCCATAAAATTTGATTTTCATGAAATTCGTGGCTAAAGTTCGTAGCAAATTAGCAACGAATTTTAGCCACGAAATTCATAAACAAAGCCAATAAAATTCGATTTTCATGAAATTCGTGGCTAAAATCCGTGGCAATTGCCATAGATTTTAGCCACGAATTTCATAAAAAAAAAAGCCCATAAAATTCAATTTTCATGAAAGTCGTGACTAAAATCAGTGGCAAATAGCCACGGATTTTAGCCACGAATTTCATAAAAAAAACCCATAAAATTCTATTTTCATGAAATTCGTGGCAAAAATTCGTGGCAAATTAGCCACGGATTTCATAAAAAAAAGCCCATAAAATTCAATTTTCATGAAATTCGTGACTGAAATTCGTGGCTAAAATCCGTGGCTAATTTGCCACGGATTTTAGCCACGAATTTCATGAAAATCCATCACTCACACGACAAATCCGTAGCAAAAATTCGTAGCAAATTTGCCACAGATTTTTTCCACAGAGTTCATAAAAAAAATCCCGGTCAGTCACACCACTAAGTAATTTTTTCATGAAATCCGTGGCAAAAATCCGTGGCAAATTAGCCACGAATTTCACAAAAACCCATAAACATCAATTTTCATGAAATTCGTGGCTAAAATCCATGGCTAATTAGCCATGGATTTTAGCCATGAATTTCATGAAAATCGAGTTTTGTAGGCTTTTTTTTTAATGAAATTCGTGGTAAAAATCTATGGCTAATTTACCACGGATTTTTGCCACGAATTTTAAAAATATTAGGGTTTGCCACGAGAATTTTATATTTCGATTTGAATTTGCCAGGAGAAAATAACAATTCGTGGCTAATTTGCAACGGAATTAGCCACGATTTTTAATCCGTGGCTAATTTCAGCGGAAATTCCCAAAGCGGCATCGTCTTTATGAGCCGGTAGAAATTAGGGTTCTTCTTTTCTCACAATCGAACCAATCTTCTCTTCTCTGTCTCTTCTCGGTCTCTGTCTCTGTCTTCACCATCTTCTCTGTCTTTGTTGCAAGTCTCGATCGAACGATTCTCAGTGACCTTCGATGTTCTTTGGCATTCTTCGGCGCGATTCTCGGCGTTCTTTGGTGGTGGACGCTGGGAAGCGAGGTACGTTTGCTTGGGTCGGCTTTTCGGCGTTATTCCGAGAGTATTGGGTCTATGTTTGGGTCTGCTTTTGTGCTTCTAATTCTACTTCTGTGTTTGGGTCTGCTTCTGTGCTTCTGCTTCTACTTCTATTTCTGGTTGGCTGGCTTTTGCTTCTGCTTCTGTATTGGCTGGCTTCTGCTTCGTTCTGTTCGTAGGCGAAATAGACCCAATCTGTTTCGCACACGAATTTGGTTATGTTTCGTGCGCGCTTCTATGCTTCGGCTTCTGTTCTGCTTCTGTGTTGGGTGTGCTTCTGCTTTTGTTATGCTTTTGTGTTGGGTCTGCTTCTGCTTCTGTGCTTCTGCATCTGTGTTGGCTGGCTTCTGTGTTGGGTCTGCTTCTGCTTCTGTGCTTCTGCGTCTGTGTTGGCTGGCTTCTGTGTTGGGACTGCCTCTGCTTCGTTCTGTTCGTGGGCGAAATAGAAACAGAACCATTTTGTTTCGTCCACGAAACAGAATGGTTATGTTTTTGTTTCGCCCACGAATTTGATTCTCCGCGAAACAGAATGGTTCTATTTCTGTTTCGCCCACGAATTTGATTCTGTTCGTGGGCAAAACAGACCCAATCTGTTTTGCCCACGAAACAGAATCAAATTGCTCATATTTAAGTTGAAATTTGATTGGATTTAGGTTGAAATTTTGTCGAAATAAGCTGAAATTTGATCAGATTTGAGTTGAAATTTAGTTGAAATTGGTTTGAAATTTGGTCGGAATGAGGTGAAATGTGGTCGGAATGAGCTAAAATTTGGTCGGTCGTGGGCAAAACAGAAACAGAACCATTCCATTTCGTCCACGAAACAGAATGGTTCTGTTTTTGTTTCGCCCACAAATTTGATTCTTATCGTGGGCGAAACAGACCCAATCTGTTTCGCCCACGAAACAAAATCAAATTGCTCATATTTAAGTTAAAATTTAATTGGATTTAGGTTGAAATTTTGTTGGAATAAGCTGAAATTTGATCAATTTGGGTTGAAATTAGTTGAAATTGGTTTGAAATTTGGTCAGAATGAGGTGAAATGTGGTCGGAATGAGCTGAAATTTGATCGGTCAAGTGGAAATGGCCCGCTGATCCAAAACCACCACCTTCGGCCGTGATGCAAGTCATTTTATGGCTTTTCGGAGTCGTTTAGATGGGTTTTTTGGTAAAAAACGATTCTGGTGAATAGTATTTTTCGTGACATTTGCGTTTTTTTTTTTTTCGTTTCGGAGTCATGTTATTATTATTTTATTTATATCTAGGTTTGAAAACTATTTCCAAACCTTCTTTGGCCTAGGTTGAAGCTTTGGCTATCGGGGTAAAACTATTTCTGTGACATTTGGATTTTTTGGAATGGCTCCCTTCAGGGTAAAGCCTTTTAATTACTTGTTCAAAACTTATTGATTTCCTTGTTGAAGTTGATATATTCATTTTAAAGGGATATGTGCACCATAAAACATCCAATCAAAACTTATTAAAATTTGTTGTACAGAACTTACTGATTTCCTTACATCGTAAATTTTGTTGTGAAAGTGTAACTTATTAAGTTCCAAGGCTTTCAAAACATGCAATTAAATTTTAAAACAAGTCGAATTACAGCAATTAACTGAATATTTGATGACCCTGATCAGCTACATGAGTTCTCCCATTTTTACCGTTGTAGGACTAGAAATTTAGCTCGTAGACATTTCCGGACATCTTCCTTTTTTTTTCAGGGGCCAAGTTTCTCTCTTACTCTCAATAACAAAATGGTAAGCTTTACGATGTACGTCATTATGTGTCTTTAATACATGTTCATAGTTTTTTACATTTTTGTCTAACTTTGCAACTTTTAGTATAAATGTGGAGGTCACATATATCGTGGTGATACTTTACAAAGAAGACCAAGCCTTTCTCCTTCCTCGTCTTCATCCCCGTCTCTTTCCACTTCCCCTACGCCTGCCCTTTCATCTAATCCTCAACTAGTACATGGACACATTGGCCCTTCCTCCGACCCTCAAATGCCAACTGAATTTACTTCAGTTCCATCGCCTTCGGTTCCACCTTCTTCTTCAACATAACACTCGAGATATGAAGAAGATACCCGATTCATGATAGCCCCATTTGGAGATTTGTAAGTATTTCATTATTTTAAGTATATGTGAATTATTATGGATGTCAACTGAATTGTCAACTGAATTATTCGTATGATGCTACGTATATTGATATTCTTTATCTGTATAACCTGTTTGCAGATTCACGGATGCTACGCAAGTTGTGAGGACACTTAATAAAATAATCAATAACTATTGGATGGGGCAATATAATAGTTGGACCACCACTCCAAAAGAAGTAAAGGAATTGTGGTGGAATGAGTTCAAGGTAAGTTTTGTCCTTCTATTTCCTCACAAACTAAGTTCAATTTAGCATATTAAGTGTACAATTATTTTTCTATTGATTGCTTGCAGAGGAAGTTCAGGTGGGATGAAGTGGAAGAGAAAGAAATTAAAAGAATTTTTAAGAAGAAAGCCGGTGATCACATATAAAATGTGATGAATAGAGCAAAGAGAAAGCAAGGAAAGCCGGATTTTATTACAGCTGACAATTAGGCGGAATTTCAGAGAACTTGGGATACCGAAAAGCATAAGAAAATCAGTAAAATTAATAAAAAGAATCGAGCTTCTAGTTCTAGTAAAGGGTCTACCATATATGCTGGGGGCTATATCAACATCGGGGAACATAAAAAAAGAATGGTAAGTCTTTTAAACATGTTGTAAGTTAAATCAATAATTACTCATTTATGTTTATATTTTGTAGGTAGCTGAATTGGGGACGGAACCAACGTTTATGGCTACATTTGAATGCACCTTTCAGAAAAAAGATAAGACATGGTCTAGTAATCGAGCAAAAGCTATTAAGGTATGTATGTAAGGTTATATTTTGTATTATATATATAAAAAAGTTTTTTTTATATATATTGTTAATGTAGGACAAATAAATATGATGAACTTATAATGAGCATGGCTGCTGCTAGTGGTGATGGTGATGGTTTTGCTGCGTCCGAGCCATCGGTTGATAGTATGGCATTATGGATGGAGGCATCAGGTCGAATGAGAAAAGGTCAAATATTTAGGATGGGATCCTTGTCAAGGATGTACAGAACACCGGCTGTTGCAACTCCATCCTCTAGTGCGGCTTTTTTAAGGGCACAAGACCAGGAGCGAACAGACCAAGAATTGAACCGCCTGAAACAATTACTTGTACAGAAGGACAAAGAAATGATAGGAGTGAAAAAACGTTTGCAATTGATCATGCGACACCTCAACCTCGAAGCTGATGACATTCCTCCAATAGGTGATGGCCATAATGATGATCATAATGAGATTCCTGATGATGCAGCTGATGACGATGCTAATGATGATGCTGCTAATGATCTTTGCTAGTTTAAATTTCCAAGAGGTACTTATATCGTGGTTGATGATCCTTGCTGATGATGATCCTTGCTAACCAAATGCTGCTGATGATCCTTGCTGTTGCTGATTAGGAGTTTGATATTGTGAAAAAATTTCGTGATGTTTGCTGTTGAATAGATGTGAAAAAATTAACAGGGGTTAGGAGTTTGATATTGTGATGTTTGCGCTGCAGATGGACAGGTCTTCGATTCTTGGAGAACACTATAGACAACGTGGAAGAACTCTTCTTGGCAAGATGAATAGTTTACGAACTGACTAATTTAGAACTTTGTTTCATTTCTTTCTTTTTGGGATTTGTTCTTGTCTTGACCGTGATTTTCTATCAATGTTAATTAAATTTCAAATTGAATTCGTCCCTAAACAACATTCGTCGCTAAATTATTCATTAAATTTCGTCGCCAAATTTGTTTTCGAATAATGTCTGTCGCAAAAGTCAAAATTTTTTCGTGCAAAAATACTGACCGAAATTTTTTTTTTGGCAAATTAGCCACGAATTTTGCAACGAATAAGTTCGTCGCAAAAATTCGACAACAAAAAGGTCTCCAATTAGCCACGAATTTTGCCACGAAATTTTTTTATGGGAAATTAGCCACGAATTTTAGCCGCAAATAAGTTCGTCGCAAATAATTGAAAAAAAAATTTTGACGCAAATTAGCCACGAACTTTGCCACGAAAAATTTTCATGGCAAATTAGTCACGAATTTTGCCACGAATAATTTCATCGCAAAAAATGACAAAAATTTGATTTTGGCAAATTAGCTACGAATTTTACCACGAAATGCGAGAAATTTAGCCACGGATAATTAGCAACGATTTTTGCCACGAAAATATTTCATTGCACGCACGAATAATGTTCGTGGCAAATTAGCGACGGAGTTTGCCACGAATAATATTCGTGGCAAATTAGTGATGGAAATTTGCCACGAATAATGTTAGTGGCAAATTAGCGACGGAGTTTGCCACGAATAATGTTAGTGGCAAATTAGCGACGGAGTTTGCCACGAATAATGTTCGTGGCAAATTAGAGACGGAAATTTGCCACGAATAATGTTCATGGCAAATTAGCGATGAATTTTGTGACGAATTTTTTTCGTTGCAAATTAGCCACGAATTTTGCTACGAAAAGTTAGCGACGAATTTTGCGACGACTTTTTTCCGTCGCAAATTAGCCACAAAAATTGAAATTTTCCGTGGTAAAATTTTGCGACGGCCTATTAGTGACGAATTTTTTCCGTCACTAATTTCGTCGCAAATTCATTTTGCCACGAATTTTGCCGAATTTTTCATGGCGAAATTCGTGGCAAAACCCGGCTTTTTTTGTAGTGGTATCGATTAGAAGGGGCAATGGATTAGTGATTGAGGTAATAAGAAAAAGTTGGATGCCTAGAGGACGTCAGGATACAGTTATATATTTGAAGTCACTAGAGAGTGACACAACGAAGTCTAGGAAGTCATGGACTAACCAAAATGCGATTTGAAAGGAGTAAGCGCTTGAAAACAAGATCGTAGCATTGTGAGAGCATTAGGCACAAGATTTTCAAAGATAAGGGAATATGGCTACAACTGCAAGAGAACTGCTCAGAAACGGTTAAGACACAAACACTATATATACCACCGTTCAACTACTGGAGATATGGGTAGGCAAGTGATTAGAGTGCAGGTCATTATTAAGCATGTGACCCATTGTTGACAACCATAAAGATTATTATTGATATTGATGTACATCGATGAGTTCTAATTAGTTGTTGATATATGACAATGTATAGTCAGCTACAAGGGTATCGATCAGAAGGGGCGATGAATTGCCGATTGAGGTATCAAGAGAAAGTCGAATGTCTAGAGGGAGTCAGGATATAGTTATGAGTTTGAAGTCACTAGAGAGTGAGGCAATGAACTCCAAGAAATCGTGGAGTAACCAAAATGCGATTTGAAGGGAGCAACCACTTGAAGACAAGACTATGGCATTGTGAGAGCATGGGCACAAGATTTTTGGAGATGAGATAACATGGCTATAATTGCAAGAGAACTTGTTAGAGACATTTATGGCATAACCACTATAAATACCATCGTTCATCTTTTAGATTTCCCCCCTTCCCAATCCCCTGCGCACAAACAAACAAATTTCTTTTCTTTTAGTTATCTTTACTTTCCTACATTATAGTTTTAGTTTCTAGATTCACGTCATCGATTAAATTTAAGCATGTTTCTTAGTTGTAGTTTCCAAATCCACGTCATCAATTAAATTCGAGCGTATTTCTTAGTTATAGTTATCATATCCACGTCGTAAATTAAATTCCGACATGTATCTTTATCCTAGGTTTCACATTCTTGATTAAATTCTGACGTTGTATCTTTATGTTCTGGAGATTTGTCATCGATTAAATTTTGACATAGTTTGTTTATATTCACTTCCATTGAAGTGACTATATTTTTTAAATTTTATCGTCGATTAAATTTTGGCACTGTTTGCATATGTACAGTTTTGTTTAAAGTAAAATTTTAAATTTTTTTGTCTACCTTTGATATTTTCTATCCGGAGTCACCATAAAACCTGTCTCCTCTACTAAAAATCGAATAATAACTTTCGGTGAAAGATAATTAGCTGCTGAATCTAATTCGCGTGAAATAGCAGATGCAATTTCCATTTTTTTCTTTCCGGGTACTTTATTTGGGTCGGCTTTTATTTACGAGCTCAAACTTAAGACATATTTTCAACCCAATGTATTTATCGAAGCTCTGTTGTGGCAGGAGTAACACTTATGGCGTGGAGGCTATAAATAACTCGCTTTCTATTCTCGTTGCTACCAGAAAGCACGTTCCCGGTGCTGGGTGTTTAAGGATTTGTTAAATTGTTTTGCTCGGAGCAATTACTTGAGAAGGTGGGAGCGGATCATTTAGCTCTCGAGAATCACATATAGGTCGAGAATCACATATAGGACGAGGGAGTTGATGCTTGTGGGTTAAAGCCTCACTTCTTCCGTTTAAGAGCTGTAAGTGCATCAGGTTGGGAAGCTTGGAGGGTCTGAACTATGTGCGCTAGGGGAGACGCACATGTGAGCAGGAGTATTGCTGTCGTTAACATGTGAGCAGGAGTATTGCGGAAGGGTTAGTGGCACATAGAAATAACACTGTAGACGGGATGAAATGAAGAGGGCGTGAAAGGGGAAACATGCAATTCTAGTCGACCTGGATGTCAGGTTATAGATGAGGAATGATGAGTCACTAATTGGAGAGTTTTCTCTGTGGTTTGTTGCTGAGTTCATTAGGAGTGCTAAAGGCTAGATGTTCAGATATTAAAAGACCCCCAGAGTGAGTGAACCGATAGAGTATATGTATTCAAAATATCAAAAGGATTGATTGGTAGGATTATGCTATGGGACAATCCCGACATATGTGTCAAGGGACACAGGTCAATCATGGACTCTTGCGTGTCAAGGGGATGTTGGCAGACACCAACCCAACTAGAAAGGGTAAGGGTGCGCATGGAATGCATTCTAGAATAAAAATTCTGTTTCGGAATGCATTCCGGAACCGAATGGCGTTTGTTAAAAAATTTCCGGAATGCATTCAGGAGCAATTTTTGCATTCTGAAATAAAAATGCGTTTGTTAAAAATACTTGATTCCAGAATGCATTCTTGATTCCGGAATGTATTTTTGATTCCAGAATGAGTTTTTGGCAAGAAAAAGAGAAGCTACTTTTTGTAGCTTCTTGATTCCGGAATGCATTCTCCCTATTTTCTCATAATTTTTTTTTTCAGAAAATGCATAAAAATTGAAAAATTCTAGAAAAAATCATAAAAATTTCCAGAAAATAAAAATAAGTCCGATTTCAGGAAAATATGAAATTTGGTGAAAATAAAAAATAAAAAAATTCAAAACTTTACAGAATAGCTGAAAATATCCGTGGCCACCCACTTTGAGTAAAATTTAAATTTTTTGAAGTGCCCAAAAAATAATAAAATAATAATAAAATAATAATTTTCAAAAATTCACAAAATGGCTTAAAATACCTATGGCCATTCACTTTGAGTGAAATTTAAATTTTTTGAGGTGCCCAAAAAATAATAAACAATAATAAAAAATTTCAAAACTTCACAGAATGGTTTGGAATACCTATGGCCACCCACTTTGAGTGAAATTTAAATTTTTTGAGGTGCCCAAAAAAATAAAAAATAATTAAAATAATTCAAAAATTCAAAACTTCACAAAATGGCTTAGAATACTTGTGGCCACCTATTTTGAGTGAAATTTAAATTTTTTTAGTTGCCCAAAAAAATTTAAAAAATAAAAAATTTCAAAACTTTATAGAATGGTTTATAATACCTGTGGCCACCCACTTTGAGTAAAATTTATAATTTTTTAGGTACAAAAAAAAATCAACAAATCAAAACAGATTTCTGTTCCAGAAATCAATTTCGAGAGCAGAATTAATCATGTTTTATCAAACAGATTTCTTCTCCAGAAATCAATTTCTGGCAAAAATTCCAGAAATCAATTTCTAGCAAGAATTTGATTTCTGGAGCAGAATGGTTACCATTCGCCCCCTAAGTGAGTAGCCAAATCTCTAACGACCCTGCTTCAAGTCCCATAAGCCCAAAAACTCTACAGCATTTTGAATGAAAAAGAATAATCTAGGCTGGATGGTGCCACTTTTCACCGGTCATTCTTGCATGAAACAATGCTCAAATGAAACAAATATGCAACCAATTTCCGATAATGACATCTATTTATATGAAAGGACAAAATTATGCATCTACAAACATGACTGTATGAATTGTAAGTAGAATGCTTTTCCTCTACGTGAATTTTTGCAAAGTTTAAAAAAATATAATAAAATGTAAGCCTTTGCCTTTTCTTCTTGTTTCAAATTCTCTCTTTTCTTGTTTTATTTTTGTTATTCTAGATTTTCCTTTTATTTAGCCAATAAAGCGGGCACAAAAGTTGCTTTTAAAAAAGTCACCTCATGTTTAGAAAATTGGAGAAAGCAAAGTCTATACATATATTAATAATAAAAATGATAAGTGCACTGGAAATCTTAAAACTTATTACGAAAGTGTAATTGGGTTCTAAAACTTTCAAAATGTGCAATCAAGTTCTAAAACTTGTCAAATTGATACAATGAACTCCTTTTGTTAACTCTGGCCCTCGCTTGGATTTTATTTGTATTTATTTGTTTTTTTTAATTTTATATTTTTTTAATATAATTTAAATGAAATTTGGGTTAAATAAACATACTTGGACCAAAAAGACGTCATTTTAATCTTATGCTTCATGTTTTATCCACGTTAGCGTCACATAGGAGTGAGAAAACAAAAAAAAACAAACTCAATTTTACATTTTTCGTTAGTTAAGTTGGACGGAGGTAATAGAAGGATTTGGTTGTACCAATTTGATAAGTTTTATAAATTGATTGTTCTTTTTGAAAGTTTTAGATTCAATTCCACTTTTGTGATAAGTTTTAGGACATTCACTACACTAATCCCATAATAAACATAAGAAACCTAGCTTTAAACTATGTAAACATATCCTTTTGGATTTTAAGAATTACATGTAATAAATTTTGACATGTGATTGCGATCTCGCATGATTCACAGAGTTTTACATTTTAAAAGAGTAGAAAAAAATTGCCTTAAATTTCCAGTATAATAATTGAGGGTTAATGCCATGAAAATTCCCAAACTGATACACCTGTGACAAATTTACCCCAAACTATTTTTTTACCACAAAAAATCCTAAACTGATACACCTATGACAATTTTATTCCGAACTATTTTTTGACCATAAAAAACCCCACACTAATATACCTGTGATAATTTTACTTCCGAACTAATTTTTTGGCCATAAAAAACCTCAAACTAGTACACTTGTGACAAATTTACCCTCCGTTAGTTTCCGTTAAATCTTACTGTTAAATTGCTAAATTTAATGACACGTGATAATTGACATATGTACCGGTTTTGGGTTTTACCCCTCTATTTGTCACAAGTTTAGCAATTTATGATTTTTTGTGATATTAATATAATTTAACAGACACTAACAGAGGATAAACTTATCACAAATGTACCCATTTGGGGTTTTTAGTGGTCAAAAAATTAGTTCGGGAGTAAAATTGTCACAAGTATACCAGTGTGGGGTTTTTTGTGGTAAAAAAAATAGTTCGTGATAAAATTATCACAGGTGTATCAGTTTAGAGTTTTTAGTGGTATTAACTCAATAATTAAACTAACATATAGTAAAAAAGAATTGCGCACTTGAAATCTATGTATTGTGATTTATTCATCTTTCAAAATTAAAGTTTGTACATCTTGACAATGTCATCTTGTGGATAATGTCCGTATATAGCGTCCGCGTGAAGAAAATATTTATTTGAAGTGAAACCACAAGATGCTTTGCAATTTCAAGTGAAACCGTAAGTGTTCCTCACAGTATTAACTTTATTAGAGACTGGTGCTTATTTCAATGAATTTTGTCATTGCGAATAACATTGAAAATATTAAAATAATTCATTGATGTAATTGAATGGATCGAAAGTTAAAAGACTCTGGATAAAAAACTCAAGAATTTAATCGGACAATTCAAAGTTCATAAACAACATTGAACAACAAAAATTTAAATATGACAAGCGGTGGACATGATAATGGCCAATACCATGAAATTTAAATATCTTTGAATGCCAACTGAAAAGCCCATGGAACGACATTGTCAACCCCTAATATCGATCATTCATCCACGTATACTTACTTCGACATGACTCAATGCGAAGGAGGTTAGTGAAATGCTAACAAAATCTCTCTCAATTGAAGACTGACCTTGTTGAACTTCAATGCTATTTTTTTGTACTCTTATGTTATGTGCGGGGATTTATACAACACAAGGTGATGATGGGAAACGTTTCTTTCTAAGCACATCAAGTGAATAAAGTGAGAATTTGTTAATTAAAAAGCACAAATAAGAATAGCATGTGCATATAATATCAAAGCACTCTTCTTATTTGCCCAAAATTTAATGAATTTTTTAACAAATTCAAACTTGCAGCTCGACTAATCGTTACAGATACATAATGAAACGCCCCCATTAATGTACATCGGGTAAAGCTACACAGGATAGCATGGGCTCCAACGTTAATATTAGTAGGTGATGCGGTGATTTGAACACGGGATGTGTAAGCTCGAATCCAAGCAATAAACAACTAAACCAATCCAACAATCCTTGGGGGTCAAAATTTATGTATCTATGTATAGACAGACAGCTTAGAGACAGATGGGCAGTGCACCGAGTCATGAATAATAACAGAGAAAATGAAGCCCAGCTTTGCAACATGTCCCATGTTCTTCTCTTTCCTTCTAAAGTAGAAAGTATCAATGTATGACTACCACAACCTCAATAAACTCAAAGCGTTCTAACGTTGATTAGCAGCAAACCCTTGGTGAACCTTCATGACCAATTTCTGCCCGTCAACTTAGAGATGGTCAGATCTGCACCTCCAAAACCATCCATAACTGCCTTAGCTGATGGAAACTCCGCTCTGGAAGTCACACTGTGGGGAAGAAAACATAAAAATCAGGACAAGCAAAGACAGCTTCGTTTGAGAACTCAAAACAAGGTGGTTTTTGTGGAAATGTATGTTCCCTCTGCACGTGCCTGGGCATTCATTAGAGAAACTGTCTAGCAATGGACTTGAAATCAGAGAAGCAACGACTCTATCTTCAATATCAAATTGGAATTCCAACTGATTTTTTACAATTATGATAGTAATCAAACATCAGTATTGCACAGCTATTTGCAGCATCAACCTAGTCCTAATGGCCCCTTAATTCCCTTGGTTTTCAAGTATCCGCCACGACACTTCCACAGTAAATAGACAACTTATCTATAATGGCATCTTATATCTTCCCTAAGTGACAAAATTCTTTTCTTATGGTCTCAATTTTCCAGTAAGAAGTAAATGTCATCTGAAGGAATCAACAGAGCCTAGGAAAAGAATGAAAACAAACTGCCAAAGGTCTTATCTTTGCAGACTCGCACATGCCTTTCAGTGTTCAGAATCACCCACTCCCAATACTGTTCTAGAGTAACAGTATCTCTAAACTCTCACGCTAAATTAATTTTAATTCAGCACCATTAGTTTGTGGGAAAAAACGGTTTTTGTTGATGGCCATTGTTCCGGAAGAAATCAATAAACAGTAGGGAATCATTGTTAAGACAGCCCACAATGTTTACTTCATCTGCATACACTCCAGATAAATCATTGGAGTTGGCAAACCTATCAACTTCCAAGGTAAAGATAGATGTGACAAGTCAAGCCTTCCAGGGGTGCGATTGAGAGAGAGAGAGAGAGAGAGAGAGAGAGAGAGTTATCCGCGGGGAGTCAAATGGAGTTGTGCGAGTTGAAACACAAGCCAATGAGACTGTCCTGAGTTTGTGTGCCCATTGGGCACTCTGAGGGCACACACATATGAGAGAGGAGCGAAGAATAATATGTTGGAGTAAGGGATTGTTGTATTAGAATGCTCCCACCATTCTGTTAATTAGACAATAAGGACAAGGTTTTACAAAGTTCATGATATCAGCTGTAGGGACTTAACTGGCAAAGACAAAACACATTAAAAATGAAGGGGAAAATTGCAAACTGCTCCCAAAAGAATTGTCACAATTTCCTAATGAGTCCAATAAAATAAGACTACTCATCACTCAAACTTTCACCAGAACTCAAGACTTCTTGCTCAGGTTATGAAGTTCGGATTTGCGGTGTGGCAAAGTCAAAATTCAGTACGGTATTCGGGCATATCTATACTATACACTAACACTCACAGTAATTAGAAATATATTCAAACAAAGGTTAAAATTTAGAAGAATTGAGATTGCACTGAAAATAGTGTTCTAGGGTTTAGTAAAACGATAATGTTCATTAAGAAGAAGACAACTGATGAGAAGGTGACTGGAAAGGCCCATTTATACACCAGACATAACAAGATCTCAACCTTGGATCGGACATAAAATTTCTAATCTCAGCCATCTGACCCAATTAAGAGTCACATGCCTGTCGCATTACTAGCTATCAACATAACAGCATATAAGAAAAGACTAGATAAAGAAGAGACACTTAGACTCCTAAATAAAACTATGCTCCCGCATCAGACACACTATCTAGCAAGTGCATCAGCAGTGGTTCTATTGGTAGACACATTGATGTGCATAAGAAATCTGAGAAACAGGAGGTGATTACCTGCTCCGTACAACAACACATGGCATACCGATTCTCTCAGCTGCGGTCACACCAGATTGGCTTCCTGCTACAAGGATACATCTGCAGACAGGAACCCCCGCAAATTCGGCACCAGCACGCAATGCGACTACAATCTTCTCTAAGCTGAATCCCGAAGGTGCTACGAAATTAAAAAAACAGAAAACCACTCGCCCACACCAATCATTTTGACTCTGAAAAATTCCACAGCACTTCAAGTAACTCAATATTTGCCGAGCTTCCTACATTTTAAGTTTCCTAGCATAGTTCTGTGAAAACTCAGAAATCATAAATGAATCCCTTGACTTCTTCACATAAATAAAAGCATATAATAGCAAAGGGTAGGTCCAGAACACACTGGTCAAACTTAGATTCTTACCAGGACACGGATAAATCACAAACTGATGGAATACTACTGCTAAAGAGAGTAATTTCTAAGTTGGAAACATTTATGCACTTTCTTCACAGATTGAAGTAACTTAAAATTGTACCGCTGGAAATGAGAAATAGATATCTCCACATTTTGAGCCACAGGAAAGCTAAACCAAGAAACCATACCATCCATCATTATTCATTGGAAAATACAAGCTTGGGAGTAAAAAAGGCATGTTCACCATTTTACCTTTCGAATGAGGTGGTATCAATCTCTACACTCAATTTTAGCATGGAAGCAACCTCATTTGCTATTCTTTGTTTCTCTGCAGAAGCTGGTTGAGAAAAGGAGTCTTTTAGGATCCAAGCTTCTTAACTCTAATATAAAATAGTAAAACATGGTGAAAAATGCTATCTAAGAGCATAGTAAATTTTCTTTCTCAGAGATTTTCTTTTCTAGAATCCATATTATTGTTAGAGAATAAGAACTTGTTTATGAAGAAGATATTTTATTCTCATTGTATGGCGTAATGCTCCCTTTTTATAGGGCTGTCAGTACCTAATTAACACTCCTAAACAACTGTTAACGACAGCAAACTACTAAAGAGACCGTCGTCACCCAAAACATTCAAATGCTTCACATATTTTAAGTATAAAAATATAAGCAAAATAAAATGTATACCCGTTGCAACCTCTACTACATAAGAAATTAAAAAATGGCAATCTTTATGCTTACATCATGCCAGTAGATTAATCAAAAAGATGTTCTGAATTACGTTCACTATATAGCTAGTCCACATCAATGTCGAAGTTGAAAGGAGAAGGAAAAGACCAAAGTGGATAGAGCTTCCCTTGCACTCAAATAAATGGCAATACACAAAATTATAGTGCACTGACATTGTCCATGGTTGGAAATATGTCTAAAGAGTAAATCAAAATAGTGTAGGTGAATATGAGGATACTGGCAATTTTGTCAGGTAACTTTTTAGTAAAGTTAACAACAACGTTACGAGTTTACCAATGTCAAAGTCAATAGAAATTTATCAACTCTCTTTCAAAATTTACCAGTAGCATCAAAATTTTCCCACTAAAATTAGTAACTTACACTGAAATTTGCTCAATGTGGTCAATTACCAACTAGTGTAAGAGTTAACAAATATCTTATTAAGTAAATTACTAATCTTCATTTGAGTAGGTTAAATAGTATTTTGGAATCATCAATTTGAGTGTGAACCCAATAGATTAACCTACTCAAATGAAGATTAGTAATTTTCTCAATGATTCAATCTGATAATTTTCCTCCATCATTGGTGTTGTATGTGAAAATAAAGATCTGCATTAGTTGATCGTTTGTTGAACTTACATGCACAATTTAAGGATAAAAAAAATGAGCAGAATTTAATGAGGAAATAACAAGAAATAGCAGAAAATCAATAACAGTAAAGAACATAGGAAATAAAACGTTGCAAACTAACATTAAGTGGCAAGTCTACCTGCCTTGGCCACTTCCTTAGCCAGCATCTCATCCAACCCTGAAGACACTCCTTTGCCAAGCACTAGTTGCCCGTAGAGACTCTGTTCAACCTCTGCTGGGCCTACAATCTTGACTTTGGAAATCCTTTCTTGGCCAAGCTTTTCAGCAACAGACCTAAAATTTTTTATACCAAAAGAATTGAAAGGATTCTTACAAACAGGAATGAGTCATTGATCAAGTGACACGGAGCTTGCTAAACTTAAGCTAAAACAGAATATGATTGAGTGACTAATTGCTATTGCATCTTTAATCAGATGGACTTTCCACATGGAAGATATGATATTTATCTTTATCTAGATCACAATGCGATTGTCGGACTATAGATCATTTCCATCAGCCAACAATTGTAAATCTTGCACAAGATTATGTTCAAGCCTCAGAAAACATGTGGCATAAAACATCACTAAAGAAAATGAATTTCTCATTACTGAAGTGCAATGACAATGACTACACTAGTACAGAAGAAATTTTAAAATGCACTACAAGAAAGATCAAAATCATCCACAATCCAAGAAAGCATGATCACATGGACATAATGAATAAGAAAACAAAGGTTGACAGCACTCATGCTGTGATCATTCCTATCACACAATTTGTTTATTTAAAGATCTTTGGTAGACTAAAAAGCTTGCTAAAACCTTCTTAGAAACTCATTTAGAAACAGCATCTCACTTCTACTGATAAAAGATTAAAAAAAAATCAGCAAATCGACACTAAAGTTTCTAATGGCAATTTGATGATTTACAATCTTCCATGGAACCACACAAAAACCGTCAGCAAAGGAAGACTAAAATTTTTTAATTTTCACATTAAATACAAGTGAAATTATGACACAAGAAGTCCTTGAACATTTTCTCAATGTTCAACGTGGTCTCTGGATTTTTTTTTTCAATCCAGTCCTTAAACTTTTGAAAATTGGCTCAATTTTGTCCTTCTAGTAAAATTCCGGATGGTGTTAGCCAACGTGGACGATGATGCCATTAATTTGCACACGCTAGCATCCACACAGTCTAATGTGTTGTCCATGTCACTCCTCTCTCTCCACAAAAAATAAATAACACCAGCAAACCCCATGACCGCCGGTCCTGCCACCACCAAATGCACCTCCGAAGCCGCCAAACTCAGTGCTGCCACTGCTGCTGCCACAACCAGACTCAGCCACCGCTGCCGCCACTAGCACACTAAACTCAGCCACCATCCATGCTACCAATTAACACGACCTGATTTTAATTACCGCCATTGAAGAAGCAAGAAGCTCGATTTTGGGGAAAAAACGAAAAAAAGATATCTACAAAGAGTGAACAGGGAACAGCACATGTTGTAGAACTCCTAATTGCCCTCAAAACACAAATTCTAGCTAAGAAATCCATACTCAAATTCACATGTAAGTTCTTTAAGGTTTCAAAGCTGAAGCATTGCAAGGATTGGGCAATTGTAGTTAAAATTCCTTTCTTCAAGGTCCAGATTATAGTTGCTATGGCTGAGCAGCTGTCCTAGATACTGGAGATCACGTCTATCTCCAATTTGGTGAAATTGTCGAGCTCAAAGTCGCTTTTCACCAGAGAGAGAGGCGACAGGGGTGGTGATTAAAGAGAGTATATCGATCCAGAGCTTATATTGACTTTTAGAGGGAGGGCAATGCAGCAGGACAACTTCAACAAAGAAGACGGAGGTGGTCAGGTCTGCATCGGTGGAGGAAGAAGAAAGAGAAAAGCAACCAAAACAAAAAGAACAAAAAGGAAAAACAAAGGCTGAGTTAAAAAAAGGTGACGTGGCACTCCACATCCATTATTCTTGTCCAATCACTGCTGAGTCGGCAGTCCATGTAAAACAAAATACGTGTGACCCTATGCTCAAACTAACAGAAGGATTACGTTGAGTGATTTCAAAAGTACAAGGACCACATTGGAAAAAAAATGTTCAAAGACGATATTGAACAATGAGAAAAAGTTCATGAACATGCTGCGTCATTACCCCAATACATGTCAAGAACTGTATTACGTGAGTTACACAAAGCAATGTCAGGATGCTAAAAAGGCCCAGATGATTTTACTGTGGATAAATAACTTCCTATCATAGTAAAGCACTATGATACTTGGTCAGGTTAGGTGCATATCCCCACTAATACTATAAGCAGTCCATAAAGCAGCTATCTAGGTAAAGAAGCAATGGCTTTGTGCTCAAGGATGAACAATTGAACATGGAATGTAAATTTAACAACACTGCAGGATTCTGTAAAGTCTGGTCAGGCAAGTGTACCTGGCGATTTTATCCCCATTTTTACTGTATGCGGTCATGATGAGCACAGGTATACCTTCATCCCATGCATCATCAATAAAACTGCAAAATAAATTGGCAGAAGGCATAATTTTTAGGTAAAAGTAGAGAGCAATAATTTTGCAAAATATGTACTGCATAATAATTTTCAGGAAGAAAGCTGAAATCCTTGAAATTTAGATCCGGTTTGAAGTTCTTAAAAGTTCAAAGGTAGACAGACACTAAATGCATGCATGGATTTAGATTCAGTCAGATGTATGGAAAGAAGCACACCCAAGTGCACTTATGAAGCAAACGGCAATGGGTTCTTCCCAGTGCATCTTCAATGAATGTCAGCCCCAGAAGTTTGCATGTATGACATTCTTTCCTTTAAATTTGCCCCTAAGGTTGTCCGTACAAAATCGAAGCTATCAGATTTCCATGAAAAAGGGAAGATGTCCATCAAAACCTTCCATAAGGAGTTCCAACCACATGCCAAACATGGGATGAGGCCAACCTTCTATTGGCAGCTAGGAAGAGGAATTACGCAAATTCATCAAAATGCTAAGAGGACCGTCTAACAATAAGATCAGCTTAGGAATAGGGTGCAACAAGTACATAAAAATGTTACGCATTTAAGTTGACTTAATTGCTTAGTCTAATTGTTTAGAGATTCACGATCATTATATACTGAAAATTCTCCAGAGTTACTTTATAAAGCATGTAAAATTTTACGGTTCAACTTTGCAAGAACCTCACCGATTCTAGGTAAAAAAATGAGTTTGACTACCTAGCATCTAGAAAATTTGCTTCACCAAACTTACAAAGAATCAAGAAAGATCTAAGTAGTATTGATTTTCTTTCAATAACTAAAAGTAACAGAAGATTTTCACTTTCCACAACTACAAAATTCAAAGACCAAGCAAAAATAATATCTCTAATTGAAAAGGACAGCCATGTCCATAGAGAAACATTTAACAAGCCAAGAGAAAAATGGTAATTTTAAGCGACTATTGCAAAGAGACAAGTGATAAAAAAGAAGCTTTTCTTTATCAAACACATAAAAGAAATTATATGCTCAGAAAAAGCCAATAATTAAATGGCATATTGTTAGATGAAAGAACTTACTCTTGAATTCCAGGTCGTAATGGTAAATCTTTTGACATCATAAGTTCATCCATCGCATTTTTCTGCAGCAACCAGCTAGGATGATAAATATCTTATAAGATAGTTATCTGAGTGTAAGGAAGAGAAAAAAATCCCACCAGAATGACATAATAAAATGAAGTACATTAAATGGAATAGACAAGGACAGCAAAGTCAGGTTACAGTCCTGACAAAAATGCAGAGTGATATGCAAATACACAATGGTTGGTAATGTCACAAAGTGAATTTCTACCAACAAATTTCACAGAAATGCATCCTGAGAAGGAAAATGATTTTAGTATTGTAATGTCCAACCTGATTTTAGTCAAAACAGTGAGTCTACTAATGAGCTTGACATACCTATTGCTACTCGAAAGTTAGCTCTTGTACCAAACATCCTATGTCTCATTATGTTGTCTAATAAAAACCCCTCACCCAATTTCCGTGCCTGTACCTCAACCTTGTCTTTGTGAGATTAAAAACCGTGTAGGATGCAGGCTCCTGAGTGGAAGGACACAATTCTTGAGGAGATAAAAGCTTTGGAAAAAAATGGAATGTGGGATATGGTGGATCTACCTAAGGAAAAGACCATGGTTGGATGCAAGTAGGTATTCACAACCAAACATAGATATGATGGACCCCTTCAAAGATTGGTTGCCAAAGGATTCACCCAGACCTATGGGATTGATCACTTTGAGACCTTTGCTCTACTTGCAAAACTAAACACTGTGAGAGTGATATTGTCACTTGGAGCCTACCTTGACTGGCCTCTGCAGCAACTAGATGTGAAGAATGCATTTCTGAATGGAGATTAGGAGGAAGAAGTCTACATGGATTCCCCCTGGCTTTGATAGAAGGTTTGGATTAAAGGTATGTTGATTGAAGAAATCACTATATGGACTGAAACAGTCACTGAGGGCCTGGTTTGAGTAGTTCACTCAGTCTGTGAAGAAACAAGGGTATGTTCAAGGACCTACTGATCATACCATGTTTGCAAAGCATTCTTTTGATTGGAAGGTTGCAATTCTGATAGTGTATGTGGACGACATCATTCTCACCGGGAATGATATTGGCGAGATGAACAGTTTGAAGAAGTCTAATCCATTAAAAAATTAAGGGTGTCCTACTATCATGAAGATGAAAATCATGGGGTTTCTCTAAGTAAGTATGACTACCACAACATATCATTCCTCCTCTTCATGTCCCTCTTAATATCTACATTCACTTAAAACAATGGTACAAATTCTTTAAATCCAGAAGGATGACTGCATTTGTTGTCTTGCTCATGATTTCCAGTAAGGGGACATTGAGAGCATTGAATATTTGTTTTGTACATCTAATGCCAAAGAAGATTGAGCAAAAGAACAACTAAATCAAATTACCTTCTCTCGCAAGACACTTTTCACAAACGAACTCTTCTCATTAGTGGGCAATGAAGTAGGCCAGCCAATCTATACTTAGACATAACATCAGGTAAGAAGTAAAACAGGCAGAATATGAAACATTTAAACAGATACACAAGATTTCTTATGTATCCATAAATGAACAGGAAAGAGAGGAAAAGGAGCTTACACGGTTAAAATATAGAATCAGCATCCTTTCTTCATCAGCGGAACTCTTCCTGGAAGTCATGACAAAATCAATCTCAGCAGCCTTAATTTCAGGAATATTTCAGGAACGATCCCTTACAAGATGCTTCATCATTCAATGTCAAACTACTTAGGATGAAAGAATATTAACTGTGTCAAGATATTTGAAGTGCATACAGCACAGTTCTGGAAGTAATGCAGTTGGAGACAGAAAGAAGAGAAATTTTCTTCTCATATGAGTAAATCATCTTTTATTGAAAAAAATTTGAATTGTGGGAGGACTAATGCCCACTGCAAGCCCACTTTTACATCAACAGAGTGAGCTATCCTTTTGTAAGAAAATCTGTGAAGAGAAACGGTGGGAAGGCTACTCCACCACAAGCCCCTATCTCAAAAAAGTAGCCCAAAACAATTATTTCCAACCTACAGTCCAAACTCAAAGTATGGCACAGAAATTTAGTACTGTAAAGACCAGGTACAAGCAAAGACTGCCAGCAATTCAAGTAGTATAAGAAAGTATCCAAACTCCAAAAGGATAAAGATACGCGCGCATTAAAAATAATCAACTCATGACAAGAATCTAATAATTTCCCATCAATCATCACCAAGAACAATAATGCTACCGAAACTGGTCCACATCATCGCATACCAATGTTGATATAGCTATCACTAATCAAGAAGAATATCCCCCGTTACAGAGAGCCAATGTGTCCGAGCCCGACATGGGAATATAATTACAGACGAGATGAGAAAAGAATGCATGATTAACTAATTTCCAAACCTTACGAGGTCTAGGTAGACAGGCTCAGTCCAATTCGCACAGTCAAGCCCGAGCTTTCGAAATGCTAAATACACCCAGAACGGAAATAGACAGTATGTTAAACATTTTTCAAAACTAAAAGGAACAACACTGTCATGCGTTGATGGACGCACTCCCTGAAACTGAACTTACCCAAATTGAAGGCCTGGCGATTAGCCAGCCGGTAGGCATCCACAAGGACCCTAGGCAAATCCAAAACACAAGAAAGGGATAAGGAAAGGAAACCCAACAACAATAACAGTGAAAGAAAACAGCAGAGCGAAAGTGGGAAGTTCAGCCACCCATCAACTTCAAGAAGAAGAGCGAGCTCTTGAGGTGGGTCTGGGCCAGAAAGTGAGCTCAAAGCGATGAAGTCGCGGATACGGGAGTTCGAGTTCCTCCAGCAGAAATGGGAGTCGATGAAGAGAGGGAGGGAGAGGGACGAAGGGAAGGCGCGAAGAAGACGAGGATTCTTTGGTGGAGGAAGATGGGATTTGGACTTCCGGCCCCTTTCACCTGCGGAGGCGTTGGAATGGCAGAAATGGTGGAGACAGAGAGGTGAAAGGGATTCCATCTGCACAGTGCGCAGGCTCCGCACCGCCGGTTGCTGGCAAATCTCGTGTAACACGGGCTAGCTAGCTACTTTAGCTAGTCGTCTCGGGCGGGCCGGGATTTTGTTCTGATTTGGCCTGGCCCGAACACATTGGGCCCAGGCTGAATTGATTAGAAGGATTTGAAAATCGTGAAGGGGCATCGATGAACATCGGCTAATTCACATTATCGAGTTCTGGAACTACGGGAAAATAATGCAGAATATGAATTTCTCAGTTTCACAAGCACAAAACCACAACCTCAGTTTTTGGTGCGGGAGCATCGAATTCCTTTGAAGACCATCAAATTTTTTTTGCAAGCAAAGAGAGGTTTCGACCAACACATGATCTAGTAAATCCAACAAGGAGAAGACGTAGCAGATTAATAATAAGGGTTCATTCAATTAAATCAAAGGCCGAAAGGATGTTTCCTAATTTGAGTTGTTTCCTAGCTTAAGCTTGTTTTCTAATTTGATGTTTCCTAGTTTAAGGTTTCCTGTTTTAACATTTCATATTTTGATATTTTGTTTTCTATTAGCGTTTGGGAATAATTAGAACCAAGATTAAGAACCATAACATCATTCTAAGGAGGGATCTTTCCATTCCAAGTAAGTTTGGTTCTTTTTGGGTTTAATAGTTGATCTCATGGTTTCCGAGTATCCAAATCACATAATTTACTTATAATCGTCTTCATTTAGAAGCTATTAGTGCTTGGGAATTATTAGATTCAAGGTTGAGACCATAACATCATTCTAAGGAGAGACCTTCCTATTCCAAGGAAGTTTGCTTCCTTTTGACTTTAATGCTTAATCTCATGGTTTCTGAGCACCCAAATCAACTAATTTACTTGTAATCATCTTCATTTGGAAGCTATTAGTGCTTGAGAATGATTAGAATCAAGGTTGGCCAAGCTTGGAAACCTATTTCTAATCAAAAATGATTTTTTAGCATTTTTCTGCATTTTTTCTGAATTTATTTTAGTCAGAATAAGCAAGAAAATCAAGAAAAATAGTAAATGGAATCAGAAAATTCCATAAAAATAGTCAATAATCTTATTTTAAATCCAATTTCATAAATACACTTCCAATTTTAGAAAATCTCAATTGGGTATACGTTTTTCCCAAGATTGGGCAAAATTAAACCCAAATTGAGCCAAAAATGAAATTAAATTTTTTTAGACATTTTTAGGTAATAGTGTCTTCACAACAATTGATCCTGGGACCTTTAGTTACACAATGGTCAGTCCAATTGCACAATTTAGTGCAAAAATCAAAAATCCCAAAAATTGATTAAAAATTGAGAATTTTGAACCTAAATTGGGAATTGTGCCCAAAATGAAATTTCCGAAATATGAGAATGTCATTTCTAAGGTTAATTAGGGGTGGACAATGCAATTTTGGCATCAATTTTGCCTAATCAAGTCATTAAGACCTTGAATTGAACAAAACCCTATTAACCAGAATGTAAAATTGAGGGAATTTTGTGCACAATTATAATAAAAATTGGGGAACATTGTATGTTTGGGTTCAAAACATGCTGGCAAATACAATTTTGAGGTTTAATTTGAAAATTTTGGTCAAATTAAGGTCCAATTTGCAATTTTATGCGAAATCAGAACTGTCGGGTCGGGCAGGTCAACCCGACCCTACCCGCATAGTTCGTCTTCTTCACCCGAAACACAACCCACATGAAACCCAAAAGAAAAACAGTTGGTTACTGCAACTTCGTTGACTAATTCCAGTTAATTAGCAAGTTTTTAATCCAATTTTCCAGCTGAATATGATCCAGCTAGCTTCATTCAACAACCCAAACCGATTAGCGTTTGATTCCAACCGATTTTGAGCGCGGAATTGAAGGATGAAAAACCAGAAAAACTGAAGAGGGTGGAACAGAAGGCATTGGAGAAAATTCCTGAGAGAGAGAAGGGAGAGAAAGTGCAAAACAGAGAAGGAAATAGTGTTAGAGACATGTTGAGGGTTCTAGGAACGAGCGATCGGCGTTTTCGCCTGTGAGAAAATGCTGGCAAATCGGCTCCAGTTGTGATCCTCCACATTCGATGAGCCTGTGACAAAGTCATCCGCGAAGGTCTGAAACTAATCCTCGGCCGAAGAGTCCAGAGCACCCTTGGCGAATCCAAGACCACCGTCGTGAAGCAGAGGTGTCAAGGAAGAGATCTAAGTCGATTGTTCAACTCGGAAGCCTAATTTAATCCGCTTCCAAAGAAGGTAAAGATCGCTCACTGCAATATTTTTTCAGAAAATTCCAAAATTTAATTTTGGATGTTCATGTGATTTTTTTCATGATTTTTGACTTGTGAATGCTCAAAACTTGTTTCTGATTGTGTTCCATGTCTTTTGATTGCATTTTGGCCATTAAAACCGCATAAAATTCCTTTGGTCACCATTGCCAAACTTCGCCGGAGCTCACGAATTGCTCGTTGGAGTGTCTTCATGGCCAATGGTCGTTCAAGTAGGCTTTCTTAAACTTTGTTTGTTGATTTTCTAGTCATTAGGATTCGTAATAGACGGCTAGGGCGATCGGAATTGATGTTCATGTTCTGAAAAATCTCGAGGGTGCAGTACAAGTTAGGGTTTTCGGTCCGATTTTTCGCCGGCTGACGAATGTCCGATGGCGATCTAAGTAGGTTAGATCAAAACTACAATATATGAACTTGATAATGATGCAGTTGGAATGACGGAATAGTCGCCAGAAGGTCGTCGGCGACGTGCTCAAACTGGCGGTCTCAAGAACACTAAACCAAAAATTATGCACACCAACTGTTTATAAAAATGCCTAAATGATAATGAGATGAAACGGCGCTGTTTTTGGCATGTTGGGTTCGCTGGAGGAGGTGACCGGCACCGGCACCGGCAATGGCTGGTTCAGTTTTGGTCGAACCGGTTCGAACCGGTCCGGTCCAGTTCATCCCCTAGGCAGGAAAAATTCTAAAAAATAAAAATAAATAAATAGTAATAAAATTCAAAAAAATAATAAAAAAATTGAGAAAATTCTAAAAAAATTACAAAAATCATAAAAAAATAGATTTTTTAGAAAATTTGAAAATTTTGCAGAAAATTCACAAAAAATAGAAAAATTGCAGAAAATTCAGAAAAATAAAAAATTTTCAGAAAATTCATAAAAATTTCTAAAATTTAGAAAATAAAAATAAAAAAAATTGGAAATTCTGAAAAATCGATAAAAAATTGGAAAGTTCACCAAAAATTTCCAGAAAATCGTTAAAAAATCATTTTTCAATTTTAAAAATTTTTTCGAAAAAAATCAAAAATCAAAAATTTTGAAAATCCACATAATAATTAGAAATCATTGTGACTAGCCATAAAAAATGAAATTGGAATTTTTGGAAGTGGCCAAATGACACTAAAAAAAATCAAAAATTTTGAAAATCCGCAAAATGATTAGAAATCATTGTGGCCAGTCATTAAAAGTGAAATTTGAATTTTCCAAAATGCCCAAGTGGCATAATTTGAAAAATTCCAAATTTAAGGTCAAAACCCCTAAAAAACCCTAAATATGAAATGAACAGGCTATTAGAGCTTTAGTTAGGGTTTTGATAAATTTTTCATTTCTAATGACCAACTTAGGGTTGTCTGATTGATTTGCTATTGGATGTGCAATTGATTTTTGGATACTTAATTGTTTGTCCATGATTAGATTAGTGAATTGAACTTAGGGATCTGTGTGACGCACTAGACATGTTATAATCGTTCTTAGGTACCGAAAGGGCATTAATGGTTTCAATTTGGGATCGTTAATATAATCAAGTCCCTTACCTAAAATCTTTGATTAGTAGGATTGCGGTACTTCTCTCATACCACAATTGGGTTTCTAGTCGACCTACCGTAAATGACTAGTGGTAACTCCAAGTTTAAATTTAGATCAAATAAACCCCGCTGTCACGTAAAGTATGGCGTAAGAGAGGCCCATATAGAAAAATACTTCCATAAAAAAAGCATGCGAGAGCATGGCGCAACAGGCTTGGCGACTCCGCTAGAGATTCTTAAATTTCTAAGTGGACTTAGGCCTAGGTAGAACGATATGCATGTGTTTGTGCTCGCAAGGATCCCAGATACGTTCCATTAATAAAGTGTTAAATGGTGATGCAGGTGGAAGGTATAAGGAATGTAGTCTATGCTTACCTTTGTTTTACAGGATGGTGTTGGGATTGAATGTGATGTTGACCAACTTTTAGAAGTGTTGTTTGGTTATAAATTGTTATGCTTGCCTTTAAATTACTTTAGCACTACACTTCTCACATACACTACCCGTGGCCCAACCCCGGCTACATTTAGGATCACCCTTAGGAGGTATGTATTTAGGCGAAACTATGAGCTGATTGCTCATGAGATCGTTTAAATACAATACCAACCACCAAGATGGAATAATATTCAATTATTTTAGGTCGATTGCTTATTGGAATGGAATCCCTTATCCATTAAGGTGGTGACTTTGAGCCTATAGTATAACCTCACCCTTTTTAGGTGTTAAAACCTCACTTGTTGCATGTGCATGTCTTTGTGGTTGGTATACCAAAAGCCAAACCAAAAGGCGTTGTTAAGTAAGTATCGTTCCATTTCTCTCATCTTTTCAATTATGCAAAGTTAATTGACACAATTTTGTTGAAAAATGCCCGAATGACAATCAATGTTTGAACAAAATGCCTTTTCGTACTAGAATGAATGAATAGGGCCACATGCTCCATTTGGTCACATTTTTTCATTTTTAGATGGAATGTATAGGTCCATGATGATTTTCCATGTAATTCAAATAGATTTGATGCTCAAAATGTGACATGTACAAATCCCATTTGCCAAAAGTCAATTTTCGATGAATTTGAAGTTGTAAATCATAGGGTAGTGCTTTATGGTCAAAATAGAGCATGTCAAAAGGCATTTGCATTAAACATTAGTTTTATTCACATTTTCAAGTATATGCTCTTTTAAGGCATAGATGGATTAGAAATGGCATTTATGTTACGTCATAGGAATGCAAATGTACTTTACCTCCATTTTATCCATAAAGGAACATATAATTAAAATGGGGGCATTTTAAAATTAATCCATGGTGACCAATAATGAACTTTTTGCATGATTAGATTGAAATGGGGAAACTAGACATACAAGTCATCCCGGTTCCAAGAAAAGAGCTTTTGGCATGGTGGGTGAACATGACCAAGGACAATAAAGCCTACGTGAGGGAAAGATTGGGATATTTGTTCAAACTCATCAATCTAGAGTATCAAATGAGTTTGATTCAAGCATTATCCCATTTTTGGGAAGTTATCACCGCCACATTCCAATTGAGCGAGCATGAGATGGTACCCACATTGGAAGAGTATAAAGCAACAATTGAGGATGATTTCGAATTAAAAATCGTTGAGCCCCTAATTGGATTGAAACCCACGAGTGTCATAGTTGAATTTTTGAATTTGAAGACTCCTCAAGTGGAAAAGTTTTTTTTTGGTAAAGGTATATATATAACTTTTCAAAAGATCAAATACAAGTTAAAACTCAAACCAACTCCTGACCCTATTAGGACATGGAGTTGTCCATAAATGGTCAAGAAAGGTCCAGTGAGACCTATACAAGAAGCCGAAAAGGCTAAAAAAGAACTAAGAGACCGAATTACAAGGACGTCCGATCACCATCGAAGATTAAAGGTGGGAGTTCCCACTTCCTTTGGAAATTGCGGTTCCTAGGAGTATCCTGTACTCTTCCCATGGAAATGGTTTTATCTTTGACAACCTTGATAAGATGCTTGCACATACTCGGAAGGTAAACGCTCTTATTCCTGAAGATATCGTTGTTTATTTCAGTCCAGATAATATGAACTAGAGCTCCAAAGGAGAACCGGGAGAGGGAGTTTGCGAAGGAAGGACCATCGCAGACTTTCATAGCCCATAAGATATGCTCTTGCCAAGGATGGTTGCGTTAAGGGAGGTTACATTTAGTAGCCCAAAAGGAAGCCAGCCTACTAGTAAAGGGGCACTCGAAGAAAAGGTGATTGACCGAATCCGGTCTAATACCGCAGAAGGCATACAAAGCAGTGTCAATCCTACGGTTTTGAAGGAGGAGAACCTGGGAAGGCAGCTGGTTGGGAGAGACTAGCCACAAGAGAAAAGCATGTCGGGGTGCAATATGATGGTCCCATATGAAGGAGTGCTAAGGGACTGGGTGACCTCTTCTTCTAATATGATTCCAAGCTGATGCAACCGAAAAGGAGTCCGAAGAATGTGGAGTCCAAATTAGTTTGTCCGGAATATTGTCCACAAAGATAGGTGGTGGCTCGGTCCAACTTAGGATAGTGTCTAGAATGGATGAGGGTTGCCAAGTGCAATCATAGAATTTCCGAACTAAAGTATCCCTGGGGATCCGCGACTGGTAAATGTCAACATTACTAAAGATAAGATAGAGAGGTCCTATGATGTGCCACCAGTCAAGCCAAAGTGAGATCGAGTGACCATTGCCTATCTTCCACCGAAAGAGTGCTTGGGCTGAAGCGCGCAAGTCAAAAATCTTCTTCCAAGTCCAAGAACAAAATGTAGGCTTGGATACCACCCAAAAATTAGATTTTAAGAAGGTTGAATGAATCCATTTGCACCACATGGATTCCTTATCAGAGAAAAGGAGCCATATGTGTTTTAGAGTTATAGCTCTATTGTATTCTACGAGTTGCCGGATACCAAGGCCTCTTTTTTCTTTGGGTAGACAAACCTTAATCCAGTCTACCTTAGCTCCCCCAAAATCGAGATTAGGGCCCTTCCAAAGAAACTGTCTCAAAATGGTCTCAATACTATACAAAACATATTTCAGAAGGGAGAAAATAGTAGCCCAGTACACCTGGATGGAGTGCAGGATAGATTTGATGAGTTGAAGTCTCCCCGCAAAGGATAGGAGCCGTTGAGTCCAAAAGCGGGCCCTCGCCGTTATTGAATCAATTAGGATCTTACAATCCTCTTTACGAAGCCTGGAAGAGATAGTAGGCACCCCTAAATATCGGAAGGGGAGAGAGCCTAGTTGAAAGCCAAGGCATTGTAGTAATTGGCTATGCAGATTCAAAGTCCCTCCTGAGAGGAACATGCTGCTTTTACTACTGTTCGGGCGAAGGCCAGACCAACTAGAGAATAAATCAAGAGAGTCCTTGATTATTTCAACAGACCTTAGGTGAGCTTCAGAAAATAGGAACACATCGTCTGCAAAAAATAGATGGGATATGCGGGTTCTTTTGCAGCGCCAAAACCAATGGAAATCCGGAGAATTTGTTTTTATCTTTAAAATACTAGAAAGGACTTCCATAATCAAGATGAAGAGATATGGCGAAAGCGGATCCCCTTGTCATATGCCACGGCTACTAGAGAAGAAACCATGTAGTTCTCCATTAATTGAAACGGAGAATTTGGCTGTAGATACACAAGCCATAATCAACTTGATGAAAGAATCCGGAAAATTGAAGGCCTTGAGTGTCTTTTCAATAAAGTTCCAGTCAACAGTGTCAAAAGCCTTTTGGAAGTCCACTTTGATGGCACACTTTGGGAGATAAGCCTCGTGATGAAAGTCGATGAACAACTCTTGAGCAATCATGATGTTGTCGCTAATTCTATGACCTTTGACGAAAGCCGTTTAGGACGGGCTGATCAAGGTTGGTAAGATATGTGCAATACGCCTAGCTAGGATTTTAGAAATGCATTTATAAAGGGTATTGCAACATGCAATGGGCCGGAAGTCGGACATGGTCGAGGCATTAGGAGACTTCGGCACTAAAGTAAGGATGGTAGTATTTAACTCCTTAAGCATGTGTCCAATCTCAAAGAAATCTCTGATCGCCTTAAGAATGGAGGGTCCAATGATTTCCCAAGAGGATTTGAAGAAGTCAACGTTATAGCCATCCGCTCTAAGGGCTTTGCCTCTAGCCAACGAAAAGAGTGTATCCTGGATTTCCCGATCAGAGACCGGTTGTGCTAGGTAATTCCGCTGACTTTCATCAAGGACCTGTCCAATGAAATCACCTATCTCGTAGACAGATGGCTAGGTAGACACAAAATTATCATTAAGAAGCACCTGAAAGTGGGAAACAATGTGGTTCGTGACCTCTATCGGGTCTGATAGTAGGACACCATCACTAATGGACACTGAGAGAATATGATTCTGTAAGCATCTTTTGTTAACAAAGTGATGAAAAAATTTAGTGTTCAAGTCCCCTTCTTTAAGCCAACGAATCCTAGATTTCTGCCTGAAGAATGATTCCTCCTGTAATCTCATAGTAGAGAAGGAACGAAGGTGCTCCACTTCACTATCCAGCAAGTTTTGATCAAAAGGACGAAGCTCCAGGGCTGACTGGACAGCATAAAGATCAGCTCTAGCCTGTTCATTTCTTGTGGATATAGCAGAAAAGGAACTCTTGTTCAAGTGTTTCAACTTTGCTTTGAGCAATCTAAGTTTGCAGTAAACCATATACATAGGAGTGCCCACTATTTGAGAGTCCTAGGCTTGGGCTACTAGTTCCTTGAAGTTAGGATGGGTAGCCTAGAAGTTGAAAAATTTAAAAGGTTTCTTGGAACTTTGTGGCGAGAGGATTTTAATCACCATGGGGGAGTGATCCGATATATCTGGCACAAGGAAGGAAGGAAGCTTCCGAGAAGAAGAAGTGCTGGTTCCAAAGGTTATTGATAAGGACCCGACCTATCTTACAGAGTTTCCTATTATTGCCGAAAGAGTGAGACCATGTGAATCTGCATCCCACATATCTGAGATCCTCAAGTCCGGCTTGGTTGAGACAGTCCCCAAACTCTTCAAAGACTAGAATCCACGGGGTTGTGCTACCCAATCTATCCTGCGGGTCTTTGATAGCATTGAAATCTCCAGCAACAATCCAAGGTAAGTCACAAGAAGAGAGCCGAATGAGGTCAGCCCAAAGCGGACGCCAATGAACAAAAGTATGTTCCCCATATACAATAGAGAGAAGACAAGATTTGTGCAAGTTTAGAAGCCTGAGCTGCATATGGATCAGTTGACCAAAAGAGTAAAGCAAGCTCATCTCCAGCACATTCAGATCCCAACCGAACCAAATTTGGCCTAGTGGGGAGAAATCATAGTTGGAAACCCATCGCCAACTGTCACATAAGCCTCTAGATATATCAACAAAAAATGGGGCTTTGACTTTTGTCTCAACAATACCAATGCAAGAGAGCCGATTATTCCTTATAAAGGCCCGGATTTCAGCTTGTCTAAGGGGACCAACTAGGCCCCTGATATTCCATATACCAAAAAACATAACTGAAGGCGAGTAAAATTACCTCTGAGAATTCCTAAGTCCCCTCTTCTTAACTTTCTTTGAGGAGGATGGGTCAGAAGTCTTGGTAGGGTAAAATGGGTTAGGCGTTGCACCAGGGGATGCCATAGCAGCCATTTCCGAGCCACTAGCGGCCATAGCACGTGATCGAGTATTGGGAGGGGAGGCACCAGCATGTTCTAACTCCCTTGTGTCTTCTGGAACTCTAGATATGTCCCTTAGTAGTTGTGAGTCAGAGGAGTCTTCAGTGGATGATTGGGAGTTTAGATGAGAATCAACAATCTGCTGGTCCTGAGAAGCGTGCACAATCTGCTAGTCCAGCGAGCCTGCAGGACACGGAGTAGGGGAAGAGCTAGGTCCTGCCTTAGAAACCTTGGTATGAGCCAATTCGGTACCAACCAGAATGGGTTCAGCAATAGAATTTAGAGCAGTAGGTAGGGGATCATCTTCGACTAGGTTAGAATCCAGTTGAGGGTTTGGTGCAGTTTGTAGCTGGTTTGAGGGCTTAACATGGGGAGGATTGCCTTTTTTCCAGCTGACCTGAGTCTAGCCATCAGTTCCTTGGGGACGGGTAATAGGCTCAGCCCTATATTCAAGGCATTCTTGGGCCCATTCAAAGTCTCTGGAGCCCATTTTGTGGTCAAAGATACCACATGAGGAGCACATAAGAGGTTTCCATTTATATTCAATGCTGATTGAGTTCACTTCACCATCCCACCTGAACTTAACAGTGTCCACTCGAGGATTAGTGGCTTTAATCTTTATACAGACACGCGCATAAGAAATTCTGGTCATCTGTTCAGTTTGCACATCCACATAAAGTGGTTTACCAATGGCACTAGCTATATGCCCAATACCCGCCGGAGACCATAAGGAGAAAGGAATATCCCTTAGCCTAACCCAGACCAGGATAGAATCCAGCTTACCTTTCTTGAGTTTCATTTTTAGATGCCATTGCTGGAGTATTAGGGTGCAACTGAAAATGGAAACAGGGCCTATATCTATGATCTTCTTGGGAAAATCAGCATTAGGTACTCGGAAGAAGTAGAAGCCATTTTCATGTAGTTTTACTTCAATAACTTGATCACCCCAGGACTTCTTTATAACTTCTTCAGTCAGCTTGAATGGAACTTTCTTGCCAATATAGTGACCGACTATACATTCTAGCCATCGTGGACTCTCATCGGCAGCTATCTCAAGAGTTATGTCAACAATGACTTCACCATTCTCCACCATAGGTGGAACATATGTTAGGTTGTAACCTTTAGTTAAGACCTTGGCCACATTAGCCTACGATCTAGTCATTGGTGCAAGAAAAGGTTGATGACTAATACTCTATCGCACCTTATTAACTTGGTCTTCTGCATTTGATTTACCATCAGTGTTCTGTTTGGAAGTAGACCGAATTGGATTATCAGCAATGTGTACACGCCTAAGAGAGCGGCTCCTATTCTTCGATTGGCCCCTACTACGGCTACGATTGGAGTTACCTTTCAGGAATACCCTAGGCCTAGTAGGATGTACAGCCTCATGAGATAAGGCGGCAAATTTTCCTTTGAGGTTTACAGCCTTAGAAGTTTCAACCGGGTTTTCAACAGTTGGTTGGGGCTCAACAATAGGGGGAGAGGTTCCAGGTGAACCATTCCTTATAGCCTCCTCCATAAGGGCGAAAATTAGCATATTAACTCACTACTTCACCAACCAGTCAACCCAACAACAGCAAGACCAAAACAGGCAATAACTCCAGCAGGTCTGCTACACACTAGCATAAATGCATCCACCACACTCACAACTTCCACTCCAACCAGAAAAAAAGGAATTACCTTCTAAAAGGGATGGTAGAGAGAGTGCTCAACGTGATCTGATTCAACGAGGTACACGAGCAATGCAGGTCTGTAAATCTAGCCTTAGAACTGAAGGAAACCAGGGCCCTTAGGGGGGAAGGTAGAGGGAATGGACGGGACCTTGCCCTAAAAACCAGCTCCAATCACTACCAGGAGCCACCTGAATCATCCATAGCCCGTCGGGTGAACAGTACCAGCGAAAGAAAACACCACTAGAAGAACAATTTCATATTTGGAATTTCGCCCACTAAACCGAACCAGAAGTGGATTTCTTTGGGGGGGAGGAAGAGGGGAGTCCAAGGGACCTTGCCTCCAAAAACCAACTCCAACCACCACCAGAAACAATCGGAATCCACCTCACTTCGTTGGGTGAATAGTAACTGCGAAGGAGATTCAAACTAGAAGAACAAATTCAGATATGGGAATCCGCCCTTTATACTGAAAAAGAAGAGGATTCCTTTGGAGGGGAGGAAGAAGGGAGCCGAAAGGACCTTGTCACCAAAACCCAGCTCCGATCGCCACCGGAATCAGCCGAAATCCACCTCACACCGGCGGGTGAACAGTACTCGCGAGGAACCAGCAGAGAGCATTTTCATGCTTGCGTGAACAGTACCAGCGAGATGGTGAAAATGAAAAGTTTCCTCAAGTGGAAAAATTGATCAAGTCAAATACCAGAAATTTTCCTTTATCCTACTTGGTGGCTAATTACTCCAAATTACCAAAGGAAACTGGGAATACTTCCGCGAGGGTCTTTATCCTTGCTTTCTTCGGGTTTGTTTTATTCCTTACATCAAGGACCGGATTGAATCCTCTTGTTGTGGTGATTGCCAGGCAAGCTTGCCTAAAATGGGATTTCTCCAACATGCTTTTAGCAGAAACCATCATCTCTTTGAACAAATATCAACGTTACCAAAAGGGTGTACTTCAACCCTCCGCCGGATTACTTTCTATATGGTTTATTTCCCATATCCGACCTTGGGAACGTCATATACGCATTAAGGAGATCGACTCATCTACCAACCCTATTGAGAAGTATTTGAAGCTTCAAGATAAATTGCCAAAATACTCTTTTCATGAGTGAGCAAACTTCATTAGGGCATTGACTCCTGACCAATTCTAGTGGAGAATTCAATGGCCAAAGATAATAACAGCTCAAATTACTTGTCAAGAAGGCAATTTAGTATCGTTGCTTGGATTGAATGGTGGAGCTGTTTATTGCCCATTAAGAGTGGTACGATAGTTCGAAATGATTCAACAAGTTCCACCTAGTTGGCATCCCGAGGAGTTCACATTTGATATACCATAAGAATCCCAATAAGAAAAAGAAAATAAGGAGTTACAAATAAAGGTTCAGAAGATTATGTACTCCTTGAAAAAATTGACCAAGCAAATAGTGCAATGGCCTAAGGATTTACAAGGAGAAATGAAGCTCTTCTTGGCATCCAAAGAGTACATAGAATGGTTGAAGGCCAAAAGACCAATCGACGTCGAACCATATGTACTTTTGAGTATTATTACTCATATTAATGAGCCGTACATTCCAGAGTACATTGTGCCGACCACGCCTGGTGTTGAGCCATATGTTCCCGAGGAGGTTACGATTGACGTGGAAGAATGGGAGATACGAGTCAAGGAATATAAAGAGTCTAAAGCTACCTTAGCTAGCAAAAAGCCTAGACTTGTTTAAGCTAGTAGAAGATGATTGGGATGGACGTCGCTAAGAGGAAGTCGAACTTTCAAGTGTTCGAGGACGGAGTTTTGAAGTTCCATGGGAAACTATGCATACATGATGATTTAGAGCTTAAGGAAGAAATTCTAAGTGAAGCGCACCGTAGTAAGTACAGCATTAAGAAATTCTAAGTGAAGCGCACCGTAGTAAGTACAGCATTCACCCGGGTAGCACTAAGATGTACCAAAACCTTCAACAGCACTTCTGGTGGAATGGAATAAAGGTTGATGTGACCAAGTATGTGGCCAAGTGTTTGACGTGCCAACAAGTGCAGGCACAGCATTGTGAACCCGGAGGACTACTGCGACCGTTAGAGATCCCTAAATGGAAATGGGAACACTTCACCATGGATTTCATAATGGGATTGTCAAGAAGTCAGAGAGGGCACGACTCTATATGGGTGATCGTAGACCGACTAAGTCAGCGCACTTCCTGGCAATGCGAAAGGATTTCGAATTAAAAAGGCACACGGAATTATATGTGCTACAGATCGTCAGGTTACATGGAGTACCAGTGACGATCACCTCGAACTGCGATCCGAGGTTCACAACTTGTAACAACCCGAATTTCGATGTAATTTCTGGGATTAATAAAATGAATGTTATTTCTCATTTCATTTGAGTACGACTCACCCAGAGCTGATCACTCTTGGGATACTAACCATGGGGAATGGCTAACTAGGACGCTAGTACGTGGACCAGGGACTTAGTCACGACTCGGGAGCCGATTTGAGAAAGAATGAGGGAATATTGTGAACCAGTGAGGGGCCGATCTTAGGAAAAGTGATGGAAATGGTATGGCCAAGGCCAACGATGCACAATTGGGATCGCAGGTGATTCTGCTTAACCAAACGTGCTCGTGGTCAACCAATCCTGAACTCGAGCCAAATGATCGTGACCCCGGGATTAGTAATAAACCCTCTTTCTCTCGATGATCGGAACCATTGAGACTCGGACAACCCTAAGTCGATACGCGTATTCCTAAACAGCCGCCTGTTAGTGAGAGTTTCAGAAAAATTGAAATTGAGAGAGAGTTGTTCATGGAATTGAACCCAGATTTCAGTGTCGGATTTCGGGGACCCGACGGACTAATTTTAAGATTTTGACGCCAGAAAATGTTGGCCACATACATATGGGACGCATGGGTGCGAAAAATGGAATTCCGGTTCGGAACGGAAAAAGGACGGAATTGCCCTTGGATTATTTAAGCTTAATTCCGAATTTTGGGGGTTTATTTTGGTTTAACTAAAGTGGGTTAGAGTTAACTAGGATGGTTAAGGTTTGGTTGGGGGCTAATGACTAAAATGCCCCTCAATAATTGCTTTGGATGCATGTGAGCCATTTGATGAAGGGGTAAATTGGTCTAATGGGATTAGGGCTTGACACATGGATTCCACTAGTGGGGATTTGACCAACTTTTGACCAATAATTGATTAAGTTTCTCTCTCTCCCCTCCATTCACGTGCAGACCCCTCCCTCACCATTCGGCCATCATCTTCCTCTCTTCCATTTTCTCTCCACCGTTTCTCATCTTCTTCACCGAACCAGCCCCACCGTCGCCGCCTCCTTCAGCCATTTGCCAGAGCCGTGGGTCACGGCAAGGGAAGCCGTGAAGGGCCGGACCAGCCTTCAAGTCGCCGTCTTCCTCCTTTCCCTTGGACGCCCCAAATCAGCCGCCGTGGGCCGTGAGAGAGGCCGAACCGCCGTGAGGAGCCGCGCCGCCGTGAGCCGCCGTTGTCGAGCCGCGAGAGTGGATGTACTTGTTTCTTCCACAAATCGTCCACCCCGACGTGAGTTCAATACCTAAACTTAGTTTAGGCTTAATTGTGTTTAGTTGGATCTATTTGGGTTAATTGGTAGAGATTAAGTCAAATGGGTGTTGGTTAGGGATTGTGTGGTTAATGGCTGAGTTAGTGAGGTTGTGGATGGTTGATTTGAAGTGGAATTATGTTTGATTAGTGAAGAATTGATGGCTGTCCATGATGAGTTAAATTCGGAGGTCTTGGGTGATTGTACTAGAAATGGTGTTTTTAGTGCTAAATAGGCTTGTTTTGCTAAATTAAACTAAGTGTATGCCTTACATGTTTAATTGGGGTCTTGGCTGAGTTAATTGAGGCTAAATGGTGTGTTTTGAATGTGTTTTGGACATGTTTGAAGTTGGGGTTTTGGTTTGGCCGAATTTCATGTGTTGGAATATAAATGCTAGAACATGCCCATTGTTCGTAAATGTTGATAATTGTTGTGGCTTTTGTGTTCATTGATATGAAAATGCATGTCACGCACACTGTATGACGAGATTGAGATTTGAGATGACATTATGTGATTGTGCGGGTGTGACATTGCATTGTGTGATCACGGTAAACGCCATGAAATGAGTGGAATGGGCTAAGATAAAATTGATATGTGTGATCACTTAAGGCCTTCGGGTCGTGGCTTACGGGTCGAGTTCCGTCCTCATGCACTTTGTAGCAGGACGATGCCCGGTTAGACCGGAAGACGACCATCCTCATGCACTTTGTAGCAGGCTCTAGTTCGTAGGTGAGCGGTGTTGCGCCTCAGGCACTTTGTAGCAGGCTAGAAGACACCGGGCCGGGGGTGTATTATATACGCTGGCCATGAAGTGTTGTGGCCTTCGGGTCGGGCCCTATTGTGGGTCGTGAGATTAAAAATGAACTGATCGTTGCATTATGTGAATTGTGAACCATGCAGTATTGTGATGAGATTGTGAGAATTGTTAGCATGTGACTGCATGAGACATTCGTGTGGGATGCGGTGGTTGAGTAATGTGAACCATTTAAAGAATCTGAGCACGCGTGTGTGAAGTACGCCTGCCCGTATGTACACGTATGTGGGTGTATATATATACGTTGAATTGCACTAACTTGCAGGGGTTGAATCACGATGACACATGTTGAGTTTTATGTTGTTGGCTTGTTTGTTTGATTTTGGTCCGTTAAGAGACACACTTTAGCCTAGCCTAGGTTTAGGTATTTGATTCACTGAGCTAGTCTCACGGTTGTCGTAAAACCGATCATTTCAGAGCCTACCCCCTAGGATGCAGGAGCCGCCTCCACTTTTTGGGATTCCCAGGCAGATATTGCAGTCCGAGGAGCATTTCCCAGCTGGGAATGGCGAGATGCATGTGAGGTTTAGGTCGGTTCTTTACATTAACACGGGTGAGGATGAACATAAGAAGCAAGAGTACATCGCATGGTGTCGTAGGGCAGCAAACGGGACCCTCAGTCGACCTATCCGTACCTTTGATATTCCAGTAGACGCTGATGGCGAGTTAGAGCCAGTGATTGCCGATGGCGAGGTGGTCGATGCTTCTCCACCTGGCGATCCGCCAACCGTCGATGCCCAACCAGGCCCTGGAGTTTGGTACGATGACCTAGAGCCGGAGCCTATGGATGAGGATGAGGACGACCCCGAGCCAGAAGCGATGGAGCAGGATGATGGGGATGGTGAGGTTGATGAGGTAGGTGAGGATGTAGACATAGATGCCGTCGAGGATGCAGCCGTAGATGTAGACTTGGAGGACGACTTTGACTCTGATGCTGAGGCTGACGCTCTCCTAGCAGACTACTGGGGAGATCAGGAGGGTCAGGCTGATCAGGAGGACCCCGACATGGACGTGGATGAGCCAGAGCCGGATCGCAGCTCTTCAGAGGAGTCAGCTGAGTCTTCCGTTGAGCCCGACGATTCCAGCGACCCAGACTATGAGCCCTAGACTAGTTGGTCGACGATAGGGATCCCTACCTTTTTTGTTATAGTGATCCTTAGTTCAGACCTACTCACCCGGCCACCGACACTTTTTGGATTAGTGGCCTTTTGACTTCGATGTTAGTGTGACTTTGACCTAGACCCATAGTGAATTGGGCTGTAGTGTATTTGTATCTATGATCCTTGTATAAACAGTTTGTTGATATATATGAGCATGAGGTTTTACCTGATGATGACTTGAGTGTTTGGCTTCCTTGTTCATCTTTATTTGTCAGGGTTGTATTTGCTTCCGCATGTGTTTTATACTCCGATTGTTGTTGGGTCGGCGATGTCTCCTGGGGACGTCGCATTCTGATCGACCGAAGTGGTAAGGGGATGTTCGCGTTCCGATGGGTAAGTTGGGTTCGGGGCGTGACAGTTATTATAACCATGAGATGAATCTCAGCGAGTACAACCCCTAAAACTTAGGTTAGGTTGACATGTATTCTCTTGATAAGCAAAACAACACAATGTCTAAACAACGACTTGGGCCCTTAGGCCCAGATAGAACATAAGAATTACCCTACAGGTTAGGTAGTTCATTAAAATCCTCAAGGCACATGTGTGAATACACTGGTCATACATGTGCCACACGCATGCTCATGCTCATAGTGTTCATCTCGCATGCCATTCACTGAGTTTCATTCACTCGCATATCGGGTCATGCATTCTATGCATGCAATGTCAATGTCATGTCATATTCTCATTTTGGTTCACTTTGCACATTGACTCAATTATTATTATTTATTACGACTCGAGTCAACATCATTTCCAGCCTGATGCGTCTAGCCTACTACAAAGTGTATGGGGTGCAACACCGATCTGGCCTTGTGTCTCTAGCCTACTACAAAGTGCATGAGGCGTAACACTAATCTCCTCACGAACTAGAGCCCGTGTAAAATGCATCAGGATGGTTGTCTTCCGGACGAACCGGGCATCGTCCTGCTTCAAAGTGCATGACGACGGCACACCCTGCGTAACACGCATCAGGGCGAAATGTGATCACACATACACACATTGCCAGTTATTATCTATATCCCACGTAAAACGCATCAGGATATTTTAGGTGATCACATGCTCATGGTAGGCATGTATTCTTGCACAAATTCGTCACACACCTCATTCTCAGCATACACAATGCATGGCCATGAAATGCAACACAATGCACCATGAGCATCAAACGTACTTTAGGCAACCAGTCAAATTTATACCACAACAATTTACCCACTTGGCCAATCACACTCCGCATTGGTTGGCCATGCAATCACACGATATGGAATTATTTAATTCCCAAGATTGGGTACAATTTCACAATAAATCAGTCAATCCGGGCATACCCGGCAATTCAGTCACCTAATCTTTAATTAATCCATGCAAGTCTAATAAACCGCTAATGGACTGTCACTCCCACAACCACTTCGAGGCCAACAATCATCCTTAATTAAATTACATAAATCCACCATTATTATTCCAGTACAATTCCTCGCCATTCGGTTCACTAATTTCTCCCAATAACTACGCACTATACCCAAACCAGTCCAGAAAATACACTATCAGTCCTAATCTAGGTTTAGGAGGTATGATCACTTAATCCAACTTTACGACGATGAGGAACGGTGGCCGATCACCGGTGAATCGTGGAACCAACGGCGGCATTCCGACGGTGGCTACTCACGGCGGTCGGTAGTATGGACGGCGGTCCTTTGACCAAACCGTACGACGGCGAGAGGAGAGAGAGAGGTTGGGTCGGTAAGGGTGAAGTGGTGGTGGCGTGGCGACGACGGACACAGCAGCAATGGGCGGAGTTCCGGCGGTGGCGATGTATGGATGGCGACCGAGAGAGAATGAAAGAGGAGAGAATTTTGGGAGAGAGAGAGAGAGGGATGGGTGAGAACGGATGGGATGAGGGTGCCGGTGAGGCGTGGCTGGGACGGTGACGGCATGGCAGGAGTGGCGGCTCGGCGCGAACGCGGTATAGTGGCGATTCGGCATGGCATCCTTCACGGCTGGAGACAGGAACGGCAGGGGAGAAGGGCTGATCGTGGGATGCTCGGCCGAATGAGGGGAGGAGGGGAGAGAGTGAGGTCAAAGCTGGTCAAATAAGGTAGGCTAGGTAGGGCCACTTGTCACAAATCTAGGCTATTTCCCAAAATACCCTTAATCTAAAGGCCCTAATTCAATCTTATCCAAAAATTCATGGGCAAAGTGGTCAATCGGCTCAATTATTCGGCTGACCCAGTATTTAAATAATTTTCTTAATTTACCCAAAATTCGAAATTAAAATTTGGCTTAGGGGCAAAATGGTCATTTTTTCGATCCCGAGTCAAAATTCCATTTTTCGCCCGTACCAATTGCAAATGTGTGTGGCCACTCAAAAAAATGGTGTCGGCCACACAAAATAGTCACTTACGCCCTCAGAAATTAACGTTGGGGGTCTAGAGGGGCTAAATCGTCATTTTTCACTTCCGAGCTGAAATTTCATTTTTCGACTGCAACTATTCCAAATATGCATGGCCAATATAATACGATATCAGATTCGCAAAAATAGTTGTACAAGCCCTCGAAAATCGGCATCGGAGTCCGGGTCCAATTTCATGACTAAAACTCGCTAAATTTCAAATTTCATAGTTTCTCACTAACGGGCGACCGTTTAGGGTATACGCGTATCGATCTAGGGTTATCTGAGTCATGACGGTCTCGATCATTAAGAGAATGAGAAATTATCACTAGTCCGAGAGGTTGCGATCATTCAGTTCAAGTTCAAGACTGATTGGCCACGTGCACTTTTGGTCGTGCAAAATCACCTGCGATCCAATTGTGCATCGTTGGTCTTGGCCAAACCAAATTCATTACCTTTCCTAAGATTGGCCCACATCGGTCCAAAATATTCTCTCATCATTTCTTGTGATCGGCATCCGATTCACAATCAGGTCCCTGGTCCACGTACCATTTTCTAGTTAGCCATACCCCATTGTTTAGTATCTTGAGAGTAATCAGCTCTGGGCGAGACTTACTAAAATGAAATGTGAAATAATGTCAATTTTATTGATCCCAAAATTATATTGAAATTTGGGCTGTTACAACTTTTCCTCTTCACAAAAATTTCATACTCAAAATTTGCAATATACCCTTATCTACTCAAATAACTAGGAGTGTTGACGTCTCATGGCTTCTTCGCTTTCCCAAGTAGCACCTTCAGTCTTGTGGTGCCCCTAGACGACTTTGACCATCGGGATCATCTTGTTCCTCGACACTCGATCTTTTCTATCTTCGATCCTGACTGGTCTTTCTACATACGACACTTTGTCATCCACGTCTATCTCTTCGTACCTTAGAATATGAGTCGGATCTGGTTCATACTTTCTTAACATTGAAACGTGGAAAACATTATGAACTTGGGATGGGTTGGGAGGCAAAGCAAGTCAATAATCCATATTGCCAATCCTTTCCAATATCTCAAATGGCCCGACGTACTTTGGATTGAGCTTTCCTTTCTTGCCAAATCGGGATAATCCTTTTATAGGCGATACCTTGAGAAATACATAGTCTCCAACTTGGAATTCCAAAGGTCGTCATCTCTTGTATGCATAACTCTTCTAGCGACTCTGCAACATCCTCAATCTATCCTGAATAGTTCCAACAGCTTCTACCATTTGCTGTACTAACTCTGGGCTTGATGCGGGAGCATCCGAGACTACTGATCAATCCTTAAGTCCTGAGCAGATTCCTTCGGCAAAACAAACACTATCGGTACTTATTCATGCCAAGACTAACTTTGGTTACAATTTGCTTCGATGGGTTAAGGAATGATGATACCAATATTAAAATTCGTTGCTGATCAATGCTATATCAAAAGGGAGGTGTGAGTTCTCGTTGCCGTTCGACCCCCCTTTGGCCACGTCTACCATTTCATTAAGTCAGTTCGGTAGCTAGGTCACAAGACCCAGCCGTCACATCAAGATCGTAAAATGACGTATATGAGAGAGTGGAACCAACGGCTTATGAGCTCACGGTTTGAGAGTGGCTGTAGCCTACCTAAGCTCAGCTTTATTCAGTTCAATACATTGCGCGCACGGTTCTCGTTATTGGACTTTGCTTTTGGGTTCGCTCCTCTCATGTGTTCGAGTGCCTACGCTCCTGCACCTATCGGTACAGTGGCTTGACGCTCCTCTGACTCTGGTCTAGCTGGGGAGAGAACTCCACTCATTGCCCGATCCTCTCTCTTATACGGTCTTCTTTATTTAATTGGGTGGGATATCTAAGACATGGGGCTACCGAGAGATATAAGATCTTGTCCCAGTTCTAAATAATCGAAGGGTTTATACTCTCGCTATTGGACCTGATAGTTGAGTGGCTAAGAGCATGAGGGAAAGATTCGACTTTAAAAGACCGGATGGTTGGCTTGGTTGATGGATTTCAGTTATTCAGGATAAGTTCCGTAGTGATTTAATGTTCTTTGGAAGTGGATATTTGCTGGTTATTATTGATGGATGAATTTTGAAGGCTGAAGAGTTAAGACTTCTAGTCCCCATGTTGTTTATTGCATTCCCTAGTTCCTAGACCTTTAATGCTATTTCAGTCTTGTTTAGTCTTTAATGTTTGGGTAGTTCCCATGTTGTTTATTGCATTCCCTAGTTCGTAGACCTTTAATGCTATTTCAGTCTTGTTTAATCTTTAATGTTTTGGTAGTTCCCATGTTGTTTTCAATTCTGAGTCTAATCTCTATATAATGAGACATATTCTCATTTGTAAGGGAACTGGTTGAATGAATGAAAATTCCTCTTTGTGAGTTGAATTATTATCTCGATTCTTTATCCAACGTCGTTAGTGGTGAATCAAACAGTTATTTATCCTTGGTCGATGGAATTTCTTTTAAGCCTTGGTGGTGAACTATAATTATCTCGGTCCTTTATCCTAGACTGGTGGCTTGTGCCTTTAGGCTTAGGTGATAGACCTTCCATATCCTCGAGTTACAAACATCCCCACAAACACAGTGCCTCGTCCACTTCCTCCCAGAATCGCTCACTCCACAGAGCTTATTTGTGGAAACTCAAAACACGAAAGTTGTAGATCTATGAGTCCTTGATCTGTGGCTTTTGGAATCGGGTCATTCCGACCTGTATTGAGGAAGTTACGCCCATTTTTCCGAAATCGTGCAGTCCTGAAATTTTCTGTTCGGAGTCACTCGCCCACGCACGCATCAAGTTGGTATCAGAGCTCAAGGTTGAACTTATATTGAGTGATTCCTTTGTGTTGTTATTTTCTACTTATCATGGATGACGAACAAGTTCCACGAGGCTTGACTTTGGAGCAAGCGCACAACCTAAGGCGAGATCGTGCTATAGAGAATCTCCAAAGGCAAATGGAGCGAATTCTCAATCTCCTAGAGAACCCGGCGAGACAAGAGCAACCAGCAAGGCGTCCCGATGTTCAGCGACACCATGATGATTCAGATTCGCATCACAATTCTAATGATGATTCTGATTTCACCGGAGGCAACTCTAGTGCCTCTGAGCACCGAGTTCGAAGAAGAAGAAGACACCATGAGAATGACCGTGAGATTAAAACAGATGTACCTGAATTCGAGGGTAGTCTCAATTCTGACAACTTTGTTAATTGGCTCCATGCCATTGAACGAGTTTTTGACTTCAAGTCCTACTCGGATGAGAAGAGGTGCAAAGTCGCTGTTCTGAAACTTACTAAATATGCTTCTCTATGGTGGGAGAATTTAAGGCATCAGCGGGCTAGAGAAGGGAAAAGCCGAATCAAGTCTTGGGATAAACTCAAGAAACTGATGAAGAAGAGGTTCTTGCCCAATACCTATAAGCAAGATCTGTTTCTCAAGTTGAATTCCCTAAGACAACAAGGGATGAGTATTGAAGAATATATTCGTGAGTTCGAACAACTCATGATGAGATGCGAAGTTCCAGAAGTTCCCGAGCAAACCATCGCTCGATTCCTTGGTGGCATGAATCGGGAAATTGCTGATTTGGTTGAACTTCAGCCTTATTGGTCCTTCGAAGATGTTTGCAAGCTAGCAATGAAGGTTGAGAAACAACTAAAGAGTAGCAAGAGGTTTTCTTCCAAAACCTCCTCGAAGGGGACATCCTACTTTAGGGGTGCTTCCTCAAGCAAATATGAAGGTGTTTCGTCGAAAGCTAAGGGTAAAGAGAAGTTGGTGGAACCCGTCAAAGAAACCAGCAAGAAAGTTGATGGTGACACAAGGAAGTGTTTTAAGTGCCATGGCTATGGGCATTTGCAAGCTAATTGTCCAAATCGGAGAGTTATGACTCTTCAAGAAATTGAGAAGATCGATTTGGAACTTCAAGAGGTCAGCGATGAACATGACCAGAATGATTCTGAAGCTGAAGAATCCGAGAATATCGTTGAAAAGGCTGATGATGGCGAGTTGTTGGTGATACGGAGAGCATTACATGCTGAGATATCTCCCGAAGAGAAAGAGCAAAGGGAGAACATCTTCCACACCCGTTGTACTATTAACGGGAAGGTGTGCACGATGATTATCGATGGAGGAAGCTGCACCAATGTCGCCTCGACAACCATGATTGAAAAACTGAAGCTACCAACATCGAAACATCCTCAACCTTACAAGCTTCAGTGGCTTAGCAAAGGAAGTGATGTGAAGGTAACCAAACAAGCCTTTATATCATTTTCCATTGGGAAGAATTATCGAGATGAAGTTTTGTGCGATGTTATTCCCATGGATGCTTGTCACTTGTTGTTAGGTAGACCTTGGCAATATGATAGAAAGGCTGTACATGATGGGCATAAAAACACATACTCTTTTCACAAGGAACGAAAATGCATTACTCTTGAATCTTTGAGACCAAGCATGATACATCGAAATCAACCTGGGGAGGGAAACACTAGTAAGGAAAATCTTTTCTTGAGTGAAACACAGGTTGAGAGAGCCATTACCAAACAGAAAAATGTATTTGCTTTGCTTATGGTTGAGAAAAAGAGTGAGAAAGAGATACCTATACATCCGAAAATGCATTCTTTGTTAAAAGACTTTGCAGATGTGTTCCCCGAAGAATTGCCATCTGGATTACCTCCAATAAGAGGTATTGAGCACCAAATTGACTTGCTACCCGGTGCCCCTCTACCAAACAAAGCAGCATATAGATGCAACCCGGAGGAAACAAAGGAGTTGCAAAGACAAGTCAATGAACTTATCAACAAAGGATATGTTCGAGAAAGTATGAGCCCATGTTCTGTTCCGGCTCTACTCGTACCAAAGAAGGATGGAACATTCAGAATGTGTGTCGATAGCCGAGCCATCAACAACATCACTATTAAGTATAGGTATCCTATACCTAGACTTGATGATATGCTTGATGAATTATATGGTTCTACTGTGTTTTCGAAGATAGATTTGCGAAGTGGCTATCACCAGATCCGAATGCGGGAAGGAGATGAGTGGAAAACAGCCTTCAAGACTAAGGGAGGTTTATATGAATGGATGGTTATGCCATTCGGACTCTCTAATGCTCCAAGTACGTTCATGAGGCTTATGAACGAGGTTCTTCGTTCCTTTATTGGTCGATTTGTTGTTGTATACTTTGACGATATCCTTGTTTATAGTCGAAGTGAGGAGGAGCATATATCTCATTTGAAACAGGTCTTTAAAGCCTTGAGAGAACAGAAGCTTTATGCCAAAATGGAGAAGTGTGAGTTCTTCTCTTCCAGCATTATATTCCTTGGATATGTGGTTTCGAAAGATGGAATTTCCGTTGATCAATTGAAGGTGGATGCAATGAAAACCTGGCCGGTTCCGAAATCCATCACCGATGTAAGGAGTTTTCATGGCCTTGCTTCTTTCTATCGTCGTTTTGTGAAGAACTTCAGTACAATCATGGCCCCTATCACTGAATGCATGAAGAAGGGTTCTTTTGAATGGACAAGAGCTGCTCATGACGCTTTTGAACTCATCAAACAGAAGCTATGTGAGTCCCCCGTTCTTGCCCTTCCTAATTTTGATAAAGTATTTGAAGTTGAATGTGATGCAAGTGGAGTTGGCATTGGAGCTGTTCTTGTTCAAGAACAAAGGCCATTGGCATATTTCAGTGAAAAGTTAACTGATTCGAAGAAGAACTACTCAACTTATGATAAGGAGTTCTACGCCATTGTGAGAGCTCTTGATCATTGGAGTCACTATTTGAGGCCTAAACAGTTTGTACTTCATTCTGATCATGAGGCTTTGAAGTTTATTAGTGGCCAACGCAAGCTCAACTCAAGGCATGCCAAATGGGTAGAATTTCTTCAATCCTTTTCTTTCGTTTCGAAGTATAAACCTGGCCATACTAATGTTGTTGCGGATGCTTTATCAAGAAGATACTCTATGCTTGCTGTTCTTGATTCTAGAATTCTTGGTTTTCAATCCATGAAAGAACTATATTCTGAAGACCCGGAGTTCTCTACTATTATCGATAGTTGCAAACATGGAATTCAAGGTGCATATTCTGTCCAAAATGGTTTTCTTTTCAAGGGAAATCGATTATGTGTGCCGAAGAGTTCATTTAGAGAATTGTTGATCCGAGAAGCACATGGTGGAGGTTTGGCTGGTCACTTCGGCGTGAACAAAACTCTTGAAATCCTTCAAGAGCACTTTTATTGGCCAAAGATGAGTGGAGACGTACGTGCTATCATCTTGAGGTGTGCAACTTGTCAAAGAGCAAAGAGTCATTTCCAACAAAGACTGTATACTCCCCTTCCAGTACCATTACAGCCTTGGGAAGATGTGAGCATAGATTTTATTGTGGCTCTTCCAAGAACTCAGAGGGGAAAAGATGCCATTATGGTGGTCGTTGATCGGTTTTCTAAAATGGCTCATTTTATTCCATGTCACAAGACGAATGATGCATCTCATGTGGCTGATCTTTATTTCAAGGAGATCATTCACCTTCATGGAGTACCAAAGACCATTGTATCTGATCGTGATTCTAAGTTTTTAAGTTATTTTTGGAAGACCTTATGGAGAATGCTTGGGACTAGACTTCTATTCAGTACCACTTGTCATCCTCAAACCGATGGCCAAACAGAGGTAACCAATCGCACTCTCACTACGTTACTTCGAGGAATGGTTAGTAAATCTCTAAAAGATTGGGATTTGAAGCTTGCACATGCTGAGTTCGCTTATAATCGATCACCAAGTTATACTACTGGTCGATCACCCTTCGAAGTTGTGTATGGAATCAATCCGCTCACACCGATTGATTTAATTCCTATTCCATCTAATTCACAAGTGAACTTTGATGGCAAAGAGCGAGCTGAATCAATGAAAAAACTCCATGAGCAGATTCGAAGCAAGATCGAGAAGGCTAACGAGTTTTATAAGAAGAAAGCTAATAAACATCGGAGGAAGGCTCATTTCCAACCGGGTGATCTTGTGTGGTTACACTTAAGAAAGGAAAGATTTCCTTCTCAGCGGAAGAATAAGCTTATGCCTAGAGCTGACGGTCCATTTGAAGTTCTCGAGAGAATTGGCAAAAATGCTTACAAGATTGATCTTCCTGGAGAATATGGAGTTTCAGCAACTTTTAATGTAGGTGATCTTTCTCCTTACTTGGAGGATGATGGCTTGCCAGATTTGAGGACAAATCTCAAACAACCCAGGGAGAATGATGCGAGAGCATCCGAGACTACTGATCAATCCTTAAGTCCATGGCAGATTCCTTCGGTAAAACAAACACTATCGGTACTTATTCATGCCAAGACTAACTTCGGTTACAATTTGCTTCGATGGGTTAAGGAATGATGATACCAATATTAAAATTCGTTGCTGATCAATGCTATATCAAAAGGGAGTTATTCAGGATAAGTTCCGTAGTGATTTAATGTTCTTTGGAAGTGGATATTTGCTGGTTATTATTGATGGACGAATTTTGAAGGCTGAAGAGTTAAGACTCCTAGTCCCCATGTTGTTTATTGCATTCCCTAGTTTCTAGACCTTTAATGCTATTTCAGTCTTGTTTAGTCTTTAATGTTTGGGTAGTTCCCATGTTGTTTATTGCATTCCCTAGTTCCTAGACCTTTAATGCTATTTCAGTCTTGTTTAGTCTTTAATGTTTTGGTAGTTCCCATGTTGTTTTCAATTCTGAGTCTAATCTCTATATAATGAGACATATTCTCATTTGTAAGGGAACTGGTTGAATGAATGAAAATTCCTCTTTGTGAGTTGAATTATTATCTCGATTCTTTATCCAACGTCGTTGGTGGTGAATCAAACAGTTCTTTATCCTTGGTCGGTGGAATTTCCTTTAAACCTTGGTGGTGAACTGTAATTATCTTGGTCCTTTATCCTAGACTAGTGGCTTGTGCCTTTAGGCTTAGGTGATAGACCTTCCATATCCTCGAGTTACAAACATCCCCACAAACACAGTGCCTCGTCCACTTCCTCCCAGAATCGCTCACTCCACAGAGCTTATTTGTGGAAACTCAAAACACGAAAGTTGTAGATCTACGAGTCCTTGATCTGTGGCTTTTGGAATCGGGTCATTCCGACCTGTATTGAGGAAGTTACGCCCATTTTTCCGAAATCGTGCAATCTTGAAATTTTCTGTTCGGAGTCACTCGCCCACGCACGCATCAGGGCATGTGATACTTCGCTGACCAACTTTATCCCAACATAATGGCGTTCTACAAGCTCTGCTGTATAAGACTTCAAACGGTGCCACCTGAATGTTATGCTGGTAACTGTTATTATAGACAAATTCCACTAACTGTAACTCCTCTTTCCATTTGCCCTGGAAATCAATTACATAGGCTCTCAATATATCCTCTAGGGTCTGAATTGTTCTTTCTGACTGGCCATCTATCTGTAGATGATAGGCCGTACTGAATTGTAACTTGATTCCCATGGCTGTTTGCAGACTCTTCCAAAAATTGGCCGTAAACCTTGGATCACGATCCGATGTGATTCTCACTAGCACTCTATGGAGACGTACTATTTGCTGCACATATAATTCTACGTACCTTTCCAACTTAAAGTCCTTTCGCACTGCCAGGAAATGCGCTAACTTCGTTAAGCGATCCACTATTACCCAAATAGAGTCATGTCCTCTCTAGCTAGGGGGCAATCCCGTCATGAAATCCTTCGTGATGTGCTCCCATTTCCACTCAGGGATCTCTAACGGTCTTAATAAGCCACCTAGGTTGCAATGCCGTACCTTCACTTGTTGACATGTCAGACACTTGGCTACATGTTTGGCCACATTTGCCTTCATTCTGTTCCATCAATAATATTGATGCATATTCTTATACATTTTCATGCTGCCTAGGTGGATACTGTAATTGCTCTTATAAGCTTCCAATAAAATTTCCTCCTTAAGCTCTACGTCATCAGGCATACACACCCTTCCTCAGAACTTTAAGATTTCATTCTCGCTTACCTGGAAATCTAACTTCCTCTTAGCAGAATCCAACCCAACAACCATTTGGATCTCTTGGTCTATAGACTGTAGTTCCTTGATTCTAACTTGGATCTCTGGTTCAATTCGCAAAATAGGTATTAGGCTAGATATCTGTCTCACCTCAAATTTGAACTCTGAATCCTTGAGCTTCTCCATCAAGGTCCATTCTCTGACCATTAGGTGCGCCATATTAGACTTGGGCCTTAAGGCATCAGCAACTCGATTCGCCTTACCCGGAGATACAAGATATCGCAATCATAGTCCTTTAAGAGCTCCATCCATCAGCACCGTCTCATGTTCAATTCCTTCTGTGAAAACAAATATTTGAGGCTTTGATGATCTGTATAAATTTGGAACTTCTCTCCACACAAATAATGTCTCTAGATTTTGAGGGCGAAAACGATAGTAGCTAGTTCCAAATCATGCATCGAATAATTCATCTCATGCGGTCTCAACTAGCGTGACGCATATGCTATCACTTTTCCATGCTGCATCAAAACACATCCGAGTCTTCTCAAAGAAGCATCACTGTAGATTTTGAATCCTCCAAGTACAGATGAAATGGTCAACACTGAAGCAATTGTTAACTTGTGCTTCAGCTATTGGAAACTGCTCTCATATTTATCATCCCATTCAAATTTAGTGTCCTTTTTAAGCAGCCTTGTCAATGGCATAGCTATCGATGAAAATCCTTCTACGAATCCCCTGTAATAGCCAGCCAAGCCTAGAAAGCTCTTGATCTCAGTTACCAATGTCGGTCTAGGCAACTTACTCATACTTGGCATATCATTGGATCCACAGAAATTCCGTCTTCCGAAATGATGTGTCCAAGAAACCCTACTCAGCTAAGCCAAAACTCATACTTGCTGAACTTGGCATATAGCACGTGTTCTCTTAAGGTCCGTAGCACTTCAGCCAAATGTACCTCATGTTCTTCAGGGCTCTTTGAGTACATTAGTATATCATCGATGAAAACTATCACGAACTGGTCCAGGAATTCTTTGAACACCCGATTCATCAAGTCCATAAAGTAATTGGGGCGTTCGTCAATCCAAAGGACATAACCGTAAATTCATAATGCCCATATCTGGTCCTAAAAGCAGTATTGGGAATGTCCTCATTTCTGATCCTCAGTTGATGGTACCCAGTCCTTAAATCTATTTTGGAAAACACTAAGGCTCCATGCAATTGATCAAACAGATCGTCAATCCTCGGCAATGGATACTTGTTCTTCACTGTCACTTAATTCAACAGCCGGTAATCTATGTACAGCCTCAAAGTTCTATCTTTCTTTCTCATAAATAGGACTAACGCTCCACATGGAGACGCACTAGGGCAAATAAAACCCTTGTCCAGCAATTCCTGTATTTGCACTTTCAGTTCCTTCAATTCTGATAGGGACATCCGATATGGTGCCTTTGAAATTGGTTCCGTCCTAGGGGCCAGTTTAATCACAAACTCCACCTCTCGCTTAGGTGATAAACCCAGCAATTCCAGAGGAAACACCTCGAGAAAATTGCATACTATGGGTATGTCTTCCAACTTAGGTTCCGCTACTATTGGATCCACGACATTTACAAGATATCCTTCACATCCTTCATCTAACAACTTACTCACCTTAAGCCAGAAAATCCAAGGGATCAAGGTTCCTCCTCGGTTTCCCTGAAACACAAAACTAGGGCATCCATCCAAATTAAATTGGATCGTCCAATCGTTGCAATCCAATACAGCTTTCTGTCGGACTAACCAGTCCATCCCATCAATCACATCAAAATCGAACATGACTAACACTCCCAAGTCGATACTCTTTTCCTTACCCCCAATAATTATCTTACAATCAGGGCATCTAAAAGAGACTAGCACCCTATCATTCATGGATGTTGACACACAAAGCACATTCTCAAGCAATACTAGTTTCAGACCAACCAACTTAATAAATTGTTTTGAAATAACAGAATGGGTCGCCCCTAAATCAAACAATACATAAGCGGCATGATCACATAAGGAAATCGTACTTGTGACCACACCCGAGGCATTCTCAGCTTTTCTGCACGCCATGGCATAGACCCTTCCTTGAACTAGTGGTCGCCCTTGATTAACCAATGGGGGATTCTCGGCTTGATTCTGTAACAGCCCGAATTTCGATGTAATTTCTGGGATTAATAAAATGAATGTTATTTCTCATTTCACTTGAGTACGACTCGCCCAGAGCTGATCACTCTTGGGATACTAACCATGAGGAATGGCTAACTAGGACACTAGTACGTGGACCAGGGTCTCAGTCGCGACTCGAGGACCGATTTGAGAGAGAGTGAGGGAATATTGTGAACCAGTGAGGGGCCGATCTTAGGAAAAGTGATGGAAATGGTATGGCCAAGGCCAACGATGCACAATTGGGATCGCAGGTGATTCTGCTTAACCAAACGTGCTCGTGGTCAACCAATCCTGAACTCGAACCAAATGATCGTGATCCCGGGATTAGTAATAAACCCTCTTTCTCTCGATGATCGGAACCATTGAGACTCGGACAGCCCTAAGTCGATACGCGTATGCCTAAACAGCCGCCTGTTAGTGAGAGTTTCAGAAAAATTGAAATTGAGAGAGAGTTGTTCACGGAATTGAGCCCAGAGTTCAGTGTCGGATTTCGGGGACTCGACGGACTAATTTTAAGATTCTGACGCCAGAAAATGTTGGCCACACATACGTGGGACGCATGGGTGCGAAAAATGGAATATTGGTTCGGAACGGCAAAAAGACGGAATTGCCCTTGGACTAATTATGCATAATTTCGAATTTTGGAATTTAATTGGGTTAACCAAGGTTAGTTAAAGTGACTATAGTGGTTAAAGGTTGGTTAGGGGCAAAGGACAAAATTGCCCTTCAATAATTGAGTTGGGAGGAATGTGGGCCATTGGATGCAAGGGTATTTTGGGCAAGTAGGCTTAGATCATGACATGTGTCTTCCACTAAGGAAGATTTGACCAATCTTTTGACCAAAAAGTGATAAACTTCTCTCTCTCTCTCCTCTTTTCACGCCTACTCTCTTCCTCCCTCACCATTCGGCCGATTCCCTTCTCTCTCTCCACTTCCTCTTCATCGTTCTTCATCATCATCACCGAACCAGCCCCTCCATCGTTGCCTTCATCAGCCGTTCGCCGGAGTGTGGGACACGGCCAAGGACCGCCGTGGAGGGCCGGACCAGCCCAAGTCGCCGTCTCCTCCTCCCCTTCGGACGCCCAAACCAGCCACCAAGCCGCCGTGGCCGTGAGGTGCCGAGCACGCCGGGAGAGCCGTTGTGAGTTGCCGTTGTCGAGCCGCGAGTAGATGATCATCATCTTCCCCCGAGTGGTGCACCGAAACGTGAGTTTAATGCCTAAACCTAGCTTAGCCTTGATTGTGTTTAGTTAGTTTAGTTTGGGTTGATTAGTGGAGATTAAGTTGGGTTAGTGTTGTTAATGATTGTGTGGTTAATGGCTGAGTTAAAAATGTTGTTGAGAGTGATTTAAGGCAAGAAGTATGGCTGATTAATGTGGGTGTGGTTGCTGTCCTTGGTGAGTCAATTCGGAGGCCTTGGGGTTTGGTATGAGAAATGGTGATTTTAGATCCAATTGGGCTTGTTTTGCAAGATTAAGCTATGTTTATGCCTTATATGTCTTAGTGGGGTCTTGGCTGATCATTGGAGGCTTAATTGGAGTGTTTTGTATGTGTTTTGGCCATGTTTGAAGATAAGGTTTTGGTTTGGCCGAATTACACATGTTGAAATATAAATGTGAGAGCATGCCCATTGTTGGTAAATGTTGGTAATTAGTATGGCATTTGTATTCATTGTTGTGAAAATGCATGTCTCGCATATTGTATGTCGGGATTGAGAATTGAAATGACATCATGTGATTGTGCGAGTGTGGCATGGCATTGTGTGATCACGGTAAACGCCCTGAAATGAGTAGATTGGGCTAAGATAAAATTGGTATGTGTGATCACTTAAGGCCTTCGGGTCGTGGCCTACGGGTCGAGTTCCGTCCTCATGCACTTTGTAGCAGGACGATGCCCGGTTAGACCGGAAGACGACCATCCTCATGCACTTTGTAGCAGGCTCTGGTTCGTAGGTGAGCGGTGTTGCGCCTCAGGCACTTTGTAGCAGGCTAGAAGACACCGGGCCGGGGGCGTATTATATACGCTGGCCATGAAGTGTTGTGGCCTTCGGGTCGGGCCCTATTGTGGGTCGTGAGATTAAGTATGAGCTGAACGTTGCATTGTGCAAATTGTGGATCATGCTGTATTGTGGTGAGAATTGTCAGCGTGTGATTGCATGAGGCATTCGTGTGGAATGCGATGATTGAGTGGTTTAAACCATTTAAAGAAGATGAGCACGCATGTGTGGTGTACGCCTGCCTGTATGTACACGTATGTGGTGTATATATATATGTGAATTGTACTAACTTGCAGGGGTTGAATCACGTTGAATCATATCGAGTTTTATGACTGTTGACTTGAATGTTTGATTTTGATCTGTTAAGAGACACACTTTAGCCTAGCCTAGGTTTAGGTATTTGATTCACTGAGCTAGTCTCACGGTTGTGTAAAACCGATCATTTCAGAGCCTACCCCCTAGGATGCAGGATCCACCTCCACTTTTTGGGATTCCCAGGCAGATATTGCAGTCCGAGGAGCATTTCCCAGCTGGGAATGGCGAGATGCATGTGAGGTTTAGGTCAGTTCTGTATATTAACACGGGTGAAGAGGAGCATAAGAAACAAGAGTATATAGCATGGTGTCGTAGGGCGGAGGACGGTACCCTCAGTCGACCCATCCGTACCTTTGACATTCCAGTAGGCGTTGATGGCGAGTTAGAGCCAGTGATTGCCGATGGCGAGGTGGTCGATGCGCCTCCACCTGGCGTTCCGCCAACCGTCGATGCCCAGCCAGGTCCCGGAGTTTGGTACGATGACCCAGAGCCGGAGCCTATGGATGAGGAGGAGGACGATCCCGAGCCAGAGGCGATGGAGCAAGATGATGGTGATGGTGAGGTCGATGAGATAGGCGAGGACGTAGATATAGATGCCGTCGAGGATGCAGCCGCAGAGGTGGACTTGGAGGACGACTTTGACTCTGATGCTGAGGCTGACGCTCTCCTAGCAGACTACTGGGGAGATCAGGAGGACCCCGGCATGGACGTGGACGAGCCAGAGCCGGATCGCAGCTCTTCAGAGGAGTCAGCTGAGTCTTCAGTCGAGCCCGATGATTCCAGCGATCCAGATTATGAGCCGTAGACTAGTTAGCCGGTGATAGGGATCCCTACGTTTTTGCTATAGTGATCCTTAGTTCAGACCCACTCACCCGGCCACCGACACTTTTTGGTTTAGTGGCCTTTGACTTCGACGCTAGTTTGACCTAGACCTGCAGCGGTCATGACTGTTCATGTATCTGTGTATATTGTGTAAACAGTTTGTTGATATATATATGAGAATGGGGTTTTATCTGATGATATTGTGATTGTCTGGCTTCCTTGTTCATCTTTATTTGTCAGGGTTGTTTTTGCTTCCGCATGTGTTTTTATACTCTGATTGTTGTTGGGTCGGCGATGTCTCCTGGGGACGTCGCACTATGATCGACCGAAGAGATAAGAGGATGCTCGCGTTCCGATGGGTAGTTGGGTTCGGGGCGTGACAGATTCCCTGCTCGGGGCTGTTGTTTGGGACATCATAGGTGGTCCTAAGGGACGCATCTGTGGGCAATTGCGAATCTGATGCTCCATGCTCCCGCACTTAAAACATGGTCCATATTTTCTCGGCTGGGGACTTGGTTTCCCATTATTTCTCCTGACTAGCGGGATAAATCGTCGATTACCAACCATTGGCTTTTTCCCAAGACGACGATTATCTCTATTCGAAACAAACTGCGATATCGAAGCGGTTGCCCTTTCCTGCTAATCCCTCTTCATAATCTGAGCCCATCTATGCATCTCTCCATAATCTTTGATATCATGTGGCAAAATCAGGCTCCGAAGATCCGGCTTTAGCCCATTCTGGAATCTTCGAGCTCTATCTCGCGGATTTTCTACCATTGTCAGTGCGAACTTCGCCAGTCTTGCAAATTCTGCCTCATACTGGTCAACGGTCACCTGACCTTGGCGTAATCGCATAAATTCCATCAATTTATTTTCCTAGGCATTCTCCGAGAAATACTTCTCCTAAAAATTCTCCACAAATATCGCCCAAGTCAGGGCTACTCCTTTAGGAAATACTTGCCTTCCATGGCATTCCACCAATCATTTGCACCGTCCTATAGCTAATAAACTGCCAGCCAATGTTACTTTCTCCTTATTGATGCACCCCAAAACCTTGAAGGTTTTCTCCAATTCTTCCACCTATCTCGGCGCAGTCTCGGGTCATTGCGACCATGAAATTTAGGCAGCTTCAACTTCATAAATTGTTTCCCTAATTGGGGCATCTGCCTAACCCCTGCTGGTTGAGCCTGCTCTTGTTGAGCTTGATTTGCTCCAATGCCAGGAATCGGTGTGGCCTTAATAGCCTGTGCATAAGCTGCGGCCCTTTCCTAAGCTTGCAGCCCCATGATATGCCCATCTCCCATAGGGTCTCCATCACTTCATCGAACCTAGGGTCCCTGGCTTCTTGGCCTCCCGAACTAGGCTGATCCTGGGGTTCCTTACCTCTTCTTCTATTCATCTTTACTACCCGGCTATACAACTACCTACTATAATTCCACTGAGGATAAGCCAACTCATCACCCGAGGGATTTGCATACTCACCTCGGGTCCTGTTGGACTTGCACTTTGCAAATCATATCCATAACCACTCAGTCAAACATCACTGTCAGGAGGTACATGTAGCACACATGGTCACCCTACTGGCTCCCCATGGTCTCATCGCTCTTTACAACTCCAAGCTTTGACCAAATTGGACCGAGCTGACCTTGCTCTGATACCAATTCAAACGGGTATGTCACGCCCCGTACCCTACGAAGCGCTAACATCCCATCCATAGGTCAATTTGTTTGTGTGCAACGTCCTAGGAAGCATCACCGACCTAATGCCCAACAGAGAACAAGCACAAGTGGAAGCAATTAAATAAGCAAACCCTGACAATAGTATTAATATGAGACAACGATAACCAAACTAACAATCAACACTGCTGAAAATATACATACTTTTCATAACTGTGAAAAGTTCTTTTTACAACGGTTATAAGTACAATAACATATATAACCAGCTCAGAACTAGTCAACAGCCACTACTAATAAAAAAGGTATAGGTGGCTTGGGTGAGTTAACTAGGTCAAAGGGGGAATTCACAGATAAAAAGAGACGGCTCCCCTGCTAAGCCTACCAGCCTATCCTAAGGCTCCCAATCTGGGTTTGAAGATTCTAATGGCTCCTCTGAGGATCTCTCAATCGATCCGGACTCCTCTGACTCAGTGGCCTGAGCAGCTGCCCACTCGTCTTCCGAATCCATCTCTAGCTCCAGATCTAGGTATAGACGTAACTCCTCATCGGACACCATCTCTTTATCTGATCCCAATTCAGAAGCTCTCCATCCTCACCCGGGTCTTGGTTCATCGGCTCCGACTCTGACTCCATCTCCTCGTCCATCCATTCGGGGTCATCATACCAAATCCCTAGTATCTGGTTCATAGCTACAGGCTCACCCGCAGTTGGAGGATCTACGACCTCACCATCAGCCATCTGGGGTATCATCACCCCATCTATATCCATCGAGACATCAAACGTTCTAAGAGGTCATCCTATGTTTCCATCTGCATCTTTCAAGCACCACGCCACATACTCCTGAGTCTGGTAGAAGTACTCACCTACTTTTATATACAGTATTGAACGATATCTCACATACTCTTCCCCGTGACCAGCTGGGTACACACTTGTAGTCCTATGGATCTGCGTCAAGATCCAAAAAAGTGGTGATGGTGGCTTTGGCATACTCATGGCTGGGGGTTTGAAAATGTGGGTTATTACAACCGTGAGACGAATCTTAGTGAGTGCAACCCCTAAACCTAGGTTAGGCTGACATATATTCTCCTAACAGGCAAAACAACACAATATGTAAACAATGACCTGGGCCTTCAGGCCTAGATAGAACATAAGAATTACCCTGCAGGTTAGGCAGTTCATTAAAATCCTCAAGGCACATGCACCAATACACTGGTCACACGTGCGCCACACGCATGCTCACGCTCACAGTGTTCATCTCGCATGCCATTCACTGATTTTCATTCACTCGCATACCAGGTCATGCATTCTATGCATGCAATGTCAATGTCATGTCATGTTCTCATTTTGGTTCACTTTGCACACTGACTTAATTATTAATATTTATTACGACTGGAGTCAATATCATTCCCGGCCCGGTATGTCTAGCCTGCTACAAAGTGCATGAGGCGCAACACCGATCTGCCCCAGTGTCTCTAGCTTGCTACAAAGTGCATGATGCGCAACACCGATCTCCTTACGAACCAGAGCCCACGTAAAACGCATCAGGATGGTCGTCTTCCGGATGAACCGGGCATCGTCATGCTTCAAAGTGCATGAGGACAGCACAACCCACATAACACACATCAGGGCGAAATGTGATCACACATACACACACTACTAGTTATTATCTGTTCCCCGCGTAAAACGCATCGGGGTATTTTAGGTGATCACATGCTCATGGCAATCACGCATTCTCACACAAATTCGTCATACACATCATTCTTAGCATACACAATGCGTGGCCATAAAACGCAGCACAATGCACCATGAGCATCAAACGTACTTTAGGCAACCAGTCAAACTTATACCACAACAATTTTGCCCACTTGGCCAATCACACTCGCATTGATTGGCCATGCAATCAAACGACATGGTGTTATTTAATTCTCAAGATTGGGCACAATTTCACAATTCGGGCATACCCGACAATTCAGTCACCTAATCCTTAATTAACCCATGCCAGTCCAATAAATCGCTAATGGATGGTCACTCCCACAGCCACTCTAAGGCCAATAATCATCCTTAATTAAATCACATAAATCCACCAGTATTATTCCTGTACAATTCCCTGCCATCCTGTACAATCCAGATTAGGACTGATAGTGCGTTTTCTCCCAATAACTACGCACTATACCCAAACCAGTCCAGAAAACGCACTATCAGTCCTAATCTGGATTTAGAAGGTATACTCACTTAATCCAACTTTATGACGACGAGAAACGGTGGTTGATCACTGGTGAACGGTGGAACCGGCGGCGGCGTTCCGACGGTGGCAACTCACAGTGGCCGGCGGTACGGATGGCGATCCTTTGGCCGAACCGTACAACAGCGAGAGGAGAGAGAGAGGTTGGGTTGATAAGGGTGGGGTGGTGGTGGTGGGTGACGGGCAGAGCACCGGCGGTAGCGCTGTATAGATGGCAGCCGAGAGAGAATGAAAGGGGAGAGAATTTCAGGAGAGAGAGAGAGAGAGAGAGAGAGAGAGAGAGAGAGAGGGATGGGTAAGAACGGACGGGATGAGGGTGCTGGCAAGGCGAGGTTGGGACGGTGACGGCACGGCGAGAGCGGTGGTAGCACGGTAGCAATCCGGCGTGGCGTCCTTCACGGTCGGAGAGAGGAACGGTGGGGGAGAGGGGCTGATAGTGGGATGCTCGGCCGAATGAGGGGAGGAGGAAAGAGAGTGAGGTCAAAGCTGGTCAAATAAGGTGGGCTAGGTGGGGCCACTTGTCACAAATCTAGGCTATTTCCTAAAATAACCCTAATCTAAAGGCCCTAATTCAATCTTATCCAAAAATTCATGGGCAAAGTGGTCAATTGGCTCAATTATTGGGCTGATCAAATATTTAAATAATTTCCTTAATGGTTATTTTTTCGGTCCCATTTCGAAATTCAATTTTTCACCCGTACCAACCCCAAATGTGTGTGGCCACTCAAAAAATGGTGTCAGCCACGCAAAATAGTCACTTACGCCCTCAAAAATCAACATTGGGGTCTAGAGGAGCAAAATCATCATTTTTCACTTCCGGGCCGAAATTTCATTTTTCTACTGCAACTATTCCAAATATGCGTGGCCAACATAATACGACATCGGATTTGCAAAAATAGTTGTACAAGCCCTCCAAAATCGTCATCGAAGTCCGGGTCCAATTTCGTGACTAAAACTCGCTAAATTTCAAATTTCATGGTCTCTCACCAACGGGTGGCTGTTTAGGGCATACGCGTATCGACCTAGGATTATCCAAGTCATGATGGTCCCAATCATTGAGAGAATAAGAAATTATCACTAGTTCCAGTGGTCGCGATCGTTCGGTTCAAGTTTAGGACTAGTTGGCCACGTGCACTTTTGGTCGTGCAGAATCACCTGCGATCCAATTGTACATCGTTGGCCTTGGCCAAACTAAATCCATTACCTCTCCTAAGATCAGCCTACATCGATCCAAAATATTCCTTCATCATTTCTCATGATTAGTATTCGATTCGCGATCAAGTCCCTGGTTCACGTACCTTTTCTTAGTTAGCTATATCCCATTGGTTAGTGTCACGCCCCGAACCCAACTTATCCATCGGAACGCGAGCATCCCCTTACCAATCCGGTCAATCATAGTGCGACGTCCCCAGGAGACCTCGCCGACCCAACAATAATCAGAGTATAAAAACACACGCGAAAGCAGATTACAAACCCTGACAAATAAAGATGAGCAAGGAAGCCAAACAATCAAAATATCATCAGGTAAAACCTCATTCTCATGTATATATATAAACTGTTTACACAAAGAACGCAGATACATGTACAGTCATATCCACTACAGGTCTAGGTCAAGGTCAAGCTAGCATCGAAGTCAAAAGGCCACTAATCCAAAAAGTGTCGGTGGCCGGGTGAGTAGGTCTGTACTAAGGATCACTATAGCAAAAAGGTAGGGATCCCTATCGTCGACCAACTAGTCTAAGGCTCATAGTCTGGGTCGCTGGAATCGTCGGGCTCATCGTAAGACTCAACTGACTCCTCTGAAGAGCTACGATCCGGCTCTGGCTCATCTGCGTCCATGTCGGGGTCCTCCTAATCAGCCTGACCCTCCTGAACTCCCCAGTAGTCTGCTAAGAGAGCGTCAGCCTCAGCCTCGGAGTCAAAGTCGTCCTCAAGGTCTACATCTTCGGCTGCATCCTCGACGGCATCTATGTCTACATCCTCGCCTACCTCATCGACCTCACCATTCTCATTATCCTGCTCCATCGCCTCTGGCTCGGGGTCGTCCTCATCCTCATCCATAAGCTCCGGCTCTAGGTCATCATACCAGACTCCGGGGCCTGGCTGGGCCTCGACGGTTGGCGGAGCGTCAGGTGGAGAAGCATCGACCACCTCGCCATCGGCAATCACTGGCTCCAACTCGCCATCAGCATCTACTGGAATGTCAAAGGTACGGATAGGTCGACTGAGGGTCCCGTCCGCTGCCCTACGACACCATGCGATGTACTCTCGCTTCTGATGCTCATCCTCACCCACATTGACGTAGAGAACTGACCTAAACCTCACATGCATCTCGTCATTTCCAGCTGGGAAGTGCTCCTCAGTCTGTAATATCTGCCTAGGAATCCCAAAAAGTGGAGGCGGCTCCGGCATCCTAGGGGGTAGGTTCTGAAATGTTCGGTTTTACCACAACCGTGAGACTAGCTCAGTGAATCAAATACCTAAACCTAGGCTAGGCTAAAGTGTGTCTCTTAACAGATCAAAATCAAGCATTCAAGCCAACAAACATAAAACTCAATATATTTCAACGTGATTCAACCCCTGCAAGTTAGTGCAATTCAACATATATATATACACTCACATACGTGTACACACGGGCAGGCGTACTTCACACACGCGTGTTCATATTCTTTAAATGGTTCAAATCACTCAATCACCGCATCCCACACGAATGCCTCATGCAGTCACATGCTAACAATTCTCACAATCTCTTCACAATACTGCATGATTCACAATTCACATAATGCACGTTCAGTTCATTCTTAATCTCACGACCCACAATAGGGCCCGACCCGAAGGCCACAACACTTCATGGCCAGCGTATATACTACGCCCCCGGCCCGGTGTCTTCTAGCCTGCTACAAAGTGCCTGAGGCGCAACACCGCTCACCTACGAACCAGAGCCTGCTACAAAGTGCATGAGGATGGTCGTCTTCCGGTCTAAACGGGCATCGTCCTGCTACAAAGTGCATGAGGACGGAACTCGACCCGTAGGCCATTAGGTGATCACACATATCAATTTTATCTTAGCCCAGCTCCACTCTTTTCAGGGCATTTACCGTGATCACACAATGCAATGTCACACCCGCACAATCACACAATGTCATCTCAAACCTCAATCTCGACATACAATGTGCGTGACATGAAAATGCATGTCAATGAATACAAATGCCATAACAATTTTCAACATTACAAACAATGGTCATTTCTAGCATTTGTAACACCTAACATGTAAAATTCGGCCATAACCATACTCCAACTTCAAACATAGTCAAACACATTCAAAACACTCCATTTTAGCCTCAAACAATTCAGCCAAGACCCCACTCAAACATATTAGGCATACACTTAGCTTAATATAGCAAATCAAGCCCATTTAGCCCTAAAAACACCATTTCTAGCACAAAAACTCAAGGCTTCCGAATTTGGCTCACCATGGACAGCCATCAAACTCCCACTAGTCAACCATAGTTCCTACCTTAAATCACCCTCAACACCATCATTAATTCAGGCATCAACCATACAATCACTAACAAACACCAAACTAGCTTAATCTCCACTAATCAACCCAATTAACCCAACTAAACACAATTAAGGCTAGACTAAGTTTGGGTATTAAACTCACGTCTGGGTGGACGACTTGCGGAAGAAACAAGTACATCTAACTCGCGGCTCGACGACGGTGGTACACGGCCACTCCCGGCGGTGGCTCGGCTCCTCACGGCCAACGGCGGTTCAAGGGCTGTCTCGGCCAAGAACAGGGCAAGGCGGCTTGGGGTGGCTGATGGGGCGTCCAAGGGTGGAAAGGCGACTCACGGCTGCGCGGAACCTCCTCGGCGTCGCCGGCGTCCACTCGGCCAAGATCAGCCGTGGCTGGTCGTCCATGAGGGAGAAGAAGGCGCGGCTGAGGACGGTGGCTCGAGGACGGGTTCAGCTCTCCACGGCGGTCCTTTGCCGTGACCAACAGCTCCGGCGAGCGGCTGAGGAAGGGCGGCGACGGTGGGCTGATCCGGCGAAGAAGGAGAAGGAACGGAGGAGAGGAGATGGCCGATCGGTGAGGGAGAGAGAGTGAGCGAAATAGAGGAGAGAGAGAGGAAACATGACCAAAAAGTGGTCAAAGCTTGGTCAAATCAGCCCTTAGTGGAAGCCATGTGTCAACATCTAAGCTCATATGACCAAACTACCCCTTCATCCAATGGTTAAAAATCATTCCATCCAATTATTGAGGGGCATTCTTGTCATTAGTCCCTAACCAACCCCTAACCAACCTAGTTAACATTAACCAACCTTGGTTAAACCAAAATAATTTTCCAAAATTCGGAATTAAGTTTAATTAACCCAAGGGCAATTCCGTCCTTTTTCCATCCCGAACCGAAATTCCATTTTTCGCACCAAGGCGTCCTATGTGTGTGTGGCCAACATATTCTGGCGTCAGAATCTTAAAATTAGTCCGTCGAGTCCCTGAAATCCGACACCAAAATCTGGGCTCAATTCCGTGAACAACTCTCTCTCAACTTCAATTTTTCTGAAACTCTCACTAACAGGCGGCTGGTTAGGAATACGCGTATCGACTTAGGGCTGTCCGAGTCTCAATGGTTCCAATCATCGAGAGAAAGAGGGTTTATTACTAATCTCGGGTCACGATCATTTGGCTCGAGTTCAGGATTGGTTGGCCACGAGCACGTTTGGTTAAGCAGAATCACCTGCGATCCCAATTGTGCATCGTTGGCCTTGGCCATACCATTTCCATCACTTTTCCTAAGATCGGTCCCTCACTAGTTCACAATATTCCCTCATTCTTTCTCAAATCGGCTCCCGAGTCACGACTAAGTCCCTGGTCCACATACTAACGTCCTAGTTAGCCATTCCCCATGGTTAGTATCCCAAGAGTGATCAGCTCTGGGCGAGTCGTACTCAAATGAAATGAGAAATGACATTCATTTTATTAATCCCAGAAATTACATCAAAATTCGGGCTGTTACAGTTAGTATCCCGAGAGTGATCAGTTTTAGGTGAGATTTACTAAAATGAAAAGCTAAATAATGTTAATTTTATTGATCCGAGAATTACATCAAAATTCGGACGGTTACACTTAGAGATTCCGAGTTCAAGTTTGAAGTGAGCCGAACGTGCAATATCTTAGTTGCGTTAAGGATTGAGCTAGAAATTCAAACTAGAATCAAGGAACTGCAGTCTATGGACCAAGAGATTCAAAGAATCATTGAGTTAGATGCCGCTAAGAGGAAGTCAGATTTCCAAGTGAACGAAAATGGAATCTTGAAGTTCTGAGGAAGAATGTGCGTGCTTGATGATGCAGAGCTTAAGGAGAAAATTTTATCGGAAGATCATAGGAGCCATTACAGTATCCACCCAGGCAGCATAAAAATGTATTAGAATTTACGTTAATATTATTGGTGGAACGGAATGAAGGCGGATGTGGCCAAACATGTGACTAAGTGTCTGACGTGCCAACAAGTGAAGGCACAGTACTGCAAACCAGGTGGTTTATTGAGACCGTTAGAAATTCCTGAGTGGAAATGGGAGCACACCACGATAGATTTCGTGACAGGATTGCTGCGAAGCCAAAGAGGACATGACTTGATATGGGTCATAGTGGATCGCTTAACTAAGTTAGCCCACTTCTTGGCAATGCGAAAAGATTTCGAATTGGAAAGGTACGCGAAACTGTATGTTCGACAGATCGTCAAATTGCATGGAGTACCCGTATCGATCACGTCAAACTGAGATCCGAGGTTTACGGTCAACTTTTGAAAAAAGTTTGTAATCGGCCTTAGGAACGAAGTTGCAGTTTAGTATTGCTTATCATCCACAAACAGATGACCAGTTAGAAAGGATGATTTAAACTTTGGAATATATGTTGAGAGCCTGTGTATTGGATTTCCAAGGCAAATGAGAAGAACAATTACACTTAGTAGAATTTTCCTATAACAATAGCTACCAACAGAGTATTCAAACGGCACTATTTGAAGCCTTATATGGCAGAGCTTGTAGAACGTCATTATGCTGGGACGAAGTTGTTAAGCGAAGTATCACGGGCCCAAAGTTAGTACAGCAGACGGTAGATGCCATTGGAACTATTCGGGATAGATTGAGGACGGCGTAGAGTTACCAGAAGAGTTATGCAGACAAGAGACGACGACCCTTGGAGTTATCCCGATTCGGCAAGAAAGGAAAACTCAGTCAAAGGTACGTCGGGCCATTTGAGATATTGGAAAGGATTGGCGATATGGCTTACTGACTTGCCTTGTCGCCTAACCTATCCCAAGTACATAATGTTTTCCACGTATCGATGTTAAGAAAGTATGAGCTAGACCCAACCTACGTTCTAAGGTACGAGGAGATAGGCGTGGACGATAAAGTATTGTACATGGAAAACCCAGTCAAGATTGAGGATAGAAAAGATCGGGTACTGAGGAATAAGATGATCCCGATGGTTAAAGTTGTTTGGGAGCATCACGGGATTGAAGGTGCCACTTGGGAAAGCAAAAAAGCTACGAGGCATCAACACCTCCAGTTATTTGAGTAGATAAGGATAGATTCCAAATTTCGAGGACGAAATTTTTGTAAGGGGGGAAGAGTTGTAACAGCCCGAATTTTGATGTAATTCCGGGATTAATAAAGTTGACATTATTTTGCATTTTATTTTAGTAAGTCTAGCCCAAGGCTGATCACTCTCGGGATACTAACCAATGGGGTATGGCTAATTAGGGAACGATACGGGACAAGAGATCCGATCGCGAATCGAGCACCTATCACGAGAAATGATGAGGGAATATTTTGGACCAACGTGGGTTGATCTTAGGAAAGGTGATGGATTTAGTTTGGCCAAGGCCAACGATGTACAATCGGATCGCAGGTGATTTTGCACGACCGAAAGTACACGTGACCAACCAGTCCTGAACTTGAACCGAACAATCACGACCTTTGGGACTAATGATAATTTCACATCCTCTAAATGATCAGGACCGTCATGACTCGAATAACCCTAGGTTGATACGCATAACCCCTAAACAGCCGCCCGTTAGTAAGAGACCATGAAATTTGAAATCTAGCTAGTTTTGGTCACAAAATTGGACCCGAACTTCGGTGTCGATTTTCGAGGGCTTGCACGACTATTTTCGCGATTCCAACACCATATTATGTTGGTCACTCACATTTGGGGTTGGTATGGACGAAAAATGGAATTTCAACCTAGGACCAGAAAAATGACTATTTTGCCCCTGAGCTATTTTCAGTTTCGAATTTTGGAATAATTACGGGAATTAATTAATTTTGGTCTTATCTCAATTATTGGCCATATTTACCATTTTACCCCTCAATTATTTGGATAAGATCAACCGAGACCATTAGATTAAGGGCATTTTGGTCAAATGCTCCGGATTGGCGACATGTGGCGCCCACCATCTACTATAATTGACTAGCTTTGACCCAAATCGCTCTCCTCCTCCCTCATTTGGCCGGCCCTTTCCATTCTCTCTCCCTCACCGGCCCATTCACGACCAAGGACACTGGAGCAAGCCATTGCCGTAAGAGTCGCCGTTCGCCGGAGCTGCTGGTCGACGGTGCCACCTAGCCTCACCACTATCCCATCCCATCTTCTTCTATTTCTCCCATTCACATTCGGCGTGAGGATCACCACTAGACCGCCATCCGCCGAGCTCGCCGGGAAGCCGCGCCGTGCACCGTCGTTCGTCATCACTGTCCACGCTGACCAGCCATCACCACCACCCCTACTGACCCACTCCCCCTCTTGCCACCCCAGCCTCCATACAAACACCTAGGATGCCATTCGTGTCGCCAACCGCCGTTGAAACACCGCTGCCGGTTCCACCATTTACCGGTGATCGACCGCCGTTTCTTATTGTCGTCGTCTACAATTAAATAAGTATACCTTCTAAGCCCGGATTAGGATTGATAGTGCGTTTTCTGGACTAGTTTGGGTACTGTTAGTGAATATTGGGAGAAATTGGCAAACCGATTGGTGGAGGTTATTGATATGTGGATTGGGACAGATTTATAGGCTGAATTGAAGGTGATTTTGAGGCCGAGGACATGCTAAATAGTGGCTGTCCACGTGGGATTGTCAGCAAACTGAAATTGGCCAATTGAGGTATATGTTGTTATATTACCGGGAATTGCTGGACTGATTGATTTATGGCTGATTTATGCTCAATTACGATATGCCATGTCGTGTGCTCGCGTGGCTGAAATTGTGCGGTATGTGATTGGCCAATTGTGGCTTGAATTGAATGCCGAATTGTGAAGTGTGAATTGGGTTGCATGGTATTAACTAGCCAAGTGAGTATGTTGTTGGAGTTGAGCACATTGTTTTGACATTAAATTGGTTGGATGCCTGAGTTATGTCGATGCTCATGGTGCATTGTGTTGCATTGCAGGGTTACGCATTGTGTGCACCAAGAGTGTGGCATGAGATGAAATTGTGCGAGAATGCGTGCCTGCCATGAGTTTGTGATCACCTAATTATGCCCTGATGCGTTTTATGCAGGGTTCAAACAATAACTGACTGTGTGTTTTTTTTTTTTTGGTAAGGATAACTGACTGTGTGTTTGTGTGATCACATTTCATTTTGCCCCGACGTGTGTTATGAGGGGTGTGCCATCCTCATGCACTTTGTAGTAGGATGATGCCCGGTATATCCGGAAGACGACCAACCTTATGCATTTTACACGGGCTCTAGTTCGTAAGGAGATTAGTGTTGCGCCTCATGTACTTTGTCGCAGGCTAAAGATACTAGGCTGAGGGTGTTTTTACGCTGGCCACGGAGAGTTGTGTTTAAAAAGGGAAACTTGATGCATGTTCACGCGGGTCATATTAAATATAGTTGAGTATTTGCAAGTGGGCTAGTGTGGGCTAGTGAGCCGAGACATGATTATGGCATGAAGATAGGATATACATACATAAAAATGTATGGACCAGTGTGTGAGTGTGCAACACTCGATGTGTAACAGCCCGAATTTCGATGTAATTTCTGGGATTAATAAAATGAATGTTATTTCTCATTTCATTTGAGTACGACTCGCCCAGAGCTGATCACTCTTGGGATACTAACCATGAGGAATGGCTAACTAGGACACTAGTACGTGGACCAGGGACTTAGTCGCGACTCGAGGACCGATTTGAGAGAGAGTGAGGGAATATTGTGAACCAGTGAGGGGCCGATCTTAGGAAAAGTGATGGAAATGGTATGGCCAAGGCCAACGATGCACAATTGGGATCGCGGGTGGTTCTGCTTAACCAAACGTGCTCGTGGCCAACCAATCCTGAACTCGAACCAAATGATCGTGACCCCGGGATTAGTAATAAACCCTCTTTCTCTCGATGATCGGAACCATTGAGACTCGGACAGCCCTAAGTCGATACGCGTATGCCTAAACAGCCGCCTGTTAGTGAGAGTTTCAGAAAAATTGAAATTGAGAGAGAGTTGTTCACGGAATTGAGCCCAGAGTTCAGCGTTGAATTTCGGGAACCCGACGGACTAATTTTAAGATTCTGACGCCAGAAAATGTTGGCCACACACACGTGGGACGCATGGGTGCGAAAAATGGAATTTTGGTTCGGAACGGCAAAAAGACGGAATTGCCCTTGGACTATTTAGGCTTAATTCCGAATTTGATTAATTAAATTGGTCTAAACCAAGGTTGGTTAAGTTAACTAGAGGGGTTAAGGGTTGGTTAGGGGCTAAAGTCCATATTGCCCCTCAATAATTGTCTTGGATGAATGTGGGCCATAGGATGAAGGGTATTTTGGGCAAGTGTACTAAGATGATGACATGTGTCATCCACTAAGGAAATTTTGACCAACTTTTTTGACCAAGAATGGATTAAGTCTCTTCTCTCTCCTCTTCTCACGATCACTCTCCCCCTCCCTCACATTCGGCCATTCTCTTCCCCTTCGTCTCTCTCTCTTTCGTCCCTCTCTCATCTTCACCGAACCAGCCCCATCATTGCCGCCTTGCTCAGCCGTTCGCCGGAGAGTGAGACACGGCCAAGGACCGCCGTGGAGGGCCGGCCAAGCCCCAAGCCGCCGTCGCCTCCCTCTCTCTCCCCTTCGGACGCCCAAACCAGCCACCAAGCCACCGTGGCCGTGAGGTGCCGAGCACGCCGGGAGAGCCGTTGTGAGTTGCCGTCGTCGAGCCGCGAGTAGATGATCATCATCTTTCCCCGAGTGGTGCACCGCAACGTGAGTTTTATATCTAAACTTAAGTTAGGCTTAATTGTGTTAGTAGGTTCATTAGATGAAATTTGGGGATTTTAAGTTAGTTTAGTGAATTAATTGTGGTTGTGTAATTATGGTTGAGTTAATGATGTTGTTGAGGGTGAATTAAGGCAAGAAGTGTGGCTGATTATTGTGGGGGTGATGGCTGTCCATGGTGAGCCAATTCGGAGGCCTTGAGGTTTGGCATTAAAAATGGTGATTTTGGACCCAATTAAGCTTGATTTGCTTATTTAAGCTAAGTATATGCCATATATGTTTAAGTAGGGTCTTGGCTGAGTTTATTGAGGCTAAACGGAGTGTTTTGAATGTGTTTTGTACATGTTTGAAATTGGGGTTTTGGTTTGGCCGAATTGTATGTTATAGGATACAAATGCTAGATTATGCCCATTGTTGGTAATTGTTGGTAATTGTTATGGCATTTGTATTCATTGATGTGAAAATGCATGTCACGCACATTGTATGTCGGGATTGAGAATTGAAATGACATCTTGTGATTGTGCGAGTGTGGCATGGCATTGTGTGATCACGGTAAACGCCCTGAAATGAGTAGATTGGGCTAAGATAAAACTGATGTGTGTGATCACTTAAGGCCTTCGGGTCGTGGCCTACGGGTCGAGTTCCGTCCTCATGCACTTTGTAGCAGGATGATGCCCGGTTAGACCGGAAGACGACCATCCTCATGCACTTTGTAGCAGGCTCTGGTTCGTAGGTGAGCGGTGTTGCGCCTCAAGCACTTTGTAGCAGGCTAGAAGACACCGGGCCGGGGGCGTATTATATACGCTGGCCATGAAGTGTTGTGGCCTTCGGGTCGGGCCCTATTGTGGGTCGTGAGATTAAGTATGAGTTGAACGTTGCATTGTGCGAATTGTGGATCATGCTGTATTGTGGTGAGAATTGTCAGCGTGTGATTGCATGAGGCATTCGTGTGGAATGCGATGATTGAGTGGTTTAAACCATTTAAAGAAGATGAGCACGCGTGTGTGGTGTACGCCTGCCCGTATGTACACGTATGTGGTGTATATATATACGTTGAATTGCACTAACTTGCAGGGGTTGAATCACGTTGAATCATATCGAGTTTTATGACTGTTGACTTGAATGTTTGATTTTGATTTGTTAAGAGACACACTTTAGCCTAGCCTAGGTTTAGGTATTTGATTCACTGAGCTAGTCTCACGGTTGTGTAAAACCGATCATTTCAGAGCCTACCCCCTAGGATGCAGGATCCGCCTCCACTTTTTGGGATTCCCAGACAGATATTGCAGTCCGAGGAGCATTTCCCAGCTGGGAATGGCGAGATGCATGTGAGGTTTAGGTCAGTTCTGTATATTAACACGGGTGAGGAGGAGCACAAGAAGCAAGAGTATATAGCATGGTGTCGTAGGGCGGAGGACGGTACCCTCAGTCGACCCATCCGTACCTTTGACATTCCAGTAGGCGTTGATGGCGAGTTAGAGCCGGTGATTGCTGATGGCGAGGTGGTCGATGCGCCTCCACCTGGCGTTCCGCCGACTGTCGATGCCCAGCCAGGTCCCGGAGTTTGGTACGATGACCCAGAGCCGGAGCCTATGGATGAGGAGGAGGACGATCCCGAGCCAGAGGCGATGGAGCAGGATGATGGTGATGGTGAGGTCGATGAGGTAGGCGAGGACGTAGATATAGATGCCGTCGAGGATGCAGCCGCAGAGGTGGACTTGGAGGATGACTTTGACTCAGATGCTGAGGCTGACGCTCTCCTAGCAGATTACTGGGGAGATCAGGAGGGTCAGGATGATCAGGAGGACCCTGGCATGGACGTGGATGAGCCTGAGCCGGATCGCAGCTCTTCAGAGGAGTCAGCTGAGTCTTCAGTCGAGCCCGATGATTCCAGCGACCCAGACTTTGAGCCCTAGACTAGCTGGTTGACGATAGGGATCCCTACCTTTTTGTTATAGTGATCCTTAGTACTGACCTACTCACCCGGCCACCGACACTTTTTGGATTAGTGGCCTTTAGACTTTGATGTGACCTTGACCTAGACCCATAGTGATCGGACTGTAGTGTATTTGTATCTATGATCCTTGTATAAACAGTTTGTTGATATATATATGAGCATGAGGTTTTACCCGTTGATATTGTGATTGTTTGGCTTCCTTGTTCATCTTTATTTGTCAGGGTTGTATTTGCTTCCGCGTGTGTTTTTATACTCTGATGTTGTTGTTGGGTCGGCGATGTCTCCTGGGGACGTCGCACTATGATCGACCGAAGAGATAAGGGGATGTTTGCGTTCCGATGGGTAGTTGGATTCGGGGCGTGACATCCCCGTTTGAATTGGTATCAGAGCAAGGTCAGCTCTATTCATACGGTCGAAGCCTGGAGTGATAAGGAGCGATGACCAAGGGTAGCCAACTAGGTGTCCTTGTGTGCTAGGTGTGTCTCTTAATCGTGTTTGTTTGATTGATTGATTGTGTAAGTGATTCAACCCCGAAGGTGCAGGCGCGTCAGGACCTGAGGTGAGTATATATGTTCCCTTGGGTGATGTATTGTGCTCAGTGCTAGACCGCATGTGATTGTTTGGCTATTGTTTGATACCTGTCTAGGACTTAGACTGGGTTAGTATGGTTTAAGTCTTTGACTCCTTAGTGGGGTTATAGCAGGTAGTTGAGTAGCCAGCTTAGCGAGAGATGAGTCGCCGAAGAGGAAAGGAACCGCAAGAACCACCGAGAGCCGAGCCCAGAGAGGCCAGAGACCCCAGAATGGAGGAAGTTATGGAGACCCTCCGTGAGATAGGGCATATCATGGGTTTGCAGGCTCAGGAGAGGGCAGCCGCATATGCACAGGCAGCCGAAGCCGCAGCGATAGCTGGTAATGGGGGTAACCAGGCAGAAGAGGCACAACCAGTTGTACCGAGACAGATGCCCTATCTAGTTGAGCAATTTCTGAAGCTTAAGCCGCCCAAGTTCACTGGTAGGGGCGATGCAGAGTTAGCGCTCAGATGGGTTGAAGAGTTGGAAAAGGCGTTTAATGTATTGAAGTGCACCGATACCGAGAGAGTAGATTTAGCAGTGTATCAGTTACAGGACGGTGCCAACGATTGGTGGAATGCAGTAAAGGACAGGGTATTTCCTGCAGGTACTGAGTTGGTCTGGGCTGTGTTTGTTGAACATTTTTATGAGAAGTATTTCTCTGAGGTAGCGCAGGAAAAGAAGTTGTCGGAGTTTATGAGATTACGCCAGGGACAGATGACAGTGGACCAATACGAGGCGGAGTTTGCGAGATTGGCTAAGTTTGCGCCTACGTTGGTGGCGAATCCGAGAGACAAGGCTAGGAGGTTTCGAGATGGATTGAAACCAGACCTCAGGAGCCAGATTTTATCTCATAACCTGAAAGACTACAGTGAGATGTACGAGAGGGCTCAGATCATAGAAAGAGATCAGCAAGAGAGGGCCGCCGCTTCAGGATCACGGTTTATGCCTAATAGAGACAATCGCAGGTTGGGAAAGAGGCCAATGACTGGGAATAGACGGTTCGTTCCATCTGCGAGGAGAAACATTGGGAAGCCTAACCCGCCTCCGAGTAGGTTCGGAGCATGTTTCAGGTGTGGGAGTTTTGACCACCAGATCAGGTCGTGTCCTCAGATGCGTCCAGTGGGATCGCAAGCACCAGCTCAACCGCCTAGGATGGGGAATCAGGGTGGACATCCCCCAGCGACTAACCCAGGACGACCACCAGCCCAAGGAAGGGTGTATGCTATGGCGCGCAAGGATGCGGAGAAAGCGCCAGGGGTGGTCACAGGTACGATTTCTTTGGGAGACCATGCAGCCTATGCTTTGTTCGATCCAGGGGCAACCCATTCTTTTGTATCAGAACAATTTATTAGATTGGTTGGGTTTGAGCCTATTTTACTTGAGACTGTGTTATGTGTATCTACTCCGTTGAATGATAGGATGATAGTCTCCTTTGGATGGCCTGCATGTAAGATAGTAATTGGTGGTGTGGAAGGTCGTATCGACTTGGCAGTGTTGGCCATGTTCGATTTTGATGTTATTGTTGGGATGGACTGGTTAGTGCAGCAGAAGGCTGTAGTGGATTGTGATAGTAAAACGATCCAGTTCAATCCAATTGGACAACCTAGGTTTGAATTTCAAGGAAGTCGAGGAGGAACATCGATTCCTTGGATCTCTTCACTGGAAGTGAATGAGTTGTTGAACGAAGGATGTGAAGGATATTTGGTCAATGTAGTGGATCCAACTGTACCAGAGCTTCAGTTAGAAGATATCCCGGTAGTATGCAACTTTCCAGAAGTATTTCCACAGGAATTGCCAGGCTTACCACCTGAGCGGGAAGTTGAGTTTGTAATTGAGCTAGCCCCGGGTACAGAGCCGATTTCAAAAGCCCCATATCGGATGTCATTGCCTGAGTTAAAGGAGTTGAAAGTCCAGATGCAGGAGTTATTGGACAAGGGTTTCATTCGTCCGAGCGCGTCTCCATGGGGAGCGCCTGTGCTGTTTGTGAAAAAGAAAGACGGAACCCTAAGATTGTGTATCGACTACAGGCAGCTGAACCAGGTAACAGTAAAGAACAAGTATCCACTGCCTAGGATCGACGATTTGTTTGATCAGTTGCAGGGAGCATCGGTATTCTCCAAGATTGACCTACGGACGGGATATCACCAGTTAAGAATCAAGAAGGAAGATATACCTAAGACAGCCTTCAGGACGAGGTATGGGCACTATGAGTTTACAGTTATGCCCTTTGGACTGACGAATGCTCCTGCAGCTTTCATGGATCTAATGAACAGAGTGTTTAAGGAATTTTTGGATCAGTCAGTGATTGTCTTCATCGACGACATATTGGTATATTCTAAGAGTCCTGGAGAGCATGAGGTGCACTTGACCGAGGTGCTACGGACGTTAAGAGAGCATGCGCTCTACGCCAAGTTCAGCAAGTGTGAGTTTTGGCTCAGTCGAGTAGCTTTCCTTGGACACATAGTGTCGGGAGAAGGAATATCAGTAGACCCGACCAAGATAGAGGCCGTGACTAATTGGCCGAGACCGACCTCAGTGACCGAGATCAGAAGTTTCCTTGGACTGGCTGGCTATTACAGACGGTTTGTGGAAGGATTCTCATCCATAGCCATGCCCTTGACCAGATTGTTAAAGAAAGAATCTAAGTTCGAATGGGATGACAAGTGTGAGAAAGGTTTTCAGGAGTTGAAGCACAGACTTACGACAGCTCCAGTGTTGACTATTCCATCCGGATCAGGAGGATTCGAGGTGTACAGTGATGCTTCATTGAGAGGGCTAGGTTGTGTGTTGATGCAGCATGGGAAAGTGGTGGCGTATGCGTCGAGGCAGTTGAGACCTCATGAGATGAATTATCCGACGCACGATTTAGAGTTGGCTGCGATAGTATTTGCCCTTAAGATCTGGAGGCATTATCTTTGTGGGGAAAAGTTTCAAATCTACACGGACCATCAGAGCCTCAAGTACCTATTTTCGCAGAAAGAGCTAAACATGAGGCAGAGAAGGTGGATGGAACTACTAAAAGACTATGACTGCGACATCCTGTATCATCCGGGTAAGGCCAATAGAGTAGCAGATGCTTTAAGTCGCAAGTCTAGTGTGGCACATATGATGGTGCGAGAATGGACGTTGTTGGAACGGCTCAGAGATTCAGAGTTTAAGTTCGAAGTGAGCCAGATGTCCAGTTTGATGGCAGCCTTGAGGATTGAACCCGAGATCCAGGCAAGGATTAAAGAACTCCAGTCTACGGACCAAGAAATCCAGAAGATCATTGGATTGGATGTTTCTAAAAGGAGGCCGGACTTCCAGACGAGCGAGGATGGAACTTTAAGGTTCAGAGGAAGATTGTGTGTACCAGACGATGAAGGTCTGAAAGAGGAAATCTTGAGTGAAGCTCATCGGAGTCAGTACAGTATCCACCCAGGTAGTACGAAGATGTACCAGAACTTAAGGCAACATTATTGGTGGAATGGAATGAAGGCTGATGTGGCGAGGCATGTGGCTAAGTGTTTGACGTGCCAACAAGTGAAGGCACAACACTGCAAGCCTGGTGGAATGTTGAGACCATTAGAGATCCCAGAGTGGAAATGGGAGCATATCACCATGGATTTCGTAACGGGATTGCCACGAAGCCAGAGAGGGAACGATTCTATATGGGTGATAGTGGATCGTCTGACCAAGTCAGCGCATTTTCTGGCAGTGCGAAAGGACCTTGAATTGGAAAGGTATGCCGAGTTGTATGTACGGCAGATAGTGCGATTGCATGGAGTACCGGTGACCATTACGTCAGATCGCGATCCGAGATTTACGGCCAATTTTTGGAAAAGTCTGCAAGTGGCCTTAGGAACAAAGTTGCAATTCAGCACGGCTTATCATCCACAGACAGATGGCCAATCAGAGAGAACGATTCAGACTCTGGAGGATATGCTGAGAGCTTGTGTCGTAGATTTTCAGGGCAAATGGGAAGAACAGCTGCATTTAGCGGAGTTTGCCTACAATAACAGCTATCAGCAGAGTATCCAGATGGCGCCGTTTGAGGCATTGTATGGTAGAGCGTGCAGAACCCCAATATGTTGGGATGAAGTTGGTGAGCGCAGTATTACCGGGCCAGAGTTAGTACAGCAGACAGTTGAGGCCGTTGAGATTATCAGAGACAGACTGAGAACAGCGCAGAGCCGTCAGAAAAGTTATGCCGACCGGAGACGACGACCCTTAGAGTTTCAAGTGGGAGACCATGTATTTTTGAAGGTATCGCCGATGAAAGGATTGTCCCGGTTTGGTAAGAAAGGAAAACTCAGTCCCAGGTACGTTGGGCCATTTGAGATATTGGAGAAGATTGGTGATATGGCCTATCGTCTTGCCTTGCCGCCTAACTTATCGCAGGTGCATAATGTATTCCACGTGTCGATGTTGAGAAAGTATGAACCAGATCCGACCCACGTTCTAAAGTACGAAGAGATAGACGTGGACGACAAAGTGTCGTACGTGGAGAGACCGGTCAGGATTGAGGACCGAAGAGATCGAGTGCTCAGGAATAAGACTATCCCGATGGTGAAGGTTGTATGGGAGCATCACGGCACAGAGGGCGCTACTTGGGAAAGTGAAGAGACCATGCGGCGTCAGCACCCCCAGTTGTTTGAGTAGACGGGATAGTAGTGCAAATTTCGAGGACGAAATTTTTGTAAGGGGGGAAGGTTGTAACAGCCCGAATTTCGATGTAATTTCTGGGATTAATAAAATGAATGTTATTTCTCATTTCATTTGAGTACGACTCGCCCAGAGCTGATCACTCTTGGGATACTAACCATGAGGAATGGCTAACTAGGACACTAGTACGTGGACCAGGGTCTCAGTCGCGACTCGAGAACCGATTTGAGAGAGAGTGAGGGAATATTGTGAACCAGTGAGGGGCCGATCTTAGGAAAAGTGATGGAAATGGTTGGCCAAGGCCAACGATGCACAATTGGGATCGCGGGTGGTTCTGCTTAACCAAACGTGCTCGTGGTCAACCAATCCTGAACTCGAACCAAATGATCGTGACCCCGGGATTAGTAATAAACCCTCTTTCTCTCGATGATCGGAACCATTGAGACTCGGACAGCCCTAAGTCGATACGCGTATGCCTAAACAGCCGCCTGTTAGTGAGAGTTTCAGAAAAATTGAAATTGAGAGAGAATTGTTCACGGAATTGAGCCCAGAGTTCAGCGTTGAATTTCGGGAACCCGACGGACTAATTTTAAGATTCTGACGCCAGAAAATGTTGGCCACACATACGTGGGACGCATGGGTGCGAAAAATGGAATTTTGGTTCGGAACGGCAAAAAGACGGAATTGCCCTTGGACTATTTAGGCTTAATTCCGAATTTGATTAATTAAATTGGTCTAAACCAAGGTTGGTTAAGTTAACTAGAGGGGTTAAGGGTTGGTTAGGGGCTAAAGTCCATATTGCCCCTCAATAATTGTCTTGGATGAATGTGGGCCATAGGATGAAGGGTATTTTGGGCAAGTGTACTAAGATGATGACATGTGTCATCCACTAAGGAAATTTTGACCAGCTTTTTTGACCAAGAATGGATAATCTTCTCTCTCTCTCCTCTTCTCACGCACACCATCCCTCCCTCACCATTCGGCCAACTCTCTCCTCTCCATTTCCTCTTCATCGTTCTTCATCATCATCACCGAACCAGCCCCATCATTGCCACCTTGCTCAGCCGGTCGCCGGAGTGTGGGACACGGCCAAGGACCGCCGTGGAGGGCCGGTTCATCCACCAAGCCACCGTCTTCAGCCGCTCTTCCTCTCTCTCCCCTTCGGACGCCCAAAACAGCCACCAAGCCGCCGTGGCCGTGGCCGTGAGAGCCGGACCACGCCGTGAGCCGCCACCGTCGTCGAGCCGCGAGTAGATGATCATCATCTTTCCCCGAGTGGTGCACCGAAACGTGAGTTGAACACCTAAACTTAGATTAGGCCTAATTGTGTCTAGTTGAGTTAGTTTGGTTTGAATTGTGAAGTTTGAACTAGATTAGTGCTATTTAGTGGATTGTGTAGTAATGGCTGAAAGTATGTTGTTGTTGAGGGTTGATATGAGGTGAAACCATGGCCGAATCATGATGGTTTAGTGGCTGTCCATTATGGCTGAAATTCGGAGCCTTTGGGGTTTTATGTTAGAAATGTTGTTTTTAGGTCCAATTGAACTTATTTTGCTTAATTAAGCTTAGTACATGCTATATATGGTTGAGGGGGACCTTGGCTGAACATTGGAGGCCTAAATGAAGTGTTTAGATTGTATTTTGGCCATGTTTAAATGTGGGGTGTTAGGTTGGCCGAATTGCACATATTAGAATACAAATGCTAGAAAGTGTACATTGGTTGTAAATGTGGATAAATGTTGTGGCATTTGTGTTCATTGGAATGAAAATGCATGTCACTACTTGATATGTTGAGATTGATATGTGAAATGACATTGTGTGACATTGCATTATGTGTGATCACGGTAAACGCCCTGAATTGAGTGGAATTGGGCTAAGATAAAATTGAGACGTGTGATCACTTATGGCCTACGGGTCGTGGCCTACGGGTCGAGTTCCGTCCTCATGCACTTTGTAGCAGGACGATGCCCGGTTAGACCGGAAGACGACCATCCTCATGCACTTTGTAGCAGGCTCTGGTTCGTAGGTGAGCGGTGTTGCGCCTCAGGCACTTTGTAGCAGGCTAGAAGACACCGGGCCGGGGGCGTATTATATACGCTGGCCATGAAGTGTTGTGGCCTTCGGGTCGGGCCCTATTGTGGGTCGTGAGATTAAGAATGAGCTGAGCATTGCATTGTGCGAGTTGTGAATCATGCTGTGTTGTGGTGAGAATTGTCAGTATGTAATTGCATGAGGCATTTGTGTGGAATGCGATGGTTGAGTAATGTGAACCATTTAAGGAAGATGAGCACGCGTGTGTGGTGTACGCCTGCCCGTATGTACACGTATGTGGTGTATATATATATGTGAATTGTACTAACTTGCAGGGGTTGAATCACGTTGAATCATATCGAGTTTTGTGACTGTTGACTTGAGTGTTTGATTTTGATTTGTTAAGAGACACACTTTAGCCTAGCCTAGGTTTAGGTATTTGATTCACTGAGCTAGTCTCACGGTTGTGTAAAACCGATCATTTCAGAGCCTACCCCCTAGGATGCAGGACCCGCCTCCACTTTTTGGGATTCCCAGACAGATATTGCAGTCCGAGGAGCATTTCCCAGCTGGGAATGGCGAGATGCATGTGAGGTTTAGGTCAGTTCTGTATATTAACACGGGTGAGGAGGAGCACAAGAAGCAAGAGTATATAGCATGGTGTCGTAGGGCGGAGGACGGTACCCTCAGTCGACCCATCCGTACCTTTGACATTCCAGTAGGCGTTGATGGCGAGTTAGAGCCGGTGATTGCTGATGGCGAGGTGGTCGATGCGCCTCCACCTGGCGTTCCGCCGACTGTCGATGCCCAGCCAGGTCCCGGAGTTTGGTACGATGACCCAGAGCCGGAGCCTATGGATGAGGAGGAGGACGATCCCGAGCCAGAGGAGATGGAGCAGGATGATGGCGATGGTGAGGTCGATGAGGTAGGCGAGGACGTAGATATAGATGATGTCGAGGATGCAGCAGCAGAGGTGGACTTGGAGGACGACTTTGACTCTGACGCTGAGGCTGACGCTCTCCTAGCAGATTACTGGGGAGATCAGGAGGGTCAGGATGATCAGGAGGACCCTGGCATGGACGTGGATGAGCCTGAGCCGGATCGCAGCTCTTCAGAGGAGTCAGCTGAGTCTTCAGTCGAGCCCGATGATTCCAGCGACCCAGACTTTGAGCCCTAGACTAGCTGGTTGACGATAGGGATCCCTACCTTTTTGTTATAGTGATCCTTAGTACTGACCTACTCACCCGGCCACCGACACTTTTTGGATTAGTGGCCTTTAGACTTTGATGTGACCTTGACCTAGACCCATAGTGATTGGACTGTAGTGTATTTGTATCTATGATCCTTGTATAAACAGTTTGTTGATAGATATGAGCATGAGGTTTTACCCGTTGATATTGTGATTGTTTGGCTTCCTTGTTCATCTTTATTTGTCAGGGTTGTATTTGCTTCCGCATGTGTTTTTATACTCTGATGTTGTTGTTGGGTCGGCGATGTCTCCTGGGGACGTCGCACTATGATCGACCGAAGAGATAAGGGGATGCTTGCGTTCCGATGGGTAGTTGGGTTCGGGACGTGACATCCCAGTTTGAATTGGTATCAGAGCAAGGTTAGCTCTGTCCATACGGTCGAAGCCTGGAGTGATAAGGAGCGATGACCAAGGGTAGCCAACTAGGTGTCCTCGTGTGCTAGGTGTGTCTCTTAATCGTGTTTGTTTGATTGATTGATTGTGTAAGTGATTCAACCCCGAAGGTGCAGGCGCGTCAGGACCTGAGGTGAGTACACATGTTCCCTTGGGTGATGTATTGTGCTCAGTGTTAGACCGCATGTGATTGTTTGGCTATTGTTTGATACCTGCCTAGGACTTAGACTGGGTTAGTATGGTTTAAGTCTTTGACTCCTTAGTGGGGTTATAGCAGGTAGTTGAGTAGCCAGCTTAGAGAGAGATGAGTCGCCGAAGAGGAAAGGAACCGCAAGAACCACCGAGAGCCGAGCCCAGAGAGGCCAGGGACCCCAGAATGGAGGAAGTTATGGAGACCCTTCGCGAGATAGGTCATATCATGGGTTTACAGGCTCAGGAGAGGGCAGCCGCATATGCACAGGCAGCCGAAGCTGCAGCGATAGCCGGTAATGGGGGTAACCAGGCAGAAGAGGCACAACCAGTTGTACCGAGACAGATGCCCTATCTAGTTGAGCAATTTCTGAAGCTTAAGCCGCCCAAGTTCACTGGTAGGGGCGATGCAGAGTTAGCGCTCAGATGGGTTGAAGAGTTGGAAAAGGCGTTTAATGTATTGAAGTGCACCGATACCGAGAGAGTAGATTTAGCAGTGTATCAGTTACAGGACGGTGCCAACGATTGGTGGAATGCAGTAAAGGACAGAGTATTTCCTGCAGGTACTGAGTTGGTTTGGGCTGTGTTTGTTGAACATTTTTATGAGAAGTATTTCTCTGAGGTAGCGCAGGAAAAGAAGTTGTCGGAGTTTATGAGATTACGCCAGGGACAGATGACAGTGGACCAATACGAGGCGGAGTTTGCGAGATTGGCTAAGTTTGCGCCTACGTTGGTGGTGAATCCGAGAGACAAGGCTAGGAGGTTTCGAGATGGATTGAAACCAGACCTCAGGAGCCAGATTCTATCTCATAACCTGAAAGACTACAGTGAAATGTACGAGAGGGCTCAGATCATAGAAAGAGATCAGCAAGAGAGGGCCGCCGCTTCAGGATCACGGTTTATGCCTAATAGAGACAATCGCAGGTTGGGGAAAAGGCCAATGACTGGGAATAGACGGTTCGTTCCATCTGCGAGGAGAAACATTGGGAAGCCTAACCCGCCTCCGAGTAGGTTCGGAGCATGTTTCAGGTGTGGGAGTTTTGACCACCAGATTAGGTCGTGTCCTCAGATGCGTCCAGCGGGATCGCAAGCACCAGTTCAACCGCCTAGGATGGGGAATCAGGGTGGACATCCCCCAGCGACTAACCCAGGACGACCACCAGCCCAAGGAAGGGTGTATGCTATGGCGCGCAAGGATGCGGAGAAAGCGCCAGGGGTGGTCACAGGTACGATTTCTTTGGGAGACCATGCAGCCTATGCTTTGTTTGATCCGGGGGCAACCCATTCTTTTGTGTCAGAACAGTTTATTAGATTGGTTGGGTTTGAGCCTATTTTGCTTGAGACTGTGTTATGCGTATCTACTCCGTTGAATGATAGGATGATAGTCTCCTTTGGATGGCCTGCATGTAAGATAGTGATTGGTGGTGTGGAAGGTCGTATCGACTTGGCAGTGTTGGCCATGTTTGATTTTGATGTTATTGTTGGGATGGACTGGTTAGTGCAGCAGAAGGCTGTAGTGGATTGTGATAGTAAAACGATCCAGTTCAATCCAATTGGACAACCTAGGTTTGAATTTCAAGGAAGTCGAGGAGGAACATCGATTCCTTGGATCTCTTCACTGGAAGTGAATGAGTTGTTGAACGAAGGATGTGAAGGATACCTGGTCAATGTAGTGGATCCCACTGTACCAGAGCTTCAGTTAGAAGATATCCCGGTAGTATGCAACTTTCCAGAAGTATTTCCACAGGAATTGCCAGGCTTACCACCTGAGCGGGAAGTTGAGTTTGTAATTGAGCTAGCCCCGGGTACAGAGCCGATTTCAAAAGCCCCATATCGGATGTCATTGCCTGAGTTAAAGGAGTTGAAAGTCCAGATGCAGGAGTTATTGGACAAGGGTTTCATTCGTCCGAGCGCGTCTCCATGGGGAGCGCCTGTGCTGTTTGTGAAAAAGAAAGACGGAACCCTGAGATTGTGTATCGACTACAGACAGCTGAACCAGGTGACAGTAAAGAACAAGTACCCACTGCCTAGGATCGATGATTTGTTTGATCAGTTGCAGGGAGCGTCGGTATTCTCCAAGATTGACCTACGGACAGGATATCACCAGTTAAGGATCAAGAAGGAAGATATACCTAAGACAGCCTTCAGGACGAGGTATGGGCACTATGAGTTTACAGTTATGCCCTTTGGACTGACGAATGCTCCTGCAGCTTTCATGGATCTAATGAACAGAGTGTTTAAGGAATTTTTGGATCAGTCAGTGATTGTCTTCATCGACGACATATTGGTATATTCTAAGAGTCCTGGAGAGCATGAGGTGCACTTGACCGAGGTGCTACGGACGTTAAGAGAGCATGCGCTCTACGCCAAGTTCAGCAAGTGTGAGTTTTGGCTCAGTCGAGTAGCTTTCCTTGGACACATAGTGTCGGGAGAAGGGATATCAGTAGACCCGACCAAGATAGAGGCCGTGACTAATTGGCCGAGACCGACCTCAGTGACCGAGATCAGAAGTTTCCTTGGACTGGCTGGCTATTACAGACGGTTTGTGGAAGGGTTCTCATCCATAACCATGCCCTTGACCAGATTGTTAAAGAAAGAGTCTAAGTTCGAATGGGATGACAAGTGTGAGAAAGGTTTTCAGGAGTTGAAGCACAGACTTACGACAGCTCCAATGTTGACTATTCCATCCGGATCAGGAGGATTCGAGGTGTACAGTGATGCTTCATTGAGAGGGCTAGGTTGTGTGTTGATGCAGCATGGGAAAGTGGTGGCGTATGCGTCGAGGCAGTTGAGACCTCATGAGATGAATTATCCGACGCACGATTTAGAGTTGGCTGCAATAGTATTTGCCCTTAAGATCTGGAGGCATTATCTTTGTGGGGAAAAGTTTCAAATCTACACGGACCATCAGAGCCTCAAGTACCTATTTTCGCAGAAAGAGCTGAACATGAGGCAGAGAAGGTGGATGGAACTACTGAAAGACTATGATTGCGACATCCTGTATCATCCGGGTAAGGCCAATAGAGTAGCAGATGCTTTAAGTCGCAAGTCTAGTGTGGCACATATGATGGTGCGAGAATGGACGTTGTTGGAACGGCTCAGAGATTCAGAGTTTAAGTTTGAAGTGAGCCAGATGTCCAGTTTGATGGCAGCCTTGAGGATTGAACCAGAGATCCAGGCAAGGATTAAGGAACTCCAGTCTACGGACCAAGAAATTCAGAAGATCATTGGATTGGATGTTTCTAAAAGGAGGCCGGACTTCCAGATGAGCGAGGATGGAACTTTAAAGTTCAGAGGAAGATTGTGTGTACCAGACGATGAAGGTCTGAAGGAGGAAATCTTGAGTGAAGCTCATCGGAGTCAGTACAGTATCCACCCAGGTAGTACGAAGATGTACCAGAACTTAAGGCAACATTATTGGTGGAATGGAATGAAGGCTGATGTGGCGAGGCATGTGGCTAAGTGTTTGACGTGCCAACAAGTGAAGGCACAACACTGCAAGCCTGGTGGAATGTTGAGACCATTAGAGATCCCAGAGTGGAAATGGGAGCATATCACCATGGATTTCGTAACGGGACTGCCAAGAAGCCAGAGAGGGAACGATTCTATATGGGTGATAGTGGATCGTCTGACCAAGTCAGCGCATTTTCTGGCAGTGCGAAAGGACCTTGAATTGGAAAGGTATGCCGAGTTGTATGTACGGCAGATAGTGCGATTGCATGGAGTACCGGTGACCATTACGTCAGATCGCGATCCGAGATTTACGGCCAATTTTTGGAAAAGTCTGCAAGTGGCCTTAGGAACAAAGTTGCAGTTCAGCACGGCTTATCATCCACAGACAGATGGCCAATCAGAGAGAACGATTCAGACTTTGGAGGATATGCTGAGAGCTTGTGTCGTAGATTTTCAGGGCAAATGGGAAGAACAGCTGCATTTAGCGGAGTTTGCCTACAATAACAGCTACCAGCAGAGTATTCAGATGGCGCCGTTTGAGGCATTGTATGGTAGAGCGTGCAGAACACCAGTATGTTGGGATGAAGTTGGTGAGCGCAGTATTACCGGGCCAGAGTTAGTACAGCAGACAGTTGAGGCCGTTGAGATTATCAGAGACAGACTGAGAACAGCGCAGAGCCGTCAGAAAAGTTATGCCGACCGGAGACGACGACCCTTAGAGTTTCAAGTGGGAGACCATGTATTTTTGAAGGTATCGCCGATGAAAGGATTGTCCCGGTTTGGTAAGAAAGGAAAACTCAGTCCCAGGTACGTTGGGCCATTTGAGATATTGGAGAAGATTGGTGATATGACCTATTGTCTTGCCTTGCCGCCTAACTTATCGCAGGTGCATAATGTATTCCACGTGTCGATGTTGAGAAAGCATGAACCAGATCCAACCCACGTTCTAAGATACGAGGAGATAGACGTGGACGATAAAGTGTCGTACGTGGAGAGACCAGTCAGGATAGAGGACCGAAGAGATCGAGTGCTCAGGAATAAGACTATCCCGATGGCGAAGGTTGTATGGGAGCACCACGGCACAGAGGGCGCTACTTGGGAAAGTGAAGAGACCATGCGGCGTCAGCACCCCCAGTTGTTCGATTAGACGGGATAGTAGTGCAAATTTCGAGGACGAAATTTTTGTAAGGGGGGAAGGTTGTAACAGCCCGAATTTCGATGTAATTTCTGGGATTAATAAAATGAATGTTATTTCTCATTTCATTTGAGTACGACTCGCCCAGAGCTGATCACTCTTGGGATACTAACCATGAGGAATGGCTAACTAGGACACTAGTACGTGGACCAGGGTCTCAGTCGCGACTCGAGGACCGATTTGAGAGAGAGTGAGGGAATATTGTGAACCAGTGAGGGGCCGATCTTAGGAAAAGTGATGGAAATGGTATGGCCAAGGCCAACGATGCACAATTGAGATCGCAGGTGATTCTGCTTAACCAAACGTGCTCGTGGTCAACCAATCCTGAACTCGAACCAAATGATCGTGACCCCGGGATTAGTAATAAACCCTCTTTCTCTCGATGATCGGAACCATTGAGACTCGGACAGCCCTAAGTCGATACGCGTATGCCTAAACAGCCGCCTGTTAGTGAGAGTTTCAGAAAAATTGAAATTGAGAGAGAGTTGTTCACGGAATTGAGCCCAGAGTTCAGTGTTGAATTTCGGGAACCCGACGGACTAATTTTAAGATTCTGACGCCAGAAAATGTTGGCCACACATACGTGGGACGCATGGGTGCGAAAAATGGAATATTGGTTCGGAACGGCAAAAAGACGGAATTGCCCATGGACTAATTAGACTTAATTCCGAATTTTGGGAATCTATTTGGATAAACCAAGGTGGGTTAAGTTAACTAGAGTGGTTAAAGTTTGGTTAGGGGCTAAAGACAAAGTTGCCCCTCAATAATTCATTTGGATTGAACCTTAGCCATTGGATTAAAGAGTAGAATGGTCAAGTGGCTTAGATGAGTGACACTTGTCCTCCCCAAAAGTTGATTTGACTAGGTTGACCAAAAATTGGATAAGCTTTTCTCTCTCTCTCCTCCTTCACGCCATCTTCTCTCTCTTCCCTCCCTCTCACGTTCGGCCACTCCCCCTTCGTTTCCTCTCCCTCTTCATCATCTCCCTCTCTCCCCTTCGTTTCTCTCTCTCTTTCGTTCCTCTCTCTCACTTGTTCGCCGGAACCAGCCACCGTCGCCGCCTCCCTCAGCCACTTGCCGGAGCCGTGGGCCACGGCAAGGAACGCCGTGGAGGGCCGGTTCATCCACCAAGCCACCGTCTTCAGCCGCTCTTCCTCCTCCCCCCTTGGACGCTCCATTCGGCCACCACCAAGCCGCCGTGAGCCGTGGGGACCAGCCCAAGTCGCCGTCCCCAAGCCGCCGTCTCCACCCCCCTTCGGACGCCCAAACCAGCCACCAAGCCGCCGTGGCCGTGAGGTGCCGAGCACGCCGGGAGAGCCGTTGTGAGTTGCCATTGTCGAGCCGCGAGTAGATGATCATCATCTTCCCCCGAGTGGTGCACCGAAACGTGAGTCGTATACCTAAACTTAGATTAGGCTTGATTGTGTTTAGTTAGGTTGATTTGTGGAGTTTTAAACTAGATTAGTGTTGTTAATGATTGTGTGGTTAATGGCTGAGTTAAAAATGTTGTTGAGAGTGATTTAAGGCAAGAAGTATGGCTGATTAATGTGGGTGTGGTTGCTGTCCTTGGTGAGTCAATTCGGAGGCCTTGGGGTTTGGTATGAGAAATGGTGATTTTAGATCCAATTGGGCTTGTTTTGCAAGATTAAGCTATGTTTATGCCTTATATGTCTTAGTGGGGTCTTGGCTGATCATTGGAGGCTTAATTGGAGTGTTTTGTATGTGTTTTGGCCATGTTTGAAGATAAGGTTTTGGTTTGGCCGAATTACACATGTTGGAATATAAATGTGAGAACATGCCCATTGTTGGTAAATGTTGGTAATTAGTATGGCATTTGTATTCATTGTTGTGAAAATGCATGTCTCGCATATTGTATGTCGGGATTGAGAATTGAAATGACATCATGTGATTGTGCGAGTGTGGCATGGCATTGTGTGATCACGGTAAACGCCCTGAAATGAGTAGATCGGGCTAAGATAAAATTTGTATGTGTGATCACTTAAGGCCTTCGGGTCGTGGCCTACGGGTCGAGTTCCGTCCTCATGCACTTTGTAGCAGGACGATGCCCGGTTAGACCGGAAGACGACCATCCTCAGGCACTTTGTAGCAGGCTAGAAGACACCGGGCCGGGGGCGTATTATATACGCTGGCCATGAAGTGTTGTGGCCTTCGGGTCGGGCCCTATTGTGGGTCGTGAGATTAAGTATGAGTTGAACGTTGCATTGTGCGAATTGTGGATCATGCTGTATTGTGGTGAGAATTGTCAGCGTGTGATTGCATGAGGCATTCGTGTGGAATGCGATGAATGAGCGGTTTAAACCATTTAAAGAAGATGAGCACGCGTGTGTGGTGTACGCCTGCCCGTATGTACACGTATGTGGTGTATATATATATGTGAATTGTACTAACTTGCAGGGGTTGAATCACGTTGAATCATATCGAGTTTTATGACTGTTGACTTAAATGTTTGATTTTGATCTGTTAAGAGACACGCTTTAGCCTAGCCTAGGTTTAGGTATTTGATTCACTGAGCTAGTCTCACGGTTGTGTAAAACCGATCATTTCAGAGCCTACCCCCTAGGATGCAGGATCCACCTCCACTTTTTGGGATTCCCAGGCAGATATTGCAGTCCGAGGAGCATTTCCCAGCTGGGAATGGTGAGATGCATGTTAGGTTTAGGTCAGTTCTGTATATTAACACGGGTGAAGAGGAGCATAAGAAACAAGAGTATATAGCATGGTGTCGTAGGGCGGAGGACGGTACCCTCAGTCGACCCATCCGTACCTTTGACATTCCAGTAGGCGTTGATGGCGAGTTAGAGCCAGTGATTGCCGATGGCGAGGTGGTCGATGCGCCTCCACCTGGCGTTCCGCCAACCGTCGATGCCCAGCCAGGTCCCGGAGTTTGGTACGATGACCTAGAGCCGGAGCCTATGGATGAGGAGGAGGACGATCCCGAGCCAGAGGCGATGGAGCAGGATGATGGTGATGGTGAGGTCGATGAGATAGGCGAGGACGTAGATATAGATGCCGTTGAGGATGCAGCCGCAGAGGTGGACTTGGAGGACGACTTTGACTCTGATGCTGAGGCTGACGCTCTCCTAGCAGACTACTGGGGAGATCAGGAGGATCAGGTTGATCAGGAGGACCCCGGCATGGACGTGGACGAGCCAGAGCCGGATCGCAGCTCTTCAGAGGAGTCAGCTGAGTCTTCAGTCGAGCCCAACGATTCCAGCGACCCAGATTATGAGCCGTAGACTAGCTGGTCGGCGATAGGGATCCTTACCTTTTTGTTATAGTGATCCTTAGTGTAGACCTACTCACCCAGCCACCGACACTTTTTGGTTTAGTGGCCTTTGACTTCGACGCTAGTTTGACCTAGACCTGCAGCGGTTATGACTGTTCATGTATCTGTGTATATTGTGTAAACAGTTTGTTGATATATATATATGAGCATGAGGTTTTACCTGATGATGATATTGTGATTGTTTGGCTTCCTTGTTCATCTTTATTTGTCAGGGTTGTATTTGCTTCCGCATGTGTTTTTATACTCTGATGTTATTGTTGGGTCAGCGATGTCTCCTGGGGACGTCGCACTCTGATCGACCGAAGTGATAAGGGGATGCTCGCATTCCGATGGGCAAGTTGGGTTCGGGGCGTGACACTGTGAGCATAAGCATGTGTATGGTGCACATGTGACCAGTGTATTCGCGCATGTGCCTTGAGAATTTTAATGAACAGCCTAACCTGTAGGGTAATTCTTATGTTCTATTTGGGCCCGAGGGCCTAGGTCATTATTTACGTATTGTGTTGTTTTGCAAGTCAGCCTAACCTAGGTTTAGGGGTTGTATTCGCTGAGATTCGTCTTACGGTTGTAATAACCCACATTTTTAGACCCCCAGCCATAAGTATGCCGAAGCCACCGTCACCACTTTTTGGGATCCCGATGCAGATCCATAGGACTGCAAGTGTGTACCCAGCTGGTCACGGGGAAGAGTATGTGAGATATCACTCAGTAATGTATATAAATGTGTGTGAGTACTTCTACCAGACTTAGGAGTATGTGGCGTGGTGCTTGAAAGATGCAGATGGAAGCATAGGACGACCTCTTAGAACGTTTGATGTCCCGGTGCATATAGATGGGGTAATGATACCCCAGATGGCTGATGGTGAACTTGTAGATCCTCTGACCGCGGGCGAACCTGCAGTTATGAACCAGATACCAGGGATTTGGTATGATGACCCCGAACCGATGGACGAGGAGATTGAACCAGTGCCGAAGCTGATGAACCAAGACTAGGGTGAGGATGGAGAGATTGTTGAGCTGGGATCAGATGAAGAGATGGTGTCCGATGAGAAGTTATGTAATAGCCCGAATTTCGATGTAATTCGGGGATCAATAAAATTGACATTATTTCGCATTTCATTTTAGTAAGTCTCGCCTAGAGTTGATCACTCTCGAGATACTAACCAATGGGTATGGCTAATTAGGAAACAGTACGTGGACCAGGGACCAGATTGCGAATTGGATACCGATCACGAGAAATGATGAGTGAATATTTTGGGCTGACATGAGCCGATCTTAGGAAAGGTGATGGATTTGGTTTGGCCAAGGCCAACGAGGTATAATCGGATCGTAGGTGATTTTGTACGATCGAAAGTGCATGTGGTCAACCAGTCCTGAACTGGAACCGAACGATCGCGACTTCTGGGACTAGTGATAATTTCTCATCCTCTCAATGATCCGGACCGTCATAACTCAGGTAACCCTAAGTTAATACGCGTATGCCCTAAACAGCCGCCCGTTAGTGAGAGACTCTAAAATTGGAAATTTAGTGAGATTTGGTGATGAGATTTTCTCATCCTCTCAATGATCCGGACTTCGGTGCCGATTTTCGAAGGCATGTACAACTATTTTTGCGAATCTGACGTCATATTATGTTGGCTATGCATATTTGGAGTAGTTACAATCGAAAAATGGAATTTTGACCAGGAAGTGAAAAATGACGATTTTGCCCCTCTAGACCTTGACGTCGATTTTTGAGGGCATAAGTGACTATTTTGCATGGTTGACACCATTTTTGAGTGTCTATGCATATTTGGGGTTGGTATAGGCAAAAAATGGAATTTCAACTCAGGACTAGAAAAATAACCGTTTTGCCCCCAGGCCTATTTTTGGAACTCCGAATTTTGGGATAATTTTTGGATTAATTAAGTCTAATTTTCATATCAATTGTTGAGGCTAGTGACCCTATTGCCCTCACATTTTTAGATTGGAATGAACGAGGACCACTAGATTGGGGGCATTTTAGTTAAACTCCTTGGATCGGCGACACGTGGCAACACCAGCCACTATAATTGATCAGTTTTGAGTCATTTCTCTCTCCTACCCCTCATTCGGCCTCCTCCACCTCCTCTCCCGACCAGCCCTCTTCCGCCTGTCCTCCTCCACCGTCTTGACACTGCACCGCCGCTCGCTGGTCCGCCGTTGCTGTCCACACCTCGCCGTCACCATCATCCTCTCGACCCCATTTGCTCTCTCTTTCTCTCCCTCTCTCTTTCTCCCCGTTCTCTCTCTCAGTTCAAGGATGCCAAATTGAGCCGCTGGTCGCCGGAGAGCTCCGCCCATCGCCGCCTTACATCGCCACCCTCACCGACTCACTTTTCCTCTACAGCCGTACAGTTCGACCAAAGGACCGCTGTCCGCACGCCGCGCCGCTGTGAGCTATCCGTCATCGCTCGCCGGGAATGCCACCGCCGGTTCCACCATCCACCGGTGATCGGCCGCCGTTCCTCGTCGTCGTGAAGTTGAATTAAGTGAGTGTACTTCCTGAACCCTGATTAAGACTGATAGTGCGTTTTCTGGACTGGTTTGGGTATTGAGGGTGAATATCGGAAGAAATTTGGATACCGATTAGTAGAGGTAGTTGTCGAGACAAATTTGGTAAATTAATAGGAATCATTAGTTGACAAATAGTGGCTGATTTGAGGGACTGTCCATTGTGGATTATCGGACTAGAATGGGTAACTGGGAAATTATTGGCTAAATTGCTGGGTGTGTCTGGATTATTTGATCACTGGCTGAATTGTGAGTAATTGTTATATGCCATGACATGTGCTCGTGTGGTCAAATTGTGCGGAATGTGATTGGCTGAATTGAGTGCCAACTTTTACACTGTAAATTGGGCCGCATGGTACTATTTGGCCAAGTGAACGTATTGTTTGTAAATTGGGCACTGTGTGGTGATTTTGATTTGATTGAGTGCTTGTGTTTTATTGATGCTGATGTTGTACTATGTTACATTTCATGACCACGCATTGGGCATGCCGATAATGAGGCGTGTGACAAAATTGTGTGAGAATGCTTGCCTAACATGAGCATGTGATCACTTAAAATACCCTGATACATTTTATGCGGGGTTCAGATAATAATTGGCTGTGTGTTTATGCGATCACATTTCACCTTGACAAGTGTTACGTGGGGTGTGCCGTTCTCATGCACTTTGTAGCAAGACGATGCTTGGTATTTTTGGAAGACGACCAAACTTATGCACTTTGTAGCAGGCTCTGGTTCGTAAGAAGATTAGTGTTGCGCCTCATGCACTTTGTAGTAGGCTTGAGACACTGGGCCAAGTGATGCGTTTTTTTTATGCTGGCCATGGAGTGTTGTGGGCCTTCAAGTCGTATTAATTAATAAATTGAGCATTTGCCAGTGTGCTAGTGTGGGCTAGTGAGCCGAGACATGGACATGGCATGATAATAACATTTGTATGCATAAGAACGCATGGGCTGGTGTGCGAGGGTGCGAGACTCGGCGAATAGCATGTGATACGAACACGGATGAGCGTGAGCATGCGTATGGATAGTGTGTTCGTGTATGTGAATTGATCAGCATGTTGAGATGTTTAACCTGCAGGGTTAGTCAGGTAAGTGACCGGGGCTCGAGGACCCAGATGAGAGGATGATTGTGCTTGGTATTACTTTGCTGATTGTGATATGCCTGTCAGGAGAATGCATGTTAGCCTAGCCTAGGTTTAGGGGTTATACTCATTAAGATTCGTCTCACAGTTGTTATAACCCACGCTTTTCAGACCCCTAGTCTTAAGCATGCTGAAGCTACCACCTCTTTTTGGGATCACTACTCCAATCCATTCAACTTCGAGATAGGCTAGAGGCTTAGTAGGGGAGGCTGTCTCGTTTTGTCTATGGACTCCCTTTTGACCTAGATGACTAACTCACCTTAGCCACCTACCCCTTTTTGATTCGTAGTGACTGTTGACTACTTATACTGTTCGTTTTGTTGTACAAATAGATATTGTAAAAAGGGTTTCCTATAGGAATATAAAGTGCATTTATATTTTTAGTGATTGTTTGATCGTTGCCATGCTATCCATTGCCTCATATTATTATAATAGTCAGGGTTTGTTTATCTAGTTGCTTCCGCTTGTGTATGTTCCCTGTTTGGTCTTTGGGTCGGCGATGCTTCCTGGGACGCCGTACATAAACAAATCGACCTCTACGTGGGATGTTAGCGCTTCGTGGGGTACGAGGCGTGACAACCTATCTCTGTAACTTCCCCACCCTCATCTAAGTTCATATCCTCTGGTTCGTCTTCTTCGTCAGCAAACTGATTTGGGTCTTCCACTATCACTTGTGGCTCCCCATCCATGAAATTGTTCTGTACATCCCAATCATGATCATCTTGGGGATCGATCACCTCACCATCAACAATGATAGGTATCATCAAGCCATTCTCATCAAGTGGGGCGTCGAAGGTCTTGAGAGGTCGGCCTATGTTTCCATCAGCGTCCCACAGACACCAGACTATGTACTCTTGAGTCTGATAGAAGTACTCCCCAACATAAAAAAAAAAACCATTGATCGATATCTTACATATGCCTCTCCATTTCCAGAGGGAAAAACACTAGTTGACTGCTGAATCTGCGTCGGGATCCCAAAAAGTGTATGTAGCTTCGACATGCTTAAGGGCAAGGGTCTGAAAAGTTTGGGTTATACAGCAATGAGTACGCATCTCAATGAGTAAAATCCCCTAAACCTAGGCTAGGCTAACATACATTCTCTTGACAGGCAATAAACACTCGCAAAACCAAATCGCAAATATCAATGCTAACATCACTGACCCTGCTAGTTAGGTATTTCAATATATAATAATCACGGCACATACGTGGCACACATAGTCATACATACGCCAAACACATGCTCATGCTCAATCGTGTTCGTTTTGCATGCATTTCACCGAGTATTGCATACTCGCACACTAGCCCACGCATTCTCATGCATGCAAATGTCATCAACATGCCATGATCGTTCTGTCTCACACTGTGCACTACTTCAAGGCTCAATTTTTAGTTAATACAACCCGCATAAAACGCCTTAGATCTCTTTCTTAATCACCACACTTTTTGGCCAACGTAAAAACGACCCCAGCTTGGTGTTTATAGCCTACTTCAAAGTGCATGAGGCACAACACCAATTTTGGCCTAGTGTGTCTAGCCTGCTCCAAAGTGCATGAGGCACAACACTGATCTCGGCCCAGTGTCTCTAGCTTGCTTTAAATGGCATGAGGGGTAACACTGATCTCGGCCCAGTGTCTCTAGCCTGCTTCAAAGTGCATGAGGTGCAACACTAATCTCCTTACGAACCAAGGCCTGCTTCAAAGTGCATGAGGACAGCACACTCCACGTAACACGCATCAAGGCGAAATGTAATCACACATACACTCAGCCAGTTATTATCTGAACCTCGCGTAATACGAATCAGGGCGATTAGGTGATCACATGCTCATGTCAGGCACGCATTCTCGACAGACACAATGCGTGGCCATGCAATGCAATACGATGCAACATGAGCATTAGATACCACACTTAGGTATTCACTCAGTCAATGTCACGACAACGTGCTCAATTGGCCTATTTAATACCGTATGGCCCAATGCACAATTCAACAGTCAAGGAAATAAATTCGAGCCATCTCTTGGCCAATCACACCTCGCATTAATCGGCCACACAATCACACAACATATTATTCTCCAATTTCCAAAATTGGGCACAAATAAACATCTAATCACTCATCTCGGGCATACCAGGCAATTCGAGCACCTAATATTCAATTGGTCCATTTTGACCCAATAACTCATTATATGGACAGCCATTACTCGACCTATTCTCGATCTTAATTTCTCATTCAATTTAGTCCAACAAGCCACCAATTTTATCATAGCAACAACCTCGAGCCAACCGTACCAAAATTTCCTTAAATCGTAATAGTATAATCCGAATCGGACCCGTCTAAAATGTACACTGCCCTAGACCGGGTTTAGAAAGTCATACTCACTTAGATCTAAACTAGGATGACGAGAACGAGTGGCCAATTGTTGATGAACGGCAATAATCGGCAGCGGCGTTCCAACGGCGGATGGTGGCACGACTCACGGCGGCGTGAGGCGGTGATACGGACAGCGGCCGAAGGCGGCGATGGTGATGACCAAGAGGGCGAGAGAGAGAGAGAGAGAGAGAGAGAGAGAGAGAGAGAGAGAGAGAGTCAGTCGGCTGGTGGCTCGCTACGCAGAACGGCGGACGACGGCCTTGGTGATAAGCAGGGATGGCGATTCGATGGTGGCGGTCTCACGCGGCTGAGAATGAGGGAAATGAAGGGAGAGAGAGATGGGGTGGGATTGTGATGCTGGTGAGATGGTGGCAGGGCACGGCGAGAGGCAGCAATACGGACAGTAGCGTGCGGCTCTGGCGACAGGGGCCCTGACGGCTTGGCTCTCGATCGGTGGAGAAGGAAGATCGGCGAAGGGGAAGCTGATCATGGGAGCTGGCCGGGAGAGAGAGTGGAGGGAAATGAAGAGAGAGAGTGGTTCAATGGGTCAAATATGGGGGCTTAGTGGGGGACACTTGTCAAAATTCTAGGCTATTTACCAAAATACCCCTAAGATAATGGCCTTAATTTAACCCTATCCAATAATTGAAGGGCAAAATGGCATTTAACCCCAATAATTGAGCTGAAAATCATTGATAATTATCCCAACTAATTTTCAAAATTCGGAACCCAAAAATAGGCTAGGGGCAAAACAGTCATTTTTCCGGTCCCGGGTCGAAATTCCATTTTTCGACCATACCAACTCCAAATATGTGTTGCCAACAAAATATGGTATTGGATTCGTGAAAATAGCCTCTCAAGCTCTCGAAAATCGACATCGAAATCTGGGCCCAATTACGCGATCAAAACTTGCTCAATTTCAAATATCAGTGCCTCTCACTAACGACCGGCTGTTTAAGGGTTATGCGTATTGACCTAGGGTTGTCCGAGTCATAACGGTCCCAATCATAGAGAGAGATGAATTATCACTAGTTCCAGAGGTTATGATCATTTGGTTTAAGTTCGAGATTGATTGGCCACGTGTACTTTCGATCGTGCAGAATCACCTGCGATCCGATTATACATCGTTGGCCTTGGCCAAACCAAATCCGTCACTTTTCCCTAAGATCGGCCTACGTTGGCCCAAAACATTCTCTCCTCATTTCTCGGGATCAGTGCCCGATTTATGATCAGGTCCCTAGTCCACGTACTGTTTTCCTAGTTAGCCATACCCCATTAATTAGTATCCCAAGTGTGATCAGCCCTCGGTGAGACTTGCTAAAATGAAATACGAAGTAATATCGATTTTACTGATCTTGGAATTGAGTTGAAATTCGGGGTGTTACAACTCTTCCCCCCTTACAAAAATTTCGTCCTCGAAATTTAGAATCTATCCTTATCTACTCAAATAATTGGGGGTGTTGACACTTCATGGCCTCTTCACTTTCCCACGTGGCACCTTAGTCCTATGGTGCTCCCAGACAACTTTAACCATTGAAATCGCCTTATTCCTTAGGAAACGATCTTTCCGATCTTCAATCCTGACTAGTCTTTCCATGTACGATACTCTGTCGTTCACGTCTATTTCCTCATACTTCAGAACGTGGGACGGGTCTGGTTTGTACTTCCTCAACATCGACTCATGGAAAACATTATGTACTTGGGATAAGTTGGGCGGTAATGCAAGTTTGTAAGCCATATCATCAATCTTTTCTAAAATCTCAAATGGGCCGACGTACCTTGGACTGATCTTTCCTTTCTTATCGAATCGGGACAATCCTTTCATAGGTGACATCTTCAGAAGTACATGATCTTCCACTTGAAACTCCAAGGGTCGTCGTCTCTAATCGGCATAACTTTTCTAGCGACTTTGCGCAGTCTCAAGTCTATCCTTGATAATTTCAACTACCTCAACCGACTGTTGAACCAATTCTGGGCCTATGATACTACGCTCACCAACTTCGTCCTAGCACAAAGGCGTCCTACACGCCCTAACATATAAGGCCTCAAACGGTGCCATCTGGATAATTGCTGATAGTTATTATTGTAGGCAAATTCTATCAAATGTAATTTTTCTTCCCATTTGCCTTGAAAAACCAATACACAAGCTTTCAACATGTCCTCTAAGGTCTGAATTGTCCTTTCAGATTGGCCATCAGTTTTCGGATGATAGGCCGTACTGAATTGTAACTTTGTTCCCGTGGCTACTTGTAGACTTTTCTAAAAATTCGTAGTAAACCTTGGATCACGATCCGATGTGATCATCACTAGTACTTTGTGAAGATGGACTATTTGTCGTACATACAATTATGCATACTTTTCCGGCTCGAAATCCTTTCGAACTGTCAGGAAGTGCGCTGACTTAGTTAGTCGATCTACTATCATCCATATCGAATCTTGTCCACTCTGGCTTCGCGGTAGTCCCATTACAAATCTATCGTAATGTATTCCCATTTCCACTGGGGAATTTCCAACGGTCTTAACAATCTCCCTGGCTTACAATGCTGTGCCTTCACTTGTTGGCACATCAAGCACTTGGCCATATGCTTGGCCATATCTGTCTTCATTCCGTTCCACCAATAAAGTTGCCGCGAATTCTGGTACATCTTTGTACTACCTGGGTGGATGTTGTAATTACTACGATGTACTTTAGTTAAAATTTCCTCCTTAAGCTTAAACTCATCAGGCACACACATAATCGTCCTTGGAACTTTAAACTTCCATCCTCACTCACTTAGAATTCTGGTTTCCTTGACGTGGCGTCCATTTCGATAATCTTTTGTATCTCTAGGTTCGTAGACTGGAGTGCCTTAATCTTTGCTTAGATTTCCGGTTCAATCCTCAATGTAGCCATCAGGCTAGACACCTGACTCACCTCAAACTTGAACTCCGAGTCCCTCTGAGCTTTTCCAGCAAGGTCCACTCTTTGACCATCATATACGCCATACTTGACTTACGACTTAGCGCACCTTCTACTCAATTTGCTTTCCCTAGGTGATACATGATATCACAATTGTAGTCCTTTAGAAGTTCCATCCATCGGCGTTACCTCATATTCAATTCCTTCTGTGAAAACAAATACTTGAGGCTTTGATGATATGTATAAATTTGGAACCTTTCTCTGCACAAGTAGTGCCTCCAGATCTTAAGCGCAAAGACGATTGTTGCCAACTCGAAGTCGTGCATCAGATAGTTAATTTCACGCGGCTTCAGTTGGCGTTACGCATACGCAACTACTCTTCCGTGCTGTATCAGGACACAATTAAGTCCTCTTAGTGACGCATCGCTATAAACCTCAAATCTTCCTGGTCCGAATGGAATGGTCAACACTAGGGTAGTTGTCAACTTATGCTTCAACTCCTGAAAACCCTTCTCACATTTATCGTCCCATTCAAAATTAGATTCCTTCTTAAGCAATCGCGTCAACGGCATGGCTATCGACGAGAATCCTTCTACAAAACGTCGATAATAGCTAACCAATCCCAAGAAACTTCGGATCTCTGTTACTGAGGTCAGTTTTGGCCACTTCATCACTGTCTCAATTTTCATCGGTCCACAGAAATTCCATCTTGAGAGACTATATGACTAAGAAATGCTACTTTCCTTAGCCAAAACTCACACTTACTGAACGTGGCAAAGAGCGCGTGTTCTTTCAAAGTTCATAACACTTCATTCAAATGTACCTCATGCTCCTCTGGGCTTTTCAAATACACCAAAATGTTGTCGATGAACACTATGATGAATTTGTCTAGATATTCCTTGAACACTTTGTTCATTAGGTCCATGAAAGCAGCACGAGCTTTGGTCAAACCGAAGGGCATCACTGTAAACTCATAGTGCCCATATCGCGTCCTAAAGGCGGTCTTAGGTATGTCCTCCTTTCGGATTCTTAGTTGATAGTATCCGGGCCGCAAATCAATCTTAGAAAACACGGATGCTCCTTGCAACTGATCAAATATATCATCAATTTCAACTGTCGCTAATCTATACATAGCCTCAGCTTCCAAATAGGACTGGTGCTCCTAATGGAGATACACTAGGACAAATGAAACCTTTATCCAGTAATTTCTGTATTTGCACTTTCAGTTCCTTTAATTCCGATAAGAACATCCGATACAGTGCCTTCGAAATCGGCTCTATTCTAGGTGCTAATTCTATCACAAATTCCACTTCTCTCTCAGGCGGTAAACCATGCAATTCCTCAGGACAGACCTCGGCGAAATTGCATACTACGGGTATATCTTCCAACTTAGGTTCCGCCATTGTTGGATCCACAACATTCACTAAATATCATTCACATCCATCATCCACTAATTTCATCACTTCGAGCGAAGAAATCCAAGGGATCAAGATTCCTCCTCGGTTTCCCTGAAATTCAAACCTAGGGTGTTCATCCGGGTTAAATTGGATCGTCCTATGGCTGCAATCTAGCACAGCTTTTTGTTGGACTAACCAATCCATCCCAATGATCATATCAAAATCGAACATGGCCAATACTGCCAAGTCGATACCTCTTCTTTACCCCCAATAATTATCTTACAATTAGGGTATCCAAAAGAGACTAGCACCCTATCATTCATGGGTGTCGACACACAAAGTACATTCTCAAGCAATACTGGTTCCATACCAACCAACTTAATAAACTGTTCGGAAATGAAAGAGTGGGTCGCCCCCAGATCAAATAACGCATAAGCAGCATGATCGTATAGAGAAATGATACTTGTGACCACACCCATCGTGTACTCAGCTTCTCTGCGTGCCATGGCATAAACTCTTCCCTATGCTCGGGGTCGTCCTTGGTTGGTTAGTGGGGGAGGTTCGGCTTGATTTCCAACTCGCGACCGCGGCAATCAGGGCTATCCCAAGTGTCACACCCCGTACCCCAACGAAACGCAAGCATTCCAACATAGGTTGATTTTGGTGCGACGTCCCAAGACGCGTCACCGACCCAATATCCAACACAGAGATCAATCACATGCGGAAGCACAGTATATAAATAAATACATATCACCCAGACAAAAAATATTAAAGAGACCAGGGATAGCCACAACAACAAACGATTACCAAAATAAACAACTTTACCATTTTATAAACATATAGAAACTTATATAATATCCATTTACAAGAAGCAAGACAAAAACAGGTGGCAGCCACTACAACAAAAAGGGTTAGATGGCGCAGGTGGTCAGGGGTACTATATAAGGTAGGGCTTAGACCAAAAAGTTACTAGCCTAACCTAGGGGAACTGAGGCTGACCTATGGAATCCAATCCGGATCGGATCCCAACGACTCCGATGAACTCTCAGATGGCTCCTGCTCGGACTCCATCCCTGACGATCCACTATCTTAGCTGTCCTCCTCGGGCTCGTCCTCTGCGTCCATTGCCTCGGGCTCGAGGTCCTCTTCCATCGACTACTCTAACTCATCATCATCCGGTCCCATGTCCATCGGCTCGTCCTCATCAAACTCGTATTCAACAGGAATGCCATCAGAGCTCGTACTCTCCTCGTTTGAGGTGTTGGGGTCCATCACATTCCCATTGGGACACTGTAGGTCTACCTCGCCCTTCCCATTAAACGGGATATCGCAAGTCTGAAGGGGTCCGATCTCCTCCCCATTAAATGTTCTATAGCACCATGCAACATACTTATGAGTCTCAGATTCTAATTCCTCGACATCTACCCATACTAAAGTGTAATATCTAATGTATATATTCCCATCCCCTACAGGATGTACAGACATGGTCTTCTCGATGAAGTGGGGAATCCCAAAACGCACGAGCGGCTCAACCATCTTCACTGCCAGGGGTCTGAAAAGTAGAGTTTTGAACAACTATGAGACGAATCTCAGTAAGTAAGCCCCTCAAACCTAAACTAGGCAAACATGCACTTCCTGACAGGAAAACAATCACATACAACCACAAACATCAATAATTGGCCTAGGACCTCGGGCCTAGGTTATCACATTCTTAACCCTGCAGGTTAGATAATTTATGAAAAATGCCCAAAGCATACACACGTGTACTCATTTAGCCACACGTACGTCAAATGCATGCTTATACTCATAAATGTTCATGTTGCGCATTAGTCACCGAGTCGCACGTTCTCGCACTCACGCACACACGTGCCTCTAATATGCCATGCTCATGACTCGGCTCAATATCAAACACTGCTAATTTCTCAAATTATTATTCAACCCATGTAATACGCATCAAGTCTAAATTTATTAACAACACTTCATGGCCTGCGTGAAACGCATTAGGTGCAACACCGATCTCCATATACGTACCATACCCACGTAAAACGCATCAGGTTGGCCGTCTTCCAGCAACCCGGGCATCGTCCTGCGTAATAAGCACCAAGATGGATTTTATGTGATCACACATGCACACTATTAATTATTATCTGGACCCCGCGTAATATGCATCAGGGTATTTTAGTGATCACATGCTCATTCACTGCACACAGGCATGCATGGCCAAAACATTCCCGCACTCGGACAATTTATAACACGTAATGAACATGCAATAACATTTTGGCATATAATCACTCAATGCTCCAACCAAGCCAAAAGTGCTTAATTTCAATCTCACTTAGTCCAACATTGCATGATACATAATAGCACATATAATTCACGCACATTGGACACATAAGTAAGCACACTCCAAGGTCCGTTATATTAGCACATACTCGGCCAAATTAACACATAGCATGACATCACCACAATCAATCAACCACTAATCACTCCAAACAATTTAATTCAATCAATCACAACATCTCCCAATCGAATCCAATTAAACTGAAATTAGGCCAATTAGGTTTCCCCTTTAACCGAACCTGTCCAGCCCACATTAGAGCCTCAAATCGCGTCCAAAACAACATTTTAATCCATTGATATCCTCACATAACCAGCCAATATTAATTCAGCCACTAATTACCCATAAATCACCCTAATTAATCCCTAAACCCACTATTCCTATCAAGAAAATGCACTTAAGCCTAAATTGGGTTTAGGGTTAATACTTACTAAATTCAAATCGAGACGATAAGGAGTGGGCGGCCAATTGCCGGTGAACGGCGAAATCGGCGGCGGCGACAACTCACAGCGATCGGCGACGTACGGATGGCTAAGGCGTCACGGCGGCAGCAGCTCAGCTATACGAGCTCCGGTGCGGAGGCGGTGAAGCTTCAATAGTGGCTCACGAACGATAAGGCGGAGGAGGAGAGAAAGGAAGAGAGAGAGAGGATGAGGCGGTGATGGTGGTGGGGATGGTGAGGCGACGTGGTCCGACTGTCGGTGCTACTTTGGCGAGTGGCGATGAGCTCCGGCAGACGGTCTTCGCGGCGGTAATGAAGGAAGAATGGAGGAGGAGGAGGAAACGGTTTGGAGAAGGGAGAGAATGGCCGGTCAAGGAGTCCAAGGGATAGTCAAAGGAGTCTTGGGTGGAATCCGAGTGTCAACTATCAAGACCAATTGGCCAATATGCCCCTTGATCCAAAGGCTATCATTCAACCTCATCCAATAATGCATGCACTTATTGGTTCTTTAGTTCAATTATTGGGGCTGACCAAAATAATATAATTAAAACCTTAATTTAATCCCAAAAATTTGGCTCAAAATTCGAAATTCCAAAAATGAGCCAGGGCAAAATCATCTTTTTCCAATTTCGGGCCAAAATTCCATTTTTCGACCGTACCAACCCCAAATATACGTGACTAGTCAAAAATTGTGTCGGCCACGCAAAATAGTCACTTACGCCCTCGAAAATCGGCTTCAAAGTCTTGAGGGGCAAAACCTTAATTTTTCACTTCCTAATCGAAATTCCATTTTTCCACCGTACACACTCCAGGTCGAAATTCCATTTTTCGACCGCACCCACTCCAAACATGTGTGGCCACTCTAAAATGACATTGGCCTTGTAAAATAGTTGTATACGACCTTGAAAATCGACGCCCTAGTCCAGGTCAATTTTTCATGATCAAAATCGTTTAATTTCAAATTTTAAAGTCTCTGACTCAAGAGTGGCTGTTTAGGGGTTACGCGTATCGACCTAGGGATACTCAAGTAGTGACAACCTCGATGACCGGGAAATCATGAGAATTTATCACTAGTGCTAGAGGTCACGATTGGTCGGTTTAAGTTTGGGATTTGTTCGCTACGTGTACTTTTGGCCAAACCATATCCATCACTTTCCTAGGATCGGCCCACATTGGCCCAAAATATTTCCTCACTGTTTCTTAGAATCAGTGCCTAATTAGAGATTGGGTCCCTAGTCCACATACCGTTTCCTAATTAGCCCTTCCCTTTCGGTTAATATTCCAAAAGTGATCAATTCCGGACAAGACTTACCAAAATGAAATGAGAAATAATATCTACTTTATTGATCCCAGAAATGGGTTGAAATTCGGGATATTGCAACTTTTCCCTCCTTACAAAAATTTTGTCCTTGAAATTTACAATTTAACCCTTCTACTCAAACAATTGGGGGTGTAGACATCTGATGGCCTCTTCGCTCTCCCAAGTGGCACCTTCAGTTCCGTGCTACCTTGACCATCGGGATCGTCTTATTTCGCAGTACCCAATCTTTTCTGTCTTTGATCCTGACTGGCCTTTCTACGTACGACACCCTGTCGTCCACATCTATCTTCTCATATCTTAGGACGTGGGTTGGATCTGGTTCATACTTTCTCAACATCGACACATGAAAAATGTTGTGTACTTGGGACAGGTTGGGTGGCAATGCCAATTGATAGGCCATATCGCCAATCTTTTTCAGTATTTCAAATGGACCAACATATCTTGGGTTGAGCTTTCCTTTCTTACCTAATTGGGACAATCCCTTCATAGGTGACACCTTGAGAAACACATGGTCTCTAACTTGAAACTCTAAGGGTCGTCGTCTTCGATTGGCATAGCTCTTTTGGCGACTCTGAGCTGTCTTCAGCCTTTCCTGAATAATTTCAACAGCCTCTACGGTTTGTTGAACTAATTTTGGGCCCGTAATACTTCCCTCGCCAAATTCATCCCAACATACTGGCGTTCTATATGCCCTGCCATACAAGGCTTCAAACGTGGCCATCTGGATACTTTGCTGGTAACTGTTGTTGTAGGAGAATTCCACTAAGTGTAGTTATTCTTCCCATTTGCCTTGAAAATCCACTACACAAGCCCACAATATGTCCTCCAGAGTCTGAATTGTCCTTTCAGATTGGCCATTCGTCTAGGGATGATAAGCCGTACTAAACTGCAACTTTGTTCCCATGGCTGTGTGCAGACTCTTCAAGAAGTTGGTTGTGAACCTCGGATCGCGGTCCGAAGTGATCGTCACTGGTATTTCATGCAACTTGAATATTTGTCGCACATATAATTTTGCGTATCTTTTTAATTCGAAATCTTTTTGCACTGCTAAAAAGTGCCCTGACTTAGTCAGTTGATCTACGATCACCCATATGGAGTCATACCCTTTTTGGCTTCTTGGTAGTCCCATTACGAAATCCATGGTGATGTGCTCCCATATCCATTTAAGGATCTATAACGGTCTCAGTAGTCCTCCAGGCTTACAATGTTGTGCCTTCACTCGTTGGCACGTCAAACACTTGGCCACATGCTTGGTCACATCAACTTTCATTCCATTCCACCAGAAATGCTGTCGAAGGTTTTGGTACATCTTAGTGTTGCCCGGGTGAATGTTGTACTTACTACAGTGCGCTTCACGTAGAATTTCTTCCTTAAGCTCTAAATCATCGTGTACGCATAGTCTCCCACGGAACTTCAAAACTCTGTCTTCGAACACTTGAAAGCCCGACTTCCTCTTGGCGACATCTATCCCAATCATCTTCTGAATCTCTGGATCCGTAGACTGCAATTCTCAGATTTTGGTCTGAATTTCGGGTTCTATTCTCAAAACAGCTAGTAAGTTCGATACGTGGCTCACTTCAAACTTGAACTCTGAATCTCTGAGCCTCTCCAGCAAGGTCCATGCCTTGATCATCATGTACGCCATACTTGACTTACGACTCAGTGCATCAGCGACTCGATTCGCCTTCCTCGGGTGATACATAATATCGTAGTTGTTGTCCTTTAGCAGTTCTATCCATCGGTGCTACCTCATGTTCAATTCCTTCTGCAAGAATAGGTACTTGAGGCTCGATGATCCATGTAGATTTGGAACCTTTCTCCACATAAACAGTGTCTTCAGATCTTGAGCGCAAACAAAATTGCAGCCAATTCCAAATCGTGCGTCGGGTAATTCAGTTCATGCGGTCTCAACTGGCGCGACGCATATGCTACTACTTTTCCATGCTACATCAATACACATCCACATCCCAGTCCTCTAAGTGACGCATCACTATAGACTTCGAAACCTCCTGGTCCGGATGGGATAGTCAGAACCGGAGCGGTCGTCAACTTATGCTTCAATTCTTGAAAGCTTTTCTCGAATTTGTCGTCCCATTCAAACTTGACTTCCTTTTTAAGTAGCCGTGTCATTGGCATGGCTATCGACGAGAATCCTTCCATGAAACACCGATAATAACCAGCCAAACCTAGAAAGCTTCGGATCTCCGTCATGGAAGTCGGTCTTGGCCACTTTATTACAGCTTCAATTTTCGTCGGATCCATAGAAATTCCATCTCCCGAGACTATGTGTCCAAGGAATGCTACTTTACTAAGCCAAAATTCACACTTACTAAACTTGGCGTAAAGTACGTGCTTCCTCAAGGTCCGTAGTACCTCAATCAAATGCACTTTGTTTTCCTCTGGGCTCTTCAAATACACCCATATATCGTCAATAAACACTATGACGAACTGGTCCAGAAACTCCTTAAATACCATATTTATCATATCCATAAAAGCAGCAGGAGCATTCGTCAGTCCGAAGGGCATTACCGTAAATTCGTAGTGCCCATATCTCGTCCGGAAAGCACTCTTGGGTATGTCCTCCTTCTGGATCCTCAACTGGTGATACCTAGTCCGTAAATCGATCTTGAAGAAACACTGAGGCTCCTTACAATTGATCAATCAGGTCGTCGATCCTCGGCAGTGGATATTTGTTTTTTACAGTCACCTAGTTCAACTGCTGGTAATCTATACATAAACTCAACGTTTTGTCCTTTTTCCTCACGAATAGGACTGGCACTCCCTCTGGGGACGCACTAGGGCGAATGAAACCCTTATCTAGGAGTTCTTGCATCTGAACCTTTAATTCCTTTAATTTTGACAGTGACATCCGATATGACGCCTTCGAGATCGGTTCAGTTCCCGAGGCCAATCCAATGACAAATTCCATTTCTCACTCAGGCAGCAATCTTGGCATTTCTTCCAACTTGGGTCCCTCAGTTGTTGAATCAACCACATTTATCAGATATCCTTCGCAACCATCATCCATCAGCATGGTCACCTCGAGGGAGGAAAACCAAGTGGTCAAGGTTCCTCCTCAGTTTCCCTGGAACTCAAATCTAGGACGTCCAATGGGATTAAATTGGATCGTCCTATTACTACAATCCATAACTGCTTTCTGCTTCATTAGCTAATCCATACCGATGATCACATCGAAATCATACATGGCCAATACAGCCAAATCAATTCTCTCTTCTCTATCCCTAATCACAATTTTAAAATTAAGACATCCCATGTCACGCCCCATACCCCACGAAACGCGAGCATCCCAACGTCGGTCGATTTGGTGTGACGTCTCAGGACATGTCGCCGACCCAATACCCAGAACAGAGATCAAGTCACATGCGGAATCATGATATATAATTTATATATCACCCAGACAAAAATTACAGAGATCAAGGATAGCCACAGCAAAAATAATTACCAAATAAAACAATTTACCCTTTTATGAACATATAGAAACTTGTACAATATCCATTTATAAAGAGTAAGACAAATATAGGCCGCGGTCACTACAATAAAAAGGGTTAAATGGCCCGGGGGTACTACCTAAGATAGGGGTTAGACCAACAAGTTACTGGCCCAACCTAGGGGGACTAAGGCTGACCTACGGAACCCAATCTGGATCGGATCCCGACGACTCCGATGAACTGTTAGGTGGCTCCTGCTCGGACTCCATCCTGGATGATCCACCATCCGAGCTGTCCTCTTTGGGCTCGTTCTCTGCATCCATCGCCTCGGGCTCGGGGTCCTCCTCCATTAGCTGCTCCCACTTATCATCATCCTATCCCATGTCCATTGGCTCATTCTCATCAACCTCGTATTCAACAAGAACACCATCAAAGCTCATACTCTCCTTATCTGAGGTGATGGGGTCCACCACATCCCCATTGGGGCACTACGGGTCTACCTCACCCTTCCCGTTAAACGGGATATCGAAAGTATGAAGGGGTCCGGTCTCCTCCCCATTAAACGTTCGATAGCACCATGCAACATACTCATGGGTTTCAGATTCTAACTCCCCGACATCTACCCATACTAAAGTGTAATATCTAATGTACATATTCCCGTCCCCTACGAGATGTACAGACATGGTCTTCTCGATGAAGTGGGGAATCCCAAAACGCATGAGCGGCTTAGCCATCTGCACTGCCGGGGGTTGGAAAAGTAGGGTTTTGAACAACTATTAGACGAATCTCAGTAAGTAAGTCGCCTAAACCTAAACTAGGCAAACATGCACCTCTTGACAAGATAACAATCGCACACAATCACAAACAACAACAATGGCCTAGGCCCTCGGGCCCAGGTTGGTCACATTCTTGAACCTGCAGGTTAGACAATTTATATCAAATATCTGAGGCATACATGTGTACTCATTTAGCCACACGTACGCTATACGCATGCTCATATTAATACATGTTTGTCTCACACATAATTCACTGAATTGCACACTGGCCAATGCACACGAATGCCAATAATATTCAACTTCTCAATTTTATACTCGACCCGTGTAACACGCATCAGGTCTAATTATTCCAAAACAACACTTCATGGCCCGCGTAAAACGCATCAGGCCCGATGTCTCTAGCCCGCGTAACACGCATCGGGCGTAACACCAATCTCCATATACGGACCATACCCGCGTAAAACGCATCAGGTTGGCCATCTTCCAGCAATCCGGGCATCGTCCCGCATAATACGCATCAGGACGGATTTTACATGATCACACATGCGCACTATTAATTATTATCTAGGCCCTGCGTAATACGCATTAGGGAATTTTAGTGATCACATGCTCATTCACTGCACACATGAATGCACGGCCAAGCAATTCCCATACTCAGGCAATTTATATCACACAATGAGCATACAATAACATTTTGGCATATAATCACTCAGTGCTCAAATCACGCTACATGTGCTCAATTTCAATTGCAATAAGTCCAATATTGCATGGTACACAATAACACATATAATTTGTGTACATTGAACACATAATAAAAGCATGCACCGAGGCCTGTTTTAATATCACATATTCGGCCAATACAACATACAGCATGGCATCAACACAATTCACTCAGTCTATTCGGTTAGTCCAATTTTGCCAAACCTAGGCGTATTCGGTTCCCTAAAGACCGAACCATAACAGCCCCCATCCGAGCATTAATCCAAGTCCTATTCACATTATAAACCAATTAAAACATCCTCTAAATCATCCATTTACTATTCAACCACTAATTAACTCTAATTAACCCTAATTAACCTGTAAAACCCACTAATCTAACTAGAAAATGCAATTAAGCCTAAATTGGGTTTCGGGTTAATACTCACAGTGGCGGCGTTCTGGCGGGGACAACTCATGGTGATTAGCGACATACGGACGGCCGAGGCGAGCTTGAATGGCGGCCGACGGTGCTCAGCGGCGACGGGGCATCCGGGACGGTCTTCTCGGCTCAAGGCCGATCAGTGGCTAAGGACGGCGTTAAAAAGGGGTGAGGGTGGTCGGTGGAGGTCGAGGATGCTATCGTGGCTCCATGGCGACAGCAGCTCGGCCAGGCAATGCTCTGGTGGACGGTCTTCACGGTGGTAATGAAGGAAGAACGGAGGAGGAGGAAACGCCGTGGAGGGGAGAATGGCAGAGAAAATGGCCGGTCCAAGATAGTCAAAGTGGTCTTGGGTGGAATCCAAGTGTCACCCATCTAGCCCACATGCCAATCCTACCCCTTGATCCAAGGGTTGACATTCATCCTCATCAAATAAAAGAGGGGTAAATAGGGCATTTGGTTCAATAATTGGGCTGACCATAATGATGTAATTAAAACTGTAATTTAATCCCAAAAATTTAGCTCAAAATTCGGAATTACTCAAAATAGGCCTAGGGGCATTTTCATAATTTTCTGGCCTGGGTCGAAATAAAAGAGGGGTAAATGGGGCATTTGGTTCAATCTCGCAAACTCCGTCTCGTATTGGTTTACTGTCATCTGTCCCTGACGCAGTCTCATAAATTTCGACAACTTCCTTTCCTGCGCTACCTCAGAGAAATACTTCTCATAAAAATGTTCAACAAACACAGCCCAAACCAACTCAGTACCTGCAGGGAATACCCTGTCCTTTACGGCATTCCACCAATCGTTGGCACCGTCCTGTAACTGATACACTGCTAAGTCTACTCTCTCGGTATCGGTGCACTTCAATACATTAAACGCCTTTTCCAACTCCTCAACCCATCTGGGCGCTAACTCTGCATCGCCCCTACCACTGAACTTGGGCGGCTTAAGCTTCAGAAATTTCTCAACTAGATAGGGCATCTCTCTCGGTACAACTGGTTGTGCCTGTTCTGCCTGGTTACCCCCATTACCGGCTATCACTGCGGCTTCGGCTGCCTGTGCATGTGCGGCTGCTCTTTCCTGAGCCTGCAAACTCATGATATGCCCTATCTCACGGAGGGTCTCCATAACTTCCTCCATTCTGGGGTCTCTGGCCTCTCTGGGCTCGGCTCTCGGTTGCTCTTGAGGTTCCTTTCCTCTTCGGCGACTCATCTCTCTCTAAGCTGGCTACTCAACTACCTGTTATAACCCCACTAAGGAGTCAAAGACTTAAACCATACTAACCCAGTCTAAGTCCTAGGCAGGTATCAAACAATAGCCAAACAATCACATGCGGCCTATCACTGAGCACAATACATCACCCAAGGGAACATGTGTACTCACCTCAGGTCCTGACGCGCCTGCACCTTCGGGGTTGAATCACTTACACATTCAATCAATCAAACAAACACAATTAGGAGACACACCTAGCACACGAGGACACCTAGTTGGCTACCCTTGGTCATCGCTCCTTATCACTCCAGGCTTCGACCGTATGGATAGAGCTAACCTTGCTCTGATACCAATTCGAACGGGGATGTCACGCCCCGAACCCAACTTACCCATCGAAACGCGAGCATCCCCTTACCACTCCGGACGATCATAGTGCGACGTCCCCAGGAAACCTCGCCGACCCAACAACAATCAGAGTATAGAAACACATGCGAAAGCAGATTACAAACCCTAACAAATAAAGATGAGCAAGGAAGCCAAACAATCAAAATATCATCAGGTAAAACCTCATTCTCATATATATATATATATATATATATATATATATATATATATATATATAAGCTATTTACACAAAGAACGCAGATACATAATCAGTCATATCCACTACAGGTCCAGGTCAAGGTCAAGCTAGCATCGAAGTCAAAAGGCCACTAATCCAAAAAGTGTCGGTGGCCGGGTGAGTAGGTCTGTACTAAGGATCACTATAACAAAAAGGTAGGGATCCCTATCGTCGACCAACTAGTCTAAGGCTCATAGTCTGGGTCGCTGGAATCGTCGGGCTCAACGTAAGACTCAGCTGACTCCTCTGAAGAGCTGCGATCCGGCTCTGGCTCATCCACGTCCATGTCGGGGTCCTCCTGATCAGCCTGACCCTCCTGAACTCCCCAGTAGTCTGCTAAGAGAGCGTCAGCCTCAGCCTCGGAGTCAAAGTCGTCCTCAAAGTCTACATCTTCGGCTGCATCCTCGACGGCATCTATGTCTACATCCTCGCTTACCTCATCGACCTCACCATTCTCATCATCCTGCTCCATCGCCTCTGGCTCGGGGTCGTCCTCATCCTCATCCATAGGCTCCGGCTCTAGGTCATCATACCAAACTCCGGGGCCTGGCTGGGCCTCGACGGTTGGCGGAGCGTCAGGTGGAGAAGTGTCGACCACCTCGCCATCGGCAATCACTGGCTCCAACTCGCCATTAGCGTCTACTGGAATGTCAAAGGTACGGATAGGTCGACTGAGGGTCCCGTCCGCTGCCCTACGACACCATGCGATGTACTCTTGCTTCCGATGCTCATCCTCACCCACATTAACGTAGAGAACTGACCTAAACCTCACATGCATCTCGTCATTTCCAGCTGGGAAATGCTCCTCAGTCTGTAATATCTGCCTAGGAATCCCAAAAAGTGGAGGCGGCTCCGGCATCCTAGGGGGTAGGTTCTGAAATGTTCGGTTTTACCACAACCGTGAGACTAGCTCAGTGAATCAAATACCTAAACCTAGGCTAGGCTAAAGTGTGTCTCTTAACGGATCAAAATCAAGCATTCAAGCCAACAAACATAAAACTCAATATATTTCAACATGATTCAACCCCTGCAAGTTAGTGCAATTCAACATATATATATACACCCACATACGTGTACACATGGGCAGGCGTACTTCACACACGCGTGCTCATATTCTTTAAATGGTTCAAATCACTCAATCACCGCATCCCACACGAATGCCTCATGTAGTCACATGCTAACAATTCTCACAATCTCTTCACAATACTGCATGATTCACAATTCACATAATGCACGTTCAGTTCATTCTTAATCTCACGACCCACAATAGGGCCCTACCCGAAGGCCACAACACTTCATGGCCAGCGTATATACTACGCCCCCGGCCCGGTGTCTTCTAGCCTGCTACAAAGTGCCTAAGGCACAACACCGTTCACCTACGAACCAGAGCCTGCTACAAAGTGCATGAGGACGGAACTCGACCCGTAGGCCATTAGGTGATCACACATATCAATTTTATCTTAGCCCAACTCCACTCTTTTTAGGGCATTTACCGTGATCACACAATGCAATGTCACACCCTCACAATCACACAATGTCATCTCAAATCTCAATCTCGACATACAATGTGCGTGACATGCATTTTCATGTCAATGAATACAAATGCCATAACAATTTTCAACATTACAAACAATGGCCATTTCTAGCATTTGTAACACCTAACATGTAAAATTCGGCCATAACCATACTCCAACTTCAAACATAGTCAAACACATTCAAAACACTCCATTTTAGCCTCAAACAATTCAGCCAAGACCCCACTCAAACATATTAGGCATACACTTAGCTTAATATAGCAAATCAAGCCCATTTAGCCCTAAAAACACCATTTCTAGCACAAAACTCAAGGCTTCCGAATTTGGCTCACCATGGACAGCCATCAAACTCCCACTAGTCAACCATAGTTCCTACCTTAAATCACCCTCAACAACATCATTAATTCAGCCATCAACCATACAATCACTAACAAACACCAAACTAGCTTAATCTCCACTAATCAACCCAATTAACCCAACTAAACACAATTAAGGCTAGACTAAGTTTGGGTATTAAACTCACGTCTGGGTGAACGACTCGCGGAAGAAACAAGTACATCTAACTCGCGGCTCGACGACGGTGGTTCACGGTGGCGCGGGACCTCCTTTGCGTCGCCGGCGTCCACTCGGCCAAGATCAGCCGTGGCTGGTCGTCCACGAGGGAGGAGGAGGCGCGGCTGAGGACGAAGGTTCGGGGGCTGGTTCAGCTCTCCACGGCGGTCCTTTGCCATGACCAACAACTCCGGTGAGCGGCTGAGGAAGGGCGGCGACGGTGGCTGGTCCGGCGAAGAAGGAGAGAAACGGAGGAGAGGGAGATGGCCGTTCGTGAGGAGAGAGGGAGTGGGCGAAAATGGAGGAGAGAGAGAAACATGACCAAAAAGTGGTCAAAGCTTGGTCAAATCAGCCTTAGTGGACTCCATGTGTCATCATCTAAGCACACTTGACCAAACTACCCCTGCATCCAATGGTTTAAAATCATTCCATTCAATTATTGAGGGGCATTCTTGTCATTAGTCCCTAACCAACCTAATTAACCTTAACCAACCTTGGTTAAACCAAAATAATTTTCCGAAATTCGGAATTAAGCTTAATTAACCCAAGGGCAATTCCGTCCTTTTTTTCCATCCCGAACCGAAATTCCATTTTTCGCACCAAGGCGTCCCATGTGTGTGTGGCCAACATATTCTGGCATCAGAATCTTAAAATTAGTCCGTCGAGTCCCCGAAATCCGACACCAAAATCTGGGCTCAATTCCGTGAACAACTCTCTCTCAACTTCAATTTTTCTGAAACTCTCACTAACAGGCGGCTGTTTAGAAATACGCGTATCGACTTAGGGCTGTCCGAGTCTCAATGGTTCCGATCATCGAGAGAAAGAGGGTTTATTACTAATCCCGGGGTCACGATCATTTGGCTCGAGTTCAGAATTGGTTGGCCACGAGCACGTTTGGTTAAGCAGAATCACCTGCGATCCCAATTGTGCATCGTTGGCCTTGGCCATACCATTTCCATCACTTTTCCTAAGATCGGCCCCTCACTGGTTCACAATATTCCCTCATTCTTTCTCAAATCGGCTCCCGAGTCACGACTAAGTCCCTGGTCCACGTACTAGCGTCCTAGTTAGCCATTCCCCATGGTTAGTATCCCAAGAGTGATCAGCTCTGGGCGAGTCGTACTCAAATGAAATGAGAAATAACATTCATTTTATTAATCCCAGAAATTACATCGAAATTCGGGCTGTTACATACGGAATCACCCGTAATCAGATCATACATCGTTGGCCAAACCATATCCGTCACTTTCCTAAGATTAGCCCACATTGGCCCAAAATATTTCCTCACCATTTCTTGGAATCGGTACCCAATTCGCGATTGGGTCCTTGGTTCACGTACCGTTTCCTAATTAGCCCTTCCCTTTCTGTTAGTATCCCGCGAGTGATCAATTCTGGGCGAGACTTATCGAAATGAAATGAGAAATAATATCTACTTTATTGATCCCAAAAATGGATTGAAATTCGGGGTGTTACAACTCTTCTTCCCTTATGAAAATTTCGTTCTCGAAATTTACAATTTAACCCATCTACTCAAACAATTGGGGTTGTAGACATCTCATGGCCTCTTCGCTCTCCCAAGTGGCACCTTCAGTCCCATGGTGCTCCCAAACTACCTTAACCATCGAGATCGTCTTATTCCACAGTAACTGATCTTTTCTGTCTTCGATCCTGTTTGGCCTCTCTACGTACGACACCCTGTCGTCCATGTCTATCTCCTCGTATCTTAGGACGTAGGTCGGATCTGGTACATACTTCCTCAATATCGACATGTGGAAAATGTTGTGTACTTGAGACAGGTTGGGTGGCAATGCCAACCGATAGGCTATATTGCTAATCTTTTTCAATATTGGGCTTAGCTTTCCTTTCTTGCAAAATCGGGACAATCCCTTCATAGGCGACATGTCAAGCCCCGAACCCAACTTATCCATTGGAACGCGAGCATCCCCTTACTAATCCGGTCAATCATAGTGCGACGTCCCCAGGAGACCTCGCCGACCCAACAATAATCAGAGTATAAAAACACACGCGAAAGCAAATTACAAACCCTGACAAATAAAGATGAGCAAGGAAGCCAAACAATCAAAATATTATCAGGTAAAACCTCATTCTCATGTATATATATAAACTGTTTACACAAAGAACGCAGATACATGTACAGTCATATCCACTACAGGTCTAGGTCAAGGTCAAGCTAGCATCGAAGTCAAAAGGCCACTAATCCAAAAAGTGTCGGTGGCCGGGTGAGTAGGTCTGTACTAAGGATCACTATAGCAAAAAGGTAGGGATCCCTATCGTCGACCAACTAGTCTAAGGCTCATAGTCTGGGTCGCTGGAATCGTCGGGCTCATCGTAAGACTCAACTGACTCCTCTGAAGAGCTACGATCCGGCTCTGGCTCATCTGCGTCCATGTCGGGGTCCTCCTGATCAGCCTGACCCTCCTGAACTCCCCAGTAGTCTGCTAAGAGAGCGTCAGCCTCAGCCTCGGAGTCAAAGTCATCCTCAAGGTCTACATCTTCGGCTGCATCCTCGATGGCATCTATGTCTACATCCTCGCCTACCTCATCGACCTCACCATTCTCATTATCCTGCTCCATCGCTTCTGGCTCGGGGTCGTCCTCATCCTCATCTATAGGCTCCGGCTCTAGGTCATCATACCAAACTCTGGGGCCTGGCTGGGCCTCGACGGTTGGCGGAGCGTCAGGTGGAGAAGCATCGACCACCTCGCCATCGGCAATCACTGGCTCCAACTCGCCATCAGCATCTACTGGAATGTCAAAGGTACGGATAGGTCGACTGAGGGTCCCGTCCGCTGCCCGACGACACCATGCGATGTACTCTTGCTTCCGATGCTCATCCTCACCCACATTGACATAGAGAACTGACCTAAACCTCACATGCATCTCGTCATTTCCAGCTGGGAAGTGCTCCTCAGTCTGTAATATCTGCCTAGGAATCCCAAAAAGTGGAGGCGGCTCCGGCATCCTAGGGGGTAGGTTCTGAAATGTTCGATTTTACCACAACCGTGAGACTAGCTCAGTGAATCAAATACCTAAACCTAGGCTAGGCTAAAGTGTGTCTCTTAACGGATCAAAATCAAGCATTCAAGCCAACAAACATAAAACTCAATATATTTCAACGTGATTCAACCACTGCAAGTTAGTGCAATTCAACATATATATATACACCCACATACGTGTACACATGGGCAGGCGTACTTCACACACGCGTGCTCATATTCTTTAAATGGTTCAAATCACTCAATCACCGCATCCCACACGAATGCCTCATGCAGTCACATGCTAACAATTCTCACAATCTCTTCACAATACTGCATGATTCACAATTCACATAATGCACGTTCAGTTCATTCTTAATCTCACGACCCACAATAAGGCCCGACCTGAAGGCCACAACACTTCATGGCCAGCGTATATACTACGCCCCCGGCCCGGTGTCTTCTAGCCTGCTACAAAGTGCCTGAGGCGCAACACCGCTCACCTACGAACCAGAGCCTGCTACAAAGTGCATGAGGATGGTCGTCTTCCGGTCTAACCGGGCATCGTCCTGCTACAAAGTGCATGAGGACGGAACTCGACCCGTAGGCCATTATGTGATCACACATATCAATTTTATCTTAGCCCAGCTCCACTCTTTTCAGGGCATTTACCGTGATCACACAATGCAATGTCACACCCGCACAATCACACAATGTCATCTCAAACCTCAATCTCGACATACAATGTGCGTGACATGAAAATGCATGTCAATGAATACAAATGCCATAACAATTTTCAACATTACAAACAATGGTTATTTCTAGCATTTGTAACACCTAACATGTAAAATTCGGCCATAACCATACTCCAACTTCAAACATAGTCAAACACATTCAAAACACTCCATTTTAGCCTCAAACAATTCAGCCAAGACCCCACTCAAACATATTAGGCATACACTTAGCTTAATATAGCAAATCAAGCCCATTTAGCCCTAAAAACACCATTTCTAGCACAAAAACTCAAGGCTTCCGAATTTGGCTCACCATGGACAGCCATCAAACTCCCACTAGTCAACCATAGTTCCTACCTTAAATCACCCTCAACACCATCATTAATTCAGCCATCAACCATACAATCTGTCACGCCCCGAACCCAACTTACCCATCGGAACGCGAGCATCCCCTTGCCTCTCCGGTCGATCAAAGTGCGACGTCCCCAGGAGACCTCGCCGACCCAACAACAATCAGAGTATAAAAACACATGCGGAAGCAAATTACAAACCCTGACAAATAAAGATGAGCAAGGAAGCCAAACAATCACAATTAACATCAGGTAAAACCTCATTCTCATATATATAAACTGTTTACACAAGAAAGCAGATACATGAACAGTCAGATCCACTACAGGTCTAGGTCAAGGTCAAACTAACATCGAAGTCAAAAGGCCACTAATCCAAAAAGTGTCGGTGGCCGGGTGAGTAGGTCTGTACTAAGGATCACTATAACAAAAAGGTAGGGATCCCTATCGTTGACCAACTAGTCTAAGGCTCATAGTCTGGGTCGCTGGAATCGTCGGGCTCAACGGAAGACTCAGCTGACTCCTCTGAAGAGCTGCGATCCGGCTCTGGCTCATCCACGTCCATGTCGGGGTCCTCCTGATCAGCCTGACCCTCCTGAACTCCCCAGTAGTCTGCTAGGAGAGCGTCAGCCTCAGCATCAGAGTCAAAGTCGTCCTCAAAGTCTACATCTTCGGCTGCATCCTCGACGGCATCTATGTCTACATCCTCGCCTACCTCATAGACCTCACCATTCTCATTCTCCTGCTCCATCGCTTCTGGCTCGGGGTCGTCCTCATCCTCATCCATAGGCTCCGGCTCTAGGTCATCATACCAAACTCCAGGGCCTGGCTGGGCATCGACGGTTGGCGGAGCGTCAGGTGGAGAAGCATCGACCACCTCGCCATCGGCAATCACTGGCTCTAACTCGCCATCAGCGTCTACTGGAATATCAAAGGTACGGATAGGTCGACTGAGGGTCCCGTTTGCTGCCCTACGACACCATGCGATGTACTCTCGCTTCTGATGCTCATCCTCACCCACATTAACATAGAGAACTGACCTAAACCTCACATGGAACTCGTCATTTCCAGCTGGGAAATGCTCTTCACTCTGTAGTATCTGTCTAGGAATCCCAAAAAGTGGAGGCGGCTCCGGCATCCTAGGGGGTAGGTCCTGAAATGTTCGGTTTACCACAACCGTGAGACTAGCTCAGTGAATCAGATACCTAAACCTAGGCTAGGCTAAAGTGTGTCTCTTAGCGGACCAAAATCAAACATTCAAGCCAATAACATAAAACTCAACATGTGTCATCGTGATTCAACCCCTGCAAGTTAATGCAATTCAACATATATATATACACCCACATACGTGTACATACGGGCAGGCGTACTTCACACACGCGTGCTCAGATTCTTTAAATGGTTCACATTACTCAATCACCGCATCCCACACGAATGTCTCATGCAGTCACATGCTAACAATTCTCACAATCTCATCACGATACTACATGGTTCACAATTCACATAATGCAACGTTCAGTTCATTCTTAATCTCACGACCCACAATAGGGCCCGACCCGAAGGCCACAACACTTCATGGCCAGCGTATATATACTACGCCCCCGGCCCGGTGTCTTCTAGCCTGCTACAAAGTGCCTGAGGCGCAACACCGCTCACCTACGAACCAGAGCCTGCTACAAAGTGCATGAGGATGGTCGTCTTCCGGTCTAACCGGGCATCGTCCTGCTACAAAGTGCATGAGGACGGAACTCGACCCGTAGGCCACGACCCGAAGGCGTTAAGTGATCACACATATCAATTTTATCTTAGCCCATTCCACTCATTTCCGGGCGTTTACCATGATCACACAATGCAATGTCACACCCGCACAATCACATAATGCATCTCAAATCTCAATCTCGACATACCATGAGCGTGACATGCATTTTCATATCAATGAACACAAAGGCCACAACAATTACCAACATTTACAAACAATGGACATGTTCTAGCATTTGCATCCTAACACATGCAATTCGGCCAAACCAAAACCCCAACTTCAAACATGGCCAAAACACACTCAAAACACTCCGTTTAGCCTCAATTAACTCAGCCAAGGTCCCGCTCAATTATATAAGGTATATACTTAGCTTAATTAAGCAAATCAAGCCTATTTAACCCTCAAATCACTATTTCTATCACAACCACCCAAGGGCTCCGAATTTGGCTCAACATGGACAACAATCAAATCCTCATTAATCAGCCATAAGTCCACCTCAAATCCACCCTTAGCAACATCCTTAATTCAGCCAATAACCACACAATCACAACAAAACACTAAACTAGTTTAAACTCCACAAATCCATCTAATGAATCCAACTAAACACAATTAAGCCTAAACTAAGTTTAGGTATAAAACTCACGTTTGGGTGGACGATTTGTGGAAGGAACAAGTACATCCCACTCACGGCTCGACAACGGCGGCCCACGGCGGTGGCTCGGCTCTCACGGCCAACGGCGGCTTGGGGTGGCTGATTGGCGTCCAAGGCTAGTCGGCCAAGAGAGAGGAGGAGACGCGGCTGAGGAGGGCGGCTCGGGGCTGGTCCGGCTCTCCACGGCATTCCTTGCCGTGACCCACGGCTCCGGCGAGTGGCTGGGCAAGGCGGCGACGGTGAGGCTTGCTCGGCCAAGAAGAGAGGAGACGGAGGAGAGAGAGACGAAGGAGGGGGGGAAGTGGCCGAACGTGAGGGGGAAGAGAGAGAGAATGGCGTGGGAAAAATGGAGGAGAGAGAGAAGCTTATCCTATTTTGGTCAAAGCTAATCAAATCAACCAATAGTGGATTCCAAGTGTCACCATCCTAGGCCACTTGACCAATCTACCCCTCATCCAATGGTTCACATTCATTCCAATGAATTATTGAGGGGCATTCTTGTCTTTAGCCCCTAACCAAACCCTAACCAACCTAGTTACCTTAACCAACCTTGGTTAAACCAAATTAATCTCCAAAAATTCGGAATTAAGCTTAAATAGCCCAAGGGCAATTCCGTCCTTTTTCCATTCCGAACCGAAATTCCATTTTTCGCACCCATGCGTCCCATATGCATGTGGCCAACATTTTCTGGTGTCAAAATCCTAAAATTAGTCCGTCGGGTCCCCGAAATTCGACATCGAAATCTGGATTCAATTCCATGAACAACTCTCTCTCAATTTCAATTTTTCTGAAACTCTCACTAACAGGCGGCTGTTTAGGAATACGCGTATCGACTTAGGGCTATCCGAGTCTCAATGGTTCCGATCATCGAGGGAAAGAGGGTTTATTACTAATCCTGGGGTCACGATCGTTTGGTTCGAGTTCAGGATTGGTTGACCACGAGCACGTTTGGTTAAGCAGAATCACCTGCGATCCCAATTGTGCATCGTTGGCCTTGGCCATACCATTCCCATCACTTTTCCTAAGATCGGCCCCTCACTGGTTCACAATATTCCCTCATTCTTTCTCAAATCGGCTCCTGAGTCACGACTAAGTCCCTGGTCCACGTACTAGCGTCCTAGTTAGCCATTCCTCATGGTTAGTATCCCAAGAGTGATCAGCTCTGGGCGAGTCGTACTCAAATGAAATGAGAAATAACATTCATTTTATTAATCCCAGAATTTACATCGAAATTCGGGCTGTTACAGTTAACCTATGTTTCAGCTCTTGGAAACTTTTCTCACATTTATCATCCCATTCAAACTTAGCTTCCTTCTTCAATAGCCTTGTCAATGGCATGGCTATCGATGAGAATCCTTCTACGAATCGTCTATAATAGCCAACCAAGCGTAAGAAGCTCTTGATCTCCGTTACTGATGTCAGTCTAGGCCATTTAGTCATTGCTTCAATCTTTGCTGAATCTACAGAAATTCCGTCTCCAGAAACGATATGTCCAAGAAATCCTACTCGGCTGAGCCAAAACTCGCACTTGCTCAACTTGGCATGCAACATGTGTTCTCTTAAGGTCTGTAGCACTTCAACCAAGTGTACTTTATGTTCTTTAGGCCTCCTCGAGTACACCAGTATAGCATCAATGAAAACTATTACAAACTGGTCTAGGAATTCCTTGAACACTTGATTCATCAAGTCCATAAAAGCAGCTGGGGCGTTTCGTTAATCCAAAAGGCATGGCTGTGAATTCATAAAGCTCATATCTAGTCCTGAAAGCAGTCTTAGGGATGTCCTTGTTCTTAATTCTCAAATGATGATACCCGGTCCTTAGATCTATTTTGGAGAACACTGAGGTTCCTTGTAACTGGTCGAACAGATCATCAATCCTCGCCAACAGATACTTGTTCTTTACTGTCACTTGATTCAACTGCTGGTAATCTATACACAGCCTCAGAGTTCGATCGTTCTTTATGACAAACAAGACTGGCACTCCCCATGGAGACGCACTAGGGCGAATGAAACTCTTGTCCAGCAATTCCTGTATTTGCACTTTCAACTCCTTCAATTCCGATATGGTGCCTTCAAAATCGGCTCCGTCCCAAGGGCCAATTCAATCACAAAATCCACCTCTCGCTCAAGTGGTAAACTCGACAATTCTTAAGGAAACACCTCAGGAAAATTGTATACCACAGGTATGTCTTCAGCTTAGGTTTCGCCATTGTCGGATCTATAACATTCACTAAATATCCATCACCTCCATCATCCAACAACTTGGTCACCTCAAGCGAGGACATCCAAGGGAACGAGATTCCTCCTTAGTTTCTCTGAAACACCAAACTAGGGAGTCCATCCGGATTAAATTGGATCGTCTTATCTCTGTAATCCAATACAGCTTTTTGCTAGACTAACTAGTCCATCCCAATGATCACATCAAAATCAAATATGGCCAACACTGCCAAGTCGATACTCTCTTCCTTACCCCCAATAATTATCTTATAATCAGGGCATCCAAAAGAGACTAGCACCCTATCATTCATGGGTGTTGACACACAAAGCACATTCTCAAGCAATACTGGTTTCAAACCAACCAACTTAATAAACTGTTCTAAAATAAGAGAATGGGTCACCCCTGGATCAAACAATGTATAAGCGGCATGATCACATAAGGAAATCGTACCTGTGATCATGCCCGGCGCATCCTCAGCTTCCTTGCGCGCCATGGCATAGACCCTTCCTTGAGCTGGCGGTCGTCCCTGGTTAGCCGGTGGGGGATTCCCAGCTTGATTCCCTGCTCGGGGTTGCTATTGGGACATCATAGGTGGTCCTAAGGGATGCATCTAAGGGCAATTGCGAATCTAATACTCCATGCTCCCGCACTTAAAACATGCCTCATATCTACTCGGTTTCCCAATGTTTCTCCTAACTGGCGGAACAAATCGTCTATTGCCAACCATTGGCTTCTTCCTAAGATGAGGATTATCTCTATTCTGAGCAAACCACGTTCCCGTAGTGGTTGCCCTTTCCTGTTGATCCCGCTCCATAATCTGAGCCCGTCTATGCATCTTCCCGTAATCCTTAATATCATGAGACAAAATCAGGCTTCGAAGGTACGGCTTCAGTCCATCCCGGAATCTTCGAGCTCTATCTCGCGGAATTTCCACCATAGTCGATGCAAACTTCGCCAACCTTGCAAATTCCGCTTCATACTGGTCAACAATCATCTGACCTTGGCGTAATCTCATAAACTCCAAGTCCGGGCCGTTCCTACTGGAAATACCATACCTTCGGTGGCATTCCACCAATCATTAGCACAGTCCTGAAGCTGATAAACTGCCAATCTTACTTTTTCTTCATCGATGCACGCTAAAACCTTACAAGTTTTCTCCAATTCTTCCACCCATCTCGATGCAGTCTCAGGGTCACCATGACCATGAAACTTAGGGGGCTTCAACTTTATAAATTGTTCCACTAACCGGGGCCTTTGCCTAACCCCTGTTGGTTAAGCCTACACTTGATGGGCCTTATTTCCTCCAACACCAGTAATCAGTGCGGCCTCAACAGCCTACGCATAAGCTGCGGCCCTTTCCTAAGCATGCATTCCCATAATATGCCTTATCTCTTGTAGGGTGTCCATCACTTCATCGAATCTGGGATCCCTGGCCTCTTGGCCTCCCATGCTAGCCTGGCCTTGGGGTTCCTTTCCCCTTCTTCTATTCATCCTCACAATTACCGCTACTTAACTACCTACTATAATTTCACTAAGGAATTAAAGACTTAAACTAATCTATCCCAGTCTAAGTCCTAGGCAGGTATCAAAACGACAATCAAACAATTAACATGCGGCCTAACAAGATCAACTCAACACATGACCCAAGGAGTTTGCATACCACCTTAGGTCTTGCCGCACATGCACTTTAAGGGTCACACCAATAAACACTCGATCAAACACAACTGTCAGGAGTTACATGTAGCACACAAGGTCACCATACTGGCTACCCAAGGTTTCATTGCTCCTTATCACTCCAAGCTTCGACCGAACTGGACTGAGCTAACCTTGCTCTGATACCAATTCAAATTGGGATATCACACCCTGTACCCCATAGCACACAACATCCCTACCTTGGTCGTTTTGTGTGCGACGTCCCAAGAAGCATCGCCAACCCAATGCCCGAACAGAGAACAAGCGCAAGCGGAAGCAATAGATAACAAACCCTGACAGTAATTACCGGAAATAATGGATAGCAGGACAGCATTACCACAGCTGAAAATATGTACACTTTATGTTACTATTAAAACAATATTTACAACGTTTACATATAGATAACAATATATACAATCCACTCAAAACCTGTAAACAGCCACTGCTAAGCAAAATGGGATAAGTGGCTAGGTGAGGGTGAGTCATACTAGACCTATTAGGAGGACTATAATAAAAAAGGAACAGTCCTCACTACTAAACTTCAGCCTCTCCTAAGGTTCCCAGTCCGGATCTAAGGATTCCTCACTCTATTCGGACTCCTCTAACTCTATGGCCTATGCAGCTGCCCACTCATCCTCCAAGTCCATCTTTAACTCTAGGTCCAGAAACAGTCCTACCTCTATATCCGATCCCAACTCAGCAACTTCTTCGTCCTTGCCCGGGTCCTGGTCAATAGGCTCTGACTCTGGCTCGACCTCCTCATCATCCATCGGCTCAAGGTCATTATACCATACCCCGACTCCTAATTCATGGCCACAAGCTCCTCTGCGGTTGGGGGATCCACAATCTCACCATTAGCCATCTGGGGTATCATCACCCCACCTATATCTACTGGGACGTCGAAGGTCCTAAGGGGTCGCCCGATATTTCCTTCTGCATCTGTCAAGCACCAAGCCACGTACTCTTGAGTCTGGTTAAAATACTCACCCACATTCACAAATACTACAGAGTGATATCTCACATATGCTTCCCCATTCCCTGATGGGTATACTCTTGAGGTAGAGTGGATCTGCGTAGGGATCCCAAAAAGAGGCGGTGGCCTCACCATGGTCAGGGTTGGGGATCTAAAAAGGTAGGTTATTATAACCGTGAGACGAATCTCAATGAGTATAACCCCTAAACCTAGGCTAAGTTAACATACATTCTCCTAACAGGCAATTCACAACAAACATAATAATAATATCATGGACAATCAAACCCCCGATCTAGGCCCTTGGGCCTAAATCACTCACCTGGCTGACCCTGCAAGTTAAACATTTCAATAATATATCCAAGTCACACCCGCGAGCACTCGATTCATTCGTACGTCATACATATGCTCACGCGCATCAATACTCATTTCATAGGCCATTCACCGAGTCTTACACACTCACATACTGGTCCATGCATTTTTATGTATGCATATGCTATCTTCATGCCATAATCATGTCTCGGCTCACTAGCCCACACTAGCACACTAGCAAATGCTCCATTTATTGTTTAATGACTTGCGTGAACACACATCAAGTGTCACGCCCCGAACCCAACTACCCATCGGAACGCGAGCATCCCCTTATCTCTTCGGTCGATCATAGTGCGACGTCCCCAGGAGACATCGCCGACCCAACAACAATCAGAGTATAAAAACACATGCGGAAGCAAAAACAACCCTGACAAATAAAGATGAACAAGGAAGCCAGACAATCACAATATCATCAGGTAAAATCTCATTCTCATATATATATCAACAAACTGTTTACACAATATACACAGATACATGAACAGTCATAACCGCTGCAGGTCTAGGTCAAACTAGTGTCGAAGTCAAAAGCCACTAAACCAAAAAGTGTCGGTGGCCGGGTGAGTGGGTCTGAACTAAGGATCACTATAGCAAAAACGTAGGGATCCCTATCACCGGCTAACTAGTCTACGGCTCATAATCTGGATCGCTGGAATCATCGGGCTCGACTGAAGACTCAGCTGACTCCTCTGAAGAGCTGCGATCCGGCTCTGGCTCGTCCACGTCCATGCCGGGATCCTCCTGATCAACCTGATCCTCCTGATCTCCCCAGTAGTCTGCTAGGAGAGCGTCAGCCTCAGCATCAGAGTCAAAGTCGTCCTCCAAGTCCACCTCTGCGGCTGCATCCTCGACGGCATCTATATCTACGTCCTCGCCTATCTCATCGACCTCACCATCACCATCATCCTGCTCCATCGCCTCTGGCTCGGGATCGTCCTCCTCCTCATCCATAGGCTCCGGCTCTGGGTCATCGTACCAAACTCCGGGACCTGGCTGGGCATCGACGGTCGGCGGAACACCAGGTGGAGGCGCATCGACCACCTCGCCATCGGCAATCACTGGCTCTAACTCGCCATCAACGCCTACTGGAATGTCAAAGGTACGGATGGGTCGACTGAGGGTACCGTCCTCCGCCCTACGACACCATGCTATATACTCTTGCTTCTTATGCTCCTCCTCACCCGTGTTAATATACAGAACTGACCTAAACCTCACATGCATCTCGCCATTCCCAGCTGGGAAATGCTCCTCGGACTGCAATATCTGCCTGGGAATCCCAAAAAGTGGAGGTGGATCCTGCATCCTAGGGGGTAGGCTCTGAAATGATCGGTTTTACACAACCGTGAGACTAGCTCAGTGAATCAAATACCTAAACCTAGTCTAGGCTAAAGTGTGCCTCTTAACAGATCAAAATTAAACATTCAAGTCAACAGTCATAACACTCGATATGATTCACCGTGATTCAACCCCTGCAAGTTAGTACAATTCACATATATATATACACCACATACGTGTACATACGGGCAGGCGTACACCACACACGCGTGCTCATCTTCTTTAAATGGTTTAAACCGCTCATTCATCGCATTCCACACGAATGCCTCATGCAATCACACGCTGACAATTCTCACCACAATACAGCATGATCCACAATTCGCACAATGCAACGTTCAACTCATACTTAATCTCACGACCCACAATAGGGCCCGACCCGAAGGCCACAACACTTCATGGCCAGCGTATATAATACGCCCCCGGCCCGGTGTCTTCTAGCCTGCTACAAAGTGCCTGAGGCGCAACACCGCTCACCTACGAACCAGAGCCTGCTACAAAGTGCATGAGGATGGTCGTCTTCCGGTCTAACCGGGCATCGTCCTGCTACAAAGTGCATGAGGACGGAACTCGACCTGTAGGCCACGACCCGAAGGCCTTAAGTGATCACACATACAAATTTTATCTTAGCCCAATCTACTCATTTCAGGGCGTTTACCGTGATCACACAATGCCATGCCACTCTCGCACAATCACATGATGTCATTTCAATTCTCAATCCCGACATACAATATGCGAGACATGCATTTTCACAGCAATGAATACAAATGCCATACTAATTACCAACATTTAACAACAATGGGCATGTTCTCACATTTATACTCCAACATGTGTAATTCGGCCAAACAAAAACCTCATCTTCAAACATGGCCAAAACACATACAAAACACTCCAATTAAGCCTCCAATGATCAGCCAAGACCCCACTAAGACATATAAGGCATAAACATAGTTTAATCTTGCAAAACAAGCCCAATTGGATCTAAAATCACCATTTTTCATACCAAACCCCAAGACCTCCGAATTGACTCACCAAGGACAGCAACCACACCCACATTAATCAGCCATACTTCTTGCCTTAAATCACCCTCAACAACATTTTTAACTCAGCCATTAACCCCACAATCATTAACAACACTAACCCAACTTAATCTCCACTAAACAACCCAAACTAAACTAACTAAACACAATCAAGGCTAAGCTAGGTTTAGGCATTAAACTCACGTTTCGGTGCACCACTCGGGGGAAGATGATGATCATCTACTCGCGGCTCGACAACGGCAACTCACAACGGCTCTCCCGGCGTGCTCGGTACCTCACGGCCACGGCGGCTTGGTGGCTGGTTTGGGCGTCCGAAGGGGGGTGGAGACGGCGGCTTGGGGACGGCGACTTGGGCTGGTCCCCACGGCTCACGGCGGCTTGGTGGTGGCCGAATGGAGCGTCCAAGGGCTGGTCGGCCAAGGGGAAGGGAGGCGCGGCTGAGGCGGCGGCGTGGGGCTGACTTGGCCCTCCACGGCGGTCCTTGCCGTGACCCACGACTCCGGCGTGGCTGTGGACGGCGGCGACGTGGCTGTTCCGGTGAAGATGAAGAAGAACGGCGGAGAGGAAATGGAGAGGAGAGAGTCGGCCGAATGGTGAGGGAGGGAGAGTGTGTGCGTGAGAAGAGGAGAGAGAGAGAAGTTTATCCAATATGGGTCAAAGGCTGGTCAACTAACCCTTAGTGGAAGACAAGTGTCACCATCCTAGCTTATATGACCAAATTGCCCCTTCATCCAATGGCCACAATTCATTCAAAGCAATTATTGAAGGGCAATCTTGACATTATGCCCTAACCAACCTTAAACCACTATAGTCACCTTGACCCAACCTTGGTTAACCCAATTAAATTCCAAAATTCGAAATTATGCATAATTAGTCCAAGGGCAATTCCGTCTTTTTGCCGTTCCGAACCAAAATTCCATTTTTCGCACCCATGCGTCCCACGTATGTGTGGCCAACATTTTCTGGCGTCAGAATCTTAAAATTAGTCCGTCGGGTTCCCGAAATTCAACGCTGAACCCTGGGCTCAATTCCGTGAACAACTCTTTCTCAATTTCAATTTTTCTGAAACTCTCACTAACAGGCGGCTGTTTAGGCATACGCGTATCGACTTAGGGCCGTCCGAGTCTCAATGGTTCCGATCATCGAGAGAAAGAGGGTTTATTACTAATCCCGGGGTCACGATCATTTGGTTCGAGTTCAGGATTGGTTGACCACGAGCACGTTTGGTTAAGCAGAACCACCCGCGATCCCAATTGTGCATCGTTGGCCTTGGCCAACCATTTCCATCACTTTTCCTACAATCGGCCCCTCACTGGTTCACAATATTCCCTCACTCTCTCTCAAATCGGTCCTCGAGTCGCGACTGAGACCCTGGTCCACGTACTAGTGTCCTAGTTAGCCATTCCTCATGGTTAGTATCCCAAGAGTGATCAGCTCTGGGCGAGTCGTACTCAAGTGAAATGAGAAATAACATTCATTTTATTAATCCCAGAAATTACATCGAAATTCGGGCTGTTACAACCTTCCCCCCTTTTTAAACACAACTCTCCATGGCTAGCGTAAAAACGCCCCCGACCCAGTGTATTTAGCCTTCTACAAAGAGCATGAGGCGCAACACTAATCTCCTTACGAACTAAAGCCCGCGTAAAATGCATGAGGTTGGTCGTCTTCCGGACGTACCGGGCATCGTCCTCCTACAAAGTGCATGAGGACGCCACACCTCGAATAACACACATCAAGGCGAAATGAAATGTGATCACACAAACACACAGCTAGTTATTATTTGAACCCCGTGTAAAACGCATCAGGACATAATTAGGTGAGCACAAACTCATGGCAGGCACCCATTCTCGTACAATTTAATCTCATGCCACACTCTCGGCGCACACAATGCATAACCATACAATACAACACAATGGACCATGAGCATTGACATAACTTAGGCATCCAACCAATTTAATATCAGAACAATGTGCTGAAACTCCAGCAACGTACTCACTTGGCTAGTTAATACCTTGTGGCCCAATTCACACTTCACAATTCGACATTCAATTCAAGCCACAATTGGCCAATCACACACCGCACAATTTCAGCCACATGAGCACACGACATGACATATCGTAATTGAGTATAAATCAGCCATAAATCAATCAGTCCGACAATTCCCCGCAATATAACAACATATACCTCAATTGGCCCATTTCGGTCCGCCGGCAATCCCATGTGGACAACCACTATTTGGCATGTCCTCGGCCTCAAAATCACCTTCAATTTCGCCTATAAATCTATCTCAATCCACATATCAATAACCTCCACCAATCGGTTTGCCAATTTCTTGCATTATTCAATAACGGTACCCAAACTAGTCCAAAAAACGCACTATCAGTCCTAATCCAGGCTTAGAAGGTATACTCACTTAATTCTAGATCACGGCGACGAGAAACGGTAGCCGATCATCGATGAACAGTGGAACCGGCGGCGGCCTTTCAACGGCAGCTGGCGATACGGACGGCATCCTAGCCGTCCGTACGGAGGCTAGGGTAGTGAGAGGGGGAGTGGGTCAGTGATGGCTGGTCAGCGTGGACGATGACGACGAATGGCAGTGCATAGCGCAGCTTCTCGGCGAGCTTGGTGGACAGCGGTCCGGTGGTGATCCTCATGTCGAACGTGAATGGGAGAAAGAGAAGAAGATGGGACAGGATGGTGGTGAGGCTAGGTGGCGCCGGTGACCAGCAACTCCGGCGAACAGCGGCTCCGACAGCGATGGCTTGCTCTAGCATCCTTGGCCGTGAATGAGCCGGTGAGGGAGAGAGAGATTTTTGAGAGAGAGAATGGAAAGGGCTGGACAAATGAGGGAGGAGGAGAGAGATTTAGGTCAAAGCTGGTTAATTATAGTGGCTGGTGGGCGCCACATGTCAACGATCTGGAGCATTTGACCAAAATGCCCTTAATCCAACGGTCTCGGTTGATCCTATTCAAATAATTGAGGGGTAAAATGGTAAATAGGGCCAACAATTGAGACAAGACCAAAATTAATTAATTCCCCTAATTATTCCAAAATTCGGAACTAAAAATGGCCTAGGGGCAAAATGGTCATTTTTCCAGTCCTGGGTCGAAATTCCATTTTTCGCCCGTACCAACCCCAAATGTGAGTGGCCAACATAATTTGGCGTTGGAATTGCGAAAATAGTCGCACAAGCCCTTGAAAATTGACACCGAAGTCCGGGTCCAATTTTGTGACCAAAACTCGCTAGATTTCAAATTTCAAGTCCAAAATATTCCCTCATCATTTCACGTGATTGATGTCACACCCCGAACCCAACTTACCCATCTGAACGCGAACATCCCCTTACCACTCCGGTCGATCATAGTGCGACGTCCCCAGGAGACCTCGCCGACCCAACATCAATCAGAGTATAAAAACACATGCGGAAGCAGATTACAAACCCTGACAAATAAAGATGAGCAAGGAAGCCAAACAATCAAAATATCACCAGGTAAAACCTCATTCTCATACATATATATATAAACTGTTTACACAAAGAACGCAAATACATGTACAGTCATATCCACTACAGGTCTAGGTCAAGGTCAAACTAGCATCGAAGTCAAAAGGCCACTAATCCAAAAAGTGTCGGTGGCCGGGTGAGTAGGTCTGCACTAAGGATCACTATAACAAAAAGGTAGGGATCCCTATCATCGACCAACTAGTCTAAGGCTCGTAGTCTGGGTCGCTGGAATCGTCGGGCTCAACGGAAGACTCAGCTGACTCCTCTGAAGAGCTGCGATCCGGCTCTGGCTCATCCACGTCCATATCGAGGTCCTCCTGATCAGCCTGATCCTCCTGATCTCCCCAGTAGTCTGCTAAGAGAGCGTCAGCCTCAGCCTCGGAGTCAAAGTCGTCTTCAAGGTCTACATCTACGGCTGCATCCTCGACGGCATCTATGTCTACATCCTCGCCTACCTCATCAACCTCACCATTCTCATCATCCTGCTCCATCGCTTCTGGCTCGGGGTCGTCCTCATCCTCATCCATAGGCTCCGGCTCTAGGTTATCATACCAAACTCCAGGGCCTGGCTGGGCCTCGACGGTTGGCGGAGCGCTAGGTGGAGAAGCATCGACCACCTCGCCATCGGCAATCACTGGCTCCAACTCGCCATCAGCGTCTACTGGAATGTCAAAGGTACGGATAGGTCGACTGAGGGTCCCGTCCGCTGCCCTACGACACCATGCGATGTACTCTCGCTTCTGATGCTCATCCTCACCCACATTAACATAGAGAACTGACCTAAACCTCACATGCATCTCGTCATTTCCAGCTGGGAAATGCTCCTCACTCTGTAGTATCTGCCTAGGAATCCCAAAAAGTGGAGGTGGCTCCAGCATCCTAGGGGGTAGGTTCTGAAATGTTCGGTTTTACAACAACCGTGAGACTAGCTCAGTGAATCAAATACCTAAACCTAGACTAGGCTAAAGTGTGTCTCTTAACGGATCAAAATCAAGAATTCAAGCCAACAAACATAAAACTCAAATGTGTTTCAACGTGATTCAACCCCTGTAAGTTAGTGCAATTCAACATATATATATACACCCACATACGTGTACATACGGGCAGGCATACTTCACACACGCGTGCTCATATTCTTTAAATGGTTCAAATCACTCAATCACTGCATCCTACACGAATGCCTCATGCAGTCACATGCTAACAATTCTCACAATCTCATCACAATACTACATGATTCGCAATTCACATAATGCAACGATCAGTTCATTTTTAATCTCACGACCCACAATAGGGCCCGACCCGAAGGCCACAACACTTCATGGCCAGCGTATATACTACGCCCCCGGCCCGGTGTCTTCTAGCCTGCTACAAAGTGCCTGAGGCGCAACACCGCTCACCTACGAACCAGAGCCTGCTATAAAGTGCATGAGGATGGTCGTCTTCCGGTTTAACCGGGCATCGTCCTGCTACAAAGTGCATGAGGACGGAACTCGACCCGTAGGCCACGACCCGAAGGCCTTAAGTGATCACACATATCAATTTTATCTTAGCCCAATCCACTCATTTCAGGGCGTTTACCGTGATCACACAATGCAATGTCACACCCGCACAATCACATAATGTCATCTCAAATCTCAATCTCGACATACAATGCGCGTGACACGCATTTTCATATCAATGAACACAAAGGCCACAACAATTACCAACATTTACAAACAATGAACATATTCTAGCATTTGTATCCTAACACATGCAATTCGGCCAAACCAAAACCCCAACTTCAAACATGGCCAAAACACACTCAAAACACTCCGTTTAGTCTCAATTAACTCAGCCAAGGCCCCACTCAAATATATAAGGCCTATACTTAGCTTAATTAAGCAAATCAAGCCTAATTGGACCTAAAATCACCATTTCTAACATAAACTCTCAAGAGCTCCGAATTTAGCCTACCAAGAACAGCCCTCAAACCATCACAAATCAACCATAATTCCACCTTAAATCCACCCTTAGCAACATCATTAATTTCAGCCATTAACCACATAATCACTAACAAAACACCAAATTAACTCAATGTCCACTAATCAATCCAAACTAAACCAACTAAACACAATTAAGCCTAAACTAAATTTAGATATAAAACTCACGTTTGGGTGGACGATTTGCGGAAGGAACAAGTACATCCCACTCACGGCTCGACAACGGCGGCTCACGGCGGTGGCTCGGCCCTCACGGCCAACGGCGGCTTGGGGGTGGCTGATTGGGGCGTCCAAGGCTGGTCGGTCACGAGAGAGGGGGAGGCGTGGCTGAGGACGGCGGCTTGGGGCTGGTCCGGCTCTCCACGGCGTTCCTAGCCGTGACCCACGGCTCCGGCGAGTGGCTGAGCAAGGGCGGCGACAGTGGGGCTTGCTCCGGCGAAGAAGAAAAAGGAACGAAGGAGAGGAAGATGGCTGATCGGTGAGGGAGAGAGAGTGGGCGAAATGGAGGAGAGAGAGAGAGAGAAAACATGACCAAAAAGTGGTCAAAGCTGGTCAAATCAGCCTTAGTGGAAGCCATGTGTCATGATCTTAGCCCATTAGACCAATTTACCCCTCATCCAATGGTTTACATTCATTCAAATCAATTATTGAGGGGCATTTTTGTCTTTAGCCCTTAACCAACCCTTAACCATCTTAGTTAACTTAACCAACCTTGGTTAAACCAAATTAATTCCCCAAAATTCGGAATTATGCTTACTTAATCCAAGGGTAATTCCGTCCTTTTTCCATTCCGAACCGAAATTCCATTTTTCGCACCCATTTTCTGGTGTCAAAATCCTAAAATTAGTCCGTCGGGTCCCCGAAATCCGACATCGAAATCTGGGTTCAATTCTGTGAACAACTCTCTCTCAATTTCAATTTTTCTGAAACTCTCACTAACAGGCAGCTGTTTAGGCATACGCGTATCGACTTAGGGCTATCCGAGTCTCAATGGTTCCGATCATCGAGAGAAAGAGGGTTTATTACTAATCCCGGGGTCACGATCATTTGGCTCGAGTTCAGGATTGGTTGGCCACGAGCACGTTTGGTTAAGCAGAATCACCTGCGATCCCAATTGTGCATCGTTGGCCTTGGCCATACCATTTCCATCACTTTTCCTAAGATCGGCCCCTCACTGGTTCACAATATTCCCTCATTCTTTCTCAAATGGGCTCCCGAGTCACGACTAAGTCCCTGGTCCACGTACTAGCGTCCTAGTTAGCCATTCCCCATGGTTAGTATCCCAAGAGTGATCAGCTCTGGGCGAGTCGTACTCAAATGAAATGAGAAATAACATTCATTTTATTAATCCCAGAAATTATATCGAAATTCGGGCTGTTACAGTTGATGCCCGATTCGCGATCGGTCCCTAGTCTACGTACCGTTCCCTAATTAGCCATGCCCCATTGGTTAGTATCCCGAGAGTGATCAGCTCTGGGCGAGACTTACTAAAATAAAAGGGGAAATAATGTCAACTTTATTGATCCTGGAATTATATCGAAATTCAGGCTGTTACGTGGGTACACACCTGTAGTCCTATGGATTTGCGTCAGGATCCCAAAAAGTGGTGACGGCAGCTTCGGCATAGTCATGGTTGGGGGTTTGAAATGTGGGTTATTACAACAATGAGACGAATCTCAGCAAGTACAACCCCTAAACCTTGGTTAGGCTGAGATGCATTATCCTGAAAAGCAAAACAACACTATACGCAAACAATAACCTGAGCCTTCGGGCCCAAATAGAACATAAGAATTACCATGCAGGTTAGGCAGTTCATTAAAATCCTCAAGGCACATGCGCGAATATACTGATTACACGTGCGCCACACGTATGCACATGCTCACAGTGTTCATCTCGCATGCCATTCACTGAGTTTCGGTCACTCGCATGCTGGGTCATGCATTCTATGCATGCAATGTCAATGTCATGCCATGTTCTCATTTTGGTTCCCTCTTCACACTGACTCAATTATTAATATTTATTACGACTTGAGTTAATACAATTCCCCGCCCGGTGCATCTAGCCTGCTACAAAGTGCACGAGGCGCAACATTGATCTCCTCATGAACCAGAGCCCGCGTAAAATGCATCAGGATGGTTGTCTTCTGGACGGACCGAGCATCGTCTTGCTTCAAAATGCATAAGGACGATACACCCCACGTAACACGCATCAGAGCGAAATGTGATCACACATACACACACTGCCAGTTATTATCTGTACCCCGCGTAAAATGCATTAGGGTATTTTAGGTGATCACATGCTCATGCCAGGCACGCATTCTTGCATAGATTCGTCATACACCTTATTCTTAGCATACACTATGCGTGGCCATGAAATGCAACACAATACACCATGAGCATCAAACGTACTTTAGGCAACTAGTCAAACCTATACCACAACAATTTACTCACTTGGCCAATCACACTCCGCATTGGTTGGCCATGCAATCACACGATATGGTATTATTTAATTCCCAAGATTGGGCACAATTTCATAATGAATCAGTCAACCCGGGCATACCTGGTAATTCAGTCACCTAATCTTTAATTAACCCTTGCCAGTTCAATAAATCGCTAATGGACGGTCACTCCCACAATCACTCCGAGGCCAACAATCATCCTCAATTAAATCGCATAAATCCATCAGTATTATTCCAGTACAATTCCCCGCCATTTAGTTCACTAATTTCTGCAAATAACTACTCACTATATCCAAACCAGTCTAGAAAGCGCACTATCAGTCCTAATCTGGGTTTAGGAGGTATACTCATTTAATCCAACTTCATGATGATGAGGAACGGTGGCCGATTACCGATGAACGATGGAACCAGCGGCGGCGTTCCTGGCGAGATACGATGGCGATGGCGATGGCTCGTGGCAGTGGTACGGACAGTGTCCTTGGCTGTCCGACGGCAGCTGAGGGCAAAGGTGAGGGTAGAGAGAGAGAGAACAGTGGGTCGGTGAGGGTGGTGGTGTAAGGTAGCGGTGATGGTCACAGCAGTGGTGGCATTCGGCGGTCAACCTCCAAGCGGCGATACATGGCGGTTCCTTGCGCTGAACGGGAAGAGAGGCAGAGATGAGATGGGGCGATGATGCTGGTGGGTGGTGGTTGGACAAGGCAGCAGAAGTGGAAGCAGTTGGTGATGCTCCGGCGACGGCTAACTCCAAGTGGCCGAGAGGAAGAAGCCGGCAAAGAAGGAGGAAACGTGGAGGAGGCGGAAGACCGGTCGAGTAAGAGAGGGAAATGAGGAGAGAGAAAGTCTAACCTTGGTCAAATATAATGGCTAGTGGGGGACACTTGTCGCCGATCCAAGGATTTTGACCAAAATGCCTCTAATCTAACGGTTCTCGTTTGATCCAGTCCAATAATTGAAGGATAAGGTGGTCATTAATCCCAATAATTGAGATAAATCCAAATTAATTAATTCCTCAATTATTTTCCAAAAATTTTGAGTCAAAAATAGGCTAGGGGCAAAATGATCATTTTTCTAGTCCCAGGCCGAAATTTCATTTTTCGCCCGTATCAACCTCAAATGTGTGTGGCCACTCAAAAATGGTGTCGATCACGCAAAATAGTCACTTATGCCCTCAAAAATTGACGTCGGGGTCAAGAGGGGCAAAATCGTCATTTTTTACTTCCGGGCCGAAATTCCATTTTTCGATCGCAACTATTCCAAATATGCATGGCCAACATAATATGACGTTAGATTCGCAAAAATAGTTGTACAAGCCCTCGAAAATCGGCACCGAAATCCGAGTTCAATTTCGTGATCAAAACTCACTAAATTTCAAATTTCAAGGTCTCTCATTAACGGGCAGCTGTTTAGGGCATACGTGTATCGATCTAGGGTTATTCGAGTAGTGATGGTCCCAATCATTGAGAGAATGAGAAATTATGATTAGTCCCAGAGATCGAGATCGTTCGGTTCCAGTTCAGGACTGGTTGGCCACGTGCACTATTAGTCGTGCAGAATCACCTACGATCCAATTGTACATCGCTAGCTTTGGCCAAACCAAATCCGTTACCTTTCCTAAGATCGGTACACATCGGTCCAAAATATTCCCTCATCATTTTTCGCGATTAGTGCCCGATGCACGATTGGGTCCTTGGCTCACGTACCTTTTTCCCAGTTAGCCATACCCCATTGGTTAGTATCCCGAAAGTGATCAACTCTTATAACAGGTAGTTGAGTAACCGGGTTTGTAAGGATGAGTAGGAGAAGAGGAAAAGAGCCCCAAGCTCAGTCTAGTGAGGGGGTCCGTAAGGCTAGAGATCCACGATTCGATGATGTGATGGAAACCCTGTGGGAGATAGGGCACATAATGGGTATGCAAGCATAGGAAAGGGTCGCAGCTTATGCGTAGGCTACTGAGGCTGCACCAATTGTTGGTAATGAAGGTAATTAGGCCCAACCTGCAGTAGCTAGACAGATGCCTCAGTTGGTGGAGCAATTCTTGAAGATGAAGCCACCAAAGTTTAATGGTAAGGGTGACCCCAAAGCTGCCCTAGATTGGATAGATAAATTAGAGAAGGTATTTGAGGTGTTGGGTTGCACCGATACAAAGAAAGTAACTTTGGCGGCGTATCAGTTGCAGAGTGGTGCGAATGATTAGTGGAAAGCTACTAGGGGTAGGGTATTCTCGGAAGGTGTTGAGTTGAATTGGGCGGTGTTTGTCGAAAGTTTTTATGGAAAGTACTTTTCGGAAGTCACTCAGGAGAGAAAGTTAATGGAGTTGATGCGACTACGCCATGTCACGCCCCGAACCCGATGCCATACAACATCCCTATCTTGGTCGATTTGTGTGCGACGTCCTAGGAAGCATCGCCAAGCCAATGCCCGAATAGGGAATAAGCGAAAGCGGAAGCAATAAATAACAAACCCTGACACTAATTACATGAAACAATGGATAGCTAGACAACATTATCACAGCTGAAAATATATACACTTTATATTACAATCAAAACAATATTTACAACATTTATATATACATAACAATATGTACAATCCACTCAAAATTTGTAAATAGCCACTGCTAAGCAAAAAGGGATAGGTGGCTAGGGTGAGGGTGAGTCAAACTAGACCTTTTAGGAGGACTATGATAAAAAAGGTGTAACAGCCCGAATTTCGATGTAATTTCTGGGATTAATAAAATGAATGTTATTTCTCATTTCATTTGAGTACGACTCGCCCAGAGCTGATCACTCTTGGGATACTAACCATGAGGAATGGCTAACTAGGACACTAGTACGTGGACCAGGGTCTCAGTTGCGACTCGAGGACCGATTTGAGAGAGAGTGAGGGAATATTGTGAACCAGTGAGGGGCCGATCTTAGGAAAAGTGATGGAAATGGTTGGCCAAGGCCAACGATGCACAATTGGGATCGCGGGTGGTTCTGCTTAACCAAACGTGCTCGTGGTCAACCAATCCTGAACTCGAACCAAATGATCGTGACCCCGGGATTAGTAATAAACCCTCTTTCTCTCGATGATCGGAACCATTGAGACTCGGACAGCCCTAAGTCGATACGCGTATGCCTAAACAGCCGCCTGTTAGTGAGAGTTTCAGAAAAATTGAAATTGAGAGAGAGTTGTTCACGGAATTGAGCCCAGAGTTCAGTGTCGGATTTCGGGGACCCGACGGACTAATTTTAAGATTCTGACGCCAGAAAATGTTGGCCACACATACGTGGGACGCATGGGTGCGAAAAATGGAATTTTGGTTCGGAACGGCAAAAAGACGGAATTGCCCTTGGACTATTTAGGCTTAATTCCGAATTTGATTAATTAAATTGGTCTAAACCAAGGTTGGTTAAGTTAACTAGAGGGGTTAAGGGTTGGTTAGGGGCTAAAAGTCCATATTGCCCCTCAATAATTGTCTTGAATGAGTGTGAGCCATTTGATGAAGGGGCAAAGTGGTCACATGAGCTAGGATGTTGACAAGTGGATTCCACTAAGGATTAGTTGACCAGCCTTTGACCCATGTGTGGATAATCTTCTCTCTCTCTCCTCTTCTCACGCACACCATCCCTCCCTCACCATTCGGTCACTCTCTCCTCTCCATTTCCTCTTCATCGTTCTTCATCATCATCACCGAACCAGCCCCCATCGTTGCCTTCTTCAGCCACGCCGGAGTCGTGGGTCACGGCAAGGACCGCCGTGGAGGGCCAAGTCAGCCCCACGCCGCCGCCTCAGCCGCGCCTCCCTTCCCCTTGGCCGACCAGCCCTTGGACGCTCCATTCGGCCACCACCACCAAGCCGCCGTGGCCGTGAGAGCCGGACCACGCCGTGAGCCGCCACCGTCGTCGAGTCGCGAGTAGATGATCATCATCTTTCCCCGAGTGGTGCACCGAAACGTGAGTCGTATGCCTAAACTTAGATTAGGCTTGATTGTGTTTAGTTAGGTTGATTTGTGGAGTTTTGGACTAGATTAGTGTTGTTAATGATTGTGTGGTTAATGGCTGAGTTAGAAATGTTGTTGAGGGTGATTTAAGGCAAAAAGTATGGCTGATTTAGGTGGGTGTGGTTGCTGTCCATGATGAGTGAAATTCGGAGCCCTTGAGTGGTGGTACTAGAAATGGTGTTTTTGGTGCTAAATGGGCTTGTTTTGCAAGATTAAGCTATGTTTATGCCTTATATGTTTTAGTGGGGTCTTGGCTGATCATTGGGGGCTTAATTGGAGTGTTTTGTATGCGTTTTGGCTATGTTTGGAGTTAGGGTTTCAATTTGGCCGAATTGCACTTGATAGAATACAAATGCTAGAATGTGTCCATTAGTTGTGAATGTTCGTAACTGTTGTAGCATTGTATTCATTGATGTGAAAATGCATGTCGCGCACTTGGTATGTCGAGATTGAGATATGAATTGGCATTGTACGATTGTGCGGTGTGACATTGCATTGTGTGTGATCACGGTACATGCCCTGAAAAGAGTGGATTGGGCTAAGATAAAATTTATACGTGTGATCACTTATGGCCTACGGGTCGTGGCCTACGGGTCGAGTTCCGTCCTCATGCACTTTGTAGCAGGACGATGCCCGGTTAGACCGGAAGACGACCATCCTCATGCACTTTGTAGCAGGCTCTGGTTCGTAGGTGAGCGGTGTTGCGCCTCAGGCACTTTGTAGCAGGCTAGAAGACACCGGGCCGGGGGCGTATTATATACGCTGGCCATGAAGTGTTGTGGCCTTCGGGTCGGGCCCTATTGTGGGTCGTGAGATTAAGAATGAGCTGAACGTTGCATTGTGCGAATTGTGAATCATGCTGTATTGTGGTGAGAATTGTCAGCATGTGATTGCATGAGGCATTCGTGTGGAATGCGATGATTGAGTGGTTTAAACCATTTAAAGAAGATGAGCACGCGTGTGTGGTGTACGCCTGCCCGTATGTACACGTATGTGGTGTATATATATATGTGAATTGTACTAACTTGCAGGGGTTGAATCACGTTGAATCATATCTAGTTTTATGACTGTTGGCTTGAATGTTTGATTTTGATCTGTTAAGAGACACACTTTAGCCTAGCCTAGGTTTAGGTATTTGATTCACTGAGCTAGTCTCACGGTTGTGTAAAACCGATCATTTCAGAGCCTACCCCCTAGGATGCAGGACCCGCCTCCACTTTTTGGGATTCCCAGGCAGATATTGCAGTCCGAGGAGCATTTCCCAGCTGGGAATGGCGAGATGCATGTGAGGTTTAGGTCAGTTCTGTATATTAACACGGGTGAGGAGGAGCACAAGAAACAAGAGTATATAGCATGGTGTCGTAGGGCGGAGGACGGTACCCTCAGTCGACCCATCCGTACCTTTGACATTCCAGTAGGCGTTGATGGCGAGTTAGAGCCGGTGATTGCTGATGGCGAGGTGGTCGATGCGCCTCCACCTGGTGTTCCGCCGACCGTCGATGCCCAGCCAGGTCCCGGAGTTTGGTACGATGACCCAGAGCCGGAGCCTATGGATGAGGAGGAGGACGATCCCGAGCCAGAGGCGATGGAGCAGGATGATGGTGATGGTGAGGTCGATGAGGTAGGCGAGGACGTAGATATAGATGCCGTCGAGGATGCAGCCGCAGAGGTGGACTTGGAGGACGACTTTGACTCTGACGCTGAGGCTGACGCTCTCCTAGCAGACTACTGGGGAGATCAGGAGGGTCAGGATGATCAGGAGGACCCTGGCATGGACGTGGATGAGCCAGAGCCGGATCACAGTTCTTCAGAGGAGTCAGCTGAGTCTTCCATGGAGCCTGATGATTCCAGCGACCCAGACTTTGAGCCCTAGACTAGATGGTTGACGATAGGGATCCCTACCTTTTTGTTATAGTGATCCTTAGTACTGACCTACTCACCCGGCCACCGACACTTTTTGGATTAGTGGCCTTTAGACTTTGATGTGACCTTGACCTAGACCCATAGTGATCGGACTGTAGTGTATTTGTATCTTTGATCCTTGTATAAACAGTTTGTTGATATATATATGAGCATGAGGTTTTACCTGTTGATATTGTGATTGTCTGGCTTCCTTGTTCATCTTTATTTGTCAGGGTTGTATTTGCTTCCGCATGTGTTTTTATACTCTGTTGTTATGGTTGGGTCGGCGATGTCTCCTGGGGACGTCGCACTATGATCGACCGGAGAGATAAGGGGATGCTTGCGTTCCGATGGGTAGTTGGGTTCGGGTCGTGACAAAAGGAATAGTCATCACTACTAAACTTCAGCCTCTCCTAAGGCTCCCAGTCTGGATCTGAGGATTTTTTAAGCTTCTCTGAGGATCCCTCACTCGGTTTGGACTCCAACTCTATGGCCTGTGCAGCTGCCCACTCATCCTCCGAGTCCATCTCCAATTCTGGGTCCAGAAACAGTCCTAGCCCTTCCTCTGATCCTACCTCTACATCTAATCCTAACTCAGCAACTTCTCCGTCCTCGCTCGGATCCTAATCCATAGGCTCCCGCTCTGGCTCGACCTCCTTATCATCCATCGGCTTCGGGGCATCATACCATACCCCTGGCTTCTGATTCATGGCCACAGGCTCCTCTATGGTTGGGGGATCCACAATCTCACCATCGGCCATATGGGGTATCATTACCCTACCTATATCTACTGGGACGTCGAAGGTCCTAAGGGATCGCCCAATGTTTCCATATGCATCTTTTAGGCAGCAATCCACATACTCTTGAGTCTGGTAAAAATACTCACCCACATTCACAAATACTACGGAGTAGTATCTCACATATGCTTCCCCATTTCCCTGATAGGTATACTCTCAAGGTAGAGCGGATCTGCGTAGGGATCCCAAAAAGAGGTGGCAACCTCTTCATGCTCAGGGCTGGGGATCTGAAAAGGTAGGTTATTACAACCATGAGATGAATCTCAACGAGTATAACCCCTAAATCTAGGCTAGGCTAACATGCATTCTCCTGACAAGCAATTCGCAACAAATATAATAACAATATCACAGACAATCAACCCCTGATCTAGGCCCTTGGGCCAAAATCACTCACCTAGCTGACCCTGCAGGTTAATCGTTTCAATAATATATCCAAGTCACACCCGCGAGCACTCGGTTCATTTGTACGTCATACGCATACTCATGCTCATCAATGCTCATTTCGTAGGCCATTCATGGAGTCTTACACACTCACACACTGGTCCATGCATTTTTATATATGCATATGCTATATTCACGGCATAATCATGTCTCGGCTCACTAGCCTACACTAGCACGCTGGCAAATTCTCAATTTATTATTTAATATGACCCGCGTGAAAATGCATCAGGTCCATTTCTTAAACATAACACTCCGTGGCTAGCGTTAAAAACGCCCCAGGCCCAGTGTCTCTAGCCTGCTACAAAGTGCATGAGGTTGGTTGTCTTCCGGACGTACTGGGCATCGTCTTGTTTCAAAGTGCATGAGGACGACACACCCCGCGTAACACACATCAGGGCAAAATAAAATGTGATCACACAAATACACAGCCAGTTATTATTTAAACTCCGTGTAAAACGCATCAAGGCATAATTACGTGATCACAAGCTCATGGTAGACACACATTCTCGTACAATTTCGTCACATGCCTTACACTAGGCATACACAATGCATGGCCATGCTATGCATCACAATGCACTATGAGAATCAAACATAATTCAGGTAGTTAGTCAAATTAATATCGCGACCCGGTGCCTACATCACAAACAGTATGCTCACATGGCCAACTATTACCGTGCGGCCCAATACACACTTCATAATTCAATACTTAGTACAAGCCATGAATTGGCCAATCACACTTCGCATGATTCGATCACATGAACACACAGCATGTTATAGCACAATTGAGCATAAATCAGTCCAGTAATTCCCAAAAATACAACAACATAGACCTTCATTGGCCAATTTCGGTCTGCCGACAATCCCACGTGGACAGCCACTATTTGGCATGTCCTCGGCCTCAAAATCACCTTCAATTCAGCTTTTATAATTCTGTCCCAATCCACATATCAATAACTTCCACCAGTCGATTTGTCAATTTCTCCCAATATCCACTAACAGTACCCAAAACAGTCTAAAAAATGCACTATTAGTCCTAATCCGGGCTTAGGAGGTAAACTCACTTAATTCTAGACCACGACGACAAAAAACCGTAGCTGATCATCGGTGAACGGTGAAATCGGTGGAGGCGTTTCATCGGCGGTCGGCGGAATGGACGACGTCCTAGGTGTCCATACGGAGGCTGGGGTGGTGAGAGGGGGAGTGGGTCAGTGAGGGTGAGTGGCGATGATGGCTGGTCGGCGTGGGCGGCGGCGGTCTTCATGGCCGGGCTAGTCGATGGTGATCCACATGCTGATGACGGAAAGACAGAGAGAGAGGACAAAATGGTGGTAAGGCTAGGCGGCGCCGGCAACCAGTAGCTCTAGCGAACGGCGGCTCCGGCGTCCTTGGCCGGGAATGAGCCGGCGAGGGAGAGAGATTTTCGAGAGAAGGAAGGGAAGGGGCCGGCCAAATGAGGGAGGATGAGAGAGATTTGGGTCAAGGCTAGTCAATTATAGTGGCTGGTGGGTGCCACATGTCGCCGATCCGGAGTATTTGACCAAAATGCCCTTAATCCAACGGTCTCGATTGATCTTATCCAAATAATTGATGGGTAAAATGGTAAATAGGTCCAATAATTGAGATAAGACCAAAATTAATTAATTCCTGTAATTATTCCAAAATTCGGAACTGCAAATGGCCTAGGGGCAAAACGGTCATTTTTCCAATCCCGGGTCGAAATTTCGTTTTTCGTCCGTATCAACCCCAAATCGGAGTGGCCACATAATATGGCGTCGGAATCGCGAAAATAGTCGTACAAGCCCTAGAAAATCGACACCGAAGTCCGGGTTTAATTTTATTACCAAAACTCGCTAGATTTCAAATTTCAGGGTCTCTCATTAACGGGCAGCTGTTTAGGGGTTACGCGTATTGACCTAGAATTATTCGAGTCATGACGGTCTTGATCAGTGAGAGGATGAGAAATTATCACTAGTTCTAGAGGTCGCGATCGTTCGATTCAAATTCAGGACTAGTTGGCCATGTGCACTTTCGGTCGTGTAGATTCACCTGCGATCCGATTGTACATCGTTGGCCTTGGCCAAATCAAATCCATCACCTTTCCTAAGATCGGCCCATGTCGGTCCAAAATATTCCCTCATCATTTCTCGTGAACAATGCCCGATTTGCGATCGAGTCCCTGGTCCACATACCGTTCCCTAATTAGCCATACCCCATTGGTTAGTATCCCGAGAGTAATAAGCTCTAGGTGAGACTTACTAAAATGAAATGTGAAATAATGTCAATTTTATAGATCCCGAAATTACATCGAAATTCGGGCTGTTATACGCCAAGGTAAAATTACTGTTGATCAGTATAAAGTAGAATTTGCGAGATTGGCCAAGTTTGCACCGACTATGGTTGAGAAACCACGAGACAAAGCTTGGAGACTCCAAGATGGTTTAAAGCTGGATCTCCAAAACCAGATTCTATCGCATAACCTCAAAGATTTTGGCTAAATGTATGAGCAGGCACAGATTATAGAGCGAGATCAGCAAGAAAGAGCAGTTGCTTCTGGATAGCGATTTACCCAGAATAGAGACAATCGCCGTATGGGGAAGAAGCCTATGACAGGGAGCAAGTGGTTCGTCCTACCTGCTAGACGGAATATAGGGAAGCCAAGCCCCCAGCCGAGTAGATATAGGCCATGTTTCAAGTATAGGAGTTTGGAACACCATGTTCGGAGTTGCCCACAGATGAATCCCTCGGGACCGCCTCGATTGCCGTCATCGCGAGTTGGAAATTAAGCAGGACCTCCCTCATCAGCCAACTAAGGACGACCCCTGGTGCAAGGAAGAGTTTATGCCATGGCGCACAAGGAAGCTGAGGACGTGCGGGGCGTGGTCACAGGTATCATTTCTCTCTGCGATCATGCTGCTTATGCTTTATTTGATCCGAGGCGACCCACTCTTTCATTTCCGAATAGTTTATTAAGTTGGTTGGTATGGAACCAATATTGCTTAAGAATGTGTTTTGTGTGTCGACACCCATGAATGATAGGTGCTAGTCTCTTTTGGATGCCCTAATTGTAAGATAATTATTGGGGGTAAGGAAGAGAGTATCGACTTGGCAGTATTGGCCATGTTTGATTTTGATATGATCATTGGGATGGACTAGTTAATCCAACAAAAAGCTGTGCTGGATTGCAGCCATAGGACGATCCAATTTGACCCAAATGGACGCCCTAGGTTTGAATTTCAGGAAAACCGAAGAGGAACCTCGATACCTTGGATTTCTTCGCTCGAAGTGACGAAATTGTTGGATGATGGATGTGAAGGATATTTAGTGAATGTTGTGGATCCAACAATAGCAGAACCTAAGTTGGAAGATATACCCGTAATATGCAATTTCCTCAAGGTCTTTCCTAAGGAATTGCCTGGTTTACTACCCGAGTTCGAGCAAGTGTGAATTTGTGACTCAGTCAATTAGCATCCCTAGAACAGAGCCGATAGTGTCGGGAGAGGGGATATCAGTAGACCCGACCAAGATAGAGGCCGTGACTAATTGGCCGAGACCGACCTCAGTGACCGAGATCAGAAGTTTCCTTGGACTGGCCGGCTATTACAGACGGTTTGTAGAAGGATTCTCATCCATAGCCATGCCCATGACTAGATTGTTAAAGAAAGAGTCCAAGTTCGAATGGGATGACAAGTGTGAGAAAAGTTTTCAGGAGTTGAAACACAGACTTACGACAGCTCCAGTGTTGACTATTCCATTCGGATCAGGAGGATTCGAGGTGTACAGTGATGCTTCATTGAGAGGGCTAGGTTGTGTGTTGATGCAGCATGGGAAAGTGGTGGCGTATGCGTCGAGGCAGTTGAGACCTCATGAGATGAATTATCCGACGCACGATTTAGAGTTGGCTGCGATAGTATTTGCCCTTAAAATCTGGAGGCATTATCTTTGTGGAGAAAAGTTTCAAATCTACACGGACCATCAGAGCCTCAAGTACCTATTTTCGCAGAAAGAGCTAAACATGAGGCAGAGAAGGTGGATGGAACTACTGAAAGACTATGAGTGCGACATCCTGTATCATCCGGGTAAGGCCAATAGAGTAGCAGATGCTTTAAGTCGCAAGTCTAGTGTGGCACATATGATGGTGCGAGAATGGACATTGTTGGAACGGTTCAGAGATTCAGAGTTTAAGTTCGAAGTGAGCCGGATGTCCAGTTTGATGGCAGCCTTGAGGATTGAACCAGAGATCCAAGCAAGGATTAAGGAACTCCAGTCTACGGACCAAGAAATCCAGAAGATCATTGGATTGGATGTTTCTAAAAGGAGGCCGGACTTCCAAATGAGCGAGGATAGAACTTTAAAGTTCAGAGGAAGATTGTGTGTACCAGACAATGAAGGTCTGAAGGAGGAAATCTTGAGTGAAGCTCATCGGAGTCAGTACAGTATCCACCCAGGTAGTACGAAGATGTACCAGAACTTAAGGCAACATTATTGGTGGAATGGAATGAAGGCTGATGTGGCGAGACACGTGGCTAAGTGTTTGACGTGCCAACAAGTGAAGGCACAACACTGCAAGCCTGGTGGAATGTTGAGGCCATTAGAGATCCCAGAGTGGAAATGGGAGCATATCACCATGGATTTCGTAACGGGATTGCCACGAAGCCAGAGAGGGAACGACTCTATATGGGTGATAGTGGATCGTCTGACCAAGTCAGCGCATTTCCTGGCAGTGCGAAAGGACCTTGAACTGGAAAGGTATGCCGAGTTGTATGTACAGCAGATAGTGCGATTGCATGGAGTACCGGTGACCATTACGTCAGATCGCGATCCGAGATTTACGGCCAATTTTTGGAAAAGTCTGCAAGTGGCCTTAGGAACAAAGTTGCAATTCAGCACGGCTTATCATCCACAGACAGATGGCCAATCAGAGAGAACGATTCAGACTCTGGAGGATATGCTGAGAGCTTGTATCGTAGATTTTCAGGGCAAATGGGAAGAACAGTTGCATTTAGCGGAGTTTGCCTACAATAACAGCTACCAGCAGAGTATTCAGATGGCGCCGTTTGAGGCATTATATGGTAGAGCGTGCAGAACACCAATATGTTGGGATGAGATTGGTGAGCGCAGTATTACCGGACCAGAGTTAGTACAGCAGACAGTTGAGGCCGTTGAGATTATCAGAGACAGACTGAGGACAGCGCAGAGCCGTCAGAAAAGTTATGCCGACCGGAGAAGACGACCCTTAGAGTTTCAAGTGGGAGACCATGTATTCTTGAAGGTATCGCCGATGAAAGGATTGTCCCGATTTGGTAAGAAAGGAAAACTCAGTCCCAGGTACGTTGGGCCATTTGAGATATTGGAGAAGATTGGTGATATGGCCTATCGTCTTGCCTTGCCGCCTAACTTGTCACAAGTGCATAATGTATTCCACGTGTCGATGTTGAGAAAGTATGAACCAGATCCGACCCACGTTTTAAAGTACGAGGAGATAGACGTGGACGACAAAGTGTCGTACGTGGAGAGACCAGTCAGGATTGAGGACCGAAGAGATCGAGTGCTCAGGAATAAGACTATCCCGATGGTGAAGGTTGTATGGGAGCACCACGGCACAGAGGGCGCTACTTGGGAAAGTGAAGAGGCCATGCGGCGTCAACACCCCCAGTTGTTTGATTAGACGGGATGGAAGTGTAAATTTCGAGGACGAAATTTTTGTAAGGGGGGAAGGTTGTAACAGCCCGAATTTCGATGTAATTTCTAGGATTAATAAAATGAATGTTATTTCTCATTTCATTTGAGTACGACTCGCCCAGAGCTGATCACTCTTGGGATACTAACCATGGGGAATGGCTAACTAGGACGCTAGTACGTGGACCAGGGACTTAGTCGTGACTCGGGAGCCGATTTGAGAAAGAATGAGGGAATATTGTGAACCAGTGAGGGGCCGATCTTAGGAAAAGTGATGGAAATGGTATGGCCAAGGCCAACGATGCACAATTGGGATCGCAGGTGATTCTGCTTAACCAAACGTGCTCGTGGCCAACCAATCCCGAACTCGAGCCAAATGATCGTGACCTCGAGATTAGTAATAAACCCTCTTTCTCTCGATGATCGGAACCATTGAGACTCGGACAGCCCTAAGTCGATACGCGTATTCCTAAACAGCCGCCTGTTAGTGAGAGTTTCAGAAAAATTGAAATTGAGAGAGAGTTGTTCACGGAATTGAGCCTAGATTTTGGTGTCGGATTTCGGGGACTCGACGGACTAATTTTAAGATTCTGACGCCAGAATAAGTTGGCCACACACACATGGGATGCCTTGGTGCGAAAAATGGAATTTCGGTTCGGGATGGAAAAAGGACGGAATTGCCCTTGGGTTAATTAAGCTTAATTCCGAATTTTGGAAAATTATTATGGTTTAACCAAGGTTGGTTAAGGTTAACTAGGTTGGTTAGGGGTTGGTTAGGGACTAATGACAAGAATGCCCCTCAATAATTGAATGGAATGATTTTAAACCATTGGATGCAAGGGTAGTTTGGTCAAGTGTGCTTAGATGATGACACATGGAATCCACTAAGGGTTGATTTGACCAAGCTTTGACCACTTTTTGATCATGTTTCCTCTCTCTCTCTCCTCCATTTCGCCCACTCTCTCTCCCTCACCGATCGGCCACCTCCTCCCCTTCGTTCCTTCTCCTTCTTCGCCGGACCAGCCACCGTCGCCGCCCTTCCTCAGCCGCTCGCCGGAGCTGTTGGCCACGGCAAGGGACCGCCGTGGAGAGCTGAACCCGTCCCCGAGCCGCCGTCCTCAGCCGCGCCTCCTCCTCCCTCGTGGACGACCAACCACGGCTGATCTTGGCCGAGTGGACGCCGGCGACGCAAAGGAGGTCCCGCGCCGCCGTGAACCACCGTCGTCGAGCCGCGAGTTAGATGTACTTGTTTCTTCCGCAAATCGTCCACCCAGACGTGAGTTTAATACCCAAACTTAGTCTAGCCTTAATTGTGTTTAGTTGAGTTAATTGGGTTGATTAGTAGAGATTAAACTAGTTTGGTGTTTGTTAGTGATTGTATGGTTGATGGCTGAATTAATGATGTTGTTGAGGGTGATTTAAGGTAGGAACTATGGTTGACTAGTGGGAGTTTGATGGCTGTCCATGGTGAGCCAAATTCGGAGGTCTTGAGCCTTTGTGCTAGAAATGGTGTTTTTAGGGCTAAATGGGCTTGATTTGCTATATTAAGTTAAGTGTATGCCTAATATGTTTGAGTGGGGTCTTGGCTGAATTGTTTGAGGCTAAAATGGAGTGTTTTGAATGTGTTTGACCATGTTTGATGTTGGAGTATGGTTATGGCCGAATTTACATGTTAGGTGTTTCAAATGCTAGAAATGGCCATTGTTTGTAATGTTGAAAATTGTTATAGCATTTGTATTCATTGACATGAAAATGCATGTCATGCACAGTGTATGTCGAGATTGAGATTTGAGATGACATTGTGTGATTGTGCGGGTGTGACATTGCATTGTGTGATCACGGTAAATGCCCTGAAAAGAGTGGAGCTGGGCTAAGATAAAATTGATATGTGTGATCACCTAATGGCCTACGGGTCGAGTTCCGTCCTCATGCACTTTGTAGCGGGACGATACCCGGGGATGTCACGCCCCGAATCCAACTAACCATCGGAACGCGAGCATCCCCTTATCTCTTCGGTCGATCAGAATGCGACGTCCCCAGGAGACATCGCCGACCCAACAACAACATCAGAGTATAAAAACACATGCGGAAGCAAATACAACCCTGACTAATAAAGATGAACAAGGAAGCCAGTCAATCACAATATCATCAGGTACAACTTCATTTTCATATATATATCAACAAACTGTTTACACAATATATACAGATACATGAACAGTCATAACCACTGCAGGTCTAGGTCAAACTAGCATCTAAGTCAAAGGCCACTACTCCAAAAAGTGTCGGTGGCCGGGTGAGTAGGTCTACACTAAGGATCACTAAAACAAAAAGGGTAGGGATCCCTATCACCGACCAACTAGTCTAAGGCACATAATCTGAATCACTAGAATCATCAGGCTCCACTGAAGACTCAGCCGACTCCTCTGAAGAGCTGCTAACCGGTACTGGCTCGTCCACGTCCATATCGGGGTCCTCCTGATCAGCCTGATCCTCCGGAACTCCCCAGTAGTCAGCTAATAGAGCGTCAGCCTCTGCCTCGGAGTCGAAGTCATCCTCAAGGTCCACCTCTGCAGCTACGTCCTCGACGACATCTATATCCACATCATCTCCTACCTCCTCGACCTCACCATCATCATCGTCCTGCTCCATTGCGTCTGGCTCGGGGTCGTCCTCCTCCTCATCCATGGGCTCCGGCTCTGGATCATCGTACCACACACCGGGACCTGGCTGGGCATCGACAGTCGGCGGAACACCAGGTGGAGGCGCATCGATCACCTCGCCATCAGCAATCACCGGCTCTAACTCGCCATCAACGCCTACTGGAATGTCAAAGGTACGGATGGGTCGACTGAGGGTACCGTCCTCCGCCCTACGACACCATGCTATATACTCTTGCTTCTTATGCTCCTCCTCACCCGTGTTAATATACAGAACTGACCTAAACCTCACGTGCATCTCGCCATTCCCAGCTGGGAAATGCTCCACGGACTGCAATATCTGCCTGGGAATCCCAAAAAGTGGAGGCGGGTCCTGCATCCTAGGGGGTAGGCTCTGAAATGTTCGGTTTTACACAACCGTGAGACTAGCTCAGTGAATCAAATACCTAAACCTAGGCTAGGCTAAAGTGTGTCTCTTAACAAATCAAAATCAGTCAAACAAACCAACAACATAAGACTCAAAGTGTATCGACGTGATTCAACCCCTGCAAGTTAGTGCAATTCAATAACATATATATACACTCACATACGTGTACATACGGCAGGCGTTCTGCACACACGCGTGCTCATCTTCATTATATGGTACAAATCGCTCAATCACCGCATTCCACACGAATGTCTCATGCAGTCATATGCTCACTATTCTCAAGATCTCATCACAATGCTGCACGATTCGCAATTCACATAATGCGATGTTCAGATTATTCTTAATCTCACGACCCACAATAGGGCCCGACCCGAAGGCCAATAGTGAAACCGACCCGAAGGCCCGACCCGAAGGCCACAACACTTCATGGCCAGCGTATATAATACGCCCCCGGCCCGGTGTCTTCTAGCCTGCTACAAAGTGCCTGAGGCGCAACACCGCTCACCTACGAACCAGAGCCTGCTACAAAGTGCATGAGGATGGTCGTCTTCCGGTCTCACCGGGCATCGTCTCGCGTAAACGCAACAGACGGAACGACCCGAAGGCCACGACCCGAAGGCCACTAGGTGATCACACGTCTCAATTTTATCTTAGCCCAATTCCACTCAATTCAGGGCGTTTACCGTGATCACACATAATGCAATGTCACACAATGTCATTTCACATATCAATCTCAACATATCAAGTAGTGACATGCATTTTCATTCCAATGAACACAAATGCCACAACATTTATCCACATTTACAACCAATATACACTTTCTAGCATTTGCATTCTAATATGTGAAATTCGGCCAACCTAACACCCCACATTTAAACATGGCCAAAATATAATCTAAACACTTCATTTAGGCCTCCAATGTTCAGCCAAGGTCCCCCTCAACCATATATAGCATGTACTAGGCTTAATTAAGCAAAACAAGTTCAATTGGACCTAAAAACAACATTTCTAACATGGCCCCTCAAGAACTCCGAATTGACTCATCAAGGGCAGCAAGCAAACCCACATCAACCAGCCATTAATTCACCTTAAAACCACCCTTAGCAACATCATACTATCAGCCATTACCCTCATAATCACCCACAAAACACCCAATTTAACTCAACCTCCATTAATCACCCAAACTAAACTAACTAACACAATTAAGACTAAACTAGTTTTAGGTATTTAACTCACGTTGCGGTGCACCACTCGGGGAAAGATGACGATCATCTATCTCGCGGCTTGGCAATGGCAACTCACACGGCTCTCCCGGCGTGCTCGGCACCTCACGGCCACGGCGGCTGGTTTGGGCGTCCGAAGGGAAAAGAGAGGGAGGCGACGGCGGCTTGGGGCTTGGCCGGTCCTCCACGGCGGTCCTTGCCGTGTCTCACTCTCCGGCGTGGCTGTGAATGGCGGGGACGTGGCTGGTTCGGTGATGGAAGGGGAGACGAAGGGGAGAGAGACGTTAAAGAGGAAGAGAAAATGAAGAAGATGGTGGCCAGCGTAAGGAAGAGGAGAGAGAGGATCGGCCGAATGGGGTGAGGGAGGAGAGAGAAAAACCTTATCCATTTGGTCCAACTTGGTCAATAGTGGAATCCAAGTGTCAAGCATCCAAGCCACATGACCAATTTGCCCCTCATCCAATGGTTCTCACTAATTCCCAATGAATTATTGAAGGGCATTTTAGTCCTTTGCCCTAACTAACCCTTAACCACCTCTAGTCACTTTAACCAACCTTAGTTAGCCCATTTAAAACCTTAAAAATTCGGAATAAACATTAATTAGTCCAAGGGCAAATTCGTCTTTTTGCCGTTCCGAACCAAAATTCCATTTTTCGCACCCATGCGTCCTATATAAACGTGGCCAACATATTCTGGCGTCAGAATCTCAAAATTAGTCCGTCGGGTCTCCGAAATCCGACACTGAACTCTGGGCTCAATTCCGTGAACAACTCTCTCTCAATTTCAATTTTTCTGAAACTCTTACTAACAGGCGGCTGTTTAGGCATACGCGTATCGACTTAGGGCTGTCCGAGTCTCAATGGTTCCGATCATCGAGAGAAAGAGGGTTTATTACTAATCCCGGGGTCACGATCATTTGGTTCGAGTTCAGGATTGGTTGACCACGAGCACGTTTGGTTAAGCAGAACCACCCGCGATCCCAATTGTGCATCGTTGGCCTTGGCCAACCATTTCCATCACTTTTCCTAAGATCGGCCCCTCACTGGTTCACAATATTCCCTCATTCTTTCTCAAATCGGCTCCCGAGTCGCGACTGAGACCCTGGTCCACGTACTAGTGTCCTAGTTAGCCATTCCTCATGGTTAGTATCCCAAGAGTGATCAGCTCTGGGCGAGTCGTACTCAAATGAAATGAGAAATAACATTCATTTTATTAATCCCAGAAATTACATCGAAATTCGGGCTGTTACAACCTTCCCCCCTTACAAAAATTTCGTCCTCGAAATTTGCACTACTATCTCGTCTAATCAAACAACTGAGGGTGCTGACGCCTCATGGTCTCTTCACTTTCCCAAGTAGCGCCCTCTGTGCCGTGGTGCTCCCATACAACCTTCACCATTGGGATTGTCTTATTCCTGAGCACTCGATCTCTTCGGTCCTCAATCCTGACTGGTCTCTCCACGTACGACACTTTGTCGTCCACGTCTATCTCCTCGTATCTTAGAACGTGGGTCGGATCTGGTTCATACTTCCTCAACATCGACACGTGAAATACATTATGCACCTGCGACAAGTTAGGCGGCAATGCAAGACGATAGGCCATATCACCAATCTTCTCCAATATCTCAAATGGCCCAACGTACCTGGGACTGAGTTTTCCTTTCTTACCAAACCGGGACAATCCTTTCATCGGCGATACCTTCAAAAATACATGGTCTCCCACTTGAAACTCTAAGGGTCGTCGTCTCCGGTCGGCATAACTTTTCTGACGGCTCTGCGCTGTTCTCAGTCTGTCTCTGATAATCTCAACGGCCTCAACTGTCTGCTGTACTAACTCTGGCCCAGTAATGCTGCGCTCACCAACCTCATCCCAACATACTGGTGTTCTGCACGCTCTACCATACAATGCCTCAAATGGCGCCATCTGAATACTCTGCTGGTAGCTGTTATTGTAGGCAAACTCCACTAAATGCAACTGTTCTTCCCATTTGCCCTGAAAATCTACGACACAAGCTCTCAGCATATCCTCCAGAGTCTGAATTGTTCTCTCTGATTGGCCATCTGTCTGAGGATGGTAAGCCGTGCTGAATTGCAACTTTGTTCCTAAGGCCACTTGCAGACTTTTCCAAAATTTGGCCGTAAATCTCGGATCGCGATCTGACGTAATAGTTACCGGCACTCCATGCAATCGCACTATCTGTCGTACATACAACTCAGCATACCTTTCCAGTTCAAGGTCCTTTCGCACTGCCAGAAAATGCGCTGACTTGGTCAGACGATCCACTATCACCCATATAGAGTCGTTCCCTCTCTGGCTTCGTGGCAATCCCGTTACAAAATCCATGGTGATATGCTCCCATTTCCACTCTGGGATCTCTAATGGTCTCAACATTCCACCAGGCTTGCAGTGTTGTGCCTTCACTTGTTGGCACGTCAAACACTTAGCCACATGTCTCGCCACATCAGCCTTCATTCCATTCCACCAATAATGTTGCCTTAAGTTCTGGTACATCTTCGTACTACCTGGGTGGATACTGTACTGACTCCGATGAGCTTCACTCAAGATTTCCTCCTTCAGACCTTCATCGTCTGGTACACACAACCTTCCTCTAAACCTTAAAGTTCCATCCTCGCTCATCTGGAAGTCCGGCCTCCTTTTTGAAACATCCAATCCAATGATCTTCTGGATTTCTTGGTCCGTAGACTGGAGTTCCTTAATCCTTGCCTGGATCTCTGGTTCAATCCTCAAGGCTGCCATCAGACTGGACATCTGACTCACTTCGAACTTAAACTCTGAATCTCTGAGCCGTTCCAACAATGTCCATTCTCGCACCATCATATGTGCCACACTAGACTTGCGACTTAGAGCATCTGCTACTCTATTGGCCTTACCCGGATGATACAGGATGTCGCAATCATAGTCTTTCAGTAGTTCCATCCACCTTCTCTGCCTCATGTTCAGCTCTTTCTGGGAAAATAGATACTTGAGGCTCTGATGGTCCGTGTAGATTTGAAACTTTTCCCCACAAAGATAATGCCTCCAGATCTTAAGGGCAAATACTATCGCAGCCAACTCTAAATCGTGCGTCGGATAATTCATCTCATGAGGTCTCAACTGCCTCGACGCATACGCCACCACTTTCCCATGCTGCATCAACACACAACCTAGCCCTCTCAATGAAGCATCACTGTACACCTCGAATCCTCCTGATCCGGATGGAATAGTCAACACTGGAGCTGTCGTAAGTCTGTGCTTCAACTCCTGAAAACTTTTCTCACACTTGTCATCCCATTCGAACTTAGAATCCTTCTTTAACAATCTGGTCAAGGGCATGGCTATGGATGAGAATCCTTCCACAAACCGTCTGTAATAGCCAGCAAGTCCAAGGAAACTTCGGATCTCGGTCACTGAGGTCGGTCTTGGCCAATTAGTCACGGCCTCTATCTTGGTCGGGTCTACTGATATCCCTTCTCCCGACACTATATGTCCAAGGAAAGCTACTCGACTGAGCCAAAATTCACACTTGCTGAACTTGGCGTAGAGCGCATGCTCTCTTAATGTCCGTAACACCTCGGTCAAGTGCACCTCATGCTCTTCAGGACTCTTAGAATATACCAATATGTCGTCGATGAAGACAATCACTGACTGATCCAAAAATTCCTTAAACACTCTGTTCATTAGATCCATGAAAGCTGCAGGAGCATTCGTCAGTCCAAAGGGCATAACTGTAAACTCATAGTGCCCATACCTCGTCCTGAAGGCTGTCTTAGGTATATCCTCCTTCTTGATTCTCAACTGATGATATCCTGTCCGTAGGTCAATCTTGGAGAATACCGATGCTCCCTGCAACTGATCAAACAAGTCGTCGATCCTAGGCAGTGGATACTTGTTCTTTACTGTTACCTGGTTCAGCTGCCTGTAGTCAATACACAATCTCAGGGTTCCGTCTTTCTTTTTCACAAACAGCACCGGCGCTCCCCATGGAGACGCGCTCGGACGAATGAAACCCTTGTCCAATAACTCCTGCATCTGGACTTTCAACTCCTTTAACTCAGGCAATGACATCCGATATGGGGCTTTTGAAATCGGCTCTGTACCCGGGGCTAGCTCAATTACAAACTCAACTTCCCGCTCAGGTGGTAAGCCTGGCAATTCCTGTGGAAATACTTCTGGAAAGTTGCATACTACCGGGATATCTTCTAACTGAAGCTCTGGTACAGTTGGATCCACTACATTGACCAGATATCCTTCACATCCTTCGTTCAACAACTCATTCACTTCCAGTGAAGAGATCCAAGGAATCGATGTTCCTCCTCGACTTCCTTGAAATTCAAACCTAGGTTGTCCAATTGGATTGAACTGGATCGTTTTACTATCACAATCCACTACAGCCTTCTGCTGCACTAACCAGTCCATCCCAACAATAACATCAAAATCGAACATGGCCAACACTGCCAAGTCGATACGACCTTCCACACCACCAATCACTATCTTACATGCAGGCCATCCAAAAGAGACTATCATCCTATCATTCAACGGAGTAGATACGCATAACACAGTCTCAAGCAAAATAGGCTCAAACCCAACCAATCTAATAAACTGTTCTGACACAAAAGAATGGGTTGCCCCCGGATCGAACAAAGCATAAGCTGCATGGTCTCCCAAAGAAATCGTACCTGTGACCACCCCTGGCGCTTTCTCAGCATCCTTGCGCCCCATAGCATATACCCTTCCTTGGGCTGGTGGTCGTCCTGGGTTAGTCGCTGGGGGATGTCCACCCTGATTCCCCATCCTAGGCGGTTGAGCTGGTGCTTGCGATCCCACTGGACGCATCTGAGGACACGACCTGATCTGGTGGTCAAAACTCCCACACCTGAAACATGCTCCGAACCTACTCGGAGGCGGGTTAGGCTTCCCAATGTTTCTCCTCGCAGAGGGAACGAACCGTCTATTCCCAGTCATTGGCCTCTTTCCCAACCTGCGATTGTCTCTGATAGGCATAAACCGTGATCCTGAAGCGGCGGCTCTCTCTTGCTGATCTCTTTCTATGATCTGAGCCCTCTCGTACATCTCACCGTAGTCCTTAAGGTTATGAGAGAGAATCTGGCTCCTGAGGTCTGGTTTCAATCCATCTCGAAACCTCCTAGCCTTGTCTCTAGGATTCACCACCAATGTAGGCGCGAACTTAGCCAACCTCGCAAACTCCGCCTCGTATTGGTCCACTGTCATCTGTCCCTGGCGTAATCTCATAAACTCCGACAACTTCTTTTCCTGCGCTACCTCAGAGAAATACTTCTCATAAAAATGTTCAACAAACACAGCCCAAACTAACTCAGTACCTGCAGGAAATACCCTGTCCTTTACTGCATTCCACCAATCATTGGCACCGTCCTGTAACTGATACACTGCTAAGTCTACTCTCTCAGTATCGGTGCACTTCAGTACATTAAACGCCTTTTCTAACTCTTCAACCCATCTGAGCGCTAACTCTGCATCGCCCCTACCAGTGAACTTGGGCGGCTTAAGTTTCAGAAATTGCTCAACTAGATAGGGCATCTGTCTCGGTACCACTGGTTGTGCCTCTTCTGCCTGATTACCCCCATTACCAGCTATCGCTGCGGCTTCAGCTGCCTGAGCATACGCGGCTGCCCTCTCCTGAGCCTGCATACCCATGATATGACCTATCTCACGAAGGGTCTCCATAACTTCCTCCATTCTGGGGTCCCTGGCCTCTCTGGGCTCGGCTCTCGGTGGTTCTTGCGGTTCCTTTCCTCTCCGGCGACTCATCTCTCGCTAAGCTGGCTACTCAACTACCTGCTATAACCCCACTCAGGAGTCAAAGACTTAAACCATACTAACCCAGTCTAAGTCCTAGGCAGGTATCAAACAATAGCCAAACAATCACATGCGGTCTAGCACTGAGCACAATACATCACCCAAGGGAATATGTGTACTCACCTCAGGTCCTGACGCGCCTGCACCTTCGGGGTTGAATCACTTACACAATCAATCAATCAAACAAACACGATTAAGAGACACACCTAGCACACGAGGACACCTAGTTGGCTACCCTTGGTCATCGCTCCTTATCACTCCAGGCTTCGACCATATGAATAGAGCTGACCTTGCTCTGATACCAATTCAAACGGGGATGTCACGCCCCGAATCCAACTAACCATCGGAACGCGAGCATCCCCTTATCTCTTCGGTCGATCAGAATGCGACGTCCCCAGGAGACATCGCCGACCCAACAACAACATCAGAGTATAAAAACACATGCGGAAGCAAATACAACCCTGACTAATAAAGATGAACAAGGAAGCCAGTCAATCACAATATCATCAGGTACAACTTCATTTTCATATATATATCAACAAACTGTTTACACAATATATACAGATACATGAACAGTCATAACCACTGCAGGTCTAGGTCAAACTAGCATCTAAGTCAAAGGCCACTACTCCAAAAAGTGTCGGTGGCCGGGTGAGTAGGTCTACACTAAGGATCACTAAAACAAAAAGGGTAGGGATCCCTATCACCGACCAACTAGTCTAAGGCACATAATCTGAATCACTAGAATCATCAGGCTCCACTGAAGACTCAGCCGACTCCTCTGAAGAGCTGCTAACCGGTACTGGCTCGTCCACGTCCATATCGGGGTCCTCCTGATCAGCCTGATCCTCCGGAACTCCCCAGTAGTCAGCTAATAGAGCGTCAGCCTCTGCCTCGGAGTCGAAGTCATCCTCAAGGTCCACCTCTGCAGCTACGTCCTCGACGACATCTATATCCACATCATCTCCTACCTCCTCGACCTCACCATCATCATCGTCCTGCTCCATTGCGTCTGGCTCGGGGTCGTCCTCCTCCTCATCCATGGGCTCCGGCTCTGGATCATCGTACCACACACCGGGACCTGGCTGGGCATCGACAGTCGGCGGAACACCAGGTGGAGGCGCATCGATCACCTCGCCATCAGCAATCACCGGCTCTAACTCGCCATCAACGCCTACTGGAATGTCAAAGGTACGGATGGGTCGACTGAGGGTACCGTCCTCCGCCCTACGACACCATGCTATATACTCTTGCTTCTTATGCTCCTCCTCACCCGTGTTAATATACAGAACTGACCTAAACCTCACGTGCATCTCGCCATTCCCAGCTGGGAAATGCTCCACGGACTGCAATATCTGCCTGGGAATCCCAAAAAGTGGAGGCGGGTCCTGCATCCTAGGGGGTAGGCTCTGAAATGTTCGGTTTTACACAACCGTGAGACTAGCTCAGTGAATCAAATACCTAAACCTAGGCTAGGCTAAAGTGTGTCTCTTAACAAATCAAAATCAGTCAAACAAACCAACAACATAAGACTCAAAGTGTATCGACGTGATTCAACCCCTGCAAGTTAGTGCAATTCAATAACATATATATACACTCACATACGTGTACATACGGCAGGCGTTCTGCACACACGCGTGCTCATCTTCATTATATGGTACAAATCGCTCAATCACCGCATTCCACACGAATGTCTCATGCAGTCATATGCTCACTATTCTCAAGATCTCATCACAATGCTGCACGATTCGCAATTCACATAATGCGATGTTCAGATTATTCTTAATCTCACGACCCACAATAGGGCCCGACCCGAAGGCCAATAGTGAAACCGACCCGAAGGCCCGACCCGAAGGCCACAACACTTCATGGCCAGCGTATATAATACGCCCCCGGCCCGGTGTCTTCTAGCCTGCTACAAAGTGCCTGAGGCGCAACACCGCTCACCTACGAACCAGAGCCTGCTACAAAGTGCATGAGGATGGTCGTCTTCCGGTCTCACCGGGCATCGTCTCGCGTAAACGCAACAGACGGAACGACCCGAAGGCCACGACCCGAAGGCCACTAGGTGATCACACGTCTCAATTTTATCTTAGCCCAATTCCACTCAATTCAGGGCGTTTACCGTGATCACACATAATGCAATGTCACACAATGTCATTTCACATATCAATCTCAACATATCAAGTAGTGACATGCATTTTCATTCCAATGAACACAAATGCCACAACATTTATCCACATTTACAACCAATATACACTTTCTAGCATTTGCATTCTAATATGTGAAATTCGGCCAACCTAACACCCCACATTTAAACATGGCCAAAATATAATCTAAACACTTCATTTAGGCCTCCAATGTTCAGCCAAGGTCCCCCTCAACCATATATAGCATGTACTAGGCTTAATTAAGCAAAACAAGTTCAATTGGACCTAAAAACAACATTTCTAACATGGCCCCTCAAGAACTCCGAATTGACTCATCAAGGGCAGCAAGCAAACCCACATCAACCAGCCATTAATTCACCTTAAAACCACCCTTAGCAACATCATACTATCAGCCATTACCCTCATAATCACCCACAAAACACCCAATTTAACTCAACCTCCATTAATCACCCAAACTAAACTAACTAACACAATTAAGACTAAACTAGTTTTAGGTATTTAACTCACGTTGCGGTGCACCACTCGGGGAAAGATGACGATCATCTATCTCGCGGCTTGGCAATGGCAACTCACACGGCTCTCCCGGCGTGCTCGGCACCTCACGGCCACGGCGGCTGGTTTGGGCGTCCGAAGGGAAAAGAGAGGGAGGCGACGGCGGCTTGGGGCTTGGCCGGTCCTCCACGGCGGTCCTTGCCGTGTCTCACTCTCCGGCGTGGCTGTGAATGGCGGGGACGTGGCTGGTTCGGTGATGGAAGGGGAGACGAAGGGGAGAGAGACGTTAAAGAGGAAGAGAAAATGAAGAAGATGGTGGCCAGCGTAAGGAAGAGGAGAGAGAGGATCGGCCGAATGGGGTGAGGGAGGAGAGAGAAAAACCTTATCCATTTGGTCCAACTTGGTCAATAGTGGAATCCAAGTGTCAAGCATCCAAGCCACATGACCAATTTGCCCCTCATCCAATGGTTCTCACTAATTCCCAATGAATTATTGAAGGGCATTTTAGTCCTTTGCCCTAACTAACCCTTAACCACCTCTAGTCACTTTAACCAACCTTAGTTAGCCCATTTAAAACCTTAAAAATTCGGAATAAACATTAATTAGTCCAAGGGCAAATTCGTCTTTTTGCCGTTCCGAACCAAAATTCCATTTTTCGCACCCATGCGTCCTATATAAACGTGGCCAACATATTCTGGCGTCAGAATCTCAAAATTAGTCCGTCGGGTCTCCGAAATCCGACACTGAACTCTGGGCTCAATTCCGTGAACAACTCTCTCTCAATTTCAATTTTTCTGAAACTCTTACTAACAGGCGGCTGTTTAGGCATACGCGTATCGACTTAGGGCTGTCCGAGTCTCAATGGTTCCGATCATCGAGAGAAAGAGGGTTTATTACTAATCCCGGGGTCACGATCATTTGGTTCGAGTTCAGGATTGGTTGACCACGAGCACGTTTGGTTAAGCAGAACCACCCGCGATCCCAATTGTGCATCGTTGGCCTTGGCCAACCATTTCCATCACTTTTCCTAAGATCGGCCCCTCACTGGTTCACAATATTCCCTCATTCTTTCTCAAATCGGCTCCCGAGTCGCGACTGAGACCCTGGTCCACGTACTAGTGTCCTAGTTAGCCATTCCTCATGGTTAGTATCCCAAGAGTGATCAGCTCTGGGCGAGTCGTACTCAAATGAAATGAGAAATAACATTCATTTTATTAATCCCAGAAATTACATCGAAATTCGGGCTGTTACAGTTAGACCGGAAGACGACCATCCTCATGCACTTTGTAGCAGGCTCTGGTTCGTAGGTGAGCGGTGTTGCGCCTCAGGCACTTTGTAGCAGGCTAGAAGACACCGGGCCGGGGGCGTAGTATATACGCTGGCCATGAAGTGTTGTGGCCTTCGGGTCGGGCCCTATTGTGGGTCGTGAGATCAAGAATGAACTGAACGTGCATTATGTGAATTGTGAATCATGCAGTATTGTGAAGAGATTGTGAGAATTGTTAGCATGTGACTGCATGAGGCATTCGTGTGGGATGCGGTGATTGAGTGATTTGAACCATTTAAAGAATATGAGCACGCGTGTGTGAAGTACGCCTGCCCGTGTGTACACGTATGTGGGTGTATATATATATATGTTGAATTGCACTAACTTGCAGGGGTTGAATCACGTTGAAATATATTGAGTTTTATGTTTGTTGGCTTGAATGCTTGATTTTGATCCGTTAAGAGACACACTTTAGCCTAGCCTAGGTTTAGGTATTTGATTCACTGAGCTAGTCTCACGGTTGTGGTAAACCGAATATTTCAGAGCCTACCCCCTAGGATGCTGGAGCCGCCTCCACTTTTTGGGATTCCTAGGCAGATATTGCAGAGTGAGGAGCATTTCCCAGCTGGAAATGACGAGATGCATGTGAGGTTTAGGTCAGTTCTCTACGTTAATGTGGGTGAGGATGAGCATCAGAAGCGAGAGTACATCGCATGGTGTCGTAGGGCAGCGAACGGGACCCTCAGTCGACCTATCCGTACCTTTGACATTCCAGTAGACGCTGATGGCGAGTTGGAGCCAGTGATTGCCGATGGCGAGGTGGTCGATGCTTCTCCACCTGACGCTCCGCCAACCGTCGAGGCCCAGCCAGGCCCAGGAGTTTGGTACGATGACCTAGAGCCGGAGCCTATGGATGAGGATGAGGACGACCCCGAGCCAGAGGCGATGGAGCAGGATAATGAGAATGGTGAGATCGATGAGGTAGGCGAGGATGTAGACATAGATGCCGTCGAGAATGCAGCCGAAGATGTAGACCCTGAGGACGACTTTGACTCCGAGGCTGAGGCTGACGCTCTCTTAGCAGACTACGGGGGAGTTCAGGAGGGTCAGGCTGATCAGGAGGACCCCGACATGGACGTGGATGAGCCAGAGCCGGATCGCAGCTCTTCAGAGGAGTCAGCTGAGTCTTACGACGAGCCCGACGATTCCAGCGACCCAGACTATGAGCCTTAGACTAGTTGGTTGACGATAGGGATCCCTACCTTTTTGTTATAGTGATCCTTAGTACCGACCTACTCACCCGGCCACCGACACTTTTTGGATTAGTGGCCTTTTGACTTCGATGCTAGCTTGACCTAGACCTGTAGTGGATATGACTGTACATGTACCTGCGTTCCTTGTGTAAACAGTTTATATATATATACATGAGAATGAGGTTTTACCTGATGAGGTTTTGATTGTGTGGCTTCCTTGCTCATCTTTATTTGTCAGGGTTTGTAATCTGCTTTCGCATGTGTTTTTATACTCTGATTATTGTTGGGTCGGCGAGGTCTCCTGGGGACGTCGCACTTTGATCGACCGGATTGGTAAGGGGATACTCGCGTTCCGATGGATGAGTTGGGTTCGGCGTCCTAGGCGGGTAGGCTCTGAAATGTTCGGTTTTACCACAACCGTGAGACTAGCTCAGTGAATCAAATACCTAAACCTAGGCTAGGCTAAAGTGTGTCTCTTAACGGATCAAAATCAAGCATTCAAGCCAACAAACATAAAACTCAATATATTTCAACGTGATTCAACCCCTGCAAGTTAGTGCAATTCAACATATATATATATACACCCACATACGTGTACACACGGGCAGGCGTACTTCACACACACGTGCTCATATTCTTTAAATGGTTCAAATCACTCAATCACCGCATCCCACGCGAATGCCTCATGCAGTCACATGCGAACAATTCTCACAATCTCTTCACAATACTGCATGATTCACAATTCACATAATGCACGTTCAATTTATTCTTAATCTCACGACCCACAATAGGGCCCGACTCGAAGGCCACAACACTTCATGGCCAGCGTATATACTACGCCCCCGGCCTGGTGTCTTCTAGCCTGCTACAAAGTGCCTGAGGCGCAACACCGCTCACCTACGAACCAAAGCCTGCTACAAAGTGCATGAGGATGGTCGTCTTCCGGTCTAACCGGGCATCGTCCTGCTACAAAGTGCATGAGGACGGAACTCGACCCGTAGGCCATTAGGTGATCACACATATCAATTTTATCTTAGCCCAGCTCCACTCTTTTCAGGGCATTTACCGTGATCACACAATGCAATGTCACACCCGCACAATCACACAATGTCATTTCAAATCTCAATCTCGACATACACTGTGCATGACATGCATTTTCATGTCAATGAATGTTAGTGGTCTGCCCTAGGAATCAATCAATGTTGATACTCTAATATTAGTTGTGGATTAGGTTGTGTCGGAAAACCGATCTTCACTATACTTAGGTAGTCATAATGTCTTGCTAGAGACCGCTTATGACTTGTGGGTCAAAAGGGTTTTGAGCACACTGCTAATGTTTAGTGAACCTACAGGGTCGCACACAATCGCGAACGGACTTAATATTTTCTGTACGCCTTGATCTACTTGAGAAGTAGATTTTAATTTATTCTCTTATTTAAATTATCTATGCGGTCGTGCGCGTTATGAGATAATGATTAAACGTGGGGCCCACATCGCCTGGCCCACTTCTTTTAATTCCGCTGGATAATGAGACTATATAAATAGATAGAGAATCGTTCTCTGTCTAAGGGTTTTTTCGATACAGTATCGAAAAGACAACGGCGTTTAAGAAAGAAACTTCAAGATCTTTCGCTAGCACGTGGATCGTTGGAGAATTCCGCTCGTGTGTGTGGATACCGGTAGAGGCGCAACACTTGGGGCACTAATCCAGACACAATCAGTTATCGATTTATCCTCGATCTGCAAGAGGTATGTTTCGAAATTCTCTCTCGATTTCAATATACACATGGATCCTGTCTAGGGTTCTATATTCCGCTGCGTTGTTTTTCGTTGATGAACCCAACAGTGGTATCAGAGCAACTTGTGTTATATTGAAGTTGAATCGGAAACCCTAATTGTTGATACATATGATGTATGCTTGAAAAGTCTAAATTAGGGTTAGATGAATTTGAAATACGAATTGATATGATCAATTGAGAAGGAACGAAGCAGGGACGGGTCGATCCTATTCCGCTCGCGCCGAGGCGGGGCCGGTGTCGCGCTTGGGCGCGTTGCCCGAGACGGAGGCGGCGTCGCGCTTGGGCCCGTTGCCCGAGGTGGAGGCGGCGTCGTCGTCGTGCCTGGGCTCGTTGCCCGAGGCGGAGACGGCGGCGCGTCGGGCGAAGACGGCGGCGCGTCGGGCTGAGACGGCGGTGCGTCTGGGTTCGCTGCCCGAGGCCGAGACGGCGGCGCGCCAAGTCAGTCGGTGCGCCAAGGTGCTCGGCCGGATGGGCATGGCGTGGGAGCAGGAGGTGGCAGCGACGGATAGTCTTCCGAAAACACAGAATTGAGAATTTTGTTTAGTTTTCGGGGCTCTCCTTAGAAAACAGAATTAAGAATTCTGTCTAGCTTTCGGGGGCGCTGCCCCCGAGCCCCCGCGAGGGGCGCTGCCCCTTGACCCCGCGAGGGGCGCTGCCCCTCGACCCCGCAAGGGGGCGCAGCCCCCTTGACCCCTGCATGGAAATTTGTCGTTCCCGTATGATTGATGTACCTTTATTATTATAAGTGATGTTTTGCTTATGTTTATCACATGCATAGATTTATTGCTAAATAAACATTAAGAGTCCCTAATAAAATTAAGTAATAATATGATGCCTTTCCAATCATACACCTATTAAAACTTGAATCGTCAAAAGATGGGCCTACCAAAGCAGGGTGTCTTTAACTATTTGAGTAAAATAGGATGGATAATAGTTGTCCATAAGTCAAGATTGGTTTACTTAACGAGGCTATCAAAACGGTTTTGGGCCTTGAGGCATAGTGTTTGGGGATAAGATATGAGATGTCAACCCCAACAACCAAGAGTTGTATTCGATACAATTGACAAAGAGTTGTCTACCTAAATAACTTAGTCTTGAGCGGTAAGCCAAAGTTTACTCAAGTCTTAGTAAAATATGGATCTTGGTTCACTATACTTATTGGGACACATGTTATAAAAGTATAGTGAGAGTTTATTATAAATAATATTGATGAACAATTTATTTTGCATATTTGTTGTAGATAATGGCAAATAGCTCTGCATCACATTTTTCACTGCGATCTGTTCTTGAGAAGGACAAATTGAATGGTTCAAACTTTTTGGACTGGTATAGAAGTTTGAGAATTGTTCTCAAGCAGGAGAAAAAGGATTATGTCCTAGAGAAACCACTCCCTCAAAAGGCACCTCCTTCCAATGCTCCCCATGCTGAAAGGAATGCTTATCAGAAGCATAAAGATGATGCATTAGATGCATCATGTCTAATGTTAGCTACCATGAACTCAGATCTTCAGAAGCAATTTGAGAACGTGGATGCCTATGATATGATCATGAATCTGAAAAATTTGTTTCAGGAGCAGGCACGCACTGAAAGGTACCAAACGGTAAAAACCTTAATTGAGTGCAAGCTAGCAAGTGGGAGCTTAGTTAGTCCACATGTCATAAAGATGATAGGTTATATTGAAAACCTGGAACGACTAGGCTCTCCTATTAGCCAAGAGTTGGCTACTGACATTATTCTTCAGTCATTGCCTCAGGATTATGACACGTTTGTTATGAACTATAACATGCATAATCTGAATAAGTCTTTGACTGAACTGCATGGGATGCTCAAAACTGCTGAGCAGAATATTAAGAAGGACCCTACCCCTAATGTTCTCATGGTTCAAAAGGGGAAAGGCTTTAAGAAGCCAGGTAAGGTCAAGGGCAAGGGCAAGGGCATTAAGCCCAAACCCAAATCCAAGATCAAACCGGGTCCGACTGCTGATGCTGTATGTTTCCATTGTGGTGAGAATGGACATTGGAAGAGGAATTGCAAGAAATATTTGGAGGATCTGAAGAAAAAGGGAAGTGAGACTTCCGATTCAGGTATTTATGTTATAGAAGTAAATGTTACTACTAGTTCTACTTCATGGGTATTGGATACCGGTTGTGGTACTCACATTTGTATGGATGTGCAGGGACTAAAACGAAGTAGAACACTTGCAAAAGGTGAAGTGGAACTACGAGTTAGAAATGGAGCAAGAGTTGCTGCATTAGCCGTATGAACATATGATGTAGCTTTACCTTCTGGCATGATTTTAGAACTGAATAATTGCTACTATGTACCTGCTATACGCAGGAATATTATTTCTGTTTCTTGTTTGGACAAGGAAGGTTTCTATTTTGATATAAAGAACAATAGTTGTTCGTTTTATCTTAATCGATTATTTTATGGTAGCGCCCATATTGTGGATGGGATATATGTTCTAATGAACAGAGTGTTCAAGGAATATCTAGACAGATTCGTCATAGTGTTCATCGACGACATTTTGGTGCATTTGAAAAGCCCGGAGGAGTATGAGGTACATTTGACTAAAGTATTACGAACTTTGAGAGAACACACGCTATTTGCCAAGTTCAGGAAGTGTGAGTTTTGGCTAAGGAGAGTAGCATTTCTTGGTCATATAGTCTCTGGGGATGGAATTTCTGTGGACCTGATGAAAATTGAGGTAGTGATGAAGTGGCCAAGACCGACCTTAGTAACAGAGATCCGAAGTTTCTTGGGATTGGCTGGCTATTATCGACGTTTTGTAGAAAGATTCACGTCGATAGCCATGCCGTTAACGCGATTACTTAAGAAGGAATCTAAGTTTGAATGGGACGATAAATGTGAAAAGAGTTTTCAAGAGTTGAATCATAAGTTGACAATTGCCCTAGTGTTGACCATTCCGTCCAGACCAGGAGGAGTTGAGGTTTATATAGATGCGTCACTAAGAGGACTTGGTTGTGTTCTGATGCAGCACGGAAGAGTAGTTGCGTATGCGTCACGCCAGCTGAGGCCGCATGAATTGAACTATCCGACGCACGACTTAGAGTTGGCAGCAATTGTCTTTGCGCTTAAGATCTGGAGGCACTACTTGTGGGGAGAAAGGTTCCAAATTTATACGGATCATCAAAGCCTCAAGTATTTGTTTTCACAGAAGGAATTGAATATAAGGCAGCGCCGATGGATGGAACTTCTAAAGGACTATGATCGCGACATCATGTATCACCCAAGGAAAGTAAATCGAGTAGCGGATGCGCTGAGTCATAAGTCAAGTATGGCATATATGATGATTAAAGAGTGGACCTCGCTGGAAAGGCTCAGGGACTCGGAGTTCAAGTTTGAGGTGAGTTAGGTGTCTAGCCTGATGGCTACATTGAGGATTGAACTGGAAATCCAGGCAAAGATTAAGGCACTCCAGTCTACGAACCCAGAGATACAAAAGATTATCGGAATGGACGCCGCCTCAAGGAAATCGGAATTCCAAGTGAGTGAGGATGTAAGTTTAAAGTTCCAAGGATGATTATGTGTGCTTGATGAGTTTAAACTTAAGGAGGAAATTTTAAGTGAGGCACATTGTAGTAGTTACGCATCCACCCAGGTAGGACAAAGATGTACCAGAATTGGCGGCAACTTTATTGGTGGAACAGAATGAAGACAGATACGGCCAAGTGCTTGACGTGCCAACAAGTGAAGGCACAGCACTGTAAGCTAGGGGGATTGCTAACATGGTTGGAAATTCTCGAGTGGAAATGGGAAGACATCACGATGGATTTTATAACGGGACTGCTGCGAAGCCACAAAGGACACGATTCGATATGGGTGATAGTAGATCGACTAACTAAGTCAACGCACTTTGTGGCAGTTCGAAAGGATTTCGAGCTGGAAAAGTATGCAAAATTTTATGTACGACAAATAGTCCGTCTTCACGGAGTACCAGTGACGATCACATCGGATCGTGATCCAAGGTTTACTGCGAATTTTTGGAAAAGTCTATAAGTGGCCATGGGAACAAAGTTACAATTAAGTACGGCTTATCATCCGCAAACTGATGGCCAGTCTGAAAGGACAATTCAAACCCTAGAGGACATGTTGAGAGCTTGCATATTGAATTTTCAAGGCAAATGGGAAGAACAATTACATTTGATAGAATTTGCCTATAATAATAGCTATCAGTAAAGTATACAGATGGCGCCGTTTGAGGCCTTATATGGTAGGGCGTGTAGGACGCCTTTATGCTGGGACGAAGTTGGTGAGCGAAGTATCATAGGACCAGAATTGGTTCAACAGTCGGTTGAGGCAGTTGAAATTATCAGGGATAAACTTAAGACAACGCAAAGTCGCTAGAAAAGTTATGCCGATCGGAGACGACGACCCTTGGAGTTTCAAGTGGAACATCATGTATTTCTCAAGGTATCACCTATGAAAGGATTGTCCCGATTCGATAAGAAAGGAAAGCTCAGTCCAAGGTACATCGGCCCATTTGAGATTTTAAAAAAGATTGGTGATATGGCTAACAGAATTGCATTATCGCCCAACTTGTCCCAAGTACATAATGTTTTCCACGTGTCGATGTTGAGGAAGTACCAACCAGACCTAACCCACATTCTGAAGTATGAGGAAATAAAAATGGATAACAGAGTGTCGTACGTGGAAAGACCGGTTAGGATTGAAGATCGGAAAGACCGTGTACTAAGGAATAATACGATTCCAATTGTCAAAGTCGTTTGGGAGCACCATGGGATTAAAGGTGTCACGTGGTAAAATGAAGAGGCCATGAAGCGTCAACACCCTCATTTATTTGAGTAGATAAGGATAGATTGCAAGTTTTGAGGACAAAATTTTTGTAATGGGGAAGAGTTGTAACACCCCGAATTTCAACTCAATTCCGGGATTAGTAAAATCGATATTACTTCATATTTTATTTTAGCAAGTCTCACCCAGGGCTGATCACTCTTGGGATACTAACCAATGGGATATAACTAATTAGAAAAACGGTACGTGAACTAGAGATCCGATCATAAATTGGGCACCGATCTCGAGAAACGAGGAGAGAATGTTTTGGGCCAACGTGGGCCGATCTTGGGAAAAAGTGACGGATTTGGTTTGGCCAAGGCCAACGATGTATAATTAGATCGTAGGTGATTTTGCACGACCGAAAGTACACGTCGCTAACCAATCCCGAACTTAAACCAAACGATTGCGACCATTGAAACTAATGATAATTCATCTCTCTCTATGATCGGGACCGTTATGACTCGAACAACCCAAAGTCGATACACGTAACCCCTAAATAGCCGCTCGTTAGTGAGAGGCACCGAAATTTGAAATTGAGTAAGTTTTGATCACATAATTGGGCCCGAATTTTCATGTCTGTTTTCAAGGGCTTGAGACATTATTTTTACAAATCCGACACCATATTATGTTGGCCACACACATTTAGGGTTAGTAAGTCAAAAAATGGAATTTTGACCCAGGACTAAAAAAATGACCATTTTGCCCCTAGCCTATTTTTGGGTTTAGAATTTTGGAAATTAATTGGGATAATTATCAATGATTTTCAGCCCAATTATTGGGGCTAAAGACCATTTTGCCGTTCAATTATTGGATAGGGTTAAATTAGGGCCATTAGATTAAGGGTATTTTGGGAAATAGCCTAGGATTTTGACAAGTGTCCTCTACTAGGCCCCCATATTTGATCCATTTGTCCACTCTCTCTTCATTTCCCTCCTCTCTCACGATCAGCTCCCCCTTTGCCGGTCTTCCTTCTCCGCCGGCCGAGAGCGAAGCCGTCAGGGTTGCCGTCGCCGGAGCTGCTCACTGCCGTCCGTATAGTTGCCTCTCACCGTGCCCTGCCACCATCTCACTAGTATCACCATCCCATCCCATCTCTCTCTCTCGCTTCATTTCCCTCCTTCTCGGGTGCGTGAGACCGCCACCGCTAGATCGCCGTCCCCGTTCGTCGCCAAGGCCGCCGTCCACTATTCTGCGTAGTGAGCCACCAACCGACCGACTCTCTCTCTCTCTCTCCCTCTCGATCATCACTATCGCCGCCTTCGGCCGCCGTCTATATCGCCGCCTCCTGTCGCCATGAGTCGTGCCGCCATCCGCCGTTGGAACGCCACCACCGATTCTTGCCGTTCATCGGCAATTGGCCACCCGTTCTCGTCATCCTAGTCTAGGACAATGTACATTTTAGACGGGTCCGATTTGGATTATACTGTTGCGATTTAAGGAAATTTTGGTACGCTTGGCTTGAGGTTGTTGCCGCGATAAAATTGGTGGCTTATTGGACTAAATTGAATGAGAAATTGAGATCGGGAATAGGCCGAGTAATGGCTGTCCATATAGTGAGTTATTGGGTTAAAATGGACCGATTGAATATTATGTGCCTGTATTGCAGGGTATGCCCGGGCTAAGTGATTAGATGTTTGTTGTCACGCCCCGAACCCCACGGCACGCAATATGATGCGGGAGCATCCGAGACTACTGATCAATCCTTAAGTCCTGAGCAGATTCCTTCGGCAAAACAAACACTATCGATACTTATTCATGCCAAGACTAACTTCGGTTACAACTTGCTTCGATGGGTTAAGGAATGATGATACCAATATTAAAATTCGTTGCTGATCAATGCTATATCAAAAGGGAGTTATTCAGGATAAGTTCCGTAGTGATTTAATGTTCTTTGGAAGTGGATATTTGCTGGTTATTATTGATGGACGAATTTTGAAGGCTGAAGAGTTAAGACTCCTAGTCCCCATGTTGTTTATTGCATTCCCTAGTTCCTAGACCTTTAATGCTATTTCAGTCTTGTTTAGTCTTTAATGTTTTGGTAGTTCCCATGTTGTTTTCAATTCTGAGTCTAATCTCTATATAATGAGACATATTCTCATTTGTAAGGGGACTGGTTGAATGAATGAAAATTCCTCTTTGTGAGTTGAATTATTATCTCGATTCTTTATCCAACGTCGTTGGTGGTGAATCAAACAGTTCTTTATCCTTGGTCGGTGGAATTTCCTTTAAGCCTTGGTGGTGAACTGTAATTATCTCGGTCCTTTATCCTAGACTGGTGGCTTGTGCCTTTAGGCTTAGGTGATAGACCTTCCATATCCTCGAGTTACAAACATCCCCACAAACACAGTGCCTCGTCCACTTCCTCCCAGAATCGCTCACTCCACAGAGCTTATTTGTGGAAACTCAAAACACGAAAGTTGTAGATCTACGAGTCCTTGATCTGTGGCTTTTGGAATCGGGTCATTCCGACCTGTATTGAGGAAGTTACGCCCATTTTTCCGAAATCATGCAGTCCTGAAATTTTCTGTTCGGAGTCACTCGCCCACGCACGCATCACAGTATCCCTACCTTGGCCAATTATGGTGCAATGTTCCCAGAATGCGTCGCTTATGTCGTTCCCAGAACAGACATAAGCGGTAACTACGTATATAAATATATATCTATACCCGTACAAATAAACATATGAGAGCAAAGATAAAATATCATACAAACAGGAATGTACATTTCATTATCCATTGAAAACCCCTTTTTATAACGTACTTTATACAAATCAAAAGATTTAAACAAAGACAACAACTTCTAGCAGCCACCAGATCAAAAAGGTACTATGGCTGGAGAAAGGTGGGGTCAACTACAGGGAAGATCGCGGTCAAAAAGGTACTAGCTTCCCTATAAAGAGTTGGGACCTAAGCTAGGGCTCCTAATCCGGATCTGACGATTTTGAGGACTCCCCTACTGAACTCTTTTGAGGCTCGGACTCTTCGAAATCCATATCCGTTGCTGCTGCCTTTTCGTCTTCAGTATTCGGTTCAAGCTCTAGGTCAAGATAAAGCCCTAACTCATCATCGGGTCCTATCTCTACATCCGATCCCACCTCTGCTACTTCCCCATGATCTTCATTAGAATCTAAATCCATGTCCTCCAATTCGTCATCTTCCTCGGCATCTTGGTCTAGGTCTTCAGCTATCACCTGTAGCTTCTGTGGCTCTCCATCCATAGGCTCATCAACACCATCTACATTGTAGATATCCTGAGGATTGATCTCCTCGCCATCCGCATATATGGGTTTCATCAATCCATCTTGACCAATTGGCACATCAAAAGTCCTAAGGGGGTCGCCCTAGGTTTCTGTCAGTATTCCTCAAGCACCAAGCCACATACTCTTGAATCTAATGAAAATATTCACCCACGTTACAAACACCACGGATCAGTATCTTACATATGATTCCCCATTTCTTGCAGGGTATGTACTTGTATACTGATATATCTATATAGGTATTCCAAAAAGCGGTGGATTCGGCATCCTTACAGCTGGGGGTCTGAAAAGGTAGGTTATTACAACCGTGAGACGAATCTCAATGAGTATAACCCCTAAACCTAGGCTAGGCTAACATGCAATCTCCTGACAGATATAGCATAATCAACAAAGCAATACCAATCACACTCATCCTCCGACCTAGGCCCTTGGGCCCCGGTCACTTACCTAGTTGACCCTGCAGGTTAAGCATCTCAACATATATATTGCTCAATTCACATAGATGAACACACTATTCATACGTATGTCATACGCATGCTCACTCTTATCAGTGTTCGGTTCACATGCCATATTCCGAGTCTCGCACTTTCGCACACTGGTCCGTGCATTCTTATGCATGCATATGCTATTCTCATGCCATATTTATGCTTTGGCTTACTAGCCCATACTAGCACACTAGCAAATGCTCAATTTAACATTTAATTTGACCCGCGTAAAATGCATCAGGTCTCTTTCTTAAACACAGCACTCCGTGGCCCGCGTAGAACACATTTTCGGCCCAATGTCTCTATCTCGCGTCAAAACGCATCAGGTCTCTTTCTTAAACACAATACTTCGTGGCCCGCGTAGAACGCATTTCCGGCCCAGTGTCTTTAACCTGCGTCAAAACGCATCAGGCGCAACACCGATCACCTTACGAGCCAAAGCCTGCGTAAAATCAGGTTGGTCATCTTCTGGACGTACCAGGCATCGTCCTGCTATAAAGTACATGAGGACGGCATACCCCACGTAACACGCATCAGGATGAAATTGTGATTACACATACACATGGAAATTTATTATTTAAACCCCACGTAAAACGCATCAGGGTATTTTAGGTGAACACATGCTCATGTCAGGCGCGCATTCTTGTACAATTTCATCACATGCCCCACTCTCAGCATGTACAATGTATGACCATGAAAAATGCAACATGAGCATCAGTAAACCACAGGTACTCAGTCAAATCCATATCACTACACAGTGCCCAATTCATAAATAGTATGCTCACTTGTCTAGTTAATACCGTGCGGCCCAATTCCAAATACACAATTCAAGTCATCAATTGGCCAATCACACTCCACACGATTCAGCCACACGAGCACACAACATGACATTTCACAATTAAGCACCAATCAGTCAACAACCAATCACCATGGGTAATCCCGGTCATTCAGCTAACAATTCTTGCTGTCCGATATAATCTGGTACATTCCTCCAAATACTGAAAACCACTATTCCATCAATCCGAGCCAAATAAATATCTATAATAATCCCATTAAATTCCTCGGATTTTCTTTCTACTAATCGGACCATAATCCAGTCCTAAATATATGCCGATACTACCTAAGCCAGTTCAGAATATGCATTATCAGTCTTAATCCGGGTTTAAGAGGTATACTCACTTAATTCTAGACCACAACGATGAGGAACGGCGGTCGATCACGGTGAACGGTGGAACCAATGGACGACGTACAGACAGCGACGTACGGGCAGCTGGAGGGTCTCAGTGGCAGCAGCTCGGTCATTTGAGCTTCGGCGCGGCGGTGGTGGAGCTCCAGCAAACGGTTCACGGCGTATGGATGGCGTCCTTGGCTATCCGCCGGCCGTTGAGGTGGCGAGAAAGGGTAAGTGGATTGGTGAGGGTGATGGATAGCAACGGTGGATCGGCGACCAGCTCCAGCGAGTAGTGACTACGATCCAGCGATGCTTGACTCACAGATGACGGGAGGAGAAGGGCTGCTCGGTGGGGGACTTGGCCAAATGATGGGGAGGAGAGAGAGAGGGAGTCCATTTGGTCAAATATTGGGGGCTAAAGGGTGCCATGTGTCGCAAATCCGGGCCACTTGACCATTTTACCATTAATCCAACGGTCTAGGTTTAACCCAATCTAATAATTAAGGGGCAAAAGGGTAATTGGGGCCAATAATTGAGCTGATCTAATATTTAAAATAATTTCCAAAATTTCCAAAATTTTCAGAATTAAATTTGACCTAGGGGCAAAATGATCATTTTTCCGGTCCCGGGTCGAAATTCCAATTTTTGGCTATATCAACCCCAAATGGGTGTGGGCAACATAACATGACGTTGAAATCGCGAAAATAGTCTCTTAAGCCCTCAAAAATCGACTGCAAAGTCTTGGGAATAAAATAATATTATTTTCACTTCCGAGCCAAAAATTCCAATTTTTCACCATAACAAGTCTAAATGTGCGTTGCCACCCTAAAATGACATCGACCGCAAAAAATAATCTCATATGGCCTCAAAATCGACATTGGTAACTAGAGGGGCAAAATCGTAATTTTTGACTTCTAGGTCGAAATTTCGTTTTTCGACCATACTATTCCAAAACGTATGTGGCCAATTTAATATGACATTAGAATCGTGAAAATAGCTTCTCAGACCCTCAAAGATAGACACCGAAGTCCGAATTCAATTTCGTGACCAAAACTCGCTAATTTTCAAATTTCAGGGTCTCTCACTAACGAGCGGCTGTTTATAGCGTATGCGTATGCATATCGACCTAGGGTTATCCGAGTCACAATGGTCCAATCATTGAGAGAATGAGAAATTATCATTAATTCTAGAAGTCACGATCGTTCGGTTAAAGTTCAGGACTGGTTGGCCACGTGCACTTTTTGATCATGTAGAATCGCCTGCAATTCGATTGTACATCGTTGGCCCTGGCCAAACCAAATTCGTTACCTTTCCCAAGATCGACCCACATCGGTCCAAAATATTCCCTTATCATTTCTCGTGATCGGTGCTCGATTCAAGATCGGGTCCCTGGTCCACGTACCGTTTCCTAATTAGCCATACCTCATTGGTTAGTATCCCGAGAGTGATCAGCTATAAGCGAAACTTACTAAAATGAAATGCGAAGTAATGTCAATTTTATTAATCCTGAAATTACATCGAAATTCGGGTTGTTACAACTCTTCCTCCCTTAAAAAAAATTTCGTCCTTGAAATTTGCAATCTATCCTTACCTACTCAAACAACTGGAGGTGTTGACGTCTCATGGTTTCTTCGCTTTCCCAAGTGGCACCTTCAGTCCTGTGGTGCTCCCAAACCACTTTGACCATCGGGATTGTCTTATTTCTTAGCACTAGATCTTTTCTATCTTCGATTATGACTGGTGTTTTTATGTACGACACTTTATCGTCCACGTTTATCTCATCGTACTTTAGAACGTGAGTCGGATCTGGTTCGTACTTTTTTAACATCGACACATGGAATACATTGTGCACTTAAGACAGGTTAGGAGGCAAAGCAAGTCGGTATGCCATATCGCAAATCTTTTCCAATATCTCAAATGGCTCGACGTACCTTGGGCTAAGCTTTCCTTTCTTGTCGAATCGGGATAATCCATTCATTGGCGACACCTTAAGAAATACATGATCTCCTACTTGAAACTTTAAGGGTCGTCGTCTTTTGTTGCATAACTCTTCTGGCGACTTTGCGCCGTCCTCAGCCTATCCCAAATAATCTCTACTGCTTCTATCGTCTGTTGTACTAACTCTGGGCCTGTTATACTTTGCTCACCAACTTCATCCCAATATAATGGCTTTCTACAAGCTCTACCATATAAGGCCTTAAACGGCGCCATTTGGATGCTCTGTTGATAGCTATTATTGTAGGCAAATTTCACTAGATGTAACTGCTCTTCCCATTTGCCCTGGAAGTCCAATACACAGGCTCTTAACATGTCCTCTAAAGTTCTGAATCGTCCTTTCAGACTGGCCATCCGTCTGCGAATGATAGGTCGTACTGAATTACAACTTGGTTCCTAAAGCCACTTGCGGACTTTTCCAAAAATTCGCGGTAAACCTTGGATCACGATCCAATGTGATCGTCACTGGTACTTCATGAAGACGTACTATTTGGTGCACATACAATTCAGCATACCTTTTTAGCTCAAAGTCCTTTCGCACTGTCAGAAAGTGCGCTGACTTAGTTAAACGATCCACTATTACCTATATTGAATCATGTATTCTTTGGCTTCGCGACAATCCTGATACGAAATCCATTGTGATGTATTCACATTTCCACTTGGGGATTTCTAATGGTCTTAATAAGTCACTTAGCTTGCAGTGCTGTGCCTTCACTTGTTGGCACGTCAAACACTTGGCCACGTCCGCTTTCATTTCATTCCACCAATAATGTTTCCATAGATTCTGACACCGATAAAATTTCTTCCTTGAGCTCAATATCATTAAGCACATATATCCTTCCTTGGAACTTCAAAATTCCATTCTCACTCACTTGAAAATCTGACTTCCTCTTAATAGGATTCAACTCATCAATTCTTTGAATTTCTTGGTCCGTAGACTGCAATTCCTTTATTCTAGTTTGGATCTTTGGCTCAATTCATAATGCGTCTAGCAGGTTGGACATTCGGCTCACTTCAAACTTAAATTCTGAATCTCTAAGCCTTTTTAATAATGTCCATTCCTTGGCCATTAGGTGCGCCATACAAGACTTGCGACTTAAGGCATCAGCAACTCGATTCGCCTTACCCAGGTGGTACAAAATGTCACAATCATATCCTTTAAAAGCTCCATCCAACGGCGCTACCTCATATTCCATTTCTTTTGCGAAAACAAATATTTGAGGCTTTGATGATATGCATAAATCTGGAATTTCTCTCCACACAAATAATGTCTCCAGATTTTGAGGGCAAAAACGATAGTAGCTAGTTCCAAATCATGCGTCGGATAATTTATCTCATGCAGTGTCAACTGGTGCGACGCATAATTTCCATGCTACATCAAAACACATCCTAGCCCTTTCAAAGAAGTGTCACTATAGATCTCGAATCCTCTAGGTCTATACGAAATGGTCAACACTAGAGCAGTTGTTAGCTTATGCTTCAACTCTTGGAAGCTTCTCTCACATTTATCATCCCATACAAACTTAATTTCTTTCTTAAGCAACCTTGTCAATGGCATAGCTATCGATGAAAATCCTTCTATAAATCGTCTATAATAGCCAGCTAATCCTAGGAAGCTCCTTATCTCAGTCACGGATGTCGATCTTGGCCATTTCATTACTGCCACAATCTTAGCTGGGTCTACAGAAATTCCATCTCCAGAAACTATGTGCCCAAGAAATGCCACTCGACTAAGCCAAAATTCACACTTTCTGAACTTGGCATACAAAGCATGTTCTCTTAAGGTCCGTATCACTATAGCCAAGTGTACCTCATGCTCCTCGGGGCTATTAGAGTACACCAAGATATCATCAATAAAAACTATCACAAACTGATCTAGGAATCCTTTGCACACCCGATTCATCAAATTCATAAAAGCAGGTGGGGCGTTCGTCAATCCAAAGGGCATAACCATAAATTCATAATGCCCGTATCTAGTCTTGAAAGCAATCTTAGGGATATCCTCTTTCTGATTCTCAGCTGATGATACCCAGTTCTCAAATCTATTTTGGAAAACAAATCGTCAATCCTCGGCAGCGGATACTTGTTCTTCACTGTCACTTGATTCAATTGCTGGTAATCTATGGACAACCTCAGAGTTCCATCTTTCTTTCTTACAAATAGGACTGGCGCTCCCCATGGAGACGCACTGAGGCGAATAAAACCCTTGTCCAGCAATTCCTATATTTGTACTTTCAGTTCCTTCAATTCTAATAGGGACATCCGATATGATGCTTTCGAAATCGATTCTGTCCCAGGGACTAGTTCAATCACGAATTCCACTTCTCGCTCAGGCGGTAAGCCCTACAATTCTTGAGGGAAAACTTCGGGAAATTACATACTATGGGTATATCTTCCAATTTAGGTTCCGCCACTGTCGGATCCACGAAATTCACAAGATATTCTTCACATCCTTCATCTAGCAATTTACTCACCTCGAGCGAAGAAATCCAAGGGATTGAGGTTCCTCCTCGATTTCCCTAAAATACAAAACTAGGACGTTCATCCGGATTAAATTGGATTGTCCCACTGCTGCAATCCAACACAACTTTCTGTCGGACTAGCCAGTCCATCCCAATGATCACATCAAAATCGAACATGGCCAACACTGCCAAGTCGATACTCTCTTCCTTACCCCCAATAACTATCTTACAATTAAGGCATTCAAAAGAGACTAGCACCCTATCATTCATAGGTGTCAACACACAAAGCCTAATTTCAAGCAACACTGGTTTCAGACCAACCAACTTAATAAATTGCTCTGAAATAAAAGAATGGGTCGCCCCTGGATCAAATTGTAACAGCCCGAATTTCGATGTAATTTCTGGGATTAATAAAATGAATGTTATTTCTCATTTCATTTGAGTACGACTCGCCCAGAGCTGATCACTCTTGGGATACTAACCATGAGGAATGGCTAACTAGGACACTAGTACGTGGACCAGGGTCTCAGTTGCGACTCGAGGACCGATTTGAGAGAGAGTGAGGGAATATTGTGAACCAGTGAGGGGCCGATCTTAGGAAAAGTGATGGAAATGGTATGGCCAAGGCCAACGATGCACAATTGGGATCGCGGGTGGTTCTGCTTAACCAAACGTGCTCGTGGCCAACCAATCCTGAACTCGAACCAAATGATCGTGACCCCGGGATTAGTAATAAACCCTCTTTCTCTCGATGATCGGAACCATTGAGACTCGGACAGCCCTAAGTCGATACGCGTATGCCTAAACAGCCGCCTGTTAGTGAGAGTTTCAGAAAAATTGAAATTGAGAGAGAGTTGTTCACGGAATTGAGCCCAGAGTTCAGTGTCGGATTTCGGGGACCCGACGGACTAATTTTAAGATTTTGACGCCAGAAAATGTTGGCCACACATACGTGGGACGCATGGGTGCGAAAAATGGAATTTTGGTTCGGAACGGCAAAAAGACGAAATTGCCCTTGGACTATTTAGGCTTAATTCCGAATTTGATTAATTAAATTGGTCTAAACCAAGGTTGGTTAAGCTAACTAGAGGGGTTAAGGGTTGGTTAGGGGCTAAAGTCCATATTGCCCCTCAATAATTGTCTTGGATGAATGTGGGCCATAGGATGAAGGGTATTTTGGGCAAGTGTACTAAGATGATGACATGTGTCATCCACTAAGGAAATTTTGACCAACTTTTTTGACCAAGAATGGATAATCTTCTCTCTCTCTCCTCTTCTCACGCACACCATCTCTCCCTCACCATTCGGTCACTCTCTCCTCTCCATTTCCTCTTCATCGTTCTTCATCATCATCACCGAACCAGCCCCCATCGTTGCCTTCTTCAGCCACGCCGGAGTCGTGGGTCACGGCAAGGACCGCCGTGGAGGGCCAAGTCAGCCCCACGCCGCCGCCTCAGCCGCGCCTCCCTTTCCCCTTGGCCGACCAGCCCTTGGACGCTTCATTCGGCCACCACCAAGCCGTCGTGGCCGTGAGAGCCGGACCACGCCGTGAGCCGCCACCGTCGTCGAGCCGCGAGTAAATGATCATCATCTTTCCCCGAGTGGTGCACCGAAACGTGAGTCGTATGCCTAAACTTAGATTAGGCTTGATTGTGTTTAGTTAGGTTGATTTGTGGAATTTTGGACTAGATTAGTGTTGTTAATGATTGTGTGGTTAATGGCTGAGTTAGAAATGTTGTTGAGGGTGATTTAAGGCAAAAAGTATGGCTGATTTAGGTGGGTGTGGTTGCTGTCCATGATGAGTGAAATTCGGAGCCCTTGAGTGGTGGTACTAGAAATGGTGTTTTTGGTGCTTAATGGGCTTGTTTTGCAAAATTAAGCTATGTTTATGCCTTATATGTCTTAGTGGGGTCTTGGCTGATCATTGGAGGCTTAATTGGAGTGTTTTGTATGTGTTTTGGCCATGTTTGGAGTTAGGGTTTCAATTTGGCCGAATTGCACTTGATAGAATACAAATGCTAGAATGTGTCCATTGGTTGTGAATGTTCGTAACTGTTGTAGCATTGTATTCATTGATGTGAAAATGCATGTCACGCACATTGTATGTCGGGATTGAGAATTGAAATGACATCTTGTGATTGTGCGAGTGTGGCATGGCATTGTGTGATCACGGTAAACGCCCTGAAATGAGTAGATTGGGCTAAGATAAAACTGATGTGTGTGATCACTTAAGGCCTTCGGGTCGTGGCCTACGGGTCGAGTTCCGTCCTCATGCACTTTGTAGCAGGACGATGCCCGGTTAGACCGGAAGACGACCATCCTCATGCACTTTGTAGCAGGCTCTGGTTCGTAGGTGAGCGGTGTTGCGCCTCAGGCACTTTGTAGCAGGCTAGAAGACACCGGGCCGGGGGCGTATTATATACGCTGGCCATGAAGTGTTGTGGCCTTCGGGTCGGGCCCTATTGTGGGTCGTGAGATTAAGAATGAGCTGAACGTTGCATTGTGCGAATTGTGAATCATGCTGTATTGTGGTGAGCATTGTCAGCATGTGATTGCATGAGGCATTCGTGTGGGATGCGATGATTGAGTGGTTTAAACCATTTAAAGAAGATGAGCACGCGTGTGTGGTGTACGCCTGCCCGTATGTACACGTATGTGGTGTATATATATATGGGAATTGTACTAACTTGCAGGGGTTGAATCACGTTGAATCATATCTAGTTTTATGACTGTTGGCTTGAATGTTTGATTTTGATTTGTTAAGAGACACACTCTAGCCTAGCCTAGGTTTAGGTATTTGATTCACTGAGCTAGTCTCACGGTTGTGTAAAACCGAACATTTCAGAGCCTACCCCCTAGGATGCAGGACCCGCCTCCACTTTTTGGGATTCCCAGACAGATATTGCAGTCCGAGGAGCATTTCCCAGCTGGGAATGGCGAGATGCATGTGAGGTTTAGGTCAGTTCTGTATATTAACACGGGTGAGGAGGAGCACAAGAAACAAGAGTATATAGCATGGTGTCGTAGGGCGGAGGACGGTACCCTCAGTCGACCCATCCGTACCTTTGACATTCCAGTAGGCATTGATGGCGAGTTAGAGCCGGTGATTGCTGATGGCGAGGTGGTCGATGCGCCTCCACCTGGTGTTCCGCCGACCGTCGATGCCCAGCCAGGTCCCGGAGTTTGGTACGATGACCCAGAGCCGGAGCCTATGGATGAGGAGGAGGACGATCCCGAGCCAGAGGCGATGGAGCAGGATGATGGTGATGGTGAGGTCGATGAGGTAGGCGAGGACGTAGATATAGATGACGTCGAGGATGCAGCCGCAGAGGTGGACTTGGAGGACGACTTTGACTCAGATGCTGAGGCTGACGCTCTCCTAGCAGATTACTGGGGAGATCAGGAGGGTCAGGATGATCAGGAGGACCCTGGCATGGACGTGGATGAGCCTGAGCCGGATCGCAGCTCTTCAGAGGAGTCAGCTGAGTCTTCAGTCGAGCCCGATGATTCCAGCGACCCAGACTTTGAGCCCTAGACTAGCTGGTTGACGATAGGGATCCCTACCTTTTTGTTATAGTGATCCTTAGTACTGACCTACTCACCCGGCCACCGACACTTTTTGGATTAGTGGCCTTTAGACTTTGATGTGACCTTGACCTAGACCCATAGTGATCGGACTGTAGTGTATTTGTATCTATGATCCTTGTATAAACAGTTTGTTGATATATATGAGCATGAGGTTTTACCCGTTGATATTGTGATTGTTTGGCTTCCTTGTTCATCTTTATTTGTCAGGGTTGTATTTGCTTCCGCGTGTGTTTTTATACTCTGATGTTGTTGTTGGGTCGGCGATGTCTCCTGGGGACGTCGCACTATGATCGACCGAAGAGATAAGGGGATGTTTGCGTTCCGATGGGTAGTTGGATTCGGGGCGTGACATCCCCGTTTGAATTGGTATCAGAGCAAGGTCAGCTCTATCCATACGGTCGAAGCCTGGAGTGATAAGGAGCGATGACCAAGGGTAGCCAACTAGGTGTCCTCGTGTGCTAGGTGTGTCTCTTAATCGTGTTTGTTTGATTGATTGATTGTGTAAGTGATTCAACCCCGAAGGTGCAGGCGCGTCAGGACCTGAGGTGAGTACACATGTTCCCTTGGGTGATGTATTGTGCTCAGTGTTAGACCGCATGTGATTGTTTGGCTATTGTTTGATACCTGCCTAGGACTTAGACTGGGTTAGTATGGTTTAAGTCTTTGACTCCTGAGTGGGGTTATAGCAGGTAGTTGAGTAGCCAGCTTAGCGAGAGATGAGTCGCCGAAGAGGAAAGGAACCGCAAGAACCACCGAGAGCCGAGCCCAGAGAGGCCAGGGACCCCAGAATGGAGGAAGTTATGGAGACCCTTCGCGAGATAGGTCATATCATGGGTTTACAGGCTCAGGAGAGGGCAGCCGCGTATGCTCAGGCAGCCGAAGCCGCAGCGATAGCTGGTAATGGGGGTAATCAGGCAGAAGAGGCACAACCAGTTGTACCGAGACAGATGCCCTATCTAGTTGAGCAATTTCTGAAGCTTAAGCCGCCCAAGTTCACTGGTCGGGGCGATGCAGAGTTAGCGCTCAGATGGGTTGAAGAGTTGGAAAAGGCGTTTAATGTACTGAAGTGCACCGATACTGAGAGAGTAGATTTAGCAGTGTATCAGTTACAGGACGGTGCCAATGATTGGTGGAATGCAGTAAAGGACAGGGTATTTCCTGCAGGTACTGAGTTGGTCTGGGCTGTGTTTGTTGAACATTTTTATGAAAAGTATTTCTCTGAGGTAGCGCAGGAAAAGAAGTTGTCGGAGTTTATGAGATTACGCCAGGGACAGATGACAGTGGACCAATACGAGGCGGAGTTTGCGAGATTGGCTAAGTTTGCGCCTACGTTGGTGGCGAATCCGAGAGACAAGGCTAGGAGGTTTCGAGATGGATTGAAACCAGACCTCAGGAGCCAGATTCTATCTCATAACCTGAAAGACTACGGTGAGATGTACGAGAGGGCTCAGATCATAGAAAGAGATCAGCAAGAGAGGGCCGCCGCTTCAGGATCACGGTTTATGCCTAATAGAGACAATCGCAGGTTGGGAAAGAGGCCAATGACTGGGAATAGACGGTTCGTTCCATCTGCGAGGAGAAACATTGGGAAGCCTAACCCGCCTCCGAGTAGGTTCGGAGCATGTTTCAGGTGTGGGAGTTTTGACCACCAGATCAGGTCGTGTCCTCAGATGCGTCCAGTGGGATCGCAAGCACCAGCTCAACCGCCTAGGATGGGGAATCAGGGTGGACATCCCCCAGCGACTAACCCAGGACGACCACCAGCCCAAGGAAGGGTGTATGCTATGGCGCGCAAGGATGCGGAGAAAGCGCCAGGGGTGGTCACAGGTACGATTTCTTTGGGAGACCACGCAGCTTATGCTTTGTTTGATCCAGGGGCAACCCATTCTTTTGTATCAGAACAGTTTATTAGATTGGTTGGGTTTGAGCCTATTCTGCTTGAGACTGTATTATGCGTATCTACCCCGTTGAATGATAGGATGATAGTCTCTTTTGGATGGCCTGCATGTAAGATAGTAATTGGTGGTGTGGAAGGTCGTATCGACTTGGCAGTGTTGGCCATGTTCGATTTTGATGTTATTGTTGGGATGGACTGGTTAGTGCAGCAGAAGGCTGTAGTGGATTGTGATAGTAAAACGATCCAGTTCAATCCAATTGGACAACCTAGGTTTGAATTTCAAGGAAGTCGAGGAGGAACATCGATTCCTTGGATCTCTTCACTGGAAGTGAATGAGTTGTTGAACGAAGGATGTGAAGGATACCTGGTCAATGTAGTGGATCCCACTGTACCAGAGCTTCAGTTAGAAGATATCCCGGTAGTATGCAACTTTCCAGAAGTATTTCCACAGGAATTGCCAGGCTTACCACCTGAGCGGGAAGTTGAGTTTGTAATTGAGCTAGCCCCGGGTACAGAGCCGATTTCAAAAGCCCCATATCGGATGTCATTGCCTGAGTTAAAGGAGTTGAAAGTCCAGATGCAGGAGTTATTGGACAAGGGTTTCATTCGTCCGAGCGCGTCTCCATGGGGAGCGCCTGTGCTGTTTGTGAAAAAGAAAGACGGAACCCTGAGATTGTGTATTGACTACAGGCAGCTGAACCAGGTAACAGTAAAGAACAAGTACCCACTGCCTAGGATCGACGACTTGTTTGATCAGTTGCAGGGAGCGTCGGTATTCTCCAAGATTGACCTACGGACAGGATATCACCAGTTGAGAATCAAGAAGGAGGATATACCTAAGACAGCCTTCAGGACGAGGTATGGGCACTATGAGTTTACAGTTATGCCCTTTGGACTGACGAATGCTCCTGCAGCTTTCATGGATCTAATGAACAGAGTGTTTAAGGAATTTTTGGATCAGTCAGTGATTGTCTTCATCGACGACATATTGGTATATTCTAAGAGTCCTGGAGAGCATGAGGTGCACTTGACCGAGGTGCTACGGACGTTAAGAGAGCATGCACTCTACGCCAAGTTCAGCAAGTGTGAGTTTTGGCTCAGTCGATGTCACGCCCCGAATCCAACTACCCATCGGAACGCAAGCATCCCCTTATTTCTTCGGTCGATCAGAATGCGACGTCCCCAGGAGACATCGCCGACCCACATCAATCAGAGTATAAAAACACATGCGGAAGCAGAATACAAACCCTGACAAATAAAGATGAACAAGGAAGCCAAACACTCAAAACGTCATCAGATAAAACCTCATTCTCATATATACCAACAAACTGTTTATACAAGGGTCATAGATACAAATACACTACAGTCCGATCACTATGGGTCTAGGTCAAGGTCACATCAAAGTCTAAAGGCCACTAATCCAAAAAGTGTCGGTGGCCGGGTGAGTAGGTCAGTACTAAGGATCACTATAACAAAAAGGTAGGGATCCCTATCGTCAACCAGCTAGTCTAGGGCTCAAAGTCTGGGTCGCTGGAATCGTCAGGCTCCATGGAAGACTCAGCTGACTCCTCTGAAGAGCTGCGATCTGGCTCTGGCTCATCCACGTCCATGTCAGGGTCCTCCTGATCATCCTGACCCTCCTGATCTCCCCAGTAGTCTGCTAGGAGAGCGTCAGCCTCAGCGTCAGAGTCAAAGTCGTCCTCCAAGTCCACCTCTGCTGCTGCATCCTCGACGGCATCTATATCTACGTCCTCGCCTACCTCATCGACCTCACCATCACCATCATCCTGCTCCATCTCCTCTGGCTCGGGATCGTCCTCCTCCTCATCCATAGGCTCCGGCTCTGGGTCATCGTACCAAACTCCGGGACCTGGCTGGGCATCGACAGTCGGCGGAACACCAGGTGGAGGCGCATCGACCACCTCGCCATCAGCAATCACCGGCTCTAACTCGCCATCAACGCCTACTGGAATGTCAAAGGTACGGATGGGTCGACTGAGGGTACCGTCCTCCGCCCTACGACACCATGCTATATACTCTTGTTTCTTGTGCTCCTCCTCACCCGTGTTAATATACAGAACTGACCTAAACCTCACATGCATCTCGCCATTCCCAGCTGGGAAATGCTCCTCGGACTGCAATATCTGTCTGGGAATCCCAAAAAGTGGAGGCGGTTCCGGCATCCTAGGGGGTAGGTCCTGAAATGTTCGGTTTTACCACAACCGTGAGACTAGCTCAGTGAATCAAATACCTAAACCTAGGCTAGGCTAAAGTGTGTCTCTTAACAAATCAAAATCAAACACTCAAGTCAACAGTCACAAAACTCGATATGATTCAACGTGATTCAACCCCTGCAAGTTAGTACAATTCACATATATATATATATATATATATATATATATATATATACACCACATACATGTACATACGGGCAGGCGTACACCACACACGCGTGCTCATCTTCTTTAAATGGTTTAATCCACTCAATCATCGCATTCCACACGAATGCCTCATGCAATCACATGCTGACAATTCTCACCACAATACAGCATGATTCACAATTCGCACAATGCAATGTTCAGCTCATCCTTAATCTCACGACCCACAATAGGGCCCGACCCGAAGGCCACAACACTTCATGGCCAGCGTATATAATACGCCCCCGGCCCGGTGTCTTCTAGCCTGCTACAAAGTGCCTGAGGCGCAACACCGCTCACCTACGAACCAGAGCCTGCTACAAAGTGCATGAGGATGGTCGTCTTCCGGTCTAACCGGGCATCGTCCTGCTACAAAGTGCATGAGGACGGAACTCGACCCGTAGGCCACGACCCGTAGGCCATAAGTGATCACACGTCTCAATTTTATCTTAGCCCAATTCCACTCAATTCAGGGCGTTTACCGTGATCACACATAATGCAATGTCACACAATGTCATTTCACATATCAATCTCAACATATCAAGTGGTGACATGCATTTTCATTCCAATGAACACAAATGCCACAACATTTATCCACATTTACAACCAATGTACACTTTCTAGCATTTGTATTCTAATATGTGCAATTCGGCCAAGTCTAAACCCCAAATTTAAACATAGCCCAAACTCATTCAAAACACCCCAATTAAGCCTCCAATGATCATCCAAGACCCCATTAAGTCATATAAGGCATAAACTTGACTTAATCTTGCAAAGCAAGTCCATTTGGCCCCAAAAACAACATTTCTAGCATTTGCATCCTACACATGCAATTCGGCCAACCTAACACCCCACATTTAAACATGGCCAAAATACAATCTAAACACTTCATTTAGGCCTCCAATGTTCAGCCAAGGTCCCCCTCAACCATATATAGCATGTACTAAGCTTAATTAAGCAAAACAAGTTCAATTGGACCTAAAAACAACATTTCTAACATAAAACCCCAAAGGCTCCGAATTTCAGCCATAATGGACAGCCACTAAACCATCATGATTCGGCCATGGTTTCACCTCATATCAACCCTCAACAACAACATACTTTCAGCCATTACTACACAATCCACTAAATAGCACTAATCTAGTTCAAACTTCACAATTCAAACCAAACTAACTCAACTAGACACAATTAGGCCTAATCTAAGTTTAGGTGTTCAACTCACTTCGGGGTGGACGATATGCGGGAGGAACAAGTACATCCCAACTCCCGGCTCAAGGACGGCTCACGGCGGTGCTCACGGCGGTGGCTGGTTTCCACGGCCAACGGCGGCTGATTGGTGGTGGCCGAATGGAGCTTCCAAGGGGGAGAGGAGGAGGACGGCGACTTGAAGGCTAAACCGGCCCTCCACGGCTTCCCTTGCCGTGGCCCACGGCTCCGGCGAGCTGCTGCTTGAGGTGGCGACGGTGGCTGGTCTTGATCGGCCAAGAGGAGGAGAGAACGAAGGGGAGAGAGAGACGGTGGGGAGTTGTGGCCGAACAAGAGAGGAGAGAGGGAGAAGAAAGAGAGTGGCGTGAGGGAGAAGAAAAAAATGGAGGAGAGAGAGTGAGCTTATCCTATTTAGTCAAACCTTAGTCACTTTCAACTTTTGGGGTGACAAGTGTCACTCATCCAAGCCCCTAGACCAAACCACCCTCCATCCAAAGGCTAATAACTAATCCAAATGAATTATTGAGGGGTATTTTTGTCCTTTGCCCCTAACCAAACTTTAACTACTCTAGACAACTTAACCACCCATGGTTTAACCCAAATTAAATCTTCAAAATTCGGAATTAAGTCCTATTAGTCCAAGGGCAATTTCGTCTTTTTGCCGTTCCGAACCAAAATTCCGTTTTTCGCACCCAAGCGTCCCACGTATGTGTGGCCAACATTTTCTGGCGTCAGAATCTTAAAATTAGTCCGTCGAGTCCCCGAAATCCGACACCGAAATCTGGGTTCAATTCCGTGAACAACTCTCTCTCAATTTCAATTTTTCTGAAACTCTCACTAACAGGCGGCTGTTTAGGAATACGCGTATCGACTTAGGGCTGTCCGAGTCTCAATGGTTCCGATCATCGAGAGAAAGAGGGTTTATTACTAATCCCGGGGTCACGATCATTTGGTTCGAGTTTAGGATTGGTTGGCCACGAGCACGTTTGGTTAAGCAGAACCACCCGCGATCCCAATTGTGCATCGTTGGCCTTGGCCATACCATTTCCATCACTTTTCCTAAGATCGGCCCCTCACTGGTTCACAATATTCCCTCACTCTCTCTCAAATCGGTCCTCGAGTCGCGACTGAGACCCTGGTCCACGTACTAGTGTCCTAGTTAGCCATTCCTCATGGTTAGTATCCCAAGAGTGATCAGCTCTGGGCGAGTCGTACTCAAATGAAATGAGAAATAACATTCATTTTATTAATCCCAGAAATTACATCGAAATTCGGGCTGTTACAGTCGAGTAGCTTTCCTTGGACATATAGTGTCGGGAGAAGGGATATCAGTAGACCCGACCAAGATAGAGGCCGTGACTAATTGGCCGAGACCGACCTCAGTGACCGAGATCAGAAGTTTCCTTGGACTGGCTGGCTATTACAGACGGTTTGTAGAAGGATTCTCATCCATAGCCATGCCCTTGACCAGATTGTTAAAGAAAGAATCTAAGTTCGAATGGGATGACAAGTGTGAGAAAAGTTTTCAGGAGTTGAAGCACAGACTTACGACAGCTCCAGTGTTGACTATTCCATCCGGATCAGGAGGATTCGAGGTGTACAGTGATGCTTCATTGAGAGGGCTAGGTTGTGTGTTGATGCAGCATGGGAAAGTGGTGGCGTATGCGTCGAGGCAGTTGAGACCTCATGAGATGAATTATCCGACGCATGATTTAGAGTTGGCTGCGATAGTATTTGCCCTTAAGATCTGGAGGCATTATCTTTGTGGAGAAAAGTTTCAAATCTACACGGACCATCAGAGCCTCAAGTATCTATTTTCGCAGAAAGAGCTAAACATGAGGCAGAGAAGGTGGATGGAACTACTGAAAGACTATGATTGCGACATCCTGTATCATCCGGGTAAGGCCAATAGAGTAGCAGATGCTTTAAGTCGCAAGTCTAGTGTGGCACATATGATGGTGCGAGAATGGACGTTGTTGGAACGGCTCAGAGATTCAGAGTTTAAGTTCGAAGTGAGCCAGATGTCCAGTTTGATGGCAGCCTTGAGGATTGAACCCGAGATCCAGGCAAGGATTAAGGAACTCCAGTCTACGGACCAAGAAATCCAGAAGATCATTGGATTGGATGTTTCTAAAAGGAGGCCGGACTTCCAGATGAGCGAGGATGGAACTTTAAGGTTCAGAGGAAGATTGTGTGTACCAGACAATGAAGGTCTGAAAGAGGAAATCTTGAGTGAAGCTCATCGGAGTCAGTACAGTATCCACCCCGGTAGTACGAAGATGTACCAGAACTTAAGGCAACATTATTGGTGGAATGGAATGAAGGCTGATGTGGCGAGACATGTGGCTAAGTGTTTGACGTGCCAACAAGTGAAGGCACAACACTGCAAGCCTGGTGGAATGTTGAGACCATTAGAGATCCCAGAGTGGAAATGGGAGCATATCACCATGGATTTCGTAACGGGACTGCCACGAAGCCAGAGAGGGAACGACTCTATATGGGTGATAGTGGATCGTCTGACCAAGTCAGCACATTTTCTGGCAGTGCGAAAGGACCTTGAACTGGAAAGGTATGCTGAGTTGTATGTACGGCAGATAGTGCGATTGCATGGAGTACCGGTGACTATTACGTCAGATCGCGATCCGAGATTTACGGCCAACTTTTGGAAAAGTCTGCAAGTGGCCTTAGGAACAAAGTTGCAGTTCAGCACGGCTTATCATCCACAGACAGATGGCCAATCAGAGAGAACAATTCAGACTCTGGAGGATATGCTGAGAGCTTGTGTCGTAGATTTTCAGGGCAAATGGGAAGAACAGTTGCATTTAGTGGAGTTTGCCTACAATAACAGCTACCAGCAGAGTATTCAGATGGCGCCGTTTGAGGCATTGTATGGTAGAGCGTGCAGAACACCAGTATGTTGGGATGAGGTTGGTGAGCGCAGTATTACTGGGCCAGAATTAGTACAGCAGACAGTTGAGGCCGTTGAGATTATCAGAGACAGACTGAGAACAGCGCAGAGCCGTCAGAAAAGTTATGCCGACCGGAGACGACGACCCTTAGAGTTTCAAGTGGGAGACCATGTATTCTTGAAGGTATCGCCGATGAAAGGATTGTCCCGGTTTGGTAAGAAAGGAAAACTCAGTCCCAGGTACGTTGGGCCATTTGAGATATTGGAGAAGATTGGTGATATGGCCTATCGTCTTGCCTTGCCGCCTAACTTGTCGCAGGTGCATAATGTATTCCACGTATCGATGTTGAGAAAGTATGAACCAGATCCGACCCACGTTCTAAGATACGAGGAGATAGACGTGGACGACAAAGTGTCGTACGTGGAGAGACCAGTCAGGATCGAGGACCGAAGAGATCGAGTGCTCAGGAATAAGACTATCCCAATGGTGAAGGTTGTATGGGAGCACCACGGCACAGAGGGCGCTACTTGGGAGAGTGAAGAGACCATGCGGCGTCAGCACCCCCAGTTGTTCGATTAGACGGGATAGTAGTGCAAATTTCGAGGACGAAATTTTTGTAAGGGGGGAAGGTTGTAACAGCCCGAATTTCGATGTAATTTCTGGGATTAATAAAATGAATGTTATTTCTCATTTCATTTGAGTACGACTCGCCCAGAGCTGATCACTCTTGGGATACTAACCATGAGGAATGGCTAACTAGGACACTAGTACGTGGACCAGGGTCTCAGTTGCGACTCGAGGACCGATTTGAGAGAGAGTGAGGGAATATTGTGAACCAGTGAGGGGCCGATCTTAGGAAAAGTGATGGAAATGGTATGGCCAAGGCCAACGATGCACAATTGGGATCGCGGGTGGTTCTGCTTAACCAAACGTGCTCGTGGCCAACCAATCCTGAACTCGAACCAAATGATCGTGACCCCGGGATTAGTAATAAACCCTCTTTCTCTCGATGATCGGAACCATTGAGACTCGGACAGCCCTAAGTCGATACGTGTATGCCTAAACAGCCGCCTGTTAGTGAGAGTTTCAGAAAAATTGAAATTGAGAGAGAGTTGTTCACGGAATTGAGCCCAGAGTTCAGTGTCGGATTTCGGGGACCCGACGGACTAATTTTAAGATTCTGACGCCAGAAAATGTTGGCCACACATACGTGGGACGCATGGGTGCGAAAAATGGAATTTTGGTTCGGAACGGCAAAAAGACGAAATTGCCCTTGGACTATTTAGGCTTAATTCCGAATTTGATTAATTAAATTGGTCTAAACCAAGGTTGGTTAAGCTAACTAGAGGGGTTAAGGGTTGGTTAGGGGCTAAAGTCCATATTGCCCCTCAATAATTGTCTTGGATGAATGTGGGCCATAGGATGAAGGGTATTTTGGGCAAGTGTACTAAGATGATGACATGTGTCATCCACTAAGGAAATTTTGACCAACTTTTTTGACCAAGAATGGATAATCTTCTCTCTCTCTCCTCTTCTCACGCACACCATCTCTCCCTCACCATTCGGTCACTCTCTCCTCTCCATTTCCTCTTCATCGTTCTTCATCATCATCACCGAACCAGCCCCCATCGTTGCCTTCTTCAGCCACGCCGGAGTCGTGGGTCACGGCAAGGACCGCCGTGGAGGGCCAAGTCAGCCCCACGCCGCCGCCTCAGCCGCGCCTCCCTTTCCCCTTGGCCGACCAGCCCTTGGACGCTTCATTCGGCCACCACCAAGCCGTCGTGGCCGTGAGAGCCGGACCACGCCGTGAGCCGCCACCGTCGTCGAGCCGCGAGTAAATGATCATCATCTTTCCCCGAGTGGTGCACCGAAACGTGAGTCGTATGCCTAAACTTAGATTAGGCTTGATTGTGTTTAGTTAGGTTGATTTGTGGAATTTTGGACTAGATTAGTGTTGTTAATGATTGTGTGGTTAATGGCTGAGTTAGAAATGTTGTTGAGGGTGATTTAAGGCAAAAAGTATGGCTGATTTAGGTGGGTGTGGTTGCTGTCCATGATGAGTGAAATTCGGAGCCCTTGAGTGGTGGTACTAGAAATGGTGTTTTTGGTGCTTAATGGGCTTGTTTTGCAAAATTAAGCTATGTTTATGCCTTATATGTCTTAGTGGGGTCTTGGCTGATCATTGGAGGCTTAATTGGAGTGTTTTGTATGTGTTTTGGCCATGTTTGGAGTTAGGGTTTCAATTTGGCCGAATTGCACTTGATAGAATACAAATGCTAGAATGTGTCCATTGGTTGTGAATGTTCGTAACTGTTGTAGCATTGTATTCATTGATGTGAAAATGCATGTCACGCACATTGTATGTCGGGATTGAGAATTGAAATGACATCTTGTGATTGTGCGAGTGTGGCATGGCATTGTGTGATCACGGTAAACGCCCTGAAATGAGTAGATTGGGCTAAGATAAAACTGATGTGTGTGATCACTTAAGGCCTTCGGGTCGTGGCCTACGGGTCGAGTTCCGTCCTCATGCACTTTGTAGCAGGACGATGCCCGGTTAGACCGGAAGACGACCATCCTCATGCACTTTGTAGCAGGCTCTGGTTCGTAGGTGAGCGGTGTTGCGCCTCAGGCACTTTGTAGCAGGCTAGAAGACACCGGGCCGGGGGCGTATTATATACGCTGGCCATGAAGTGTTGTGGCCTTCGGGTCGGGCCCTATTGTGGGTCGTGAGATTAAGAATGAGCTGAACGTTGCATTGTGCGAATTGTGAATCATGCTGTATTGTGGTGAGCATTGTCAGCATGTGATTGCATGAGGCATTCGTGTGGGATGCGATGATTGAGTGGTTTAAACCATTTAAAGAAGATGAGCACGCGTGTGTGGTGTACGCCTGCCCGTATGTACACGTATGTGGTGTATATATATATGGGAATTGTACTAACTTGCAGGGGTTGAATCACGTTGAATCATATCTAGTTTTATGACTGTTGGCTTGAATGTTTGATTTTGATTTGTTAAGAGACACACTCTAGCCTAGCCTAGGTTTAGGTATTTGATTCACTGAGCTAGTCTCACGGTTGTGTAAAACCGAACATTTCAGAGCCTACCCCCTAGGATGCAGGACCCGCCTCCACTTTTTGGGATTCCCAGACAGATATTGCAGTCCGAGGAGCATTTCCCAGCTGGGAATGGCGAGATGCATGTGAGGTTTAGGTCAGTTCTGTATATTAACACGGGTGAGGAGGAGCACAAGAAACAAGAGTATATAGCATGGTGTCGTAGGGCGGAGGACGGTACCCTCAGTCGACCCATCCGTACCTTTGACATTCCAGTAGGCGTTGATGGCGAGTTAGAGCCGGTGATTGCTGATGGCGAGGTGGTCGATGCGCCTCCACCTGGTGTTCCGCCGACCGTCGATGCCCAGCCAGGTCCCGGAGTTTGGTACGATGACCCAGAGCCGGAGCCTATGGATGAGGAGGAGGACGATCCCGAGCCAGAGGCGATGGAGCAGGATGATGGTGATGGTGAGGTCGATGAGGTAGGCGAGGACGTAGATATAGATGACGTCGAGGATGCAGCCGCAGAGGTGGACTTGGAGGACGACTTTGACTCAGATGCTGAGGCTGACGCTCTCCTAGCAGATTACTGGGGAGATCAGGAGGGTCAGGATGATCAGGAGGACCCTGGCATGGACGTGGATGAGCCTGAGCCGGATCGCAGCTCTTCAGAGGAGTCAGCTGAGTCTTCAGTCGAGCCCGATGATTCCAGCGACCCAGACTTTGAGCCCTAGACTAGCTGGTTGACGATAGGGATCCCTACCTTTTTGTTATAGTGATCCTTAGTACTGACCTACTCACCCGGCCACCGACACTTTTTGGATTAGTGGCCTTTAGACTTTGATGTGACCTTGACCTAGACCCATAGTGATCGGACTGTAGTGTATTTGTATCTATGATCCTTGTATAAACAGTTTGTTGATATATATGAGCATGAGGTTTTACCCGATGATATTGTGATTGTTTGGCTTCCTTGTTCATCTTTATTTGTCAGGGTTGTATTTGCTTCCGCGTGTGTTTTTATACTCTGATGTTGTTGTTGGGTCGGCGATGTCTCCTGGGGACGTCGCACTATGATCGACCGAAGAGATAAGGGGATGTTTGCGTTCCGATGGGTAGTTGGATTCGGGGCGTGACACAAATAATGCATAAGTCGGCACTGATCACATAAGGAAATTGTACCTGTGACCATGCCAGGTGACAAAAAGGAATGAGTACCCATTACCGAGGATCAATAGCTTGCTCGATATTTTTTTTCAAGGAACTTTAGTGTACTCTAAGGTTGAATTATGGACGGATGTCACCGGCAAAGAATTCAGAAAGAGAATGTCCCTAAGATTGTGTTACGGACAGAAAATTTTCCGTTAAGGACATGAAAAAAGGATGTAATTACGACTGCTTAACAGACAAGGTATAGGCACTACGCATTCATAGTAATGCCCATTGAGCTAAGGGATGCCTCGCTGCTATTGTAGACCTAATGAACCGAGTGTTCCAAGAATTATGGGATTAGTTCGTAACGGTCTTCATTGATGATGTATTGAGAGACTCGAGGAGCCTGGGAACAAGAAGCAAGTCTGACTGAGGTGTTACGAACCTTGAGAGAATACGCACTCCACGCCAAGTATGGCAAGTGCGAATTTTAGCTCATTAGAACATTATTCCCTGGGCATATAACCTAGGGGAAATGGAATTTCAGTGAACCCGACTAAGGTTGAGGTGATGACTAAGTGGCCAAGCTTGATGCCAATAACCGAGGTTGGCAGTGTCTTAGATTTGGCTGACCATTATCAATGTTTTGTGGAAGATTCTTGTCGATAGCCATGCTATGGGCACTACTGATTGAGAAGGAAATTCGTTTGAATGGAATGATCACTGTGAACGGAGTTCCCAAGAGCTGAAGCGTAGGCTGATAATTGCCCCGGTATTGAATATTCAACCTGAACCGGGAGGATTCAAGGTCTATAATGACGTTTCATTAAGAAGACTTGGGTGTATGTTGATACAAAACGGTAGAGTAGCAAATTATGCGTCATGCTAGTTGAGGCCATGTGAAAAGAGTTACCCGACACATGACGAAAAATTGACTGCAACACTCTGTATTGCCATGGAAAGACTGGATGAGTAATAGATATGCTAAGTCGTGAGTCAATTGGGATGTATGGGGTGATCAAGGAATGAACCTCGTTGGGAAGGACCAGGGACTTGGGAGTTAAATTTAAGGTGAACTCGATAGGTCGATCTATAGTGGTCCCTGCCCCAGTCATACTTGGGCAGGGACCACTCCCGTGATATTCCCACAGCGTCTACAAGCTAAATTAGACGGATGTGCCGACTTCCTAATATTCCTTCTTGCTAGAGGGACAAAACGTCGATTTTCCATCATCGGCCTTTTCCCTTGTTGACGATCGTCCCTGGTTAAGGTATACTGTGATCTAGACGCAACAGCTCTATCCATCATATCTTGTTTGATAATTTGAGCCCTCTCATATAATTCCTCATAGGTCCTCAAATTCACCAGTAACATTTGACTGCGAATGTCAGCCCTCAATCCATCCCGAAACCTTCGCGCCTCATCCTCAAGATGTTCTAACATTCTTAGCGCGAACTTAGACAGCTTGGCAAATTCTGCCTCATATTGGTCCACGGTCATTTGATTCTGCTGCAACCTAAGAAAAGCTGTCATCTTTATTTCTCAAGCACTTACCAAGAAATACTTCTCATTAAAGGCCTGAACGAAGGCTGTCCAATTTTGATCCACAGCTGTTGGGAACACTCGGCCTTGCGTGGCTTTCCACCAGTCGCTTGCATTACCCTGCAACTGGTACACTGCCAGCATTATTTTCTCTACTTTGGTACACCCCAACAATTCAAAAGCTTTTTCCAACTCCTCAATCCATTTAGAAGCAGCTTCCGGGTCCCCTACTCCTTTAAACTTGGGTGATTTTAATTTCAAAAATTGCTCTACTATTTGATGCATCTGTCGATTCCCATTCCCACTACCAACATTCTCATTAACTATAATAGCTATAGCCTCAGCAGCTTGGGCAGTCGCATTAGCTCGCTCCTGAGCTTGCTGATCCATCATATTCCCAATTCTCTCTAACACCCTAAGAGCTCTTTCCATACGCGGATCTTCCGCAGATCTAACATCAACTCTAGGATCCACTGCAGCTCCAACATCAACTCCCGGGTTTTTTACCGTTCTAACACCCATGCCAAGGTCATCTGCAGCTCTAGCTCGAGCACAATCTCCACCTCTTGTTCCTCTTTCTGCGCCCCTTCTCGGGACTCTTCCTACACCTTTTCCTCCGTTGCTCATTGTATTAGCTTCCTACCACTCTCCTACCTGCTATAAGTCCATACGGGAATTAGGAACCTAGGCCAACTATACAAGTCCAAATCTCTAGGCACAAAACTCACTAACCAACACTCGACACCCAACACCCAATCATTAAACCCATCACATAACCTCAAGCCAACATCACCAAACAATTGACAAGGTTCTCGTACTTACCTCAAGTCCTGCCGCACCTTCGTCTCAAACAACATCATAACCACAATAAATCACTCAGTAATCACAGGTGCCCACTCACAAGAAATGCTTAATCAACGAAACACACAATCTACAAAGGGCTCTCTAATTGACTACCTCGAAGTCATTGCTCCTTATCACTCCAGGTTTCGACCTGACCGATATCGAGCTAATCCTTACTCTGATACCAATTCAAAATAGGGATGTCACGCCCCGAACCCCGTTGAGTTCGCGACATCCCCTACTCCGGTCAAATAGCTGTGACGTCTTAGGAACGTCGCCGACCCAACTCAAACATCAAAAACACATGCGGAAGTGAATATAAATACCCCTAACTAAAAAGACGACGATGGGGTAGCTCCACAAGACAGTCAGATAACAACAACATTCATTTATATATACTACCAAAGCATTATACATACAAACATCATATTGTACACAAGCTTAATAAACAGGCATTTACAACCATCGACATAACAAAAAGGATCAAGTGGCTTGATTAACCTAGCTTCACTATAGATCAACCTATTCAGCGCAACCCCTAAATTACCCTAGGGAAACCTACTAGTTGCCATCTTCCATCCTGCTCCTAATTTTTTTGGCTTCTACTCCGGAGGGTCACTTGCAGCTCCACTAGGCACTATGGGCAACTCCTCAAACTCAAAAAAGAGGAGGCAGATCTCCTGGGTTTAAGGTTGGTGGTCTGAAATTGTCGATTATACAACCATGAGACGAATCTCAATAAGTATACAACCCCAAACCCCACATAGGCTCTCATGTACCGCCAGACAAAACATGCATAACACCCCAACAATCAGCCAAACTAACAAACACACACGATCTCACCTGGGACCCGACATGCACGTACCTGCACGTTAGTTAATAACACAGCCGATAGGCCGCAGGAATACGTCACAGCCGCGCATGTATCTCAATTATAAGACAAAATCCACTAGGGAACATCCCATACATGCCTAGTAGTTTTCACTCCATAATTGAGCACTACTTACGCGCTATAAATCACACTCGCACACGAACTCACACCACGCATTAAATTTCACAAAACTCGCGCATCAAGCCAAATCCAACTCATCCTCAACTTTTTCACCACTAGTGCGCCCTCGTAAAACGCATCAGGCCAACGGTTTTCTGACCTTGTCAGGCATCGTCACCCCATCGGGCCAAGCATCGTCACCTCGACAAGGATGGCATCGTCCTACGTAAATGAACACGCTTGGGGAAGGAATCTTACACTCAACTTGCCTTCTACCACGCCCGCGTAAAACGTATCAGGCCAATGGTCTGCTGACCTTATTAGGCATCGTCACCCCGTCAAGCTGGGCATCGTCACCTCGTCAGAGAAGGCATCGTCCCACGTAAACATGCATGCCTCAGGACGGACCTTACCTCACGTAAACAACACGCCTCAAGGTATCACTTTTCCAATCCATCCTACATTCCCATACCTTAATTCCACACCTTCACACATACCATACGTACACACAACCATACACAATTTCACACCCCATATACATTACACAATTACACATTCTCATTGCACAAACACACCATACAACCACACACGCTTGGCACGCGAATTCATTGCACAATCACACTACCACACCACCACACCTCACGGCCACACACACGAGGCACACCAACCACAATCAGTCCGGGACACCAGCCAGAATCAGCTAACAATCACAAACAATACAATTATCATAATAAGCCTAATCAAGCCATAACATTTCCAATCAATCACACAATTTAATCCCAATCGATCCACAACATCACGGCCCTAACCAAGCCTCCTAAACCTTGAAATTTCATCACCAAATCAGTCCACAACAACCAAATGATCAACCCATATCATAGTCCCAAAATAGCCACCTAAACTACCCGAACCGAGCCCTAAACGCGTCTAACAATACCAGAGTCCTAGCTAACATTTGAGGAAGTCACTTGCTTTAAAAGGTGAGACAAACAGGGTTGGGTGGTGGTTGAAATAGGCGAAACAGTAGCAGCAGCTGAGCAGCAGCAGCAATAGTGCCGGCAGCCAGGCGGGCAAATGGTGGCTGCGGACGGGTGGCTGGTGAGTGGCGATCGGGTTGCTGGGGGCGGCGATGGTAACGTACAAGGCAAGGGAGGATGGCCAGGGGTGGCTCGGTGGCAGCGAGGCTGAACAGGACAGGCGAATGGGGAGAGAGACGGGCGGGCGGTGAGGTGCGGCCGAAAAGGAGGAGCAGCGGTACGAACAACTAGCCCGCGTTGACTAGGCAGCTGGGCAGACTAATGGCTGGCCAAGGGGGGGCTCACGCACGGGGGAGGGGAGAGAGAGTGACTAATTGGTGTGGGGGGTGTGAGGAGAGAGAAAGTGAGAGTGAGAGAGAGAGAGAGAGAGAGAGAGAGAGAAAGAAAAGATTTAAATAATCTACCCCCAATAATTGACTTCAGAAATTATCAAAACACCCATCTAACTACCCTTCGATCCAATGGCCAAGATTTGATCTTATCCCCATCCGACAGCCCACGATTGTTTTTATCCAATAATCAAAATGGCAAACTGATCATTTTTCCGGTCTTGAACCGAAATTCATTTTTTTTCAGAAATGGGTGGCCCCAAGGTTGGCCGCTTAAAATTGTCACTTTCAAAATTCTGGATTCTCGAGCCCGAATTCCAAGAAATGACTAGAATCGAACAATCGCGACTTTAGCTTATCTCTGGCTAACAGGTGGCTCATTAGGATTACGCGCTCTCGATCCGTGATCAACACTAAGTCAAATCACGTTTAAGTTTACTCTACCTAGGACGACCTCGGTTTTCATATAATTGCGAGAGTTTGTTGCTAGTTCCCTCCGGACACGATTAATCATATAGATTGTTCTCTATTGGCCCAAAACATTCCCTCATCAATCCTTATGGTCGAAGGTCGAACCAAGGTTGGGTCCTTTGGTCGGCGAACTTAATCCCGTGATAGCCTTACCCCTAAGGTTAGTTTCCCGTGAACGCACGGTTCCGGGTAAGATCTCACTATATGTGCATTGGCCAAAATATTCATTTCATGAATCCCGGAAAAAGGATCGAAAATTCAGAATGTTACAGAATAACTTCATGGATGGGGAGCCACAGGTGATAGTGGAAGACCCAGATCAGTTTGCTCACGAAGAAGATGAACCAAAGGATATGGACTTAGACGAGGATGGGGAAGTTGCAGAGATAGGCTTAGATGAAGAGATAGGACTTTCCCTCGACTCGGAGTTGGAACCAGATTCAAAGGATGAGTGGACTGAAGCACAAGATATGGATTCAGAATAGTCTGAGCCCTCCGAGAGTTCTGCAGAGGAACCGTCGGATGATTCTTTAGAGTCTTTAGACCTCGACTGTGAACCCTAGGATAGCCCTAGCCCTTATAGGAAAGCTGGTTTCTTTTTTATAGTGACTTTCCTGCAGTGGGCCTAACCTCCCCTAGGCATGTACCCTTTTTTGACCTAGTGGATGTTGATTGCTTTTGTAGCTCACTTTGTTTATACAAGTGGATATTGTAAAAAAAAAGGGCTTTCTATAGTAATACAAAATGTATATTTGTTATTATATTCCTGTTGTGTTCGTTGTGCTATCTTTGGTCTCATATTGTTATTGTAAGGGTGTTTATTTATTGATTTCCACATGTACCTTATCTCTGCCCGTGTGTTGGGTCGGCAACGCGTTCTTGGGAGCGTTGCACTTTAATCAACCAAGTTTGGGATGTTATCGTAACGGAGGGTACGGGACGTGACATCCCCATTTGATTTGGTATCAGAGCAAGGTTAGCTGTAACAGCCCGAATTTCGATGTAATTTCTGGGATTAATAAAATGAATGTTATTTCTCATTTCATTTGAGTACGACTCGCCCAGAGATGATCACTCTTGGGATACTAACCATGGGGAATGGCTAACTAGGACGCTAGTACGTGGACCAGGGACTTAGTCACGACTCGGGAGCCGATTTGAGAAAGAATGAGGGAATATTGTGAACCAGTGAGGGGCCGATCTTAGGAAAAGTGATGGAAATGGTATGGCCAAGGCCAACGATGCACAATTGGGATCGCAGGTGATTCTGCTTAACCAAACGTGCTCGTGGTCAACCAATCCTGAACTCGAGCCAAATGATCGTGACCCCGGGATTAGTAATAAACCCTCTTTCTCTCGATGATCGGAACCATTGAGACTCGGACAACCCTAAGTCGATACGCGTATTCCTAAACAGCCGCCTGTTAGTGAGAGTTTCAGAAAAATTGAAATTGAGAGAGAGTTGTTCACGGAATTGAACCCAGATTTCAGTGTCGGATTTCGGGGACCCGACGGACTAATTTTAAGATTTTGACGCCAGAAAATGTTGGCCACATACATATGGGACGCATGGGTGCGAAAAATGGAATTCCGGTTCGGAATGGAAAAAGGACGGAATTGCCCTTGGACTATTTAAGCTTAATTCCGAATTTTGGGGGTTTATTTTGGTTTAACTAAAGTGGGTTAGAGTTAACTAGGATGGTTAAGGTTTGGTTGGGGGCTAATGACTAAAATGCCCCTCAATAATTGCTTTGGATGCATGTGAGCCATTTGATGAAGGGGTAAATTGGTCTAATGGGATTAGGGCTTGACACATGGATTCCACTAGTGGGGATTTGACCAACTTTTGACCAATAATTGATTAAGTTTCTCTCTCTCCCCTCCATTCACGTGCAGACCCCTCCCTCACCATTCGGCCATCATCTTCCTCTCTTCCATTTTCTCTCCACCGTTTCTCATCTTCTTCACCGAACCAGCCCCACCGTCACCACCTTCCTCAACCGCTCGCCGGAGGTTGTTGGTCACGGCAAGGGAAGCCGTGGAGGGCCGGACCAGCCTTCAAGCCGCCGTCTTCCTCCTTTCCCTTGGACGCCCCAAATCAGCCGCCGTGGGCCGTGAGAGAGGCCGAACCGCCGTGAGGAGCCGCGCCGCCGTGAGCCGCCGTTGTCGAGCCGCGAGAGTGGATGTACTTGTTTCTTCCACAAATCGTCCACCCCGACGTGAGTTTAATACCTAAACTTAGTTTAGGCTTAATTGTGTTTAGTTGGATCTATTTGGGTTAATTGGTAGAGATTAAGTCAAATGGGTGTTGGTTAGGGATTGTGTGGTTAATGGCTGAGTTAGTGAGGTTGTGGATGGTTGATTTGAAGTGGAATTATGTTTGATTAGTGAAGAATTGATGGCTGTCCATGATGAGTTAAATTCGGAGGTCTTGGGTGATTGTACTAGAAATGGTGTTTTTAGTGCTAAATAGGCTTGTTTTGCTAAATTAAACTAAGTGTATGCCTTACATGTTTAATTGGGGTCTTGGCTGAGTTAATTGAGGCTAAATGGAGTGTTTTGGATGTGTTTTGGCCATGTTTGAAGTTGAGGTTTTGGTTTGGCCGAATTGTATGTATTGGAATATAAATGCTAGAACATGCCCATTGTTCGTAAATGTTGATAATTGTTGTGGCATTTGTGTTCATTGATATGAAAATGCATGTCACGCACACTGTATGACGAGATTGAGATTTGAGATGACATTATGTGATTGTGCGGGTGTGACATTGCATTGTGTGATCACGGTAAACGCCCGGAAATGAGTGGATTGGGCTAAGATAAAATTGATATGTGTGATCACTTAAGGCCTTCGGGTCGTGGCCTACGGGTCGAGTTCCGTCCTCATGCACTTTGTAGCAGGACGATGCCCGGTTAGACCGGAAGACGACCATCCTCATGCACTTTGTAGCAGGCTCTGGTTCGTAGGTGAGCGGTGTTGCGCCTCAGGCACTTTGTAGCAGGCTAGAAGACACCGGGCCGGGGGCGTATTATATACGCTGGCCATGAAGTGTTGTGGCCTTCGGGTCGGGCCCTATTGTGGGTCGTGAGATTAAAAATGAACTGATCGTTGCATTATGTGAATTGTGAACCATGCAGTATTGTGATGAGATTGTGAGAATTGTTAGCATGTGACTGCATGAGACATTCGTGTGGGATGCGGTGGTTGAGTAATGTGAACCATTTAAAGAATCTGAGCACGCGTGTGTGAAGTACGCCTGCCCGTATGTACACGTATGTGGGTGTATATATATACGTTGAATTGCACTAACTTGCAGGGGTTGAATCACGATGACACATGTTGAGTTTTATGTTGTTGGCTTGTTTGTTTGATTTTGGTCCGTTAAGAGACACACTTTAGCCTAGCCTAGGTTTAGGTATTTGATTCACTGAGCTAGTCTCACGGTTGTCGTAAAACCGATCATTTCAGAGCCTACCCCCTAGGATGCAGGAGCCGCCTCCACTTTTTGGGATTCCCAGGCAGATATTGCAGTCCGAGGAGCATTTCCCAGCTGGGAATGGCGAGATGCATGTGAGGTTTAGGTCGGTTCTTTACATTAACACGGGTGAGGATGAACATAAGAAGCAAGAGTACATCGCATGGTGTCGTAGGGCAGCAGACGGGACCCTCAGTCGACCTATCCGTACCTTTGATATTCCAGTAGACGCTGATGGTGAGTTAGAGCCAGTGATTGCCGATGGCGAGGTGGTCGATGCTTCTCCACCTGGCGCTCCGCCAACCGTCGATGCCCAGCCAGGCCCTGGAGTTTGGTATGATGACCTAGAGCCGGAGCCTATGGATGAGGATGAGGACGACCCCGAGCCAGAAGCGATGGAGCAGGAGAATGAGAATGGTGAGGTCTATGAGGTAGGCGAAGATGTAGACATAGATGCCGTCGAGGATGCAGCCGAAGATGTAGACTTTGAGGACGACTTTGACTCTGATGCTGAGGCTGACGCTCTCCTAGCAGACTACTGGGGAGTTCAGGAGGGTCAGGCTGATCAGGAGGACCCCGACATGGACGTGGATGAGCCAGAGCCGGATCGCAGTTCTTCAGAGGAGTCAGCTGAGTCTTCCGTTGAGCCCGACGATTCCAGCGACCCAGACTATGAGCCTTAGACTAGTTGGTCGGCGATAGGGATCCCTACCTTTTTGCTATAGTGATCCTTAGTGCAGACCTACTCACCCGGCCACCGACACTTTTTGGATTAGTGGCCTTTTGACTTCGATGTTAGTTTGACCTTGACCTAGACCTGTAGTGGATATGACTGTACTTGTATCTGCGTTCTGTGTGTAAACCGTTTATATATATGAGAATGAGGTTTTACTTGATGATGTTTAGATTGTTTGGCTTCCTTGCTCATCTTTATTAGTCAGGGTTTGTATTCTGCTTCCGCATGTGTTTTTATACTCTGATTGATGTGGGTCGGCGATGTCTCCTGGGGACGTCGCATTCTGATCGACCGAAGTGGTAAGGGGATGTTCGCGTTCCGATAGGTAAGTTGGGTTCGGGGCGTGACATTAGCTTGGTCCATTTCGATCGAAATCTAGAGTGATAAGGAGCGATGAGATCATGGGTAGTCCATACGGTGATCCCGTGTGCTAAGTACATCTCCTGACAGTTTGTGCTTTGAGTGATTGATTGTGTGACCCGTAATAATGCAGGTGTGGCAGGACCCGAGCTAAGTGTGCTAATCTCCTTGGGTGAAGTAGTGTCAGTTTTGTTGGAATACATGCTGAGTGTTAGCTTGTTGTGCTAGATACCTACTTAGGACCCAATCTAAGTTAGATTGGTTTAAGTCTTTAATTCCTTAGTGGAATTATAGCAGGTAGTTGAGTAGTTGGGTTCGTAAGGATGAGTAGGAGAAGAGGAAAGGAGCCCCAAGCTCAGTCTAGCGAGGGGGTCCGCGAGGCTAGAGATCTAAGGTTTAATGATATGATGGATACCCTACGGGACATAGGGCACATAATGGGTATGCAAGCATAGGAAAGGGCTGCAGCTTATGCGCAAGCTGTTGAGGCTGCACCAATTGTTGGTAATGAAGGTAATCAGGCCCAACCTGCATTTGCTAGATAGATGGCCCAGTTGGTGGAGCAATTCTTGTAACAGCCCGAATTTCGATGTAATTTCTGGGATTAATAAAATGAATGTTATTTCTCATTTCATTTGAGTACGACTCGCCCAGAGCTGATCACTCTTGGGATACTAACCATGGGGAATGGCTAACTAGGACGCTAGTACGTGGACCAGGGACTTAGTTGTCACGCCCCGAACCCAACTTACTCATCGGAACGCGAGCATCCCCTTATCTCTTCGGTCGATCATAGTGCGACGTCCCCAGGAGACCTCGCCGACCCAACAACAATCAGAGTATAAAAAACACATGCGGAAGCAGATTACAAACCCTGACAAATAAAGATGAGCAAGGAAGCCAAGCAATCAAAATCTCACCAGGTAGAACCTCATTCTCATATATATATATAAACTGTTTACACAAGGAACGCAGATACATGTACAGTCATATCCACTACAGGTCTAGGTCAAGGTCAAGCTAGCATCGAAGTCAAAAGGCCACTAATCCAAAAAGTGTCGGTGGCCGGGTGAGTAGGTCTGCACTAAGGATCACTATAACAAAAAGGTAGGGATCCCTATCGTCGAACAACTAGTCTAAGGCTCGTAGTCTGGGTCGCTGGAATCGTCGGGCTCAACGGAAGACTCAGCTAACTCCTCTGAAGAGCTGCGATCCGGCTCTGGCTCATCCACGTCCATGTCGGGGTCCTCCTGATCAGCCTGACCCTCCTGAACTCCCCAGTAGTCTGCTAAGAGAGCGTCAGCCTCAGCCTCAGAATCAAAGTCGTCCTCAAGGTCTACATCTTCGGCTGCATCCTCGACGGCATCTATGTCTACATCCTCGCCTACCTCATCGACCTCACCATTCTCATCATCCTGCTCCATCGCTTCTGGCTCGGGGTCGTCCTCATCCTCATCCATAGGCTCCGGCTCTAGATCATCATACCAAACTCCAGGGCCTGGCTGGGCCTCGACGGTTGGCGGAGCGCCAGGTGGAGAAGCATCGACCACCTCGCCATCGGCAATCACTGGCTCCAACTCGCCATCAGCGTCTACTGGAATGTCAAAGGTACGGATAGGTCGACTGAGGGTCCCGTTCGCTGCCCTACGACACCATGCAATGTACTCTCGCTTCTGATGCTCATCCTCACCCACATTAACATAGAGAACTGACCTAAACCTCACATGCATCTCGTCATTTCCAGTTGGGAAATGCTCCTCACTCTGTAGTATCTGCCTAGGAATCCCAAAAAGTGGAGGTGGCTCCGGCATCCTAGGGGGTAGGTTCTGAAATGTTCGGTTTTACAACAACCGTGAGACTAGCTCAGTGAATCAAATACCTAAACCTAGGCTAGGCTAAAGTGTGTCTCTTAACGGATCAAAATCAAGCATTCAAGCCAACAAACATAAAACTCAATATGTTTCAACGTGATTCAACCCCTGCAAGTTAGTGCAATTCAACATATATATATATACACCCACATACGTGTACATACGGGCAGGCGTACTTCACACACGCGTGCTCAGATTCTTTAAATGGTTCAAATCACTCAATCACCGCATCCCACACGAATGCCTCATGCAGTCACATGCTAACAATTCTCACAATCTCATCACAATACTGCATGATTCGCAATTCACATAATGCAACGATCAGTTCATTTTTAATCTCACGACCCACAATAGGGCCCGACCCGAAGGCCACAACACTTCATGGCCAGCGTATATACTACGCCCCCGGCCCGGTGTCTTCTAGCCTGCTACAAAGTGCCTGAGGCGCAACACCGCTCACCTACGAACCAGAGCCTGCTACAAAGTGCATGAGGATGGTCGTCTTCCGGTCTAACCGGGCATCGTCCTGCTACAAAGTGCATGAGGACGGAACTCGACCCGTAGGCCATTAGGTGATCACACATATCAATTTTATCTTAGCCTAGCTCCACTCTTTTCAGGGCATTTACCGTGATCACACAATGCAATGTCACACCCGCACAATCACACAATGTCATCTCAAATCTCAATCTCGACATACCATGAGCGTGACATGCATTTTCATAACAATGAACACAAAGGCCACAACAATTACCAACATTTACAAACAATGAACATATTCTAGCATTTGCATCCTAACACATGCAATTCGGCCATTACTAAACCCCAACTTTAAACATAGCCAAAACACACTCAAAACACTCCATTTAGCCTCCAACAATTCAGCCAAGACCCCACTCAAACATAATAGACATATACTTAGTTTAATCTTGCAAATCAAGCCTATTTAACCCTCAAATCACCATTTCTAGCACAACCACCCAAGGGCTCCGAATTTGGCTCACCATGGACAACAATCCAATCCTCACTAATCAGTCATAAGTCCACCTCAAATCAACCCTCAATCACATCCTTAATTCAGCCATTAACCACATAATCACTAACAAAACACCAAATTAACTCAATGTCCACTAATCAATCCAAACTAAACCAACTAAACACAATTAAGCCTAAACTAAGTTTAGATATAAAACTCACGTTTGGGTGGACGATTTGCGGAAGGAACAAGTACATCCCACTCACGGCTCGACAACGGCGGCTCACGGCGGTGGCTCGGCCCTCACGGCCAACGGCGGCTTGGGGGTGGCTGATTGGGGCGTCCAAGGCTGGTCGGCCACGAGAGAGGGGAAGGCGTGGCTGAGGACGGCGGCTTGGGGCTGGTCCGGCTCTCCACGGCGTTCCTAGCCGTGACCCACGGCTCCGGCGAGTGGCTGAGCAAGGGCGGCGACGGTGGGGGCTTGCTCCGGCGAAGAAGGGAGAGAGGGACGAAGGAGAGAGAGACGAAGGGGAGGAGAGAATGGCTGATCGGTGAGGGAGAAGAGAGAGAGAGGCTTATCCACTTTTTGGTCAAAGCTAGACAAATCCCCCTTTAGTGGAATCCAAGTGTCATGATCTTAGCCCATTAGACCAATTTACCCCTCATCCAATGGTTTACATTCATTCAAATCAATTATTGAGGGGCATTTTTGTCTTTAGCCCTTAACCAACCCTTAACCATCTTAGTTAACTTAACCAACCTTGGTTAAACCAAATTAATTCCCCAAAATTCGAAATTATGCTTACTCAATCCAAGGGTAATTCCGTCCTTTTTCCATTCCGAACCGAAATTCCATTTTTCGCACCCATGCGTCCCATATGTATGTGGCCAACATTTACTGGCGTCAAAATCCTAAAATTAGTCCGCCGGGTCTCCGAAATCCGACACCGAAATCTGGGTTCAATTCCGTGAACAACTCTCTCTAAATTTCAATTTTTCTGAAACTCTCACTAACAGGCGGCTGTTTAGGCATACGCGTATCGACTTAGGGCTATCCGAGTCTCAATGGTTCCGATCATCGAGAGAAAGAGGGTTTATTACTAATCCCGGGGTCACGATCGTTTGGTTCGAGTTCAGGATTGGTTGGCCACGAGCACGTTTGGTTAAGCAGAATCACCTGCGATCCCAATTGTGCATCGTTGGCCTTGGCCATACCATTTCCATCACTTTTCCTAAGATCGGCCCCTCACTGGTTCACAATATTCCCTCATTCTTTCTCAAATCGGCTCCCGAGTCACGACTAAGTCCCTGGTCCACGTACTAGCGTCCTAGTTAGCCATTCCCCATGGTTAGTATCCCAAGAGTGATCAGCTCTGGGCGAGTCGTACTCAAATGAAATGAGAAATAATATTCATTTTATTAATCCCAGAAATTACATCGAAATTCGGGCTGTTACATTAGTCGTGACTCGGGAGCCGATTTGAGAAAGAATGAGGGAATATTGTGAACCAGTGAGGGGCCGATCTTAGGAAAAGTGATGGAAATGGTATGGCCAAGGCCAACGATGCACAATTGGGATCGCAGGTGATTCTGCTTAACCAAACGTGCTCGTGGCCAACCAATCCTGAACTCGAGCCAAATGATCGTGACCCCGAGATTAGTAATAAACCCTCTTTCTCTCGATGATCGGAACCATTGAGACTCGGACAGCCCTAAGTCGATACGCGTATTCCTAAACAGCCGCCTGTTAGTGAGAGTTTCAGAAAAATTGAAGTTGAGAGAGAGTTGTTCACGGAATTGAGCCCAGATTTTGGTGTCGGATTTCGGGGACTCGACGGACTAATTTTAAGATTCTGACGCCAGAATATGTTGGCCACACACACATGGGACGCCTTGGTGCGAAAAATGGAATTTCGGTTCGGGATGGAAAAAAAGGACGGAATTGCCCTTGGGTTAATTAAGCTTAATTCCGAATTTCGGAAAATTATTTTGGTTTAACCAAGGTTGGTTAAGGTTAATTAGGTTGGTTAGGGGTTGGTTAGGGACTAATGACAAGAATGCCCCTCAATAATTGAATGGAATGATTTTAAACTATTGGATGCAGGGGTAGTTTGGTCAAGTGATGCGTGCGTGGGCGAGTGACTCCGAACAGAAAATTTCAGGACTGCACGATTTCGGAAAAATGGGCGTAACTTCCTCAATACAGGTCGGATTGACCCGATTCCAAAAGCCACAGATCAAGGACTCGTAGATCTACAACTTTCGTGTTTTGAGTTTCCACAAATAAGCTCTGTGGAGTGAGCGATTCTGGGAGGAAGTGGATGAGGCACTGTGTTTGTGGGGATGTTTGTAACTCGAGGATATGGAAGGTCTATCACCTAAGCCTAAAGGCACAAGCCACCAGCCAAGGATAAAGGACCGAGATAATTGCAGTTCACCACCAAGGCTTAAAGGAAATTCCACCGACCAAGGATAAAGAACTGTTTGATTCACCACCAACGACGTTGGATAAAGAATCGAGATAATAATTCAACTCACAAAGAGGAATTTTCATTCATTCAACCAGTCTCTCCTTACAAATGAGAATATGTCTCATTATATAGATATTAGACTCAGAATTGAAAACATCATGGGAACTACCCCAACATTAAAGGTCTAGGAACTAGGGAATGCAATAAACAACATTAAAGGTCTAGGAACTAGGGAATGCAATAAATAACATGGGGACTAGGAGTCTTAACTCTTCAGCCTTCAAAATTCGTCCACCAATAATAACCAGCAAATATCCACTTCCAAGAACATTAAATCACTACGGAACTTATCCTGAATAACTCCCTTTTGATATAGCATTGATCAGCAACGAATTTTAATATTGGTATCATCATTCCTTAACCCATCAAAGCAAATTGTAACCGAAGTTAGTCTTGGCATGAATAAGTACCGATAGTGTTTATTTTGCCGAAGGAATCTACTCAGGACTTAAGGATTGATCAGTAGTCTCGGATGCTCCCGCATCATTCTCCCCGGGTTGTTTGAGATTTGTCCTCAAATCTGGCAAGCCATCATCCTCCAAGTAAGGAGAAAGATCACCTACATTAAAAGTTGCCGAAACTCCATATTCTCCAGGAAGATCAATCTTGTAAGCATTTTCGCCAATTCTCTCGAGAACTTCAAATGGACCGTCAGCTCTAGGCATAAGCTTATTCTTCCGCTGAGAAGGAAATCTTTCCTTCCTTAAGTGTAACCACACAAGATCACGTGGTTGGAAATGAGCCTTCCTCCGATGTTTATTAGCTTTCTTCTTATAAAACTCGTTAGCCTTCTTGATCTTGCTTCGAATCTCCGTTTGGCCATCGGTTTGAGGATGACAAGTGGTACTGAATAGAAGTCTGGTCCCAAGCATTCTCCATAAGGTCTTCCAGAAATAACTTAAAAACTTAGAATCACGATCAGATACAATGGTCTTCGGTACTCCATGAAGGCGAATGATCTTCTTGAAATAAAGATCAGCCACATGAGATGCATCATTCGTCTTGTGACATGGAATAAAATGAGTCATTTTAGAAAACCGATCAACGACCACCATAATGGCATCTTTTCCCCTCTGAGTTCTTGGAAGAGCCACAATAAAATCTATGCTCACATCTTCCCAAGGCTGTAATGGTACTGGAAGGGGAGTATACAGTTCTTGATGGAAATGACTCTTTGCTCTTTGACAAGTTGCACACCTCAAGATGATAGCACGTATGTCTCCACTCATCTTTGGCCAATAAAAGTGCTCTTGAAGGATTTCAAGAGTTTTGTTCACGCCGAAGTGACCAGCCAAACCTCCACCATGTGCTTCTCGGATCTGGTGATAGCCACTTCGCAAATCTATCTTCGAAAACACAGTAGAACCATATAATTCATCAAGCATATCATCAAGTCTAGGTATAGGATACCTATACTTAATAGTGATGTTGTTGATGGCTCGGCTATCGACACACATTCTGAATGTTCCATCCTTCTTTGGTACGAGTAGAGCCGGAACAGAACATGGGCTCATACTTTCTCGAACATATCCCTTGTCGATAAGTTCATTGACTTGCCTTTGCAACTCCTTTGTTTCCTCCGGGTTGCATCTATATGCTGCTTTGTTCGGTAGAGGGGCACCGGGCAGCAAGTCAATTTGGTGCTCAATACCTCTTATTGGAGGTAATCCAGATGGCAATTCTTCGGGGAACACATCTGCAAAGTCTTTTAACAAGGAATGCATTTTCGGATGTATAGGTATCTCTTTCTCACTCTTTTTCTCAACCATAAGCAAAGCAAATACATTTTTCTGTTTGGTAATGGCTCTCTCAACCTGTGTTTCACTCAAGAAAAGATTTTCCTTACTAGTGTTTCCCTCCCCAGGTTGATTTCGATGTATCATGCTCGGTCTCAAAGATTCGAGAGTAATGCATTTTCGTTCCTTGTGAAAAGAGTATGTGTTTTTATGCCCATCATGTACAGCCTTTCTATCATATTGCCAAGGTCTACCTAACAACAAGTGACAAGCATCCATGGGAATAACATCGCACAAAACTTCATCTCGATAATTCTTTCCAATGGAAAATGATATAAAGGCTTGTTTGGTTACCTTCACATCACTTCCTTTGCTAAGCCACTGAAGCTTGTAAGGTTGAGGATGTTTCGATGTTGGTAGCTTCAGTTTTTCAATCATGGTTGTTGAGGCGACATTGGTGCAGCTTCCTCCATCGATAATCATCGTACACACCTTCCCGTTAATAGTACAACGGGTGTGGAAGATGTTCTCCCTTTGCTCTTTCTCTTCGAGAGATATCTCAGCATGTAATGCTCTCCGTATCACCAACAACTCGCCATCATCAGCCTTTTCAACGATATTCTCGGATTCTTCAGCTTCAGAATCATTTTGTTGGCTTGAATGCTTGATTTTGATCCGTTAAGAGACACACTTTAGCCTAGCCTAGGTTTAGGTATTTGATTCACTGAGCTAGTCTCATGGTTGTGGTAAAACCGAACATTTCAGAACCTACCCCCTAGGATGCCGGAGCCGCCTCCACTTTTTGGGATTCCTAAGCAGATATTACAGACTGAGGAGCATTGTAACAGCCCGAATTTCGATGTAATTTCTGGGATTAATAAAATGAATGTTATTTCTCATTTCATTTGAGTACGACTCGCCCAGAGCTAATCACTCTTGGGATACTAACCATGAGGAATGGCTAACTAGGACACTAGTACGTGGACCAGGGTCTCAGTCGCGACTCGAGGACCGATTTGAGAGAGAGTGAGGGAATATTGTGAACCAGTGAGGGGCCGATTGTAGGAAAAGTGATGGAAATGGTTGGCCAAGGCCAACGATGCACAATTGGGATCGCGGGTGGTTCTGCTTAACCAAACGTGCTCGTGGTCAACCAATCCTGAACTCGAACCAAATGATCGTGACCCCGGGATTAGTAATAAACCCTCTTTCTCTCGATGATCAGAACCATTGAGACTCGGACGGCCCTAAGTCGATATGCGTATGCCTAAACCGCCGCCTGTTAGTGAGAGTTTCAGAAAAATTGAAATTGAGAGAGAGTTGTTCACGGAATTGAGCCCAGAGTTCAGCGTTGAATTTCGGGAACCCGACGGACTAATTTTAAGATTCTGACGCCAGAAAATGTTGGCCACACATACGTGGGACGCATGGGTGCGAAAAATGGAATTTTGGTTCGGAACGGCAAAAAGACGGAATTGCCCTTGGACTAATTATGCATAATTTCGAATTTTGGAATTTAATTGGGTTAACCAAGGTTGGGTCAAGGTGACTATAGTGGTTTAAGGTTGGTTAGGGCATAATGTCAAGATTGCCCTTCAATAATTGCTTTGAATGAATTGTGGCCATTGGATGAAGGGGCAATTTGGTCATATAAGCTAGGATGGTGACACTTGTCTTCCACTAAGGGTTAGTTGACCAGCCTTTGACCCATATTGGATAAACTTCTCTCTCTCTCCTCTTCTCACGCACACACTCTCCCTCCCTCACCATTCGGCCGACTCTCTCCTCTCCATTTCCTCTCCGCCGTTCTTCTTCATCTTCACCGGAACAGCCACGTCGCCGCCGTCCACAGCCACGCCGGAGTCGTGGGTCACGGCAAGGACCGCCGTGGAGGGCCAAGTCAGCCCCACGCCGCCGCCTCAGCCGCGCCTCCCTTCCCCTTGGCCGACCAGCCCTTGGACGCTCCATTCGGCCACCACCAAGCCGCCGTGAGCCGTGGGGACCAGCCCAAGTCGCCGTCCCCAAGCCGCCGTCTCCACCCCCCTTCGGACGCCCAAACCAGCCACCAAGCCGCCGTGGCCGTGAGGTGCCGAGCACGCCGGGAGAGCCGTTGTGAGTTGCCGTTGTCGAGCCGCGAGTAGATGATCATCATCTTCCCCCGAGTGGTGCACCGAAACGTGAGTTTAATGCCTAAACCTAGCTTAGCCTTGATTGTGTTTAGTTAGTTTAGTTTGGGTTGATTAGTGGAGATTAAGTTGGGTTAGTGTTGTTAATGATTGTGGGGTTAATGGCTGAGTTAAAAATGTTGTTGAGGGTGATTTAAGGCAAGAAGTATGGCTGATTAATGTGGGTGTGGTTGCTGTCCTTGGTGAGTCAATTCGGAGGTCTTGGGGTTTGGTATGAAAAATGGTGATTTTAGATCCAATTGGGCTTGTTTTGCAAGATTAAGCTATGTTTATGCCTTATATGTCTTAGTGGGGTCTTGGCTGATCATTGGAGGCTTAATTGGAGTGTTTTGTATGTGTTTTGGCCATGTTTGAAGATGAGGTTTTTGTTTGGCCGAATTACACATGTTGGAGTATAAATGTGAGAACATGCCCATTGTTGGTAAATGTTGGTAATTAGTATGGCATTTGTATTCATTGTTGTGAAAATGCATGTCTCGCATATTGTATGTCGGGATTGAGAATTGAAATGACATCATGTGATTGTGCGAGAGTGGCATGGCATTGTGTGATCACGGTAAACGCCCTGAAATGAGTAGATTGGGCTAAGATAAAATTTATATGTGTGATCACTTAAGGCCTTCGGGTTGTGGCCTACGGGTCGAGTTCCGTCCTCATGCACTTTGTAGCAGGACGATGCCCGGTTAGACCGGAAGACGACCATCCTCATGCACTTTGTAGCAGGCTCTGGTTCGTAGGTGAGCGGTGTTGCGCCTCAGGCACTTTGTAGCAGGCTAGAAGACACCGGGCCGGGGGCATATTATATACGCTGGCCATGAAGTGTTGTGGCCTTCGGGTCGGGCCCTATTGTGGGTCGTGAGATTAAGTATGAGTTGAACGTTGCATTGTGCGAATTGTGGATCATGCTGTATTGTGGTGAGAATTGTCAGCGTGTGATTGCCTGAGGCATTCGTGTGGAATGCGATGATTGAGTGGTTTAAACCATTTAAAGAAGATGAGCACGCGTGTGTGGTGTACGTGTCACGCCCCGAATCCAACTACCCATCGGAACGCAAACATCCCCTTATCTCTTCGGTCGATCATAGTGCGACGTCCCCAGGAGACATCGCCGACCCAACAACAACATCAGAGTATAAAAACACACGCGGAAGCAAATACAACCCTGACAAATAAAGATGAACAAGGAAGCCAAACAATCACAATATCAACGGGTAAAACCTCATGCTCATATATATCAACAAACTGTTTATACAAGGATCATAGATACAAATACACTACAGTCCGATCACTATGGGTCTAGGTCAAGGTCACATCAAAGTCTAAAGGCCACTAATCCAAAAAGTGTCGGTGGCCGGGTGAGTAGGTCAGTACTAAGGATCACTATAACAAAAAGGTAGGGATCCCTATCGTCAACCAGCTAGTCTAGGGCTCAAAGTCTGGGTCGCTGGAATCATCGGGCTCGACTGAAGACTCAGCTGACTCCTCTGAAGAGCTGCGATCCGGCTCAGGCTCATCCACGTCCATGCCAGGGTCCTCCTGATCATCCTGACCCTCCTGATCTCCCCAGTAATCTGCTAGGAGAGCGTCAGCCTCAGCATCTGAGTCAAAGTCGTCCTCCAAGTCCACCTCTGCGGCTGCATCCTCGACGTCATCTATATCTACGTCCTCGCCTACCTCATCGACCTCACCATCACCATCATCCTGCTCCATCGCCTCTGGCTCGGGATCGTCCTCCTCCTCATCCATAGGCTCCGGCTCTGGGTCATCGTACCAAACTCCGGGACCTGGCTGGGCATCGACGGTCGGCGGAACACCAGGTGGAGGCGCATCGACCACCTCGCCATCAGCAATCACCGGCTCTAACTCGCCATCAACGCCTACTGGAATGTCAAAGGTACGGATGGGTCGACTGAGGGTACCGTCCTCCGCCCTACGACACCATGCTATATACTCTTGTTTCTTGTGCTCCTCCTCACCCGTGTTAATATACAGAACTGACCTAAACCTCACATGCATCTCGCCATTCCCAGCTGGGAAATGCTCCTCGGACTGCAATATCTGTCTGGGAATCCCAAAAAGTGGAGGCGGGTCCTGCATCCTAGGGGGTAGGCTCTGAAATGTTCGGTTTTACACAACCGTGAGACTAGCTCAGTGAATCAAATACCTAAACCTAGGCTAGGCTAGAGTGTGTCTCTTAACAAATCAAAATCAAACATTCAAGCCAACAGTCATAAAACTAGATATGATTCAACGTGATTCAACCCCTGCAAGTTAGTACAATTCCCATATATATATACACCACACACGTGTACATACGGGCAGGCGTACACCACACACGCGTGCTCATCTTCTTTAAATGGTTTAAACCACTCAATCATCGCATCCCACACGAATGCCTCATGCAATCACATGCTGACAATGCTCACCACAATACAGCATGATTCACAATTCGCACAATGCAACGTTCAGCTCATTCTTAATCTCACGACCCACAATAGGGCCCGACCCGAAGGCCACAACACTTCATGGCCAGCGTATATAATACGCCCCCGGCCCGGTGTCTTCTAGCCTGCTACAAAGTGCCTAAGGCGCAACACCGCTCACCTACGAACCAGAGCCTGCTACAAAGTGCATGAGGATGGTTGTCTTCCGGTCTAACCGGGCATCGTCCTGCTACAAAGTGCATGAGGACGGAACTCGACCCGTAGGCCACGACCCGAAGGCCTTAAGTGATCACACACATCAGTTTTATCTTAGCCCAATCTACTCATTTCAGGGCGTTTACCGTGATCACACAATGCCATGCCACACTCGCACAATCACAAGATGTCATTTCAATTCTCAATCCCGACATACAATGTGCGTGACATGCATTTTCACATCAATGAATACAATGCTACAACAGTTACGAACATTCACAACCAATGGACACATTCTAGCATTTGTATTCTATCAAGTGCAATTCGGCCAAATTGAAACCCTAACTCCAAACATGGCCAAAACACATACAAAACACTCCAGTTAAGCCTCCAATGATCAGCCAAGACCCCACTAAGACATATAAGGCATAAACATAGCTTAATTTTGCAAAACAAGCCCATTAAGCACCAAAAACACCATTTCTAGTACCACCACTCAAGGGCTCCGAATTTCACTCATCATGGACAGCAACCACACCCACCTAAATCAGCCATACTTTTTGCCTTAAATCACCCTCAACAACATTTCTAACTCAGCCATTAACCACACAATCATTAACAACACTAATCTAGTCCAAAATTCCACAAATCAACCTAACTAAACACAATCAAGCCTAATCTAAGTTTAGGCATACGACTCACGTTTCGGTGCACCACTCGGGGAAAGATGATGATCATTTACTCGCGGCTCGACGACGGTGGCGGCTCACGGCGTGGTCCGGCTCTCACGGCCACGACGGCTTGGTGGTGGCCGAATGAAGCGTCCAAGGGCTGGTCGGCCAAGGGGAAAGGGAGGCGCGGCTGAGGCGGCGGCGTGGGGCTGACTTGGCCCTCCACGGCGGTCCTTGCCGTGACCCACGACTCCGGCGTGGCTGAAGAAGGCAACGATGGGGGCTGGTTCGGTGATGATGATGAAGAACGATGAAGAGGAAATGGAGAGGAGAGAGTGACCGAATGGTGAGGGAGAGATGGTGTGCGTGAGAAGAGGAGAGAGAGAGAAGATTATCCATTCTTGGTCAAAAAAGTTGGTCAAAATTTCCTTAGTGGATGACACATGTCATCATCTTAGTACACTTGCCCAAAATACCCTTCATCCTATGGCCCACATTCATCCAAGACAATTATTGAGGGGCAATATGGACTTTAGCCCCTAACCAACCCTTAACCCCTCTAGTTAGCTTAACCAACCTTGGTTTAGACCAATTTAATTAATCAAATTCGGAATTAAGCCTAAATAGTCCAAGGGCAATTTCGTCTTTTTGCCGTTCCGAACCAAAATTCCATTTTTCGCACCCATGCGTCCCACGTATGTGTGGCCAACATTTTCTGGCGTCAGAATCTTAAAATTAGTCCGTCGGGTCCCCGAAATCCGACACTGAACTCTGGGCTCAATTCCGTGAACAACTCTCTCTCAATTTCAATTTTTCTGAAACTCTCACTAACAGGCGGCTGTTTAGGCATACGCGTATCGACTTAGGGCTGTCCGAGTCTCAATGGTTCCGATCATCGAGAGAAAGAGGGTTTATTACTAATCCCGGGGTCACGATCATTTGGTTCGAGTTCAGGATTGGTTGGCCACGAGCACGTTTGGTTAAGCAGAACCACCCGCGATCCCAATTGTGCATCGTTGGCCTTGGCCATACCATTTCCATCACTTTTCCTAAGATCGGCCCCTCACTGGTTCACAATATTCCCTCACTCTCTCTCAAATCGGTCCTCGAGTCGCAACTGAGACCCTGGTCCACGTACTAGTGTCCTAGTTAGCCATTCCTCATGGTTAGTATCCCAAGAGTGATCAGCTCTGGGCGAGTCGTACTCAAATGAAATGAGAAATAACATTCATTTTATTAATCCCAGAAATTACATCGAAATTCGGGCTGTTACAGTACGTCTGCCCGTATGTACACGTATGTGGTGTATATATATATGTGAATTGTACTAACTTGCAGGGGTTGAATCACGTTGAATCATATTGAGTTTTATGACTGTTGGCTTGAATGTTTGATTTTGATCTGTTAAGGGACACACTTTAGCCTAGCCTAGGTTTAGGTATTTGATTCACTGAGCTAGTCTCACGGTTGTGTAAAACCGATCATTTCAGAGCCTACCCCCTAGGATGCAGGATCCACCTCCACTTTTTGGGATTCCCAGGCAGATATTGCAGTCCGAGGAGCATTTCCCAGCTGGGAATGGCGAGATGCATGTGAGGTTTAGGTCAGTTCTGTATATTAACACGGGTGAGGAGGAGCATAAGAAGCAAGAGTATATAGCATGGTGTCGTAGGGCGGAGGACGGTACCCTCAGTCGACCCATCCGTACCTTTGACATTCCAGTAGGCGTTGATGGCGAGTTAGAGCCAGTGATTGCCGATGGCGAGGTGGTCGATGCGCCTCCACCTGGTGTTCCGCCGACCGTCGATGCCCAGCCAGGTCCCGGAGTTTGGTACGATGACCCAGAGCCGGAGCCTATGGATGAGGAGGAGGACGATCCCGAGCCAGAGGCGATGGAGCAGGATGATGGTGATGGTGAGGTCGATGAGATAGGCGAGGACGTAGATATAGATGCCGTCGAGGATGCAGCCGCAGAGGTGGACTTGGAGGACAACTTTGACTCTGATGCTGAGGCTGACGCTCTCCTAGCAGACTACTGGGGAGATCAGGAGGATCAGGTTGATCAGGAGGACCCCGGCATGGACGTGGACGAGCCAGAGCCGGATCGCAGCTCTTCAGAGGAGTCAGCTGAGTCTTCAGTCGAGCCCGATGATTCCAGCGACCCAGACTTTGAGCCCTAGACTAGCTGGTCGGCGATAGGGATCCCTACCTTTTTGTTATAGTGATCCTTAGTGTAGACCTACTCACCCGGCCACCGACACTTTTTGGTTTAGTGGCCTTTGACTTCGACACTAGTTTGACCTAGACCTGCAGCGGTTATGACTGTTCATGTATCTGTGTATATTGTGTAAACAGTTTGTTGATATATATATATGAGAATGAGGTTTTACCTGATGATATTGTGATTGTCTGGCTTCCTTGTTCATCTTTATTTGTCAGGGTTGTTTTTGCTTCCGCATGTGTTTTTATACTCTGATTGTTGTTGGGTCGGCGATGTCTCCTGGGGACGTCGCACTATGATCGACCGAAGAGATAAGGGGATGCTCGCGTTCCGATGGGTAGTTGAGATTCGGGGCGTGAGGAGCATTTCCCAGCTGGAAATGACGAGATGCATGTGAGGTTTAGGTCAGTTCTCTACGTTAATGTGGGTGAGGATGAGCATCGGAAGCAAGAGTACATCGCATGGTGTCGTAGGGCAGCGGACGGGACCCTCAGTCGACCTATCCGTACCTTTGACATTCCAGTAGACGCTGATGGCGAGTTGGAGCCAGTGATTGCCGATGGCGAGGTGGTCGATGCTTCTCCACCTAACGCTCCGCCAACCGTCGAGGCCCAGCCAGGCCCCGGAGTTTGGTATGATGACCTAGAGCCGGAGCCTATGGATGAGGATGAGGACGACCCCGAGCCAGAGGCGATGGAGCAGGATGATGAGAATGGTGAGGTCGATGAGGTAAGCGAGGATGTAGACATAGATGCCATCGAGGATGCAGCCGAAGATGTAGACTTTGAGGACGACTTTGACTCCGAGGCTGAGGCTGACGCTCTCTTAGCATACTACTGGGGAGTTCAGGAGGGTCAGGCTGATCAGGAGGACCCTGACATGGACGTGGATGAGCCAGAGCCGGATCGCAGCTCTTCAGAGAAGTCAGCTGAGTCTTACGTTGAGCCCGATGATTCCAGCGACCCAGACTATGAGCCTTAGACTAGTTGGTCGACGATAGGGATCCCTACCTTTTTGTTATAGTGATCCTTAGTGCAGACCTACTCACCCGGCCACCGACACTTTTTGGATTAGTGGCCTTTTGACTTCGATGCTAGCTTGACCTTGACCTAGACCTGTAGTGGATATGACTGAATATGTATCTGCGTTCTTTGTGTAAATAGTTTATATATATATATGAGAATGAGGTTTTACCTGATGATATTTTGATTGTTTGGCTTCCTTGCTCATCTTTATTTGTCAGGGTTTGTAATCTGCTTTCGCATGTGTTTTTATACTCTGATTGTTGTTGGGTCGGCGAGGTTTCCTGGGGACGTCGCACTATGATCGACCGGAGTGGTAAGGGGATGCTCGCGTTCCGATGGGTAAGTTGGGTTCGGGGCGTGACAATTCTTGAAGATGAAACCACCAAAGTTTAATGGCAAGGGTGACCACGAAGTTGCCCCAGATTGGATAGATAAATTAGAGAAGGTATTTGAGGTGTTGGGGTGCACCGATACAGAGAAAGTGACGTTGGTGGTGTATCAGTTGCAGAGTGGTGCAAATGATTGGTGGAAAGCCACCAGGGGTAGGGTATTCCCAGAAGGTGCTGAGTTGAATTGAGCGGTGTTTGTTGAAAGTTTTTATGGAAAGTACTTTTTGGAAGTCGCTCAAGAGAGAAAGTTAATGGAGTTTATGGGACTGCGCCGAGGTTAAATGACCGTTGATTAGTACGAAGCAGAATTTGCGAGATTGGCCAAGTTTGCACCGACTATGGTTGAGAACCCAGGGGATAAAGCTCAGAGATTTTGAGATGGTTTAAAGCCGAATATCCGGAGTCAGATTCTGTCACATAACCTCAAAGATTTTGGAGAAATGTATGAGCGGGCATAGATTATAGAGCGAGATCAATAAGAAAGAATAGCTGTTTCTGGATCGCGGTTTGCTTAGAACAGAAACAATCGCCGTATGGGGAAGAAGCCTATGACAGGGAGCAGGCAGTTCCTCTCACCCGCTAGACGGAGAATAGGGAAGCCGAGCTCCCAGCCAAGTAGATATGGGGCATGTTTCAAGTGTGGGAGTTTAGAACACCAGATTCGGAGTTGCCCACAGATGAATCCCTCGGGACCGCCCCGATTGCCACCGTCACAAGTTGGAAATCAAGTAAAACCTCCCCCACCGGCCAACCAAGGACGACCCCCGGCGCAATGAAGAGTTTATGCCATGGCGTGAAAGGAGGCTGAGGACACGCCGGGCGTGGTCACAGGTATCATTTCTCTCTGCGATCATATTGCTTATGCGTTATTTGATCCGGGGGCGACCCACTCTTTCATTTTTGAACAGTTTATTAAGTTGGTTGGTATGGAACCAGTATTGCTTGAGAATGTGCTTTGTGTGTCGACACCCATGAATGATAGGGTGCTAGTCTCTTTTGGATACCCTAATTGTAAGATAATTATTGGAGGTAAAGAAGAGAGTATTGACTTGGCAGTATTGGCCATGTTCGATTTTGATGTGATCATTGGGATGGACTGGTTAGTCCAACAAAAAGCTACGCTGGATTGCAGCCATAGGACGATCCAATTTAACCCGGATGGACACCGTAAATTTGAATTTGAGGGAAACCGAGGAGGAACCTTGATCCCTCGGATTTCTTCTCTCGAAGTGACGAAATTGTTAGACGATGGATGTGAAGGATATTTAGTGAATGTTATGGATCCAACAATGGCGGAACCTAAGTTGGAAGATATACCCATAGTATGTAATTTGTCCGAGGTCTTTCCTGAGGAATTGCCTGGTTTGCTATCCAAGCAAGAAGTGGAGTTTGTGATAGAATTAGCACCTGGAACAAAGCCGATTTCGAAGGCACCATATCGGATGTCCTTATCAAAATTGAAGGAACTGAAAGTGCAAATATAGGAATTACTAGATAAAGGTTTCATTCATTTTAGTGTATCTCTATGGGAAGCACCAGTGTTATTTGTAAGCTGAGGCTGTGCATAGATTACCAGCAGTTGAATCAAGTGACAGTGAAGAACAAGTATCCGCTGTCGAGGATTGGTGATCTATTTGATCAGTTGCAAGGAGCATCCATGTTTTCTAAGATTGATTTGCGGACCGGATACCATCAACTGAGAATCCGAAAGGAGGACATACCTAAGACTACCTTTAGGACGCAGTATAGGCACTATGAATTTACAGTGATGCTCTTTGGTTTGACCAATGCCCCTGCTACTTTCATGGACCTAATGAACAGAGTGTTCAAGGAATATCTAGACAGATTCGTTGTAGTGTTCATTGATGATATTTTGGTGTATTTGAAAAGCCTAGAGAAGCATGAGGTACATTTGACTGAAGTTTTACAAACTTTGACAGAACACGCGCTCTTTGCCAAACTCAATAAGCGTGAGTTTTGGCTAAGGAGAGTAACATTTCTTGGTCATATAGTCTCTGGGGATGGAGTTTCTGTGGACCCGATGAAAATTGAGGCAGTGATGAAGTGGTCAAGACCGACATCAGTAACATAGATTCGAAATTTCTTGGGATTGGCTAGCTATTATCGACATTTTGTAGAAGGATTCTCGTCGATAGCCATGCCGTTGATGCAATTGCTTAAGAAGAAATCTAAATTTGAATGGGACGATAAATGTGAGAAGAGTTTTTAGGAGTTGAAGCATAGGTTGACAACTCCCAAGTGTTGACCATTCCGTCCGGATCAGGAGGATTTGAGGTTTATAGCAATGCGTCACTAAGAGGACTTGGTTGTGTCCTGATGCAGCAGGGAAGAGTAGTTGCGTATGCGTCATGCAAGCTGAGGCCACATGAAATGAACTATCCAACGCATGACTTAGAGTTGGCAGCAATCGTCTTTGCGCTTAAGATCTAGAGGCACTTCTTGTGCGGAGAAAGGTTCCAGATTTATACGGATCATCAAAGCCTCAAGTATTTGTTTTCATAGAAGGAATTGAATATGAGGCTACACCGATGGATGGAACTTCTAAAGGACTACGATTGCGATATCATGTATCACCAAGGGAAAGCAAATCGAGTAGCGGATGCGCTGAGTCGTAAGTCAAGTATGACGTATATAATGGTCAAAGAGTGGACCTTGCTGGAAAGGCTTAGGGACTTGGAGTTCAAGTTTGAGGTGAGTCAAGTGTCTAACCTGATGGCTACATTGAGGATTGAACCGAAATCCAGGCAAAGATTAAGGCACTCCAGTTTATGGACCCAGAGATACAACGGATTATTGGAATGGACGCCGCCTCAAGGAAACCGGAATTCCAAGTGAGTGAGGATGGAAGTTTAAAGTTCCAAGGACGATTACGTGTGCCTGATGAGTTGAAGCTCAAGGAGGAAATTTTAAGTGAGGCACATTGCAGTAATTACAGCATCCACCCAGGTAGTACAAAGATGTACCAGAATTTGCGGCAACTTTATTGGTGGAACAGAATGAAGACAGATGTGGCCAAGTGCTTGACGTGCTAACAAGTGAAGGCACAGCAGTGTAAGCTAGGGGGATTGCTAAGACTGTTGGAAATTCCCAAGTAAAAATGGGAACACATCACGATGGATTTTGTAATGGGACTGCCGCGAAGCCAAAGAGGACATGATTCAATATGGGTGATAGTAGATCGATTGACTAAGTTAGCGCACTTCCTGGCAGTTCGAAAGGATTTCGAGCTGGAAAAGTATGCAGAATTGTATATATGATAAATAGTCTGTCTTCACAGAGTACCAATGACGATCACATCAGATCGTGATCTGAGGTTTATTACGAATTTTTGGAAAAGTCTACAAGTGGCCATGGGAACAAAGTTACAATTCAGTACGGCCTATTATCCGCAAACTGATGGCTAGTATGAAAGGACAATTCAGACCCTAGAAGACATGTTGAGAGCTTGCATATTGGATTTTCAAGGCAAATGGGAAGAACAATTACATTTGATAGAATTTGCCTACAATAATAGCTATCAGCAAAGTATTCAGATGGCACTATTTGAGGCCTTATATGGTAGGGCGTGTAGGACGCCTTTGTGCTGAGACGAACTTGGTGAGCAAAGTATCATAGGACCAGAATTGGTTCAACAATCGGTTGAGGTAGTTGAAATTATCAGGGATAAACTTAAGACAGCGTAAAGTCGCCAGAAAAGTTATGCCGATCGGAGACGACGACCCATGGAGTTTCAAGTGGGAGATTATGTATTTCTCAAGGTATCACCTATGAAAGAATTGTCCCGATTCGATAAGAAAGGAAAGCTTAGTTCAAGGTACGTCAGCCCATTTGGGATTTCAGAAAAGATTGGTGATATGGCTTACAGACTTGCATTACCGCCCAACTTGTCCTAAGTACATAATGTTTTCCACATGTCAATGTTGAGAAAGTACGAACCAGACTCGACCCACGTTCTGAAGTACGAGCAAATAGACGTGGACGACAGAGCATCGTATGTGGAAAGACTAAACAGGATTGAAGATCAGAAAAACCGTGTACTAAGGAATAAGACAATTCCAATGGTCAAAGTTGTAACAGCCCGAATTTCGATGTAATTTCTGGGATTAATAAAATGAATGTTATTTCTCATTTCATTTGAGTACGACTCGCCCAGAGCTGATCACTCTTGGGATACTAACCATGAGGAATGGCTAACTAGGACACTAATACGTGGACCAGGGTCTCAGTTGCGACTCGAGAACCGATTTGAGAGAGAGTGAGGGAATATTGTGAACCAGTGAGGGGCCGATCTTAGGAAAAGTGATGGAAATGGTTGGCCAAGGCCAACGATGCACAATTGGGATCGCGGGTGGTTCTGCTTAACCAAACGTGCTCGTGGTCAACCAATCCTGAACTCGAACCAAATGATCGTGACCCCGGGATTAGTAATAAACCCTCTTTCTCTCGATGATCGGAACCGTTGAGACTCGGACAGCCCTAAGTCGATACGCGTATGCCTAAACAGCCGCCTGTTAGTGAGAGTTTCAGAAAAATTGAAATTGAGAGAGAGTTGTTCACGGAATTGAGCACAGAGTTCAGCGTTGAATTTCGGGAACCCGACGGACTAATTTTAAGATTCTGACGCCAGAAAATGTTGGCCACACATACGTGGGACGCATGGGTGCGAAAAATGGAATTTTGGTTCGGAACGGCAAAAAGACGGAATTGCCCTTGGACTATTTAGGCTTAATTCCGAATTTGATTAATTAAATTGGTCTAAACCAAGGTTGGTTAAGTTAACTAGAGGGGTTAAGGGTTGGTTAGGGGCTAAAAGTCCATATTGCCCCTCAATAATTGTCTTGGATGAATGTGGGCCATAGGATGAAGGGTATTTTGGGCAAGTGTACTAAGATGATGACATGTGTCATCCACTAAGGAAATTTTGACCAACTTTTTTGACCAAGAATGGATTAAGTCTCTTCTCTCTCCTCTTCTCACGATCACTCTCCCCCTCCCTCACATTCGGCCATTCTCTTCCCCTTCGTCTCTCTCTCTTTCGTCCCTCTCTCATCTTCACCGAACCAGCCCCATCATTGCCGCCTTGCTCAGCCGTTCGCCGGAGAGTGAGACACGGCCAAGGACCGCCGTGGAGGGCCGGCCAAGCCCCAAGCCGCCGTCGCCTCCCTCTCTCTCCCCTTCGGACGCCCAAACCAGCCACCAAGCCACCGTGGCCGTGAGGTGCCGAGCACGCCGGGAGAGCCGTTGTGAGTTGCCGTCGTCGAGCCGCGAGTAGATGATCATCATCTTTCCCCGAGTGGTGCACCGAAACGTGAGTCGTATACCTAAACTTAGATTAGGCTTGATTGTGTTTAGTTAGGTTGATTTGTGGAGTTTTAAACTAAATTAGTGTTTGTTAGTGTTGGTAGAGCTAATGGCTGAGTTTATGATGTTGATGAGGGTTGAATTGAGGTGGATTTATGGCTGATTAATGTGGGTGTGGTTGCTGTCCTTGGTGAGTCAATTCGGAGGTCTTGGGGTTTGGTATGAAAAATGGTGATTTTAGATCCAATTGGGCTTGTTTTGCAAGATTAAGCTATGTTTATGCCTTATATGTCTTAATTGGAGTATTTTGTATGTGTTTTGGCCATGTTTGAAGATGAGGTTTTGGTTTGGCCGAATTACACATGTTGGAATATAAATGTGAGAACATGCCCATTGTTGGTAAATGTTGGTAATTAGTATGCCATTTGTAGTCATTGTTGTGAACATGCATGTCTCGCATATTGTATGTCGGGATTGAGAATTGAAATGACATCATGTGATTGTGCGAGTGTGGCATGGCATTGTGTGATCACGGTAAACGCCCGGAAATGAGTAGATTGGGCTAAGATAAAATTTATATGTGTGATCACTTATGGCCTTCGGGTCGTGGCCTACAGGTCGAGTTCCGTCCTCATGCACTTTGTAGCAGGACGATGCCCGGTTAGACCGGAAGACGACCATCCTCATGCACTTTGTAGCAGGCTCTGGTTCGTAGGTGAGCGGTGTTGCGCCTCAGGCACTTTGTAGTAGGCTAGAAGACACCGGGCCGGGGGCGTATTATATACGCTGGCCATGAAATGTTGTGGCCTTCGGGTCGGGCCCTATTGTGGGTCGTGAGATTAAGTATGAGTTGAACGTTGCATTGTGCGAATTGTGGATCATGCTGTATTGTGGTGAGACTTGTCAGCGTGTGATTGCATGAGGCATTCGTGTGGAATGCGATGATTGAGTGGTTTAAACCATTTAAAGAAGATGAGCACGCGTGTGTGGTGTACGCCTGCCCGTATGTACACGTATGTGGTGTATATATATATATATGTGAATTGTACTAACTTGCAGGGGTTGAATCACGTTGAATCATATCGAGTTTTATGACTGTTGACTTGAATGTTTGATTTTGATCTGTTAAGGGACACACTCTAGCCTAGCCTAGGTTTAGGTATTTGATTCACTGAGCTAGTCTCACGGTTGTGTAAAACCGATCATTTCATAGCCTACCCCCTAGGATGCAGGATCCGCCTCCACTTTTTGGGATTCCCAGATAGATATTGCAGTCCGAGGAGCATTTCCCAGCTGGGAATGGCGAGATGCATGTGAGGTTTAGGTCAGTTCTGTATATTAATACGGGTGAGGAGGAGCACAAGAAACAAGAGTATATAGCATGGTGTCGTAGGGCGGAGGACGGTACCCTCAGTCGACCCATCCGTACCTTTGACATTCCAGTAGGCGTTGATGGCGAGTTAGAGCCAGTGATTGCCGATGGCGAGGTGGTCGATGCGCCTCCACCTGGCGTTCCGCCGACCGTCGATGCCCAGCCAGGTCCCGGTGTTTGGTACGATGACCCAGAGCCGGAGCCTATGGATGAGGAGGAGGACGATCCCGAGCCAGAGGCGATGGAGCAGGATGATGGTGATGGTGAGGTCGATGAGGTAGGCGAGGACGTAGATATAGATGCCGTCGAGGATGCAGCCGCAGAGGTGGACTTGGAGGACGACTTTGACTCTGACGCTGAGGCTGACGCTCTCCTAGCAGACTACTGGGGAGATCAGGAGGGTCAGGATGATCAGGAGGACCCCGACATGGACGTGGATGAGCCAGAGTCGGATCGCAGCTCTTCAGAGGAGTCAGCTGAGTCTTCCGTGGAGCCTGACGATTCCAGTGATCCAGATTATGAGCCGTAGACTAGTTAGCCGGTGATAGGGATCCCTACGTTTTTGCTATAGTGATCCTTAGTTCAGACCCACTCACCCGGCCACCGACACTTTTTGGTTTAGTGGCCTTTGACTTCGACGCTAGTTTGACCTAGACCTGCAGCGGTTATGACTGTTCATGTACCTGTGTATATTGTGTAAACAGTTTGTTGATATATATATGAGCATGAGGTTTTACCTGATGTTGACTTAAGTGTTTGGCTTCCTTGTTCATCTTTATTTGTCAGGGTTGTATTTGCTTCCGCATGTGTTTTTATTCTCTGATTATTGTTGGGTCGGCGATGTCTCCTGGGGACGTCGCACTATGATCGACCGGAGCAGTAAGGGGATGTTCGCGTTCCGATGGGTAGTTGGGTTCGGGGCGTGACAAAAGTCGTCTAGGAGCACCATGGGACTAAAGATGCCACGTAGGAAAATGAAGAGGCCCTGAAACGTCAACACCCCCAGTTATTTGAGTAGGTAATGATAGATTGCAATTTTTTATAACGAAATTTTTGTAAAGGGGAAAAGTTGTAACACTCTGAATTTCGACTCAATTCCGGGATTAGTAAAATTGATATTACTTTGCATTTCATTTTAGCAAGTCTCACCCAAGGCTGATCACTCTTGGTGTCACGCCCCGTACCCCACGAAACGGTAACATCCCACTCGGTTGATTACAGTACAATGCTCTCAAGACGCATCGCCGACCCAATACCCTTACAGAGACAAGGCACATGCAGAAGCAACGTATATAAATATATATATACATCCGTACCAAATAAACACAAGAGACTAAAGGTAGCACAGCAATTAAACGGGAACATTATTATAATTATACATTTTCATTACTAAAAGGAAACCTTATAACAAAGTACTTTTATATAGACCAAAAGATGAAAACGAAACCAACAAACAAACACATAGCAGCCACCAGTTCAAAAAGGAACAAATGGCTGGGGAAGGTTAGGCTAACTACAGGGAAGGTCGCGGTCAAAAAGTTACGAACTTCCCTTCTAATGTTAGGACCTAAACTAGGGCTCCCAATCAAGATCGGATGACTCTGAGGACTCCTCCGAAGAACTCTCCTGAGATTCAGCCTCTTCGGAATCCAGTCTTCTTAATTCAGCTCTAGCTCTTGGTCAAGGTAAAGTCCTAACTCACCATTAGGTTCTATTTCTTCAACCGAACCCAATTCTGCTACTTCCCCATGGTCTTTATCAAAATCTAGGTCCATGTCCTAATTCATCTTCTTCCTTTGCAAATTGGTCTGGGTCTTCGACTACCAACTATGGCTCCTGTGACTTCCCATCGATGGGCTTATCAATGCCATCTACATCATAGATATCCTAAGGATTGATCACTTCACCATCCGCGTGTATGGATTCCATCAATCCATTCTCATTAAGCAGGGCATCAAAAGATGTAAGAGGTCGGCCTATATTCCCATCAACATCTCGAAGACACCAAGCTACGTACTCTTGTATACGATAGAAATATTCTCCCGTATTCACAAAAACTACCGATCGATATCTTATGTAAGCTTCCCCATTACCAAACGAAAATACACTGGTCGACTGCTAGATCTGTGTCGGGATCCCAAAAAGTGTATGTACCTTAGGCATGCTCAGGACGGGGGTCTGAAATGTTGGGTTATTAAACCACGAGATGAATCTCAGTGAGTATAACCCTTAAACCTAGGCTAGGCTAACATACAATCTCCTGACAGGTATATCACAAAAAGCATAGCACTACAAATCACAATCATCCTCCGACCTGGGCCCTCGAGCCCCGATCACTTACCTGGCCGACCTTGCAGGTAATACACTAATCAATTCACATACACGAACACCCTATTCATACATACGTCATATGCATGCTCACACTAATCAGTGTTTGGTTCACATGCCATTCACTGAGTCTCGCACTCTCGCACACTGGTCCGTGCATTCTTATGCATGCATATGCTATTCTCATGCCATACTCATGTCTCCGCTTATTAGCCCACACTAGCACACTGGCAAATGCTCAATTTATCATTTAATCTGATCTACGTAAAACACATCAAGTTTCTTTCTTAAACACAACACTCCGTGGCCAGTGTAAAAACACTTGAGGCCAAGTGTCTCTAGCCCGTGTCATAACATATCAAGCGCAACACTGATCTCCTTACGAACCAAAACCAGCGTAAAATGCATCAGGTTAGTCGTCTTCCGGACGTACTGGGCATTGTCCTGCTACAAAGTGCATGAGGACGGCAAATCCCGCGTAACATGCATCAGGGCGAAGTGTGATCACACATGCACACAACTAGTTATTATCTGAACCCCATGTAAAATGTATCAGGGCATAATTAGGTGATCACATGCTCATGGCAGGCACTTATTCTCGCACAATCTCATTACACGCCTCATTCTTGGCATACATGAGCATGCGATGCATCATAACGCACCATGAGCATCAAACACAGTTCAGGCACTTAATCAAATCAACATCACCACACGGTGTCCAAATCACAAACGACATGCTCACTTAGCCAACTATTACCGTGTAGCCCAATACACACATCATAATTCAATTCTCAGTACAAGCCATCAATTGGCCAATCACACTCCGCATGGTTCGGTCATGCGAGCACACGACATATCATAATACAATTGAGCGTAAATAACTCACAATTCAACCAATAATTTATTACTCTAGATAATCCCGGCAATTTAGCCAACATTTCTCATTGTCCATTATGATCCAGTAAATTCCTCAAATGTGGACATCCACTATTCCATCACTCCGACGCCAATATCCGTCCCCAATTAAATCGCATTTATTCCACCAATAGTGTTTCGGTAACAATCTCCACCACTCGATTCATTAATTTTTCCCAATATCTACTACCGGTACTTAATTCAATCCAGAAAACGCACTATCAATACTAATCCAGGTTTAAGAGGTACACTCACTTAATTCAACTCTACGACGATGAGGAACGGCAGCTGATCACCGTGAATAGTGGAACCGACGGCGGCGTTCCTGACAAATGGTGGCGGCGCGGTGGTACAATCGGTATTCCCTTGGCCGAACCGTACGGCGGCGAGAGGAGAGAGAGAGGTGTGGTTGGTGAGGATGAGGCAGAGGTGGACAGCAGTGACGGACACGGCGGCAGGCGGCGGTGTTGGGCGGTGGCGTCTGGCGGTCTCCTTTCGCCGAACGAAGAGAAGAAAGAGGAAGAGAGAGGTGCAGAGGTGGGGTGATGATTCTGGTGGCGGCGTGGACGGCAGCGATGGCACATGGCGGTGGCAGACGGAGCTTCGGTGGCCGGCAAGTTGCTCCGGAGTTCCTTGGCCGAGAGAGAGAAACTAGCGAAAGGAGATGGCTGGTCGGTCGAGAGCTAGACGAGTGAGGAGGAGGAGAGAGAGAGATGGGTCCAATCTTGGTCAAATATTGGGGGCTGGTGGTACCACGTGTCGCCGATCCAAGTAATTGACTAAAATGCCCCTAATTTAACGGTCTACAATCAATCCAATCCAATAATTGAAGGACAATAGGGTCATTAGCCTCAATAATTGATCTGAAAATCAGACTTAATTAATCCAAAAATTATCCCAAAATTCGAGGCTCCAAAAATAGCCTAAGGGAAAAACAGTTACTTTTTCGGTTCCGGGTCGAAATTCCATTTTTCGTCCATACCAACCCCAAATGTGTGTGGCCACTCAAAAATGATATCGGCCACGCAAAATAGTCACTTACACCCTCAGAAATCGGCATTGAGGTCTAGAAGAGCAAAATCGTAATTTTTTCACATCCACACTGAAATTCCATTTTTCGGCCGTAACTACTCCAAATACGTGTGGCCAACATAATATGACGTCGAATTTGCAAAAATAGTCATATGCAACCTTGAAAATCAACACCGAAGTCCAGGTCCAATTTCATGACGAAATTTGCTAAATTTCCAATTTCATGGTCTCTCACTAACGGGCGGCTGTTGAGGGGTTACGCATATTGACCTAGAGTTATCCGAGTCATGACGGTCCCTATCATTGAGAGGATGAGAATTTATCACTAGTTTCAGAAGTCGCGATCGTTCGGTTCAAGTTCAGGACTGATTAGCCCCGTGCACTTTCGGTTGTGCAAAATCACTTGCGATCCAATTGTACATCGTTGGCCTTGGCCAAACCAAATCTATCACTTTTCCTAAGATCGGCCTATGTCGGCCCAAAATATTCCCTCATCATTTCTCGTGATCGGTGTCCGATTCATGATCAGGTTCCTAGTCCACGTTTCGTTTTCCCTAGTTAGCCATATCCAATTGGTTAGTATCTCAAGAGTAATCAGCTCTGAGCGAGACTTACTAAAATGAAATGTGAAATATTATCAATTTTATTGATCTCGGAATTACATTAAAATTCAGGCTGTTACAATTCTTCCTCCTTTATAAAAATTTCGTTCTCGAAATTTGCAATCTGTCCTTATCTACTCAACTAACTGGGGGTGTTGATGTCTCATAACTTCTTCACTTTCCCAAGTGGCACCTTCCGTCCCATGGTGCTTCCAAACGACTTTAACCATTGGGATCGTCTTGTTCCTCAGTACATGGTCTTTTCGATCTTCAATTATGACTGGCCTTTCCACATACGATACTTTGTCGTCCACATCTATCTCCTCGTATCTCAAAACATGAGTAGGATTTGGTTAATACTTTCTTAACATTTGCCTTCCTATATCTTCCAGAGTAAATTCCACTAAATGTAACTGCTCTTCCCATTTGCCTTGGAAATCCAATACATAGGCTCTCAACATATCTTTCAGAGTTTGAATCGTCCTTTTCAAATGGCCATATGTCTGCGGATGATAGGCCGTACTAAATTGTAACTTGGTGCCTAAGGCCACTTGCAGACTCTTCCAAAAACTGGCCGTGAACCTTGGATCACGGTTTGATGTGATCGTCATTGGCACTCCAGGAAGACGTACTATTTGCCGCACATACAATTTTGTGTACCTTTCCAGTTCAAAGTCCTTCTGCACTGGCAGGAAGTGCGCTGACTTAGTTAAGCGATCCATTATGACCCATATAGAGTCGTGTCCTCTTTGACTTCGCGGCAATCCCGTCACGAAATCCATCGTGATGTGCTCTTATTTTCACTCGGGAATCTCTAACGGTCTCAATAAGCCACTTGGCTTACAATGTTGTGCCTTTACTTGTTGGCACGTCAAATACTTGGCTATATGCCTGGCCACATCAGCCTTCATTCTGTTCCACCAATAATGTTGCCGCAAATTTTGATACATTTTCATGCTGCCTGGGTGGATACTATAATTACTCCTATGAGCTTTTGATAAAATTACCTCCTTGAGCTCTACATCATTAGGCACATACATTCTTCCTCGGAACTTTAAGATTCTACTCTCGCTCACTTGGAAGTCTGATTTTCTCTTAGCAGGATCCAACTCAACAATTTTTTGAATCTCTTGGTCCGTAGACTGCAATTCCTTGATTTTAGTTTAGATCTCCGGCTCAATTCATAATGCGGCTAACAGGTTGGACATTCGGCTCACTTCAAACTTGAACTCTGAATTTATGAGCCTTTCCAATAATGTGCACTCCCTGACCATTAGATGCGCTATACTAGACTTGCGACTTAAGGCATTAGCAACTCGATTTGCCTTACCATGGTAAATACAAAATGTCGCAATCGTAGTCCTTTAGAAGCTCCATCCATCGACACTGCCTCATATTTAACTCTTTCTGCAAAAATAGGTACTTGAAGCTTTAATAATCGGTATAAATCTGGAACTTCTCTCCACACAAATAATATCTCCAGATTTTAAGGGCGAAAATGATAGCAGCTAATTTCAAATCATGTGTCGAATAATTTATCTCGTGAGGCCTCAACTGGCGCGACGCATATGCTACCACTTTTCCATGCTGCATTAAAACACATCCAAGCCCTCTCAAAGACGCATCAGTGTAGATCTCGAATCCTCTATGTCCAGACAGAATGGTTAACACTGGAGTGGTTGTTAGCCTATGCTTCAGCTCTTGAAACTCTCACATTTATCATCCCATACAAACTTAGTCTCTTTTTTAAGCAACCTTGTCAATGGCATATCTATCAATAAAAATCTTTCTACAAATCGTCTATAATAGCCAGCCAAGCCTAGGAAGCTCCTGATCTCAGTCACGAATATCGGCCTTGGCCATTTCATTACTGCCTCAATCTTAACTGGGTCTATAGAAATTCCATCTCCCGAAGCTATGTGCCCAAGAAATGCCACTTGACTGAGCCAAAATTCACACTTGCTGAACTTGGCATACAAAGCATGTTCTCTTAAGGTCCGTAACACTACAGCCAAGTGTACCTCATGCTCCTTGGGGCTCTTAGAGTGCACCAATATATCATCAATGAAAACTATCACAAACTGGTCCAGGAATTCTTTGAACACTTGATTCATTAAATCCATAAAAGTAGTTGGGGCGTTCGTTAATCCAAAGGGCATAACTGTAAATTCATAATAACCGTATCTAGTCCTGAAAGCAGTTTTGGGGATGTCCTCATTTCTGATCCTCAGCTGATGGTGCCCAGTCCTCAAATCTATTTTGGAAAATACCGAGGCTCCTTGTAGCTGATCAAACAAATCATTAATCCTTGGCAAAGGATACTTGTTCTTTACTATCACTTGATTTAATTGCCAATAATCTATGCACGACCTCAAAGTTCCATCTTTCTTTCTAACAAACAGGACTGGTGCTCCCTATGGAGACGCACTTAGGCGAATGAAATCCTTGTCCAGCAATTCTTGTATTTGCACTTTCAACTCCTTCAATTCTAATAGGGACATCTGATATGGTGCCTTCGAAATCAGCTCCGTCTTAGGGGCCACTTCAATCACAAATTCCACCTCTCACTTAAGCGGTAAACCCGGCAATTCTTGAGGAAACACCTCGAGGAAATTGCATACTACAGGTATATCCTCCAACTTAGGTTCCGCCACTGTTGGATCCACAACATTCACCAAATATCCTTCACATCCATCATCCAACAACTTACCCACCTCTAACGAAGAAATCCAAGAGATCAAGGTTCCTCCTTGATTTCCCCGAAATACAAAACTAGGACATCCATCTGGGTTAAATTGGATCGTCCTATCGCTATAATCTAATACAGCTTTCTGTCGAACTAACCAGTCCATACCAATGATAACATCAAAATCGAACATGGCCAATACTGTCAAATCGATACTCTCTTTTCTACCCTCAATTACAATCTTACAGTTGGGATATCCAAAAGAGACTAGCATTTCATCATCCATAGGCATCGACACGCAAATCACATTTTCAAGCAACACTGGTTCCATATCAACAAACTTAACAAATTACTCGGAAATAAAAGAATGGGTCACCTTTGGATCAAACAATGCATAAGCAACATGATCACATAAAGAAATCGTACCTGTGACTATGCCTGACACATTCTCAGCTTCTCTACGTGCCATGGCATAGACCCTTCCTTGAGCTGGTTGTCGGCCTTGATTGGCTAGTGGGGGAGGTCTGACTTGATTTCCAACTCGCGAAGGCGGCAACGTGGGTGGTCCTGAGGGCTGCTGTTGTAAGCAATTCCGAACCTGGTGTTCCAGACTCCCACACTTGGAACACGCCCCTCTACTTGGCTGGGGGCTCGGCTTCCGAATATTTCGCCTAACTGGGGAAACAAATCGTCAATTGCCAACCATTGACTTCTTCCCAAGACAACGGTTATCTCTATTCTGGGCAAACCACAATCTCGAAGCGGTTGCCCTTTCCTGTTGATCCTGCTCCATAATCCGAGCCCGTCTATACATCTCCCCATAATCCTTAATATCATGCAACAAAATCAGGCTCCGGAGATCTGACTTCAATCCATCCCGAAATCGTTGAGCTCTGTCTCGCGAATTTTCCACCATAATCGGTGCAAACTTCGCCAGCCTAGTAAATTCCGCTTTATACTGGTCAACCGTCATCTGACCTTGGCGTAATCGCATAAACTCCATCAACTTCTTTTCTTGGGCGTTCTCCGAAAAATACTTTTCATAGAAATTCTCAACAAATACTATCCAAGTCGGGGCCGTTCCTTCAGAAAATACTCAGCCTTCTATGGCCTTCCACCAATTATTGGCACCATCCTGCAACTGATATGTCACGCCCCGGGCCCCGCCGAGCTCGCGACATCCCTCGATGGTCGATCATTAAATGCAACGTCCCAGATACGTCGCCGACCCAACCCCAAACATCAGAGATTGGTACGCGCGGAAACAATTAACACAACCCAGACAATGAAATACATGACCGAGGGATAGACCAAAGCATGAAACAATAACTATAACTCGAACACTAGACAAATACATACTATGTCCACAAAAGACAGTCCCCAAGTTAAGCCACAATAGCAGAACCACAATTCTCAGAAAAGGACAATAGCAGCATACTTAACTCCTCTACAAAAGGGGAACTCAAAATGCCGAGTACTTGACCCGTCCTCGATCTCCGAGATACTCTTGCAGCGTCTCCAATCACTCATGGTCGCGAATCTGAAAGTGGTTATATAATAACCGTGAAACAGAGTCTCAATAAGCAACACCCTAAACCCTACGTAGGCCAATGCGTACCCAGACAAGTCTAACATGCAAATCCCTAACAACATAATTAATTTCGTACAACCAGCTTACCTCACCTCGATTCGCAAGCCAACCCTGCATGTCAGTTCAAACAAGACATTGCAAGAATAGATCATCATCGTACCACGGTCATTTGACACACGCGATCTCACTCGAAATCAACCAAGCTAGCCCAGCAATCGTACGTTCAACCAGCTAAGTCAGTCGCAAGCTCAACCAACCAGTTCAGTCACATGCTCAACCAGTTCAGTCACACGCTCAACCAGCCAAATCAATCATACATTCAACCAGCTAACTCAGTCATACGCTCAACCAGCCAATTAGTCACACGCTCCAATCACATGCGTGTCCGAACATCTTTCTCGCAACTCGCGCCACTGTGCCTCAAATCCAATCTCACAGGCTCACAAGCCTCACATTTCAATCAATTCTCATGGCCGCCGTCAACACGTCCCAAGCCATATCATTCAAATCGTTCCAGTGGCCGCCGTCAACACGTCCCAAGCCATACTATTCAATCAACTCCAATGACCGACGTAAACACGTTCCGGTCTAATCACACCTTTAACGGGCCACCGTCAACACGTCTCAAGCCGCATCCAATTGGCACATCGGCCATTCATGCCTTCACACGGACCGCCGTCAACACGTCCCAAGTCCGTCTTTCCATTTGGCACTCCGGCCAGTGAAGCCTTCACACGGACCGCCGTCAACACGTCCCAAGTCCGTAGCCCTCCGATCGATCCGGGCTTAAAATCGACAGGCAAGCATGCGCCATTCAATTCAATCACATTCATGCCAATTACATTGATCAAGCAATAATCACAATTCGGTCCCGTTCACACTTCGCCACATCAATCCACAAACCCAACGTTCAAGACGATCACATGCGATCATTCAATCGAGCACACTATTTTATCCACTCTAAATTGCACAATTAAAACATAATATAATCAACCTAAATTACGCCCTAGCCGTTCTAACCGGGACAAGTCTAAAAGTACCCAAAATACTAGGTAAGATTTAGGGGGTCACTTACCTAAATTTTGGGCCGGAAAAAGTCAACTCGGGCCTAGGATGGCCTGGGTGAACAGCGCAAACCAGGCACGTGCGCGGGCATGGCGGTAGGCCACGGGCGCAGCAACGGGCGCGGGCGCGGGCGACGGGCGACGGGCGCAGTAGTGGGCAACGGGCGCGGCAATGGGCGCGGGCGTGGGCACAGCAGCGGGCAACGGGAACAAGCGCGGGCGTGGCAGCGGGCGTGCGGGCACGGCATGGGAGCGGCAGCGGGGGCGCAGGCGCGGCGGCGAGCGCGCGGCTTGGCTACGGTCTGGGCTGGTCGGCCGGGGCTGGCTGGCTAGTCGGGGTAGCGACCGTCGGCGACGGTTACGCTGCGGCGACGTCCAGGCGTAGCGGCGGCGTGCTGGGGGGAGAGAGAGCAGTCGGGTGAGAGAGAGACAGAGAACGAGAGGGAGAAAGAGGGAGAGTGGGAGGGGCGGCGGACCGGCGGCGGCGAACTGGACAGCGGAGCGGCGACTGTAGCGGGCGGCGCGGCGTGGCGAGCGTACGACGGCGGTGGGTGACGCGGTGCGGAGAGCTGGCTTGCTGCTGCACGCGATGGACAGAGAGGGAGAGAGAGCAGTCGGTGGGATGGGGGCCGGCGGCGACGGGGTGGAGACGGCGGCCGGACGACGCGGGCGACGGTGGTGGAACGGCACGACGTGGCGGCGGCTCAGCGGCGTTGGCTGGGCGACGTCGAGCGCGGAAGGCAGCGACGTCGGCTTGCTGTCGCGCGCACACGAGGGAGAGGAAGGGAGCAGCCGAGGCGGCGACTGGTCGGGCGGCATGGCGGTCGAACCGGCGACGGCGGCGGGCGACGGCCAGGCGTGCGGTGGCGACTGGTCGGGCAGCGGGAAGGAGAAGCAGGAGTGGACGCAGAGCAGACGCGGCCAAGAAGGAAGAGGAAGAAGAAGAGGAAAAAGAAGAAGAAAAGGAGGAGAGAGGAGAGAGAGTGTCAGGGGGGAGTTGGTCTGTATGGGGATGGTGCGCAGACGGGACGCATGCAGAGGAGACGTGCGGCCAGAAGAAAAGAAGAAAGAAAGGAGAGAGAGAGAGATAGACGTGCGCGGGAGGGGGGTACGTACGGGGGTGGGTGGCGCGACAGGAGAGAGAGAGAGGAGAGAGAGAAAAAGTAATTATTTATCCTCAAGCGCGAACCAACGGACACGGTTCAAATTAAAAACCGATCTATCGGTCCCGATTTAAATCCGGAAAAAGGCCTAACAACCCACGATAAATCCCAACAATATTCTAGGGCACACGGCCAAAATAAAATACCCCAAGCCACTCTACGAGGGAGGTCTACCAGTCCAAATCCGCACCCGGTCCAAAAATCCACTTTTCCAACTATTCCTGACAATCTCGATGCTGGCCACAATAATATCGATACCGTCCAATTTATTTCGTCCCGGAACTCCCGGAATTCAACTGCCAAGTTCAAGGTCTAAATAACGACCGAATTCGATCGAGTGCGATTCTAGCAGAATTTCTATTTTTAAAAACAAGAACCTGAGAGTGATCAGTTCTCGGGCGAAATTCCATTATAAGCGCACTGACGAATTACACGTTTTATAAACCCCAAAAATGGGCCAAAATCCGGAATGTCATATGATAAACCGCCAATGTTACCTTTTCTTTATCGGTACACCCCAAAACCTTAAAAGTTTTCTCCAGCTCTTCCACCCATCTCGGCGCAATCTTGGGGTCACCACAACCATGAAACTTAGGCGGCTTCAGCTTTATAAATTCTTCTACTAACTGGGGCATCTGCCTAACTACCGCGGGTTAGGCTTGCCTTTGCTAAGCTCGATTACCTTCATTACCCGCAATTGGCACTGCCTTAGCAGCCTGTGCATAGGCTGCAACCCTTTCCTGCGCTTGCATACCCATTACACGACCTATTTCCCGCAAAGTATCCATCACTTCATTGAACATTGGATCCCTAGCTTCACGAGTTCCCTAACTAGACTGACCTTGGGGCTCTTTTCCTCTTCTCCTACTCATCCTTACAAACTCGACTACTCAACTATATGCTATTATTCTACTAAGGAATTAAAGACTTAAACCAATCTACCCTACTCTAAGTCCTAGACAGGTATCAAAACATCAATCAAACAGTCAGTAGGCGGCCTATCAACATAACACTCCACCCAAGGGATTCACATACTCACCTCGGGTCAAACCGCCAAACAATTCAAACGCAATCACAAGCTGTTAAGAGACACATGTAACACACGCGATCAACCTACTGGCTACCCACAATCTCATCGCTCTTTATCACTTCAGACTTCAACCGAATTGGACCGAGTTGACCTTACTTTGATATCAATTCAAACAAGGATGTCACGCCCCCGTACCCCACGAAGCGGTAACATCCCACTCAGTCGATTACAGTACAACTCTCCTAGGACGTGTTGCCGATCCAACACCCTTAAAGAGACAAGGCACATGCGGAAGCAATGTATATAAATATATATATATACACCCGTACCAAATAAACACAAGAGACTAAAGGTAGCACAGCAATTAAATAGAAACATTATTATAATTATACATTTTCATTACTAAAACGAAACCTTATAACAAAGTTCTTTTATAAAAACCAAAAGATGAAAACGAAACCAGCAAACAAACACATAGCAACCGCCAGTTCAAAAAGGTACAAATGGCTGGGGAAGGTTAGCCTAACTACAGGGCAGGTCACGGTCAAAAAGTTACGAACTTCCCTTCTAATGATAAGACCTAAACTAGGGCTCCCAATCCGGATCGGATAACTTTGAGGACTCCTCCGAAGAACTCTCCTGAGATTTAGCCTCTTTGGAATCCATGTCTTCTGTTGCAACCCTTTCGTCTTCTGAATCGAACTCTAGCTCTAGGTCAAGGTAAAGTCCTAACTCACCATTAGGTTCTATTTCTTCATCCAAACCCAATTCTGCTACTTCTCCATGGTCTTCATCAGAATCCAGGTCCATGTCCTCTAGTTCATCTTCTTCCTTTGCGAATTGGTCTGGGTCTTTGACTATCACCTGTGGCTCCCCATCCATGGGCTTATCAACGCCATTTACATCATATATATCCTAAGGATTGATCACTTCACCATCCGCGTGTATGGGTTCCATCAATCCATTCTCATCAAGCGGGGCATCAAAAGATCTAAGAGGCTGGCCTATATTCTCATCAATATCTCAAAGATACCAAGCCACGTACTCTTGTGTATGATAGAAATATTCTCCTGTGTTCACAAAAACTACTGATCGATATCTTATGTAAGCTTCCCCATTACCAAACGGAAATACATTAGTCGACTGCTGGATCTGTGTTGGAATCCCAAAAAGTGTATGTACCTTAGGCATGCTCAGGGACGGGGGTTTGAAACGTTGGGTTATTAAACCGTGAGACGAATCTCAATGAATATAACCCCTAAACCTAGGCTAGGCTAACATGCAATCTCTTGACAAGTATATCACAAAAAGTATAGCACTACAAATCACAATCATCCTCCGACTTGGGCTCTTGAGCCCCAATCACTTACTTGGCCGACCTTGTAGGCTAAGCATTTCAATACACTGATCAATTCACATACACGAACACGCTATTCATACATACGTCATACGCATGCTCACACTAATCAATGTTCGGTTCACATGCCATTCACTAAGTCTCGCACTCTTGCACACTGGTCCATGCATTCTTATGCATGCATATGCTATTCTCATGCCATACTCATGTCTCCACTTATTAGCCCACACTAGCACACTAACAAATGCTCAATTTATCATTTAATTCGACTCGCGTAAAACGCATCAGATTTCTTTCTTAAACACAACACTCCATGATCAGCGTAAAAACTCTCCACGCGTAGTGTTTGTAGCCCGCGTCATAACGCATCAAGCACAATACTGATTTCTTTACGAATTAGAGCTCGCGTAAAACGCATCAGGTTGGTCGTCTTCTAGACGTACCGGGTATCGTCCTGCTACAAAGTGCATGAGGACGGCATACCCCGCGCAACACGCGTCAGGGCGAAGTGTGATCACACAAGCACACAACTGGTTATTATCTGAACCCCGCGTAAAACGCATCAGGACATAATTAGGTGATCACATGCTCATGGCAGACACGCATTGTAACAACCCGAATTTCGATGTAATTTCTGGGATTAATAAAATGAATGTTATTTCTCATTTCACTTGAGTACGACTCGCCCAGAGCTGATCACTCTTGGGATACTAACCATGAGGAATGGCTAACTAGGACACTAGTACGTGGACCAGGGTCTCAGTCGCGACTCGAGGACCGATTTGAGAGAGAGTGAGGGAATATTGTGAACCAGTGAGGGGCCGATCTTAGGAAAAGTGATGGAAATGGTATGGCCAAGGCCAACGATGCACAATTGAGATCACAGGTGATTCTGCTTAACCAAACGTGCTCGTGGTCAACCAATCCTAAACTCGAACCAAATGATCGTGATCCCGGGATTAGTAATAAACCCTCTTTCTCTCGATGATCGGAACCATTGAGACTCGGACAGCCCTAAGTCGATACGCGTATGCCTAAACAGCTGCCTGTTAGTGAGAGTTTCAGAAAAATTGAAATTGAGAGAGAGTTGTTCACGGAATTGAGCCCAGAGTTCAGTGTCGGATTTCGGGGACTCGACGGACTAATTTTAAGATTCTGACGCCAGAAAATGTTGGCCACACATACGTGGGACGCATGGGTGCGAAAAATGGAATTTTGGTTCGGAACGGCAAAAAGACGAAATTGCCCTTGGACTAATTATGCATAATTTCGAATTTTGGAATTTAATTGGGTTAACCAAGGTTGGGTCAAGGTGACTATAGTGGTTAAAGGTTGGTTAGGGGCTAAAGACAAAGTTGCCCCTCAATAATTCATTTGGATTGAACCTTAGCCATTGGATTAAAGAGTAGAATGGTCAAGTGGCTTAGATGAGTGACACTTGTCCTCCCCAAAAGTTGATTTGACTAGGTTGACCAAAAATTGGATAAGCTTTTCTCTCTCTCTCCTCCTTCACACCATCTTCTCTCTCTTTCCTCCCTCACCATTCGGCCGATTCCCTTCTCTCTCTCCACTTCCTCTTCATCGTTCTTCATCATCATCACCGAACCAGCCCCTCCATCGTTGCCTTCATTAGCCGTTCGCCGGAGTGTGGGACACGGCCAAGGACCGCCGTGGAGGGCCGGACCAGCCCAAGTTGCCGTCCCCAAGCCGCCGTCTCCTCCTCCCCTTCGGACGCCCAAACCAGCCACCAAGCCGCCGTGGCCGTGAGGTGCCGAGCACGCCGGGAGAGCCGTTGTGAGTTGCCGTTGTCGAGCCGCGAGTAGATGATCATCATCTTCCCCCGAGTGGTGCACCGAAACGTGAGTTTAATGCCTAAACCTAGCTTAGCCTTGATTGTGTTTAGTTAGTTTAGTTTGGGTTGATTAGTGGAGATTAAGTTGGGTTAGTGTTGTTAATGATTGTGTGGTTAATGGCTGAGTTAAAAATGTTGTTGAGGGTGATTTAAGGCAAGAAGTATGGCTGATTAATGTGGGTGTGGTTGCTGTCCTTGGTGAGTCAATTCGGAGGCCTTGGGATTTGGTATGAAAAATGGTGATTTTAGATCCAATTGGGCTTGTTGTGCAAGATTAAGCTATGTTTATGCCTTATATGTCTTAGTGGGGTCTTGGCTGATCATTGGAGGCTTAATTGGAGTGTTTTGTATGTGTTTTGGCCATGTTTGAAGATAAGGTTTTGGTTTGGCCGAATTACACATGTTGGAATATAAATGTGAGAACATGCCCATTGTTGGTAAATGTTCGTAATTATTATGGCAATTGTATTCATTGTTGTGAAAATGCATGTCTCGCATATTGTATGTCGGGATTGAGAATTGAAATGACATCATGTGATTGTGCGAGTGTGGCATGGCATTGTGTGATCACGGTAAACGCCCTGAAATGAGTAGATTGGGCTAAGATAAAATTGGTATGTGTGATCACTTAAGGCCTTCGGGTCGTGGCCTACGGGTCGAGTTCCGTCTTCATGCACTTTGTAGCAGGACGATGCCCGGTTAGACCGGAAGACGACCATCCTCATGCACTTTGTAGCAGGCTCTGGTTCGTAGGTGAGCGGTGTTGCGCCTCAGGCACTTTGTAGCAGGCTAGAAGACACCGGGCCGGGGGCGTATTATATACGCTGGCCATGAAGTGTTGTGGCCTTCGGGTCGGGCCCTATTGTGGGTCGTGAGATTAAGTATGAGTTGAACGTTGCATTGTGCGAATTGTGGATCATGCTGTATTGTGGTGAGAATTGTCAGCGTGTGATTGCATGAGGCATTCGTGTGGAATGCGATGATTGAGTGGTTTAAACCATTTAAAGAAGATGAGCACGCGTGTGTGGTGTACGCCTGCCCGTATGTACACGTATGTGGTGTATATATATATATGTGAATTGTACTAACTTGCAGGGGTTGAATCACGTTGAATCATATCGAGTTTTATGACTGTTGGCTTGAATGTTTGATTTTGATCTGTTAAGAGACACACTTTAGCCTAGCCTAGGTTTAGGTATTTGATTCACTGAGCTAGTCTCACGGTTGTCGTAAAACCGAACATTTCAGAGCCTACCCCCTAGGATGCAGGAGCCGCCTCCACTTTTTGGGATTCCCAGGCAGATATTGCAGTCCGAGGAGCATTTCCCAGCTGGGAATGGTGAGATGCATGTGAGGTTTAGGTCAGTTCTGTATATTAACACGGGTGAAGAGGAGCATAAAAAACAAGAGTATATAGCATGGTGTCGTAGGGCGGAGGACGGTACCCTCAGTCGACCCATCCGTACCTTTGACATTCCAGTAGGCGTTGATGGCGAGTTAGAGCCAGTGATTGCCGATGGCGAGGTGGTCGATGCGCCTCCACCTGGCGTTCCGCCAACCGTCGATGCCCAGCCAGGTCCCGGAGTTTGGTACGATGACCTAGAGTCGGAGCCTATGGATGAGGAGGAGGACGATCCCGAGCCAGAGGCGATGGAGCAGGATGATGGTGATGGTGAGGTCGATGAGATAGGCGAGGACGTAGATATAGATGCCGTCGAGGATGCAGCCGCAGAGGTGGACTTGGAGGACGACTTTGACTCTGATGCTGAGGCTGACGCTCTCCTAGCAGACTACTGGGGAGATCAGGAGGATCAGGTTGATCAGGAGGACCCCGGCATGGACGTGGACGAGCCAGAGCCGGATCGCAGCTCTTCAGAGGAGTCAGTTGAGTCTTCAGTCGAGCCCGACGATTCCAGCGACCCAGATTATGAGCCGTAGACTAGCTGGTCGGCGATAGGGATCCCTACCTTTTTGTTATAGTGATCCTTAGTGTAGACCTACTCACCCGGCCACCGACACTTTTTGGTTTAGTGGCCTTTGACTTCGACGCTAGTTTGACCTAGACCTGCAGCGGTCATGACTGTTCATGTATCTGTGTATATTGTGTAAACAGTTTGTTGATATATATATGAGAATGGGGTTTTATCTGATGATATTGTGATTGTCTGGCTTCCTTGTTCATCTTTATTTGTCAGGGTTGTTTTTGCTTCCGCATGTGTTTTTATACTCTGATGTTGTTGTTGGGTCGGCGATGTCTCCTGGGGACGTCGCACTCTGATCGACCGAAGTGATAAGGGGATGCTCGCGTTCCGATGGGCAAGTTGGGTTCGGGGCGTGACACGCATTCTCGCACAATTTCATCACACGCCTCATTCTCGGCATACACAATGCATGACTATGCAATGCATCACAACGCACCATGAGCATCAAACACAATTCATTGCAACTTTGTTCCTAAGGCCACTTGCAGACTTTTCCAAAAATTGGCCGTAAATCTCGGATCGCGATCTGATGTAATGGTCACCAGTACTCCATGCAATCGCACTATCTACTGTACATACAACTCGGCATACCTTTCCAGTTCAAGGTCCTTTCGCACTGCCAGGAAATGCGCTGACTTGGTCAGACGATCCACTATCACCCATATAGAGTCGTTCCCTCTCTGGCTTCGTGGCAATCCTGTTACGAAATCCATGGTGATATGCTCCCATTTCCACTCTGGGATCTCTAATGGCCTCAACATTCCACCAGGCTTGCAGTATTGTGCCTTCACTTGTTGGCATGTCAAACACTTAGCCACGTGTCTCGCCACATCGGCCTTCATTCCATTCCACCAATAATGTTGCCTTAAGTTCTGGTACATCTTCGTACTACCTGGATGGATACTGTACTGACTCCGATGAGCTTCACTCAAGATTTCCTCCTTCAGACCTTCATTGTCTGGTACACACAATCTTCCTCTGAACTTTAAAGTTCTATCCTCGCTCATCTGGAAATCCGGCCTCCTTTTAGAAACATCTAATCCAATGATCTTCTGGATTTCTTGGTCCGTAGACTGGAGTTCCTTAATCCTCGCCTGGATCTCTGATTCAATCCTCAAGGCTGCCATCAAACTGGACATCTGGCTCACTTCGAACTTAAACTCTGAATCTCTGAGCCGTTCCAATAATGTCCATTCTCGCACCATCATATGTGCCACACTAGACTTGCGACTTAAAGCATCTGCTACTCTATTGGCCTTACCCGGATGATACAGGATGTCGCACTCATAGTCTTTCAGTAGTTCCATCCACCTTCTCTGCCTCATGTTTAGCTCTTTCTGCGAAAATAGGTACTTGAGGCTCTGATGGTCCGTGTAGATTTGAAACTTTTCTCCACAAAGATAATGCCTCCAGATTTTAAGGGCAAATACTATCGCAGCTAACTCTAAATCGTGCGTCGGATAATTCATCTCATGAGGTCTCAACTGCCTCGATGCATACGCCACCACTTTCCCATGCTGCATCAACACACAACCTAGCCCTCTCAATGAAGCATCACTGTACACTTCGAATCCTCCTGATCCGGATGGAATAGTCAACACTGGAGCTGTCGTAAGTCTGTGTTTCAATTCCTGAAAACTTTTCTCACACTTGTCATCCCATTCGAACTTGGACTCTTTCTTTAACAATCTGGTCATGGGCATGGCTATGGATGAGAATCCTTCTACAAACCGTCTGTAATAACCGGCCAGTCCAAGGAAACTTCTGATCTCGGTCACTGAGGTCGGTCTCGGCCAATTAGTCACGGCCTCTATCTTGGTCGGGTCTACTGATATCCCCTCTCCCGACACTATGTGTCCAAGGAAAGCTACTCGACTGAGCCAAAATTCACACTTGCTGAACTTGGCGTAGAGCGCATGTTCTCTTAACGTCCGTAGCACCTCAGTCAAGTGCATCTCATGCTCTTCAGGACTCTTAGAATATACCAATATGTCGTCAATGAAGACAATCACTGACTGATCCAAAAATTTCTTAAACACTCTGTTCATTAAATCCATGAAAGCTGCAGGAGCATTCGTCAGTCCAAAGGGCATAACTGTAAACTCATAGTGCCCATACCTCGTCCTAAAGGCTGTCTTAGGTATATCCTCTTTCCTGATTCTTAACTGGTGATATCCTGTCCGTAGGTCAATCTTGGAGAATACCGATGCTCCCTGCAACTGATCAAACAAGTCGTCGATCCTAGGCAGTGGGTACTTGTTCTTTACTGTCACCTGGTTCAGCTGCTTGTAGTCGATACACAATCTCAGGGTTCCGTCTTTCTTTTTCACAAACAGTACAGGCGCTCCCCATGGAGACGCGCTCGGACGAATGAACCCTTTGTCCAATAACTCCTGCATCTGGACTTTCAACTCCTTTAACTCAGGCAATGACATCCGATATGGGGCTTTTGAGATCGGTTCTGTACCCGGGGCTAGCTCAATTACAAACTCAACTTCCCGCTCAGGTGGTAAGCCTGGCAATTCCTGTGGAAATACTTCTGGAAAGTTGCATACTACCGGGATATCTTCTAACTGAAGCTCTGGTACAGTGGGATCCACCACATTGACCAGATATCCTTCACATCCTTCGTTCAACAACTCATTCACTTCCAGTGAAGAGATCCAAGGAATCGAGATTCCTCCTCGACTTCCTTGAAATTCAAACCTAGGTTGTCCAATTGGATTGAACTGGATCGTTTTACTATCACAATCCACTACAGCCTTCTGTTGCACTAACCAGTCCATTCCAACAATAACATCAAAATCGAACATGGCCAACACTGCCAAGTCAATACGGCCTTCCACACCACCAATCACTATCTTACATGCAGGCCATCCAAAGGAGACTATCATTCTATCATTCAACGGAGTAGATACACATAACACAGTCTCAAGCAAAATAGGCTCAAATCCAACTAATCTAATAAACTGTTCTGACACAAAAGAATGGGTTGCCCCCGGATCAAATAAAGCATAGGCTGCATGGTCTCCCAAAGAAATCGTACCTGTGACCACCCCTGGCGCTTTCTCTGCATCCTTACGCGCCATAGCATACACCCTTCCTTGGGCTGGTAGTCGTCCTAGGTTAGTCGCTGGGGGATGTCCACCCTGATTTCCCATCCTAGGCGGGTGGGCTGGTGCTTGCGATCCCGCTGGGCGCATCTGAGGACACGACCTAATCTGGTGGTCAAAACTCCCACACCTGAAACATGCTCCGAACCTACTCGGAGGTGGGTTAGGCTTCCCAATGTTTCTCCTCGCAGATGGAACGAACCGTCTATTCCCAGTCATTGGCCTTTTTCCCAACCTGCGATTGTCTCTATTAGGCATAAACCGCGATCCTGAGGCGGCGGCCCTCTCTTGCTGATCTCTTTCTATGATCTGAGCCCTCTCGTACATCTCACTGTAGTCTTTAAGGTTATGGGATAGAATCTGGCTCCTGAGGTCTGGTTTCAATCCATCTCGAAACCTCCTAGCCTTGTCTCTCGGATTCACCACCAATGTAGGCGCGAACTTAGCCAATCTCGCAAACTCCGCCTCGTATTGGTCTACGGTCATTTGTCCCTGACGCAGTCTCATAAATTCCGACAACTTCCTTTCCTGCGCTACCTCAGAGAAATACTTCTCATAAAAATGTTCAACAAACACAGCCCAAACCAACTCAGTACCTGCAGGGAATACCCTGTCCTTTACGGCATTCCACCAATCGTTGGCACCGTCCTGTAACTGATACACCGCTAAGTCTACTCTCTCAGTATCGGTGCACTTTAATACATTAAACGCCTTTTCCAACTCCTCAACCCATCTGGGCGCTAACTCTGCATCGCCCCTACCAGTGAACTTAGGCGGCTTAAGCTTCAGAAATTGCTCAACTAGTTGGGGCATCTGTCTCGCTACAACTGGTTGTGCCTGTTCTGCCTGGTTACCCCCATTACCGGCTATTGCTGCGGCTTCAGCTGCCTGAGCATATGCGGCTGCCCTCTCTTGAGCCTGCAAACCCATGATATGCCCTATCTCACGGAGGGTCTCCATAACTTCCTCCATTCTGGGGTCTCTAGCCTCTCTGGGCTCGGTTCTCGGTTGCTCTTGGGGTTCCTTTCCTCTTCGGCGACTCATCTCTCTCTAAGCTGGCTACTCAACTACCTGCTATAACCCCACTAAGGAGTCAAAGACTTACACCACACTAACCCAGTCTAAGTCCTAGGCAGATATTAAACAATAGCACAACAATCACATGCAGTCTAGCACTAAGCACAATACATCACCCAAGGGAACATGTGTACTCACCTCAGGTCCTGCCGCGCCTGCACCTTCGGGGTTGAATCACTTATACATTCAATCAATCAAACAAACACAATTAAGAGACACACTTAGCACACGAGGACACCTAGTTGGCTACCCTTGGTCATCGCTCCTTATCACTCCAGGCTTCGACCGTATGGATAGAGCTAACCTTGCTCTGATACCAATTCAAACCAGGATTGTCACGCCCCGAACCCAACTTACTCATCGGAACGCAAGCATCCCCTTATCTCTTCGGTCGATCATAGTGCGACGTCCCCAGGAGACCTCGCCGACCCAACAACAATCAGAGTATAAAAACACATGCGGAAGCAGATTACAAACCCTGACAAATAAAGATGAGCAAGGAAGCCAAACAAGCAAAATATCACCAGGTAAAACCTCATTCTCATATATATATATATATATATATATATATATATATATATATATATATATATATATATATATATATAAACTGTTTACACAAAGAACGCAGATGCAAGTATAGTCATATCCACAACAGGTCTAGGTCAAGCTAACATCGAAGTCAAAAGGCCACTAATCCAAAAAGTGTCGGTGGCCGGGTGAGTAAGTCTGCACTAAGGATCACTATAGCAAAAAGGTAGGGATCCCTATCATCGAACAACTAGTCTAAGGCTCGTAGTCTGGGTCGCTGGAATCGTCGGGCTCAACGGAAGACTCAGCTGACTCCTCTGAAGAGCTGCGATCCGGCTCTGGCTCATCCACGTCCATGTCGGGGTCCTCCTGATCAGCCTGACCCTCCTGAACTCCCCAGTAGTCTGCTAAGAGAGCGTCAGCCTCTGCCTCAGAATCAAAGTCATCCTCAAGGTCGACATCTTCGGCTGCATCCTCGACGGCATCTATATCTATATCCTCGCCTACCTCATCGACCTCACCATTCTCATCCTCCTGTTCCATCGCCTCTGGCTCGGGGCCGTCCTCATCCTCATCCATAGGCTCCGGCTCTAGATCATCATACCAAACTCCAGGGCCTGGCTGGGCCTCGACGGTTGGTGGAGCGCCAGGTGGAGAAGCATCGACCACCTCGCCATCGGTAATCACTGGCTCCAACTCGCCATCAGCGTCTACTAGAATGTCAAAGGTACGGATAGGTCGACTGAGGGTCCCGTTCGTTGCCCTACGACACCATGCGATGTACTCTCGCTTCTGATGCTCATCCTCACCCACGTTAACGTAGAGAACTGACTTAAACCTCACATGCATCTCGTCATTTCCAGCTGGGAAATGCTCCTCACTCTGCAATATCTGTCTAGGAATCCCAAAAAGTGGAGGCGGCTCCAACATCCTAGGGGGTAGGTTCTGAAATGTTCGGTTTTACAACAACCGTGAGACTAGCTCAGTGAATCAAATACCTAAACCTAAGCTAGGCTAAAGTGTGTCTCTTAACGGATCAAAATCAAGAATTCAAGCCAACAAACATAAAACTCAAATGTGTTTCAACGTGATTCAACCCCTGCAAGTTAGTGCAATTCAACATATATATATATATACACCCACATACGTGTACATACGGGCAGGCGTACTTCACACACGCGTGCTCAGATTCTTTAAATGGTTCAAATCACTCAATCACCGCATCCCACACGAATGCCTCATGCAGTCACATGCTAACAATTCTCACAATCTCATCACAATACTGCATGATTCGCAATTCACATAATGCAACGATCAGTTCATTTTTAATCTCACGACCCACAATAGGGCCCGACCCGAAGGCCACAACACTTCATGGCCAGCGTATATACTACGCCCCCGGCCCGGTGTCTTCTAGCCTGCTACAAAGTGCCTGAGGCGCAACACCGCTCACCTACGAACCAGAGCCTGCTACAAAGTGCATGAGGATGGTCATCTTCCGGTCTAACCGGGCATCGTCCTGCTACAAAGTGCATGAGGACGGAACTCGACCCGTAGGCCACGACCCGAAGGCCTTAAGTGATCACACATATCAATTTTATCTTAGCCCAATCCACTCATTTCAGGGCGTTTACCGTGATCACACAATGCAATGTCACACCCGCACAATCACATAACGTCATCTCAAATCTCAATCTCGACATACAATGCGCGTGACATGCATTTTCATATCAATGAACACAAAGGCCACAATAATTACCAACATTTACAAACAATGAACATATTCTAGCATTTGTATCCTAACACATGCAATTCGGCCAAACCAAAACCCCAACTTCAAACATGGCCAAAACACACTCAAAACACTCCGTTTAGCCTCAATTAACTCAGCCAAGGCCCCACTCAAATATATAAGGCATATACTTAGCTTAATTAAGCAAATCAAGCCTAATTGGACCTAAAATCACCATTTCTAACACAAACTCTCAAGAGCTCCGAATTTGGCCTACCAAGAACAGCCCTCAAACCATCACAAATCAACCATAATTCCACCTTAAATCCACCCTTAGCAACATCATTATTTCAGCCATTAACCACATAATCACTAACAAAACACCAAATTAACTCCATTTCCACTAATCAATCCAAACTAAACCAACTAAACACAATTAAGCCTAAACTAAGTTTAGATATAAAACTCACGTTTGGGTGGACGATTTACGGAAGGAACAAATACATCCCACTCACGGCTCGGCAACGGCGGCTCACGGCGGTGGCTCGGCCCTCACGGCCAACGGCGGCTTGGGGGTGGCTGATTGGGGCGTCCAAGGGGGAGGAGTAGGCGTGGCTGAGGACGGCGGCTTGGGGGCTGGTCCGGCTCTCCACGGCGGTCCTAGCCGTGACCCACGGCTCCGGCGAGTGGCTGAGCAAGGGCGGCGACGGTGGGGCTTGCTCCGGCGAAGAAGAAAAAAGGAACGAAGGAGAGGAAGATGGCTGATCGGTGAGGGAGAGAGAGTGGGCGAAATGGAGGAGAGAGAGAGAGAAAACATGACCAAAAAGTGGTCAAAGCTGGTCAAATCAGCCTTAGTGGAAGCCATGTGTCATGATCTTAGCCCATTAGACCAATTTACCCCTCATCCAATGGTTTACATTCATTCAAATCAATTATTGAGGGGCATTTTTGTCTTTAGCCCTTAACCAACCCTTAACCATCTTAGTTAACTTAACCAACCTTGGTTAAGCCAAATTAATTCCCCAAAATTCGGAATTATGCTTACTTAATACAAGGGTAATTCCGTCCTTTTTCCATTCCGAACCGAAATTCCATTTTTCGCACCCATGCGTCCCACATGTATGTGGCCATCATTTTCTGGCGTCAAAATCCTAAAATTAGTCCGTCGGGTCCCCGAAATCCGACACCGAAATCTGGGTTCAATTCCGTGAACAACTCTCTCAATTTCAATTTTTCTGAAACTCTCACTAACAGGCGGCTGTTTAGGCATACGCGTATCGACTTAGGGCTATCCGAGTCTCAATGGTTCCGATCATAGAGAGAAAGAGGGTTTATTACTAATCCCGGGGTCGCGATCATTTGGCTCGAGTTCAGGATTGGTTGGCCACGAGCATGTTTGGTTAAGCAGAATCACCTGCGATCCCAATTGTGCATCGTTGGCCTTGGCCATACCATTCCCATCACTTTTCCTAAGATCGGCCCCTCACTGGTTCACAATATTCCCTCATTCTTTCTCAAATCGGCTCCCGAGTCACGACTAAGTCCCTGGTCCACGTACTAGCGTCCTAGTTAGCCATTCCCCATGGTTAGTATCCCAAGAGTGATCAGCTCTGGGCGAGTCGTACTCAAATGAAATGAGAAATAATATTCATTTTATTCATCCCAGAAATTACATCGAAATTCGGGCTATTACACACTTGGCCAACTATTACCATGTAGCCCAATACACACTTCATAATTCAATTCTCAGTACAAGCCATCAATTGCCCAATCACACTCTGCATGGTTTGATCACACGATAATTATGATCCAGTAAATTCAACCAACAATTTATTACTCTAGGTAATCCCGGCAATTAGCCAACATTTCTCATTGTCCATTATGATCCAGTAAATTCCTCAAATGTGGACAGACACTATTCCATCACTCCAAGGCCAATATCTGTCCCCAATTAAATCGCATTTATTCCACCAATATTGTTTCGGTAACAATCTTCGCCAATCGATTCATTAATTTTTCTCAATATCTACTAATGGTACTCAATTCAATCCAGAAAATGCACTATTAGTCCTAAACCGGGTTTAGGAGGTACACTCACTTAATTCAACTTTATGATGACAAGGAACGGTAACCGATCACCGATGAACAGTGTAACAGAAAACGATGTTCCCGACGAACGGCGACGGCTCGGCGGTACGGTCGGCGGTCCCTTGGCCGAACCGTATGGTGGCGAGAGGAGAGAGAGAGGTTTGGTCGATGAAGGTGAAGAGGAGGCGACGGACACGGCAGCAGGCGGCAGTCTCGGGCGATGGTGTCCAGCGGTCTCCTTTTGCAGAACGAAGAGAAAGGAGAGGAAGAGAGAGGTGCCGAGGTGGGTTGATGATTCTGGTGGTGGCGTGGACGGCAGCGACGTTGCACGGCGGTGGCAGATAGAGCTCCGGCAGCTAGCGGCTTACTCTGGCGTTCCTTGGCTAAGAGAGAGAAACCGACGGGAGGAGATGGCTGGTCGAGGGAGGGGGAGGAGAGAGAAATGGGTCCAATCTTGGTCAAATATTGGGGGCTAGTGGTGCCGCGTGTCGCCCATCCGAGCAATTGACTAAATTGCCCCGAATCTAACAGTCTACGATCGATCCAATCCAATAATTGAAGGACAATAGGGTCATTAGTCTCAATAATTGATCTGAAAATCAAACTTATTAATCCAAAAATTATCCCAAAATTCGAAGCTCCAAAAATAGCCCAAGGGAAAAACGATCATTTTTCTGGTACCAAGTCGAAATTCTATTTTTCGCCCGTACCGACCCCAAATGTGTGTGGCCACTCAAAAATGATGTTGGCCATGCAAAATAGTCATTTACGCCCTCAGAAAACGACATCGGGGTCCAAAGCTGCTAAATCCTAATTTTTTCACATTCGGATTGAAATTCCATTTTTCAGCTGTAACTACTCCAAATACGCATGGCCAACATAATATGATGTCGGATTTGCAAATATGGTCGTACGTGACCTCGAAAATCGACATCGAAGTCGAGTCCAATTTCATGACCAAATTTGCTAAATTTCCAATTTCGGGGTCTCTCGCTAACGGGCGACTATTTAGGGGTTACGCATATCGACCTAGGGTTATCCGAATTATGACGGTGCCAATCATTGAGAGGATGAGAATTTATCACTAATTTCAGAGGTCGCGATCATTCGGTTCAAGTTCAAGACTGATTGGCCTTGTACACTTTTGATCGTGCAGAATCACCTATGATCCAATTGTACATCGTTGGCCTTGGCCAAACCAAATCCATCACTTGTCCTAAAATCGGCCTAAAATATTCCCTCATTATTTCTCTTTATCGGTGTCCAATTCACGATCAAGTCCCTTGTCCACGTTTTGTTTTCCCTAGTTAGCCATACGCAATTGGTTAGTATCCCAAGAGTGATCAGCTCTGGGTGAGACTTACTAAAATGAAATGCGAAATATTGTCAATTTTATTCATCCTAGAATTACATCGAAATTCAAGCTATTACATTTGGGATACTAATCAATGGGATATGGTTAACTAGGAAAACGGTACGTAGACCAGGGACTCAATCATAAATTGAGCACCGATCCCGAGAAACGAGGAGAGAATGTTTTGGGCCAACGTGGGCCGATCTTACAGAAAAGTGACGGATTTGGTTTGGCCAAGGTCAACGATATATAATCAGATTGCAGGTGATTCTGCACGATCAAAAGTATACATGACCAACCAATCCCGAACTTAAACCTAACGATCGTGATCTCTGGATATAGTGATAATTCATCTCTCTCTCTACGATTGGGACCGTCATGACTCGGACAACTCTAGGTTGATACACGTAACTCATAAATAGCCGCTCGTTAGTGAGAGACACTGAAATTTGAAATTGAGCAAGTTTTCATTAGTAATTGGGCCCGAATTTCGGTGTTAATTTTCAAGGGTTTGAGAGGCTATTTTTACGAATCCAACACTATATTCTGTTGTCCACACACATTTGGGGTTGATACAGTCAAAAAATAAAATTTCGACTCGGGACCGGAAAAATTACCGTTTTGCCCCTAGCATATTTTTGGGTTCCGAATTTTGGAAATTAATTGGGATAATTGTCAATGATTTTCAGCTCAATTATTAGGACTAAAGACCATTTTGCCCTTCAATTATTGGATAGGATTAAATTATGGCCATTAGATTAGGGGTATTTTGGAAAATAGCCTAGGATTTTGACAAGTGTCCCCCACTAGGCCCCCATATTTGACCCATTTGACCACTCTCTCTTCATTTCCCTCCTCTCTCTCTCCTAACCAGCTCCCGCGATCAGCTCCCCCTTCATCGGTCTTCCTTCTCTGCTGGCCGAGAGCCAAGCCATCGGGGTCGCCGTCGTCAGCACCACATGCTGCCGTCCATATTGCCGTCTCTCGCCGTGCCCTACCACCACCTCACCAACATCACCATACCATACCATCCCATCTCTCTCTCTCCCTTCATTTCCCTCCTTCCTAGCCGCGTAAGACCGCCACTACCGGATTGCCGTCCACGCTCGTCGCCAAAGCCGGTGTCCGCCGATCTGCGTAGCAAGCCACCAGCCAACCGACTCTCTCTCTCTCTCTCTCTCTCTCTCTCTCTCTCTCTCTCTCTCTCTCTCTCCCTCTAGATCATCACCATCGCCGCCTTCGGCCGCTGTCCGTATCGTCGTCTACCGATTCTTGCCGTTCATTGGCAATTGGCCGCCCGTTCTCGTCGTCCTAGTTTAGATCTAAGTGAGTATGACTTTCCAAACCCGGTCTAAGATAGTGTACATTTTAGACGGGTCCGAATTGGATTATACTGTTACAATTTAAGGGAATTTTGGTACAGTTGGCTCGAGTTTCTTACCATTATAAAATTGGTGGCTTACTGGAGTAAATTGAATGAGAAATTGAGATCGGGAATAGGCCGAGTAATGGCTGTCCATATAGTGAGTTATTGGGTTAAAATGGACCAATTGAATATTATGTGCCTGAATTGCCGGGTATGCCCGAGTTGAGTGATGAGATGTTTGTTTGTGCTCAATTTTGAAAATTGGAGAATAATATGTCGTGTGATTGTGTGGCCGACTAATGCGAGGTGTGATTGGCCAAGAGATGGCTTGAATTTATTTCCCTGACTGTTGAATTGTGCATTGGGCTATACGGTATTAAATAGGCCAATTGAGCACATTGTCGTGATATTAACTGAGTGAATACCTGAGTGTGGCATGTAATGCTCATGTTGTATCGTATTGCATTGCATGGCCACGCATTGTGTATGTCGAGAATGAGGCATGAGATGAGAATTGTGCGAGAATGCATGCCTGACATGAACATGTGATCACCTAATCTCCCTGATGCGTGTTACGCGGGGTTCAGATAATAACTGGCTAAGTGTATGTGTGATCACATTTCGCCTTAATGCGTGTTACGCGGAGTGTGCCGTCTTCATGTACTTTGAAGTAGGGCGATGCCTAGTACATCCGGAAGACGACCAGCCTCATGCACTATGAAGCAAACCTTGGTTCATGAGGAGATCAGTGTTGTGCCTCATACACTTTGAAGCAGGCTATAGATATTGGGGCGAGATCAGTGTTGCGCCTTATACACTTTGGAACAGGCTAGACACACTGGGCCAAAATTGGTGTCGCGCCTCATGCACTTTGAAGTAGGTTATAAACACCAAGCTGGGGGCATTTTTACGCTGGCCAAAAAGTGTGGTGATTAAGAAAGAGACCTAAGGCGTTTTATGCGGGTCGTATTAACTAAAAATTGAGCCTTAAAGCAATGTGCAGTGTGAGATAGAACGATTATGGCATGTTGATGACATTTGCATGCATAAGAATGTGTGGGCTAGTGTGCGAATATGCAATACTCAATGAAAGGCATGTAAAACGAACACGATTGAGCATGAGCATGTGTTTGGCGTATGTGTGACTATGTGTGCCACGTATGTGCCGTGATTATTATATATTGAAATGCCTAACCTGCAAGGTCGGTGATATGAGCATTGATAATTGTGATTTGGTTTTGCGAATGTTTTATTGTAACAACCCAAATTTTGATTTAATTTCAGGATCAATAAAATTGACATTATTTTGTATTTCATTTTAATAAGTTTCGCCCAGAGTTAATCACTCTCGGGATGCTAACCAATGGGGTATGGTTAATTAGGGAACGAAACGTGGACCAGGAACCCGATCGTGAATCGGGCACTAATCATGAGAAATGGTGACGGAATATTTTGGACTGACGTGGGCCGATCTTAGGAAAGGTGATGGATTTGGTTTGGCCAAGGCCAATGATGTACAATCGGATCGCAAGTGATTCTACAGAATCGAAAGTGCATAGAGCCAATCAGTCCTGAACTTGAACTGAACGATTGCGACCTTTGGGACTAGTGATAATTTCTCATCCTCTCAATGATCGGGACCTTCATGACTCAAATAACCCTAAGTCGATATGCGTAACCCCTAAACAACCACCCGTTAGTGAGAGACCGTGAAATTTGAAATCTAGCAAGCTTTGGTCACAAAATTGGACCCGGACTTCGGTGTTGATTTTCAAGGGCTTGTGCGACTATTTTCGCAATTCCGACGCCATATTATGTTGGTCATTCACATTTGGGGTTGGTACGGGCGAAAAATGGAATTTCGACTCGAGATCGGAAAAATAACCATTTTGTCCCTAGGCCATTTTCAGTTTCAAATTTTGGAATAATTACAGGAGTTAATTAATTTTGGTCTTATCTCAATTATTGGCCCTATTTACCATTTTACCCCTCAATTATTTGGAGAAGATCAACGAGATCGTTGGATTAAGGGCATTTTTGTCAAATACTCCAGATTGGTGACATGTGGCGCCCATCGGCCACTATAATTGACCAGCCTTGACCCAAATCTCTCTCCTCCTCCTTCATTTGGCCGGCCTCTTCCCTTCTCTCTCCTGAAAATCTCTCTCTCCCTCGCTGGCTCATTCACGGCCAAGGATGCCAGAGCAAGCCATCGCCGCCGGAGCCGCCATTCGTTGGAGCTACTAGTCATCGGCGCCGCTTAGCCTCACCACCATCCCATCCTCTCTCTCTCTCTCTCTCTCTCTCTCTCTCTCTCTCTCTCTCTCTCATTATCGTCAGCGTATGGATCACTGCCGGAGAGCCCAGCCATGAGGATCGCCGCCGAAGCCGCCGTGTTCGCCGCCGTCCACGCCAACCAGCCATCACCACCAATCACCCTCACCGACCCACTCCCCCTGTCGCCACCCCAGCCTCCGTACGGACGCCTTGGACGCCATCCGTACCGCCGCTGTTGGAACGCCGCCACCAGTTCCATCGTTCACTGGTGATCCGTCGCCGTTTCTCGTCGTCGTGGTCTAGAATTAAGTGAGTATACCTTATAAGCCCATATTAGAATTGATAGTGCGTTTTCTAGACTAGTTTGAGTACTGTTAGTGGATATTGAGAGAAATTAGTAAATCGATTAGTGGAGGTTAATATATGTGGGTTGGGATAGATTTATAGGCTGAATTGAAGGTGATTTTGAGGCCAAGGACATGCCAAATAGTGGCTGTCCACGTGGGATTGTCGGCGGACCGAAATTGGCCAATTGAGGTCTATGTTGTTGTATTGCTGCGAATTGCCGGACTGATTTATGCTCAATTGTGCTATGACATGCCGTGTGTTCGTGCGAAGTGTGATTGGCCAATTGATGACTTGTATTGAGTATTGAATTATGAAGTGTGTATTAGGTCGTACAATAATAGTTGGCGAAGTGAGCATACTGTTTGTGATGTGGGCACCGGGTGGTGATATTAATTTGACTAAGTACCTGAATTATGTTTGATTCTCATAGTGCAATGTGATGCATACCATGGCCACGCATTATGTATGCCTAGTGTAAGGCATGTGACGAAATTGTACGAGAATGCGTGCCTGCCATGAGCTTATGATCACCTAATTATGGCATGATGCATTTTACGAGGGTCATATTAAATAATAAATTGAGCATTTGCTAGTGTGCTAGTGTGGGCTAGTGAGCCAAGACATGATTATGGCATGAAGATAGCATATGCATACATAAAAATACATGGACCAGCGTGTGAGTGTGCAAGACTCGATGAATGGCCTGCAAAATGAGCACTAATGAGCGTGAGCATGCGTATGACGTACGAATGAACCGATTGCTCGTGGGTGTGACTTGGATATATTATTGAAACGATTAACCTGCAGAGTCAGCCAGGTGAGTGATTTGGGCCCAAGGGCGTAGATCGGGGGTTGATTGTCCGTGTTATTATTATTATGTTTGTTGTGGATTGCTTGTTAGAAGAATGCACATTAGCCTAGCCTAGGTTTAGGGGTTATACTCACTGAAATTCGTCTCACAGTTGTAATAATCCATCTTTTTAGATCCCCAGTCCTGAGCATGGTGAGGCCGCCACCTCTTTTTGGGATCCCTACACATATCCACTCTACCTCAAGAGTATACCCACAAGGAATGGGGAAGCATATGTGAGATACCACTCCGTAGTATTTGTAAATGTGGGTGAGTATTTTTACCAGACTCAAGAAGGCTTGGTGCCTGAAAGATGCAAATGGAAACATTAGACGACTCCTCAGGACCTTGGATGCCCCAGTAGATATAGGTGGGGTGATGATACCCCAGATGGCCGATGGCGAGATTGTGGATCCCCCAACCACAGAGGAGCCTGTGGCCATGAATCAAGTGCAAGGGGTATGGTATGATAACCCTGAGCCGATGGATGATGAGGAGGTCGAGCCGGAGCTAGAGCCTATGGACCAGGACCCGAGTGAGGACGGAGAAGTTGCTGAGTTGGGATCGAGTGTAGAGGTAGGATCCTAGGAAGAGCTAGGACTGTTTCTAGACCAGGAATTGGAGATGGACTCAGAGGATGAGTAGGCAGCTGCACAAGCCATAGAGTCGGAGGAGTCCGAACCGAGTGAGGGATCCTCAGAGGAGGCTACAGAATCCTCATATCCGGACTGAGGCCTTCGGAGAGGCTGAAGTTTAGTAGTGAGGACTCTTCCTTTTTTATCATAGTCCTCCTAATAGGTTTAATTTGACTCACCCTCACCCTAGCCACCTATCCCTTTTTGCTTAGCAATGGCTGTTTACAGGTTTTGAGTGGATTGTACATATTGTTATGTATATGTAAACGTTGTAAATATTGTTTTGATAGTAATATAAAGTGTACATATTTTCAGTTGTGATAATGTTGTCCTACTATCCATTGTTTCCTGTAATTACTATCAGGGTTTGTTTGCTTCCGCGTGCGCTTGTTCTCTGTTTGGGCATTGGGTTAGCAACGCTTCTTGGGACATCGAACACAAATCGACCAAGGTAGGGATGTTGCGTGCCGTGGGGTTCGGGGCGTGACATTTATTGCCTATCAGGAGAATGTATGTTAGCCTAGCCTAGGTTTATGGGGTTTTACTCACTGAGACGCGTCCTCATGCTGTATAACCCAAACTTTTCAGACCCTCGCCCTTAAGCATGTCGAAGCTACATACACTTTTTGGGATCTCTGACTCAGATTCAGCAGTCGACTAGTGTTTTTCCCTCTGGAAATGGAGAGGCATATATAAGATATCGATCCATGGTTTTTGTTGATGTTGGGGAGTACTTCTATCAGACTCAGGAGTACATAGCCTAGTGTCTGTGAGACACTGATGGAAACATAGGCTGACCTCTCAAGACCTTCGACGCCCCACTTGACGAGAATGGCTTGATGATACCTATCGTTGCTGATGGTGAGGTGATCGATCCCCAGGATGATCATGATTGGGACATATAGAATAACTTCATGGATAGGGAGTCACAAGTGATAGTGGTAGACCCAGATCAGTTTGTTGACGAAGAAGATCAACCAGAGGGTATGGACTTAGACGAGGATGGGGAATTTGTACAGATAGGCTTGGATGAAGAGATAAGACTTTACCTCGACCCGGAGTTGGAATCGGATTCAGAGGATAAGTGGGTTGAAGCACAAGATATGGATTTAGAAGAGTTTGAGCCATATGAGAGTTCCGCAGAAGAGCCATTGGATGATTTTTTGGAGTCTTCAAACCTCGACTGGGAACCCTAGGATAGCCCTAGCCCTTATAAGAAAGCTCGTTCCTTTTTTATAGTGACTTTCCTGCAGTGGTCCTAACCTCCCCTAGCCACGTACCCTTTTTGACCTAGTGGATGTTGACTGCTTTTGTAGCTAACTTTGTTTGTACAAGTGGATATTGTTAAAAAAAAAAAAGGCTTTCTATAGTAATACAAAATGTATAATTGTTATTATATTCCTGTTGTGTTCGTTGTGCTATCTTTGGTCTCATAACGTTATTGTACGGGTGTTTATTTATTGATTTCCGCATGTGCCATATCTCTACTCGTGTGTTGGGCCGGCAACGCATTCCTGGGAGTGTTGCACTTTAATCGACCAAGTTTGGGATGTTCTCATAACGGAGGGTACGGGACGTGACATCCCCATTTGATTTGGTATTAGAGCAAGGTTAGCTCAGTCCATTTTGATCGAAATCTAAAGTGATAAGGAGCGATGAGACCATGGGTAGTCCATAGGGTGACCTCATGTGCTAAGTACATCTCCTGACAGTTTGTGCTTTGAGTGATTGATTGTGTGACCCGTAATAATGCAGGTGCGGCAGGACCCGAGGTAGGTGTGCTAATCTCCTTAGGTGAAGTTGTGTCAGTTTTGTTGGAATGCATGCTAAGTGCTAGCTTGTTGTGCTAGATACCTGCTTAGGACCCAGTCTAAGTGAGATTAGTGTAAGTCTTTAATTTCTTAGTGAAATTATAGCAAGTAGTTGAGTAGCGGGGTTCATAAGCATGAGTAGGAGAAGAGGAAAGGAACCCCTAGCTCAGTCTAGTGAGGGGGTCCGTGAGGGTAGAGATCCAAGGTTCGATGATGTGATGGAAACCTTGCGGGAGATAGGGCACATAATGGGTATGCAAGCATAGGAAAGGGCCGCAACTTATGCGTAGGCTGCTGAGGCTGCACCAATTACTGGCAATGAAGGTAATCAGGCCCAACCTGCAGTAACTAGACAGATGCCCTAGTTGGTGGAGCAATTCTTGAAGATGAAGCCGCTAAAGTTTAATGGCAAGGGTGACCTCGAAGCTGCCCCAGATTGGATAGATAAATTAGAGAAGGTATTTGAGGCATTGGGGTGCACCGATATAGAGAAAGTGACTTTGGCAGTGTATTAGTTGCAGAGTGGTGCGAATGATTGGTGGAAAGCTACCAAGGGGTATGATATTCCGGTAAGGTGCTGAGTTGAATTAGGTGGTGTTTGTTGAAAATTTTTATGGAAAGTACTTTTCGGAAGTTGCTCAGGAGAGAAAGTTAATGGAATTTATGCGATTGTACCAAGGTCAAATGACCGTTGATTAGTACAAAGCAGAATTTCTGAGATTGGCCAAGTTTACGCCGACTATGGTTGAGAACCTACGGGACAAAGCTCAGAGATTCCGATATGGTTTAAAGCCGGATCTCCGAAGCTAGATTCTATCACATAACCTCAAAGATTTTAGAGAAATGTATGAGCGGGCATAGATTATATAGCGAGATTAGCAAGAAAGAGCAGCCGCTTTTGGATCGCGGTCTGCCCAGAACAGAGACAATCACCGTATGGGGAAGAAGCCTATGACAGCGAGCAGGCGGTTCGTCCCACTTGCTAGATGGAATACAGGGAAGCTGAGCCCTCAGTCGAGTAGATATAGGGCATGTTTCAAGTGTGGGAGTCTGGAAGACCAGATTCGGAGTTACCCATAGATGAATCCCTCAAGACCGCCCCGATTGCCGCTGTCTCGAGTTGGAAATCAAGCCGAACCTCCCCCACTGGCCAACCAAGGACGACCCCCAGTGTAGGGAAGAGTTTATGCCATGGCGCGCAGGGAAGTTGAGGACTCGCCGAGCGTGGTTACAGGTATCATTTCTCTTTGCAATCATGCTGCTTATGTGTTATTTGATCCGAGGGAGACCCACTCTTTCATTTCCAAACAATTTTTTAAGATGGTTGGTATGGAACCAGTATTGCTTGAGAATGTGCTTTGTGTATCGACACCTATGAATGATAGGGTGCTAGTCTCTTCTAGATGCCCTAATTGTAACATAATCATTGGGGGTAAGGAAGAGAGTATCGACTTGACAGTATTGGTCATATTCGATTTTGATGTGATTATTGGGATGGACTGGTTAGTCCAAGAAAAAGCTGTGCTGGATTGCAGTCATAGGACGATCCAATTTAACCCAGATGACCATAGGTTTGAATTTCAAGGAAACCGAGGAGGAACCTCAATCCCTTGGATTTCTATGCTCGAAATGACGAAATTGTTAGAAGATGGATGTGAAGGATATTTAGTGAATGTTGTGGATCCAACAATGGCGGAACCTAAGTTAGAAGATGTACCCGTAATATGCAATTTCCCCGAGGTCTTTCCTAAGGAATTGCCTAGCTTACCGCCCGAGTAAGAAGTGCAATTTGTGATAGAATTAGCACTTGGAATAGAGCCGATTTCTAAGGCACCATATCGGAATTGAAGGAACTGAAAGTGTAAATGCATGAATTACTGGACAAAGGTTTCATTCGTCCTAGTGTATCTCCATGGGGAGCGCCAATCCTATTTATAAGCTGAGGCTATGCATAGATTACCGGCAGTTGAATCAAGTGACAGTGAAGAACAAGTATCCACTGCCGAGAATTGATGATAGATTTGATCAGTTGCAAGGAGCATTCGTGTTTTCTAAGATTGATTTGCGGACCAGATACCATCAACTAAGAATCCGAAAGGAGGACATACCTAAGATCGCCTTTAGGACGCAGTATGGGCACTATAAGTTTACAGTGATGCCCTTAGGTTTGACCAATGCCCCTGCTGCTTTCATGGACCTAATGAACAAAGTGTTCAAGGAATATCTAAACAGATTCGTCATAGTGTTCATTGACGACATTTTGGTGTATTCGAAAAGCCTTGAGGAGCATGAGGTACATTTGACTGAAGTATTACTAACTTTGAGAGAACACGCACTCTTTGCCAAGTTAAGTAAGTGTGAGTTTTGACTAAGGAGAGTGGCATTTCTTGGTCATATAGTCTCTGGGGATGGAATTTCTGTGGATCCGATGAAAATTGAGGCAATGATGAAGTGGCCAAGACCGACCTCAGTGACAGAGATCCGAAGTTTCTTGGGATTGACTGGCTATTATCAATGTTTTGTAGCAGGATTCTCGTCGATGGCCATGTCGTTGACGCGATTGCTTAAGAAGGAATCTAAGTTTGAATGGGATGATAAATGTGAGAAAAGTTTTCAGGAGTTGAAGCATAGGTTGACAACTGCCCCAGTGTTGACCATTACGTTCAAACCTGGAGGATTTGAGGTTTATAGCGATGGGTCACTAAAAGGACTTGGTTGTGTCTCGATGCAGCATGAAAGAGTAGTTGCGTATGCATCACGCCAGCTGAGACCGCATGAAATGAACTATCTAACGCACGACTTAGAGTTAGAAGCAATCGTCCTTGCGCTTAAGATCTGGAGGCACTACTTGTGCAGAGAAAGGTTCCAGATTTATACGGATCATCAAAGTCTCAAGTATTTATTTTCACAGAAAGAATTAAATATGAGGCAGCGCCGATGAATGGAACTTCTAAAGGACTACGATTGCGACATCATGTATCACCCAGGGAAAGCAAATCGAGTAATGGATGTGCTAAGTCCTAAGTCAAGCGTGGTGTATATGATAGTCAAAGAGTGGACCTTGCTGGAAAGGCTTAGGGACTCGGAGTTCAAGTTTGAGGTGAGTCAGGTATCTAGCCTGATGGCTACTTTGAGGATTGAACCGGAAATCCAAGCAAAGATTAAGGCACTCCAATCTACGGATCCAGAGATACAAAAGATTATCGAAATGGATGCCGCCTTAAGGAAACCGGAATTCCAAGTGAGTGAGGATGGAAGTTTAAAGTTCCAAGGACGATTATATGTGCCTGATGAGTTTAAGCTTAAGGAATTTTAAGTGAGGCACATCGCAGTAATTACAAAATCCACCCAGGTAGTCAAAGATGTACCGGAATTTGCGGCAACTTTATTGGTGGAATGGAATGAAGACGGACGTGGCCAAGTGATTAACATGCCAACAAATGAGGCACAACATTGTAAGCCAGGGGGATGGCTAAGACCGTTGGAAATTCCCGAGTAGAAATGGGAACACATCATGATGGATTTTGTAATGGGACTGCCGCGAAGCCAGAGAGTACATGATTCGATATCGGTGATAGTAGATTGACTGACTAAGTCAGCGCACTTCCTACCAGTTTGAAAGGATTTCGAGCTCGAAAAGTATGCAGAATTGTATGTACAACAAATAATCCGTCTCACGGAGTAGCGGTGACGATCACATCAGATCGTGATCCAAGGTTTACTGCGAATTTTTGAAAAAGTCCACAAGTGGCCATGGGAACAAAGTTACAATTCAGTACAGCCTATCATCCGCAAACTGATGGCTAGTCTGAAAGGACAATTTAGACCCTAGAGGACATGTTCAGAGCTTGCGTGTTGGATTTTCAAGGCAAATGGGAAAAACAATTACATTTGATAGAATTTGCCTACAATAATTGCCATCAGCAAAGTATCCAGATGGCACCGTTTGAGGCCTTATATGATAAGACGTGTAGGATTCCTTTGTGCTGGGACGAAGTTGGTGAGCGAAGTATCACAGGACCAGAATTGGTTCAACAGTCAGTCGCCAAAAAAGTTATGCCGATCGGAGACGACGACCCTTGGAGTTTCAAGTGGGAGATAATGTACTTCTCAAGGTATCACATATGAAAGGATTGCCCCGATTTGGTAACAAAGGAAAACTTAGTCCAAGGTACGTCGGCCCATTTGAGATTTTAGAAAAGATTAGTGATATGGCTTACAGACTTCCATTATTGCCCAACTTGTCCCAAGTACATAATGTTTTTCACGTGTCGATGTTGAGAAAGTACGAACCAGACCCGACCTACGTTCTGAAGTATGAGGAAATAGATGTCACGCCCCGAACCCAACTTACCCATCGGAACGCGAGCATCCCCTTACCTCTCCGGTCGATCAAAGTGCGACGTCCCCAGGAGACCTCGCCGACCCAACAACAATCAGAGTATAAAAACACATGCGGAAGCAAATTACAAACCCTGACAAATAAAGATGAGCAAGGAAGCCAAACAATCACAATTAACATCAGGTAAAACCTCATTCTCATATATATAAACTGTTTACACAAGAAAGCAGATACATGAACAGTCAGATCCACTACAGGTCTAGGTCAAGGTCAAACTAACATCGAAGTCAAAAGGCCACTAATCCAAAAAGTGTCGGTGGCCGGGTGAGTAGGTCTGTGCTAAGGATCACTATAACAAAAAGGTAGGGATCCCTATCGTTGACCAACTAGTCTAAGGCTCATAGTCTGGGTCGCTGGAATCGTCGGGCTCAACGGAAGACTCAGCTGACTCCTTTGAAGAGCTGCGATCCGGCTCTGGCTCATCCACGTTCATGTCGGGGTCCTCCTGATCAGCCTGACCCTCCTGAACTCCCCAGTAGTCTGCTAGGAGAGCGTCAGCCTCAGCATCAGAGTCAAAGTCGTCCTCAAAGTCTACATCTTCGGCTGCATCCTCGACGGCATCTATGTCTACATCCTCGCCTACCTCATAGACCTCACCATTCTCATTCTCCTGCTCCATCGCTTCTAGCTCGGGGTCGTCCTCATCCTCATCCATAGGCTCCGGCTCTAGGTCATCATACCAAACTCCAGGGCCTGGTTGGGCATCGACGGTTGGCGGAGCGTCAGGTGGAGAAGCATCGACCACCTCGCCATCGGCAATCACTGACTCTAACTCGCCATCAGCGTCTACTGGAATATCAAAGGTACGGATAGGTCGACTGAGGGTCCCGTCTGCTGCCCTACGACACCATGCGATGTACTCTCGCTTCTAATGCTCATCCTCACCCACATTAACATAGAGAACTGACCTAAACCTCACATGGAACTCGTCATTTCCAGCTGGGAAATGCTCTTCACCTACGAACCAGAGCCTACTACAAAGTGCATGAGGATGGTCGTCTTCCGGTCTAACCGGGCATCGTCCTGCTACAAAGTGCATGAGGACGGAACTCGACCCGTAGGCCACGACCCGAAGGCCTTAAGTGATCACACATATCAATTTTATCTTAGCCCATTCCACTCATTCCGGGCGTTTACCGTGATCACACAATGCAATGTCACACCCGCACAATCACATAATGCATCTCAAATCTCAATCTCGACATACCATGAGCGTGACATGCATTTTCATATCAATGAACACAAAGGCCACAACAATTACCAACATTTACAAACAATGGACATGTTCTAGCATTTGCATCCTAACACATGCAATTCGGCCAAACCAAAACCCCAACTTCAAACATGGCCAAAACACACTCAAAACACTCCGTTTAGCCTCAATTAACTCAGCCAAGGTCCCGCTCAATTATATAAGGTATATACTTAGCTTAATTAAGCAAATCAAGCCTATTTAACCCTCAAATCACTATTTCTATCACAACCACCCAAGGGCTCCGAATTTGGCTCACCATGGACAACAATCAAATCCTCATTAATCAGCCATAAGTCCACCTCAAATCCACCCTTAGCAACATCCTTAATTCAGCCAATAACCACACAATCACAACAAAACACTAAACTAGCTTAAACTCCACAAATCCATCTAATGAATCCAACTAAACACAATTAAGCCTAAACTAAGTTTAGGTATAAAACTCACGTTTGGGTGGACGATTTGTGGAAGGAACAAGTACATCCCACTCACGGCTCGACAACGGCGGCCCACGGCGGTGGCTCGGCTCTCACGGCCAACGGCGGCTTGGGGTGGCTGATTGGCGTCCAAGGCTGGTCGGCCAAGAGAGAGGAGGAGACGCGGCTGAGGAGGGCGGCTCGGGGCTGGTCCGGCTCTCCACGGCGTTCCTTGCCGTGACCCACGGCTCCGGCGAGTGGCTGGGCAAGGCGGCGACGGTGAGGCTTGCTCGGCCAAGAAGAGAGGAGACGGAGGAGAGAGAGACGAAGGAGAGGGGGGAAGTGGCCGAACGTGAGGGGGAAGAGAGAGAGAATGGCGTGGGAAAAATGGAGGAGAGAGAGAAGCTTATCCTATTTTGGTCAAAGCTAATCAAATCAACCAATAGTGGATTCCAAGTGTCACCATCCTAGGCCACTTGACCAATCTACCCCTCATCCAATGGTTCACATTCATTCCAATGAATTATTGAGGGGCATTCTTGTCTTTAGCCCCTAACCAAACCCTAACCAACCTAGTTACCTTAACCAACCTTGGTTAAACCAAATTAATCTCCAAAAATTCGGAATTAAGCTTAAATAGCCCAAGGGCAATTCCGTCCTTTTTCCATTCCGAACCGAAATTCCATTTTTCGCACCCATGCGTCCCATATGCATGTGGCCAACATTTTCTGGCGTCAAAATCCTAAAATTAGTCCGTCGGGTCCCCGAAATCCGACATCGAAATCTGGGTTCAATTCCGTGAACAACTCTCTCTCAATTTCAATTTTTCTGAAACTCTCACTAACAGGCGGCTGTTTAGGAATACGCGTATCGACTTAGGGCTATCCGAGTCTCAATGGTTCCGATCATCGAGGGAAAGAGGGTTTATTACTAATCCCGGGGTCGCGATCGTTTGGTTCGAGTTCAGGATTGGTTGACCACGAGCACGTTTGGTTAAGCAGAATCACCTGCGATCCCAATTGTGCATCGTTGGCCTTGGCCATACCATTCCCATCACTTTTCCTAAGATCGGCCCCTCACTGGTTCACAATATTCCCTCATTCTTTCTCAAATCGGCTCCCGAGTCACGACTAAGTCCCTGGTCCACGTACTAGCGTCCTAGTTAGCCATTCCTCATGGTTAGTATTCCAAGAGTGATCAGCTCTGGGCGAGTCGTACTCAAATGAAATGAGAAATAACTTTTATTTTATTAATCCCAGAATTTACATCGAAATTCGGGCTGTTACAATAGACGTGAACGATAGAGTGTTGTACGTGGAAAGACCAGTCAGGATTGAAGATCGAAAAGACCTTATACTAAGGAATAAGATGATTCCAATGGTCAATGTCGTCTGGGAGCACCATAGGACTAAGGGTGCCACGTGAGAAAGTAAAGAGGCCATAAAGTGTCAACACCCCCAGTTATTTGAGTAGATAATGATAGATTGCAATTTTCGAGGACAAAATTTTTGTAAGGGGGAAGAGTTGTAACACCTCGAATTTCGACTCAATTCCAAGATCAGTAAAATAGATATTATTTCGCATTTCATTTTAGCAAGTCTAACCAATGGGATATATATATATATATATCCCTCTCTCTCTCTCTCTCTCTCTCTCTCTCTCTCTCTCTCTCTCTATAATCGAGACCGCTATGACTCGAACAACCCTAGGTCAATACACGTAACCCCTAAATAGCCGCTCGTTAGTGAGCCGCTGAAATTTGAAATTGAACAAGTTTTGATCGTGTAATTGGGCCCGGATTTCAATGTCGGTTTTTGAGGTCTTGAGAGGCTATTTTTATGAATGCGACACCAAATTATGTTGGCCACACACATTTGGGGTTGGTACGGTCAAAAAATGAAATTTCATCCCAGAACCGGAAAAATGATCGTTTTGCCCCTAGTCTATTTTTGGGTTCTGAATTTTGAAAATTAATTGGGATAATTATCAATGATTTTCAGCTCAATTATTGGGGCTAAAGACTATTTTACCATTCAATTATTGGATAGGGTTAAATTAGGGCCATTAGATTAGGGGTATTTTAGGTAATAGCCTAGGATTTTGACCAGTGTCCTCCACTAGGCCTTCATATTTGACACATTTGACTACTCTCTCTCTTCATTTCCCTCCTCTCTCTCTCTCCCGGCCAACTCCCCCTTTGCCGGTCTTCCTTCTTCGCCGGCCGAGAGCCAAGACGTTGGGGCCGCCGTCGTCGGAGCACCACGTTGCCATCCGTATCGCCGCCTCTCGCCGTGGCCTACCACCATCGCACCAGCATCACCATCCCATCCCACCTCTCTCTACCTTCATTTCCCTCCTTCCCAGCTGCGTGAGACCGCCACCGCTGAATCGCCGTCCCCGCTTGTCGCCAAGGCCGCCGTCCGTTGTTCAGTGTAGCGAGCCACCAGCCGAACGACTCTCTCTGTCTCCCTCTCGATCATCACCATCGCCACCTTCGGCCGCCGTCCATATTGCCGCCTCCCGCCGCCGTGAGTCGTGCCGTCGTCCGTCGTTGGAACGTCGCTACCGATTCTTGCCATTCATCGGCAATTGGCCGCCCGTTCTCGTCGTCCTAGTTTAGATCTAAGTGTGCAGGACTTTCTAAACTCGGTCTAAGATAGTGTACATTTTAGACAGGTCCAATTTGGATTATACTGTTACGATTTAAGGAAATTTTAGCACGGTTGGCTCGAGGTTGTTGCAGCGATAAAATTGGTGGCTTATTGGACTATATTGAATGAGAAATTGAGATCGAGAATAGGCCAAGTAATGGCTTTCCATATAGTGAGTTATTGGGTTAAAATGGATCAATTGAATATTATGTGCCTCAATTGTCGGGTATGCCCGGGCTAAGTGATTAGATTTTTGTTTGTGCTCAATTTTGGAAATTGGAGAATAATATGTCGTGTAATTGTGTGGCCGACTAATGCGAGGTGTGATTGGCCAAGAGATGACTTGAATTTATTTCCCTGACTATTGAATTGTGCATTGGGCTGTACGGTATTAAATAGGCCAATTGAGCACGTTGTCGTGACATTGACTGAGTGAATACCTGAGTGTGTTATGTAATGCTCATGTTGCATCGTATTGCATTGCATAGCCCCACATTGTGTATGCCAAGAATGAGGCATGAGATGAGAATTGTGCGAGAATGCGTGCCTAACATGAGCATGTGATCACCTAATTGCCCTGATGTGTGTTATGCAGGGTTCAAATAATAATTGGCTGAGTGTATGTGTGATCACATTTCGCCTTAATGTGTGTTACGCGGAGTGTGTCGTCCTCATGCACTTTGAAGCAAGACAATGCCCGGTACATCCGGAAGACGACCAATCTCATGCACTTTGAAGCAGGCTAGAGACACTAGGCCGAGATTAGTGTTACGCCTCATGCACTTTGGAGTAGGCTAAACACACTAGGCCAAAATTGGTGTTGCTCCTCATGCACTTTGAAGCAGGCTATAAACACCGTGCCGTGGGCATTTTTACGCTAGCCAAAAAGTGTGGTGATTCAGAAAGAGACCTAAGGTATTTTACGCGGGTCATATTAACTAAAAATTAAGCCTTGAAGCTGTGCGCAATGTGAGACAAAACGATCATGGCATGCTGATGACATTTGCATGCATAAGAATGCGTGGGCTAATGTGCAAGTGTGAGTGTACAATACTCGGCGTAAGGCATGCAAAACGAACACGATTGAGCATGAGCATGTGTTTGGCGTACGTGTGACTATGTGTGCCATGTATGTGTTGTGATTATTATATATTGAAATGCCTAACCTGCAGGGTCGCTGATATGAGCATTGATAATTATGATTTGATTTTGCGAGTGTTTTATTGCCTGTCAAGAGAATATATGTTAGCCGAGCCTAGGTTTAGAGGGTTTTACTCACTGAGACGCATCCTCATTGCTGTATAATCCAAACTTTTCAGGCCCTCGCCCTTAAGAATATCAAAGCTACATACACCTTTTGGGATCCCGATGCAGATTCAGCAGTCAACTAGTGTTTTTTCCTCTGGAAATGGAGAGATGTGTATAAGATATCGATCTGTGGATTTTGTTGATGATGGGGAGTACTTCTATTAGACTCAGGAGTACATAGCCTAGTGTCTGCGGGATGCTGATGGAAACTTAGGCCAACCTCTCAAGACCTTCAACGCCCTACTTGACGAGAATGGCTTGATGATACCTATCGTTGTTGATGGTGAGGTGATCGATCCCTAAGATGATCATGATTGGGATGTACAGAATAACTTCATGGACGTGGAGCCACAGGTGATAGTGGAAGACCCAAATTAGTTTGCTGACGAAGAAGACAAACCAGAGGATATGGACTTAAAAGAGGATAGGGAAGTTGCAGAGATAGGCTTGGATGAAGAGATAGGACTTTACCTCGACCCGGAGTTAGTACCGAATTCGGAGGATGAGTGGGCTGAAGCACAAGATATGGATTCAGAAGAGTTTGAGCCGTCTGAAAGTTCCATAGAGGAGCCGTCGGATGATTCTTCAGAGTCTTAAAACCTCGACTGGGAACCCTAGGATAGCCTTAGCCCTTATAGGAAAGCTCGTTTCTTTTCGATAGTGACTTTCGTACAGTGGGCCTAACCTTCCCTAGCCACGTACCCTTTTTGACCTAGTGGCCGTTGACTGCTTTTGTAGCTGATTTTGTTTATACAAGTGGATATTGTAAAAATAAAAAAAGCTTTCTATAGTAATACAAAATGTATATTTGTTATTATATTCCTATTGTGTTTGTTGTGCTATCTTTGGTCTCATATTGTTATTGTATGGGTGTTTATTTATTGATTTCTGCACGTGCCTTATCTCTGCTCTTGTGTTGGGTCGGCAACGCGTTCCTGGGAGCATTGCACTTTGATCGACTAAGTTTTGGATGTTCTTGTAACGGAGGGTACGAGAATTGACACGTAGTATGTAATTTCCCTGAGGTTTTTCCTCAAGAATTATCGGGTTTACCGCCTGAGCGAGAGATGGAGTTTGTCATTGAATTGACCCCTGGAACGAAGCTGATTTCGAAGGCACCATATCGGATGTCCTTATCAGAATTGAAGGAGTTGAAAGTGCAAATACAGAAAGTGTTGGACAAAGGTTTCATTCGCCCGAGTGCATCTCCATGGGGAACACCAGTCCTATTTGTTAGAAAGAAAGATGGAACTCTGAGGTTGTACATAGATTATCGGCAGTTGAATCAAGTGACGGTGAAGAACAAGTATCCACTGCCGAGGACTGATGATTTATTCAACCAATTACAAGAAGCCTCAGTGTTTTCCAAAATAAATTTGAGGACTGGGTACCATTAGCTGAGGATCAGAAATGAGGATATCCCCAAGACCGCTTTCAAGACCAAATACGGGCATTATGAATTTATGGTTATGCCCTTTGGATTAACGAACGCCCCAGCTGCTTTTATGGATATGATAAATCAAGTGTTCAAGGAATTCCTGGACCAGTTCGTGATAGTTTTCATTGATGATATACTTGTGTACTCGAAGAGCCCTAAAGAGCATGAAGTACACTTGACTGAAGTGCTACGGACCTTAAGAGAACACGAGTTGTATGCTAAGTTCAGCAAGTGCGAGTTTTGGCTCAACCGAGTAGGGTTTCTTGGACATATCATTTCTGGAGATGGGATTTCTGTAGATCCAGCAAAGATTGAAACAGTGACTAAATGGCCTAGATCGACATCGGTAATTGAGATTAGGAGCTTCCTAGGTTTGGTAGGCTATTACAGGTAATTCGTAGAAAGATTTTCATCGATAGCTATGCCATTGACAAGGCTGCTTAAGAAGGAGGCTAAGTTTGAATGGAATGATAAATGCGAGAGAAGCTTCCAAGAGCTGAAGCACAGGCTGACAACCGCTCTAGTGTTGACCATACCATCTAGACCTAGAGGATTCGATGTAACAACCCGAATTTCGATGTAATTTCTGGGATTAATAAAATGAATGTTATTTCTCATTTCATTTGAGTACGACTCGCCCAGAGCTGATCACTCTTGGGATACTAACCATGGGGAATGGCTAACTAGGACGCTAGTACGTGGACCAGGGACTTAGTCGTGACTTGGGAGCCGATTTGAGAAAGAATGAGGGAATATTGTGAACCAGTGAGGGGCCGATCTTAGGAAAAGTGATGGAAATGGTATGGCCAAGGCCAACGATGCACAATTGGGATCGCAGGTGATTCTGCTTAACCAAACGTGCTCGTGGCCAACCAATCCTGAACTCGAGCCAAATGATCGTGACCCCGGGATTAGTAATAAACCCTCTTTCTCTCGATGATCGGAACCATTGAGACTCGGATAGCCCTAAGTCGATATGCGTATGCCTAAACAGCCGCCTGTTAGTGAGAGTTTCAGAAAAATTGAAATTGAGAGAGAGTTGTTCACGGAATTGAGCCCAGATTTCGGTGTCGGATTTCGGGGACTCGACGGACTAATTTTAAGATTCTGACGCCAGAATATGTTAGCCACACACATATAGGACGCATGGGTGCGAAAAATGGAATTTCGGTTCGGAATGGAAAAAGGACGGAATTACCCTTGGATTAAGTAAGCATAATTCCGAATTTTGGGGAATTAATTTGGTTTAACCAAGGTTGGTTAAGGTAACTAGAGTGGTTAGGGGTTGGTTAAGGACTAATGACAAGATTGCCCCTCAATAATTGAATGGAGTGAATCTAAGCCATTGGATGAAGGGGTAAAATGGTCAAGTGAGCTTAAATGTTGACACTTGTCTTCCACTAAAGGTTGAAGTGACTACCTTTGACCAATTTTGGTCTTGTTTTCCTCTCTCTCTCTCTCCTCCATTTTCGCAGCTCACTCCTCCCCCTCACGTTCGGCCATCCCTCTCCACCGTCTCCTCCCCTTCGTTCCCTCTCCATCTCCGCCGGAACCAGCCACCGTCGCCGCCCATCCTCAGTAGCTCGCCGGAGCTTTTTGTCATGGCAAGGGGGCCACCGTGGAGAGCCGGACCAACCCCCAAGCTGCCGTCCTCAGCCACGCCTACTCCTCCCCCTTGGACGCCCCAATCAGCCACCCCAAGCCGCCGTTGGCCGTGAGGGCCGAGCCACCGCTGTGAACCGCCGTTGTCGAGCCGTGAGGGGGATGTACTTGTTCCTTCCGCGAATCGTCCACCCCGACGTGAGTTTTATACCTAAACTTAGTTTAGGCTTAATTGTGTTTAGTTGGGTTCATTAGGTGGATTTGTGGAGTTTAAGCTAGTTTAGTGTTTTGTTGTGGTTGTGTAGTTATGGCTGAATTAAGGATGTGGTTGAGGGTTGATTTGAGGTGGACTTATGGCTGATTAGTGAGGATTTGATTGCTGTCTATGGTGAGCCAAATTCGGAGCCCTTGGGTGGTTGTGCTAGAAATGGTGATTTGAGGGCTAAATAGGCTTGATTTGCAAGATTAAACTAAGTATATGTCTATTATATTTGAGTGGGGTCTTGGCTGAATTGTTGGAGGTTAAATGGAGTGTTTTGAGTGTGTGTTTGGCTATGTTTAAAGTTGGGGTTTAGTCATGGCCGAATTGCATGTGTTAGGATACAAATGCTAGAATATGTCCATTGTTTGTAAATGTTGGTAATTGTTGTGGCCTTTGTGTTCATTGTTATGAAAATGCATGTCACGCTCATGGTATGTCGAGATTGAGATTTGAGATGACATTATGTGATTGTGCGGGTGTGACATTGCATTGTGTGATCACGGTAAATGCCCTGAAATGAGTGGATTGGGCTAAGATAAAATTGATATGTGTGATCACTTAAGGCCTTCGGGTCGTGGCCTACGGGTCGAGTTCCGTCCTCATGCACTTTGTAGCAGGACGATGCCCGGTTAGACCGGAAGACGACCATCCTCATGCACTTTGTAGCAGGCTCTGGTTCGTAGGTGAGCGGTGTTGCGCCTCAGGCACTTTGTAGCAGGCTAGAAGACACCGGGCCGGGGGCGTAGTATATACGCTGGCCATGAAGTGTTGTGGCCTTCGGGTCGAGCCCTATTGTGGGTCGTGAGATTAAAAATGAACTGATCGTTGCATTATGTGAATTGCGAATCATGCAGTATTGTGATGAGATTGTGAGAATTGTTAGCATGTGACTGCATGAGACATTCGTGTGGGATGCGGTGATTGAGTGATTTGAACCATTTAAAGAATATGAGCACGCGTGTGTGAAGTACGCCTGACCGTATGTACACGTATGTGGGTGTATATATATATGTTGAATTGCACTAACTTGCAGGGGTTGAATCACGTTGAAACATATTGAGTTTTATGTTTGTTGGCTTGAATGCTGGATTTTGATCCGTTAAGAGACACACTTTAGCCTAGCCTAGGTTTAGGTATTTGATTCACTGAGCTAGTCTCACGGTTGTTATAAAACCGAACATTTCAGAACCTACCCCCTATGATGCCGGAGCCACCTCCACTTTTTGGGATTCCTAGGCAGATACTAGAGAGTGAGGAGCATTTCCCAGCTGGAAATGACGAGATGCATGTGAGGTTTAGGTCAGTTCTCTATGTTAATGTGGGTGAGGATGAGCATCAGAAGCGAGAGTACATCGCATGGTGTCGTAGGGCAGCGGATGGGACCCTCAGTCGACCTATCCGTACTTTTGACATTCCAGTAGACGTTGATGGCGAGTTGGAGCCAGTGATTGCCGATGGCGAGGTGGTCGATGCTTCTCCACCTGACGCTCCCCCAACCGTCGAGGCCCAGCCAGGCCCCGGAGTTTGGTATGATGATCTAGAGCCGGAACCTATGGATGAGGATGAGGACGACCCCGAGCCAGAGGCGATGGAACAAGAGGATGAGAATGGTGAGGTCGATGAGGTAGGCGAGGATGTAGACATAGATGCTGTCGAGGATGCAGCCGAAGATGTAGACCTTGAGGACGACTTTGACTCCAAGGCAGAGGCTGACGCTCTCTTAGCAGACTACTGGGGAGTTTAGGAGGGTCAGGCTGATCAGGAGGACCCCGACATGGACGTGGATGAGCCAGAGCCGGATCGCAGCTCTTCAGAGGAGTCAGCTGAGTCTTACGATGAGCCCGATGATTCCAGCGACCCAGACTATGAGCCATAGACTAGTTGTTCGACGATAGGGATCCCTACCTTTTTGTTATAGTGATCCTTAGTGCAGACCTACTCACCCGGCCACCGACACTTTTTGGATTAGTGGCCTTTTGACTTCGATGCTAGCTTGACCTTGACCTTGACCTAGACCTGTAGTGGATATGACTGTACATGTATCTGCGTTCCTTGTGTAAACAGTTTATATATATATATATATATATATATATATATATATATATATGAGAATGAGGTTTTACCTGGTGAGATTTTGATTGTTTGGCTTCCTTGCTCATCTTTATTTGTCAGGGTTTGTAATCTGCTTCCGCATGTGTTTTTATACTCTGATTGTTGTTGGGTCGGCGAGGTCTCCTGGGGACGTCGCACTATGATCGACCGAAGAGATAAGGGGATGCTCGCGTTCCGATGAGTAAGTTGGGTTCGGGGCGTGACATTCGAGATCTACAGTGATGCTTCTTTGAGAGGGCTCGGATGTGTTTTGATGCAGCATGGAAAAGTGATAACATATATGTCGCGCCAGTTGAGACTGCGTGAGATGAATTATCCAACGCATGATTTGAAACTAGCTGCTATCGTTTTTGCCCTAAAAAATGATAGTCCGATCATTGAGAGAATGAGAAATTATCAATAGTCCTAGAGGTCACGATCGTTCGGTTCCAGTTCGGGACTGATTCGCCACGTGCACTTTCAATTGTGCAGAATCACCTGCAATCCGATAGTACATCGTTGGCCTTGGCCAAACCAAATCCATCACTTTTCCAAAAATCAGCCCACATCGGTCCAAAATATTCTCTCATCATTTCTCGTGACCGGTATAAAATTCATGATCGGGTCGCTGGTCCATGTACCGTTTCCTAGTTAGCCATACCTCATTGGTTAGTATCCCAAGAGTGATTAGCTCTAAGTGAGACTTACTAAAATGAAATGCGAATTAATGTCAAATTTATTGATCCCGAAATTACATCGAAATTCGGACTGTTACAACTCTTTACCCCTTTACAAAAATTCCGTCCTCAAAATTTGCAATCTACCCTTATCTACTCAAACAATTGGGGTGTTGATGTCTCATGGCTTCTTCGCTTTCCCAAGTGGCACCTTCAATCTCGTGGTGCTCCCAAACCACTTTGACCATAGGAATTGTCTTATTTCTCAGTAATCGATCTTTTCTATCTTCAATCCTGACTGGTCTTTCCACGTACGATATTTTGTCATTCACGTCTATCTTCTCGTATCTTAAAACGTGAGTCGGATCTGGTTCATACTTTCTTAACATCGACACGTGGAAAACATTATGCACTTAGGATAAGTTGGGAGGCAAAGCAAATCGATAAGCCATATCACCAATCCTTTCTAATATCTCAAATGGCCCAACATACCTTGAGCTAAGATTTCTTTTCTTACCGAATTGGGATAATCCCTTCATTGGCGACACCTTGAGAAAATACATGATCTCCTACTTGTATTATCGATGTATATTTAAGACAGGATTGAGGACCGATGGGTGAAAATAAAATCTGAGGAATTTGGTGGGATTATTATAAATAATTATTGAGCTCGGATTGATGGAATAGTTGCTGTCCGTACTTTGAGAAATGTACCGGATTATAACGAACAGTAAGAACTGTTAGCTGAATGGCTAGGATTACTCAAAGTGATTGGCTATTGATTGATTGGTGATTAATTGTGCTTAGTTGTGAAATTCCATGTTGTGTGCTCGTGTGGTTGAATCGTGCCGAGTGTGATTAGCCAATTGACGGCTTGAATTGAGTATGAAATTGTGTATTGTAAATTGGGCCGTACGGTATTAATTGGCCAAGTGAGCAGATTTGTTGTGACATAAATTGATTGGGTGCCTAATTATATTTAATGCTCATAGTGCATGGTGTGGCATTGCAAGGACACACATTGTGTATGCCAAGAATGAAGCATGTGATGAGATTATGCAAGAATGTGTGTCTGCCATGAGCATGTAATCACCTAATTATGCCCTAATGCATTTTACGCGGGGTTCAGATAATAACCAGTTGTGTGTACGTGTGATCACATTTCGCCGTGATGCATGTTACGCGAGGTATGCCGTCCTCATGCACTTTTGTAGCAGGACGATGCCCGGTACGTCCGGAAGATGATCAACCTGATGCGTTTTATGCGGGCTCTGGTTCGTAAGAAGATCAGTGTTACGCCTGATGCGTTTTGACGCGGGCTAGAGACACTGGGCCTGGAGCGTTTTTACGCTGGCCACAGAGTATTGTGTTTAAGAAAGAGATCTGATGCATTTTTACGCAAGTCGAATTAAATGATAAATCGAGCATTTGCCAATATGCTAGTGTGGGCTAGTAAGCCGAAACATGTAACAGCCCGAATTTCGATGTAATTTCTGGGATTAATAAAATGAATGTTATTTCTCATTTCATTTGAGTACGACTCGCCCAGAGCTGATCACTCTTGGGATACTAACCATGGGGAATGGCTAACTAGGACGCTAGTACGTGGACCAGGGACTTAGTCGTGACTCGGGAGCCGATTTGAGAAAGAATGAGGGAATATTGTGAACCAGTGAGGGGCCGATCTTAGGAAAAGTGATGGAAATGGTATGGCCAAGGCCAACGATGCACAATTGGGATCGCAGGTGATTCTGCTTAACCAAACGTGCTCGTGGCCAACCAATCCTGAACTCGAGCCAAATGATCGTGACCCGAGATTAGTAATAAACCCTCTTTCTCTCGATGATCGGAACCATTGAGACTCGGACAGCCCTAAGTCGATACGCATATTCCTAAACAGCCGCCTGTTAGTGAGAGCTTCAGAAAAAAATTGAAGTTGAGAGAGAGTTGTTCACGGAATTGAGCCCAGATTTTGGTGTCGGATTTCGGGGACTCGACGGACTAATTTTAAGATTCTGACGCCAGAATATGTTGGCCACACACACATGGGACGCCTTGGTGCGAAAAATGGAATTTCGGTTCGGGATGGAAGAAAAGGACGGAATTGCCCTTGGGTTAATTAAGCTTAATTCCGAATTTCGGAAAATTATTTTGGTTTAACCAAGGTTGGTTAAGGTTAATTAGGTTGGTTAGGGGTTGGTTAGGGACTAATGACAAGAATGCCCCTCAATAATTGAATGGAATGATTTTAAACCATTGGATGCAGGGGTAGTTTGGTCAAGTGTGCTTAGATGATGACACATGGAGTCCACTAAGGCTGATTTGACCAAGCTTTGACCACTTTTTGGTATTGTTTCTCTCTCTCTCCTCCATTTTCGCCCACTCCCTCTCTCCTCACGAACGGCCATCTCCTTCTCCTCCGTTTCTCTACTTCTTCGCCGGACCAGCCACCGTCGCCGCCCTTCCTCAGCCGCTCACCGGAGTTGTTGGTCACGGCAAAGGACCGCCGTGGAGAGCTGAACCAGCCCCCGAACCTTCGTCCTCAGCCGTGCCTCCTCCTCCCTCGTGGACGACCAGCCACGGCTGATCTTGGCCGAGTGGACGCCGGCGACGCAAAGGAGGTCCCGCGCCGCCGTGAACCACCGTCGTCGAGCCGCGAGTTGAATGTACTTGTTTCTTCCGCGAGTCGTTCACCCAGACGTGAGTTTAATACCTAAACTTAGTCTAGCCTTAATTGTGTTTAGTTGGGTTGATTAGTGGAGATTAAGCTAGTTTGGTGTTTGTTAGTGATTGTATGGTTGATGGCTGAATTAATGATGTTGTTGAGGGTGATTTAAGGTAGGAACTATGGTTGACTAGTGGGAGTTTGATGGCTGTCCATGGTGAGCCAAATTCGGAAGCCTTGAGTTTTGTGCTAGAAATGGTGTTTTTAGGGCTAAATGGGCTTGATTTGCTATATTAAGCTAAGTGTATGCCTAATATGTTTGAGTGGGGTCTTGGCTGAATTGTTTGAGGCTAAAATGGAGTGTTTTGAATGTGTTTGACTATGTTCGAAGTTGGAGTATGGTTATGGCCGAATTTTACATGTTAGGTGTTACAAATGCTAGAAATGGCCATTGTTTGTAATGTTGAAAATTGTTATGGCATTTGTATTCATTGACATGAAAATGCATGTCACGCACATTGTATGTCGAGATTGAGATTTGAGATGACATTGTGTGATTGTGCGGGTGTGACATTGCATTGTGTGATCACGGTAAATGCCCTGAAAAGAGTGGAGCTGGGCTAAGATAAAATTGATATGTGTGATCACCTAATGGCCTACGGGTCGAGTTCCGTCCTCATGCACTTTGTAGCAGGACGATGCCCGGTTAGACCGGAAGACGACCATCCTCATGCACTTTGTAGCAGGCTCTGGTTCGTAGGTGATCGGTGTTGCGCCTCAGGCACTTTGTAGCAGGCTAGAAGACACCGGGTCGGGGGCGTAGTATATACGCTGGCCATGAAGTGTTGTGGCCTTCGGGTGGGGCCCTATTGTGGGTCGTGAGATTAAGAATGAACTGAACGTGCATTATGTGAATTGTGAATCATGCAGTATTATGAAGAGATTGTGAGAATTGTTAGCATGTGACTGCATGAGACATTCGTGTGGGATGCGGTGATTGAGTGATTTGAACCATTTAAAGAATATGAGCACGCGTGTGTGAAGTACGCCTGCCCGTGTGTACACGTATGTGGGTGTATATATATATGTTGAATTGCACTAACTTGCAGGGGTTGAATCACGTTGAAATATATTGAGTTTTATGTTTGTTGGCTTGAATGCTTGATTTTGATCCGTTAAGAGACACACTTTAGCCTAGCCTAGGTTTAGGTATTTGATTCACTGAGCTAGTCTCACGGTTGTGGTATAACCGAACATTTCAGAACCTACCCCCTAGGATGCCGGAGCCGCCTCCACTTTTTGGGATTCCTAGGCAGATATTACAGACTGAGGAGCATTTCCCAGCTGGAAATGACGAGATGCATGTGAGGTTTAGGTCAGTTCTCTACGTTAATGTGGGTGAGGATGAGCATCGGAAGCAAGAGTACATCGCATGGTGTCGTAGGGCAGCGGACGGGACCCTCAGTCGACCTATCTGTACCTTTGACATTCCAGTAGACGCTGATGGCGAGTTGGAGCCAGTGATTGCCGATGGCGAGGTGGTCGATGCTTCTCCACTTGACGCTCCGCCAACCGTCGAGGCCCAGCCAGGCCCCGGAGTTTGGTATGATGACCTAGAGCCGGAGCCTATGGATGAGGATGAGGACGACCCCGAGCCAGAGGCGATGGAGCAGGATAATGAGAATGGTGAGGTCGATGAGGTAGGCGAGGATGTAGACATAGATGCCGTCGAGGATGCAACCGAAGATGTAGACCTTGAGGACGACTTTGACTCCGAGGCTGAGGCTGACGCTCTCTTAGCAGACTACTGGGGAGTTCAGGAGGATCAGGCTGATCAGGAGGACCCCGACATGGACGCAGATGAGCCAAAGCCTGATCGTAGCTCTTCAGAGGAGTCAGCTGAGTCTTACGATGAGCCTGACGATTCCAGCGACCCAGACTATGAGCCTTAGACTAGTTGGTCGACGATAGGGATCCCTACCTTTTTGTTATAGTGATCCTTAGTACAGACCTACTCACCCGGCCACCGACACTTTTTGGATTAGTGGCCTTTTGACTTCGATGCTAGCTTGACCTTGACCTAGACCTGTAGTGGATATGACTGTACATGTATCTGCGTTCTTTGTGTAAACAGTTTATATATATATACATGAGAATGAGGTTTTACCTGATGATATTTTGATTGTTTGGCTTCCTTGCTCATCTTTATTTGTCAGGGTTTGTAATCTGCTTTCGCATGTGTTTTTATACTCTGATTATTGTTGGGTCGGCGAGGTCTCCTGGGGACGTCGCACTATGATCGACCGGATTGGTAAGGGGATGCTCGCGTTCCGATGGGTAAGTTGGGTTCGGGGCGTGACAAAACATGAGTATTTATGGCATGAGAATAGCATATGCATGCATGAGAATGCACGGACTAGTGTGCGAAAGTGCGAGACTCGGTGAATGACATGTGAACTGAACACTAATAAGAGTGAGCATGCGTATAACGTACGTATGAATAGTGTGTTCGTGTATGTGAATTGAGCAATATATATTGAGATGTTTAACCTACAAGGTCGGCCAGGTAAGTGAACGAGGTCCGAGGGCCCAGGTCGGAGGATGATTGTGACTGGTATTGCTTTGTTGATTATGATATGCTTGTCAGGAGAATGCATGTTAGCCTAGCCTAGGTTTAGGGGTTATACTTGTTGAGATTTGTCTCACGATTGTAATAACTCACATTTTCAGACCCTCTGCCTTGAGCATGCCGAAGCCACCACCACCTTTTGGGATCTCGACACAGATCCACACCACTACTAGAGTGTATCCAGCAGGGAATGGGGAGGCATATGTAAGATATCGCTCTATAGTATTTGTAAATGTGGGTGAGCACTTTCATCATACTCAAAAATATGTGGCTTAGTGCTTAAGACATGCAGACAGAAACATTGGGTGACCCCTCAAGACCTTCAACATCCCAGTAGATATAGGTGGGGTGATGATACCCCTGATGGATGATGGCGAGATTGTGGATCCCCCGACCATAGACGAGCAGGTCGAGGTGAATCCGATACCCGAGATTTGGTATGAAGACCCCGAGCCGATGGATGAGGAGCAGGAGCCGGAGCCGATGGATCAAGACCCGAACGAAGACAGAGAAGTCGCCGAGATAGGATCTGATGAAGAGCTGGGAGCAAATGACGAGTTAGGTCTTTACTTAGATCCGGAGTTAGAGCAGGATTCTGAGGACGAGTCGGCTGCAGTGCAAGATATGGAGTCAGAAGAGTTTGAGCCGTCCGAGAGTTCTTCGGAAGAGTCTACAGAGTCGTTAGACCCGAATTGCGAGCCCTAGGATAGTCCTAACCTTTCTAGAGAAGCTCGTTCCTTTTTTATAGTGACTTCCCGGTACTTAGCCTGACCTCACCCTAGCCACCTATACCTTTTTTACTAGTAGTGGTTGTTGACTTCCTATTGTGTTCGCTGTGCTATTTTTGGTCTCATATTGTTATGGTATGGGGGTTTATTCATTAATTTCCGCATGTGCCTTATCTCTAATTGTGTTGGTCGGCGACGTATTCCTGGGAGCGTTGCTCTACAATCAGCCAAAGTAGGGATGTTGCGTGCCATGGGGTCCGGGGCGTGACAGCAAGTGTCAAGGAAGACATCCACAAGTGCTGATTAGCTCGGGAACTCCATTTTGATCCCCATTGAAGCAGGTAAAGTTGGTTCATGATCACTATTTGCCAAATTTTCCAAAATAGGTTTTCGCTCAATCGTGTATGTTTCTTCGTGTTTTTGTTATGATTGATGCTCAAAACATATTCTGATTTCATTTTCATCATTTGTTTGCACTTTAAATGATTGAAAACGCATCAAAATGAGTCGGTCATCCCATGAACTGTCTCCCCGAAGCTCTATGGGGATAATAGGCTGGCGGCCAGAACTAAAACTCCCCCCAAACATCTACTCGAGGCTTGCCGGGTCTCCATCCTAACACTAGGGATCTACCTCACCTAGGTAGCGAATGATAACCATTCTGTTCTAGAATGAGTTCCTGAAACAGAAATAGATTTTTCTATTTCTGGTTCCAGGATGAGTTTCTGAGAAAAGAAACTCATTTGATAACGACCAAAAATTTCTATTTCTGAAATAGAAACTCGTTTGATAACAGCACAAAAATTCTATTTTCTGAAACAAAAACCCGTTTGATAAACAACACAAAATTCTATTTCCAGGAACAAAAATCCATTTTTTTAGAAATGGAATAAAAATAATTAGAAAATCCGAAAAACTTCTTAAAATCTCAAAAAAAAAAATTCAAAAAATCCAAAAAAATTCAAAAATTCTAGAAAAATTCATCACAGTTTCCAAAAAATAAAAAAATTCAGAATTCGAGAAAATAGGAAATTTGTTGAATTTTTTCAAAAAAAAATTTTCAAAACTTCATAGAATAGCTTCAAATACCTATGGCCACTCACTTTTAGTGAAACTTAAATATTTTTAAGTGCCCAAAAAAATTAAAAATTTCAAAACTTCACAGAATAGTTTAGAATACATGCAGCCACCCATTTTGAGTGAAATTTAAATTTTTTAAGGTACCTAAAAAATTTCAAAACTCAAAAATTTCAAAACTTCACAAAATAGTTTAGAATGCTTGTGACCACCCACTTTGAGTGAAATTTTAATTTTTTGAGGTGAAAAAAAAAACAAAAAATCAAAAATTTCAAAACTTCACAGAATGACTTAGAATATCTGTAGCCACCCACTTTGAGTGAAATTTACTTTTTTTAGGTTCCCAAATGGTATTTTTGATTTTTTTGACATTTTAATTTTTTTTTGGCACCTAAAGAAAATTAAATTTCACTCAAAGTGGATGGCCACATATATTCAAAACCATTCTGTGAAATTTTGAAATTTTTTTATTTTTTATTTTTTTCTTTTTTTCAGCACCTAAAAAATAATAAAATTTCCTTACCAAAAAAAAATAATAAAATTTCATTCAAAGTTGGTGGCTACAGGTATTCGAAATCATTCTGTGAAGTTTTGAAATTAAATTTTACGTTGGATACGTAACGTTTTGTACGCCCGCACATAAATTCCAGTCAAATTAATGCAAATGGCCAAGCACTGAAACAGGTCTTCAGCATTCAACCACCATTGCTCTCGATATTTGCTCTCAATATTTGTGAGTATGCATCGTTCCTCGTAATATCCCAAATGCTTATGGAGAAAAATAAACCAAACACATCACATTACAAGAGCTAATATAGGAGATCCCAAAATACCACGTCACATTACAAAAGCCAACATAAAAAATCCTCAAATACAAAATAATGGAAATATATTAGAAAAGTCGAAAACACATTTTCATGGAATCTCCACCATATTATTATCAATTGCCAATTGATTGGCAATTCTTTTCTTAAGCATGTTGATCTTGATATCCTCCTCGGTCGATGTATCGTCGATAACCTCATCTTGTGCAATTCCAAATGGGTACTCCAAATCACCACATTGGAAAAAATTCTTATCCATCTTGTCTTGATCATAGATGTAATTATGAATAGCACAACATGCAATTACAATACATGATTGCTTTTGAATTGAAACTTAAAGCATGTGTCTTAAAATAAAGAAGCAATTCTTTAAAACCGCAAATGATTTCTCAGTAACATTCCTTAATGAAGAATGCCTACGGTTGAATAATTCTCTTGCTATTGTTGTCTGCCTCACTCTACCCCTAAAATCATTAATATGATACCGTTCCCCTTTGAAAGGAGTCAAAAATCCCGGAACACGCGATTTTCCTGCCTTTCCTTGCACTTATAGTTAGCCCATTACGCAAGAAGAAAGGAAAACAAGGTAGTACCATCAGAAAACGATCCAATACAGAGGATCAAATGCATTGAGGCATCCTTAAAAGGCAATAAAATTCTTGATAATAGATAGACAAGTAAAGGTATACTCAGGGTTATCAACAGTAATGTATACGACTGATCTATCAAGGAAGAACTTAATTAGAAGCAACTTGTGACCATAACAATAAGGTCCATCCACAAACAAATAGAACATCTACATCTTCTGACTAACTAGAAATCCTGTTCCATATAACCTACGCAACATGACTGCAACACTGGCATGAGAACATACGCCAACAGCCCCTGCTATAAACATTCGGAATCCACTTCATTCGACCTAAGCTCCACTAGATTAGAGACCTACTAAGTCACCAATGGGCATAACATTTCGACAACGATCACCCGTGTTTCTTTTTCAAAAAAAATTTCAAGATCCTGCCACAAACCATCTGCAATGATTTTGATAAAAGTCGGTAAAAGTGGTGCGTCTTTTCATTGCTGGAGGAGAACTTCTAGCTGCCCATGCTTGCATAGCTATAAGTCCTCAAACAAGATCAACTGATCTCCTCTTCGGCTGAAAAGAATAAGAACATAAGTTAAGAACTTCATCTTTAAAATGCCAAGTTTCACGTTGTTGACACCTATAAAGGACAAAGATAATAAAAGCTAAAGACATCACAATACTTTTCCCAGCCTCCATAAGTTGTCATGAATGAATGGAACATCAGCACTCAAACAACAGAATTAGGTCATAAATCCCAAGAATTTATCTTAACCAATCAATGAAAAGAGGGAATACTTTCTACTATAAATGTAAAACATGCATGGAAGCAAAATAACTCTCAAAAGAAAGCGAAGAACAAATCGGACCACTGACCAGAAAGCACTACTACTCCTACTTGAACAAGCCAAGAGTATAAAGCTCTAGTTTGTGCTGCATCAAACATTTTTTTTTTAGCAATGATGATTGGCGTTAACGGAAATTCATCTCCAGGTAACATCCAAGAGACATGAGCATTTATATCAAAAGATAATCCCAAAGCTGCTAAAGACAAGAAGGATCAGAGAGAAGCCCATGCAAAAAGATAGACATATAGAGATCGTAATGCTAGATTGAGTATAGAAGAGCAAATCCCTACATATTTTCTGTCGACTTCTTCCAGGAACATTTTAGGAGAATCCAAATATTCAACACAGTCTCTCTTCACGAACTCTACCAAATCTTTTTCTCCAGCCTTCTCTAGATTTCTTATGAGAATCATCATGGTAAATTCATTTGGGGCACGACCAGCCACTTTCATCTTCTCATAAGTCTGCATTGCCTTTCTAATCATGTTCGCTCTTAGATATGCTCCAAGAATCTCGGCATAAGCCCTTGTGTCAGGTTCAATCCCTTCTTTCAGAAGTCCGGAGAAAACAACTTCGGCAAGAGCAACCATTTTGTTCTTTCCCAATAGTTGGATCATGTCGTAACGCAATGCAAGATCAGTGTTGTACCATTCCTCCTCGCACACGTACTCAAAGACCTATAGCTGAAATCTTTTTAGATAGAATAAGAACAGTAAACAGGAAAATATTGAAATAGTGCATCCAGAATTCACACCACCAATGTGCATACAGGGAGGGTATTACTTTGTTTCTCTTTTTACTCAAAATACTAATGAGAACAGTATTTTGAATATACCCAGTGTTGTTTCCCTTGATGAAACATGGAAACCAACATTTCTGCCCAATGTTTATCTTTCAATTTCATATCTTCACAGTGATTCTCCTTTCTTTGTGAATGCCTAATGTAGAAGATTAAAAAGAGTACCCAAACCCAAACTCGAAAATCCTAAACATGGATAAAATTCCTAAGGCCAAACAAGCCTACAAGAGTCATTGTTACAAGGTAAGCCAATCTCATCAGTCAACATCAACCTGTTTTCTAAAAATCACCCATGTCACGCCCCGAACCCAACTTACTCATCGGAACGCGAGCATCCCCTTATCTCTTCGGTCGATCATAGTGCGACGTCCCTAGGAGACCTCGCCGACCCAACAACAATCAGAGTATAAAAACACATGCGAAAGCAGATTACAAACCCTGACAAATAAAGATGAGCAAGGAAGCCAAACAATCAAAATATCATCAGGTAAAACCTCATTCTCATGTATATATATATAAACTGTTTACACAAAGAACGCAGATACATGTACAGTCATATCCACTACAGGTCTAGGTCAAGGTCAAGCTAGCATCGAAGTCAAAAGGCCACTAATCCAAAAAGTGTCGGTGGCCGGGTGAGTAGGTCTGCACTAAGGATCACTATAACAAAAAGGTAGGGATCCCTATCGTCGAACAACTAGTCTATGGCTCATAGTCTGGGTCACTGGAATCATCGAGCTCATCGTAAGACTCAGCTGCCTCCTCTAAAGAGCTGCGATCCGGCTCTGGCTCATCCACGTCCATGTCGGGGTCCTCCTGATCAGCCTGACCCTCCTGAACTCCCCAGTAGTCTGCTAAGAGAGCGTCAGCCTCTGCCTCGGAGTCAAAGTCGTCCTCAAGGTCTACGTCTTCGGCTGCATCCTCAACAGCATCTATGTCTACATCCTCGCCTACCTCATCGACCTCACCATTCTCATCCTCTTGTTCCATCGCCTCTGGCTCGGGGTCATCCTCATCCTCATCCATAGGTTCCGGCTCTAGATCATCATACCAAACTCCGGGGCCTGGCTGGGCCTCGACGGTTGGGGGAGCGTCAGGTGGAGAAGCATCGACCACCTCGCCATCGGCAATCACTAGCTCCAACTCGCCATCAACGTCTACTGGAATGTCAAAAGTACGGATAGGTCGACTGAGGGTCCCGTCCGCTGCCCTACGAGACCATGCGATGTACTCTCGCTTCTGATGCTCATCCTCACCCACATTAACATAGAGAACTGATCTAAACCTCACATGCATCTCGTCATTTCCAGCTGGGAAATGCTCCTCACTCTGTAGTATCTGCCTAGGAATCCCAAAAAGTGGAGGTGGCTCCGGCATCCTAGGGGGTAGGTTCTGAAATGTTCGGTTTTACAACAACCGTGAGACTAGCTCAGTGAATCAAATACCTAAACCTAGGCTAGGCTAAAGTGTGTCTCTTAACGGATCAAAATCAAGCATTCAAGCCAACAAACATAAAACTCAATATGTTTCAACGTGATTCAACCCCTGCAAGTTAGTGCAATTCAACATATATATATACACCCACATACGTGTACACACGGGCAGGCGTACTTCACACACGCGTGCTCATATTCTTTAAATGGTTCAAATCACTCAATCACCGCATCCCACACGAATGTCTCATGCAATCACATGCTAACAATTCTCACAATCTCATCACAATACTGCATGATTCGCAATTCACATAATGCAACGATCAGTTCATTTTTAATCTCACGACCCACAATAGGGCTCGACCCGAAGGCCACAACACTTCATGGCCAGCGTATATACTACGCCCCCGGCCCGGTGTCTTCTAGCCTGCTACAAAGTGCCTGAGGCGCAACACCGCTCACCTACGAACCAGAGCCTGCTACAAAGTGCATGAGGATGGTCGTCTTCCGGTCTAACCGGGCATCGTCCTGCTACAAAGTGCATGAGGACGGAACTCGACCCGTAGGCCATGACCCGAAGGCCTTAAGTGATCACACATATCAATTTTATCTTGGCCCAATCCACTCATTTCAAGGCGTTTACCGTGATCACACAATGCAATGTCACACCCGCACAATCACATAATGTCATCTCAAATCTCAATCTCGACATACCATGAGCGTGACATGCATTTTCATAACAATGAACATAAAGGCCACAACAATTACCAACATTTACAAACAATGGACATATTTTAGCATTTGTATCCTAACACATGCAATTCGGCCATGACTAAACCCCAACTTTAAACATAGCCAAAACACACTCAAAACACTCCATTTAACCTCCAACAATTCAGCCAAGACCCCACTCAAATATAATAGACATATACTTAGTTTAATCTTGCAAATCAAGCCTATTTAGCCCTCAAATCACCATTTCTAGCACAACCACCCAAGGGCTCCGAATTTGGCTCACCATAGACAGCAATCAAATCCTCACTAATCAGCCATAAGTCCACCTCAAATCAACTCTCAACCACATCCTTAATTCAGCCATAACTACACAACCACAACAAAACACTAAACTAGCTTAAACTCCACAAATCCACCTAATGAACCCAACTAAACACAATTAAGCCTAAACTAAGTTTAGGTATAAAACTCACGTCGGGGTGGACGATTCGTGGAAGGAACAAGTACATCCCCCTCACGGATCGACAACGGCGGTTCACAGCGGTGGCTCGGCCCTCACGGCCAACGGCGGCTTGGGGTGGCTGATTGGGGCGTCCAAGGGGGAGGAGTAGGCGTGGCTGAGGACGGCGGCTTGGGGGTTGGTCCGGCTCTCCACGGCGGCCCCCTTGCCGTGACCAAAAGCTCCGGCGAGCTGCTGAGGATGGGCGGCGACGGTGGCTGGTTCCGGCGGAGATGGAGAGGGAACGAAGGGGAGGAGACGGTGGAGAGGGATGGCCGAACGTGAGGGGGAGGAGTGAGCTGCGAAAATGGAGGAGAGAGAGAGAGAGAGGAAAACAAGACCAAAATTGGTCAAAGGTAGTCACTTCAACCTTTAGTGGAAGACAAGTGTCAACATTTAAGCTCACTTGACCATTTTACCCCTTCATCCAATGGCTTAGATTCACTCCATTCAATTATTGAGGGGCAATCTTGTCATTAGTCCTTAACCAACCCCTAACCACTCTAGTTACCTTAACCAACCTTGGTTAAACCAAATTAATTCCCCAAAATTCGGAATTATGCTTACTTAATCCAAGGGTAATTCCGTCCTTTTTCCATTCCGAACCGAAATTCCATTTTTCGCACTCATGCGTCCCATATGTGTGTGGCTAACATATTCTGGCGTCAGAATCTTAAAATTAGTCCGTCGAGTCCCCGAAATCCGACACCGAAATCTGGGTTCAATTCCGTGAACAACTCTCTCTCAATTTCAATTTTTCTGAAACTCTCACTAACATGCGGCTGTTTAGGCATACGCATATCGACTTAGGGCTATCCGAGTCTCAATGGTTCCGATCATCGAGAGAAAGAGGGTTTATTACTAATCCCGGGGTCACGATCATTTGGCTCGAGTTCAGGATTGGTTGGCCACGAGCACGTTTGGTTAAGCAGAATCACCTGCGATCCCAATTGTGCATCGTTGGCCTTGGCCATACCATTTCCATCACTTTTCCTAAGATCGGCCCCTCACTGGTTCACAATATTCCCTCATTCTTTCTCAAATCGGCTCCCGAGTCACGACTAAGTCCCTGGTCCACGTACTAGCGTCCTAGTTAGCCATTCCCCATGGTTAGTATCCCAAGAGTGATCAGCTCTGGGCGAGTCGTACTCAAATGAAATGAGAAATAACATTCATTTTATTAATCCCAGAATTTACATCGAAATTCGGGCTGTTACAACCTTCCCCCCTTACAAAAATTTTGTCCTCGAAATTTACACTTCCTTCCCGTCTAATCAAACAACTGGGGGTGTTGACGCCGCATGGCCTCTTCACTTTCCCAAGTAGCGTCCTCTGTGCCGTGGTGCTCCCATACAACCTTCACCATTGGGATAGTCTTATTCCTGAGCACTCGATCTCTTCGGTCCTCAATCCTGACTGGTCTCTCCACGTACGACACTTTGTCGTCCACGTCTATCTCCTCGTACTTTAGAACGTGGGTCGGATCTGGTTCATACTTTCTCAATATCGACACATGGAATACATTATGCACCTGTGACAAGTTAGGCGGCAAGGCAAGACGATAGGCCATATCACCAATCTTCTCCAATATCTCAAATGGCCCAACGTACCTGGGACTGAGTTTTCCTTTCTTACCAAACCGGGACAATCCTTTCATCGGCGATACCTTCAAGAATACATGGTCTCCTATTTGAAACTCTAAGGGTCATCTTCTCCGGTCGGCATAACTTTTCTGACGGTTCTGAGCTGTTCTCAATCTGTCTCTGATAATCTCAACGGCCTCAACTGTCTGCTGTACTAACTCTGGCCCGGTAATACTGCGCTCACCAACCTCATCCCAACATACTGGTGTTCTGCACGCTCTACCATACAATGCCTCAAACGGCCCCATCTGAATACTCTGCTGGTAGCTGTTATTGTAGGCAAACTCCGCTAAATGCAACTGTTCTTCCCATTTGCCCTGAAAATCTACGACACAAGCTCTCAGCATATCCTCCAGAGTCTGAATTGTTCTCTCTGATTGGCCATCTGTCTGTGGATGATAAGCCGTGCTGAATTGCAACTTTGTTCCTAAGGCCACTTGCAGACTTTTCCAAAAATTGGCCGTAAATCTCGGATCGCGATCTAACGTAATGGTCACCGGTACTCCATGCAATCGCACTATCTGCTGTACATACAACTCGGCATACCTTTGCAGTTCAAGGTCCTTTCGCACTGCCAGGAAATGCACTGACTTGGTCAGACGATCCACTATCACCCATATAGAGTCGTTCCCTCTCTGGCTTCGTGGCAATCCCGTTACGAAATCCATGGTGATATGCTCCCATTTCCACTCTGGGATCTCTAATGGCCTCAACATTCCACCAAGCTTGCAGTGTTGTGCCTTTACTTGTTGGCACGTCAAACACTTAGCCACGTGTCTCGCCACATCGGCCTTCATTCCATTTCACCAATAATGTTGCATTAAGTTCTGGTACATTTTCGTACTACCTGGGTGGATACTGTACTGACTCTGATGAGCTTCACTCAAGATTTCCTCCTTCAGACCTTCATTGTCTGGTACACACAATCTTCCTCTAAACTTTAAAGTTCTATCCTCGCTCATCTGGAATCCGGCCTCCTTTTAGAAACATCCAATCCAATGATCTTCTGGATTTCTTGGTCCGTAGACTGGAGTTCCTTAATCCTTGCCTGGATCTCTGGTTCAATCCTCAAGGCTGCCATCAAACTGGACATCTGGCTCACTTCGAACTTAAACTCTGAATCTCTGAGCCGTTCCAACAATGTCCATTCTTGCACCATCATATGTGCCACACTAGACTTGCGACTTAAAGCATCTGCTACTCTATTGGCCTTACCCGGATGATACAGGATGTCGCAATCATAGTCTTTCAGTAGTTCCATCCATCTTCTCTGCCTCATGTTCAGCTCTTTCTGCGAAAATAGGTACTTGAGGCTCTGATGGTCCGTGTAGATTCAAAACTTTTCTCCACAAAGATAATGGCTCCAGATCTTAAGGGCAAATACTATCGCAGCCAACTCTAAATCGTGCGTCGGATAATTCATCTCATGAGGTCTCAACTGCCTCGACGCATACGCCACCACTTTCCCATGCTGCATCAACACACAACCTAGCCCTCTCAATGAAGCATCACTGTACACCTCAAATCCTCCTGATCCGGATGGAATAGTCAACACTGGAGCTGTCGTGAGTCTGTGTTTCAACTCCTGAAAACTTTTCTCACACTTGTCATCCCATTCGAACTTAGACTCTTTCTTTAACAATCTGGTCATGGGCATGGCTATGGATGAGAATCCTTCTACAAACCATCTGTAATAGCCGGCCAGTCCAAGGAAACTTCTGATCTCGGTCACTGAGGTTGGTCTCGGCCAATTAGTCACGGCCTCTATCTTGGTCAGGTCTACTGATATCCCCTCTCCCGACACTATGTGTCCAAGGAAAGCTACTCGACTGAGCCAAAATTCACACTTGCTGAACTTGGCGTAGAGCACATGCTCTCTTAACGTCCGTAGCACCTCAGTCAAGTGCACCTCATGCTCTTCAGGACTCTTAGAATATACCAATATGTCGTCGATGAAGACAATCACTGACTGATCCAAAAATTCCTTAAACACTCTGTTCATTAGATCCATGAAAGCTGCAGGAGCATTCGTCAGTCCAAAGGGCATAACTGTAAACTCATAGTGCCCATACCTCGTCCTGAAGGTTGTCTTAGGTATATCCTCCTTCTTGATTCTCAACTGGTGATATCCTGTCCGTAGGTCAATCTTGGAGAATACCGATGCTCCCTGCAACTGATCAAACAAGTCGTCGATCCTAGGCAGTGGGTATTTGTTCTTTACTGTTACCTGGTTCAGCTGCCTGTAGTCGATACACAATCTCAGGGTTCCGTCTTTCTTTTTCACAAACAGTACAGGCGCTCCCCATGGAGACGCGCTCGGACGGATGAAACCCTTGTCCAATAACTCCTGCATCTGGACTTTCAACTCCTTTAACTCAGGCAATGACATCCGATATGGAGCTTTTGAAATCGGTTCTGTACCCGGGGCTAGCTCAATTACAAACTCAACTTCCCGCTCAAGTGGTAAGCCTGGCAATTCCTGTGGAAATACTTCTGGAAAGTTGCATACTACCGGGATATCTTCTAACTGAAGCTCTGGTACAGTGGGATCCACCACATTGACCAGATATCCTTCACATCCTTCATTCAACAACTCATTCACTTCCAGTGAAGAGATCCAAGGAATCGAGGTTCCTCCTCGACTTCCTTGAAATTCAAACCTAGGTTGTCCAATTGGATTGAACTGGATCGTTTTACTATCACAATCCACTACAGCCTTCTGCTGCACTAACCAGTCCATTCCAACAATAACATCAAAATCGAACATGGCCAACACTGCCAAGTCGATACGGCCTTCCACACCACCAATCACTATCTTACATGCAGGCCATCCAAAGGAGACTATTATCCTATCATTCAACGGAGTAGATACACATAACACAGTCTCAAGCAAAATAGGCTCAAACCCCACTAATCTAATAAACTGTTCTGACACAAAAGAATGGGTTGCCCCCGGATCAAACAAAGCATAGGCTGCATGGTCTCCCAAAGAAATCGTACCTGTGACCACCCCTGGCGCTTCCTCCGCATCCTTGCGCGCCATAGCATACACCCTTCCTTGGGCTGGTGGTCGTCCTGGGTTAGTCGCTGGGGGATGTCCACCCTGATTCCCCGTCCTAGGCGGGTGGGCTGGTGCTTGCAATCCCGCTGGACGCATCTGAGGACACGACCTAATCTGGTGGTCAAAACTCCCACACCTGAAACATGCTTCGAACCTACTCGGAGGCGAGTTAGGCTTCCCAATGTTTCTCCTTGCAGATGGAACGAACCGTCTATTCCCAGTCATTGGCCTTTTTCCCAACCTGCGATTGTCCCTATTAGGCATAAACCGTGATCCTGAGGCGGCGGCCCTCTCTTGCTGATCTCTTTCTATGATCTGAGCCCTCTCGTACATCTCACTGTAGTCTTTAAGGTTATGAGATAGAATCTGGCTCCTGAGGTCTGGTTTCAATCCATCTCGAAACCTCCTAGCCTTATCTCTCGGATTCACCACCAATGTAGGTGCGAACTTAGCCAATCTCGCAAACTCCGCCTCGTATTGGTCTACTGTCATCTGTCCCTGACGCAGTCTCATAAATTCCGACAACTTCCTTTCCTGCGCTACCTCAGAGAAATACTTCTCATAAAAATGTTCAACAAATACAGCCCAAACCAACTCAGTACCTGTAGGGAATACCCTGTCCTTTACGGCATTCCACCAATCGTTGGCACCGTCCTGTAACTGATACACTGCTAAGTCTACTCTCTCAGTATCGGTGCACTTCAATACATTAAACGCCTTTTCCAACTCCTCAACCCATCTGGGCGCTAACTCCGCATCGCCCCTACCAGTGAACTTGGGCGGCTTAAGCTTCAGAAATTGCTCAACTAACTGAGGCATCTGTCTCGGTACAACTGGTTGTGCCTGTTCTGCCTGGTTACCCCCATTACCGGCTATCGCTGCGGCTTCGGCTGCTTGAGCATATGCGGCTGCTCTCTCCTGAGCCTGCAAACCCATGATATGCCCTATCTCACGAAGGGTCTCCATAACTTCCTCCATTCTGGGGTCCCTGGCCTCTCTGGGCTCGGCTCTCGGTTGCTTTTGGGGTTCCTTTCCTCTTCGGCGACTCATCTCTCTCTAAGCTGGCTACTCAACTACCTGCTATAACCCCACTAAGGAGTCAAAGACTTAAACCATTCTAACCCAGTCTAAGTCCTAGGCAGGTATCAAACAATAGCCAAACAATCACATGCGATCTAGCACTGAGCACAATACATCACCCAAGGGAACATGTGTACTCACCTCAGGTCCTGACGCGCCTGCACCTTCGGGGTTGAATCACTTACACATTCAATCAATCAAACAAACACAATTAAGAGACACACCTAGCACACGAGGACACCTAATTGGCTACCCTTGGTCATCGCTCCTTATTACTCCAGGCTTCGACCGTATGGATAGAGCTGACCTTGCTCTGATACCAATTCAAACGGGGATGTCACGCCCCGAACCCAACTTACCCATCGGAACGCGAGCATCCCCTTACCTCTCCGGTCGATCAAAGTGCGACGTCCCCAGGAGACCTCGCCGACCCAACAACAATCAGAGTATAAAAACACATGCGGAAGCAAATTACAAACCCTGACAAATAAAGATGAGCAAGGAAGCCAAACAATCACAATTAACATCAAGTAAAACCTCATTCTCATATATATAAACTGTTTACACAAGAAAGTAGATACATGAACAGTCAGATCCACTACAGGTCTAGGTCAAGGTCAAACTAACATCGAAGTCAAAAGGCCATTAATCCAAAAAGTGTCGGTGGCCGGGTGAGTAGGTCTGTACTAAGGATCACTATAACAAAAAGGTAGGGATCCCTATCGTTGACCAACTAGTCTAAGGCTCATAGTCTGGGTCGCTGGAATCGTCGGGCTCAACGGAAGACTCAGCTGACTCCTCTGAAGAGCTGCGATCCGGCTCTGGCTCATCCACGTCCATGTCGGGGTCCTCCTGATCAGCCTGACCCTCCTGAACTCCCCAGTAGTCTGCTAGGAGAGCGTCAGCCTCAGCATCAGAGTCAAAGTCGTCCTCAAAGTCTACATCTTCGGCTGCATCCTCGACGGTATCTATGTCTACATCCTCGCCTACCTCATAGACCTCACCATTCTCATTCTCCTGCTTCATCGCTTCTGGCTCGGGGTCGTCCTCATCCATAGGCTCCGGCTCTAGGTCATCATACCAAACTCCAGGGCCTGGCTGGGCATCGACGGTTGGCGGAGCGTCAGGTGGAGAAGCATCGACCACCTCGCCATCGGCAATCACTGGTTCTAACTCGCCATCAGCGTCTACTGGAATATCAAAGGTACGGATAGGTCGACTGAGGGTCCCGTCTGCTGCCCTACGACACCATGCAATGTACTCTCGCTTCTGATGCTCATCCTCACCCACATTAACATAGAGAACTGACCTAAACCTCACATGGAACTCGTCATTTCCAGCTGGGAAATGCTCTTCACTCTGTAGTATCTGTCTAGGAATCCCAAAAAGTGGAGGCGGCTCCGGCATCCTAGGGGGTAGGTCCTGAAATGTTCGGTTTACCACAACCGTGAGACTAGCTCAGTGAATCAGATACCTAAACCTAGGCTAGGCTAAAGTGTGTCTCTTAGCGGACCAAAATCAAACATTCAAGCCAACAACATAAAACTCAACATGTGTCATCGTGATTCAACCCCTGCAAGTTAATGCAATTCAACATATATATATACACCCACATACGTGTACATACGGGCAGGCGTACTTCACACACGCGTGCTCAGATTCTTTAAATGGTTCACATTACTCAACCACCGCATCCCACACGAATGTCTCATGCAGTCACATGCTAACAATTCTCACAATCTCATCACGATACTGCATGGTTCATAATTCACATAATGCAACGTTCAGTTCATTCTTAATCTCACGACCCACAATAGGGCCCGACCCGAAGGCCACAACACTTCATGGCCAGCGTATAAACTACGCCCCCGGCCCGGTGTCTTCTAGCCTGCTACAAAGTGCCTGAGGCGCAACACCGCTCACCTACGAACCAGAGCCTGCTACAAAGTGCATGAGGATGGTCGTCTTCCGGTCTAACTGGGCATCGTCCTGCTACAAAGTGCATGAGGACGGAACTCGACCCGTAGGCCACGACCCGAAGGCCTTAAGTGATCACACATATCAATTTTATCTTAGCCCATTCCACTCATTTCCGGGCGTTTACCGTGATCACACAATGCAATGTCACACCCGCACAATCACATAATGCATCTCAAATCTCAATCTCGACATACCATGAGCGTGACATGCATTTTCATATCAATGAACACAAAGGCCACAACAATTACCAACATTTACAAACAATGGATATGTTCTAGCATTTGCATCCTAACACATGCAATTCGGCCAAACTAAAACCCCAACTTCAAACATGGCCAAAACACACTCAAAACACTCCGTTTAGCCTCAATTAACTCAGCCAAGGTCCCGCTCAATTATATAAGGTATATACTTAGCTTAATTAAGCAAATCAAGCCTATTTAACCCTCAAATCACTATTTCTATCACAACCACCCAAGGGCTCCGAATTTGGCTCACCATGGACAACAATCAAATCCTCATTAATCAGCCATAAGTCCACCTCAAATCCACCCTTAGCAACATCCTTAATTCAGCCAATAACCACACAATCACAACAAAACACTAAACTAGCTTAAACTCCACAAATCCATCTAATGAATCCAACTAAACACAATTAAGCCTAAACTAAGTTTAGGTATAAAACTCACGTTTGGGTGGACGATTTGTGGAAGGAACAAGTACATCCCACTCACGGCTCGACAACGGCGGCCCACGGCGGTGGCTCGGCTCTCACGGCCAACGGCGGCTTGGGGTGGCTGATTGGCGTCCAAGGCTGGTTGGCCAAGAGAGAGGAGGAGACGCGGCTGAGGAGGGCGGCTCGGGGCTGGTCCGGCTCTCCACGGTGTTCCTTGCCGTGACCCACGGCTCCGGCGAGTGGCTGGGCAAGGCGGCAACGGTGAGGCTTGCTCGGCCAAGAAGAGAGGAGACGGAGGAGAAAGAGACGAAGGAGAGGGGGGAAGTGGCCGAACGTGAGGGGGAAGAGAGAGAGAATGGCGTGGGAAAAATGGAGGAGAGAGAGAAGCTTATCCTATTTTGGTCAAAGCTAATCAAATCAACCAATAGTGGATTCCAAGTGTCACCATCCTAGGCCACTTGACCAATCTACCCCTCATCCAATGGTTCACATTCATTCCAATGAATTATTGAGGGGCATTCTTGTCTTTAGCCCCTAACCAAACCCTAACCAACCTAGTTACCTTAACAAACCTTGGTTAAACCAAATTAATCTCCAAAAATTCGGAATTAAGCTTAAATAGCCCAAGGGCAATTCCGCCCTTTTTCCATTCCGAACCGAAATTCCATTTTTCGCACCCATGCGTCCCATATGCATGTGGCCAACATTTTCTGGCGTCAAAATCCTAAAATTAGTCCGTCGGGTCCCCGAAATCCGACATCGAAATCTGGGTTCAATTCCGTGAACAACTCTCTCTCAATTTCAATTTTTCTGAAACTCTCACTAACAGGCGGCTGTTTAGGAATACGCGTATCAACTTAGGGCTATCCGAGTCTCAATGGTTCCGATCATTGAGGGAAAGAGGGTTTATTACTAATCCCGGGGTCACGATCGTTTGGTTCGAGTTCAGGATTGGTTGACCACGAGCACGTTTGGTTAAGCAGAATCACCTGCGATCCCAATTGTGCATCGTTGGCCTTGGCCATACCATTCCCATCACTTTTCCTAAGATCGGCCCCTCACTGGTTCACAATATTCCCTCATTCTTTCTCAAATCGGCTCCCGAGTCACGACTAAGTCCCTGGTCCACGTACTAGCGTCCTAGTTAGCCATTCCTCATGGTTAGTATCCCAAGAGTGATCAGCTCTGGGCGAGTCGTACTCAAATGAAATGAGAAATAACATTCATTTTATTAATCCCAGAATTTACATCGAAATTCGGGCTGTTACATATAGTGCGTAAGCATCCCAACCGAGGTCGAGTATGTGCAACGTCCCAAGACGCATCGCCAACCCATCACCTAAACAGAGAACAAGAAACATGCAGAAGCAACGTAAACACCCGTACAAATAAACACATGACCAAAGATAGCGCAAACAACAAACAACAAAATTACAAATATACACTTGCATTAACAACGGGAAACATATACAATATCCACTTACACCAAAATACAAAACGACAAAAGCGGGTTAATGGCCACTATTAGTAAAAAGGGGGTAAGTAGCCTGGGCGGTCAGTCTACTAAGGTAGGGCTCTAGTCAAAAAGATACTAGCCCAACCTACCTAAGGCTAAGGCTACCCTATGGAACCCAATCCGGGTCAGATCCCGAGAACTCGGAAGAACTATCAAATAGCTCGATCTTAGAGTCTAGAGAATCCAGCTCGGACTCGGCCTCTACCAGCTCCTCCTCAGAATCTATCTCCTCAGGCTTGCCCTCCTACTCGAGGTCCTACTCCATTGACTCGGGCTTGTCGTCCGACTCTATCGGCTCCGGATCAGAATCCTAGTCCACTGGCTCCTCGTCCATCGGGTCTGGCTCGTCAACCTCCCAGTTAACAAGCCGGCAGCTAAAGCTAGAACTCCCCTCAAACATGTACTCGGGGCCGCCAGGTCTCCTTCTTAACACTGGCAATCTACCTCACCTAGCCCGTTGAACGGGACGTCAATATTCCTGAGGGGCTTGTAGGTCTCGGAATAGTCTCTAAAACACCAAGCTATGAACTCGTGGGCTTGGAAATAGTACTAGCCCACATCGACCCATACAGTGGTAAAGTGTCTAATATAGATATCCCTGTTCCCTACGAGGTACTCGGTCACGTCCTGATCTATCCGAGACGGGATCCCAAAATGTATAGAAACTTCTGACATCTTCAGGGCGGGGGTATGAAAAGTTGGGTTTTAACAACAATGAGAACGAATCTCAACGAGTAAAACCCTCTAAACCTAAACTAGGCTAAAATGCACCTCCTGACAGGCAAACAAAACACTTATAACCAATGACAATTGACAATCAATTGATCTAGGCCTACGAGCCCAGATCGAGCACATAATTGACCCTACAGGTTAGGCATAATATAATCACCATAATGGCACATACGCGAATACACATAGTCACACGTACGCCATACGTATGATCATGATTATTAATGCCTGCATCACACACGAGTCATCGATATGCACATGCTTGCACAACTTCCAATGCACTCTTGCACACATATGCCACCAATATGTCCATGCTCATGATCTGGCTCAATAATGCACACTACTCATTTCGCAATTAGAGTTCGACCCGTATAAAACGCATCAGGTCTTACTCACGTAAAACGCATTAGATCTTTATCAATATCCAATACTTCTTGGCCTGTGTAAAATGCATCAAGCCCAGTGTCTCTAGCCCGCGTAAAATGCATCAGACGCAATACCGATTTCCATATACGAACCGAATCAGCATAAAACGCATCAAGCTGGCCGTCTTCCGGCAATCCGGGCATCGTCCCGCGTAAAACAACCAGGATAGGTTCAATACCCCGTGTAAAACGCATCAGGACTTTATGTGATCACATGTGCACACAGTCAATTTTATCTGAACCTCGCGTAAAACGCATCAGGGCAAATAGATGATCACATGCTCATGTCAAGCACGCACACTCACACAAGTCTCGATTCGAGCCAATGCTCAACATGCGAAATGCGTGGCTATGCAATCCGGTATTCGGGCAACAACATCATGCATAATGAACACTCAATTTCACTTAGGCACATCAACAATTTATACCAATTCAATGTGCATCTCAACATGCTCAATTCATATCAAGACATGCTCAATTATACTTAGCATGCCCAATTTAAGCAATTCATTGCAACCTTGCATGGCACAATATTAACCCTCATATTTCACATACTTAATCCATGGGATACACGCCAATTATTGGCCAAGCGTACACCGCATCACTCTGCCACACAAACTCACGGTATGGCATGATAAAATTGATCACCAATGAGCACAAATCAGCCCCTACATTAATCAAACATGGCATGCTTGAGAATTTGTGACTAGTTCGATCTTAGTCCAATACAATCCCAATGTGGACAGCCAACAATCAAGCCAATCTAGGCAATTTCTCCACTTCCAAATCAGCATACTAGGCTCCCAAACCATCACATAATCCACCATTCACTAATCAACCTATAATTAGTCCCAAATCACCTTAATTACCCTCTAAAACCAACCTAATCCTATCTAGAAGTGCTTAGTGGCCTAATTAGGGTTTAGGGCTAATTACATACAATTCCTAAGCTCCAAAGGGTGGCTAAACCAACGGGCGAACGGGTGAACCGAGTGCGTTCACGGCGGCGGATGGCAGCTCCCACGGCGGTGATCGATGGCGGTCCGACGAGCGGCGGTTCAAGGCGGCAAGGGTGCTGGTTGGTGGTGGTGGAGGACAAGTGCGAGAGAGAATGGGGTGGTTTGGTGGTGGTGGTGAGGCAAGACGGTAGCGAACGGCGAGCGGCGGCGGTTTGCAGCGGCGCCTGAGCGGACGGCGGCAACGACTCCTCACACACGACCGAAAGGAAGGAAAGATGGAGAGAGTGAGGCGTGAGGGTGGCAAGAGGGTGAGGGACGATTGGTTGGGTGGTGGTGCAAGGCGGGGCAAGCGGCTCCGGCGTGGCGCGCGGCAGCGGCGCTCTTTCGGCGACGGCGGCTCAAATGACCGAGAAGAATGGAGAGAGGGAGAGAATGGCAACAGGAGGGGGAGTGGACATTGAGGGTGAGGTGAGAATGAGAGTGAGAGAGAGAATTGAGAGGTTTTGTGCAAGATTGGTCTTAGTGGGATTAGGTGACCAACTTTCCCACAAATGACCATCTTGCCCTCACTTCAAGGGTGGAGATCAAACCTTGCCAAAATATCCAAGGGCATAATTGTCCATCATTTTCGAAAATTAGGGGGGGCTAATAAGTCCATAATAATCCCCAAATCGTCCTCCAAAAATCCCCCAAAATTCGGAATACTAGGAATAAGCTTAGGGGAAAAATCGTAATTTTTTGTTTCTGAGCCGAATTTCCATTTTTCGACCATGCCAATCCCAAATATAGTTGGCCATACTAAAATGACGTCGTCCTCGCAAAAATAGTCACGTACGTCCACGAAATTCGACGTCCAAGTTTGGATCCAATTCAACGATCAAAATTGCTCAATTACAATTTTAGGGTCTCTCACTAACAGGTGACTGTTTAGGGGTTATGCATATCGACTTAGAGCTACTCGAGTCGTGAGGGTCTTAATTACAGGGAGAACGCGAGAATTTATCACTAGTTCCGGAGATTGCGATCGTTCGGTATAAGTTTGGGGCTTATTCGACACGCGTACTCTCGGTCGTGCGGAATCACCAGTAATCTGATAGTACGTCGTTGGTCAAACCAAATCCGTCACCTTCCTAGGATCAGCTCATATTGGTCCAAAATATGTCCTCGTCATTTCTTGGAATCAGAGCTCGATTCACGATCGGGTCCCTAGTCCACGTACCATTTTCCTAGTTAGCCATTCCCCATTGGTTAGTATCCCGAGAGTAATTAGTTCCAAGCGAGACTTATTAAAATGAAATGAGAAATAACATCAATTTCATTGATCTCGGAAATGGATCGAAATCGGAATGTTACATACGTCAAAGTATCATTGCACGAGGTAAGTTCGATTTCGTGATTCTCAGATTCTGATGAGTCAGTATGCTAATGTTGCTAATATGACCTCGAAAATGTCAAAATCTCGCAAAGTGTTAAAGTAGAGAATCGTAGAATTCATCTTAAGCTTCGATTTGATAGGCTCCACGCCTTGAACAGATATCATTTGGTAGGTTAAAAGTCCTTCGAAAGTTGAGATCAGAAGTTGTAATGTTGATAGTATGTTCTATTCTTAAGAACTCCTGATTGACCTTGCTCTGTTCGGTAATTTTTCTAAGTTTCTACATTTGTTATTTGAACAAACTTTCCTCGTGAAAGCTGTAGGATACATTAAGATCTATACACCATAAAAATTTCATAGAACTCCAAGTATGTTAGGTTAGGACGATTATCATCATCATTTAGATTCCTTCTCTATAATAGATGAGTTCTTGACTAATCATCATGTGTTCTTCAATTTTTGTAAATTCAAGCGTTCAAAATCTGGAAAAGTGTTCTGCATAAAAGTTCACATTGAGATCCATAAATTTTTTTATGGTACTAATTTTATCAAAATCGGAGTTCATTTGAATGTTCAAAAGAATTTTTCATGGTTTAATCAGATTCTGTGTCCAAACATGAAATTCCTTTCTCTAAACTCCAAACATGTTTCTCTGAATTTGATAAGCTTGGTGTCTTTTTTTGTGAAAACTCAAAATTGAAAAGGTGTTCCTTAGGGTCTTATTATGTAGACTAGAAAATTTAAAGTCTTAATAACAATTTTTCAGGGCTCAAATTGACAATAATTTCGGATAAGGTCCTCTCGGCCTAAAAAACGGTTTGCAAATGAGTCCTCGGGAAAAATAGAATTTTATAAAAAATTGGGTGGCTTTTCAGCAAAAACTCAAAACATAAATTTTTTTAGAAATTAGGAATCCTAACTGTCTCAAAATTTTCACGCGATTTGGGTAACATTTGTTATTTTTCCCGCCTTTATTTTGAAATCCCTAAAAGAATCGCATCCAGTCTGTCATTCCGAGTAAAACTCCAATTTTCGGAAATATCATACGGGAATTGTGAAAAATGGTCCTCTTGACTTTTGATCCTCACGATCTAAACTTTCTAAAGACACCTAATTTACATCATTTGGACATCATTAAGCTGATTATTCGCATCTGAACAGAAGGGATCCGAATTTGATAATAATAACTGAATAAGTGGTCCTCTTATGAGACCCACTTCCCATTGTTTGATTGGTTGAGAAACAAGGTCCATTTACTTCAAGAAGGATACTCAAAGCACAGACTCATTTTATTCGTTTCCACCTAACCCAATTATTTTTCTTGGAGTCAATATATAGCCATCCATCATCAAATGACTGTTCCTCAATGAAATCCTCAAGTAGCCATTGGTTCTACATTTGCTAGTAACAAGTCATCGCAAGAAATCATCAAAATAGCTCTCTAACATCAACAACATCTTTCTAGCGTGGCAGCTTCTCAAGACAGTGTCAGTGCACTTTTGTCAAACTTGTGTTGGGGCTAACAACCTAGAGGAGAGATGAATAGGTTGCTTTGAAAGATTTTAAAACTTTTGGGGAAAATAGCTCTTAACAAAGAGAAATGATAAAAAAAAAAAAGATGTATGAGAGGCAATGTATCACTTGTATACTAGAAATGATAAAAAGAAAAATAAACAGCTGCACACAAGGATATATAGTGGTTGGGCTTTGATTTCAAACCTACATCCACTCTCACCACTAACAGTCAAGTTGGGCTGGATTGTACTAGTAATTTGCTGATCAAGTTACACTTAGCAAGCACCACTCCTATCAATTTGTAGATCACATTATCAGGAGGTGGATACTACTATCACTTGGTACACTTGAAATTTCAACACAATTACAATGCAGCAAGTGCTATTGACAAGCAAGAGCTTTTTGCTCAATATAAGACGAGTAAGAGATTTCAGGAATATTGTAAGCATGCACTCTAACTTGATAGCTTCAAAGGCCTTCTCTTTTATAGACATCTTCAAATTAATTATTGGTGATGTCTCAAAGAGGCAAAAATAGTTGTTAGAGTCATTAGAGCTACTGTCCTTGGAACTGATCGCCCATACAGCCTATTCCTGAACTTTTGCAAACTTTCTTGAAATAGCTTATGCTACCGTATTCTAGCTGCAATTTTGACTACATGTCAAAGTGACTATTTTCCTTTTTGTCGAGTCTTCCGCTATGCCTATCTAGTCCCAACAGCTACAATAGTGACATAACAGTCATATTAAATGAATCGTTTCCTAAACATTACCAATTATTAGATCTCTTCAGCTCTAATAAGACATCATCATTCAGCTAATGTTTTGAGATCGATGGTTCTATTTATACGATCATTCAAAAACAGTCTTATGATTTTTTCTTCAATGAATAACATTATGAGTATCACTCAGTCCTTTGAATATATCTGCACTTTAGACAATGTAGATGTTATACCAAGGATAGTTTGGATATCATCAAAATTCATTTGGGGATGTTTCTCCAATAACTTGCTCATTAATGCCATAACTGCTCCTGATCAACTTTGGTGGTTTTTTTACAAATTCCAAACCTTGAAGATAATTGTTAGACACTAGATCAAGACTAGAAGGTGGACGTCACACGTCTTCCACCTCTCTAATATCGGCAGTTGCTCCTATGCCAACAATTTATTGCTCTTGGTAATGATTCTGCTGATCTTTCTTTTGGCCTTTCTAAGCATATTGGCAATTATGACTCTACCAAGATATCCATCTTCATAGTTCTTCCAAGTTTTATGAAACATCCTCGTTCTAGGCTTATTCACCATCATCATATACAACTAATTATTCACTTGATCTTTATACATTTAAGTCATCATGAACATCCCCGTTGTTCTCTATTTGTTCACCCTTGGATCAAGATCCTTTCGAATCTTCACCTTATCTGAAGACCCTACCAAGTTGTAAACATCTTCAATGCCTAATATCTTGTTCACCTCATATATTGACGGCAATCCCTCGATGTCGGTAGAGCACTTTTGATGGTGGCAGAGCACTCTTGACAGTAGCAGAGCACTCCTTATATTAGAATCACCTTGTGTTGTTTATGACATCATTTACATATCGGCTTGTGCGATTTTCGCAACAATTACTAGTGAAGTCTAGCTTGTGTTAATGTTGTTATTTGGATAGAGGACATAGGCTTGGAGACAAAACCGAATCACATAAATTGTTGTGTGCTTTTCTTCTTTAGTTCATCATCTACAGTATTTGTTCACTATATTTACACACGCTGGCTACTACTTAATCTCTTTGTGAAAGTTTTTCATAATCCTTGATTAACCTATTCAATCTAGGGGTGTTCAAAAGACCCAAGAACTGGACCGGACTAGACCAGCCCAGAATCGGTGGTTCCTAAATGAACTGGTCCGGTTTCTGATTCCAGGTGTGAAACCGCCCACCTGCCTGCCCGAACCGGACTAGTAATATATATTATATATTTTCAATTTTTAATATTTTTAAAAAATGAAAAATCCTAAATCCCTAATGTGAAACTCGCTAATCTTATCTAGCAGTATAAAGACCTTTTATCATATAATGACTCTGGCTTGATGGGAACAGTAGCTCTACGACTGTTGACTAACAACCGATCAATGCATATAGGCTACAGACTAGTTTTTATGTTAGATTAGTGTCTGTTATTGCCCATTCATAACAAGTTTGGTGAGTGTGCTCTTTTAATTACACACTTCCTAGCATTCATTTTGTTGGTTCATTGGCTCTGGCTGGGAGTGTCTTTGATGAGATGTAATTTTAATTAATCTAGAATCATTTCTTTCCGTTGTGTAGTTCTTTGTTGCATATTACAATGTGGATGTGTGAAACTTGGTGGAACCAGTTTTGGTCCGGGTCCTGGCTGGATCTATGGAACCAATGAGCGGTTCTCGATTCTAGGGTGGGAACCGCTCACTCGGACCGTACTCACTCCTAATTCAACACCCCCTCCCCCCCTTCTTCTAGGTTGATCTGTTAGCCCTAGAAAGACTAGGAATAAGGGCATTTGCAATTTAAATCATTGGTGCACATACAAGTCATCTATCAATCAAGAATCAAGCTCAGCACATTCCATGTGACATGTGTATAACAAACAAGGAAAGTCGAGTTACTGCATCTGCATAACTAACTTTTTCTACAAAAGCATATTCACGTCTTTCCTTAAAAAGCTTAAAACAACCAATTCACCTTCCCTTGATTGTTGCACTAGTCATTTCAGTGAAGGTGGGGACACAGTAACAAAAAAACTGTTTACCGATACTCAATTAATTTTATTGTGCGTAAAAAAAAGGTTTCTACTGTTCATATTATTATTTTCGATAACCCATATAGCATTTTTATTTTAGGAGAGTCCTACACACCAGTATGTTTTTGTTATTTCCTATGAACTTTCAGCGGAATTAAAACAAAATTGACTCATTCTTTTGTATTTTAAGACTTGGTATATGAATCATTGATGTGATAGCACATCTAAAAAATGCATACTCTCAATCAGTTTTCTCTCGCGGAGCTAGAGGTTTGGATCTTGCGAGCCTAAGAAGCGAAGTCTGAGCCAATCCACAATAAAAGAGCCTCATATTGACCAATTGGCCCATCTCAAGAAGACTGCTTCGTGCACGTTTCTGGCAAGAGTAGTACTATCTTGCATCTTAAGAAGGATATCAAAGGCCAACACGAAATAATACTTAGTGCTTCTAAATTTACTTGGAAATGTCATCCGTAAGTCAAAAGCTCAATGCCAGGATCCATATCGACTGTCCCAATACAACGAGGGACAAGAAAAAAACAAAAGAAAAACTAATCTCCTTGGCCACTGAACTCATAACCAAGCCCTTCACCTGATTAATCTAGTTAAACCAAACAGAGTTGGATCGGATGCCAAAGTTACCCCTTTACTTAACGAATTGCTTCAGCTCAAACTCGGGTTAAGATTTCTATTCATCACGACCGAAGCACGACAGATGAATCGATTCGACAGTACAAATTCCGCCCAAAAACCTTGTCTGTGAGCGCAATCACCAGCATCCACCGTCCCGTGCTTTCCTTAGCTTTCTTCTCGATCTACACCGAAGACGAGATAGAGAGGGAAGTGGCGGACGATGTTCTCGGCGAATGAGGGGAGCTCCGCTTCAGAACCACCGTCGGCAGTACGCTGGTTTTCCTCCTCTCTTCCTCCCTGAGGATTTCCCCGGAAAATAGCTCCAGTCTGTCTATGTTGGTCCTCTCACCTATCTTCTTCCCTTGGAATAGTACTGACTCCACATGCTTCTGCGCTAACATCTCCTCTGTGCTTTCCAATAAGTCTCTGGTCTTCTTATAATTGGCAAGGCCTTGCCTTCTTGCGGCGACACCATTCGCCTGCGACAACATGCGTCACAATGCATCAGGCACCGAACAAATACGGAAACATGTAATTGGAGAAGAGAGATGGAAAGAAAGAAAGAAAGAAGCACGCGAGATTGACTTCTTCCTTTTGTGCGTGTACAACTCACCTGAATGCGGACGTAATTGTGCTTTCCAGATTCACCAAATGCCATGGACACAGCTTGATCCACCTGATCATTTGAACAACACGAACTTAGATGCGTTAGACGCACAACCATGGCAGAAGCTCCATCCTATTACATCATGAATAATTCGAGAAGGAAAAAAAACCAAACACGGGTTTCACGTACCGTGGCGGAAGCTCCATCTTCGGTGATCCAAGCGAACCCTGACCGGCTCGGATCTTCGAAATCCGACCCGCCGTTCCCCAGGGAGAGCACCAACAAGTCCTCCACGCCGTTGCAAAACGGGAACTCCTGCTTGTTATTCAACACGTGCGTGATGGCCGTGGCCGTCGGGTTATTCATCGCCACCCGCCCATTGACTACCACTAATCTCGTCCTCCCGTCGACTGACCTCAGCTCCAACGGCCTCTCCGCCATCGTCGCGGTGCACACGTCCCTCAGCTTGAAATCGCAGGCGTCCATCTCGAGTGCGTCCGCGCGCGAGAACACAAAGGGCGTGTGGGACTCCAGGTCGTAGCAAGGGATCAGGACCGGCTTGACCGTGTCCCGCATCGTGAGCTCATCCCTGAACGCCTCCCTCAGCAGCTTCTTCTCCGCCCTGCCCCCCGGCCATCCACGCCGGAACATTCGCCCCCTGGACGCCTTCCGGCGGCGGACGAGGAACCGCAGAGCCTCCTCCGCCGCGATCGTGGCGCCGCCTTCCCGGCCATCCTTCCGGCGCATGAAGAGCAGCGCGGCCAGGATCCCCCCGGCGCCGGAGCCGGCGGCGACGTCGAAGAAGTCGGCGACGCGGGCGTTCGGGTCGCCGGACCTCCGCCGGAGGGAAGCCTCGAGGTGGACGAGGGACTTGGCGGCGAGGACTCCGTCGGTGGCGCCGCCGCCGTCGATGGAGAGGATCCTGACCTTGCCGGCGGCGAGCTTGCCGGGCTGGGGTTTCGGGGCGGCGAAGTTGGAGGCGTCGTAGCCGAACAGGAACTTGTTCTCGAGGATCGAGAAGATTTCGCTGGTGAGCTTGTCGACGTCGAAGGCCGAGCCGTGCGGTGGAGACTTCGGGAGTGCCGCCATTTCTGGTGCTTCTCTTTTGCTGGAAGCTGTTCGCGTTTGCTTGTGTCACGTGTGTGTGTGTTGACGAGTGCAAGAGCGAGGATGGGCGTGGGGGGATTTAAAGAGGGCGACCAACTCGCGATCATTTCGCTTGGCGATTAATCGGCCATCCCGCCTACCCCATTTTGTAACTTCCTCCCGCCCGTATTGTGACTTCTTTTTTTGACAATTACCGGTTTCTTTTTATTAAAAAGGAAAAAAAAAAAAGAACAGAGAATCGAAAGAGCCCACGGTACCAGCAGCGATAAAGATGGTTGTTCTTTTATATTACCAACATTCCTTTACTAATCCAAGGGTTGCGTTCTCAGTAACAGTCTTGGGTGATTCCGACGGGTTTAGATTACGGGTTTGATTTCCAGTCGCATCTAAACCTGACCCGACAAATGAATTTTCGGTATCCAGTCTAGGCTTTCAATTCGTTTCCTTTGTCCGTGTAACAAAATGATGCCCTCGTTTCAGCCTATGAAGTCAACGGTCATGCTTATGGTTCACCTCCATGATATATCTACGCCATTTGCGCATCAGTAACTCGTTTTGATACTTGTTTGGGCCGAGAGAACGTGCATGACCGGTATGGTGTGCGATGTTTTGAATCGATTGATTGATGACTTACCTCGATGAGTTTGAGATAAGACCAAACAGGGAAAATCCTAGTAGGACAGGGCAAATCAAGGACTGATGTTGGACAACAAGATCTGGTCGTTCGAACTTCAATCCGTATGTATGTAGGACATAGCTTTTTCTTTTCCAAATTCAGCTTTTATCATCTTCCCTAAGTTCACCGGGCCCTATGCCCAGTCAATATGGTTGTGCCGACATTATGTACCTACCTATTATGTGTCTTCCAATTCCATCTCCTAAGTAAGACCGAGCCTTAACCAGAGACATGCTTGCGTGCTCCCCCTACAGCGAGCTCAACTGGACAGAAACCCTTAGATGAGTCGGGTCCGCGTGGGTCCCACCTCATCTGACGGTGCAAGTGAACTGGGCTCAGATGTACCCGAAGCATGGAAGCAACCAGAAGCTGTTGATGAGTGGATTTTTTTTCGTCCAGATTTTTTTTATTTGCAGGATATAGTCAGTGACTATTAGTCACCAGAGATACAATATATGCGAAGGAAGATTTAATTCCACTTCGTCTCGATATTGTGGAGCACATAAACAGTTGTACTAAGCCCGGGCAATGTCATGTGCTTATCAGTTGATTGGGGAATCGAGTCTTGAGATTTTTAAGCATTTCATAAAAGGATCGAGATTCTCTAAATTTTTGGGATAATTGTTAAAAAAATCTTAAATCTATCGTACGGCCGCTAATTCAATCCTAAACTTTTCAATTTGCTCTATTTAGATCTAAATATTTTAATGATTTTCCGATATAATCCTTTCGGCCAATTTTGGTCTAATATCGAGCACGATCGGCGCTGACGTGAATGATTTTAGAAATTTAAAAAAAAAATTCTAAATTTTCTCTTGTTTTTCCCTTTCTTTCTTTTCCTTTTTGCTTGTGGCCAGTCTCAACAATGGCTGCGATGCCCCCACTAGGACCTCACCAAATCCGAGTGAGCAATGAGCATTACCCTCGCCTGTGGCCGATTGTCGGCCATTGTCGTGATGGGCCACAAGCAAAAAGGAAATAGAAGGATAGAAAAAAAAAGGAAAAAAATCAGAAAATTAAAAAAAATTGCAAAAATCATCCACGTCAGATATTTTCAGCTAAAATTGGTTAGAATGACTATATTAAAAAATCGTCAAAGGTTTACAACTAAATTTTCCAAATCGATAAATTTATGATTGAATTGACAATCATATGATATGTTTAATATCCCTTAATTTGAGATAAAGTTACCGCCGAGATCAAATACTAGCTTTTTTCTTTTTCCCTCCAATAACAGAACTTTTGCACGAGCACAGCATCTTGCGAAATAGCACCAGTCCACTCTCCAACACGCGCCTCACTTTTTTCGCACGATCCTTTGGAACTTTCGCACGTAAAGGAAATTGGGAAGGACAGCCACGTTATGTGGATGGAGGCACTTCGTCGAGCAATTAATGGGCAATACTCGATTAAAGCTTGGGAGAGAAGGATGGACCCTCCCTCGCCTTTCGATAATTTCATGTCATGAATAATATCATCATTGTCCATGCATTCCCGCCCTGGTCCAATATTTTATTGTCATGCCTTTGTTTCAAATATTTATGGCGCCCCCACACCGGGTTTCCAGAAAATGGGCCCCACATTAAATAAATTATCACCTCTAAAGTGAATTCGAAGGCTTGAAACTTGTTACGAAAATACAATTACATCATAAAATTTTTAAAAGTGCAATTAAATCCTGAAACTTATCATGAAAGTATAATTGAGTCTTAGAACTTTCAAAAAAATGCAATCAAATCCCAAAAGTTATCAAACTGGTCCTATCAAATTCTTTAGTTGATTGCACTTTTTGAAAGTTTTCAATTGCACTTTTGTGATAAGTTATAAAATTTAATTTTAAGACTCGATTGCATTTTCGTGACAGGTTTTAGGGACTTTCAATGTATTTATATATAAGGTTAATACCACGAAAAACCTCAAACTGGTATACTTGTGAAAAATTTATTCAAAACTAATTTTTTGACCAAAAAAAATCTCAAATGGGTACACTAGTGATAAATTTACCTACAGTTTATTTCTGTTAAATTTTACTATCAAATTGCTCTGTTAAATGACACGCAATAGTTAACGGATGTACCGATTTTATGTTTTACTCTCCGTTTATCACAAGTGTACTAGTTTGTGATTTTTTTTGAATTAATCCAATTTAACGGAAACTAACGGAAGGTAAATTTGTCACAAATGTACTGATTTGGGATTTTTTTTTTGATAACTTAGGGAACCCCCGCACGGCCGATAGCCGGGGAGCAAACCCTGGAGGCGACACGTACTGGCCACCACACACGTGCCACCGATTAAGTCACCCTGTGCCGCCCGGGATTCAAACATTCAACCTTTTGTGAGAGGAAGAGTGCGCGCTCCAACAGCGCCACCCAGGCGGGTGGTCTGATTTGAGATTTTTGGTGGTCAAAAAATTAATTTTAGATAAATTTATCATAAACATAATGATTTGAAATTTTTTATGGTTAAAATATTAGTTTGAGATTTTTCGTGATATTAGCCCTTATATATAATATATATGCATGTGTGTAGGAGATAAGAAGAAGAAAGTCATGCCTCGCCGACTATGCGTAAAAATTCGCCGATTTAAACGTAAGCCGTTTCAGCCCAAGTCAACAAACTTTCTCATCTCTCTCTGGGATACAGATCACCGTCACCAACGCCTGCAAAGTGTACGTGGCGTGTTTCCCTTCGACTCTTGTCCTTTTCTGTCGCCGCAGAGATCTGAGGAACATGATTAATGTGGATTTTAATATATCAGGTTTTGATGAGTACATTGTACATGTACATTGTAATCCTCAGTTAAAAATAGTGAATTGACACCTCCATTTGCTTTCCTTAGAAGCTTTGTCACATTGTATAGGGACAGATCCAATGATTAAGGACGGAAGAATTAGTTTGGTCCCTCATATTATCCATCATACAAACAAAAGAAAAATTATCTGATTTCACAATGCAAATGTATAAGCTATCGCACTGGTTGAAATTCTCGCGCTACCTTAGATTGGGATTACACATTTTCAAAACTTGTGTGGGCGCAAGTAAGCTAGAAGTTGAAGGGAAAGTTTTCATGCAACAGTTGGATTCAAGTGGAATTGCCTACGTCGGTATCATAACTAAGATTGATCTTAAGAATTGAAATGTCTCTGATCCACATCTATGCATAGATCGTTGTCTTCGCGATCACGCACGCATGTCGCACCAACTAAAGTTAGTTCGACTTGTTCAGAAGACATTAAGATGCGAATGAATCATGATCAGAGCATCCACTGTTGATTGACAAAATTTTCAAACTGTATTGATTTGCATTTGCTTCCTAAGTCAAAAGGATACCGGAGAAGATGAATGAGCATGAACCATAGTTTATAATCGCTCTGTAAAGACATCAACATTGGCCGGATGATTTTACAACGTTGATAGAGTCGTGGGCTTTTCCTTTGAACAATGGTGTCACATCAAATTACATGAGATTGAGCTTCCATCATGTAAGAAATCATGGGACTAGGAATGTGGAAATTGACATATGAATTGAATTAATTGATTCTCTCCTCTTAATAAAGCAATTAGGGCAAAGGTAGTGGGGGGGACACCGACGCATTAAGTGTTAGGTGAATGGGAAAAGGGCCAAAAGAGCCAAAAGAGCCGAAAGGACTTGAGGCTCAAGACATGCCTCCACGCACTCCATGTCGGACCACATCAGTGGTTGAGCAACATTCATTAGGATAATGATACGGTTCTCTTTCTTCCATCTCTTGTTCCGCGGCCAATTTTTTAAAATTCGCTCGCTCATCTGACAGGAGAATGGTCTTCTTAATCATGGGGTTTAGGGGGTTTTAATCATGAAAGCAGGGGTTTCATTAGTTAATGTGGCTGGTGTCGAGATGTGTTGGGTGGTACTAATGTTACTTTGATTCTCCTGTCTGCGGATAGAAGCTGGGTTAGAAAAGAATACGTGACATCGGTTGGTCTTTGCCGGTGAACGGGACAAAGGGTCGAGGTTTTTGTCGTTTGCGTTGGGAGAGGATGGGGACGGGGGGACGAACTTTCGTCGTAATTGAAAATTGGGAAGGAGGGAACACGTTTGCCAACCAGACAGGAAGTCAGAAAGGAACGACTCGTACGCGCAGATGGAAAGGTGGCAATTCTTTCGCGTTCGCAACGTGGCCCGTTTCTACAAATTTCCGAAGACGATAAAACAAAAAAGAGATAGATGACCCGTTTTGCTGAAAACTTTTTCAAGTAATTGCGTATATGATAGTTGCCTCTGAGGAGAGATCCGGCGATCGAATCCTTCGACACCTGCGTTCGTCTCTCCTGTTATATTTTTTCACGTAATCTTGATCAAAATCCAATTTACATGTCGGGTGTTGTACTGCAATGAGCTATAGCTTCAGCTGATATCTTAGACTTTCAATTCAGACATTCTAATATAGTATCAACAGTTCAAGAGTTCAGATCCTCATAATCTCCTTTCAAAACTCATTGTTCGTGGCAGGTGCACAACTTGCTCACTTAAAATAAGGGTCTTGCCCAATTCGCAACATCGCACCAAGCCATGCGCTTACAGAGGATCGATTTTAGACATAGGGGTAGTATTGAATATAATAAAGATTGCTTACATAACAGTCACGGAACTTCAACCAATAGACACATTAAGTCTTTTTCTCTCCCTCTCTCTTTTCTCTCCATCAACGTCTGCAACTTTCATCCATGGAGAGAAGGTTTGAGCTAGTCTCACCCTGCCCACCCTCTCTTGTTGATTTTGTTGTTCTTTTCTTATTTTTTTTTCTTCTCTTTCGATTTAAATGTGGGAGCTTTCTCTTCTCGATTTAATTCTAAATTTGAGAGTTTGATCTCTCCTAATCTAATTTTAATCTAGGAGCTATCCTCACCCGATCTAAATCTGGAAGTTTAATAAATATGCTTTTGGGGATTTGATATTCCTCTACTTTGTTCGTGTACAAGTTCTTTGCCTCCAACTTCAATGATGATCGCATAAATTTTGGCATCTCACTAAGCCATTAAGATTTGCTCTTCCATATATTAGATCTATGTTTGTTCAACATGTCTTAGTTGTCTCCATACAACGATAGTGCAAAGGAAGTCGAACTTAGGTGCGCCTCGCCAACTAGCAATGCCGTAATTATTGGAGAAGAAATTTTCGGCATGTGCTAATTACTGATGAAGATACGAGATTTAGTGTCGCCGATTATTTTGCTTAACAAATTCGTTCTTGTGGAACGAGTGTATGTTTAACCTTGCCAGTACTCCGTTGATCCTCCTTATTTTCTTGATTTTGCTTTGTTTTTCAGTATTTGCTCTATTTTGATTTACTTTGCCATCAAATCTATGTACTTCTCATATATCTTTATGTGCAAAGAATACAATTTTCTTTCAAAAAAAAAATAACAGTCACAATTTATCTTACATACATGATACATCTAGTCTCTTTGAACCTCCTTATATCATATGGGCACGCTGAAAAAGCAATAGACACGCATGCAAGCAAAAGGAAGCAACCGCAAGAGACAAAAAAAAAAAATATGAGTGCTTGTGCGCTCTTTTGTAATGACCAAGAGCAGCCCGAAAATTCTCCAATGGAAAAATTGCAGGCAAAGCGTGAGATCTCCGGTCATGCTTGCGTTTTGTTAAACATACTGAAAAACACTCGTTCTTTTGAGGGTTAATAGATTAAAAAATCTCAAATTGATATAGCTATGATAATTTTATCCTAAATTAATTTTTTGATCAACAAAAAACCTAAACTAATACACTCGTGAAAAATTTACCTTTTGTTAAATTAGATTAATACTACGAAAAATCGAAAATTAGTAAATCTGTGACAAACAGAAAGGTAAATCCTCAAACTGGTACACCCATTAATTATCACGTATCATCCAACTTAGCAATTTTAAAGTAAAATAAAAGAAAATTATTGGAGGGTAAATTTATCATAGATGTATCAATTTTGGGGGTTTTTTGTAGTCAAAAAATTAGTTTAAAGTAAACTTGTTACAGGCGTACCAGTTTGAAGTTTCTCATAGTATTAACCCTTCTTTTGAAGTAAAATATACTACACATATATAAATTCCGTATTGTATTATACTCAAGTAAAACAAATTTCAATAATTTAACTTAATTATCTAACATCTTTTCATTAGTCATTTAATGATATATATTCAATACCAAAATAGGATTCACACAAGCAAATTTGATTCTCTTCGGATTGCGTCCTAGATAGTGCGAAACTAGTAAGAAAATCAAATATTAGATGTGATAAAAATATCAAATCTTGTAATTCAAAAGGGTCCCATTCCAAAGTGCAAACTTTTCTCGTGTGTAATGGAATTCACATAAGTTCGTGATGATATCATTTTCAGATTTCATAGTCATAAGCCGTTGAACGATACAGAGCAGACAGGAAAGAGCGAAGTCGTACAGTTGGCCGCGTACAGATGGGGTGGTGGTTCGATGATGGCCACCAACCGTGCAGATGGGTGGTCGGAAATAGAATGAGGCTTGCTTTCTAACTATTCTGCGGCTAGATTTGATCTTTAATTTATAATGCTTAGTCTTATGTTGGATCGTTGCTCATGAAACTACGACAAGAAAAAGCTCGAAACTAAGGGCTCAACCTTAATTAAAGTTCTTGATTAGCCTGTCTCATAGAGTGGTTGTTGGAAGAAGGAAACTAAACATGGATCGAGATATCATCGAATTAGATCAGAGAAAACTCTCTCCAATCACATTTCTAATTAATGGATTGCAGGTAATGAACATCTCCTACATGCAAACTTGACCAAAATTAAATAGGACTCTTATGGTAATGCTTTCAAATAGGGGTGAACAAAAAGAATTGCCCAAACTGCGAACTGCCTGTTCCGGCTGGTCCAAGGCAATTCCCTAGGAGTTGGCCCGGTTCTTAGTTCCATAAAATTAAAATCGATGAATTTTGGTTTTGTTCTAAGTGTGAAACTGCCCACCCGAACTACCTAGACCGGACTGGTTTTTTTATTCTTTTTATTTTTTAAAAAAATTGTAAAAAAAAACCTAATCTTTGTCCCATTTTACTAAGGAATGCCCTTCAAGACTGGAGGGGCTACGTTTACTTTTGCACATGAGTAATATGGCAAAAACAAATCACAACACAACTTAGTTGCTCATTCCCAACCAAATTTTGCTGCAAATTGGAAAAATCTTTATGAAATCTACAATGTTACACGTAACTCATTGATTGTAGAAACATCTTGATTATCAATAACATTTTCAATCTCGTCTTGAACATTAATGACAAATAAAAAAACAGTATATATGCCACCAGTTCCATTTATCCACCTGGGAATCGGACCAAACCAATTGGTCCAGTTCCAAGGGGCACTAGTCCGGTTCCCATTCCAAAAACCGGGAACCGATCACCCCTACCTCGAAAGGGTGTCCCTATAAAGAAAAAACCAAAATTAAGTTGGTGATGTACATACTTATAACCCACCAATCATAAGCATGGTCGGATGGAGTTTTCATTCGATCCGGATTGGAAAAGAATTATGGTCCTTGTCGAACCGAAAAAGGGGTGATACATAATGGTTTACTGGATACATATTTCATTTGAATCAAACTTTCTACCAAGAAAGACGGAAGGTTTAGCATCCCAGTTAGATAGTGGACCTTAATCGTATGGCCATGTTCGTGCTAACAAATGTAGGCCCATTTCGAAAGGCCCAATGCTTCGTTCTTAAGACCAGCGGTAAAATGCACACGACCCTGACTTTGTAACCTGACAGATACGGCTAAGAAATCCAGGAAAAAAACGTTCCTTCGAGTTCACTCAGTTTCACAAGCTTCTGTAAGGACCGTCGCTTAGCATTCAGATAGAGGAACAAATAGCAATCATGATTTTCAACTCGTTTAGAAGATTTTAGCCAAAAATTGAAACGTTTCAATATATATTTAACCTTTTGACACACACTGTTGGGAAACTAATTCCTAATATCAATTCTATATGACAGAAATCTAAACACATGCCTCGAATGATTGAGTAACGCAAAAAAAACGTACCCATAATAACCTTGTATTACTGATCGTAAAGTATATTACACATAGGAACGTACCTTATATTCCACAGATTAAACGCACCCTCTCTTGCAGGCTCGAGAGACTTGTGCACTTTGGGAGTTGGCAGAACGTCGTTCTTCAAAGAAGATAAAGAACATAATGTCGTATCGTCCAAAAGATCACACAATCTCTTGAAGATAACTTCTCTCATGCTTTTTGAACTGCCAAGGGCGATTATTATTTTATCCGCAACCGTCTTTATCCACAAATAACCGCTTGAAGGAAGATGGGCCAGCGTGATGTATCATGGGCCGGGTTAGCCCAACTTGGGTGGCCCACATAAAAACCGTCACACACATGTACACACATATTTTGCTTGACAACGAATTCTTGAATGTATTTTTCATAATTATCAAAATTTCCAAAGAAAATGTAGTTGTACGGTAGGACTGCTTTTGGTCATTAAAGTAAGGCTTGGAATAGGATAGGATAAGGTTGGCTATAAAATCTCCAGTATAGTGAGCGACGTTTCTTATTCTATTAAGTGTTGGGTACACTTTAACAAAAGATAAAAAAAACAAATTAGAAAATTCTATAATAAAAAACTGAAAATTATAAAGTTAAATTAAATTATAGAGCTGAAAGGAAGAACCCTAAGTTTAGGGATTGCGGCCGCTGCTTCCGCCATGATGGCCGCGATTGAAGACAGCGACCAGAAGCATCGTCTCTGCATGGTTGTTGTTGCCATGGTCTAGCGTGACCGAATCAAACTGATTGAGGGCAGCAAAAAAAGAAGAAGAGAAAAAGTGGTTTAAAATCGCGGTGGTGGTGACGAACTAAGAAGATTGAGGTGGCGTTGCTTGGGGCGTGTGACCCAAATTCATTGATTTGAGGCCGTGATACATGACCTCCAAGTGCGCCGTGCAACCATCAACTTCGATGGTTGCGCCAATTTTTACAAGCAACATCTTGCTGTTCTCATTCTTGTTAAGTTCTTTTTGACCTTTTCTTATCCAATCTTAGTCTTTTCCACTTTTGTCTCAGATTTCTTATGAGGCATTTAATCCGGACATATTTGGATATATCCAATCTGGAGCATGTCCCAGGCACCAAATAAGACAACCAAACGTAGTGTAGAGTGTTTTCCTAGTCTTATTGTTTGTATATACCAATGAACTACTTTATGAGTGATCAATGTTTAAAAGATTGAATTGTGCCCCAGGGAATTGGGAGAGCATACCATTGAAAGAGAAAGTTTCAATTTTTCTAGTTACAGATAACACGTCTCACTATAACAGTTAATGCATTATCGTGGTAATGTTTCTTTAGTTAATCACTCAAACTATAGGAAAATCAATATATGGATTACCATCTTCTAATAATTAAATTATTCTGAATGAGATATATTTAACAAGTGTCCTAAATAGAGTCTTTTTTAATTGATAGAGGGAAACGAGTCGAATTGGATGTGTCGGCGCAAGTATTTCATGGAAAAAGAAAAATTGATATTGGGGACATGAGCAACAGCTAGTTTGGGGTGATGCCGTTGGACACTCATTCAAGCAGCAGCATACTCTCCGAGAAAAAACTCTAGTTTAAAAAGGTTTGTCCTCCGCAACATTTCGGTGAAACAAATATATATTTATTTATTTTTTGGTAAAGAACAAATATATATTTATCAAATCTTGTAATTTGGTTAATACCACAAAAAACTCTAAATTGGTGCACTTATGACAGATTTACCCCAAATTAATTTTTTGACTATAAAAAATCCAAAACCGGTACACTTGTAACAATTTTACCATCCGTTAGTTTCCATTAATTTTTTCGTCAAATTTTTTAGTTGGATGACACGTGATAGTTGACGAATGTGCCGGTTTAGGATTTTATCCTCCGTTTATCTCGGATGTACCAGGTTTTGATTTTTTGTGGTATTAATCCAATTTAACAAGGGGTAAATTTGTTATAAATTTATCAGTTTAGAGTTTTTTGTGGTCAAAAAATTAATTTGTGATAAATTTATTACAGATGTATCAGTTTGAGATTTTTGATAATATTAATTATAATTTAAATATTGCTATTTTAAAATGCAATCTTATCTCATACGTGATATGATCGACATAAGTTTGTGACAATATCGTTTCAGATTTCATGGCCATGACCGGGAACTTTTCTCGGGTACTTTTTAGGAAGATGGGGGTACGTTGAAAATCTTGGCTGATTCCTCTATGTTTGATGGGTGCAGAACCGGCAATATAATGAGGTTTGTTTTGTCACTATTCTCCGGTCAGATTTGATCTTTATTCGTCATGGTTAGTTTTTTCTTCTGGAATCTTGATCGTGAAAGCACCGCAAAAAGCTCAAAACGCTGCATATTTTCCAATTCCCTTTTCCTGGTCGACATTCTTGTAAAGTTCTTAATCAGCCCTTTCATAGCGTCGTCGTTGGGAAAAGAAACTAAGCATGGGTTGAGATATTGTCAACCCAACAACGTTTTCTTTCAAATTTGATCGGAGAAAACTCTTCCTAACCACATTTCTGATCGGCGGATTGTCGATAACAAACATCTCCTACATACGAACTTGACCAAAGTTGATTGGGACTCTTGTGGTAACACTCATGAGGGATGCCTGAATCATAGAAAGAAATCCAAACTCATGTGAGTGATGTCTTGCTTATAATCCACTAATCGAAAGCATGATTAGAGGAGGTTTTCTTTAATTCGAACTGAAAAGGGGGTGTTATCCTAAATACATGTATTATTAGAAGTTTAGTAGTTCTGACTTATAAGGACTGTCGCTGAGTATTCAAATGGAGGAACAAAGACCACGTGTTACTCCTCCTGATGATTTCATGTGATGCACATTGGTAGAAGGAAGATATGATCCAATAATCATTTGTTCTTTCGGAATCAGATTCTATAAAATTATTTTTCTTTCAAGACTTAAAATGAGAAAATTGACAGACATCATCTTCATAACTCAGATTAATTTTCCACTCGTTTTTGGGAAATAGTTGGGCCCAAACCAAACTCCAAGCTCATAAATCGCGATGCCTGAAAATCTACTACCAGAAGAAAGTAATTTTCCACTCCAAATGGCAATTATGATTTCCAATCCATTTGGAAGATTTTAGCCACATATCGAAATTTTCAAAATATATATTTTTCTTAAAAAATGACTTTTTGAATGTATTTTCTAGAAACATCACAATTTTTCGAAAAAATAGATTCGTACATAGAGATCCGTTTGGTCGTTAGAGTAAGGATTTAGATTTAGAGGAAAAAGTGGGATAAAAATCCTCTCAGATAGGGAGGGACATATCTAATTTTGCCAGGTGTAGGGTACATTTTAACATAAGATTATAAACAAATAAATTAAATTAAATTAAATTAAAAAGTTGCAAATTAGAAAGTTAATTTCCATTAGAGAACCGAAAGGAAAAACCCTAAATTTAGGGATTGTGGCTATCCATTTGCCATAATGGCCATGATTGAAGGTGGCAACCATCAACGTCGCCTTTGCATGGCTATTGTCATGTGGCCTAGAGTGATGAAATCAAACTAATGGGGTCTAAAAAAAAAAACAGAGTGCTGGTGGCAAATAAGGAAATTGAGGTGGTGTCACTTAGGGAGCGCAACTTATATTCATATAATATCTTAGCATTCTCGTTCTTGTTAAGTTCTTTCTCATCTTTTTTTACTCGATTCAGGTCTATTTCACTTTTACCTCGAATTTCTTTTAATGCATTTTATCTGAAAATATCTTAATCTAACCAGTCTGGAGGATATCCCAAACACCAAATAGGATGACAAATTATATTATCCGTATCCAAAGTTCTGAGCGCAGGATAGAGGGTTTTGCTAATCTTATTATTTGCATATATTCCAATGAATTACTTAATGAATAATTTGTGTCTAGAAAATCAAAATAATTTTTATGATATTTATTTAATAAGAACTATGAACACTAATTTTATAAAAAAATTTAAGTGAATCTTGTCATCTAGTGCCCCGGGCACTAACTAAGGATATTATCAAAGGCAAATTCTAGAGTTTTTCAATAATTGTTTACAGCCCTCACTACAACAATTAATGCATAACCTTCTGTAATGTTTCTATAATTAATCACTTAAAACCATAGGAAAATGAAAAACTATCGATTGCCCCTCTTCTAATAATTAAAATTATAATAGATAAGATATATTTAACAAGTGCCCAAAAATATTGGTTTTTTTTAAGTATAAAACAGAAAAGAAAAAAAACGGCTCAAATTGGATCCGTCGCCGCAAGTATTTCAAGGGAAAAAAAGAAAAATAATAATATAGGGGGACACGAGCAACGGCTAGTTAAGGTGATGCTGTTGGACGCTCGTTCAGTCCTTCAAGCAGCCGCCGCAGCACGCTCTCCGAAAAAAATAAAATTCACTCTCTCTCTCTCTCTCTCTCTCTCCCTCTCTCTCTCTGGCCAGAGCTTGCTTTGCTTCCCTTCTCCATAATTGCAGCAGTGAGCGCGAGAGACACCCACGAGAAGCGCAAGACCGACCATCATTTCTCACTTGCTAGGCATCGCAAGGAAACAGAGACAACCTACGGGGGGTGGCGTCGACCAGCGTCGTCTTCTCTTCTTACGGGCGTCTGTGGCGGGTGTTCCCCCGAAGTGATTTGGGAAACAAAAATGTCGAAAATCGTCGACATCTTCAGGAAGAAAACGTCCCCAAAAGGTAGCATTTTGAGTTTTCCCCCTTTAATTTTCCCGCGCTTTGGACTAGGATGTTCTGCTTTTTAGGGTAAGGGTTTTGATCGACGGCTCTGATCCTCAATGGGTACATTCGGAGCTGTCCCTGATTTCTTGTCCGAGAAATTGTTCTTCAGATGTCTGTGATTTCTTGTTAAATTTTTCGAGTACTTTTGTGGATTTTTCATCTGGGCTACGTGTAATTAGTAATTTCGCTGCTAGGAACTTGGATATTCTAGACTTCTGTGTTGTCTCCTCTATCTTGAAGCTTGTGTGATTTTTTTCCCCTCTCTGCTCTGTTTTTCCGTCTGAATGTTCAATGCTATAGTGACTTCTGCTTCTTCGTCTTTGCATTCTTCGACAGATGCCCTCAGGAGCAGCAAGAGAGAAATGGCGGTTGCCACACGAGGTACGGCTGCTTGTTCTATATAGTTTGTCGTGTACCAGGTGTTGCACATCGGAATCTAGTAGATCAATACAAGATATGTCGTATATGCTAGAAGTACTAGTGTGATTGGTGAACTGCTGTTTATTCTGGAAAATTGGTAAAAAAAAATAGGGTCTTGCTGTTCCGGCCAAGACTGAACCGATTCGATTTGATCTGGGCCAATTCTTGGCTATTTATAGTCAGGCCTGATCTTTTCTAAGAAACTTAGCCTATTGATATTCAACATACAAGTGGATAGCAGGAATCAACAAATTGAGACTATAAATCAAAAACTTGTAATTGACTGAAAGCAGGTCTTCACTATTGAAAGTTCTTACAAACTTCACTAAGGATGTAGAAATTTCCCCTTCTATTTAGTGTGGTGAAATAGCGGTATTGTGAGTTATCTAGACAAAAGAAAAAGGAAAATAAAAGGAAAAGACAACTATTCAGCTGTCATTGGTACATGGACTTGTCTCTGAGGCCTATTAGATGCCAGTTGATTTCTCACAGATCAACTTTTATTATGGGCAATAATCCATGTGTAGCTGCCTTTCCTCCCCATATTCTTCTAACATGATAAATAGGAGCAAGCATGTTCTTGTCAACCCTCAGTTGTCTCAATCACAAGGAGTTTTGCAGGTAGACCGAGTGAGAATATTAGATCAATTTGTTTGGTAGTTCCACTTTAGCCTGGAAATTTCCATAATAGCTGCTCTCATCTTTCGCTCATGTAGACAGAGTCACAAGGAGTTTCGCAGGTAGACAGAGTGAGAATATTAGATCAATTTGTTTGGTAGTTCCACTTTTGCCTGAAAATTTCCATAATAGCTGCTCTTGTCTTTCGCTCATGTTCTTCTTTACTTATCATTAGCCATCTCTTTTTATTTATCAGGTATTGAACGAGAGATAGCATCCCTTCAATTGGAGGTATATTCCTACTACTTGCTGATTGTGAATTGCCATGGGTATTCTCTTGCTGAATCTTTTATCTGCTAATGTGCTTTCAGGAGAAAAAGTTGGTGGCAGAGATTAAGAAAACAGCCAAGACTGGCAATGAGGCAAGTTTTTTTCCTATTAATTATTTAACATTTGCTAATTTAACTATCAGCTTATATATTGTTATTTCTTGATTAAATTATTTTGACTTAAGTGAACTTGTTATGATGGATTTTGAGCTGACATTTGACTATATAAACGGGATCATATTACAGCAGTTCTGCCCATTAATGCTATCTAGATATACTTCGGATAGATAGCTGGACTTTCTGATTATTGAGTTAAAAAAAATCAATTTTTACTTTTTTTCTGGTATCATTCAGGCTGTAAGTATCATGACTACTTAGCTCCGAAATTATTTGTGGGAAGTATGATTCACAAAACACCAACTGCATTCGACAAGAGGGACTGGTGTTTGATTTCTATGCTTTTAGTGGTCAAACTGCTTACATGGAGTACTTTCCACTGTTTACTTGAGAGGGTAGTTTCTGTTTTAACACATCCTGCGATTTTGAATGGTCAAACTGCTTGCATGGAGTGCTTTCCTCTCTTTACTTGAGAGAGTAGTTTCTGTATTTATGCATTCTGCAATTTCGAATATAATGAAACTGTAAGTTGGTACTCATAGAGCTGGTTTCTGCTATATTCAGTCCGGATCTCTCATTGCACAAATTGAATCACTTCATATTTCCAAGGGAATAAACTACCCTTGGACTTTTTGACTATAATGTTGTACTTGAAATATTGTTATTCCAGAGATTTATTGGCACTGCATTCACTGTAGGACTATTTGATATTGATATACATCTCTGATTGAACACTTTTACTGACCTTTTGCCTTATGATTTTCTTGTGGTGGTCAAAATTTGATTTTTAATCAATGTTAATCTTTTGAACTATTTCAAAACAAATTATTAACAAACATGCTTAGAATGGGAAGTTTTTCATTTAGACTGAACTATGCCCTCAACTTGTGCTCCAAACCTTTTGTAGTTCTAAAAGACTCAAAATGGACACAATCGCAAGATTAAATGATTTGAAAGCATTAAAAGCACCAGATCAAGCATTAGGTTTGTTTGCAAATTTTCAATTTACTTTGGTTACTTAAATTTCTACTAGTCCATGTTGATAATGTCTTTGATGAACGTTTCTTTCGGCATTTGGCAATTCAATATGAAGAGAGAGAAAAGGAAAATGTCATAATCTTTAGATCAGTTTTCCTCTATAATTAGTAGATTTTATGGTTGATGAGATTATTTAGAATGATCAATTGATTTTTTCTACAATGGTCAATTGGAATTTTCTTTTTGGCCATAGATTACAATGAAACAAATCATTGATTAATTTGTGTGTCCATTGAGGATAAGTGTATGCAATCGTTATTCAAGCTATGCAGGCCACAGCTTATGTGAAATGCAAAGCATTTTCACCATACCTTCTTTACAACATTCCTCTTTTATTTTGGCTATCATTTAAAAAATAAATCTTAGCTATGCGCTTCAATAGAGAAATTATTGAGCAACAGTAAGATAAGGTAAATTCAGAATATATAATTCCAACATGCATCACTTTTGTTTATCTGATTTTGATATTAAATATCCAATTGCGAACATGTATGCCCACTTCTCTAAATGGTTGGTCTGCAAGGTATATCATGGGACATGTGCACTACTTTTTCCTTTCTGCAGATGGACAAAGCTCTAGTAACTTGTGATAATCTCTCTCTCTCTCTCTCTCTCTCTCTCTCTCTCTCTCTGAGCTTGCATGCTCTGTCTGCCTATCCATGTGTCCACTCAAAGTTAGCTGAATGTAGTATGGCTTTGTTTTGATAACAATGTATTATGGCTTCAATAATGCAGAGATGATGTGGGAACCTCTGTCAAGTTAAGGTCATATAATTGCAAGATGCCCAGAGTCTAGATATTCTACTTCTGGCAGAAGCTGCTTCATGCTATGACAGATGGCAAAGCTAATTTAATCTAGATAACTGGCTGTCCTCTCCCTCCTCATTGGGCACACTTGTTTAATTAAATCTATAATCCGTATTGTGTGTTTAAGATATAAGCAGCATTTCCCTCTGTATTGTTGGAAACTTCCTGTATTGTTCCGATTAGTAAGGACTGCTGTCAAGTTCTGCTGGTTGATTTGCAAGCTAGCTGCCTAGAGTCCACAGAGCTGCCCATGAGCTAATCCTTTGTTGCATAAAGTTGTTATCTAACGGCACGGTCATCTTATTGATACTTTTATTTGTCTGTTTTGGTGAACAATCACCTTTATGTAACCAGGCAGCAACTAGAATTTTAGCTCGTCAGCTGGTGCGTCTACGACAACAAATAACTAATTTGCAAGGAAGTCGTGCTCAAATCAGAGGGGTGGCGACTCATACTCAGGTAATCACTCTTGTCTATCTCTTTGCATATATTGCAACTGTTGATGAGAATTTTCATTTTAAAATTTTAATTTTCTCTTACTTTCACATCCGTTAGGCATTACATGCCAGCACATCTATTTCTAATGGAATGAAAGGTGCAACAAAAGCAATGGTCGCAATGAACAAGGTATGCATATTAGCTGTCGAGTAAATGGTATCATAATGCTGCTAGAAGGTCCAACTAGAAGAAGTGTGGGCCATCTATGCTGGCATTTCTTTAATGAAAAACATGTGGAATTTTGACCGTGTGATATGCCTTGGTTGATCGTCCAAGAAGTCTTGACTTTTGAAATTTCCCGGAAATAAGAAACTATGTATCAGTTACGAGATTTTGATTTCTTGTCCTTTTTCAGATGCATGATGAGATTTTCAGAGTTAGTACAAATATTTTTTAAGTTTTCAGTATCATTTAATCTTTGTTTCCTCAAAACACAAAAGCACATGCCTACTTGTCTGTACCAGTATTGAAATCTCCTGCTTGTACCTTCCAGCAAATGGTTCCTGCAAAACAAGCCAAAGTGATCAAAGAATTTCAGAAACAGTCAGCACAACTGGATATGACGGTAATGCTTTTGTTTCTTTTCCCTATTATTTCTTGTTTCCTATAACTCAAGGACGATGTTATCTGGCCTGAACTGTGCATATTTTACTGGCAAATCAATGAACTACAGCAGAGTAATTTTAAGGAATTTGGCACGGATTTGTGCATTTGTGTCAATTTTGAAGTAATTGTGGCATTAATTCCCAGCGTGGATTTTGAATGAGTAAACTGTAGGCTTTTTTGACTGATGATTTTTGGATTTTTGTCCCTGAATATCAGAGTTTGTGTCCATATATTTTCACAATAATTTGTTCGTTTCATCTCTTTCCCAATAGATTGAGATGATGTCAGAGTCTATAGATGAGACCTTAGACAAGGATGAGGCTGAAGAGGAAACAGAGGAGCTGACCAATCAGGTAAGTCATTTTCCTTTCGCTATAGCTCCTCTCAAAGCCTTTTGGTTGTCACTAATTTCACATGTTTGATTATAGGTGCTTGATGAAATTGGTGTTGATATCGCTTCACAGGTTGGTCTTCTAGACAATGTCCACAAACCTAAGCTCCTGATATATCATTGTTTTGATATTGAAAAGAACTCACTTTCTTCCCTCTTTTTTTTGTTCCTAACAGCTATCTTCAGCTCCTAAGGGCCGCATCTCATCAAAGAAAGTGGAGACTGTTGTGACTAGGTTAGTACATTTCCCCGAAACTGTTTATTATGAAGACACTCACCTTCAAGGTACTAACAAGCTGAAACTTTGCATTAGATGTTGTATATTCTTTTTCTTTTCTTTTTTTGATCTCTCCTGCCTTATGGAGCTAATGGGTACTCAAATTTGAAGATTGAATAACCTCTCCATAATTTTCTCCTTGTTCTTTTTAAATGCTTGGTGGAGCTCGTGCGCCAACAACTGGCACAAGCCAACAAAGACCACATAAATATAATAAAAAAAATGACAGTTTCTGATTTTTCCTAATCAGTTATGCTAGTAAGTACTAGTCAGCACAAGCCAAACAAGACCACATAAATATAATAAAGAAATGATAGTTTCTGATTTTTCCTAATCAGTTATGCTAATAAGTAATAATAAGTACTAATCAATTTAGTACACTGATTAGTATAAAATGATGTGCCTGATTTCCCCTGAACCATTGGATGCATCCTAATCGATTTAGCTAGTTTTTAGTATGATAATCATTGATGAAACGGTGGGGAAGTAGGTTCTTATCCATCAGGCTACCAAAGAAAAGGAAGAATCAACATTCCCACCGTTATCACTTAATTTCTCTGACTACTTTATTTTCGCGCAACGCAGTTCTGAATCTCCAGATGTGGAGGATCTGGAGAAGAGGCTGGCTTCTCTTCGGCGCATTTGATCCATGCATCGACCCTGCACAATATTTTTGTAAAGGATCTTGGGACAAAGCTAATCGATGTAGAGATGATCATCATAAAAACCAGATACTATAATCTGACTTCCCATGATCGGAAACTTTACCGTGGTGTTGTTCATTCTTGAGGTACAAAAATGCAAATGCTTGTAAGGTTTTACATGAGTTCACTGCCTTAGTAGTGTAAGATTGCTATTCTGCCTGCGACTGCCGAAATAGCCTGCATCATCTCTAGCATTTCCTATGGTACGATGTAAACTCTGTTGATATGCATTAGAAGTATCATTGTTTATAACAAATCTTGAAGCGCATATAATTGATAATGTCAGACAAGGAAAAGAGTCTGCAGATTGTTAGTTTGTTATATCTGTCGATGAAGTATCATTTCATCATAAGCTTAACATGTGTGGGGGCCCAAAGTGGTTTAGACTCTCTAAGTGCAGCAGAGTTCTTGCATTAAGCAATTTGTGTGTTCGACCTTCTCATATTCTCAGCAATATTTTTAATTTTTCGAATGAATTGGATCCAAGTCATAATTAACTCTATTTTACTTTATTCTGATCAAAGTAGATAACACAATTATATTTTTGATAAAGTGTATTTTAGTTAATAAGGATAGTTTAGTTAATAGGTTATTACCTTAAACTTTTCTTGGTGTCACGAAAAACTTTAAACTTATATATGTGTGAAATATATATCCTCTATTTTAATTCTGTCAAAGGTATATTCGGAGTTTTTTATCAGACAAAAGAAGTTTAAAGTATTTGTGTCACAATGGAAACAATACATGTTGGGGGATGACAACATAAATTTGTTTCAAGATATTTACTCTTCATCTATTGTTTTTTTTACTTTCTTAAATCAACATATGTTCTCTCAATTACAAATCTAGTAGCTACCAGCACACAGCACGAGCACCTGGATCACCACCACCAACAAAATAATAGGAAACAAAATAATAGGAATGTCATATGGTCTGGTTAAATTGTGATTTAAATTTTTGTACTTTATGGATTTTAGCACAATTTTAAAATGAAATATTAATTTTATCGCAATTAATGTAGCAGGATTTATTTATTATGTTTAATTTTGAGTAACTACTAGACCCGTTAAACGGGTGGGTCGGATCGGGTTTGGGTTGGATCATAAATGGTCCGATCCAAATTGACCCATTAACCCGTTTATGACCCATTTATTCATAGTGTAAATATCTCGACTCATACTCGACCCGACCCATATCCAACCCATACCCGACATGATCCATATTGCTAAAGCACTTTTATATTTAACATAATCTAGGAATACTTGTTTCTTATGATTTTTTTTAAAAATTATACTGCTAAAACATTTTATGTAATACAAAGCTAGTGAAAAATTTTATAATTTTTTTTAAAATTGAGGTTTTGTTTGTTTTACAAAAAATGTGACATTTCTAGAAAATATTTTCCATAAAGTCATTATCCAAGAAAATAAAAAAATTAATATATTTTTTTATTTCTAAAATCGAATTTTAATTATTTTTTATTTTATTTTTTTATTTTTCCTTTATTTTTGGCCGATCGTCGGCCGCCGTGGCCGGCGATCGACCACAGGCAAGGACGAGCTTGCCGGAGGCCGGCGAAGCTCGAGTCTCGCCAGATCGGCGAGGTTGGAGCCTCACCAGATCGGCAAGAACGAGCTTCGCCGGCTTCGGGCGAGCTCGACTTCGCCGGATCTGGCGAGACTCGAGCTCGCCGGCCTCGGGCGAGCTCGACCTCATCGGATTTGGCGAGGTGAAGCCTTGCCCAAGGTCGATGAAGCTCTAGCTTGCCTAAGGTTGGCGAGCTCGAGCTTCGCCAACCTCGGGAGAGGTCGACCTCGCCCGAGACCGGCGAGCTCAATGCTCGCTAGATCGGCGAGGCTTGAGCCTTGCTCGAGGCCGGCAAGCTCGAGCTTTGCTGGCCTCCGGCGAGGTCGTTCCGCCCCGGTGGCCGGTCGACGTGGCCAACCACCGGCCAAAATAAAAAAAAAAGAAAAAGAAAGAAGAGAAAAGAAAAATAAATAAAAAAAAAAGAAAAGAGAAAACTAAAAATAATTAAATTTCGATTTTTTAAAAATATTTTTGTAAAGAGGGAGAGAGTGTGTGGATGGGTCTAGTAGGTGGGTTGGACATGGGTTCCAAACTCAACCCATTTAGACCCATTTATCTTTAAACTTTAAAATTTAAAACCCATTTAAGCTTAACTCTTTAAAATTAAAGTGATTCATATATGACCCATTTATTTTTAAATGGGTCATATATGGGTTTATGACCCATTTTGACACCTCTAGTAACTACCAAATAAATTAACTATGACAATTGCAATGGGAACTTATGAACGTACCAATTAAAAATACAAACTTTTACCCATGTGATAAATCTAGAATGTGTTAGCCTTCATCCAACTTTTAACCCTTTACAGTTTCAACAATTTACATAATTTCCACTAACTGTATTTTGTTGAAAAAGCTTAGTTTTTCATTCTTTCGTCTTATAAACAGTAAAATAAAAATTTCAAAAAATTAAAATTGTTATTGAAAAGTCAAATATAGCTTCTCTAATGTTTAATACATTTGTTAGTGGATTACATAGTGAAGGAAATAATCTTTCGACAAAATCTTTTGCTCAAGAAAATGATTACGCTTGATGATTCTGAAATCTGGAAGATGCCCCAAAGAATCGGATGAGGATTTTGAAAGATACCAATAAACACATAGACGAAGAAGTCTCTCGAGAGTGATGCTTTTGAGGACCTTTCGATGCTCAAGTCTAATGATTTTTATAGGACTTTTGGAAACTAGCATAATTTTAGCTTAACGAGCGAGATTGCTCTTACATGACAAGAATGAAACGAGTTCTATTTATATCTGAACTTCGAAATTCCCAGCCGGCACATTTGTACAAGGACATTGGCTCCGGGCCTTTGAATGAGGCCAGACTTTCGGATGGGCTTGGACCGTAATGTTTTCTATATGCTTCTTCCTGTGTTCAATCTTGTGCAAGTATCACATAACCATGTGTATCGTAGGCCCCGTCCACATCATCTGCCCCCTATTCTTGAGGTCCGATCCGTCAAGTTCTAGACTTGAAAATACCTTAGAAACCTAAGTTTGGACCTAAGGTTTGACCAAGATTGACAAAAGATGTTACTTGATTAGAAGTTCCATCAAATGAGAGCTTTACGATGATGTCCAATTTGTCCAGACCAAACGGCCAGAACTTAAGACATCACAATCTGTTTGCCAATATGCCCTCGTAAAGTGAGGGATGCGTTGACTTAGCCAAACTGCTCCCTCTTCCTGCCCGGTTCCCTTATTCAGGTTGTTTGACCTATTTGTCTTGGGAGAAAAATGAAACCAGCATCTTGATTGGTCATACTCTTTCCCAGCTAACTAGTGGCTGAAGGCGCAATCAATTGCTATAATTCCTTATAAATGTGTCTACAATGGAACCATCTAAGGAAAAGTTTTACTCTCTTGTACTTGTCGTCCAGTTTTAGCTGTAGGACCTTCAACTCGAAACAATGAAATCTGGGTTAGCATTGTCGCCTGCTGCTTACTTGTGGATTGGGACTATAATAGTGTCATGGAGTACTTGCGACAACATTGTCATGTGGTGCACATATGGGGTGGGACTTATCGCAATAGTCATAGAGCATTTGGGACGAAGAGCAATAAGCTTCTTATTATCTATGAAGATCCAAAATTTCTACTACCTTCATATATTTTGAGAGCATTTAATTGATCTATCTACTGATATATTGTTGATGATGCGGTTGACCATGGGGTCAATGGCTATCGTTTTCCAAAGGACACTGTCAAGATATTGTCAAAAATCATAAGGCATGTTGTCCCAAAAGGAAAAGTGTCACCTCTGGCTCATAAATTGCTGCACAAGGAAAGACTGCTGGCAGGGACCTCATGGTATCTGAAACTGTCACACCCTGAACACAACCAAAATGGGATCGTAACATGGCCGTCCTTTCACCCAAAGGACGCAGACTCAACTAAAACAAAACTCGAATAACATCAAAACTTTCTAAAACCATCAAAAGGATATATACAAAACCAACAAAAAGCTATTCCAATAGCTCAACGACACTATGTACAACGTACCCAAAATTCCACAATAAAAAAGAAATCCTCCGATTAACACCCGCTCACACCCGCTCACACCCTACTTGCGACCAGCAGAAGAACCTCAAAGGTATATAAGATAATGGGTGAGCTACCACGGCTTAGTGAGTAACATATTTCTTCTAAGCAGATCGAACAATCCTATATAATAGTATCAAAAATATCACAGCCCATAACTCAAACTCAATGTACAATATAGCCAAAAATATCTCAATGGTATAATAACTTTTCAATCAAAGTCATCCGTATCATATTACCCAATAAAAGCTCACTTAACACAATAGCAAATCATCAGTAGTTTATCTATTGACTAATCTCATCACATAACACGTTGATGGTTCATCCATCAACCAATCTCATGCTCATCATCAAACTATGGTCAAGTGTAATGCCGTGACAAAGGCAATCAAGTTTACCCCTTTTGGCAAGGTCTACCACCTATTATAAGCTGGCGGTTCGGCCCAGAAGGATATCTTGATAGTATCCATACTCCCCCTCAATGGGTTCTCAACATAGGAATGTGAGCAGCAGCAACTTATAACTCAATCCAGAAATCCATAATCAACACCAATAAATCCATTTCATAAAACATTTCGCAACAAGAATAGCTCTCAGCTAATCCTCTTCACAAAACCTTTAATATAAGCATTCACAAAAGCTTAATTTCAATAACATCATAAGACTTTTTAACTCATTTCACAATCGACAAAAGGTAGTAAATGATCGAGATCCAATTTATGCAGAAAACATGCTCCACTATATTAAAAATTATATCCCATTATCAAAATATGAATTTGTAAATTCATTCTTGGTAATCCAAAAACTAACCCGTATGTGTTACTTGAGCCAACGGTTCCAAAATCCTATCAAACATACGGAAAACAAATCAAAACCTAGTAATACTTCCCCCTAACGCGCGACTCGAATAAGCTAAGGCTAACTTGCCAATAATCTGACACCCACGTGCCCATGATGGCTTGCTCAATGGAAAAATCTAATACCAACCACAATGAACAACTCGCACGCCAAATTTCCGCGCACCATAACTTCCTCCATTGGACTCCGTTTAGCGCACTCTTATAGTCAAAACGAAACTCATCTAGCATACTATGGATGTCCCAACACAGCCAACCCAAACAATAGTCTAAAAATGACAATAAAAGCCTTGGAAAGTACTGTTCACGAAATTCCAGATTATGCTCTCAACTTGAAAAATGTGATTCCGGACAAACCGTAACTCCGAATCGATATCTGTCAAAACGCACAGCCTCACAACACCATAATCTTTCACTTTCATGGATATTTAAGACTTGACAACCCAAAAACTTAGATTACGCAGCTCAAATTCACGTAACTCTTATTTCCGAGCCCTAATTAAAAAATTACTCCGATAGGACTAACGATGGCTACGAGCATTTACTAGTCGTTGCGTTACGTAGTCGGAACTACTTGGCGAGGACCCGCGTGCTCAAACCCTCCCTTTCTCTTCTTCCCTTTCTTCTTTCCTTTTTCCTTTTCTTTTCCTTTGTTTTTCTTTTGCTTTCCCCGACTAGCTTTTGCTTTCTTCCTTTTATCTTCACTTTGATGTAGCTAGCAAAGATCACCTAGAGGGGGGCTGAATAGGTGATCTTAAATAATTTTTGTCAATTTATGCGGAAATGAAAGAAACATAGTAATGTTTGAATAAAATTTAGATTCAAGACAGTTTATATAGACAATGCTCTTGATGTGCAGAATGTAAATAAAGAGATAAGGGATAGAAAAACTGCACACAAGTTTATAGTGGTTCGGCTTATAGCAAACCTACGTCCACTCTCCCACGCTTACAACCTACCGGCTGGATTTCACTATGTAATCAAGAGGAATTTACAGATTCTAAGTGACAGCACTCTTGTGTATGATAGTACTCTCTATCTCACACAATCACCCTTACAAAGTATCCCTCAAGATCTTAATCTTTAGCTCAGAACAACAAGAGAACTGATTGGAGTATGCTTAGACTTTGGACTTGTTGATTCTTGATTCTATACTATCTTCTGCTGCTCGTTGATCTCCTTAAATACTCCTCTACATCCAAACTAGCCGTTTGGACAGCTTTTAGAGGATCATCTTCCAATCTTCACCTTGGACAAATTTGTATAATAAGGATTGAGTAGCCGTTAGATGACAGATTCTGAATCCCGCTGATTTTGATCGCACATACAATCAGAATCTTGGTTTCCATAAATAGAATTTTATCCGTTGTAATGCATACTTGTCGAACTATTTGATTGTCAATCAATTATTACCTTAAATTGAAATAATCAAAACTTTCCTTCTGTAAAATCCATACCGGATCACTAGCTATTTTGTTTGATTCTGAATTCTGTGTCTGCGTCCGAAGAAATTCTGCGTCTGCATCTGAAGAACTTTTGTGTCTGCGTCTGAATAATTTCTTCGTCTGCATCTGATTAATTCTGCGTCTGAATCTCAGAACTTATGTTATGTGGTCTCCAATAAGGTACTTGATAGCTTGTAAAGTCTGAATAACTTTCTTTTGAGTTTTCAGAATATACATACTTAGAATAAATTAGTTCGGAATAAGTATTAGACTTATAATTATGTGGAAGGTTTTGTCAACTTCAAAATTAATAGGAGTTTTCCTCAACAATCTCCCCCTTTTTGATGGTGATAAAACTTTCCTGCAGATTGAATTAATTTGAAATTGATTTGTAAGTAAATAAGCATATTGAGTGCATTGAGGCACAGATTGAAATTGAAAGAGCAGACTCTGATATTCGTGTCTTCCTTTGCATATAACCTGCATTTGATCTTGCATATTAATATAGCAAATCTGCATCTAATTTCTCCCCCTTTTTGTCATCAGCAAAAATAATAAAGAGAATAAATCACAGATACTAAACAATCAACCAGTCTAACAAGAATTGTTAGTGATATTATAGACCGAATGAAAATTAGACGAGTTGGAGAGAAATGTTGAAAAACAGGCTATTTTTTAGAAGGAGTACGAATCAGTTGAAAATTTTCCAATATTAATACAGCTTCCTCAATTTTCGAACTGCATTAACCTATGGCCTTATCCATGTTGGATGAGCACATAGCAATGGCTTCCTCTAGATCTGCTTTGTCTGCTGCTACCTAAAGTTGTTGAGATTTGTTATTTTCCTCAGCAATTCTTTGTAAATTCTTCATATTTTGTTCTAGTGCAGCTTACTTGTCTTTAATCTTGAGCAGAATAGAGAGCATATTCTGATTTTCATATGGCTGATCTTTGACATTAGCTTCCTCAGACTGATTGTACCCCATGGCTAATTCTGGTGGAATCTCCCCCTAAACAGGTGCTTGATCTTCAGAAACATGTTCTTCATGAATTGGTTCTAAAATCTTGGAAGCTGGTTCAGGAACATGTTCTGGGCCTCCTGTGTCAAAGTGCTTTGCTTCTGCTTCATCATTTTCATCATGCAGAAGAATTCTTCGTTTCTTGCTATACACTTTGATTGGGATAGAAGAATCAGGCTGCTTGTTGGTTGAATTAGTTCTTTTCCTTTGCTCTTTTTCTTTCTCAATTTTCTTTCCAATAGATTTTGCCTCCGACTGTTGAGCCTCCTGTCCTCTTACTTTCTCCCTTACATCATCAAAATGCTTCATTTTGGAGAGCATTCTTTCTCCAACATATATACAGGGAACAAGGTTCTTGTGCATATCGTCAGGAATAGATATTTTTAAGAACATGAAGATGCGAGAAATTAGAGCACCATATGGCAATTGACCCTTGTCCTTTTGCAATGCTCTTTACATATGGAAGATAATGATATGAGGAAAAGAAAAGGAATGACCTTTCAAGATAGCCCAGATGAGTTTGATTTCTGATTTTGATAGATCAGTTTTGTAGGCTGCTTTGGGCTTCAAGCAGTTGATTATGATCTTATGTAAGATCACAAATCGTGTCACGTCCCGAACCCCACGGCACACAACATCCCTACCTTGGCCGATATGTTCGCGATGTCCCAAGAAGTGTCGCTGACCCAACGCCCACGTCGAGAGAGAGAGAGCAAAGCACATGCGGAAGCAAATAAGTAGATAACACCCTGACAATATAATTATGAGCCAAGGATAGCCAAACAACAACCAACATAGCTTAAAATATATACACTTTATATTTCACTAACGAAAGCTAATTTTACAATATTTACATATACAAACCAGACTATATAAAGATCAAATCAAGAACAGCCACTGCTTAACAAAAAGGGGCTAGATGGCTAAGGTAAGTCTACTGAACCTACAGAGAGAACTATTATAAAAAAGGAACAGCCTCCACTCCTATCACTCTACCCTGCACTACGGCTCCCAGTCTAGATCTGAGGACTCGGTAGGATCATATGACGACTCCTCGGAAGCCTCCTCACTAGACCCTGACTCCTTCGACTCCATGGCCTGGGCTGCTACTCGCTCATCCTCTGAATCTATCTCTTGCTCTAGATTTAGATACAGTCCTAACTCTTCATCGGATCCTACCTCTACATCCAAACCCAACTCAGCAACCTCCCCGTCCTCGTCCGAGTCCTGATCCATAGGCTTTGGCTCTTGCTCAACCTCCTCCTCGTCCATCGGCTCGGGGTCATCGTACCATACCCCGGGCTCCTGATTCATGGCCACAGTCTCCTCTGCTGTTGGAGGATCCACAATCTCGCCATCAGCCATCTAGGGTATCATCACCCCACCTATATCTACTGGGACGTTGAAGGTCTTGAGGGGTCGCTTGATGTTTCCATCTGCATCTTTCAAGCACCAAGCCACGTACTCTTGAGTTTGGTAAAAATATTCACCCATATTCACAAATACTACGGAGTGGTATCTCACATATACTTCCCCATTCCCTGATGGGTATACTCTCGAGGTAGAGTGGATCTGCGTAGGGATCCCAAAAAGAGGCAGCGGCCTCACCATGTTCAGGGCTGGGGATCTGAAAAGGTGGGTTATTACAATCGTGAGACAAATCTTAGCGAGTATAACTCCTAAACCTAGGCTAGGCTAACATGCATTCTCCTGACAGGCATATCGCAACTAGCATAGCAATATAAGTCACAATCATCCTCCGACTAGGGCCCTTGGGCCCCGATCACTTAAATGACTGACCTTGCAAGTTAAACATTTCAATAATATATCCCAGTCACATCCGCGAACACTTGGTTCATTCGTACGTCATACGCATACTCACGATCATCAGTGCTCATTTCACAGGCCATTCATCAAGTCTTGTACACTCACATTTTGGTCCATGCATTCTTGTGCATGCATCTACCATCTTCATGCCATAATCATGTCTCGGCTCACTAGCCCACACTAGCACACTGGCAAATGCTCAATTTATCATTTAATATGACCTGCGTGAAAATACATCAGGTCCCTTTCTTAAACACAATACTTCGTGGCCAGCATTAAAAACGCCCCAAGCCCAGTGTCTCTAACCTGCTACAAAGTGCATGAGGCACAACACTAATCTCCTTACGAACCAGAGCCTGCAATAAAGTACACGAGGTTGGTCGTCTTCCGGGCAAATCGGGCATCGTCCTGCTTCAAAGTGCATGAGGATGACACTCTCTGCGTAACACGCATCAAAGCGAATTATGATCACACGCTCATGACAGACATGCATTCTCGCACAATTTCATCTCATGCCACACTCTCGGCACACACACAATGCGTGATCATGCAATGCAACACAATGCACCATGAGCATCGACATAATTTAGGCATCCAGTCAATTTAATGTCAGAACAATATGCTCAACTCCAGCAACATGCTCACTAGGCCAGTTAATACCGCGCGGCCTAATTCACAATTCACAATTTGGTCATTCAATTCAAGCCACAATTGGCCAATCACATACCGCATAATTCTAGCCACGCGAGAACATGACATGGCATATCACAATTTATCACAATTCAACCAATAGACTAATCACCCAGGGCAATCTCGGCAACTCAGCTCATTAATCCACAACAATCACCGTTCAATCCTCAATGTGGCCAATTCAATCCACTAAGTCCTCAACCTGAACAGCTATCAACTTGCACTTCCTTGACCTCCAGTCGACCTCTAATTTCAACCTATCAATCCATCAATTCCATCATTTAAAACACATCCATCGATCGGCCCGCCAATTCCACTAATTAGCCAAATTCACATTCTAGATGCCCTAACCGTCTAACCCGTCTAGATTATGCACAATTAGTCCTAATCTGGACTTAGGAATTATACTCACCAAATTTCTAAACCATGATGATGAGGAACAGCGGCCGATCACCGATGGACGGTGGAACCAGCGGCGGCATTTCGACGGTACAGACGGCGGTGCGACGTACGGACGGCGACCCCTTGGCCGAACCGTATGGCGGCGAGAGGAGAGAGAGAGGTTGGGTCGGTGAGAGTGGCGGTGGTGGCTAGTCGGCGTGGACAGAGACGAGCATAGTGGCTCCGGCGGCAGTCCTCACGGATGTTCGGAGGTGATCCTCACGCCGACGACGGAGAGAGAGAGAAGAAGGACGAGCTGAGGGTGATGGTGACGACGGGGACGCATGGACGGCGATGGCAGCACGGTCGCTCGGCGCAACGCCGTGGCGGTGGCGGTCCGGCGTGAATGACCGAGAGAGGGAGAGATCATGAGGAAGAGAGAGAGAGGGGGGGCTAGCCGAATAGAGGGGGGTGAGGAGAGAGAGTGAGGTCCAAGGGTGGTCAAATATGATGGCTAGAGGGGACACTTGTCACAAATCTAGGCCTATTCCCATTTTGCCCCTAATCTAATGGTCCACACTCAACCCAATCCAATAATTGTGGGGCGAAAAGGTCATTAGCCCCAATAATTGAGATAAATTCAAAATTAATTAATTCCTTTAATTACTCCAAAATTCGGAACCAAAATTGACCTAGGGGCAAAATGATCATTTTTCTAATTTCGAGTCGAAGTTTCATTTTTCGCCCGTACTAACCCCAACTGTGCGTGACCAACATAATATGACGTTGGAATCGCAAAAATAATCGTACAAGCCCTCGAAAATCGACACCGAAGTTCGGGTCCAATTTCGTGACCAAAACTCGCTAAATTTCCAATTTCAAGGTCTCTCGCTAACAGGCTGCTGTTTAGAGGTTACGCATATCGACCTAGAGTTGTCCGAGTCATGACGATCCCGATCATTGAGAGGATGAAAAATTATCACTAATCCCAAAGATCGCGATCATTCGATTCAAGTTCAAGACTGGTTGGCCACATGCACTTTTGGTCGCGCAAAATCACTTGCGATCCGATTGTACATCGTTGGCCTTGGCCAAACCAAATCCATCACTTTTCCTAAGATCAACCCATGTCGACCCAAAATAATTCCTCCTTATTTCTCGAGATCGATGCCCGATTCACGATCGGATTCCTGGTCCACATACTATTTTCCCAGTTAGCCATACCCCATTGGTTAGTATCCCGACAGTGATCAGCTCTAGGCGAGATTTACTAAAATGAAATGCGAAATGGTGTCAATTTTATGGATCCCGAAATTACATCGAAATTCGGGTTGTTACAAATCGTCTGGACAAGTCAAAGTAGAAGAGATGTCGCTTAGATCCTTGAGCAAAGTTTGGATTTTCAGAAGCCACCTTAGAAGTATCTTCAAGATTCACTACCAATGGAGTAAACTTGGAATGTTTTGCTCCAATTATCCTTGCCAACTCATCCGCTTTTAAATCAAACTTCTTGTCACCAACAATAAATTGAATCTAGTTGGGTGACAGAATGGAGAGATTGGAATAAAAGTAGGCAATTAATTCAGCATAAACATTAGCAGATTGAAGGCAAAATTCATAAATTCCTAACTTCTGAAATTGGTGCTTTACAGAAATGCCAGCCTTCTCTAGATAGTCAAAATCCACTGTTATGTGGTTCATAACCCTTCTAGCAAGTAACAACTTATAGCACACACTATGCTCAGTGCTTCTGAACAATCCTCCTGTACCAGGCAAAACAGATGCTATTCCCACCTTTATCTCAAAAGTATCAAAAAATCAAGCATCATCATCAGGAACAACAAATTTTGAGGCACTTGTGGACGTAGGGCTTATATGAACAGATTTCTTTTCAGAAGGAGTGGAAGTTTCTTCGACTTTCTCCTTGCCCTTTCTGGAGGAAGGCTCTTTTGGGGTAGAGCTGACTAGATCTTCTTCAGTTTTAGAGCAAAAAAGAGAATAACATTGCACAAGATGTTCTTCTAAGTAAAGATCGTTGTCTCTCAGACATTCATGAAGGATCGACGCTGAAGCATTATTCCTTTTCAACCTTTGATAAACTTCCCACATGTGTTTGATACTTCGGAAACGAAAGTTATATATTCCTTATTTTAACATACCGGTACCCGCATATCTGATACCCCTCATTCCCTACGTATCTTTTTTTTTTCTTTGGAGAGAGGGAATACCTGGTGTCACTTTAGAAGGGTCTTCATGATGGTTCGACTTTGTATCTGAAATCTCTATATACTCCGCCGGTGCAGTAGATTTGGAGTCTTAGTTAAGAATGCATGAAGACCTTCTCTTGAAAGGCATTTTGATTGCTTTTTAAGCAGAAAGGTTTGATCTTTGTAGAAGAAAATGGAGGAGAGTCTTTGAATATTGGAAGAGTTTTGAGAGTGAAAGATCGTACTAATAGGATTTTGAAGAGAGACTGACACGTTTATAAACAAGAAAGACAGTTTTTGAAAAGGAAAAGTTACTTTTAGAAAAATAACAAGATATCCCAAACAAGTAGGAAGGAAATATACTCTTTGAAGCACAATCAAACATGATGACATCATAACAATATATTAAGCACAATTAATCAGATAAATTAGAATACATACCTGATTTGCTTCCAAAAGTAATGATTATGAAAATATCCTGCCAAAAATGCCAAAAAAATACCCGCCAAAATTTGAATAAGGGACGTACCGTTCTTTGTGAGTCTAAAAAATGTTCAAACTGAGAACATTTGAGTCTGAAAAATTCCTGTCTATCATACACTTCAAGAAAATGGATAAGTGATGCACAATTTGTTTCTTATGAACTCAAATGAAGATTTATCAAGAGATTTTGTAAATATATCAACTAATTGATTCTTAGAATCAATGAATTGAATATTCACATAACCATTTTGAACATGATCTCAAATAAAATGATACTTGATTTCAATATGCTTAGCTCGAGAATAAAGAATGGGGTTCTTTGTCAAATTGATTACACCTGTATTGTCACATTTGATTGCAACACTGGATTCTTCAATAGCAAAGTCTTGTAATTGCTACTTCATCTATAGAATCTGTGCACAACAACTTTCCAATGCTACATATTCTGCTTCTGCTGTAGAAAGTGCAACTGTATTTTGCTTCTTTGAGTACCAGGATACCAGCATATTCCCAAGCAGTTGACATATACCTATAGTACTTTTCCTGTCCACTTTACATCCAACTAAGTCAGCATCTGAATAACCAGTAAGAGTAAAATTTGAATCTTTGGAATACCAAAGACCTAACATTGGATATGTTCCAATGTATTTGATTATTCTCTTTACTGCAGAAAAATGATATTCCTTTGCATCTGATTGAAATCTTGCGTACATACAGATACTAAAAAGTATGTCAAGTCTAGATGCAGTAAGATATAATAAAGATCCTACCATGCTTCTATATACCTTCTAATCAACCTTTTTACTATTTTCATCTTTATCTAACTTGGATAATTGAGAAATGGGAATGTCTGTCTTCTTGCAATTTTGCAAACCAAATTTCTTGACAATCTCCTTGGCATACTTTTCTTGGAAAATGAATGTACCGTCTTTTAATTGTTTCACTTGTAGGCCAAGAAAGAATGTTAATTCTCCCATCATACTCATCTTGAACTTGTTCTACATATTCTTAAAAAAATTCCTTGCAATGCAATTCGTTAGAGGATCCAAAGATTATATCATCAACATAAATTTGAACAAGTAAAAAATCCTTACCCTTTCTCTTAACAAATAAAGTTGTATCAACCTTAGCAGTAGGAAATTACTTAACCTTTTGTACCAAGCTCTAGGTGCTTGTTTCAGACCGTAAAAGGTCTTTTTGAGTCTATAGACATAATCAATCTTCTTTGGTTCTTCGAAACCAGGTGATTGTTCCACATATACTTCTTCTTTGATATATCCATTAAGGAACGCACTTTTCACGTCCATCTAAAATAATTTAAATTTATGGAAACAAGCATAAGTTAATAGTAACCGAATGGCTTCTAACCTTGCAACTGGTGCATATGTTTCATCATAATCTATGCTTTCTTCTTGAGAATAGCCTTTTTCTACCAGTCTTGCTTTATTTCTTGTGACTTTCCCTTTGTCATCTAGTTTGTTTATGAATACCCATTTTGTTCCACTTACAAGATGATTTTTGGGTCTTGGCATAAGCTTCCATACTTTATTGATTCTGAACTGTTGAAGTTCCTCCTACATAGCATCAATCTAGCTTTCATCTGATAAAACTTCACAAACTTCTTTTGGTTCTATTTCTGATATCAATGCTAAGTGGCTGATGTTCTCCTTGTGTTTGGATCTAGTCTTGATACCATCTTCTATTTCTCCAATGATGAGGTTCTTCGGATGACTAGATTTATATTTCTAGTTTTTGTCAAATCTTTCCTTCTGAATATTTGCAGACTCTGAAGTTTCTGGTTGAGTCTGTATTGTATCTTCTTTTCCTTTTTTTCCTTCTTTTCCTTCCGATACTAATTGTTGATGAACTTCTGATAACTCTTGAATGTTGGGAGATGGTTCAGATTCATCTTTGTGAGTCTGAATATTTTCTTCAAACCTTACATTCATTGTTTCTTCGACAGTCTGAGAGTTCTTGTTGAAGACTCTGTATGCTTTGCTTGTAGTAGAATATCCAAGTAAGAATCCTTTATCTGCTTTCTCATCAAACTTACCAGGACGATCATTTGGATTTTTGAGAATAAAGCATTTACAACCAAACACACGAAAATATGAGATACTGGGCTTTCTACCTTTGAAAAGTTCGTAGGGGGTTTTCTCAAAAATGGGTATGAGAAAAACTTTGTTAATGATATAACATGCTGTAAAAATTGCATCTATCCAGAAATAAAAAGGAATCCTACTTTTAATCAACAGAGTTCTTGCCATTTCTTGCAAAGAACGATTTTTCGTTTCTACAATGCCATTTTGTTCTAGTGTATAAGGAGTAGAAAAATTGTGTTGAAAGCCATTTTCCTCACAGAAATCTGAAAAACTTTAATTTTCAAATTCTCCCACATGATCAGTTTTAATGTAGGAAATGGTATAGCCCTTTTCATTCTGAACTCTTTTTGTAAATTTTGAAAAATATGAAAATACTTCATTTTTATGAGCAAAGAAGAATACCTAAGTAAATCTTGTGAAGTCATCAATAAAAACTAAACAATACTTCTTATCACCAATACTTTGTGTTCTGGTTGGTCCAAATAGATCTATATGAAGAAGCTGCAAAGCACGATTGGTGGAAACATGATGTATAGATTTAAAAGAACTTCTTACTTGTTTTCCTAGAGTGCGGGCATTGCATAACTCTGTTTTCCTATATTTCAAATCTGGCAGACCTCGAACCAGTTTCTTGTTTGCATAACTCTGTTTTCCTATATTTCAAATCTGGCAGACCTCGAACCAGTTTCTTGTTTGAGATCTTTGAGATTTGTTTTATATTGATATGTCCCAACCTTCTGTGCTATAGATCTTCATCTTTTTTGATTGAGATCAAGCAATGAGTGGAGTTTGGATTTACATCTAGAAGATAAATATTGCCATGTCTTCTTCCTGTGAAAGTTTGAGAAGAGTCTTTGCTTGATCCTGAGCATGTATTTTCTTGAAAGTTGATTTTGAAACCTATATCACATAGATGGCTTATGCTTATCAAGTTGTAGTTGAGTCCTTTTACCAATGAAATATCATTGATAGTAAGTCCTTCAATTTCAACTGTGCCTTTGCCAACGATTTTTCCTTTGGTATTCCCTCCAAAGGAAACTTTTCCACCATTCAGACTGTCTAGATCAACGAGTATACTTGGATCTCTTGTCATATGTCTAGAGCATCCACTATCAAGGTACCACTTTCTTTTTCTCTTTGTGGTAACCTGCAAAAATAATAACATCTCAAGTTTTCTTTGGTACCCAAATTTATTTGGGTCCTTGAGCATTAGTATAGACTGTCTTAACAAAATCTCTTCGAACGGGTCTCCAGACCTTAGGACATTCATTCTCAAAATGTTATGGATCTCCACATTGTGAGCACCTGAGTGCACTTCGGACAACAGGTTTTACAAAATTCCTTTTGAAATGGTTTTTATAAGTTTGTTGAGAAGGTCTTTGTCTTAATTACCCCTTGACTTTTGGAAAATCAATCAAGCTATCACTTTCCTTCACAAATTCGAGATCAGATTTGTTATATTAAGGAATTGGGATAGAAAGGATATGCTTCAAGGTTTTTGAACCTTTTGAAAACTTGAAAGTAATTTCTGAAACTCCCTTTTTCAGATTAGAATTTTCCTTGGAAAGAAAATCTCGACTTTCCTTGATTTGATGAAATTTTTTTGAAGGAAATCGATTTTTTCTTTTTGAGAAATATCCTATTGCCTCAATGATGAATTTTCCTTTTTCAAAGAAGAGATTCTTTTAAGAGCAGTCTTAAATTCAAAGCATAATTCATCAAATATAATTTGATACTTCAATAGGCATATCAGAATGTTTTACCTCAATTTCCACTTTAGGATCAGAATCTGAATCTGAATCTGAGTCTGACTTAGCCATCATACAGAAATTTGAAATATCTTCATCACTGTCTTCGCACTCTGTATCACTCCAGGTTTCTACTTTTAGAGCCTTCTTTCCTTTCTCAAACTTGGTCTTCTTTTTAAGAAGTGGACAATTTGGCTTGATATATCCATATTTCTTACAATGAAAGCATATAACATTCTTTGATCTCTCTGTTTCATCGAAAGACTTCTTTTTCCCAAAAGACTTCTTACCTTTGATGTTTCTTCCTTGGATCTTCATTTTCTTATACTTCTTTATAAAGAGAGCTAGTTCTTTATCGTCAACATCTTCATCTTCAGAATCTGCATCAGAATCAATGTTAGTCTTTAATGCAATTGACTTATTATCTCTGGATTCATTCTCCTCATTTCGTTTTTCAGTCTCATATGATTGAAGAGTTCCAATTAACTCATTCACTGATAGAGGCTTGATCCTTTGTGTCTCTCGAAGAGATGTTTGATGTTATCCTACTGATCTATCAGTCCTCTCAGAAGTTTGTTGACTTTCATTACATCTGGAACTGGTTGTCCTTGATAAGCAAGACCGTTTACTATGTCAGTAAACCTATCATAAAAATCAGCAATTAATTCTCCAGGCTTCATTTTGAAGGATTCATATTGACCAAGCAAAAGATTGATTTGAATTTCCTTGGCTCGATTTGTTCCTTCATAAGTAACATGGAGAGTATCCTAGATTTCCTTAGCTGATTTACAAGCAGCAATTTTTTTATACTCAATAGGTGATAAAGCACAATAAAGAGAGTAAATTGCTTTGGAATCTAAAGTTTCTCTTTTAGATATCTCAGTTTGAGATAATGAAGGATCTACTGCTTTGCTTGCATTTGGCTTTTCTTTTGAATCAAAAGATTTTGGATTGACTCCTTTGATGACGACGTCTCATTGCATGTGATCAATTGACTTTATGAATGCCTTTATCTTATTCTTCTAGACACTATATTTCTTGCCATCGAAATATGGTGGTATGTTGTTGCTTTGTCCTTCAATGAGCCCTAGAGCACCATAGCTAGCCATGTAGATTATTAGCTCAGAAGTAAAACGCTTCAATAAATGAGCAACCTTGCTCTGATACCAATTGATGTAGCTAGCAAGGATCACCTAGAGGAGGGTAAATCGGTGATCTTAAACAATTTTTGTCAATTTATGCGGAAATGAAAGAAACATAGTTGAGTCTGAATAAAATTTAGATTCAAGACAATTTATATAGACAATGCTCTTCATGTGTAGAATGTAAATAAAGAGATAATTGATAGAAAAACTACATATAAGTTTATAGTGGTTCGGCTTATAGCAAGCCTACGTTCACTCTCCCACACTTATAGCCTACCAGCTGGATTTCGCTATGTAATCAAGAGGAATTTATAGAGTCTGAGTGACAGCACTCTTGTATATGATAGGACTCTCTATCTCACACAATCACCCTTACAAAGTATCCCTCAAGATCTTAATCTTTAGCTCAGAACGACAAGAGAACTAATTGGAGTATGCTCAGACTTTGGACTTGTTGATTCTTGATTCTGTACTACCTTCTGTTGCTCGTTGATCTCCTTAAATACTCATCTACATCCAAACTAGTCATTTGGATAGCTTTTAGAGGATCATCTTCCAATCTTCACCTTGGACAGATTTGTATAATAAGAATTGAGTAGCCATTTGAATCCCGTTGATTCTGATCGCCCATACAATCAAAATCTTGGTTTCCATAAGTAAAGTTTTATCCATTGTAATGCATACTTGTCGAAGTATTTGATTGTCAATTAATTATTACCTTAGATTGAAACAATCAAAACTTTCCTTCTGTAAAATCTATACCGGATTACTAGCTGTTTAGTTTAGTTCTGAATTCTGCGTCTACGTCTGAAGAAATTCTGCATCTGCATCTGAAGAACTTCTACGTCTACATCTGAAGAACTTCTGTGTCTGCGTCTGAATAATTTCTTCGTTTGCATCTGACTAATTCTATGTTTGAATCTCAAAACTTATATTATGTGGGTTTTCAATAAGGTACTTGACAGCTTGTAAGGTCTAAATAACTTCCTTCTGAGTTTCCAGAATATACATATATGGAATAAATTAATTCAAAATAAGTATCAGACTTATAATTATGTGAAAGGTTTTGTCAACTTTAAAATTAATAGAAGTTTTCCTCAACACACTCTTTTGCCTTTTCTTTTTTTTCTTTCTTTCTTTTTTTTTCCTCCTTCAGCCTAAGTCTTTTGACCTGGTCAAAAGAAAAGGCAAATATTACAGAAACTGTTAAAGGGTATGAATCATTACTTCAAGACTTCAAGTAGCTCTAAAGCTCCCATCTGAAGTAAACCCTCCAAAGGATGTTTCTGAATTATCTCCTAAGCGCAAGCAAGAGTGGAACTGGGATTTATTGGAAACCATCCTAAGACTGGCGTATCAGAAGAGAATTTGTGGAGTGACCTTTTTCCGAACAAGGGTGAGGATCGATGGAACCATACTCAAAAGGAGAGCTCCAGCTAATTAATGTCGTTGATTATTCATTTTCATATAGCATATGGGAGGAAGAAAAGTATATAGAAGTGGCTGCTACTACAAAGAGAAGGGAGGAGCAGGAGGTAAGACTATATAAACAGTTTGATGTATTCTCAATTTGGGCTGTAATCTCTGTTTCATCGTGCATTTTTTTTGTGAAAGTTCATTTGATGCTTATAATTTGACCCAGCAAAAAGATAGAAGCAATCGACCTCATGGAGCATGGGAAGAAGTACATGAGTGTCAAAGAGGCTAATAGGTTAAGAAACGTTCTGCGTGGAAGTGATGAACGGGAGCTTAAAAGAGTTGGCCAGCCCCTTGTTATCTGTGGACCTTACTTGGGAGAAGGAGAATCTGGCCCTTTCTGCATGTTTCTTCAATCTATCGAGGGATTGGACTGGTGAAATGGCTTATCCATATTAGTGTTATCATATTATAATATACTTATATTAGAGTTTAGGCTTAAACTGAATCAGTGTTGGCTGACTAAAGGCCCATTTGGTCCCTGGGAATTCTTGAAATTTTCTGTTTCAATTTCCATATGATATTGAAAACATTCCCAACAATGCGCTCCATAAAACTTCACAAATTGGCCCTGAGGAAAACATGGGACACTGTAAAACTGAAGTTATGGACTCAAATCAGTTTGTTGATGTTTTCGTGTTAGCACATATCCAAAGGAAAAGACATACTTTAGATCCTAAAGGTATGCTGCAAGAAGATGATCACAGCGCTAGTCCTTTTGTCTGGTTTTTTTTTCTTTTTTTTTGTTCGAACTACTGTGGTTCACTGAGATTATTTGCTAAGATATTAGTCGGTGTATGGTTCTAATCTTTGGTTTATCTTTTGATCTCTTTGTTGATGTAGAAGTTTAGCTGCAAAGAGTTAGAAGTTTACAAGTGCAAAGCATATGAACCATAGGGCTGAGAACTCCATTTGCCATTACTAGAGCTTAGATACAGAACACCGAATTACCCTGGTTGAGGTGTTGTTGATGTATGCCTACTGTGTTTTAGTTTTGGGGCATATGAGTGAAGTACCGAATTCCTTGGATTTGATGCTTTACCTGGTGATTGCAGTGAACAAAGGGTTGAAGACCTGGAGTATATTGATGCACCTTCTTGGCTTCCACTTCTTAATAATCCATGTTACCGAGATGCTTTGGGTGAATTTGGGGCCTATTTTGCAATTGCAAACAGAATAGATCGCATACACAAGAATGCATGGAGGACAACAGCGAGGAAGGTATATAGTTGAGACCCATTCTCCACCTGAAAACTCAAAACACAATTTTAAGCGGTTATCTGTAGCTCTGCTATGTGAAAATGGCCGGTTGTCAAGCTAGTGCCATCCACCGCAAATTTCTGACCTTTTACCGCAACAATGTGGTGAGGCCACGCCTGGAACTTCAAGAAACGGTTGTTTGGTAATTGTCAATATTATTGAAATTGAAATAATATTAGACTTCCAACACTAATCAGTCAAGACATATGGTGGACAAAATTCTAGCTAACTTAGTAATGCCAGATGCTTGAAATGCTGTGTCCATGCTTGAATATGCTGACTAAAGGTCCATCCTTTTTATGAGCTTTTAGACAAGGTCAAGCAGGTCTGACCTGTATCTCCTGTGTTTTTGAATTTGAGGGTCAAAGTAGGAAAATAGGGTGTAAAAATATACCTTGAGTGATGATTGACGATTCGACAGGTTTAAAGAGCTCAAATTTGATTCTATCCCCATCTGTTGAAGAGGCCTCGTTCCGGCAATCTAAATGAAAACAGAAATTGGCGAAACATATTAACCTCCAGATGCGTTCATACTTGCACTTTTCAGAATGTTTTTGTTGAATCTATGTCGGGAAGAAGGTGTGGATTAAGATAATGCAGTTTCTTGGCGATGCATTTTAACATGGGTTTTAAACAGGAATGTGGTCTGGTGTTGCTAAAAGACTCATTTAAAACTGGAAACTGGGTCGCTTGTTTGATTGGTTTCTACTTACTAGGATTGTGGCAATAACTAAGAGAAAAATCACAAACTTAATTTCATTTTTGGCCATAGATCACAAACTTAATTACGAAAAAAGATCTAGCATAGCTTCTGTTGACACCCTAAATTTGTAAATTCTAATGTCTTACTCAACTTAAAACTGATAAGAAGTCCAAATCTTAAAAATTACAAACTTACTAAATTTAAATGTTTCTACTATGACTTCTAATGTAATTTAAAGACTATTTGTTTTAATAATGGAAACACCTAATCCACATAATTTAAAGCATCAATAAATTCAGCTTAAGCTATAGCAGTCCAACTAAACTTGAAAATCCAAATCATCATCTCGTGACTAGCCAAAAAAATGAGATTTATTTTAAAACTTACTAATTTTCGCCTCACCATTTTTTTTTTGTGCAACTCTACTACTTTTCACCATGCTAGCCAATTTTCAGTTCAAAATAATTTGAATATTATGTATTGGGTCTTAGTTCAACAAAGGCCAGGAAGAGACTTATTGCAGTGTGCTTATTTTTACTTGTTCGGTAAAATACACGTATGGGTTACTAATTTTACTTCCATTGTATTTATTATAGGTGAAAATGTTTTTGCGAGTAAGCTACAAAAGAATTGAGTTTTACATTTAACTATCATGTTTTGTTCTTGATAGTTTGATTTTCTTTTTTGAGAAAAGAAATATTGTCCAAGAGGGATGCTAGTATGACGGTGCGGTCACTTTCATGCAGCAACGGTGCAAGGAGAACCACTTACTTAATTTTTCATGGGGCGGGCAATCGGAAAAACTCCACTTACTTTTTATTGAGTATAGAAAATAATGTATTAAATCTCCTTTTCTCTTTCAAACTGGAAGGAAAAATGAGTTGCGGGAACAGTTCCATCACTCCATTAAAAGTGATGGAGCTATCATGCAATCACTTTTCATCGTCTTATAACTAGGAAATTTGTATCGGGATTCTTTTCCAAATTTGCTCTGTGTCTACCCTGTTTAGCTATTGATATTATTTGAAAGGTAATTTGCGGTAAAAAAAAAAGGTAACCCTTATCCGATGATGCCATTGTCTTGGTATCATACTTTCGAATAATGACTCGATGGGTAACTTTTCATCATATTTTGGCTTATTAGTGATATTATAAGTGATTAGCAAATGTGATACACGCCAAAGTTAGCGTTGTACATATCTTCATATCAGCACCCAGGAAAGTATTTCAAAAGGTCCACCACAGGAATTGGTCAGGGAGCCAGTCTTCATGGCCGCGTAAGAAGAACAGTGCTTGCGGGCACGACAGCGTGGGATTGGCCCAAAACTGCTAAAAACGAAGAGCAGCGTTTTAGGTTTGGGCCGTGTGAAAAGAGGGGGCAGGGAGACTTTGGGGTCGTGTCTCTCCTCTGACTTTGGTTGGTTGGTTGGCCTCTTGTAGATTTCCGTTAAAACAGCGTGCGTTTGGGCGGGTTCCTTCCTCCTGCCTTGACCCTTCCCTTCACTCAATCACTTATCTTTCTCTCCCTCTCTCTCTCTCTCTCTCTGAGGCTTCAAAGAACGTAACTGATAAATCTGAAGAAAACTAGATTCAAGACTTCCCCAGTTTAGAGAAGGAGTCCTTACCCTACCCAAATTCGTTCTGGGATTACTCCACCTTTCCTTTTCCGGATTACCCACTTGGAAACAAAAGATCACAGGCAGGTTTTCTTTATTTTTTGGAAGTTCCAAAACAAGGAAAAGAAGGTCTTATTAGGGAGAGAAGAAGGAAATAAAAGGGGGCAGATATCAACACGAGGGGCTCAACAAGTTTGTGTGCCTCCTCCCTAGGGTCTGCGCCTTTCTTGAAGGTACTCCCTTTTCTCTATGCGGTTTTGATTGGTTGGTGTAATCTTTTGCGCTCATCTTTGTGCTGTTCAATCTGTGCCTGTTGTTTTTGTCTACAATTTTCTGCCATCTTTATGTTTTGTGTAGGGTTTTTCTTTTGTCAGGCATTTGTTTGTTCAATTCATGTGGGGTTGCCAGTTCAATTGGTACTAATCAAATGTCTTTACGTTCAGTATCTCTTCATGTCATTTCAAATTAATCACCCTTTTGTTTTCTGTGAATTTGATTGTCTGCTTGCTAATTTTTTTTTTTGTAATTTGGAATGCCATGACTCCTGTATTCTGTTTTGATTCTAGGGTTTCGTGTCCTCTGAGGTCTGATTATAATCGATCGGGGAAGGAATAGTTTTGAGACAATTGTTTGCGCCGTTTCTTTTGTTAAAGGTCTTGAATTATACCTGGCGTGAGCAAGAAGATTCTCTCATGCTGGAACAATTGTTGAAGATTTAGGGTTGTTGTGAGCCAATGGCACAGCTCGGATCTGCAACAGAATCTCATCCTAAAGAGGTCAGATTTCCCAATATTGTTGGTGGGTTTGTCTGTGGTTCGTGTACTGTACGTCAAGATTTTATTTTTGCTGGTCCTCTCTGCTAAATTCGCCATTTTAGCATTTATTTACAATTGATCTTTTCCACTTTACACCACTATCACATGTTTTGCAGTCCTTAATATATCCTTGTAACCCTAACTTTTGAAGCCCTCAAAATTTGATCTATGTTATCACGGGATTCAACACTGTGTCAACTCTGTGGTTATAGTGTCTTTGTTAGTTGATTTTTTAGATTTGTTTCTTGATTGTCTTCCTCAATTTATTTCTTGCTACTATGTTTGTGATCAACTTCTAAGTATCTCTTCTTCAAGATTCTCTAAGTCTTTCCCTGGATCATTTCAATAAATTTCGAGCTGCTAATGCATCTTGTTTAGCATAGTATATGACCTTTTAGTGTAAACATATTTGACCATGAAGGTCTTAAAGATCACAATTTCAATTTGGGACCTTACAGTGATGATAAGTAAAATTGAACATCCAACTGCATAAAAAAGGTTTGCAACTCATTTTCTTGTTCAGTAATTTAAAATAGGTCATCTTGTCTTGGATTTTGGAGCAAATATATCTATGATGAGTGAAGCTGTGAATGATTCTCTCTTTGAAGTTCTGGATTATTGAGATAAAAAGGGGTTGCATGACCATTCTGCAATACAACTATTGCAGATGTCAGTGAGGTGGGATCCTGCTGAAGCATGCCGACCTATGATTGACGATGCTCCAGTATTTTACCCAACTGCAGAGGTAACCCTTTGTGCTTGGCCATTTGAGTATCACGTCTACGTGGTTGGCATTGGTGATCACAGTGCCATGTTCTTAGTGTTGTTAAAAGTGTGAAAACTTTGTTTACACTTACAAATGATCATCAGGAATTTGAAGATACACTTGCATACATATCAAAGATACATCATCAAGCAGAATCATATGGAATATGCCGGATAGTCCCACCAGTTTCCTGGATTCCTCCTTGCCGTCTTAAAGAGAAAGACATATGGGAACATTCAAAATTCTCCACGAGAATCCAGCTAGTTGATTTGCTCCAAAATAGGGAGCCCATGAGAAAGAAAAGAAGCCGGAAGAGGAAGAGGAAGAGGCACTCCAAAAGGACTGGCAAAGCAAATCCCAACTCTAAGTTGGAACCTAATTCTGCTTCAGACTGTGATGAGAAGTTTGGCTTCCAGACTGGACCCGATTTCACCCTTGCAGATTTCGAAAAACATGCTGCTGACTTCAAAGAATGTTATTTTGGATGCAAGGATACTAAGAGTGATCAAAGAACTAATGTGCTGACTGAGTCAAACAAAAGATGGGAGCCCTCTGTAGAGGACATTGAGGGTGAATACTGGCGGATAGTAGAGCAGCCAACGGATGAGGTTGAGGTATGGATCGAGATTTTCATCACTCACTTTTACGGCTTGATCAGGGATTTTCTTGAGATAATAACTGGTGTTGGTGTTATCGTTTATTGTGCCACAGATATATTATGGGGCTGATTTAGAAGCGGGTGCATTTGGAAGTGGATTTCCCAAAGCAGCTTCCACCACGAATGGAGGCAGCTCAGATCAGTATGTACGGTCAGGATGGAACCTGAATAACTTTCCACGATTGCCAGGCTCAGTGCTATCTTTTGAGGAAAGTGACATATCAGGGGTCGTAGTGCCGTGGCTCTATGTTGGAATGTGCTTTTCGTCATTTTGTTGGGTATGTCCTGATGCCCCATCTAAAACTCTTGTGTAGGGAGATCTTTTTTGATCTTCAATTGGTCAGTGGTAAATACACTCTTTTCTTTCTTCTTTGGTTTTAGCTTGTTATTCGCTGTGTGCCACATTGTTAACTTCCTTGTAAAGTGCAATTATTTATGAAGTGGTTTTGACATTTATGCAGCCATGAGCTAGCATAATTTTACAAATCATGAAATATCTGATCTTTATAATGAAGCATTACAAAAATGTTATTTTAGTGGCCACCACGCTATTAATATTGAAGAGTGAGGTGGAGTATTTCTGCCTCAGAAAGATCCATTTCTCTTATATTTTGTGAAGCCATCCATATTATTCTGTGGTGTAATGATTGAATTTACACCCAGAGCTCATTGAATTCAACTGGTCAGTCTTTTCATTGGATTTTTCTCCCCTTGAGAGGCTCGTCTTTTCAGGAAATTGAAGCATGAACATGACTTTTTACTTTCTTATACTTTTTTTTTGGTTGGTTTTCTTATACAAACTGATAAAATGTTGAATCAGGGAAATAACGTATCTAGGAATTAAAACTCGATGGTGCAGAGTCGGGTTGATCAGTGATTATTACTGAAAATAAAATGACTGTCTATCATATTGATTGCTGTTTTTGAGGGTTTTGGATCTATTTGAGGAAACACATCAGTAAACCCTAAGGATAAAATGAGACGGAAAAAACTCATCTTAGCTGGTTTAAACGCATGAGCAAGCAACTTTAAGTGGCTTTATTGAAAGATTCGATTTTAAGATAGCATAGGCTAATAGAATAGTTGACCGGAATTTGGCAGAAATATTAAAGAATTTTGTCCTTGGATCTTGTTGAAGACTCTTTTACTAAATAAAGTACAGTGTCATAAGAAAATCCATGTAGCTGACTGTACCAAGTGGGAAGATGTTGGTAGTTGTTCTGTTGGTACATCCTTGGCCTTTTTACTTTTTGATAAGGCTTCATATCTGGCTTCACTATGTAAATCATTCTGATATTGAAGTGTACTGCCAATCTTTTGGGGAGGAACTTAAGAAGCTGCTTTGCTCATTGAAAAGAGGAACTTTTTTTAGGACTTTTGAGCGTCTCTTGAGAGAAGGACTTCATTTTACCAGAGATTCACTATTCTGTCAAGTAATTGAATGATCATATTGCGTATATAATCTTAGACGGACTGATACAGCCATGAAATGCTTCTTTGTAGAGATTATTCTTCATTTGCTATTTAAATGGTGGGAATATAGAATTGATGGATTGCTACTTGTCCTGATCCTGGTTGATTTGTATAAAGTTTTGTTTTTTGTTTCATTTAATTGTTCTTTTTAGAGGATGAGTACTGCATAATTGCTTCCTTTTTCCAATTCATCCTATCTGATGGTGTCATTGATCTTTCTTTCTCCCCAATTTTTTACTGAACAGCATGTAGAAGACCACCACCTCTATTCTCTTAACTACCTCCACTTTGGCGATGCAAAAGTATGGTATGGAGTACCTGGAAGCAGTGCTTCCAAGCTGGAGAAAACTATGAAAACGTATCTGCCAGATTTGTTTGAAGAGCAACCAGATTTACTGAATGAATTGGTAAGCAGTTCTTTTCTTTTCTATTTGATTTGTTGTCAACTGTAGTGGTTTAATAGGTTGTATGTTCCATCAGTAAAACATATGGGATATTTCTTTATGTTATCTTTTTATGTCAAGAATCTGTTTAAGCACTTGCTAGCGTTGAAATAGTCTTACTCATTTTGTGTTACCTTCCATCTTCTGACATCAGTAGTGCAGTAAGCTTTTCAGAGAGTATATAGTATTTTTTAATTTGTTCTCACAACATTTATTGCATGTTCTGATATTTATGCCTATGCAGGTCACTCAGCTATCTCCGTCCATTTTGAAGGATGAAGGGGTACCAGTATATCGTGTTGTCCAGCAAGCTGGGGAGTTCGTTCTTACATTCCCGAGAGCTTACCATGCCGGGTTTAATTGTGGGTTTAACTGCGCAGAAGCAGTGAATGTTGCTCCTGTTGACTGGTTAGGGCATGGACAAAATGCAGTGGAGCTTTATAGCACACAGCATAGGAAAACATCAATATCTCATGACAAACTGCTGTTTAGAGCAGCTAGGGCAGCTGTGCAAGCTCTTTGGGAACGATCAGTCTTAAAGGAGACTCCAGCAAATTTGAAGTGGAGCTTTGTTTGTGGGAAAGAAGGGGTTCTTACCAGAGCTATAAAGGTACTCTCTATCTGGATTGGCTGCTTAGAGCCTCTTCTTTTTTTGCAATACTTTATCCAACCTTGTATTCTTTGATTTACGCGTGGACGTGTCCTTATAGGTGGATCGATTCTCATGTGCTTGTTTGTTTCCCTTGTTTCTCTCTTTTCACAGACAAGAGTGGAGATGGAGGAAGAACGAGTAAAGTCCCTTCCAAATTGTGTGAAATTGCAAAAAATGGGGGCAGACTTTGATTTGAATGATGAGAGAGAATGTTTTACATGCTTTTATGACTTGCATTTATCTGCCATCAGCTGCAAATGCTCCCCTGAACGATATGCGTGTCTCAGACATGCGGATTTTTCATGCTCTTGTGTAGGAGTTGATAAGTATGCCCTCCTCCGCTATACCGTCTATGAACTTAAGAGGTTAACTGAAGCTTTGGAAGGTGGATCAGATGCTATGGTAGAATGGGCAGGAAAAGACCATGAATGCGTTTCTGTTACTGGTACTGGAGCTAATGTGGGTATCAATAGGCACGTAAGTGGAATTAAGAGCTCTGAACCCAAAGAAAGTTCACTGTGTTCCCTGAAAGTAGTATTATTGGAGTCCCAGCGAGATAGTCTGAACCTAAGAGCATCTCCTATGAAATGCGAAGATAGTGATAACCACAATAAAATTCTCTCGAGGAATGATGATGATATATGTAATTACAGCATTGATTTGAACAGTGGCATTAAGCCTGATGAAAGAGAGAACAACACTCTGGAAATCACTGGGGGTGTCAGAACTTTGGAGGATACTTGTGTATCAGTTTGTTGGGAGGAGAGAAAAACCATCCCGCGTGCAATCAAAAGATCATTGGATATGCAGCTTGTTAGAGATTCCAAGTCATCAGTAGCGTGTGCAATTTCCAAGAGCAATCTCACTATGTCTGCCTTGAATAATTTGAATACGAGCTCACATGGTGATTGCAAATTATTTGGGGTTGATCTTTTTTTTCCCAATCAACATCCTGCTGTTCTCTCCAGCAATCTGCTAACCACTAAACCTGTGGATAATTCTGGAATGAAGTGCTCTAGTTATACCATTAAGGAGTTTACAGCTTGTGTTGAGCCCATTCATTTCGGTTCCATTATGGCTGGAAAATGTTGGTGCTCAAAACAGGCCATTTTCCCCAAAGGTACACTATATCTGTGAAAAATTTCAAGAAAACATGACCCTACTCTTTTTTATGTTTTTTGCCTTAATGACTTATTTTTAATATCCCTCAATTGCTGACATTTTTGCAGGATATAAAAGTCGTGTTGATTTCTTCAGTGTGCTAAACCCTGGAAAGATTTGCAGCTACATATCAGAAGTTGTGGATGCAGGGCTACTTGGCCCTATTTTTAAGGTTTGTTTTCCCTCAACTTTTTGAAAGGAGAATTTTACCTTTGACACTTGTTCTTTACCTACTCTCAACCTGCTGTATGGGATAAATGATTGAAAATGCAGCATAGATGCACATGTTGGAAATTCTGCTGTCTATATCTACTAAATAATAAGTAGAAGATGTGTTTCGGATTTCCTGCGCAAGACAATGTTCTTTGATGAGCAGCTGAAAATTTTCTGTCAAAACAGCCCTTTCCCTACTTTTGATGTATAAGAATACTTCTTGGTTGAAGCAAGAAAGTGGTTTTGCTTTTTCTCCAATTGTTAGCCCATTTTTTTAGGATATATCACTAAAGTTGCTCCAATTGGAAATCAAATGAATTACTCGAACAACATTGAAAGGAGATCTCTGTTGGACATCCCCAAGTGGAGCTTAAGGAACTTTTTTATAGGAAATGAAATTTGCAATTATTTGCTGACGAATCACATGTTTACTTAGATCAGCTGTACATTAGAAAATAAGCATCTTCTTAATACAAAGCTTTTGATATCATGGTCTAAGCATTTTTGCATTCTGTTTAGTTTCATGTCCATATTCTCATTCGTTTTCCATAAATTTCAGGTCACCCTGGAAGAATGTCCTAGTGTAACCTTTGCTGATACTTCAGCGGAGAAGTGCTGGGAATTGGTAGTGCAACGCCTAAACCAAGAAATTCTTCAACAGAACAGCTTAGGGGTGCAAGGAGAGCTTCCTCCCTTTCACATGCAGAGTGTCAATGGCCTTGAAATGTTTGGGTTTCTTTTGCCAAATATCATCCAGGTGAGACAGTCTAAGAGGAATTTCAAACAATTCAGTTTTTCCTGTGGGAAGACATAAAAACTCCATAAGTGATTCACTTGAGATTTGGTATTTTGGGCTCTATCTGCCAAATAGGATTTTCTTTGACAGAACATGATGCTCGAACCATTATTATAAGACCACGTAGCTTGAGGATAAGCATTATGGTTGCACCAAGCAGCTGTCCTTCATGAGGCCTCTCTTATTTTTTGGCAACAACAATTGAACATTTTTTTCCAGTCATACTTCTGAGGATGTTCATACTTTGCATTCATGGCTGTAATTTATGCGACTTTAGTTTGTGGTACTTAAATGGGCAAAGTTTAACTTGTGACAGCAGTAGTGTGAATTCCCTTTCTAGTCATGTCATTAGTCATTGCATTCTTAGGATATTGACTGCGCTTGGGATGCTCATTAATCAAGCAAAAAGTAATGTCTGCAGTTTCAAATGGATTGCCTACCTCATGTTATTTGGAATCAATACTTTCAAAATCTAAATATTTCTTATCGAGGACTTTTGACCAATTCCTTGGGGATACTCGTTAACAATTCTATTTTCTTATACAATACGTACTAACTATGTGATTTCTTTTATGTTAATATAATAATGAAAAGGAATGCAATGCTAAAGAGAGTCATAAGCATTTGAGTTCATATGGTTAAATGAATATGGACAATATTCACAGTACCTAATTTACTCATTGATGACATAACCCTGCATGGAGCCCTATTGACATGCTTATTTCTATCATAGTTAGAGCAACAACTTTTCCAAATTTTGGGCCGACATAACATTGATAGCTGGAAACACCTGTTTACAGAGGCTTTCACTGCAAATCATGCTTCCTCTTCTTCCTGAAAAGGGAAAAAATTAGAAGTTTTTGATTAATTGAAAAAAAGGTAAGTGCGAGATGAATGATGAAATACTTTTGTTCTGTACATATCTTTATGTTGCTTTTGCTAGAGGATGAAATGTAGACATTTAATTTGTGTACTCTTCGAGTTTATTGTACTTGCTGGAAGGTCTCTCTAGTTTTAACAGGTCATGTTGAACATCTGTATTAAATGCAGAGAGATATTTGTGGAGAAACAATTGATAAAAAATTGTCCAATTTAAGACTAAGGGTTTTCATGAAGTGGAACTAATTTCACGTAGATATTGGACTTGGTTGAGTCTCTCCATCATCTGCCCCTGCTCATATATCAAATAGGAAAAAAGGTTTCCTATATTGGAGCGTTTTCTAACACATGAAAAGAAAATAAAGCCTACAACCACCACCACGTGCACCATACACTTAGCTTTACTGATCTGCCACCCATGTGTGAAGCACAAATAATGTGTAAGCTTCTTATAGAGTCTATCAGCCATGTTTCTTTAGATTTGACAGAAAGAGGATATGAGTTATGTGCACTATTTTGATAATGATTTCTAAATTTGTGATCATATTTTACTACCCTTCTCAGGCTATTGAGGCTCTGGACCCAGATCATCTGTGTGGAGAATACTGGAATAACAAGTGCAACGAAACTGCATCTTTCAGCGACATTGGTCGGCGTCAATAAGTACAATTTTGGTTTAAGTTACAGTTGTAGTTGCCGAGATTTTCAGTTGTACATTGGTAAAACAGGAGCAGAGGAATTCGGCTGAAGAAGGTTTTTCTTCCTGTTGACAAAAAGGGATGACAGATCCTATAAAGGCTTGTTACAGGGAGGCCATCACAGAAGAACTGAAGTAGGGAATAAGATGTTACGCAATAAGTGCTGATAGGAAGCAGCATTGATGACATTCATCTAGGAAATTTCAAGAGAGCGTGGAATAAATTAGGGAAAAGTGGGACAAAAGGTAGGGTTCTAACCATTCTTTCTCATTAATGCTAGGCTTTGTTTTCACTCAGATGCCTATCTCTAGGCATATTCTTTTTAGTGGGCAGTAGGGAGAATAGGAGCACACGTGAGATGTGCACGGTTTTTCAGAGTGCCATTGCCTAGACTATTAATTTAGGATGTCAATTGACAAGCGTTTTTGTAGATCATTGAATCTGCGACATTCGAAAGATTATGATATATCTTGCCTTTTGTGCATATTGCCCTCTTCCCCTACATTGTGTCTTCTGCCTAGCATGCAGACACTTTGCTTGTTTCCTGCTTAGATTTCCTTTGTTTCATGGTGTCAAGAAACGCAAGCTGAGCTTAATTCGAAGGAAGCTCCAAATATGGGACACCAATATAAAATCATTTTGATGGTGTCCACTGTACCTCCACAAGCACCTTTGACAGAATAACGTGTAAGGAAGATTTGTGTATCAGTGTCGTATTCGTGTCATGGGGAATAACATGTCTGCTTAGATCTGTATGACGATGATGTGTTTATCAACTTGTGGTAATTTTTCAAAACCCAATATAACCTGTAAAACATGTTGATGCAATAGGGTAAGTTAATGTCTGAGGATTGGCTTTTATATATATGCATGTGTGTTGTGATGTGTACAAACACATGTTTGAAAGGGTACAAACATGTCATGTTAACATGAATAACTAGTTTAAATTACGAGCTAGCTATTTACCATTACAAGTTCAGTCAGAGAAAATCAAGGATTGTGCATGCGTTGCTTGAACGGTTCATTCAGGAATTGCCCATGCCAGATGTTGTTAGCTAAGCATTCGAAGGTCTGTCTCATCTGTCCGGCTCGCAGAAATACTTCTTGGCCAGGCAAAATGGTTTGTAAGGTCGTTCAGCTTCCTTATGCAATGTTGTTTCCATCAAAATGTCTGATAAATGCAACTGTCTTGCTCGTTACTGGGTATCGTGCTTTACAGAATTTTAGAAAACTAGAGCTGCACCGTCCAATTCTCTTACTCCGCCGGGGGGAGTCACGCCTTGGCCAGAGAATTATGACCAGTGGACTTGGGGTGGGCATGGGTTTCCTCTTGGTTGGCGAAAGGGTTAAAGGTTAAGACTAGTCAAGGTCGGCCATGGAGTTCTGTGCGAATCGAGAGAGATTGCATAGAGGGGAGACAGCAACGATGTCAACAAAGAGAAGGGAGAGAGAGAGGAGCTCGGACAACGGTGGAGGGGGGTTGATGACGGGCGAGGTTAGAGTTTGTGGCGTATTTTGGGGTCTCGGAGTGTTCCAAATGGAGGGTATTTGGTACTTTTTTAATCCCGTCGTCGATATGAAAATCAAAACGAAGTGAAAAGTTAGGTACATTTCTAGTTTTTTACAAATTTTTCTTGGCAATTTTTTATACAACAAAATTGTATAGGTGTACCAGAGAAATGACTCTCTGATTCTTTAATGATCTTCAAGAGATTTTGATAAGTAAGTCCATTAAAAAGAAGAATTCAAAAGGCTTGCTAAACAAGAGAAGATGCTTGCCGACCGATGAGCCCACCGCAATGCCCCAAAATTCTTGGATACTAACTTCAACTGGAAACGAATCCCTCACACAATCTTGAACCCTAGAAAACCAAGCCAAGAACGGACGTAAGAACCAACCGCCGTGAACTCAGCGCTGCATGCGGCGGGAGGCATGCGCTGGCCAACCATTTCCTCAAGTGGCAAGATCGTTGCCGCTGTTGGAGCATCACCCTTTGCGACTCACTTGAACTGAGTATGTATATAAGTTGCGATTGCTGATTAACACAGAGTTCTATAACTTGTTGGGTTTGACACACAGTAATATAACTCGTATGGCGCACTGCATGAGTTCCGAGTATTCACGTCACCAAGTACAAAAATTCACCCCTATGGAGTTGAAGAAGACAAAGGAACAAAAACAGAAAATGTAAACAAGAAATCCATATCTAGAAGAAACTATTCTTTTTGACCGAAGAAGATTTACTCTCTCCTCACCTTCTTGATTACAACCACGCCAACGAACTCAGGAAGAACACGGCATCTTTCCTTCTTGATCTCCCGACCCAGAAATCGAATTCTAACGGACTTCGTATGATTGCAGAATTTACAGAAAGAAAAGCACAGATCATATGTGTTTCCCCTGGCTCCAATGGCTCGACAAGAACTGAAAAGGAACGGCAAAAATCAATGGAGAAAATGACCTGGCGCGTAACCCTACAATCGTTTGCCCCTCAAGTCTGCAACGATGGAAGACCCATCAAAAAGAGACCCAGAAATCCCTCACAATCTTCAACCCAAGAGTACCAAGCCAAGAACGGACGTAATAGCCGCCGCCATGCACTCAGTGCTGCATGTGGCGTGAGACATGCGCCGGCCGGCCATTTCCTCGACCGGCAAGAATGCCGCCGCAGTCGGAGCATCACCCGTCGCCCGCTGCAGTGGTGGCGGAGAAAGCCCGTGCGCAGCGCTGCCACCGCCGTAGACTGTGTAGTTGAGGACCCCGGCGACGCCATGCACGGCGAAGCCGTCGGAGGAGAAGAGGTCGGGCTCAACGAGAGGGAGGCCATCGAGGGTGAAGTTGGATGGAGACCCTGCTGTGACGAGGATGGAGTTGTTGGGCAGGAGGGTCGGCAGGCGAGAGCCCGTGCGGAAGAACTTGAATTGCGAGAAGGGGAGGCGTTGAGGGACGACGTGGTAGAGGAGAGAGGGAGGGTCCCTGGGGAGCGCAGAGACGGCGGCGTCATCGCCGGCGGGGATAAAGAGGGTGGCTGAGACGGGGAGGGTCGAGGGGTTGATAGCGGAGAGGACGGAGGCCCAGTTGCCGAAGTCGCCGGAGCCGAGCAAGGCATCGAGGATGTTGCTGACTTGCTGGAGACAGCAGGCGCCGTCCGCGGCAGGCAGTGCGGCGGGCACGGCGGCGGCAGGGACGGTTGGAGACGGCAGTGGAGAGGCTGACGTGGCGGTGGTGGTCAGGAGGACGCCGTAGAGAAAGAGGAACTGGAAGGTGTTGGCCATGATCGAACGAAAGAGGGAGGGCGGGGGGCTGGGTTCTTGAAAATGTGGAATTGAAGTTGCGACCCAATAAGTTTTTGCGACTTCATGAAAGTAATCTTTGAGTTGTGTGACTCAGCTTTGTAGGTAAGTTAATGATTATTTTCGAAAATAAATTATTTAATAAATTTGATTAAAATCCTCTAAAATAAATGACATTTTTTCACTATAAAGCCAGGAAAAATGACATAAACAATCCCTAAATTTTAGCTCAATATGCAATATAATCTCTGAACTTTTAATCAGTTTAATGTGCTTTTTGAACTTTTGGTACATTTTCAAATTAGTTTCTAGACTATATAAAAATATGCAGTGATGTCTTTTCATTAATTTAAGTTCAAGGACGATATCGGATATTTTCTAGTTTGAACATATATTAAAAGCCCATAGCTACATTTATACCCCTGAGATTACCCTTGAAAGATGGATGCATCCAAGTTACAACCATATTTTATTTGTAGACCACCCAAATAGATTATCCATATTTTTCTTTTCTCTTCTCTTACCTTTTCTCCATTTTTACCGAACTGCCCCTCCTTTATCTTTTGAGGAGCACGACCCGCGAGCTGCAGACCAAGGCGCTAGCCACGGTCATCCGCCGTTTGCCGGCACGCCCCCGGAGCCCAGTCATCGTCGACCACAGCACGACACTCCCACGCTTTGCCGGCCTACCCAGCCCCATCGCAGCCCGTCTCCCACTCCGCTGCCATTGACCTCATGTTTGAGGCTCACAACCTCAAAGCGGAGGCCGCTAGCTTTAAGCGATCCAAGGCCACAACCTCGGCATCAGCCGCAGCTGGCGCCGGTGGTGGCACGCACGACCCTCTAAATTTAGAGAATTCAAGAAAATAACAGATAAGTACTCAAAAACAGTTTCTAAGATTTCACCATGTGGCTTTTCTAATAATTATAAATGAGACGATTGAAATTCTAAAGTTATATTTGCTTTTTGATTCTTTTATTATTTTTACTTTTGAAGACATAATAAAAGGACTAAAATATTATTATTAAATCTGGCTTTTACCAATGCTATTCATAGTTTCTCCATTAAGCTTCATAAAATGCTAAAACTTGACGTTACAAGAGCGAGATGCGCAAGTAAGTTAAAATATTTATGGAAAGTTAAAGGGAAAATTGCTGAAGATTATAATTTCATCTTTACCATACGATAAATTTCTAGTTAATTTATGCATTTCATTAGACAAAATGATATCTTCTTCTCTCCTCGCTCCTACTGAGTAAAAGCCAAACAATAATAGATCCAATGTTTTTTGAGCATATGCAAAAGCACCATGGAATCATCGGTTTCTAATTATCACCTTCTCTCTTTCTCCATTTTGCGATGACGTAGCACATGTGTGCACGTGTTGCGTGTTTGTAAGAAATTGACATTTGAAAGATTTAGCAACAGGAAAATGAATTTACCAGCGACTTAGTCAGATTATTATTTATTTCGTGAATATTACAAATCGTAGGAATGATATGTACAACGTAAATCACTACGGGCGAGGAAAATGTCAATGCCAAGGGAAAGTTACGATCAATTAGGCGAGAATCGGTCCACTTTTCTTTCACGGGACTGTAGAGAGAGACCGCATTCACAAAGTTTCAGCAACTGTAAATTATACAAGAACTTGTGCAGCGATCGTTTCATTTGACTATTGATTTGACCGGATGTACGAGTTTCCTAGTTCAACCCAATTTTCTGTCATGGTCATAGCCTAAACAGTAGCTCAGAAAAACAGCACAAGCCCTGGAAATTTACACGGCTTTACATAAAATCACATTTCAGAAGCAAGGATTCATAGGGAAGGAAATATTCCAACATTGCACGGGCCAGAGAGCTGCTGATAGTTGTAGCCACTAGAGAACAACGCAGAAAGCAAAGATCTTCGCGGCATAAGACGTGGCAGCTGAATGCCTTTCCAATCAGAGTTTAAGCAAATAAAACAGATGACCCCATCACCACCATCGAAAGAAAAAAAGGAGAAATTAAGTCAGGTCATTTTCATCAAGCGGCTCTTCCTGTTCCTTGGAGGCATCGTTCTCAAGGGCAGTGACATCCCCTGTCGGTAATTTCCTCGCAAGCCTGATTATCTGTGGCAAGTAAAATCTCATCAAACCCATCCTAGGGCAAGCACGTTCATAAGATTTCGGGCTGAGTTGAAGTATCCTGCTCAGTTGCAATTTTAAGGGATAAACATGACAAGATGACAATCAATATATGAAAATCAAAGGATGTTTACATCAATAAACTGATCACGGATCTCCAAATATAGGGTGCTTCTTCTATTTACTAGAGTCTCAATAAGTAGACCCTAAAACTGCTACTGAAGAGTCTGTATATTTGAATAATTTGTTCATTACATGATAAACAAAATTAACTCTTCTTTTAACCAAAAAAAACAAAATTAATTCTTCTTAAAGACAAAACTAACACGAAGTACTTCAAACAGTTTGCAATTTTAAAAATTGAATAGTGAAGAATTCATATTAATTTTGATACACTGCCAATGAATTTGCAGTTACAAGAATTCAAATTTGGAAACAACTTTTGAAGTTGACCAACGTTAAATTTATCATGTACCATCTGAAGTTGAGCTTGCTGGAACATTGACAACTGTGGGTCTCCCATCAAATTTTCCTTATTAAACGGGATTAACCTATTCATTGTATTGTCTGATTGAAGCGGGCCCATTCGCGTTCAGATTGATGACCACCATATTTTCTGCATCAAGGCCTCACAACAAATGTAGTGCTGGCTAGATTCCAGATGTTGTCTTAAAAAATCCTTTTACATAGGCTAGAAAATCTATTTAATGACTTTAGGCTTAGGATTTGTCTAAGCGAATTTGGTACCAAAAGGATGTCGTGCAAGTGCTAATGACTTGACCAGGCATAACCGAAACCTCAAAACTCCAAACCCTTCTAAATATTACGCAAACTAGTAGTCATAATATACCTAGGTGACTAGGTAATTTCTTCATCAAAACCTAGGTTTTAGGTTTCAATTGACATAGAGTTACCCCCAAAGAGATTTACAGCAACTCTAAACATGAAATTTAAGTTGAGAAACAACTTTTTCTCATTGTGGGACGATGACCACCTTAGGATATGAGAGGAAATCTGTATCATTGCAAACACCATAAACATGATCCATATGAAGATTTCAGAAAACTAAGAAAATGCTACCAATTCCATGAGATCCATATGATCGTCTTCTTCCTTATATGAGATAGGTTGTAGGCAATTATCTAAGAGAGTGTTTTCCCACAAGCACCACACTTTTCTTTTTAGTGGGATGTTAAAAACAAGCCATGAATTCAAGAAAAATATCAGACATCACGATAGCTACACAACCAGACCACACCATGTCAACTCCATGAGAACCATCTGATCTTCTGTTTTTCCCTTATATGAAGGCAATTATCATAAGACTTTTCCAACAAGCGCCTCACTTATTTTTTAGTGGGGTCTTCCAGAACTAGTGACGAAATGAAGACACCATAAAATGACTATAAATAATTCTTCAAATCAATGCAAGAAGTTTGTCAACCGACTATCTGGTCAATTTTTTTTTTGGTCGAAACTTTCTGGTCAATTCAAAGTATGCAAAACATAACTACTTACCACATGATCAAGATGCGTAATGGTGCTGGACTGAGCTACGCGTTTAATTTCTTCTACATCACCTTCAGCATATGCAGAGAGAAACTTAGTGGCACAGCGATTCTGGTCACTTCTCAAAAATGCATCGATCCTGCAACACATGGAAAACATAGTTCACAATCAAATTACCTAATATTATCAAATAAATTATCCAAGTGAGACAATCTTTTCTTTTCCACTTGAATAGAAATGCATACCATTTTGCAGAATTGTGAGCCATTTACACAATTACACTAATTACTCATTAGTTTTGTATAAACCATCAGACCTCTTCTACTTGACATTTGAAACCGAAATGCATAGACTAAATGTCAACATTTCAGAAAAAGCTCAACCATCTATTTAAGTCCACTGCTCCATTTTCGGTTGATTAACTCAGATGGAAAGGGTTCAATTTATACCTGAGCTCTGTGCCCATAGCCAAGCATATTTATGGTTTCACTTTTAGTATTGAGAAAATACTAAAATTAGCACCATTTTCCAATTAAAAAGTTCATAAACTCTCCAGATCAGTACATTTACAAGACTCTAAAACAAAAGATAAAAAGAAGAATATGTGCACAAGGATCAGGATTGATTTTATCGCTGGAAAAAAACCAGTTCTTGAAGGACTACAAGATGGTTGATGGGATTGACATCCACATCTACACAAACAAAACAGAACTTAAGCCGATTTTTAAGGCAATATCAACCGGACTGATGCCGGCCAGGGAAGCAATAACAATATATCACAATTATACCTCATGGGTTTACTGCATAAAACATAACAGAATGGTATCATGCACGGCATTGAACTGCAAAGCCCTTGGACATATTCACCGAAGTGAGTCCCCCTCACCCCCCGGCCCTCCCCCCCCCCTCTCTCACCCAGCGCTTATTTTATATTTCTGGCATGAAGGCATGAAATCCCCAATGACGCCACCTGAATGTCCCACTTGCAAAGTGAAAAATGTAAATTACACTCAAGCAGGGGAAATTAGTGCAGTGAACTCACTGTGAGCAGTCATTATAGCACTTTTCCGCTTGGGTAGTGTCATGGAGATAGAGGTAGACAATGATTGCGCTAAGATATGCCTGAATTGAAAACCAGAGGAAGAATGAGATCGAAAAACAATACATAAGAAATAAGTGAAGACAAAAAGGCTGTTCCCTTGCCAGAAAATAAACTAAAAGAAAAATGTTGGCATATCATCAGTAAAGTTGCTTCACAAACATTTAGAAGGCGGTAAAGAAAAAGCTACAAGTAAAGCATTCTTAAAGCAAACAAGCACAACGGGAAGACAATGCTTATCATCAGGTTCACAGCGCACTTTATTCTGAGATGACAGTAGGATATTTTTTAACATCCATAACCGAGGTATTTCCTGATTACGGAAACTTCTACAGCGACTTTTCTGAATGTCCCGTCATGAATACTGGACAAGGAAGTGCATTAGGATCATTCCTCCATGAGTAATAAAATGGATGCAGTCTCATCAGATGAGGATGTGAATTATGTACATGCTCCCAAAAGAAGTAAATAGAGATGCACTCACATCAAAGAAGATATCCCACTCCTACTTCAGAAAGGACAATACCAACCACCTCAAAAGAGATAAATCACAAATCAAATAACTTTATTATCTATGATATTTGAACTTGGATATAAACATCTGGTACAGAATGTCTTGGTATCTTGTATATGTATCATAATACGGGATGAATGGACTTGTCATATATTATAAAACTTCAATACTCGAACATTATAATATAAAAATATCAGATAAGAAAAAAGTTTCCCTCTTAGAATGCATCATATGATCAAGCTTTAATGATCTCGTGAATGCTCATTTCCTATCTTTCCAATATTTTATAGCTTTCTTCAGATTCTTCTTCTCCACTTAGTGAGATAGGTTTAGTATGTTGTTGTTGTCATTTCTATGAGATTCTTATTATTATGGTTTCCCATAATAATGATGCAATCAGACATTAATGCTGCATGATCGATGTCAAGCAACGAATCCTCATACCAATGCCCACATCCAAATCATGTTCTGTTGACCATGAAGTGACCACAACATAAGAGTTACAGTGACAGTTTCGCACTGTTTCATTTAGCCAAATTACAATTGTGTCCCCAACACAGCATGCATAATTTTAAGTTAGAGGAGTTTCCTTGGTGATGAATTTGTCTAATTCACAGTTGAAATATTTCGCTAGTAATTAAAAAGGTGATCATAAGCACTGTAAAGAAGATAAAAGATCACTCCAACTGCAGAATTTATAACCAAATGTCAGTCACAAGACCTCTCCTGCCATTTGTCCAGATGATGAATAGGCAACCTCGGAACTTAGTTCCAAAAGATTACTGGTGTACATATTAAAACCATTCCACACTAGAAGAGCGCCGTGAAGACGTAATGAACAGAATGCAATTTTTCGATATGAATGACTAATTTTCATGACATTGAACAGTTAATTTATGTGTCTTGAATATAGCTTATAGTTTAAAATTTCCGCCAAAAATCTCATAAAAGAATTTTTATTCAAACAATTTGTGCAGAAAAATCGCTTCTGGGCAGCAATTGTAAAAAGGAATTTTCTCAGAATATCATATCAGGAGATTTAAGTATGATGTCAAAAATCAAAACAAGGATGCAGGTAATTTCCCCTGAAGGAAAAAAATAAAGAAAACATTTTGCTAAACCCACACCTTGCACTGGCTGTGGGTGGCATTGCACTTGTCTGCTGCAAGGCCCCATCTTAACAAAGTTGCTGCAGCATCCGTAAACCTAAGACAGATTATGTAATGAGTTCACCATATGTGTTTTGACATATACCAATATCGAAGGAGTCATATATAACAGCATAATACAGTACAACATGTCAATTTCTTCTGTTGAAATCCAGAAAAAGCCATCTGTGGACATTATCCTTATTTGGCGTTGGCAGATCAAATCAAGGAGTATTTTCTATTTCAAACTTGTTCCAGAATACAGTAAGATCGAAAGCTAATGACAATGTTTCTTTAACATTTTCTTAATTTATATGACTAGATAATGCCTGCCACAGTTTCCCCCAAACAGAAAAAATCCTGATGCGAGCATGGTTTGACACTCAAAAAACTTGGCGCAGTGAAAAATGTGTAGATTTTAGACCAACAAAAATATGAAACTTCTAACAAAATTTTCAAACATGAAAGTTGGATGTGTGATGTGACATTTCAAGTTTATATCATGCTCTCATTTTGGCTTAAAACCAAATCAACTGCCCCCTAAATCAAATTACTGCACAAATTTAATACCTTAAAACTCACAGATGTTTGCTATAAGATTTCATCAGACATAAATAAGAATCTTCATAAGGACATCAACCATGTTTTTTTGGTAAAAGACAAGGTCTTTACTTTTCAAGCTTAATATAAACACTTGTGGTAGCTCGGTACAAATCAAATGCCATCTGTTCCTTGCCATCTTCCTCAAGAATAGCACAAGCATCTGTGTACAGCTTGATAGCCTTTTCTGGGACAACCTCTTCAAGAACACTGTCAAGGACATAAATGTCTCACGATTTTAGCGTACTATATAGGAAATAGAGTACTCAAAGGAAGTGGTATTAAGAAGAAGGACAAGCGGCCCAAGCTGTGAAGGGATGCTACCCCTGCGAAATATTGAGCCTGTGAGTATTAATTTGAAAGGAAAGATGGCACAAAGATACATTTGCTCGTAAGTCATCTCAAATTAGCCAACCAGACAATAAGTCAGAATACTTTAATCTAAGCAATTAGGTTAAGCATGTACCGGGTAAGATCATAATAATATAGTTCATTCAAAAGATACATTCACAGCATCAGCAGAGAGCCTATGGGGAAGAGGGAAATAGAGCATCAAACTACACAGCATTTACAATTATAATCCATATCTTGCTTTAACCAAAATTTCCCACTCTGCGCTGAGACATATGACTGCTGATTTACATAATTGTCAAATTGGATATCCCATAAGACATCCAGATACGGTTTTCAAAAACATCCTGCACAGTTCACTACAAGAACGCTAAAACTTGAGCAACACAATAACAAGCGCACAGGAACATACTAATTGAAAAGAACTAGACTATTTTCAAGAGGCAAAGATAATCCCAAGATTACCGAGCCCCTTTTGTCAGAGCATCTGATGCAGGCTGTGATCTCCCACACTCAATGTACAATTCGGATGCTCTTATGTAGAAGTCTGTAACCTCATTCCAATTTCTCAATTCCTTAGCTACAGAAGCGGCAGATTCCATGTGTTTAGCCGCATCCCAGGGCCTATTTCCCCGTCAAGGATACAAAGAAAAGAAAAGCATACGAAACAGAACATGAACAAACAGACAAAAGGATACGAGGAGAGCATTTCCTGGCCTTTCGAAGCTTTTTCAAATGCCTCCTTCGCTTTTTCATAATTTTTAGCAAGCCTATACCCAATAGCTTGAACAGCAGATATATTAGTCGGCAGTTTCTATGAAGAAGAAGTCCCAACATTTCATTTCCTCAGATCAATCAAATAATGATCTCTAGTTAGTTGAACTAAGTTGCAGCACAAAATTTCAACCTACCAGCCTGCTCATACAGTGCAGTTGCGCTCCTCCAATCGGCACTCCACCTCGTAAGGCTCAATTTTGTCCTAACAAAAACAAATGCAAGAGAATAAATCGAACGGAAATAGCATGCAATAAACTTCGACATGGAAAAAGAAATTCATCGGTTCCAAGTGAATAAAAACAACCATTAGCCTCGGCGCCAAGAAAAAATAGCAATTTTTAAGGCATTTCCAACATGGGCATCCCGACATTTACCATCCCTAATTGAATACAACATTCATGAGAAACTCAAATGTAAAACCCACAGTAAGATTCTTCCCCGTCAGATACATAAACACAGAAAACTCACACGGCATCCAAGTTAAAAGCCAAAACATCTCGAAACAACACCGCATGAGATGCGAAAAAGTAAAATCGAATCGCACTCTCCCCTAACCCACCCAAATTGCTCAACCCCAATCTAGCTTTCCAGCAATGACATCTCGCGAAGAAGTTTCGGAGTTGCAAGAGGGCGAGATTCGCGAGGCGACCAACATGCGAGAATCCCATGCCGCAATTCGCATCGGAAGAAACGACGGAAGAACGCACGGATTCTCTCGGTAATGATCGAAACCGATTGTCCTCGATCCAATCGAAGGCATTTACAGGACTTGGAAAGATGCGCAAGTTAGAGAGAGAGAGAGAGAGAGAGAGAGAGAGAGAGAGAGTACTGCTTGTCTGCCTTAAGCATGAGTTTATCGGGATCGGAAGAAGCCATGGTGGTCGGTGCTCCGTGTTACTTCTGCTGATTCCACCGCTCGCCGAGGGAGGCCGACGGCGGCGAGTGATCTCCACTCGCCCGTCTTCAGCGAGGCACGATGCTGCGCCGGAGTTCTGCTGTTCGAGTACGTCTCCTCTCGAATGGAGCAGGGGGAATCGGCTGAGTAGGAGCTGCGTTGGGTCGAGCTGTGTGGTCTACCTAATTGCTGCTTGTTTCGGCTAAATTGTTAAAACTGAAAAACAAACAGCAAACGGAGAACACATTTCACCGGAAGTTAATAAATTATAGCATAGGAGCACTAGAAATTCTAAAATTTATTGTGAATATACAATCAAATCCTAAAACTTTCAAAAAGTACAGTCAAGTTCTAAAACTTATCAAATTGATGAAATTAAGTCATTCGGTTAACTCTATCAATTTATTAAATAGAAAATGCTGAAGTGGAATTTTTAAACTACTTTCTCTTTCCTACGTGGTATTTTTATTATTTTTTTCTTCGAATTTGATTTTAATTAGATTAAAAAAATTAATAAAAAAGCTAAAATTTTATTTAAAAAACAAAACTAAAATAAAATGGCAAGGTAGGGCAGGGCCTCGCCGGTGGGCGTTGCCGCCACCTATTGCCGGAGGGGTCAGTGGAGGTTGCTGGCCCTAGGTGAGGTTGGCTGGCCCTCGCTAGCCCTGGGCGAGGCCTCATCGACCACAAGCGTGGGTGCCCAAATTTGGGCAACGCCAGCTCTCTCCTGGGTCCGGCAACCATAGGCCGCCCTAGCCTAGGGCCAACGAGACCTCACCTGGGGTAGACAATGGTTGTCATCATCCAAATCTAGGCACCCTCAACCCAGTTTTGGGCAAGCCTCAACAGGCTCGAGCAAGGGCCGACAACCATCACCCGCTGCGATGCCTCACCCAGGGCGGGCGATGGTCGCCGGTCCCAGGGGAGAGTCAACATCGTGCAAAATTTGGGCGTTCTCACCCAAGCATAGTAACGGTCATCAGTCCTCCTTCAAGTCTGACGAGGCCTTGCCTGTGGTTGGCAAGGGTTGGCCAGACTCGCCCAGGGCTTGCGACCTTCGCTAGCCCCTCTGGTGATGGGCAGCGGCGACAACACCCACCAATGAGGCCCTACCCTGCCATGTTTTGTTTTTTTTTTGTTCAATTTTTTAATGTAAAATTTTAGCTTTTTAAAATTTTTAAATATAATTAAAATAAGATTTAAAGAAAATAATAATTAAAAAATGCTAGGTAGAAGAGAGAAAGTAATTTAAAATGCTACGCAACATTTTTAGTTAATGTAAATCGATAATATTAACAAAAGGACTCAGTTGCACCAATTTAACTAGTTTTAGGACTTGATTATATTTTTTCAAAGTTTTAGGATTTAATTGCACTTTTGTGACAAATTTTCAAACTTCTAGTGCACTTATCCCAAAAATCTTAAACTATGTTATGTGTGACACAAATGTCCAAAAAAATTTTCTGTATTATTAAAAATCGTAAATTTATCCATTTTGACAACAATACCCTAAACATTTTTTGTATCATAGAAAACCTCGAACTTCTACTAATGTGACAAATATATTGTAGGTTTTTCATGACACAAAATAAAAATTTTGGGGTATATATGTAATAGTGGACAAATTTAGAGTTTTTGGTGGTACAAAAAAATATGTAAGGTATATGTATCACGATGGGTATAATTTGAGATTTTTTGTGGCATTTGCCCTCGACAAAGTGCCCTTTCATGTGTGCTTTTGCTTTTAAGCAAAAGTAAAGACATTATCGGTCAAAAATTAAAATATTATTTATATTTCAAAAAAACAATGAGGAAAATAGTTATAAAATTACGTGTCAATATTTACATATTGTGAATTATTCAAATATTTCACATTTTAAAAAAAATCAATAGTTAATAGCACAATTATTTTTTCAACCTACGAAATCCCCAAAGTGGTACTATTATATCAAGTTTACCCTCCATTAATATCCAGTCCAATTTCGTCATCAATTGTCCCACGTGTAATCAGCTTGGCAATGACTGGCCAACGGATCCATTCTAATTCTACAAAAACCCATGATTTTGCTTCACCATAGCCAGGGGTGTGTAAAAAGGACTACCCAAACCAAGAACCACTTGGACCAAACCAAACTAGGCGGTTGGGTCTAGTTCCCAGGAGTGTCCGTATGGTTCTCGGTTCTCAAAAGTGAAACTGGTGTCTAAGCGGTCCAGTTTCCGATTCCTAGGGGAAATCGAACTAACTATATATACTTTTTTATTTTTTTTATTTCTTCATAAAATTAGTAAAATATGAACTAAACCCTAAGTGAACTTCATTGACATAAATTCATTGATAAAAATTAATAAAATATGAACTAAACTTTAAATGATCGGTTCCATTGAACCGAACTAGACTAGTCTTGTGGTCCGGTCTGATTCCTAGTACTAAGACCAACCGGTTGGTCCTCAGTTTCCAATTTTATGAGTGGTCCAGTCTAGTTCTAAGTCCTAGGACTAACTGGTTTGGGCCCCAGTTCCCAATTTTGAGAGCCAATCCTCTTGGTCTGGTTCCCGCTTCTACCTTGAAATCATACCGGACCAGAAACTAATCACCCCTAACCTTAGTCATGTTTGATATAATCACATTGTAACTCTTGTTTAAGTGAGTTAAAAACGGCATCATTTCGACCAAAGAACGTCATTTCTGCGAAGGGCTCATGTAGTAACCATTCCAATCGCTGCCACTTTCTTATTTGTCACATTACACAACACATAGCATAGTTGCAGACGAAATTGGACAAAATGCTAACAAGGGTAAATTTAGGACACTAGTAGGTTTGAGTAAAAAATGTCCAAATGGTATCAGTGTATTCTAATGGTATTAAACCAAAAAGAACAAAAGTAATTTAGATTAAGCAAGAAATAAAAGTAAAAACCAATCTAAATAGGCTTTTTGGGCCATAAGAGCTTAAGGCAGAATCAATGGATAGACAAATCACCTCTTTTTTAAGTCTCGAACTTAACTATTTGCGAATATATATGCAATCTAGTCACTAAACTATTGCAAATGTGCTATCCAATTCCTAGACTTTCAATTTATTCAATGTAGTCTATTAACTTTCCATAACAAAGTTAAATTGGTCCTTTTGTAAAATTCACAAATTTTCATAATTACATTGTTACTCGGATTATATAATATCTTTCATTTCAATCAAATTCCTCATCAACAAAAGTGTGCTATCTTTTTTATTATTTTTTAAAAATCTTTTTAGTCTTTATAAATACAACAATCACCATTGAAGCATGTTTTAGCTTATGATCTCTAAAAGTTAAAGTATAACCTCATTTGGAGTTGTATATTTTAAGTCCAAGATTTCAAAAGGATATCTAGAAACGATATTAATTTATCTAAAAAAAGCATACTTATATAAATTCAAATCTTGTTTCTAATTTTTTCGAAAGATAAAATTTTCAAACTTTTGTGCTTCATGTTTTGTTGATTATATTTAGTTAAATTTGTGTGTTTTCAAGCTTCATAGTTAAAGACCCAACGATAAAAAAAATTTTGCCAAAACAAAGCACACAAATTTAACCGGGCTTTTTCCACTCCCTTTTTTGGCCCGTACACTCTCTGAAATAGTGTTTTGACCATAACATCCCTTGTGGGTCCCACCTTTTTAGCACATTATACCCATTGATGATTGTTGAAGTCAAACATGGGCCATTTTGTATCTCACTTTATTCTTCTTCTTTTTTTTCTTCTCTCTGTTCTCTGTGTTTTATGTTCGTCGTCTTCATCGTCCTCGTTGCCGTCTCCACCGATGTCAACCACCGTGCCTCCAAAGGCTCCATTGGCCGTGCCGTTCGCTCGCTTCTCCGACTCGCGCCCCTCGCGGCCTCGACCCACCATCATCAAGACCTTCCTGACCATCGTCTACTCTGTCGTGAACGGGCACAAGATCGGCGAGGCGTCGCTCAACCCCACCGTTCGCTTGAACGATTGTGAGGACGAAGTTCCAACCTATGACGATAAACTTGAGGAACTTAAGGGAGAGAGTATCGGCAAGGCAAGATGGGGTTTTACCCATTTGGATTTATAGATGGAGAAATAGTAGCCTGAGAGAAGCAGCATTCTCACCTTGAGAGCATCTGAGGTTTTGCTTGACAATCCGTTGGTCACCGACTCGACGCAGCCGTCGAAGATGTTAATTATCGTCGAAAGTGTTGTTGTTGTTGCCGTTGATGCAATTGCAGTGGTTGCGGCCGCACTTCGCCTCCAATTACTTCTTGTTGCTCTCCTCGAAGCCACTCTAGCCCCGCCTCCTCCGTCCTTGCCGTACTAAGGAGGATCTCGGTTGGGTAATAGAATTAAGTGCACAATGCAAGAGAGAACACACAGAATTTTGTGCGAGAGCACGGCCTTGGAGTTGCCGCAGTTGGCAACAACGATCTTGTCAGGGGTGACAATGGCAGCGTCGTACTCCGGCACACACCTGCACCTCTTGTGCACTGCCACGATGCCCTCGTTCCACGCAATCACCTCCTTGTCCATCTTGTGAAAGCCCCTCTCCATCGCCGTCCTCCACTCTGTCGGAGCCGAAGCCTCCTCTTCGTTCACCATCGGCGGCTACTCCTTTTATCAAGCTTGTGCATCCTATCTCTACACCTTGCGCTTGGGAACTACCGGTCGAACAAGCAAAGAGAGAGAACAAAGAGACATAGAAGAACAAGAAAGTAAAACGAAGTAAAAGAGTGGCATGCTCTAAAAAAGTGAGACCCACAAAGGATAGTACAGTTAAAATACAATTTTAGGAAGTGTACAAGCCAAAGGAGCAATAGAAAAAAGTGTGACCCAGGATTTAATCAGAAAACATGAAACAAGAATGGTTGAAAATTTCGTCTATTTAAAATATTACGAAAGAGTTAAATTAACACGAGTGTGTGTATATCTATAAATAAATTAATGCCGTATCTAGATATATTTATGAAAACCTTAAACCTAAAGTAGTAGGAATATCAACTTGATATAATTCTAAATGATGTATATTTATTATTATAGATATCGTATGCTAAAATATTTTTAAATGGAACTATCGTATTATTTATAAAGATAAAAAAATATATAAAAAAATAAAGCACAAGATAGCACATTTTTTGTTGCTTTAGGAAATTGATTGATATGAAAAGTAATTAAAATTCCTGGCAATAGTGTAATTATGAAAACTTGTGAATAATATCAAATAACTGATTTTACTTTGTTGTGAAAAGTTGAAGGACAAACTAAAAATTTAGGGACTAAATTTCGCGTTTGGCAATAGCTCGGGGACTTGTGATGACTTTCTCCATAATTTAATTAAATAAAGGGAAAATTTCAAAAAAGGACCCCAAGTGGGGTCCTTTTCTCAAAAAAGGGCCCAAAGTAAAAAATGTGTCAAATAAGGGCCCAAAGTGCTTAATTAGTCCCAAATAGGGGCCCGAAGTGCTCAGTTTTTCTCAGGCAAGGGCCTGGGTTCGCCGGCCGGCCAAATCTCGCCGGCCGGCGAGCAGAGGTACTGTTCCGGCGGAACAGTACCGCGGAACAGTACCGGCGGAACAAATTTTTTTTTTCTTCTCTTCCCTCCGCCGGCCATAGCCGGGGCCGGCGGAGGTCGCCGGCCTCAGGCGAGGCCGCCCTCGCCGGCGTCGGGCGAGGGCCGCCCTCGCCTGGGCTGGGCGAGGTCGGCCTCGCCAGTTGCCGGCGAGGCCGAGCCTCGCCAGTTGCAGGCGAGGTCGGGCCTCGCCGGCGTCGGGCGAGGTCGAGCCTCGCCTGCAACTGGCGAGGCTCGGCCTCGCCCGACGCCGGCGAGGTCGAGCCTCACCAGATCTGGCGAGGCTCGACCTCGCCGGCGTCGGGCGAGGCCGAGCCTCGCCAGTTGCAGGCGAGGCTCGACCTCGCCCGACGCCGGCGAGGGCGAGCCTCGCCAGATCTGGCGAGGTTCGACCTCGCCGGCGTCGGGCGAGGCCGAGCCTCGCCAGTTGCAGGCGAGGCCCGACCTCGCCCGGCAAGGTCGAGCCTCGCCAGTTGCAGGCGAGGTCGGGCCTCGCCGGCGTCGGGCGAGGTCGAGCCTCGCCTGCAACTGGCGAGGCTCGGCCTCGCCCGACGCCGGCGAGGTCGAGCCTCGCCAAATCTGGCGAGGCTCGACCTCGCCGGCGTCGGGCGAGGCCGAGCCTCGCCAGTTGCAGGCGAGGCTCGACCTCGCCCGACGCCGGCGAGGCCCGACCTCGCCTGCAACTGGCGAGGCTCGGCCTCGCCGGCGTACGGGCGAGGCAGACCTCGCCCAGCCCAGGCGAGGGCGGCCCTCGCCCGACGCCGGCGAGGGCGGCCTCACCTGAGGCCGGCGACCTCCGCCGGCCCCGGCTATGGCCGGCGGAGGGAAGAGAAGAAAAAAAAAAAATTGTTTCGCCGGTACTGTTCCGCGGTACTGTTCCGCCGGAACAGTACCTCTGCTCGCCGGCCGGCGAGATTTGGCCGGCCGGCGTACCCAGGCCCTTGCCTGAGAAAAACTGAGCACTTCGGGCCCCTATTTGGGACTAATTAGGCACTTTGGGCCCTTATTTGACACATTTTTTACTTTGGGCCCTTTTTTGAGAAAAGGACCCCACTTGGGGTCCTTTTTTGAAATTTTCCCTTAAATAAATGGAGTACATTGAATATCTATAAATACTAAAAGGACCATATTGACGGAACTAATAGTACAAGGAAGACATTTGCATATTACACCAAACTTTAGGGGATATTAGTGTCATTTTTTCATTCCTAATGTTTGTATCTTTCCATGAAATATCATAAGCAATCTAACTTAATTGTAAATTTTTTTGGATTAATACCATGAAAAACCTCAAACTCATTCACTTGTAATAAATTTACCTTCAACTAATTTTTTGACCATAAAAAACTCCAAAATCGGTACACTTATGACAATTTTATCGTCCGTTAAATTGGGTTAAAGCAGCAAAAAACCACAGATTGATAAACCTATGACAAATAAAGGGGTAAGATCTCAAACTGATACGCCATTAACTGTCACGTATCATCCAGCTCAGTAATTTAATAGTAAAATTTAATGAAAATTAATGGAAGATAAAATTGTTACAAGTATATCAGTTTTAGGTTTTTCGTGGTATTAACCCTTTTTTTCCGTAGACTTACTGACTTGCCTCAATGATCACAATATTCCTTACAACTCGTAAATGTAGTGGTCTTATTAGTGGGTACTAAACCTTGTATATCGTAATTTTTTTAATCAATAGGAACATTGACAATTCTATATTAATTCCTTAAACGTTCAGAAGTTATTATCTTTGTTAATTCAAAGTTTATTCTATTTTAATATAAAGGTTTAAATGGAAGACCAGTTCAGTATTTTTTAAGAGTAAAAATTAGGATTGTGCAACCGAATTGAACCCTCGGAAGATCGATATGGTTTTCGATTCCATATTTTTGGAACCGCTAGGAAACGGTCTGGTTCCGAGTTAAGAATCACTTAGGAATCAAACAGAATTTGAAATTGATTTCATAAAGCTTCAAAATTACAGTTTTTCTCTTGACATCTATTCCCTGTCTCTCTTTTCTTTCTAGTTTTCTCCAACCTCACTTGGACACTTCACGACTCTCTCTCTTGTGCTCACAACTCACTCTCCTCCTTGCTCACTGGCGACTCACTCTCGCTTGTTCCTAACTCGCCTTTGCTCGCTCTCCCTCGTTCATTTTTTTTATTTTGAACTGTTTTATTTTGTTCTTCCAATTATTCTACTGCAAAAAATGAAAAAAAAAGGAACAAAAGAAAACAGGTTTTCAGATAAATCCTAGAATCGGATTGGAAAAACACGATAAGTCCTAGGGTCGGTTTCAGAGCCAACATCGTAGATTTCACGTCCAAAATTGAGAATCGATTTCATCGTTGTAATTCCAGGATGAATGTTCCATACCAAGAGCTTTCTGATGTGTAAACGTAGACAAAAGAGAAGTGGGTCCCCTCTTATCCACAATTGCATAAAAGCGAGAAACAGAGTACTCGCCAGAAGAAAGCAGCTCGAGACGGAGGGGGCGAAAAATGGCGGCATCAACCGCATCACTAGCACCGCCTTTTCGATTCTCTCTCTCCTTCGCAAGCTGCAACGGCCGAGCGAGAGCTCCTCCGCCCACAGCCGTTCGATGCTCCGCCCCATCAGACATTGACGCGCCTCCTCTGCTCCGTGCAGCCAAGTACACCGTACGTCATTCTCGGTTTTTTCTTTCTGGTTCTTTTAGTTGTACGAGAGTGTTGGCCGACACAATGCATGCCTGTGAAATTTCTTTTGCCCTTGATTTATTGTCTCATTCAAGAACTAGAGAATTTGGTGGTGATTGATTCAAGCTTCGGCGGATTGGTTGCTCAAGTATTGGCTGTAGATGGAACTGTACAGTTCTTGCTCCTTGTGAGATCTAACTCGAAGCTTTACATTTTGTCGTATCAATCCAAGACTAATATCATCAGAGTCTTCTGACCCAAAAAACAAAGAATGTCATCACCATCTTTCTTGTGCATCGGAGATGTCTAGAACATAAAGCAGTTCTCATGAAATATCTAGCTAACTTCAATATATGTGAATGTGAGTTAAGCCTGGGTGGGTGGCCTAAATACCGAACCCTTCGCCCTTGATTGTATGGGTAATTGAACTTATGTTGTGTGCCTAATTCAAACCAGACAGCTCTTTTCGCGGGTTTTGCAATTGCTTGTAGAATAGTAGTTTTGGATCAGCCTCCATCTGCCCACAAATTTTGATCATCTGTAACTGAGTTGGAAAGGCTAATCATATAAGTGTCGATATCTCCGTCATGAAGGGCGCCTGATCGTGCGTATTGCAAGTGGGCTCCTGCCGAATAGTTGTGTGTAGTCAGTCGGTTTCTGTGATTAGCGAGAAGTTTTCATTAAAGTGAGCACATATTTATTTGTGCTGCAGCAATTATGTTGTCGCAAAGCCACGATCAGATGCCTTTGGTCCTAGTGAATGAAAACTGGCATGAAAACTGCAACTTGAGATGGTCACTGCATGTTGGCATAACCTAACCAACTTAAACTACCAACCATAAAGCGAATATTATCTAAGAACCAATTCCAATTTCGCTGAATGCCTCTCTACAATCATAAACCATGTTTTAACACATGTTCATTTGCATCCAATATGCATGTGACTGTACTCTAACTTGCCACTTCCATAAATAGCATCCCCCCTTTAATTGGATTTTGACTTCCGCCCAGAGAAGTGCATTCCGGTTCCGATTGTCATCATCCTCTGACTGCCGTTACCGAGTCCTTTCTTGATATCCTATACTGTCAACTCTTCAATATAAAGTGAAACTAGGAGTTCTTCCGCTGGCTATTTTGATTGAATGATTGTGAATAAATGTAATGCAAAGTAATTTGGGCTACTTCTATAGTCGTATATGACTGACTTTACCTCTTCGACTGGTGCCTTTATATGTCAGGAATATTTCGTTGACATTTCATTTCCAGGTTGACAGATACGTTAAGAGTGGAATGGTGATTGGGCTAGGATCTGGTAACGCTTCTAGCATGGCCATAAAATATCTTGGTCAGCAACTCAGTGCGGGCGCTTTGGAAGATATAGTAGGGGTACCCACGTGAGTTCTTCTTACCCTTGCAATTGCAAGGCCAAGGCCTTCTTCTCTGTTTTATAATATAAATCAGTTATTTGTAGCGTATTAGCTCCATCCTGTTTGTGTTTCTTGATTAGGTTATTAAATCTTGCATCCCATATCAATCAGGCACTTTTGCTACATTTATTCGCACTGGTAGAGAACATGACATGGATGGACGGTTGTCGGGAAGCAACTGTATACTGTAGGGCCGACCATATGGTTGACAATTGTTCATTGACAGACCTATTCTTTTGTGATTCTTCGAGACTGTTTATTTCTACATAACCTGGTAGGTCATGATTTGTCTAGTGTCTTCTGTCTTGAGCTGTCATTATTTACATGACGGGGTTAGTTCGGATTTGCTCAAATTTACTCTTTTATTTTTTGATTCAGCTGTAAAATTTCTGCTTAAGATGGTAAATACATTCCAATTAAAATCCACCAAGTCAAATAGCTTCTACTGACAAAAGCAAATGTATAAGTTCTGATTTAATCCTTGAACTTACTTAATTTCATCAACTTGCACGTTAAACCTTTCTTCCTTGTCTCTATTAGTTTTTTTTTTTATTTGCTCACAAACTAAGGCCATTCGGCAAAAAGAAAATTGTACAAAAAATCTTAAATGTTTGGCCGAATGTGCAATCAAGTCCCACTTTTTTGATCTAGTGCAATTTAGTCCTTTCAGTGACTTCCTCGTAAATTTTGGTGACGTGGCATGTCGAAATCTAATGTGGCATTTTTTTAATTCTTCAAAACACATGCTGGTTCTGACGTGGCACTGATGAGGCTAACATAAGAAAATTTTAGAATTAAAAAAAAAACAAAAACCATAAAAGCTAAAAATATAAAAAGTCAAATTTTTTAATCTTAAAAAGCTAACCTTAATCTAAGAGAGTGCAACGGGGGGATAGTTTGACTCCATTGGGGGCGCCGCCACGGTGTTGCTGCCCCCACATCGCCGGCGCTCCTCACCAGCCTTAGGCCCTGGTCGCCGACTATCTGCTATACTTCTAGTTTTGCACTATAGTTTCAATTAAGAAATAGAAGATTGACAATTTGAGACAAGACTAACATGGAAAGTTTGAATGCCAATTTGAGACATATAATGAAGATTTTGACTGCCATCAAGGACTGAAGTTGACAGTGAAGATTAGGGGTGTGAGTGCGCAACATAAAAACTAGAAAATCATTGTCAAGCGTGTTGTTAAAAGCGAGCAGCAAAAAGCTAATATCTTTAGGTGGGGAGATTGTTCACACATACATCTCAACAATTTTTATTTCATGTGAGTTCAGTGTTAGGTCTGCTTTCTCTTAATTCAGTTATTCTTTTGCATTAAGATGTCTCAATTTGAATCTCCAATCATCGCCAGCTAGTTTAAACACGCCTTTCAACCATGATCTCCTCCCAAACTGGATTGTGATGGTAAACCACACTTGGCAACTGCGAAGAGCCAAGGGATTCCTTGTTTAGTCTAGGACACTGATACACATTAAGGACACACCAATCAACCATCATTTTGATACTATTTGTTGAAAGCACATAGCAAAATTCTAATACTTTAGATAGGGAGATCACTAAGAGAGAGTCCAAATGTGAGCCATCAATAAATCCGACTGAACCCACCTTTACTCAAAAGTCCAATGAGTTATGGGCAATTTAGGATTAATAATTGCTCCACAACATTTTAATTTTCCAATATAAGACTTTTTTAACACAATTCATACGTGCATCTCAATAGATGTATAATGCAAAAGATCACTCTGTTAGTCAAATATCCAATGTTCTCTTATTCACTTTCTACCACATTTTGCGCAAATTTAATTATCTTAAATGGGTTAACAATGTCAAACGTAGTCATTAGTACACTTTTGAGGTTGGCCTTACATGTAGACTAGATGTAGGTTTTAATGGATTTCGGAGTGGAATAGAGTAACCAATAGAGAGGAAATTCAAATCAAGAGCTAAGTCCTATTGCGTTCCCCAAAGTTTTCTAAATTTTCTGTTTTTGTATCTATTTACGATCCATAGATTCTTTTCGGCAGCATGAACGGTTAAAACAAGGGAATCTGATTTAAATAAACTGATGATAACCTTTTTTTTTTCATTACTTTCATTGCAAATGAATTTTAGAGTGTTTGAAATCCCAAAAGGAAAGCCTCTTTACATTAATGGAATATAAGCATGATTTTTCACTAATTTTAATTCTGAAATAAATTCTCATTTTCACTAAACAAACAGGATTAAATAAAATTAAAAACTAAATACTGTTTTCATCTCTCATTTTCATGGAACATGAGAACTGAATATTTTCTCTAGGATACTTGTATATGTTAAAAATTCCTGGGTAAGAGGCAGGAAGTAACATAAATTTCAGGGTCAAATTTCCTGGTCCAATTTCTCATTCTTCCTTAAAAGTCTTATGTAGGTCTGTTACAAGTGCAAGCGAAGCAGCAAAATCAGGAATTCCTTTGGATAACTACCAAGGGTGTTCTCAGGTGTGGACACATAACTAATTCATACCCAGTCTCCCTGTGTCTGTGACAATCTTTTTCTCTCTTTTGTTACAGAAGTGTTTTGGAAATTTGGTAAATGGTTCTTGAAATGGCAGGATCTAAGTCAACAGTGAAATTGTTACAATGGAAATTTGTTCAGCTGCATCAATTTTAAATCAAAAGATTAATTTTCCATAATGATCCCACCTGAGGATTTTCCCGGGCTGCATTTTTGCATGAATTGAGTCAGTCAAGGATTGAGTCCACTGACTTGCAAAGTGCAGCTTAGCAGTCGTGCAGCAAAGCACTAAAGAATGGTCCATTGCATGGTGGCCTGTTGTGTTTTCCTACTTGTTTTATTGCAAGTTAACATGCTGAAAAATCGAATTGAGGAAAAACCACAGAATGTATGCTGTTTATTCGATTAGTTTCTTTCTTATCCTCTTCATATTTGGAGTTTGTTGCACTAGGTTATGCCCAAGTATCTCATTCTCTGTCACTTTAATATTTTATTTACTTGGTTTTTGGTAGATTGACTTTGCCTTTGATGATGCTGATATCATAGAAGAAGACACACTGATTGCTGTTATTGGCCGCCGAAAATTGGAAGGCGGAGAGTCAATAATCCAAGAGAAAGTGAGTCCTGTTTAGACACCATAAGATGAGCCTTACTAGTCTATCCCTCTATGATGGAATCATATGCTCTTTCCTCCTTCTAACTGTGAGCCAACTGGGTTATTATTTTGTTGTTTGCAGTTTGTACTTAATGCAGCCCAGAGACTTGTATTTATCATCACAGAGAACAGATATAAAGGTGCTCTCGATGGTTCTGTTCCAGTCTTAGTTCAATCTGTAAGCAGCTACGCACATATATGTCATCTACATATGTTAAAAGTGCTCAACCGAATGATAGTGAAGTAAAGATTCTATTGCCAGCTCAACTGGATGGAGACAGCTGAAGAGATTGATGATTTATTTCTGGGAGATGCAGAGGTTTGGTTTTTGATAAAATGCAAATACTAGGGTCTGATTCTGGACTTTATTCTAAGAACTTAAAACTGATCTGAGATTAAATATTTAATCTCCCTACAACTTTGATCAGGCAGAACTTAAATGTCGCTTCTATTTGGAGGTTTATTGTTTAGATCACAGCATAGAATAGGGGATTGCTTATCCTTTAAATTATTAAGCTTCAACTACAGTTATAAACTATCGTCTCTTTAATATAAAACTTGTTAACTTGACATGTCATGACTTTGTAGTGTCAGCAAAATATAATTTGGCACTCACCTTGTGGGTATGCAGATTTTTGTTACTGTGATCTTGTAACAATTTTGGATGGGGCACCTTGGGAGTTTTTTCTATGTGGCGGATTTTTGTTACTATGATTTGTATGATTAATTTTCTCCTGTCGAAGGTCTGGAGAAGACCATCTATAGGACATGCTGATCCATTAGGTGGAGATTTTCCAGTAGTTACCAAGGATGGCCATAATGTTCTTGATGTCATATTCACATCTCCAATTGCAGACCTTGGTATGATGCTCAAACCTGATTTGCTCCTCTTATTTTCCTTTGTGATTTATGATAACGTGCATGACTTCTCTTAAGTGTAATTGTAGCTCAAGTAGCTGAGAGCCTTGACAGAGTAGATGGAGTGGTGGACCATGGGGTCATTTCCAAGTTTCCGTGAGTTAAACCTCATTCTTTTGGTGCATTTCTTTGATCAGCATCGAAGTAAATTTGTTTGGTCATTCTTGGAGGTGTTGCAGAAGCATGCTTCTCAGTCAATAACACACAGCAATATATGACTCTCAAGTCACAATGATAATTGCATTTCATGACCACCATTTCTGCCATGCTGCTTGAATGGAAGAGGGTTTTTTTGTTCTTTGAATTAGTTCTATCTAAATAAGCTTCCCCAATAAGTTTCCTTCTGTGTATATACATACACACATCATCAATATTTAAAATTGGCAAACCAGTTTAACATCTGAACAAAGATCTCTCTCAATATTAACCTTTGATGAATTGGATCATAAACCCTATGTTTGGAAACAAGAAATGCAGAAAATCCTTTCATCCACTCAAGGCAAGATTAATAAACAAGTAGCTCTGATTCCACTACTTTCTTGTGTAATCTTCATAGAACACATCTCGGAACATTCTTATACAATGTTCTGGATTAAAAAGAACAACAGTATTCAATTGTTTTCACGTGTAGGGTTATTTCCAGGATATTCTTTGGCAGTAGATTTGTATGGCAGTCTAATCGATGTAACTATTGCAATTTAGATTGTAGATTCGGATGTGAGTCTTTAATCTGTTTATGTTCAAATGTCAGAGGAGATAAAGTTGAGAACAAATGAAAAAATAGTTTCATGTTCTAGTAAAACAAATACCGCCACCTCAACCATGTGTTATCATAATTGCCCCACCATTGCCACCTTCACTGTCATTTGCCAACTTTCAATTTGTCCATGCTGATGGTGATAGAGTGGAGGTGCTGCTGGCTATGTTTTAGTTTTCCTAAATCAATCATCTTAAAAGCTTTTCCTTGTGCATATATGGTGAGGGATAGTTTCTTCATCATACAAAAGTGAAAGTTACTTGACACCGCATTTTTTATAAGCATTTTTTAACATAAGACTCCTGAATATTGAAAGAAGGGCAATGATACCGCTATTCCTGTCTTGTCTTTCCTTAATAATAATCCACTTTGTTCCTTTCGAAAATTTCTGTCCCTGTTTCTTATCCATTAGATTTCTTCAGTGGACTGTCCCGCAAAAATTCAACCGCTGATATCAGCAAACTGTTACTTAAAAGATTCTTCAGTTTTCCTCTCTTAGATTCCAGCCTGCAGTTATCTTGCTATTCCTCTTAGCCATCACTTGATGGTATGTGATGGAGATCATCACAGGTGAAATACTAACTGTATGGACTTGTAATTGAGACTTGGCTGTCCACTAAATGATCCCTGGAGATATGGCCCTGCAACTTCATCGGCTGATTATAATCTCAGACCATATTCAGGAACAAATGCTATTGCTTGGCAAAAAATACTCGAGAACTCTGAGTGATTCCTTGAACTTCTTTGATTTCTGAGATCCTAGATCTCATACAATGGTTCCAGAAAAGTGCCGTGCTAGCATTTTTTGTGTTTAGAGAGGGTAGATTTTCAAAGCAATAGATCTGGGTGCTGGATTTTATGTTGTTAAACTTAATTCTCTTGAGCAGCATCTGAGAGTCTGGTTGTCCATGGATATAGTTATGGATCACTTACCTCACAGTCAGATATTGGAAACCAGAGTTTACACCATAGGTAGTGAGAAATGGTTCTGTCATAGGTAGTATGTCATCTTACCGATGTTTATATGACAGCAATCCTTAGTGTAGCCTGGTCTTGCTAAATTTGTATTTGTCTTGAGTAGATCCTAACTTATCGAATGATTTTGGGGAAATTCTGCTTAAACTTATGTCCCAACTCATATCGATAACTTATCTCAATAGTATTGATATATTATCTTGTTGAAAATTAAACCATCTCTTAGCACAATCTGTAGCTTGTTATGGAGTGATAGGATCAACATCCTCATCATTTTCAGAAAGCTTGAGTTGACCATGGATGTGATCTTCAGAGGAAAATATCTCGGAATTCGTTACATTACTATTTAGTGTAGACCGTATTCAAAATTCCCTTTGAGCTTGTTGAGCTGATGGAAGTACCTTTCTATTGCTGTTGCATCGCAGTGGTTGCGTCCCCAAGCGAAGTTTCTGTTATCGATAATGTGCTAACAAATGTTGCTGGGGATCCTGCAATATGAACTTAGAGAATGGCTTGGTTTTTACACACGGTGCGAAGGTAAGTAGAATGTGTAGAAACCATGAAGACCAGAAGGTAAGAAAATGACTGGAGGAAATGCACAAATTGATTAAAAATTTCATATACTCCTTGATGAAATCTCGAGGCATACTCTCATCCTTGAAAAGCAAAAGAAAAAGAAGCATCTGTGAGTGAGCTTATTTTTGACTGAAAATTTTATCTGTCTACAATCCGTATTGTTTATTGACTGTACAATTTAGAAGTCATAGAATATTAGTGTTATCTATTTGTTGTGTTTGGGTAAAGTTGTTACCTTGGAGGCTACGAACTTTGTTGGCCATATCATGGTAAGAGTCGATCCTTCGCATCAAACTCAAATAGCTTCACTGTAAGCAGTTTATGAGTTTCTAACATGCAGAATATGGTTTCATGCTCCTGTTGTAACGAGTTGCAGTCGTCCTGAATCTTTGCATCATATTTTCCGAGGGCCATTTCTCATCTGTTTCGGGATTCATTTGTGTTCGGGCGGGTTCGGATTCCTTGCCGTCAAATTCCAGGCAGCTCAAACCGTGACTTGTCGAGTCGGAAGGTGTTGTTGGGTACTTTATTATAACGACAGACTCGAAATGCAACGACTGGCATTGATTGTCTGTTAACTCTCACAAATCTCAAACACAAGGCCACATTGGTCTCACGCTGGAGGGGCTCACTTCATGCCAATCTCACGGCACTCATTTTGCGCACTCACAGTACATGACACCTCTCCCTGGCCTCTCACTCCCCATCTATAGGACATAAATGCTAGAGCTTTCTTTTCTGGTCTGTAATAAATGCTAGAGCATAGTAGCATGAAAATGGGACAAACATCTTCGCATGATTTCGTGCCGTAAACTCTACTCCTTTTAGAATGACAGCCGAAACTAATGGAGCACAGATGATGTTGTCGAAAATAACATTATCAACATATTAAATCATATGGCCATGGTAGCAAATGCTTATAAAACTCAATAAGAAGTTTCTGATCATTGCTAATCTTAGTGGCATGCTTTACTGGACAACTAAAAGGTTGGTGCGATAATTACTTAACTTATGAACAAAATACCCAGGAATATAATACATATAGAATACATGAATGCGAACAAAGCATTAAGGATGAAAATGGACAAATCATCCAAGATGCTGTCAATACTCTCATTTTCTCTATATCCCAACACTTTATAGGTGATCATTTGCACATAAGATATACAAATTAAGATCTTTTTATCAAACATGAAATGCAAATTCTGAGGAAAATTCAGAGAATACAAAGAACTCTTCTTACAAAGAGTTTTAGTCGAATCAAATTGTAATCAACCTTTTTGGAAAGAAAAATTATTTCCAGGATTAGCTTGTTTTATAGGGGACTAAGTTCGAAATAAAATAAAGGAAGAATATGATAGTCAAATTCCTCGTCACTTACTGTCCTATGGAGAGCTAGTTTCATATGTTTATAGGCAAGGAACACAAATGTGCAATTCAATAAAATTACAATGACATCTTAAAAAGGAACAGTCCCTTAAGACTTAGGTGATTTTTGTGCCCAATTTGATCCCTCATATACTGAACCAACAAAACCGAAGTGTAAACGAGATTGTCCTCCTAATACAGATAAAAGAAAGTTTAAAAATTATCACATGACCAAGCCACAATAAGATAAACATAGTAAACTTAGACAAAAACCTAAGAGGAAGATTAACAAAGATATTAAATGTTATACATGTGGGAAAAGGGGACGTATTTCAAAATAATATAGAATAAACAAAAGAATAAATGAGCTATCGATAGCTGAAGAAACCCTCTATCAACTAAATGACATTTTGGCCGCAACCGATGATGATACTTCTTCTCAATCCGAAGCTGAATATCTCGGTGAGTAAACATTAGAAGACTCCATGGAGAGTAGACTTCAGAAGACTAGTCACTCATATATGTATGGTCAAAGTGGAGTCAACTGGTCAATTATAGTGTATTTGTATTTATTGGGATTTATATTTTCTCCTATTTCCTTTTCATTTAGAAACATGGCGAGACTACTAAGCAGAAGACTAGCGCCCACCGCTTCTTTTTATTTGCCGTTCACACACGCGTAATATAGGTTTAATTTTATCATCTGGTTTCTGGATTCATCCGTGTACAAGTGGATTTGGATTCCTTGCCGTTGAATTCCAAGCGGCTCGAACTATGACTTGTCGAGTTGGGAAAGGGTTGTTGGTACTTTATTACAGCAACAATTTCGAACGATATTGGAATCGCACAATAGAAATCCGATACTTTTACCTTGGGAGATCACCAAGAAGGAATACAAGTCGGGACCCGTCAACTTCTACAGTGTAAACCACATTCACTTGAATTATGAGCCAACTAAAATATATTAATTGCTGGATGCTACACCAATTCTCCTATATGAGATTTTCTACTCCAATATTAAACTTTTTTAACATCACTCATATGTGCATCTGAACAATCTCCTCCTCGCGTGTGAGTTTAGTGTAAAGTCCGCTCCTCTTTAATTCAGGTATCATTGTTTAAAATATTCACCAAACAGTGATACACATTGGGAGCCTTTAAGATAGGTATCCTTCTTCAAGATATTCACTAAATATCAATACATATTGAGAGTGGTAACTAATCAACCATAAGCTCTCTTATCATTTGACGGGAGCACACATTAGACCACATTGGACTCACGCCAAGGGGACTCAATTCATAATGTGCCGGCCCTTTACCAATCACACGGCACCCTCACTTTTGTCACTCACGGTGCATACACTATCGCACTGGCCACTCACTGCCCTTCTAGGGGACACATGCTAGTGCTTGTTCCCTTGCAAGCGGGACAAACAACGTGGCATATTTTCTTGCCATAAGCTTAATAATGTCTAATATATTTAAGCCAATAATGGGTTTTGTCTCGCCTTCAATGGCTGATTGCCCTTACACTAGAAAATAACAAGATAAAAACAAAAGATACAATTAACTTTCACGATTAATACCACCAAATGGGTACATTTATGGTAAATGTACTTCAAATTAATTTTTTGACAACCAAAAATTTCAAACTGGCACATTCGTGATAAATTTACATTCCATTAAATTGGATTAATACCACGAAAATCATAAATCAGTAAATTTGTGACAAATAGAGGGGTAAAACCCTATACTTGTACACTCGTCAACAGTCACGTGTCATCCAACTTAGCAATTTGACGATAAAATTTAACGGAAATTGATTAATGGTAAATTTATCGTATGTATACCAATTTGGGTTTATTTGTGGTTAAAAAATTAGTTTTGAGTTAACTTTTCACAAGTGTACCAGTTTAGGATTTTTTGTAGAATTAACCCTAACTTTTATAATAACTTTCCACTTTCAACCCCTTCCTTACGTGCCTTATTAATTATAACTACTACATTTCATGCACGGGCCCGCGTATACCCAGATATTATTTTAATTAATAAAACACAATTATTAAACCATAACTGGAAACTGATCGATTCATGTTGGTATATTAGTTGAGTGTGTCTTGCTGTGTTATATTTGGGTATTATTTATTTATTTCTGTACACCAATCGCGTCTGAGTTCTATCCAGCCTTATAGCTTAGTTGCATGTTGAGACTCAAATGGAGAAGGTTTAGACGTAGGAGCTATAGAGGATGAATTGTGAGAAACAAGAACTACTTACTGAAGTCCTTCTGGTTTTCTGTTTCATTTGTAAGTGGATACAGATTAGGAAGTACGTTTTGCTTTGACAGCCACCCTAGTTTTTAAATTTTCAAACTTTTAAAAGACAGAAACCATTTTTCTTTGAAAATAGATAACAGGATCTCAGTAAAATTATATAAGGAAGATTGTACGAATAGTTCTAAACCTATTGCATAGAATTTAATCAGGTATTAAACCTTTTAATTGAATCAATTTAGTTATAAACCTTGGAGGGAAATTGCATTTAAGTCCTCTCAGCCAAGTCTCGCCTGATTTATCTAACATGGCACTTCAGTCGTCGTCATTGCCTACATGTAACAAAGATGGCATGACTTGGATTGATATTGAACGAAATGATGCCGTATTTGTTTAGATAAATGGTGTCATTTTTTTGGTCGAGCAACTAAAGTCTCATATCAACCCCAAATTCCAAAATCAATCCCTCGCGTTCAAGCCCTAATTCCCTGGAGAAACCATAATTCCATTCTTGGCAGCAAAACTTGGAGCAAAGATGAACATGACCTCGAGAGAGAAAAGTGCCAAAAAAGTCCTAAACCTTTTGTATTAGTGTCAATTTAGTCATAAACGTTTTTTTTGTGCCAATTCAGTCTTAAACCTTTTGCATTGATGCCAATTCAGTCCTAAATTTTTTTTGTGCCAATTTAGTCTTAAACATTTTGCATTTGTGTCAATTTAGTCCTAAATCTTTTGTCTTTGTACTAATTCAGTCCTTTCGGCCAATTTTGGCCGAATTTTGCTGATGTGAACGCCGGCGGTCAGTCATCGGCGTTGACGTGAACAACTTTAATAATATTTTAATATTTTTTTGAATTTTTTTTGTTCTTTTTTTCCCCCTTCCCTCCCTCCTTCCTCCAGCCAGTCGCCGCTCCGGTGACTGGCTAGAGGCCACAGGCCGACGCCGGCGAGGCTCGCCCTCGCCAGCGACGGCGAAGGCGAGTCTCACTAGATCTGGCGAGGTCGGGCCTTGCCCACCGGAGGTCGCCCTCACCAGTGGCCAGCGAGGGCGGGCCTCGTCATGGCTGGCAGCCAGCGAGGGCAAGCCTCGCCAACGGCCGGCGAGGTTGACCTCGCTAGTAGCTAGCGAGGGTGAGCCTTACCGGTGCTGGCCTGTGGCCTCTGACCGATCACTAGTCTGGCAACCGACTGGAGGAAGGGGAGGGGGAAAAAAAGAAAACAAAAAAATAAAAATATTCAAAAAAATATTAAAATATTATTAAAGTTGTCCACGTTGGGAAAATCCGACCAAAATTGATCGGAAGTATTGAATTAGCACAAAGACAAAAGGTTTAGGACTGAATTGGAACCAATGCAAAATGTTTAGAACTAAATTGGTATCATAAAAAGGTTTAGGACTAAATTGGCACCAATGCAAAAGGTTTAGGATTAAATTGGCACGAAAAAAAGATTTAGGACTAAATTGGCATCAATGTAAAAGGTTTAGGGCTTTTTTGGCACTTTTTCCAACCTCACGATATTGCAACAGAAACAACAAGGAGTGGTCGTGTTAGGCTTACATCGAAGTCCACCGTCTTCTAATTTGACAAAACACGATGAAAAAAGCAGAGAATAAATCGAAGGTATAACTTTAATTGTAATCCCTCAAAAAATGTATCTTCTTTTCATAATCTATTTGTCATGTTTGTGTTAGTTTCTTGGCATGTGATGGGTTGACCCTCTCTCTCAATGGAAAAACCTCACGTCTCTACTATTAGGTCAAATCCAAATTTGCCAATCTAACATCGATACCAAGTCAAGTCACAATGTCACGTCTTTTATGCCCACCCATATAAAACTTAAAGTGCATACAAATGTTTTAAATATTCGAGCAGAGGAAAAGGTGCATCCCTTTTGAGATAATCAAATCAAAAAGGGAAAAGGAGGAAATAGAAATAGAAATGAAAACAAAGTCTTGGGGAGGAGACTTTAGAAAGACTAGAGCCTCTCATGTATGCATGATCAAAGTGGAGTCAACTGGTCAATTATAATGTATTTGTATTCATTGGGATTTTATACTCTCTTCTTTCACTTTCATTTAGAAACGTGCTGAAACTGCTGAACAGAAGATTCCCGCCCACTGTTTCTTGTGTTTTTTTAGTACAGAAGGTGTAGATCCTGATGAACAGAGCGCCAGTGCTGACCGTTTCCTTCACATGGCCCCAATTTGATATACACTAAAGTGTAGCTAATTTGGATGTGGCTTAAGTCGTCTACCGTCCCCGAGAGGCCAATCAAGCTGCTGATTAGGTTGCTTAAGTCCACCGTAACGAGACTCTTCCCACCAATTGGTTGTCTTATCCTCTTTACCTATTTGAAATATTTTATGTTCAGAAACTCTTTTGTCCAGCCCTAGTAGGGTTTGTTTTTTTATGAATGGATGAAAGCATCTTTTCGATCAAAAAAAAAAAGTATAGCTAATTGCACCTTGGGAACGTTAATGAAAATTCTATTCTCATGTCAACTTATTGCGAGTATTTTATACTATTTCCAAGGGTCACACTTCAAATTTCAAACTTCTACAAGATTTTCGCGAAAAACCAATGCATACATTTAAAAAGTCATTAACGCACATGACTATTGATGGACAAAATTGAAATTTGCAATACTAAAAATGTTTGGCAGATAATTATGAACGTCTCATTCTCCAGCGAATGCAAAACAATTGTCAAGTATTCCATAAATCTTTAATTTTTTCCTTTCACGACAATCAAAATTTTACTAAAAACAATGCATCGAAATTTCTACATATTATTTTATTCTTTATTAACTTAAATTTTAAATTATTACTGTTCACATGTTACACATGTGCTTTTCTGTTCCCTTCTATCATCATGAGACCCTCCCGGAAGTAAAGGAAAATAAGGGAAATCGTGCAGGTGCAAAGATGGGTATGTCCTTCAAAGTGGCAGTTCATGTTCAACACAAGGAGGCTACATTTCAGAAAAATGACAGCACTTGCATCATAGTCAATGGACTGCCACTTTGTTTAGTGCAATCTGTGTGTCTTCACAAGCTCGTGTCGCACACGACGACTTCGTTAATGGTAGATCGCATCAGCATATCTAGCATTTTTATGAAGCTATTGAAGTAGAACGAGCATTGCTTTTACATCAAATAATGAAAGACAAATCAAGCTTTGACATGACGAATCTAGCTCCGATTAATTGATGAAGAACATAGTTGTGTCGTACACGGGTTTAGAATTAACACCATCCGGATCTGTATTAACATTGTTATTAACACTATTAATTAACTAGAAGTATTGAAGACTCGTCAAATGTACTTCCCTACTAATAATACATGAATTTAATTCTCGGCACTAGTACTGATAACCCTGCCCACCTTGTGCATAACCTAAGAACATGTACTTTCTCACCTTTGTATTGAGCTTATCACCACTCACTCGAAAATAACATAGATAATCAAATATTATAATAACAGAATAATCAGTAACGTTACCTAACCATACTTCTTCGGGAGTCTGACATCTCATCGTAGTTGATAGGGATCTATTCACCAGGTAGCTCACTATACTAATGCACCCACTAGGAATCTCCTAGCCATACTAAAACTAGAGAACATTTTATGGATCGGCGTCGAGTTTATTTATTGCTCTCTGAAACAAAATGGTAAGCAAACTGACTTACATCATTTTCTGTCCCTAATACATGTTCATATTTTTAAATATATTTGTCTAACATTTCTACTTGTCAGTTTAAATGTGGAGGTCTCATGCGTGGTACGGGTTCACAAAAAAGATCAGCCCCTTCCGCTGCCTCGTCCTCTTCTCCATCTCTATCCTCTTCCCCTGCCCTTTTATGTAACCCTCAACCACAACATGTTCATAGACAACACGAACACATTGGCCCATCCTCCGACCTTCAACAACATATTAGGGAAGAACCTCGGGACATGCGAACTGAATTTACTTCAATTCCATCTCCGATTCCATCTCCTTCGATTCCACTTTCTTCTTCAGTGCAACACTCGAATGATGAAAAAGATACCCGATTCATTATATGCCCATTGGGAGATTCGTAAGTACTTCATTTTTTTACGTATATATAAATTATCGTTGTAAACAAAATTGTCCATGTTGCGAATTATCCATATGCTTCATTGTCTCATTGTCCATATTGTTATAACATATTTTCAGATTCACGGATTCTACGTATGTTATAAGGGAACTTAATAAAATAGTCAATAATTATTGGATGGGCCAATTTACTACTTTTAGCAGCGCTCCCGCAGAAGTAAAGACTTTGTGGTGGAATGAGTTCAAGGTTAATGTTGTCTTTCTATTTTCTCACAAACTAAGTTCGGTGTAGCATACTGTTGGTCAATAATGAATCTTGTCACGAATTGTCTGGTACATTATAATGGATATGTGACATGTGACCCAAGTGGATAACTTTCAATTGCTTTTCTATTGATTGTATCGTAAGTTCAAGTGGGATGAAATGGAAGAGGATGAGGTTAGAAGAATTTTCAAGAAGAAAATCGGTGATCACATGCGATAGGTGATAAATAGAGTGAAGAGAACAAAAGAAAAGCCGACCTTTTTTACAGCTAACAATTGGATGGAAATTACGAGAACTTAGGAAACTAAGAAGCATAAGCAAAGGTATGAATAGGACAAAAAGAATCGAGCTTCTAGTTCTAGTGATGGGTCTGCATCTGCCACATATGCTAGAGGCTCTATCAGCATTGGAGAGCATAAAAGAAGAATGGTAAGTCTGTTTATACATGTCCGTTCATTTAATTCAATGATTACTCATTCATGTTTATATTTTGTAGGCAGATGAATTTGAAACGGAATCCACATTTACAGCTACATTTGAACGCACATTTCAAAAAAAGGATAAGATATAGACTGACGCTCGAACAAAAGCCATTAAGGTACGTAAGGTTATAGTTTGGACTTTATGGATACTAAAATGAAAATCATGAATGTTTTTAATATTTATGGTAATATATATGAATTTATTTTATTTCTATTTATAATGTTAATATAGGAAAAATATGTGACGAGAAAATATTGGGTCAGTTGAATATGGCACGTGGGATTGAATAACACTCCATCCAATAAATGCCATGTGGCAATGTGGGTCCCGCTATAAACCTTTACTCTCTCCGATCTGTCTCTCTCTCTTCTCCGTTACTTCTCTCCCTGCATATTATCTCCCCGCCGTTAACCTCTCCGTCTCACCCACTTTTCACCATCTTCTTCTTCTTCTGGTACACATACCAGAAGCACGCCACCGCCATTATGGACCCACAATGTAGAATCCGAGCTTCATTTTTGTTTCTTCTTTTATTTTTGGGGCCATAATCTCTGCAGTGTGGCCGCAAGCGACGAGCGGCCATGGCTCCAGATCTGGCCAAAGTTCCAGATCGAGCCGTCCCGTCCAGCGTTGCTCGATACCAACGACGACCATGGACATGGATGAGCGTCGTCCATGGCTGGCCGCGAGAGTCGCCCATGGTGGATGGGAAAGATGGATACCCAAGGGGGTCAATAGCATGCCCGAACGACGCCAACAATAGCCATGGATGAGCGTCGGCATGCTTGTGAGCGGTTGTCAATGGTTGGCTGGTGACACTGCAATTCAAGCGCGAGCGTCGTCCATGGTCTCGAAACGCAAAAAGAAACGGAAGAAAACAGTGAAAGAAGAAAGAGGGTAACAAAGGAGAGAGAAGATCTGAAAGTGGAGTAACGGGGGACTGCAAAATCTGACCCGTGGGCCCTGTCCGCCACCTGTCATCAGCCGAATGGTGTATTATATAGACTACGTGGGAGTGTTCAGTGTTCAACTCACTTAATGAAATTCTGACCAAAAAAAAAAAAACTCACTTAATGAAATGACGGCATAAACTACGGAAACTTTTGAGGTTCCTGTCGTTGGACGGATTATACACCATCATCATCTCCTATATATTAAACCACAGTTTCTTAACCTTCCTCGCCCATCTCCATTTCTTCCCCGAAACCCCCAACCTCTCACTAACTACACACCAACCATGGAGACCTTCTTCATCGTCCTTGCTTTGGTAGCTGCAACTCTCACGCTCGCACTGATCGCCTTCGCGTCGAGACACGGCAAGAGCAAGGGCAAGAACCTCCCGCCGGGTAGCTTTGGGTGGCCGATCGTCGGTGAGACCATCGAGTTCCTGTTCGGCAAGCCGGACAAGTTCGTCTTCGACAGGATGGCGAAGTACTCCCCCGACATCTTCAAGACCCGAATCCTCGGCGAAGACACCGCGGTCATCTGCGGTCCGAATGGGCACAAGTTCCTCTTCTCCAATGAGCAGAGGTACTTCACTGCCTTCCGGCCGCACTCGACGCAAATGCTCTTCCGGTCCTACAAGAAGGCGGACTCGCCTCCCGGCAAAGAGGACGAGAAAGTCCTCCGCTCGCCTGGGTTTCTCAAGCCTGAAGCTCTAGTGAGGTACTTGGGGAAGATGGACACCATCACACAACAGCAAATGCAGAGCAAATGGGAAGGCAAGAGGGAAGTTAGGGCTTACCCTCTGGCAAAGTCATTGACGCTCACCCTAGCATGCCAGTTTTTCCTCGGCACCGACGAGCCGGAGCGGATCGCGCGGCTCGTGGACTATTTTGATGACACAACGCTCGGCCTGCACTCGATGACCCTCAACTTCCCGGGCACCATCTTCCACAAGGCCAACAAGGCTGCGGCGGCGATCAGGAAGGAGCTGAGGGCGGTGATCAAAGACAAGAAGGATGCCATCACGAGCGGTGCCCCGATGCAAGACATACTGTCGCACATGATCGTGGCCAGCGATTCGTCCGGGAAACACATGCCAGAGGCCGAGATCGCCGACAAGATCATGGGGTTCTTGACCGCTGGCTACAGCACCGTAGCCACTGCCATGACCTTCTTCATGAAGTATGTTGGAGAGAGGCCTGACATATACAAGAAGGTGCTGGATGGTAAGCACTTCGACCCGTCAATTCCTTTCCAGAAATAACCTTCGGAACAGACGCGTGTGCCACGCATCTTACCCGATATATAGCTTGAACTTTGCATAGGCTATGCAACATGAAATGCATGTTTTTTGCTTTAAGTTCTGTAAAAGATGAGATTTGACAGTTTTGTAACCTGGACTTTACATAGCAAAATTCCATAAAATTTGAAAATATTAGATATGTCTCATGGTGTTTCTTTTGGGTTTTTTCGTCCTTTGATATATAGAGCAATTGGAGGTCGCGGCATCGAAGAAATCTGGGGAGTTGCTGGAGTGGGACGACATCAATAAGATGAAGTATTCGTGGAACGTGCTGAACGAAGTCATGAGGCTCACCCCACCTCTCCAAGGAACCTTTAGAGAGGCCCTCACCGATTTCACCTATGCTGGTTACACCATCCCGAAGGGATGGAAGGTATGTGAATCGTTTTGCAAAAACCTCTTTGAGATCGAGCGACGTGAGAAAGTTATTCCTTCCAAATTTCGTAATTTCAATATAGGTGACTTACCTAATCTAACTTGACCCGATCGACGCATGATGGAGCCCACTCCTGGTCGGTCCGAAGGGTAACATGGGTGGGTTTGGGCAAGCTTGTTCCTTCTTAAACCGAATTCGCCCACCTTGGGTCGCTCAACCTTGTCAATTTGTATAGATAATTTATTAATCCGCTTTAGCATGGGCATGCCCTTGGCAAAAGGACACTTCCGCCCGGTATCAAGCCTCACATGCCCATCGATCAGGTCTAGGTCGAGCCTAATGCATCAAAATTAGTGCGAAAGACCATATGAACAAACATATTTAGTGTAAAAAATTGAATTTAAATTATTGTGCTGTAGCCCGTACATCTGTATACATACCAAATCTTCACGTATGTACCTCCTAAAAGGTTGTGATTTTCATCACTTTGATTGTCTTTGTTAGGTCTATTGGACTGTTAGCACAACAAACAAAAACCCAGTGTACTTCCCAGAGCCGGAGAAGTTCGACCCATCAAGATACGACGATGGCAACTCTTTCCCTGCATTCACATTCGTTCCCTTTGGAGGTGGGCCAAGGATGTGTCCAGGTAAAGAATGAGAAAAAGCACTTTGTGCTTCACATGCATGCATCTAGTATTAGAGTTCACACTTATAAAGTCTCGAGATCGACGTTTTGTTTGTCATAACATGATATCATTAAACTCTTGAATTGACTTAAAGGATTAGTTTGAATATGTACCGAAAGTTCAGAGATTACATTACATATTTAAGCTAAAGTTCATGAATCATATTGAACAAATTAAAAGTTCAGAGATCATATTGTATATTGGGTTAAAGTTCAAGAACCGTTTGTGTCGTTTCTCTCTACACATATGCATCTCGTATTAGAGTTCACACTTACGTACAGAGTCTCTAGAACTCCACATTTGTTCTTTATAACATGATATCATTAGATTCTTTGAATTGACTTCTTGCTTCCAAAATTTTCTGTCCCAGGCAAAGAGTACGCACGCTTGGCGATTCTCGCGTTCGCTCACAACGTGGTCAGGAGGTTCAAATGGGAACTGGTGAATCCGAAGGAGAAGATCGTCGGGGACATGATGCCTGCCCCACAGAATGGCCTCCCAGTCCGCCTCACGCGTCAGTGATCGCAGCGCTTTCGTTCATTCATTGCGCCGAAAAGCTCTTTAAATGAAGGCTTCTCAAACCGAAGCTCGATCTGCCCCACGTATATGTTTACTTGTGATTTGATGTATAGCTTCTTTTTGCGGCTTGTCATAAATAGAAAGGAATTAGCGCCTCTCTCTCTCTCTCTCTCTCTCTCCCTCTCTCTTCATCGTCCTTTTTCGTTAAGTGTAACAATGGAATTCTGTAGTTTCTTATCCTATATTTTGTGAAAGCAGCATAGCATATGGTCTCCTGTAAGTAGCTTTAGTTCCCAAACAACCTATCGGGCCGAAGTCCTCGGTCTCCATCGGATGTCATAGCTAGCGAAACCGTACCTTCTGTCGCGTCCCCGTGATCGATACTTGTTTCCCCAGTGCGATTGTTGTGTCGTCAGTCGAAGGCCCGATTGCGAGAACGGAACGGCGTTTTTGCCGTCGATTATGACTTAATGGGGGACTTGCTTTGGCATCTTGGTTGAGGGGTGTTTCACGTGTGAATGTCTACTTCGCACTGTCGTCCCTCTTATGTCCATGCACGGAGGATAAGAAGAAAAACCTTCTTTCTCGCTCTTTCTAGTTGAACACATCCAGATCGTGTGCTGCTATTAAATAAGTTTTTTCTTCCAATAGCCGCTCCCTGCAGGGGAATTAGTTGGAGTAACATGAACGGGGTTCGGGTCGGCCCATCGGTAGCGGACCCAACTCAGCCCGAAGTCCAACAAATTCTTTTGCCATAGGTGCTTGGTTTTAAATGTGGGAAAATGGTTCAAAAAGTTCTAAATCTATCGTACTTTTGTCAATTCAGTTCTAAACCTCCTAATTATACCAATTGAGTCATAAACATTTTCTTATTTTGTCATTGAATCCATCCGGCTAATTTTGACAGAAAATTGTTAAAAGGGATCGTGCCACATAGAACAGTTGACGATGATGTTGATAAATTTTTATGATATTTGATTTTTTTTGAATTTGTTTATTTATTTATTATTTTTCCTTTTTTCTTTTTCTTTTCTTTCTTTTTTTTCTTCTCTTCTTCCTCCTCCTCTAGCCAGTCGTCGAGCGTTGGTGATGGCCAATGACCGGCCAGAGGCAAAGGCTGACAAGGTCGACCTCACCACTAAGCTTCCCTAGAGGCCAACGACCTCACCAGCCCTCGCCTCTGGCCAGTTGCTGGGCCTCGGTGACTGGCTAGAGGAGGAAGAAGGAACAAAAAAAGAGAAAGAAAAGAAAAAGTAAAAATAAAATATTGAATAAAATATTATTAAAAATTATCCACATTAGTATCGACCATGCCATGTAGGACGGCCGGCGTCCATGTTAGCGATTTCCATCTAAAATTTAACAAATGAACTCAATTGGCAAATCATAAAAAATGTTTAAAACTCAATTGGCAAAATTCAAAGGTTTATGACTGAATTGGCAAAATCGCAACAAGTTTAAAACCTTTTTGACAATTTTCCCTTTAAACGTGCCACAAGTGTGACCAATTTAATAATCTTTTAAATAGGACAATAGCTCTTGAATTTTTTTTATAAAGAATCTCACGCAATACGTGGGTTCTCAATAGATAGTCGATGTTACGAACATAGAGATGAACATAGTCGTAAATTCTATTTATACCACATGTTACTTCTCAAATTTGTAAATAATTATTCCCCATTCCTCACATTTTGTATTTAGAAGCACGATCGGTTGTGAGGCATAACTCTCAAATTCGGAAGACTTTTATGCCCAAAGCTCCTAATTACACTTCCTCAAACTTTAGAACGTAAAGAAATTAAAAAAAAGTATGGTTGATATACCACAAAAACCTTAACCTGATATGGCTGTGACAAATTTATCCCAAACTAGTGCATTTGTGACAAATTTACCTTCCGTTAGTTTCCGTTAAATTAGATTAATACGACGAAAAACTATAAACTAGTAAACTTATGACAAATGGAGGGTAAAACCCTAAACTGGTATACCTGTCAATTGTCACGCGCTATCCATCTTGGTAATTTGACGGTAAAATTTAATGGAAACTAACGAAGGGTAAATTTGTCACGGATGTACCAACTTGAAATTTTTTATAGTCGAAAAATTAGTTCGAGAAAATTTATCACAAATGTACTAGTTTAGGATTTTTCGTGATATTAACCCTAAAAAATATTCCTGTCGGACCAAGATATATGGATGAATACGTAAACCTTTTTCTTTAAATAATGGGGTCCAAGCATGATTTCGGAATGTTCAAGATTTTATGGTGAGGCCATTCATACGCCGTTTTCTTTGCTCGTGGTTTCCTGTCATGAGAAATCGTTTTCCCATTTAGTGCGTTCGTTCTACGAAAAATAAATTATTTAAAAAATGTTTTTCGAAAAATAATCACTTATATCATTTAAAAATATAAATGAATGAAAATTTTTTTTATCACTCGTGAAAATAGTTAGACAGAGATTATTATCAATGATGAAAATATTTAATGTTAACTAATTTTTCTAAATAATATAAGCAATCATTTTTAGAAAATATTTTTCAAATCACTCATTTTCTGTTAAACTAGTTGTGTACGAAGAGTCTCTTTGCTTGCGACCTCCCCCCCAAAGGTTCAAATCTCTCTTTGTCTTAGTGTGGACCTCTCCATTCGTACCCTTCACCCCCACGATTCAAAACTGTCAACAGCAACAACAACAGCAAACGATACGTGTGTTTTCGACTATGAAAATCAAGCCGTTCGAGTTCGTACATATGTTTGTCACACGTGTTTTGCTTCTTATTCTCAAAGTGGCCACGGATCTTCTCTTTCGAACGGCCCAACGGCAGATGGATAGGACACTATCTATGTCGCCGAAACTAAATACATGATTAGCTAACATAATAGAAAACTGATTCTGCATGTCCGCGTCAAGCTCGATTCGTACGTACATGTGTGCAATGTATGGTACCCCTTTGTGTGCTTGTGGCTCAATGTCATCCTTTGTAATCATCGGTCTCCTTCTATTCCTATTGACTTAGCTTGAAACAAAGCCTCTTCTTTAGGTTGAGATAATAGACATAAGGGTTAATATTACGAAAAATCATAAACTGGTGCAACTGTAATAAATTTATTTCAAACTAATTTTTTAACAACCATTGCTATGAACCGCTCGGCACTGGCAAGAAGAGCATCATCAACGCTTTTGGTTTTTCGTGATATGAAAAAGCATACTGATTCGTCATCGATTTACAGATGATTTGGTTTCAACACCTTCTTTGTGCATTTCCACTGCTGTTCTCATAAGATAAAAATAACACCTATGTGAATCAAGATTAACCATCCATATCAACAGGACCATATCTTTTACCACAAGGACTCTATGTCCTCCTGAAGTCTGCATGCAACTTTTTCAAAGGACAATTTCTTGATACAAAATTCTTAGAAATAAACTAACCTTTCGCATGCTTACCCATGGAGCATGCATCACAATGACTTCGAATATGAATTGATCTAAAAAAAGACTTTTTTTTTTGGTAAAGCTAAAAAAAAAAAAGACTTTTGGTCTCTGATGATTCTAAAATTCCTAGGATTGATTAATTGGCTGTTGGTTTATTAATAGAATATGAATGGATCTAAAAAAAAGACTTTTTGGTCTTTGAATATTGCAAAATTCAATCCTAACCTTCTAATTTGATTAGTTTAGTCCTAAATCTTTTCAAATCGATATCAATTTAGGCCAGAATTGCTAACGTGAATGCCAATCGTCCTGCATGACATGATCGGTGCAAACATTGATAAATTTTTTTATAATTTTTTAAGAAATTTTCGAATTTTTCATTAATAGTTTCCCTTTTTTTCTTTCCTTTTCTTTTTCTTTGGGCAGTGGCTGGTGCTTGGCCATGGTCGGCAACTGACCATAGGCAAGGGCCGCGATGGCGATGGCCGACAGGGTCGTCGTGGCCCTTGCCTAGGCGGCAAGGGTCGAGCCCTTGCCAATGGCCGTTGCCGGCCATGGCCGAGTACCGGCCACAGGCCAAAGAAAGAAAAGGAAAAAAAAAAAAGGAAAGAAAAACAAGGCAAAAGGGAAAAAAAATTTGCAAAAATCAATAAAAATTTCAAAATTTTATTAAAAAATTATAAAAAAATTATCTAAATCAATGCCGGCCATGCCAAGACAGCCAATCGACTCTACATCAGCAATTTTTGGCCTAAATTGGCCGAATGGTCTAAATTGGTACCAATTTGAAATGTTTGTGATAAAATTAGTCAAATTAAAAAGTTTTGGACCGAATTTGTACAAATGCAATAGATTTAGGACTTTTTTGGTACTTTTCCCAACTTATTGAGACTTGCTTTGGCATCTTGTTGAGGGTGCTTCACGTGCGAATGTCTATCTCGCACTGGCGAGCCTCTTATGTCCATGCACGAAGGAGAAGAAGAAAAACCTTCTTCTCATTCTTTCTAGTTGAACACATCCAGATCGCGTGCAACTTTTAAAGAAGTTTTTTCTTCCAATGGCCATTGCTTGCACGGGAACTATTTGAATTACATGAACCGGGTCGGGTTGAGTTGGCCCATCAGTAGCAGATCCAACTCAGTCCAAAGTCCAACAAATTATTTTGCCACGGTTCTTGGTTTTAAATATGGGGAAAATTGTTTAAGACATCCTAAATCTATCACACTTTTGCCAATTCAGTCATAAGCCTTTTAAATTTACCAATTGAATCATAAACATTTCATATTTTGCCATTGAATCCATTTGGCCAATTTTGGTAAGAAATTGTTGACATTGGTCATGCCACGTAGGACAACCAACGCTGACATAGACAATTTTTAATAATTTTTTTGAATTTTTTTACTATTTTATTTTCCTTTTTTTCTTTTTCTTTTCTTTCTTTTTTTTCTTCCCTTAATCCTCCTTTGGCCAGTCGTCCAACGACTAGTGAGGTCAACCTCACCACTAAGCTTCACCAGAGGCTGACGACCTCGCCAGCCCTCATCTCTGGCCAGTTGTTGAGTCTCGGTGATTGGCTAGAGGAGGAAGAACGAAAAAAAAAAGAGAAAGAAGAGAAAAATTAAAAATTAAAATGTTATTAAAATATTATTAAAAATTATCCACATCAGCGCCGACTGCGCCATGTAGGACGATCAACATCCATATTAGCGATTTTCGACTAAATTTGACCGAATGAATTCAATTAGCAAATCGTAAAAAAGGTTTAAGACTCAATTAGTAAAATTTAATCGTTTAGGGCTGAATTGGTAAAATTGCAATGGATTTACCTTTTTGACAATTTTTCCTTTAAACTTGCCACAAGTATGACCAATTTAATAATCTTTTAAATAGACAATAGCTCTTGAATTTTTTTTTTAAAAAAAATCTCTCAAAATATGTGAGTTCTCAATGGATAGTCGATGTTACAAAAATAGAGACGAACCTCATTGTAAATTCTAACTATACTGAACATTACTTCTCAAATTTGTAAATAATTACTCCCCATTCCTCATATTTCGCATTTAGAAGCATGATCGGTCGTAAGACATAACTCTAAATTTCGGATGACTTTAATGCCCAAAGCTCCTAATAACACTTCCTCAAACTTTAGGAAGTAAAGAATTTTTTTAAAAAAAATATTCTGGTGGGACCAAGATATATGGATGGAAACGTGAACGTTTTTTAAATGATGGGGTCCAAGCATGATGTCGGAATGTTCAAGATTTATTATGGTGAGGCCAATACGCCGTTTTCTTTGCTTGTGGTTTTTCTGTCACGAGAAATCATTTTCCCATTTATAAACTCCCATGTTGCGTCTGAAGAGTCGCTTTGCTCACCGATCTCCCCTCCAAAGGTTCAAATCTCTCCTTGTCTTAAACCATCTGGACCACTTCACACCCACAATTCAATACCCCCAACAGCAACAGCAACAGCAAACGATACATGCGTTTTCGACTCTGAAAATTAAGCCGTTCGAGTTTGTAAATATGTTTATCGACGGCAACTGGATAGCATGCTATCTACGTCGCTGAAACTCGATACATGATTAGCTAACGTAATCGAAAATCGATTCTGCATGTCCGCGTCGAGTTCGATACGTACATAAGCATACGTAATGTACGGTACCCCTGTAATTACCGCCGCTTGATCGTGTAGGAAAACAAAAGGGTTGAAAATCCTCTTGAGTATATGATCTCGCTATGCTTTCCAAGAACCCCCGTTGCTTGTGATGTCCTTCCCAATAGGGCTTCTCTCTGCTTTTGGTCAACCTCGACCGATTCTTGCATTGCTATGAACCAGTCAGCATTGGCAAGAAGAGCATCATCAACGCTTTTGGTTTATTGAGATATGAAAAAGCATACTGGTTCGTCATCGATTTACAGATGATCTGGTTTAGACACCTTCCTTTGCATTTCCATCACAAGTTCTTTGAGATGATTTGGTTGGATGATTTCCTATCATTTTGCTCTGTTGCAGCAGTTTGTTCTTCTGCGGGGTACAGCGGTTAGCGCTTCTGCAGAGTTATCTTCTACGGATGCATCTTCTTCGTTGCTATATCTTTGATTCCTTCATCACCTTTACATTAATGGATTCTTCCGCTCTCTCGGTATTCTTGTTGTATTCTCTGAAGCTTCGTTAGACAGAGATTAACCAAGGACTATAGCCTCATCTGATCTATATAATCGAACTAAACAACTTCATCAACATTTCCATCCAAAGACATGAAAAGACGAGATGCTCGGTTTTCTTACTTTATAAATCTCATAGGCGGTATCCGACCAAAAAAATAAAAAATAAAAAATCTCATAGGCATTCTTCTTGGGAAAACGTCGCGCGTGCGCACAACTGCAAATGCAACATGCAGGACATGCTGCTTCTGCCCAAGAATGCTTTGCAATGTTGCTTTCAAGCAGTATAGCTCAAGTCATCTCCTGCAAAGTCTAGTTATTTATTCCTTTCAACAACGCCATTTTTTAAGTAAACAGGGCTGAATAGTTATGCTCAATGCCATGCTCAGTGCTCGTCACGACAAGATGCAGAATCATGGTTTTCAAATTCGTGCTCATGATCAGTTCTTATACAATAAATCATAAGCTCTTCTTCATCTCGAATCCATTTTGCAAGCTTTGTGAAAGCAAGAATGCCCCGTTCTCATAAATAAAAATAACACCCAAGTAAATCGAGAGTAATCATCCATATCAACAAGACCATATCTTTTACCACAAAGACTCTGTCCTCTTCAAGTCTGCATGCAACTTTTACAAAGGACAGTTACTGGATACAATTTTTTTTTTAAATGAACGAACCTTTCACCTGCTTACCCAGTGAGCATGCATCACAATGACTTCCCTTGTCAACCTTGATCCTGGGAAGACCACGAACAAGGTCCTTCTTTGCATGGACAGAGAGTTGCTGGAAGCTTGCTTGTCCAAGCTTTCCATGCCAAAGCCAGCTTTCATCTTTCATAGTAAAAAAGTTAGTTTTCCTTGAAAAGATCAAAACCTTTTGAATAAATAATAGGATTTATACCACGAAAAACCTCAAACTAGTACATTTATAACAAATTTACCTCAAACTAATTTTTTGGCTATCAAAAACCCTAAATTGGTACACTTGTAACAGATTTATCCAAAACTAATTTTTTGATTACCGAAAACCTCAAATTAGTATACTTGTGACAAATTTACTCTTCATTAAATTGGATTTATATCACGAAAAATCACAAAATGATACACCTGTAACAGATGGTAGAGGGTAAAACCCCAAACCGGTACACTCGTCAACTGTCGCGTGTCATCCAACTTAGAAATTTGACTGTAATTTAACAAAAACTAATAGATGGTAAAAGTGTTATAGGTATACTAATTTGAAGTTTTTTTTAATTAAAAAATTAATTTAAGATAAATTTGTCATAAGTGTACAAATTTGGGGTATTTCGTGATATTGACTCTAAATAATATGAATATACTTGCGCCTTCTACCAACAAGTTTCTTCTCGAAACCATTTAAAAACCTTTATTGCAAAACTGAATAATGCTCGACAAGTGTTTCAAACCTTTGACAAGCAAGATATTCTTAATCGTAAAATTGTTACCACAAATAGTACCACAGCTAGTGATCTTTCCTTTTTGTTGTCAACAAATGTGAATATTCCTCGAGCTCTGTACTCCAGGATGGCAAACTAAGCATCAAAAGTCATTTCTATTGAACATCTACTGTTCAAGTATGACGTATCCTTCTTTGAATTCTTTGCTTCAAGTTCCTCCAAGACAAACAGAATATCTGATCTCAGGTACCCTAATAGGGAAAATTACCCGATCAGTCTTAAACCTATTATATGGATACTAATTCAGTCATAAATTTTCAAATTTTGTTAATTGAATACTATACATTTGCATGAAATTCTAATGTAATCCTTCTAGACAATTTTCCCTTTAAACGTGCCACAAGTATGACCAATTTAATAATCTTTTAAATAGGACAATAGCTTTTGAATTTTAATTTTTAAATTTCTCACAATATGTGAATTCTCAATGGATGGTCGATGTTACAAAAATAGAGATGAACCTCATCGTAAATTCTATCTATACCGAACATTACTTCTCAAATTTGTAAATAATTACTCCCCATTCCTCATATTTCGCATTTAGAAGCACGATCGGTCGTAGGGCATAACTCTTAAATTCGGAAGACTTTAATGCCCAAAGCTCCTGATAACACTTCCTCAAACATTAGGACGTAAAGAAATTTTTAAAAAAAATATTCTGGTGGGACCAAGATATATGGATGGATACGTAAAAAAAAAAAATTAAATAGTGGGGTCCAAGCATGATGTCGGAATGTTCAAGATTTATTATGGTGAGGCCATTAATACGCCCTTTTCTTTGCTTGGGGTTTCGCTGTCATGAGAAATCATTTTCCCATTTATAAACTCCCATGTTGCGTCTGAAGAGTCGCTTTGCTCACCAACCTCCCCTTCAAAGGTTCAAATCTCTCCTTGTCTTAAACCATGTGGACCACTTCACACCAACAATTCAATGCCCCCCAACAGCAACAGCAACAGCAAACGATACATGTGTTTTCGACTCCGAAATTAAGCCATTCGAGTTCGCAAATACGTTTGTCGTGTGTGTTTCGCTTCTTATTCTCGAAGCAGCCACAGATCTACTCTTTCAAATGGCCTAGCAGCAACTAGATAGGACGCTATCTACGTTACTAAAACGAAATACATGATTACCTAACGTAATAGAAAACTGATTCTGCATGTCCACGTCGAGCTCGATACGTATGTACGTATATGCAATGTATGGTACCCCTTTGTATGCTTGTGGCTGAATGTCATCCTTGGTAATCATCGGTCTCCTTCTATCCCTGCTGACTCGGCTTGAAATGAAGCCTCTTCTTTAGGTCAAGGTAATAGATATAATGGTTAATATCACAAAAAATCCTAAACTGATATAAATTTACCTAAAACTAATTTTTTAAGCATTAAAAACCATAAATCAATACACCTATGATAAATTCATCATTCATTAATTTCTATCAAATTTTACCGTTAACTTGTTGAGTTGGATAGCATGTGATAATTTATGGGTATATCGGTCTATGATTTTTTGTGGTATTTCAATTAAACAGAAACTAACAGAGGGTAAATTTATCATAAACGTATCAATTTGGAATTTTTTGTGGTCAAAAAATTAGTTTGGGGTAAATTTGTCTTAAGTGTACTAGTTTGGAGCTTTTATGATAAAAAAAATTAGTTTATGGTAAATTCGTTATATATGTACTAGTTTGGAATTTTTCGTGATATTAACCCTAGATATAATTGAATTTTGAGAGCTAACAAATGCCCCCACAACACCCGATCTTGGTGATTTCCTTTTGATCCCTATAATTACCGCCGCTTGATGGTGTAGAAAAACAAAAGGGTTGAAAATCCTCTCTTGAATGTATGATCTCACTATGCTTTTCAAGAACCCCCATTGCTTGTGATGTCCATCCCAACAGGTGCTTCTCTCTGCTTTTGGTCAACCTCGACCGATTCTTGCACTGCTATGAACCAGTCAGCATCGGCAACAAGAGCATCATCAACGCTTCTGGTTTATATTGAGATATGAAAAAGCATGCCGGTTCGTCATCGATTTACAGATGATCTAGTTTCGACACCTTCTTTTTGCATTTCCATCGCCGTTCTCATAAGATAAAACTAACACCTGAGTGAATCAAGAATAATCAACCATATCAACAACGACCATATCTTTTACTGCAAGGACTCTGTGTCCTCCTAAAGTCTTGCTTGCAACTTTTACAAAGGACAATTACTTGATACGACAGACCAAAAAAAAATGTACTTGATACAAAATTCTTAGAAATAAACGAACCTTTCGCATGCTTACTCATGGAGCATGCATCACAATGACTTCGGTCTTTGATGATTCTAAAATTCCTAGGATTGATTAATTGGTTATTGTTTATTAATAGAATATGAATGGATCTGAAAAAAAAAAGACTTTTTGGTCTTTGAATATTGCGAAATTCCTAGGATCGACATATTGGTTAGTGTTTTATTTTAACTTTGAAATCGTCCGCTGGGAATTCGCAGAGGAGGTCTGACAATGCTGGCCAAGGGTCAGGTAACAACAGCCGAGGGACGACGGTGTCGACAAGGGTTGGGCAACGCTGGCCAAGGCTTCACGCAACCATATCTGAGTTTGAGATGAGTTGATAAAAAAAAAAAGACTTTATAGTCTTTGACTATTCTAAAATTCCTAGGAGTGATTAATTGGTTATGGTTTATAAATACAATACGAATGGATCTAAAAAAAGACTGAAATTCCCAGGATTGATTAATTGGTTAGTCTTTATTAATAAAATATGAACAGATCTAAAAAGACTCTTGATCTTTTTTTGTTGGAAAAAAGCCACAAAAAACCTTAAACTATACTTACTGTGACATATTTATTTTAAATATTTTTTTATATCATCAGAAATCCCAAACTATACCCACTATGACATATTTACCCTAAACTTTTTCTTCCAACATAAAAACCCCCAAACTTATACTTATATGATATATTTACTCTCCGTCAAGATTTTTTTAGATGATTTCTCAACCAAACCAATGACATTTTTATTTCAATTAAGCCACTTGAGCACCATGTCAATATCGTTTGCTTTTCTGGCGTCCATGTATTGGTTTCCTGTGGCGGGCCGCTGCTCTAAGGTATAATAACCCAACGAAATAGCATATGACGCACGTGCGTAATGCGTGATCTTAAGACCATCTAAGTTGGACTGGGCCACAGGCCCAACTACCAATAGGCCCAACTTCCGCATCCCCCGTCTTCTTCTTTCTCCTCTTCCTCTTCCTCTTCCTCCTGTCCCTTTTATCTTCCAAAACCAGGCCTTGCAACAACAACAACCGAGAGAGGGGAACACCCGGTGATTTGCGAGCAACCATCGACGCATCAGCAGCCACACCAGATCTAACTGCTTCGCGAAGCGCTCGAAGCATCAGCAGCCACACCAGATCCGACTGCTTCGCGTCCCATGATCTCCCCAGAGAAAGCTTGCAGGAAATGGCGTTGGTGGTAGCAGTGGCGACGACCCAGATCACCTGTTCAACCTGAGGAACAACTTCTTCCTGGGAACAAATTCATCACACTACTCTATGTTTGAAGACATTTGAGTACTACTTTCTTTAAAGCGCATTCCATCAAAACCGATTCGTTTTGCTCTTTCTGGCAAGGTCAACTAAATGAATTTTTGCATACAAAATATCATCACCAAAGTCATCGGGAAAATCATCTTCTTTTGCTCCATCATGATTGTGAAGATAGCAGGTGATCGACTGAAACATTTTTAAACGAAATATTTTCAGCTTTAAAATTTCCAACATTGCAAACATAGATGAAAGTAGGAATGACAATTATAAGGCAGGGCCTAAAACAATTTACGGCTGTCTTAATTCGAAATATGGTGAGCTTCGACCATATTATACTACTAGAACTTATGGAAGAGATATGTTTCATATACACAAACTCATGTATGGTAAGTTCCAAGAAATCAATAAAAGTATCAAGAATATAAACATATTACCTAGACTTACTATTCATGGTGGTACTCCCAGTAGCACGAGACAAGCAACTCTGAGATAGATAAAACGCGATCTTTTCCTTCTTCTTAACTTCTGCTTTAGTCAATCCAGGAAGTACTGCCTCTGCTGCGCGCACCCTTCCACCTTCACGAAAAGTAGACGAATTTTGATCGAGAAAGATCAAAAACTTCTTCTTTGAAAATCGGCCACAGCAAAATTTATATTCACGTTGTCACCAAGTAAGAAAACAACCAAGAGACTTCATTGTTTATAGGCACATAGTCACTAGTTGATTCTAGGAACTACCATAACCAAAACACAGCAATGGATACTGACACATTTACCTCAAAAAAGGAAACTCTGACGAGAAACTCAGTGGAATCTCTCATAGCCTCGATTCTCTTGAAATCGTGTCCATCACTTCAGGTATGATTCCACCGATACTCTCTTATCCATTACAGTTAGTTCCCATGGTGTATGTTTTGCCGGAACCACTCTTCAGAATAACATCAGTTCAATTTCAGTTTTCATATTGAATACTTATCCACGAGGAGAACACGAATCTAGAAGGAAAAACCTGGCCATATGCGAGGACGGTGGCATTGTAGCCTCTGAAGAGCGCATCAACAAGCGGAGCAACGCCGTCATTGAAGATGGCTGAAGAAGGCGATCCCCTACTCCCATATACATGATCTTAAGTGAATGAATGTGACCCAATTTGGACCTGGCAGATAATCAGGCAAAGGCAGAAGTTTAGCAAGCTTGCCACTCCAAAAATAACTCGTTCTTCACTCGCTAATTGCATCAATGTAATTAGTAATTAGAAACCAAGCACATCCGGACCAAGAAATCATGTCCCCCGCTGATGAACCTCGCAACTGGATGTATATAAATGAGGACAAGCGCAGCACCTGAGGCTCTCCTGGAACAACAGTGATGCAATCAGTGCAGCCAATGAGGTGCTCCGAGCTAATCAGAGGTCTGATGTTGACAGCCACTCACTCTCACGTACTGAGATGAATCCATCTCATTGGCCAACCTGTTTGAAACCGGCCTAGCCTCACAATTATTAATACACGCTGAGACTGGTCCAGACCCTAGAATAATTAGCAACGGAGAATGAAAATCTCAAGCACACATAGTCGACCAGCAGACGGCATGCAATCTAGTGAGAAGCATACGAGCACCAAAACGACATCATTTATACAAACTGAGATTGGTCTGGACCCTAGAATAGAAAGAATGCTACTCCCAAATTCCGTGACACTGGCAAAACAATTAGCAATAGAGAATGAAAATCTCAAGCATGCGAACAATCCACTAGCAAACAGTATGCAATCTAGTGAGAAGCATACGAGCACAGAAACGACATCATCCATACAAATTGAGACTGGTCCAGACCCTAGAATAGAAAGAATGTTACTCCCAAATTCCACGACACTAGCAAAACAATTACTAACGGAGAATGCAAATCTCAAATGCGTGCACAGCCGACCAACAAACGGCATGCAATCTAGTGAGAAGAAGCAGATGAGCATGGAAACAAAATCATCCATATAAGCTGAGACTGGTCCAAACCCTAGAACAGAAAGAATGTTACTCCCAAATTCCGTGCAAAACAATTAGCAACGGAGAATGAAAATCTCAAGCACGTGCACAGTTGACCAGCAAACAACATGCAATCTAGTGAGAAGCATGCGAGCACGGAAACGATATCATCCATACAAACTGAGACTAGTCCAAACCCTAGAACAATTAGCAACGAATAATGAAAATCTCAAGCGTAAGCACAGTCGACTAGCAAATGGCATGCAATCTAGTGAGAAGAATACGAGCACGGAAATGACATCATCCATACAAACTGAGATTGTTCCAGACCCTAGAATAGAAAGAATGTTACTCCCAAATTTCGTGACACTGGCAGAACAATTAGCAACGGGGAATGAAAATCTCAAGTGCGCGCACAGTCGACCAGCAGACGGCAGACGAGCACGAAAACAAAATCATCCATACAAACTGAGACTGGTCCAGACCCTAGAACAGAAAGAATGTTACACACAAATTCTGCGACACTGGCAAGACAATTAGCGACGGAGAATGAAAATCTCAAGAGTGCGAGTAGTCAACCAGCAGGCATGCAATCTAGTGAGAAGAAGCAGACGAGCATGGAAACAAAATCATCCATACAAACTGAGACTAGTCTAGACCCTAGAACAAAAAGATTGTTATACACAAATTCCGCAACACTTGCAGAACAATTAGCAACGGGGAATGAAAATCTCAAGCGCGTGCACAGTCGACTAGTACACGACATGCAATCTAGTGAGAAGAAGCAAACGAGCACGGAAACAAAATTATCTATACAAACTGAGACTGGTCCAGACCCTAAACAGAAAGATTGTTACTCCCAAATTCTGCGACACTAGCAGAACAATTAGCAATGGAGAATGAAAATCTCAAGCAAGCGCATAGTTGACCAGTAGATGACATGCAATCTAGTGAGAAGAAGTAGACGAGAACGGAAACAAAATCATACATACAAACTGAGACTGGTCCAGACCCTAGACCAATTAGCAACGGAGAATGAAAATTTCAAGCGCATGCACAATCGACCAGCAGACACTAGCAAGAAGCAGATGAGCAGGAATTCGAAATCATACCAGAGTCAGAAAACCATGCAAAGTTCTTAGCTGAAGATTCCCGACCTGTGCAAAATAGACTTGATCGGTGTCTGTCTGGAGAGAAGAAGTAGGACTCCTCAGAGAGGAAATCATCGGGAAGCACCGACAAAGAAATTTTCTGTTTTTCTTTCAATTCTCTCTGTCTTCCTAACCGCCTCACCGCATTGGTTATGGCTAAGCCCATCCTAGAATATTGTTCGACATTTCCTTACTTCAACCGTTTGAGAAATGCTTTCTCGCATTTTTTTTTCTAAACTAAGGTGTTATAAATTCTTTAGGGATGATCGGTTCTTGGTCCGGTCCGGTTTGCAATTTTGAGAACTGGGGACCGGACCAGTTTAGGTCAGGTCTGATCCAATGGAACCGGTCACTTTTTTATTTTTTTTCTCATCACAACGAGAGAGAGAGTGGCAAATCTTAACATATTGACAGAAGCGGAGATGAGTAAACAATAATTATGGTGTAAAGATAAGGGGAAAGCGTTGTACGTGGATTTAATTCATATTTTACTAATTTTCTTTGGAGTAAAAAAAAAGTATATGTAGTCGGTCCGGTCCGATCCGGTTCCCCCTTAGAACCGGAAACCGGATCGCTCAAACACCTGTTCCACTTTTAGGAATCGGGAATCGGACCAACACTCCTTGGAACCAGACCAAACCGGTTGGTCCGGTCCGGTCCGATTCAGGCGGTTCACAATCTAGGCGGTCTATTTTGCACACCCCTAAAACTCTTCAATTTATTCAGGTAATGCCGACTAGTCAACTTACTTTAGTGTTCAACACACAAGTAAATTTATTCATAATAATGCCAATCAGTAATCGCTCATGTGCACGAGGCTTGACATCAATTTTGGGTGGTACATCTGGTTAATGGATAAATATACACAAGAAGTGCAGTTTGCCAATATTTCTCTGACTGTTTCTTTTGATGAGATTCATTGCAATCGTTAAGGGAATGAAGATTCAGCAACAAACGATATACATTTTAGTGTACTAACAGATACATGGTTCAAATTTGCCATTAATTTGTTGAGGGGTCATCCGTTCTCGAAGAAGTTCTTCCCCTCGGCACTGAGGAAGGCTGCCGAGGCCAAGACCAATGTATACTGTGTTGACAAGGGCCAAGTCCTGATGTCGTTCGCGTCCTCACTCTACATCAAGGGGTTGGCCTCATCCCTCTTGGCGAGCCGCCTCACTACCGCATTTGGTCCGAGAAACGTAATGGTTCTTGGTGGCTACACCTTCCTTGCAGGGGCCGCCATTAACGGTGGAGCTGCCAACATAGCCATGCTCATCCTCGGGCATATCTTGCTCAGATTTGGTGTCGGCTTCATCGATCAGCCACTAGTTCATTTGTTGTTTTATTATGTTCTGAAGAAAAAAAAAATTCCTTTTTCAAGATCAAATATCAAGGTTGTTGACTTGTACTCCTGATTTCATGGTTCGGGTTTAGCCATTCTTAAACTGCTGGTACGTCTGGGCTCTGAATTTTTTATCAATTAAAATACAGATTTTCCATTTGGACTCTTTGTCAATAACTATATGTATACAGTTGATATTTTTGTCCTCCGTCACCGGTGAAACTTCGAGCCTCGACTGTGCCGACAATCCTTATCGTGCCCTCTGTCGACGAAGACAAAGGTGCTCCGAGTGGTCGCAAGACCATGACGACAGTGAACAGCCGCGTCAAATCTGGGTCGCGACCTTAGTTCCAACGAGGAGAGAGAGAGAGGAGATAGTCATTTGAAGTTCCAAGTTGTCCCGAGCCTCATTTTAAAACCCAAAGAAAAGCCACGTGGACTACTCTATTGTATGAATATGACCAAAATAATCTCAAAAAGAAAAACGCGGTCAACCTTGGTTAGGTTGGGTATCAGTGGCATGCGGGTCGAGCCGCAAATAGGTTGCTAAGATTGTAATTACATGAAAATTATATTTATGGCTTAAATAAGTCAATTTGTGATGGACCTAATTTTGACCCACTCAAACCCAACTTAATCCACCCATTTAATGGGTGCAGTAGAAGAGCACCAAAGTGAAAGACTACTAAAGGAGGAAAATAACATCGATTTACTTTCATTAGTCTTCTTGATCCTGGAATTATGGACATGCATCACTATCTGGTGACCCGCCGCCACTCTAAGGTATAATAACCCAATGAAGTAGGAGAAAATCACCAAAACAGTCCTAAACCATTTTTTTGTGCCAATTCAATTCTAAATATTTTACATTTATGTCAATTCAATCCATCCAGCCAATTTTTCCGGCCAGCGCTAACATGGACGCTGGCCAATCGGCCAACCAATGCTGACATGACAATTTTTTTCTCCCAGATCTGGGCAAGGATCGCAGGCTCTTGCCCTAGCCTGAGTGAGGCCTTGCCCGACACCAGCGACCTGGGTGAGGCCTTGCCCAACGCCGACGACATGGGCTAGTAAGGATGAGGGTTGCCCTCGCCAAATCTAGCGAACGTTGCCCTTGCCTGCCCAACCTAAGCTAGGGCAACCCTCGCCGGCATCTCGCTTCAGTTCAGTGACCCTCACCAGCCATCGACAAGGCCCAGCAATGGCTAGCAAAGGGAAGAGGAAAAAGAAAAAAGAAAAAGAAAAGCAAAAGAGAAAAACAAAAAAAGGAAAGAAAATGAAAAAAGTATTCAAAAAAATAAATGACGAAAATGCCCTTTAGCTAGCTAAGTCAAGTCCTTTTTTTAGATTGATATGACCACTTCATGTTTAAGACAAAATCCATTTCATGTCTGTATTTAGGAAAATGAGAGCACTTCATATCCTTATTTGAAATTTTCCCAAACTAAAAGGTTATGGATCTATTTTTTCACTCATATTCTAGGGACTAAATTGTATTTGGGTATTTGAAGATTTAAAGGGTCAAGTGAAAATTCGATCACAACGGTCTTAATGGGTTTATGGAGAACCCATTTTGACCCATATGAATACGAAGGTGGTTCAAAAATTTCATGCCATCTCTTCTTCATCTTCGTCCACCACCAAGTCCACCACTAAGTCCACCACCGAGGAAGCTAATTCTACCGTCACCAGTGAAACATCGAGCCTCGACTGTGTCGACAATCCTTGTCATGCCCTCAATCAATGAAGACCAAGGGGCTCTGAGTGGTCAAAAGGCCGTGACCATAATGAATAGCGGCGTCAAATCTAAGGTCGCACGACCTTAGATCCAACGGGGAGAGAGAGATAGTCATTTGAAATTCCAAGTTATCTCAAACCCCATTTTAAAGCCCAAAAAAAGTCATATGAACTACTCTATTTTATCAATATGACCAAAATTATCTCAAAAGGAAAAATGTAGATAACCTGAGTTAGGTTAGATATGAGTTGCATGCAGGTCAAGTCGTAAACAGGTCGCTAAGATTGTATCACATGAAAATGATGTGTATGAGTTAAATAAATCAATTTGGGCCGGACTCGTTTTTGACCCACTCAAACCCAATCCAAATCCATCCATTTATAAGGTGCAGTAGAAGAGCACCAAAGTAAAAGACTGCTAAAGTAGGAAAAATAAATCAATTTACTTACCTTAGTTGGACTGGGCCGCAGGCCCAACAACCACATCCCCCATCATCTTCTTCTTCTTCTTCCTCTTCCACTTCAACTTCCTCCCGTCCCTTCTATCTTGCAAAGCGAGGCCTTGCGACAACCGAGAGAGAGGAACGCCCAGCGATTTACGAACGTTCATTGACGAGAGCAAGAAGAGCTTCAAGAAACGCTCGAAGCAGCAGCAGCAGATCCGACTGCATCGCGTTACCGAGCATCTCCTCCGAGAAAGCTTGCAGGAAATGGCGTCGGCGGTAGCGGCGGCGGCGACGACCCCGGATCACCTGTTCATCATGAGGAACAACTTCTACCTGGGAGCCTACCAGGCCGCGATCAACTGCAGCGACTCGCTCCCGCCTCTCTCCCCCGACGAGTCCCTCGAGCGCGACTGCCTCGTCTTCCGATCTTACGTCGCCCTCGGCAGCTACCAGGCACGATCCTTTGAGATCGGTTGATTTTGTTTTCGTTTTTCGTTCCGTGATTTGGAGATTCTGATGTCGTTCCGTTTGGTTCGGCGGTTTTGGCGTGGCGTTTGCAAAACAGCTCGTGATCAATGAGATCGATGCGTCGGCCGCCACGCCTCTTCAGGCCGTGAAGTTGCTCGCGCTCTATCTCTCCTCTCCCGATAACAAGGTGCATTCTCTCTGCCTCGGTTTGCGTTGGTTCTGTGGGAGATCTGGGATTTTTGCTGGATTAGGATGGGGCTATGGGCTGAAGTGCGAATTCAATCGTGTCGATAGTTCGAGATCTGGTTTGATTTCCCCAATTAGAACTCCCTACACGGGCATGGGATCTGACTTTTGTGTGAAACTCGTGCGTGGTATATGGGAATCCGCAGACTTGTTTAGAAATTCGTAGAGGTTCGATGAGTTTATGACCGGGGCTAGTGGTAATTTCTTGTTTCAGTTTTATTGGTGAAAGGATTCTTCATGCTTGCGAAATATCGCATTCTTCTTTGAATTTTGCGATCTTCATTTATCAAGGTCTGATTCGGCCATTAAATTATGCTTCATGAATTGAACAGGAGTCAGTGATCTCAAGTTTAAAAGATTGGTTGGCAGATCCTGCTATCGGAAACAATCCCACTTTGCGATTGATTGCTGGGACAATATTCATGCATGAACAAGACTACAATGAAGCCCTTAAGCACACAAATGCTGGGGGAACCATGGATTTGTAAGTTTTATTGTACTCTGAAGACTTAATTATCACTCAAGATGCTTACATTTACTAAAGTTAAGTTTGCTCTGTTAGTACTAATTGTTGTGAGGAAACGGATCAAAATATGAAGTAGGTTACTCCTTTTTGTGTGATTCAACATGCTCTGTCCGTGAATATTAAGACCTGCCAGTCTTCTCTTTCATGTAAATTGGCCTGCCAAGGTTGTGAGGGATTTTCTTGAAAAGGCAATCCCAGTCTTGTAGACAGTTGAGAGGCCGAATTTTGCATTTGTTGTAGGGGTACTGTCATTAACTAACTATCCACATTACATCTAGTGAACATGACTGAATTATAACATTGAAATCTCACTCAAGGATCTTAAAGATGTTTATCAGATGCAAACATGTCATTGTATTCAAGCAGGGGTAAAGAGAAAGAGAAAGGCTGCATCTGTGCTTTTGTGTTTTCAGCGGGAAGCATCCCTTATTTAGCTAGAACACTTTGATCCATGTATAAATTGAAGAGTTGTCCAGGGGCTATATATTATCCAGTAAATGTATCTGAAATTTGTGCTTCATGGACTTCATTGGATGGACTTGCTGATTGATTGGACATACCAGTTCTTGGGAAATGACATTTTGTACTAGTGTACACCATAGAGTTAGTGTTTGAATTGTAAAAGCTGACACACACTGTACTTTTGAATTATTTTTGTTGTTTAGTCAATACAAAATTAACTTGTACGGGAAAACCATCTTCAAGAAAACAGAAAGGTTATAGGTTTCATATTGAGAGTAGGAAAAAGGGGGTAGGGGAGGGAAAGCGTGAGTCATTGCGATATTTTTTTGGTTTGCACATAGTAAATGGCTGAGAGATCTCATGCCTGCTGTTTTATCGACCTGTTTATATCTGGTACTATGTTTCCACCGAGGCACTTTATTCATGGAACGTAAAATTTATAGATTTGCTGCAAATTATAAGGGCAGCGTATTTGGCCTAGCATTTTGGTCTGCAATTAGGTATTTTAGATGGATGTCCTGATATTAATAAAGGAATGTCAAAGAACACATTGAGTCCTGTTTACCAAGTTCAACATTTTATTGTCCTACATATGAACTTTAGCTCATGTGTCATGACAATAACAAATGAAGTCTTGTCGCACTGAGTGCGGCATTTTATGCTTCAAAAGGAGTAAAAGTATGTGAGGGGCTCATGTGTTTGTCTTATATGTTGTCCTCTCTACTAGAGTAATTAGATTCAGAGATCTCCACTTGGACACATTGTTAGTATTTGGAATGGTTTCTTTTACGACTTTGAGCAACTAAAAGATTGCCCAAGGAACAGTCAGCTACTTATCATTGGATTATGCTTCTAATATATACTGTTGCCGCTGAAGTTTGAGGAGGAAGCATCTGATGCAATTGAAATTTCTTTTGAAGTCTAGACAAAAATCTGACCTGTCATTGATCCCAAGTTCCACACATTGCATATGGTCCAAAATGCCATTGTTTAATGGACTTTAATTCTTCCACTTTGTCTGATCTACAATGTTAACATGGCCGGTTTTTTCAGAAAACTCTCATATTAGGATCTTCTGAATTATTTCAGGCTTTGATTTCTCTGAAACATCTCTTTAATGAAGTCCTCTACTGCATATTCTTCCCATCAAAGAGGAGAAGTTGATAGCCCTTCCATTAAGTTTGAGCCTCATTGCTACTTTAACCGTGTTTATATCTGTTATGCACAGATTGTTCTAAAGCTGCTAGCTTAAATTAAGCTCTCAATGGGAGTTTCTGTTGAATCTTCTCATCAGTAGATATGCTGGCTATATGCCTTAGAAGGTTGCTTTGCGCCTTAGAACCAGATGGTAGAAAGCACAAATTCATACTTCTATTCTGATATAGTATGTCAGGCTATGTGCTCATGTTAATAGACTCATTGACGTCATTTTGAGTGTTTTTTGCTTTCTGAAATGAATGATTTTATATGTCCTTTAACATCATTTGAATTTCCTAGTGTGATTTGATAATCATTGGGGACGTTTATTAGTTGATGCTGCCAACTTTGCATCTGATATTCTCTATATTTTCTCTCTTTAATCTTGTGATAAGTATATCTATCGGTACTCGAACTTGATGGATGGGTTGATCTAGATACATCCAAACCTTCACACCAGATTTGTGTGTCTAGAATTCCTTTTACATGCAAGCTGGTTCACATGACCATTAGTGTTGGAGGCTAAGACATAGTTTCCTGGAATTGCATTTACGAGCTCATAAATTCTTCTTGTCCTTTTGCAGGCATGCGTTGAATGTCCAAATCTTTCTTAAGATGTACAGGTCTGATTATGCTGAGAAACAGCTAAGGATCATGCAACAGATTGATGAGGATCACTCACTAACTCAACTTGCAAATGCTTGGCTAGACATGGCTGTGGTATTTAGTTTTTCCTTTCCTTTTCATTTTTGGTTAATGAAAAACTTGAATTGTTGGTGATGACACTTCTCCGCAAAATTAGGGTGGTGCCAAGATACAGGAAGCATATCTCATTTTCCAAGATTTCTCTGAGAAGTATCAGATGACAGGGTTGATATTGAATGGGAAGGCTGTTTGCTGCATGCACATGGGAAATTTTGAGGAAGCTGAAACCTTGTTGCTTGAAGCTTTGAATAAGGCAAGTTATATAGCTCCTGAGGATCTACTTTCTATTTTGTTAAGTAGATGGAAAACATATGTTTATCTTTTAAATCGATAACTCGACAATTTATACTCATATTGATAGACCATGTACTTCCATTTTCACTCAAAGGAAATAGTAAAGGTTATTTCTAACTACCGAAAGAAGCATCTAAAACACTATCCATTTAAAATAAACAAACATCAACTAACTTCTTTCCACTTTAGGGCAGGGTTGTGCATTATTAAGTTAGGGAGCAAAAACGGTTATTAGGCACTAAGCCTGGTGGCAAAGGGGTCGGGGATGGGAATGCAAGGTCAAAGGTTCATAGGCCCGCAACCTGAAAATCTTTACAGGTGGATTGGTAAAACTACATCATTGAGAACAACTGTGGGTTAATCTGTTTGGTCATATTCGAAGGCAAATCTTATTATCTTACCAAATGTGGAACTTCTGTTCTCTATTTCATTGGATAATATGCAATGATGCTTTATTTAAAAAGTGAATAAGAAGTACTAGCCGTTTGTTGTGATATAGGATGCAAAGGATCCGGAGACTTTGGCGAATCTGGTTGTCTGCAGTCTTCACGTTGGTAAACCCATTTCCCGTTATCTCAGGTAATATTACATTATCTTTTATAGAAACTTAAGATACAAATCCAGAATTTTCATTTTCCACGCTGTTGGGGTGTATATAAATCCGCTCATTTAAGCCTGTGAGGACAGCATCTCAGCTATCATCTTCCTAAATTATGCTCTCAAGTTACTTATAGATCCAAGCAAAGTGACTTAACCTCTTACTGGGTTATGATGATATAAATTTTTGCTTTTTTGTATTCTGCTTGTCTGATGAAACTGGACTTATAGAAAGACAGTAAGGTGACTGTCTATAAGATAATGTTAAACTTCGCAAAATTGAAGTTAAATAAGTTGAAGATTCTCAAAGGAAATAGTTTCTCAAAATGAATGTGCAGCAGATGACAATCTGTCTATGCCATCTTCATTTCTTTGCGTGAGTTCTTTTTATACTTGCTGAATAAACTGCTTCTTCTGATTTGAGCATCGTTTAAGTGGGTGATTGACTGCCTGTCTCACCCTTTTTTAGATGGAGGGTCTGGAGGAATTGCCTCTTTTCTGAATGAGTGTGCACTTATAGTTTGAGTCTTCCTTTTCTTTATTCATCTGGGACCAGACTCTTAGGATTTGGAAGTCGGTTGTGATGCATCTCTCACTAATCAAAATTGGATACTTTATTACCTTTCGTTCTTCTTGATACGGTGTAATTGGTCAAAAGCATGGCAAAGGAAGACCTTCAGTCTGTGTAACTGTGGTTGAGGAGCAGCATTTGAGAGAAATCTTTTAAGCATCAGGTTACTCTTGCTGATCCGGGTTGGATGTGTTTTATTGCGGGTCTTGGACTGGGTGCTGCACTTATGGTAATTTCGTTCTGGATATACTTGATTGAAGAGTGGCATTAGGATTCAGGGTCTTAACTCAAACCATTATACTTCATGCAGCCCCATAAACGAAAATCTCTGATAGTGCTGGTGGCCTTTTTGGCTTTTATGTGGAATTAATGGCAGAGTAATTAATGACTATTGTGTTGGCCAAATAAGAGATGTTGACAGATTTTCTAGTTATGGATTTGAGGGAACTGACTGATGAAGTGTCACATGAAAGTCCCCTTGTTGATGAACAGTAACTAATAAATAGTGAGATCTTCTTTCAGCTCACGCTCGGCACTGCCTGCCATTTGTATTATTTCTTTCCAAATTATCGAGAGGAGGTTGTTGGTACACATTAGCTGCTATTTCAGTTTTGGCATTCAGGAACTTTGTTGTGCTCGCAAAGCATGCCTTCATAAATTCTGCCATATCATGCATTGTCAGTCTGCTCAGGGTACCGGATTTCTATGGATGTGCACGATATTGCATTTAGCTGGTTGGGGATTTTATTTGAATTTATCCTTCCAATTGCTTTTACCAATGGAACAAAAATAACGTTTTTTTTTCTTCAGATGTTCTGCCTCCTCTGTGTTTTTTTAGATTCTAGATTAGTTGACTGATTTAAATTCGTCCATTCCAGAACTTATTGTTTTTTGACCATGCTAAATCTGTGGTATTTTGGCTATAACTTCTTCGGGTTACCTTTACCTGCAGCCAGTTGAAACTCTCCCATCCAGACCATATGCTTGTTAAACGGTTATCGGCTGCGGAAGAGAGTTTTGACAGAGCAGTACAGTCGGTTGCTTGAGGCCTCTCATGCTTTCAGTAAGTAGTTGATGGTTTGCTAGTTCTTTTTGCCCTTTTAACTCATTTGGTCAACCTCCATTTGATAGAGAGCATTTGGTTTTGGCTGAGGGTGGTGATCTTGGATAAGCCATATCTTTGTATTTTACTGGCATTTTATTTACAGTGGAATGAGGATTTTATCATATAAATGATCAAAAATATTTCTGTGTCAATCGGTTGTACTTCTCGCCATCTTTTTTTTTCCCCTATCATACAGTAGAACTGTTTATTATGATTTTTTGCTGTTGGATTCCACTAATCAAAATAAAGGAAAATCGTTTACTTAGCGTGATGGAGTAACATGTTGGTGACATGAGAACATGTGTAATGACATGATAATAATGAAGCAATGACATGCAAAATGATATGGCGAGACGATACATAAACATGCACAATGTCATGGTGATGACATAGCATGCATGAGTGACATCTGACGTGACATAGGATGATGATGTGGCATACACGATTGGCATGCTGATGATGAGGTGGACTGAACACGATGACATGGTGGACGTGATGGTGTGTCATATATGGTCATATGGCATAGATGACGCGACAAAGTGATAATATGGTGACGTGGGGAAATGGTGATGGGAGCATACATACGTCGCTTGTGTATGCACGATGGCAGAGCAATGTGGTGACATGAGCATATGCATAACGATGCGACACGCATGATGATGTGGCGTAGGGAGACCTGGCAACATGACGTAGAATATGATGATGATGCATACTTGCATGAATAACGTGGCTAAGATAAGCCTTATGATGTGCCAACGTGAGACATCCAAGATGACGGGGCATGCATAATGGCCTTGATCATAGACATGGTTTTTTTTTATGTCAAAGATCATAGGCACGTCGGCTTGGCAGCCCACGAGCGCACTTTTGGATGGCGTAGGCAAAGCAATTTAGCTATGAAACCCCGCTCGACTAGAAAATTTCATGCACAAATTTCTTTTTGTTATAGTCAAGCCTGAGCAATAAATTAAGGGATAGTGACATAAATGGTTCCAAAACTTTGGCGTAATGTGTAATGTGATTCTTAAAATTTTTATTTATTTAATATAGTTCCTAAATTTTTGATTTATTAAATGTGGCCCTTAAACTTTTGGTACATGTTCAATTTAGTCATTGAACTATATAAAAATATTAAATTTCAGAGATAACATTAAACATATTCATATAGTTTGAAAACTAAATTGAATATGTACCAAAAATTCAAAGACTAGATTGAACATTTTAAAAGTTAAAGGATCACATTGCATATTGAGGTAAAGTTTAAATACTATATTATATATTGAATCAAAGTTTAAGGATCATTTGTATAATTTTTCCATAAATTAATCCCGACCTAAGGGTTCGAGCCCATTTAATGATGACTAGTGATGTGGCATAGACATGCATGATGACATGGCAGAATGATGATGTGAGCGTGTATGATTTGTGGCGTGGACATTCATGACTACGTGGCATAATGGTATAGTTATATACCTACCTGATGACATGGCAAAATGAAATATGAATGCATGTGTTTGAACCTTGTGAGAAGCCGTTTCCTATGTGTCGGCTTTAGCCGAGCATAATAACTTTTACGGAAATGCCCCATTTTAATTTCTTTCTGCCGTTTCGGAAAGGAAAATGACTTCTGAAAATCGGTTTTTTTAGAATCAATGAGAGATATAGTCGCATGTATGGGACCTTAGTTCACATGTTCAAATCAAATATCGTGGTCCTCGGCCATTGGACTACAACATCGTTAGGACGTCATATGACTTTATAACGCGATCTTTTTAGTCTCGTGTCATAGGGTATCAGCCAACAAAATAAGGGGGTTTGACTAATACAATCATAAAATATAGTGATAACTCAATATAACGAGAAATATATTATGATGACTAAGTTTGATGCGATTTATTTGATGAAAATCAAGCATTACGACCAACTAGGAAAATCAAACAATTTTGAGTATGATTTAACTTGGGCAAATCTAAGTTTTGAATTTGTCATTACGACGACTAATCATAATTATAAGAATTTAAATAAACACGATAATCCTAACATGCCTGCTAGGAGAGAGAACTCACCTTTAGTTCACAGGTTAAGTAGTGAGAGCTCAAAGATGAGAGAATAACTTAGAGCGGAAGATTAAATTTCAGAATCTATTATATATAGTTCAAGTTAAGAGTCAAAGAGAATGTTCGCTTCTGTGGTCACCATGTGACAGTTAACTTCATCTTTGTGATTGCCACGTAGCAAGCCGCGTGGACCATATTCGACCAATTTGCATTAGTTTAGCCGATTTATTATCCTCAACTACCATCACACAGATTTAATTGTAATTTAAAAATGAAACCAACTTCGAATAGGTTCGGCAAACATAATAATAGATAAAGATAATATATCTTGATGTTAATTTTTATTATCCTTCTCATAAATTTTTCTCTTTCAACTTATCTCATTGATTTTGAAGTTGAAAATGGCAAATAAAGATTAATTATCTTTATATATTATGTATCAATTTAATTTGAAATTAAATAAAAAAATAAATATATATTATTACATGAGCAATACTCATAACGTGAAGTATAACTTACGTTAATTACTTGAATAAGTATATTGTTAACACTAGAAATTTAACTAAAATAATTTCTAAGATAAATTGTTTTATTACATGAATAAAATTCACTTAATATTGACAAAATCTAATTATCACAATAAAAGGACAAAAATTGCAACTTATTTGATGCATGTTCACAATTCATTCTGTTTTTACTTTTAAATCAATTTATTTTAGATCTTCACTTATTTCAAATTGAGTTTATGCCATTCGAAGCAAATTTGTTTAGCAAACATTGAAAACTAAAATAATTTTGTTCAAAGTCTACTTAATATGTGAAATTGTGATGCTTTTAGGAAAAAAAAATAGATGAGAAATGGGTTCATGACATCTAATTTATTAGTTTGCTATTCAACAATTAGTTAAATTAGAAATAAAATTGACAAACATCCAAATTGGATATCTGTTTAAATCTAAAGCTATGATGAAAATGCTTAAATCAACCAATCAAATTCCAATACGAAGGTCAATGGCTGCTCTCCTCCTCTCAGTAGATAAGATGCTCCTCAATTTATTTCAACACCCTTGAGACAAGGAGACATAATGAAAGTATGTGGAATTGATGTTGTTGCTTCTTTTTTTTGCGGATTAAAGCTCTTTCAACAGCGAAAAGCTCCGAGGATCCGGAATTCGCGATGTTTAGTTTGAGATTAAGTCATCCATGCCCTAGAATCGTATCCGAGAGAAGAAAGGACAATTTGATATTGTAATAAGAGATTGTACTCCATTTACTAGAAGTAATATAATTTGATATACATTTTCTTATACGAAGATATGCAAGCACAGAGGGCGGACCATGTATTTAATTTTCCATATTGATTAACTTTTATAGCGTTGAAATGCTTGTGACCGCTAAATTCACGTTGTATATCTAAAATTAAGAAATTGCACACCTCCCCCATAGCATGGAAAACGGGCCAACGATCAGCGTGTTGAGCATCCAACATGCAAGACATTCAAGATATGCGGTCATACACTTTTTTACTTCATTGCAAGAAATATTCATGAATGTAGTTTTTTCCAAATAATGAAGCCGGTTTGATCAAAATCGAAATTTTGAATATTTTTTTTTCTAAAAACACATAATGAAAGTATTAACATACATTGGACCTCGGTTCATAGATTGACAGTCCTCGGGATCTCCACCCCTCGCGTTTATCGAACCGATCCCCTCGGTTCATGGAGAGGACTTCTCCGGTATTTAATAGGGCTTCTAATCAAAATGCATATTTTTCAGCAACATTATCGACCCCTATTTCTAAAACGAGATTTAATCTTAGGAGAGCTTCGCCTATAACATTCAATTTTATTAGTTATTTTAGAACGGAAGATCGGAATGCTTACCTTGCCTGACGGAGCTTGGACACCCGCAAGAGAACCGCCGCAAGAGAAGAGAACTTTCAAGCGGGCTGAACTGAAAGCGAAAGGGCAATCCTTCCCAAGGCCACTAATGACGCTGGGAATTGCTAGAAACACTCTTTAAAAGTGCTAGAAATACCTTGAAAAACTGTAATGGCCCAATGAGGCTCTGCCGGGTCAAATCGACCCGAATCAAAGAAATCGGGTCACTAGCCCGCCAGTCAGACCAAGTGCTGGCCGCGAGGCCTGCCCGTGCTGGGCTAGGCCTCGATGCTACTAGGCGACAACTCGAAAAGTATGAGGCCAGGCATATATGCTCGCTCGACGAAGGCCCAACAAGCAATCGCCCGGTGAGTGCCTCGGCTTCGGCTTATGATGGGCCACGCTTGGCCCAACGACTTGCGGGCACAACCCAGGCCATGGCTCAATACCGACTAGGCGCCGGCACAATGCCTGGTCAAACATCAAGATATCTCCCCCCAACAAAACTTTGTTCGGAATGATTCTCAAAGCATTAGAAAGTTTTGCGAGCGGATCTACATGACCTCATCACTTGATCTGCAAAAATTGTAATTTTGCCGATCTCCTTGTGATCCGAAGTCATGGTTAAAAGTCGCAATATCCAACCATCCGGTCATATGACTTGGGCAAATTTGGCATTGTCCCTCTCAGCACGATCCAATTGTATCCTTCAATCAATCTTAATGAGGTTCACGTCTTTTGTGCAAAATTTGGTCAAAACCCTGGTCAAAGTTAGGTATGTACCACTGCCATCCTTTGTGTTGGCGTTTGAATCCGAGAATACCAGTACAAAGACAACAATTAACACCGAATTTTTGGCCGGAGCCCCTTTTTTTCCGAATGAAGGGGAATGATGATGATGCTACAAAAGTGAATGACAAGTTTGACAACATACAAAGCAGACAAGATGAATCCAATCTTGTGAGAATAATCACATTGGGAGGATTCCAACTCATTACTGAGGAGGAAGCCATTCACAAATGGGGAATTCACTCCTCATGAAGCCTAAAAAGATCACGATTCTATAAGGAAAAACAAAGTCTAGGACGATCCTCTCCGGTCCTAGTTTGTAGAGTGGGAATCCACTCCAAAGACCAAAGATGGCCTGATCGACACACGGTCATGCAGCTTAAAGCTGTCACAAAATGACATAGTATTCAATGTTGACACATGGTCCTGCAATCTACATTCATTCAAGTTAAAGTCGATGCAGGGTCATGAATTACGCCTGGGGCTGACATGCAGTCACACAGAACCCAAATTGCTTTATATTTTACAGAGGAGAAAGCCAATCCTAACAATTTTTAAGTGCTAACACATACAGTCTAGTTCGATCTCTCTTAGGCTTCCAAGTCTAGTTCGATATTTAAGACCTAGCTTAAGAGTTTAGGCTTTCAAGTTTAATCTTTCAGACCTTAGAGTCTAGTTCAACCTTTAAAACCTAGCTCGACCTTTTAGACCTAAGGCTGTGTTAGATTGTTTGGATTTTTAATCAAAATAACATTGGATAAGATAGGATATGAAATTTATGGATTTTACTAACTCCTATCCACAGTTTGGTGAATTGCAGTAATAAAGTCGGATGTTTTCATATATTATCATGTCTATTATTTGGTATTTATGATATATTAGTGTAAATGAACCTAAAAATGCACAAACAGAGATTGTAAAAATCTCTCATAATTCACTGCCAAATCTAGTAAGAGAGAGAAAATATGATCATTCACTTTTGCGATTATGAAAATTATAGTGCTTTGACTCTCTCACTACTTTTGTGAAACTTCAACATGAACCTCGCCGGAAAAGGAGTTTCGACTCTCTTGTTGCTTTCGTGGACTTTTGATGTGAATCGGAGAGCTACGAAAAATAAGCTTCGCCTCTCTCACCATTTCCGTGGAGCTTTGATGTGAACTAAAAAACTACGGAGGATTCATGAAATTTCAATGTGAACCAAATATATTGAGGAGAAGGAGACGGGGAGGGTATGGCTTTTTCATCAATTTCATTGCCCCTCATTCCTCAAGAATTAGAAATATCTTTTTCAAGTTTGGATTTGTTCATTTAAAATCTGGGTTCTTCTATTTCATTTTTATTTACTTATATTTTTATTATTTTCTATCTCTATTCCCTTCCATCTTTCCTTAATTTTATCAAATATTAAACCAAACTATTATACCTAAAATATTTAATAATATAGATACTAAATGTATACACACAAAAAAATATATATTATAGAGTATAAAGAAATAAAAATATATAAATAAAAATAGCAATAAATAAAAATGAAAATGATTTTTTTTGTTAGTTTGGATTTTGTTTTTAATATTAGAATTCAAATGCTTTATTATTTAAGAAATTTATCATTCAAGAAAAATAGCTTTTATACCATGAATATAAGAAATCATATCCAATTTTATCTCATATTTCCCATATCCAGGCTATATCCCTTTATAACTAACTTTATCCTGACTTGGTTATGAATCAAACACAGAATAGGTTAAATGTTATCCTATTCTGACTTATATCTTGACTACCAAACATAACCTAAGAGTCTAATTCCACCATCTGGACCTCAAAGTCTAATTCAACCTTTAACACCTTAGAGTCTAGTTCAACCTTTAAAATCTCCTAGTTTAGCTCGAGTTTTTCGACCTCAAGACATTTAAAACATCACAATCTAGTTCAAACTTTTAGACCTCGGTGTCTAATTTGATCTTTAAGACCTCACAGTCTAGTCCAACCTTTTCTACCTTGGAATCGAGTTCCATCTTTAAGATCTCAGAGTTTAATCTTTAGCTTTAAGACCTCAGAGTCAAGTTCCACCTTCAAAAACTTGAAGAGTCTAGTTCAGCTTTCAAGCCTCAGAGCTTAGTGCAACCTTTGGGACTTCACAGTCTAATTCAATTTTTAAGACCTCGGAGGTTAAATCCTCCTTTTAAGTGTGATAATCGTCTCTGAGCATTATCATGAGGGTTGTATATCTGGTATGAAATATTTTTTTAAGCTATAATTAATCCCATGTACATGTATGAGCCGGTTATAGTCCTACTTGCTTCCCTGAAGTGAGGCAATCTCTCCACATGAGATAGCAAATGCTCAAGGCACAATTTGGTATAAGGTGTTTGCTTATGACAGCTCGAACATGCATTCAAAGCAAGTTCAATTGATGCATCCAATCAATTTCGACTACGCATTCGTATGACATTCAAACAACATAGAATGAATTCAATCTAACCGATATGTACAAAATACGTCGTTATAAAGTCAAAATTCTTTCAGAAATTATGTGCAGTTTTAGGCTAGTGTAACGACTCCTTTACATCTTAGATCCGAAGTAGGCTATTAGAATTCTAGTTGTTCTCAAATTGCCTAATCTTATTTCAAAAGCATCATTCAAAAATTTAATATCAAAACCTGACTTCACATAAATTTCAAATATTTCATTCGTAAATTCGATCAATTAGACTTAATTCATCCTATTTTATCTGAATCATCTAAATATGTAATTGAAATCGATTAGATTCATCCATTGAACTTGCTTTGAATGCATGTTTGAGCGAGCATATTCAAGCTATGTCATGAGCAAAACTCTAAACAAATTGTGCCTTGAGCATTTGCTATCTCGTGTGGAGAGATTTCCCGACTTCAGAGAAACCAGTAGAACTATGACCGACTCGTACCCGTACAAGCAATTAATTATAGCTTAAAAAAACATTTCATACCAAATATATAACCCTCATGATAATGCCTATAGAGGTAGCTACAGTAACCTCTCCTCACCTTTTTTATGGATCGTATCATTCTTTGATATAAATAAGGAGCATTCTTGATGATAGCTTAGCTCTGTGTGCGTGTGCGTGCGCCCGTGCGTGCGTCCGTGTGTGTGTGTGTGTGAGAGAGAGAGAGAGAGGGTAGGACAATACTTGTAGACTGTAAGGAGGGCCTGCTTCCTTATTTAAACTCCGTTTACAATACATGCAAAGAATGAGCTGCTTCTTCCTGTAATTAACCCAATATATAGAAAACGAAGGGTATCAAATCTACCCTCACTTCCCAACCCCTTCCTTCTAACTTCTGTGATGGCGCAAATCGAATATCAAGTGGAGTCAGCACTTCATGGCAGGGGTTGTGTTAGTTTACTAATATCGACTCTCGCATATGATGCTTCAAGCAGCCATTCTAGAAGTTCCATACCCGTTGCGGTGCGACTTTTGCCATCTCCATGCAATACCCAAGCTCTCTTGAAGATCGGTGTATTTCGCCGTCCAATTTAACTCGACCTTGATCTTGGTGGGGTCACTATACACTTCTGCATAATCGCCAGGCCTTCGTGGCAGGTATTCAACTTTGATGTCCACTCCAGTTGCCTTTTTGCAAGCATCCACAAATTCCTTCACTGATCTACCTGTTTACATAAATTCCAACATATCTATGATACGTGAAAGCATAAGCGGATACATCTGTTCCTTCTCACAAAGCATAGACAGATAAATTTCTGGTATATCTAAGTTCTTCATCTGTTCATTCTCACAAACAGTTAACATGTGTTTTTATCTTCTACCTTCTCAAGAAAGTGACTCGAAATTCTGTCAATCCACATATATCCTATTTTATCAATAATATTTCTCGTTGCATGAAGGTTTTTATCACTGATAAAAGGTACTCGTAAAATTTTATTTTTCGAAATAAAGTAGTTCGAAAGCATAAAAACAAATTTTCTACTTTCCCAGAGTTCGCTTCTCAAGGGATGCCACCAAAGCAAAATCAGCTCTCTAAATTTTCGACAAATACTAAAACAAGAGAATGGAAAGTTGCCTCTTATCAAAAGAATCAAATTCATTTCCCCATACCTTTGCCAGTGCCGACATTGTATATGCCTACATTCTTGGGACTTGCTTTTTCAAGAGCTTTCACGTGAGCATCAACTAGATCAGTGACATCAATATAGTCCCTGACACAAGTACCATCCGGCGTGCTATAGTCCGTTCCTTTAACCTGCGAAAACCAAAAACTTTAGCTTGGCAAATGCTGTGTCCTATCTCCTAACCACTCAGAAAAGAAAATAAAAACGAAAGAGCCGTACTGCCAAGCTTAATACCAGTAAAGAATAGTGCAAAATTGGACACAAACAATAAAATCCCAAAATCATTGTACCTTCAACCCAGGAATGATCCTGCGGGCAGCATCAAAACAGGCACCTGATATTCGTCCATGCTCACGTAATTCAGGTCGTGGTGCTTCTCCCAGTCTTCCGTCAGGGTCTGACCCAATCACATTGAAGTACCTGGGAAGTATTCACCCGGTACACATTTAGAAAAAAAAATTTGGCAGAACTATAAAAACACAATACTATCATGTACTGAAGATTCTATATCCGTTTTACTCTAGCAGAGATAATCCCACAATGAATTGAGTAAACAGTATCGCACTGTTAAAAATATTTTCAGGTCAGCCAATGCTGCAACATGAAAATCATAGATCAATCAACAAGCAACACTTTTCAAAATGGGGACTTCCCCACCAAGAATTGCATGTGTACAACATAGATGACAATCATAATCTACAATACTGTGACAACTTTACAGAAAACTAACTGGCATATTCCATAAAGAGATATATCACAAAATAAGTATTGACTATTGAGTATGAGAATACCATTTCCATAATAAAAACATTGTAACTAAACATAAGTGTTTGATTTCGACAAATTAAAATTAGTCTCGGTAAGAGAAAAATATATAAGAGCAACAAAACGACTTAGATAAGGTCATCTAAATTCAAAGCAACCAAATTGATAAAAAAAATTAACCTACCAAATGGAAAAACATGATAACATTATCATGATTACTGTCTTTATTTTATTCAACCAAATGCGTGTTACATGTACAAGACATACCTTAGTATCATGATAGCCATGCCAGAATTTTTAGAAAAATCAAGAATGATATCTTCTGCCATCTTTTTGGCCTTTCCATAAGGATTAATTGGTACCTGAACTTACACCACAAATACAATGCAGTCAGCCCCAGTAGAAAAAGAACATATCAAGAAGCATGGAAAAACATAAATTCAGGTAAAGAGTTGCAACAAGTGACAACTTTCACCTGCAGAGTGTTCTCGGTAATAGGCATCGTCTTAGGTTCTCCATAAGTTGCACATGTGCTAGAATATATCAAGGTCTTGACACCATGCGCAGCCATAGCTTCTAATACTACCAATGTATTTGATGTTATGTTATGGTAATACCTGCCAAGATCATTCAATGATGATTTCAAGCCACAAAAGTAATTTCAGCTCATCAGAACAAATGAAAAACAAGGAATGAGCACTTAGTTTAAAACGGCCAAGATAGAAATATGCAATTTCGGGCAAATGTAAATTATGATCACTGAACTATAGTGCACTTAGCAATCAAAAAACTAAACTTCGACTCCAATCAACAAATGGTACTAAACTTCCATTTCTTTGGAATTGATGCAGCTTAATACGAGTGAACCAATTTTCCAAGTATTGACATGGACGCTCATGGTGCTGACATGGACTCCAAGTGATTGAAATCAAAGTTAAGTAACTAATTGCAAATCGCACAAAGTTAAGTAACTAATTGCAAATCGCGCAGACTTCAATAACTGCTGATTGAATCACCCTTGCAAACTGTCAAGGTCTAACTTAAAAATATATATTCACAACACTATTCTCTAACAGCCTAAAGTTCTTATAGAGACAATTACGCGATCCACTTTAGTTTGATAGCTTATAAATATATGGGTCTCCCTTTTTTATTCGTCTTGATTTTCTACATATTCTTTCACCAACACTTATCAGGTTTAAATGCTTTAATGCCCTCATCATCCTGTCAATTTTCCTGTAAAGAAGTCTTAAGATGTAAGACATATATGCACTTTCTCTAATAGCTTAAGGTTTAGAGAAAACAATTGCAGAGTCAAATCTAATGCTAACAGAATATAGCATTTCACGTACATAGACATATTAAGAAGTAGCATGTTAGTGTTAAAGGTATCAGAAAGCTTCTTATCCTAAAATTTTTAATTTTATGTAATAAGTGTAATAATTCGCAAAAATTTAAACTTTAAATCATCTTTTAAAAGTATCTCGCTTCTTTACCCACAAGCTGGCCGAAACCTACTTAGACCTTCACAACTATGCACAGGAGGAAATTTACAACAAACAGCCAGGGCCCCAATATCAAATAGAACCTTGTTCACAGTTGAGCTTACAAGCATACTTGAAGGATACTTTTAATTTTTTAAATCAAAATTAAAAAGTCACAAACCTTTAGAAAGTGATATTAATAATTTGGTGCTGAATCCGAATTCAGTAACTTAGAGAATCAGTCACAATTGGCAAGGTAGGGAGCACATCATCAATTGACTAAAGAGGGTCAAAGAATCAACCTTTTATTCACATTCATCAATTAAAAACTCATATGCACCCAATGCCAGCTGGATGAATGCAACTCCAAATATGCTACGTACTCCAAAGTCCTATTTGAGTATACTATCTTTAAAATTTTAAGAGGGATAATGGAAGACATGCTCAATCATCCTTCATTTTCAATGACATGGAGCACACCATCCAAATGTTGAACACTAAGATGGATGAAGTACATCAGAACATCTTAAGAACACCATGGATGATGGACAGCCCATCTCTCATTTCAAAATGGTAAAGGACAAATTTTCAGTGCAACTATGTAACTTAAATTTTTTATACACGATGATTAGACAAGAGAGGTATGGGATCCATCAAAAATACTTATGGCATCATGCACCTAAGCTGGTATACCACGTGTCCCATGAAAAGGCCACCTTATGTACAATAACATTCATCCAAGTTTTAATAACTAGACATAGGTCGTTTGCCAACCAATCAACGTATCTTTCTTCCACAAGTGTAAGAAAGTTCAGGTAGAGCGAAGAGTAGGAAGATTGAGAAGAACCAGTCGTCATACTCATACCCAGCATAATCAGGCCAGTTATTGAGGAAGGTTTTAGATAAGTAAAAATTTGCCATTCATGGTGGGTAACAAATTAGCGAGATAAGCTCCGAGAAATACTGCAATGTTGCTGGAAAATCCACTGCTCCAGCAACTGCAATAGTGTTTTGCTTGGTATAGAATTCCACTAGAAAGGAACGACGCATCGCTATACAAAGAGGAATTTTTGCCATGGCAGGTCAGACATGAAACTACGATTTACATCTGAGGAAATCCGGTGAATTTGGTGTCCCATGGTAAAAAATAAAAGTGGCAATATAAAATGACAATCATGACGATTAGAGTATATTAAAGCCTCAGACGAATGAGAATGCAGAGTACTTCTAACCATAATAACAAGCAAACTATCCAAACTTTCATCTTGTCAAACAGACGTGTCAGAAGAATAAGTAACTCCCACTCAAACTTTTCATCTTGTTGAACAGACATGTGAGAAGAATAAGCATCTATCAATCAGTTAGAGTTAAATGCCAAAGCCAAACCATGCTGGCTAAATACCTAAGAGCAGCAGAATGCAAAGCCAAACCATGCTGGCTGAATACCTAAGAGCAGCAGAATGCGGAACGGAACAGAATAGATAAGTGCACTACTATGACCTTTCCACACAGAAGCCTATACAGTCTCAAACTAAAAGGCAAAAAAATCGCAATGTATTGCATATAGATGATATAACAAACTAAACATGGTTGTTGCCTGTGTAATTCCTAATCCTTAATATTTGAAGCCTGGTCTAATCCAATGTAGACAGGACATATTTGTACTCAATTAGTGTCCTTGTTCTTACCATTTTGCGTTAAACCATTTACTATTCAGTTCACATCAGCAAAGCAAAGGGCGGATCTGACATACTACTTATACTGAAAGACCTATATGCAGACTCACAATAAATTTAGGCACCAATTTTAAGTGATATGTTTAAAGGCCCAATATATACCAGAAAAGAAACATACCTCAGAGGCTCTAGCGTGCTTTCTCCAACATATGCTACAGCAGCAAAATGCATCACAGCATCAAATGCATTTTCTGAAAATATTTTGTTGACCTAATGGCAAATCAAAGAAAACAATCCAAAGCAAATTTCCAAATAACAATGTTGCTTATTTGGGAGGGGATTTTGCATCCAAGTAATGGATTCTCCTGTCAAATATTTGGTTTGGCAGATAAGTTAGGCATGGGCTTCGGCTGAAGCCAAACACATGAAGCTGGAAACCCAGCTTCAGACTTTTAATTTGAGGGTTATTTTCATAAAACAGTGTAAATACAAAAGATTTTATATACAAATAATCTTAGTCATTATAATTGCAGATATATACGTTTCATTCAAAATTTGAGATTGAGTAGCTCAATGTTATTCACAGTAAAACAAAGTTGTTCATTAGTTAAAAGTCAAACGCTAAACATTTTTTCTTGATAGAACTAATATCAAATGTAGAAGCCATAGGCAAAACCCAAAAGCCTCAAGCCACCCTAACCCCTTGAAGTATCCCGACAAAAGAATCAACAAATAGAATAGATTATTGTGCATTAAGGATACAGTTTTTGCATCCCCCAAATCTGCATAGATAAATTGCAGCCTTCCAGGCTCTGGAAACAGTTCCTGCAAAATCTTTACGGCAGCAAGATTTCCCCGAGAGAGATTATCCTGTGAGAAGACAATGTTTCTTGATGCTCAGTACAAAAAAAGAGAAAAGACCAAATGATCCAAACTAGAGATACAGATACTAGGAAGTTACATACCACTATGGTGACACGATACGATTCCTTTAAAAGCCGCAATGCTGCATGAGAACCAATATAACCCGCCCCTCCAGTCACTAAGACATGGGTCACTCCCTGCTCATGAATGGAGAACTACAAGGGAGATGATAAAAACAGATAGTAGAAGTTAGACATCAAGTTTGGTACTTTTAATCCTAGCAAAATAACACTCTTGGTGAGGAAAAGCTTGCAGCTTGCATAATTAGACATAGAGGAAAGTGAGATGCAATAAGTCAGCCACATGAACAGTTATTTTATTGCATCACATCCACAACTATGCTTGTGGGTGTTTCTTTATCACCCCCTTGGGTAACTTACATTTTTTTTCCATCTGAGTCCACATGGGGTATGTGTTAGAGAGGGCAGGTATGCAGGATGAATTAAGAAGCCATTACAATAACAGGAGATTAACAATGTACTATTCTTTTGTCAATTTGTCGGTATGGTAAAGGGTGTTAGGAAGGGCAGTCATGCAGGAGAATTTATAAGTCATTAAAATCATAGAGGTCAACAAGTACTGTTCTTAACATGTTGTAAGTAATTACCCGGCTTGGTGTACTGAAATTTGGAGATTGCTTCAGCATTATAATGCATAAGGCAGTAAGGGTAGCAGCCAAAATAATTTTCCCTACAAAATTGGTCTTCTTTTTTGGATCTGTATACTCCATGCCTGTATCAAATCAACATGCCCATGTAAAGGAAGTTATTTCTCATTGATAAGCAACAAATAATATGTAATTAATGCAAAAAAAAAGAATTATGACGCAATGCCATATCTTTAACCCACAATTGGCGAAAGCTTTGTCAAAAAGATATAGAATCAAGTAGAAAACAAATGGACAAAAGAATGGATTTGGAAAATGAATGAACTGTGGGAAATCAAATGAAGACGGTCAAGATGTCCAATGTGTCCCATGAAAGAGGTATGAAATAGAAGGAACATGACTAGGAAGTAAAACTGCATTGTCTCTTGTCTGGCAACGGAATGAGCAGACCTCCCTACCAATCTAGCGTCTGCAGATAAAATCACAAACTCCCATAATCGTGAGAAGCAAAACGGTAGTTGACATTGCCAACCCCATTTCCACCTAATTCCTTCTATCAAGGTTACCTTAAATCATAAAATGGCAAGGATATAAGGGAAGTGGCTGAAATAATTGGTGTGCACCAACTTCTCAATGAGGAAAGGTACCTTTGGGGTACCTCTCTGCAATGTACGTTGGTACATATTTCCATGTTATATTACTGAAAAGAAATTTCTTTTCCATTTTCAAGGATGTTAGAATAATTTCTTGGCCAGGATCTTTCTGCATCCAAGAAGCAGTAATGGACAAAACTGTGATCCCAATAAACGATTCAAATGTAAGTTTCCTAACTATGTTGACATTCTCGAAAGACGAATTCATCTGAACAAAGTACGTACGTACTTTACATCACTAAATCAAAATACAAATATGTTTGTGCCTCTCTTCGCTAATTCTGAACTTTCAAAGCCCAGGCAAAAAGGAAAGAATAGATTTCAAGTTCAAAACATCAAAGCACAAAAATATAAGGGTTCATTCCAAAGCAGTAAAAAACATCAGATTGTTTCACACTAGAATGCAAACTGAATTTCATCCATTCAAATGAATGTTCAAATTGACTTGACCAGGGTACTGCATGAAAACTTACTTCCCATTCCCAATGACAGAGACCGGTTAGACCTGCCTTGATTTCTATTTCTGCCAATGTTTAGCATTTGAATGCGACCGTCTTAATCAATTAGCCGTCTATGTATAACGGACACGATGATTCAGTCTCTCAGCAGAAATAAGCAAGAATTAAACGTCCTCAATATGGTCCCCTTGCAACCTGTTGTAGCAAAACACCAAATAATATCAGTCATTTTGCAAAAACATAATGTTCCAACAGAAAAGGCATAGAAAACAAAATCATTAATGGCTAGAAGGCCCCATCAAGGCCCCATCAAGTTTTTTTTTGGGGGTGGGCTAAAGTTGAGGCTTTAGAATTTCTGAAATTATTATCAGAAAAATCAAACCATTTAGGAAGAAAATTCTCCAAAACCGAAGCACATCGAGATCGAGGACAAGACATGACGAGCATCAAGCATCTCGAATTCGCAAGATCCCACCCAGAAACGATTTCAAACCACGCGAATTACAGCAAAAGGAGAAAACCCAGAATTTTTTCCCCCTCACACAACGGCGATCACCTCGTATCCTCGACGAAATCAGAGGGAAAAAAAAATCCGAGGACGAGAGCACGGCACAAACAAGGAAAACATCAGAAACACGGGAAGGGCAAGCCCGCGGCACAGTCACCGCAAATTATCATCTGGGTACCCGAAAAAAGGGGAAGGCGCAATAAATGTTTCACGGTCGCCCAAAAAACAGGACAAGCAACGAAGGGAAAAAAAAACAGGACAAAGGAGGGAAGACGAGGAGGGGGGGCGCCTCACCGTTTTCCGCGAGGGGATCGATCCGACGGTCAAGAGGAACGGGAGCTTCCGGGCGCGGAGCGAAGAGGGTCTCGGCGGAGCGGGGGCGGGCCGAGGCGAGGCTTATAAAGCCTTGGAACCGCACGAGCTTTGAGTACAGAGCACGACGGAGGAAGCAGGAGGAGGAGATGCAGGGAAGGAAGGTCAAAGGTCGTAACGTAAGAGAGAGAAAGAGAGGGAATGGTAAACAATGCGCTCGACGACAAGGCGGAGAGAGAGAGAGAGAGAGAGAGGGGACGTAGACTGGTCCCGTGGGCGCATTTGAATCGCTGAACAGAGGAAAGAGAGAGAGAGTTGAAGTAGGCGGAGATTTCTCTGCGTTCATGTTATTGTCGAGTGTGAAGAGGGTGGCCAAGGGTGGGGAAGGTTACAGAATATATTTAATTATTTTTTATAATTTGTTGTCTTTAAATAAATCTTGGCTTTAAAAAAGAGGCCAAAAATAGAAGAAAAATGAAAAAATTATTACCACGAGAAACTCCAAATTGATCAAACTCTGATTAATTTTGCCCCTAACTAATTTTTTGACTACCAAAATCATCAGACTGATATACCTGTGACAAATTCGTCATCTGTTGAATTGGATTAATACCACGAAAAAGAGCATACTGATAAATCTATAACAAATCGAAGGGTAAAATCCTAAATTAGTAAACCCGTCAACTGTTACGTGTCAACCAAATCAGCAATTTGACCGTAAAATTTAGTGGAAACTATTAAAGGGTAAATTTATCGCAGATATATTAGTTCAGGATTTTTGGAGATCAAAAAATTAGTTTGGAGGTAAACTCGTCACAGGTGTATCGGTTTGGGAGTTTTTTGTGATATTAACTCAAAACGACAATAAGGTGGGTGCTGCTTTTTTTTCCCCTTTTTTTTATTGGAATTTAATTTACTAGATGATTCTGAACTTTATTGCACTTTCCGATTTAGTAACGAAGTCTTGATCTCAATCACCTAATGGATAGAACTGTTCCATTTCTAACAAAAAACGAACATATTATCCTATGTGTCTAACCAAATATGAAACGACCATTAATACTATCATCGTGCCCGGGGCGTGTCACGTTCCTCGTGTTTTTGTGTTAGTCGAGGCATCTCATCGGCTCACATGTTTGTTAAAGTATCCGTAAGTGACATATATGGAGCCGTGTTAATTTTCTGTCCCAAATTTGGACGGAAAGTGATCTGAATGTATTGATGCTGGAAAAAAAAAATGGAAGTTTAATGATAGGCAATTATTAATAAGGTGATTAAATTGAAAAATGCAACAATTAAATTTCGAAATAAGGAGAGTTTTCCTTATAAGCAAACCTTCCCAAGATCATCCTATCACCCATCGACGGGTCTATACAGGCTTGAAAAAAGCTCGATAGTCCGTCTAGCCATGATCAACTCAAAATGACAATCTCTTTATATAACTAGCAAAAGACCCCATGAGTAAAATCAATTTTAACGATATAAAAGAAAGAGATAAATTTTGATGATTTGATCAATTTGATCTGAAAAAATTTTAAAAATTCAATTTTAAAACGTGTGAAAGACTTTAGGAATTGCATTTTGATTATCTTGTTAACTATTAAGATCCACGATTTTGTGATGGACAATAAAAATTCATTCTAACAACTTGCATTTACAAGGGTATTTATTGGAATTTTAGAAAAAAAAATCGGGTTTGAAACCTGCCTAATGCGATGAAAAAGCCCATATCCAAATCCAAGGAGGGACATATAATATTATAATAGGAACAAAATGGACTCAATTCTAACACAACGTAAATAGAAAATGAATCAACACAAACAATTAACTTAAAGTCTAATTATCTTACTTTTAAAAATTTAATGCGAATCTCTCTTTTATGATCATTCATTTTTTTTCTAAACATGCATATTTCAATATGCATTAGTACTTCTACTTTCCACACACGTACAAGTGTCATGAACCGTGATTCTCATACTCATGTACCCTTGTGAGTGGAGTTTGGGTTATCGGGTAAAGAGTGAGTGATGTAAAAAGGATGAATACAACTGGATCGTGAGAGTGGTGTTAGAACGTTTGCCGTTAGGAGCTCTAGGATGGAATGAATATACATTTAGGAGCTTAGAAGGCAAAGTTGGTCTCTCATGCACAAATTGGTCGAGAGTTGACGCCGCTCTCCTGATGAGGCCATGGTAGTGGCAGGCCAAAATAACTAAAGTATTTTGCGTGTATTGCTCAAAGGACTAGACGCGAGCTTAGCTGGGCGTGGTATAATCCGATACAAGAAAACTATTCGTTATATTGTTCTTTGAAACAACTGCTGAACAAGGGCTGGCCTAGTATGAACAACCAACCAAGCGCCATATAGGCTATTCCACAAACAAGGGTTGGCCTGGTATGAACAACCCACCAAGTACTACATGGGCTATTCCACAACCAAGGAATTGCCAGCCCATGATACAAGCATATGCATGTGGAAAAAAAATTAAACTTTTGTAGAGAGGTAAATATTTAGCAATAATAATTAGAGTTAATACCACGAAAAATCCAAACTGTTACACATATGATAATTTTATCTCGAACTAATTTTTTTACTACCAAAAATTCAAACTAGTACATCTGTGACAAATTTACTCCGAACTAATTTTTTGACCACCAAAATCCCAAACTGGTACACTTGTGACAAATTTACTATTCATTAAATTATATTAATATCATGAAAAATCATAAATTGATGAATTTGGGACAAACAAAGGGGTAAAATCTCAAACTGGTATACCTATTAACTATCACGTGTCATCAAACATAGCAATTTAATAGTAAAATTTAACGAATGATAAATTTATCATAGGTGTACCAATTTTGAAATTTTTTATGATCAGAAAATTAGTTCTGAGTAAAATTATTACAGATGTATCAGTTTAAGATTTTTTGTGGTCAAAAAAATAGTTCAGGGCAAAATTATCACAGGTGTACCGATTTGAGGTTTTTTATGATTAAAAAGATCATTTGAGGTAAATTTATCATAGACATATCAGTTTGAGGTTTTTCATGATATTATTGCTAAAAATTACTTTTAGAAAGACGTTGAAATTGCTGCAAAATGATAGAGATTTACAACCAATTTTGAAAGTACGATATTTATGAAATAAGTTGACAATTTTCTTTTTTAACTATGAGCATTAAATTATGATTCTACTTTTCAATTTTAAATTTCATTCTTTCTTATCTTTTTTGGCAAGATAAGTACTATTTACTTATTTCATAAAACATCTCATTTTTTTCTAAATGAAAATATTGACTTTATCAAAATTTTGTGACTCACACATTTTGACATTCTGTGAACGCGAAATATTTGAAACTTTCACAAAATGTTAATATTGATATGTAGATTCACATATATAATTTTTAAAATTTTTTAAATAAAAATAAAGAATTTTTACATAAATATTGAAAGATAATATTTCTCCACCTTAATAGGTTCAGGACTAATTGACATATAGTCATTTAAATCAATTTTCGCCAAAAATTACTGACGTAATTGTCCTGTCATCTTCGATTGTCGTACATAATACACAATACACTACCGCGTCAGCGATTTTCAACGAAAATTGATCAAAATAATTATATTGGAATTTCAAGAGAACATTTAAGATTAAATCAGCAAAATCGAAAAGTTTATGACTAAATTGCATATGTACAATAAATCTAAGGTTGAATGGACAATTTCTCTGGTTATTTCTTTTCAATCTTAGTCTTTCATTTGTGAGATTTTAGATGGGAACAACGTAGTAATACGGATAAAGAAAGAATATTAGCGATATGCATTTATTATTCTCACAATCACAATTTTTTGCCTAGTACACTTTCAGGTCTACCGACATTTTGAAATTTGTCAGATTCGCTCTATTTGCCAAGTGTCCGTGTGCCACTGAGCTCAATAAACTTCAAGGATAAAATTCCATGTACGAAAAAAATTTAAGGCTAGCACGTTTACACATTAACTTAGTGACGATCATTCTAATATCCAAGTTATTCAAATTGAAACAAAAAAAAAAGTTTTAAACTAGCCCCTATTTGTTATTCGGGAAAAATGAATAATTTGAAAAAATATTTTCCTTAAAATGATTATCCATATCGCTTATAAAAATGAGTGAATGAAAATTATTTTTATTGTTCATGAAAAATATTTAGACATAAAGTGTTGTCAATAATGGTAACATTTCATCGGTTAATTATATCAAGCAATACAAGCGGTCCTTTTTAGAAAAATATTTTTCAAAATTATTTATTCTTCGAAAAACAAATGGAGCTCGTTTGAATGTATTTCACAAACTTAAGTTTCGTTTGTTTCGTGGGAAACATTATCCTCATTTTCCAGCATTTAGTTCGCCTAGGAAAATGAATTAGCAAAAATATTTTCCTGGTCAATGGAAAATATTTTTCAAAATATAACTAGGTGTCGGTACTTTGAGCCCCAACCCTGGTTCCCAGGCACCCAAGTCCCCGGTGTTCAGGACCAAGTTTGCGGCGCCCGAACCCTCCATTGAGGTCAAGCCCAGGCCTCCAATGCCCACATTTGGGTCCATCTAGGCTAAGCTCGAATCCCTTGTGCTCGTGCCTAATGACCCGGCATTTGAGCTCAAGTGCATAAAGGTTGTGCTTGGGGTCCCCAATGCTCATGCTTCAGTCCTCCGCAATTAGGCTCGAGTCCACGAAGGCTATGCCCGGGTCTATAGTTAATGAAACATTCATTTCAAGAAGATTTTTTTTAAATATAATTTTTATTTTTCCTTTTCTTTCTATCCTTTTCTTTTTTTCTTTTATTTATTTTTTATTTTTGCTTCTTCCTCGGCTTGCAAAAGCGACCAGCTATAGGTGAGGGACGAGCTCGCGGGCAACCAGCCGAGGAAGAAAGAAAAAGAAAAAGAAAGAAAATAAAATTTAAAAAAATCAAAAATTTTGAATTCTTTGGTAATTTCTCTCAAAGAAAATCAAATCAAATACCACACGGCGAAAAAAATTTCCCAATTTATTTTTAGATTTTAGCCAAATAACTAAAAATATTATTATTTTTATGAAAAATGATTTCATAAAAGAACCGTTACATCTTTCACAAAATAAACGAAGCCAGACACATTTCTTTGCTTTAGATGGCGACTCCCCCTCTTGGTGCCACAAGCTGACAACGAATTACGCGCACAGAGCGTGAGCTGTCCCTTGGCGTGGACCCCGCAAAAAAGCTTTCGTGGGCCCCACGTCATTGGTGAAAAGGTTGACGTGGTCGCCTGCATTTCGCCCATTCGCATTCCGCACCTGCGGCTGCGGATCGCTGCCGGTGATGCACTTTCACCTGCTCCCCCCGTTTGGTCGGTTTTTAAAAAATAATTTTTTAAAATTAATCACTTAATAATTAATTAATAACCAATGCATTCGTTATCGATAATAAATTATATTTGACTATTTTCATAAATGATGAAATTATCTTTCGTTTATTCACTTTTGCAAGAAAGCCTAAATTGAGGAAGATCTCGAGAAATATAAATAGAGCAAGCACATTTAAAATTGGAGTAGAAAGAGAAATAAAAATAGAAAATAAGAAATCTTCCTACTTTGTGTGAACAGCCGAGAATAATTTCTGATTCACTACAATTTGAGAAACTTTTGGTCTAGCGATCAATATAATAAATGCACTCTTTTTCCACACGATCCTTTCATATAATTGCCCAACCTACTAACTCTTTATTTTTGATTTGATACGTCATCAATAAGCGATAATTTGATGTTATCCTCCACCTAATGCATTAATATGCCCTGAGTATATCTTGATTTATATTTAAAGTTATGAAAAAATATATATATGCATGTACTGAATTTACAAATCAGCGATTATATATTTTTGAAAGGTTTCAGGATTTTATCGCAGAATAAAGGTCAAAGAGCGTGCTTGCAAGATTTGGGTAGAGTAAAGAGCAAAAAGTAGGTTATTGCCTTCTATTTTGTGCAATCAAATAAGCCGTTTACATGCTCGAGGAGTATATATCTGTAATTCCTTTTTTTTTCTTATTATCTTTTTCGACTCAATGACGGTTGGATTTTGTATTTTATTAATGCTTTGTTTCTTTAACAATTAGTGACGACTTGCAAAGCATAAGCCCTAAGTACATTCTTTTCCATATGATCCTTTCATTGACCATACAGTACTTTACCTAACCTACTAACTTTTTGTTTCTAACAGGAATAATGACATGAATAGTCCCTGAACTTTAACTGAATATTTAATTTGATCCTTGAAATTTTAATTTATTCAATGTAGTCCATGAACTTAGCCTAATGTTCGATGTGGTCCCTAAACTTTTAATTTATTCAATGTGGTTTCTGAACTTTTGGTACATGTTCAATTTAGTCATTAAACTATATAAAATTGTACAATATAGTCTCTAAACTTGAATTAATGGAATAACTATATTGAACATTTTTAGAAAGTTCAGGTACTATATTGAACATGTACCAAAAGTTCAGAGACCACATTAAACAAATTGAAAGTTCAAAGACACATTGAATATTATATTAAAGTTCAGAGACTACAATGAACAAATTAAAAATTCAAGGATCAAATTGTATATTAAATCAAAATTCAGAGACTGTTTGTATCATTTTTCCTTTCCAATAGATTCATCATGGTTAAGCAATAATTTGATATACTATCCTCCACCTTGGAGAGATGCATTATGATTGCACCCTTCTTTATTTAATTTTTTATTTTTATTTTTTTGTAGCTTTATGAGCTTGATGATTGAGAAATAAAACTTAATAGAATATTCACAAATTGTTTAAAGGGACATGTCCTTGAATGTTCCAGTGGGGAAAAGTCAAATGGGATACTTTCAAGAGAAGGGTAGGACCCCCAACTTCACATGAACTTCCCAATTCGAAATTTTTCTTTTAATTTTTTCATGTTGATAAAAGAATTTATTTTTTTATTTTTATTCTGCTTTTTATTGATTCCTAGAAAGATGAGTTGCCCTCATTGCAAACCTGCCCCTTTTTTAGTGGGACAACTCATGCATCTAGGTGCAAAGTGTGGCACTCGGCTAATGTGCCAATCAACCAAACATGTGCATCAAATTTTCAATAATAGCACTCATGTATAAGCACCTAGTTTAATTAATGCCCTCCATAATGCACTTGAATAATTGGAAATGTTAATTTTCGAAGTAATCTATAGCTCGATGTCGTGAGTATGAAATTTTTTGACTAGTCGATTCCATGACGAACACGAGTTTGGTATTGATATAGAGGATGCAAGACAATCTCTTTTTCTTACTGGGAAAAGGCCTAACTCACATGCGTGCTATAAAATGTGTCTGAGTCGCCTTATCTTCGCACATTGATGAAATTAAAAGGTGGGTCTTTATAGGCCAACGGCTTTATGGATGTCAAGATTCGTCTAACATCACTAATGTCATAAAAAAGATAAGAATCTAAAAGGACTTAGCTAAAGTCACACCTATACCTAATTAATTAATGAGTTCATTCCATTAAAATCAATCCATGGATGGCGTTTCTAGGGTGGGGACGCAACAATGGTTTTAACACTTCATGTGGACGGTCAAATGAATAGAAAATTAGATTTTTTTCCCCTGAATTTTATCTTTCATCTCACTAATTTTGTTACGAAAATTTGTGAAATCCTTTGTATATAACTCTCCGTCTATATAGTAGTTCCAATTCCAAAGGAATATTCTTCCTATTGGACTTAGTCTAGTGCGCCAAAATGAACCTTACGACAACACGAGTTCCTTCCCAATCTACATAAATCAAAGCTTCCATCATTAGTCTTCCCTCGATGCTGACAAAATTTGGATTTGAATGCCGAAAACAGAGGGCCTCTAGCCTTCGTAGGCCTTTGATTTTTTTCCATCTTTTTTTCCGTGCTTATTACCTAACTTATCGTTGACTCCAAACTAGGGCCGCCCAACTTGTCCGGCTTCTTCTCTCCTTGCCTGCCTCAGTCAGTACCCTCCACATGCTTTGACTTCTCCAAAGCCAACCCATAATCATGATTAAGTCCTAATCCAGCGGAAAAAATGCCTAACTTAGATAACACACTCGATTTTTTTTTTCTTCGACTTGTTTCTAAGTTCCTCATAAAAAAGAGGGGAAGCCTTCTCTATGAGAACCTCCATGGTCTATCCACTTCTACGAGAGATAACAAACTTTACGGATGCATTCCTTAACTTAACATGTCGGGATCAACACGCCTCATATCCCCACTTTTTCCCATATCTTTGTCTTTCTTGAGAGAAGGGAATACTCTCTAATTATGTTACATCTAGGGGATTCTGAGGTCCAGACGAGGCTCTAGATGAAGCGGTTTAAGGTCTTGCTGAGGACCAATAATCATGATTAAGTCCTAATCCAGTGAAATAATGCCTAACTTGGATAACCCATCGAATATTGTTGTTTTCTCCCGTGTACCACTTGCCCTTCGTTTGTCAATTTCATTGTGCAATCTTTTGCGGACATAATTCTTCATAAGATAATACAATGTGAGAGGGTGGACTTGGTACTCTAGATCCCAATGGGATACTTAGTTAGGGCTTTGCATATGGCATTGTGCAAGTCAAAAGAAGCTTAAGTGATGGCGGAATAGTATAATGACTCGGTCCAAGTCGTCGTATGGACCAAAATCCGTAAAAGGAGTATTAAAGTAGTGATCTTCAAGACTTGAGGGATTTGTTTGGTAACATTTTTATTCTCGAAAATAATTTTTATTAAGAAATAGTTTTTCTATTTTTATTTCCCGTACAAGTTTCTAAGCAGAAAAACGTATTTGGTAACTACACAAAATTTCTATTCCCGAAATAGAAAAAAAAAAACATAAAAGCGTTTAGTACGATCCTAAAATATTTCACTCCTAATTTTTTCATTTGATTATAAAAATGTCATTGGAGACTTAACAATTCATTGTTTAGATAAAGCTGGACTAGAAATAGAATCATAATATATTATGATATATAATTGGATGACCTTAATATAATCATAAATATAATTACTCTTTATAAGCAAAACAAATATCAGGTGGTGGTCGATGAAATTGCAGTTTAGGATTTAGGTGTTTAGAATTTAGGATTGGAGTTTAATGTTTCGAGTTTTGGATTAGGCTCTTAGGGTTTGGGCTTTGGGGTTTAGGGTTTTAGGGATTCAGGTTTTAGGTATTAGGGTTTCGGGTTTCGAGTTTGAGTTTTATGGTTTTGGGTTTTGGGGTTTATGGTATTAGTGTTTAGGTTTTAGGGGTTTCGGATTTCGGGTTTGGGATTTAGAGTTTAGGGTTTAGTGTTTTGGGTTTTGGGGTTTAAAGTTTAGGGGTATAGGGTTTTAAGGATTTGGGTTTGGGGTTTTGGTTTTAGTGTTTAGGGTTTAACATGGAAATATCTTATAAAAAAGAGAGAGCGAAAGAGCCGATCTTATTTTATCTATTGTTTCTCTTTTTATTCTTGGGAACAGAAAAATGGATTTTTTTTTTACTTCTTATTTCTGTTTCAAATATATTCCCTAGCCACTTCTCTATTTTGGGGAATAGAAAAATTAACTAACGTTACCAAACGAATTTCTGTTCTTTTTTTATTTCAGAGAACAAAAAAATAGAAAACAAAAAAACAGAGACGTTACCAAACAAGCCCTAAATGACGATGGTTTGTAGTAGTGAAGAACGAGTTCATGTAAAAATTGAATATTGAGGCAACAACAAGAGTAGTTAATATTTTTGGCATTAAAAGATACTGTTGGCAGGCAATTATTCCAAAAATACTATCGATTTTGCAAGAAAATCCGACAATGCAAGGGAAGCCATTGCTAAGATAATGTACACCATGAATATATTTGGAAGGTGGATAGCCATTCCACCCATTTCGTCGAGATAAACTTTGCGTACTATATTTTTTTTATTTCGTGAGAGTGCTGGCCAAATCGGTCAAAGATGTGGTAACCTCAAAACAGAGATCGAGAATAAGTTTTTCAATTAGGAAAAGTACAAAAAAAAGTTCTAAACCTATTGTATTAGTATCAATTCAGTCTTAGACCTTTCAATTTGATTAATTTAATCTTAAACCTTTTCATCTTAATATAAATTCACTCCATCTGGCAATTTAAGCCGGAAATCATTTACGTGGATGCCGGCCGTTATACGTAGTAAAACCGACACTAACGAATTTTTAATAATATTTTAGTAAATTTTTGAATTTGTTATTATTTTTTCTTTTCTTATTATTTTTCCATTTTTCTTTCTTTTTTGTTCCTTCATTTTGGCCGGGAGGCCACAAGGGCCTCGCCTCGCCTAGGGCCTTTACAGAAGCTCTAGGCGAGTAGCCCTCGCCAGAGGCTGACAAGGGCTTGCTGGCCCTCACCTAGTGGCCGGCATCGACAGCCCTCACTGGCCAAAGTGAATGAAAAATAGAAAGAAAGAAAGAAAGAATTAAAAAAGAAAAGAACAAAAAATATATAACTATTATTTAATAATATTTACATCAGTGCCGACTGTGTCACGTAGAATAGTTGGAGTTCATATCAGCAATTTCCTTCCTAAATTGACAAGACTTAATTGTTATCAATATAAAAGAGGTTTAAAACTAAATTGGTTCAATTAAAAAAATTTAAATCTAAATTGGTATCAATGCAATAGGTTTACAATTTTTTTTTTACTTTTCTCTTTATAAATTTGATGTTTGTTGATATATTTGTCATCATCTAGTTTTAAACTAATCTCCAAAAAAGAAAATGGTGACATGTGGTCAGTGACCTTCTAGTGAGTATTCATTATGGTTTTGTTTTGTTTGAACAAAGAACATCTCGTACATTATGGAAAGATTTGCAAGAATTCGTAGTCTTTCACTCCACGTAGAACAAATTCAATGAATTCTTTCAGCTTTAAGCTTTCCTCAGAATTATCATAAGATAAAGAGTTTATTTACAAATTAGCTATAGTTATAGTTTACCACAATATGGACAGGATCATTGATTTGAGGCAATTCTCATTTCCCTTTTGAAAACTATTATTAAAAAGCCTTTAAATCTTCCTCATTGAAAATTCATTTAGTTTCATTTACTCACAGATTAAAATCTACAAAAACTTTCTCTTTTCATACATATTAAATAAGTTTTTTGTTATTTTGAGAATCTAGATGCACGGGCATGAAAATTCGGTTATCTGGAAACTTATGACATACCTGCTAAGCGCATAAACCGATCAAATTCAAACCTTTAACCTGTAAAGGTAATCCTAATCCAAAACAACTTGCACGCAATTAATTTTGATTGCTGACCTCCAATTTCCGAATTGAAAACTCCTCAATACTCCAATTAACCGCTCCATCAACGGCGGTCTACCAATTTAATTTCGTTTCAAAAATTTTTTTGGGGGAAACACCTGACTTCAATCACGGCCTAAAAGTTTACCCGTGGAAAGATCTGGTTTACACGTGTACATGTAAATAGGAAGTTCCTCAGTTTTGTCTTAAATGGACGGCTCTACCAAGATCTACTTACCCACCCAATTTTTTCTTTAACTGTTCCAAATGTAAGTGAGCTCAATGCTCCTCGATCTTTGATTTTTGAATCCCATATGTGGTCCCCATGATTTAACGATTGAAGTACATCAAGACCGCACGATCGGGGCGCACCCACGAAATGTCTCCTTGCCCACCGAACATAACATGCCCCATCACACAAGAAGCTACTTTAATGCCTCACCGTACAAGCCCAATATCGTTCTTTTAAAAAAAGTCATCACTCATCACCCAACTTCAACATCATGTGGGTGAGTGAACGAAATTGCATTTCCTTTTCAGCTACAAGCCAAGTTTGCATCTTCCAGCTTCTTTTGGGTACTTTCGATTTATCTTTACCCACTTTAAATGAAACATTAAATCGAATGAGACTTACGTCACATCATGTGGGTCTTATGTAGGCCCCACCTAGTCCAATGATTCATGTAAAATGGGTCACTATAGGTGGAAATTCCATAGTAATTTTCCATCTTCGAAAGTGCATGAATCATGCTGGTCTAATGCTTTCCGGTACTCATCGTGGGTGGTGTTTCATATGAATCCTAAACCTTCTAGAGTTGGCGTAGTTGGTTGGGGGTATCGAGAGACAAAACGCAATGAAAATTGCAACAAAATTGAGGGTGAGTTGGTGAAGCAAAACGCAATGGAGAGAAGGCTTCATTGATCTTTGCAACTACCAAAGTCGGTCGACGATAATTTTCAGAGTGTGCCTTCTTCTATCAGTCCCGGTCCAAGGTTGTTCCGCCCAATGGTGAAGAGCCATCACAAGGAGAGGTTTTTTGAACGCTTTGTCCCCACCAAGATCGATCAATGATTGTTTCCCCTCGTGTTTATCTAATAGCTAGTCACAAGGCCAACACCTAACCTAGAAGGACTCAATAATCAACATGTGGACCAACATCATAAGTCTTTTGGTCTTGAATGAGTACATATCACTTTAATGTGTTTCTAAACTTGTTGCCATCGCAGCATGGACCGATCGAGGCTCTAATATTCTCTTTTCTTCTTGTTTTTTTTAATGAAAATTTCCGAAAAACCTTCTGGCCGACACCCGTTTTCTAAAATTCTTTCAAACTTAACTTTATTCCAAACTACCTTTAAATTTGATCATTTTAACTCAATAACTTTTAAAGCGGCATACCTTCTCCAAATTTCCCACTTTTGTATAAAATTACCTTATGAACTTGATCACTTTGATTCAACAACCCCCTTGGGCTCATCGCTGTGTTGCCGATCGACAAACAGGTGCTCTTTATGTGTCCACGTTTTGTCCCAAGGGCATTGTGGTTCCAAAGCCTTTGATCGGCTTTGTCGCGTACTTCTCGTACGTAAGAAAGCATCTTTGTTGGGTTATTCATTCCACGGCCATCTCATTGCAGGTCTGCTCCCACGACTTCAATGATTCTCCATTTCTAAATTGGAGCAAATTGGAGGTCTTTTATTATTTTTAAGGGATAATATCATGAAAAATCATAAACTAGTGCACCTATGATGAATTTATTCAAAATTAATTTTTTGATTACCAAAAATCTCAAACTGATACACTCGTGATAAATTTACTTTTTGTTAGTTTCTATTAAATTTTATCATCAAATTGTAAAGTCAGGTGACATATAGTAGTTGAAGAGTGTACTAGTTTTGGGTTTTACACTCCGTTTGTCACATGTGTACCTATTCGTTATTTTTTGTGGTATTAATACAATTTAAATGAAACCAACAAAAAATAAATTTGTCAAAAATATATCAGTTTTTGATTTTTTGTGGTTAAAATATTAGTTTGCGATAAATTTTTCACAGGTGTACCATTTAGTTTTTATGTGCACATGAGTGACGCGAGAGAAACATATTTTTTCGGACTAAAATGCCCTAAAAAATGGGGGTGAAACATGCACATCTTCATTGGTTGGCCAATCAATTTAAATAGCTATCAGCTCATGAGAATTATTGGGTCAAAATGATTACGTTCGGGAATATTTTGGAATAAAGTTAAGTCTCCCACATCGAAGGTAGCATACTTCTGGTTGTTTGGGTTTTTTCTCTATGACTTAGACTGGCCATTCTAGAGAGTTAGCTTTTGGAGCGGGATTCAGTCCAGGTTCGCATAAAATATAGCTAATTCTTTGAGAGTGATTCTCTCAAGATCTGTATCAAAACACTCAATAAAGTTACTGTGGTTGGACCATCGACATTTTGCTCCCATAGATAGACCGTGACAGACTTCCTTATTGCATGCATGTAAACACAGCAGAGGTGATTCAGCGGGCAGCCCGATGAGCCTGACAGGCCCGCTCATAATGAAGAGATCAAGAGATGATCCCTTCAATCCCCACAACATTGACTTCTGTCTCAAATGATGAAACAGAACTAGGTCGACCAGACAATTTCCTGCGCAGAAAAAGGAAAGTCATTCACGTTTGGAGGCAGAGAAATGCAATCCCAGGATCTTTGCAAGAGAAATGCGTGTCGACTCAAAGTACGAAACCAACGCAGAATATCTGAAACAAGAAGAGGCCCAGCTCTCAGCGGTCCAGAAATCAATGTCTTATTAAACATCCACAAGATCTCAGTGACGAATTACAATCGTTGATCGCATGCGATGCGCTAGGACGTAGCCAGCTTGCACTGGAGATCTACTCGACCAATTTCAAAGGTTACCACTGAGAGAACCCACCTTCAAAATTCACATTGCTATTTACTTCTAATGAATCACACTGTATATATCAATCATTATGGACTATGAAGCATTTCTTTTTCCATCATTTCATCTTCAAAAATTCTTTACAAGACATCACTAGGGTCTGCAAGCCTGCGCTTGGCGAGTCCCCTGAGGCCAGATGAAGTGCAGCATCATGCATCAATCCCTCGAGACTTTCACTCCGAATCCTGTGAGCATTGTGCTTGAACTGCTTTAACCATGAAATCCTGGAGAATCCTTGTGATTCACTAGGTGTATGGTTGACGAGGCAAGAAAGAGCAGCAGGATAGTCATCTTTCTCCAACATCATGCAGAAGCGCTCTTTTATGAGAGGAAGAGGCAGCGACCGATCCGCCTGAACCAAGTGATTCCAAGTTGTTTCCAGTAGTCCAAACTGCCTCAAGCATCAAATAATCAGTGACAATTAGCTTGGCTGAGAGGCACGAGGACGAGTAGAAGTATCATCAATTATGTTTATTATCCAAAGGCTTTTCGTTTCACTTATGTTCTCCAATTATGTCCTTATTTCAACTTGTAGTATAATCCTAGAAGTTATCACAAGTCTTCTTATTTCGTTTGAATAAAGTTTATTGAATTTCAGCAAATTTTTTTGTTTTGAATTGTGACATGCAATCCTTCTCTTAAAGTATGATGCTTAAGAAATCCTTGTTGTGATGCTCAGAAAAATTTGAGCCTGCTTTGATGAGAACTTGAAGAGAGATCACAATACTCAAAGCTAGTATATTCCTCCAAGCATCATACTTAAAGCTTGCTAAGCATCAAACATGAGAAAAGAACTGCATCTTGGAAATCAAAAGCAAAGACATTGAAATCAATCATCTCTGTTCACTAGGAATAGAAAGAACTACTCTTGTTATGAAGACTTTTCGAAATAATCTACTCCAATTTCATAGAGGAAACCTAAAGAGGAAACCAAATTGAAAAAAGAAGTCTCTAAACTAGAATCATGACTGAAATAGGACACTTGTAAACAAAAACCGTAATATCCTACTTAGAATAGACAAATGAAACTTATTAGACTCCAGATTTAACAAAAAACAATTATACTCATTACCTGTTCCTTGATTCCAAATTCAAAATGAATTAAGTCTTCAAAACAAGTCTCTGGAATTCTCATTGTTTTATCTGTCTCTGATTTCATTCCTTCAATTTTCTTTCCCTCTTTTATTATCGTGACATCGAATGAACATTTAGGCAGTATTATACATAGAGCTAGCATGAGAAACAGTTATCTACTTGATGAATACCCAAATACACATAAACTTGGCACTTACAGAAAATTCAAAGCGGCATTCAATTGCTCTGAAAAGTTATCTAATTACCAAATGCAAAGAGCAATGATCTTATTCAAGAGGTGTAAGATTTTAAGTACCTGTCCGGCTCTTGAAGAATCCAATACTATCCGAAGATGGCGTTTCTCATTGAAGTGGTGCCCATGGTGCAACATCTTTTGGTAGACATATTGTAAATCATCCCACCTCCTCCCTTCAAAACATGCGTCCAGTATAGTGTTGAATGTATAGGTATCTGGTATTACCCGGAACTTGTAATCAGATTTGCTGTTAATATGATTGGCATCTTCCAGCATCCTGTTTAAGAGCTGTTTTGCTTCCTCAAACATCCCATGGTCGAGGTAACCTTTTAACATAATGTTGCAAGTCACAAGATTTGGGGAGCAGTATTCCTCCATCTGCTTAAAGATGAAACTCCCACTTGCAATGTCCCTGGCTTCCAAACATGCTTGAATTAAGCCAGTGTATGTCACCACTAGAGGCTTATTAGCCACCTTGCATATCTTCTCAACCTGTCATGCGAGCAAAATGTCAAGCCACCGATGTGTATTTCGCGAAACATACAGATATAAGCATAGTGCCTCCATTTCCTATCCCCAATGAAGACTTTACTAAACAGTCTCCAGGAAAATTCTGACAGGAAAAGAATTGCCAAAAAGCCCCCAAGCTACTATTGATCTCCTTGCGGGTGCTTTCGTTGGAGATCCACCATAACCGGTCTATAAATAAAAAATCTAGGTCGTCAGCAAGAAATTTTCTCTGGTTGTCATGATGTCTTAGAGTTAACCACCGTTATCTATGCTACAGTAAGACAGTGATATGTATTAGATGCAATGTTCAAAATCTAGGCCAGGCATATTTCAGTGAGGTCTCACCACATTCAGAATTTACATTTTCAAACTTTGTCAAATTTAGGAGATTGTTGCTCGGATTGTAATATAATTGGATTCTACTTTATCCTTATTCTATTCATAAGGTCAATTGTCTATAACAACATATGGATGAGATCAATGAACTCAGAAAAACTTCGCTTCAATAGTAGAAGTTGGATTTTATCTTAATACAGACTGGTGAAGAAGAAGAAGACAAGTTTGTGGAGTTGAAAGAGATGAAAAGAAAATAGAGAGAAGAACAAATGTTAGTGAAGGGAAATGCAAGAGGAAGTTAAGGGTGGCAGGTCAATGACCCCTTGCCAGAGAAAATTTCTTAATGCAAAAACTAGATGTAAGTGCACCAACTGTGGAATTACATTCAATTGCAATCATGCATATGGCAAGTGCAATCTCAAACAAGAGTGAAAGATGTGTCAGATGAGACATGCGGCATAGGACAACATTTTTTATTCATGCTATGAAAATGAGAAAGTCGGGGTTTGAGACCGAAAATTTCTTGAGATGACTGATTATTGCGTTATTATGCATCATCCCCCATCGACTCTGGTGTGGAGTATTCACGACGTGAGTATGTTGCGTGTCTAAAAACTGAAGCAACAAGCAACTCACAAACAATTTTAAGGACTTATTCCCTCTTCATCATTGATATCATAACTAAAAACGAGCCCAATGTCATGTCTGGGCTAACATAACTTTGGCTATATGTTTGAGGTTACTTCTATCACACATCAAATGAACATCATTCCAGATTTCTTTACTTACATCTAGTTTTTTTGGATATTTTCTCTAGACTGCTACAACAGAGACGTCAACTTATTGTGCCTCCCTTTCCTAACATTTAATTTGACTCCTTTATCACCTGCAGTCCGTCAACCCCACAACATCATCTGCCAAAATAAAAAATTTCCTAGTGGCAACAATCAATTCAGTTTAAGTTCAAATTTCCTGATCTCATCCATCTGGGACAGTGGAATTTAACACTGACAAAATGGACACACCACCATTTTACACCACAAGTAAAAATCAAGACAAGATATAACACTTTAAAGTCTTATCACACTAAATGGCATGCTCTTACTCCTTCCAATCAGCCAGGAGGAAAGCCAGCAAGAAAATTAACCAAGCCAACCATCAAAATAACTACATTAATATGAATATCTCAAACTCTTGACCATTTTCCTTTTGTATGAAAGAAAGTGAATGTCTCAAACTGCACGAATCCGCATCAATAGAATTAAATAAAAGAAAAGGAATATGTAGTAGCAAAACAAAGCAGGTATCGATACAATTTTGCTAAAATGTGAGGAGGTATTGGAGTAATTTGCACATCTCATAATATTGAAGTATAAAAAAGGTAGATCAAGCATCAAAGAATTACCAGCCTCAATGATTCCTGGCACCTTCCAGCACTGCAAAGACAGCGAGCAAGATCATAATAGAGAGCAGCAGAACCTACTATTCCTCGTCTCTCCATTTCCTGAACAGCTAACACAGCCTCATCTGTTTTGCCTTCTCTCCAGAGTGTATTCACAAGAACTGTAAACCACCAAAGTTCAAGATCAAGCCAGCATCAAGACCCGCGCCATGCACGAGATTAAGTTTATGGCATATTTTGACATGAGAAAACTTCATAATGACAAATAAACAGAACATAACAAATATACAAGTCTGTTGGTCAAATGAGGTCTATAAACTGAAGGTTTATTATACATTAATTGATCAATCTCATCTCAGCAAAAAAATAGAAAAAAAGGGAACTCTCTTAATCTTACAATACATGCCCTGGATATGACAAATCTTCAAGTCCCCTTCGTATCAAATATGAAGGTAACTTTCTAGTATAAAAAGTTCGTTTAATATAGGGCAACAAATTTGCTTCACGTGCAACAAATTAGCTTCACGTACACTTGTAGCTTGACTATTTGATTGAGTATCTATTTCATACAGAAGCCTAATGCCCTCTTTACATGATTCATTGCTTATTATTCTTTTTCTTTTTTTTTGGCTTTTAGCTCAATTTTAATTTCAAAACTAATGCACTATTACTTTGTTTAAATCCGACAGTCTTGAAGCCTCCATAATATTCAAAAGTTGACGCATAAATTCACATATAATTTTTTCATAATTTTCTGAAATTTGAATAATATTCCAAATTTTGGCAGAAAAGAGAAAAAATACTTTTCGTTTTTGCTTAAGTTTAAACAAACAGGCTCTATATTATCTTTATCCTTCAATAAAAAAAATATTACCAACAACTATTGAGTATTAACAACGTTTCAATTTTAATATAAGTTGTCCAAAGGTGCATGTTAATTGAACTCTCCACTTTAAGTTTGTTTGATTATAAGTATTTTGGTCTAAAACTTTATAATACATAACTCTTGAAATTAAACAAATTCCTCCCAAGCAAAATTTAACTCATTTTGAAATATAATTGTTCTTCTGGCTTGGAATCACATAATCTTTTTCTTTTCATTTCTCATTTTGGCATATATATACTACTTTTCAGCAATTTTCATTGGCCATAAGATATACATGTGGCAAGTTTGTCTAAAGAATGTAAGTGCTACTGCAAACTTGACAATGGTTTTATCTTATCATTCAAATAAACAACTATGAAATCAATAGTGAGTTTTACCACATTAGCTGCCATTTCAATTCACTTTTAATTCTGTTGTGAGCTTTTATTTGTGTAATGGAGGATGACAATTTGAGACTCCAATTGCGAGATGAACTTTAATTACAATCATTTAGTTTTTAGTCATGTATTCTCGAGTTCCGATATAATTTTCAAATTGGAAATATGATATAATTCTTTATCAATTTTTGAGTACTTCATTTTCAAATGAAAGATCAGAAGCTTGCCTCTAATCTTTTGTTGCCTTTTTTTTGGCTTCTGGCACTAGATGATTAGATAAATTTTTGCTCTTGACCTTGCATGAGATTTTTACTTGTCATTGTCTGATGACAGTAGTCAACCTTCAGATCACTATATTTAAGATGATGTGAGCCCACAAGTAGAATGAAAGAATTACTCGAAAGAGTACCTTTGTATGTCAAGGCATTTGGAATGCACGAGCGCTGGATCTTCCTGAAGAATTCATGAACCAAATTGTACTTCTCACATGCAAACATTACCTGCCAAGAAATAATTATGGAAAATGATATAAGTCAGCCTAAAGAATAAACCCCACTCAGTCTCCAATCCTAATAAAGAGATAAGGAATTAAAAAGCAATCTGAAAAATACTTCACGAGAATATATTATAAGACACTAACCTGACAATTACATTACATTTTAAGCAAAAAACATGAGCTACAAATCAAGTAAATGTGGTGGTTTACATCTGAGATATAAGTAAGACATGCCATGGACATATGAAACGGAACAGTCAACCTTCTACAGTTGGTAGCAACCTGGAAGTATATAAAGCCAAAGGGTGGTCAAGCTGTGAGTTTATTTCAAGTAGCTCTAGTAAAATATTATCTTGGTTCACTATAGTCAAGCAACCTAGTCGAGAAAAATAATTTCCCTATAAGGCTAGGCTTAGATATATTTCTAAGAGTTATTCATTTTCTTGTATCATTTTCAAGGTGAAGGTTCTCAAGATATGGTAGATTCATGGACAAATAAGGGTTTGGCCTAGTAGTGGTCCACTCTATCCATGATCCAACAGAGTCCGGTCCCATCTTTCCTCTTGTCCATACTTGTAAAAAAAGACCACTGGCATGCAGTGGCAGTGGTGAATGAATTCTTAAGAAATGATTTCCACAAAGTAGTTTAACAAATGGTACTGATATACACTAGAACATCCCTTTTTCACAACCAATTACAAAGTTTTAACGTAATAGAATACGGGATAATTTTTAGTCCACAAATGTGTAACTTTTTTTCCATAACCCTTCCGTTAGCATTGATATGGGTAGTTATATCTTCAGAAATTATCTAACTCTTATCAATGGCGACAAAGATGACATGTTAAAGTAAAGAAACTCATAAGCATCCTGTGTGACATCTAACGTCAACACAACAATATATCCAATATAAGCTAAAAGAGCATGGAAAGCAAAATCTTTTCTCACTCACTTTAATGTTGATCTTTGTAAAATTCCCTATTCTTTATTACAACACGAACACTTCATGGACATTTTCCATATTCCCAGTCAGTTCTCAGGCCTAAAATTTAGCCAGGGTAAATTAGCCCAGAGCATCACACTAAATTTCCAGCCAATAGTAGAAGTACTTTGAAATCCTACCCTTCATTTAAAAACAAATATGTTACTTCCAACAAAAAATAAACAAAAACCAGAAAAAAGTTACCTCCATGACAAGTCCATATGTTATAGAAGATGGGTGCTGGCCATGCTGCTTTAACTGTTGTAAAACCCAGAATGCCCCTTCCCATTGTTTTTGTTTGACGCATGCATTAAGCACCTACATGCATCAACCATATTTAGGACTTTACTACTTTCACATTTGCAGATTCATAGACACCAATAAGATGACAAAGGGGTAATACTTTCTTAAAAGAAGAAGGAACTCTTGGTCTTAAATGACCTGTATACATAAGTGAGACGAAGTACTGAAGTGCTTGGCTATTTCCAGTTTCGCAGATGTCACTAAGGTTGTGAAGAAGCAATTTCTCTAAATAGGAGTGAAGAGCGCCTCAGTTTAGTTACTGATGGTGCGTAATACATATTATGCAACCAAAGTCAAAGGCTTATCCATAAGCAATTCAGAGTTATGATAGCTAGATCAGCAAGCCAGTCTCAGAACAGAACAGAGCAGTCAAAAAACAGCATAGTGGATCACCAGTATCACATGTTATCAACGGTTTCGCATTGAATACTTTGGGACAACTTTCCTCCAAGACAGGCAACATCCACAGAAAATCCTATAATAATCTCAGTAAGTTATTCTGCTGACCATTTTCTCAATGATTCCTTCTTTTCCCACTAAGTTGGACATGCTACATGACTCCTCCTATGTCACTACACTTTGTCTTGTATCCGGTTATCAAAGAGAGATAATACTCAAGATCTTTTGTTGAGGTTTCCCTCTACTTCTCTTTACAATTTCCTTCATCCAATCTAACCAGCATCCCCATCATGGAGTCCCATGTTCTCATTGGAGCTCTCTGAAGCTGTTTATGTGTCCAAATAACATCAAATGAGCTTCTCTCATCTGATTCTCAATTGAACCCAAACCAATTATATATTCATTATCATCCTTGATTTTCCTAGCACATCTGGAAAGAACTCTTGTCTCTACCACTTCATTAGATGCACATATTGATGCTTCATTGACTAGACTTTCATACATAAACAATCTTGAATCTTATTTTGGTTTCATGGAATGACTCTTAAACCCAAATAACATCCAGTAATTGCAGAAAATAATAGACATGGCACTTCAACCTATCCATCCTCCTTGTATCCCACGGGTAACATCTCAATTCATTACTCATACTTTTGCAACCTGTATCCAAGATACCGGAATTGCTACTTCTGTAGTACGTGTCTCCAATTCACACCATGCCTTCTATACTCCATAGGCCCCATGTTTAAAAGTGTTAAATGAAAACGTCCAAAATTGCATTGTTTCCCTTCGTAATTGAGATCCATATCTATTGATGCTATCCAGAAGTATAATTAGTATGACTTACCATATTAGAATACTTTCATCTGTCATGGCACAGTAATCTTCGACAAGGCATTACTCGTAAGTTTTTAGGCATAGTATTTAGATCGTATTCATAATTGCAACAACAGCTTATTAATCATCACCCTTATACATGAAAGTTTCACCGTTGTGAAAGTCAGACATATAACAGGATTAACACTACATATGACAAAGTTGGAAGATAATTAGTGAAAATACATCAGAGTGAAGCTGCATATACAGGACAACACCCAAACTGGATCAATAGTATATATAACTTACAGCATTGTAGACAATAATATCTGGTTCCAATCGTGGGTCCCACTTCACCAAGGTTGTTGTTTTAAGCTTTTTCTTTGGAGGAGATTGCATAGTGTCGATGACATCAAAAAGTTCCTTCATGTGCCCTGCTTGTCCAAGAGTCACAGCAATGGAGCGATAGGCCACTAAATCAGGATAAGTGGACATCTGATTCTGGAGAGAGAGAGAGAGAGAGAGAGAGAGAGAGAGAGAGAGATTCAGTCAAGGCCTGCACCCCAACGTTTACATAGAGCAAGTGCAAATATTTATCAAGGACTACTCTACCTACACCCGCCCTCAAAAGAAGAAGAAGAAGAAAACAACCCAAAATAAAAGTTTAAGCACATTACTTGCATCAAATGAAACAAGTTTAGCGCTTCAACAGGCCTCCTTGCCTTCCCAAGTACATCCAGTGCAGCAGTGTAAATGTGCCTGAAGATGATGGAGTGATTAGTTTGACAATTTTCTAAGATATGCAGTAGTTGAGAGAAAGAATGCTTTTGGAGTGTAAGACAACTTTTATATACCGGGATCCATTGCTTGCAGATAAAGTGGGAAGTCACATTCAAGAAATTTTAAGAAAATCGCATCCCAGGAGCGTGATAAAATTCTTATTGATTTAATTAACGCAGGACAAGTCCTAAAAACCACTCAATTCCGGAAACAGCAAAATCTTCAATAGGCATAACTAAAATAATATCGCAGCTAAAATAATATCACCAGTCATCCCTCATTCTAAATTTTCACCTTGCTATCCACTTCTACCATGCATTCTCCGTTTTTTTGTGAAAAAAAATGACTCAAACAACCTGAAACTATCCAGAGGTCAAGCTTGTAAGCTGGAACTGCAGTTACAGAACCAAGCATTAAAGCAGAATTCTTTCAAAGGAAAAGATTAAGGCAAATCGTTTATCATGAGTACAGTGAATATGCTTCATTCGTCCAACTCCAAGAAATTAGTAGATCTGTACAATTACAACAGTCAAGTTCCTCAACAATCACGAAACATTGACTTAATGTTCCCTTTTAGCCTTAAGTACAACAGGACTAGCTTTTCGTGCTCCAGGCTGCAGACCCCGCCTCATGAAGAAGTTTCTACATCATTTAAAATTCGACTGATCATTCATCAACAAAATATATCTTAACTAAACTTCAAATCACCTGTGTGCTAAAAATTCTTTTCAATCCAAAGAAGTAGAAGAGCATTAAGAAAGAAAAAGACAAGGTGAATGAAAATGAGGAACCATCCCCAAGGTGCCACATGACGTCGATTCTTTCAAATCAAGAGTTATTGGCAGGGTTTTGAACTGCCTAATATTGTGCATCATTCCTATGGAGGCCACCTACTGGAAATGATCAATTACATGAACTAGTTCCACTGCTACTGGGTTGAAAAGTTTCGAACAATTGCTCAAGATAGTTTTGTTGCACGGCTATGTAAGGAGCCATGAAATCCATATTTGACTATGAGAGCAGCATATTAAACCCTGAAAGGGATTTTAGCAGAGATACCTCTTCATAGAACTTAAGACAAAGTAAGCAAGACACCAAAGCTAAAATTTGTGGCCATCAAGGCAACAACGCCACCATAGGAGGAGATAGAATCAAGTCAATGACCACCATTGAACTAGTTATTTCCATTCATCCCACTCCTTTACAACCAACATCACATTACTGCCATTATCTCCACCATACAACTATGCGCTGACTGGACAACTCAAGAAGTTTTGCTTTCTCATGAGTTACTAATCTGAAGATTATCTCATCTTTTTGCAGCATCTACTTTTATCTCAAAAATGCCATAGCAGTAACTAGCAGGATTTTGAGGATAAAAGAGAAAACAAGTACAAATGATATTTATTGTTTCAGAAATGTTTTTTTTGGCCAGGCTGCAACAAACAAAGGCCTAAATTGTTATGATTACTAATCAAACAAAGAGAATGGTAGCACAATTTTGCAACAGTATCAAAGGTGAAGCCAGCACCTGAGCTTGTTTGACCTGAAGCGCTCACGCATTTGAAGCCACTCTATGACTTGTAGTACTCGCCTCCAGTTTCCTAGTTTCCCCAGTATCTGGATAACCCTCAATACAGAATAATCACAAAATTTGATTTTTGCACTCCGCATAAATTTAGAGAACATCCACTCTGGCATGTCAATGTCTGCACCATTCAACCTGTAAAATTAAAATATCTAAACTAAGTCCGACAACAAAAAAAGAACAACTCAATAAAGATGACTGCTAATAACTAGGAAAGAGATATGACAGATAAGCTGAAAAGATACAGCAAACATGCCACTCCAGTTATAATCCATGGCATCACAGGATGGGGACATCATTTATGAGCTTATAAAGCATAATAACCATGGACATGCAACAAACAACAGAGGATGAGGCAAATAAAACAAACAAGAATTGACTCTCCGACAGTACCCAAAGCTGAATGCAAACATACAAGAATTTCCTTATCTTGCTAATAAACTTCAGGGGAGATTTTCTCAGAGATCTTTTTAACCAAGTGATAAATTCAAGTACTCGATGCATGTACATTATATGGTTCTGTTAAGTATTATCCCACATTACTTGTTTACGGGATTTTACCATGGCCTTTGTATGTAATCTCCTCCTACCAAATATCTTAGACTTTTGGGTTGGATTTGCTATCATGGTATCAGAGCCAAGTTCCAAACCGCCATTACTATTTAAGTTTGTTTCTCGTGTGATTTTCTATTCTTCAGTTCGGCACGCATTCTTTATACTGCTTCAGTCCTGGTTGCATGTGAGAGAGTGTTAAAGTGTTATCCCACATCACTTGATTAAAGGATACATCATGGCCTAATGCGCATGTAGTCTTCCTCCATTTGATAGCTTATGTTTGGAGTTAAACTTTCTAATAAGTTCAAATGGAAAACAAGATCAAGTCAAATCCGTTCATTCAGATTTGTTCTGCTTTAATACAGGAGGGAACTAGCGGAACTTATCTAGCATCTACTATTACTCTTCCACAAACATAAAGCACAAGATAAGTTCAGTTCTTGCAGTATGTAAGATATTAATTTTTAGAGGATATGAAAGCACTAAAATGAAGCAAAAATTTTCAGCTTGGATCTCAGATTTCCAAATCAAACCACCATGCTGGGCAAAGTGAACAAAAACAAATCATGGGCACTCCTAGCGTTAGCATTATTCCATTGAAAGAGTACAAAGAAGAAGTGACCGTCCAAGGGTTTACCAACCAAATCTTTATTATTCCATTGATTTAGATGAAGTGAAGTAGACAGAGGATTGTGACAAAGGTACTGCCCCCTCCTATAAAAGTGAGAATATCTCACGGGAGTCCCCAGGATTATCAGTACAGATCCAATGCCAGCTAAACTTTTAGCATGTCCACTAATACATGTGCAAGTGATCATGTTTTCACATTGACTGCTCCTTAGATGTCCATTTTTTTCCCTTTTTAGCCAGTTTCCTTGGATGTCCATATGGATCAACCTTAGAGCAATGGTAACCTATCAAAGACAAGAAAGGCAGACGAACAGACCATCATTTCTCTTTCCATCCCCCTCAGGACTAGCTAATGCTTTGTCAAGACTACATAAATTTACAACATGAAAGCTCCGTCTTTCTCCACAGCCAGCATAAAGGCAGGTGTAGCAACAAAAACGGCGAATACTAATATACGGGGATTTAGTAGGAGAGCCGAAGAGGAGGTAGAATACTGACCATTTTGCCAGCTTCTGGACTCTATCCTCCATTTCCATCCGCGAAGCTTTTGGCTTATCGACAACATCACTGAACTCATTCAAGGTCCTGAATGCAGCTCTTTCTTCATCGAAATGCTCATCATCTTTCTTATAGTTCGAAGGCCTCCTGGTTTCCATTGGCGAGGCACTTTGTTGATTAATTTTATCTTCCATACTTTTCTCAATTCGCTCATCTTTCCTCCACAATTTACCGGGTATTTCAGTGTTTTTAGAACCACCTTCCCACCTAAAATCAATGCCTTTATAATCATTAGTAATATCGCGACCACCCAATACTACTATGCTAGCTTTCGTACGTCGAGCCTTTGAATCCTTATTCAAAATTTGCTTCTTCGTAATGGCCATCTCTCCTTGAACCTCACTCTTCCCCTTGCCATTCGCGCGACCCTCTGTGCTCTCCAATTTGCGCCTCCTCTCCCTCATACCATCTCGGCTCAATCCATCTTTACCTGCACTCGAAGCCACTTTTCGGCCCGAATCGCCATCAAGTTTCTCCCTTTTCGCATCCCGCCGATCTGCTTCAGCTGTTCTACCCGAACTATCGTCCAATTCATTCGAATTGTACGCCCGCCTTCTCTCCCTAACAGACTTGACAGACTCCATAGCCTTCAAGTACTCGTCGAAGGAGGGCTTAAACTCGAACTCTCCCTCGAGCAAGCTGCCTCCGTTTGGTTTGCTCGGGGACTCTTCTTTCAACAGGGCATTGATTCTTCTGTAACGAGCCTTGGTCCAGCCCAAGACGCGAGGCATCGAGCGACGAGACTCGGGAAACCCGCACGGGCAAAGCCCTTTCTGGGTTCGGGCCGGACGGTGGGAAACCGCATGCCTCTCGACGAAAGAGATGCAAATTTGCTCATTCGCCAGAATTACGCCATACATCTTTCAGTGGATAACGCCTTCGGCTTCGGAGAGAAACCCAGAGAGCAATGGCATCCCCGCGCAAAACTACTTGCAGCTTTCGCTGAAGAAGAAGACAGAAGAAGCAGAAGAACAAGAAGAAGTGACGAAAGCTCAGCGGCAGAAGCAAGACAAATGACTGTTGAAGAACCGGCGACGACGAGACAGGGTTTTAGTGATGTTAGACGAACTTAACTCAATGCGAATACCTCAGCCAAAATGGGATAAATAGTCCTGATTTTTTGCCTTATGTATAATACGATCCATTGACTTTTTATATGTTAAATGTGATCTCTAAATTATAATCCAGCATGTAAGATGGTCCCTAAATTTTTAGTACATATTCAATTTAATCCATAAATTATATAAAAATATTCAATATTATCCATAAATTTGAATCAATTGAAGGACAACGTTAAATTTTTTTATCTAGTTCGGGGACTAAGTTGAATATCTATCAAAAGTTCAGGAATCGCATTGAATAATTAAAAGTTCAGGGAACATATTTTTACTACACATTTTTAACAAAATTATAATCCTATGTGTAATGTGATCCCTAGATTTTTACTACATGTTCAGTTTAGTCCATAAATTATGTAAAAATATTCAATGTTGTCCCTAAATTTGAATCAATTGAAGAACAACGTTGAACATTTTTATCTAGTTCAGGGATTAAGTTGAATATCTACAAAAAATTCAGGGATTACATCGAATAATTAAGAGTTCAGGGAACACATTTTTACTACACATTTTTAACATGTTCAATATGATCTCTAAATTATAACCCCATGTGTAATGTCGTCCCTAGATTTTTACTACATGCTCAATTTAGTCCATAAATTATGTAAAAATATTCAATGTTGTCCCTTAATTTGAATCAATTGAAAGACAACGTTGAACATTTTCATCTAGTTTGAGGACTAAGTTGAATATCCATCAAAAGTTCAGGGATCACATCGAACAATTAAGAGTTTAGGGAACGCATTGCACATGAATTAAAGTTTAAGGACCACATTGGACAAATTAAAAGTTTAAAAATCACATTATACATTAGACCAAAATCCATGGATTATTTGTGTCATTATTCCAATATCTTAATATTACACCAGGAGTCATCAGCTTCAGTAATATAAATTTACCCGTTTTAGCCGATTTTCAATTTCTAAATTCGTCAACCTTGAAAACGGCTTTGCGACTAAATTGGCCAGTTCCAAACCGGTTCAGCGTCAATCGGGAGAGCGGCCTTTTTGTTTTATTTTTCCATCCCTTGTGTAACCCATTATATACAACTAGCTAGAGCAACAAAGATTTGATTATATTCCTCGTTAACTATAATACAAATTAATCTTTTTTTCATTTATAATTGATTCCTACATATTATTTCAATTTGAATTTAAAAATACTAATTAAAATTACTAATCATGATTTAATACGGAATAGTATAATATCTAGTATTTTCTTAATTACAATTTTAAATATTAATTACTCAGTATATGATTCCATCAATAGATGCGAATTTGAAATCGGAATATCATTTTTCGTTGTTCCACAAGGTCATCAGAATGAATTGGTATGCCAAACTTGAATTCCTAGACTCCTTTATGAATTTCAAATATGACGCGCATTCATAAATTCCTCAATTTCAATGTCTAAAATTCTGATTCGCAGTATCAATTGGAATCGAATTCACTGCAACCAAACGCGATTCCGATGAGTTCAAATGTGTTTATTACCTTCCTAAGACATATCTAGGATTTATTAAGTATGTGTCAAATTCCAGGTTTCCGAATCAAATCTTAGAAAGCAAAATTAGAGGTGGGCGCCCATTGGACATGCGAGATGGGCACCTAAACTTCTGAAATTTATTGATTCTTCCATTGCCCAAATCATTATGAAAGCCAAAAAGGTGGATGCAATGATTTATCAAAGATTTCTGACACGAACCTCTGGAACACCCCATCTCAAACGCCCAATGAGTTTTCTTCAAGTTTTGCAAGATCTTACACTCAGCTAGCGTCCCTTAATTCATGGTTTACTTAGGGTCAGATCTTGTGCAACATGGTCAGCTAATTAGAATAAGATTTGGCAATCATTGAATCTGGGGTTTTGAGAACTTGAGCATGCCCATCTTTTTTTTTTTTTCACAAGATTCCATCCATGCAAATATAAAATTATAATAGCTAGCAAGTTTTCACTGCACGCTCATGCCTTCAGAAATGCATTGTACCCGCTAATGAATAATGTGATAGATACACCGAATTTTCAGTGAAAACTTCAGTGAGAATTTGACTTATCGTGTGTAATGGATGTACTTTTCCCAATAGTTTTAATTAACACAGCACTAATGAATAAGCGCGCACACAAAGATATCTCTTGAGGAACTTTCAAACCACATGAAGCTCCGCAAAACTCAGTACACCTTATCTAAGGACTACTCAACTTTTGTTGTAATGCCATATCAAGCGCCCGAGCAAGCCGCCTCCCGCTTGATATCTTTTGCTTTCGCGAATTTAAAGCTTACGCCCCAACTTAGCGCTGGGTTCTTATGATTGTGAAATGGTAATTAACATGGCAGTGATGTGATGAGAGGATAGAATCGATTGTGCATGGTAGGCCGTCGTGGGTGTTTTGCAGTTCGTTAGGTGGATGCGACGTGCACTCAACACAAACACTCATAACTGGTAAAAGTAACTAAGCATTATCCAAGATTCGGAGTGGATGAGTAGATTTGAACAGTGAACATACATAGATTCTTTCGAGTTTTGACGAAACGTTCTTGTTTTGTTTACAGATATTACTCAGCTCTAGTTTCTGAGTGCTGGCTCAACAGTCACTATTATTCACTCCCCAGCACTTCGATTCTGCTCTGCTTCGATTCTCAAGTGTCACGCACACGACTTTGAAGGACACGGCCTATGAAGTGACCCTCGTGGACTTCCGATGAGGTACCGAATAGCGCTGACCAAGAAAGGGGCCAAGCTCTAGGACGAGGAAGAGGACTTGTGGAACAATTGCGAGGTCCTCCTCCGGCTGAACCGTTCCACAAGAAAATCCCCTCCCTGGTCCACAATGGTGAGTCCGTGCGCAAGTCCCTCATTATTGTGGAGCACATCAACGAAACCGAAGCCACAAGTCCCCTCTTGCATGCGAGTCCCTCGTCATGGTCTGCATAATCAGCATTATGAGGAGGAAGATGTGTCGTTGAAAGCGGAGCGGTAGTAGCTTCCAGATCATCAATATCTTCCTCTGCAATTGTCTCTAGCAATTGAATCAGCAGTGGACGCCTTCTGGCTGATACGAGTTTGCTCGGTGCAAATTCGCCTGCAAATCTCTTGACTTGTGGCTTGTCCATATGAACTGATTGCTACAACATTACGTATGTCCTAGAAATGATCAAACTCGTGAGCCAAATATAGAGTAGAGGATGTTACGATTGCTATCGAGAGCATTAAAAAGCGGAGCAACCGTAGCACCGCCCTTACATTTTGGATTAATTCCCATCGAATTGATGGAGCTCGTCTTGCATTTGGTACCGTGTCTCCCTTTCTTGTGTCCAAAGGAGTCCTATTGGCAAATGCACAACTACATGGCCTTTCAGCTTCGCGGTCACTATCCTTATTTGCCGACCAAAATAAGTGTAGAGGCTTGAGCTCGGGGATTGCATTCACGCATGCTGAGTAGTGTGGCAGCGAGCGACTCTGCTGCCCTTTTTTTGTGATGTTACGTGCTCTTTCTTGTGCTCCAGGGAGCTGTAGCTGTCTGCAAAAAGCAGCTGTCACATCGCAGTGCTTTGCCGATAGGTAAATTGTAGATTTTCAAGTTGATTATAAACCTACATAGGAACCTATATATTAGTTATATTTACTAAATTAATTATAATAAATATAAACTTAATATGAATATTAAATGGATCATAAATTGATCGTAAATATATTTACAATTTATTTAGACCCAATTCACTTTTATAACTCTCTTTTCATTCTCTCTCACCCCTCATGCTTACTCATCTTGCACTTTCATTTTAGTTTGAATATGAATTTTCCTACATTAGATTAAATATAAAAGTGTTTTATCAATTTAGATCGGATTGAATATGTGTTAGGTCAATATGGGTCCTAGATTTGCATTACGAATAAATTGGTTATGAACAGGTTAATGGGTTAATTTGGATCGAACAATTTTTTAGTCAATCCAAATTTGACCCAACCATTTGTTTAATAGGTCTTGAGAAGCCGATCAAGAGACGTGTGGTTTTCTTTAAAAAACAAAGTGATCCTCCACTTGAATGATGGGATAACCATTGAAGAAGTCGAGTGCATGCGGCATGGATCTATCAAATTTAAAGGACACTCATGTATGAAGTAGATGAATATGAATCTCACTAAGTTCCAAGTCATGGATGAATTCGATTTCTTGAAATGCAATGCGGCTATGGCCAACTAAAAGTGAATTTGATTAGGCTTCATTATTTGTTTCGGGGAAAATAAATGATTTGAAAAATATTTACCTAAAAATGATCGCTTATATCATTTGAATTAATTAGTTAATAAAAAATATTTCATTATCAACAATAATTTATGTCTAAACATTTGCGAGGACGAGAAAAATATTTTTATTTATTCATTTTTGTAAGCGATACAAATGATTATTTTTAAGAAAATATTTTTCAAATCATTTATTTTTTTCGAAATAAATGAACTCTTAATCTTCTCTACAATTACTAAGAAAACCAAAAGCCTCAACTTTAAGGCAAAACTCAAAAGGTCAGGTTAACATCATTCCATGACTCTTTTGCAGCCCTCTAGGGTGCATTTGGTAACGTTTCTATTTCTGAAAATAATTTCTTTTCAGAAATAGTTTTTTCTATTTCTATTTCCTGGAAGAGTTTCTAAACAAAATAATGCGTCTGGTAACTGTACAAAATTTCTATTTATAGAACAGAAATGCGTTTGATAACTGCATAAAATTTCTATTCCCAATTTTTTGCATTCAAATCTATATCTTTTATTTAATTATAAGTGCAAGTTATAAGTGAAAAAAAAATCAATAAGCATGATTTATTGGTTTGTCTAATTCTTTTAAGGGGTTTAAAATCCCTTTTAATCCCTAAACTAAGGAATCTTCAAAAATACTACTTGGGCACCTCAACAATTTAAATTTCATGCAAAGTGGGTGGCCACAGGTATTCTAAGCCATTATGTGAATTTTTTTTTATGTTTTTTGTGGTAAAATTTATTAAAATTTTTTACTTTTCCCTAAATCTGTTTCTTTTTATTTTTCCGAAAGTTTTTTATGAAATTTTTTTAATTTCGGAATTTTGCAAATATTTAAGGGTTTTCTGAGTTTTTCTGATTTTTATGGATCTTCTGAGAATTTTTTTGATTTATATGAATTTTGGGAATTTTTTAATTTTCTAATTTTTTATGGGATTTTTCTGAAATTTTTCTAATTTTTATGAATTTTCGGAAATTTTTAATTTATTCTAAGCCATTATGTGAATTTTTTATTTTTTATTTTTTTGGAGAAAATTTTATTAAAACTTTTTACTTTCCCGAAATTTGTCTCTTTTTATTTTCGAGAAAGCTTTTTATGAATTTTTTTAAAATTTTTTCAATTCTGGAATTTTACAAATTTTTATGGGTTTTCTGAGTTTTTCTGATTTTTATGGATATTCTGAGAATTTTTCTAATTTTTATGAATTTTTGGAATTTTTGGAATTTTTTATAATTTAATTAATTTTTTAAATTTTTTATTATTTCTGCCGAGAATGGATCGGACCGGTGCTTTGAGACGGTTTGCAGACGACGGAGGATGGAGGAGGAGCTGAGGTTGCGGCTTGAGAACCGAACCTTTCTATTTCTATTTCTATTTCTAGGAACAAAGAAGTAGATTTTTTCTACTTCTTATTTCTGCTCCAAATCTATTTCTTGGCCACTTTTCTATTCTAGGAAATAGAAAAATAAAATGCTTTACCAAACGGATTTCTATTCTGTTTTTGTTCTAGGGAACAGAAAAACAGAAAAATAGAGAAACAGAAGCGTTACCAAACGCGCCCCTAGTGGGTCTGTGAAAACGTTTTTCTTGTGTTTGGCCCTATGAAAATCATTTTTTTTTTTGCAATTTCTGTTAAGGCCTGCCAATTAATAATTGGGCTTTTTTTTAAGAAATTTAACCCATTAAATTTCTCCATTTGATGGGCCATAGGCAAAGAAATTTGGTTGGGCTCTCTGCCTTGATTCCTACGTTACCGATTCCTTCAAAGCACACTTTGCTTTCTGCCACTTGTTTCAAACTAGATGCGTTTAGCAAGTTGCCAAATAGTAAAAATTTCTATTATTTTGTTCTTATAATCAGTTTTGAAACAAAAATTCTTTTGATAAATTTTTTGCTCTTGTGCACAAATTTGTTCTCAGAATCAGTTTTACAATAAAATTAGCAAGTAAAAAAAGGTTACTTTTTGATTCTGGGAATAAGAATAAAAAATTTCTTTTCCTTCTCCTCCTCCTTCTCATGCTGCTCCTTCTCGTTCTCCTTCCGTGGCTTCTCCTCCTTCTCCTTCTGCTTCTTCTTCTCCTCCATCTCCTTCTTTTGCTATTTCTCCTTCTCCTTCTCCTTCTTCTCCTCTCCTTCTCCTTCTTCTTCTTCTAACCGGTAGTCGCCCACAAGTCAAGGCCGCACGAGGTCTAGACCCTCGTCAGATCCGACAAGGGCAGCTTGCAGCTTGGGCGAGGGTGGCCCTCACCTGTGGCCGGTGAGGGCCACAAAGCCCTCGTCAACCCTGGCCTATGGCCGACGCCGGCAACCTGGGCATAGCCAAGGAAGGATAAGAAAAGAAAAAAAAGAAATAAATATTTAAAAATTCAACATATTATTAATAAAAAGAAATTTTGTACAATTATCAAACTTATTTTTGTTCTTTTTCTATTCCAAGAATAGAAATTTGGGGTAGTTATCAAACGCCTTCAAATGCTAAACGCACCTTTAATTCCTAAATTCTTGTCAGATGTGCAATCTAGTCCTTTAGCATTGCGAAATGGGGATCTAGTTTATCAACTTTTAGTTTGGTTGATCTAGTCCCTCAACTTTGCATAATAAAGTCAAAGCAACCATTTAATATTATTCACAAATTTTCATAATGAAACTAGAGCCTAGATTTTAGATTATGTTTTCATCTCAATCTATTTTCTCAAGCAACAAAAACAAAATGCTATATTCTTATTACCCTTTTTGTCTTTGTAAATATTACGATAGTTTTGCTTTTATTTTCTCTTTCAACTTCTTCGTTTGTCTATCTTTTTCTTTTTCTTTTTTCTTTTGGATTAATACCACGAAAAATCCCAAATTGATACACCTATAACAAATTTATCCCAAATTAAATTTTTAACCACCAAAAATCCTAAACAGGTAAATATATGACAAATTTATCCTTCATTAGTTTATGTTAAATTATACTGTTAAATTACTTAATTAAATGACACGTGACAGTTTGCGAATGTACCAGTTTAGGGTTTTACTCTCAATTTGTCATAGGTGTACTAGTTTTTTTTTGTATTAATCCAATTTAACGGATGGCAAATTTATCACAAATGTACTGGTTTAAAGTTTTTAGTAGTAAAAAAATTAGTTTTAGATAAATTTATTATAGGTATATCAATTTTGGATTTTTGTTAGTCAAAAAATTAATTTGGAGTAAATTCGTTATGGATGTATTAATTTGGGGTTTTTCGTGGTATTAACCTTTTTTTTAAAAGACATTCATAATGTAGTTTTAACCGATGCAATTATTTGTTTTCTCTAATTATAGAGTGCATTTCCTTGTTTTTTATTTTATCTTTTCATAATCTTATTGCTTATGTACTTTGATTTTGTTAACCTAAAATCTTGAAACTATGATAGAACATATATGTTAACACCGTATTCACATATGTAATATTTTCAATTTTTTTAATTTGAATAACATTTTAAAAACTTAGCGGTGTCTAGAATGATTTTTTCTTTTTTGAAAAAAAATATTTCTTCTCACCAGAAATGCTTGAAGTTTTCACAACAAATCAACACTGATACATAGATTCACATACTATTTATAATTATATTCCAAATTTTTTAAAGAAAGAAAAATATTACCTTTTGCTTCGTAGAATGAAAAAAACAAACATGCCTTAAAACTATATTAGTTTAAATATAATTTCAGTACAATGGCTAGTGGCATAAATACCATGATTCTTCAGGACCTATAATCATTGTCAATTGGTTCAAATCAACCTTCATTTGAAATTTAGACAATATCAAAAATATTTTTTTCCATACAATATCAAACATATTGAATTTGTGCACTTTCGCATTTATATTTGAGCTTGTTCGTAACATAAAACGATGTACTTATTACTTCTTCTTATGACTTTTACTCCAAAATTTAAAAATGAAAAAAAAAACCTAAAATAATTATTACAATCACTCTATATGTATAAACTTAAAGAATTGTCCTTTAATTTTCGAAATTGTATATCTTGAGAATGACTAAAAGTTGAAAGTGCGAGTCACCTAATCTATTTTACACTTAAATACTTAGTGTTTAGTTTTATGGAATAGACATCTGGGTCCTGCTTTATAATCCAAATTAAATGCTTAAACTCAATAAGTTAATACTTAATGAGATTAAACTTGTCTAATAACCGTAGTAGCAATGACTTCAGAGATTCAAATAAGAGGGGGGTTATGTAATTCGTTCACTGTAAAAGTAATTAATGGTAATAAGAATCTTGTCAATATATTTTTAAAATATATAAATACTAACTCCTCTTCCGTAGTTGGTAAAAAAAATATTACTCAATGACCCATTTTCAGCTATCATAAATTAATATTTTTTATTTTCTGCACTTAAGATGGTTAACATCGTAAAATTCAGCGCTTAAATTTTCAACACATATTTTTTAGTTTTATCCAATAGGCCCTTAGTTTTCCTTTTTCAAAAGTACCGATCATTTAATTATGTTATAAGCAAAGTGATACGCCTAACTTTCGCCATTTCTCAATTATTAGATATTCGAATTCCAAATAATAAAATTTTGCACCGATCTTTCAACTTGATTTTCTCTATCTGAATGATACTACGCGTCAACATATCCTATTACGCTGCGTGTAGTCGTTCGTATTTCTGGTCAAGATAGGACTGGATAGGATAGGATAGGAAATTTGGAGATTTGGCTATATCCTATCCACTGTTTGGTAAAGTACGGATTTAAAGTGGGATATTCTTATATCCTATCCTATCCTATCCTATCTTATCCTGCATTTGGTAGAAAGTGTATATCAATATAAATGACATATATACCCCTACGTGATGCTCATGAAATATTTCGATCTTATTACTATAAAAATAACATTCTCATACACAAATAAACTTGAAAATATGACATTTTATTAGATTTTCAAATTTCTTCGCAAAAAAAATAAAATGAAAATAGAAACAAATGAGAATTTTTCTTTGAGTGCTTTTTCGCAAATAAATCATTTTTCAGCTTCTTCTTAGGCGGAGGTTTCATTGCACCCGCACCTTCTTCTTCTTATGAACAAAGATGGAACTTGAATGTGAAATAAAAAAGCCATCTTTCGACATCAACTGAAGCCGTGAAGAGTGGAGAGACAAGCTCCAAGTTACCAAACCTCAACTCCACCGTACCACAGAGCATTGCAAGTACAAAACAAACAATCGAAAGAGCGAGATGGTGGGTTCCTTCATCGCTCACAATCGCGTTGTTTTTCGAAACAGGCAAATCGAACAGAAATGAATCAACAATTGCTCCACCGCGAACTTCGACGAACACGACGAACGCCATTGACGACGGTGCGAAACTGGAGAGGATAGTAACAATACGCGAGCTGAGCAGAGCAGAGCAGTCGGCGCGCCTAGAAGAAGAAGAAGAAGAACGAAGGGGGTTGGAGCTTCTCTGATGTCATCGGCAAGGTGCGGAAAAGTGCTTCTTCCCGGCAAGCTTCAACAGTATTTCCGCGAACAGCCACTTGATCTCCTCCTCCCACGGGTCCTTCCAGTTCAGCATCTCGACGAGCCGCGTGGGTGAAGAGCGCATGAATGCAGGGTAGGGTTTCTAAAAATTTGCTTTTATATGACGGATAGGAGAAATCCTATCTAACCTTATCCTACCCCCTCTCCTCGGATTTCTTTATCCGGATTATATCCCTCTATATACGACATTATACTATCTGAGACACCTACCAAACACGGGATAGGATAAAACATATCCTATCCCGAGTTTTATACGGATGACCAAATGCAGTCTTAGTGTATCGTAGACAACAAACATTAGACATCGGTGGGGAAAATTACCAAAAAAGTCCTAAACCTTTTATATTTATGCCATTTTAGTCGTAAACTTTTTAATCTAGCTAATTTAGTCCTAAATCTTTTAATAATTTACCAAATTTGTCTATCTGACCAATTTTGACTTAAAATCGTTGATGTGGACACCGGCTATTCCACGTGGCATGGGCGGCGCTAGTGTGGACAATTTTTTCAATTTTATTATTATTATTATTTTATTATTTTTATTTATTTTTTTCTAAGGAAAAAAAAGGAAGAAAAAGAAAAGAAAAAGAAAAATATACTAAAAAATTATAAAAATTATCCACATTAGCATTGGCGGTGACGTGTAGGACAGTCGACATCCACATCAGCGATTTCATATCAAAATTGACAAGATGAACTACATTGACAAATTGTCAAAAGGTTTATGACTTCATTGATCAAATTAAAAGGTTTAGCACTGAATTGGTACAAGTACAATAGATTTAAGACTTTTTTGATAATTTCTCCGACATCGGTGATGCAAGAACTTATCAATATAGCCAATCTGTCAAAGCCTTGGTTGCATCTTATATGCATACACGTACACACGTAAACTTGGGATTTGTACATTAATAAGGTGGGAGGTTTCGTAATTAGTATTTAATTCCAAAAAAAAAAACACCAATTTTACTTTGAGTGATAATTTTGACCCAAACTTTTATTTGTTTCATAAAAAATCAACTTTCACTTAAATCCCAAATCTGGCCCGAACAATTTGGAAAATTCACATCACAATGTCATATTTGGAACTGGAATAAAAGTTGATGCTTTTTATTGAGATAAAAAAAAGTTCATGTTATGATTATCACTCAAGGTAAAGTTGATGTTTTTTCTTTTAAATTAGCCCTTAGTATTTATCATAAAAGTTTCTACTTCTTCTTCTTATTATTGCTGATGCTGTTGTTATTGTTGTTGTTGTTGTTGTTATTATTGCGAGAGGGTTTTATTCATTACTTATGTGCACATAATTGAAAGTTTCTTTTTCATGAACTATATAAGTCTGACATGTTATTGTTATTATTATGATTATTATAATTATTATTACTGCTGCTGCTATTATTAGTATCATTATTATTATCTTCTACAAAAGTGGGTGCTTGCAATTGATGACTTCATTAATAAGTGTTTGACCGATCTATCTTCTTCTTGGAGTCCGTTTCCCATATGTTTTGTACCATGAATGGGGTTAAACGAATTAAATGCTCAGCATCTAATGTTTATCTCGTTACTAATAATGCATATTGACCATTCGAATCCATCCTTTCTTCTTATATGCACCAAGTTGGGAATCTAAAAGGTACATTCGCTGGCGAGACGAGCTAAGTTCTACAATTCAGATTAAATTCCAAATATATTCCCGACGATTGCATCAAAACAATTAGTGTAATGTCTCTGCACTATTAAATTGAATCTATATTTTCCATGCACGACGGTCAAGTTCACCTAGAATGCCTAGAAACAATTTATTTTATTTAGTTTTGATCATTTGTCTTTTGAAATGAAAAATTAGATTGGACAATATGAATATTTTGTGCAAGTTTTATTTCGAGAATCTTTTCAGCACCTCTACTTTGGTCATCAGCAGTTTAGATGATTAATTGTGTTTGTGGTCTTCATGTCACAAGCATAATTTTCCATTCCAAGTCAAAGAAAGGAAAAAGCATGAGTAACATAAATATGTAATACTTTTCTATTTCGAATAAATCATCATTTCATACAAATTGAATGTAGAAAATTTAAAATTAATTTCTCGAAAAAATTATTTTAATTACTTTTAAAGGAAAATCCATGGGAAGCATTGGTAAGAGTCATACAAATTGGAAGGCCCGCAATAAAATTACAGAAAGGGAAAATTTCTTACCTTATTTTTAGTGTTTAAGATGTATTAGTAGAGGTGCACATGCGTTGTGTGCGTCTAAGAAAGTGACATTTTAAAAATAAAGTAAAACTATCCTATTGAGAAATATTTGAATAAAAGAAATTAATAGAAATACACAATAAAAGTAGAAAAAAATTAATAAGAATCTTGTCAATATATTTTTAAAATCTCTAGATACTAAGTTTAATTCCTTAGTTGGTAAAAAAATAATATTATACAATGACCCATTCTTAGCAAGATTATTACCAAACAAAGTTTTAAACTTATTGCAATTATGTCAATTCAATCCTAAATTATTAGCATTTGTGCCAATTTTGTCGTCCAACCAATTTTGGTTGGTCGGCACTGACGTGGCACTATCAAGCGCTGATGTGGAATTTTTTAAAATAATTTTTAATTATTTTATTATTTTTTCTTTTATTTATTTTGTTCCCTCCACTTAGGGCTGGCGAGGGCGTCGCAGACCTTGCTTGACTAGATCTAGCGAGGGCATCATAGAGGCAAGGGCCGTGATGCCATCGCTCATTGCTGGCGAGGGTGTCTTGGCCCTTGCCTGTGGCTAATGAGTGGAGGGAAAAAAACTATTAGAAAAGAAAAGAAAAAGAAAAAAATTATAAAATATTCAAAAAATTATTTAAAAAGTCCACGTCAACACTGGCTGGCCAACATTGGCTAGATGGACTAAACTAGCACAAATGCAAAAGTTTTATGAATGAATTGACCAAAAGAAAGGTTCTAAATTGGTACAAGTACAATATGTTTAGGACTTTTTTGGTAATTCTCCCCATTCTCATCTATCATAAATTAATTTTTTTTTATTTTCTACCGTTAAGATTATTCACACCGTGAAGACAAAAAAAATATCCGACAAATATTTTTCAATTTTACCAATCACGTCCTTAGTTTTCCTTTTTTTAAACGTACTAATCATGTAGATATGTTCTAAGTAACATGATACGCCTAACTTTGGCCCTTTTTCAATTATTAGATATTTGAGTTCCAAATAATAAAATTTCGTACGATCTTTCAACATGATTTTCTCTATTTTAATGATACTGCACATCAACATATCCTATTAGTATATCGTAAACAACAGACATAAGTAAGGAGAATTACCAAAAAAATCCTAAACTTATTGTATTCATGCCAATTCAGTTATAAACTTTTCAATTTGGCCAATTTAATCCTAAAATTTTTTGACAATTTGCAATTTAGTCCATTCAGCCAATTTTGGTTAGAAATTGCTAACATGGGCACCGGCCATCCTATGTAGCGCAACCGACGCTAACGTTGACATTTTTTGCAATTTTTCATTATTATTTTTTTTCGTTTTTATTTTATTTTCTTTCTTATTTTTTCTTTCTTCCTCCACCAATCAATGGGCCTCGGTGATGGTCGGCGACTAGCGGAGGAATAAGGAAAACAAAGAAAGAAAATAAAATAAAATATATAAAAATCGTCCACGTCAGTGATTTCCAGCCAAAATTAGCTAATGAACTACACTAGCAAATTGTCAATAGGTTTAGGACTCAATTGATCAAATGAAAATTGTTAGGACTAAATCGGTATAAGTGTAATAAATTTATGACTTTTTGGATAATTTCTCCGACATCGATGATGCAATAACTTATCAATATAGTCAATCTATCAAAGCCTCGGTTGCATCTTATAGTTACACATAAACTTGGGATTTGTACATTAATGAGGTGGAAGGCTTTCTGATCGGTATTTATCATAAAAGTTTTTTCATATAATAATTACGTTGTTGTTGTTTCTATTATCATCATCATCATCATCATCATCATCATATGAGAGGGTTTTATTCATTACGTATGTGCACATAATTGAAAGTTTCTTTTTCATGAACTATATAACTCTGACATGTTATTATTATTAATATGATTATTATAATTATTATTGCTCCTGCTCCTGCTCCTGCTCCTGCTATTTTTAGTATCATTATTATTATCTTCTACAAAAGTGGGTTTTTGCAATTGATGACTTCATTAATAAGTGTTTGACTGATCTATCTTCTTCTTAGGGTCCGTTTCACATTTGTTTTGTGCCATGAAAGTTAAATGCTCAGCATCTAATGTTTGTCTCTTTACTAAGTAATAATGCATATTGACAACTATTGGGGATTTACCCCAGTGGCCACCCTTCTCACTTGAAAATGAGGAGATGAGGAGTTCGAATCTTTACCTTCGCAGAGGGTAGGGGTGGAGTCGCGTAGTTTAAGATGCGGGTTTCAACGCTCACGCCCTGCAAAAGGTGGGGCGCAAGTCTGAGTCTGTATCCTGAGTGAGAGATAGAGTAAGACCGACAAAAAAAAACAATACATATTGACCATTCGAATCCTCTTTCTTCTTATATGCACCAAGTTGAGAATCTGAAAGGTAGATTCGCTGGCGAGATGAGTTAAGTTCTACAATTCAAGATTACATTCCAAACATATTCCCAACGATTGCATAAAAAAATTAGTGTAATGTCTCCGCACTATTAAATCAAATAATATTTCCCATGCACGAAGGTCAAGTTCCCCTAGAATGTCTAGAAATAATTCATTTCATTTAGTTTTGATCATTCGTCTTTTGGAACGAAAAATTAGATTCGACAAAATGAATATGTTGTGCCATTTTTATTTCGAGAGTCTGTTTGGCACCTCTACTTTGGTCATCATCAGTTTAGATGATTAATTGTGTTTGTGGTCACAAGCATATTTTTTCCATTCCAAATAAAAGAAAGGAAAAATCAATAGTAACATAAATATGTAATACTTTTCTGTTTGAATAAGTCATCATTTCATACAAATTGAATTTAGAAAATTGAAAATTAATTTCTTGAATAAATTATTTTAATTACTTTTAAAGAAAAAATTCATGCGAAGCATTGGCAAGAGTCATATAAATTGGAAGATCCAAAATAAATAAAATTATAGAAAGGGAAAGTTTCTTACCTTATTTTTAGTGTTTAAGATGTATTAGTAGAGGTGCACATGCGTTGTGTGCATCTAAGAAAGTGACATCTTAAAAATAAAGTAAAATTATACTATTGAGAAATATTAGAATCAAGAAATTAATAGAAATACACAATGAAAAGTAGAGTGCGCATGCGCACATATATATATGTAAAGAGAAAATCATTTTAAGATTTGAGTTTTTTAGAAGGTTGTGTAATATAGAAAGTACAAAATTATAAAAATTAAATTATGCGAGAGATAATATAAAATTTTATTATTATGCATATGTCTATGGATAAAATACTTGTAAAATAAGTTAAAAGAGGATATTTGAGGAAAAAAATTATTAATATCCATAAAGTAAGAGAACCCCTTTACTACTATGATCATATAGATATAAATAAAGCAAAAAACGTGTTTTTCGCCAAATTTTATAATGATATCTACATTTCCAAAAAAAAGAAAAAAGAAAACATCATAAGAATATTTGGTTGTCAACATTTACGGTTAATATCATGAAAAATCCCAAATTGGTACAGCTGTAACAAATTTATTCCAAATTAATATTTGACCACCAAAACTCCCAAATTAATGCATTTGTGATAAATTTACCCTTAATTTTCATTAAATTGAATTAATAACATGAAAAATCACAAACCCGATACACATGTGATAAAAAGAGAGTAAAACCTCAAACTGATATGCTTGTTAACTGTTACATGTCATCTGGCATAATAATTAGACGGTAAAATTTAAATAAAACTAATAAAGGGTAAATTTGTCACATGTTACCAGTTTGGTGGTCAAAACATTAGTTTTGGGTAAATTTATTATGGATGTATCGGTTTAGGGTTTTTGTGGTATTAACCCCGACATTCGTATGAATTTCATATGTTTTTCATTGAGAAAAAAAAATTAACATGGGTTCTTTGCAATATTCATTGTTTTTTGGATTTTTACTTAAAGTAAATCTTACAATATACGCATTTGACTTTTTTTTAATCTAAAAAATTTCAAACTTTGATAATATACAAAAGTTAACACGTAGATTCACATATCGTAGTTTTCATAATTTTTTCATATGTTGATTAATTCTTGAGAAAATTCCAAATAATGATCTGTAAGTGCCCATTATTTTCTCAAATAAGGGCATAGCGAAATTTATTTCAAATAAAGGCTTGAAATAGCTATAATAATTTCAAATAAGGGCCTAACCTTGCCGGTCGGTCAATGGCATTTTCATCTAAGTATTAATTTTACATAAATTTTAGTTGAATTAGATTAAAATTTAAAAAAAGTTTTTTCTTTTAAAAAAGAAAAAAATACAAGCGGGAGTGCCTTCCCGCCTATGGCCGCCACCCCATCATTGGTGGGACGGTGGTAACAGCCAGCGAGGTTGTCGATTAGAGGCGAGAGACATAATCGGGATAGGGCACCCAAATCTAGCATATGGTCGCCGCCCACCATCCCTTGCCCAGATTTGGGTGAGGGTTGCCGCCCCCTCCCGATTCTAGCTAGGGCTAGCAAGCTCTCGCCTTGGGTCGATGAGAATCGCGGTCCCTCGCTGAGGTGCCAACGACCCCGCTCTGATGGGGCGATAGCCGCAAGAGAAGTGTGTGTGTTTTTTTCTTCTTCTTCTTCTTCTTTTTTTTTTTTTAACTTTTAGCCTTTTTTTGAGTTTTTTATGGAAAGAAAAAAGAAAAAAGGAAAAAAAAGAAAAAAGGAAAAAAATAAAAAAAATTAAATGATGAAAATGTTCTTGACCCCAGTGAGGTCAGGCCCTTTTTTAAGACTAAATGATTACTTCGAATCTTTATTTGAAATAAAGTTCATTTAAGCTATTATTTGAGAAAACGAAGGCAATTCGGGCCATTATTTAGCATTTTCCCTCGATATGTTTTCAGATTTTGATGGGAAAGCAAATTTTCTTCTAATTAAATTTAATTCTGAACAAACAAACTCTAAATATAAAAACTAAAGAGTAAATTTTAAGACGCCCCCGCTTTTTCGAACCGCAAAAACCCACACAAAACCCGCACGCGCACACCAGTGTGGGCCCCCCGCGGGCACGGAAATCGACCGTTGCTTCCGTCCCCCATTCAAATTCGAAAATTCAAAAAGACCAGACGCACTGCTCTGCAAACTGCAATAAAGGAAAAGTCGCCACCTTTCTCGCTCATTGCCCCTCTTGAACTCGCAGCTTCCGCCTCTGTAAAAATCCTTTCCTCCCTTTTCCAGGATGAATCCGCGACGACCAGCTGCCCATCTCCGCTCCCAAACTCGCTGAACCGCTCGTTTTCGGCGCACTCGTCGGACATCGACCAGGCCCCGCTTCTCTCACCGAGCTCGGAATTTTTCATCAGCTGATGATGATTCCATTGAAGCCGGTTCATGGGTGGTCGTTCTTGATTTGAATACCCATCTCGATCTTTGCGCTGGAGTTCGCTCTGGATGGCTTTTAACGTTTCCGGGATATCGAGTGGCAACTCTGTTTCTCTGCTTTAGTTTGGACTTCATCCAAGCGTTAGAGCTTTCTTGGATCACAACGTGACACGATGAGAGAGGAGAACCCGTTGGAGAACCCCGCGAGGGTCCTGCGATTTGTCGATCAGAATCAGGTGCCGAGGCCTCAAAATGCCAAGGGGAATGGTCATTCTTCGAGACTTCGGTCCGCCTCTTCGTGGGGTTCGCACATAGTGAAGGGTCTCACTGCTGACAAGAAAACCAAGGTCTTGACCACCACTGTTCATACGAAGAAGGTGCCTCTCTCGGGCTCCGAAGTCTCCAACCAGAAGAATCAGAGCGCGGTCTCACATTCTCGGGTCAAACGGTCTCTGATCGGTGACTTGTCCTGCTCGGCGAATTCGGCTCAGGTCTATCCGCAGCTGCAGCAGACTCACCGCAGGCAAGGCTCGCGCGACCTGTTCGTTGAATTGGACCACCTGAGGGGCTTGCTTCAAGAGTCCAAGGAAAGGGAGTCCAAGCTTCAGGCGGAGTTGACAGAGTGCAAGAGGAACCCAAGCGTATTGGACCTTGAAAGAGAAGTAGATGGGAAGAAGAGCGAAATTGACGAGCTTAGGAGGAGAGTTGAGTTGTTGGAGTGTGAGAAAGGAAGCTTAACGGGGCAACTGTCGGTTCCTGCGGAAGAAGCTTTGAGGCGCGAGGACCGCGAGAATTCGGCGATTTCGTCATGTTCGCATGAACTGGGAATGGAAGTTTTGGAACTGAGACGGTTGAATAAGGAATTGCAGCTTCAGAAGAGGAGTCTTGCTTGTAGGCTTTCCACTGTGGAATCTCAGCTGGCTACTGTTGCTAAGGGTTCTGAGGTAATTATCATGGATTGAACGTATTTTGTTTCTTGATTCGACATTGTTGAGAATGTGTTCTGTTTTTCATGAATGGATGTCGCAGGTGCTCGTTTATTCTAATACTTGAGTGTCCCTGAATAACAATGTTCCCAGATTACGCAATTTTTCTTGGTTATAGAGTGGAAGTAAGCAATAGAATCACAAGGCAAACTTCTAAAGTGAACCGAGTTCTTATTGTGAACATGTTTCTCTGGCCTCTATATATATATTCTAACTCGGTCGAATGTTGGGATAAATGCAGAAGAGTGCAGTTTCTAAATAGGAAAAGAATCTTTTATATTACCATTTTTGCTTGTGTATGCCCTATTTATCTGCTGTTACAAGTACAGAGCTTCCCTTTCTTTTTACTTGACTCCTGTGACGTGCTTATCATGCTCTTGTTGGTTTATTTAGAGTGACATAGTGGCAAAGATTAAGGCAGAGGCTTCTTTACTTAGACATACGAACGAAGACCTGTGTAAACAAGTGGAAGGTTTACAAATGAGTCGGTTAAATGAAGTCGAGGAATTAGCCTATTTGAGATGGGTAAATTCCTGTTTACGAAATGAGCTGCGCAACACTGGGACAGAGATTAATTCTGATAGAGCATCAAGCCCGGACTCTGGTGAAACAGATAACGATTCTATTAGCTCCTTATCATGTCAAAGCAGTGAGTCCATAGAGTACAGTAATACCAGAAGGGCGAGTCTAATAAGAAAGTTGAAGAAATGGCCTCTTACCAGTGAGGACTTGTCGAATCGGGAGTGCCCTGATAACAATTTACAAGAAAATTGGTTCCCCTTGGAAGAAGAAAGAAGCCCCAGAAGGCATTCCATAAGTGGGCTGAAATGCAGTGCAGAAGATATTGTGCTGAACAAGAGGAGGCAATCTGATGGGTTCATGTGCCCAAAAGAAAATGAAAAGGGCATGGAGCCACTTATGCCGACAATATGTGAATGGGGTCTCTCAAAAAGACCACAGTCGTACACAAATTATCAAGAAACTAGTAAATTAGTGGTTCCTTTTGAAGTTGAGAAAAGGACTTTGCGTATTCCAAATCCCCCACCAAGGCCTTCATGTACATTTCCTATTGAATCTAAGAAAGATTGCGCCCTCCCAATTCCAGCACCTCCACCGCCTCCGCCTCCGCCGCCGCCGTCCAAGGTATTTGGGAAAGGAACTGGTGGAATAGTGAAGCGGGCTCCTCAAGTAGTTGAGTTTTACCATTCACTTATGAAGAGAGATTCTAGAAAGGATTCTTTGAGTGGAGGAGCCTGTGATGCTTCAGATGTTGCAAATGTCCGCAGCAGCATGATTGGAGAAATCGAAAACCGTTCCTCACATTTGCTTGCTGTAAGTGGCTTTTGAACAACAATTCCTATTTAGTTTTGTCAAAGTGGAATAGAAGAGCAAAGAACCCTATTTTCGTTGCAGATGCCTCCAGCGTACGAGTCTTTTTTGATATAAAGAATCTAACCAAAACATAATCATGCCTTATTTTGTTTATCATTGCTTTTATATGAAATTATTTGGTTCATACCAGGCATAATTAATGGCTGTCTTCTTATATTCAGATAAAGGCAGATGTGGAGACCCAAGGAGAATTTGTCAATTCTTTGATAAGAGAGGTGAATAATGCAGTTTATGAGAACATTGAAGATGTTGTGGCCTTTGTGAAGTGGCTTGATGATGAGCTTTGCTTTCTTGTAAGTTGATTGTACTCGAGATATGTCAACCAAAATAATCCGTTATTATATTTTTCTGTTAGGTCAGATTCATTGACACATTTGTTGGCATTTTTGAGTAAGTCTTTTGAGATAATGTCTCCCCAAAATGTAGTTGGATTTCATGAATTTTATATATAATAAACAATTTCAAATACACAAAGTAAATAATGCACACATTAAGCATATAAAGTGCTTAAGAAGTTAAGAATATAAACTCTGATGAGGCTATGAGTAAAGTGGTTCCTGATAGTTCTTGCTGTATACACATATAAGGTTGATGAGAGGGCTGTTCTAAAGCACTTTGATTGGCCTGAGAAGAAAGCCGATACACTAAGAGAAGCAGCCTTTAGCTACAGAGATCTCAAGAAGCTGGAGTCAGAAGTGTGTTACTACAATGATGACTTGCGGATCCCATGTGATGTTGCATTGAAGAAAATGGTCAATTTGTCTGAAAAGTACGAACTACATGCATTTGAATAATTTTTTTCTCGAGAACCTACTGTTGTCCTATGTAGTTATGCTTGCATATATGCTTTGCCACTGCCAGGATGGAGCGTACTATTTACAACCTTCTCCGGACACGAGAGTCTTTGATGCGTAATTGCAAGGATTATCAAATTCCGGTTCACTGGATGCTGGACAATGGAATCATAACCAAGGTACAACTTGTGTCTTTAACATGCTTGTTTCCAGTTTTCTGTAGGAAGATGAGTGTATTGAGAAATATTTCAACGAGACTCTCCTTCAAATTTGCAGTTGCTTCATTTTCGTATTATTTTTGCTCCACAATCAAAATCTAGCGCTATATGTGGAAGTCAGAGACAGTTTAGTCAGTAGAGCACATATCAATTGGATAGCCTTTAAACTTTCCCCACTATCTCTTATTGATCTGGTGATTTTAATTTATACTCGCTGAAAAAATTTGAGATGCATGGATGATGAATCTCATAAATGTCTTTCTGATATTGGAGATGAATATGGTGCTGAGAATTGATATGGTGCAATTTCCTTAAATGTGGAATTGATATGGTGCAACAAAATCCACATTGGTCTTCGTTATTGGTTGTGGGTCATGCTCATAAAACATGTGCAATCTGCTTCTACCCATGAGAGGATGAAATACAACAGTAACTTTAAGACGTGGTCAACTTACTACACTTCCATTTCTACACATCTCTGATCCTCATTCATCCAGAAAATGCAAACAATATCATGATTAAGTGAGAATGAGCCATCCATTTTATGTCGTAGATAAAGATTGGCTCGGTCAAGTTGGCTCAGAAGTACATGAAGAGAGTGGCCATGGAACTTCAGCTTAAGGCTATAGCTGATAAAGATCCTGCAATGGACTACATGCTACTCCAAGGAGTGAGATTTGCTTTCAGAATTCATCAGGTTTAACAAATTAACGAGTTCTCTTGCCCCATCTACATTTCAATTTGCAGTTCATCTTCGTATTTTTATTGCTTCCCGTCCAAATTTACTTGCTTTGTTGCTGCGACTCATGACACTCGAGAATTCAATCTCAATGGCTGAACAGGTGCAATGACATAGCAGAATTCATGTAACTGGTTCCGTATATTGGGTAACCTTAGTCAATTGCTGTTGTTGATAAGATCATAAACTATGAAAGCAGACACCTTGTTTCTTAGAATATATTCTTTTTGTGTGTGAATTCCCCCAGATTTGAATATGGTTCAATCTTGACAAATTATTGGGTTCTCTCACCGTAAGGTTGGTTTCTAATGATAATGTCTCGAGGCTGTATTATGTGGTGTAAAAGAAAGTCCATGTGTACTAGACTACAATGGGTGATACCCACGAGGGGCTACTTTGGGTGTAGCTTACCGCCAAACTCTGAGATCAGTGTCTATAGATTGCGCCCATACATGGATTGGGAGCTTTAGTCCCAGATGCTTGTGTTTGTATGTCAAACTAGTATGTTAATATGGTTTTGTGCCGACTGAAGTATAAGCTTTTATATCACTTAAATCCTTTGCATTTTTGTTCCCAATAACAGGCTTTACATTATGATTTATCGTGTTTATAAACAGTTAGGAATTTACCTGTTTCCGTCGAAATGTTGAGCAAAAACTAATTCCTCAGTCGTTTGTTATCACATATGCCATAAGTAACTAGTCATTGGATGTAGAAGAATGATGTCCGTTCCATTTCTGTCCTTATGCAGTTTGCAGGCGGATTTGATTCAGAGACAATGCAAGCGTTCGAGGAGCTCCGCAACCTTGCCAACTTACTGAACAAGAAGTGAAAAGGGGTGGATGATGAGGGCACATTATGCACCCGATTGCGGTATGCGAAGGACTACATACATGGGCTTACCTTCTCAGTAAGCCTGCAAAGGCACACATTGTCCAAGTTAATACTTAGATTCTGCAAGATTTTTGTGAGAGAAGTGGGATTTTGGTCTGAGTTTGCTTGTGTTCAGATGGAATAATGTCTGAAAAGGTTTGGTGTGAGGTCGAAAAGAGTTGCTTTCTGTGTGATTGTAGACCATATTCATTGATGGAATGGCAAAGCATTTAGGTTGTGAGCCATTGACACCAAAGGGACATGAACTCAACGTACACATATTCAACGATGAAAATGGAAAAGCAATGCATTGGAGCTAGGCTGCAAATCACTTGAGGCGACGCTGTAAAATCAGCTGAGCGGGACACAAAGGAATAACACGAAATATAGTATAAAAGGAGATATCATCCGGCTTGATATGATACATACAAATACTATATTGATATGATTTAATATATTTACCCTGCTAGAATATTAATTTTCTTATTAAATAAAACGATTAATACAATAAAAAACCTCAAACTAGTACGCTTGTGATAAATTTATTTCAAACTAATTTTTTGATCACAAAAACCCTAAATCAGTACACTTGTAACAAATTTACCTTTTGTCAGTTTTCTTTTATAGTCAATTTGTTGAGTTTGATGACAAGTGACAATTGGCAGGTGCATCAGTTTAGGGTTTTACCTTTCGTTTGTCATAGGGATTTTTCGTGATATTAATCAAATTTAACGGAGTCACGGAGAGTAAATTTATCACATGTGTACCGGTTTAGGGTTTTTAGTGGTTAAAAAATTAGTTTGAAGTGAATTTGTCAAAAATATATCAGTTTGAAGTTTTTTGTGGTAAATTAATTTGGGATAAATCTGTCACAAGTGTACCACTAAGTAAAATTGGCGCTAATAAAAAATATGAGATTTTTCGTGGTATTAACCCTAACTAAAATTGGCAGTAATAACAAACAACGATACATGAAATTTTCCCAAACTAGATATATTTAGAAAAGCAATTTTCAAAATAAAAAAAAATTAGGGTTTGACATGCCGTGAATCCTCTTGAAAGAGGGCCTACCTTTGGGAATGCGAACACAAGTGGTGCATGAATATTGTTAACTCATGTGGTTAGATATTGGGTAAAGTCTTGCAGCGGGTGTGATCTACGTGCTTAGTTGCCATCATTAAATTTGGAGCCCTGAACAGATTGACAATGATAAGTTGAAGAAAGTTGAGGATAACAGGGGTGTTTGGTTCAGCTTTGAAAAAAGGTCCAAGACTCTTTTCCCAAATCTTGTGCCATCATGTGCTTTGGGAAAATTTTTGAGTGTTTGGCAAACTATTTTCCCAAATCTTTGGCCAAATGTTAGTCTCGTGAATGCTAAAAGCTCAAGACTAGTCCTAAGGTGCCTTAAGCTTTTAGCATTCTCATAGTGCTAGTCCACCAATCAATGAAAGTATGCTAATTGCCTTTTTTGCCCTCAAAATTTTTCTAAAAATCCACTTTTGTCCCCCTTTAAAAAATAGAAATCCTAGTATTCCTCTCTCCCCCATCTCACTTTGTACATTCGCTCAACCCTCCCTCACGCTTTAACCTCGCTCTCTCTATGCCATTGCTCGCTCGTCGACCTCCCTCTCCCAGCTCGCTGCGTCTCATTTGCCGACCTCACTCGCCGCCTCGTGTCGCTAGCTTGTTTGCCTCGCTCGACTGCTTTGTTTCGTACGCTCGCTCACATCTCTCCATAGGTTCCTCTCTCTCTCTCTCTCTCTCTCCGGTGGATCTATTTTGCTACGCTCTGGTCTCTCATTCTTGTTTCTTTGATTTCCTGCTTTAGTGTGTTAAGAATTGTTGCCGAATAACTGAAATTGTTGCGTAGCTTGATTTCCCTACAATAGTTCAACAACGATTTCCCAAAATCACCTCATTTCCCTCCCAATCCACCATAAAACCCTGTTTTTTAGGTTTTTGTCCTTCGTTGTCGTCTTCTCATTAGTGGCCTCTGCAACTCCATGTCCCCACAAGCTATAAGCTCTGATAATGGAGAGAACGGCTCTATTTTTTAGGCAAAACTCAAGCTATGCCAGTGATGATGCATTGAATGTTGTGAAGGAAATTATGAAATTAAGGGTTTTTAATTGGATATTGTGTTGACGCACTATGAATATTGACCAAACCTTTTCATTTGGGTATTGTGTTGTTGTTATGCACTGAATGTTGAGAAAAGGAATGGATGAGACATGATCATGTGAGTGCCTTACTTGGATGGGACTGGGCGATTATTGGGTTGGCATAATGTTGAACGAATTCGTCAATAACTCATTATTGACGAATACAATTCCTAATTTTTATAGAATGCACGGATGACTTTTATGCGGTCGAAACTAGTTATCTATAAAAAATGCTTTTAAGAGGATCCATAAAAATGCATTGGCATCCTACGGTTGCATGATGATGGGGTTTGCCATCTAGAGCCTTGGGAAAATCGGCTATTTGTGTGTTTAAGAAATGCACGTGTTCATTCAAATCTTTTCATGGTTAATCTTGTTTATTTGTGCCTCTCAATTTTGTTCATGTCACTTTACTAGTAGATGGCAACTAAGGCATTTTGGGGCTCGGAAGATGTAGAAACCTTTTGTAAGTTATGCGTTGAACAAATTGAAAAAGGTAATTGTCTTGCAAACAACAAAAGGGATAGATGGATAGTCATTATTAACAGGTTTGAGGAGTTTTTTTTTTTTTGGTTAGAGCAAGTTTGAGGAGTTAATGAGTAAAAAATATGATGAAAATCAAATGAAGAGTTAGTGGTATAATCTTAAGGAAGAATGGAAAAGATGGAGGACATCGGTGTATAATGAAATGGGACTAAGATGGAATTCAAGGAAGAAAACTGTTGATGTGAGTGATGAATGGTAGGAGAAAAAATTCAGGTTTTTATCTCTCTTTTACTTTTGTGTTTAGTTAATTTTAAATGATACAACTTACGCAAATGCTATATTATAACGAGCCAATCCTAAGCTTAAGATTTTTAGGACAAAATGCATACATCCTGATCTTGAAGCTTTGTGAGATAAGATATTCAGAGATACAGTTACTAATGGAGCAATCACATGGAATCCTAGGCAAGGTTTATGGATTGATGAGGATGTTGTTGAGGTCGCACAACCTAGTATCGGTAATGGTGTAGGATCTACTGATGAAAATTTGGAGTCTCATGTGAATGAAACCGTTGAACCAATTGGAACTCAAAGCCATAAAAGAGCTATGCATAGTGCAATGAGACAAGCTCGAGGAAAGAAAGAAAAGATATTGACCAAGGCACAGCAGCTTAGAACGCAAATTAATAGGCTTTGTTCAGCTGTTGAACAAAGGAGCGTTGCTACTTCATCATCTCAAGCAAATGAGGGATGCGGTCCTTATAAGGACCTCATAAATATGCTGGATACCATACTTGAAATCATGTAAGATGAAAAGTTCTACTTTTTTGTAATCTTTCATTTTAAGGAAAAGAAAGACAATAGGCAGGTTTTCATGAGCTTCAAGAGTGATGCACTAAAAGTCAAGTATTGCAAGTATGAGTTTGAAGAGAGTTAAGCTAAGATGTTAGCATCTTATTTGAACTCTTTGGTATGCTACTTTGTTTTCATGTGAGACTTCTATTTGCATTACGTGTGAACTTAATTTCTATTTATGTTTTAATTTGAGAAATGTTTTCTATTGGTGTTCTCTTTATGTGGTTTAATTTGCATATATATGATGATTGATATTGTTTCTCTTGATGGATGATCAAGATTGTTCATTACTTTTCTTATACTCTAATACCTCTATAAAGGGAAAACACTACAAAAAACTTCAAACTATGTCACTTGTGACAAATTTACATTGAACTTTTTTTTGTGATACGAAAAATCCTAAACTATGTCACTTGTGATAAATTTAGCCTAAACTTTTTTTTGTGACACGAAAAATCCTAAACTATGTTACTTGTGACACATTTACCTCATAATACTTTGGCCCATGGGCATTTTCGTCTTTTTCCTTTTTCTATTTTTTTTATATATTTTTTCTTTTCTTCTCCAGCGAGGGCTGCCCTCGTCGGCCCAAGCGAGGGCAACCCTCATTGGCCTCAGGCGAGGGCATCCCTCACAGGAGAAAAAAAGAAAAAAAAGGAAAAAAAAGAAAGACGAAAATGCCCTTAGACAAATGTATTATTGGATAAATGTATTACAAGTGATATAGTTTGGGGTTTTTCGTATCATAAAAAATAATTCGGGGTAAATTTATCGTAGGTGGCATAGTTTGGTATTTTTCGTGTCACAAAAAAAATTTAGGGTAAATTTGTCACAAGTGGTATAGTTTGGAGTTTTTAGTGGTATTTTCCTCTCTATATATTTGTTATTTTAAGTAGTTATGGATAGTTCTCTTGAAAGGGAAAATCGTGAAAAAGAGGAAAATGAATATTGGGATCTCGTCTCAGTTGCAGCACTTTAATTGGTTATCAAGCAATGTACTTTTGCAAAGAACTTTGCATGACCTCATCGTATACAGGTTATGCATGGTTAAGAGAGTTGATTGGTGAAGAAGTTCATATGATAAGGTGCTATCATGTGTTTAGAATGCACAGGGATGTATTTAATAATTTAACACATGACTTGATAACACGCTATGGTTTTCAAGGATCTAGGAATACTGATGTTGTAGAAATCGTTGGTATGTTTCTTCATATTTTGAGACATGATATATGTAATAGGTTAGAACAAGAATGCTTTCAATGCTTTGGGAAAATCATAAGTAGGCACTTTAGCTTAGTTTTAGATAAAGTATGTGGTATGAGAAAAGATTTAATCCAACCAATTGATTGGCAATTTAAGGAAGTTCCAAAGAAGATTAAGAAAGACTAACGATTTTATCTATATTTTAAGGTAAGTTATAATTGTATAATATAAAGGAAAAACTAAATGTAAATTATGTAATATTTCGTTCTTTGTTTTTAGGATTGAATTGAAGCTATGGATGGTACGCATATCCCAACGATGGTATCCACATATGATCAAATTTGTTTTATTAGTCGAAAAGGAACAACAACTCAAAATGTGTTAATCATATGTAATTTTAACATGGAATTTATCTATGCCTGCGCCAGTTGGGAGGGACAAGCTCATGATACCCGTATCTTCTATGAAACCACTAGAAGACACGATGCACAATTTCCTCATCCTCCTTCAGGTTCGTTAATTAATTGTTTAAGTACTCTCATATGTATCTATATGGCATATGTTGATTAAATTTTCATTATATTTGTGTAGATAAATATTATTTAGCAGATGCTAGATATCCAAATCTCACGAGTTAGTTGGAGCCATATAAAGATGTTGGATATCATTTGCTATAGTTTCGACAAGGTCCTACACCAACATGGTATCAAGAAGTGTTCAATCGTGCCAGTTCCTCTCTACGCTTAGTAATTGAGCGAGCCTTTGGTATATTAAAAAATAAGTGGAAGATTCTGACAAATATGCCAGGTTATCCATACGAAAAGCAAGTGCAAATTGTTATAGCGATAATGGCTTTACATAATTATATATGAAGAAATGTTGTGATCGATATGGATTTTGGAAGTGCAGAATTGGATTCCGATATGAATATTTAGTTGATCATGATGATGTAAATAAGGGGATGAGGGATTCAAATGATAATGTATCTTCTGATATTGTACGTTTACGTAATGAAATAGCCATGAGTTTACAAAGTCGTTAAGGATGCTTGTAATATTTAAAGATAATGTATTTCATTCTTAGGGACATGTGATTATGTGTATTATAATGAAATGACTTTTTTTTTTAATTTTTTAATATATTTCTATTACATTATTCTCGATGCGAAAATATAAAAGTTACTGTCATTATTTTTTTACTTTAATTTTAAACAATTAAAATTAGAAAAACTTAAATTGGTCACACCAAAGGATTTTTCAAATATATATTTACCAAATAGCTTGCATTTCCCCAAAGCACTTTCCAATTACAGTTTGCCAAATATTCTTACATTTCCCTAAAACCCTTTGTGCTAAATGCCTTTGCATTTGGCCAAAGGCTTTCCCCAAATGCCGAACAATCCTCGGTAGGGGTGTCCAAGACAGAGTCACGATTTTTTGTGGGTGAGCTACCTCTAAAAACCCATTCTTGGTAGAGGTGTCAATGGTTCAGTCTGGTTCAAGTTTAGAGCCATTAGGTTGAGTGCTTGAACCAAATCAAATTGTGATCCAAACCAAAAATCCAGTTCAGTTTGGGTTTTCGATTTTTTTTCTTCTCAAAAGGTAAAGTTTAGTAAAGCAATCGTGAGTTCATTATTTTGTTGGCCTTCTATCATATATTATAGGAGTAATTCTCCAATTAGCAATGTTTTTCAACTTGACAAGTGATAAACATGCCCAAAATCTCGCCAAAAGCATGCAATTGCTGGTTTAATGCAAACCATTTTTCTTGGACATTATGTAAAACAAAATACGAACAAGAGATGAAACATAAATTATGAATTATCTTGTGAATGAACATAATGTTTCTTCACTGAGCTTTTCATGTCTAAAATGGAAATAACGAAGTATCATTAATTTTGTCAAATATGAGTATAGTTAAATTACAAAACGTAGCATAAATTTGTTCATAAGGCAGAATGTGAGCATGAATAGCCCGTGGCCATGAGCATCAATGACTGCAGTTTTTCCCCAATCGAGCGTACTGCATAACCATGAATAGAATGACTTGAATTCAACATATATTTGACGGTCGAGACACAAACTATTTCATGTTTTCTAAAAGGTTTTCTAGGGTTTTCGAATGATCCCAGTTGGTTTAGTTTTGATCTGCGTTGTTTTGAGATAAAGTAAAAATACTTAAACAAAACCGGCGAACTACCTAAAATCCTTTATCTATTACCCGAACCGAACGAGACCGAAATTGAAAAGACCCAAAATTTTCGGTTTGTTTTGGTTTGGGTTTCGGTTTAGTTTTTGATAACCCTAGTCCTCGGTTTACTTTGCAGACTGTACACATCGGCCATCACACTATAGGAGTTGGCAAGCCGGAAGTTGTTATATGGGGGGATGCGGAAGACAGAACTAGTGATTGGAGTGAAGTCATGACAATATAGAGTCACGTTAGAAGATGCCGCCGGATTATCTCTTTTTCAAAACTAATGCTGGTTGGGTATAGCTTTACACTAAGAAAACAAGCAAGCTGCCTCCGAGTTCAGCTTAGAGATGGAGTTCAACAAATTCTTAGAAAATTAAAATTATAAGTGATAAAATAACTTGACCAAGTATTCATTTTTAAATTATTTCAATCGAGCTTGCATGGCTTTTCACACGAGCTTGATCAGCAGCGGTGAATTTCATTAATTTTATGTCATGAATTAGCGCACCGAAGTTTAATGTCATAGATGTTGGGATATCTAACAATATGCAGTTTAAGAAGGCTAAATAAAACTGAAAGAAAAAAGTTGAGAGAGAAAACAAAATAAAATGGAGCAATTGAGAGTCTAATTGGAATAGAGAAGTCGATAGTAAAATTACAATCATACTCTCTCATTTGTAAGGTCAATAGAAAAGTCAACCATGAAAATGATTGAAAATAAATCGGACTTTTGTTTTAATTGAAGATTTCAATTGTCTTATGGAATCACACTTTTTTATTCGGAATTATAAAGGTCAATGACTCTACAACTTTCGATTTACTTCCACTTTTACTTTTGAATGCAAAGTAAGTGAATTTTAGGCTTCGTTCCTATTGCGAAAAATATTTTTCTCGTTTTTGATGTCCGGTTCGCTTAGGTTTGATCAACGGAGAACCTAAGATTAAATTAAAGAAAATGATTTCCTTTTTGAAAAATTTGAAAAATATTTTTCAAAAAAGACTAGATATTGGCTCTTGGACCTGAAATTCTACGTTTGAACATGGGAACCCTAATGCTGGTTTTTGAATATCCAACATTGGAGCTGGGTCCATCAAGGTTGGGACTAGGTCCCTAATGCCCGAGCACAAATCCATCTAGACTAAACTAGGGTCAATTGAGGTGGGGCTAGGGACCCTAATGCCCAAGCCTGGGCCCTCGGCGCCCATGCTTGAGTCCATCGAGACCAGACCCGAACACCCAAGCCTGCGTGTATAAAGGCTAGTCTCGGGTCCCCGATACTTGAGCTCTAGTCCCTAACACTCATGCTCGGGTCTACAAAGGCTATGTGCGAGTCTTTGGCGCTTGGGTTCAGGTTGCTTGATTAATGAAATATTCGTTCTTATATAAATGTTTTTTAAACATACAAAATTTTAATTATTTCTATTTTATAAAAAATTTGAATTTTTAACTATTTTTAAAAATCAAAATTTTAATTATATTTTATTTAAAAAATTAAGCTTTTAATTATTTTTTTTCTTTTATTTCTTTTCTTCTTCCTTGGTTGGTCACTAGCCATGCCGACGATTAGCGATCGACCACAGGCGAATCTCGAGCTGGCCTAAGGTCGATGAGGCTCAAGCTCACCAGATTTGGGCGACCTTGACCTCACCAAATCTAGTGAGGTGGAGCCTTGCCTGAGTCTCGAGCTCGCCGGAATAAGGCGAGCTTGACCTCGTCGGAAATAGGCGAGCTCGAGCCTTGCTCGATGCTCTAACTCCCATGTGGTTGGTCATTGACCGGTAGAGATAAAAGGAAAAAGAAATAAAAGAGAAAAGAAGAAAATAAAAAAAATAAAAAATTTAAAAGTTCAAATTTTTTGATATTTTTCCCCTAAAAATCAAATCAAAATTTTCATGCTAAATAGTGGAAAATCTTTTCTAGCTCAATTTCAGGTTTAAGTCAAACACTGGAAAATATTGTCATTTCCTTGGAAATTAACTTCCTGAAAAACATTTTCCAGAAATGCCACATTTCTCGCGAACTGAACGGATCGTGCTATTCTTCGATCAAATAAAAAGAGTTCATGCTATTTATTAGTTCTTCTTTGGGATAATGATACAAATAGTCTCTGAACTTTTGCTCAACGTATAATGTGATTCTTGCATTTTTTTTTATATGTTTACTATAGTCCCTGAACTTTAGCTTAATATTCAGTGTGGTTTCTAAATTTTTAATTTGTTTGATGTAGTACCTATAATTTTTGTACATATTAAATATAGTCTCTGAATTAATTGAAAGACTACATTGAACATTTCATATAATTTCGGAACTAAATTATATAAGTACCAAAAGTTCAGGGAGGGTATTAAACAAATTAAAAGTTCATGGATCACATTGAATAAATTAAAAGTTCATAGATCATATTACATACTAGGCCCAAATTCGAGGTTCTAACTCCCATGTGGTTGGTCATCAACCAGTAGAGATAAAAGGAAAAGAAAATAAAAGAGAAAAGAAGCAAAGAAAAAAAATTTAAAAATTCGAATTTTTTGATAATTTTCCCTTAAAAATCAAATCAAAATTTTCATGCTAAATAGTGGAAAATCTTTTCTAGCTCATTTTTAGATTTTAGTCAAACATCGGAAAATATTGTTATTTCCTTGAAAAATGACTTTTTGAAAAACATTTTCCAGAAATGCCACATTTCTCGTGAACTGAACGGATCGTGCTATTCTTCGATCAAATAAAAAGAGTTCATGCTATTTATTAGTTCTTCTTTAGGATAATGATACGAATAGTCCCTGAACTTTTGCTCAACGTATAATGTGATTCTTGCATTTTTTATATGTTTAATATAGTCATTAAACTTTAGTTTAATGTTCAGTGTGGTTCCTAAATTTTTAATTTATTCAATGTGATATCTATAATTTTTGTACATATTAAATGTAGTCCCTGAATTAATTGAAAGACTACATTGAAATTTTTATATAATTTCGGGATTAAATTATATAAGTATTAAAAGTTCAGGGACGACATCGAATAAATTAAAAATTCACGGATCACATTAAATAAATTAAAAGATCATAGATCATATTACATACTTGGCTAAAATTCGAGGACTGTTCGTATTATTTAGCCTTTTTTCTTTTGGCCGGAATATTATTTTATTATATTTCAATCGAGCATTAATTTGGAAGAGGGCGTTTTCGTCACTTCCAACGCCCTTTGTTCTTTTGGCACGAGCCAATATTCTTCTTTTATTCCTCTTCTTTTTTCTTTTTTCATTTTTTTTCCCGAAACGATGTTTGTTCTGTTACTCGAGAAAAAAAACTGACGACCTGTGGAAGTTCTCTCTTTCCCGATTCTAGGGTTTCCTTCCCTAATCCCTTCGTCTTCTTCCCCTTCCCCTTCCTCTACGCTTCTCCTTCGATCGGCTCCGTCGCCCGCAGGCGCAGAGGGTAAGCAGCTTCGTCCCCTCCCCCCGCCGCAATCTCGCCGAATCCCGCGCAGATCCCGCCGGCGGCGGCGTCGCATCATCGTGTCGGAGGGAGGAAACCGGCCGAGCCCGAGCGAGGCGGCCCGGAAATGGGGAGCGCGCTGATCGCCGCCCGGGAGAGGATCGGGCGCGGCGGCGGGGAGGGAGCTTGATTTTGGGGTGGGCTTCCGAGCGGGAGAATTTCGGATGCATGAGGCTGCTCGGGGGGTATGATGAGGGGTGTCTCGCGGCCCGAAGACGGCAATAATCCTTCGACCTCGAGCTCTTCGCAGCGCAATCAGCAGCAGCAGCAGGCGCATGCGCCCCGGGCTGTCTCTGGGCACGCCGCTAGGCATCCGAGGTGAAAATTGAGCTCGGTTTGTTTTAATTCGCGGCGTGCGTGTGTTCTCTGCTTTGGAATTTTGATGATGCCCGTTGAGGCTATGGGCGACTGCTCAAATGCGGTGCGTGTTGAGCTCCTGAGAGATTGGTGGGCTTTGTATGATCTGGGTGAACTTTAATCTACCCGTTAGGATCCGATCGTGAGGAATTGGATCTGTGTGTGTGATTTGGTCCGTAGCTTGGTTTCATTACCAAATTTTCTGGGTTGAGCAGGAAGGGCTCTTCTCAATCGATCCAAATTCTTCAGAAGATTTGTTTCTTTTGAGTTTTTGGGACATTATCGCTGATTTTTTTGGTTATAATTCTGCAAAGTCAGTCTTGAGTCCATAGGTTTGTGTTTCTCAGTTGGATATGGTAATCTGATCATTGAAACAATCTTTCCATTCTATCGAATCACACATTCTAGCCCATTTTCACCTTTTTCAATTCGGTGGACATCTAATTAGCAGAACAATTGACTCCTGTATGGTATGTATCTTGTAGCTTAGGATTTCTACAACCGTGCTTGCATATTTTTTGTAAGTATGTAGTTGTTCATCAGCATTTCTTATAACCTAGATTAATTATTACAGATTAGGATAATGACCTTTATTTTTGTGCATGGCTGGATTCCCTTTTGAAGCTCTCCTGTTTGGGGTTTGTAATCTGTTGATTTTTTTTTATATAACTAGTAGTTTTTTAAAGTAATTAATTTATTTAAAAGGCACCAAGGGGATGCCAAACCATTTTCAAATTGCAGTATCGTAGAGGATTCTAGTTGGTCTCGAATGGCGTATACATCAGGACTCACTCTGTGTTCATACCAAATATCCTAAGTAAAATGCCAAGAGTCCTTTACTTTTGCAAAATCACTCTCCGAATTAAAAAAAATTATCTTGATTCTCTCCCTCCAAATCAGCCAGAAGTCTCCAAAGGTATCATCTGAATCTTCTCTATCTTTTCTCTGTCTATCTATATATCTTACCAAGCTCTCAGCTCTTCTTGCGTGGTCTTTGCATTGACCCATTGCTTGCCCATGATCGACCAAGCCAAATTCCGAAGCATTCTTGACCAACCACGTTGTAGCAATAAATGGTCAATAGTTTCCGCTACCTCTTACAGAGCCACCAGCCCTTTGCCAAGATTTGACCTTGGTTTTGGATGTTATCGAGAGTTAGTATTCCTCCTCAAGACACATTCCATGCGAATAAAAAGGGAATTCTTGTTGGTTCTCCTCTTCCATTTCAGTCTACAAGGATAGAGCTAATATTATTCACTTATTAATTTTTTTTAATGTTTTGCTTGATGCGATATGTCTTTCTGTTAATAGTATTTTAGAGTGATCCCCTTGCTAATGAATCTTGTTAAATTTGAAAATACAATAAATAGTGAGTGTTAAATTAATTGGTACAATGTAATAAATGACCTTTACTAGTAGAAGTAATAATTAATAGACACAATATGATTTATTGATCCTTACTTATTCTAGGAGTCAAGTTTGTAATAATTATAGATGCATAGATTTTGTTTATCATCCAAACAGATTGGTGATTATAAACAAGTAATTTGCTCATCATGCTTCGAATTTAAGTGCTTCCACAACTCTGGGTGATTAGTTCGGTATTTTTCATTATTCATGTTTGGGTTAAAATGATGAAAGCATTTTGATTGAAAGTTATATTTTGTGGATCATTCAAACAAAGAAGTGATTTTTAGCAAGTAATTTGCTCATCATGCTTCAAATTTAAGTGCTTCTACGACTGTGGGTGATAAGTTAGAGGTATTTTCCTTTGTACTTTTTTGGGTGAAAATGATGGAAAGCATTTTAATTGAATCTTTGCATTAGTTCGTCTCTCATTATTTTTTAGCATTTATTTTAAGAAGAAAGGGCAATCAATCTAAACTTGATGGTTCCAAATGCAATAAACCCTTATTTATGTCCCTATTATTGTTACAGAATTTCTAGATTTTATGGTCAAGGCCCAGTGGTTTAAGTATGATAATTGTCCTTAGCAATGATGTGTTGACATGTATCTTAGTTTATAGATGAACCTTTCTTTCACATCAAATAATGATTTCATCAATGGAAATTGTTAGAGATAATCACTCTCTCCAAGTCTCCCTCTGTTTTTTGTGTTTGGAATAACTGAGTAAGTTGCTAAAAGACTGCAAAGCATTATAGCCAACCCTGCGACGGGCAACTAAGCAAATGAAATTACCCAAGTATAATATATCAGGCTTTGGTGATCACGGACATGGAAGTTTTTCTTACTGAGTAATTAAGTACGTTTTATGCCTTAATTTTCTAACTCTATCCTTATGATTATACCAAGTCATTCTTTTCTTTTCTGTGCTATATTGCTGCACATATCTCCTTATATGTATTTCTTATTTTCCAGTGGTAGCAATGTCTTTAAACTCCTAGTGCAAAGAGAGGTCTCTCCACGATCAAAACATTCATCGAAGAAATTGTGGAGAGAAACTTCAAAGTGCCAGCCCTATCCATTCCAGCAAAGTTGTGAAGCAGTGAGAGATGTGAGACAAGGTCTCATATCATGGTATTTTCTTGGACTTATAATGTGATTCTATTTGAAACATGGGTTCTGGGATAATTTTTTCTAATGATGAATGAGAATCTTGTGGCATACTGCCTTTTTGGCAATGTTTTATTGACTGTTTTGAGCATGATTATTTTGGCAGGGTGGAGGCAGCGTCACTGCAACATTTGTCTGCCAAATATTGTCCACTTGTGCCTCCTCCAAGATCAACAATTGCAGCTGCCTTTAGTCCTGATGGAAAAATACTTGCTTCTACACAGTGAGTTGAAGATCCTTATATGTTTGCATAATGATGGTCACTGTTAATGTTGAGTCTTATTTTGACTTAGAGCTGGGCATATGCCATTTATCAAGTTGGATTTTATTTTCTATATCGCAGTGGAGATCATACGGTGAAACTCATTGATTCTCAGACAGGAAGTTGCTTGAAGGTTTTAAGGGGTCATCGGAGGACACCGTGGGTGGTGAGTCTCTGTTATAGGGCTCCTTGAATATGCTAAGTATGATTTAGTGCTCTATTTTAGCTTTATCTCATTAGTTTCTCAAATTTGCAGGTAAGATTCCATCCCCTGTATCCGGAGATCCTTGCAAGTGGCAGTCTGGATCATGAAGTTCGCCTGTGGGACGCAAATACTGCAGAGTGCATAGGATCGCGCAATTTTTGTAATTGTCGTTCTAATTTCCCTTCCCTGACATATCTTAAGAAACTTTGTGGATTTTGGGACTTGTTAAGAATATTTTTTCTGTGCTGTCTTTTCTACAGACCGTCCTATTGCATCAATTGCATTCCATGCTCGGGGAGAGCTTCTTGCTGTTGCATCTGGTCACAAGGTGGGGATTTTGCTTTGAATTCTTGTGGATTGCTAAATTTGGATTACTTTTGGAGTCTTTGACATTGTATTTCTCTATTAGTTGTACATATGGCACTACAATAGGAGAGGAGAGACATCATCACCAACTATCGTTCTGAGGACACTGCGATCTCTTAGAGCCGTGCATTTCCACCCACATGCAGCTCCATTTCTTTTAACAGCTGAGGTGAAGTCTATATTGTTAGCACTTTTTTCCTTCAACTATAGCTTCTGCTGATGTTAGCATTTTATTTATCTGCAGGTCAATGACCTTGACTCGGCAGATTCAGCCATGACTCTTGCAACTTCTCCTGGTTATTTGCAATACCCTCCTCCTACTGTATATTTTGCAGATGCTCATTCTCATGAAAGATCTAGGTTGGCGGATGAACTGCCTCTCATGCCTTTACCATTATTGATGTGGCCTTCCTTTGCTAGAGATGATGGAAGAGTACCTTTGCAGTGCATAGATGGGGATGTTGGTCTTAATGGACAGCATAGGGTAGATTCATCTTCTTCAGTGCGCCTTTTGCCATATTCAACCCCATCAGGGCAGTATGAATTCCTTCCGTCTCCAGTTGAAAGTGGCAACTCTCCTTCCGTGCCTGAAGAGACAGGAAATAATGCTTTCTCAAGTGCAATGGAAGCGGAAGTAAGTCAGTCTGCAATGGATACTGTGGAGGATATGGAAGTGCAACCTGAAGAGAGGAATACTCAACTTTTCTCTTTCAGCGACCCGAGATTTTGGGAGCTGCCTTTATTGCACGGATGGTTAGTTCGTCAGACCCAAGCTGGTCCACGAACTGTACGTCAATCAAGTCCTGGAGATATTGAAACTCAATCTGCTTCTGGTGAGGTTGCAAGTGTTTCACAAATCACGTCTGGAGCAATGCCGAATGGCAGAGACCCATCACGGTTTGGTGGAAGATCTGGGTCTAGATATCGCTCTCCTGGGTCCCGGGGGGTGCATGCTACTGGACTTAATAATGATGGACCACGAGATGAAAACGATCCTCAATCTGTTGTTAGTAAACTCAGGTCTGAACTTGCAATGTCACTGGCTGCGGTGGCATCTACAGAGTTGCCCTGCACTGTGAAGCTTAGAATATGGCCGCATGACGTGAAAGATCCTTGTGCACAGCTTGATTTAGAAAGTTGCCGCTTAACTATTCCACATGCAGTTCTCTGCAGGTATATCATATAAGTCAGATCTCTAGACAGTGCTATTAGGTTTCAGTTAGAGCAAGTGTAGGCAATGAGCCAGCTTTTGTGCTCTTCCCTCTGCTTTTTTTTTTGGGGGGGGGGGTGGGTGGGGGCAGGAGAGGGGGTGTTTGGAGGCAAATGGAGGGATTTGGAAGGTCGGAAGTGGGAAGTAAACTTAAGACCTCTTGGGTCTTTGTAATGACCACTTATTTCTAGGCGGATCTTTTGTTCCTGAGAATTAAAGCATTTTTTAGTGTCCTGTGTACAGTTGTACACTTGCCTTTACAGCTGGCTAAGTTCCTTTTTCATTTGTTGCAGTGAAATGGGAGCCCATTTTTCTCCATGTGGGAGATTTTTAGCTGCCTGTGTGGCATGTGTGCTGCCTCATTTGGAATCTGATCCCGGATTACATAGCCAAGTCAATCAGGATGTCACAGGAGTGGCAACCTCACCAACAAGACACCCAATTTCTGCTCATCAAATTATGTATGAGCTTAGGATTTATTCCTTAGAGGAGGCAACGTAATGCTCTCATCTTTCGCCTTTATTCTGTTACCAGTGGCACATGTTTGTACCTTTTCATATTCTTGTTGTTATCCAGTGATATGGGATTTGATATGCTTTTCACTTGTCAGATTTGGAATGGTGCTTGCTTCACGACCAGTAAGAGCTGCTCATTGTTTAACTTCCATTCAGGTTAGTATCTTCTGTTTTTTGAGTTTCACAAGATTGTTCGATTACTTTTGTGATTATTCCTAAAATATTTTATGCCATCCCCTTCAAATTCTATCCGAGTTTCCTGAATATCTAAGGTTAAGTATTTTCACATCACTGTTGCCATTTGTTTTAATTTGACTTTGAAGGTTTGTTAGTTTTCTGTCAATGTGCTCGTGCAGAAACATTTTTCCTATTCATTTGTCATGTAATTACTAACAACCTAAACAGTAACTTTGGGGCTTCTAATCCGCTGTCTTCATAGGAATAGGAAAGGCTTGGATATGTTTCTTTCATTGGCAGATTCTTTGTTTTCTAGGCACACTTCTTCGCTAGCATTTTGAACAAGTAATGTATGGAAAGTTTGCGAAATCTTGTCAATGCCTATTGACTCAAGTTAATTCATGATTGTGTAGTTCTCTCCAACATCTGAACACTTGTTACTTGCCTATGGCCGTCGCCATGGTTCACTTCTTAAGAGCATTGTCATCAATGGAGAGAATACGGTGCCTATTTACACCATTTTGGAGGTATAAGTTTATTGTTGTTCCATATTCAGTTTTGAGCTTCTGGTGTCTTTCTGGATTCAGTTCATCCCTTAATTGTCGATTTTTGTTGTAGGATTTAATATGCCATTATTTTTTTTCTGTGTCTTGAATTAATTTTCAGCTATTGATTAATTTTCAGCCATTGATATATATTTGGGTCATGCCTATTTGATCCCGTTGCAGCTAAATTCCTATTTTTTCCCTATAGTTGGTATCTCTGAACTCTGTCCTGCTATCATCTTATCAGATCGAATTCGCAACTATATAACATAAGTTTGCTTTGTATATTAAATCTATTAGGCCCCCATTCTACCCAGTTGATGTATCTGCTTGGAGCCCTGTCCGCCTCTTTAATTCATTTTTTTTGAATTACATGAGCATGCTAGGAGAAATAATGCTTGACTCCCAACTGCCAGATAGGATCATAAACGGAAACTAACTAAATGATCAAACGTGTGCAAGGAGGAATCTGTGAGACAAAATGCGGGAGAGATGCTGTGTCCTTTTCCCTGCAACAAAATTATCTCTTCTTTCATATGAGTCCTCAAGCGGGTGATCATTCCAATTTGATTAATGTTGATGGGACATATACGAGAATGAAATGCTCATCTGGTAGTTATTTGGCACGAGGACATGTTGAGGAAACTCAGAGCAGCAACCAGATTTGACCCAGTTAGATTGCTCTATAATTTGAAATGTTCCACAGTTTCGTCATCTTTGAAACAGGAATATAGTTTGGGGGGGGGGGGCGGGGTTGGCAATACGTGAGTATCATCTGTGATTTATTTTGTTTGCAATTGTCTTGAAAAATGCACTCTCTTAGTGTTGGTGGTGTCAGCTTGTAAAGATGTTACTTTGCTTCCCCCGTCATAGATTATAGATAAACATCTTTTATTGTTAACAAATCACATGAGCTTACAGTTTTGGCTAATCAAAGTCAATATCTGATGCATTCAGCTTATATCCCATGATTTTTTGCCTTTCAATTTGATTTTTACTGTCAATTCAACCTAAGGTAACAAAACTTCTGTTTCTTTTTGGAGTAATTAAATTCCAGAGTCCAAAATCTAAGATTTCATTCCTAATTTTCAACAAAGTCAAGTTAGATATCTTGTTTGCATGCATAGCCTGAATAAGATGGTTCAGATACATCTTTGGAGACTCTTTCGCCTCTTTCCTGCAACTTCTGCTTCTTCTTTTGCAGCTTAATCATGTCAGTGACTGTCATTTCTAATGGGATATGTCATCCTTCCGCCTGGCACTATGCCAAATAACAGTGTGTCTGCTCTACGTGCTTTGTGATATCTTCAGTAATTATCATTGCATTGTATAGAATTATGGAACTTCATATGTTATTCTTGAGGAATGAGAGGCAATCGTAGTACACTTTGAAGGAAAGCTACGGATGATTGAAACTGATGAAACAAGAATTTTTTTTCTGGAAAAAGATATGGAGTAAGAAGTGTAATGTCACTAGGGATGATGTCCCCAGTTGTGCTTCCAGTATCTTTTTATATTTTATATGCTAGACCTGGCGTTGAAATTTATTATTGAAAATATATCTGCTCAGTGACTTTGATTGCTTGCAACAGTTTATTTCATACAAAATGGCAGTGATTTGTTTGTTTAATTTTGTATGTGGTAAATCTGGCATAAACTTATCCATATCTATGAAGTAAGCCCTCGTTTGGTTGATGAGCAAGATGATAAAATAATCCATAGAGCCATGAGAAATGGGGTCGTATATACAAGTGTTTACTCTTAATCTCCATTTATCTTCTGAGAAATGGATGGTGGCTATTGCCACTCAGCCAAGTATAATTGAAAAATCACCTAATCTCAGTGGCACTGATATTATTGGTATTAGTTGCATGTAATGTTGGACTAGCCTTGTATTTCCTTAAAAATTAATGACATGAACTGTTGAGTGTTGCTTGATTAGCAGCTTTTCACAATCATCTTTATGTACATTCCACACAGGTTATTATCTGTCTTGATTGTTTTGTTCGTATCGTCCCCATCATAAATTTGTTATCCATTAGCTCATATAGGGCAGGATATACCTGGAAGTTACTCTAAACGAAGTGTATCTTCTGTGAAGTGCCATTATGTACGGCCATGATTTTATGCATTTCTCTCTCTAACTCATTTACATTACACAGGTCTACAGAGTTTCTGACATGGAACTTGTGAGAGTTCTTCCAAGTGCGGAGGATGAAGTCAATGTTGCATGCTTTCACCCTTCAGTTGGAGGTGGCCTCATTTATGGAACGAAGGTGAGTTCATGTGATCCAGGATGACTGAATGATCATGTGACTAGGCATACAAGCTTTCCTTTTATACTTACATATCTTTCTCTAAAATTCAGGAAGGCAAGTTGAGGATTCTCCATTATGATAGCTCTCATGGCTTGAATCTAAATTCATCTGGTTTTCTTGATGAGAACATGCCGGAGGTGAACAAAGATCTCTTCTTAATTTGTGTTTGCTTATGCGTATACAGTTACTCACAAAACAAGGACGGCCGTTTTGTTTGTTGTTGAGCTTTTATTTTTAGTAAAACTCCTTTAGTATGTTCTTAATTGTAGTTTTTTTGTATGTGGCGATTGGGACAGAACTAGAGGAGGGTAATAGTAGTTTGATCCTGTTAATTGCACAGTAATATTCGTCCATGGCACTAGAAGGGATTTCTTTTTTAGAACTTGTATCACTTCTGGTTCTGAGCTCCTGGTTGTTCTCCCAGGTCGTTGCTGATAATTTTCCACGGATCCCTTTTATAGGCTTGATGTAAGACAACCTGATAAGATGTTAATCAGGTCTAGAAAAACTGTTTCTGGGCTGTGAACGGTAAAGTTAGGGTTTAAGCTGAATTATGATGGTTATATGGAGTAACTGATGACATTTCCTGTTGGAAAAGGTTTTATTGGAAAGTAAAAGGATTTTGGAAGAATATTACCTTCCTAAGCTTCACACCTACATTTTTTTGAGAGCTTCATACTTAAAAGAAGAATTGCGTCAGATGATCCAATATCAAATAGTTGCTGAAAATCTAACTTTATTAGTTAAATGGACTACGAACAATCCATAGCAAGTGTGTGGTATTTAAAGACTACTAAACTCTACTTCAATTTAAAATGGAAGCTCTTAAATTGTTAATTTAACATCCTCATATCCTAATTCAATAAAAACTCAATATGTACTATTTAATTCCAAATAGGAAAAGGAAACTTAATAAAATCTAATGCACTCCAAACTTTTAAAAAAGACTCCCAACTTAATGAGGGAAAAACCTCCAATCAAGGCACACAAATAGTTTTTTTTTTTTTGGTAAAGAGGCACACAAATAGTTTTGATCCGTCTCTTTTTCAAATGTTGTTGCCACATATAATCATCAAGACTGTGTATATTATTTTGAAGGTGTTAGTTCTTGGATATTTTCTTTTCTTTTGGTCCAACATTGTTGGAGCTGAAATTAGCTTTCACTCTTGCTTTAAATGTCTCTGTAATAAAGTGTGTCCTCATTATACATTAACTTGGTTCTCTTGGTAGTTTTCACATGATATTCCCACCATTTTTTATCTGTTTCTCTTGGGTTACTTTATCAAGCTGATAACGATACCAGCATTTCAGTATGTACTTGAGTAAGTTGTTGGTAGCTGGAGCTGAAAGAAGTTAATTACGCTTTGCAGGAGAATCAGTGTATTTTGCATGTTTAGGTTGCTTTATCAGCTGACCTCATTGTTTTCTTTTACAGGTGCAGACTTATGCTTTGGAATGTTAGTAACCAGCAACTGCAATATGTTTGTGATATTTACTGCTCAACCTTGAAGGTTAGTTTTTTTAAGTTTCTGTAGTTGTGCATATTGAATCTCCAATAATTTGTCATCATTATTTTATTATCGTGATAGGTTATTTGGTGATACTTATGTGTCTGGTGGTGTTGAGGTTGCAACAAAAGTTTCAGATTGGCATAGCCTACATTGTGTGTAATCTGCTTTTGTACTAAAAAAAGCAGTTGGCTTCCATGAATAGCCCAAAAATGGAGAAGTGATGCACATATTATGTGAAAATGAATGTTGATCTCCTTTGGATATTTTGAGTGCTTGCCCCATGGAAACATGTACCTTGCGTGTCCTTTGAAGAAGTAATAATAATTGAACATGGTTTTAGAACAATGTAAAATGTGTTCTCAATAACGTTATTAAGAAAACTGGGATATTTTCTTGCCAAAATAAAAAAAGTTTCTGGCCCATTTTGGAAGTGGCACCAGGTCTCTTGTTTGGCTCAGGACTGAAGTTTCTTCTTTGGGGGCACTTTTTCAAAGGGTATTGTGCTGAAACGGGGAAAAAGTTTGTAGTGTTTACTATTTTTCTGAGATGCTGATCTGAGTTGTTACTATCTGATAATATTCTGAATAAGATGATGAAACCTCATGGTACATTCCTATGCAGATCTTGGGTCAAGTGCAGCTGTATGTATATCTCCACGACCGTAGACCCATCTGTAGCCTGGCTCTGGGTTCCTCAATCAATTACTAGTTGAACGCAATTCTGTTCCGCAATCAGTTACCAGCTGAACGCAATTCTGTACCAACTACCATTCTTTGCTATCTGTGAGGATGTATGCTATCAATTGCAAGAGGATTAGGAAGTTCATCTAACTTGAGATAGATGGGTTAGTGTGAGTCAGAAGTGTCAGGATTCGTGTTGTATATTTGTTTGTCCGCTTTGATATTACGGACTTTTGTAAAAAAAGAAAAGAAAAGGAGAAAATTGGTGGATGGAAGTTTTAACATTCAGAGATTTGCCGGGTTCTGTTGTTTCTCATCTTTGTAAGGATGCTGTTTATAAAACAAATGAAAAGTATTTTTCTCTCATATATGTTGTGCAAGTGAACTTGCCCCTTTGAGTTGGCTTTCTTCTCCCAAGATGAGCCGCCGATCTGTCGTTTGCATTATTGCTGTACGGAAACCTTAGTGCTTTCCTATTGTTGAGAAAATCTGTGCGCTACCTATAAAAGTCAAATTTCTAGTGGCCCTTTTTATACTTACATGATCAACCTCGGAGTTACCAGCCCTATATCGGGTTCAAGCATGTCGGGTTAGAAGTTATCACTAGAAACATGACGATAGTACAATGTCATAATACGCGGCATATGAAAAGTTGCTATTGTTCAATATCTTGCCAAGTTGATGTTGATGTGCGATCTGGTTTTGAGGTATTTGTCAAAGCTCCGCGTTGTGATGATTCTACACCAACAATTTTGGGTTAGGGCACCTGGGTTTTTGATACGGATTGATCGTCCGATACTGAAGTATTTTTTCTTTGGTCGCTCTCCGGTACTGAAGTTCTCAGGATAGGAATGTGTATTACGTGCAGAGAGTGAGGGAGAAGAAGCGTACTCCAGTTGTCGAGTCACTATTTGAAGGTGCAGATTTAGGCCGTCGGTAATTGGTCAGCAGGTGCGTTGTATAGTCATGACAAATGGCAAGTGATCGCATGTCTTGACAAATGAAGTCAGTCATGACATGACACGTGGTTAAACCACCCTTTGTTTGTGCCATTGGCTGCTTGGCTTTCGGATGGTAGTTCCATGGACCGCCCCTCCAATAGAATGAATTTCAAGTGGAGTTTTTTCTCGGCAGGAAAAGGTGATACAACATGCTGCCTAGGAGGCAAGGGGATATGCAAAAGAATCGGATTGGACTAGGAATCACTCGAACCGGACTAAATCGACAAGTTTCACGTGTATCAGTCTAGTTTTCGATTCAAAATGTAAAACCGCTCATTCGGATCAGACATTTATATAACTTTATAAATTTTTATATTTTCAAAACCCTATTTCCTAAACCCACTTTTGTTTAGGTTGATCCAATTTTGTCCTCTTGTATGTCCTACACAACAATGGTGGGAAATTTACCCAAAAAGTCTTAAACCTATTGTAATTGTATCAATTCAGTCATAAACATTTTTTATTTGCTAATTGAGTCTTAAACCTTTTGCATTTGTACTAATTCAGTCCATTCGGTCAACTTTGATGGGAATCGCTTACGTGAACAATTTTTATGAATTTTTTTATTATGAATTTATTTCTTTTTCCTTTTCATTGTGGCTAGCAAGGCTGGACCTCGCTGTAGTTAGGCGAGGCCGACCTCGGTTGCCGGCCACAACGAAAAACAAGAAAAAAAAGGAAATAATAATAATAAATTCATAAAAATTATCTATGTTAGCGTCGGTGGAACAATGTCGGTGATTTTCAGACCCATTTAAGTGTCATCCTTCGCAAACGGGACCTAGACAAGAAGACATTGGACGATGTTCGCGGTCGCCGCGCTCGTCTCCAGGTTGAGCTCAACGATGCAAAGAGGAGCGACTGTTGCCAGCAATTGTCCGTAGCCATCCTTCTTGCCAGCGCTCCTCCGAAGAGGGGTGTCGCCTTGCTCATACGAGGTGCTCGAGAAGCCACTGCTCCGCGTGGACCGTGCATCATGCGTAGTGAAACAAATGCACGAGCAGCAGGAGTCGAGCACTTGTCATCCGGATGTAGCCACAGTAAAATGTAAGCATGGGGTAGACCCTGCCCTTTGGAATTCTATCTTATTGAGAGCTGGGCATAGTTCAAGTAGAAGTGAAATGTGAAGATCGCTACTTTGAATAGTAATTAAAACTATCTCTGTCGTTTATTGCTGCGGTATAACCATCTTCCCCACAAGGAAATAGTAAATGATATTGCATGGCCACAGGGGAAAGACAAAAGAAAGAGAGAGAAGACAGACAGTGTGATGAGAGATTGCACTATACTCTCCCCAAGGAGGATCCTGGGAACCCTCCTTTCACCATATACCTACATGACTAGCTGAGGTTTATCCACCATTGAAAGAGCAGAATAAGAAAATAATTTGTTGGCATCATCATCCACCACAAAGAATGGCAAATGAAACAAAGAACTGAAATGCAAACGATCCTCGAAAGTTGAAGGCGTCAGCCGATTGCTGCAGAAACCCCACTAAATGTCCAAATGATGAACTCCATCTGTATCCCTAGCGTTTACTTATCAAGCTTAATCTTGATGATTTGGTAGCATGCTTATCTAGACGTTGCTCTTTCATTGGCGATTCTATTTCTCTTCTCTTGCTTTTCTCTGGCAATATTTCCTCGTTTGTTCTATAAAAAAAACAGTATCGTAGATATTATAACAATACGAAACTCATGGATAATAATTATTTATGAAACTTTCATTATTAATGGATAGTGTACATTAACTTTTTCTATTTATCGATAATTTTCTTGTATTTGGAGCATGGCGCAATTTGCCTCCTAACAACTCATATATTAAGGGGTTGTTCAAGTGGTGAGTGTGTTTGTTTTTCTCGCTCATGGCTTGGGTTTCGAATCACTACACTTGAATATTCTCTTAGGGCTATCCTAAGAGCGCAGACTATATGTCTCAAATAATTACTCGGTGTGTGTGGGATGGGGGGACTGCCATGGCTAATATGGTTTATACATGTCATCAAAGAGTTTCAGACATCCCGTGGATTTATAAAAAAAAAAACTCATTAATTTTGCTTGTGTGATCACCACGAACAATTTGTGATAAAAAATAACATATATATTAAACTAAAATCGAAATTAACCCAATTGGTTGGAACAGTTAACTAGGCGTCAAGAGTTTTTAACTTAGAAACTTGAGGTCACTTGTTCACTTACATCATTTGCAAAGTGTTCTAGGGGTGTCTAGGTAGTCGATCCTCTACGTTTGTACCTATATAATTAAAAATGAAAAATATGATAAATTATGTATACTAAAAATCATATTTCATTCAACCAAACTCATCACCTATTTTGAAAAGAAATTCAGCAGATAATAGATATATTTAATTTAAAACTATAAAAACATTAATGATTTTTTTTTGTCTCACTCCTTTCTTCTATGTACATAAGTGTGCGGACCTCACGGGGATTGAATCCTGAACCTAGTACTCTCCAGCCCTACCCCGAACCTAATACTCTCCAGCGCCCTGCCGCCCGAGTCCCTCTATCAGCAGGGCCACATGCCTATTGGTGATAATTAATGATTTACAAAGTTGAAAATACATCAAATGCAGGACATTCAAGATTTATGGTTAAAGTAACCCTATTTCTTGCTTTCAAATTACAATAATATCGAGAACCTTACATAATTCTTGCTAATTTATAGCGAGATATGGCGACGGTTTTCTTCTGTTGCCTGTCGAATAGGCAATAAAAGCTTTTTGGCAATGAAAGTTTTGAATTACGTCGCCAAAATGGGTAGGATCTTTCCTGCCCAGGTTTTTTGCGAAGAAATTTTTTTGTTTACGTTGCAAATATTCAAAGAAAAATTTTTAAATTTAAAATTAGAATTTAGCACTATTATGTTATCCGAAATTGAAACTAGTATCATTAGATATACTATAAAAGAACTATAGAATTAAAAACTACACTAACTAAAATTGTAACGGTTATTTATCATTTAAAATTAGTTTTAACTTACTATTCAAAATTATAACTTACTAATAAATTTAAGTTATTACTACTTACTAAACATTATATACTTATTTACGTGAAATGGGTGTAATTATTATATATAACATGTAGTTGTTCATGCTTTTTTTTTTGGTGTAAATGTCAGTAATATTTATAAGATAATGTACAGAAACTTAGGGGTATTCCCCATCATTACAAATAGAACTAAGATTACAAAAAATGGAGTGGGGGAGTCTCCATATAGTAGCCAAAGTTTCATTTGTTCGGGACGGTCTAAAAGATTTATAGTGCGAAGCTCACCTTCTGACAAGTTTGCAAACTTTAGCCAAAATGATAAGGGCGTCATTTGACTTTTGTTGGAAGCATCTATGATTACGCTCCATCCAAATGCAGTATATGATCGCTAGGAAAGATACCTTTAGAAGTCTCGCCGCCAAGTCCTTACCTTTTGTAGTGTTGATCATCCATTTAAGTTCATCATTCCATCCTTCTACAGGGCGTCAAATTCCGTATTGTGCAAGAATAGTGCGCCAAATGCTTCCGGTCCAGGTGCACTGGAAGAATAGATGGTCTTTGCTTTCCAGACCAGACATACAAAAATTGCAATGAATATCTACTTCGGGCTTCCAACGTGATATGATTTTTGCTGTTTGTAGTCTATATCTGCAAACTAGCCAGCCGATGAAGTTATGCTTGCTAATACCTCCTTTCCAGATCAATTGGGACCATTCCACAGCCGGTCTCACATTTCTGGTTTCATTGTATACCTCTTGGCAACAATATCTTGGTCTAGATATGATTGAAGCTAAAGCCGGTCTTAGTTGAAGAATACAATGTCAACTCCATGCCATAGAGCCCTTGATTTCAAGTTGCATAATCGAATTGCCTCTACACTTGGTACTACGAACCCATTTACTCTACAAGGAAGATGACGGATAATTTATGAGGTTCCAAAGCATACGGCCAAGCAAAACTTTGTTCCATAATTTTAGATGAGGCAACCCTAGACCTCCTTCCTTTTTGGGAGAACAAACAACTTCCCAAGCAACTTTGTGCCAAGCAACTTTGTGTGATCTGTGGCCTTCTGTATTTCCAACCCACAAAAAATGTCTAATCTTCTTTTCAATTTCATATATAGTTTGCTTTGGAAGTAAAAACATTTGCATCCAAAAGGCACAGATGAAAATAAGTACCGATTTCGTCAACTGGAGACGACTAGCGAAGCTAATATGTTGCATGCCCCAGCCTTCTATTTTTTTGAAGATTTTATCGGTTAGACTCTTACAATCTGCGTGTGAGTCTTCTTGTAACAAGCGGAGCACCAAAGCATCTAATAGGGAGGTTACCTGTAGGGAAAGGTGTGTGATCCAATATAATTCCCTTTTCTTCCTCGGACAACCCAGAGAAAAAGATTTGGCATTTATCTGGATTGAAGTGCAGTCTTGAGAGGGCTGCAAATTCATCAAGTACATCAACAAGGCAAATGACTGAATCTACATCTTTGTGAGAAAAAAGAAACAGATCATCTGCGAAGCATAAGTGAGTGATTTTTTCCGTTTTACAGCGCCAATGATATTTGAAGGAGGATGCTGCAACTTTCTCAATTATGATCCTGTTGAAGATTTCCATAACCAAGACAAACAGATAAGGAGACAGTGGGTCACCTTGTCTTAGTCCATTGGTAGCAGCAAAGTAGCCAACTTGTTCGTCGTTGAGGTTTATCGAAAACCTCGATGTAGTTATGCATTGAGCTATCAGATCAAACAAATGCTAAGGTATATTGATAGCCCTACGAACACCAAGAACTGCTTCCCATTTTACCATATCAAAAGCTTTCATAAGGTCAATTTTTATCGCCACGCGTTTACTTTTATCGCCCTTATGGTAGTTATGCAAAAGGTCCTGGCAAAGCAGAATATTCTTCGATATCTGTCTACCCGAGATAAAGGCGATTTGGTTGAGGCCAACAATCAAAGGGAGGAAATAGCTGAGTCTTTTTGCAAGTAGTTTCGATATGATTTCACATAGAACGTTGCAGCATGAGATGGGCCTGAAATCCGTGAGGCGGGATGGATTTTGTACCTTCGGCACAAGGGATAACAGAGTAGAATTGATAGCTTTTAGCAGTTTTCTAGAGGAGAAGAAGTCCATGATAGCATCTTCTATATCACGCCCTATGATGGGCCAAGCTTTTTTAAAGAATAAATTGTTGTATCCATCTGGACTCGGGGCTTTGAAATTATTTAGGCCTTTGAGCACTTTAATGATCTCAGTATGTTGAAAGTCTGGTAAAATGATGGCGGTACAGACATCTTCGGGGAATAGGGAAGCAAACCGTTCGTAAGGGAAATGAGTGTGCCTGGAGCTACCAAGTACGCGATGATAATAAGATACAATTGCATCCCTAAGAACTCCCTCAGTTGTTATAGTAGTGCCATCATCGAGTGAGAACTGGTTAATTCTGTTCTGAGCATTTCTACGCATCATGGAAGCAAAGAAAATCCTGTTGTTGTTGTCCCCCTCCTTTAACCATAGGTTTCTAGATTTTTGCTTTAGGAGGACTTCTTCATGTTTGCTATGGGTCAGTAGTTGCTCCAATTGTACCTTTTCTTCATTCCGGGTGGTTATGTTGTATGGGTCCAATGCAAGATCTTGTTGTATTCGCTGTAGGTTCGCTCTAGCATCTTTGACCTTACGACATAGGTCACCAAATTGAGATTTATTCAAGTGATTGAGTTTTTGTTCATGCTTTTCAACGTATACTCCAAGTAACATATATTCTGTCAATGTGCAAAATCGATTTATTATATTTCATAAATTATATATCACGATTGTAATTATCAACAAGGTTAGTTAATTATTATTATGTTTATTATTCAAATTGTAATTAACGTATAATATTATCTTACAATGATTGTTAACGGCTTGTATCAACAAGAGATACGTTGAAAAAAATATGACAAAACATACGATTGACCATTGACTTATAACGACGATCATTGATCTATCTAGTCAATAAAAGGATAGTTTTTAACGTTTAGCGTTTCCCCCACGTTAGCTATCATGATGCTTTGGTTGTACTAATTAGCAACCGTTCTATTATCATAGATTGTATTAAGACTTCATTTATTTTGCGAAAAATAAATAAATTTAAAATATATTTTTTTAAAAATAATTGTTAATATCACTCGAAATAATCATTTACTTAAAAACATTTCATTATTGACATATCTAAACATTTTCACGAACGGTGGAATGTTTTTTTTCGATTGTTCATTTTCGTAAGCGATATAAGTAATTATTTTTAAGAAGATGTTTTTCAAGCCATTCATTTTTTTTTGTGAAACAAACATGTCTTAAGTAATGTGGCTAATTTGCTTGATGACTCACTTGTTCTGTAATGCGGTGTTTACTTTATTCGTCTGAATAATATAAATTCAAAACTAATTAACCGTCGCAAATTAGCCACGAATTTTTTTCGTGGCTAATTCCGTCGCAAATTAGCCACGAATTTTTTTTCGTGGCAAATTCCGTCGCAAATTAGCCACGAATTTTATTTCGTGGCTAAATCCATCGCAAATTAGCCACGAATTTTTTTTCGTGGCAAAATCCGTCGCAAATTAGCCACGAATTTTGTTTCGTCGCAAATTTGCGACGGAAAAAAAATTCGTGGCAAAATTCGTCGCAAATTAGCAACGAAAAATTATTCGTCGCAAATTTTCGTGGCTAAATCCTTGTTTTTTTGTAGTGCCTCCTTTGATAATTCGCTAAAAATGAAATTGCTTTGGTGGCTATAAGTATGATATGTAGCTATAAGTTTCATTCGATGGTAAAATTGATTGGGCCATTGGTAATTTGTGTTCTTTTGTGACAAGAAACAAAACTCATCCCGAATTATCAAAGCAATTAGACCATCGAATGAAACTTATAGCTACATATCATACTGAAAAGTATTTTCATAGTTAAAAGGGTTAATACCATGAAAAATTCAAAATTGGTACATCTATGATAGATTTAGCTTGAACTAAGTTTTTGACTACTAAAAACCCCAAACTGGTACAACCTTGACAAATTTACCAAAAACTATTTTTTTAACCCCTAAAAACTCGAAACTGATACACTTGTAACAAATTTACTCGCTATTAAATTGGATTTATACCACAAAAAATCACAAATAAGTAAACCTATGACAAACGGAGAGGTAAAATCCTAAAAATGGTACATTTGTTAACTGTCATGTGTCATTTAACTAAATAATTTGACGGTAAAATTTAACGGAAACAAACGGAGGGTAAATTTATCACAAGTGTACCAGTTTGGGGTTTTTGGTGGTTAAGAAATTAGTTTGGAGTAAATTGTCACAAATATATTAGTTTGGGGTTTTTCATGGTATTAATCCTAGTTAAAAATATGGGACAAAGTGTACCGAAAAATTTGACACCAACATTATTTCGTGCCTAGAAATGTATGCCGTTGCCATGAAAAGTACTTTAGCCGCGCTTGTCAGCCACAAAAATGGGTGGCTAAATTTGTTAACCATACTCACCAACAATATCTTCGTGGCTCAAAATAAGATATACCGGCACGAAATGTCGACCATGAAATTATTTCCCCTGGCTCTAAAGTCAATCAAAGTTCATATCTTTCGCCACAAAACAGAATAATTCGTGGCTAACCGTCCGACCACGACTATTTTTTTCGTGGCAACATGTCTAATTTTCTACCATGAGAATCATTTTCTTTGCCGAAGATGAGACCTATTGCCATGAAAATTGCATTTCATGCGGTTATTATTTGACTCTCTCGAAACTTACTTAATTAATAACTAAAATTCAAGAGAATTCAACTATGAACAAATACAAGCATTTTATTTACGAACTCACTTAATTCAAAGTTCAAGTAAAAGAAAATTCGAGGAAATTTGGAGAGGTATTTTCTCAATTTATTCTCCATAGCTTCCCTTTGAGATCCCAAACCCTTATGATAAGTCTCAACCTTTTATCAAAATCTCGTTCACATAATCAACGGTTAGTGATTTACTGAGCAATAAGTGTAGTTACGATAAAGACTAGAAGATCCCCATCAAGTAAGAAGGATAGCACGCTTCAATCTTGTTCGAGCACCCAAAGCTTCGGGAAAACTCAACCGAGTTTGCGAAAAAAACATAGGAAGCCTGTAATAAAATCTTTACAAAATAACTCCATATGTAATGTAGCAATGTTATATGTACTAATAAATTTTTTCTAGAACATAATTATTAAGTAATGTTGCAATTCAGATCAGATGTTGCATCAACTCCCCTTGTATCTTTTTTTTTTCTTGAAAAGAGGAAGCACCCTCTTAAAATTTTAGACTGCGGAGATCTCGAGGTCCGGATTGGACTAAGATGGAGTCTTTAAAGGATTTGCTCATGTCCAAAATCAAATTTCTTCATCACATAACTTAAAACCTATCATTTCCCTCGGTAAGTAAACCTTCGCAAGATTTTCCTATGTAAATTTAGCTCTTTTTCCTCTGCCTTTCAGATTACCCAAGAGGGGCCAGAAAACCATCATATTAGCCAGAAAAGCAATGATTGGTGCGGTAGAGAATGGAGTCCGCCATGATAATTTAATTTAAAGTTACAAAATCCAGCTGCATAGACATATAGAGTGCTAAACACATTAAATTACTCCATTTGCCTAACCATACACACATTCTAGATGTTGCACATCAATTTCCGGCGGGCAAATTCGGACGACGATCCTCTATCTCCGACAGTGCTCGCTCGATACCTCAATGACAAAAATCAATGGTCGAAATTCATCGAGATACCAAACGATGTATCGTGCGTGATCCATCTAGTAATTGCTATACAAAACCAGCAAAGAAAGGCCACATCAAGCTGATTACTCTTGAAAATTCTCTCTAGCATCAATCAATCAAAGCACTCAAATTGATTATTTTTGTAATCGTTAATGCTGAAACATCATTGCGGCCGGCCTCGGTTCTTCGTATTGCTTCTTCCGCTTCTTCTTCTCGTAAACGATCCCTCTGGCCTTGGCCTGCGCATCCCTCACCTCCCTCAGGTACAGCCTCACCGCCCGCGTGCCGAACGGGTTCATCTCTGGGTCCCCGCCGCTCTCCTCGAAGGCGGCCCGGAGCCGCCCCACGAGAGCGTCGAGGCTGCCCCAGGCCTGCCGCAGCGGGCACGGGCACGCCGGCGACGGCTGCGGGCATCCGAACAAGGGGCAGTCCTCGGCGTGGACCTTGGTCTTCCCGAACTGGTCCAGGTACTTGAGGAACTCGAGCACGTGCGCCCCGCTGCAGCGCGACAGCACCAGCGGCGGTCGGTGGTCGCGCAGGTACTGCTGGAACGCGCTCCAGTCCCGCCGCTTCTGCGACTCGTAGCGGGTCACGGCGGGCGGCAGCAGCATCATCGGCGGAGGATACATGAACGACTGACGGAGATCGGATCTTGCCGCGGCAGGGGCGGAGGTCGTGCCGATGGAGTTGCGCCGGCTTCTCAACGCCGCGGCTGCTGCGGCGGCTATGGCGGCTGACATGTTGAGATAATATCAATATGAGTGCGATCTCTCTCTCTCTCTCTCTCTCCCTCTGTCTCTCTTTCTGTGTGTGCTTAAGGATTCTGAGAAGCAAGAGTTGGCATCGCAGGAGATGATTACAAGATCAGATATGATGAATTCATGGAGTTTTTGCTTCAAATGGATAGAGAAGGAGATTCCTTTTCTGATCTTGACTGCTCTGCTGAGTGGAGACACTAGTTAGTGGAAGGAAAGGAGTACATGGCAGAGAGAGAGAGAGAGAGAGAGAGAGAGAGAGAGAGAGAGAGAGAGATTTGTGAGTGTGTGTGTGTGGAAAGGTGGAGGAACGAGAAAGGGATATAAATAAGAGGTGAAGAAGAGAGCGTGGAGGGTCATGGGATGGAGAAAAAATCTTAGCGTAGATCTCGTCCTTAAGTTAGACAAGAGAGATGTGGATCGTCCAAAATATGTGACCCTTTCGATTGATCTGTGACATTGCTGCGTGAGCTTGCTCCAACAACTCGTCAATCTCCATTCTTTTCATGAGACCTATAAGACGGGTGTGTCAAGTCGAGTTCGGATTGGGTCATTTTGATCCTATCCGAATTAATCCATCAATTTATTTATTACTCATTCATCTATAATACAAAATTTTCGACCCATATCCGATCCCTACCTATACCCAAATTGAGGTGAGAATGCTGAGTGAGTGAGTGCGAGATTGAATGAAGAAAGAGTCATAAGTTGTAAATTCATATATGACCCATATATAATCCATTTATGACCTTTTAATACCGATGTTATGTTTAAATCCATTTACTAAATATAACTTACCGATATAACAACTCATCATATCATATATGGGTTAATAAATTGATTTATGATCCATTTTGATAGGTCTACGTTTCATCATGAGCTAAAAACATAAATAGCATATAATTTTTAATTAAGTTTTCATGTTAGTGATATTTATATTTGTAACCTATTAAGTTGTGATTTTTTTTTTCTAACTAGGGATGAAAGAAAAAATAACCGATTTCAAATAGGTGAGGAGAGAGAGATGTATAATTTCTGTCTTATATTATGTGGACTTTATGTCTCATGAGTAAGATGTACTTATTAGTTAAATAAAAACTCAACGTTTCGAGATAAGTGCATCATAAATCCTAAAACTTGTCATAAAAGTGCAATAGAGTCATAAAACTTTCAAAAAGTGCAATTAATTTATAAAACTTGTTACGAAAGTGTAATCGAGTCCTAAAAATTTCAAAAAGTATAATTAAGTCCTAAATTTGTTATGAAAGTACAATATAATTCTAAAACTTTCAATAAGTGCAATCAATGGAAGGACTTGATTTGATCAATTTGACAAGTTTTAGGATTTGATTATACTTTTTGAAAATTTTATGACTTAATTGCACTTTTATAACAAGTTTTATAACTCATTTGCATTTTTGTAACGAGTTTGAGGATTTTTAATGCACTTGTCCTAAAAAATTTAGATATGTATGTCTCGCGATATTGTAATATGTTGGCTATGGTGATTATTTCTCATCCTCTGTCAACTATGTTTGTGGACTCTCTCTCTCCCTCTCTCTCTCTCTCCTTAATGCCTTGTCGTCCGTCGTCAACACCAAAACTTGACCGGTGCCATTAGCTTTCGTTAGCTCAATGTTACCTTGGAGACCTATATGACCACATAGGCGATGTCGAGCCTCTAGATCCAGAGGCTTATTGCCTTTGAATTTAGAGGCTTGTTTGTGGCAATGTGTTGGAGCTCGAAGCTCTATGCCGAGCTTTCATTATAAGCAATGAGCTCAATGCTAGCATCATTGGCTACAACGGGCATAAGCGTGGCGGCAACAACAATCACGTATAAGGGTTGGGCAGAGAGAGCAAGAAAATGGAAGGGGCTAGGAGTGCGGATCGTTTACCCAAACGGCGTACATTGCTCCCTAACACCATGGCGAACACAAGTTCTTCGTTCATAGGAAGTGTTGGATTAGTTGTTGAAGCCCGTGGTAAAACGATCTAACGCGGTAAGGATTGGATCAGAGAGGACATGTGTTCGAATTTGGCGAAGGAGATGATAGTAGAAAATGATTGGTGACAGACACCTAGATATTCATCCTTATCGAACGAATTGATTTGCTTTATCGAACGTACACGATGAAATTTCATCATAAGTTAACTAATACGTGGTGCAAGATGACAATATGTGGTGCAAGGAGATTAGCCAATAGATACGTGTGAAGGTGGAAGAGGGGGACAAAGGAGGGACCTATGCATTAGACTGGACGACACTTACGTCGCGTCCTGAAGTGATAGTTCAGATGTCCCTTCATTTGATCAAACGTCGCCTCAATTGCTTTTTCTTCCTTTTCCTCCGGTTCCCATACCATTTTTTAATCTCTTTTTTGGTTTAATTTCAAAAAATAAAAACACAAACTTTTCTTTGAATAATAATTCTGATGTAGACTTTTTTTTTATAAAAATTTATCAATTTTACTTAAATTTCAAATCTGACTCAAATAATATAAAATTCTATATCACGAGATCGGATTTGGAACTCGAGTAAAAGTTAATGCTTTTTATTGAGAAAAAAAAACTTCAAACTAGAATTATCACTTAAGGTGAAATTAGTGTTTTTTTTTTGAATTAGCTCCTCTTTTTCGTGGAAACAAGCTTTATATTGTACCACCTTCTTTAGTGACACCCGCCATCTCATCTAGACTTGCAAAAAAGGAAACTTAAGTATGTCTAGGCTGATGTCATTTGATGAAATCTTTATCATATTGGATTTATCTTATTTAATCCATAAAGTTAACGACATAAATTTTGAACTCGGTTATCTATCTATTTAATATTGATCTATTCGTTGTTGTACGAAAAAAAATGTACTCAACCTCTCTCCTTCATGATCTCAACTTCACTTGTGAATGAGATGTTCCATGTAATTATGCTGCTCTCATCTTCACGTGTCTGGGCGAGCTCAATTACCATATATTTATCATTAGATGTAATATTATAATATTGAATTTATCTTGTTCAATTCATAAAGTTAACGAAAGATGTTGTCGCTTCAAGATATAATGCTGCTCTGATGTTGTCTTTGTGGTTTGTGCTGCCTTAGCCATCACATCGATGGACTTCTTCGAAGGTAACACCACTAGAGGAATGACTTTTGTGTGGAGAGAAGACGATTTGGTCCCATGACACGACACCCCCAATCAAATCAACTTTGGACAAGTCGCTGACACTTGTTTGAAAAATTTTATGGGGTCGTCTTAGAAAATAAAAACATGAAAATTAAGAAACGACGAAAAGAAGTGAAAGAAAAACGATCTTTCAATAGTCATAATTTTCTCAATTTTTCTTCGGATCAATATAGTGCGACTGACGAATTACAAATATGAATATCACGGGGAATTCGTATTTAAACGATGGTAATGATTTTGTAACTCACTAATGGAACACATGGTTTTGAGGAAATTTCTTTTAATTGAAGATAGAGGAAAATATAACTTTTTTAAAAAAAATGTCGGATGAATAAAAAGTGAAGGTGGAGGAGAAGAGTTTGCTTTATTTGAAAAGAATAAGAGATTAGATGAAAGGAAAAAATTATCGTGAGTAACAATTTTGCCCTTGCAAATTTCAATATCAAATATGAGTGAGAATAACCATAAAGTCCTACACAATACTGAAATTTTGAAAATAATCATGCTAATTACAAGCGACTAAAGTAATTCTTATTAATGCTTGCATATAAAATATTTGGTGTAAGTTTTTTAGAATAAAACATAAATTACTTAAAAATTGATATTAGGAATGTTTTACTTAATTATCGAATAAAGACATCAGAAATTTCAAAACTATTATATAAAGTACATTTTAGCACCACAACTCTTGAATAATTCATAAGTGCCAAGATATTTTAATATCGCTTAATTAAATACTTCTAGTAACCTATCTCACAGGAAGATCTTCGAAATTAGGAGTGAGCACTCAATCCGGTTCAATTTGGAAACCGACTCGAATCAATTGGGAACTGTCCTGACCGGTTCGCTTTTTAATTCTATACGCTAAACCTATCAGTTCTACTCGGAAACTGGGGCCTTAGGGTATTGAACAGGCCTTGCTAGTCGTGCTCTGCTTAGAGCTGTTTGTGTTAGAGCCTATTTACTCTCGTTTCCGAACTTCCTACAGGATCTGCTCCTACAGTTGGGTTCACACCATAAATCATCACAGTTAATATGAACAAACTAAGCAGAGGAAATTTCCTTATTAATTCCGGCAATCTGTAGCCTCAATTGGTACTCCTTATGTATTACTCTAAAGGCATATATGTTGTATCGGTATAATGAGGGGCCATTTCTGCTTCCAGTGTTTCCTCCTCTTTTCCAGCTCATATAAACACAGCTAGATTTATCTCCTGAACATCTTTCATAACTTCCAACTTTTTTTTTTCGCTGAATATCATAACTTCCAACTTGTTTCATGCATAGTTTTTTTTTTTTGGTAAAGACTTGTTTCATGCATAGTTTGTCTTTTTGTTTTTCAATAATTAGTGCAGTCCATCCTCGATGGTGTCTAGTTAACTCGAGTCTCTGTAGTCTGTACCAACATTCTAATTACTTCGTTGGATAACAGTCTACAAGATACATGGCTAACTTCTAAATACCGGTGCTCAGATCTTGTCTGCACCATTAACTAAAGAAATGAGAGAGGAAGAGGAAAAAGAAAAGGAAAAAGAGGCCGATTCAAGAGTCAACCATGGAGTGGACTCACCGATTTGGCTTCAGGTCAGTTCTAGGGTCAATTGGTGAAACTAGGAACCAACTCCAATAGAACAGGTTTTAATTTTTTGGTCTAGAGCCTACCCCCTAAAACGATCGCCTCTATTGTAGATGGCATATCCTAACATCAACGTTGTCCTTGTTGGAATTTTGTTAAGCTTAAGAAATCCGAATTGGCACTATCATTTCTCACAAAATAAAAAAAGGCACTGTGGTCCACCACGTGTTGGGTTGGAGTTTGTCTTCAATCTTTATTCGGGTCTAATTTGACCCGACTTTGTTTGGATCCACCAAAATCAGGACAAGTTCAATGGGTTTTGCAGATCTAGAAGTGTGTAACTTGATTTCATGCATTGATTGAAGGGACAAACTCAAATTACATGTAAAACCGTCTATAATGGATATCCGCTGGAAAACCCTAAATGGACATTTCATCTCAATTTGAAGCTAGAAAAATTCATCCAAGCTGAATAAGTCATTTGTACATGTCAAAATATATGATAAGAAAATATATAATATATTGAAATATAGTGTATCTAATTTTGATAAAAATGACAAATGCTCATTAAATTGAAAAAAGGTGAATTGGGTCATCGGAACGCTTGAAACCAAACATGGAAGCAAAAGCATATACTGAATTACACAAGAAAATCATTGAAAACGCCGATGATGACTTTGACTTGTGGGCTTATAAATACTCTGCAAATAGATTTCTCAATTTGGGGAAAGACTGAATTGAACAAATATGGTTCCGATGTGTTCAATTCTTTAGGAAGATTTTTCTGACAGCCATATACAATTTTAAAGCGAAATAAATCGTCAAAGGCACTTTATTGAGTCATCCTGACAAGTTTTGAAATTTAAGCGAGCATTTGAAAAAACCGTGGCACTAAAGCGTACTCCGCACCATATTTTTCGAATTTCTATTGTCATTATCCTAAATTTATTATCGATATAAGAGAAAAATACTTTTTATTATGCCCACTGCCGATATGATAAATGATTCCTATTAACATTAGTTATGGTGGTGCGGTCGGGTGTAAATTTGATTTTGCAAACTTTCATCTCGCAAAATAATTAAGTACATTTATGCACAAATGCATCGTGGCGTGGCTATGAAATAGTTAATCATGAAATGGAATATCTTTAAATATATTATAGTGCGGTACAATGCAACTTCTAGGATTTTTCACGTGTCAGTTAATGATTTGTTGCTCAGTCTTATCTTTTCTATATATATATATATATATATTATATTATATTATATTTTATACATTGCGTGTCAACATCATAAAGCAAATGATGCCTGGCCCTGCAATAAAAGCACTCATTCGTGGTGCTGTCGGTTAGGTTCGATTCTTGGCTCCCCCACCCAATATACTTTTTGTAATTTCTCTCCCTTTTTTCTTAATTATTATTATTATTTATCTTTTCATACTTTCAATTTCCATATATTTTATTGAAAAGCTTCCACTTTTATTTAGTTTATTTCTTGAGCCATCTCTTCATCATAAAGAAATCATATTCTTTTTTCTCTTTCAACCAATTTGTGTATCCATTATCAGCTTAAAGTTTCTTTTTCACCTTAAATTTATCTCGATTGGTCATTTTTGTCATGAAATTCAAGTATAATCAAATTGTCACGTGTTTCTTATGTCTTAGATAAAAGAGATTATTTTGACCTGTTGTTTTGTTTTTTCGTAAAAATTTATATAACATAATTTGAGAATAATTAAATAATTGTACCTGAAAATAAAAAGGCTTGACACGGCCTCCGGGCTCAATGAATACAATCTTTCAACTAATAAAAACCTATAGCAAAAACAAAAAAAAATAAGGAAAAGAGAAGAGACGAGCGAAGTCGGTAATCATGTGAATTTTAGCCTCTTTTTATATATGGGATAGATATGTTCGATCCAATAAGATCAAATGGCCAGCATTAATATAATCACGTACGCTTAGGACTATAATTTTGTAAGATTATCAGACTAGATTGACAATATTAAACATGATGAGCCGATTATCTCTGCAATCTCACACGTTGAACAAGTATTATATTGATTAGTATGTAAAGGACGAGGACAATATTAACTTTCCATTGTCATATGTCGTCTCTAAAATATTATGATACCTGGAAATTTATGTAAAATGGTTAGATGACAATAACACGAGCTTTGATATTTGAAATTGACAACATGATAAAATTTCACTGCATATGCATTACTCAATGCACGGGCATTCAAAGATTTGTAGGTTAGCTAAAGGCAAAACTTCAAAGCAAGACGGGACTTTACAAAATGGTGGAAGCTTTACAAGAAAATAACGTTAGCGTGGATTATCCATGTAAAATTTTCTAATCAAATTAATTTATAATAATTCACTTCATTAAATAACATGGATAATTGTTTTTTTTTTCAAATTGAATAAATTTTAAAAAATTATAAGAATTATTATATTCTAATTTGAGCTTAATATTTTACGTGAATAATTCATGTGTAACTTTTTTTGGTCCACCATTCAAACTGGATTGGAAGCCAAATCAGCAAATTCTATTAACCTGATAAATAGAAGGGTAACACTGAATATTTTCATATCATGTAGGGACTAAACTGAATATGTACAAAAAATTCAGGAACTGCTTTGGATAAATTAAAAGTTCAATGACGACTTAGCACATTGAGCCAAAGTTTATAAACCGCATTAAACAAATTAAAAATTCGGAGACAACATTGCAAATAGCGCTAAAGGTTTGCAACCACATTGAACATATTAAAAGTCCATGGATGACATCGCATATTGAGCCAAAATTGAGGAACCATGTGTATAATTTCTTCTTCTAGTTACTTCGTTGGATAACAATCTAACAAGATTCATGGCTAACTTCCGAATATTGTTGTTCAGATTTTGTTTGTGCTATTAAATAAAGAAATGAAACAGTGAAACAGGATGGGAGAAAAAGAAAAAGAAAAAGAGGCCATGAAATTATGATTCCTATTAAGATGGTGATAAATTTGAGTAGTAGATTTGATTTTGTAAACTTTCAGTTTGCAGAGTAATTTAGTACATCCATGAAATGATTCCTAACCAATGCATTGTGGCGTGGCCATGAAATAATGTAGCGCTTGGTGCTCACATTTCCTAAAGCTTTGTAGATTGTATATCTGTACTTGAGATATGCTGCGGATCCTAAGACCTTATGGAGTTGGTGTGAGCCATACGTTAAAGAAGAAGAGGTACCTGCAACTTTGCCTTGCCATTTATGGATGTGTTGTACAGTATGCTGAAGCACTTCCTCGTGTTGGGATGTTATGTTCATTGAATGCAGAATGAAGACATGGGCAACTTCTGTCATTCTTAACCATTGGAAAGAGTGTTATTAGAATATGTCATAGTTTTATGCTAAAACAGCTTGAGGTGCTTTTGGTTCTGTTGGGATGAATTTGACACTACAGCATGTCGCTCTGCGATGTGGTCTGAAAGCAGACACACTGGCTCTGATAGTTCATTGCTTACATCCTTCCATATCTTTGGTGAACCCTAAATGTTATCATGTTGTTGAGCACCAACCAGATCTGCCTGTAACCAAAAAAAATGACTTTCTCTATTTTAAAGTTTATTTTTGACTATCTATTTCCCGAGAATGTTTTCGGGAACGCTGTTATGATGGTCACATGTTGCAACATAGGTGAACCAGAGGAATGGAGGCTTTATGAGTGCTTAGAAAGCCTTGAAACAAAAATATGAAGAGAGTATATTATAAGCTACCTTTTGAATTTACTATTTTACATCCATGCATGTGTAACTTTTGGATATCCGAGCACTTTTGCATTTCTTTAAATTGTTCTTGTTATCTTTTACCTTCTCTTTAGTGTAGTCTTTACTGGGGCATCTGATGAGAGGAGTCTCTCAATTTATTTTTGCTTTATCTAGAGCTAAGACCTGTGACTTTTCTTATCTCTGCGCGATCTCTTTCCTTTGGAGGATCAATGATCTGTGTTGCACTTTTATTTTCACTTGGTTCATTACTTGGTAAGTACTTTTGGTTTTGAAATGTCCGATACAGTCATCACAAAGCAGCTAACTGAGCATTGGTTTGGGTGTGGCTGGGTATAGATGCCCAAACATTGATGGATCCATTCTGGAACTGAGAAATATAATGTGAGGCGACTACATTTTTGAAATCTAAAGTCCCCTTGCTCAAATTCTCTCTTGCACTTGCTCTGACGCATGTGAGTTCGGTAGTTTTTTCCCCATTGCTGTTTCATATGTAATAACTTTTTCGAAAAGAAGACTAATATGTAGTCTGAGGATGCTATTCTGAATGTAGTTCTCTGATTTTCTATTGTTAGAACTAAAGCTATATCATCACTGCCTTTTGTTCTTAGTAACTGTAATGGCTTCTGGTTTTCACTAGGAAGAATTATTTTCTGGATGATTATGTTGAATTTATGTTTTTGATATAAGCACATACTGTTGACTTGAGATTGTTTTCGGGAATTTTCTCTAGGATCAAATGGGCGAATGACCACAATGGTGTGTACGTGCGCGATTTGCTTCTTGGACAGGTAAAATGTCCCAATCTCTAGTTTGCCTTCTGAACACCAGGGTGTGCTGTTTTCTATTGGGACCTTCGTTCTGTAGCTCTTGATTGATGGGCTGTCATCTCTATAATAGATTCCGAATGAGCCAAATTTGTCTTTTCACTGACCTGAGTGTCGTAGAAGGTATATAGTTGTTCTTTGTACAAAGATTTATGGTTCTTTTAGCCAGTTCAGTACATGTAAACTTGCAGTTATCACTCTACTTTTTTGTCTTTTTGGCAATGGTGTTCACCTTTGTGATATGTTCGACTGAGCAATGTTACTGGTAATGATTTGTACAACGGACCATTGTATTAGATCCCGTATGCTTTAACTCTCTCTGTCTCTCTCTCATATTTTGATATTTTTATTTCCAGTCTGAAGTAATATCATCTCCTCTTTCGGGGTCTTTCAGTCTGAGGGCTCCTCATCGAGCATCAACAAGAGATTCCTCACCTGTTCGTCGCACCTTACTGGTACCTTCTTATGAAACAGGTGAGGGCGATGATCTGCGAAGCTCTCCCAGCAGTCGCAGCTAGCACCGTGATGATTGAGAATATTCGGAGTTAAGGAGAAGATGGCCGCATCTTCGAATCTAGCCAAGCTGAGGGATCTACATGGGGGCGCTAGTGATCAAAAAGGAGGTTCTACCATGGACAGGACTCCTAGAGGGAAAAGTGAAGGCGAAGAAGTTATCAGGTGAACATGGTCGAGTCTTTCGTTGTTAAACGTAGTAAGTCGTTAAAAATTGACAATTGATAGGTTCGGAAGTCCTCATGGTTAAACGTTTCCATCGTCTTCTCACTAACTTTGCTATGTACTCTCCTTATAGGAACACATTTAATCAACCAGCGTGCGCGGAGTTCATAATAGATCGTACTTATATAGTACAATAAAAAGAGCTTCTAACAAAACACTTACAATTAGATGAACTGACATTCCATTCCTGTGCAAAAGAAGAACAATCCAACAGAGACCGAGAAGGCGAAGAAGAGTATGGTCTTGCCGCTCCAACAAGAACCTGCCCCATCCTGAAGTCTATGAACTCCTCCCGTTAATAATAATATTGGAAGCACTCGGTTTCCAAGTCTGGTGATGTGAAATTTATTAGTGGTGCGTTTTTGGATTGATTGGACAAATAGAAGTCCAAACGGAAAGCGAAACGGTGATGCGATTAGATGATTTTTTTTCTATTATTTTAATATTGTTTATGAGTTAATTTCAAGGGTCGTTTTTGTAATTTTGCTATTTGATACTTATTAACTTTCCTATTATAATTAGATTTCCTATTATGATTAGGTTTTCAATTCAGATTAGGTGACTTTCCTATTATGATTAGGTTTTCAATTCAGATTAGGTAACTTTTCCTATTATGATTAGGTTTAACCCCTATAAAAGGGTGTTTAGGGTTTGTTTTGACATTTAGAACATTATTATCAATATTGAATTTCGAGATTTTTCTCTCTAAGCAAGATTTTGCTTGAATTATTCGCTGAACGCTATGTCAGGTGGTATCAGAGCATATGGCGACTGGCGGTGGTCTTCGTGACGATGCTCAGGAGATTGGAGCCCTAACCCTTGGGGACAACGCGCTGTAACGTTTGGAGCAGCGTTTAATGGAACGCTTGGATCAACGATTTGATTAAAGTATTCGTCGTTTCGAAGAACGATTTGACGAGTTAACAGAACGATTCGAAAATGTCGGCGTTGATGTGAACTGGAATTGGCAGAACGACAGAAGGCCAAGTGCAGATCTTGTTTGCAGTGATTCTGTTGATAGGCCTGTTCCTATCTGCAGGCAGAATAACCTCTGTTTTTAGAGAGTTTGGAAGAAGAAGAAACTGAAAATTTTGATAAGGAACGTGCTGATTATGGTGGCAGAAATCGTCAGGGAGGACTTCAGAGAAGGCATGATAGGAGAGATGGATGACGATGCTATGACGATCGTGAAGGTAACGACTTTAAATTGAAAGTCGATATCCCTTATTTTAATGGTAATATGGGTATAGAAGAATTTCTGGATTGCCTTACTGATATAGATAGATTTTTCGATTATATGGAGACCCCTGGTGAGAAAAGGGTGCGATTAGTAGCCTGTAGATTAAAGGAGGGTGCATCTGCATGGTGGGAGAGATTACAGAATAAGAAGGAACAAGAAAGGAAAGATAGAGTTCGAACTTAGACTAGAATGGGGAGACTGTTGAAGTAGGAATTCCTTATACCCGATTATGAATAGATTATGTTCCAGCAGTACCAACATTGCCAGCAGGGCAATCGGACTGTACATGAGTATACGGCTAAATTTATGAGATTGGCGGAGCGAAATAATTTATCAGAGACGGAGGGAAAGTAGGTGGCCAGATATCTTGATAGTTTAAAACCCTTCATTCAAGATAAAATTGGAGTACAGTTTCTGCGAAATTTAACTGAAGCCAAGAATATGGCGATGAAGGCAGAATTGATGCAGCAAGATAGGGGAAGAAGAGGCTACGAAAATTATCAAGGTAGCAGTTTGAGTAGTTCGGTAGAAAAGAGCAGTTTCAATAATTGCTTTAATGCAGGGCGAAATCAGGAAGATAAGACGGTAGAAAAACACCCTATGAACGAGCCGAGGGATAAGGGAATGTAAGCACAGAAAACTGCGAACCCTAACCATTATACTAAATCAGCCGCGATAAAGTATTATAGATGTAATCAGCCTGGGCACCGTTCTAATGAATGCTTTTAGAGAAAGACCGTAAATGTAGCAGCTAAAGAAGAGGAGGAAGATGGATATTGCTATGCGCCGGATGGTGAGGACGATGATTTTGAAGATGAAGAAGAGGAGGAAGTAAACTGTGTGGTGCGCAGAATGATATTGGCCCCAAAATAGGAAGATTCATAGTGCCATCAATTATTCCGAATCAGATGCACCATTCTAAGAAAGATCTTTGCTGTGGTTATTGAAAGTGGAAGTATGGAGAATATCATTGGGACGGAGGTAGTGAAGAAGCTGGGGATATCCGTGAAAAAGCATCCTAATCCCTATACATTAGGATGGATTAAATATGGAGCGAAAAGCATTTAGGTAACTGAGCGATGTAAAATTCCATTCTCTATTGGTAAGTATCATGATGAGTTGTATTGTGATGTAGTAGATATGGATGTATGTCATGTGTTATTTGGGATGCCGTGGCAATTTGATATAGATGCTTAGCATTCGGGAAGAAGTAATCAGTATAACCTTGTGAATGATGGAGTAAAGTATATGTTGCTGCCACTAACGAACAAAGGAAAACAAGCTACTGAAAATAATTTCTTTACCCTTACGAGAAAATTTGAAGCTGAGATTAAGGAGACCCGACAGATTCACGTGCTGGTTGTGAAACAAGCAATTAAGACTGAGGTTGAATTACAAGTGGAGGAGCAGTCCGAATCAGTTAAACCTTTATTGAAGGAATTTAGCGAATTAATACCTGAAGAGATTCCATATGGGTTGCCGCCTATGCGCGATATTCAGCACCATATAGACTTAATTCCTTGTGCTAGTCTGCCTAATTTACCTCACTACAGGATAAGTCCTAACGAGAGTGAGATTCTAAAAGAGAAGCTAGAGGAAGCTAATCAGAAGTATAAGGTTGCAGCAGATAAGCACAAGCAGAAGCATGTGTTTGCGATAGGTGATCAGGTCATGGTTTTTCTTCGTAAAGAGCAATTACCAGTTGGATCTTATATCAAATTGCAGTAAAAGAAGTATGGGCCTTACATTGTTAGCAAGAAGATCAACGATAATGCTTATATTATAGACCTTCTACATAGCATGGGCATATTCAACACTTTAATGTTGCTGATTTGTCACCGTTTCATGAGTCCACAGAGCTGTTATATCCAGATCCTGATTTTAACTCGAGGACGAGTTCTTTTTAAGTGGAGAAGAATGATGCGGAATTTATTAGTGGTGCATTTCTGGACCAATTGGACAAACAGAAGTTCAAACGGAAAGCGAAACGGTGATGCGATTAGATGATTTTTTTTCTATTACTTTAGTATTTTTTTATGAGTTAATTTTAAGGGTCGTTTTTGTAATTTTGCTATTTGATGCTTATTAACTTTTCTATTATGATTAGATTTCCTATTATGATTAGGTTTCCAATTCAGATTAGGTAGCTTTCCTATTATGATTAGGTTTCCAATTCAGATTAGGTAATTTTCCTATTATGATTGGATTTCCTATTGTAATTAGGTTTAACTCCTATAAAAGGGTGTTTAGGATTTATTTTGACATTCAAAACATTATCATTAATATTGAATTTCGAGATTTTTCTCTCTAAGCAAGGTTTTGCTTGAATTATTCACTAAACGTTGCGTCATATGGACAATAAGCTAGCAATTTCTGGTTCTCCTCTAAAACTTTTGCAATGCCTGTGCATTCATGCACGCTTTGACTCGCGCATTCCCATAGGCAGAACAAGCCCATCGACACCCATAAGCATCATCCCGGAAACAAACAAACCAAATCCAATGCACGAGCAAAAGAATTCCCTTCCCCCTGCACCGACCAGCTTCAGGGATATAGGGTTTCCGGAGGCCATGAAGAAACGGATCTTCCCCCACAAATCAATGATTACATCAAAGATACTATCGATCACACCTTAGGCCTCTCTGTGTTGATGCAAATGTAGTTCAGAAACAGCTTCGCGAGGAGTGCTCGCTCTTATACTCCAGATTGAACGAGAAAGATGGCCTCATTGAATGCGCTAGGGTAAGATACTTCATTATATGTTTGTTTTTTTTTTTTTGGTAAAGTTCATTATATGTTTGTTTGGATGGACTGCATTGAATATTAGATCACAGGAAAAGAACGAGCTGTTTGAGGAGGTATCTGAATCCTCTACTTAGCTAGCGAATGTCTTCTGGCCGGTGTGTTACCTTTTGGGAGATAGCTCCCGATCCATCTTCGCTTCAAGCCCAATAGTGCCAAGACAGATTCAATCTAGAGTGCGGCCGGGCTCATTAAGAAAAGGAAGAGAGCAAGTAGTTTGGATTTCGCGAGCATCGGTGACAAAGGAAGACGTGTTTTGATGTGTTCCCCTCCTAGACTATTTTGCGCACGCATTGGATTTGGTTTTCTTTTTTTTTTTTCCAGTATGATGCTTATGGGTGTGGATGGGTTTGTTCTGCCAATGGGAATGCGCAGGCCGAAGCGTGCATGAATGCACGGAATTGAAGAAGTTTGTGGAGGAGAACTAGAAATTGCCGGCTCATTGTCAGTACTTTGAGACGGAGTGTTCCCTGTATGTGAATGATCGAGAGGATTTTATGGACTTTGGGGACAAGGCAGATGAGAGGGCCGGGAGGCAGAGGGTAGGGTTCCGGAGCTGCAGGAGGAGGTGCAGCATGAGTTGCAGCATGTTAAGCTCATGGACGATGCTCGTGAGGCATTCTTGTGATTTCTCTTTGCTCTAGTTCCACTACGTTTACTTATTTTGCTAGTGCAATTTAGTGAAGAATTGATTGCTTGTTTGCATATTGCTGTAATATCAAACGTTTGGTTGTTTTTCCTAACATTGTACTGCTGTCTTGTGGGAAGGGCTCTAGGTGGTCCTTCTTCCTTCATGAAGATGTGAGTATGCTTTAGTGTATATTGCATCCAGAAGTTTTTGTGAGTTCATGCAGCTGAAGTTTACTTAATCTATATAAAAGTCCCATATTCCCTTCGCTGAGAACCAGATTTTTTACATTGATTTTACTTGAAAAAGTGTACTGACGAGATGCTTAATGCTTGCTAGAACATCAGAATACAGTGAAACTCCAGATTCACCAAATTTACTTATTTTTTGAGATAGATCACTTTGTTAAGCAAGCTATGGCTTGGATTAGTCACAATTTGGATCATACTATGTTAAAATGTACAAGTATCTTGCTATGGGAACATTGTTTAGGCAGAAAAAAGGGTTATCCGGTGGAACCATATTTTTACCTGTGTAAAAGATAGAATGGACAACACATGAAAGGTAAAATAGCTCAGTTTGCATGGATATTGGCATTGTGTAAAAGATGTCTGAACTCCCCGCTTTATATAATATCATCAACTGTTCTGGGAAACATAGTATCTCTTATAACGAGCTTATGCAAATTGTTAGGAGAGACTGTCTTTGATTCTTTAAACAAATCATGGACTGGTGGTAGATATGACATAACTATGCTTTACAACCCAGGCAAAAGAGTGAGCCCTCAAATTCATTCGTTTCTCGATGGGAACCTTTCATCTGAACAGATTTTTCTTAGTTAGATTTTTTTCTTTTGCTTTACTAATTTTAAATGCAAGTAAATTTTGTTAGGTGAAACTAATTCCTTTTCTTTTCCTCGTCCTTCTTGGTGCGCAATCTTCTATGGGTCAGGACATTGCAACTTCACATTTATGTACCACAAGATTTTTGCTCTTCATAAGTTACAGAGGATTACTAATTTTTTTGTTTCTTTAAAGGATGAGGAGACTTCGGAGAGCACCACTTTGGACAAAAAGTTAGTCGAGTCAATCATTTCAACATTGGTTAGCAAATATGCTTTGGAGGAAAAGGGGGAAAGGCGTTTGATTTGTCTAATGCTCTAAGCGTTTTATGCGACAACGGACTCTCAAAGGTCTCCAGCAGGTGATTGTTGATAGTTGTTTATACTTCTAGTAAATTGGCATTTCTTCTTTTCTGCTTGGTTTGTATGTGTTGTTGATAATATATGATGACTTAATTTTATCAATTGAAGCAGGTCATCATTACTGACTTAGATCAGGCAGAGTCCTTAATCGCCACTGTCGTGACTAACCCAAAAAGTCAATCAAGGTGAATGCAATGACCTCTCACTTTAAAAAATGTAGGATGATCCATTTGGGGTCTTCCGTGAAGAACAAGTGATGTTTCTAGCATTGCATATATGGCCACATTTGGTTTGCTTGATGAAGATATTTTATAAGTTACTATGAGATAAGAACAAGGTTAAAATAATGATGACTTGGGTTAAAAACACTAGGCGTAAAGAAAGAGATAAGTGTTCCAATCCAAAAGCTACAAGTGGCTTAATGTGAGTAACTAAAAGGAGATATTTGATTAAAGAGAGAGAGAGCTTCATTGGCCAAGTAAAATGCACGAATAAGCACTCGAGCTTATTAATATCATTAGTTACAAGAAATGACGTAATGCATGATATTATTGTTAGGCTAAATTCAATGTCACAAACTAAAAGCACGTGGGTTAAAATTCTTGGCGAAAAATGAAGAGACGTGTGAACAAATTAAAAAGTGACAACTAGCTCAACTACATGGTTTTCAAAGTAGATATTTTGTTATGTTACCAAAATATCTATTAAATCAGTACATAAACAAGCAAATCAGTATCTGTTCCAAGCACCAATAAGAAAAAAAATATTTTGAGCCCATTAAAACATTCCACAAGAATTACTAATCACTGCGAGAATAACAGCTCAATAAATTTCTAACGTACCACTTATCTGATACATAAACTTGGAGCATATCAGTCTTCATTAATAACCAACGTGGTGATACATGTTTCATCGCCACCCTAAATTATTGACCCAAGAGCAAATATTCATTAATTTAACCCTAATGGAATCGCTTTCCGGAAACTATAGACTCGAAAAATACAATTCAGACCTTCCTATACTACGACGTTAATAATTTAATCGGAATTTCCACTTGTGACATTTATCATCTTCAAATTTCTACATATTATTAATTGATGTAGGAATTTTCAGATATCACAAGAGATGCTCATAGGAACAACAGAGTGTAAGTAAGTACCTGATATCGTTTTCCTTTCTAAAGTCTTGCGAGCGCATGGACAAGAGGCCTCTCAGTTTTCTTGGTCTTGTGCTCCTCGCGGGTCGATACATAATGATTCCTTTTCCAGAAGAGATACTCCATAGAATACAAAATGGGCATAAGGATGTCCTGGGTGAGCCCAAATTGTCATGCACAGTATTGCGGGGCACACATTTCGAGTCCGGGTTTGAGTTTCCCTTTTGCTGACAGTTTGTGGGGAACGTCCATAGGACTGAGAACAGAGATCCAAAATTTCTGTGTTCTTTTGGGGTAGACGAAGTTGAAAACATTGACGAAGTCAAATTTGCGAAGAGGGCAGAAATCAGCTATGTCAAGTGCATGGTTGTAAAACCAGCCGAGAAAGTACTGAAAGGAAGAAACGCCTGCAGGAATGGGTTTGAGTTTGTGACTTAGCAACCTACATTCTCTGGTGTTTGGAAAATAGGGTCCAGCTTTGACATTCCTAGAGCGAGACAGAGCATGCTTGGTATAAGAAAATAAAGAAGGAAAATAAAGCTTAGCCCATGCTTGAAAGATCTAGAAAGGGTCGAAGAAGACGCCGGTGGTGTTTTCATACATCGATGTGGATGCATGATTTAATCCCAGCCAGTACAAGGCATCCCCGAAGCAAGAAACTTGCCCTCAGCGAGATAATAGGTCAGGTTTGCCAAATCCTGGGAAACTCTCAGGGACGGATGGAAAAAGACATACTTTAACTGCCAAAACAATAGAAAGGCTGTGTGTTCCAGGGTGACCTCGCCTGAATCTTTACAAAAACGACTCATTAAAGAGCTGTAAGAAATGTCATCCAAGTGTCCGAAATAATTACATTTTGCCGACTCAACAGAGGCTGTATCTTCTCCCCATGGACTGAGCCATAGCAAATAGGTCTAAGGGAGATCGACATTCACCCGGGATGGAAGAAAAGACAGTCGGTAGACGGAGACTCGAAACTGGCTAAAACACCCAAAAGACCCGAATCAAGCATCTATTAAAACAGCAGAAGTGAAGGGCCTTGTCAATTTGAGCGGATTCCCGGACCGATTCCTTTTGGGACCTTATCCTTAAACCCCGTCGGAAGAAAGTGATGTCAAAGGAAGGAAAAGCTCTGAACCGTTGTGATGGAGGGGTCCATACAAACTCAATAATGTGCTTTCCTTTGGAATGGAAGTTCCTCTTCTCTATACCGAGGAAAGCAACCCAGGATAGATGAAGGAATTCGAGGCTTGACTAAGCAAGGATCTAAAATTACCTGCTCAGTGCTCGGGATCGAATTCGTAGTCATCAAGCAGTGAAAGGAGGTAATTGCTGTTATCTTCACTTTCCCGAAGCTGGTCGAAGCGGGATAGGAACGTTGAAGACGAGTGTTTAGGAGGTTGGGCGATGTTGCGACTTCAACAAGTAGAAGGAAAGGTTTAAACCTTAAAAAAAAGGTATATATTCTCGAGAGGTCGACGATGAAAGAAGGATGTGGAAAATAAAAATGCAATCTTGTCTTGGGCTTGATGTAAAAAGGAGGGGTAAATCCCAAGTATCAGTTCTGCAGATGGATGATAGAGGTGGCGTGCAATTCAGTTAATCGCGCTACATATCCAATTAAGACGAGTGAAGATAAAGCAATTGTAATAGTGGAGTAGCGCAATCGGCATTTTGATCAGGCTTTAAGAGGGTGATTTATGAGATTATGGTATATTTAAAAAATAGTTAATACCACAAAAAATCTCAAATTGACGATAAATTTATCCTCAACTAATTTTTTGATCATGAGAAATCTTAAATTGATATACCTGTAATAATTTTATCTCAAATTATTTTTTTGACGATGAAAAACCCCAAATTGGTACACCTGTAATAATTTTACCCTGGACTAATTTTTTGACCACATAAAACTCTGAACTGATACACATGTGATAAATTTACCTTATGTTAGTTTTCATTAAATTTTACTATCAAATTGTTGAGTTTGATGACACGTGGTAGTTGACGGGTGTACCGGTTTGGGATTTTACTCCTCTGTTTATCACAAGTTTACAAATTTTGTGATTTTTCGTGCTATTAATCCAATTTAACGGAGGGTAAATTTATCACAAGTGTACTGGTTTGAGGTTTTTTGTGGTCTAAAAATTAGTTTGGGGTAAATTTGTCACATGTATATCGGTTTAGGATTTTTCGCGGTCAAAAAATTAGTTCGGAGTAAAATTATCGCAGGTGTATCAGTTTAAGATTTTTCGTGATAAAAAATTAGTTTAGGGTAAATTTATCATAAGTATACCTGTTTGAGGTTTTTCATGGTAAAAAAATAAAATTGTCACATGTATATTAATTCGGGATTTTTCATAATATTAACCTTTTAAAATATTAAAAAGTGTGCATATGTTGACATCCAAGAATAACCCAAGTCCTAACGAGGCAACGAAGCATTGGCATTATATAAAGTGAAGAAGCATCAGTAGTTACACTTTTGTGTGTTTCTCACGGCCTTTTAGTCCATGCGACTGCCACAAGGCTCGCCTTTCTCAAGCGTCCACCCACTATGGTTGTGCTCCCTAGGCAACCACCATAGCGGTGGTCACCACCTCCCTAGTCTCAGTGGTCCATCTCTTCTCTCTCTCTCTCTCTAAAGCCACCAAGATAGAGGTGACGACTGCCGCAATGAACATTGTGAAGAGGCAACTGCTGATGTGCTGGTCATGTTAAAAGTGGGTATTAGGAGAATCGACTAACTTGTTCGATGCACTCCAAACCAATTTTTTAGAATCGTACGTTGAATCACCAGCAAATAATGAACGAATCTACTTCACGTTGGTCCGAATACAATCACAACGAAAGTATTCTTGTTCCACAGTGTTCATGCCTATTGTCTTCTCAAAGTAGATACGAAATCCTTATACATCGAAAGAGTTCTAATTATCTCTTGTTTTTGTTCATCTTTTGAGGAAGTTATCTTAACTTCCCTTAAGAAACTCCTATTGTGCCTTTTCAAAAGATGTCTCTCAGACACACTTATAATTAGAGCAAATGGTGTCCCTTGGACACACTAATTATGGGCGGACCGATGAAATATAACATCTCTCACTTGCACATAATGGGCTTGATCATGCTCTATCAAGAACATAAGGCATTTATCATTTATCTGCTTTAGAAACAATTCATACTGGCAAGAACGCGGTGTGACCAATGAAGACACATGCACTTTGAAGCTCTAATTATGCACGTATTAGGGATAACATAATAGCTACAACCCCAACAAAAAAATAAACAATTGATGTCTTACAGTGCCCCAGACATATTTTGTTTCATCAATCCAAGTATACCTATCCCTTAAAAGCTATACTTGACTATTCTCAAGGACACTATTAATTTACAATTATTTCCAAAACCATTGAAGGCGAAATAATCAGTCGACCGGTAAATACATGTGATAGATGTAAAACAACAATAGTCTTCCTTTGCACTCATGTTTCTCTCCATTTTTGAACAATTACTTTCTTAGATAGTTCCATAAAGCCATATCTATTCATGACCACTGATAACGTGCTAAAGTAGTAACATTGATCTTTTACTTCGAGAACATAGTCAGAAGTAACATAAGGCACAAAGTAAGATAAATTATAAATTACCTTAAAGACTCACAGGATGAATAAATAGGGATAATTATAGTCATCTTCCTTATTGGTCAAACAAAGCATATGTAGTATGAATTATGTTCTATAGTGGATTTCTCTTTCTATAAGAGCGTATGTTATTTATTAATCATATCCACTATATGAATCTTAGCCTAAACATAGTCACATGCTTCTCATGTACTCATGTTTAGCCCGAGTGTTATATCAGCTCGCTTTCCACGGCGCCCAATTTAGTAATTGTATCCGGCTACTTTCAGGTATACATGATTGTGGGACTATCATATTTGGTCTTATCACATACGAATAACAGACCTCATCTTGATTCCAATCAAGGCGACATTAAATCGTTTTATGTACTAAACTGCTCTTCTAACATTTATAGTACATATCGTCTCATCTTAACTTGCTTACTATAGCGTTTGAGGTGATTGCTCGTGTGAGTGAGTCAATCATTACCTGGTGACATACCTTTCAACAATATATGTGTGTTTGTGCTAGTCTCATAACATTGTACTCATTAATAAACCATCAATTCATTAACAAACAAGTATAATACATATACACACATAATTCAGTGATTCTCAACAATGTTACATATCACAATCACATTTTACGTAATCCTATAGACATCCTATGGGTTAAGAACACGTCTCTAGGAACAACCTTCGTAAATGAATCAGCAACCATCCTGTTGGTTGAAATATATTGCAGGATTACTTCCTTCTATGCTATTATATCTCTGATGAAGTTATTCTTTATGTCAATGTGCTTCGTCCTATCATGGTACTTGGGATGTTTCACATAGGCAATGGCTGCTTGACTATCGTAATATATTGTCACTGGTCTTGGGACATCAGTGACAATGGCTAAATTTTCCGAGAAATGTTTTAGCCATGTTGCTTCTTGCACTATAGCAGAACATTCAATAAATTCTGCCTCCATCGTAGATAAAGCTGTTCATGTCTGTTTTTTGCTATTTCAAGAAATTGCACCATCCTTATGCAAGATCGCATATCCATACATCGATTTACGCTCATCTAGGTCTCCTCCCCAATAGCATCAGAGTATCTTAATAAGCGTAGATCACTCCCTTGATAGCAAAGTCGATAGTCTATAATGCCTTTCAAGTATCTTAGGATCTTCTTAACTACTTTCCAATGTGTTGGACGAGGATTTGATTGATATCGGCTCACTAACCCCACAACATGACATATGTTGGGTCGAGTACACATCATAACATACATCAAACTTCCGACAGCACTTGCATAAGGAATAGTTATCATTTCTTTCTTTCTTCTAGAGTCTTAGAACACATCTTAGTACTCATGCCTTCACCTTGCATAACAAGAGTATCAATGGGATTACAGTGCTAGATATTGAAGCGTTCAAGAATCTTCATTATATAAGACTCTTGTGACATAGCAAGGAGTTTCTTTGATCGATCTCTTTCAATCTTAACTCCCAATATATATGTAGCTTCTCTCATGTCCTTCATTTCAAAATTAGAGGATAACCATTGTTTTATGGTTATAACCAAACCCTTGTCATTCTCAGCCAACAGAATATCGTCCACATAAAGAGATAAAATTATAAATTTATTCTTGGATCGTTTGATATACACACAGTGATCCTCTTCGATCATCGTAAACCCAAAAGAAGTTATGGCTCGATGAAAACGAAAATACCACTGTTTAGACGATTACTTAATGCTATAAATTGAGCGATGAAGTTTGCAAACTTTACGTTCTTGACCTTTAGTAATGAAATCTATCGGTTGCTTCATATATATTTCTTTATCTAGTTCTCTATTGAGAAATGCTGTCTTCACATCCATTTGATGTAATTCTAGGTCCAAATATACAACAATGGCTAGGATAAGGCGTATAGAGGCAAACATTACAACTGGTAAAAAAGTTTTCTCATAGTCTATACCCTCTTGTTGAGTATAGCCTTTTGCTACAAGGCGAGCCTTATACTTTTCAATGGATTCATCCACCCTTCGCTTAATCTTGAAAACCCATTTATTTCCAATAGCCTTGTAATCGGGTGGCAGATCAATCAAGTCCTAGACGTGGTTTGTCCTTATAGACTCAATTTTGTCTTCCAAAACTTTTCTCCATTTTTCCTTGTCAAGAGATGAGAGAGCCTCTTAAACTGTTTTAGGCTGCGTATCATCTTGTAGAGCAATCATAAATACTTCCCCTTCAATCTCAAATCGACGACGGGGAATATTTTTACAATTATTTTTACGCAATTGAACTTCTTTAGAATTCAGTTCGGCAGGCGATGCTATAATCCTACTAGGTCTTGTATGTTGAGGTAAATTTGCATTTCTCTCAATAACATTAGTGGGTGTGTTATCGGGATCTTCCATCTCATATAATTGGAAGTCCTTATCGATTTCATTTCTACTAGGAAAATCGTTTTCCAAAAACGTGACATCTCGTGACTCCATTTCAGTCATACTTCCATTAGCTTGTTCACCTATGAACACATATCCTTTGGAATGTTCAAAGTATTTGATAAAGATGCACTTCTTCCCTCTAGAGCCTAATTTGCCATATTTATAGGAAGAATCATGAACATTTGCTGCACATTCCCAAAGTCGTAGATTACTTAAGTCTGGTTTCCTACCGGTCCACAATTCATAGGGGTGGAAGCAACTGACTTAGAGGGTACACAATTAAGTATATAGGTAGTAGTCAATAACGCATCTCCCCAATACGAGACACGTAGATTTCCCCGCGCCATCATAGACCTAACCATTTTCAATAGGCTTCAATTCCTTATTTCTGCAACCCTCTTTTGTTGCGGAGTACCAGGAATAGTCAATTGTCTTATAATCCTCTTTTCATCACAAAGAGCCTTGAATTACTCAGATAGATACTCACGTTCACGATCGATTCTTAATGCATTTATTATTTTGTTTAGTTGATTCTCTACCAAATCTATAAACCTCATAAAGCAATCCAATGCTTCGGACTTATGGGAGATCAGAAAAACATAACTGAAACGCGTAAAGTCATTTATAAAAGTGATGAAATATGAGGTTCCATGCCTTACTCTCATATTTAATGGACCACAAATGTTAGAATGTATAAGTTGTAATAGAAGTTTAGCTTTGGTTCCTTTACCAAATGGTTTTCTAGTTATTTTTTCCACTAAACAACGTTCACAAACGGATAGTTCAATATTAGCGAGTGACCCCAAAAGGCTTTCTCTTACTAATCGTTTCATTCTTTGTAACCCAATGTGGCCTAGTCTAGCATGCTAAGTACTTGCATCAATCTCTACATTACTAGAAGATGCAATTAAAGAAAAACAACCATCAACATTAACTTTATACACATCATAGTCAATGTCTAACACCATAAAACCATTCAATATATAATCAGAACCATAATAAACTGTTCCAAACAAAATGTCAACACAATCACCATAAAAATTAAATACATAACCTAAACCAAGAAGAAAAACTCAAAGACCAAGGTTCGCCGAATATCTGGAGGATAGATGATATCATGTAGGAATAGATTTTGACTACCACGAGGTCAATTTACATGTGTCGGTACCCTTCACCTCAACTTTAGAGTTATTTCTAACATATATCCATCTTCTTTCATATTGTCTCCGATTATACTCTACAAATGCTCCTCAATCTCTAGCTACGTGATCTGTTGCTTCTGAGTCTACAGTTCATATTGGATGAGATTCAGCAAGCATTACAGTACTAGAAACAAAAGCATTACTCAAAGTAATGGAATAATGTGGTACCTTTTTTGGCTCTGTGCATTCATGAGTGAAGTGGCCCAGTTTACTACAATTCTAGCACATCATTTTGGCCTTGTCCTTTCCGTCGCGCTTCTTGTGTTGGAAGGTCTTCGCACTCTTGTGTGCCTAATCAATCTCTTTTTCTTTGTTGTTGAATTTATGGTCCCTCTTGTTCTTAAAGCCCGAAACTTTGTTCGAACCTGATTCAGCAACATAAGCATGGGTAGAGAATTTTGCAGCCTCTAGGCGCTCATCTTCTAATTTCAAATGATGCGCAATATCGTCAAAAGTGACAATATTCTCATTGTGTATCATATTGATTTTCATATGTTCCTAGTTGTCAAGAAGAGATCTTATAATAGCCTGAACTTGCTGTTCGTCAGTTAAGGTATAACCTGCCAACTTTAGCTCACGTATCATGTTTGACATCTCCTGAAGATGCTGCCTCATAGATAGATTTGAGCGCTTCTAGTATGTGTCAAATTTGATGGTGAGCCTCTTCAATTTAGTGACAGACTTACCCCCAAATTTATCTTTCAAGCCAACCCACATTGCTTGAGCTTTGTCATAACTTTCAAACTCACATATGAGATCATCTTGCATACAACTCAGCAACTTGATGTGAGCAATGCTATTTTTCTTTTTCTAAGCTTGATAAATTTCGTGATCTCTTTTATGTTGAGCAGAAGTTCCATGCTCAGGTTTATCCATGGTGTGGTTGAGGGTTTCCAAAACCTCTTACTCCTCAAGGATAACTTTTCGGTGCCCAATATCATAATTGTCATCGTTTAACTTTTTGCCCTTGTTGAGGTCAGCCACAATGGTCTTGGATGCCGAAGCCATGATCAATTTATGTTACACATTGATATAATAAATATAGAATGAATACCTGCACATATTCCACATAAACACACATTTTAATTTGCAAAACAAAATAAATGAATGATAATTTAACAAAAGATATCAAAACGAAAGTTCACTATGTTCTCAATCAGCTTCGACGTACAATTGTTCTATTATCATTAACTTGTTTAATTTGCGCAAATTTTAAGTTCTAGGTGAGAACTCCTTTGAATTCTACTAACTTATGAAGTCTCGCTAGAAAAGATGATTATGTGATCTCATGTAATGATCACCAACTAACAATTAATTCATTATATCAAATACAATTATATGCGGAGTTCGAGACATAAAGATCTACTGCCATTGTTTTAGTATGCTCAAAATTAGGAAATTGCAAGCACATCAAACCATATAAATATCCCATCAATGAACCATGCTCTACATAATCTTTATGTGGTCATTTAGGTACCGCATGATAATTATTTTGGTTCTATCCAGAACTGGTTTTTTGCTCCTGGAATCAGTTTTGGACCAGAAACCCGTTTGTTAACGCAATTTAATTTTTCTATTTCCGGGACAAGTTTTTGTCCCAGAACTCGTTTTGGACCAAAAATGAGAATCAGAAAAAATCAGCTTTTTCGTTTCTGGACCAAAAGTGAGAACTCATTCCCGAGGAAATCGTTTTTCTTCAACACATCTCTCTCTCGTCTCCTTCGAGTTCTCTCTTCCGCGAGCTCTCTCTCGTCTCCTTCGAGCTCTCTCTTCTGCTCGTCTCTCTCTCTACTCTCTTCTGTTGCCGTCGAGAGGAAGCCAGGCGGCTTGTTCGCTCGCTCCGACCGAGAGGAAGCCAGGGCCGCTTGCTCCTGCTCCACGTAAGCTCCGATCATGCGAAAATATCCTCTCATTTCTCTCTTTTTTGGATTTGAAAGTCGCTGTGATCGAGGGGGTCAGCTTCGGCCTCGCCATGGGCGGCGGTCGAGCTCGCCGTCGCCCAGATCTAGCCGATCGCGAGCTCGACCGCCGGCCCTGGGCGAGGCCGCTTGGCCTTCCCCAGACCGAGCGGCCTCGCCCAGGGCCGGCAGTCGAGCTCGCCGTCGCCTAGACTTGAGGGAGGCCGAGCGGCCTCGCCGTGGGCGGCGGTTGAGCTCGCCGTCGCCCAGATTTGGGCGACAGCGAGCTTTGGGGGAGGCTGAGCGGCCTCGCCCAGGGCCAGCGGTTGAGCTCGCCGTCACCCAGATCTAGGCGACCGCGAGCTCGACCGCCGCCCACGGCGGGGCCACTCGGCCTCCCCCTCGACCGTTGTCATTTGACCATTTCCATGGAGGTTTTTTCCCTTTTTTGTTTGTTTGTTGAATTTCGAATTCCTTAATTTTTACGGAATGGTGCATGCGAACGAGGTTGACGTCTCAAAAAGTCTCCAACTTTTTTACGTGGTGGGTTTTTACTCGTGTGCAGGGCCTTCATATCTTCTGCAGGAAGAAAGATCGTGAAAGAGATAGTCGCCACCCCTACAAGGTTGTCAAGATCACCCCTCCTCCTAGGAGTTTGGCATCATTGCTTTCCCTCGGTCAGTTTGGGAAAAATTTGGTTATTTTTAGTGTTTGATTCGGGGGCTGATGCTGTCGTGATTACTTTGTATGCGTCCCCTATTTTGTCAGTTGATTCAATTGCTGTCGTGGGATTTGAGAGTGTAACATGATCTGTTGGGCGTTCACATAGGGCCTAATTGCGATTATTTACTTGTAATTCTCTGAACTATCATGCTTCAAAAGTGAATAATTGCTTCATGGCCTGATTGCAATCTTAAAGTTTTAGAAGAATTGAGCCTTCAAATTTGACCAAGCAGTGGTTGATCTAGACATTCTTTCCTCGGCCATTCTCTTCTTTTCCTCAGCCTCTGCTAGAAATTTGTATTGTACGTTGAGAACTAGTTGCCATGTGCGATTCGGCTCAATCGGAATTGGAGCTCTGTGGGCACTCTTGATATGCGAGGTTGTGCTTGTACTGATTGAGAATGTTGAATCGAGAGAAATGTAGCGAGTTAGGAAGAGCACATAGAGAAAAGTATTAGGCTGGTTGGGAAAAGAAAATGGCTTTGCATCACGCAAGAACTATTTCGGAGTTTTAAAAGTTCGATTGGTGAAAGTTGAGCTTTGAAAGGACTTCGACTTGTGGGAGTACCGGGATAATTCGGTTTACGGTGCCAGTGCTGAAGTTTATTGATTGTTGCTGAGCAGAAATCTTTTTCAGTGAAGGATGTTTGTAATTTGAGTTAATCTCTCCGTGAATTGGTGAAGGAGTTGAATTATCTCATATTGAATGGCTATGTGGCTTTTGGTACATCTTTTTCTTTGGAGTACATTTTTGCTGCTGCAAGATTTGTCATTCAAGAGGAAGCTATATATTTGCTATCGAGTTTAGTTTTGGATTTTTTGAATCAGACCGTTCATTTTGTGCATTCTTTAATCAAAGCTAGAACATGGGCATACTACTCTTTTTGTTCTTATGGCATGTGAACCTTATTGAATTTCAAGAATGTTGAAATATGATTGATGACTAGTACTATGCCATTTTCTCTCTTATACTTTTTTGCTATAGTGCAAATGTAGCTTCATACTATAATTAAGCACAACAGGGGAGAGGAAAAAAGCAAACTTCATTTCTTGATCATATACGAAAATTTCCAGTGATTATTCTTATTAATGAGCTATATACTTATCCCTTTTCATATACTATCTAGTTTTTTTGTGCAAATATTTTTATTTCTTCCCCCCTTATGGACATTAATGACAATCATTATGATGCTAATCATGTTGCTCCTGTGGAAAATCACTGGCAGTGGTCACTGTTTGGTTTTCTGGTTTCCTATCCTTCTGTTCTGGTCTTGTACTTTCAGTTTTGAGTTCGTCGAGATTAGTTGCCTGTCTGAAACTTTAACTACATATTTTTTTCAGGTACAAGCTACTGCACCTGCAAGTAAAGGAGAACTTGAGAGGGCCACCTGGTGTAACGACCCGGTTTGACGAGAGCGGGGAGTGGTCGCTGGGGCTAGAGGGCTTGAACAAGAAGCGGATCCTGATAGGCTTCTAGGATGGCAAGAGGGGCATGTCTCTGTCCCACATCCGTTAGGAGGGGAGTCCTGGGATTGCTTATGAGGCTTGGCCCCTAAGCTTTGTGTAACGCGTTTTAAAACCGTGAGGACTTAGTGTCCAAAGCGGACAATATTACACAAGAAGTGGTGTAGCGGAAGCGTAGTGGGGCCGAAGTCCTTACAAATGGTATCAGATCCGACTCCTGACTGCGTGTGGGGCCACAGCGAGGACACTGTGCTCAAAGGAGGGGATAATGTAACGACCCGGTCTGACGAAGGCGGTGAGTGGTTGCCGGGGCCAGAGGGCCTGGATAAGGAGCGGCTCCTAATAGGCTTCTAGGATGGCAAGGGGGGGCATGTCTCTGTCCTACATCGCTTAGGGGGGAGTCCTGGGATTGCTTATAAGGCTTGGCCCCTAACATTTGTGTAACGCGTTTTAAAATCGTGAGGACTTAGTGTCCAAAGCGGACAATATTACACAAGGAGTGGCGCAGCGGAAGCGTGGTGGGGCCGAGGTCCTTACACCTGGACTTCTCTCCACACTCTAGCTGCTCAGGTTTTCTTAGCAAATAAAGTCTGATTTTTTACTTTCCTTTTCGTTTTCCATTTATGAAATTTTACCTGAATATATCAGTATACTCCTACATCATTTGCACTTCTGCTGAGTTCTTTTGAATTTCTCAAACAATAAAGTTAGCGCTAACTATCTATTAGAATACTCAACATTAAAGCACATGTACATCGAATGGTTCAAATTGTAGATAATATGGCTCTTTACATCAAATCTTCCGCATTTGAATTGGTACACCATATGATGTGCTTCATTTGATGTTGAACCAGTTAAGGGTAAATGGCATCCCAAAAAGAGGCATTTGTGGCAAAGTGGACTGAGCCTTTAACCAATTTGCTTGTAAGCTTATTGGTTGAAGAGGTAAAAAAGGAAAATCGCACCACTACTACCTATAACAAAGTAGGGTAGAATAACATAGTTACCGAGTTCAATAAACAAACAACACTCCGGTTTACTGTAGTTCAGTTGAAGAACAGGACAAACAAATTGAGGAGACAGTATGGGAGTTATAAGAAGCTTCTTTCACAATCTGGATTTGGATGGGATCATGTTAACAAAACGATTATTGTGGAGGATCCAAGTGTATGGGATGATCACATCAAGGTATTAGTTTACTTGGGTCATTTTGTTCTAATTATGGATGTATGTTTCGATGATGTCGCTCACGTATGTCACTATTTTTTGAAATTGCGGGATAACATCGAATGGGCTAAATTCCGAAAGGATGGGTTTCCTCAATATCCCGATCTGTGTATCGTGTTTGGCGATACATATGCTACTGGGGATTACGCAATAGGAAATGCAGAATACTTGGTGGTGTCGGAGGGGGAAGACAATGGTAGTGGTGGTGACAATGGTGGTGGTGCTTTGGAAGGTGATCCAAACAAAGTTAGTGATGGAGTCTTCACACCAGACGTGAGTGCCACGCAAGTTCGTGAGAAGCATAAGTTAGATAGGACTCCAAATTCCAAGAGGAGGAGAAAGAGTAGCACATATGATATTGCTAGCACCTGCAAAGCCATTCAAGATATGATCAAGTCCAGGGCGAGTCAATCAACAAGTGGCTCTACCACCTCACATGCCCCTCCACCCGAGAACCCCTACTCCATGGGAGCCGTGGTTGCCATTTTAAATGACATGCCTGACTTGGAGCAGAATCTTTACAACAAAGCTATGAACCAAGCACGCCTTAGTGCCAACTGGAGAGAGGGTTTCGTCCTATCTTTACCTGAAAGGAGACGCGGTCTTCTTGAATCTCTTTGAATAGATGTTGAGAATTACGATGACTTTTTCATGCTTGTTTTATTTTCACTTAATGACTTGTGTCCTTGAGATACTTTGGTTTGTTTTTATTTATGGAACTATGACGTCTTTGGTTTGTTTTTAATTATGCAACTATGATGCCGTGGCTATTGTTAATTATGGAACTATGATGACGTTGTGGCTGCTCTTGATTCCTGACTTATTTGTTGTGTTTGTGTTCTTCGTGCGAGGTCATAGGTAATATGGAAGGGGGTGAAAGTAGCAGCATTAATGGTCTAGTAGCATCAATTGAACCAATTGAACAGGTCTTCGATGATCTTGAACTTAATATACTGAAAGCATGGATGTGTACTGTTTTGATGAACATGTCTATACACACCAGAGAACCTATTAGGGACAATAAATTGTCAGGGCCTGAATGGATAAGAGAGATTCTTTATGGACATTCAGATAGGATATATGAAGCTTTTCGAATGGAGATGCATGTTTTTGTCAACCTTTGTGATTTAATGAAGGAAAGGGGTTGGTTGGCAGATAGTCGATATATTAGGGTAGACGAGCAAGTTGGGATATTTTTATCTATGATTTGTCACAAGAACTCGAATAGAGATTTATGTGAGAGATTCCAACATTCGGGACAAACTATCAGCAAGTACTTTGCTAAAGTGTTGCAAGCAGTTCTGAATTGGCAAGAGAAATTATCGTACCACCTTCATTTGATGTTGTCCCAGAAGAAATTCTCATCAATCCTAAATATAATCCTTACTTCAAGGTAGGATTTGCATACATTCCTTTACATCATCAGTTACATTTTGTTGATAATCTTGTATAATGCTAGTCTTTGCTGAAATGATAGAGCTGCATAGGTGCTATTGATGGCACTCACATTCATGCTTCTGTACTAGTGTCGAAACAGATCCCATTTAGAGGCAGGAAAGGAATTACCACTCAGAATGTGATGTGTGTTTGTTCATTTGATATGAAATTTACATCTGTGTATGCTGGTTGGGAAGGCTCTGCCAACGATTGTCGGGTGCTCTCGACAGCACTCGAGACACATCGCTTACAATTTCCTCGACCTCTACTAAGTATTTGCTTGTTTTTCAAGGGATAATTTTCTTTATAATTGTATTGCATTTGCGAATCATGATCAATAAATGAATTCCTTTTGCTAGGCAAATACTATGTGGTAGATTCTGGTTATGCTGCAGCTCTGGGATTTTTGACTCCTTTCAAAGGGGAACGGTATCATATTAATGATTTTAGGGGTACAGTGAGGTAGGCAACGACAGCAAGAGAATTATTCAACCATATGCATTCTTCCCTAAGGAATGTTATTGAGAGATCATTTGCGGTGTTAAAGAATCGCTTTCTTATTTTGAAACACATGCCTTCATTTTCAATTTAAAAGCAGTCATGTATTGTAATTGCATGTTGTGCTATTCATAATTACTTCCATGATCAAGACAAGATGGATAAGAACTTTTCCCAATATGGTGATTCAGAGTACTCGTTTGGAAGTGCACAAGATGAGGTTATTGACGATACATCAACAGAGGAGGATATCGAGATCAACATGCTTAGGAAAAGAATTGCCAATCAATTGGCAATTGATAATAATATGGCGGAGATTCCATGAAAATGTGTTTCCGACTTTTCTAATGTATTTCCATTATTTTGTATTTGAGGATTTTTTATGTTGGCTCTTGTAATGTGACGTGGCATTTTGGGATCTCCTATATTGGCTCTTGTAATGTGATGTGCTTGGTTTACTTTTTTCCATAAGCTTTTGCGATATTATGCGGAATGATGCATACTCACAAATATTGAGAGAAAATATCGAAAATGATGGTGGTTGAATGCTGAAGACCCGTTCCAGTGCTTGGCCATTTGCATTAATTTGACTGGAATTTGTGTGCGAGCGTACGTAATGTTACGAATCTAACGTAAAATTTAATTTCAAAACTTCACAATTTGTGGCCACCCGCTTTGAGCGAAATTTAATTTTTTTAGGTGTCAAAAAAATTAAAAACATCAAAACTTCATATAATGGCTTAGAATATTTGTGGTCACCCATTTCGAGAGAAATAGATTTTTTTTTTAGATTCCCTAAAAAAATTTAAAAAATCAGAAATTTCAAAACTTCATAGAATGGCTTAGAATACCTGTAGTCACCTACTTTGAGGGAAATTTAAATTTTTTAGCTGTCGAAAAAAAATAAAAAAATGAAAAATTTGAAAATTTCTCAGAATGGCTTAGAAAACTTGTGGCCACCAACTTTGAGTGAAATTTAATATTTTTTTAGGTGATGAAATAAAAAAGAAAAAAATAAAAAATACCATTTGGGCACCTCAAAAATTTTATATTTTACTCAAAGTGAGTGGCTAGAAGCATTCTAAGCCATTATGTGAAGATTTCAAATTTTTGATTTTTAATATTTTTTTGTACCTAAAAAAATTAAAATTTCGCTCAAAGTGGGTGGCTACAGGTATTCTAAGCCATTCTGTGAAGTTTTGAAATTTTCATTTTTTCACTTTTTGATTTTTTTAGCACCTAAAAAATTTAAATTTTGCTCAAAGTGGGTGGCCATAGGTATTCCATAAGTCATTCTATGAAATTTTGAAATTTCTAAAATTTTTAATTTTTTTGGGAAATCTCAGAAAAATTAAATTTCTCTTGAAATGGTTGGCCATGTGTATTCTAAGCCATTTTGTGAAATTTTGAAATTTTTAATTTTTTAAATTTTTTTAGGGCATCTAAAAAAATTAAAATTTACTCAAAAAGTGGGTGGCCACAGCTATTCTAAGCCATTTTGTGAATTTTTAAAATTTGTTTATTTCTTATTTTTAATTTTATTGGGTACCTCAAAAAATTTAAATTTCACTCAAAGTGGGTGGTCACATGTATTCTAAACTATTCTATGAAGTTTTGAAATTTTTGATTTTTTTCGGGAACCTAAAAAAATTTAAATTTCACTAAAAGTGAATGGCCACAGGTATTCTAAGCAATTCTGTGAAGTTTTGAAATTTTTTATTTCTTGATTTTTTTTAAAAATTTCTACAAATTTCCTATTTTCCCGAAATCTGAATTTTTTTTTATTTTCTCGACATTTTGATGATTTTTTCTGGAATTTTTCAAAATTTTGGATTTTCTGAATTTTTTTAAAGATTTTTATGAATTTTTCAGATTTTTTTATTATTTTTATTCCATTTCTAAAAAAAATGGATTTCTGTTCTTGGAAATAGAATTTTATGTTGTTTATCAAACAGGTTTTTGTTTTCAGGAAATAGAAATTTCGTGCTATTATCAAACGGGTTTATGTTCTAGAAACATGAATTTTTTGTCGTTATCAAACGAGTTTTTTTTCCCAGAAACTCATCCAGGAACCAGAAATAGAAAAATCTATTTCTGGTTCAGGAACTCATTCCGAAACAGAATGGTTATCATTCGCTACCTTACATGTAAACTAGCTTTTGTATTTCCAAAACCATAGGGAAATATAAGTAAAATGCAATAATACGCCAAAAATACATGTATTTAGGGTTTCGTATGTATTTTTATACCTTTAAAAGCTTCAAACATACAAAATAACTATACCACAATGTAGAGAATTTGAATATGAACACAATCATACCAACCACGCTCCAATCGGAGCTCCTATGTGCCCACACGCGTCGCCTAAGTGCGGGCTCGTGTGGCGCACGCGCCTGCCCAATATGGGCTTTTGAGTAGGTCCAACTAGTTTGACTGTTGATCGGTCCGACCGGTTGATCGTTGATCGGTTACTGGTTGGGTCGTTGGATCGAGTCGACAATTGGATCGGGTCACCGATCAAGTCAGGTCGTCGGTCACTGGAGGTAGGTTTGCCGGCGAGATGACGTCATCAATGATGTCAGAATGTCGTTACCGACAGTTTTGCTGACATCATCAATGGCGTCAGCACGTGCCGTTTGGCCGATGCGCGCATGCCATTCACGCGTTGGTAGTGCCAACGCTTTTGGCGTATGGCTCCCACACGCCGCGGCTTTTGGCCGCGCATGTAGACGCGTCCGGCATCTTCCAGCGGCGTTCGATCCACCGTTTTGCTCGTCTTAACGAGTTTTTCAATTCTATATAATAATATCTCTTTTTTAATGAAAATAAATATTCGATACAGGGTCAAATAGAACGGGCGTTCATCCTCTAAAACCCATTCGTCGCGTACAATCTCATTTTCGACGATTCATGTTGCAATTTCCAAGCAATGAACATCTAGACGATGTGAATTCTCTCTATCCCCATATCCAATAACAAGTGAAAAAATTCGACGGAAAAATAAGGCAGAGATCATAACCGATGCTCTGATACCAATGTTAGAAGCGAGTGTCAGGAGAATCGACTAACCTGTTCGATGCACTCCGAACCAATTTTCTAGGATCGTACGTTGAATCACCAGCAAACGATAAACGAATCTATTTCATGTTAGTCTAAATACAATCACAGGGAAAGTATTATTATTCCATAGTGTTAATGTTTATTGTTTTCTCAAAGTAGATACGGAATCCTTATGCGTCGAGAGAGATAATTCTAATTATCTCTTCTTTTTGTTTATCTTCTAAGGAAGTTATCTTAACTTTCTTTAAAAAACTCACCCCGTGCCTCTTCAAAAGGTGTCTCTTAAACATACTTATAATTGGAGCAAATGGTATCCCTTGGACATACTCATCATGGGCAGATCGACGAAATATAACAGGTCACCTTCCACAATGGCTGGCGGCTGCTGTTGCTGTGTTGGCTGCTGCAATATTTAAACTTAAGTTTTCCAGTTTTGGAGTCGTGCTGTGGGAGCTGATAGCTAAGGGAAGCCGTTGGGGGAGTCTGATGATAGTGTGGACATCATGAGGTGGGTGAAGAAGCCCGTGCAAGACCTCGCTTATCCGCCATCGAATCTGGCGTCAGTGCTTGTCATGATCAACCGCAAGCTAAGCGGGTACCCGATGGTGAGCATGATCCACCTCCTCAAGATTGAGCTTCGGTGTGTCAAGGATCGAGAGCTCCTAGAGGCTACCATGAGAGAAGTCATCCACATGCTAATGAACCCTCTGTCCGCCATTATTGCTGCCGCTCCAGATCTCATCAAATTGGAGACTTTGCTATTTTCTCAGTAAAATAAAACTGACAGGGCTTTGCAAATGACCTTGGCCAGGCTATGTATGGGTGAATGTTCAATTTCTTGTAATAAGGTTGTCTGTGCAAGTGGTCCTGAATGTATCTTCCTTCCGTGGTTGTTCGATGTATAGACAGTCACTTGAAAAATTGGCTACTAGAAACTTGTCGATCCGTTTCGGCACTCCTTGGTTGGTCGGTTAGCGCATTTCGAATTTACAGTAAAGGGGCAAACATCAATGAATGCTGGAATTCCCGAATCAAAGCGACCCGCCCCCAACAAATTGAAATTTCTTGCTGGCTTGATCTTAACAGATTTCTACTATTATGATCACAGAATCAAGAATATCACTTATGTTCATGCCTCTTGCAATTGTGTGCATGCATCTTACTGTGCTTGAACAAAATACAAACTCCACGGGCTCAAATCAGAAATCCGTAATGAGAACACCGGGCATGACTCTGACAATGAGTTGCCCACATTTTTTTAGAATCGCGTTTATGTTGTTTTGAGCATCGATACATCATCCGACGAAATTGATTGAATGTATTGGCCGAACACTCACAATGGCTCGAGGGCAAGTATTCTCAACGACAAGGTCAAAAACTTGGTGCGAGGGAGTGGGACTCCATTCGGCTCATTCAGCCGGTGCCCATAACAGTTTCGATGCTTTTCTTCTAGAGCCTTCTGTCGTCCCGATGAGCAATTCCATAAAATGGATTCATTTCTAGTCTCGCAAACACGGGAAAGGATAAAAATAATGCACATGGGCCAAGATATTCAAGCCCAATAGGCTTGTGAGTCAGTATTTCTTCGAATAATGGGTCATGAAATAGACCGGTTTGCAATTTCTTCATTGTCGGCCCATTTTGTCTGTGCGACTCGAATTGTCAGCCCAAATTACAGCCAGCCTTTTTAGTGTTAGTGTGTCTTGCCGTGGTCACCGCTCAAAACATCATACTTGACTACTTTGACCGACAAAACATCCAACTTTACTCCTCCAATCACTGTTGTCCGCCATTTCACTCTGCACACTGTCGCCACCTGCTCACCGGTGAAATGGAATAGCCATGTCAAGAGCCACCACCGGTGGGGGTTACGGTGCCCTCTTCGCCGGGCGAGGCCCACGCCGTTGGCAACAACCGCTTGCTTTGACATTTCGAAAAAAACCTCGATTAGACATCTTGTAGAATCTAGATGTGTACCTAAGAATCCGACCTCTTAGAAGGAGGAGGAAGCAGCAGTTGAGCAGCAGGATGTGTTTAACTGTGAACGATGCCATGTCAGTGACCTTGACGCTCTCCGGTAGCTCTGCAGGGGATCTAAGAGGATCGACCCAATTCCTCATAGGTTTTGCTCTCATTTTGATTGTTTGATAGAATCAAGAAGGAATATGAATTTATCTTCACTTCAATAGACGTTGGTAGTTAAATTCATGATACCAAACCTGCTCTTGGCAATGACTCATGTAGTACAACAAAAATGGAGTTCGAAGCAAACATGGCAGAGCATATCATTACATTGCTATCTTAGATGATTTTTTTTTGTTTGTCTCACTCTAACCCTTAACTCACTTTCAGACTTTTGTCACGTCTCCTTGCAGAGTGTGGGAGTTGAAATCTACATCTGAAACTAAACGTCCCCATCTCTAGCCTTTTGAGAAGGTGGAGAATTGAACTCTTCACCGCTTCCTTTCCAAGTAAAAAGAGTGACCACTGAGGCAAATTCAGTAGTTTCTTGGATGGTGTTGGAATGTGGGAAATTTAACTTGTGACAATTACATCATATTTTGAATTTCATTTCAATTTTTTTTTGCTGTTTATTCTCTTGTGGAATATCTCTTGACTTGCTGTAGGATGAAGTGTATCAAAACATGTTGAAGGCCTTGCGAATAATCTTTTGAGGGGTATATGTGAAAAACTAGCTACCCTAGGGCGTAGTGGCTCTGGCAAGACTCATATAGTTATCAGGACTCCCAGAGACCCGGGCATGGTATGCTGAGACAGATTTTTGATCGGTCTAAGAGAGGAATCATTAACTCCGAGGTAAAATCTGAAATATTTCTTATGGTATGTGATAAAGTGCTTCCAAAATAATCTTTTAAAAAGTTTGGTTTTGATCATCCTGATTGTTCATTCTAGCTAACACAAGATCTTTCCAGGTCATTCTTACTTTCAATGTTTGAGACATGCTCAGGACGAGGCAAAGGGGAAAAGCCGTTTGATTTGTCTAATGGCTCTAAGTTTTCTATGCATCGGTGGACATTGACAGGTGGTGATTGTTGATAGTTATTTATCTTTCAGTAAATTGGCATTTCTTCTTTGCTGCTTAATTTGCAGGTGTTTTTGATAAGATATGATGACTTAAATTTATCAATTGAAGCAGGCCATCATTACTGACTTGGAACAGGTAGAATCCTTAATAGCCTGTGGAATGTTGAAGCGTGCCACTGCCATAATGATTGTGGCTCATAACACATCATTCATGACTAAAATGTAGTTCATACCAACAAATAGACTCTTCACGTTTTGATCCCGTCGGGATTAACGCGTAGTGTGATGTTGCCGTGGTTTCTCTTGAAGGTGTTCCATGTACTTATGAGGGCGCCCTCGGCCTTGAATGCATTTCTACCTAAGGATCGTGACTAACTTACTAATTGTCTTTTTGACTCATCTTATGCTTTTTATGGGCAGATAAGTTTAACTAATCAGTTTCTGTGAGGAAACATAAGATAGTAAATAATAAGCATTTGTAGATGTGCACAAGCATGCGATAACACGCACTATGAAGTAGGAGGTCTTAACTTCGATGATTTGACTTTGGCTTATAGGTACATGGTGCCCTGCTATTTTCCTCTTATTTTCAGATTTGTCAACTATTGTAACAATATTAATTTCATCGAACTTGGACCTGCCGTCTCAGGGGCATTGATTTTTGTCACGTCTTTTAATTTTCAGTTGCTAGTTGGAACTTGGATATGTGCTACTCCACCTGTTAATTATGGCGCTTATGTTGCTTTAGTTTGAGTCATAGTTAGCAGAACTTGTTACACACAGAAGTTCTTCCGTATGCCTGATAAAGATCTGTAATGTGTCTACAAAACATGGTGGAGAAGATCGATCTAATGCTGCCATTATGACAATTGCTGACCTTGTTGGAGCTGAAAGAGAGAGAATTGGAATCAGGTTTTACAAGCTACTACTTTCCTTGGAGCTGAAAGAGAGAGAGAAGATCGATCTAATGCTCTAAGAATTGAAAGAGAGAGAACTGGACATGAGGTTTTACAGGCTACTACTTTCCTTGGAGCTGAAAGAGAGAGAGAAGATCGATCTAATGCTCTAATAATTGAAAGAGAGAGAACTGGAAATGAGGTTTTATAGGCTACTACTTTCCTTGGAGCTGAAAGAGAGAGAATATCGATCTAATGCTCAAAGAATTGAAAGAGAGAGAACTGGAAATCATTGTACGAAAGATTGTATGTGGGCTTCAAAGAATTGAAAAAGGGTTTTCTAGCAAGCTATGGATGAGTAATTGGATTGGATGGATTCTTTACGAAGACTATAATCAAAGGGTTGTTGCTTTGTGCTCCTGGCAGAGATGGAAATAACCAAATATTTCCAATTGCCCGTTGAAGCTAAGATAAAGTATCTAGAACTTGGTTTCTCAAGCTACTATTGAAAGACTTGAAAGCAACCAACAAAAAGTAAGATCGTGCATAAATTTTATTAAGAGAAGTACTTTCTTGTTCATAGACTGACTAGTTTGCATGTCAATTAAGTGGTGCAGGGCCCTCTTAATGCAGTTTGTAAACTCTCTTCGCAAGCAGAGCATGGGAATAGTGCTCAGCACATTTATGCTAAATGTAAAAAACCTATATAAGGCAGAAACCTTATGAGTTGCTTCTGGATTGCTGCATACTTGACATATAAGGCCGATTTCAACACTGCACCAAAAGATATGAAGGAAGAGTTTGTTCATACATGTGAAGACTTCATGAGACAATGTCCGAAGCACTTTCATAACATTTACCAAATCTGGACAATTGCGATGCATCGATAACAATTTGAGCACATTCAATGCATAATAAATAAATATATATATATGCAAAGAAAGGGAACTTCCCATTGTTGATACGTTAGAGGTCATAAGAAAATCACTTATGGTGAAATGTATGAGAAAAGCTAATTGATGGTGGGTTCAAGAGATGAAATTTGTCCAAGAATCAAAGTGAAGATTGAGGAGGAAAAAAAATGAAGTCTAGGTTTTGCTTCCACATTTGAGGTTGAAGTAAATGATGACATTTTTGTGGCTGATGTGAGCGAGATTACATGTACTTGCAAACAATGGGATATTTCAAGGATAACGAGTAGCCATGCTATGTCTTGCATCAATTACATGAAGTGTAACATAAATAATTACGTAGCTGATTGTTTCAAGAAAGAAACTCATAAACGTTGCTATCAATTTGCATTACGAGCCTTGAATGGAAAGAAAATGTGGCCAGTGATCAATGAAGCCTTTATAGCCACCACCATCTAAAAAGCTTCAAAGGGTGCCACAGATCACTGCGTACATCAACATGGTGTCACAATTAAAAAAAAAAACCAAATCTGAATGATACTAGCAGACAAGATGCAGAAAATAGCAAAAACCAACCGCCAAGGCAAATGCCTCAACATGTCTTTGCCTGTCCAGACAACTCCACGAAACACATTTAGCACAGTTTGAATTGTTTCGATGTCCAAAATTCATTTTATTTGTTTCCTCATTTGCCATGCACAGCCATAAGACAAGAAGCGCAAGCAACGCTACTTGGTGCAAGGAACCAGAAAAGCCGTGACGAACGATGCGTTCGACAAGAAAATCGCTACCCGAGACATAAGAGCAGAAGAGTGAATCGATAAACAATAAGCACCAAATCAAATGCGCTGACTCATTAATAATTCATCTATTGCAGACAACCAATCAAATGTTATAACTCATAATCATGACCTCCCATAACGACCAATGTAAAATCTCCTTCCATAATTTCTAGTTCTCGAAGAAGTGTGGAGGTTCACGTACCGACCATTTTTGCATAATAGGGGATGAACTTCATTGATAGAAATGGAGGAGAATGTGCTTCTCTTCACAGCATTTTCAATTGAACCCATGGAAAATCCTGATTTGGTAATTTGGATGAGATATAAAGTGTGAGAGCTCTAACTATTTCGCCATCAAACGGATAGAAAAGCAAAAGATCTTCCCCTCCTCAAAATACTATTTTACCCCACACGAACTTACATTACAAGAGAAACGTATTTCTATACACATGCTAGCAAACATGAAAGACAATCATACGAGTAGGAAATTAGGAATGGTAAGAGAAAACACACAATTCGTAAACACAAAATTGGACTCTCACAAACAACTAGCAAATCTGAAACACAAAGTCATAAAACACAAAAGGACATGACCAAGATGGTGCTTTCCTTCGGCATTTCACACTATAATGGTATTTTGCCTTAAATTCCGTAAACTCACCGATCAGATCAAGCATAAAGAGTCCGACAAACAAACTCATGAAAAAAAAATTTTAAAAAATGAGAAGATTACTGGAGACCTATGAGGAAAATCGAAGAAGATCAATAAGGGATTTTCTAATTATTTTTGAAAGAATGAGCCTTAGCACTGTCCTAAAGCAATAGGGAGAAAGAGAAAGAGAAGGTAAAGATTACCAGAGAAGATCAACAAGGATTACCAAACATTTGGAGGAAGACCGATGAAGATAATCGGAGATTTAGGATTTTTCTAATCGTTTTGGAAGAATGAGCAGCACTGAAGAGAAAGAAAAAGGAAGAAGAAGAAGAGAGAGAGAGAGTGAGAGTGGAGTAGTCCACATCATCTGAGTAGGTTGCATGTGATTCTATATCACCAACTGAAAGGAAAAATTTCCATGTCATCTGATTAGACCACATGTAATTTCATATTAGCTACTAAATGGAAAAATTTGATGTAAATCAATATATATCAGTTTAGGATTGTTGGTGGTATTAATTCGAAATCTTATGATACATGGAAATTGCTTAAAATTGGTAATGTTAGATAACATTATCACGAGCTTTGACTTCTGAAATCGACAACACGATGAATTTTCGCTATTTGTGCATTTGCTCAATGCACGGGCATCAAACTTACACGTGAGACGGAACTTTAAATGAATGGTGGAAGCTTTCGAAATCAAACGAGGGGAGTTTCTTCGTGGACAGTACGTGGATGAAGCTGAGCCATTTCTTTCATCCTACCTGAACTTGTTCGTTTCACAACCCCCCAACTCTGCCTCAAACAACGACAGTCTACCCTGCTATGAGCCTCCGGGAGAGAGAAAGGGAGGGAGTGGAGTCCGTAGAGAATGAAACCGCTTGCGTTCGCTAAGCACGCATCGATGGCATTTTCCCGTTGTCTTCGCCCCGCGCTGTCGGCAACAATTCGCTCTTCTTCTTCCCCTGATGTTGTGAAATGGGATGGTGGAGTTTCCATGGTGCAGGGCGCTTCCAGGGGGATCGGGCTTGAATTCGTGAGCATTTGTCTTCCTCTAGTTGTGCAATGTAGCTTATAATTGGATGGTTTCTGATTGATTGGGGCCTTCATTTTTAATGGGTTTCGCCTCAGTTCTTTATTCTTGCCCTTGATTCGTGATACGACGTGCTATCTCGTCGGAATTTATTATTTGTGTGATATATAATTCTGGTTAATCTTCTGGGTTCGCTGACGCCCGTGTAAGTGCAAGTTCACTGCTTGATCAAGTCGTGGAGAACTATCTTAAGTTTCGGAATTGATAGCAGTGGAGAGACCCTGTTAGTGATTTGGCAGTGCATAGGGTAGGAGATAGGATTATTCGATTGTTCGGGGCATTGACATAATGAGGCAAGAAGATTTCGAGTTTAAATGAGTATATCTTCTTTTCATGTTTTCGTGGACAGTACATACATGATTAAAGCAAATGCCTTCTTGAACTTCTACGGAAGGCTACAAAAATCGGATGCATAATGAAAGTCGGGAAAAGGAGATACAAAATAATCAGTCTTACGAAGCCATTTGTGCGTTTTTGCATCTAGAGGGTTGTACACTGTTACTTTGTCATCACTACTTCACACATTTCTTATCATGCATCGGAAGACATAATTATCACCGTTTAAAAACAACGGAAATAACAGAATAATCACCTCTTCCAATGCTTGATGAATTTACATGTCTAGAGGGATTATGACAGTGCTTCTTCACTATATATGCTTCGAAAGATATTCTTTTTTTTGGAGGGAGGTAGGGGGGGGGGGGGGGGGGGGGGGGGGTGGGCTACTGCTAACTAACATGTCAATCCATTTTAATCAGATGTGTTTTCTCTTAAAGTACATTGCATCTTGTTTTGAAGCATCTGCTATCTTTTCATCAATATGAGCTTTTCAAACTATTGCTTTTGCGATATTTGGGGATCAAAGTTTGTGAATTAAGATGGCTAGAAGGTCCAAATCCAAGGTTTCATCCAGCAGATAAATTTTCTTAGAAGTATAATCAGATAAAATGTTTTTAAAGTTGAGTTGGCAATTTTCCCAGCTGCTTATAATGTAGGCGGTGGTCAAATTACCCTCTGCAAAAAAAAAAAATCGAGAACTTCGTATTGTGGTTTCTCTTTAGTTTGGAGTCTTCTTTGGCTGTCATGGCAACAGCTCTTGTAATAATTTTCTTCCATTCGGAGACTATCAGTATGGCAAAGTACAGCTAGATGATTATGGATTTATGTTTCTGTACTTGCATTATGGCATGTGCAACTGAGCTGCACAGTACTTGCACCAATGGTGTATAGGTACATCAATAACATGTGCAACTTCATTTACATCTTAGGGACCTATTTGATAGAAATGAAAATAGGTACTGTGTATTTGTGTCCTAAAATTGTGACGCTTGATTCCCTTAAATATTGAAAAAAGAAAAAAAACTTTTGTCTGGTTAAATGTTGAAAGTGATTAGTTTTTACTAAATATGGATGTGGATATAAGCAATGAGTTTTAGATATATAATTTGTAGCTAAGTCTCACAATCTTACTTATCAAAATAGAAGTTGGCCAACTGTGGTTGAGTCCTACCTTGGATGAGATGAACAGATGAGTTGATATATCAATCCAGGTTCCACGAAGTGAAAGCCTTCTGGATTCTCTCTTTTGTCGTGCTAACTCTATATGAACTCTCATCTCAATTTGTTATCTTCCATCTGGACTTTCCTTTTTTGCATGCTGAGCTCTATACCTACTCTTGAATTCCTCGCTCAACTTATGTGAGTATAGTCTCGCAATCTTTCTCCTTGAAAAGAGTAAGCCTGTGGCGCCCGAATTCCACACCAGATGGGTGTTAAAAATTGAGGTGTTATATAAACCTGGTTCCAGGAAAGTGAAAGAATTAAGTATCCATTCTCACCTCTATCCCTCATCTTCTAGTAAGCTTAGTTACACTATCGTATTTATCATGATAAATTTACCATTCTAAGTGTCATCAAATGTCTTTCTGTTGATCAAATTAAGTAATCCCTTCCCTTATTTACATGCTTGGTGTATATTTTTTTTTATAACTAAACTTAACCTTTTAAGTAAAAGCTAGTTAGTATCATCAGACTCGGTCAATCTTAGTAAGTGCTGGTTTTTTCTTTAATTCAGCACTTAATTGAGCTAATTAAAAAGACAAAGTCTCTGCCTTTTATAACTCATTCAAATTGTTATACCAACCCTTATATTGATCATCTCACTCTATTTGGCATGTTTCTTCTGTTAGTGCTATAGTAGAGGTGCCTAAAAATAGGTAATTGGTAATTCACCTGACACCTATGAGATCCAAACTTTAGAATTTCTTTTTTTCTTTTAATTGTATGTTGATTTAGGTTTTTCTGTGCTGCATATTAATGTGATTTGCGCGGGTATGTTATCCCATATGCAAGTAAGCAATTTGTCATGGCTATCAGCAACGTGTAATATAGGCACTCTTGTGCTATACACATACGCAATCAGTGTTCAATTGTCACATTGTTAGTTTCAAGAAAAGAGTCTGAACTCTTGTGGCGGGCCTTCATGATTATGGGCATCATTGCCATCATCAGTTGCAAAAGAAATTACAAGAATGTCACCTGTCAACTTCTTCCATGGTACTGTGGTCTTTCACAATTCTTCAATTCAGTTTCTTCAAGTAGTCTACCCTGGTGATGCATAGCCAAGCCAAACAACATAAGAAAGTCCTTGAACAATACTTGCTGTTCTTGCACTTTTTTTTGCTTTCTTATTTGCAGATAGATCCTACAGCTTCAACAGTTGACCTTACTGAAATGTTGATCCACTGCTTCATCTTGAACAACATTTATCTTGTTTCTCCAGATTTAGCTTTACTCAGATCTAAGTCCTCTTGATTTAACCCGTTATTTTACTGCCACCCTACTAAACCATTTGCACCGTCAATTAACAGAGGTGTAAATTAAAATGCTACAGCTATGAACACTTTTTTTCAATACATTGATTCATTTAGAAGTTATACCGATTTGATTTTCTGTTTCCTCTTATCTTCAAGTTGAGTGGAATTTACAAATCTGCTGCAGCAGATCATTTGACTTAGCCTGTACATGACTTTATTAATTTTGTTCCTGCTTCATTAGGTAGAGCAGCTGCTGCAAAAAAGTGAAAAAGGGCATGTCATTGCTACATGTCGCAAACCTAATGAGGCATCAGGGCTTCTTTCGCTCAAGAATATGTTTGCTGAACGCCTTAGCATTCTGCCGTTGGACTTGACCAATGAAAGTACCATAGAGGTCATTTTTCTCCATCTCAGCGTTAATTTCTCATTGCAGCTTTGAAAAAATAAATCTGGGAGGTTTTGTCGATTATTGCAAGCATTTTATAATTAGGTGTCTCGGGTTTTTTTTGGGGTCAAAATTAGGTGTCTCTTTCAGAGAAAATCAAAGTTAATAAAGACTGTGATTCTCTGTTTCCCGGCTTCGAGGGCAAAGAAGTAAAGAAAGTTGTACCTTATCAATATCATATATCACGACAATCTGTGGAGGTCTTTTGGCATTGTGAACTGCAATTATATAAACTAATGAAAGAGCTACTCATATGTATTCGGCAGATTCATCTGACACAAAATTACTTTTTAGGCATCTGCAAAGTCCATAAGAGATAGATATGGCTCCTTGAATCTTCTGGTTAATGCATCCGGAATACTTTCAGTACCTGATGTGCTCCAACCAGGTAAAGCAATCTAGACCAATTCTCTTTAGACTTATAAGCTCCTTTGAATGGAACAGCGTTTAGCTCAATGTATGCAGTGAGGATAGCTTACTTTATCGACCTCCCCCTTTTGCTGTTTCATGACTCATTAAATTTTTATTCATTGTTTTTCAGTGCAGAAACGACACTCCTCAAAGTAGAGAAGTCATCGTTGCTGCTCATGTATGAGGTCAACGCTGTGGGTCCTGTCATTGTCATCAAGGTACTTTTCTTGTGCTTTTACATTTGCCATTTTTTGGCTAATGAGTTGGCTTGACATTCTTAAGATATTCAAGTCATTGAGCCTCTAATTTCTCAAGGCATTTCTTTTCGTGGTCATGTTGGAATATTCCATTATGTGCTAATCATTTGATTAAAATGAATTGCTAGAGGGGCTGGTATCACTGGTTCACGTGTTGCCTTTGTTTTGTGCGTCTGAAATAGAAGACTTACATAGAATCTTCTGAAGTTACTGATAAATGCAAATGCATTTTAACCATGACCGACCTTCTTTACTTTTCTAGCATTACTTGTTCTTCAATCTAAGTTAGAGCTGTCCAATTCTTGGCCATTATGTGTATTCTCTTGTAGTTTGCAACTGTCTGAACACCTGGTTTCTTCAGACAATCAACCTAGCAATACTTAAGCACTTACAGCATTGTTTGCGGTTATTTGCAAAATATACAATGACACTGCACCTGCTGAAGAATGAGAATGTTGAAACTGCTATTTTCAACCTTCCCATTCGGGTGTATCTTCCTTTTTGTTTAGATAGAGGAATTTATGCACGTGGCATGTCAAAGGAAATGGTTTGAAGATGACACTGGAAAGTGAACAACTTGGATAGAGGTTTAACACTTTCTATAGTTTAACTTAGGCTCATTTCTATTTCTGAGAGTTTTTTTATTTATTTTTTCAAGTAATTACGGTGGGTCTTGGTTTTTCGAAAAAAATCATTAAAGGTCTTGTTCACAGCCTTCAGGCTTCCATTGGTCCCAAAATATGGCAACTGGGAATTGTCTTAATCAAATTGCAGAAAATTCTCAAAACAATGAAAAACCTCTTTTCAGTTGGCAATGGAAGCACGTAGCCAATTCCATAGTAAACAACAGTCAGTAAAACAATTCAAAGATAGAATATTCAGACTAGATATATAAAAGCTTGGACTTCCAAACTATGTCCCCATATAGTGGTTCCGGCCCAAATGTGGTTGTATCCCTTATTTACATCAACTGTCTTTTTGCTAAGGAAAGGAAACTGGGGATTCAGTCAACGGTAACAAAAGAACTTCCCTTGTACAGAAAAAACTTCTCTAGTTTCTCATAGAGTTCTACCTACTCAAATTAATGTAAGAAGAATAAAACTCTGCAGTAACAGAACTTTCCTTGTACGGACAAAACTTCTCTAGTTTCTCATAGAGTTCTATCTTCTCTAGTTTCTGATGTTATGAACTTCAATGCTTTCCGCTCTTTCGGAAATGCAAGGGCTCTGATGTTATTTAGTTAAAACTCCGGGAATTGTCAAAGTAATGTACTCCACATTTTTTATTTTCTTATGTCTTAAATGAGACTTTCATGCCACAATCTGTTTATTGAATGGAGCGTTACAACATTGACTCCCAATGGTGGGGCCATTCTGTACAATTGAGAGTTTGAGGGGTTGATTTTAGAAGTTAATCTTGTGATACGCAGAAATGACTGGAGTTAAGGTCAAAGCTGATGAGTTTTCCTTTAAAACTGTGGCCACAAATAAAAATGTGTATCCTTCTCGATAAGAGAGTCAATCAGATGAGGTATCAGTTTGATGTCATGGTAAACTTCAATTATGTATCACTAACCCATATAACATGCCCTAGCAGCACATGTGGCCCCTTCTAAAGGCTGGTGGAGGCACTGGTACTGATAGAGATGTTGCTGTCGTGGCCAATATCAGTGCCCGGGTTGGTTCAATTGGGGACAATCGCCTTGGTGGGTGGCACTCTTACCGATCCTCCAAAGCCGCATTGAATCAGCGTAAAGTTTCTTCCTTTTCTGGCCTTCGTGAAAGCACTTAAGTTTGTTTAGACAATTGGCTACTATGGTCTGAGGAAAATTGTCTAAACATCCGGTGTACTTTGGGGCATTTGTGAGTGATGTCCTGTGCTCTAGTTTTAGGAAGTTTAGGCCGTCTGCTTTTTGTATGTGTAAGACACCCCTTCCTTTCATCTTTCTTCAGGTTTCTAATAGTAATCATCCTGTGGCTGACCTTAGAGCAGCCAGATGATGAGTCTGAGAATACCGACAGAAGATGAACAGAAACACTCTTTTCACTTCATGCTCTAAAATGCTGAAGTTAAAGTATGATAAATCACTTGGCTGAGTGAACCTAAAATCCAAGTGTCTGCACATTTTAGCGTATGGTTGGCATGCCCTGTTCTTTTGGCCAAAATGGTGTGTAGATCTATGCCCACTTTTCATAGAACTCTACAGAGAGGCAATCAATGTTCTTGTGTTTGCATGTTCCTAAACATCAAGTTGATTCTCGCAGTGACTAAAACGGTATCAGTAGAGTTTGCACGTAAGAAGGATCCGGTTATCTGCATTTTGCTGCACCCTGGCACAGTGGACACAGATCTCTCGAAGCCCTTTCAGAGAAATGTTCCTGAAGGCAAGCTTTTCACCAAGGAGTATTCGGTGAAGAAGCTCTTGGGAATTATTGACCAAGCAAAGATTCAAGACAATGGCAAGTTTTTCGCCTGGGATGGTCAAGAAATCCCATGGTAGGCTATACAATTACATTGCTTAATTGTTTATCTATCTTTTGAGAGAGTCTCCCTCTCCAAGGACATTTTCTCCTTCTGTTCTTTACTGTGACGATACTTTTCTCATACCCTTTTTGGACTGGCGAATTTTTCGTTAAGAATTTTTTTGTTCTTTTACTATAGGAGTTACTTATATTACATTGTGAACCTTCCTGACTCTCTGTTGGAGACTTGTTGGCTTCATTGTTATTTGCTATGTTGCAATTCATCTGACCTTTCAATTCCTTCTCCTTTGGAGGAAACCTGGGTCGCCGCCTGCCTGCGGACAAGTGTGTTATTATCGAAACAGCTGCTCAATTCGTGTTCACTCAGGTTTCTTCTTCATTGACTCAGCGGTCCTTACAGCTGTTGTTGCCTCGATCAGAAGGTGTTGCGAAAAAGCTTCTCAAAGATAAAGAGACATGAGAAATATGGAGTCAATATTTTCTCTGAACTTCTTTGATTTGATCGAGCCAACATGTTTATCTTCCCCGTTCTTGTTCTTCTTCTTCTATCCACCCCTCTCAGTTATTCTCTCTCGAGTTTGACAGTTCCAAACCTATAATGGTGGGATTTTTGAAAAAGAATGCTTGTGATGATACGGCCACGATTCTTGGATGTGTCGCTCTTATGAGGTGGTGGAAGAGCTGTTCCGGACTTCTGTGAGATAGATTTTAGTTTACAGTTTTAGCTCAAGTGCCTTTAATCGTTTTCTTATTTCCACAAGGGTCGTGCATTTTCAACTCTTAATTTGGCTAGGATACTCCTCAACAAAGTATTATGACCATTTCACCCATTGTGGGTCTCACCTTTCATCTTATACTTTCCCTTGGTGTATTTTTTTTCTTTTTTTGCTGGTCCCACTTTCCTTCCTTTTCATCCCATCTTTCAGCATCTTTCTCTCTTTCCCTTTCTTGTAGAGAAAATACCACCATAATCACCTCCGTAAAAGCATAGAACTCATTCGAATGACGTTTTCTTGGTCTAATTGGTGGCTATGCAACAAATGGAAGCCACTTTCTATTCAAAACCTACCCAATATGATACATAGGAGGAATTCAACAAGACTTTACACTTTTACAATGTAATATACAAAACTGCATTTGGCGTGCCTACTGGTTTTCCACTTTATCAAGAACTAGAAACAAAATGGTAAAAAGTTACCATAAACCTATTGAAATGAGAAGAAAATTGAAATTTATTCGATAAAAAACCTTTATTCTTTACCGAATGCGAATTATAACTAGACTAATATTAAGGGAAGATATCAAAATGTGCATCTTGAAATTATTTTTGCCAAACAGATTGCAAAAGAGAAAGAGGTCGATGGAAACTGTCCTAGGAAATTTTCAATGAAAAGAATACTACAAAAATCAAATGCATGCTTTATCAGTAAGTTTAATCAGTAGAAGCTAATGGGATGATAAACCCTTTTCACTTGGTGAAAGCAAAACTCTTTAGGTTTGGACAAGACCCGCGTGAAAGCAAAACTCTTTAGATTCGGACAAGACCCGCTTTTCTTCTTTCCAATCTTTTCCACAAAATTTTGAAAATTTCAACTAACAAAACCCCCTTGATAACTCTATAAAAATAGAGTTATTTTATCTACTTTAGGCAATAAATAATGCAATATTTATTAGAATATATTTGGATTTCCTTTTATTTACTTAATATTTCCTTGTTTATGCAGAATATTGAGATATGGAGAAAATAAGGAAAATATGGCAAAAAGAATGAAAGAAATATGCGACCCAGAGAAGAGTTAAAATGTGGATATCACATTGGGAATTCTGCAATTTATTCCATAATTTTATGCAAAAAAAGAAGTAATTGCCTTGTGAGAGGAGTCTTGGATGTTATTATATAAATAGGATAACTTGGGGGAACATGGAGTTTTTTTTTTTTTCAGAGAGAGATCGTTTTTGTTTTCAGTGTTTTGAGAGTTTTTCAAATATTTTGAAGAGAAGATAAAAGTGATGACAGAATTCTTGTTCTTTGATTCAAGATGTTTGATTTAATTTTTATTTTCGTTTCTTCTTCTATTATGTTCTAATTTTCTTTGTTAGAGCTACGATGTAGCCTAACCATGATGATATGAATTTCATGTTTTTTATACTTTGCAAATAATTTCATTCATGTGAGTTATATATTATTGTGTTTAATGCATTTAGGTGACTGGTCATCACTTGAATGATCTGATGTGCATGTTTGAGATTGAGAAGTGATAATATGCAATTGCTCCTTATAATATATAACCATGAATTAAATGTGGATAGAAATATACCATGTTATTTGTGTAGTTTTCGGTGATAAGGCGGTCCAAAAGATTCATTGTAAACCGGAAATATTCACAGATTTTAATGCGCTTATGTTTATTTAAATTTACATAGAAATATAGCGAATTGATAAATTAAGTAGGTTTGCTATACCTAGAGATAGGATAATAAATAGATTAGAAAATTCCGCTATCACATGCTTGATATTATTCTTGTATACACAATTATCCGAAATTCATATTTAGTAGTTATGGTAAAATCGGATGCTCTAACATATTTTACTTAATTGATTATCTGCCTTTAGTTTATAAAATTTCGTTTTTAAAAATTGTCAGTTTTTATTTATTCTCAATTATATTTTGATTTGTTAGATAAATTTTAGAATTAGTCTATTTTTAATATTTAATTAGTTTATTATCATAAATCTCTATGGGACGATACTCTTCTCATCGTTGTATTACTTGTTCAATATGTTCGTTGACACGTGCAGAATTTTACGAACAAGTTTTTGGCGCCGTTGCCGAGGATTGTTTATTTAATACCAATTAATATTGATACTAGATAATTCTAAGTTTAATCTAGCATTTATCTTCTTTTTTTTCAGAGTATACATTGGTGCATGACACATAGCCAACAAGGAAAGCTTACTGAGTTTGATCCAGAAATCGAACGCACATTTAAAAGGAGACTGAGAGACTAGAAAAATCACATTAAAAAGATGGAGGGAGTTGATGATGGTAGAAATCAATGTAGACTCTTGAAAGATTATGCTGCACCAACAATTAAGGGCACCACATCAAGTATCAGGAGACATGTAATTCAAGCAAACAACTTTGAGATCAAGCCATCACTGATTCAGATGCTTCAACAATCAGTGCAATTTAGTGGGCTACCAAGCGATGATCCAAACGCTCACATCGATGCTTTTCTTGAAATCTGTGACACAATTAAATATAATGGAGTTTCCGATGATATTATTAGATTGAGATTATTTTCTTTCTCTCTTAGAGACAAAGCTAAAGGTTGACTCTCTTCTCTTCCTGCAGGATTGATCACTACATGGAATGATATGGCCCAAAAATTTCTTGGTAAGTTCTTTCCATCTGCAAAATCTGCAAAAATGCGTAACGATATTACTAATTTTATGCAGATGGATAATGAATCATTGTATGAAGCATGGGAAAGATTCAAGGAGTTTCTTAGGAGATGCCCACATCATGGACTACCCGTATGGATGCAAGTACAAACTTTTTATAATGGGTGTAATACAAATCTCCGTTCTATGATTGATGCAGCGGCAGGGGGAACTCTGAATAATAAAACACCAGAATAAGCCTACAACTTATTAGAGGAGATGGCATCCAATAGTTATCAATGACCTACTGAGAGGATATCAGTGCAAAAAGCTAGCGGAGTTCATGAGATAGATGCTTGCATGGCGATCACTGCACAAATTGAAGCACTCAACAAAAAGATAGATAATAGGAGTGTTTCAGGCATGAAAATTCAGAATATGACATGCGATTTCTGTGGTGGAGGACATGTTAGCACAAAATGTCATGTAGGTAACACTTTTGCTCAATCTAATGAAAATGGTAACTTTGTTGGGAATTTTAACAGATCACGGAATAATCCCTACTCCAACACGTACAATTCAGGATGGCACAATCTTCCAAATTTTTCATATAATAATCAAAATGTGACAAGACTGCCACTAGGATTCAAACAATCAGAAGAGACAAAGTTCATTCTAGAAGATATAGTCACAAAACTTGCCAACACTACTCAGGACTTCATCAAGAGCACAGATGTGAGATTTCAAAATCAAGAGGCTTCAATCAGAAATCTGGAGATGCAAGTGGGGCAGTTAGCAAACATGATGTCTGGGAGACAACAGGGCTCTTCGCCTAGCAACACAGAGAAAAATCCAATTAAAAATGTAAAAGCTATAATCCTGAGAAGTAGTAAACAAGTGGGTGAAGAAGATACCAAACAAGAGATTTCCAGAGACAAAGAAGAAGAGGACAAGAAATAACCAAAGGAGATAGGCAAGAGTAAACTTTTTCCAGATAATCCCAAGCCATACATGCCGCCAGTTCCATTCCCTCAGCGACTCCAGCAGCACAAAATAGATTAGCAATTTTCTAAATTTCTTGATGTTTTTAAAAAATTACACATTAATATTCCTTTTGTAGATGCTTTAGCGTAAATGCCTAGCTATGCAAAATTTTTTAAGGAGATTTTGGCAAACAAAAGAAAGCTAGAGGATTACGAAACTGTGAAGTTGAATGAGGAATGTTTGGCCATCCTACAAAATAAATTACCTCCGAAGTTAAAAGATCCAGGGAGTTTTACAATCCCTTGCACTATTGGAGATTCTTATTGAAAAGGCATTTTGTGATTTAGGTGCAAGTATTAATTTGATGCCTTTCTCTGTTTTCAGGAAATTAGGATTGGGTAAAGTAAAAGCAACTACAATGTCGCTTCAACTGGCTGATCGATCAATTAAATATCCAAGAGGTATTGTGGAAGATGTATTAGTAAAAGTTAACAAGTTTATTTTTCCTGCATATTTCATAGTCCTTGATATGGAGGAAGATTTTGAGGTATCACTTATCTTAAGTCGTCCTTTTCTAGCAATAGGAAGATCTCTTATTGATGTACAACAAGAGAAGTTGATTCTTAGAGTTCAAGATGATCTTGTTTCTTTCAATGTTTTTAAAGCAATGAAACATCCCTATGATGATAATTCTTGTTTTAGAGTTGAGACAGTTGACAAGTTGGTGAATAATGTTTTTCAAGAAAATATTTTTAAAGATCCACTTGAAGCATGTTTAGTTTAACCAAATGACAGAGAAATTGAGAATGAGGAGACAATGGAGTACGCAATTTTTATGGAGGCAAATCCAACATATTCAAGGCCTAAGACAACAAAATTTGAGGAGTTGGGACAACACATAACGAAGCTCAAGCCATCAATTGAAGAGTCTCCTATTCTTGAACTCAAATCTTTACCTTCTCATTTGAAATATGTTTATTTAGATGGAATTTCTTCTTTATCAGTAATTATATTTTCTTCTTTGACAGATTTGATGGAGGAGAAACTGCTCAAAGTGTTGAGACAACATAAAGGTGCAATTGGATGGAAAATAGCTGACATCAAGGGAATTAGTCCTTCAATTTGCATGCATAAAATTTTGATAGAGGAACAACATAAACCCACTATCCAACCTCAGAGGCGTTTGAACCCGAAATGCAAGAAGTGGTGAAAGCTGAGGTAATTAGGTTACTTGATGCAGGGATCATCTATCCATTCTCTGATAGTTCCTGGGTAAGTCCTGTGCAAGTTGTTCCAAAAAAAGGAGGTATGACTATTTAACTAAATAATGATAATGAATTAATTCCGACTAGAACCGTTATTGGATGGCGTGTTTGCATGGATTATAGAAAATTGAATGATGCCACTCATAAAGATCATTTTCCTTTACCTTTTATTGATCAATTGTTGGAGAGACTTGCAAGCATGAGTTTTATTGCTTTTTAGATGGATATTCTGGTTATAATCAAATCCCTATTGCACCTAAGGATCAAGAAAAAATTACTTTTACTTGTCCTTATGGTACTTTTGCCTATAGGAGGATGTCTTTTGGTCTTTGTAATGTGACTGCTACTTTTCAAAGATGCATGACGGCTATTTTTTTGACATGAAGTAAAAATATATTGAGATATTTATGGATAATTTTTCTGTTTTTGGCTCATCTTTTGATTCATGCTTGAATAATTTAGCTTTGGTGTTACAAAGATGTGAGGAGACTAACCTTGTCTTGAATTGGGAGAAGTGTCACTTTATGGTGCAAGAAGGGATTGTGCTAGGCCATAAGATCTCTATAAAAGGAATTGAGGCGGACTGAGCTAAGATTGAAGTTATTTCAAAACTGCCGCCTCCTACCTCTGTGAAGCTTGTTCGAGGATTTTTGGGACATGCAGGATTTTATAGGCGTTTCATTAAAGATTTTTCTAAGATTGCTAGACCCTTTTCTAAATTGTTGGAAAAAGATTCTAAATTTGACTTCTCTGATGATTGTTTGCAGGCATTCAACACATTGAAGGAGAAGTTAATTTCAACTCCTATAATGACTGTGCCTACTTGGGATTTGCCTTTTGAGTTGATGTGTGACGCTAGTGACTCGGCTGTTGAAGCCGTAATTTGACAAAGAAAGGATAGAATTTTTCGAACCATATACTATGCAAGTCGAACCTTGTCAGATGCACAATTGAATTATGCCACAACTGAAAAGGAGCTTTTGGCGGTAGTGTTTGCTTTTAATAAATTTCGTTATTATTTAATTGGCTCAAAAGTTATAGTTTATTTTGACTACTCTACTCTTAAGTATCTACTTGAAAAGAAAGAATCAAAAACACATTTAATCAAGTGGATTCTATTGCTGCAAGAATTTGATTTGGAAATCAAAGATAAGTTGGGAACTGAAAATCTAGTTACAGATCACTTGTCAAGAATTCCGAATTTAAAGGAAAAGGTAAGTCCAATTATGGAACAGTTCCCTGATGAGAAAATTTTTTCTATCAAATCCACAAAAATTCCTTGGTATGTTGATTTTGTGAATTATTTGGTAAGTAAAATTTTCCCTCCTGAATTGTCATATCAACAAAGGAAAAAATTCTTTTCTGATATTAAAAATTATTTTTGTGAAGAACTTTTTCTTTTTAAGATATGTGCAAACTAGGTCATAAGAAGATGTGTTCTAGATGAAGAAAAGACAAATATTCTGCATCATTGTCATGACAGAGAGGCAGGTGGTCATTTTGGTGCCGCCAAAACTGCAGCTAAGGTTTTACAATCTAGATTTTTTTTTTGCCACACTTTTTAAAGATGCTTACTCCTTTGTAGCTTCATGTGACTGGTGTTAGAGAACTGGAAATATTTTTAGAAAAAATGAGATGCCTTTAAAAAGCATTATTGTGTGTGAATTATTTGTTGTTTGAGGTATTAATTTCATGGGACCCTTTACATCTTCTTATGGTAATTTATACATTTTAGTGGCTGTGGAGTATGTGTCTAAGTGGGTAGAAGCTGTAGCATTGCCAAAAAATGATGCTAAAGCTGTTGTCAAATCTTTAAAGAAAAATATTTTTACGCAATTTGGCACTCCTAGGGCAATCATAAGTGATAGGGGGACACACTTTTGTAACAAACAGTTTGAAGCACTTTTGAGTAAGTACGGAGTCACACATAAGGTTGCAACCCCTTATCATCCTCAGACTAGTGGTCAAGTAGAGGTTTCAAATAGAGAAATCAAGAGAATTTTATAAAAAATAATGAATGCCTCTAGGAAAGATTGGTCAATGAAACTTGATGACACACTTTAGGCCTATTGGACAGAATTTAAAACCCCAATTGGAATGTCTCCTTTTAGGCTAGTGTTTGGGAAGGCTTGTCATTTACCGATGGAATTAGAGCACAAAGCATATTGGGCATTGAAATTTCTAAATTTTGATAGACAGTTTGTAGGTGAAAGAAGATTGTTGCAACTAAATGAATTGGAGGAATTTCGCAATGAGGTCTATGAAAATGCTAAGATGTACAAGGAGCGTACTAAAAGATGGCATAATAAACACATATTCAGAAGAGAGTTCGAAATTGGCCAAAAAGTTTTACTTTATAACTCTCTTTTTAAACTTTTTCCAAGAAAGTTACGTTCTCGATGGTCTGATCCTTATACAGTTGTTACGCCCCGAACCCTAACGGGCTCGCAACACCCCTTTCAACGATCGTAATGAACGCGACATCCTAGGACGCGTTGCCGATCTAAACGAACTACGCAAGCGGAAGCGAAATAAAACAACCCAGACAATAAAATATGACAAAGGGATAGAACAAACGTAATTTAATAAACACATAATATTAACTTGAATTCACAACATTCATATATTAGGCCACTAGGGTTAAATCCACCTTCGTCATCAAAAGGGAACAGGTGACTGAGTAGACTACTGACACGCAAAACGGGACTCTACTAAAAAGGCCTCCTGGCCCTACTCCTAAATGTTCCTACAATGCCCAATCCAGATCAGACCCTAAGGATTCTGACTCTGAGTTCGAGTCAATCTCAATCGGGTTCTCCTCCTCCTCTCCCTGCTCGACCACCATGGGCTCCTCTTCGAGCTCGGGCTCGGGCTCGGGATCTGGTGCTAGCTCAGGTTCAGGCTCGGGGACAGGTGTTAGTACTAGACTGGAGTTCACCGGAGGACTGTCGGGATTTGACACCTCGACGTCAGGAGCGAACTTGTCCCAGGGCTTCCAATTAACCGCATTCTCATTAGTGTGCCTCAACCCTTCAAAACCTCAGATTGACCCTGAATTAACCAACCCCTCCTTATGGTTCCAAGCCAAGTAATCGTGGCGCTCCAACTCATCTCATCTCATATCTACCCAAACGTAAGTACAATGCCTAATATACGCCTCGCTCGGGTTCAGATGGGGACCCCAAAATGCCTAGGTGGCGCCATACTCAAAGGCGGGGATCTGAAAATGGTTATATAATAACCGTGAGAACGAGTCTCAATAAGCAACACCCTATACCCCACCTAGGCTAATGCGTACCCAGACAAGTCTAACATGCGAATCATCAGACAGTACAACCAATTTCACATGACAAGCTTACCTCACCTCGAATCACGAGCCAATCCTGCATATTATTCTAAACATGATAATGCAAGAATAGTTCACTACCATATCACAATCACCCAGCATACACACTCCCACTCGCATTCAACCAATCCAACCAAGAAACCACACGTACATTTAGATAATCCAATCAGTCACATCGCACACACGTGTCCAACCACCGTCAACATGTCTCAACTCTGGTCTCACAAGCACATAAGCTACACAATTCGATCAATTCTAATGGGCGCCGTCAACATGTCCCAAGCCATACCATTCAATCAATTTCAATGGCTGCTTTCAACACGTCCCAAGCCACAATATTCAAGCAATTCCAATAACCGACGTAAACACGTCCTAGTCCAATACGCCTTTAACGGGCTACCGTCAATACGTCTCAAGCCCGCATCCAATTGGCACATTAGCCATTCATGTCTTCACACAGACCGCCGTCAACATATCCTAAGTCCGTAGCCCTCCGATCGATCCGGGCTTAAAATCGACAGGTAAGCACACGCCATTCAATTTAATCAATTTCACGCCAATTGCATCAAACAACCCATGTTCACAACTCAGTCCAATTCACAATTTGCCACCTCAATCCACAAACCCGACGTTCAAGTCGACCATGCACAATTACCCAAATCAAGCATATTATTTATTCCAATTGAAATAGCACAATTATAACATAATATAATTAAAATAAAACATGCCCTAGCCGTTTTAAACCCAAGACAAGTCTATAACATACCCAAAATACGAGGTAGGGTTTAGAAAGTCACTTACCTAAGTTTGGCTAGGGAAAAGTCGGGTCGGGCCTAAAATGGCCCGGATGAATAGTGCGGACTAGGCACACGCGCGGGCACGGGCACGGGTAGGGGCACGGGCACGGGCGTAGGCGCAGGCACGGGCACGGGCACAAGTGTGGGCGAGGGCGTGTGCAAGGGGCACGGGCGCAGGCACTGGCACGGCGACGAGCGCACGGCTTGGTCGCGTGGACGATGAGCCGACCACGGCCTGGGTTGGCTGGCCGAGGTGGCGACTAGTGGCAGCAGTGACGTGGCGGCGACTAGGGCCATGACGGCGACAAGCTGAAGAAGGAGAGGTCAGTTGGGGGTGAGGGTGAAAGAGAGAGAGAGAGAGAGAGAGATCGGGGCTGAGGAAGAGGGCGCGAACCGGCGACGACGTGGCGGCGTGGCGGCGATTGGCTGGGCAGCGGTGCTGGGTGAGTGGTCAGACGGGCTAACCGGCGGCTCAGCGGGGCTCGCTACGGCGAGTACAGCAGCGAGCTGCTGCCTGCGCGAAGGAGGGGAAGAGGACGGTTGGCCAAGGGCGGTGGCTGGCTGAGGCATGGTGGCAACTGGGGTGATGGCGGCAACAGCCAGGCGCAGCTGGGCAGCGCCGAGCGCGACAAGCAATGGCGGCGAGTTCGTTTCTACGCGCATGAAGGAGGAGAAGAGGACGATCGGGGGCGGCGGCTGGCGAACGATGCAGCTCAGAGGTTGAGCTGGCGATAGCGGTGCACGACAGCCAGGCCAGCTTAGGCGATCGGCATCGGGCAGCAGGGAGAAGGAACAGAAGTGGACGCAAAGGCTGGAGCAGACGCGAGCAAAGAAGAAGAAAAAGAGAAAGGAAGAAGAAAGAAAGAGAAGAAAAGAAGAAAGGAAGAGAGAGAGTGTGTGTCAGGGGTAGGTCTTCATGGGCCTGGGTTGAGGGTACGTTTGCATAGGGAAGACGTGCATGGCCAAAGGAAAAGAGAGGGAGAAAGAAAGAGAGAGAGAGAGAGAAAAGGGAGAGGCAAACGCAATGAGGAGAGAGAGAGTGTGTGCTCAGCGTGGGCGTGTTAGAGGAGAACGGAGAGAGAGAAAGAGAGAACAAAAGTAAATTTTTGTCGTCGAGTGCGATCCAACAGACACAGTTCAAATTAAAAATCGATCTAACGGTCACGATTCAAATTTGGAAAATGATCTAACAGTTTACGAAAAATCTCAAATTTTAATATAGGACAAATGGCCAAAATAAATTAACTCAAAACACATTACGAGGGAGGTCTACTAGTCCAAATTCTCACCCAGTCAAAATTCACTTTTCACATATTCCTGGCAATACTGACGCTGGCCACAATAATATCGACACCTTCCAATTTATTTCGTCCCGAAACTCCCTAAAATCGACTGCCAAGTTCGGGTTCTAAATAACGGCCAAATTCGATCGAGTGCGATTCTAGTAAAATCTCTATTTTAAAAACAAGAACCCGAGAGTGATAAGCTCCCGGGTGAGATTCTATTATAAGCGCACTGATGAATTACACGTTTTATAAATTCCAAAAATGGACCAAAATTCGAAATGTCACAGCTCTTCCCCCCTTACAAAAATTTCGTTCTCGAAATTTACAATCCAACCCAACTATTCAAACAAATGGGGGTATTGGTGTCGCATCAACTTTTCACTTTTCCACTTCGCACCTTTGGTCCCATGGTGCTTCCAAATTACTGTGACCATCGGAATTTTCTTGTTCCGCAACACTCTTTCTATTCTGTTCTCAATCCGAACTGATTTTTCCATGTACAACACCCTGTCATTCACGTCTATTTTTTCATAATTTAGTATGTGGGTCTGGTCCGGTTCGTACTTCTTCAATATAGACACGTGGAACACATTATGAACATGAGATAAATTTAGCAGTAGCGCGAGACGATAAGCCAATGTGTCTATTCTCTCTAAGACCTCAAATGAGCTTACGTACCTCGAACTCAACTTTTCTTTCTTACCAAACCGTGACAATCCTCTCAACGACAACATCTTGAGGAATACGTGGTCCCCTACTTGAAACTCCAAAGGCCTACGTATCTGGTCTGCATAATTCTTTTGGCGGCTCTGTGCGGTTTTGAGTCTGTCCCAAATAACCTTGACTATCTCAATCGATTGTTGCACTAACTCTAGACCTGTAATGCTTCTCTCACCAACTTCATCCCAACAAACCGGTGTTCTGCAGGCTCTGCCGTACAATGCTTCAAATGGTGCCATTTTGATACTCTACTAGTAGCTATTGTCGTAGGCGAATTCAACCAAATGCAACTGTTCCTCCCACCCTTAAAATCCAAAACACAGGCTCGCAGCATATCCTCTAAAGTCTTAATCGTCCTTTCAGACTAGCTAACTGTTTGGGGATGATAGGCTGTGCTAAACCGTAACTTCATTCCTAATGCCGTATGAAGACTTTTCTAAAAGGCGGCAGTAAATTTAGGATCATGGTATGAAGTGATCATCATTGGTACTTCATGGAGACGGATTATATGTCGAACATATAAATCGACATACCTTTCTAAGGCAAAATCCTTTCGCACCGGTAGAAAATGTGCTGACTTTGTCAACCGATCAACTATCACTCAAATTGAATCATGACCCCTTTGACTTCTTGGTAATCCCATTACAAAGTCTATCGTAATGTGTTCCTATTTCCACTCGGAAATTTCCAATGGCTGCAACATTTCACCCGGCTTGCAATGTTGCGCCTTCACTTGTTGACACGTTAAACACTTAGCCACATGCTTGGCCACGTCCACTTTCATGCCGTTCCACCAATAATGCTACCGTAAATTTTGATACATCTTTACTCCCCGAGTGAATACTGTAAGTGCTACGGTGTGCTTAAGACAAAATCTCTTCCTTCAGTTCTATATCACTGGGCACACATAACCGTCCGCGGAACTTTATAATCCCATCCTCGGATACATAAAAATCCGATTTCCTTTTTGTGGCATCCATACTCAAAAGCTTCTGAATCTCCGGGTCTATCGATTGTAGAGCCTTAATCTTAGTCTGTATTTCTGGTTCAATCCTCAATGCGACAAACAGACTCGAGCTATGACTTACTTCAAACTTAAATCCCAATTCCCGAACTCCCTCCAACAGAGTCCACTCCTTGACTATCATATGCGTGATGCTCGATTTCCAGCTCAGTGCATCCGCTACCTTATTAGCTTTTCCAAGGTGATACATAATATCGCAATCATAGTCCTTAAGGAGTTCATCCAATGACGCTATCTCATATTTAATTCCTTTTGAGAGAACAAATACCTTAGACTTTGATGGTCCATAAAAATCTGAATTTTCTCCCCACACAGGTAGTGTCTCCAAATTTTGAGAGCGAAAATAATCGCGACTAGCTCTAAGTGATGCGTCGGATAATTATGCTCATGCGGCCTCAATTGCTACGATGTGTATGCCACTACTTTCCCGTGTTACATTAACACGCATCCCAATCCCCTTAACAATGCGTCACTGTAAATCTCATATCCTCCCGGATCTGACGGAATCGTTAACACTAACGCGGTCGTCAACCTCTATTTTAATTCTTGGAAACTCCTTTCGCACTTATCCGTCCATTTAAATCTCGTCTTTTTCTTTAGTAACCGCGCCAACGGCATCACTAATGCCGAAAACTTCTCCACGAAGCGTCTGTAATACTCTGCTAAACCCAAAAAAGCTCCGAACCTCGGTTACTATTGTCGGCCTTGGCCAATTCACGACGGCTTCAATTTTTACCGGGTCCACTGCAATTCCTTCTCCGGATACCACATGTCCTAAGAATGCCACTTGATGAAGTCAAAATTCGCACTTACTGAACTTAGCATAGAGCGCATGTTCCCTTAGGGTCTACAGAACCTTTTCCAAATGTACCTCGTGCTCAGTGGAATCTTCGAGTACACCAAAATATTATCTATAAACACGATCACGAACTGATCTAAAAATTCCTTGAACACCCAATTCATTAAATCCATAAAGGCTGCAGGGGCGTTCGTCAGTCCAAAAGGCATAACCGTAAACTCATAGTACCCATACCTCGTCCTAAATGCCGACTTCGGCACGTCCTTCTTCTTAATCGTCAATTGATGATAGTCAGTCCTCATATCGATCTTAGAAAACACTAACTCCCTTTGCAACTGGTCAAATAGGTCATCAATCCTTAGCAATGGGTACTTATTCTTAATGGTCATCTAGTTCAGTTGTCTGTAGTCAATGCACAATCTCAATGATCCATCTTTTTTCCTTACGAATAAAACTAGCGCTCCCCATAGAGACGCACTAGGACGAATGAAGCATTTATCCAATAACTCTTGCATTTGGACTTTCAATTCTTTCAACTCCGACAGCGACATCCTATAGGGTGCTTTCGAGATCAGTTCCGTCCCTAGAGCTAACTCAATCGCGAACTTCACTTCTCTCTCAAGTGGCAGTCCCGACAATTCCTAAGGAAAGACATCAGGAAAGTTGCACACTACGGCTATATCCTCTGGTCTCAGCTCTCCAGCCGTTGAATCAACTACATTTGTCAGAAATCCTTGGCATCCCTCATCTAACAGCTTCGATACCTCGAGCGATAAAATCTAAGGGATTGAGTTTCCTCATCAGTTTCCCGCAAACTCAAATCTAGGATGTCTAACTGGATTAAATTGGATCACCCTGCTACTACAGTCCATAACTGCTCTCTGTTTGAGTAGCTAGTCCATACCGATAATCATATCAAAGTCATGCATACATAATACCGCCAAATCTATCATTCCTTCCCTATCGCCAATCACTATCTTACAATCGAGACATCCAAACGCAATCAGCACTTTATCATTCAGCAGAGTAGTGACACACAGCATAACATCAAGCGATTTTGGCTTAATCCCAGATAATTCAACGAACTGCTTAGAAATAAATAAATGCGATGCCCCCGGATTAAACAAAGCATAAGTAGTATGATCATAGAGAGAAACCGTACCTATGACCACGCTAGGCACGTCCTGCGCTTCCCTCCTTGCCATTACATACACCTGTCCTTGGGCCGGTGGCCTACCCTGATTTGCCGGCTGGATTGCTCTAAATTGGTTTCCATTCAGAGATGACGGTGGCGGCAATGCAGACAGCCCAGCTTATCTACTGTTGGGGCAATCCTTCATTTAATGGCCCCTCCCACCATACATAAAAGACGCTCCGTCCCTATTCGGGCAAGGTCCATTTTCGTGTCTTCCTCCACATAGCCTACACGGGGCATTCTGATAACGGTTTGGCTTCCCAATATTCCTCCGGGCTGACGGGATGAAGCGACTATTTTCCATGATGGGTTTTTTCCCAAATTGACGGTTGTCCCTAGCCGGGACATACTGCGATCCAGAAGCGGCAGCCCGATCCATCTGATCTCGTTCGATTGCCTGAGCCCTTTTATATATTTCGTTATAGCTTCTCAAGTTCAAGGAGATCATCTGACTAAAAAGATCCGGCTTCAGCTCATCCCGGAACCTCCTAGCTTTGTCCGTTGGATCCTCCACCATCCTAGGGGCAAATTTGGACAATCTGGCAAACTCGGCCTCATACTGATCCACTGACGACTGACCCTGTCGAAGTCTCATAAACTCTGCCAGTTTCTGCTCTCGAGTGCTTTTCGAGAAGTATTTACCATTGAAGATCTCAGTGAAAACAACCCAATTTGGAGCAGTACTAGTGGGAAATACTTGACCCCTGGTGGCCCTCCACTAATCACTTGCATTGTTCTGAAGCTGGTAGACTGCTAGCGTTACCTTCTCTTCCTCAGTACACCCCAGCACCTCAAAAGCTTTCTCTAGCTCCTCTACCCATCTTGGTGCAGCCTCGAAGTCACCTCTCCCATCAAAATTCGGGGGTTTTAACCTCAGAAACTGTTCTACTAGCTTGAATATCGGCTTGATCATATTTACTTGCATCATACCAGGATCTCCACCAATCACATTATTCTCCTGATTTTCAATATTCCCAATGATCTCACTAGCCGCTGCAGCAGCGACAGTAGCGCTCCTTTCCCCGGTCTATCTACCAGATAATAATCCTGCTTCCTTAAGTACCCTCCACATTTCATCCAATCTAGGATCCCCCACAACTCCAACTTACGAGGCTACATGACCTCGACCTCGACCTCTACCTCGACCTCGACCTCGACCTCTACCTCGACCTCGACCTTGACCGCTCATCTTACTGATTCTCACAAATACTCACCTGCTAAATTCTACATAGGAATTAGAAACCTAGGCCAACCATACCAGTCTACGCCCTAGGCAGTGCATCACAACATAATTCACTAAACAGGCAGCTAATCACAACATCACTCAATCATAACCAACAGGATTTTGTGCACTTACCTCAAGTTGTGACGCACCTATACCTCATATATTATTGCATAATTTCAAGCAGCACCTCATAGCATGCGAGTCTCCCTAACTGGTTACCCCAAAGTCATCGCTCCTTATCACTTCAGGTTTCGACCATCTTAAATTGAGCTGACATTACTCTGATACCAAATCAACCGAGGTATGTCACGCCCCGAACCCCAACGGGCTCACGACACACCCTTCGATGGTCGTAATAAACGCGACGTCCCAGGACGCGTCGCCGACCCAAACGAACTATGCAAGCGGAAGTGAAATAAAACAACTCAGACAATAAAATATGACAAAGGGATAGAACAAACGTAATTTAATAAACACATAATATTAACTTGAATTCACAACATTCATACATTAGGCTGCTAGGGTTAAATCCACCTTCATCATCAAAAGGGAACAGGTGGTTGGCTAAACTACTGACACGCAAAATGGGACTCTACCAAAAAGGCCTCTTGGCCCTACTCCTAAATGTTCCTACAGTGCCCAATTCGGATCAGACTCTGAAGATTCTGACTCTGAGTCCGAGTCAATCTCGATCGGGTTCTCCTCCTCCTCTCCCTGCTCGACTGCCATGGGCTCCTCTTAGGGCTAGGGCTCGGGCTCGAGATCCGGTGCTAGCTCGGGTTCAGGCTCGGGGACAAGTGTCGATACTGGACTGGAGTTCACCGGAGGACTGTTGGGATTTGACACCTCGCTGTCAGGAGCGAACTTGTCTCAGGGCTTCTAATTAACCGCATTCTCATTGGTGTGCCTCAACTCTTCAAAACCTCGGATTGACCCTGAGTTCACCAACCCCTCTCTATGGTTCCAAGCCAAGTAGTCGTGGCGCTCCAACTCATCTCATCTCACATCTACCCAAACGTAAGTGCGATGCCTAATAGACGCCTCGCCCAGGTTCAGACCTGGGTACTCGTTATCCTCATACACCATATGCATGGGGACCCCAAAACGCCTAGGTGGCGCTATACTCAAGGGCGGAGATTCGAAAATGGTTATATAATAATCGTGAAAAAGAGTCTCAATAAGCAACACCCTATACCCCACCTAGGCTAATACGTATCCAGACAAGTCTAACATTCGAATCACCAGACAATACAATCAATTTCACACGACAAGCTTACCTCGTCTCGAATCACGAGCCAATCCTGCATATTATTCTAAACATGATAATGCAAGAATAGTTCATTACCATATCACAATCACCCGGCATACACACTTCCACTCGCATTCAACCAATCCAACCAAGCAACCACACGTACATTTAGATAATCCAATTAGTCACATCGCGCACACATATCCAACCAACTTTCCTCTCACAGACCACCGTTAACACATTTCAAGTCCGGTCTCACAGGCACACAAGCCATACAATTCAATCAATTCCAATGGCCGCCGTCAACACGTCCCAAGCCATACCATTCAATCAATTCCAGTGGCCGCCGTCAACACGTCCCAAGCCACAATATTCAAGCAATTCCAATGACCGACATAAACACATCCCGATCCAACACACCTTTAACGGGCCACCGTCAACACGTCTCAAGCCCGCATCCAATTAGCACATCGACCATTTATGCCTTCATACGGATCGCCGTCAACACATCCTAAGTCCGTGGCTCACCGATCGATCCAGGCTTAAAATCGACAGGCAAGCACACGCCATTCAATTCAATCAATTTCACGCTAATTGCATCAAACAACCCATGTTCACAACTGAGTTCAATTCACAATTCGCCACCTCAATCCACAAACCCAACGTTCAAGTTGGCCACGCACAATTACCCAAATCAAGCATATTATTTAATCCAATTCAAATAGCACAATTATAACATAATATAATTAAAATAAAACACGCCCTAGCCGTTCTACATCCGAGACAAGTCTATGAAATACCAAAAATATTATGTAGGGTTTAGGAAGTCACTTACCTAAATTTGGCTCGGGAAAAGTCAGCTTGAGCCTAAAATGGCTCGGGTGAACAGTGTGGACTAGGCACATGCACAGATACAGGCACGGTGACGGGCGCGGGCATGGGCAAGGCCGCAGGTGCAGACACAGAGCATGGGCGCAGGCGCGGGCGCGGGTGCGAGCTCGGGTGCGATGCGGGCGTGGGCAAGGGGTACAGGCACGGGCATTGGCACGGCGACGAGCGCACGGCTTGGTCGCGTGGGCAATGAGCCGGCTACGGCCTAGGTTGGCTAGCCGAGGCGGCAACCAGCGGCAGCAGCGAAGTGGCGGCGATTGGGGCGACGGCGGCAACAAGTTGAAGACGGAGAGGTCAGCCGGGGGTGAGAGAGAGAGAGAGAGAGAGAGAGAGAGAGAGAGAGATCGGGGCTGAGGGAGAGGGCGCGAACCGAGGGCGACGGGGCGGTGTGGCGGTGACTAGTTGGGTGGTGGTGCTAGGTGAGTGGCCGGACGGGCTGGCCGGCGGCTTGGCGGGGCTCGGCTACGGCGAGTGCAACGGCGAGCGCAACAGCGAGCTGCTACTTGCGCAAAGGAGGGAAAGAGGACGGTCGGCCAAGGGCAGTGGCTGGCTGATGGCGCGGTGACGACTGGGATGACGGCGGCGATAGCCAGGCGCGGCTTGGCAGCGCTGAGCGCGATGGGCAGTGGCGGCGATTTTGCTGCTGAGCGCGCGAAGAAGGAGAAAAGGACGGTCGGGGGCTGCGGCTGGCAGACGGTGCGGCGCGGTAGTCGAGCTGGCAACGATGGCGAGCGATGGCCAGGCGAGCTCAGGCGATCGGCGTCGGGCAGCAGGGAGAAGGAACAGAAGCGGACGCAGAGGTTGGAGCAGACGCGGGCAAAGAAGAAGAAGAGGAGAAAGGAAGAAGAAAAAAAGAGAAGAAAAGAAGAAAGGAAGAGAGAGTGTGTGTCAAGGGTAGGTCTGCATGGGCATGGGTTGAGGGGACGTCTGCATGGGGAAGACGTGCGCGGCCAGTGGGAAAAGAGAGGGAGAAAGAAAGAGAGAGAGAGAAGGAAGGAGAGAGAGAGAGAGAGAGAGAGAGAGAGAGAGAGAGAGAAGGGAGAGGCAGACGCAATGAGGAGAGAGAGAGAGAGCGTGCACGGCGTGGGCGTGTCAGAGGAGAGAGGAGGGAGAGAAAGAGAGAGAACAAAAGTAAATTTTTGTCGTCGAACGCGATCTAACGGACACATTTCAAATTCAAAATCGATCTAACGATCACGATTCAAATTCGAAAATTGATCTAACAGTTCACGAGAAACCCCAAACAATAATTTAAGACAAAGAGCCAAAATAAAATAACTCAAAACACACTACGAGGGAAGTTTACTAATCCAAATTCGCACCGATCAAAAATCCACTTTTGACATATTCCTAGTAATACCGACGCTGGCCACAATAATATCGACACCTTCCAATTTATTTCGTCCCAAAACTCTTGAAAATTGACTGCTAAGTTTGGGGGTCTAAATAACGGCTAAATTCGATCTAATGCAATTCTAGTAAAATCTCTATTTTAAAAACAAGAACCCGAGAGTGATCAGTTCCCGGGCAAAATTCTATTATAAGCGCACTAACGAATTACATGTTTTATAAATCCCAAAAATGGGCCAAAATTCGAAATGTCACAATAGTCACACAAGTATTTCCATACGGAGCAGTTGAAATTGCACATGATACCGAAGGCACATTTAAGGTAAACGGTCAATGCTTGAAGCCCTACTTCGAAGGTGGTTATAACAAGTAGAAGACCACTATTGAACTTCATCCTTCGGAATAGCAACATCTGAGATAGTTTGGCTGAAAACTATAAAGCAAGCGCTTCTTGGGAGGCAAACCAAGCATTGTTATTATGTTTCTTCATTAATTTTTATGTTCATTTTTTTCAACAAAAAAAAAGATGAATTATTTTTTTTTCAAAAAAAAAGATGTATTATTTTTTTTTCTTTTATCCAGGTTAATTTTCTTTCTTGAAGGATCACTTTTTGGAGTTTAGTCATCAAGACCATCTAGGGACACATCCGACAGCAAGGGGAGTTTTCTTATTCCTATTTTTCTTTTGTTTCTTTTGTTTTTCGCATTGAGGACACTGCTTCATTCAAGTTTGGGGGGAGACAAAATTTTTGCTCAATTTTTTTTTTTGCTAAATCTGAACTTGTTTTTTTTTGTTGCATTCCTTGTTGTGAATTTTTGCGAGTCTTAGGAAAATTTAAATTTTGTTCAAACTTGCGAATAATATGTGAGTTAATTTTGATTCTAATGATATCGATCCACTTACTGAGCACTAGAAGTCCTTAATTTTTTAGTAGTGCATACATCTAGAGAACATTCATATGAAATATGTGCTTTTCTTAGATCTCACCCAAATCTTAGAATTTGTTTGATTTTCTCTTGAGGCGAAATCCTAGGCTACATCTAACTAAGAAAATGATTTAGGCAATTTTTGGATCGATTGAGCCTTTTAAGCCAACCCTGTTTATTTATCCATAGTCACCCCGTTGAGCCTTAATTATTATCCAATCTTTTATTGGCACCCATGTACTTTTTAGCTTACCTTTTGCCAAATTATATCATTGTCCCATGCCCCATGAACATGTTGATTTTTTTTAGGATAAAAGTTTATTTGAGCATAATAGCAATTTGGGAGGAAGGGTGGAGCATGAAAATAATTTGATTGCTATGGTTGTTTGGGTGTATCTTCTTCAAAAAAAAAAGAAGAAAAAGAAGAAAAAAGAGAAAAAGAAAATATTGCTTTTATGGTTCCCTATCCAACTTTCAATTGAGTGAGCCTTTTGGATACTCAATGGGTTGGGAATGTTCACGTTATATTAGGAGGGACTTAGGGAGGAACTCCACCATAAAGCAATGAAAAAAAAAACAGAACAGAAAAAAAAAAGAGGAAGAATGATGATCTGTAATGGCAGAAAGATTATTTTGAAGATGTGAAATTGGGGATAGTGGCATGTGCTCTAATTAGATCCTATAAATCAATGTGTTCATGGGTGATTTGAGCTTAAATTTATTATTATCTCACCGTTAGCCCAACCTTACATTACAACCTGAGGAAAGTCCTATTGATTTTTGGTTGGATGATTCGCTTACATTAGTGGAGAGAGGAATGAAAAGCAAACCTATGAGATTTGGTTATAATTATAAAGAGTTTTTGAGAGGTTGCATACCAATGTGAACTTATTTGGATTGCATATAATTCGAAAAGATGAGAACTCACACACACACTTGGATCACATAGTTAGAATCGGTTTTAACTTATGAATCTATTTCAATGTTTGGATGAAATTTGAGTTTTTCTTTGAATTGTGGTTTTGAGCAATTATGGAAGGAAGTCATGGAGGGGGCTGTTAGCTTAAGTATGTCTTATATCTTGCTTTTGCTCGAGGACTAGCAAAATGTTAAGTTTGGGGGTTTGATAACTCTATAAAAATAGAGTTATTTTATCTACTTTAGGCAATAAATAATGCAATATTTGTTAGACTATATTTGGATTTCCCTTTATTTACTTAATATTTTCTTGTTTATGAAGAATATTGAGATATGGAGAAAATAAGAAAAATATGACAAAAAGAATGAAAGGAATATGTGACCAAGAGAAGAGTTAGAAGGTGGATATTACATTGGGAATTCTGCGATTTATTCCCTAATTTTATGCTAAAAAAGAAGTAATTGTCTTGTGAGAAGAGTCTTGAATCTTATTATATAAATAGGATAACTTGGGGGAACATGGAGTTTTTTTTTTTTCAGATAGAGATCATTTTTGTTTTCAATGTTCTGAGAGTTTTTTTAAGCATTTTGAAGAGAAAACAAAAGTGGTGACAGAATTCTTATTCTTTGATTCAAGATGTTTGATTTAATTTCTATTTTCGTTTCTTCTTCTATTATGTTCTAATTTTCTTTGTTAGAGCTACGATGTAGCCTAATCATGATGATATGAATTTCATGTTTTTTATGCTTTGCAAATAATTTCATTCATGTGAGTTATATATTATTGTGTTTAATGCGTTTAGGTGACTGGCCATCACTTGAATGATCTGATGTGCATGTTTGAGACTGAGAAGTGATAATATGCAATTGCTCCTTATAATATATAACCATGAATTAAATGTGGATAGAAATATACCATGTTATTTGTGTAGTTTTCGGTGGTAAGGTGGTCCAAAAGATTCATTATAAATCGGGAATATTCATATATTTTAATGCGCTTATGTTTATTTAAATTCACATAGAAATATAGTGAATTAATAAACTGAGTAGGTTTGCTATATCTAGAGATAGGATAGTAAATAGATTAGGAAATTCCGCTATCACATGCTTGATATTGTTCTTGTATGCATAATGATTTGAAATTCATATCTAGTGGTTATGGTGAAATCGAATGCTCTAACATATTTTACCTGATTGATTATCTGCATTTAGTTTATAAAATTTCGTTTTTAAAAATTGTTAGTTTTTATTTATTCTCGATTATATTTTAATCTGTTAGATAAATTTTAGAATTAGTCTATTTTTAATATTTAATTGGTTTATTATCATCAATATCTGTGGAACGATGTTCTTTTCATCATTATATTACTTGTTCAATACGTTCGTTTACACATGTAGAATTTTACGAACACACCTAGAAGGAGAGAAACTTAGCAATGCCAAAAGGCCTCACTAAAGATCCTCAAAAGCATAAACTTTGTCGCGACCCCTAAAAGATTTTTATAAATTTTTCGGGCTAATGGATTATCAAGATTGAACTTAACTCGGACCCTCCCAAGTCCTACCAATTCGCAACTTAGGGTTTAAATTCTTAACACGCAATCGCTTTCATGCTTGGAGTCGCCACTAATCAATTTATGGTAGGCTGATTAGAAACCTAAATAAAACATAGGGAGATATATTTTATTCCTACGAACCAGAGATTCTAAGCTCGGGGACTTGATTACGCTAGATCTAGTCTAACGCCCTTTCGGTACCTTTTCATTTCAAAAATATTCTGGCAAGCAGTTTGGATCCATTTTAACTTATTCACTAACATGTGAGGTGCTCATGCGTGTGCGCAATCCACCAATTTAACACCCAGAAATCAAAGCATTAAATAAATTGCAAGCTTAGGAGAACAACTTACCTCGAATCCAACGCAAGCATCTGCATTGTTAGCTAGAAAATCACATCAAACATCCTAATATGATTTCTAGTTAACAAACAACTCATTCAATTCCCTTTTTTTGGATTTTCACTTGTTTAAATGAAATCTAACCTATATGCAATGACATGCAATTAATGACATGCGAATTAATGCAACCTAGCATGCAAACTATATGTCATGCGACGACGTGACATAATTCTAATGACGGATGAGTGGATTATTTTTGGTATTTTTCGATGAAATTCGGAATTATGAAAATGCCTAAAATAACGTGCAAACTAAAGACTTTCTTTTTTTTGGTATTTTCTTTCTAAAATTCGGAATAGTAAAAATGCCTAAAATAGAATGCAATCTATGATGATTTAACTTATCCTAACATGGTTTCTTTTTGGAATTTTTTTTAAAAAAAATTCGGGATAAATAAATTGCTGAAATTAAAATGCAATCTATTCTAATCTACCCTAAAGCAATTCATTCTCTTTTTTGGGTTTTTCTTGAAAATTCGAAATTAGAAAATAACGTGAATAATCTGTTAGGATTAAAACCATATTTAATTTAAACTAGGAAACATGCGACCTTAGGTCCTAATTTAAATTAAATACTTATCTCATCCTTCGGGATATATTCAAAATTCCTAAACATGCAAAATTCTAATTTAACAACAAAACAGAATTTTGTTTGGGTTTTCTTTTTATTTGAAAAGAAAGACAATTTAAACCCAAAGGGGATAGCAATTAATTCAAATCAACCACGCAATCCGCCATATTCGTCTCAAACTCGGATTAGGCACAAGAATCAAATTATCGGCCATATCTAAAGAGTTATAGATATTAACAGATAATTGACCATTCAAATTTGGAAGCAAATTAAAATTATTATCGTATTCAAATAGTTATGAATAGGATAATGATTCTCCGTATCGCCGCGTATCGGACTTTAGGGTTAAAGTCAGATAGTCGTCCAGATACGTTGCTAGATTGGGAGATTTTCCTAATTTGAATATTCTCAAAATATTGCGGATATCTTGAACATTATCCTAAGATATCTAGCTATCCACCAAAATATTCACGAAATATTCAAATACCCGAAAATTAGGAAATTAAATATTTAAAAGAAATATTCAGATAATTTTACCTAATTTCGCGGATAACTTCCAAATTTGAATTCGAGTCGAACTCGGGCTTTGCGGATCACGGGATGGGGCGACCGACGGCGAGCGCGGCGACGGGGACGGCAGCTCGATAACGGTCACGGTGGTGACTCACGATGACTGGTACGGCTAAACGGCGGCAATGCCCAGCGTCACGTGCTTCCGGGGGTGATTCAATTTGTAGCCTGGGGATCTACTGGACTTGACTGGGACTCGGTTGCTGGAACTGGCTTGATCGTGTTGTGGCCAGCGCAAGTCAAGGCCGAGAAACTTTGACGTTCGTAGGATTCAGCGAATGTCCTGGATGAGCGGCTCTCGGTGACAGGTGCAGCGTTGGTTCAGGTTGGCGATGTGCACCAATTCCGCTGGGCTGCTGTGCTGAACGTCGGAAAGGATGGGCTCACCGAAAATTGCTGGAGCAGCGACTGAAGCGTGGAGGATGGGATCACCGAAAATTGCTGGAGCAGCGTCTGAATTGCTGGAGCAGCGTCTGAAACGTGGAGGGTTGAGGCAGGGACAACGTTGAATGTTGGAAGCGTGGTGGTGCAGAGTGGCGAGCAGCAAAAGAACAAAACTTCACTTGAATCCCTTCCCCACGTGCATGAAGGTGAGGTGCTGATGAAGAAAGGGCGTGAACTCTCTTTCTCTGTTGGTCTCTCTCCCGTAAAGCTACGGTCTCTCTCTCTCTAGCTATTGCTCTCGCTCTCGCTCACGTGTGTCTCTCAAAAATCGTGTTCTGAAAATTATCAGAGCCCCCTCTCTAATTCTGACCTAGTTATGTTTATATAGATTAATCTAGGTCAAATTAAATGGGCTTAATGTCCTAATGGGCTTAAACTTGGGCTTAGGCTCTTAATTAAACTTAGATAGGCTGAATTAACCTGGGCTAAATTCAAATTAAAACAACCAAGCCCACGTGACGTGAAATTCCCGGCGCTAGCATTCCGAATGAGCCGAGTCTTGTCCGATAAAATTTAAGTTCGTTTGCCATCGCCAATTTGATGCAAATGCAATTAAATTAAAATGAACCTATGCAATTTAAATATTTTTTGTTTAGGGATTAAAAATTAATCCCTAATTTTCTATGCAAATTACGACTAAATGATTGTCGGTAAAATTTAGGTGTCAACAGCTGCCCCTCTTTGAAGGTGAGCTCGCAGAGGTTGCATTCAAAGATTAAATGATACCTAAATTTCAACCATGCAAATGTAATGAATGATATTTTGTCGGGATTATGAGTCCCATTTTTGAATGCAAATAAAAATGATGCATGTTGACACAGACGAAAAACATACCTTTTAATTAGTTACCTGACAGAAGTAAGATAATGCAATCCAAGGCATGACTCTCACTTTGAGTGTTTGTTTGGCAAATGTCTGGGCTCAGTCCCATAGATATCGCCTAATGAACTGTTGGGGTCCCGGTGTCCTGCAACTCAATTCAAAACACCTGAAGAAAGACTCAAGGCATCCAGTTATCATCTGAAGTGCCCGAGAGATAAATTCAATGAAATGGAGTCTGTTCCGACTTTAACGACATATCCATACCTTCCTCATGAGTATTCGTTAAAGTTTTAACCGTCACACCTAGATATCGTCGTAGGCCTTTACGGGGGAAGTTTATCCAATTCGTACGGATGTTCCGACCTTTACAAGATACCTATACCTTCCTCATAGATACTGGTAAAGATTTGGCCGCTGCGCCTATACCTTCTTCATAGACACGACACGGGGGAACTCCTGAAAGTTTGGAAAAAATGTTTCGACCTTTACAAGATACCTATACCCTCCTCATAGGTACTCGCAAAGATTTGGCCGCTGCACCTATACCTTCCTCATAGATACAATGCGGGGGAACTTTCCAAGGTTAAGAGAATATTCCGACCCTTACAAGATACCTATACCTTCCTCATAGATACTTGTAACGATTTGGCCGCGGCACCTATACCTTCCTCATAGGTGAGTCGCGGGGGAATACCTGGAATTAGAGAAAAATTCCGACCCTTACAAGATACCTATACCTTCCTCATAGATACTTGTAACGATTTGGCCGCGGCACCTATACCTTCCTCATAGGTGAGTCGCGGGGGAATCTTCCCGAGGTTGTATGAAAACACATGATTTGGTGAACAAAAGGGCTAACCCAAATGTTCAAGGGTTCCTTGACGAAGTACCTGGATATCATCAGAGGTACCCGAAAAGGTTTGATCAATAGACACCTGAACATCATCAAAGGCGTCTAGAGATCGCAACAAAATGATCAAACTTGGGGGACCTGACGATTGCTCGTACCGGTTAGGGATATAGAGACATACTTACCTGGTGATATCTCTGACTCCTGAGAGTGCGTCCTCTGTTAGATACAGTTTTAAGCAACATGTAATATGCATTCGCACTATCAAGGATACAGGTACACATGCACTATGATTTCCACTGGTTTTCATGCATGATGGTTTTGTCAAATCAGCATTACAAACTCCATTGGGGAAAAATTATGACAAGACAATCCTAACTCACAAACAGATATCTTGAAAATGTCGAATGAGGGACCTTCAGTCTGGAAGGGCTTTTCTCTCATTCTCACCGAAAAGGCTGATTTATTGTGAATCACTCGTTCTTCACCATCATCATATCAACAAGGGTCCGAGTATTCTCGCAAGCGGTACGACCTTACCAATCTGAGAGGTCTTTACTGGGACTATAACATGGGCTTGGTCAACGGCTTAGCAAAATGGGACTCTTTGAGTCAAGGCTATTGAAAGAAAATACTCCGCGATCATCTTCGGGTTTACAAGTCAAGAACCCTGCAAAATGAGATAGAAATGGACTTGCTCGGACTTCTTCGAGCTAAGCTTGTAAACATCTGAATCCCTACGTCAGTTCAAGTGCCCTAATCTGAAGAGACTTTGTAAGGGACGCAACGTAGGCTAGGGTCATGGGTTGAGAAATGAATGGATTATAAGGCTCAAAATGTGTATAATTGGGGTGAATAAGTTGGTGATCATCTTGGCTTGTCACCGGTCTTCTTCTTCACCAAGGATTATCTTCTCAGTAAATGTTCCATTGGCTTCGAGAATTCATCACTTGATTTCTCTAAGACTTGTCCACTAGGGACTCTGATATGCCGTATTTTTGGCATTTTTTATTGGGCATCGGCCTTGCTTTTACCAGGCACACTGCTTTTTCTTGCCCTTTCTCCTTTTTTTTTTTTTTCGACTTGACATTCGTTGCTTACAATGTGAACACATGGCTATCTAATTTGACTGATTGAATCGCTCTTTGAACTCTGAAACTTCTTGCTTTCAATCAATGCTCTGGATATGCTGCTTGAACAATGATGGCTTCTTGCCTTCCCCCGGTGTGGGGGATGATCACCAACTGGGTTTATATGAAATGAATTTGCAGGCTCAATTGGGCTTAGCAAGGGATAAAAGTGTGTAGGATAGAGAAAAAAATGCTCTTCGTCATCCTATGGCACTTGAACTTTCGCATGAATTCATCTGAAAAAGCAACACTTGAAGATTGATGCAAGTGAGAGCAAAAAATTTCTAGTCATTTTCACCTTATGATGCTGATTCACCTCTAGTTTGCCCCGATGTGGGGTGGTTCTTGACAGGGGTAATTTGAAGGAATTTCTCCAAACATTTAGGTTCAAAGTGGTGAAACAATGGATAATCCTTTTTCTTAAGGTAAAGAAATGAAATGCCTCTTGTCATTTCGGTTGCCGTACCTTTTGCGAGAAAACTCTTTACCTTGCAAACATGGAATTTTTCGCTCAACTCACTGGGGATTAATACATGAAATTGTGTAGGGCTTGCCTTTCATCATCCTGATGTACCTCATTCAACACATTCAATTCATTCCACATGGGCTATGAGATTGCCAAGACAGATTTCCCCTTTTGAAATCGATGATACAAACTGACAAAATAACCATGCAGAACTTAAGGCCAAGGCAAACATCTTATCTTGAAATTGATTGAAATCATTTATCCATCATTTAAATGTGTGCAATTCAGAAGCATAAAGTCAGGCACTGGAAGATTTCTATTGCAAAATGACAGGTTTTATCAAGGATAGTACATCTTCACAGCATCAGAATTAACAGGATTGGAGAACTCACGACCATCCATCTCTGCGAGAATCAGGGCGCCTCCAGGAAGTACCTTTCTAACCACGTATGGACCGATGTAATTTGGAGCGAATTTACCTCCAGGAGCAGGGAAGATCGGCAGCACCTTTCTTAGGACTAGATCATTTACCTCGAAGTGTCTAGGACGCACCTTCTGATTGAAGGATCTGGCTATCCTCTGCTGATAGGTTTGACCATGGCAAATGGCTCTCAACCGCTTCTCATCAATCAGATTCAGTTGCTCCTGTCTTTGTCGAATCCATTCCGCTTCAGACAACTCCACTTGGGATAAAACACGCAGGGAAGGGATCTCCACTTCAATGGGCAGGACTGCTTCCATGCCATATACCAAAGAAAAAGGGGTTGCACCGACAGAGGTTCGAATGGAGGTTCGATATGCCATCAATGCAAATGGCAATCTCTCATGCCAATCACGATAATTCTCGGCCGTTTTAGCCAAGATCTTCTTAATATTCTTGTTTGCGGCTTCAACTGCTCCATTCATCTGTGGACGATAGGGAGATGAATTCAAATGCCAGATCTTGAACTCATCGAACAACTGGTCCATGAACTTGTTGTTCAAATTTGTCCCATTATCAGTGATAATAGCTTCGGGAACACCATAGCGAGCGATTATGTCTCGCTTGATAAATCTCACAACATTCTTCGCAGTGACGCTGGCATAGGATACCGCTTCAATCCACTTGGAGAAATAATCGATTGCGACCAAGATGAAACGGTGTCCATTTGATGCCTTAGGGTTAATGGGGCCAATCACATCGATGCCCCACATTGAAAAGGGCCACGGCTCGGACAGCTGATGTAACTCTGTGGGAGGAACATTTATTTTGTCTCCATGAACTTGACAACGATGACATCTCCGAACATGCTGGATGCAGTCACTTTCAAGACTGAGCCAATAATATCCCAATCTCATAATCTTCTTGGCTAGCATGTGGCCATTCATGTGTGGACCACACATTCCTTCATGTATTTCTTGCATGATTCTGATAGCTTCAGCTGCATCCACACACCTCAGTAGGATCGAATCATAGGATCTTTTATACAGCTTTTCACCACTAACAAAGAATTTTGAAGCCATTTTCATTATGTACTTCCTGTCAGCCGAGGTGCTTCCCTCAGGAAATTCTTGTCTCTGGATATAACTCATAATATCGTAATACCATGGCTTTTCGTCAGGTTCTTCAGTCACAACCATACAGTAGGCCGGTTTTGTCAGGACTTCGATCTTCAAGGGTTCTACCTCTAATCCACCAGTTACTTGCAGCATGGATGATAATGTAGCTAGCGCATCAGCGAACTGATTATGGGACCTTGACAAGTATTCAAAAGAGATATCCTTAAATTCCTCTATGATTTCTTCGAGGTACTCATGGTACGGCACTAGTTTGATGTCTTTCGTCTTCCACTCTCCTACAGTTTGAAGAATAATAAGAGCGAAATCACCAAACACTCTTAAGTTGGTTATCCCCATTTCCACTGCGGCTTGGAGTCCGAGGATGCAAGCTTCATACTCGGCTATGTTGTTGGTACAGGGGAACACCAACTTTGCTGCTACTGGATAATGTTGCCCATCTGGGGATATTAAAACTGCCCCAGTGCCAGAACCAGTCAAGTTTACGGCTCCATCAAAAAACATGGTCCATGTGTCTTCCTTTATTACCAGAATGCGATCCTCAGGAGAATATCTTTCATCATTAGAAATTCCAGGATTTTCGGCTAACACATCAGCAATTACTCGGCCTTTGACTGACTTCTGTGGCATTGTCTGGATATCAAACTCGGAAATTAAAATCTGCCACTTGGCTAACTTTCCTATCAAAGCCGGTTGATCAAGTAAATACTTGATGGGATCGTTCTCAGTCACAAGCAAAGTCTGGTGATGCAGTGTATATTGTCGCAGCCTATGGAGCACCCATACTAGCGCAGCGCAAGTCTTCTCAGCTTCAAAATAATTCAACTCCGAGACGGTGAACTTCTTACTTAGGTAATAAATGGCTCGCTCTTTTCCATCTTCAGGACTTTTCTGGGCTAGCATCGCACCTAGAGACTCGCTATGAATCGTGAGGTAAAGGATCAAAGGCTGGCCCGGCATTGGTGGGACTAGTACCGGTGGTTTCATCAAATACTGCTTTAGTTCGTTAAACGCCTCTCGACAATCATCATCCCATTCCACTTGAGCATTTTTCCTCAGAAGTTTGAAGAACGGTTTAGCAGTTTCAGAGAGCTGAGAGATGAATCGGGCTATATAATTTAATCTGCCCAGGAGGCTGCGTACTTCTTTCACAGTCGATGGGGGTTGCAGCTCACAAATAGCTTTTATTTTAGAAGGGTCAACTTCAATGCCCTTACTGCTTACTACGAACCCGAGGAGTTTGCCCGACGTTGCTCCAAATATGCATTTTGCCGGGTTGAGACGGAGTTTAAACTCACGGAATCGGTCGAACAACTTCTTCAGGGTGTCAACATGACTTTCTCCGAGTCGAGACTTAGCAATCATGTCATCGACGTAAATTTCGATCTCTTTATGCATCATGTCATGGAAAAGGGTCACCATTGCACGCTGATACGTTGCCCCGGCATTTTTAAGGCCGAAGGGCATGACCTTATAATGAAATGTACCCCACGGAGTGATGAATGCCGTCTTCTCCTTATCGCTGTCTTTCATCCTTATCTGATTATAGCCCGAGAAACCATCCATGAAGGAGAACAGCTCGAATCCAGCCGTACTGTCTACGAGAACGTCTATATGCGGCAATGGGAAGTCATCTTTAGGGCTAGCCTTGTTCAGGTCGCGATAATCGATGCAAACCCGAACTCGACCGTCTTTCTTCATGACTGGGACAATGTTTGCCACCCAGGTAGGGTATTGGGTGACCTCGATGAATCCCACTTTCAAGAGCTTCATAACCTCCTCCTCTATTTTCTTCGAAAGCTCAGGTTTAGTTCTTCGCAGCCTCTGTTTCTTGGGTGGCATGCCCGAATTAGTGGGCAGGCCATGCTCCACAATGGAAGGGTCTAAACCCGGCATATCGGCGTACGACCAGGCAAAGATGTCCTGATAATCTTTCAGCAATTGAACCAGGCGCTTGGCTTCTCCTTCGGGAAGGGTTGCCCCTATCTTCACTTCTTTGGTTTCTCCAGAATCACTCAGATTGACGATAATAGTTTGATCTACCGTCAGGACTTTAGGTCTTTCATGATGTTCTAAGTTGCGCTGAAGGTCTGAGGAATCATCGAGTTCGTCAGTATCATCGAGATCAGGCTCAGCGGCATATAATTCATCGGATTGGACCGTTCCCATATCCTCACGTGTCACAAGATTGCCCCTGAAACATAAAGTAAGGGATTCAGAAGGACAAACAGGGCTAAACATTGCATTTTTTTTAAATTTTTCTCTTCTTTTTAAAATTGTTTGAAAATTTTTTGTGATTTTTTTTTTTGAAAAAGTTTCAACACGAGGAAGCATGAAGAAGCCCAGGCCTCAGAATTCTCCTTGTACTATATTTTCTTTTATCGGTTGGATATCATCACCGGGCTGGTTTGACGTACCTCAACATGCCCTCAAAAATAATAATAATAACTTGTAATTTCATTGATTATCACAAAATGAATTACATTTATTGGAATGGAAATTGCAACAATCAAATGCTAGAAATGAAAAGTCCTAAAAAGCAGCACCCGAGACGGGGCAAATCCTAAAAAGCAGTAAAATCCCCACGCAGGGGAGTGTGCGAAAAAAAAATAAAGGTGTTACTCTTGTGGGCCAGTGCCCATTCCCTCCAACGGTCCTTTCTCAATAGCTCCGATGAAGAAATCATCGAACAAGATAGAGATTCCATCCATTACATCATCAGGATCTTCTGTCTTTAGAGGTGTTGGATCATCCATACCTCCCCATCCATCTGGGACAATATCAGAGGGATCAACATAGAAGCTTGGGGGCGCTGAGTATTTCACATAATAATCGAACTTGCCACTCGGTTGCCCTAAAGTGTCGATCACCTCCTTCTCTTCATGCATCATTCTTGGAGGACCTGGGAATGTAGTGCGGATATGTGGAAGCAACCTACCACGCCCAAGCTTTTCATTGTTTTGGGTAATTCCATGCCCACGTTCTTCATCGTTTGACCCTTCATTGGGTTGCTGTCTATCATGCTCAACTCCTCGACCTCGACCACGTCTCACGTTGTTTGGTGTAGCTGACCCCTGATACCCCAACCCAGAAGTGCGGGGTCTTTGAGAAACTTCGACTGGTTGGCGGATACCTTGACCATCCCTGCCGAGGCCCTCGCCCGGAATAAAGCCACGAGACACCATTACTCTCCCAACCATTACTGCGGCATTTGACACTTCAGGAACGGGTGGTGACGATCCTCTAGCCGCATGTATGGTCGACACAAGCTCAAACGACTGGTAGCTCGATTCGATTTTGCAATCCGGTTCGAGGTAGGGGATGGCCGTCGCATGATAGATTGGGTGCTCTTCCTCACCATGCACCGTGACTAATTTCCTTTCAACAACGAACTTCACCCTCTGGTGTAGACTAGACGGCACAGCTCCGGCAGTATGAATCCATGGACGGCCCAACAGAAAGTTGAACGCAGTGGGAATGTCCATAACCTGGAATAGGATGTTGAACACTGTCGGCCCTATCTGTATGTCGAGGTAGATTTCTCCCATCACTTCCTTCTTTGTTCCGTCAAAGGCTCGCACGGAGGTTTTCGCGGAATTAATCCTTGAAGGATCAACTTTGAGGCGGTGTAGAGTCGCGAGAGGACAGATATTCAAAGCCGAACCATTGTCGATTAACACCCGGGCTACGTGCGAGGCCTTATGTTTGACAGAAATGTAGAGTGCCTTAGTATGTCCTCTGCCTTCTAGAGGGAATTCTTCATCCGAGAAGGCAATGAGGTCTTTGAGGAGTATGGAACCCACAAATTCTTCCAATCTCTCGTGATTGATCGTCTCAGGAACATGGACTTCGCTCAGCACTTTCATTAGGGCTTTCTGATGTTTAACGGATGTCTGGAGAAGTTCAAGAAGAGAGATTTGCGCGGGCATCTTGCGCAATTGCTCCACTATGTTGTACTCACTGGCCTTAATCACAGCCAGGAACTCTTTGGCTTCTTCATCAGTGACAGGCTTTGCGGGTTGAGCATTTGCTTGGCCATATACACGCCCGGACCTGGTGACTAAATCCACATCGAGACTGTAGGACCAAGGGACTGCCTTATCGTTGGCGTATACATACGGCTGAGGAATCTCGATCACTATCGCTTCATCAGCTGTGGGGGTGTTGATTACAATTTCTTCATCATCAGTCGCGTCTTCGAGCGGAGGTATGTCCTCGGGCAAAGGACCGAGCTTATCCTCCCCGGAATTTAATGTTGCGAACTCCTCGTCCCAGTTAATGACGACTTCAGAGATAGTGGAAACGATGCCCGTATGGTCAGCGTGAACAATCATCCCAGCACTCACCATCCTTGAGACTCTTTCTCTCATGACAGCCAAGGAAACGTCCTCATTAGGCGGGTAATAACCAGCCTTCACCAGTTCTCCATAGACTTCGGTTGTGTATACCCTGATGTTCCTGATTCGACCAGCATCGAAACTGAATACGGCATTCACATTGCCCGCGTGGCCAGGGAGCGGGTTACTCTGAACATTCGGCTTAGCGGGCTGAAACGAAAACGCCTTCGTGTCCAAAAGGCTCTGGATCCGATGCTTGAGAGTAATGCAGTTATCAGTTGAATGCCCCACTTCCCCCATATGATAGTCACATTTCTTGGACGGATCATAGTTGTAGAACTTCTCAGGATTAGGTCGCTTTGGCTCGGTGGTAAGCAAACCTTTCTTTCGGAGCACTGCCAATACTTGAGATAACGACCCTGGGAGGGGAGTGAATTGCCTCTTATCGTTCCTCCTCTAGAAGGGCTGACGACCCGTGCTTTGTGGTTGAACTTCTGCTACTTGAATCGCCGGGGCGGGATTAGTATTCCGCCGGCTCGGTTGGTTATAGGTCACGTTAATCTGAGCTGCTGGTTCTTTCTCCTTCCTCGCACTAAATCTCTTGGCTGACGAGAACGGCTCCACAAACCAACCATCCTTGAGGCCTATCTCGATCTGTTCGCCTATAGGGATGAGTTGGTTGAAATCATCAGCCGGAATGGCTACCATCCGATTGCGGTACTCGAATGGGAGAGTCTTGACGAACATCCTCTTTAGCTCACTGTCAATAGGTTCTGGGACAACCTGGGCAGCTAAATTTCGCCATCTGATGGCGTAATCTTTGAAGGATTCAGTCTCTTTCTTTTGGGAACGCTCGAGGTCATCACGGGTGGGAGTGATATCTGTAATAAACCGGTATTGCTTCAGGAACGCCTCGCTAGCCTCTTTCCAAGTCTTGAGGCTGTTTATATTCTTCATAAGATACCAGTTCAAAGCAGGGCCCGTCAAACTGGCTTGGAACGCATGGATCATCAGGAGTTCGTTATCAACGTACGAGGTCATTTGTACGTGATACAACTGCAGGTGAGCTTTCGGGCACGTGGTGCCATTATACTTATCGAAGTCCGGCATCTTGAACTTCTTCGGGATTTTGATCTGGGAATACATGGACAGATCGATCGAGGGCGAATCCTGCGAACCCTCCAGCTGCTTGATTCTCTCCTCCAGTTTACTGACTCGTTCATCAGGCTTAGGTTTGTTGACGACAATCTGGACGGGGTCATCTTCTAATTCAGGCATATCATCATCTTCCTCAATGTCAACATTCTTTCCACCTGCATGCTTCGGGGCTGGTACTTCAGGGGGTGCCGGAACAGGGATCGACCGAAGAGTCTTAATCTCAGCGGTCATTTGTTGCATTGCAACAGCAAGCTGCCTGATCTGATCTTGCATACTATCGACGCGCTCCTGTAACTCAGTTTGATCGGCCATTCTAGCTCTTGACCGCGTGCGAATAGGGGAACGTGATCGGTCCGTAGTTACCTAGTTTCAGATCAGAATGAAACAGGGCATACATAAGTATCGAGCAAAATCGCACGCCGATCCATGACATTGTCTAGCCGTTTGAATTGAAAAGACTTCTTTATTGAAATGACGAAAGTTTTTACATCGACCAGTGACTTGAAATTAAATCGAATTAAAGACAAATGACTCGATTCCTAAGCAAACCTAAATTGGAAATGAAAACAAATTCAAGTTTCTTGATTAGCTTGATCTATAGACATATGGGGGATGACATCCTTCTTCAATTGCTCGTAAGCTCGGGCTATCTTGGCTGCCTTTTCTTCAGCTTCTTCGACCTTCCTTTTGAGACGGTTGTTCTCGGAGCGATTGGCGGATTTGAGGGGCACCTTGGGTATCTTCGGGAGTAACTCCTGAGGGATCTTGTGCCGACAGATGTACTTGGTCGTCGCGAAGTAGGACTTCTGCTCCCCCTTCAATTCTCCTTCGGGCCGGGCTATCTTTAGGAGACGACATTTCTTCCACATCCTTATGAGTTGAGCTACGGTCCCTTCATGATCCTCACCCTGGTCGGAGAAATCAACATGGAGGAGCTCGGGTTGTAACGCCGGAGGGAGTCCCTGAAGAATCTGGTACTGGCGAGACACTCTGGCGGGGTAGTACTCGATCGCTCCCGTGAAGCCCAAAAGTGGCACCGGTCCAACACCATTACACGTAAGTCGAGCTTCCTCAACCTTGAACCAACTAGCATGCCATTGAAAACCTTGGGGTCTAGCATTTTTCATGAAAATGATCCACTCGGAGTAATGATAATCCGGTGTGCTTTCTTGTTTTTCTTTATAGCTTGAGACGGGATGACACAAATCACTGAGTTCGGATATTTTGAATAAATTACAACACCCTTTTATGTGAGACAAAAACCAGATTTGCAAAAGTTCGAGGGGTGCGTGGAATGTTTTGTCAACATTTTGCTTGAATTTAGTGAGAGAAATGAAAGTTTCGGCTAAAATGGTGTTGACAAAATTCTTTTCAAGACAGACTTGTTGTACAAACCATGCAATTGACGGGTTGCACGCGTTCTTGCAATAAGGAAAAATGATGAACCCGAAAAATGCTAGCAAAAAGACTGTGCCCTTCTGAAAAGGTGTGGCACTTTTAAAACATTGACTGAGGAATGTGAAAGGACATGTTCCACGATTTGCTTTCAAAACTTTTGCCAGTTCATCTTTCCCAACATTCAAAAATTCTGATAACATTAATGTGGAATCGACTCCCAAAGGTGGTGTAACTAACTCCGATCCCAAAGGTTTTCCAATGAGCACGCTATACTCTTCCAAAGTCGGGGTGAGCTCATGCTTACCGAATATAAAGGTGGCTGTCTCGGGGCACTAAAAGTGGGTTAATGCTCGAACAAGGCCGGTACGGACTTTGACTTCCAATAGGGGGAGCAGATTCCCGACGTGACCCTCGACTAGCTTGCGGTTGGTCGGACTGAGTAAACTCCACCAGGCACGGAGCTCGTTCTTAGGAGTGTCAAGAATCCGGATGTCTGCTACTCCCATAGTGTATAGACCAAGACTCACGACCGACCTAATGTTATGGACCGACCAAAGAAAAGCGAAATATAAGTAAATTGCAAGATAAGAGTTGAAGAAATCTTACTTCACCGGGTAGGAAAATGGCAATCACATAGACACGCGCATGAAATGTGAGGTTCGATTTCTATCTAGACTCTGGCTTGCAAAGTGGAGACGCGAGGATTACCGGGCTAAACCAGTCATGGTTGTGGTTAGGCCGGGGTTCCCCTGTCTCCGGCTTAGTCAAGGAGCCGACCCGGATTGCAAAGGGTGCAACCGTGGTGGTAACTCAATGACACCGTAAAAAAACATTTCGGGACCGAGGAGGGCGACCCGTACCAAATGGTTTTGGTCGGGGTGTCCACTTTCTCAGCACCATCCTAAACCTATGCCGCCCAGGTCCGGCAGCGGGTAGTGTGTGCGGTGTAGTGTAAATGTAAGGCATGCACAACAGTTTATATCAAACAGCGCTTCGTGCATAAATTAAACCATACATTCAACCATCTCCCTACAAAACAAAGGTTAACAACCACTTCTCCCTTATACCTCCCATACTGCAAGAACATTTAACATCTTAAAATGTTTGGGACGTACCTGGGATCCTTGCTGCCAAACAAAAATTATTTTTGAAGTGAAAAATTGGCCTAAGTCCACTAAGAGTTTTAAATCAAGTCCCCAGCGGAGTCGCCAAGCTGTCGCGACCCCTAAAAGATTTTTATAAATTTTTCGGGCTAATGGATTATCAAGATTGAACTTAACTCGGACCCTCCCAAGTCCTACCAATTCGCAACTTAGGGTTTAAATTCTTAACACGCAATCGCTTTCATGCTTGGAGTCGCCACTAATCAATTTATGGTAGGCTGATTAGAAACCTAAATAAAACATAGGGAGATATATTTTATTCCTACGAACCAGAGATTCTAAGCTCGGGGACTTGATTACGCTAGATCTAGTCTAACGCCCTTTCGGTACCTTTTCATTTCAAAAATATTCTGGCAAGCAGTTTGGATCCATTTTAACTTATTCACTAACATGTGAGGTGCTCATGCGTGTGCGCAATCCACCAATTTAACACCCAGAAATCAAAGCATTAAATAAATTGCAAGCTTAGGAGAACAACTTACCTCGAATCCAACGCAAGCATCTGCATTGTTAGCTAGAAAATCACATCAAACATCCTAATATGATTTCTAGTTAACAAACAACTCATTCAATTCCCTTTTTTTGGATTTTCACTTGTTTAAATGAAATCTAACCTATATGCAATGACATGCAATTAATGACATGCGAATTAATGCAACCTAGCATGCAAACTATATGTCATGCGACGACGTGACATAATTCTAATGACGGATGAGTGCATTATTTTTGGTATTTTTCGATGAAATTCGGAATTATGAAAATGCCTAAAATAACGTGCAAACTAAAGACTTTCTTTTTTTTGGTATTTTCTTTCTAAAATTCGGAATAGTAAAAATGCCTAAAATAGAATGCAATCTATGATGATTTAACTTATCCTAACATGGTTTCTTTTTGGAATTTTTTTAAAAAAAAATTCGGGATAAATAAATTGCTGAAATTAAAATGCAATCTATTCTAATCTACCCTAAAGCAATTCATTCTCTTTTTTGGGTTTTTCTTGAAAATTCGAAATTAGAAAATAACGTGAATAATCTGTTAGGATTAAAACCATATTTAATTTAAACTAGGAAACATGCGACCTTAGGTCCTAATTTAAATTAAATACTTATCTCATCCTTCGGGATATATTCAAAATTCCTAAACATGCAAAATTCTAATTTAACAACAAAACAGAATTTTGTTTGGGTTTTCTTTTTATTTGAAAAGAAAGACAATTTAAACCCAAAGGGGATAGCAATTAATTCAAATCAACCACGCAATCCGCCATATTCGTCTCAAACTCGGATTAGGCACAAGAATCAAATTATCGGCCATATCTAAAGAGTTATAGATATTAACAGATAATTGACCATTCAAATTTGGAAGCAAATTAAAATTATTATCGTATTCAAATAGTTATGAATAGGATAATGATTCTCCGTATCGCCGCGTATCGGACTTTAGGGTTAAAGTCAGATAGTCGTCCAGATACGTTGCTAGATTGGGAGATTTTCCTAATTTGAATATTCTCAAAATATTGCGGATATCTTGAACATTATCCTAAGATATCTAGCTATCCACCAAAATATTCACGAAATATTCAAATACCCGAAAATTAGGAAATTAAATATTTAAAAGAAATATTCAGATAATTTTACCTAATTTCGCGGATAACTTCCAAATTTGAATTCGAGTCGAACTCGGGCTTTGCGGATCACGGGATGGGGCGACCGACGGCGAGCGCGGCGACGGGGACGGCAGCTCGATAACGGTCACGGTGGTGACTCACGATGACTGGTACGGCTAAACGGCGGCAATGCCCAGCGTCACGTGCTTCCGGGGGTGATTCAATTTGTAGCCTGGGGATCTACTGGACTTGACTGGGACTCGGTTGCTGGAACTGGCTTGATCGTGTTGTGGCCAGCGCAAGTCAAGGCCGAGAAACTTTGACGTTCGTAGGATTCAGCGAATGTCCTGGATGAGCGGCTCTCGGTGACAGGTGCAGCGTTGGTTCAGGTTGGCGATGTGCACCAATTCCGCTGGGCTGCTGTGCTGAACGTCGGAAAGGATGGGCTCACCGAAAATTGCTGGAGCAGCGACTGAAGCGTGGAGGATGGGATCACTGAAAATTGCTGGAGCAGCGTCTGAATTGCTGGAGCAGCGTCTGAAACGTGGAGGGTTGAGGCAGGGACAACGTTGAATGTTGGAAGCGTGGTGGTGCAGAGTGGCGAGCAGCAAAAGAACAAAACTTCACTTGAATCCCTTCCCCACGTGCATGAAGGTGAGGTGCTGATGAAGAAAGGGCGTGAACTCTCTTTCTCTGTTGGTCTCTCTCCCGTAAAGCTACGGTCTCTCTCTCTCTAGCTATTGCTCTCGCTCTCGCTCACGTGTGTCTCTCAAAAATCGTGTTCTGAAAATTATCAGAGCCCCCTCTCTAATTCTGACCTAGTTATGTTTATATAGATTAATCTAGGTCAAATTAAATGGGCTTAATGTCCTAATGGGCTTAAACTTGGGCTTAGGCTCTTAATTAAACTTAGATAGGCTGAATTAACCTGGGCTAAATTCAAATTAAAACAACCAAGCCCACGTGACGTGAAATTCCCGGCGCTAGCATTCCGAATGAGCCGAGTCTTGTCCGATAAAATTTAAGTTCGTTTGCCATCGCCAATTTGATGCAAATGCAATTAAATTAAAATGAACCTATGCAATTTAAATATTTTTTGTTTAGGGATTAAAAATTAATCCCTAATTTTCTATGCAAATTACGACTAAATGATTGTCGGTAAAATTTAGGTGTCAACAAACTTTAATTAGATTCAACAGTAAACAAGAAATGAATCAATACGCACTTTTCTCAAACAAAAAAAAAAGATGAAAGAAGAAAAAGAACAGAAAACACCTTGAAACGTTATTGACCTGAACCCATCCCAAGGAAAATTATTTAACATTAACCAACACTCCGAATTTAATCAATTCATCTAGCACCACCATGAAAAATAATGCAAAAATCATCTCAAACATAAAAAAAATAGGAAGTAAACAGAGAGAGAGAGAGAAGGACCAAGATGAAGGAAAGTGAGACCTGCCAAAGAAGAAACCAAAAGAGGACAAAAAGAAAATGCAGAGGATGTTGAAAGGTGGGACTCACAATGGATAAAATGATCACAATATTTTGTTGGGAGTGTTTTAACTATATTAGGAGTGGAAAAAGCGTGGCCCTTTCCATAATCCAATAATTTAAAACATAAGGGGCAAGTAGGTAATTTAGGGTAAGACACCAATGAGAAAGCCTCACCAATGCACGAGTCAAACCAAGACTAATCAAATTATAATAAAATTTAGGTTATGTTTGTTACGTGAAAAATGAATGATTTACTAAATGTTTTCTTAAAAAGAATCCCATATATCTCATGTAATAATTAATTAATGAAATGTCTTTTATTATCGACTATAATTTATATCTAAATATTTACGTGTACAATGAAATTTTTTTCGTTCATTCATTTATTAAGCAATACGAGAGATTTTTTTTTGGAAATGTTTTCCAATTTTATTTTTCGCTAAACAAAGTCTAAAAGTTTGTTGTTAATGGGGGCAACTCTGGCTATTTGTAATGGTGTAGTCGAGCGAGTGAGGTCAGATTTTGTAATCAAGTAGTTTTTTTTTCAATAATTCTTCTCCTTTTTTGTCCAAGGATAATGATTCTCTTCTTTTTCATTATTCATAAACTGTAGGAAAAAAATTTCCATTTTGCTTAATGACGCCTCATTCATTTTTGCTTACTTGACGCCTCATATCGGTGTTGATTTTTTTTCCTCAATTTGTATTGACGTAAAATAATTGTGTCAAATGTAGATTTACCCAAAAATATCATTTAAAATCCAAACACAAGACATGTAAGGTGACTTACAAAGTAGCACGCAAGAAATGTATTTAGATATTTATAAATGGATCTAAATGAGATACATCATGTCTTTTATTTTTTGGTATAAAGAGAGACATCATTTTGACATAATATACGCAAACATTTTCAAATAAGCTTTGAATGAATATTTAACATGACTAACAACGAATTTGACCACAATCGTAAGTTCGCAAAATTATGGTTTGGTTTGTCACTTCAACTGAGCCAAAATAGCCGAAGCTTCTTTGAAACAAACTACTCATTTGAATAGTGTTTTAGCTCATTCAGTTTCGATGCTTTCTTCTCAAGCATTACGTTGTCCCGACGAGCAACACATAAAATGTATTTATCCCTGGTCTCACAAACACGAGCAAGGGTAAAAATAGTGTTCATGGGCAAAGATATTCAGGGCCAACAGGCTTGTTTAGTCAGTTTTTCTTCGGATTTTGGGCCATGAATGAACCAGGTTGCAATTTCTTCATTGTCGGCCCATTTTGTCTGTTTGACCTGAATTGTCGGCCCAATTTACAACCGACTTTTTAGTGCCGTTGTGTCTTGTCGCGTTCATCACTCAAAACACCATCCTCGGCAAAACATCCAACTTCGATTTCACTCTAAAGTATCGCCGCCTGAAATGGAATATCCACATCAAGAGCCACCACAGGTCACGATGCCCTCACCGCCAAGTGAGGCTCGCGCTACCAACGATCACTGTTGGCTTCGACATTTTGGCGAAACATCAGTTAGACGTCTTGTAGAATGTGAAGGTGTACCCCGAATACGACCACTCAGCGCGAGGAAGAAGTAGCAGCTGAGCAGCAAGATCTGTATCGCTGTGAACGATCGGTGACCTTGATGCTATAGGGGTCTAAGAGGATCGAACCCAAGATCTACAGAGGTTTTACTCTCGCCCGATTCGTAGAAGGTCTTGCTCTCATTTGATTTTTGGCTAGAATCACGAAAGAAATATGAATTTGTCTTCACTTCAATAGACGTACGTAGTTGAATGACAGAGCAGATCATTACATTGCTCGCTGCATTCCCGTAATCTTGGAAGATATTAGGAATGCGGGACTTTTAACCTCTCACAATTACAGAATAGTTTGGGTTTTATTTGATTTTTTTTTCTGTTTTATTAATCTTTTGTGAATTATCTCTTGACTTGCCGTAGGATGAAGTGTATGAAAGCATGGTGAAGCCCTTGTGGATGATTTTTTTAGGGTTATAAGTGAAAAACTGGCTGCCTGCCTGTGGACTAGTGGCTCTGGCAAGACTCATACACTTCTTGACACTCCTAGAGACCAGGCATGGTTTGCTGAGACAGATTTTTGTGCAATGTAAGGGAGGAATCATTCAATCCCAGAGGTAAAATTTAAAAATTTTCTTCTGGGTTGTGATAAAGTGGTTTAAAAAATAATCTTTTAAAAAGTTTGGTTTTGATCGTCCAGAGCATGGTTGTTGATTCTGGCTAACACAAGATCTTTGAGGTCATTCTTACTTTCAATGTTTGAGATAGGCTCAGATAAGGCAAGGGGAAAAGGGGTTTGATTTTTCTAATAGCTCCGAGCTTTCTATGCAACAAGGGACACTAAAAGGTCTTGAGGGGTGATTGTTGATAGTTATTAATGCTTTCAGTAAATTGGCATTACTTATTTTCTGCTTAATTTGTATATGTCATTGATAGATGTGATGACTTATGTTTATCAATTGAAGTATGTCATCTTAGAACAGGCAGAGTCCTTCACAGCCTGAAGCGTGCCACTGGCTTGACAAACACAAATAGTCAATCAAGGTGAATGCGCAGACCTCTCACTTTCAAAAGCCAAGGACGATCTATTTGGGGTCTTCTGTGAAGAACAATTGATGTTTGTAGTAATACATATATGGCCACATTTGGTTTGCTTGACGAAGATATTTTATGAGTTACTAAGAGATAAGAACAAATAACCAAGGTTAAAATAGTGATGACCTTGGTTAAAAGTGTAAAGAAAGAGATAAGTATTCCAATTCAAAAGCCACAAGTGGCTTAACGTGAGTAGCTTAAAAGGAGATATTTGATTGAAAAGAGAGAACTTCATCGGCCAAGTAAAATGCAGGAATAAGCTTTTTCTAAATTGGTGATTTATTGAATAAGAGTTTTGGCCAACTTGTTATCAGTGTCATCTCAATAAGAAAATGTTAACCTTTTTTCTGCCTCAATTATTGACTTAACTATGGCGCTTGACAATAAAGTAAAACTATACCTTTTCTGTTTTAGCTTAGATTTAATTCTGAATGACAGATCATATTTGAGTGAACAGAAAAAATTCAATGTTGTTTGGTGTTAGATTAATAATATGTTAAAGGAGAATCAAAAAAATAAATTTCGAGAGAAAGTCCAAATTTATAACGATTACACGGGCTCCATCTTAGCGTTTCATCCGGGAATTAGCCGAATTCCAACCAAAGCGCATCGATACCAAAAAAATATAATATTTCATGCTTGAAATCAAAGTACAATAACCTATTTGCAAAATCCACTTTTAAGTGACCATAACTGAAGTTTATTCCTTAACTTTATTTTGCTTTTACGATTAGATTTAATTTCCAAATAGTAATTTGATTTTTCATATATTAGTAAAATGAAATAACTCGATGATGTTCAAAGTTTTAACTAAAAATTATGATACAACAATTACCAAAAGAAAAAACTAAATAAAAAGTTAAGATTGAAGCATAATTTTGAAGTAGGTGTATGGCTTTTTGGGCAACAGAGAAACAAGTTGCTTTTCCAAAAAAAAAACCTTTATTTTCCCTTTAAATTCAGTACAAGTAATTTGGTTATACACAATAGAAATCATCAAATTTCGTCTGTGAATAACTCGATGTCACATGGATGCATCTCCAATTTTTGTCAAATGGGATCCTCCACCTTCCGAGTGGATCAAACTGAATATTTATGGTCCTTTAAAGGCAACCCAGGACTTGTTGGAGCAATGTGCTTATTCATAAGTGAAATGGGTGATTGGTTTGGTGGTTTTGCCTCATTTGTAGGAATATGTTCATCGACACGAGCAAAACTTTGGATTTTGTAGTTGGGACTCAACTTCGCAAAACAACTTGGCTTTCATAAGATCATGAACGAGATTGACTTTAAAGCCTTCACTGATGTTTTTAGTCCATAATTTATGGTTGATAATGCTAGCTCTATTTTGCTTAAAGATATCAAAAAATTGTTGCGCTATCACTTTGAGTTTAAAGCAAAACATAACTTTTGGTAAAGAAATCGCTTTGTTGATTAGTTTGCTAAACTTGGAGTTGATAAGCACTTAGATGCTAGATTCTTTTCATTACCTCATAGAGAGTTACTTCATGTTTTATTATGTGATAAAATAGGGATAGTAAAATTACGACGTTAAATTTTTGTATTCGACTTTAGCTTTTTTTAATACAAAAATAATAATAACAAGGACAAAACTTTAATGCATTGAATTAAATGACACAAAGAGATAATCAATGCTTAGGTAGAAAGATATGGAGGAAAAATGAAAAAAAGAGAGAATGCCAAGAAAATATCATACCGAATTGACACGATGAAAAAAATACCGGCCTACCTAACTAAAGCTTGTTGAAGAGCCCTCGAAGCGTAGATATTCATGCATCAACAGACTCTTTGTAGACACCTAATATCGTTACCGAGGTTTGACCAAATTTGGACGAAAAGTCAACCTCATCAAAATTTTGATCGAATGGTACAATGGATCGTGCTCTGTGAGAGCTTTCCAAACGACACCCAATTTGACCAAATCAGACAATCAGTTTGTCAAATATTGCAACTTTTAACCGGGAAGCCCAATCTTGAGAGTTTGGAAAATCAGCTTTTAGCAATGATTGATGAGATCACGTCAACCTGGTCAGACAATCAATTTGTCGAGTATTGTGACTTTTAATTGGGATGCCCATTCTTGAGAGTTTGAAAGATCAGCTTTTAGCAATGGTTGATGAGATCACTGTCAACATGATCGCAAGCATTCCAAGGCCTCAAGAATCACTTCTATCGTAGTTTTCTCGAAGGAAATATCATAACTTTTCTTGAGGCCCGGCCCGCGCAGGCATGGGTTCATTTCACATCATTTCTCTTATAGCATTCATCATTCCCCTCAAAATGTGCATCGTTTTCCTTTTGAGGCAAGATTTGCCAATAAATAGGCTTCAAGTTTCTCATTTCAAGCAGGGCAAGTTTCATCAAAATTCTCTCTTCTTGGTTTGTAGTGCTTGTTTTGCAAATGTTGAAGCTCTCCCGGTCAACGTACGCTTTGGTCTCTCTCCTTAAAATTAGAAAATTTGCATGCGTAGATCATAAATAATATGTTGAAATAGTCGTCAAATAGCATTTTTCTGCTGCTGAGAAGAATTCAAATATTTATCAGAAAATAGGTCGTTATTGTTAGAGTTGGTAAATACTTCGGAGACTCTTGTTTCTCATACTAGGCATGCCCATATGAGTTTAGAAAAATCGAAGTATGATCCGACGACATGTGACCTCTACGCATGGAATGCGAGGGTTCGGGGGCAGCGCCCCCAAAACAGGGGTCCCGCTGATTGGACAGTGGGCGGGGGTTTCGCTCCCTAGTGAGCGGACGGCGACCCTAAAACAACAATGGGTTTGCTGACCCGTTTGTTGTGAGATCAAAGGGATTTAAATAGGTTTGGGCTTCGGGCCTATTTTAAGTTCTATATATATTGTACTCATACAAGAGATCATTTCAACGAGTGGTTGTAAAATCTAAATATAATAGCGGAATCTCTTTATAGGATGTAGCCTTATTCTGGGGTGAATTTAGGTAAACTCGTGTGTCAAATTTTCTATTATTTGTATGATTGTTCTGATTTGGTTCGAATACAACCCCATCAGTTATTCTATTGGAATTACATCTATTTGTAGAAAATAAGCTAACCCTAAGTTGTCATACAGAAGGAAATGGGCCGAAGGGACCAGAGGGGAAGGAGCCCCTTGAGGGTTATTTGTCCATGAATCGAACAGTCTCTGAACTTTGGCTATTTTATTATGTATGGTTGAAATTAGGGAAAATGACACGAACAATTTCTGAACTTTGACTCAATGTGCAATGTAGTCCCCGAACTTTTAATCTTTTCAATGTGGTCTCTAAATTTTAATATAACGTGTCATATGGTCCCTGAACTTTTAATTTGTTTAATGTCATTTTTGAATTTTTGGTACATGTTCAATTTAGTTCCTGAACTATTTGAAACTTGTAAATGTAGCTTTTCCATTAATTCATGTTTAGGAATCACATTGAACATTTTCATATAGTTTAGAGATTATATTGAATATGTACTAAAAGTCTATGGATCACATTGAACAAATAAAAGTTGAGAGACCACACTGAATATTAACCTAAAATTCAAGGACTAAATTGAACAATATAAAGTTCGGGGATCACATTGCACATTAGGTCAAAGTTGATGGATTATTTATCCCTTGCAATTAAAAAAAATCATGCCATGATTTGAGAGTAGTGAATTTGTATGTCTTGCGAATTGAATGCTTTGCATGCTAATTGATTTTGATTGGGTTTGAATATAAATACCAATTGCAATAGAATAATATATTAAAAGATTTGCAATAGATTTTCGCATAAATATGCATGAATAAATACTCAAAATTCATGCTACTTTGAAATTGCATGTTGCTTTCGAATTACTTTGGGTATTGGTAGAATTGCATAAAATTAAACCCTGAATGAGACTACATGTTATGATTGTACAATGCACGTTGATGTGACAAAATTGCATGCATGTTGTCCCCGAAGGAGAGATCAGAGCATGTTGTAGAGAGAGAGAGAGAGAGAGAGAGAGAGAGAGAGAGAGAGAGAGAGAGAGCATTACTACAATTCTTGAATGATGAATCCTCCAATGTTGTCCTTGCAAGCCATGTGTGGATCAAGTGCCATAAGGGCACGGTTTAGGGCCAAATGGCCCTCGTCATAAGATGGAGGAACATTAGTAGATGGGAAAATTCCAAATAAAAGCTTGAATTGTCATCATTTTCTTAAATAAGGATATAACGTGAACCTTGTTTTAAATAAGGGTCTAAAATGCCCTTATTTTCTCAAATAAAGGCTTGAAGTGAACGTTCTACCAAATAAGAGCTTAAAGTGATTATGTCAGTCTCAAAGAAGGGGTTGACTTCACCGGCTGGTCAAAGGTATTTTTGTTATTTGAATTTTCTTATTATTAATTTTCCTTTTGTCCTTTCTTTTTTCCTTTTTTGTTTTTCTTTTCTTTTCTTTTCGCCGATGACCAGTCTCAGGCGATGGCCGGCCACTAATAAGGCAACCCTTGCTAGTGGCCAGCGAGGGCCTGGAGCCCTTTGCTAACTATGTCTAATTTAACTAACGAAAAATGCTGATATGTTTTTTTTAAAATATTTTATCCCTCCCATGGCATCCTACATGACATTAAGGCTGCGCATAACAACTTGCCAAACAGTGTTTGATTCTGTTCTTTTGTTTCCAAAATCAGTTTGGGAACATAAATGCGTTTGTTTAATTTTTTGATTTTGGACACAATTTTGTCAAAAATTATTCCCACAATCAATGTTCAAGAATGAAAAAAAAGTAACTTCTTGATTCTGGAAACAATTTTAAGAATCAAGTTTTTTTTCTTCTTCCTTTTCTTGATTTTTAATGTAGCTTCTAATGTCCAGCCCGAGGACCGCCCTCGCTAGATCTGATGAAAATAAAATATTTTAATAAAAAAATATTTTACCAGCCATGGCCGGCGACCAAGCCATAGCCAAAAAATATATTTTTTTAATAAAAATATTATAATAAAAAATATTATAATAAAAAAATATTTTACCGGCCATGGCCAGTAACCAAGCCATGGCCAAAAAAAAATAAAAATGTATATTTTTAATAAAAAAAATATTAATAAAAAAAATATTTTACAGGCCATGGTCGGCAATCATGCCATGGCCATAAAAAAGAAAAAAAATATTTTTAATAAAATATTTTAACAAAAAAAATATTTTACCAACCATGGCTGGCGACCAGGCCATGGCCAAAAAAAATAGAAATATATATTTTAAATAAAAATATTTTTAAAAAATAATATTAACAAAAAAATATTTTACCGGCTATGGCAAAAAAAATAAAAATATATATTTTTAATAATAATATTTTAATAAAAATATTATTAATAAAAAAATATTTTACTGGTCATGGCCGACGACCAGGCCATGGCCAAAAAAAAGAAAAAAATGCTTTTAATAAAAATGTTATTAATAAAAAAAATATTTTACTTGTCATGGTCGGCGAGCAGGCCATGGCCAAGAAGGAGGAAAAGAAAAAAAAGAAAGAAATATTAAAATATTTAAAAATATTGTTATTAAAAAGAAATTTGGTGGCATTACCAAACACCTTAAAATGCTTAAAATCAATTCCGGGCACAAAATAAAAAGGAATCATTTCTGAGCAAAATTTGTTCCAAGGCACAAAATTGTTGTCATGCGCAGCCTAATATTAATTCAAGCACTAAAACGATGTCGTTTTGATCAAAATCTTAATTTAGACACAAAATCTTAATTAAATTAGGTTAAAATATCCAAAATTTTTCTATAAAAAAGACAAACTCAAAAGAAAAAAGGCTAAAACTTAAAAAAAATAATGCAAATAAAAAAAGAAAAAATCCAGGCAATCCACCTCAATTTTTTTATTTCTTACAAAAATTTAGTTTTCTTAATTATTAATCTAATTTAACTAAAATTGAAGTTAAAATTGTCTTTGGACAATAATGCTCTTAACAAGCCGAAGAATTTAGCTGGCCGGCGAGATCAGGCCTTTATTTGAAACTGTTATGGCCACTTTAGGCCTTTATTTAAATCTGTTATAGTCACTTTAGGTCTTTTTTAAAAACAAAATCCACTTTAAGTCCTCATTTGAGAAAATAAGGATGTTTCATAACCTTATTTGGAACTTTCCCTTAATAAAACTGCCCATAACTTACATTTGGATCTATAGGTCAAGAAGAAGTTTTTGGAGTTCTTGAAGCCCATAAAGTTCTCGGGATATGCTTCTAATGTGTCTAGATGTAACAAGCTATAGAGAGAGATGGTTCGATTGAAATGGCATGAGTTCCACGTGCGCTTGCAACACTTCCTAATGTTATCTTTCGCACACATTCAACTTGGGAACATTTTTCCATTACTTGTATGCAAAGATGGAAAAACTATAAAAAAAAAATTCATAAACCTATTGCATTTTATCTTAAACCTTTCAATTAGATTAATTTAGTCCTAAACCTTTTTACGTCTTGCCAATTAAATCCATATGACCAATTTTGACCGGAAATTACTGACATAGATGCTGGTCATCTTGCATGACATAGTTGACACTGACTTGGATAATTTTTATAATTTTTTAAAAAATTGAATATCTAGTTATAATTTATTACTTTTTTCTTTTTCTTTTTCTTTCATTACCTTACGGCCTCAAATCTCCCTTGTTTCACTATGTATTTTGGCCGAGAGGACTCAAAGTGATTCATTCTCATTAAAAGGTCCATCACTTGTACTTGTTATCAACTGCAACATTTTCCAAATCCTTCTTCTGCAAACTCAACCAGTAACCGTGATCGAGTTTCTCTTGTTGACAAGGTAATTTCTCTTTACCGGTTATACCCTATTTTGATGAAGAAAAAAATAAAAATGATATGTTCTAGATCAGGATAGAATCGATTCTATTGAAGTGTGTGTTACCAATTAGATAAGTCTTAGGCTGATTTTGTTTGAATGTGATTTTTAATTTGACGGCCAGCGTCTACATCAGTTATTTCAAGCCAAAATTGGCCGAATAGACTCAATTGATAAATTGTCAAAAGATTTATGACTCAATTGGTAAAATTGAAATGTTTAGGACTGAATTGGCAACAGTGCAATAGGTTTAGGACTTTTTGAACAATTTTCCCTAAATACGGCCCATTTAGTTATGCCCTGTTGTTATTTTTGTTACATGGCAGAGGGTTATTTGCATCTTTATTTGCAATTTTGAGTCCAAAAACAAGAGTGGTGGCATTGCAAGATTGTAGACTTTTCTTTTTATCACCACTATAGTTTTCTACTGAAAGTTGAAGGTTTCAGCACCGAGCTTATACATTGCTTGTCATGCTATAACAAATTCTTTTGTCCTGCATTTTTATTTTATTTTTCGTGCCAATGCAAAACAAATAACCAACATTCGAAGTTCTACGAAAGTTAGCCTACAGCACAACCCCATTTCGAATTAGATCAATTTGGTTCCAGTAGATAATAAGCTAAAATGTATAAGCTTTTTCTGTTCATATGCGATTCATCTTAACCATAGGACAACTAAGAACGTTTGAAAAGTTCGTCATACATTGCATCTCCAAGTTCAAAGCACCTATAAGATTTGAAAGATACCCTAATTGAGGCTTTCAAAGATAAGTACCACAATGTAGTGAAACTACAGCAGTGGCTGCTCTTTAAAACTTACCTTGCCTATGATCCACAACCAGCCCAGAGCAACTCCCGAAAATATCCCACCCAAGAGAAAAAGCACAAGCAAGTTGCCCAAGGCATTTTGCTTTGGTCCTGAAAAAACAAATCACCTCATGCTACATAGAAATTTTGCTCTAATTAAAACAACTTCAACAAAAGAGATGATGTTCAGGTCAAACCTTGTATCCTTTGGATGCTACTGTCATAACACAGATAGTGAGATAACCATTGCTCAAGCCCAAGAATGAAATGAGCATTATCATCCACCCTTGATTGCCATACTTTTCCGTGAAGTAGAATGCAGGGACAAGCAAGAAATGGGCAAGAATTGCGATAATGAGGCTCTTTCGGGACTCTAACTTGAGCCAACCAATAAGGGGAATATATTGAGATATGAGATCCCATACATTGTACATAGCAATCAAAACCGGCGGATACCTGAAACAAAACTAGTGAAGCAAGATCATAGCACACAAACCTTTGCAGAAGGTGACATACATAGTATATGATATGCATACAAGCAGCAGAAGTATATGATATTATCTTATAAATATAAGACCATCTTAAGAATATAAGATTATCTTGAGAAGTGTAACATTTACTTGAAGTAGAGAAATTGGCTTCTTTTATGAATACTCACCATGATCCCAACTGGTGTGTTCCGGTATTCTCATAGAGAAAGCCTGAGAAGATTGTCAATGTCAAAACATATATAAGATATATATATATATATCAATGGCATAATCTATGTTCTGAAACAACAGTTGTTTGTTGCTCAATCGATCTTCTTTAGAGTCTCCACCCTGCCAAAATTTCAAATTTTTCAAGGTTTCAGTTACATTAAAAGGAACAAAAATTTTGCAACTACAATAGAGAAAGTTCCACTGCTACGATGCACCTATGTTTGGATTCCAGCGGCAACAAGATCAGCTGAGACAGTTTTAGACCCTTTCGAGGCTGCCTTAGAGCGGTAGTACTTCACAACTAGAATCTTAGCGAACCAAGTCGCATACAAAATGATGCATATGAACTTGAAGAATATGGAGATTGCTAGAAACAACACTGAAAAACAAGTTTAAGATTCAAGAGAAGAGTTCTACATATTGCTTTCACTTGACAAAGCTAATTATTGCACCACAATCTTTTCATGTGTATATGTAGGGCACGACATAAGAAGCTGGATTTTACCCACTTACCAATAACACCTTAAAATTTGAGATGAAACCATGTTATGACATAAAACTTAAGTCACTGTGCCACAGATAACTATTAAGACATACTAGACTTGTTTGACTGTTAAAGTTCCTTTAACAACATGGGATGAATCTGGAAATTGAGAGGATTTTTTTATGACGACAAAGAATTACATACTAGCTCCCTTATGAAGACCGTCATGAGCCTTCTCAAAGGCTGCTTTTGTGATTAGCCTCAAACCAGATGTTAGAGCTCTTGATGCAGCTAAACCAGCAAAATATGACTGAACAAATGAAAATCCACAATAATTTGAGGAAGAAAGACCATGATCTGACTCGAAAGATATCTTTTAGGATATAAGTTGCGAAAAGAATGAAATAAAAACCGTAGGAGACCTCCCACCTGCATGAATTCAGGACACATGAAAGATAGATCGCTGACCATACCACCCTCAACATGGGCATCGGCCACTCCAAAACAAGCAACAAGCACACATAGACCGAAATAAGGCCCAACTCCCCCTTTCCCTGATGTTGCTAAGTCCAACTATCATGTAAGATATTCAGCAATTGAGTTAATGTAAGATACTAGAATTAAGGGATAATAACTTAAATCAGACAAACGCACTAATAGGAGCATCGTGAATAGAGATATTTATGCCTTTGGATAACTTACAACTATGAGAAAGAGTGTACTTAGAGTGAAAAGAATGTATCTAGCTACATTCCTCTTTCTTGTATCGACTCTGGATTCGTGGTACGCTAAGATGGCCATCGTCCCAATTGCAAATGGTTGATAAACAAGGGTAAGCACTCTTGAAGGATGGTAATTCTTCAGCCAACGCAAAACATATAATTAGTATAGCACAACCAACCTGTGACTTCACATTACCATGAGCGAATACCGAACCCAAATAAGAATAAGAGAAGAAAAGATATTGAAAGACTAGTAAATAGTTTGCGAATCCTAAAAGCACTTCTTAGATGATTATGTTAAGAACTCATCCGTATGTCGCACACACAGCATAGTAATGGCAACCATATAGCAACAAACTCCTCCAGCGATGAAGAAAATGAACCACAGCCAAGATAATGATAATGAAAGTTTTGTACAACAGATCCACTTGACTAGCAAAATTCATTGGACACACTTGTTTTCTAGTCAGACATAACTCAAACAGAGTCAATACTCTTCCATATCAATATGAGATAGCTAAAGAGAACAAAGAGTTTACTAAATGCAGAACATGAAACAGAGAAATTAGGGTATTTGCTTAAAAAATTGTGGGAAATTGGGGATAAACTGCAATTGATTACCGGGAACACTTCATAGTAATAATCTCCAATAGTCAGTACGCTGTTCCAAGACACAAGAGTCCCAAGTCCAAGGAGCCAACAGAACACCATGGCCTTGAACTTACCCTGAAAATTTTGGGAAATTGACTCTAAAATGTCATTAGTACCCCTGTATCGGTATTCCTAATAAAACCTTCAAGCAACACATAAACAAGCGAATTGAGACAGAAACCTCAAGCCTAACTGGAATTCCAGTTTCATTAGCTTTGGTCATAGTTGCTTCCCTGCAAAACTCACCAAAGCAAACAAACTCAGCTCATAAAATATTTACTTTTGAGTCTGGTCAATCAAAAATTTAGGACGTAAGAGAAATTTTACAATGATTACTCAGGGTGCGAGATGGCTACGCCGAACAGAAATAGAGACAAAATAAAGAATACTTGTTTCTCTGTATCAAGAAGAGCGCAGAGAAAGAGAAACTCAAGATGCAGAGACCCTTTATCTTGGTGATGCAAATTAGTGTGGGTTATTGAAGAATTAGGAGAAAATCTCAAAGGGAATTGTTTTGTTTCCATGCATTTTATATCCTTTTATTTCTAAATCCTCATAATTAGGAAGTAGATCACTAGAATTATGAAGTAAATCATTACAATTAGGAAGTAGGAAATCTTTTATTATTTTTGCTCATAGTTTCTTGTTATCTTCTAGCTATCCTAGGCCCTATTTTTATGTAACGTTCTCTATAAGAACTATGAAAATAAGAAACAAGAAGAAACCATTTTTCTTTTTAGAAATTCGCATGGTATCAAAGCCGAGATTTTGAATCCAACTCCTACTATGGTGAAAATGGCAATGACCGGATTCAAAAACTCTTCTTCAGGCATCATGCCAAAGAGTAAATCAACCGATATCTTTGCACAATCGAGAAGTGTAGGAGAGCAATTCTCCCAGAACTCTAACTTGCTATTAAGAGTTCACCGATTAAATGGCCAAAATTATCTAGAGTGGGCATAATCGGTGAAACTAGCAATTGATGGCAAAGGGAAGCTAGGCCACTTGATAGGTGAGGTGAAGGAACAGGTAAAAAGCAATCTGTCTTGGAAGACTCGGAGATCCGAGAAATCAGTCTTGGAAGACTTGAAGATCCAAGAACTCTTTAGTGATTACTGGCTAATCAATTCTATGGAACTGACAATTGGAATACTACACCTATTCCTACACCTATTCCTTCCGACTGCTAAAGACGTGTGGCACGTTGTGAGAGAAACATATTATGATTTGGAAAATTCTTCCCAAATATTTGAACTAAGGACAAAGCTATGGAAATCAAGGCTAAGAGATCATAGAGTCACTGTTTACTACAATGAAATGGTGACCTTTGTGGCAGGAATTAGAACATTGCTATAATGATAAATGGAAAAGTCCAGCTGATTGCAAGAGACAAATGAAGAGAGAAGAAAATGATAAAGTACACATGTTTCCAACAGGCCTTAATCGAAGCTTAGATGAGGTGAGAGACAAAGTCCTTGGTCGAAAACCTCTACCATCCATCCATGAGGTTTTCTTTGAAGTTAGAAGGAGGAATCTCGAATGTGAATCATGCTATGTGATTTGGAAACAAGTGTCAGCTCTATATCCAAAAATTCCGTACTTGTATCTTAGGGGCTTGATTTTGAGGAAGATAGGAGGAAGAAACCATGGTGTGAACATTGCAAGAAACCATGGCATACCAAAGAGACTTGTTGGACATAATTGGAAGAAAGAGGGTTGGAAGAAAAGAAGCAACAGTGATAGTAGTGCGTTCCATGCAACAAATGAGGAAGAGCAAATTAAGTTAGATTCAGCTCCATTGACAAAGGAACAATTAGAGCACCTGTACAAAGTACAAGCTCCTTCAACCTCCACAACCTTCTTTAAATCCATCTTGCTCTTTAGCCCAAAAGGGTAATTGTCTTTCTACTGCTTTCCTCATAGAAAATCCACACCAAATTACTCCATGGATTCTTGATTTAGGAGCAGCCGATCATATATCAAGTTATTCAAAACTCTTTTCTACCCATAGTTCATGTATAGGAAATAAAAAAATCAAAATTGTAGATGGTTCTCTTTTGGCTGCCTTCGAATTACTTGTGGTATTGGTAGAATTCCATAAAATTCAATTGTGAATGAGACTACATGTTATGAAGAAGTTTTTTGAGTTCTTCAAGCCCATATAGTTCTCGGATGGATATGCTTTGAATGTGTTTTAAATGTAACAAGCCACAGAGGGAGATAGTTTGATTGAAATGGCATGACTTCCACGTGCTCTTGCAAACACTTCCTAATGTTGCCTTCCATGCATATTCCAACTGGGAACATTTTGTCTAATACTTTGTGTGAAGATGGGAAAAGTACCAAAAAAATCATGAACCTATTGCATTGCGTCCTAAATCTTTCAATTTGATCAATTTAGTTATAAACCATTTTACATTTTGCCAGTTGAGTCCATTCAACTAATTTTGGCAAGAAATCACTAATATGGATGCCGGCCATCCTATATGGCATGGCCGATACTGATATGAATAATTTTTACAACTTAAAAAAAATGAATTTTTACTTTCGAAGCCAATGGTTTGTGATATCGTCGATTTGAAATGAAAACAATGAAAGTACAAAAAGAAGTTACTATATCAATTCGGCCTAACTCACTTACACTATATATTAATACATTTGCACCTGAGACCCGAACTTTATAGTTATACCATTAGTAAGGAAATATTTATCGTGATAATAAATTGCTTGAGAAAAATTATTAGTTTCAAAATGAAATCATATATTTTCTACAATAATTTCCGATCAAGAGAATCACTTTCCATAAAGTTCTCATGGAAACTATATATACTTTAGAAGCCAATGATATGTGATATCTTCGATTTGAAATGAAAATAATGAAAGTACAAAAAGAAGTTACTACATCAATTCGACCTAACTCGCTTATACTATAGATAAATACATTTGCACCCATGAGCCGAACTTTATAGCTATATCAGTTGTAAGGAAATATTTCTTGTAATAATAAATTGCTCGAGATAAATTAGTAATTTCAAAATGAAATCACATATTTTCTACAATAATTTCAAATCAAAAGAATCACTTTCGTTAAAGTTCACATGGAAAATATATTTACTTTCGAAGCCAATGATTTGTGATATCATCGATTTGAAATGAAAACAATGAAAGTACAAAAGGAAGTTATTAAATCAATTCGGGTTTGACTCGCTTACACTATATATGAATACATTTGCACCCACGACCCAAACTTTATAGCTACACCAGTACTAAGGAAATGTTGATCGTGATACTAAATTGCTCGAGATGAATTAATAATTTCAAAATGAAATCATATATTTTCTACAATAATTTCCAATCAAAAGAATCACTTTCTATAAAGTTTGCCTGGAAAATATTTACTTTAGAAGCCAATGGTATGTGATATCTTCGATTTAAAATGAAAATAATGAAAGTGCAAGAAAAAGTTGCTACATCAACTTGTCCTAACTCGCTTACACTATATATGAATACATTTGCACCCGTGACCCAAACTTTATAGCTATATCAGTGGCAAGGAAATATTTATCATAATAATAAATTGCTTGAGATAAATTAATACTTTCAAAATGAAATCAATTTTTTTCTACAATATATTAAGTAATACAAATTGAATAAAAGGCCCATATTCAATCGAATTGTTTAATGAGATTCATTCACCGGTGAAATTAATATAAATATAACAAATTGATGCTGGCACATGGCCCATGGGGGAGGGAGATATGGTGTTGGAGGGAGTATTGGTGTATTACTTTCAAATAAGCTTTTTCTTCTCTAGTTGAAGTAAATAATTCTAAATTGGTGATTTATTGAATATGAGTTTTGGTCAACTTGTGATCAGTGTTCGTATCTCAAAGAGAAATTGTTAACCTTTTCTCGGCCACAATTATAGACTTAAATGTGGCGCTTGACAATAAAGTAAAAGTATACTGCTTCTGTTTTAGCTTAGATTTAATTTTGAATTAGAGATCATATTTGAGTAATCAGAAAAATATTAATGTTGTTTGGTGTTAGATTGATAATATGTTAAAGGATAATAAAAAAATTCAAGAGAAAATGCAAATTTATAACAATTATGTGAGCTCCATATCTCAGCGTTTATTTAGGGAATTAGCCGAATTCCAATCAAAGTGCATCAATACCCAAAAAAAATGGAATATTTCATGCTTGAAATCAAATTACAACAACCTATTTGCACAATCTACTAATTTAAGTGACCATAATTGAAGTTTATTCCTTAACTTTATTTTGCTTGAAATCAAATTACAATTAAACTGAATACCGATGGGCCTTTAAAGGCAACCCACGACTGGTTAGAGCAAGGGGTTATTCATAAGCAAAAAGGGTGATTGGTGTTGTGGTTTGCCCCATTCGTAGGATTATATTTGTCAACACGAGCATGGATTTTGCAGTTGGGACTCAACTTCGCAAAACAACTTGGCTTTCATAAGATCTTCGACGAGATTGACTCTAAAGTCATCATTGATCTTGTTGGTTTAGAATTTATGATTGATAATGCTGGTCTTGTTTTGCTTAGAGATATCATAAAACTGCTGCATTATCACTTTGAGTTTGAAGTGCAACTAACTTTCAGCAAAGAAATTGCTGTATTGATTAGTTTGCTAAACTTGGAGGTGATAAGCACTTGGATGCCAAATTCTTTTCATTACCTCATATAGAGTTATCTCATGTTTTATTACGTGATAAAATAGAAATAATAGATTTACGCGTTAAATTTTTGTACTCGATTTTAGCCTTTTTCCATACAAAAATAATAATAAAACAAAACTTTAATGCATTGAATTAAATGATACAGAGAGATAATCTATGATTAGGTGAAAAGATATGGAGGAAAAATTTTAAAAAGAAAGAGGGAATGCCAATAAAATATCAGACCGAATTGACATGATGCAAAACAATACCAATCTACCTAACTAAAGCTTGTTTTTTTTCGGGGGGGACGTATAACTAAAGCTTGTTGAAGAGCCATCGAAGCGCAGATATTATTGCCCTTCCCATGTTTCCACTATGAAAGAAATTGGTTAAAGCTTGAGACTTGATGTACTTGGGAAAATTGTCCAATAAATCATAAATCTATTGCACTTTTGGCAATTTAGTTATAAATCTTTCAATTTTACCATTTGAGTCCTAAAACATTTCACTAATTCTCAATTAAGTCCATTTAGCCAATTTTGATCGGAATTCATTGATGTGGATGCCAGCCGTCCCATGTTACACGGCCAGCGCTGACTTAGATTATTTTTAATTTTAATTTTTTTTTCAATTTCTTTTCCTTTTTCCCTTATTCCCTCCATTGGCCATTGCTAGGCCTTGTCGATGGCCAGAAATGTTGCCGACCTTAGGTGAGGGATGCCCAAACCTAGGCAGGCGAGGGTCGTACTTGCCGGATTGGGTGAGCGCATCGCTCGCCTAGGTGAGGTTCACCCTCGCTAGCTAGGCAAGGGCTCTTCTCATCTACATTGCTTGAGAAAAATTAATAATGAAAGTACAAAAAGAAGTTACCACATCATTATTAATATAAATACTATATAGAAATACATTTACACCCGCAACCCAAAGTTTATAGCTATACTAGTAGTAAGGAAATATTTATTGTGATAATAAGTTGCTCGAGAAAAAATAATAATTTTAAAATGAAAAATACATTTTCTACAATAATTTCCTATCAAAAGAATCACTTTCCATATAGTTCGCATGGAAAATATATTTACTTTAGAAGCCAATGGTATGTGATATCTTTGATTTGAAATCAAAATAACGAAAGTATGAAAAGAAGTTACTACGTTAACTCGGCCTAACACCCTTACGGTACATATAAATACATTTGCACTTGTGACCCGAACTTTATAGCTAGACCAGCAGTAAGAAAATATTTGTAATGATGATAATTGCTTGACATAAATTAATAATCTCAAAATGAAATCACATAATTTGTACAATAATTTCCAATCAAAAGAATCACTTTCTATAAAGTTCTCATGGAAACTATATTATACTTAAGAAGCCAATGGTGTGTGATATCTTCAATCAAAAATGAAAATAACGAAAGTACAAAAAGAAGTTACTTCATCAACTTGGCCTAACTCACTTACACTTTATATAGTAGCATTTGCACCCACAACCCGAACTTTATAGCTATATCAATAGTAAGGAAATATTTATCATATAGTAAATTGCTCGAGATAAATTAATTATTTTTAAAATGAAACCACATATTTTCTACAATATAAGAACTAATACAAATGTTTATTAGATCTGCATATGCATTGGTACGTTCATCAACAATATGCATGGGTACGTTCTCAACAACTGTGAACAAGTGTAACCTTATACGATGTGATTTCAAATCTTGACCAGAGTTACATATCCTACGACATTACATATACGTATTATCTTTGAAAATGAAAGGTAACCGCCCCGACATTATCACAAATGTGAGGGAGCTTTGTCTACCTTCCAATTCTCCCTGGAAACCGGCTGACTTGTGTATCCGGTTTTCATGATACTAGTCATCCTAAAAATGCCAGGGGTTTTCAAAGCGGCAAAGGTTTAAATGGAAAAAAACAAAAGGCCTAGTTGGTCAAACAAAAAAGTAAAGTACAGAATAACAAGAGAAAAAAAAAAGACAAAATAAGTAATCAAAACTTGGATATATTAAATTTTTTAAAATAAATGACGTAATATAAATTTTTTTTTACCTATGATACTGGAATCGTGTCAAACTACTTTACTCGATTTTTATATTCTATATGGAGATATTACAATTATGTAAATAGATTTCATAATTCTAACGAACCCAAGTTGGGCACTAGATACGTCATTGATTTTGCACCGACTAGCATGATGCATTTTAGAGTTGCGAACATAAAATAAAAAGAATCAAATTTTGCGAATTTATGATGTTAGAATACAAACCGAATACAAAGCATTGCAAAATATATTTCCCTTTGTTTTATGATATTTTATAAAGATTTATAATGTTTGATCGTAATCAAGTACACATGGTGTCACGAAAATGCTATTAAATTACCAAGCTTTGGTTAATTTTTCAATCAACAAGCATATTCTCATATTCTCATATTAGTTTATTTGAAAGTGAGCTTATCCTTGACAAAAAAAATTTGTTTTGGATGGAAAAGTGAGGCTATTGTTTGTTAGCCTATCATAAAAAAAAAATTTCTTTTTTTTTACTCAGACGGATAATTTCGTCCGTTGAACAAAAAAGTTCGTATTGTCTAAATTGGGCCTGAGAGTGGGCCCACATCGTTCATTGGGCCTTTTTTCGGCCCACGTATCGCCCGAATCGGCCCAGCAAAAAAAATCGGGCCTTCCCACGCAGATGATCTCCCGAGTTTTTCGTCGCTTCCCGTTCCTCCCATTTTCAACGAGGATCGAGCTCGCTCCGTAGGGTTTCCGATCGCACCCTACCATACCATCCATGGCGAACGCCGCTAAGTCGGAGGGGCTTCGGAACCTGCGCGAAGCCGTCGGTCTCAAGAGCAGGGTCGGCCGGATCCTGGCGTCGATCGGCAGGTTCGCCGTCGATTCCGCCGTCCTCGAGTCCCTGGGGGGCATCAATGGTTCTTCCCCCTTCTTCCTTCAATCGCTGTTTTTTCGTTCTTAGATGATGGCTTGGCTTCATGCGGTCTCTGTGTGTCTGTGTTGGATGATGATTCGTGGAAGAATTTGATTAGGCAACTTAGGTATTGTAGTCGGCTGCTTTTGATTTTCACTTGCCTGAACAGAGGAGGGTCGAGGTAAGAAGAATGCTGTATGACTCTACGAGTGGCGCTCATGGTGGAGAATGCGGAATCGTGTGTTGGGGTTGGTGACTCGAATTGGGTTTTTTTTCCAGTGTTCCAGTGGATTGCTGTCTGAAGCCGTTTTTCGTGCTCGAAGATATGTTGGTCTTCTTTCCCTGGAGTTTAAATTAGAAGTTAGAATCCGGAACCCGCTGCCAATGTTGCGCCAAAAATTCGAGTGATTTTCCGTGTTTGGCATTTCGAATCTTGTGATGTCCATTTCCTTTTTTGTCTAAGGAAAGCTGGAGCCTGTATCTTTGTGGTTTCGGATTTGGTTCGCTAGTCGCCCATCTGCTAATCGATTATGGTGTTTCGGTTGTTTCACCTTTTTTTCAATTCCGGTTGGCATGAAATTCCGGTTACTTGGTGGATGTTGCTTACTTTGTGTCGCTGCACGTAGTTTTGAGTTGCACATTAAACTTGAATGAGGCAAAAACAAGGAAGGTATTGAAATAAGGATGAACTTGGATTGGATGGTTCATGAGCAGTAGTGTACATATGAAGCAACATGAGGGCTTTTGCCAAATTTGTGCTGGTCAATGATCTCTATGCTGCATCATGCGAGACGCACAGTTATAACAGTCGCATTTGTTTGAATTTCCTTGCTTGTAAGAGCTGTTCAAACCACTTCCACAGGCGTGGATTTTATTGGCTCTTCTTGAATTGCTTGTCCTTTGTTATCCGATGCATGTATCATCACTTCGATGTTACAATTGTTTGAGCTTCAATTTATGTCCATTTGTTCCTGCAGCAGGAAAGAAGAAGGCAACTAAGTTAATGCAGGAAGGCCTGAAAGATCGAGCGCATTGTCTCTCACTTAATGACGATAACGGACCTGGAGATCTCAATGTTGGGCTGAATGACATACATGAAATTATGGAGAAAGGGGAAGAGGGATCAAATAAAGTGACGCAAGAGCACGAGAGGTCGGCCAAATCTGTTATAGGGTTGGGAGCTTCAAAGAAGACGCCGAAAGAAGGGGCCAAACCGATAGATCTCCTGAGAGCCACAGAAAAGAAACCCTTTATTCGCTCGCGATTATGAAATGGTATTAAATACTATGTGATAGGGTCGGGGAGATTTTCAAGTGGTTGGAAATGCTTGTTGCCCTGTTCCTTAATTGCATCATGCTGTATCAGATCGTTTCGTTTTAAATTTCTCTATATGCTTGTATTTTCACATCTTCTTCAGCATGTACACAAGTAAACTTCGCCCTTAGCAAGGAAGAAGATCCCCTATCTTAGTGTCTTAACTAACCAATTGTCCCCAGGATTGCTTGATTAAAGGGAAAAAAGAAAAGAGAAACCGCGAAAAATAATATTTTAAAAGTATACTTAAATTTTCTAATTTTTTGTGTATATATTATTTTGCGTTGCTTGTATTCTTTCATGGTATATTTTTGGTTTTTTAAAGGTTTAAATGTCTAAATGAAACAATTTATTTGACATGGTATAGAGTAAATGTCAAGAGATGACACTACCTTTTATTATTTCTCTTGACTGTTAGGCTTGTTATTCAACCTATTGGCTTGTCATCGATCATTACTTGTTTGATGTGGTTACATTAACTCATATTTTTTGTGTACAAAGAAAAATTTACATGCGAGTAGCAGTGTTTTAATAGGCCATACATATATTTTGTTAGTATCTTAACAGTTTAGATGTTTAGGAAAATTATTATTAATGTTTTCATGAGTCTCCGGATAGCCAAGTTTTTCTTCTTGTGCCCCTAGATTATCAAAAATAAAAGTAAAAAAATATATTGTTGGTCAAAATGTAAATTTAAACATCATTGAGGACTACTTCGACAATGATATAGATATAAGATTGAACTTACTTTGAAATTTTATTTCTTAGATGTTTAACTTAACACCTTGTTGATTGCTTCTACCATTTTTCTTACAGTCCTTGCGTATATACCTCTTGTTTGTTTACATATGTTATACCAATTTGTAGTTGACATGATTTGTCACTTGGATCGACGTTTCAAATGGTACAATTACCTGCAACTTCAATTACATAACATCAAGATAAGATATATTAAATCATAAAATTAAAACCTTTGATTATATGGTATTGTTCTGGGTATTACAATCGTCACGCTTGTATAAGTGAAGATTAACTCATGTCTTTCATATCTCTAATTCTAACTTAGATCACTTTTTCTTTTTTTTTAAGAGAATATGAGACAAAAATAACAATTGAAGGGCATTTCTATGTTAACTTAAATAATCAAATATATAAATGAGTTTGATAAAATTCATAATAGGCTTTTAGGGAAAATTTCAAATATAGCTTCGAGGTTGAGTCATTTTCTCAAATAAGAGCCTTAGTGGATTTTATCTCAAATAAGAGTCTGAAGTTGCTAACTTAGTCTCAAATAAAGATTCAAACTCGCTAGCCAGTGTTGACTTATTCTGGCGATTAGAGTTTGGGCAATTTTGTCTGCAAATTGCAATCGGGTAAAAAGTAGGTAAATCCTAAGAACTAAAGATCCCAAATTGAAATCTAGGGCTCTTCATGGATTTCTTTCTTTCCACGTTGCTCTTTGTTGGAACCCTACCCAACACAGTCGGGGAGACGTGTTTTAGATAATGTTCAAAAAGCGAGCAGATTGCCCTTGATTAGACACTGGCTCTCCCAATGTCTTACCTCGCGCAACGTTGGGATTCATCGTAAGTTACAATTAATCCTAAAAATGTGAATTGGGAGTCACTACTAGCCTATTATTGGGTTTGCCAAAAACCAAGTGAGGCATGAAAGGATACCTCACTTCCTATACAAGCTTATTTTTTAAGTTCAGGGACTTGATTATATTAATAGTTCCTATTAGTGTCCTTTTGGTATCTCTAACTTGATTGGATGTTGTCTAAGTGATCAAACGGTCTTGTTTACCAATTATGAGTCCTAGAGGTCGTTTAAGTTGCTAAGTGTTCATCAAATGGTTTTTAGGGGTTTATTATGATCCTAAGGTTTGTCTTAACCGCTCTAACAAGGATAAGAACAACAAATGTAGGGAAAAAAATATGGGAATTAAACAGTCAAGTATTGAAAAGACTTAAAGTAAAGGTGCGGAAATGGAAACTCGATACATCCTCCGATTAGAGCAAGCCATTATTTCCCCTCAATGCTATAATCTTGCTCGTCCGTTTCCTGAGCCATCAGCACCAACCAAGATTACTCCCTCTTCTGAGAAGTGTTCACGTAGATCATAGGGATGTATGTTTTGACATCCTTGTAGGAAGTTCCTTTTTTGGATGTCAGTTGTGCTACTGCCTCTTCTGCTTGAATGAATGAATGAATTATTTGCTATTTCTCATGCGCTTTAATTATTATCATCTTTGATGCTAACAAAGAAGGGGAGAGTATGCGATGTGTTGATTATGATTATGATCTTCCAAGTTCATAAATGTTAGACATATATGTTGGAGCGAGCACGATTGATGATTATTAGCTTTTTAGCTGAGATGTCAGATAACTACGTTAGGCAATGCTATGACAGTTATTTTTTCAATGCAAATTATTATGTTTGTCTATTAAGATGGAACTATTTAAGAAGTATGTTGTCTCTTGATGCCTATCTCAGATTGAATTTCATATTTACATTCATCTGACCATGCTCATTGAAGATCTCAAGGGACTTAGAATCATGACTAACCCTCACAAAGAAAAATCTACGAATAACCAGTCTCATTTATTTTAACTGCAACAATCTTCATTCTTATTTACTGCACATATGTGAAACAGTTTTGTCATCTTAAAAAAAGGGAAAATTTATTGGTAAAATATTCCTATGAAATTTTGATGATTCCAAAACTGCCTTTGGTACTAAAATCTATCATGATAACTGCAAATGGTAAGATAGCTTTACTGATGTCAATGATTTCTTTGTATCAGCAAAAATGAGAACTAGGCTGTGATGCTTAAGGTGAACAAGTACCAGAGTGGTAAGTCATTGTGACTTGAAGTTACTTATATCAAGCTAGTGTTCTTGAAAGTCTTTTAGAATTGATAAAAGAGGAAGGATCGTTGATCCTATTATCACATGTCATTTCGTTAGTATCGTCACTGAAGACCGTCATTCAACTCACTCACAATTTGCACGTGCTAATGATGAATGTTTGATGGTGCTGATGCGGAGTTAACATTGCTAATTGCGAGATAAGCAACTGAAGATGACCACTGATGGTGTAAAGAATAGTTGGTACAAGCCTAGATTTCGTAGCTGAAAAACCAAAAAATATTTCGGAAAAGCAGCTAACAGGTTCCGCTTCAATGAAGCTCCAGATGCAACAGAATCCATTTAAGGAAACCTGCCAAAGTTAGATGAAATGATTGTATGGGTGGTTCCGATTCTGGCACAGGTCTCCGACATCTCTCAAACGGCTAGTTGGATCTCTTTGAAGGTCTCCAATAGTTGGATAAAAGACTTTTATAAATAAGAATTAGCGAAGCTTAGAAGAGGTTGGATTTGAGAATTGCTGCAGTTACACTCTAAGCTAGAAACCCTCTCTGTTTATATCTCTTTGTAAAGGTTTGGCTTTGTAATAGCAATCAGTCAAATGCACAAGTGTAAATGCAATGACTGTGTCCTCTTAGTGTGATATATTTTGTGAAAAGAACCATGACTCCGTTTGTTTCACAGAAAATAAGTTCTGAAAAATATTTTCTGGATTTTTCGGCGTTCAATTAATTTCCATAATGGAAAAAACACCTTCAAAAATAGGGAAAATTTTTTCAGCTTTTCGGAAAGGGGAAAACATTTTTAATCCTCTTTCTTTCATTGGGAAGATTGTGCAAAATATTTTGGAACGAATTGGCGAAAATGCAATATGTTGGACAATTTTCCCTTCTTTCACCTATTGACCAAACAATTTCTTTCACCAAACACATTTTCCTTTTATTTATTTTTCTTTTTAAAAAAATTCAAGTTTTCTATTATTTTTGCTTTTTCATTTTTTTTCTTTTCGTTTCTTTTTTACTTCTTCCTTGGCCAGTCGCTAGCTTGTGGCGAGGTGGGCGAGGTTGAGCTCAAGCCTCGTTGACAAGCTGAGTGAGGCTCAAGTCTCGGGCAAGCTTGACCTCACTTGTGGTCAGTTGCCGGCCATCGTCGGCGACCGGTTGAGGAAGAAGCAAAAAGAAAAAGGAAAAAAAGGAAAAAGGAAAAGAAAAAGAAAAAGAAAAGGAATTTATAAAATTCGAATTTTTTGGTAATTTTTCCTAGAAAATCAAATGACATGCTAAACGGCAAAAAATATTTTTTAATTCATTTTTCAGGTTTTAGTTGAATACTAAAAAGGGCTAATACCATGAAAAACCCTAAACTGGTACACTTGTGACAATTTTATCCCAAACTATTTTTTTGACTATAAAAAACCCCAAACTGGTACACTTGTGACAAATCTACCTCAAATTATTTTTTTGACCACCAAAAACCCCAAACTGGTATATATGTGACAATTTTATCATGAACTAATTTTTTAATATTATTTTTTTTGGATTTTTTAAATAATTTTTTATATTTTCTTTACTTTTTTTTCTTTTCTTTTCAACCTCCGGCCGGAGGCCGAAGCCTGCGAGGTCGGCCCCGCCGGCCACTGGCGAGGCTCGACCTCGCTGGCGTTGGGCGAGGTCGGCCTCGCCCTACAACGATAGGGCCAGATCTGGCGAGGCCCGACCTCGCTGTTGCAGGGCAAGGCCGACCTCGCCCAACGCCAGCGAGGTCGAGCCTCGCCAACGGCCGGCGGGGCCAACCTCGCCGGAGGTTAAAGAGAAAAGAAAAAAAAAAGTAAAGAAACATAATAAAAAAAATTCGAAAATAAAAAATAATATTAAAAAATTAGTTCGGGGTAAAATTGTCACATGTATATCAGTTTGGGTTTTTGATGGTCAAAAAAATAGTTCGGGGTAAAATTGTCACAAGTGTACCAGTTTGGGGTTTTTTATGGTCGAAAAAATAGTTTGGGGTAAAATTGTCACAAATGTACTAGTTTAGGATTTTTCGTGGTATTAACCCTACTAAAAAATATTGCCATTTTCTTGAAAGATATTTTTAAAAAACGCTATATTTTCAAAGAAACGAGCAGAGCCCATAAGTTGGAATTGATCCCCCATGGAGGCGCAGGTGTCTGATTGGGGTCCAACCCAGTTGCACTCGCAGGCCGACCGTATCTCCTCCACAACCCCGGTTTCAGCTCTCCGCAAAACCCCTGTTTCGTCGCTCTCCTCTGCGAAGCGCCGCGAGCAAGCCCGTAGCTTCGACAGAGAAGCCGGGAGCGAGCGCGATAATGGAGGCCAGCGGGTTCGATTCCGAGGGGCGAGAGTTCAGGAACGCCGAGGAGATGTGGAGGGAAGCGATCGGCAAAGAACGAGACGTTCACAAGCGGAAGGAGTGGTACCGCCAAGGCGTTGGCTATTGGGAAGTACGCGACTTTCCCATCACCCTCTTTCCCTTTCTCTTTCCCCCGTTTGCTCTGTTTTGCTTCTCGCTTTGCCCAGTTGAGATTGTGTTCCTTTTTTGTGCTTACAAGCGAAGTCTGTTGTAATTCCATGGTGTTGTTGCTGAATAATGATTATGGGGGGTCTTTCTTGTGCCTCAAGAGAAGGGTGTGGAGGCAACTACAGATGGAGTGTTGGGAGGATATGCACACGTTAATGACGCTGACGTAAAGGGCAGTGAAGCTTTTCTCAAAATGATTTTGGCTGAACGTTTCCCGGGTGGTGGAAGAGGCCGTAATCTCGTTGCCCTCGGTTGGTATTCTCCCTCTGTGTGTGCAGGCGTGGGCTTCTGGGTGTGTGCTTGTTTGTTTCTTTTTTTTTTTGTGTGTGAATAGGACTAATTCGACTGAGACATTGAAGAGATTGATAATTCTTAGATTACGGTTACAATGTGATTGCACCTTGATGATTGTGTGTAGAATCGTTCTCTCCCCCATATCTAGTTTCTTTCTATACAACAGCTTCGGGCTCTCAATCTCGAGCCATGGGTAAGAAGTCAAATTCCCAATTCGCATGCCAGTTCTCCATTGTAGTAATCAGCACCGTAACTATCTTGCTCCTCGCTTGTGTCGGAAAAAAAAGCCAGGAAATTAATCTCTGAATACAGTGTCATGAAACCTTCCGTCATCTCCCGACAGAGTTTTCCTACCAGTTTCCTCGCTAATAGCGTCCTGATATGGAAGTCATCTACATCCCCTCCCTGCCTTACAAAGCTTTACTGAAAGGTGTTTTAAAATATTCTTATTAGACCGGCGAACTGTCAGATTAGAGCAACCTTTTCTGTATGTTCCTAAGTCTTTTTGCCACTGAGATAGGGGTTGGAAACAAAGAGAGGAAGTCAAATGAAAGAACAGAAAGCATGCTATTGAACAGCGTATGTCTACCTCCCTTTGTTGAAGAAGCCTTCTTTTGTCCACTTAAACTCTTCTTAAAGCTCCAGATAATCCACTTTGGCTTTGTATGACTATGTGGGCCCAGTGGCAAATCTTGTGGCACAATTTGACTTTTCTCTAACACGTTCACGTGAAACTTTGTAAAATATATGATTCTGCAGCCACTGGACATTACCCATGACCATATAATCAGCGCGTTGTCGACAACATCTGGAATGCTTCGGTTATCATATATGGAGAGTCCATTGTCAACATATTTGTTGCATTATTCTTATTTTGACATAAATCTATATTAACAATATCTTGTGTTTGTTTGGTTTTTGTTAATTCATGGATTTGACTCTTCATAAGTACCAGTCAGCTGGTTTCTCTTTTCAGAAACTCTTCACCAATACGGACAACTCTTGCAGATTGTGGTTCTGGCATTGGAAGAGTCACCAAGAATCTTTTAATCAGGTTCTTTGCTGAGGTAAAGTTGTATTTTCCTTGTTGCTCTGGCCAGCAAACTTGCTTTAGCTCTAGCTACAAAAAAAACTTGTAAGACTGGAAACTCAGCATTGTTATTCCCTTCTACTTGAAGAACAATATACCAGGAAATGTCTCACATTTCGTGTTTTTAGCAGTTGGGTTGAGTGTGATACTTGTTTAAGGAGTCCAGACCTATATTTGTCTAGCCATGGCAGGTTGTTGTCTTTTTCTTTGACCTCCTAGTCTTTCATTGCTTCAACCCCTAATCCTGACACATCAATGTCCATTTTTGTTTCATAACTAGGGAAAAATCTATCTTGTTCTTTCCCTTCTTGTAGATTGGCGTCAACTGTATTTCTACACCTACATAACTTAATTTTTAATGACTATTTTCTGGGTGTTAAGACAGAGGATCGCTTTCTGCTGCTCGGTAGTTAACATATTCATTGTGAAACCTTGTTTATAGTGTTCACCACAACATTTGATGTATTGTTGAGCCAAATTGACACTTGTTGGTGGAGAGAAGTGTCAGCTCTTCAAATATTGTTATATCTTTCTTTTCGTCCGGGACGTAGGTTGATCTCCTTGAGCCTGTATCGCACTTCCTAGAAGCTGCCCGTGAAAGTTTGGCTCCTGAAAGCGGTTCAGCAATCGAGAACAAGGCCACTAATTTCTTCTGTGTCCCCCTTCAGGTGAGTAATATTGGACATTCAAAATGTACCTAATTGGTCCTCACATTGTAAACTATCAATATATATGATTCCATGATATCATCTTTAGAATTTTAGGACTATATTAAATGTTATACTGATTATAAGGTCATTCTGTTTATCAGGGAATAGCTACAGACTATGGTTACATGAACACAATAGCATACATTATGATTTTGCATTGATGTGGTACCCCTTTGTTTTTCTTTTGCAAATATAAAATATTTTATTTGTTTTATTCAAAGGAGAAAACAAGTTATCTGGGTTATAGGTTTCATATATCTGAAAGTATAGATGTTTCAAGGATTTTAAACTGGGATTATTGACTAGTTGCCTTAAATTTGATCCACAGGCTGCCTGTTTGCTTGCAGATTTGCAAATGCATGTATATAACGTCTTCTAGAAATGTTTGCTTTGTCCCACTGGATTGCTATACTTTCACTTGTACAAGTAGTATGTAAGTGGTGTACTTATTTCATGTTGAAACTCATTTGTTTATGTTTTAGGAATTCACACCTGATGTAGGACGATATGATGTCATATGGATTCAGTGGTGCATTGGCCATCTTGCAGATGATGACTTTATATCGTTCTTTATGAGAGCCAAAGTAAGTCAACTATTGTCCCCTTAAGAAAACAGTGTAAAACTGCTCCAGGTTCTAAGAAACCTAGAAATGTGAAGCATGATCAAAATCTTTAATTTGATACTGATATATATTGGAGTTCCAACTGGAGATAGGCCTAGGAAAGTATAGTGTCTGCTATCATTGCTGTAGCAGTAGTCTTTCTGCGGTTCAGCTGTTGTTGTAAAAGACAATTGGCTGCTATTATTGTGAAAATTCCTTGGAGGTTGGACTGCTGCTCAAAATGTCTGATGAGCTTTGGGGCTTGCTGTTGGTGTCAGGTGTTTTAGAGAATAAAAGTTAATGAATTTTTTATTTGCTAGTTATTATTCCTGGAATGAGTATTTATATGGTGAAATGACACTATTGGTCCCTATACCTTTGCTCGAAATTCAAAAGCATCCCTCCCCTTTTTTTTTCCAAAATGGTTCCTGTACTTTTTAACATGCGCCACCGTCCGTCCTTGCACTGGTCTGGTGACTGATTTTGCTAACATGTTGACTCTTTAAAAAATTGTTGACGTGGGCCTTTTTTTTTTTTAAAGCTGACCTGGTTTTTGTGGACTTCTTTGCATTTTTTCAAAACTCTCTCTCTCTGACCTTGCCATACCAATGAAAAAAAAAAAATCAGGCTGTAACCTGCATGCCATAGGCAATGCCTGCAACCACCGCTTGGTGATCGCACCCGTCGGGTGATCCCGTCACATGGTGGTGCTGGATCTGCCCCCTCCTTGTTGTGCATGTGTTGCTGGAGTTGAGACCACAGTTGCAGGGTTCACCAAAACACCGTTGATAGGGCCCACACCTTGACTGTGGTCACTCTTGACAGGCAACCATCGCGTCATGGGGGCTCTATCTGTCGTGGCGGTCTCATGCGACCACTGTGACAGACACGAAGACAATCATTGTGGTGGTTGCTGCAAACAGACAACCTTGACATTGGTGGTTGCCGTCGAGTGGGCAGGGACCACTCGTTTTTTTTATGTGTGTGTGTGTGTATTGGGCGGGGGTGGTGGTGGTGGTGGTTCGATTGTATAATCACCAAGTGCTCTATCCACTTGTTTTTTTATGTGACTTTTCATTGAAATTTTTGTCCTTATTTTTTCATTTTTCTCACGTAATTTTTTCCATTTTTTTTTATTATAATGACAAGATCAGCAACATCATTAAAGCCACGACATTTGTTCTCAGATTGCCACCTTAACTTTTCGATTGCCAACTCAGTTTCTGTGGCGGCTGAATTTAACCAAAGGACTAATAGTGACATTTTTTAAAATGCGTAGGGATCATTTTGTACAAAAAAGAAACAGAGGGACGGTTCTGAATTTCAGGCAAAAGTACAGAGATCATTAATGCCTTTCACATATTTATTTGTGGCTTAAATTCTTTTATAGTATTTGCATTGTCAAATATTTTCGTCTTGAGAGGCATGCAAGGGGAAGAACGTAGATAGTCACCTGGTCAATTATCTGTCCCTTGTTCCTAAAGTTGAGAAACAAAAGATAAAATTTGAGAAGAAGATGGAGAAGCAAAGCAGTAATGAGCTGCTTTGTTAGATTTTTTTTTTTCTTACTTCGAGCTTTTTCTCTGTGTGTAAATACTTTTAGGCCATGTTTGGTTCCCTGAGAAATCGATTATTGGAAGAATTGAAATGCAAAGATTGAGATTATTGCATTTGAAAGAAATTTCAACATGGAATCGAACTGCTCTTTAAATTAGATTCTTCAAAAAAAAAATAGAATCACATCTCCTACTAATAGTTAGTGTTGGGATTCCAATTCCACCTTAACCATTGTCAATCAACCTAAAACCATGGAACTGTAACCCCCATCATCTCCTACTTCACCCAACATGCTGCTGCCATCGCCTCTACTGCCGTGTGAGCTCACTTGCACATCTTTCTCTCTTTCTTGCTCTGAAACTTGCTAAAGACTGGTAAGTTCACTCAATTCACTGCACATCTCTCTCTCTCTCTCTCTCTCTCTCTCTCTCTCTCTCTCTCTCTCTCTCTCTCTCTCTCTGTTGCTCAAGCAAGACTCCAAGGCCATGGAGGTCTTGGGCCTTGCGCAACAACGCAAGTTAAGTGACCTTCGGCATAGAGAATCAACAGAGGTTGCGACCTCTATGGGCCGGGTTGCAAGCTCCGCATAGAGAGAGAGAGAGAGAGAGAGAGAGAGAGAGAGAGAGAGAGAGAGAGAGAGAGAGAGAGAGAGAGGTGCAATGGATGACTTGAGCAGGCAAGAGATTGATGTCATTGGTCGATGGAGGGGTGACAGTGAGGGATTGTGATGGCAACAGGTGGGGGTGGCTTTGCGACAGCAGATGTGCTGTGTGTGGTTGGGTGGGGAAGAACATAGAAGACCAGAAAGGGAAAAGGAGGAAAAGAAAAGAAGAGACTAAAGAAAAGAGATAAAAAGAACAAGAAATGAATAATTCTCTGCCATTGGGTGTTCAATGACTGAGATGTGTTTTCTTCTAAAGACCTAAATTTTTCTGTCATCCCAGCAATCGAAAAAGAATTAAATTCTATGAAATGGAAATACTTGGTTTGAGGATCCACTTATGGATTGCTTGTCAATGGAACCAAACGAGGCCTTATATATCTGTTAAACTATGCTTGGCCTTTTTTAGCTGCTCATAAGCAGTAATTGTGCTGCAGATGCTCTCAGAAAGGAATAGATAAAAAAAAAAAAGTAAAAGAAAAGATTCAATTAAGAATGAGAAGTTGAGGAAAGAAGTGACAAGACTGAAGTGGAGCAAAGGACTCTCTATTCTCTTGATTTCTAATATGTTTGATCCGTGCTTTTCCCCTGGCACTAACTTGCTACCCTTGTCAGGACAATACCAAATCCTCCCCATAATTGGTCATAAAATGACTCAAATTGCTATAGTTAATGGAATCTGTAGCAAGAAATTCTAGTTAACATTGATTCTTCACCAATGTTAGATTTATGGCATCCGTGCTTTAATCTGAACTATTATATTCCCTTCAGTGGCTGGTCTATATAATATCACTCTTAAGGCCTTATTTTTTTTTTTCTGTTACGTTATTCTGAGGCCTTCATGACTCCAAATTCATATACTTTCCATGATCATTTTAGCCATACAATGGTAATTTGCGATTGTATCGACATTATCAGTTATCGACCAATCAAATAGCCTTCTTTTCTAGAATATCTAACCAAACTAATTTGCCTTGAAATGGCATATAGGTAACTGATAAGTGGCGACATTTTATGGAGTGTCTTTGGGTTTCCCTTTCTGCTACTTTGCTTTTATGAATGACTCATGTCTTCAGCAATATTTCAGGCTGGCCTCAAACCTGGTGGGCTTTTCGTCCTGAAGGAGAATATTGCTAGAAGTGGTACTTATTTCACCTTTCATACTCTACTCTCAGTGATGATAAATTTATGGTTAGACCTGATAATATAAGATGATACGGTTAACTCAAACATGCAGACCTTAACTTTCCAGAAAAGTCAACAATATGAGGACAGGAACCAGTACTAAAAAGGAAAGCTTTAATCGATATGCTATTCTTGTAAGCTTAATTTTGTTTGTTCATATGTTTGAATCAGGGAGTTTGTGATATTAATTACAGAAGTTAATATACGCATGCACTGAGTCAGGCTCAGGACAGTTTCTTGCTGGAACTATGCCATAGTTGCATCTTGGGGTCATTAGAAGTTTGTTATGAATGGAGTTTGTATATAGTATTCTTGCATGTTATTATATGAAAATAATGACCTTTTCCACATTTTCCAGACTTTCAGAGTCAGTAACTATGATAATCTACGAAATCATACTTTTTGAATCAATTATACGAGAATAAGGGAAAGAATGGTAATTTGAAAAGAATGGGTATCTTATAAATGATAATGGAAAATCAAGTGTATAATTTAGCATGTTGAAAGAGTCGATGATGCATTCCAATAAGTAGGCTAGAGAGTTAAAAGTAGTTCAGGAGAGCACGTCAGACTGAGGTCTTTTACTACCTTCCAAGCGCATAGATATCTGAATGTCTAAAATATTGTACTTGGCAGATTATTTTGGTATACCAGGCTATAACTCTTTTAGGTATCCACAAAAGTGCCGACATTTATGATAATTGAGAAGAGCATAGTGTCTACCGGTACTTCATCATCGATATCATTCAATCTTGATGTATGAGATTAAAATATATTAGTGAAAAAGTTGATGATAGAGAAAGTCAAATCATGTCTAACAGGTGTTCAAGAGAGTTTATGATTCTGTTAAGAGAAAGTCAATTCATATCATACGATTTTTTTTACGACAACAAAAAAGAAGATGCATTCGCTTGCTATTTGGGGTTGAGAAAAACAATGGCTTTGGCTATGCATTAAGGTTCATTGAAAGAGGATCTATGGATTCCCACAAAATAGAAAAGAAGGATTACTTGAGGACTCTTCAAATAAATAGCCTGATGTTGGTTCACATCAAATTTTTTCTACTTATTTTCCCAATAGCGTTCGAGATTCATGAGCCAGACTTTTCTGTATGCAGGATTTGTGTTAGACAAGGAAGATCGAAGCATCACTAGGTCCGATACGTACTTTAAGGAGCTCTTCCACCGGTGTGGATTGCATATGTTCAAATCAAAGGTTTCAGTCCTCCTAATACATACTTAATCTATGTTTCCTTGTGGTAAAATCCTACATAACAAGCATCTCTGTTGCATTGACCAATGAGCATCATTGTTTCTGCCAATGTGAATGGTACAAACTGTATTTCCTTCCACTTGATTTTCTGCAACAATATATAAGACTTTGCAAGAACTTTTAGGAAATTCATCAGGTGGGGATAGCTAATGAATTACTCAGCATGAGATTGATGAACTGTGGCATTCGTTAGGCTCATAACAGCATTCCTACACACTGACACCCTCTAAACCTTATATTGGATCAAAGGATTTCATTTGAATCACCATTTGTATTTACTTGAACTTAATCTGGAAAATGATATTTTTGGGAAGTGACGAATTTGCGATTTCTTAATGCAACTTTACTGTTTGAAATATCAAACATCTAGAAGAATTCTACTGGTTCTTCTCTGTTATGTAGCCTGAATGTATTACATGGAGCTTAGCTATTCCATGCATTTTATTGTTGATTCCCTTATGATCTACAGCCTGAATCCATTGAATCGTTACAGGACCAGAAGGGATTACCTCAGGAATTATTCGCGGTGAAGATGTATGCTTTAACCTCTGATGCACCTAAACGAGTTCACAATACCAGAGCCAAAGCGCAACCCAATAGGCCCGGCATCATCAAATGAGTAATTGCTTCATGGATTTCATTATCGGAGGAGGTCTGGTGGATGGTTCTTGGGGTCACCTGGACTACCCTCAGAATGTTGTGAGATGCTTATCTGTTCTTTGATGTGTGCTGTGCTTTGAGCGTTTGAATGAGCGTCATCTCTGCGCATTTTGCTCATTTGTTGTCACATTGTTTTTCAATGTATTGAATGGAAGGTGAATAAAACTTTTTTTTTTTCTGTTCAATAGGCCGCTCTCTTTGTATCCTTTCTTTGCAATTTTAGCCAGTGAAAACAATTTATTGTCTGTTATTACTGATGTGTGACAATTTAAGAGTTATTGTTTTTTTGGGTCAAATTTTAAGGGTTATTAACATACCATAAAGTAAACTAAAAATCTCAAGAAAATTCCCACTCAATCAAAAATTAAATCAAAGGCCATTACATCTTGATGCCCAAAGGAGAGTGACATATATAATATTTTCATTCAATCAAATTATGATTCTTTAAGGGTTCATTTGAAATATATATATATATATATTTTAAAATGATCGTTTATATTGCTTGAAATAATTAGTTAATAGAAAATGTTTTTATTGTCAATAATATTTTTTGTTTGAATAATTTCATGGATGAAGAAAATATTTTTTATTCGTTCATTTTTACAAACATTATAAGCGATTAATTTTAGGAAAAAATATTTTCTAATTTTTTTTATTTTTCGCAAAATAAATAGAGGCTAATTTCAGCCTGTTTTTATTTTATGATATCTTTGAACGACATAAAAAAGCTGATAGACACCACAAAATATCTCAAAATTAATTGCACATTGTCTTTATATGTCTACACAGCCACGGGTCCCCACAAAAAAAAAATATGTATACTATATAGACGTGAAGGAAATAAATCAATTATGAAAGAATCGCCCTCCCTCTTGCACCCTCCAAAAAAATATAGTAATCACTATTATATATAAAGTCATCCCATCTTAGTTACAAGCCTAAACATTTCTTTCTAAAAAAAAGTTCCATCAAAATCCATGTCAGATATTAAGATGAATTGCAATAGTGAAATTTATGTCATTTAGGTTACATTTTTGTTCTTACAAAAATTTGTTTAGATAGGGAGTTTTAAAGTCTTTTCAATATTCAAAAGAAGTTGAAATCGTAGTTTTGGCATTTGAAATGAGTGATTTCTCTCACTAGAACTTCTAATGTTGTCAATAGTAATTATTTAATAATGCAATAATTTTACCCAAATGTTCGATAGTTTCATTGAGGTCAATGACTTTCATCACTAGTTATAAATTGTTTTTGTACTACGTAACTCGACAATTCTATCGTTTAGTAATGGATAACGATATTTTATTTCCTCAACAGGTTATATCTTATGGAAACTGTTCTTGATTATTGTAATTTGTCTGAAGTCGTAATTTCAACTAAACCTATAGCAAGTACTTTTCTGATTCAAATAGTAATTTAGCTATAGAGTTCGTAAGATGAAAATGCTATCTCATAATAATTAACTAGTCCCACAGTAACTAATCTCAAATTATTTCAAGCCATAGAGCCTACGATTAGTAGTTGTTGACCTCAATAATTGCAAATGACCTTCAAGTCCATATGAATTACAATTAGGACTCTAATTTTACTAATAAAAAATTACATCAAGTTCTCATATGGTTCTAACGATAATAACTTCACTCAAGAAACAGTAAACAATGTCTTTATCGTAAATTTCTTCTTCTCCAGTAAATTTACCTAACCACGGCAATGTTCCTTTTAAGTTCGTAAATTAATTGAACCTATCTTAAGTAATTATTCTCGACTGTCAAGACTATCCTTAATTTAATTATGAAATTTATAGTCCTTAAATATCAGTAATTACCAATTTAACAAGTACATATTTTCTGACTTTAGATTCAAAGAATTTTGTATGCGGGGCTAGTCCAGTAAAAAATAGGGAAAATGACATAAATTGTGTCTAAACTTTGACCCAATGTATAATATGGTTCCTCAACTTTTAATTTGTTCAATGTAGTCCTATGAATTTTAGCTCAATATGTAATGTTGTCTCTAAACTTTTAAATTATTCAATATGGTCCCATGGACATTTAATACATATTCAATTTAGTGTTTGGAAATATTTAATGCTATCCTTGAATTTGAATTATTGGAATGACAATATTAAAATTCAGGAATTAAATTGAATACGTACCAGAAGTTAAAGGACTAAATTAAACAAATTAAAAGTTTACAGATCACATTATATATCGGATAAAGTTCAGGGTCTACATTACACAAATTAAAAGTTCATAGATCAGATTACACATTGGATCAAATTTTATGGATCATTTATGTTATTATCCCATAGACTACTGGACCTTACATTTTCTTGTTAGGGAGTATTCCACATGCGAATATTTGGATTCTTAGGGTTTGTTCGTTTTGAGGAAAATGTACCAACTTTGGAAAATACTTTCCATGAAGATAACTTTTATTTTTTGGTGTTTGGCTAAAACTTAAAAAGACTTGGAAAATATTTTCAATTGTTTGGTAAGGAAACTCTAACATGAAAAATTATCAAAAAATTCATATTTTTTAAAAATTATTTTTATACATTTTTCCTTTTTTTCTTCCTTGGTCGGCCGTTGGCCATAACTAGCCATAGGTTAGTTCCATGCTTGTCCAACGCCATGAGGCTCAAGCTCGCTCGATCTAGCGAGGCTTGAGGCTTGCCACTAGAGGCAATGAGCTCCCTCGATTTGGCAAGGCCTAAGCTCGCCGGGTGGCATCTGGCTGAGAAAGAAGGAAAAAGAAAAAAAGAAAAAAAAGAAAAAGAAAAGAAAAGATAAAAATTAAACATAATAAAATTTTTGATTTTTAAAAAATTGAAAAAAAGTAAAAATTTCGATTTATTTATAAAAATTGAAAATTCAAATTTGTTTAGATAAATATTTTTATAGGAGCAAATGTTTCATTGATCGAACCTAAGTCCGAGTGTCAAGGAGCCATACATAGCCTTTGTAGACCTAGACCAGAGCTTGAGCATAGGGAACCCTAACATGGCCTTTATGGACTCGAGTTGGTATGCCTAAGTTATGGGTACGAGCACCAAGGGTTCGGGCCCTACCTTCATGGACCCGGGAGTGGGCGACGGGGGACCGGGCCCGGGACACCGAGGTGGTGAGCCTGGCCTCGATGGACCTGAGCCTAGCTGCCCAAGGCCTTGGGATTTTTGTATCCAAATATAAAGTTTCGAATCCAAGTTCCTACATATAGCTAATCATATTTCCAAAAATTTTCCCGAATTTAAGCTTTGATAGGAAATTTTTTTCGTTGAGTAGGAAAATATTTTCCATTGATTCAAACCAAATGTTAAAAAATGAGAAAAAATATATATTTTTTTTCAAAACAGAAGGAACTGGATCTCGTCAATTTCATTAGATTCAGAGACTCAGTTGTCTTCACTAGTTCTCGTCTGTAGGGGGCTCTTCGTGTTTCCCTCGGCCAAATCCGTCCGCCTTGATGGTGTCCGCGAGCAGCTCCGCAACACCATCATTCCCTGGATTCTCTCCATGTCCCCGACCAAGCTTTCCCGTTCCTTCTCTTCCTTTCGCTCCAACAAGAGAGCATGCAATGCCTCGTCCGTCCAGACTCTTCTCAAGAGAGGGTTCACTCCCGCCATCAAGCACTTCAACCTCCACCTCCTCTTCCTGTCTCGATCCCACAAATTCGACTCCATCATCCACCTCTTGTCTCAGCTGGAGCAAAACAATGTCCACCCCAACTCGCGCACTCACTCCATCTTCACGCGGGCTCTTCTCGAACTCCGCAAATTCGAGGAAGCAGAGCGGTTCATGAGGTCCCCGACAGCCAGGGCGTCGAATTTTGCCAAGAACCGCATCTGGGACTCTATAATTCAAGGCTACTGTGTCCATCGCGAGGACCCGGAAAGAGCATTGTCAGTTTTTCGTGACTGCTTGAGTGGGTGTCGTGTCTTGCCTTCTTCCTATACTGTTTGCTCTTTAATTCATGGGTTTAGCTCTCGCGGGATGATGGGAAGAGCGATTGAGGTCATGGAGTTGATGGCGGACGAAAAGATGGAATACCCTTTCAATAATTTCGTTTGTAGTTCTGTTATTGCTGGGTTTTGCAGAATCGGGAAACCAGAACTTGGCGTTGAGTTCTTTGAGAAGGCCAAGATTTCGGGCGCTTTACGTCCCAATCTAGTCACTTACACTGCCCTTGTACATGCTCTTTGTAAGTTAGGTAGGGTTGACGAGGTTGGCAATTTGTTTCGTGCGATGGAGGAGGAGGGTCTGGCTTTTGATGTCGTGTTTTTTACTTGTTGGGTCTGGGGTTATCTCAAGGAAGGTTTTGTAATGGAGGCTTTTAGGAAGAATAGTGAAATGTTAGAGAAAGGAATCGGTGCAGATGCTGTTAGCTATACTGTCCTTATGGAGGGATTTTCTCGAGAAGAAAATGCAGAAAAGGCGGTTGGATTTTTGTCGAAGATGAGAAAAGAAGGATTGAAACCCAACCTAGTTACTTACACTGTGGTGATATTGGGACTTTGCCGGAAAGGAAAACTGGAAGAAGCATATAACATTTTTAAGACTATTGAAGATATAGGGATGGTTGCGGATGAACTTCTGTATGCAACTTTGATAGATCTCGCTTGTAGGAAAGGTGATTTTGATCTTGTTCTTGATTTGCTGAGTGACATGGATCGGAAGAGGATTAGTCCGGGTGTCGTTACGTACAATACTGTTGTGAACGGACTGTGCAAATCTGAGAGAACATGCGAGGCAGATAAATTCTCCAAGGGAGTTGTGGCAGATGTTGTTACATACAGTACCTTGTTGCATGGGTACATTGGAGAAGAGAATGTCCAGGGAGTACTACACACAAGGCAGAGGTTTGAAGAAGCTGGATTTTCTATGGACATTGTCATGTGTAACATGCTAATTAAGGCGTCATTCATGGTGGGAGCATTTGAAGATGCTCATGCACTCTATAAGAGAATGGCAAATTTGAATTTAACTGCTGATTCCATTACGTACTGTACACTAATTGATGGATTCTGTAAACTAGGAAGAATAGATGAGGCGCTAGAGATATTTGATGAGTTCAGGGAGACATCAATTTCTTCTGTTGCATGTTACAACTGTATCCTCCAGGGCCTGTGCAGGGAAGCCATGATTGATATGGCCATTGATGTATTTCTTGAACTTATTGAAAAGGATTTGCCCGCAGACACACGCATTTGTAAGGTATTGATTAAGGCAGCTTTTAGAGACCAAAATGCCGATGGAGTCTTAAATTTGGTTGTCAGAATTGAGAAACTGCCCTCAGAAATACACGATAAGGTATGTAACGAGGCTATCTGTTTTTTGTGCAAAAAAGGTTTTTCAGAGTCCGCGTTGGAGATTTACATGTTGATGAGAAGGAATGGCTTGCTCATTACAAGCAAGTCTTACTTTTTAATGCTCAAAGGACTTATAGACGGGAAGAAACACATGATTGAGCCTTTTCTGTGTAAATTTGTTAAAGAATATGGAAGTGGTGACCCTAAAGTTGGAAAAACAATAGCACGATATCTAAGCTTGAAGGATGTCGACAGGGCCCTTCAATTTGTCAACAAGATGAAGGAGGGAAAGTCAATTGTCACCTTAACTACATCTGTATTTAAGATACTTATACAGGATGACAGAGTTTTAGATGCATATAAGCTACTCATGGATACGATAGATCATGTTCCTATGGATGTGGTTGATTATTCAATCATGGTCAATGGTCTCTGCAAGCGAGGATATCTTAACCAGGCACTTGATCTTTGCTCTTTCATTAGGAAGAAGGGGATAGCCCTCAATGTTGTCTCTTACAATTCAGTCATTAATGGGTTGTGCCGCCAGGGTCAATTAATGGAAGCATTTCGGCTCTGTGATTCTCTAGAGAAAGTTGGTCTGGTTCCATCTGGGATCACATATGGTACACTAATTGATGCTCTATGCAGGGAGCAATTTCTGACTGATGCTCAACTACTTTTCCAGAAAATGATCCGTAAGGGGCTCGAACCTGGTACTCATGTTTACAACTCATTAATTGATAGCTATTCTAAGATTGGTATGTTGGACAATGCATTGCAGCTTCTTCATGAAATGGAGATGAAAGGCCTTAAGGTGGATGCATTCACTGTAAGTGCCGTGATTAATGGCTTTTGCCGAAGTGGGGATATGGAAGGGGCTCTCACCCTTTTTTCTGAGTTCAAGAATAAAGCTATCTTACCTGATCTGTTGGGTTTTCAGTATCTGCTAAGAGGTCTAAGTGCCAAGGGAAGGATGGAAGAGGCAAGGAATGTGTTGAGAGAAATGCTTCAGTCTCAGCCTATAGTGGAGCTGATAGACAAAGTCGACTCTGAGTTTGAAACAGAATCGAACAATTTTCTTGTGCTTTTATGTGAGCAAGGGAATATAAAAGAAGCTATTACTCTCCTCGATGAAATTGGCAACATGTATCATCCTATTCAGAAATTCCATGCTGATTTTAATGAGTTGGCAAAACCAAACATGCGTTATGAGGGAGAGGGAGTTAAAACAGATGTTGCAAGGTCTATGACAGACCTTGGTAATAAAGTTCTGGAAATTTGGCCATTGGAAGTGAAGAATGTGGAGGATGCTGTGAGGGCGACGAAAGCTAAGCTTAATGACTTTGACTCTTTCTATTCCCTGGTTGCTTCACTATGTTCAAGAGGGGAGGTAGAAAAGGTCAACCTGCTCCTGAAAGGATTTGTTTGCTGATGCAGAAGAAAACTAATTTGGCTCCAACGTTATTAGCTTGCATATTGCTTGCTCTCTCTGATTCGTGATGGCTCGCTTCCAGGCATTAATAGCAGATATAGCTTCATAGGATCAATAGACATTTGGTCAACAGGTTTGTCTATGTCGCCATTGCTCTTTAGGTCTTCCTGCCCCCGCTTGCTTGCTTGTCGTTGTGAACCTTTCAGCTGCATTTGTTTTCCATGATCATATGATGTTGACATATCTTTAGCTCCAATTGTGTGTATGGGTGCCATCCAAGATTGCCATATGATTCTCAAAGTTATCTTTTTCATTTGCTAATCGTTTCTTCCTTTCTTTTTTTTTTTTGAATAGATAGATAGTCTTTTCTATTCTTTTGTCCCTCTTGTTACCTGTTTTATCATATGTATCTTGTGTGTATTGTCATTGATAAAATTTGCAAGTGCCATGTACATTTTTTGAATATTTTTGAACTTTTTAACTGTGTCATTGCTGTTTGTCTGCTCTCTGGCTTGTGCTTGACTAACTATTATCTCTTTCTATGATTAGAAGCTTTGCTGGGTCAAGATGCTCTATCATCTTAGACCTGTATAGTGAGAACTACCAAAAACTGAGATAACAGTCATTAATGACAGTTGTGAATGGGATTGAACAAGTGAAAGGATGTTCTGCAACTTCCTCTCTGTTTCTATAGAGCCTTGGGGCAATCAATCGGAGACAGCTCCAAGGAAAACTTATTGAAAAGATATAGAATTCGCTTTCGGAAACTTTGATTTTGTTAAAAACTCTACTAATTTTGGTCAAGGAGCATTTTCTTGTTTATATTAACTACCTGTTGCTGCATCATTCACAGTGTGGTAAAGAGTTTTGAGTTCATGTTGTTCTTTTCATTGAAAGCAAGTTTCTTAAATGCAAATATTGTTGAAGCTTAACCTTCAGAGACAGAATTTAGATGTACTTTCGCAATCTGATTTTGTTTATTTTTTTTTTGAGTTAAGTGTGCTTACTTACAACTCTCAGAAATCCGAGCTTGTGAAGGTGTATTCTGTGATCCACATATTTTAAAAAATGGAAGTAATTCATCTGACTTTCGATGGACCAGGTTAATTTAAGTCCTGTTGCTGTTCTCCCTGTCAAATAGCGGTTGTTATTGACCACCTTTGAGAACGGTTCTTTTTTCAGATTCTACACTTATCCTTTATGATGAACAAATCATCAATTGTTCTTTCTGAAGAAGCCATGAAATTTTTTCTCTTTTATGGGTACTGACTGGTCCAACGATATGAACAAAGGGAATAGGGAAAGTAGGAGGATTTTTTTGGTAGACAATATTAAGGATTTAGACCGGAATTTTGCTTTTCAAGATTAATTCTGAATGTGAAAAGGGCAACATTTGCAGGCATAAATAGGAGGATTACAATAATTAGGGTCGAGTGCTTTTAGGGTTTAATGGTTTAGAACCATTTAACTAGTAAGTAGGACATGTGGTTGTTTTATCAGACAATGACGATCATTATTTCTTCACTTTGTTCAATAATGGTCTTACCCGCATGCAATGCGACCATAGTCAGGGTGAATGTGGTTTATTCCTGATTTCTATCGAATGGTAGCTTTTGTGTCTGGGTAATTTAAATACCTGCATGAGTGAAAAGCTGTATGTTATCCATTACCAGATAGCAGTTGAGGTCACCTCTTTAGGAATTATGAGCTAAAGAAGATGGTAGATTAGGATTATCGCGCTTATATCCAGACGATGGAAGTTACTTTTGGACACCTGCACTCTAAGGACAATCTTCTCATGGTGTTCATTGGGGACTGCTGGGTGTTCCATGGGCATCCAGGTAGCTGGATCCTGCACTTGTGCTTTTCAGATATCATAAAAAAAATTGTTGTGGTGCCTTGGACATCCATACATACAAAGCGAATGTCATGTATAAGGAATATTTACAATATAGGTCTTCATTTATTTGAATGACTGTGCGTTGAGTGTTATAGCTCTAACGTATTTCTTTGGAGTGTTATTCATCTTGCAAATGCTGAATGTAGGGGCCTATAATGAATGTGAACTTGAGGTGATAGATTTAATTACTTGTGAGGAAAGGACTTTGCGTGTTGTTTTCTCATAAAAGAAATCACTTATCACTTTTACTGCCATCTTTCTTAAATTACATTGACAATGCACAATATCTCGGCATTTCTTACATGTGAAGTTCATCAGATGCATTGGCCTTAAATTTCACTTTTTCCTTCAACAGGGATGCACCAATTCTTGGTGCCATTGGCATATGTTCTTCATGTGGACATTGAATATCTCTCTCAAGCGAGAGGGCTTTGCGAAGAGAACTCCATTAACAAGTTTGATGAGTTATTGTTTCATAAAACGGTCTTATCCTTAATTTTGATATTAAAAAAGTTCTTCGATACCTTCGGAGACCTGAATTTATGGAGGAAATACATCCAAGGTGCGAAGTGTTAATGAATTTGATTCTGGCCTGCCTCCTGTAATTGAGGCTTCAGACGCTTTGTACCATCTGCTATCTACTGTTGATTCATTTCTCTACAGTCACCTTGTGAATAGGGATGGGCTCCGGACAGGCCCGGGGAACGTGCGGCAAGGAACTTACCCCTCAGTTCCCTGCTTTCTTACCACAAATTCACCTCTAATGGGGCGGGGCACCCTGGGTCATGGGGAATCCATGCCCGTGGCCATCCCTATCAATGAGCTGGGGTTTGAGCCACAATACTTTGCATTTCACTGGTTACGCGTTTATTTGGTCATAACTTTGCACTTAAAGACCATTTGGCAATCTTGGATGAGTTTTTGCACAAAACAATGGTAAAGTAGACCCAAGTGCTGAAGATGACAAAGGATCTACCTTCAAGATTCTCAGTTCAGCACGGGGAGCACTTATTGCTAGTATTGCTGTTTCTATCATACTTTGCTTGAGATCTTCCCTGCTTGTAGATGAGAATGCTATTTTCTCTCTTCAGAGCTTACTGAAGTTGCCCTTGATCTAAAGAAACTAACAGACAGCACGAAGTCACTGCTGGTGTTGGCTCTGAAAGTTAATACTTCTAGAGCTTTCTTTGCCCATAGGGGCTTTTGTATGGAGGGAGCAAATGGTGAGCAGAGGCCATAGCATGTCATCTGACTTTGAATCTCCTAGAACTTCATCGATATTGGTACCTGATGGCCACTGGGAAAATATGTTGAGAAATCTGCACAGAGAACTTAAGTGGGGAAGTTCACGGAAACAAGTTTTGACCGAGAAAAAGGGATGGTCTGAGAAAGTGAAACTGAGTCTTTCCAGAACGGAGTCTTATTCATCTCCAGCTAAGGCTGAGAACATTGAAAGGTCACTACGGCATCCGTAAAGCATAGTTTTCAGAAAATTTTGTCTAGGCAGCTTGGCAAAGATGAAGGTGCTGAGGAGATGAGCAGATTCTACACTAGCTAATGGACCAAATCGATGGTTTCAGAGCCTGATTAGATGACTCTTTCTGCAATGCTGACTGCCTTTACTGATACTAGCAGTTTAATTAGAGGAAAACAAATTCATGCTCATGCGGTCATAATTGGTTTGGAGACTGACTTGAGTGTGAACAATGCACTTATCGGATTTTATGTAAAATGTGGATCCATAGATGATGTGGAGGCCTTGTTTGAGAATATATGGACACGAGGGATTACTACTTGGACTGAGATGATTAGAGCCTATGTGGATTTTGGGTTGATTGATATGGCTATGGGAACGTTTCATATAATGCCAGAGAAGAATTGTGTTTCTCACAACGCCCTTTTGGCAGGGTTTTGTGTAAATGGCAAAGCTTTTGCAGTGCTCGATCTATTTGTGAGGATGGTGGGGGAGGGCTTGGAATTGCCTGACCACACCTTAACTACTGTTGCTAAGGCGTGTGGGTTGCTCGGGGCTGGGAAACTTTGTGAGAAGTTGCAAGGGTTTATTATCAAGTTTGTTCTCCTGGCAAATGCTTGTGTGGAAGCAGCTTTGCTTGATATGTGCACTCATTGTGGAAGGACGGTGGATGCTGGAAAGATGTTGACATGGTGGCCTTTGAGTGGGATAGCTCTATCATTTGTACTTCTATGATATGTGGGTATCAACAGAATGGGCTGCTGGATGAGGCAATATTGCTATTTTGCCGTTGTAAAGTAGAAGGGAGCATAATTCTTGATGAAGTTGCATCAACTTTTTTCTAGTGCCGTCTCTGTTTTCAGAGTTAACAAGTGCTCTTTGAAGTTTCTCAAAGCGTCGCAATCACTATCAGTGGCTGAATTGAATCTAGACCGAACCCGATTCTTCAGGTACTCTCTTTCTCTCTCTTTCTCCCTCTGGATCTTCCGTTTCTCAGTTGCGTCCAATCTTAGATCTTTGGTAAATTCTGGATCAGGGGTCACTTCATACTTGAACACACGGTTCACATCGAAGAATCTCTCTTTTAAGCTGATTTTATCTGTTGGGTTTGCTATTTTCTAGTTGGAAAAGTGATTACTTTGACTCTTTTTGCATAATATTAGTCAGAATATGTTGGTAATTGAAGTCGGTGCTTTTGCCATAGCTTATTGAGGGCTTTGGGGTTGGATCTGTGCTACGTAGGAGGTGCTCAATGCTTTAGAGGTGTTTCAATTGTGTCAGCAAAAATTTCCTGGCCTTTTCACGTGGATCCATCCCATTGCAATTGTGTAGACGTTTCCTGTCTTCTTTATTTGTTCAATTGGTCTCAATCAGCAATTCCAGTATATGGCAGCTTGAGGACATTTACAGGAATTAAATGATGATTTCGTGCTGGAAATAGCAAACTGATAACTTTTTCCTTGTTTGGGCCCCCCCAGTCATTGATTCGAATCCCCCTGGTTGCTCCTTGGCCTCAAAGAAGCCTTGGTTTGTCTGATGTAGGTTGGGCAGTGCCATGGCGTAGGATAATCCTGAGTCTACTCCCACTAGCATCGTGCTAGGGCGACGGTGTCAAGCTTGCTCAAAACAAGTAGTAGGCTCATTCTGAAATGGGTGTGGAGCTCCTATAGTAATGCCCAGAGATTTACCCCTTTCAACTGTTTTTAATGATAAAAGAGATTTTGAGTTTTGAGCGAGACAATATCAAAGAGATGCATGAATGGAGAGACAATTTGTCAGGTCATTGTGTCAATCGTCATGTGTCTTCAATTGTTCTCGTCCTTTTATTATATTTCTTTGCCTCTCGTAATTATTTCGTTTTGGTGTCCTAAATTATAATATTGCTATCTGTATTTGCTTCATCAGTCATAGTGACTAGGAGTTTTTTCTCAACAGTTTCCAAGTTTTCGTTTCCAAGTGGGCATTTTCAATTCATTGTTTGCTGCCACTAGTACGGTGCAGAGTTTACTCGTTTCAAATTCTCCTGATAAGTGATACAATGTTCTTTTCGATCCCTATTGTCTCATCAAGTTTGCCCCAAAACTATGTGCTTGCTGGAATCTTCAAATACCCTTTAAACTTCATTTTTTTGTATGGCTTACTGAAATCCCGAGTTTGCTGCAGTAAGAAGCAAAATCCTTATATTAACAGTGAGTGCTAATTCACAGTAATTTGTAGCTGTTCCTTCTGACTTACTTTTCGTGAAGACGTCAGCACCTGTGGAAGCCAACAGGGGACAACAAAATGGAATTCAATAGCTGCTTGCTGCAGAACAAGAGGCACAGTGCATTGCCAATGCTGCCAGAGAGCGTAACATGTCTCTAAATCTGCTTATTGGTTTCTTAGTTTCATAGCATTTCCATTTGTTTACTGAAATGAAGTTTGTCTACATACTGTTATTACACGTTAGATCTACCATCTATCACAGACTTATACCAGTGCATTTACTTTAGTCTTAACTAGCATGATCTCAGTGCGAGTTGTTCTCTCTGGAGAATTAGTACTCTATGGTTGTGTATGGTCGTTAAGATTTTGAGAGTGAACCTAATAGGAGATGGCAGGATAAGATATATCATGGTTAACCAGATAAAAGACTAATTATAGACACATCTAATCCCTTTCTTTATAAAGAGGAAGCCTATTTTAGGTAGGTAAACCGTTGGGCCAAAAAATGCCCCACCAACGTCTTGGACAAGGGGAAACACGAGCAAATCCCAAGTGGTGGCCCAAATATGGAATTTTGTGACTTTGTGGTGTGAGCATTCAAACCTATCTTGTGCTCTTAATTCACACTCACCAACTAGTTGTTAAACACGTAGTCAACCCTGTGGGATTAAGCATCTCCAGTCCTTGTATGATTCGATTTTTTTTTTGTCGAACGGTCCTTGTATGATTCATTTGGCCTTGGCCTGTGTTTTCTTGCAGAAAACTTAAAAGGAAAAAAAAAAACTAACGAAGGAAAAAGGATGAGGCACACGTGTCCTTACATCCGAGTGAGGTGACAGTACCCTGGTACAATTCCCCAGTGCCACACAAGATTGTCTGTGGAGCAGTAAAACTAGTATTAGTATATTTTGAATGTTACTTACTATTGTGCACTGGACTTTGGTTTAACATAGTGAACGTATAACATCACTTCATAAGCTGTTACTTGCTTCTAGTAATTGCTTGTTGCTGGATTGGTATAAATAGATTCTCAACTGGTTCTTTACAGCAAAAATGGCTCGGCTAAGGCAAGCCAAAGAAGAGGCAGAGAAGGAGATCGTTGCATTTCTTGCTCAAATGGAGGGTGAGTTTCAGAGAAAGGTTGCGGAGGTAAGAATAGGAAAATATAGTCGTTTTGACTCCATCTAGTATCCTAATATGGTATTTCCATTTGTGAAGGAAAAATGCATGTAATTGGAAGTTCAAAATGACAAAGCTTTGCAGCTCTGTACTACTTGAAAAGCGAAGCTCAATTGGGATTGGTTGCTTTCTTTAAATTCAGCGAGTCTTTGTACTTGATAAATTTATGATGGTAGTCATGTGGTTCTATCTTATGACCATTCTGTGGCCACAAGGACTCTGGATGTACAGTACTTATGTAAACATGCATCAATAAAAGATGGGATTGCGATAATATTTACCGATGAGAGCAGTAGTTAGGTTGATTTTGGGGAATCTGTTCACTAGAACTTGTTTAAGCACTTAGTGTTGTTGTCTTGGAGGGAACTTCAAGTTGCTTTCTTGGGTCATGAAAATATAGGATATAGGAATGTCTGTTGGAATCAAATAATAGCGGTGAACTGCTGCTTGTGTACTCATGCTTGCGCAGATCTCATGCCCTGCACTTGTTCAAATCAGCGTACATAAAGTCTTAGTTTGACGAGCTCTGCAGCTTTGCCGAAGCACATTACAACCATCATAATGCAGCATGAATTAAATTTCAGAATTTTATCATCTTTAAATTTAGGAGCTTTTACTGTCTTCTCTTTATAATTGCTTGGAGTTGGCTGGTTCGTACTGTTTAATGACTGTCTCCATTTTCATGTGGTGCCAATCAAGCAGAGTAGTGGAGATTCTGGCGCTAATGTCCAGCAGCTCGAGCAACAAACGGAAGCGAAGGTTGCACAACGGAGGACGGAGGCCACAAGAATACCTCAGGACGTCATGTAGATGCTGTTGAAGCATGGGACCACTGTGAAGGACTAGGGGTGTCATGTTAAATGAAAGCCACGAAATTGCTCGAGGGCGCCTTTTCGGCATTTGCATGTTTTGATCGGTGCTTTCTTGCTGGGTATTACGATATCTTTTTTTTTTTCCTGATGGGTGTAACTAGTCTATGTGCTGCCGTGAATCTATATATTTATGAATGTGATTTGTAAAATCATGTCCTTTTTAAGAAGTCATTGCTCTTTGTTTGTTGTCTGTCCAAAGAGGTTGTTTCATATGCTTATGTGGAGATGTCAGTTTTGAAGATTCGGTTTCCATGTCCTTTCTCCGATCTACACGAGCCCGGTCCAGTGTTGGTGCAACTTCACTAAAAGCATATCAAAGATGTCTTTGGGGGCCAATCTCCATCCAATACTACAAATGATCACTGCTTATGCTCGCATTTGAACAAATTCAGGGCCATTATGAATCAATTTGTCAATGTCTTAACTAGAGCCCTCTTATCTGTATAGACCATGCTAGACCAAATCAATGAACGGGCCAAGCCAGGTTACAGTTATTAAGCTCTGACGGTAAGGCAGGGCAGGATCCGGCCCAACATGAGGCTAGTAAACCTTGCTCAAGCCCAAGCTCGCCGTCACAGGAGGTATTCGGCACATTTCTTTCCTAAGCAAGTTTGAGTTTGGAAGAGTCGAGTCGAGCCAAGTGGAACTCCAGGCGAACATGAACATAGTTTTGGTGCTTGTGAGGAGAAACATTTGTGCAGTCAATGAAACAAATAGTATGGCGGGATATCTATCATGCAAGTGTTCTACAAAGCTTAATCAAGAAGTGTTGCGCGACTAACATTTTCAAATTGATTTTCAAATCGATATTATATCGGCTGCTGATGAAGAATGATACTATGTATTTGCGAAAGTAATTATATCGCAGAAGGTCCATAATAATACAAAACTATCATTTGTGCTATCTATATTAATTATTGTTCATCTAGAACTGAAAGAACTCCATTCCTTGTGAATAGAGAACTGTTGTAGATTGCTATAAGTTGAGTTAAGCAATCTAGACTTTAAACTTTCATTTCTTCTATGTGTCCGCAAAGCCATCTATATCTTTACTTGCTCATCTCTATAATTAATCTTAACTACCATCACAAGCAAAGAATTCACCAAGAAAACCAGAATTCACAGCATTAAATGACATCCTGCACTCACTAGTATTTTCTTCAATGTCATGCTCCTTGGGCTCAAGTTCTGCCCTTGCTAGCCTCATGGTAATCTATTTAAGTTTAGAGGACTTAAATTATTAGAAGACTGAATTTTCAGGTGAACAAATTTTCCTCTACCTTGATATTTTCTTTATTAAATTGAAACAGGATTTTTAAGCTGTGCTGTATGAAGTAGGACATTCTAGTCTCTACCTCAAATTAGTCTATGAAGGAGTTGGTTCCATTCCTTCCTTTATGTGCGGTTGTGCGGCTGCATTGATGGAGAGAGGTCCCTGACATGCCATACGCTGATGTGCATCCGTGATGCATCTGTACCTCTACAGGAATGTCTACTTTCGAAGATGATGTCTTACGTGAGTTTGACTTAGGGGTTAGTGGAGGTTTTTATCCATGTCCTTTGCTTGAGCATTGTGATAATATGACCTGTGATTGTCTATGGTTTTGCCAGAAGCGTAAGTATGTGGGTCTATCTACGTGTATACATGCATATAGATGAAAACTATATATATTATTTGGTGCATGGTTTGCCTAATTGGGCTGGTTTTTCTTCTTTGAGTACATCTTCTCAAGTTGGCGTAGAAAGTGTAGTTTGGTATTGTAGTTCGGCTAAGTTTTTTTTTTGGTAAGAGTAGTTCGGCTAAGTTCATATACCAGAAATTAAAAAACAAACGTTAGGAAAACAAACCTGAAAAACAGCACAACCAAATAAACAAAATGTTGATCCGAGCCCAACGAAATAACGTTGTGTCCTTAAGACGAATGTGGCCCCTCAATCAGTACCCGAAGATATCGGACAATCGTCTCCCAGGATAGAATGGATCTCATTCCTCCAAAGCGGTACGTATCCGGAGGACTCCTATGAACGCAATTTTGCAGAACAATCGCACGAAATGACAATGATGAAGTGAATATGCGTAGAGTGCGTTGGGAAAAAATGTCTTGCGGAATGCCAATGTCACAAAGTGTCACTTTCCGAACTAAACCGTTCGGATATATGTATATGGAGAAAATTAAAGAGTTTTGAGAGTGAAAGGTCGCCGGCGGTTCCTACTCAAGGTCGTGAATAGTAGCAAACCGGTTCGGTTCGTGAATAGTCACGAAGGGCTTCGGTTTTTCCCGTTCGGACGAACCGAACCTCACGAACAGACATGTTTGTTTTTCCAAAAAAATAAAATAATAATAAATAAATAAATTCTAAATAATGTGTCTGTTCGGAAAAAATAAATAAATAAAAACCGATAGAGAGTGAACCCGAATCGAACCGAGATGGCTGGACGGGCGGCGGCGCGTGCGCGGGGGGTGGACCAACCTAGCTTGACGTAGGTCCTCTCTCTTCCACAAAAGTGGAGTACTCCTTGGGGCCCAAACCCATTTGTGAGGCTTAACTATTTGAACCCATCTCCCATCTCTCTTCTACCCTATGTGTGACATTCCGGATTTTTGCCCATTTTTGGGGTTTATAAAACGTGTAATTCGTCAGTGCGCTTATAATAGAATTTAGCCCAGGAACTGATCACTCTCGAGTTCTTGTTTTTAAAAATAGAAATTTTGCTAGAATCGCACTCGATCGAATTTTGTAGTTATTTAGACCCCGAATTTGGCAGTCAATTTCTGAGAGTTTCGGGACAAAATAAATAAGACGGTGTCGATATTATTGTGGCCAGCATCGAGATTGTCAGGAATAGTGTGGAAGTGAATTTTTGGACCGAGCGCGAATTTGGACTAGCAGACCTCCCTCGTAGTGTATTTCGAGTTATTTTATTGTGATCCATTATCCTATATTATTATTTGGGAAATTTTTGTGGACCGTTAGATCGTTTTTAGAATTGAATCGTGATCGTTGGATCGCACTTGTGTGCGATTTGACCATTCTCTTCTCTCTCTCTCTCTCTCTCTCTCTCTCTCTCTCCCCTCTGCTGCATCTGACTCGCCCACTCCCCTCATTGACCCACCAACTCTCTCTCTTTTTCCTCTTCCCTTCTTCTTCTTCTTCTCTTTTTCCTTTCTCTTCTTCCTTCTCCCTGACGTCGCTGGTTCTGGTCTTCTGCTCCGCTTCAGTCCTGCTCGTCTGACTGCCGCTCGACCGTCGCCGCCTGCCTGGCGCCACCGCCCCGCCAGCCTCCAGCGTCGCCGCCCTCCTCGCGCTGTCGTCGCGTCGTCGTGTCGTCCAGCAGCTCCGCCGATGTTGCCATTTCCCCTCCTGGACGTGCGAGCTTGGCTCGCTGCCGTGCTCGATGAGGCCCAGCCGCCGTCCAGCCGTCCGGCCGGCTCCCCAGTCCCTCGCCGTCTGCCGTGCTGCCCGACCGCTACCGGTCCGCACCCCTTAGCCCTTGTCTCCCTCTCCCTCTCGCCTCGTCACCCCGGCGGACCCCCTTTTCTTCAGCTCGCCGCCGCGTCGCCGTCGTCGCCGCGTCTCCGTCACCGCCGCGTCGTCGTCGCGTCTCCGTCACCGCCGCGTCGTCGCCCCGCCACCCACCCCAACTCTATCTCCCTCACCCTCAGCCTCCATCTCCCTCTCCCCCCTCCAGCTCGCCACCGCGTCACCGCCGCCGCCGTCCTTGCCGCCGGTCGTCGCCGCCACCGCCATCGCCGCTGTCGCCGATCGCTGTCCCGGCCAGCCAGCCAGCCCCGGCCAACCAGCCAGCCCAGCCGTGCCCGGGCCTGCCCAAGCCGTGGCCGGCTCGTCACCCGCGCGACCAAGCCGCGCCCGTGCTTGCGCCTGTGCCCGTGCCCGTGCCTGTCGCCTGGGCGCGTTGCCCATCCGCTTGCCCAAGCGCCCCGGGCAAACCGCACGTTCGCCGCGCCTGCGCACTAGGCACGTCGATCGGCCATTGTGCCCGCTTTGGCCGATCAACGCGCCCGTGTGGCCCATGCCCGCGCCTAGTCCGAACTGTTCACCCGAGCCATTTTGGATCCGAGCCGACTTTTCCCGGGCCAAAACTTGATAAGTGACTCCCTAAACCTTGCCTGGTACACTTGGTATTATTAGACTTGTCTAGGAGATAATTAGTACCGGTTTGGGGCTAAACGTGGTATGTGGGCAATTTTTGTGCATGCGTAATTAATAGATTAAATTGTGAGAATTGTGGGGCTTAATTAATGACTAATTATGGCGGGCTAATTGATAATATTGTGGTGGCATTCATGGGTGGGCTTGCTGTTCGTATGTGGTAGGCGTGAATGAAGGATTTGTGGGCAAGTGGGATGGGCTGTGATGTGAATTGGATTTGTACGTGAGTACTTATAGACTTGTCTCGGTTAGAACGGTTAGGGCGTGATGTAATTTGAGCATATTATGTTTAACTGCGCTATTTGAATTGGATTAATGGTTTGCTTGACTTGGGTAATTGAGCGTGGCCGACTTGAACGTCGGGTTTGTGAATTGAGGTGGCGAATTGTGAATTGGACTGAGTTGTGGTTATGGGTTATTGATGCAATTGGTGTGGAATTAATTTAATTGCCTGACGTGTGCTTGCCTGTCGATTCTAAGCTCGGATTGATCGGAGGGCTACGGACTTGGGACGTGTTGACGGCGGTCCGTGTGAAGGCATGAATGACCGGTGTGCCAAATGGACGCAGGCTTGAGACGTGTTGACGGTGGCCCGTTAAAGGTGTGTTAGACCGGGACGTGTTTACGTCAGTCATTGGAATTATTTGAATATCGTGGCTTGGGACGTGTTGACGATGGCCATTGGAATTGATCAAATTGTGTGGCTTGCGTGCTTGTGAGAATGGATCTGAGGCGCAGTGGAGCGGGTCGTGAGAAAGATGTTCGGTCACGCATGCGATTTGAGTGTGACTGAATTGGCTGGTTGAGCCTGTGACTGAATTGACTGGTTGAGCGTGTGACTGAATTGGCTGGTTGAGCGTGTGACTGGATTGACCGGTTGAGAGTGTGACTGAATTGGCTGGTTGAGCCTGTGACTGAATTGACTGGTTGAGCCTGTGACTGAATTGACTGGTTAAGCGTGTGACTGAATTGGCTGGTTGAGCGTGTGACTGGATTGACTGGTTGAGCGTGTGACTGAATTGGCTGGTTGACCTTTTAACTGAATTGACTGGTTGAGCGCGTGACTGAATTGGCTGGTTGAGCGTGGTTGAATTGATTGAGTACGAGTGTGAATGGTACTTGAACGATTATGTTATATTACTGGGATATTATTTCATTATTCTGATTAACTAACGTGCAGTGTGAGTAGGTGGTTGGATAGCGAAGTAAGTCCATTAATGCGAATTATATATATGTTATCGATTTGATTGCATGTATGACTTGTCGAGGCATGCATTGGCCTACGTGGGGTTTAGGGTGTTGCTTATTGAGACTCGTTCTCACGGTTATCATATAACCATTTCAGATCCACGACCATGAGTAATTGGAGACGCAGCAAGGGTGTCTCGGAGATCGAGGACGGGTCAAGTACCCGGCTTTTTGAGTTCCCTTTTTTGTGGAGGAGTTAAGTTTGCGACGATTGTCCCCCTTCGAGAATTGTGGTTCTGCTGTTGTGGTTTAACTTGGGGATCGTCTTTGTGGATGTTGTATGTGTTTGTCAAGTGTGTGAATTGCAGTTATTGTTTCATGCTATCGCTATCCCCCTTATCATTATTAATTGTCCGGGTGGTTTCTATTTGTTTCCGCGTGTGCTTAATCTCTGATGTTTTGGGTTGGGTCGGCGACGTATCTGGGACATCGCATTCAATGTTCGACCATCGAGGGATGATCGTGGGCTCGTAGGGTGCGGGGCATGACACTACGTGGGAAACTTTCACCCATACACTTTTCATTCAATTCTATGGGATTTTGGTGCTAAAATCCCAATAATTCCCCACATGAATGAGAAGTTCAAATATCATGGCTCTCGTGTATGCATGAGATGCAATGTGCGATTATTCCATGAGAAAACGTTGCATCAGGATAAGTAGTCTGAGACTTTGAACTTTCCTTAGTGAAATCTATCGGACTTACTCGGTCAATCAGTAGACTTGATATTTTTTGAACTGTCGACCTTTCGTATAAGCCTAGACAATAGAAATCACACAACTGTTTCTCGAACAAAATTGGTTCTCACTGTTGTGTTCGTTTTGGCCATGAACACCGCCTGGTCTCATGAGTGTTTTAGAGAATTCGGCCTTTTTTCAATTCTCATAGAAGCGGCCCTCACTTCGCACTCACATAGGTGATTTCTGAACATATAGTATATCACATACTCAATTCAGAATCATTAAAAGCTTTTGCTTAACCTTCATATATGAGTACTGTCTTCATCCGGGAATGAGTAAAAATTTGACAGTACTCTACACTGTCTTCATAACTTAGTTGTCACCGAACAACACCGCGAGCCCTGACCAACACCAGCCCGCGAGCCTCACCGTGAACACCATTATCAGCAAACCTCGAATGAGAGATCCTCCAGACAAGCTGCCAGACCACCAGCCACACGCCGTGAGCCGCCTCATCCACAATCTAGTCAGATTCCGATAAGATTACGCAACCCAAATTAGATAACGATTCTATCCGATTTGATTTGAATTGTTCAATTGCTATTTACAGATAGACTGTGTTATATAATTCATTTGATCGAGATTTAGGCATTATCTGATTAGGGCATTATTGAATACAATCAATTTAATTATTTATTTGATCCGTAAAGATTTCGGATCATTTTTTAACGGCCGCCTTTTTTCCACTTCTAGTTTGGTTAAAACACTCCCCAACAAAGTATTTGGACTATTTCACCTATTGTGGGTTCCACCCTTCAACATCTTAAACCTTCTCTTGGTGTCTTTTTTTGGTTTTTTTTGTGAGTCCCACTTTCCTTCCTCTCCATCCCACCTTTCAGCATCTTTCTCTCTCTTGTAAAGAGAATGCCACCATAATCACCTTTGTAAAATCACAAAACTCAGTTGAATGATATTTTCTTGGTCTAATTGGTGGTTGTGCAACATACGAAAGCCCTTCTCTATTCAAAACCAACCCAATATAATATAGAGGAGGGATTCAACTAGACTTTGCACCATCACCAATAGACTTTACTAGCTAATATGCGGAAATGCGTTTGGCGTGCCCACTTGTTTTCCACTTTATCAAAAACCGCAAACAAAATGGTAAAAGTTTCAACTAACCTATTGAAATGAGAAGAAAACTGAAATTTATTGGATAAAATCCCTTTTTTTACCGAGTCCGAACTATAACTAGACCAATATGTGCATCTTGAAATCATTATGCCAAATTGATTGTAGAAATGAAAGAGGTCAATATAAACCAATCTAGAGAAATTTTCAATGAAAAGTATGCTCAAAATTCACGAAAAAAAAAACAAATGCATGCTCTATTCAAACAGAGTCAAAGAAATCACTAAGTTCAAACGTTAGAAGTTAATGGGGTGATAAACATTTTTTCATTTGGTGAAAGCAAAACTCTTTAGGATTGAAAATTTCAACTAATAGAATCCTTAGAATGAGATAAACTCGGCAATGCCAAAAGGCCTCGCTAAAGATTATCCTCAAAAGCATAAACTTTAATAAGATTCAGCGGTAAACAAGGAATGAATCAATACTTTCTTTTCCCAGACATAAAAAAAATGAGATGAAAAAAGAAAAAGAAGAAAAAACACCTCATGCTTCGTTGACCTAAACCCATCACAAGGAAAATTACAACATTACTCAATACTAACCAACACTTTGAATTTAATTGATTTATCCGGTACCCACCATGAAAAAAGATGCAAAAACCGCCTCAAACATCAAAGAAAAGAAAGTAAAAGAAGAGAGATAGAGAGATGGGTGAAGATGACGGAAAATGGAATCCGCAAAAGAAGATTCCAAGAAAAAGCACACTAAGAAAATGGAGATGAAGTTGAAAGGTGTGACCCATAATGGATAAAATTGTTACACTATTTTGTTTTTTTTTTATGATAATCCAGGGAACCCCCGCATAGCCGACAGCTGGGTAGTAAACCCTGGGGGCGACAAGTTACAGTTTTTTGTTGGGGAGTGTTTTAGTAAATATAGGAGTAGAAAAAGCGCACCCCTTTTTTAATTACTTTGACTTTATATTGGATAATTGTTGTGTCTAAGATTGTGATAATCTTTAGTTTAACCCGTGAGATGATGATGGGTTATTTTTTAAATTATCGTAATCTTTCATTAAAAATCTTCGTGGATGTCGTGTGCGGATTAAGTAAGATTCTATCTCTAATTTAGATAAATTTCCATGTCTTAAAATATCAAAAAATCCAAAAAATATTATGTGCATGTCATATAGATTAATTGCATTGCATCATCACTATCATGTCATCATCACGTGTCACGTATGTCGTGTTGCATGTCATCTCGCTATGTCATTCACATATGCTATGTCGCATGTCATGTCATCATATATGCCATGTCATCATTTGCATGTCATTTAGTGATTGTATGTTAAGTTCATGAAATTGTGAGTCATGCTAGAATAGTTGCATATCAATTTTTGCCCGTCATTAGAAATTGAATGTTAGGTCATTTAAATAAAAATTGCATGTCACGTTAGAATAGGCATGCTTTGTATGTCTTCGCATTAGAGCAAGTGCATTACATGCATTGCAAATAGGTTAGTCATCATTTAAATGAGAGAAAACCCTAAAAAAGATTTGAGTGAAATTGCGTGTTAATTGGAAATCATCTTTAGAGCGATGATGTGATTTTTTAATTAACATTGCATATGCTTTCGTTGCTTCGAGGTAGGTGTACCCTCCATATCTTGCAATTTATTCATCGCTTTTGATTATTGGGTGTTTCATTACTGGTTGTGCATCCCCTGATCACCTCATATGTTAGTGGATAAGTTAAAATCAATCAAAGTTGCATGCTAAACATTTTTTTGAATAAAAGAGAAAAGGTACTAAAAGAGTCATTCAAGTAATCTAGAGTAATCAAGTCCTTGAACTTATAATCTTTTATTCATAGAAGAAATACTTTATTTGAGTATCTAATTGACTCGCTAAAAATGGATTAGTGATGACTCCTAGATAAAAATCATTTGTTTGTTAAATAACTTGAACCTAAGTTGCGAATTGATATGGCTTGGGAGAGCTCGAGCTAAGTTTAGGCTAAGCAATCCATTGGCAACCCCTAGGTGGTGCGACCTGAGGTAAGGTTGTGACAACTAATGTGTATGTTCAAAATCAACGTGGTGTCATGGAAGTCTTTGGAAGCTAGCTTAGTTAAATTAGTGGATATGAGGAATCAGCGGGGATGCTGATGTTCTTAGAGATCTTTGGAAACTGATATGATCAATCAGTGAAGACGAGAAATCAATGGGGATGCTAATGTCCTTAGAAGTCTTTTTATGCTGAAGCAACCAAGAGGATCATTGGATGATTGATTGCAAGTCATCTACACGGTTTGTCAGTTGACAAGATCAACAAACTAGTAAAAAACTTCACGTCTTGATTATGGGTAAGGGATTGTGTTGATATTTAGTTTTGAAAGTTGTACGTCACTTGATCAACTATTTAGAACATTGACAAAGCCGTTGACAAGGTTTGGAATTCGCATCAAAATCACCAGAGTTGATCAAGAGTGGTTGTGGCATTAATGAGCAAGTTTGACAAACATTGACACTGTTTTGGGATATCACCACGGTTAGAGAGATGTTGCCGATGTGATAGAGTCATTTTGACGATTTTTGGCTACAACCTACTGCTGGCAACGGTAGAATCAATGGCTACTTGAGGATTTCGATGGGCAATGGTCATTTGAGGATGTCTGGCTATATATTGAGTCCAAGAGAAGTAATTAGGTTGCAAGAAAAATGAACAAGATGAGTCATGTGCTTTCAATCTTCTTTTTTATTCTGTTTATGTTGTTAGTTGCTGTTTACTCCTAATGTCAATGTTTGGGTGATGCTAATGTTTATAATCAGTGATAAGAGTAAGTGTACAAAAGTGATAGCAGTATATGTGTCTTGATAATGTGATTTACGAGAACGGCGGCACTTGCTGATTATAACTTATTTTGAAGATTACCGGTGGATTCTAGTCTTGTTGTGACCGTTAGTTTTAAGAGTGGATGTAGGCTTGAGGATAAAGCCAAACCATTATATATTTGCTTGCAATATCTTTTCTTTCTCTTCACCATTAGCATTACTTGCTTGTAATTATCACAATCTATTAAATAGCAGCATGTGCACTTGATTTCTATAATTTGTTTACACAAATGTTTGTAGTTGAACTTTTTATATTCTACAAATATTTTTCATAGTTTTCAAACAACCTAACCACCCCTCTTTAGGTTGTATTGTTAGCCCTAATAACACCTTATTTTTCCCTTTTTGATTTTGAAAGGGTTTTTCACGTAAAAAATTCGCTTGTTTTCTTATCTATTTTTTCTCTTCAACGATTCACGTTCCTATAAGTGGGGCAAAAGTACACAAGAAAACTTAGACCCAATTTGGAAGCAAGGAAGTCCTAACACTACAAAAAAACAAGGATTTAGCCACGGAAATTTGCGACGAATAATTTTTCGTTGCTAATTTACGACGAACTTTGCGACAAATTTTTTTTCCGTCGCAAATTACCGACGAATTTTACGACGAAACAAAATTCGTGGCTAATTTTCGACGGAATTTGCCACGAAAAAAATTCGTGGCTAATTTGCGACGGAATTTGCCACGAAAAAAAAATTCGTGGCTAATTTGCGACGGAATTTGCCACCAAGAAATAATTCATGGCTAATTTACGCCGGAATTTGCCACGAAAAAAAAATTCGTGGCTAATATGCGACGGAAAATAATTCGTGGTTAATTTGCGACGAAATTAGCAACGAATTTTTTTCCGTTGCTAATTTTTGCGAAGAAAAAAACATTTTGTCGCTAATTTGCAACGGAATTTGTGATGAAAAATTCTTCGTAGCTAATTTGCAACGGAGTTAGCGATGGATTTGGCCGTTATTTAGAGCGCGAACTTTGGTGTCGAATTTCTCGGAATTCTAGGACAAATTTAATTGGATGGTGTCGATATTATTGTGTCCAGCCGCGATATTACTTGGGATAGGTGAAAAGTGAATTTTTGACCGGGTGCTAATTTGGACTGATAGACCTCTCTCGCAGTGTGTTTTTATTAATACCATTTGGGCAAATCCTAAATTATCAATTATAATTTTTCGGGACCGTTAGATTATTTTTTAATTCGAATCGTGGCCATTGGATCGCAATTATTGCGATTTGACTTTTCCTCTCTCTCTCTCTCTCTTTACCCTTTTTCCACACTGGTCCCCCCTCATGCGCCTGACACCACCTACCCCATCATTTCCCCTTTCTTCCTTTTCTTCATTTTCTTCATTTTCTTTTTCTTTTTAATGTATGGACTACCACCAAATGAGTTCGACCGTTTGTGCGATGAACAATTTGCAGCATGATTCAAAACATATGTAAGTTGCATATAGACCAAAACCAAGTTATTAATATTTTATACATCATTTAAATATATATTATTGACTTTGCGTGTGTAATCTTAGGTTCACCGTAATCATGATCAAGTTGAAGAGCAAGTATTGCTATATTATCTGTCATAGGGTCCACAGGCAAGCATACGAACTTGGCCAGCATATTTCATAAACGGGCATATGGAATGGGAAAAGCCATAATGAATAGTGGTGTGTGTGTTCAGTCATCCAATTGTGGTAGTTCAAAAGATGATTTTTATGGCTTGTTGGATGAAATCATTGAGATAGAGTACCTCGGACCATTATTGCGGGTTGTATTATTTAAGTGCATGTGGTTCGATCCCGTCAAAGGAATGAAGGTGCATACGAAGTTTAATTTGGTTGAAATAAATCACAAGAAAAGGTATAAGAAATATGAACCATTTGTGTTGGCACAACAAGCAATTCAAGTATATTATGCATCATATCCTAGTTTGAAACGTGACAAAGCTGATTGGTGGGCTGTATGTAAAACTAAAGCACGAAGAAAAATCGAGGAACACTGGAAGGATACAGCATATCAACAAGAGGAAGTTTGTAACGCAGTTCAAACTGAGGAATATAACATTCCTACTCTATGAGATCCATGTGGAGCAATGATAGATGTAGATGTAACTGAAATTCGCGAATCAAATTTAGTAGGTGTTGTAGAATCAGATTTTGAGACAAAGGATGATGATGATGATGATGCTCAAGAAGAAGATAAATATGAAGACGAAGGTGAAGATGAAGATTTAGATTTTTGAGACATTTTACTAATTATGTCGTAATTATTATTATGACAAAAGTTTATTGTTGTTGTCATATATATTTATTATTGTTGTTGAATATTATTATTGCTATTACTGTTTGTTTTTTTTTTGTAACCTAGGGAACCCCCGCACGGCCGATAGCCGGGGAGTAAACCCTAGGGGCACCAATATTATTATTGCTATTACTATTAATGTTATTGTCCGAACCAAAAAATGAATTACGCCGGTGTGGGATAGGTGTGGGATAGTAGAAATGAAATCCGTGGCAAATTAGCCACGGATTTTTGCTACGAATTTCATAAAAATCGAATTTTTTTTAAATTTGTGGCTAAAATCCGTGGCAAATTAGCCACAGAATAAATGAATATCCTAACTTAAACATGCGATACTTTCTAAGAAAAGGAATTTAACATTCTTCAGGTGATATTTTTTTGTATTTTTTTAAACGGAAAACAAATCAATTCCAATCCACAAAAATAGGAAGAGATAACATCAAATTACCCAAGATCCACCAAGATTCAAATAAAAGATTACGATATCCGAAAAAAATAATCCGTCGTCTCATGTCTCAAATTAACGGATATTGCAATCTTGATGAAGCATTTACCCGACTTAATAATAAAATGAAACATAATTAGAAAAAAATGACCCGTCATCTCATGGCTCAAATTAGTAATTAGATTTGATTTCATACGCAATAAAATCCTAGTTGGATAATGCCCAGACCACTCAAAATCACATTGACATAAAATAACCCAATTTAGGTAATGAAATACGGAGACCAAATTTGGCTCAAGAAAATTGCCTAGTTTGGATGATTCGCTTCCAAAACGGGACAGGCAGATGATGGTGGACTGGCGTCGATAGCGGTGGTGGTGATCGCAGTGGTGCACACGGTGGGCTTTACAATGACGTGGCTCTCGGTTTTCTCATGCACCTCTCTCGGCTGGATGCTTATTTCTTTGACCACTAAATGACTCTAAGTTGGGTAGGACTTCCCGCGAAATAGAAAATCGTCATGACTCAACTTGGCAGTGGCACCCCAAGGGTGTGGACAGGGCAACCACAGCAACGTCATCAGGAATTCGCTACTTCCTTGCTTGTGAACAGAATGAGAGTGGTAGCGGCTTCAGGAGGTGACATTGATGAACATCAACAACTCTTTATCATCAGGGGCAGCAGCTCAACCGAACATTAGAAAGCAAGCAGTGCCGATTGTCACTGGAACTCATCGGGAAACAACAGGCGCCTCGGAGGAAAATCAGTAGCGTCAATAGGATCGGCTCGTCTCCTTGAATAGAATGCTTCATCGTTGAGGCTCAGATCAGAATGGACTTCGTCAAAGGGGCTCCAAGAGGGACGTGCTGCTTGTCACCACGTGGGAAGCGGTAGCTGTTGGTAGTTTGTTTGTAAAACAAACAATGAGGTGCCTTGTCCCACATCGAAAGGGTGTAAGTGTGCACGTGGACGAGATTTGGCACTGATCAATGATCATTTTTATTTATTTATTAAATTTCGAATTTATTATTATAAAATAATTGTTTTATCATATTGAAATAGTGTGACTGTTCGCAATAGAGTGGCGGTTATTTTTTAATAATTTAATTTCCAATTTTTATTTTCTGCCTAATGGTAATTAGGCTCTCTCATAACCTTTGGAAGGTTGTGTTTGTTTAGACATAACTTCTTTACATTCGAAAGGTTATGTTTGTTCAACGTATAAATATTTTAACGTTTTTGTTCACTAAGAAGAACAACCATTTTTTTCCATTTCTTCCAAGAGATATATAGCCATTTTTTCTAATTGTTTTCCTAGAGAGACCTTGGAGATATACTGAAATTACTACTCGGTATTCTCAATCGAGATTTTGTTGTATCCTGAAGGAAATTTGCCGGTGACCATTAGCAATTTCGTGGGGCAAATAATTCCTTAAAGAAAGTGATATCACGATTCAAAGTCTCATTTCATTGTCCATCCCATTTGAAGTTGAAGTTTCTTTTCTTCTATAAATTCGGAGGAGCATATTTCCTCAACAATTTTAAGGAATTATTTGGGCAATGATGGAGTCAGACTTTGATTACCTAATCGCATACAAATTGTATGTATATATATATAAAATTGTTGGGGAAATATGCTCCTTCGAATTTATAGAAGAAAAGAAACTTCAACTTTAAATGGGATGAATAATGAAATGAGACTTTGATGCGTGATATCACTTTCTTTAAGGAATTATTTGTCCCACGAAGTTGCTAATAGTCATCGGCAAATTTCCTCCTGGATACAATAAAGTCTCGATTGAAAATACCAAATAACAATTTCAATATATCTCCAAGGTCTTTCTAGGAAAACAATTAGAAAAGATTGCAGTATATCTCTTGGAAGAAATGGAAAAAATGGTTGTTCTTCTTAATGAACAAAAACGTTAAAGTATTTATACATTGAACAAACATAACCTTTCGAATGTAAAGAAGTTATGTCTGAACAAACACAACCTTCCAAAGGTTATGAGAGAGCTTAATTACCATTAGGCAGAAAATAAAAATTAGAAATTAAATTATTAAAAAATAACCGCCACTCTATTACAAACAGTCACACTGTTTCAATATGATAAAGCGGTTATTTTATAATAATAAATTCGAAATTTAATAAATAAATAAAAATGATCGTTGATTAGTGCCAAATCTCGTCCACGTGCACACTTACATCCTTTCGATGTGAGACAAGGCACCTCATTGTTTGTTTTACAAATAAACTACCAACAATCCCCTAGTTTCTTTGTAAAACAAAATTGAAATAAAATGTTAAAAATACACAGCCAAAGTTTCCGTGAGATTAATCGTCTCCCAAGATAGAATGGATCTCGTTCCTCCGAAGCGATAAGTTTTCGGAGGACTCCTTCGAACACAATTTTGCATAGACAATCGCAGAGAATGAATGTGTTTGAGAAATGTCAAAATACGAAGTTCTTTTTTTTTTTGGAAAAAATTTGACTGAAAGCAGTATATAGTCATGGTTTTAAAAAAAAAATGAAGAGTCACGAACGAACCGAATTGTCTTAGTCAGTCGGTTTATTAACGAAGAGTCACAAACGAACAGTGTTTGTTCAAGGAGAAAATAAACTTCCAAGAACCGAACCATGTCCATTCGTCCAATAAACTGAACATATTTGTTTCGAATAAAATAATAAAAAAAATTCAAAAATAAAAATGTCTGTTTGGTTGGGAAAATAATCGATGGGCCGTCCCCGTCCCGATTCGAGCCGAACCGGTCGGATGGACAGTGGCGACGGCGCGCGCGGGGGGAGGGGGGAATTTGCATAGGTCCTCTCTCTTCCACAAAAGTGGGGTACACCTTGGAGTTTCCCACCATATTACACTCGGATATCATAGCAGTTAGATTGATATCATCAACACAATTGGAAATTTCTTCCACCACATTAGCCTGAGTTTTCTGTCTTTTTTTGGCTCTGCAATCTTTGGCTCGATGTCCAGACTTGCCACAATTGAAGCACTTGCCAATGAACTTCTTCAGGCCTTGGGTGAATCCCTCTCCAGACTTGCTAGGCATTTTTCTCTTCTTGCTGGGTTTTTATCCTTCTTCAACAACATTGGCATTTGAAACCTCTAGGTTCTTCCCAACTTTCTTCCCAGAGAGTCTATTTTCTTCCTCAATCCTCAACCGAATAATCAAGTTTTCAAGTGACAACTCTTTTCTCTTGTGTTTGAGATAATTTTTGAAATCTCTTCAGGATGGTGGCAGTTTTTCAATGAATCCAGCCACTTGAAATGTTTCACTTAGAGTCATTCCTTCAGCATGAATATCATGCATAATCACTTGAAGCTCTTGAAAATATGCTCCTCCGAATTTATAGAAGAAAAGAAACTTCAACTTCAAATGGGATGAACAATGAAATGAAACTTTGAAGCGTGGTATCACTTTCTTTAAGAAATTATTTGGGCAATGATGAAGTCAGACTTTGATAACCTAATCGCATACAAATTGCGTAATCCTTTCTGTTTTCTACACATTCCATGGCGATTTGTGGAGATGGCATGGTTGAGTGTGTGGTTAGTGATGCCAAGTTAGACGTGCCAAGGAGGAGGATGTGGAATTATCTTGTGGAACCAAACCAACGCAAACGAAGAGGCAAATTCACAATGGATTTTGTCGTTCCTGTGACGTGGGTATGCATGAAGAAAGGGAAGATTTATTAGTCGGGAGGACAACCAAGTGCAGAAACAATTGAAAAGGTTAGACTTGATAAATTTTAATGTTGAATTTCATAAATGTGAATTTTGCCAGAGATCGGGAATGCGGCGAAGATGAGCGTGGAGTTGGCCAAAGGGTTGCTGGACATCGTGAGGCAGACTCTTGGCAATGAGAACTCCTTCCTTGTCAAGTACTTCCGAAGGAACTCGTACATCATGGGCAGGCCACAGGGGCCGTGCGTGAGGGCGTCCGTGAGATTGGAGGGTTTGAACGAGTACTTGCCCGAGTACAAGGACCCGACGCATGTATGATCGGTCATGTTGTTCGTCTTCATCGTCGTCGTTGCAGGTTCGTAGGCAATTCTCTCTCTGGGTTCCTGATTTGAGCAAGGAAATTGTTTGATTGAGAAATTCATCATCACATTTTGTGTATTGGTGTTGTTGACCCGTTATGATAGTTTTTGACTATTGTTTGATTTTTATTAGAATGAGAAATTGGAGAATTCCATTGACTCTTCTCTCAGCGATCTAAATTGGCATATATATATATATTTGTTTTGTTGTTAATGAATTCGGATGCACACAATCGAAAGCTCTTGCTGAGATGGTGAGTTATCGTTATTGAGGGACAAACTTATAGTCATGGGAAGTGATGTGTTTGCATTTCTTCAACACTGTGGTGCCAAAAGTAGAGGGTGTAGTGTGTTCCAAAGGGCAATACTTCATGCAAGAGCCTTGGCTTTGATCCTTCCATAGTCAATCCCAGGGGTGTTAGCCAAAGGTAGCCACTTGAAGGTGCTCAACTCAGAGTTGTTCCAGTTGCATTTGTAACAAAATGGTACTGACAGTGGGGTCTTGAGAAGGATGATATGAGAGCTTCCTTAAATTTAATATCATGCAGAAACGAGGGCCATGATGATGATGTCTGGCTAATCTTGTGCCTAAGATTGCCCAGCTTGTGTTGTTGGTGGTCGTATGGCTATAATTGATGTTAGCCTTACTCATATGAGACTCTTCATCCTGTAAGAGGTAGGTTGCCTGCTTTATGATTTAAACTGGAAAGTTTTGAATGAGAAATTCGAACAATTACTTGGGAAGAGCAGAGTGGAAGATGAAGATGATTGTAGGTACTTATGGTGGCTTACTGTCTCTGCATGTCTCCTGGTGCAGCAAACCATAGTTGTGCTGAGCTTCCAAGACATGTATGCATGACTTTCATCAACAAGACATTTGATTCTATTCTGCTAACCATTTTCAAAATGTTTTTGCACTATTGATTCAAAGGACACTAAGGCCTTGGAACAGAAGGAATGCATGCGCAAGTTGCTTTTCTTCTTTCATGATATTTTAGTGTGCTTATACGTTAATGATATGCTTATTTTTTTGAACCAATATGATCGGAGTCATTGAGACTAACAAGTATCTGACTTTCATTTTTAAAGTGAAAGATTTGGATGAAGTGGATACTGTCTTGGGTATTAAAGTTAAAAAGATAGTGGGGGTTATTCTCTTAGCCAAAGTGTTTACATTTAAAAAAAAGTTGAATAAAATTCAACATCTTGGTTTCAAAGAAATGAGTACTCCATTTGCTTTCAATATTAAATTAAATTATAATACTGATAAAGCAATAGCACAACTTGAATATGCAAGTGTTATAGGGTCTTTAATGTATGTGATGCATTGTATTAAACCTGATATTGCTTATTTCATGTGGAAGTTGAGTACGTATATTTGTAATCCAAGTATAGAACATTGGAAAGTTATTACCCGAATTTTTTGTTATTATAGAGAACAAAAAGTTTGGGATTGTTCTATAATAATTATTCGGTTGTATTAGGAGGATACATCGATACTAATTGGATTGCAAGCATGGGTGATAAACAATCTACTATTAGGTGGATTTTCACATTTGATGGGTGTGCTGTTTCTTAGATGAGCAAGAAACAAATGTGTATAACTCACTCAACTATAGAATTTGAATTGTTACTTTAGTAACAACTGAGAAAGAGGCTAAATGGATTAGGAATTTGTTGTTGGATATCAAATTATGACCTAGTCCTATGCCTCATATTTCTATTGATTGTGATAGTTAGGCTATTTTGGCAGGAGCTTATAATAGCACTTATAATGATAAGTCTAGACATATTAGCCTAAGGCATGTGAGACAATTGATTAAAGATGGTACCGTAACAATTGTCTACGTGAGGTCAAACAATAATCTAGCTGATTCCTTGACAAAGGCTTTACCAAGAGACATGGTAAATATGATCTCACAAGAAACGGGGCTGAAACCCTTTAATTAAAATCACCAGTAATGGTAACCCAATATTTTTCTAGAATATCACTAGTTACAAGGTTTAATGGGTAAAAATAAGTTACTAAGTGATTGTTTAATACTGACATGAGCCCTGACATGAGAAGTCAATATCTTCTGTTACGTTTGTAGGTTGAATTAAATTCTTAATGAAGTGTGGTTCAAATGTGTTATTAGTAACAGAAACACATGAGAGATACTTCAACTATATGAGCTTAGAAGTGGTGCCGTTTCTTACGAAAGTTGGGGTTGCTTTCTAGAGAGCTCATGAAATAGGTACAAGCACATGACCATAATAGTGCTGAGTGATATAGAACTTCTCGCTGAAACAAGAGGTTATTATATGTGTGGTATGTCCAATTCTATTATTTAAAAGTACAAGTATAAAGTTGAGATACTTGTCACTTTGATAGAGTTTTGAGACACTTGCACTAAGTAAAGGTTTAACTCGAAAGAGACCTTTATTTATGTATATTAATCTCACAGAAATTTTGGCTGTATATTTTTAACGTTTTATTTCAATTTTGTTTTACAAACAAAGTGGGGGATTGTTGGTAGTTTGTTTGTAAAACAAACAATGAGGTACCTTGTCCCACATCGAAAGGATGTAAGTGTGCACATGGGCGAGATTTGGCACTAATCAACGATCATTTTTATTTATTTATTAAATTTCGAATTTATTATTATAAAATAACTATTTTATCATATTGAAACAGTGTGACTATTCACAATAGAGTGGCGGTTATTTTTTAATAATTTAATTTCCAATTTTTATTTTCTGCCTAATGGTAATTAGGCTCTCTCATAACCTTTGGAAGGTTGTGTCTGGTCAGACATAACTTCTTTATATTCGAAAGGTTGTGTTTGTTCAACGTATAAATATTTTAACGTTTTTGTTCATTAAGAAGAACAATCATTTTTTCCATTTCTTCCAAGAGATATACAGCCATCTTTTCTAATTGTTTTTCTAGAGAGACCTTGGAGATATACCGAAATTGCTATTCGGTATTCTCAATCGAGACTTTGTTGTATTCCGGTAGAAATTTGCCGGTGACCATTAGCAACTTTGTGGAGCAAATAATTTCTTAAAGAAAGTGATATTACACCTCAAAGTCTCATTTTATTGTTCATCCCATTTGAAGTTGAAGTTTCTTTTCTTCTATAAATTCGGAGGAGCATATTTCCCCAACAGCATATACTGCACTTGCTTTCTTCGAGACTAGAGAATATGGCCAAATATATGTTCTTCCTTGCACGTGATCAATTTTCTTTTTATATTCTTTTTCTTTTTATTATTTTTTTACAACCAACAGAATCGGCTCCCATTCATTTGCCGCATTTAAGCACACGCACCAATTGCTTGCCATGTGACAAAGGATTTCATGATATTGCTTCTCAAATCTACCCCAATATTTCTTTGAATTAAGATAATATCAAGTTCAATTACCAATTTTCCACCATGGCATTAAACTCCTCCCTTTCCTCTAATATCAAGTTCAATTACCAATTCTCTTGCCGTTGGTCCGATGCAACTAATTGATAAATGCTCTTAAAACTATATGCTATCCAATTTAACTTTAATAGTTTTTGTCAGGGGATAAAGTTTAGTCCCTAATTTTTGTGCAATTATTTATAAAATGTGAGTCAAAATTTAGGTATCAACAGTATCAAATTTCTTATACCACTGTCTAGGAACATGTTTTAAGCCATACAGACTTTTCTTGAGCTTGCAGACATAATTTTCTTTTCTAGTTTCTTGAAAACTTTCTAGTTGTACCATGTAGATATCCATTTCTAAGTTACCATGGAGGAATGTAGTCTTTACATCTAACTGCTCTAGATATAAATTCTTAGCAGCAACAATACTCAACACTAGCCTAATAGTAGTGAACTTCACAACAAGAAGGAAAATAACCGTGTAATCATCCTTTCTTTTGTTGAAAATTTTTTATTACTAACCCTGCTTTGTGCTTCTTTCACCCATCAGGTTCTTCTTTGACTTGGTACACCCACTTGCTCTACATTGCTTTTTTCCCATATGGTATATGTGTTAACACCTAAGTTCTATTTTTCTCGAGTGATTTTAACTCATCCAGTATTGCTAACTCCCACTGTATAGAATCTAACCTACACAACTTCCGAAAAATTTTCTAGTTCGCCAGCGTCAGTTAAAAGCAAACAATGCAATGACAGAGAATACCTCTGTACATGTTTAGATGTTCTACTGGATTTTCTTAAAGTGGGTTCACGTGTATGTGATTCTTGTTTTGGTTTTTTATTAGAGTTTACAACAATAATTTTAGGATTTCTAACCAAAACACTCTTAGAAACTCCTTCCAATTCAATATCTCTAGTCTCCACTGATCGTTTTTTCACACTAGATTCTACCCCAAGTCTATCATTGTATAACATGTTTTCATTGATTTAACATTAGCCGTTCCTATTATTGTATAACATATTTTCAGAAATGGTTCTCTGTGAGGCATTCCATGTCCTCCCCATTGGCGTAGAGTGAAAAGTTCCTTTTAAATGAGAATCTGAGGTCGTTGTTGAGAGAGAAACTAGAGAGAACCCAGACATCGTCAACCGCGCGCACCGATTTTGTTTCGCTCCTCCTTCCCTCTCACGTGTGCATTCCTCGTTTACAAATTATGTAGACGAAGAGAGAGAAAAAGAGCCGGCTTCATGGGCGGCTGAGCTTGTTTAAAGCTTCATGGATCGCTCTCGGGGCCGAGTTGAATGAACTCTATTTAGACCAAAATGATTGATGGGCTGGGGGCCTAATTGAGTTGGTTCTTTCTCTCTTTATTTACTTATTTTATTTGATTTACTAATATTTCATTTTTTTGTTCTTTTTCGATTATTTATAATTTACTTTTATTTTTACAAAAATGAACACTTGGCTTGTCGGTATAAATACAGGTGTCGACAGATATGCATTTTAGGATTTGGTGGGTATTTTATATGGTGTGCCCGATCGTATATGATTATGTTTCATTATATGTACGGGGCACTTGATGGATACGGGTTTGGGGATGGCGAATATGTAATGTACAGCCTACAATACTTGTCTTACGCTCTGTTCTTCGACTCATTTCATTGGCCGACATTGGCAAGACTGTAAACAAGATGTACAGAGCCATCTTTTTCAGTAACCTAAAGCAGCAAATTAACACTAGTGGAAATTTTACTTTGGAAGAAGTTTGCCGTGATGTTATTGTGGACATGTTCTGTCAAAGCGATCATTTAGATTGCATTTTACATACAGAAATAACCTCCCAAAGAGAAAGCTTTTAAGCACCAAGCATTCGGACAGATCCTTGCAAAAGATATAGCTGAAGAAATATAACATCGAACGAGCAGAGGAGATCGATCAAAAGTTCTAATCACACTCAATGAAACATATGTAGCAACCCATCCAATCTCAATTACATAAAGCATGAACCCTCCTATTTATAAAACTTGTACATAGTAAACCCACTCAAATCTCACACTAGCCACTTGCTTCTTTTTACTTATTATTTTTTTGTAACAGAGTCTTCGAACTTTTGTCTTGACTAATACCGAAGGAGACACACTAAGGGTCCCGTCCACCTGCAATATCACAATCAATTGGGCCATCTTCGGCTTCTGTTGAGAGTAGAGGCCGCTCACCTGGAGGTTCTCGCTCGATGCCGGCATGAGAGACCAAAGCCCACAAGTGAGTCACGAACTCTCTACCCGTCGCCAAGTTCTCTGCATGTGCTTTCGCATCGCCGGATGGAGCCACGTACACCATAAGTTCCGCCCAAAACTCGGCCAATACCTTCCAAATAAATAAAGTGTTGACCTTTTTTTTCATCCATTTCCAGCAATTGCTCCCCTAGCTGCGCGCCTTCGTTTATTAACCTACCAGTATCGTCCCTTGTCTTACCAATTTCCTTTAATTTGCGAATTCTTTCTTGTTTTGTATTGCATCCTTTGAGCAATTTTCTTGATTTGGAAACGATTCAATTGGAATATACTTTGCATTGAAAGGGTGATCCGGTAATAACTTTGGAGAGAATGCTACTAAGTAAGCGAGATATTTAAATAAGCAGGTGGCCGCATAGAAGTTAGAATTTGAAATCCATGTCTCGTGTTCGCAAATATTTGTGGCAACATGCCACACAATTATGACTTGAGTCTGTGTCTCGAGACCACATGCCCACGATAGCTCACCCTGCACTTCGTTTAGTCTCAAAGATGCTTTTCCATTCTCCAATACCCATCGATTCGACATTAAAGAACGGAAAACGGCTTTTTTCACTTTTGGGGACAACTCGGCGGGCGCGCTTTGTTTTTTACAGTACCTTGTTTGATCGAGAAGCGAGTATTGACGAAGTTTCCTATCCCAAGGCTTCTGTGATTCCTTCCTGCATATTAGTCCTATCAGCTTCTCGATCTGTTTGTTTCCTTGCCATGAGTTTGTTTGTACGTAGTTGCATAGCAATGATACTTTCGCCCAATCCGAGATGGCCATGAAGAAAAACTGCACAAGGTCCACACATGTAAATACTATAAAAATTAGTGCCGTCACGAGAGCGTCGATGCTCAACCCGCCTGTAGTAGCTAGTTGAACTTCATCTCGAGGTCTATTCGAGTTGTACAGCCAGAAACAAAGTCCGATCGTCAGCAGAGAACCAATGACCAAAAGCAAGAGCTCTATCACCTTTACTAGCCAATGGCCCGGCAAGAAGATGATCGGGTTGTTGGTGTAGAACAAATCGAAAAGAAAGGAAAGCTCTAGCTCAATGACCCTAAATGCTCGCTCGTAGTCATTTATTTCTGCAAGCAAACCATTCCGAATCAACTTCCTCAGCTTTTTGCGAGCTTCTTTGGGCAATGAATATCCGCTAAATCTTAAGCGAAGAAGCTTATAGAGCGAAAACGAGAGGCAAATGTCCTTGAGCTTGCTGTCTTCGTCCCCACCATCCGATCTCAAAAGCCATCCTTCGCAATTCCACACTTCCTCGATGGTGACGACTCTGTCCGTGATCTCCAATAACATGCGGTAGTCAGGCGCTTCCCATGGTGCTGCAGCTTCTTTTCCTTTCAACTTCTTTAACGCTATTCCAATCAACTTCTTTAACGAAATATTTGTCTCTTCCCCTCTCACAACATAGTTGTATCCTCTCATCTGGATAGGGTCAAGAACGCCCTCTGACAACCGATGCTCAGAGATCATGTAGTCAGCAATCAATTTGGTGGCCACCTGTTGGCCATGCCTACTCGCAGTAAGGAGAGATGATGCTCTTTGACCGTTCTTGAGCGGCACTATTAACAAAAGAACAAAGAGTGCCAAAATCATCGGCGTCTTGTTCGCGTACGTTGACCACAGAAACGATAACCCGCAGACCTTGATCATATATTGCCAAAAATAGTTCATCCACTGCTCGCAGTCCTCGAGGCTGTGGGTGGAGTAGGAGTCCGAGCTCCCGAAGAAGATCATCAAGAAAATGGCCCAAACTGGTAACAGCTGGTTTTGGAACGACGCTTTGGTCATGAGATCGAGTGTGTATGCAATGAGGTAGCTCGAGAGGTTGTAGGCTGCCCATAACAGGATCCTGAACTTCGGGTTGTTGTGCCGGTGCCTCCACGAGCCGAAGATGTTGAGCAAGATTAGTAAAAAGGCTGTGAGGCACATGAGAAGTTCGATCTTAGCCAGACTTGCCTTCGGAGTGCTGAGAATCTTCATAACCGCGGTGGCCTCAGAGAGGGTTTTGTTCCGCTCTCCCATTTGGCTTCTTTGCAAGTCCCTCATGTTTGCGTATGACAAACGATTTTGTCTCTTGGTGTGCAAAGTGTAAGAGAGAGCCAAGAAATTTAGACCGTTTCAGAGCATGTGTTGGAAACGAAGGCACTCCGCTATTTACACTTCAAAATTTTCAAGCCCTCGTTTGGTAATTACAAGTCGCTGGCTGAAGCGCATATGCATCGTCCTGAGAATCCAAGTGGAGAGTAATGGCAAGAACGTATGACTTATATGTCACCAAACAATCAGAATGCAATGGGATTTGAAATTCAAAAATAGATTTCGGCCCCACATATTAATCGCATTGTTGAATAGTGAAGGATCAATTTCTTATATCAATAATATAAATGATTCATAAACTACTTTCATGAAGAGAGAAATGCTCTTCGGCTTTTGAATTTCTTGTTAGTATTTTTCTGAGTTAAGACCACCTGATTGGTGTAGTCTATGATAAGGGCGCAGACATTTTATTGAGAGTGATCATGAGTTCGAAGGAAATTTTTTTTAAAAAAAACTCGTGGATCGGCATGTATGAGGTGGCTCATTGGCTAGCACGTAGATAGCACTACAGTGATGATTGTCCTATCAAGAAGGTCAATTCGAGAGCTCACTACTGAATTAATAAGTATGGCACCAACAAGATATTTCATGAAAAAACAACCACAATGGAGCTTTATGGTATTGTTAAGAGATTGGGAAAATTACCCAATAATTCTAAATATATTGTAAAGATGCCAATTTAATCCTAAATTTTTTAATTTTGTCAATTTAGTCATAAATATTTGTGTAAAATTTCAATGTAATTGTTTTGGTCATTTTTCATTGGCAATCACCGACATGGTAGTTCAGTCATTACTAACCATGCTACATGAGAAATTGACACCTCAGGATTTCTAGTGAAAAATTAGCCGGAAGGATTATATTATGATTTCGCGTAAAGGTTTATGATCGAATTTGCAAAATTGGATAGTTTTAGACAGGATTTGTATCCGTACAATAAATTCGTGACTGATTTGACAATTTCCCCGTATAACTCACCAATAAAGAAACCCACCCTAGAGTCAAGCTATTTACAAGGCATTTCATTACTTTCAAACACATAAATCAATAGTTGTGGGTTTGATTTTTGTCCTGGGGAACGTGTTTGTTGGTAGTGGGTCATGATGATGGGTTGTCGTGCTATTTCTCCCCCCAAATTGCCGGTTAACCAAATAGCTAGTTAATTATGTTGGTGTCCTTGAGTTATCAGGGAAAAAAAATTCACCAACAAAGATAGAGTTAGCTGTAGAATAGTCATTGCAAAGGGAGAAATTTAAGGTGCCTCTGAAGCTCCACTTAATCATCTGTCCAATTAGTGTCGACTATGAAGTATTATGAATTTTATTAATCCTTTTCGGAAAAATTATCCAAAATGTCCTAAACCTATTACACATTTATCAATTCAGTCATAAACTTTTCAATTTTGCCAATTAAGTCCTAAATATTTCCACTTCTTGCCAATTGAGTCATAAACCTTTTCACTTCTTGCCAATAGAGTCTATCCGACCAATTTTTCCCACAAAATGCTTATGTGAACGCTATCCGGCCTACGTGGTCTTGACATGGACAATTTAAATAATATTTTAATTTTTTTTTGAAATTTTTTTTCCCATCTTCTACCTCAAGTTGGTTGCCAGGCATCAGCAACCGGCCAAAGGGAGAGGGCCAACGAGGTCAACCTCGCTGGCCTCAGGCGAGCCTCGCCCTCACCAGTGGCCGGCAAGGGCAAGGCTCACCTGAGGCCTCATGCAACAATGGCGAGGCCATGGCAAAGTCAATCCTCGCCCACTCATGGCGAGGCTGAGCCTCGCCGTTGCTTGCGAGGGCGAGCCTTACTATGGCTAGGCGAAGCTTGACCTAGCTGAATCTGGCAAGGCCAACCTCGCCTAGCCATGGCCAATTACTGACACCTGGCGACCGACTGGAGGACGAAGAAGGGAAAAAAAAGAAAAAGAAAACAAAGAAAAAAAATCAAAACATAAAAAAATATTATTAAAATTGTTCACGTCAGTGTCACGTAGGTCGGCCGGCATCCATGTAAACATTTTCCGGCCAAAATTAGCAGGATGAAGTCAATTTTCAAGAAGTGAAAAGATTTAGGATTCATTTGGAAAAATTGAAAAGTTTAGGATTGAATTGGCAAAAGTGCAATAGGTTTTGGATTTTTGGGACAATTTTCTCAATCCTTTAAAGGATAAATATTAGGATAAAATTTTCCGTTGTGACGATACTTATTGGGCTAACGATCAAAGAGATGCTCCTTGAAAATATAATGATCGAGAAACAGTGGATGGAGATAGTAAAAAGAGTGGCGGACGTGTGACCGCGAGAAGTGGCACAGAGTGGAGCCTTCTCGGGCAAAGTTCTCGAGGCGGTTCAGGTTGCCTAGCAGCACAAACAGGGAGCGGATCAAGGCGTGCATGGAGGATGGGCTGTTCCCCGTCTCGGTGCCCAGGACGGAGGAGAGCTAGCCCATGGTCGAGAGGGTTGAGATCCGAATGTCAAGCACTGACGAGAGATTGACTAACGTGTGCTTCTGTGTTTGTGTGGAATACTTCTTGAATATGTGTTTATTTGCGTGGTGTTTGTTGGAAAGAGCTCAATGAAGACTAGCTACAGTGATGTAGATTTCAACAAGAGGTGAACAAGTACGAGATGACGAGATTCTCATGAGAACTTGGAAGGATCGTGATTGATCTTTTATGGTCTTTGGAAGCTGACATGCTTAGAAGTATCATAGGATGTAGAATTGCAAGTTATTTCATGCAGTTTGTTCGCGGACTTCATCAACAAACTAGTGATAAAGCACGTGTTGATTATGAGCAGTGGGTAGTGCTGATATTGAGTCGTTGATGATGCTGTTAATGCGTCCATCAAAAAATGATCGTTAAAGATGAAAATTATAACTGTTAGCAGCTGGAAAGATCACAATAGGAGAACCGAAAATTGTCAGAGAAAAGAGGATAGCCTTTTTAGTCGGATTGTCATAGTATTTGGCGATGTGATAGATTCAACGGACTTCGTTTTGGGAAACCATGCTGATCTTGAAGCAAAAATGTTGTATGCACGATCCTATTCTTGGACAACAGCTCTAAATGACTCTTCATGGCTCTTTGCTCTTCAAGTCCATCTCCAATGGGAAGATTGAAGATGATTATATAAAAGAAGATCTATGAAGCACAAGGGGTTGGATAGAAAATAGAAAAAACTATTATTGTTCATTGTCACTCTCTAATCAAAATTGTGATATGTTCATCTGAAATTTCCGATATATTGTTCTTCCTGCTTTGTAATCATGATGAAATTTGGTATACAAAAGTGATGACGGTACATGAGACCCGATAGTGTGATCTATCTTTTGATAGGATCAGCATTTGATAATTGTAACTTGTTTTGGAGATTAGTATTGGATTCCAACCCGCATTGAGATTGTTAGTCTGGAGAGTAGACATAGACTTGGGAATAAAACTGAACTACTATAATTTGTTGTGTGCTATATTGTACTTGTTCTTGTTCTTGATAGCACCATGCATATCTGATATTATCTACTCTAGAAGTGTTTTTTTTTTGGTAAAGCTACTCTAGAAGTGTTGGTTGTTAATTTATGCAAAAAATTTTCATAATCTTAAAAAAAATCTATTCACCTCCTATAGTTTGCATAATTAGTCTTAACAATTGATAGCAGAGCTATGTTACTTGTTATCTAAAGTGTTTTACTTCTTAGCATAAAGATATTTATTTATGACTAACTTTGTTGGTTTTTATGCACATGATTCACAAGTTCCAAGCAAGCCACGATACTTTAACGGTAGCAACTATGGTAACTGGGAATAGAGGATGTAATCTTACATTGAAGCAATTGATATTCTACTGTGACACGAGATTCAAACGGACTAGCAGTACTAGCTAGGGCTCCTGTTTAATCGGAACACGATAATAAGCAAGCTGCTGTGGCTCAACTCAAAGAAGCATAGACAAAAAATGCATGAAATGCTAAAGCTAAACAACTACTATATTGTGCATCTGAGTTTAACAGAATTTCTTCTGATGTGAAGTACTTAAATGATCGTTTTTTTATCTAATTTGGCATTTAAGTGAGCTAATGAAAACTTTTGGCACCAAAGTGAACTCTATATGAAATTTTTGGCACTTCTAATATTATTATACCAAAGCAAAAGACATGAATTACTAATATAATAACACATACTTCGTTAAGACAAAATGAAAATAGAGTGAAATGAAAAGAAATAAAGTGAAGTACTTGACATGTCTCATAGATTGCTCCTAGCCCTTTGTTGCCTCCTAATTTTCTCCTCTCTCTCTCTCTCTCTCTCTCTCTCTCTCTCTCTCTCTCTCTCTCTCTCTCTCCCAATTTGGTGTTAGTCCCGTTCTTCTAGCATATCAAGCAAAATTTTATGCTTTTCTCCGCATTTCCACTATTCCTTCCTCGACAAACTTCTTCATCAAAGCATTCCTTTCTTCTCGTAATCAAACTCACCCTTTAGCCATTGCGTTTTGAAAGGAAAGAATCTAAACTTTCTCATCCTCATTAGCTACCTTCACTATTAGGACTTCCTTGCTTCCAAATTAGGTCTAAGTTTTCTTGTGTACTTTTGCCCCACTTATAGGAATGTGAATCGTTGAAGAGAAAAAATAGATAAGAAAACACGAAATTTTTTACGTGAAAAACCCTTTCAAAATCAAAAAGGGAAAAATAAGGTGTTATTAGGGCTAACAATACAACCTAAAGAGGGGTGTATAGGTTGTTTGAAAACTATGAAAAATATTTGCAGAATATAACAAGTTCAACTACAAACATTTGTGTAAACAAATTATAGAAATCAAGTGCGCATGCTGCTATTTAATAGATTGTGATAATTACGAGCAAGTAATGCTAATGGTGAAGAGAGAGAAAAGATATTGCAAGCAAATATATAATGGTTTGGCTTTATCCTCAAGCCTACATCCACTCTTAAAACAAACAGCCACAACAAGACTAGAATCCACTAGTAATCTTCAAAATAAGTTATAATCAGCAAGTGCCGCCTTTCCCGTAAATCACACTATCAAGATACACATACTGCTATCACTTTTGTACACTTACTCTTATCACTGATTATAAACATTAGCATCACCCAAACATTGACATTAGGAGTAAACAACAACTAACAACATAAACAGAATAAAAAAGAAGACTCAAAGCACATGACTCATCTTGTTCGTTTTTCTTGCAACCTAATTACTTCTCTTGGACTCAATGTATAGCTAGACATCCTCAAATGACCATTGCCCATTGAAATCCTCAAGTAGCCATTGATTCTACCGTTGCTAGCAGTAGGTTGTAGCCAAAAATCGTCAAAATGACTCTATCACATCGGCAACATCTCTCTAACCGTGGTGATATCCCAGAACAGTGTCAATGTACTTTTGTCAAACTTGCTCATTAATGCCACAACTACTCTTGATCAACTCTGGTGATTTTGATGCGAATTCCAAACCTTGTCAACGGCTTTGTCAATGTTCTAAATAGTTGATCAAGTGACATACACCTTTCAAAACTAAATATCAACACAATCCCTTACCCATAATCAAGACGTGAAGTTTTTTACTAGTTTGTTGATCTTGTCGACTGACAAACCGTGTAGATGACTTGCAATCAATCATCCAATGATTCTCTTGGTTGCTTCAGCATAAAAAGACTTCTAAGGACATTAGCATCCCCATTGATTTCTTGTCTTCGCTGATTGACCATATCAGTTTCCAACGATCTCTAAGAACATCAGCATCCCCGCTGATTCCTCATATCCACTGATTTAACTAAGCTAGCTTCCAAAGACTTCCATGACACCACGTTGATTTTGAACATACACGTTAGTTGTCACAACCTCACCTCAGGTCGCACCACCTAGGGGTTGCCAATGGATTGCTTAGCCTAAACTTAGCTCGGGCTCTCCCAAGCATATCAATTCGCAACTTAGGTTCAAGTTATTTAACGAACAAATGATTTTCATCTAGGAGTCGTCACTAATCCATTTTTGGCTAGTCAATTAGATACTCGAATAAAGTATTTGGAGAATTACTTCACTTCTAAGAATAAAAGATTATAAGTTCAAGGACTTGATTACTCTAGATTAGTTGAATGACCTTTTTAGTGCCTCTTCTCTTTTATTCAAAAAAATGTTTAGCATGCAACTTTGATTGATTTTAACTTATCCACTAACATATGAGGTGATCAGGGGATGCACAACCAGTAATGAAACACCCGATAATCAAAAGTGATGAATAAATTGCACGGTATGGAGGGTGCACCTACCTCGAAGCAACGAAAGCATCTGCAATGTTAATTAAATAATCACATCATCGCTCTAAATATGATTTCTAATTAACACGCAATTTCACTCAAATCTTTTTTAGGGTTTTCTTTCATTTAAATGATGACTAACCTATTTGCAATGCATGTAATGCACTTACTCTAATGTGAAGACATACAAAGCATGCCTACTCACGCAATTTTTATTTAAATGACCTAACATTCAATTTCTAATGACGGGCAAAAATTGATATGCAACTATTCTAGCATGACTCACAATTTTATGAACTTAACATACAATCACTAAATGACATGCAAACGATGACATGGCATATATGATGACATGACATGCGACATAGCATATGTGAATGACATAGCGAGATGACATGCAACACGACATACGTGACATGTGATGATGACATGATAGTGATGATGCAATGCAATTAATCTATATGACATGCACATAATATTTTTTGGATTTTTTGATATTTTAAGACATGGAAATTTATCTAAATTAGAGATAAAATCTTACTTAATCCGCACACAACATCCATGAAGATTTTTAATAAAAGATTACGATAATCTAAAAAATAACCCATCATCTCATGGGTTAAACTAAAGATTATCACAATCTTAGACACAACAATTATCCATTATAAAGTCAAAGTAATTAAAAAAGGGGCACGCTTTTTCTACTCCTATTTTGACTAAAACACTCCCCAACAAAATATTGTAACAATTTTATCCATTATGGGTCACACCTTTCAACTTCTTTCTCCATTCTCTTAGTGTGCTTTTTCTTGGAATCTTCTTTTGCGGATTCCATTTTCCTTCATCTTCATCCATCTCTCTATCTCTCTTCTTTTACTTTCTTTTCTTTGATGTTTGAGGTGGTTTTTGCATCTTTTTTCACGGTGGGTACCGGATAAATCAATTAAATTCAAAGTGTTGGTTAGTATTGAGTAATGTTGTAATTTTCCTTGTGATGGGTTTAGGTCAATGAAATATGAGGTGTTTTTTCTTCTTTTTCTTTTTTCATCTCTTTTTTTTATGTCTGGGAAAAGTAAGTATTGATTCATTCCTTGTTTACCGCTGAATCTTATTAAAGTTTATGCTTTTGAGGATAATCTTTAGTGAGGCCTTTTGGCATTGCCGAGTTTCTCTCATTCTGAGGATTCTATTAGTTGAAATTTTCAATCCTAAAGAGTTTTGCTTTCACCAAATGAAAAAATGTTTATCACCCCTATTAAGTTCTAACGATTGAACTTAGTGATTTCTTTGACTCTGTTCGAATAGAGCATGCATTTGTTTTTTTTTTTGTCAATTTTGAGCATTCTTTTCATTGAAAATTTCTCTTGATTGGTTTATATTGACCTCTTTCATTTCTACAATCAATTTGGCATAATGATTTCAAGATGCACATATTGGTCTAGTTATAGTTCGGACTCAGTAAAAAAAAAAGGGATTTTATCCAATAAATTTCAGTTTTCTTCTCATTTCAATAGGTTTGTTGAAACTTTTACCATTTTGTTTGCGGTTTTTGATAAAGTGGAAACCAAGTGGGCATACCAAATGCATTTTCGCATATTAGCTAGTAAAGTCTATTGGTGAAGGTGTAAAGCCTGGTTGAATCCCTCCTCTATATTATATTGGGTTGGTTTTGAATAGAGAAGGGCTTTCGTATGTTGCACAACCACCAATTAGACCAAGAAAATATCATTCAACTGAGTTTGGTGCTTTTACAAAGGTGATTATGGTGGCATTTTCTTTACAAGAGAGAGAAAGAGAGAAAGATGCTGAAAGGTGGGATGAAGAGGAAGGAAAGTGGGACCCACAAAAAAAACCAGAAAAGACATCAAGAGAAGGTTTAAGATGTTGAAGGGTGGAACCTACAATGGGTGAAATAGTCCAAATACTTTGTTGGGGAGTGTTTTACCCAAACTAGAAGTGGAAAAAAGGCGACCCTTAAAAAATGATCCGAAATCTTTATGAATCAAATAAATAATTAAATTGACTCTATTCAATAACGCCCTAATCGGATAATGCCTAAATCTCAATCAAATGAATTATATAACACAGTCTATCTGTAAATAGCAATTGAACAATTCAAATCAAATCAGATAGAATCGTTATCTAATTTGGGTTGCGTAATCTTATCGGAATCTGATCGGATTGTGGATGAGGCGGCTCACGGCGTGTCGCTGGTGGTCTGGCGGCTTGTCTGGAGGATCTCTCAGTCGAGGTTTGCTGATAATGGTGTTCACGGTGAGGCTCGCGGGCTGGTGTTGGTCGGGGCTCGCGGTGTTGTTCAGTGCGAGGATTGCTCACGCATATGGGATTCTCGGTCCCTGAGGAGGGGGTTTACGGTGATCGGTGACAAGGGCTTCTTGTCGTGTCAAGGTGAGGCAAAGAGCACCAAAGATGCTGGGCAATCACGGTGCTCGACTGGGAACCGGTGAGAATCACCAATTACTCGTTGGTCGCTCACCACGAAACCTGCGAAATCGGACACTGAGAATTTAGGGAACAACGAGGCCTTGCTGGTGATATCAAGCCATAGAAGGTGCTGCAGGGACGACGGCTTGAACTGGTAGTGGCTAAAGTCAACTTTTGGCTTTTTTCTCTTCAAGCTTGGACCGAATAGTGAGCTCCCAAATTCCAGCACTTGAAGTCCCTTTAGCAGTAGAACAACTCTCCACCGATTACTCTTCAATTTTGTCTTCTTGTGTCAATTGTTGCGCTTGCGCTCATGAGACTGATCGTTGGAATTGCTATGTCGGCTCGCTGGAAATTGTTGGGACCGCATGGAACCTGTGGGAAACAAAGCGAAGGATCGTTACGGACCATCGAAACCACTCCAGGGACTTGCTGTAACTGTAGGAGAAACTCGGCTAAGGCGCTGCCCGCGGTTTGATCTGTTGACACCCATAAATAACCTTCATGGGCCGCGGCAAACCGATGGAGCCTAGAAGTGCCATAAGAAAGTCGGCCCATGAGTTGAAGGAAGTCCGTGGATAAGGATGGCTGTGATTATCGACGATTCAGCACAAACCTTGATTCAGAAAAACAGGATAAGTGAACAGTAAACAAATTACCAAAGAATCCTAGGAGGCTAAGATTCAACCGCCATGTGGATAACAAAATGCGGTTGCTAGGAAAACATCCTGAGTGTTCTGGGAATAGTTTGAATTTGAAAGAATAACCACCGCAATGGTTATTTGTCTAGCCTGGTTATAAATACCCAACGGAGTATTGTTGTAAAGCATTCGCAACCAATCAATGAAACAACACATCTTCAATTTCACAAGTTATCTTTTGCATTCGCATTTACCTTTATCCTTTTGTTCGCACTCATTGTTTACTTTGTCCTTAGTTTTTTGTTTAGTTATAACCGAATTCTTCCTTTCCGAACCGCCATATAACCTGATACACACAAAAAAGCCAAAGAGCCAACTTCAGTGAAAGGTATCTCGTCGGAGATCATTTTTGCCGAAATATTTTTTAGCACACCTGGTGATACTATTGTGTTCCACTTTGAGAAAGTGTTGATGGAAAAAAAATAAGGAATCGGGAGACTTGTAGTGCCACTGTGGAGGATAACCAATCTCCACAGCGAGTTGATGAAAGGTCATCCCTGTCTAAGGCGTCAAACGCTGATCCAGTAGACGACGTCAATATAGGTGCTGTGCCAGTGGACATTCCCCAGAATCTCACCGAAGACCAAAGGAGACAGTTGGCCCCAGATCCTGTCATGGTGGCCACTATGACGAGGAAGTTTGAAGAGCAACATAATGATTTGACCAATCATATGGTCAATCATATATCTGGGGTGATTAGTCTGATGATTACCAACTTAGTGGCGGAACTTGTGTCAAAGGTAGGATAGCCAAGCCAGACGTTCCCTATTCAGGGCAATCAGGTCAATCATATTTACCAAGTATGTACCTTCAACTTCTTCTCAATTTAATATTGGTGGGAATCTACGCCAAACAGTGCCACAAGCGGTCAGGTTACTTCAAAGACCGGACGCTACCAATGACCAGAGTCAGAATGATCATAATGACACAGATAAGCCTGGTCCTAGTGGGACAACTAATCCGTTAGGCCACGTACACGAAGAAGCTAACGGAAGTAGTGTTGGGACGGCGAATCTGGATGCGCCGATATTGGGAATAGACATTTGGGGAGCCGAAACATGGCCCACTTAATACCAAAACTATTAGGCCAATTGGCAGCAGTGCTGCTTTCCCTACTTGAGTAGCGAACCTGATAAACATCGAAACTATTCTTGTACCTATTCCGGGGTATCAGCCATATCCACGATAGTATACGAGGGACTTTGTAGCCAAACCTCTTCTCCGCTTAGGAGGCAATTGGGACAGGTTAATCAAGTGCAAGATGTGACATTCCGGATTTTGACCTATTTTTGGGGTTTATAAAACGTGTAATTTGTCAGTGCGCTTATAATGGAATTTCGCCTGAGAATTGATCACTCTCGGGTTCTTGTTTTTAAAAATAGAAATTCTGCTAGAATCGCACTCGATCGAATTTGACCGTTATTTATACCATGAACTTGGCAGTCGATTTCCGGGAGTTTCGGGACGAAATAAATTGGACGGTGTCGATATTATTGTGGCCAGCGTCGAAATTATCAGGGATAGTGGAAAAGTGGATTTTTGAACCGGGTACGAATTTGGACTGGTAGACCTCCCTCGTAGTGCGGTTTTGGTTATTTTATTCTGGCCGTATGCCCTATAATATTGTTGGGATTTTTCAAGGATCGTTAGACCTTTTTCCGAATTTAAATCGGGACCGATAGGTCGATTTTTAGTTTGGATCGTGTCCGTTGGTTCGCGTTTAAAGTTTGAATTTGTACTTTTTCCTCTCTCTTTCTCTCTCTCTCCTCTCCCCCTACGCGCGCGTCCGTCCCTCTCTCTTCCTTCTCTCTCTCTCTCTCTCTCTCTCTCTCTCTCTCTCTCTCTCTTTTTCCCCCCGGTTGCCATGCACGCTACCCCCTACGCGCACGTCCCCTCCCTCTCCCTCTGCATGCGTCCCCTCACTGTCTCTCTCCTCTCTCCTCCCTTTCTCTTTCTCTTCTCTTCCTCCTTCTCTTCTGGTTCTGCTTCGCCCCGCCCCTGCTCGCCTAGCCGACGCCGCGCCACCGCCTTCCGCCCGACTGTTGAGCTCCGCCGCCGTCGCCAGCCCGATCGCCGGGCCGCGCCACCAAACCTGCTCCGCCCCGTCGCCGCCGGCCTCCACTCCCAACTGCTTTCTCTCCCTCGTTGTCCTCCACGCGCGAGCAGCAGCTCGCCGCTGCGACCGCGACGACCCGGCACCACCCAGCCGCGCCTGGCCGCCCCGCCGTCGTCCCAGTCGCCTCCGCCCGTCAGCTGCCACCCCTGACTGGCCGTCCTCCCCCTTGCCTCTCCCCTTCCCCGGCGTCCTCCCTATCCTGTCCCGAGCCCGAGCCAGCCCCGTCGCCGTCGCCGCTCGTCGGTTCGCCTCGCCCGGTCCCGGGCCACCACCTGGCCGCGCCGTCGCCGCCCTGTCCGCCCGTCCGGCCACCCCTCAGCCCTCCCTCTCCCTTCCTCTCTCCCCTTCACCCCCCTCGGCCAGCCACTTCCGCGCCCCTGTCCAGCCCGGCCGTTAGTCGCCATCGCCGCCACCGCCAGTCGCTGTCGCCGCCGGCCAGCCCTGCTGGCCAGCCCCGCCGGCTGGCCAGCCAATTGGCTAGCCAAGTCGTGGCCCGCGCGCACAAGCCACACGCTCGTCGCCCGTGGCCGTGCCCGCTCCCGCGCCCATCGCTCGAGCACATAGCCCATCCGCGCGCCCGAGCACCCCAGGGGCATGCCGCACGTTCTCCGCACCCGCGCACCGGGCATGCCGATCGGCCATTGTGCCCACTTTGGCCGGTCAGCGAGCCCATGTGGCCCGCGCCCGCGCCCAGTCAGAACTTCTCGCCCGGGCCATTTTGAGCCTGAGCCGACTTTTCCCGGGCCAAAACTTGGTAAGTGACTCCCTAAACCTTACTTAGTACATTGGGTATTATTATACTTGTCTAGGGATTAATTAGTACCGGTTTAGGGATTAAACATGGATTATGGACAATTTTAGTACGTGCATAATTAATAGATTAAATTGTGAAAAATTATGGGCATAATTAATGACTAATTATGGTAGGTAAGTGAGATGGGCTGTGATGTGAATTGAATTCGTGCGTGAGTACTTATTAACTAGTCTCGAGCTAGAACGGCTAGGGCGTACATTAAATTAGTGATTTTATGATTTAATTGTGCAATTTGAATTGGATTAAATAGTATGCTCGATTTGGAATATTGTGTGTGACCGACTTGAATGTCGGGTTTGTGGTGAAGTGGCGATTTGTGGATTGGAACGAATTTGTGAATTTGAGCTGTTTGATGCAATTTGGCGTGAATGTGATTGAATTGAATGGCGTGTGCATGCCTGTCGATTTTTAAGCCTGGATCGATCGGAGGGCTACGGACTTGGGACGTGTTGACGGCGGTCCGTGTGAAGGCATGAATGGCCGATGTGCCAATTGGATGCGGGCTTGAGACGTGTTGACGGTGGCCCGTTAAAGGTGTGATTGGACCGGGACGTATTTACGTCGGTCATTGGAATTGAATGAATATCGTGGCTTGGGACGTGTTGACGGCGGCCACTGGAAATTGAATGAATGATATGGCTTGGGACGTGTTGACGGCGGCCATTGAGATTGATCGAATTGTGTGGCTTGTGAGCCAGTGAGAATGGACCTGAGGCGTAGTGGCGCGGGTCGTGAGAAAGATGTTCGACCACGTATGCGGATTGTGTGATTGAACTGGCTGGTTGAGCGTGTGATTGAAATGACTGGTTGAGCGTGTGATTGAAATGGTTGGTTGAGCGTGATTGGATTTGGCTGGTTGAGTGTGTGATTGAAATGGCTGGTTGAGCGTGTGATTGAAATGGCTGGTTGAGCATGACTGAATTGTCTAGTTGAGCGTGCGATTGAATTGGCTGATGGAATGTGTGATCGAATTAGTAAGATGAATGGCGTGCAAGTGTGGTTGGCATTTGAGCAGTTGCAATGTACTATTTGGTTACTATTACTATATTGCCATGTTATGACTAACGTGCAGAGGCGGCATGGGTTGATGGCGAGGTAAGCATAATGATGCGAATTTTTATATGTTATGGGGTAGATTGCATGTATGACTTGTCTGGGTACGCATTGGCCTATGTGGGGTTTAGGGAGTTGCTTATTGAGACTCGTTCTCACGGTTATTATATAACCATTTCAGATCCGCGACCATGAGTGATTGGAGACGCTGCAAGAGCACCTCGAAGATCGAGGACGGGTCAAGTACCCAGCTTTTTGAGTTTTCCCCCTTTTTTTAGAGGAGTTAAGTTTGCTGCTATTATCCCTTTTTGAGAATTGTGGTTCTGTTATTGTGGCTTAGCTTGGGGACCGTCCCTTGTGGACGTAGTATGTATTTGTCAAGCGTATGAGTTATAGTTATTGTTTCATGCTGTTGTTATCCCCTGGTCATTATTTATTGTCTGGGTTGTTTCTATTTGTTTTCGCGTGTGCTTAATCTCTGATGTTTTGGGTTGGGTCGGCGACGCATCTGGGACGTCGCATTCAATGTTCGACCATCGAGGGATGATCGCGCGCCCGTAGGGTGCGGGGCATGACACAAGACCCATTGAGGGACTAGCTTATTATTGAACAAACTGCTAGTTTGGTGATATGACAGTATGGGCTCGGAAGGAAGTGTACTAGACTGATGTATCGAAAACTATATTCAGACTCGATCGATAATGTTCATTACCAGAGGGGATACAAAATACCGGATTTCGGTGTATTTACTGAGATTTTCACATGAGGCAATTGTCTCCATCAAGATTGATGGAGATGAGACTTGTGAAATTGGGAAGAACAAGAGACGGCAGGGTTGATTGCACGGTCATAATTTTAAGTAGCAGCATAAATCGAGGCAGCAGAGAAGAGCGAAGAAGAGGTGAAAGTGGGCACAATGTTGTTGAGGGGTGATGGGAAATTGGGATTAATGGAAAGAGAAGATGATGGGTAAAGAGGTGGTAAAGAAGAAGAAAAATTTAGGGATGTATCAAACATTGTTAAGATAGCAATTGAAACAAAGGAAGTATGGATTTGGAGCAGAGATATTGAAGAATTTGATTTGTTTTTTTGCTCTGATACCATGTTAATTTTTAGAGCCAAAGAGAAAATAACGATAAAATGTTTTTAGTGGTTTAACCCCAATTAGGTTTGGATAATATGTATTTATAGGAGTGATTAATCAAAGCAAGGATACAAATAGAAACATAATTACAAAAAGACCCCATAGTACATATATATTACATTAATACTACCCTTACTGCTCTTTTGAATCTAAGGCTGGTACAAATAGAAACAGAATTACAAAAAGACCCCATAGTACATATATATTACATTAATACCACCTTAGTCCTCTTTCAAATCTAAGGCTGGCGTCGACGACGAGACCATTGGAAAAAGCTGCAGAGTGTCTCTCTACTCTCGAATGTTCTTGGTATTCTCTTTACGAAGTATTTTCAGAAATGGTTTTTATTGATTCGTTGAATGTCCTCCCCCTTGGCGCAGAGTGATCCTTTAATATGAGAATATGAGCTAATTGATAAGATAGAAACTAGAGAGAGCCCAGACATGGTCGACCGTGTGCACCGATTTTGTTTCGCTCATCCTTCCCTCTCTCACTTTACAGATTCTGTAGAGAGAGAGAGAGAGAGAGAGAGAGAGAGAGAGATTGTTTAATGGGCAGAGGCGCGCGAGCTTAAGCTCCATGGATCAGTCTCTAGGTCGAGTTGAATTAACTCTATTTTGACCAAAATGATTGATGATGGGCTGGGGGGCCAATTGAGTTGGTTCTTTCTCTCTTTATTGACTTATTTATCTAATTTACGAATATTTCATTTTTTTCTTTTTCTATTATTCATTATTTACTTTTATTTTTACAAAGATGCATGCTTGGCTCGTTGGTATAAATACAAGTGTCAATAGATATGCATTTTAAGGTTTGGTGGGTATTTCATATGGTGTGCCCAATCATGTATGATTATGTTTCATTATATGTACGGGGCATTTAATGGAGACAGGTTAGGATATGGCAAATATGTGATGTAAATCCTAAGATAGTTTTCTTATGCTCTGTTCTTCGACTCATTTTATTGGTCAACGTCGGCAAGACTGTAAACAAGAGGTACGGATCCATCATTTTGAGTAACCAAAAGTAGCAAATTAACACTAACGGAAATTTTAACATTTTGAGGACTAAGCATTCGGACAGATCCTTACAAAAGATATAGCTGAAGAAGTAAACATCAAACAAGCAGGAGAGAGATAAAAAAGTTTTAATCACACTTAATGAAACATATGCGGCGATCCATCCAATCTCAATTACATAAAGCATGGACCCTCTTATTTATAGAATTGTACATAGTAAAACCACTCAAATAATATAACACTAGCCACTGCTTCATTTGACTTATATATTTTTTTATAATAGAGTATTCGAACTTTTGTCTTGACTAATCCCAAAGGAGACACACTAGGGGTCCCGTCCACATGCACAATCACAATCTCAATCAAATGGGCCAGCTTCAACTTTTATTGAGAGTAGAGATCGCTCAACAGGAGGTTCTCGCTTGATGTCGACATGAGAGACCAAAGCTCACAAGTGAGTCACGAACGCCCCATTCATCGCCAAGTGCTCCGCGTGTGCTTTCTCATTGTCCGATGGAGCAACATACACCACAAGTTTCGCCCAAAACTCGGCCAATACCTTCCAAATGGATTTCGGACAATTTTCTTCTTTCAACAATAGCTGCCCTAACTGCGCACCCTGGATTATCACTCTACCGCTTTTATGCGTCGTCTTGCGGATCCTGTTCAATGTTTGGGTTCTTTCTTCTCTTGTCTTGCGGCCTTTGAGCAAGCATCTTGTTTCAATAATGATTTCATTGAAAGCATACTACGAATTGTAAGAGTGATCAGGTAATAAGTTCGGACAAAACACTATCAAGTAAGCGAAATATTTGGGTAAGCTGGTCACTATGAGGAAGTTCTAATGTGAAATCAAATCTGAAACCAGCACCATGTGCTCGAAAATACTTGTGGCGATATGCCAAATAGTTATCACTTGAGTTTGCATCTCGAGCCTACATGCCCACGCAAGCTTATCTGCCATGTTGTTTCTTCTCAAAGAAGTTTGTCCATTCTCCAACACCCCGGGATTCGACATTAAAGAACGGAAAACAGTTTTTTTCACTTCCGAGGACAATTCGGCGGGCGCACTGTGTTTTTGACCGTCCCTTATAAGATTGATGAACATAACTATGAAGGAATTGTATAGCCACCTCGGAGTGGTGTAATCATACGACTCGAGAAGCGAGTATTGGCAACGTTTCCTTTCCCAAGGCTTCAGTAATTGCATCCGGCATATTAGTCCTATCAACTTCTCAATCCGTTTGTTCCCGTGCGACGAGGGAGTTTGTACGTAGTTGCATGGCAATGACACTTTTGCCCAATCCGAGATGGCCATGAAGAAAAACTGCACGAGCTCCCCACATGTAAGTACTATTAAAATAAGTGCCGTCACTAGAACGTCGATGCTCAACCCTCCTCGAGTAGCTAGTTGAACTTCATCTTCATGTCTATTCGAGTTGTACTTGAAACAAAATCCAATCGTTAGCAGAGAACCAGCGACCAAAAGCAAGAGCTCTATAGCCTTTAGTTTCCAACCGGTCGGCAGGAAGATGATCGGGTATTTGGTGTAGAAAGAATCGAAAGGAAAGGAAAGCTCTAGCTCAACGACCCTAAATGCTCGCTCGTAGCCATTTCCTTTGTCGTACAAGTGCTGAATCAACTTCCACGCCTTTTCGTGAGCTTTTTTGGGCAATGAATAGCCGCTAAATCTTAACCAAAGAAGCTTATAGAGCGAAAACAAGAGGCAAATATCCTTAAGCTTGCTGTCTTTGTCCCCACCGTCCGATCTCAAAAGCCATCCTTGGCATTTCCACACCTTCTCGATGGTGATAACTCTGTCAGTGATCTCCAATGACTCCCGGTAGTTCGGCGCTTCCCATCGTGCTGCAGCTTCTTCTTCTTTGGGCTTCTTTAATGACGTTGAACTTGTCTTTCCCACTCGCACAACATAGTTGTACTATCTCATCTGGCCAGGGTCGCCTTCCGACAAGTGGTGCTCAGAGCTCATGTAGTCAGCCACCCATTTGGTGGTCATCTGTCGGTCATACGCGCTCGCAATAAGGAGAGATTCTGCTCTATTACTGACCTTGAGCGGCACCGTTAAGCCTAGAATAATTAGTGCCGAAATCATCCACGGCGTGATCCCGTACATGAACAACAGAATGGTTGCCCCGGTGAACTTGATCACATATTGCCAACTGTAGTTCTTCCACCGCTCGCACTCCTCGAGGCTGTGGACGGAGTAGGAGTCCGAGCTCCCAAAGAAGATCATCAAGAAAATGGCCCAAACTGGTAACAGCTCGTTTCAGAATCACATCAAACACATTTCTAGCCACATTCTCAACCCTTTCTACATTCACATCATACAAATCTTCAATTTTTATCTCAATCTTCAATCTCAGATGTCCTATCTCAACACTTGTCACTTCATCATCACCATAATACACCACATACAGGTCAAGGATTTCACAACATAAGAGATCTATCATAGCATAATTATCCCATGAAAACCAAGATCACCTTTGAGAGTGGTACTTCCAAGAACTCTGCAATAGAGTTTGTGTATTTTACACCTAACCAAAACCTCAATAGTTTTAGTTGTACGAGAGAGTGAATTCTTACTTAAGTCTATTTCAACAATGACCCTTCCACCTCTGTATTCAAAGGGTGGTCCTACTTGAAAGCTACCTCTAAAGAAAACTGTGTTAAGGATTTTATTGTCGAGAGAACAAAAAAATCTGATGAGCGCCATTTTTTTAAATTATGCACAGCAAATAAAGACAGTGACCCAAACAAATTAAAGATTCCGATCATTCAAAACCAAAAATAGGACTTGTGCGAAATGTCTTTTTTTTTTTTTTTTTTTTGGTAAGGGACTTGTGCGAAATGTCAATATTCTCAAAGCCAACTATCGATCCTCTCAAAGCCAAATGCAGTTCTTTTGTCGAGTGTTATGTGAAAGAGATTGCAACGACTTCCATTAGAACAAACTTCTTCAATTGTAATGCCCTCGTCTTTCAAAATAATTTTTCTTGGATTCTGTATTTGTGCAATCAAACGAAGAAGAGAGCTTTAGGGCTTGGACGAAGAAGAGGAATTTGGGATATTTGGTTCAAACAACCTCCAACCGAAAGAGCTCCGTGATTTGCAATGCATTCAATTTTTTACGATTCCTTTTCTTTCGGTTCTTACTTGTCTCTCAATCAAACCAAGAAGAAGAATTTGGGGCTATTTGGTTTGAATAATGTCCAACGGAATGCGCTTCATCAATTGTAATGCACTGCCGTCAACTTTGCAAGCTTCTTTCCTACGACCGTATTTGAGTGTGCAATCAAACGAAGAGAAGGAATTTAGGGCTCGACCGAAGAAGGGGAATTTGAAATTTGGGGCTATTTGGTTCAATTTGGGGAAAACACCCAAAAGACAATTTGTTTATCTACTCAATTTGAGGTATGCTTTCAATATGACATTATTTTGCATCACTAAAGGTGAATAAATCAGCGTTGCTACGCACAGACGGAAGTCTCAATTAAGTTTCCTACCACATTGGAGAGATAAATGAACAAAAAAGAAAGTGCCTCATTATTTTCCAGCCATCAATTTGGATAAAGGATGGCAAAACTTGATCACATCAATCTAACAAGTTATATGATTTGATTGCATTTTATGAAAAAATTTCAAGACTCAATGACACTTTCGGGACAAGTTCTATAACTTTTGGTGCACTTGTCCCTCTCTACTGTGAAAGATCCGGTCTCTAAACTAATTTTCCCTAATAATTTTAGAACAGATTCCTTATTTTCGTCCAAATGCAGTCACATAAGCTAACTACATGACAAAGATGACGTGTACATAAACCATCGATAAATGGATGTGCAAGAGTAGAAATGCTTCTGTTGGCGAATTGGATAACGCATGAAAGTAGAAATAAAATCAATTGCTGAGTAACGACAACAATGGCATCCACAATTAGGAGTGAGCATGATAAATGTGGGCAGTTCCCACTTTGGAATTGAGACTGCCCACTAAAGATCGATTTCGAAAAATTGAAATTGGGAACTACCCGTTGGCTCCATGGACCCGATCCCAACAAACTACACACAAATGAAAATGACCAAGAGTGAGAGGGAGATGATGAATGGTCAGGCGCGGCTATGAGTTAATGAGAGTTGAGAGTCAAAGCCGTGAGTCAATGGACATCGAACTTGAGAGTCAAGATCATGAGTTAAAGATAGTGAAAGGACTCAAACAAAGTGAAAATGAGACGAGACGATCACTCAATTGACGAGCATTAAGCTTTAGAATAGGGATGTTTTTTTTTTTGGTAAAGATTTTAGAATAGGGATGTTAAGGTTTTCATTTTTTAAAAAAACTTCTTTTTTTTTGGTTGGAAATTTTTTTTAAAATCTTATATATATATTACTGGTCCGGTCCGAGGTAAGCAGTTCCACACTAAAAATCAAGAACCGGACCAATACTCACTGATTCTAGTAAATTGAAACTGAGAACCGGACCGGTCCCCATGGGAACCGCCGGTTCCGGGCCAATCTGGTCAAGTTCTAGACAGTTCCCAGTTCTTTTGCACACCCCTATCCACAATATGAGAGAGAGAGAGAGAGAGAGAGAGAGAGAGAGAGAGAGAGAGAGAGAGAGAGAGAGAGAGAGAGAGAATTGTAATACATTATCAGATGAAAGACTAGAGAAGACTTCATAACTTCCAGTAGAATGATCCGCTCTGATATTTACTTGTTACTTGGTCCGGAGGATGTGGGAGACATCGAATCTGCATGTTCAATTGCTTCCATGAGAGCAGTAGGTCCTAGATGCTTGAGAACCTAGCACACAACAATTTTTAAACAACACATCAGAAGAAGTTCGCTCTAGACTCACGGAGGATCCCAAAGTTAACTAATTATAAGAAGGGAAACACATTGTTGAGTATAAATTATCGAACAACATACCTTTTGACATTTTGAAATACAATTTTCTGCAAGTAGGATAGGTGTAATGACAGTTTGCATAAAGTGTTTACATATATTGCACTTTGCATCACATCAGCAAACCATTACGATTGCTAAAAGTTTTGCATTCTACATTGAATTGTTGTCGCATGGAAGACAAAAACCACAGCGACTGTATATATAGAAACCATGACAAACTGCAAAAACCCAAAATGCTTCATAATCACTGAAATTAAACTATCTTATCAGTCAGAGATTATTTTGACTGAGGAAATATTCTCGAAACACTAGAGAGAGAAAAAAAACTGGGCTTTCTGGATTCACAACAATGCCCACTATGATGCCAACAATCCGAATGTCCAATGTTTAAGACCCTGTGCGGAACGCAATTGACTCCTTGCCATTGTGTAAAGATCAAAGCGTTTCATCAGTCGTGACAAACCAAAAGCTATTTTACTGTGGTAGAAGATAGCTAGTGAGATTTAACTAGATACAGGACATGCAATGACTATGTTGCTTATTACCCAAGTTCCAGGATTCTTGCCTAAACTTTTGGAACATGCATGCTCCACAGAACTGGCATTCTGTAAACTCCTATTCACCAACATGTGCTACTCTTTCTCTTGGTTAATTGATGAGGTAAAGATGAAACAGTAACAGTACTACAACATTCAGATGTAGGCCTTGCCCGGAATATCGACACAGAGAGAGAGAGAGAGAGAGAGAGAGAGAGAGAGAGTAACCTCATTTGCATCGTTGAATCTACTGAAGTTGTCCTTTTTTGGCCAAGTTACTTTCCAACATCTAAACATTCATAATATAAAAGGGGTAAGTTTTCCAGGTGAAAACAAGAACTGATAAAGTTGGCACAAAGAGGTGGTTTCCACGACCAAAACCTGTTAACTTCTGGTCACAAATGGATATCCTTAGTCTTTAAGCCCAGGCTTGCTCGAAGACAAAGCAATAACTAGTAACTACTGTACGTTGAGATATTGCACACACTTGTTGTTCACTAGATAACTTCTCATGCTTTCTTTTTTCTTTTTAATAATAAGGGTGATTCGGTAGAGTGAGCATTTTCACCAATTAAATAGCCTGAAGAGGGTTGCACTAACACAAAATGCCAATAGAGTTCTACCTACCAGTTTACTTATCATAATATGCAAACTAAGTTTGCAGCTCATGCCAAAAAAAGGACCGGGTTAACCATAGAATTGTAAATAAATTAAATAATCAGTCAAACAACTTTGACCTTTGTTTTCCAAGGCGCTTTGCAAGCTCCTCTGCCAAAGCTTGACCAGGTGCGTCGCCATCAGTTGCCAGGATTATTCGAGAAGCCTGAGATGTTTTAGACAACAGAAAGAAATACATGAAGCAATCTTTTAGAAATGAAAATGTGCACCAGAAAGGCACACACGGTGTTTACACACCTTATCCAAGTAATCCCTGCAGTTCCATAAGTATTGATAAGCCGTGTCCTATCAAAATTCACATGAACAGCAGAATGAGTAACAAATAGTTCACTAATTATGATAATCAAATTCCAAAAATGTAACAGCAAAAAGTTAGTGGCAATGCAGGTAAAAGGCAACAATGGTGTCGACACTAGAAAATCATTTATTTCTGATAGTGGCACCCTGACTTACAACCACATTCATACATACTACATGAGTTGTATGGCCTCCACCAATCAGAACTAATGCAGATGGAAATAGAAATCACCACTGCCAGATGTAAAGCCATACGATTATCTGATACGACGAAGTTACAGTTTTCACACATCCTTCAAAAGGAAGTTCTCATTCAATTGCCAAAGTTTCTGCAATGAAATCTTCCATATCACTCAAAAAGCCACTGAAACTTACTGTAACAGTAATGATTCTCTGCCTCTTCGAAAATATCGCTGTCGCAACTCGTCAGCACATCAATCATTGCAAAACAAGACCAATTGATTTGCTTCAGCAATTTTTTGGATACAAGACACTGAGTTGACATAGATCTACTTCATATGAGCTTTCACACTATCAAAGCTGACCCAGAAAGTCTCACACTATCGCAAGAGAGATGTGATAGGCGACCTTCACGTGTCAACAGTCATTCTTGATATAAGAAGTTAAGACCAAATAAACCTACTTCATATAAGCTTCGCACTCCAAAAGCTGACTAAAAGGTCTCAGGCTATATGGCAAGAGAGACCGATAGGTGACATTAGCATTTCAACAAAGCCAATTACCAAAGGAGCTGTGCAGATTGTTTGGACAAATCTCCCCTGTTACCTGCCAACCGCCATTTTCATGATTTAGAATGGATTCATTGGATTGGATTTCCCTTATTTTCAACGTTGTCAGTGAACTAGTACTGCAACTAGGCAAGCACTCAAAGTTTCAGCAAGGTACTACAGGCCATTTTAAGTATCAGATAGATAGGATAAGACAAGTAGCTTACAAGCACTGGTGGAAGCTAAATACTCCCGAAAGTTTTAAACCTAACACAAGTCATCCCCACCCAAACCAGAAACAAAGCCATCAAATGCAAAGTTTCCTAATGTGTATCATGTCAGAAGTTTCCTTGCAGTGTCGATTGTCAACATAATAAAAAGTGGAATATAGAGAACAGACTTCTTAATGTAATGGAATGAATCCCAATCTCAAGAGCTACTTGGGATTGTGCTCATTAGCTGAAGAGATGTGTTGACCATTAGCTTTGATCACATGACAAATCCAAGGGAGATGATTAAAAGGATTACGAGTGTGAAAGAATGGAATGTCTAATGTGAACGAATGGAATGTCTAATGGTTTTACTCTTTTTTGATAGGTAAAAGCAATTCGACTAGATGACACCATGGGGTTGCAAACCCATACACAAGAAGAGCTCAACGAACGAAAAAAGTAAACAGTGACAAGACAAAACATGTACTATGTCAATCAAAGCGCAGATCCATATGCATATTTTCACTGTACCAAAAGATTAAAACTTTAACCTAATTTTCAACTTCAACCCAATTTTCAAAATTTACAAAAAGGGAAGGCTCTGCTTCTTCAAAGGTTCTCTTGCTGCTCTCTTTACGTATCAACCAAAAAAGGGAGAGAGTAATTGAAGAAATCCTTCTTTTCTTGTATGCAGCAAGCGAATGCCCTGTTGGCTTAGTGGAATGGTAATTTGCTCGCTTGATGTTACTATACTCAGCATCGACAAAACCATTGTCTTGTCCATTTGATGGGAGTTGTTCCTTATTTATGTTCACCAACTTCCATGTAGTTATTGTGTTGGTCGAAGTTTACAGGGCGAATGGCAGTGAATAAGTCTGTAATGAAAGGCATCAAGAGGGTGCCAAAACCATCTACCTAAGGAGCTCAAAACTAAAAGAGCCCAGTTGCAAGACAAAGCATATACATAAGCTTTCTATAATTCCAAAATACAAGCATCTCCTCTCATTCAAGAATTCTCTTGTTCTGCTCTTTCCACATCAACCAAAAAGCAGCAAGACAGGTCGAAGAATTTCTTTTCTAAACACGAGGCAAAACAGACCCTACGAAGCCTATAATTCTTGTTCAGAGAACCTCCTATAACCTGAGATAGTCCAATGCAGGCATAAGAGGTCTGGAAGAATGAAGGAGGAGATGTCTCACAGTCTCTGCCAAAGATAGTATCTATTAAGCAGCACGATCCCTCTTTTCTGTAAGTTGTCTAAGGTAAGAATACATTCCCAAGTTGTCCCAAGCAAAACAAAAGACTCTAATCGGTACTCTTACTCTCCAAATAGCTTTCCAAGGAAAAGCCTCTTTGCCACCAACAATCTTCATTTGAAATAAGGAGGAAATTTTTTCTAAAAAGCTGTGAAACTACAGTAGTTTATTTCTTTTTCATGTTTCTAATTCTTGAAAGCAGATTAATCGGCAGACTTTCAAAGTAGCCAGGAAGAGACACAACAAGATGATGAAAACTCTCAGGATCACAAGTGTCTTTCTTAGCAGTAGAGAGGGAAAAAGCAGGTTGAAAAATTAAGCAAGATATCGGAACTTAACTCGAGAAAAAAATTTGATGTTGCTCAGGTTATATATTTATGGCCATTGAAAAATATAAAGATGGAGAAAGCGATACAGATGCTAGACAACTATCAGATTTTCTGTCTTGGCAAAGGGACCTTGCTATATCATTAGTAAACTTTCACACTCCCATCTGTGAAATCTAAGTTTACCATAAAAGGATATGATTCACTAGCATACAACCAATAATAGAAGACTTTCACTTGATAAGAGATGGTCAGCTGTGGAAACTGGAAAGACCTAAGTTTCAGCATGTTAAAGTAACTTTAAATTTAAACCAAAATAGGATATGCCTAAAACTAGTAACCAACCTTGTCCGGAGAAGGCAATTCTTTGTTGGAAACTTTTCCTGGGGCACCACCAGGAACGCTTGCACAATTTATAAAACCAGCTTCCTCCAATGAGAGCTTATCAATTTCACCTTCAACCTATAACCAACATTCATATATGAGAGAGAGAGAGAGAGAGAGAGAGAGAGAGAGAGAGTAACAAAAAGTTACAATGACAATTTCATCTGCTTCTGATATGTCATCTAGTCCATATAATGCCTTTTCTGTATCCTTCTCCTGAAAGTCCATAACAGAAAGACAGCTCTAGTAAGAAACTTCCAGAAATCTCTTAAATTTAAATATTGAAGCATGACCAGAAGGAAACTGATATGTGGTATTGACAGAAAGGTCCATTGTTGAAACATGAAGAACATTCTTCTCGATGCAGATGAAAAGATCCGTCTACTCGCTAATGAAGGCCATATAGAGTCCTAAACATATGAAATACCACATGATTCGGACTAGAAAACCGGTTTCTGATGCTCGTATGCATCTTAATTTCTGGCTTGTCCAGACCTTTATATCTAGATACACAGACTGAGCAACTAAGTAAACCAAATACTGAGCCAGTACTTCTATATTCAAATAAAACAAGACTTTCAGCACCAATACATGATATATATACACATTAGAAATGCATACTTTCTCAGATACTTTACCATTTCACCAAAAATGTTTGATAGTTTATATTATACTGTTAAACCATAAATGGTTTCAATGGAAGCAGTACTAAATAAACTGAAGAGATGGTATGAGTGGGCATTGAGTTGAAATGTTTACTATGGGCGCAATATCCATAGCACATCCATGTCATGCACCTTGACTAATATAAAAAAAAACCCTAGGTTTCAAAGCACACTGGATAATCACCAGAGCACACCCGTTGTAGGTACCCAAAAAATGATTATCTGGGTTCTTCTCCAAATGCAGGTAAAGACAATCTATGTCAGCTCTGACAAACCAGATTTGGAGCTGAAAGAACTTGATTAGAAAATTAAAAAATTCAAGGACTTGATTGGAAATCTATGCCACCAAGGAATAGATTTTTCTCACAGCCTGAAATTATTTACTTTATCCCAAATATGTGACATCAAATCTCCCAAATGCTATTAATCAATGATTTTTCATTTCATTTTTCAGTTATTTACTTCTCGGTTTTCAGTAGACCTAAACTAGCATCCATAAGCAATTCCATTTCTTCAGTTCAACATACCAAAATATATTCAAGATGCATGCTGGAATTTTATTACTCTAAACCGAAACGTCCCTATGACACCGAGAGGCAAGAGAATCTACCTGCCAAAATTTCTTGTCCAAGGTCCGATACTTGCAACCAACAAGTTCTCCTTTCCTTTTGTAAGGAAAAGAAATAGCACTCTGGAAGAAAGTTTCAAAGTGGTTAGTCTCATCTGATACTCATTTCAGATCAGAAATAAACATTAAAACTGTTATCTTCTAGTTTCTTAAAAAATATATTATCAGTACAGGCATTAAAAAGTGTGACCAAAAACCGTGCAAGATTTCCATATTATTAAAATGATATCAGTATATCTAAGCTAAGTGAGGGCTGATACAACATCTCAATCTTAAGTCCATTGCTCCAGCACTATAAGTAAGAGGCAAACTCCACAATTTGCATGAGAACATCTTGGGGATGGTAAAGTTTTATATCAAGTACAGCATCTATTAAATAATAATTAATCAAGTAGATAAGTATAACCAATGGTAATAGCCGCCATTTTTTCTTTTGGCAAACAGAAACTTCTGGATCCATTCGGTCTAACCCGAATCACATTGCTAGTAATAGCAGAAGCAATTAAAATAGGGAACCTGTTTGCCTGATAGTTGTTTAACTCCATTTCGTTGAAGAGTTTCCACCGATATTTTTCGTTCCGCAAAGTACCCAATAATCTGAAGGGAACAGAATCTTAAAAATAAGTAGCACTCATCACAAGGAAATTATACCCACACATCAGAGATAAACACAAGAACCAATTCAACAAATCCTGAGAACATAATAAATGCTTAAACTCAAAAGCAACGGTTGCAAAAGTGAGGAAAAAAAACAAGGAACAAAGGAAAAGGTTGTCATTTGTGAATAAGATGCTCCTTTACTAATACTAACAGTATCAATCGGCTGGGAAAATGTTTTACTATGCACACTAGCAATTAGTGAAGACTTTGAGCTAGCTACAAATGTCAAATTTTTGGTAAGGACAATAAGGAAGCACCATGCAAACACAATATGTCAAAATCTAGGAAGACAATGAGGAAAGTAAATCAAGTTATTGGCATGTAAACTATGCTCAACTCCATTGAAAAAGAATCCACGAATATGTGTTGACCATGTTATTAAACAAGACAACACAATTTGACCTAAAAAATTAGCTGTACAATGTACCCTATAGATGCCGGTACTTTTTTGCATACTAGTCTGTAGCATGCAGTAAGATATGTCGCTCATACCCTCATCAATAGTGGCTTGACCTAGACTTTCTTTAAAATGAGCAAAAATTGTTCATGTTCTAAACTCTACATTCTAACCACTAGGAAGCTCCAACTGATTGTTGGGTGGTAATTGCCATCATTTGCCAACGTTGATTTCAAGGACAAATCCAAAGCCTACATCAATATAATTCCTCACTATGAGATTAAGAACTGAGATTCTTTATCATTTAGTGCCACCGTGCAAACATAAGATTTCTCAAGGTGATAGCACTAATCAAACTTGTGGCATCATGTCAATGGGAATGAGTGCCGAATGACTTTTATTTTGTAAACGGTCAATGCTAATGTACAAAGTCTCCCCAAGAATTAGACATCAATATACAAAGTTTTGACTCTTCATTTGATAAATTACTTAAACAAAATTACCATACCCGCGACCCTTGATCACAGTTTGATATGAGGGCATATTACTGACCCATAGTATAAAACAGACATTCTTGGTCCTCCTACTTTGTAGATCAGTATAACACCAACTCTATGCGTCTATTGTTCACAAATTTTGTAAGCAATATTGGACATGATATTGGGCTAGCACATCTTCATCAAAAACAACCCACAAGACTCATCTGAAGATAAAAGCTAACAAAAAAATGAACAATATTGTACTTTTCTTAAAAAAAAATCAAGGAGAGAGAGAGAGAGAGAGATAGGCTTGCTTCATTTGACCTCCCAAAAGTAAAAAGATACCCACGGCCAATCATCATTAGAGACTCCACTTTTGTGGTTGTTGATGGCAAGTGATGATGTCTAAGAGTTCTCTACTTGGTCACATGGGAAAACAGTCTGTCGGCCTACTGTGTGGATCATAACTTTGATGATAAACCATGCTTTCCAATAAAAAATTTACAACAGATTGAGAGATCTGGCAATTGGAGCACATCATGATTGTTATTGGTGGCTGAATCAAGGTTGGCTAATGTATGCTCTCACAAATCCGAAGCTTGCATGTTATAAACAATCATTTTGATGAGATTTTTCAAACCATCCATTCAATTGAGTCACCTTTCCCAGACCCAAAGAAAAGGTGAAATATTCGATTCTCCAAGTCTTTCTTCTGTATTTCTTACAAACCAGAGCCCTAACTTAAGTGCACTGGGATTTCAATATCTAAAAATCTGATGTATTGTCTACATTACAAACCAAGCATGTTACTTCAGATTCAGCTGTATCTAACGGCCAGCAGGATGCCATGTCAGACATTTCTGATGAGTTTTCAAATGCCACAAAGCACAAGTACTCACAATGCAGGTTTGGCAATAATTTACACAAGACCAAAACACAGGATCGTACAAACAATTTTCCCCAAATGCTAAAAGAGATAATTCACAATGCCAAATTAGAATTAGCGAGTGTACCTTATCGCTCAAGGGTTCCAACCTTAGGCTCTCTTCTGTCATCTGTACAGTGGAACTGATCTTTAGGGCTGCATAGTCTCCATCACATGAATTTCCACTGTCTGCAAAGGCCTAGATGAGAAGTCACTGTTGGGTCCAACTCCAAGCACTCATATTAATGCTTCACAGACTCATGACAATCCAGCAAGAACATTCACATTACCTGACCAGCCCATCCACATTCCATTCGGAAACACCTCCACATTGCGAACTCCCTTCAAGACAGATACAGAAGCAAAAACCCAATGACTAGAACAATACACATTAGCCGGAAGAAAACTTACATCAAACTCATAGAGTCAACATACCCACTTTGGACGATATGGAAAGAGAGGCTTCTCTCAACTTTCCGTCCCCCTCGGCACTACAACGCACATTAAGACGAACGGGTCACAAACCGAATTCCACCGGAATCCTCAAGCATAAAGAGACACCGAGGCACCAACATGCTCGGAACAAATATCCCCCACTTTGACTAATAAGTGCGCAGTTCTAGAAAGCTAGGACAGTAAAAAAAAAATTAACACGGCCACGGCGAAATGAGCAACCTTTGGACAAAACAAATTACTGTAAAATCCGGGCCTGCTATGATCCTCACAGTCAATACCAAGAAGCTCCACTTTCTGCTCCAACTCTCTCAGTTTCGCCATATCAGCAGCCCCCACCCTTAGAATGCTGCGGTCTCGCCTCTGCAGCTACAATGTCAGCATCAAATTCACGCCCCACAAAAGAGAGCCCAGTAAAAGAGCCACAGCTCACAGCCCTGAAGGGTACTTGCAGACTCGCACACGACACATATCTGAGAGACTTGAGGCAAGAGAAGTACCGGGTGGTACGCTCTCCGTCCTGGAACAGCGGACAGAGCGACGCAGAGCTGTGGATAGACCGAAAGATTCATCGGGCTTGATTCTGACGAACAATCTGGGCAAAAACTGAGATGGTGCGGGGGCGCGACACCGAAGGGCATTGTCCGCGACCCGTGTGGAAGGTTGGAGGGCGTGGAAATGGAACGGAGGAGACATTTCTTGATGCTCCCTTTTGTTCGCGAAAAAAAGAATTGGAATTATTTTTGAAAACATTTTCGAAAAATAATATTTCAACAAAATAATAATACTTTTCAGTGATCGGCTAAGTCTAAATATTTTAGGTTAATATCACGAAAAAATTCTAAGTTGGTATGCCCGTGACAAAATTTACCTTAAATTAATTTATTTGACAATCAAAAATTTCAAACCGGTATACCTATGACAAATTTATTCTCCGTTAGTTTCTGTTAAATTGTATCATTAATTTGCTGAAATTAAATGACACGTCACAGTTGACGAGTGTACCAATTTAGGATTTTACCATTCGTTTTATCACAAGTGTACCGGTTTGATATTTTAATCCAATTTAACAAAAACTAATATAGGGTAAATTTATCATAGGTGTAATAGTTTAGAGTTTTTTATGCCAATGAGGGGATCTATACTGAGAGCCAGGGAAAACCAGGTCAGCTTACAGCAAGTATGTTATTCCACATGGGTGAACCTCTTATTCAAGCCCTTCAAGAACTGCTTTTTAGCTGCAAAACTACCTAGAAATTTGGCTCGGAACATAGAGACTCTCAGAGTGACCAGGATGATGTTATGCCTATCTGGCCGAGCTGCATTTCTTAGAGAATCATGCCAGGCTTTAAAGAAAAAGGATTTTTGGAGAGGCATGGAAAGTGAGAGAATTAAGATTTCACAAAAGTGTACCAATTTGGGATTTTTTATAGTCAAAAAATTAATTTTAGGTAAATTTATCACAAATGTACCAATTTTGAGTTTTTCGTCGTATTAACTCAAATAATTTTATTGTTTGAAATAACTTATTCTTATTTTCCTAAAAAGATATATATTGTTCATGGTCTTACGCGAGAGATCATGTAAAGAAAGTGTAGAATTGTCGACGAAATCAACATAAATGATAATAGTGAAATTGCACTTAGGTTACAATTTTAGCTACGTCTATTAATTTCTTTTTTGTTTTAGGGTAAATTTATCACAAGTGTATCAATTTGAGATTTTTTGTGATTAAAAAATTAGTTTTGGGTAAATTTATTATAAGTGTACCAATTTAGAGTTTTCGTAGTATTAACTCAAATAATTTTTATTGTGTGAAATAAATTATTCTTATATTTTTAAAAAGATATATAGTGTTCGTGGTCTTACGCGAGTGATCTTGCAAAGAAAGTGTAGAATCGTCGACGAAATCAACATAAATGATAATAGTGAAATTGCACTTAGGTTACAATTTTAGCTCTGTCTATTAATTCTTTTTTTTTCTCCTGTCACGTATGCATACAGAATAACAGTTTTGAATGCCTAATTTTTTTTTAAACTTTTTTGTTGGTTTAAACTTTCAATTTGTTGGCTGTGGATTTCCAAATTCCAAACACGTTAGCTAAGTTTCGACCAGGAAAAAGGGATTTTGATCAAAAAAATCAGACACACAAAAATTCGAATTTGTCATGCGTAGTCTTTCAAATGGAAAGATCATTTATATGTTAATAGAATGAACAAAATTGCCAATACGGCAAGTTTTGTACTTGTCAGTATCTTAATTTGGTTTGTGGAGTAAATTTTTTACAGTCCAAATGTACCCTGATTCAAAAACTGTATAATTTTACAGTCCTAATATAACTTTCTACGACGGAGACCATCCGTTCTACCATCATACCTATCACCTTGCACGCATTCATGTATTGAGATTTGGCAATTTTGTTAGCCTACAAGTGAGAATTTAGTAAGTTAATATAAAATACATTATTGCATCATTCTTCATTAACTAAACTTTTGAAGTAATGGACTATTTTGTTTTCAGTATAGTTTGAATGCTTAATGAAGCTCAGGCTCATCTTGTTTTATTAGACTTGGGCTCAGCCGTTGGGGTTATGGAGACTTGGGCACAACCACCGAAGACCTGGGTACAAGTGTCAAGGTCTTGGGTCTGAGTTCAATGGACTTGGGCAGAACCCTAACGGTCCTAGACCCAAGTGTAGGGGACCATGAGTCGGACGTCAAGGGACTTGGGCCCGGCAGTCGAGTTCCCAATTGTAGGAGCCAGGGTTTTTTGGGCTTAGTTAATGGACTCGGGGACTTGGGTGTGACTTAATGGACTTGGCCCAAATGCCAGTGACTTAGGCATGGGAGCTAGGTATCACTAGTGCCGTATCGAGGCATAGCCGTCAGGGAGGCATTAGGGTCTTAGGCTTAGCCTCAAGGAATCTAGGTGCGATTTATGTAGACTCGAGCCTAGTTGTCCACGAAATTGGCCTCAACCTTAATTTACTCGGGCATAACCAGGGGCGTGGGCACGAGCACCGAGTACCATGCTCGACCTCGAGGTATCCAAAGCTAAGTGGATTAGTGCTTAGCCTCGATGGACCCAGGCTCGACCACTGAGGATTCGGGTAGAAGTGTCGCGGTCCCCATGCCCAAGTTTTGAGGTCTTAGGTCCAAGTGTTGAGATCTAGTTGTTTGTTGGAAAATGATTTTAAATTTTTAAAAGATGAAATCATTTTTCTAAATTTAAGCATAATTAACTATTGATAATGAAAAGAATTTCCATTAAGGTTAATACCATGAAAAACCTCCCAATTGGCACATATGTGATAAATTTATTCCAAACTAATTTTTTGACAACTAAAAATTCTATACTTGTACACTTGTGACAATTTTACTCTTTATTAGTTGTCGTTAAATTTTACCGTCAAATTGCCGAGTTTGATGACACGTGACTATTGACCAGTGTACCAATTTGGAATTTTACAATCTGTTTATCACAAGTGTACCAATTTGTGATTTTTTATTGTATACCAATTTAACAGAAACTAACGGAGGGTAAATTTGTTATAAATTACCAATTTGGGGTTTTTTGTGGTTGAATAATTAGTTTGGGGTTTTTGGAGGTCAAAAAATTAATTTGGGATAAATTTGTCACGAATGTACTAGTTTGAGATTTTTCGTGACATTAACCCTTTCCATTAACTCATTTTTCTAAGCTATTCAAATGTCGTATAAATGAGGAAAATGTTTGTCAATAGTAAATTTTTCATTGACTATGTTTTTGCCTCTCATTGTCTCGGTGAATAACACTGACCACGATTTCGGGTTTTTTCTAGAAAAAGAAAATGCGCCATCTGGAGGTATCAATCTCTTGTCATTGTCATAATTCCAATTTATCACTAGGCGTCGTAATATGTAAATACTTAGAAATGTGTTATGATACTCGTAGAAATTACGATATGATCTAGCTTCATAATATGAATTATTAAAGTCACCTCATTATCGGTGTTTGGACGGTGTTCCGGATCAACACGTCGCAAACGATGAGCTAGTGGTCTTCATGGCTGCCATTGTCTTGCTGGATTGTGTAGGAGGTTGAGGATTTTCTACATCTTTGACTTGAGATTCTCAAAGGCATGGTCGCGGCCCTCATCAAGGTTTTTTCCCAAATTCAAGCCTTTAGAAATCGGATTTCTTATCTTTCTCAAAATGGAAGTATGACACGGGAACGGACGAACTCACCCAACTAGCCCAACTTGGAAGCTCTGATATCAACTTGATGCGTGGTGAGTAAGTGAGAATACTGAACTTATTTTTTATGGATCAACAGAATTTGATGTGTTTGGGAAAAAAAATATTTGGGATAGAAGAGTCACACCAACCAAGGATAACAAACTTTTAAGTGCATCACAACAAATTGAATAGAGACCTGAAGCTCGCACAAGGTTGCATGGTTAGTAGTATACTCACCTAAAAGGGAAGGAGGATTAGGATTGCCTAATTTGAACCTACGGAACAAAGTATTGCTAGGTCGCATGCTTTGGAATCTTATCAATCTTCCATTCTCTTCCCTTTGGAGTACTTGGGTTCACAACACCGAATGTAGAAGTACCTCAATTATGCAGCTTGACATCAAGGGTAGTATGGCTTGGAGCTGGAGATGTTTCCTCAAACTGCAACCCATTCTGACATTGATTATACCGAGTCCAAAATACTGTTGCCAAGATATATATGATGAACTCAGACGTGTGAGACCAGCTGTGGAGTGGTATAACCTAATTTGGACCAGCGGCATTAGCAAACACAATTTTATTGGTTGGCTAGTTTGCAGAAATAGACTACCTACAGCAAGAATCGTCGCACAATGGATACCTTCAGTTGATATTCAGTGTAATTTCTATAGGGTTGGTATTGAAGACAGAACACATTTATTCTTCGAGTGTGAATAGACAAACAACATATGGCGTTGTATCCTAGCACAACATGAGATCAGGCGCCTTTAGGAGGATGAAATGAAGAACTTCAATGGTTGACTAGGGCAACAAAAGGTAAAGACTTGGCAGCAAGACTCTTCAAGTTGTCTTTTCTAACAACCATATATTGCATTTGGATGGAGCGTAACAACTGACGATTTAAAACAAGTCAACTTACTTTCATATTCTTTTAGCTAAGGTTCGTAAAAATGTCAGAGGTAGAACTTCGCTCTACCAAAAAATTAGATCTTCCCAGACAAATGTTGTATTAGCTACTATATGGAGACTTCCTACCTTCATCTTTTTGAATTATTAGCACTTTTTGTATTGCTGGGGGATGCCCCTAAGCTGCTATACTTCATCTGATTTATAATACTTACATTCACACAATAAAAAATTCCCTTTTTTTTTAATCATATTTGCTAATTCAAGTTCGTAAATTACATTTGGATTCGTAAAATACCTCGTCCGTTCATAGGACGTAAGTTTGTAGGGTTTTTCTCTTAGAGGACTGTAGAAGGACCCTTTGCTAGTGACGTGGTTCAAATTAAAAACTCCATTTTAGGAAAAGTAACTTTATTATACCTTTATTCTAACACTATGTACTTAAGACAATTAATTTTCAAGCACTAATTTTATAATTTATTGATCTCGACATAATTTTTGGCATCACAACGATAAAGCTATATTCACCCCATGGATATAGTCTTTTGTTATGTCGATGCTGATAAGTAAATATATATTTATCTATAGAAAGTAATTTCAAGGATTGAGATCTTTCTTGCAATGGTTGACATTTGGCATGGTGTCTATTGAATTCGACCAGTCTAAATAGTCAGATTGTTTTCCCATGTGGCAGTGATAATGTAGTGTAACTAATCAATCACCATTATCCGCAATATGAATTTCATCCTCCATAGTGTCATGTATGTATGTGTGCATCTCATTTTTAATTGATTGGTTGCACTACATATTGCGGCCACGTGATGTGCGATGTGCCACAAAATTCTTTCTCCATTTATAGAGACAAATGGTAAGAGAGAAATGTATCAAAAGAATTTAAAAGGAAACAAACAAAAACACAAAAAGTTTAACTAATTATCTAAATAATTAAAATACTATTGCTATGCTGTGCCTAATGTATAGTTAATTTCATTAAATTATACATATAAAAAATAACAACTCATATTACTTTAATTTACCAACCTATAGTTATAATGGCAATTTGTATTGATATAATCAAAAATCAATAAAAATTTCAGATGCGTTTATCGGCTCAAAATTCAAGAGAAGTACACTTTCAAATGACCCAAAGTAATTTGGATTCATGCTAATAGACTGATAATTTTAATCATGCTTTCTGAATGTGACGACAATCAAGCAATCTATGAAAGATCAGTGTGACCATTACTATAGCACAGTGAATATTGTAGGAAAAATTATCCAAAAAGTCCAAAACCTATTATACTTTTGCCGATTCGGTCACAAACCTTTCAATTTTACCAATTAAATTCTAAACATTTTCCTATTTTGCCAATTTAGTCAATCCGGTCAATTTTAATTGAAAATCGCCGATGTGGACACTTGTAGAGCCATGTAGGATAGCCGGCAATGACGTTGACAATTTTTAGTAATATTTTAATAATTTTTGAATTTCGAATTTTAGTAATAATTTAATAATTTTCTAATTATTTTTTTCTTCTTTTTTCTTTTCTTTTGTTTTTCTTCTTTCAAGTCTGGCGAGGGTTGCTAGCCGACCCTTGCTAGTCACAGGTGAGGGCTGCCCAACCCTTGTCAGCCACTGGGCAAAGGTCCGCGACCCTCGCCAGACTTGGAAAAAGAAAAAGAAAGAAAAAAAGAAAAAAGAAAAAAAGAAGAAAAAAATTAAAAACTCGAAATAAAATATTTAAAACATTATTAAAAATTATTCATGTCAGCACCGATTGTGCCACGTAGGATGACTGCACGTAGGATGACTGGTATACATGTTAGCGATTTCTAGCTAAAATTAGCCGAATTGACTTAATTGGTAAAACGTGAAAATGTTTATAACTCAATTGGTAAGATGAAAGGTTTATGATTGAATTGGAAAAAATGTAATAAATTTATAATTTTTTGAACAATTTTTCTAAATATTGGATGTAAAGTTTAAATTAGACCTGTAGTTGGGCCCGAATGCCTAAGCCTGAACTTGTGGGTCTCCGCAAGTGCCCAAGCCCGCCCAAGCGGATCGAGCCTTTTAATATGAATAAATATGAATAAACTAAATGAATAAATAATTATTTTTCTACTTTGACTTATGAGTTTTATACTATTTCTCTAATTTAAATTGTAATTAATCTTATATGGGTTAATACCACGAAAAACCCTAAACTGGTACACTTGTGACACATTTACCCCAAACTATTTTTTTGACCATAAAAAACCCCAAACTGGCACACCTGTGACAATTTTACCTTGAACTATTTTTTTGACCACAAAAAACCCCAAACTGGTACATCTGTGACAATTTTACCCTGAACTTACCACAAAAAATCCCAAACTGGTACATATGTGATAATTTTACTCTGAATTAAAATTTTAATATTTTTTTTTATTTTTTTCGAATTTTTATTTATTTTTATTCTTTTCTTTTCTTTTCTTTTTTCATTTTCAAACTCTGGCCGGTCGCCGGTCCGGCGATCGGCCAGAGGCGGAAGCCAGCTAAGGCCGCCCTCGCCGACGTCGGCAAGGGCGATCCTCACTGGCTTGGGCGAGGGTCGCGTCGGGCAAGGGCAAGCCAGCGAGGGTGTCGGCGAGGGTGACCCTCGCCTGAGTTGGGCGAGGGTCGCACTTGCCCTGGGCAGGCGAGGACGGCCCTCGCCGGCTTCCGCCTCTGGCCGGTCGCCGGATCGGCGATCGGCCAGAGTTTGAAAATTAAAAAGAAAACAAAACAAAAGAAAAAAGAAAAAAATTCAAAAAAATAAAAAAAAAATATAATATTAAAAATTAGTTCAGGGTAAAATTGTCACATGTGTACCAGTTTGGGGTTTTTCGTGGTATGTTCAGGGTAAAATTGTCACAGGTGTACCAGTTTGGGATTTTTTATGGTCAAAAAAATAGTTTGGGGTAAATGTGTTACAAGAGTACCAGTTTAGGGTTTTTCGTGGTATTAGCCCATCTTATATTATCATATTACGTTGATAAATTTTTTAACCATCAAAGTTGAATTATTAATACGATATAATTTTATGTTTTTTACATAAGCATATGGACAAGGTCGGCCTCAGGTTCCTTGCCTAAGCTCGGCCCGCCCACTGACCGGGCTTGAAAACTTTGCATAGGTACGCCCAACGGGTCTAAAAATTCATTTTAAGGGCAGATATGGGTGCCCCTACTTCGCCCCCGCCTGTTCATCTTTGTATAGAACATGAACTATGATTATTATATAAAAATATCTTTAAAAAATATTACTTTCTACTCCCAACCTAAATCAATTGTTATGAGATAAAGGTACCACTAGTAATGCAAAATTTGGAAACTTTAATTAAACTAGATTAAAGAATAAGTTCCTTTTACTTTTATAAATCTGACGCTTTATTGATGGAAATCTATTGAAAAATATCATTTGTATTGTCTACCAATAAGATATGAATATTGTATCCTAATCAAGGATGGAATCTATCCAAATTGTACTTCTCATCTCAATTTGTGAGGCTTATTGTCGTTTGTGAAGAAAAAACAGAGGACGGAGGTCAGTTTGAAAAGATTCATTTTTTATTCTTTGGTTCTAAAGGGTGGATAAATTACGGGAGGAGAAAGTAAAGGAGTTCAAAGAAAATGGGTTTGGTGCGATGAACTTAAAAACCGAACTAATGGTAGAGTCTCGATTCAGGTCAAAACACATGCACTTTCATATGATTTAGTTTGATTTGGATATCGTGGAAACCCGACTTGAACCATTAATACCCCTAATACAAGTATATAGATGGTGCATCCATCCATGGTTGCCTCTTATGAGCGATGTTCTCCACTTCATTAACTGTTTATGCGGATGAAGACCAGGCTAGGTACTCTAATACTTTACGGTTGACCTCAAGTTTTTGTGTCTTTCTCAGCAATAATCTTGTTTCATGGAGTGCCAAGAAAGAACCTAGTGTGGCCCGTCTATTTTAGAGGCTAAGTATCGCGCTATAAATCTCAATGTGTTGTTGAGACTAGTTGGATCCGCCATTTACTTCGTGAGCTAAGGGTCCCCTTTTTGTTCCTCTCACTAATGTTGTGACAACCCGCCACCTACCTTGCTCTCAAGTCTGTGTTTCATGCTCGCACCAAATACATCAAGCTGAACGTTTACTTTGCTCAAGAGTGAGTTGCTTATGGCGATCTACATGTTCGCTATGTGTTTATAGTGGATCAGTTGGCGAACATCTTCATCAAGGGATTACCTAGTTCGTGATTGAGATAGAATCTCTAAGTTATTACGCATACTTTGAATTGAGGGGGCATTATTAATATGTAATTGATATGTTTTATAGGGTCTATAATGATATTTCTATATGTAGTCTGACTATAATTAATTAGTCCTACAAATACATATCACGCAACCCTAATTAAGGTCAAACCACCGTAAATATTTTGTCATTATCTGACTCTAAATTAACTCTTTCAAGATATCTCGTTTCATTCTGGCACTTGTTCCCATTGTACGCAAGGATGCACACTTAATACGTGTCCGCGGATAACGTGATTCACCAAAGCAATCAATCGAACAATATATTCATGTAATGACAGAAACAACTTGGCAAAGATTTTCTTTTTCCGAGGCGGATGGAAACTTTTACCAAGAAGAGAGAAATGTATTTTAATTAGATATAGACGGTGACTAATATAATTGAATCATGTGACTTTTCTTTTACAAAACATCAGTATTAAAGACATTATCTAACCTAGGTTTATATCTCTGTTGCAGATAAATACACCCGTAACTATCATGCCAACTTTCATGCCCATAATAATGTAGGAAAGAAATTCAGCTAATTTTCCCCATGAGTATTTTATCCTAATCAAGGATGTGTACATCTAAGTCATACTTCTCATCACATGTTTGTAGTTAGTCAAGAATTGACACGGATCATTTGTTTTTAAGCCAAGAAAAGAAGAATAAAGAAACGACAGACCACGCAACCAAGCATCGTACTCGGACACGTAATGAAAAAGGTTCAATGTGAATCCGTGGGTACTTTGCCAAAAATAATTTAGTTATTGGGATCAAATGCATACAAAATCTTCTAGGCGTTTGAATTTTCGGAAGAATTAATCGAACAAGATGTTGAATAGCAGCCCATATTGAATATACATGCCGTACCTACAAAGCAAAGTCAAACAATGGAACAATATCTGATTAATTGACCGGAAAAAGGTCAGTGATTATAATTTTCAGACTAAATTATAAATAATCACTATGATTTTTTCAAGAAAGCAATTTAGTCAATAATGTCTTCATGTAATAACAGGAAAAGTGTAAGAAAAGTCATAAACCTATTGCATTGATGCCAATTTAATCTTAAACTTTTCAATGGTGCCAATTTGATCATAAACTTTTTGACCTAATATCAATTCAGTTCTTCTAACTAAATTTGGATTGATATTGCTGACGTGGATGTCGGCTGACGCTGACGTAGACAATTTTTAATAATATTTTAATAATATTTTGATTTATTTATTTATTTTTCCTTTTTTTTCTTTTTTTTCTTCCCTTCCTTCCTCCTCTAGCTAGTTGCCAAACCTCGGCGACTAGCCATAGGTGAGGGCCAGCGAGGCTTGCCCTTGCCACCCTCACCAATTCCGGTGAGGTGGTGCCTCACTCGGTGTCAGGCGAGGCACGAGAAGCTCGTGGCCTCTAGTGAGGGCTCAAGCCTCACTCAGCCATGGCAAGGCTCGAGCCATCGCCAACCAAGTGTGAGGCTGACCATGCCATTGCTGGCGAGATACCTCGCCGATCCTCGCCTCTAGCTGGTTACTGAGGTTCGGCGACTAGTTGGTGGAAGAAGGGAGGAAGGAAAAAAAAGTTAGAAAGAAAGAAAAGAAAAGAAAGGAAAAAGAAAATAAAAAAAATTAAATAAATTTTTTTAATATTATTAAAAGTGGTCCACATCAGTATTAGCCAGCCTACGTAGCATAACCAACATCCATGTCAATAATATATGACCAAAATTAATCGGAAGAACTGAATTTGCTCCATGTCAAAATGTTTATGATTAAATCAGTACTATTAAAATGTTTAGGATTAAATTGGTATCGATGCAATAAGTTTATGACTTTTGTAGCACTTTTCCTTGTAATAACACACACAACTTGGCAAGATTGAAATTGTCTAATTGTTGAAGTTCCCACAAGCCGGTCGAAAGGTTATCTTCTAAGGCAGATGCAAACTTTGACCAAGATGAGAGAAATCTATATCAATTACAGATAGACGTTGACTAATATAATTGAATCACGTGGCTCTTGCTATATGAAACATCATCAGTTTTAAGGCATTGTCTAACCAAGTTTTGACGTTTCTCTGGTTTATATTTCTGCTGCAGATAACTACGTGCATAATTATCTGAAAAAGATTTTCATCATTCTCCCACGGCAACAATATAATCTTTACAAGCAACGTGCCAGACAGTCTATAGAATTCAAAGTCTTCAATGGCCGGGAATATGAGAAAGTCAAACCCTATTATCGTGCCAACTTTCATACCCATCATTATGTAGGAGAAATTTCAGCTATTTTCGTCCATTTCGATTGCCACCAATTGGAAGGGAAGTGTGGAATTCTACGATCGAAGTATCGCCGTCTGTACCCTCGCATGCACTATAAATAAGGAACGCTTGATAGAGTTGGTAATGCAAGCTCAAGAGAACAGAATCACAAATGAAGATGTCAAACTTCACTTTGCACCATCTCTTGGCATGTCTCCTCTTTGTAGTTCCTTTGTTAGCTTTTGATATCAGCACTCCTGATAATTTCCTGCAATGCCTTTCTCTTCACTCCGAAAATGCAACCGCAATCTCTAAACTCGTTTATACACCAATCAACTCTTCCTACTCTGCTGTCTTGGACATTACCATACAGAACCTGCGCTTCTTGACTCCTTCTGCTCCGAAACCCTTATTCATTGTGACGCCGCTCAATGTGTCCCACGTCCAAGCTGCCATCATCTGCTCCCGACGGTATGGGCTCCAAATGAGGACCCGAAGCGGTGGTCACGACTACGAGGGCCTTTCGTATATGTCTGAAGTCCCGTTTGTCATTGTCGACATGGCAAATCTCCAATCAATCTCCGTGGATGCAGAGGACAAAACCGCGTGGGTCCAATCGGGTGCGACGGTCGGCGAGCTTTACTATAGGATCGCTGAGAAGAGCAAAACCCTAGGCTTCCCGGCTGGCCTCTGCCCCACAGTTGGCGTCGGTGGGCACTTCAGTGGAGGAGGCTACGGCACACTGCTGCGCAAATATGGCCTTGCTGCTGATAATGTAATCGACGCGCAGTTGGTGGACGCCCAAGGTCGGCTCCTGGATAGAGAATCAATGGGGGAGGATCTCTTTTGGGCCATCCGAGGCGGAGGAGGTGGCAGCTTTGGCGTGGTAGTGTCCTGGAAAGTCAAGCTGGTCCCGGTGCCGTCAACCGTGACTGTATTCACGGTCCTGAGGACATTGGAACAAAATGCGACGAAGCTCGTGCACCAGTGGCAACTTGTTGCGAACAAGCTCCCTGATGACCTATTCATACGGCTGATCTTGCAGAGCTACAACTCTGGCCCCAACGGGACGAGGACGATGCAAGCCATTTTCAACACCCTTTACCTGGGCGGGGTCGACTCGCTCCTTGAGGTGACAAGAAGCAGCTTCCCCGAGCTTAACATCACGAGACAGGACTGCACCGAGATGAGCTGGATTGAGTCAGTCCTCTACTTCGCGGGGTTTCAAGAAGAGCCCTTGGAAGTCTTGCTCAACAGGAGCTCCAACACCAAAACATTTTTCAAGAACAAATCGGATTATGTGAAGGAGCCAATCCCCGAGAGTGGCTTGAAGGGTATGTGGGAGAGGTTCTTTGAGGAAGATGAAGGGGTGCCTATAATGATTTGGAACCCCTATGGCGGGAAGATGGCCGAAATCTCCGAATCTGCCATTCCCTTCCCTCACAGAGCTGGGGTTTTGTACAAGATCCAACACATTACGGCCTGGAACACTGGAGGCAACGAGGTTGCTCCGAAGCATGTGAGTTGGATACGAAGCTTCTACAGTTATATGGCACTGTATGTGTCGAAATCGCCTCGAGAGGCCTACATCAACTACCGGGATCTCGACATAGGAATGAACAACGTGAAAGGCGACACGAGCTATAAGCAAGCGAGCGTTTGGGGAAAGAAATACTTCAAGAACAATTTCGACAGGTTGGTGAGTGTGAAGACCGCGGTCGATCCGGGTAACTTTTTCCGGCATGAGCAAAGTATTCCTCCGTTTTCATCTTGAAAGAAAAAGAAGAACGGTGGAGTTTAGGTGCATTCATCGCAATAACAAGATGATACTTTGTAATTAATTTGCGCGGGTTATTTGCCAAATAATATTTATTTATTTCAAATTTTAGGTTTTAAATTTTAAATATCGAATATTCAATTACTGAAATAAGATTTCGAATTATTAAAAAGTAAAATGAGTTAAAAAAATGTACATAATATAAATTCATATATGTACCATGATAAATAAGGGATCAAGTTCTCTGTTTTTTTGTTAATTAATGTGCTATTCAAGCAATGGGAAGAGTTATCTACTTAGTGATTACTCGAATCCTATATGAATTGTTAGGTAACCATTGCTCTTACCCATGTTTGGCAATTGGCATGGGTTTCTTTTTTCTTTTTTATAATCAATTTCAAGTATATTTTGCTTCTAATAATAATAATAATGAATCGGGTATTTCTGTTATGTTTAATGTTTCAAAAAATTAGCGGATTTATTTCCTAAAAGCTCCCTTCAATTTTGTTACACAATGGGATGTACGAAGGGGGAAAACCAAAGCAACCAAAAAACAAAGGTCAAGTTCACTATGATGCTAGTACTTGTAAGCATGCTTTACATGGATTTTTACGACATTTTTTTCTTATAAAGTTTCACTTAATTAACTAAAAGTTCTTTTCGCTCTCACATTTAACTTGTATAAGCATAAAGATGTGTGCTATTTGCCTGTTCGTAGTTGAGTTAGTTTTACTATGTATATATATATATATGTGTGTGTGTGTGTCTATATATATATATATATATATATATATATATATATATATATGCATCATGATAAACTTAGATAGTTAAAAATATATCACTCTGTATAAACTCCATACATAAACATAGCCGATTATACTATGATTAGACATTCATTTTTACGTTAATGTCTCACATAGATTTCTTTATACTATATCTTTTCTTATCAAAACCTTGCATTTTATTTCGAAAAGAAAAGACTTCTCGCATCAATACTAAATATATCAATTGTACAGAAAAATCTCTTTGGCAATAATATTAGACAGAAGCCTGCGCGATGTGTGCGATTACGATGTTTATACGATATGTTGTTTTCATTAATTATGAACTTCATAGTTACTAATACTTGTCTAATAGTAGCTTTTTGTTGGTCTTGAAACAAGAGTATGATGACCCATGGTTTTTAAAGAAATCTTGTCATAGGAGGAACTCTGACCTCTCCTATTTCTAAAGAAGCTAGGTGTGAAGTAAATAACTTTTTTCTAGTTCCAAAGTATTGTAGAAAAAGACTCTCCTTTTTGTATTCAATGAATATGTTTTCTGTACATTTACAATGCTCAAACCTGATATATATATATATATATATATATATATATATATATATATAGGGACATATGACAACCCTAATTAGGAGATATACAATAGGAAGGATTCTATACTAGGAAGAAATCTATACAATAAAAATGCCTAACAACTAGGCTAAAATAGCTCACGACCACACTCCCCCTCAAGTAGGTGGAAAGATGTCTATGATACCCAACTTAATAAGTGAGCAATGAAATTCTCTACTTGACAAAGCCTTTGTCAATATATCAGCTAATTGTTCTTCGGACTTGACAAATGGTAATTGGATCACTTTTGCCTGTAAATTCTCTTTGATGAAATATCTGTTAATCTCCACATGTTTGGTTCTATCATGCTGAACTGGATTATAAGTAATGTTTATGGCTGCTTTATTATCACAAAACAATTTGATTTCCAAACCTGGTGGATACCCGAGCTTAGTTAGCAGCTTTCAAAGCCATAGAAGTTTGCATAACCCCTTTGCTACACCTCTGAATTCAGCTTCTGCACTAGACCGAGCTACAACCATTTGTTTCTTACTTCTCCATGTAACAAGGTTGCCTCCCACAAATGTAAGATACCTTGATGTAGACCTCCTGCCTGTCACACTTCCAGCCCAATCTACATCTGTGTAACCTTCTATTTCAAGGTGGCCATTCTTTGCAAATAGCAATCCCTTTCCTGGGGCTGACTTCAAATATTGAATGATGCGCCACACAGCACTCATATGATCCTCACTAGGTGCATGCATGAACTGACTCACCACACTTACTGCATGAGCAATATCATGATGTGTATGTGATAAGTAAATCGATCAACTTACTAACCTTTGGTATTTCTCTTTATTAGTAGGCGTCTGATCGGGGTACTCTCCAAGCTTACAGTTTTGTACCATAGGAGTGTCTGTAGGCTTGCAATCTAGCATGCCAACTTCGGTCAAAAGATCAAGAACATACTTCCGTTGAGACAAGTAAATCCCTTCCTTCGACCTAGCAACCTCAATTCCCAAGAAATATTTCAAACCTCCCAAGTTCTTCATCTCAAACTCCCTTGATAATAATTCCTTCAGTCTCATAATCTCTGCACTATCATTGCCTGTAATAATCATGTCGTCTACATATATGATAAGAGCTGTCATTCTTCTTTGAGCATCTTTTAAGAACAAAGTATGATCTGAGTTACTTTGGGAGTATCCATACCCTTTCATAACTGAGCTAAAGCGACCAAACCATGCACAAGGGGACTGCTTCAACCCATACAATGATCTTTCCAACTTGTAGACCATGTTCGGCTTATCTGCGCATCTGTATCTAGGTGGAAGCTCTATATAGATCTTCTCCTCTAAATCTCCATGAAGAAATCCATTCTTCACATCAAATTGATGCAAAGGCCAATCCAAGTTTGCAACCAGAGATAACAATACTCTTATAGTGTCTAACTTTGCAACTGGAGAGAATGTTTCCTGATAATCCACCCCATAAGTCTATGTATACCCTTTAGCTACCGGTCGTGCCTTATACCTCTCAATAGTGCCATCTGTCTTATGTTTGACTGTGAATACCCACCTACATCCAACCGGCTTTTTATCCTTGGGTAGTTCCATAAGTTTCCAAGTTCGATTTTTCTCCAACGCCTCCATCTCTACCTCCATCGCTTGAAGTCATTTCGGATCCTTCATGGCTTCTTCAACCCTGTTTGGAACTTGAACTGAGGAAATCGTAAACACGAAGGCTTGTAGTGGTGTGGATAGCCTCTTGGCAGACACATAGTCTGTAATAGGGTATCGAGACCGGCGGTCCTCTACATCTGGAGAATATCAATTCGGTGGTTTACCCCTATTATGCCTATCAGGTAGCTTATAACCAGTAAGCACATCAGTATCTTCAAAAGAATCAAGTACAGTAGAAGTACTTACCTCAGGTACATTCTCAGGAGCTTGGAGTGATACTAAAGAGGGCGAAGAGATCGAAGACAAGGAGGGCTGTTGCAGTTGTGCATCTGTTGATAGTTGCAGCTATGCATCTGTTGACACCTGTTTGGACCCATGTCGTAATTCAGTGTTGTCTAGTCGTGCAGCCTCGGAATCATGCGGCAGTAGCTCAAAATCTTCAGTCCTCAGTAGCCTCAGAATCATGTGCAGACCCATCCGTCACTCCTGCAATTCCTACCTCCCACCAATGTCTGGTTCTACGACTAGTCTCCCCCTGAACAGGACATTGGGGGGAAGGAAAATAGGACTCCGTCTCAATAAATGTTACATCCATGGTGACATACATGTGCTTCCCGGCAAGATCATAACACCGATACCCTTTCTGAAAAGGGCCATAACCAAGAAATGCACATTTGACGGCACAAGGGTCAAGTTTGGTTCACTAATTTTTGTGAAGATGGACATAAGTGACAAACCCAAACACCTTAAGAGGCAATGTAAGAACCGAAGGAAGAGACACATGGGTAGCAAGTGCTAGCATTAGCGTGCGATAGCTCAGAATGTGGGAAGGCATGTGATTCAACAAATAAGCAGTTGTGACTACGGCAGAATCCCATAATGATGGGGAACATGGCTACCCTCCAAGAGTGCTCGAGTGGTTTCAAGAAGATGGTGATTCTTACGCTCAGCAACACCATTCTGCTGAGGAGTCTAAGGGCAAGAAGTTTCATGTATCAAACCATGTTCTTGAAAATAAGCTGCAAGAGGTTTACTTAAGTATTCGCCACCATTATCAGACCTGAGAACCTGAAATTTGGCCCCAAACTGAGTCTGAATCATATGGTGGAAAGTCCGAAATATAGCTTCAGCCTCATTCTTATGTTTCATCAAATATAGCCAAGTCATACGTGTGCAATCATCAATAAAGATGATAAACCATCGAAACCTAGATACAGTAGTAATAGGAGACGCACCTCATACATCAAAATGAATTAAGGAAAAAGGAGTAGAACTTATATTCAAACTGGGAGGAAAACAAGTGCGATGGCTTTTTGCCAAAATACATGTATCACACTGAAAACTAGAGTTCAATAGACCATGAAATAACTTGGGAAACAAATGCCGTAAATACCCAAAAGATGGGTAACCTAACTGACGGTGCCATAACCAAAGTTCCTTCTCTTGAGCTAACTGTCCACGAAAATGATAGGTCCATCCAGAAGTAATTTCATCCACGAAATACAGCCTCTCCCTCTTAGTACCACGCCCAATAATCTCCTTCGTTGGAATGTCCTAAAACAGGCAAAAATCAGGGTACATAAGCACAACATAGTTCAACTCATTAGTAAGCTGTCCAACTGATAACAGACGATTAGACAATGAAGGAACAAGCAAGGTATGAGATAGAGAGAGAAGGCGTGACAGACACACGCCCAGCAGCCGTCACAGGAAATCTATATCCATTAGCATTGTAAATATGATCTCGACGTGGTGTAGTAGATGTAAGAAGATCACCAGATTCCGGAGTCATATGATTTGTAGCATCGGAATCAATTATCCACCCATGATGACCATCACCATGTCCATTAGCAAAGACAAACCCACAATTACCTTCAAGAGATTCGGCATTAGTAGATTCAGGCTCCATAAGAATTAATAACAAGCCGCTAGTCACTAAGGAGGCTTGCCCTCCATTTCGCCCCTTTTGGGAGCCCTGTTTCTTCTTCTTGGTCTAAAAATCATCCCACTAGTCTGGATAACCATGCAGTTTAAAACAAGATGCTGCTATATGTTTAGGATTCTCACAGTGAGAGCATCCCTTGGATTGAATTGGCATACCAGGTTTAGGGCGAGGTCCCCGAGCAGAAAGCACTAACTGATCACCTTTGCCTCGCTGTGACACCATGGCGAAACCAGAGGTGACCTCGACAGGAGTGGAGAGCATGACAAATTGGCGCATATCCTCTTGCCTGACTCGGGCATAAGCTTGTTCAATAGTGGGAAATGGATCCATCTTCATAACATCGGCATGAACATTATCTAGGCAGTCATCGAGACCATCCAAAAAAAGTATAGACTCGATCTTCATGGACAATGGCATTGTACCTCAGAATATCGGTCGGACATTGCATAGGATTAGGATGACGGAAATCAATCTCACGCCAGAGCCCTTAAAGATCATTGTAATATTTTTTGATGGATCCACCGCCTTGCTTGCCTCTTAATATCATATATTTGGGAGGTGTTAGATCCATCAAAAAAGGTCATTGCCACAGCATCCCATACGGCTATGGCAGTAGGAAACCGAATAAAGTTTGGTATCAAGGCTGGGTCTATAGAATTGATAAGCCAACCTTTCACCGTAGAATCATCGGTCTTCCATTGTCTAAAAGATGGATCTGTAGGAGGGGGCTTAGGAGAATCACCATTCAAATAGCCCAGTTTGTCTTTGCCCGATACATACATCTCAACAACTTGGGACCATACGCCATAATTTTTGCCATCAAGCTTGACAGCAATCGGTGCAACAGGAGGTTCAACGTGCGGCGGTGCGGCCTACTGGGTTAAGAGCTGCTTCATCGCAGTGGTCAGGTTTGCCAGAATGGCAATAGCAAAGGCACTAGCATCCGCTTGGTCAGTTGTAACACTCAACTGTTCGTTGGCCATGAGATCAGCTTCACAAACTGAATTGTGATGAAGAAGATCGAGTCAGACGCACGTCGGACGGCGCAATAGAGGAAGAAAGCGGGACTGCCGTAGTCGATGATTGACGTACAGTACCCCAAGGATCAAACCCTAGGGCTCTGATACCATGCAAAAAAAGACTCTCCTTTTTGTATTCAATGAATATATTTTCTATACATTTACAATGCTCAATCCTGTTATATATATATAGGGACATATGACAACCCTAATTAGGAGATATACAATAGGAAGGATTCTATACTAGGAAGAAATTTATACAATAAAAATGCCTAACAAATAGGCTAAAACAGCTCATGACCACAAGTATAACATGAATGGGCAACAATGTCTACAACGATTTCTTGTCATCTCATTGAGACCATATTGTAATACGAAAATTGATTATCTTAATCGCTTCTTCGCCGATTGCAACAAAATAGTATTGACCAATTGTTTTTCATGTCTAATTTGGTGTTTTCAATCTTGAGAGAAGGAGAAAGTAAGCAATATTGAACTTTAGAAGACCAATGATGTGCGCTCTGTTTGGACTCTTACATGAAAAAAATAAAGGTTAATATCACGAAAAACTCCAAACTAGTGTATCTGTGACAATTTTATCTCGAATTAATTTTTTGACCATTAAAAATCCCAAACTGGTACGCCTATGAAAATTTTACCTTGAACTAATTTTTTGACTACAAAAAACCCAAAACTGGTATACCTATGACAAATTTACCCTTCGTTAGTTTTCGTTAAATTTTACTATCAAATTGCTAAGATTAATTACACATGATAGTTAATGGGTGTACTAGTTTGCGTTTTTAGTAGTCAAAAAATTAGTTTGGGGTAAAATTATCACAAGTGTACCAGTTTATAATTTTTGGTGGTCAAAAAATTAGTTCAGGATAAAATTATCACGGGTGTACCGATTTGAGATTTTTAGTGGTAAAAAATTAGTTCAGGGTAAAATTATTACGAGTGTACTAGTTTGGGATTTTTGGTGATCAAAAAATTAGTTCGGGATAAAATTATCACATATGTACTAATTTGGAGTTTTTCGTGATATTAACCAAAAAATAATTACTATTAATCAGAAAAAAACCACATTGATTCGGTTGTTATTGACTTGATATTAAACTTATCAGAAACATTTTTCACCGTGAAAATAATTACTGTTTATAATGGGCCTAAAAGAAGAAGTTACTACCTTTGAATGCATGCTTGAGTTGAAAAGGACAACTATTCAACTATAAGTAGCACTTAGGTGTCGTTCGTTTTTTTGTGGAAAACGCGAGAAAGCCAATCTTTGCAATAAGAACGAGGGTTTCTTGGCTATTTAGAATATTGCGTGTCATCATTAGAGGCAATGTTTAGGGAAGAGTATGCTATTATATATTAATATATATAAATGAATATTTCGTTGAATAGACTGTGGAAACAAAAATGAAAAATGAAAGCTTAGTCTTGACACGTTTCAATTGACAAGGTCCACTAACTTCCGACAACTGTAATCCAGGAGAAAATATTTGGTACCACTTCGATTCTAGGCTAGCAAAAAACGAGTCATTCTTATTGTGACGCGTGTTGCCGACCCCCACCTTAGCAAAAAATTTGAACAAACAAACGTGGGCATCTCTCTTTTTACTCCACGATTGAACTCTCTCTCTCTCGAAAATAGGCCTAATTTTGTAAAAGAACTCGAAACTTTAGGTCAAGTCTCAAATCTATTCCGAACTTTTTTATATCTTAGAAAAAATTCAAACTTTAAGTTCAGTCCCAAATCTACCTTGAATTTTATTTTGTGTACCAAAAAATTCACCAAAATTTAATTTATTTTAAAAAATATACTCGGTGAACCAGTTGCAACTTAACGTGGCACTTTCACGTCGATAACAAATCCATATCAACAAAGTAATGGGTTTTTTTTAGATAAAGAAAAGTTCGAAGCAAATTTAGATTGAACTTAAAAATTAGGTTTTTTTTAAATTAATTTTTTTTGGGATGGATTTGTTATCGTCTTTAACTTTCATATTCTAGAATGGTTTTATTAATTTTAATGTGTTAGATTTGTTATCGAAGTGAAAATGGAACGTCGGTCTGTACCTATTGCTCTATTACTTTGCTGATATTGATTTTTCATCGACATAGATGTGTCACGTCAAGTTGAAACCAGATTATAAGGATATATTTTTGAAAATAAATTGAATTTTGGTGATTTTTTTTACACAAAACAAAATTCAAGGTAAATTTGGGATTGGACTTAAAGTTTGGGGTTTTTTCTAAGATAAGCAGATTTGGGACTAGACCTCAAATTTGGGGTTTTTTTAAAGATAAAACATGTTTGGGGTAGATTTGAAACTTAACCTAAAGTTGGGAGTTTTTAACGGAATTCATCCTGAGAAAATATTGGGTACCACATCGGTTCCAAGGCAACAAAAAATGAGCCACTCTTCTTGCGAGACATGTTACCGGGCCCTACCTTATAAGTCCGAAAACTTGTTACCAAAATGCAATTGAGTCCTAAAAATTGTAAAAAGTGCATTCAAATCCTAAAACTTGTCAAATTGATTCAAATGAGTTTTAAAGTTAACACCCTTAAACTTACTAACGGAAAATACTGACGTGGCACTGATGTGGCTTATTTTAATATTTTTTCTCTCCTAGGTGGCGATAACATGACTAAAATGACGTCGTTTTGGCCAAAATTTAATTTTTAAAATTATTTTTATTTAAATTAAATTTTAAAAAAAGATTTAAAAAAAAGTACGACGACAGGCGGGGAGGGAGGGCTTGCCCTCCCCGCTGCCATTGCCGCCAATCACCCCACCATCGCTGGGAGCCCCTACTAGTGATGGGTGGGGGGACAACAAGCGGGGGTCGTTGGGCCCCGGCTGACACCGACCGCAGGCGACCCTCACCTAGATATGGGCAAGGGGTCGCTGCCCTCCCCAAATCAGGTGAGGGTCAATAGTGGCAGCCCTCCCCCAGATCTAGTGAGGGTTGGCTGCCACTGGCAACCCTCGGCCAGGTTTGGGCGAGGGCCGGTGACCCTCGCCCAATCTAGGAGAGGGCCCGCAGGCCCTCGCCTGCCGTTGGAGAGGGTCATCGGCCGCTAGACGGGGCCCAACAACCCTTGCCTGCTGTTCCCCCACCCTCGCTGGGAGCTAGCCCCTCTCAACGATAGTGAGGCGGCGAGGGCAACCCCTCCCTCCTCGATTGTCTTTCTCCTCCCTTTTTTTAAATTTTTTTTTAAATTTTAGCTTATTTTTAAATCTAATTTAAATAAAACTAATATTACAATAATGATTAAAAAAAGCCACATCATTGCCACGTAGGATATAAAAAAAATAAAAAGCCACATTACCATTTTCCGTTAGTCAAATCGGACAATGTTAACTTTAGAACTCGATTGAACTAATTTGATAAGTTTTAGGACTTGATTGCACCTTTTGCAAGTTTTAAAACTCAATTGTATGCTGGTGACAAGTTTTAGGACTTCTAGTAAATATATCTCATAAAATTTTGAACAAACAAACACGGGCATCTCTCTCTCTTTACACTCGCTTCTCTCTCTCCCTCTCAAACTCTTGTCTAGGAGTTCACCACCAGCTCCGGCTCCGACTCATCCTTCACCTCTGCCTCCGCCGTTGCCAAATCACCCGATTCTCCATCTTTCTCTCTAAAACCTACGTTCTGGTCTCTCTCTTCCCCTCCCGCTCTCGCCGCCACTGCTGCTTCGAAAGGTACAGACTTGGGGACAATCCCTAAATACAAATCAACAGTACAATTTGGGTGCAAAATTATTGTGATTGTGTTTTTTGTTAGGATTGGGATCGTTTTTAGTGGTTTATATTGCTAATTGAGTGAATAATTGTCACGATTTAGGGTAATTTGTTTGAATTACTCGACGACGCTCTGCTCTCTACCACGCCACCTCCGCCTGGAAAGGAATAGATTTATCGGTCTTACAATGAGGATATGGCGGGGTAATTTAGTAAATTACGTCGTTTTCTTTTCAATGCTGGTGGGCGATTGTCTGTAGTATTTGGGTTGCTGTTGGAGTCGGATTGAATGGTGTTACAAAGTTTTTTGGTGCTTTAGGATTCTAAAGGGGATGAGCCGGAACAAGAGCTTGAGAGGGAGGGAGAGCTTCTGAGTCGCGCGAGTCGGAGAGAGAGAGAGAGAGAGAGAGAGAGAGAGAGAGAGAGAGAGAGAGAGAGAGCAGGTCAGTCCTTTTCTATTAGTTGATGCTATTCTGATTTAAATGACCTTTTCGATAATTGTTAGAATCATGCATGATAACAAGATACGCCTGGAGTAGAAAACTTTTCAGTGCACTACCAACCTGTCAAGTATGAAATATACTTTAGGCATGAACCGTGCGACGCCCAAGAATAAATGATCAAAAGAGTTAGGTTATCCCAAACAATTAACTATTTAGTACCGTGAAAAAATTATGCATTCTTTTGATGTTTAATATAAAGGCACATACAAAAAACAAAAAATAAATATCAAGGCACATAATATGAAAAGATTTAGGTAGTCAAATATAATGAATTATAATAAAGGCAACTCATCATTATTTGAAGAGATAATAGCAAATACATATTTAGGTGAGTAGTAAATATTAGGCCTGTCAAATAGGCAAGTAAGATTGAAATGGTTGGGTCCAAATTGGCCCGTTTTACCCATTTTATATGCAGTGTAAATTTAGTGATCCATACCCATATCCCACCCAACCCATACTTGGACGCAACTATTAGCAATTTTTCTTCTTAAAATGTTGCCTTTGAAGAATGGATGGTTCCATACACCGGCTTGTCGAGTCATTGAGACAAATCAGGTTGGGTCATGGGCTAGGTCTTCGTGTGGCACATGAGCAACATGGTTGAGTGTCACCTTGATGGACAATAACACCAGCATAGGTGGGTTTGGTGTCGAATAATAAACGGGGTCGTGAAGGTGGTGGCGAGGTGAAGGGTGGTGGATCCTTTCCAAGTCATGTTTAATGCCCTCACACTCGTGATCGGTTCATTTATATTTTTGTCCTCCCATAAATCTGCTCAACCTACATAAATTTCCCATCACCTAAACTTAATTATTTCAAAATCCAAGAATCTAATAAAGTACTTTCACATTTAAATTCCCGAATCACAGAAAAGTAGACCCACGACATAATCTTTTTCTCTCCGATTTCAAACACTGCGGAGTCCTCCCCAATCAAGCTCGAAGAAGAGGTCTCTTTCGTGTCTTTGTCCCTAATAGAAGTCCGAACAAGAACTTTCCAAAAAGTTGGAAAATTCTCGACGGAACTGGAGTTGCATGGAGAAATTTGGAGCTGGTGGGTCGGTTTTGGTTTGGGAAGCAGATAAGAGGTGGTGCGAAAAGGGAGTGTCTTGTGGGAAATTGGGTTCGAAAGGACAATAGAACTCGACATCTCTCTCTGACTGATACTGACACCAACACAAACACAATCACGGAATCAAACTGTGTGCGTGATGAAATTTAAGGGAGATGATTCATTACAATTTTAGTGAGGACAAAAACAATAGTGGGATTTTGAGTGAACTCTAGCAGAAGCTGAAGAATCTGGAAGGGAGTTTGGAGGTTTTATATTTCGGTGTGTTCAAGTGGCACTGGTTCGCCCATGATGTGGTGTGTGTATAAGAGGCATCCCTCAAAAAGGTACATTCTTGACATTCAATAGAAAATAAATCAAATACAAAAGGCAAACCTTCCATGTGTCTTCTTTTATACTGGTATTAGGGCGATAGATATTTGTTCCCTGGAGTCCTTGTTATGTCGCCTTCGAGCATACATTGCTTCTTTAGCAAGCATCAAGGACTTAGGACTTCAATTTATCTCTTGCCAAGGTTTAGTTATATAAGCAATCATTGAGGACAGTTAGATAAACATGCTACGTCATATGCCCAAGTGCACCCATATAGAAACAGCTATGGACCTCACCCATCGCGAGATGCATTAAAGATCCAATGCAATTTTGAAAAAGATTTTGGAAATGAATTTTTATAAAAGCTGAATGCTATTGGATGGACCTAAAGCCCCATTGGATATATGAAACCCCATTCAATTTTACCGCCATACTTTACTTGTCTTGAGCAAGCTCATACACTATCATCATATCATGTCAAAAAGCGGATTTTACATCAAATAGTATAGAGGTGCAATGCATTTTCAAGAGTATTGCATGAAAAGGTCTAATGGATTTTTAAAGGACAACAATCATTACAAATGATAGATAGGCCAAATGCAATCTTCACTTTTATTCTGGAAAAAATGGGCCTCTGTCTTGTCGGATGGGTCATATGGAAAATTCTCTTTGGATAAACAGGCCAAATGTTGAGGCCGAATGCCATTTTGAAATGGGCCTCACCTAATAAGGACGTCCAATGCATGTTTTTTGGAACAGTTGTAGCACTTGATTTTGCAAAATGGACCCACTTGGGTAATTTTATGATTTAAAGGCATGGATTCTTAAATAGAAGGAAAGGAATTAAAGTGCTCCAATCAGACACGCTCAAGAACTTGTGATGTTGGACTCCTACCGAGTGGGGTAAACTATAGGCTTAAGGCTCCCTTTCCACGGGTTAAATGCTCCCCATGAAATGAGCGGGATCGAGTCGGCTTACTACCCCCACAACTTGTAGACAACCTTGGCTTCCTCAACACAATCCCAGCTGGCTTCCTAAAATGCAATCTGGAGTTTTGGATAGTTGTCAGCACCTAAATTTGCATCTATGTTTCTCTATCACGTTTCATGTAAATTAAGGATCTAATTTGTTAATAATAACATGAGTTGACCCCTAACCCAAAAAATTGACAGTATTATTTAGCATTCGCTTATCTTGCTACGTTTCATTGCAATTAGGAACATTGTGATTTCGGCCAATGATAGAGCCATGAGCATGCTTTGGTCGGCCACCCACAGAGATTTAGGATTTGGAAAGAATTGAAGCAAGTGAAAATTGGAGGCATGAGAGAGGAGCACGCATTGAAGGACCTCATGCTGGCAAAGGGAACAAATCCATTAATGAGGATGGTGAGCCCTTGCATGGCCGGCCAAGCTAGGAGGGAAGGGGGCATTCACTTTGCCTTAATTTTTTTCAACAATTTGTCTTAAAGGCTTGAGGTATTAAAAGAAAAAGGAGATTAGGGTTTGCAAGGACACATTTGTTTCTCACTCACTGGCTCTCCCTCTCTCTTTGGCCAAATCTGGAATAATTACCAAATCGGTGATGAACTTTTAAATTTTGTCAATATAATACTTAATATTTGCGCAAAATTCAAATGTAATCCTTCTAGAAATAGTAGCCAAAAATTGCTCCCGTAACGTCCAGTCATCGCCGGTCATCTTACGCAGTACACTAACACAGACAATTTGTGAATTGCCACGTAAGTGATTTTCAATGACAATTTGCCAGAAGGATTACATTGGAATTTTACGCAAAGATTTAGAACTAAAATTGCAAAATTAAAAAGTTTATGACTGAATTAACGTTCGTACAATAAATTGAGGACTGATTTTATAATTTTCCCACCGAATCCTCAATCTCTCCCTCTCGGCCATCTCAAATTTTCTCGCTCTCATTCTCTCTTAGTCGTGTGCGCGTGTGTTGGACATGTGTTTTTCTGTTGTTGTGATTTATAAGAGCTCGTTCAAGCCATTCCGAAGTATCCAAGGTAAGATCAATGCACTTGTTTCATTTGAATCTCCATTTTTCTCGATTCATCATCATCATCAGACCTTAATCTCCACAGTTCAAAGTCAAACACGAGAGCTCACTTTGCCTATGCGGGCATTGCGAGCTAAATTTCTCCATCTTCCGGAGCAATGAGTTCATTTTGGCGAAGAGATCTATGTGTTTTCACATGAAAAAAGCAATCTTATCTTTGGAAGAATCGATCTTAGCGAGCTCGCTTTGCCTATGCGGACCTCAATCCTCTTTGTTTGCTCATGACAATCTCTGTCCCGCAGTATTCCGCTCTTGTTCATCATCATTTTGATCTCATTTGTATGTCATTTAGGTCATAGTTAGGCGTATCATCAAACGGTCAAATTCAAGAGCTAGGACAGACCATGACAATTATCTGAAGGTCTAACTCATAGATTAAGCGTTTCTTGCAATATTTCCGCGACCAAAGACCAAGATCTAGGCCAAATTCTATCTCAAATGCACAACTCCTTATCCTCTGCATTAAATAACCTCTTCAGTAATAATCAGAATTGCCTAATCTGTCATCACTAACCTTGATCATGGAGCAGAAAACCACCGGCCTTGATCGCACGTCGACCCACCCGACGATCAGCAGGTAAACCCGGTCCCTCGTGACTGGCTTCAATAGGCAAACCACCTCGGTGAGCCTCCCTCTTGCCTGTGTCCCCGCCACGTCCGAGGGAAAAAAAAAACATACCGAGCTGATAATTTGGGAACTGAGAGAGACCAACAACATGCGAAGGCCTCTCAACGATGAGCGGCAGTGACAGGTGAAATCTAGAGCTGAACAAAGAATACTGAATTGAAGACGTGTCGGATCTCTCTGGCGTTTCGTCAAACGCATGATTACCACAATGAGGATGCGAGAACAGAGCAACCGCAGGACAGAGGTACGACCTTCATGATCGAAGAAGATATTTAAACTTCTCAATCAGAACAAATGGAGACGAAGATGCATCAACGTAGAAAACCCAGCAACAGAGTGTTGGCGTGATGATGAGATCGTCGCAACGCCAGGCGCCAGGTCACAACTGGGGATCGGAGGATGATGGCACGAGATTTTTGCTACTGCCATTGCCTCGGAACCTCTCGCAAGCTTCTCAGGTTCCTAATCCCAACACGTCGCCTTCGCGAACCTTGTTGAACCAGCCAATCTCATCGAATGCCAGTGGAAACTATTTGCTTCCTGGATTGCTTGAATTCACTGAACTGTCAAGTAAAGAAGATCAATGAAGGGACTCCGAGGATTTCGCAATGAAGACACTTGGCAACGACAAAATCCAGCGATGTTATCACTCAACAGAGATATTCAGATGCAATGCGACTGGCTCCGGCCTGAGCGAGATGGATGAGCTTCGAATAAATGCTGTGAAAGCGAAACAGACGGAAGTTGCAACCGTGGGGCCGAAGGCGCAATGCAGAGAGCTCCGCCGTGGGAGAGAGAACGGGGACGGCCGCCTGAAGGTTGGAAGAAGAGAAACGACGCGAGCTGGCAGAGAATCGAAGGCTAGTTAGAATCGGTAGTAAATCACTTCCAGCGAACCTCCGATCGGCGAAAATGGAGCCTCGTGCGAGAGAGAATCGCTAGGATTCCCCCGTCTGAGCGCTCATGCATGGACTGAAAGCTAGTGAAGAAATTGGGATTGATCTCTGGGCTCTATGGGCTCGTGTGACGTGTGAATTGGACTTAAGAGATGGGCTGAACCTGATGGGTTTGGGATTTGTTTATTACTTTTCTTCTTCTTCTTCTTCTTCTTCTTTTCTCTGTAATTTTTTGTTATTTATTCCTCCATTCATTTATTATCTATCTATATTTTTATTTTCAAAAAAAGCACATTCGATTTGCCAGCAAAAAATTCAGGCATCAACGCTCCGCTCTCGCGCCCAAAAGTCATTGATTACCCGGGCTCGGGGCCATAGAGGCTAAGTTTGCGACACCAGTGTCTGTGCCGGGGTGTTCGGTGGCCATTCTGGGTATGCGGCTCCTATGCCCAAGTCATAGGCACTTGGGCTCGGCCCCAATGTTTGTGCTTAGGTCCCTGGTGACGATGTCTTGGTTCTTGCTCTTGCGCCCAAGTTAGACACCTTAGGCTCGAGTCCATTGAAATCGGGCCCAAGACCCCAGTGCTAATGCCCACATCCGTCGAGGTTGATTCTCCGGTGGCCAAACCTGTGTACCCAGCTCTCGCATCCAAGTCATAGGCACTCAAATATGGGTCTATTGAGGCCGGGCCCAGGTCCACAGAGGCCAAGTCGGCGGATAAGGTGATTCTAGAAAGCAATTTATCAATTGATATCTTCATCTCATAATAGAAACAACTTGGAAAAATTTTCTTTCTTTGGCCGACACAGCGGCCGACACAGCTTGGCAAGATTGAAATTGTCTAATTGTTTGAACATTCGCGTAAGTTGGTCGACAGGTTGTTTACTGAGGCGGATGCAAACTTTGACCAAGAAGAGAGATATGTATTCCAATAGAGATGACTAATATAACTGAATTAGGTGGCTTTTGCAATGTCAAATATCAGTCTTAAAGACTTTCTCGAACCAGCTTTGACGTTTTCTTTGGTTTACATTTTTATTGCGAATGGACCACTCGCATAATTTTCCGAAAAAGGTCTAAATCGTCTATTGCGAATGGACCACTCACAAATGATATCCTCATGATATATTTATTCCAAAGTAATTTTTATCTCATAAAAAATCTTAAACCGATACCCCTGATCCAAATCTACCCTCCGTTTGTATTCTGTTCAATACCCCGTTAAAATGCATACGTAGATTTTCTATTTTGGTTGTCATTTTCGAACTTAGATCCATCTTGTATTTATTTGCCACGTGTCTTAACAATATACATTTTAACGGAATACTGGACGAAATACTAATGAAGGGTAGGTTTGGATTAAGGATGCTAGTTTCAAATTCTTTATGGGATGAAAACTTGTTTGGAGTGAATGTCAATTTATTCTGTCTAACTATATCGGTAACTATAGTTTTGTCATCGGAAAATTAAGTTCCCAAAAGCGGTGCTATTCATGCATGTTGGACGGACCAAAAAAGCCGTAAGTATGCTATGAAGTGTTTGAAAGCCACAGCACCTCACTATAATTATGAAGGTGCACATTATAAAAGCCGCAATATTTCTTTCATAGTTGAAGCAGCCTTAAGAGCACCAGACCAGATAGTCCCTTAAATGCATGATACATTTTTTTGAGACAAAAAAATTTGACCAGCTTTTGATTATTATTGATACATATAAGCTCAATTGATAAGAGCAAAGTTTGGTTAAAGCAGAAGATATGAACATGACATTCAAGAACTTGAAGGAAACCGTGAACTCATTAACAAAGTCATCAACAACAAATAGTGCAGTGATTATCGACGAGGGTCTTCACCAGTCGATAGCTTGAAGGAGATTGATGACTCACTGATAAAGTCATCAACAACAAATAATTGCATAATTTGCTAAGTGTTGAAGCAATGTCATTTATGAACAAAACAAATAATTGGCAACACGTTAGTCCAAGACGAAGATGGTGCATTGGCACGGACATGGGATTGCTAGATGGTTATGCCTGTAATCTCGAGTTTTGTAACTTCTTATGGATGACCATTACCGATAAATAGTATATCGTGTCTAAGAATCTCTTGTAAATAAGTGCTTGTATATGAATATAAATGCTCATGTTGTAATCATGGTAAAAAAAACACACAATCAATATCAGAACATCGGCCCTTCTGCTTTTACCCTTCATCTTCAATTTCCTGCACATTTACGCTTCCAGAGATTTGAATTTTCGCACCTTTTGATCTCTCTCACAACCTTAAAATTCAAGTACCTGCATTTCAATTCCTTTACTTCACGCCATCTACTTTCCTATCAAACATCAACAGAGACGCCCTTTCCTCGACATTCACCGGATCGATTCATCTGCTAAGATTTTCTTACACCATTCATGATCAAATGAATCAATGCTGTGCTAATCTGGAAGATGATAGAAAGTCAAACGGTACACTTTCGTGTAAACTTTCATGCACGTCGTTATCTAGGACAAATTCGTCCACCCAATCAAGAGTGTGAAATCAAAAATCGACTTCGCCGTTTGTGCCCTCGCATGCACTATAAATGAGGCACCCTTCAGATAGTTGGTAATGCAAGCTGAAAAGAACAAGATAACAAATGAAGGTGCAAAACTTCACCATGCATCGTCACTTGGCATGTCTCCTGCTCTTTTCAGCTCCTTTTGTAGCTTTTGCTATGAGCACTCCTGTGAATTTCCTGCAATGCCTCTCTCATCACTCTGACAACGCAACCTCAATCTCTACACTCGTTTATACTCCAATCAACTCTACGTATTCTTCTGTCTTGGACATTACCATACAGAACCTGCGCTTCTTGACTCCTTCCGCTCCGAAACCTTTACTCATCGTGACGCCGCTCGAAGTTTCCCATGTCCAAGCCGCCATCATCTGTTCCCGGCGGTACGGACTCCAAATGAGGATCCGAAGCGGCGGTCATGACCACGAGGGCCTTTCATATTTGTCCGAAGTCCCATTCGTCATGCTTGACATGGTGAATCTTCGTTTGGTTGCCGTGGATGCGGAGGACGAAACAGCTTGGGTCCAGTCTGGCGCAACGGTGGGCGAGCTTTACTATAGAATCGCTGAGAAGAGCAAAACCCTAGGCTTCCCGGCCGGCATCTGCTCCACGGTCGGTGTCGGCGGGCACTTCAGCGGCGGAGGCTATGGCACGTTGCTGCGCAAATATGGCCTTGCTGCCGATAATGTAATCGATGCGCAGTTGGTGGACGCCCAAGGTCGGCTCCTGGATAGAGAATCAATGGGGGAAGATCTCTTTTGGGCCATCAGAGGCGGAGGAGGCGGCAGCTTCGGCGTGGTAGTGTCCTGGAAAGTCGAGCTGGTCCCGGTGCCGTCAACCGTGACCGTGTTCACACTCCAGAGGACTTTGGAGCAACACGTGACGAAGCTCGTGCACCAGTGGCAACTTCTCGGGAACAAGCTCCCCAACGACCTATTCATGCGGGTGATCTTGCACAGCCACAACTCTGGTCCCAACAGGACGAGGACGATGCAAGCCTGGTTCACCACCCTTTACCTCGGTGGGGTCGATGCGCTCCTCGAGGTGACGAAGAGCAGCTTCCCGGAGCTCAACGTCACGAGACAGGACTGCACCGAGATGAGCTGGATCGAGTCGATCCTCTACTTCGCGGGGTTTCCGATCGATGGGCCCTTGGAAGTCTTGCTCAACCGGAGCTCCAACGCCAAATTATACTTTAAGGACAAATCGGATTACGTGAAGGAGCCAATCCCAGAGAGTGGCTTAGAGGGGATGTGGGAGAGGTTCTTTGAGGAAGATGAAGGGGTGGCTCAAATGATTTGGACCCACTATGGCGGGAAAATGAGCGAGATTTCCGAATCTGCCCTTCCCTTCCCTCACAGAGCTGGGGTTTTGTACAAGATCCAGTACTTTACGTCATGGACAGATGGAGGCAACGAGGTTGCCTCAAAGCACGTGAGTTGGATACGAAGCTTCTATGGTTATATGGCGCAGTATGTGTCGAAATCGCCTCGAGAGGCCTATATCAACTACAGGGATCTCGACATAGGAACGAACAACGTGAAAGGCAACACGAGTTATAAGCAAGCAAGCGCTTGGGGAAAGAAGTACTTCAAGAACAATTTCGACAGGTTGGTGCATGTGAAGACCGCGGTCGATCCGGGCAACTTTTTCCAACACGAGCAAAGTATTCCTTCGTTTTCATTTTAATTTAGGTGTATTCCTCGCAATAATAAGACGATGCTTTGTAATAAATGGAACATTCCACAATGTCGATGGTTGAACTTTGTGTTGGTTTTCTTAGGGTGCTTCACATGGCAATTTTTATCATATCTCAGGCTATTTGTTAAAGGTCTCGTTGATAATTGTCCCTAGGACACTAGTTTTTTTGTTTTTATTTTATGAAAGAAACATTTTATTGATTTCCATGAATATATAAAGTAGAAATACGCAGTCAAACTGCAAACTAAGACCACAAAACAAGTTCCAGATAAGAAGATGAATCATTAGAGCAATGTTATGGGTCATACGCTCAAAGAGTAGATCTGGGACTTTTTCAAACCAAAATCGGCGGTCGATCACCGAATTCGTTTTTAGTAATGAGCACACATAAAGATGTCCATTTGGTTTTACGGCTTTGCCTTTTGGTAGTACGCGCCTAGGTTCAGTATCTCCAACACCATCGCCGTGCATATTAACAAGGTTGAATATGCATAGATTTGACACCTGTGAGAGCGAAACTTTCACAAAACTTGTCTAATCTCCTTCGAAATTGGACTTGTACACCAACGAAGCCCCGTATACGCAAAAAAAAGCCCCAAATCTAGGCTAGATTGGGATAGAAACCTCCCCAAAATAGGAGAGATAAACTTCTAGATCTAGACTAAATCAGAAGAGAAAAACTCCTCCAAATGAGAAGAAAGCAAGAAAAAGAGAACAAAGGACCAAATCAGCCAAAGAAAAAGCAGCAAAAAGGGAGAGAAGGGAGATCTAGCTCAAACCCTCCCCTCCATGGAGGTCGAAGAAGAAAACGACGTGAAGATAGGAGGGAGAGGAGAGAATCCTAGAGAGGAAAGGCAAAAAGCGTTATATCCCTAGGACACTAGTTGAATTAACTAAAAGTGAAAATAACAAATTCCATGGCACATTGAAAATGAAATAATTACATTTTTTTTAATAAAAAAATCACTTACGTCAAATAGTGAATTTGAAATTTCCAAAACATATTTAATGAGATCCAATAAACAAGCGTTCAAAGGGCACTTATATTCTGATAAAAAAAGGCACTTATTTAACATTTTTCATAACATTTGACCAACGATTTCATCATTGTCCAACATCCAAATGACTCCATTCTCTAAGATTTTATATGGTCTCGATGCCCGTAATTGTACTTAGATTTCTTGAAATTGCATGAAAATTTTCACATCTCTTAATTATGATAAATAATGAATCTTTTATGGCTTACGATAGTTCATACGATATTCATTTCATAGACCTGAGTGTATTTCCCTGGTTAAGCCAAAATCTCAGATACTTGATTTTTCAATTCAGTCCGTCAATATTGGGCTCATTAGAAAGGTCTCATTACAAGATTTATTACATAAATATCACATAAATGAAGGCAAAAGAACACTATAAGTGTTATAACTTGTATACGGTGCTCACTTTGGTGCCATAACTTTTTTTCGGATCACTTTGGTGCCAAGTCGAAGAAAAATGATCACTTAAGTGTCATAACTTTTTTTTGGACCACTTTAGTGCTAAAATTTATGAAAAACGATCACTTAAGTACTAAAATTTTTGAAAAACGATCATTTAAGTGCTAAAATTTTTGAAAAACGATCACTTAAGTGTCAATCTCCGGCGAGACTCCGGCGAGCCACGTCAGCTTCAGAAATTAATAAAAAAAATGCCACGTCAGATTTTCGATGAAAAATTGTGTACAGCACCGGAGTTGGCACTTAAGTGATTGTTTTTCAAAAATTTTAGCACTTAAGTGATCGTTTTTCAAAAATTTTAGCACTAAAGTGATCCAAAAAAAAGTTATGGCACTAAAGTGAGCATCGTACACAAGTTATGGCACTTGTAGTGTACTTTTGCCCATAAATGAAGCATTGGGTGCTCAAGACAGGATCCTGAGAAGATGATGTAAAAGCATTTTGAGAAGCATACTCTTCAAGATGAGGAACATGGTCCTTGCACAGGTGAAGTTGCACAAAAGACCATCAACTTTGTGGCAATGTCTAGTCACTAGGTCAGGGAGATTTAAAAGAAGGTTGAGAAATGCCTCTACGAGTTGGAAGTACAAAAAAAAGTACCACAATCACCATGGATAATTGTAGTTCAAATGATGTTACCATTAGTCATTTGAAAGAAAAATTTTCAAGTGAAATGTTATTAATCTTAAAGGGCGATTTTTATGTATGAGGTGCATGGCTCATATATCAATCTTGATTGTAAGAGATGACTCGATCAAGGTACATAATTCTATTGCACGTATTTGAAATATGGTTAGGTATTTAAGGGATTCTCCCATGAGAGTTGTTGTGTTGGATCCTAGAAAAAAAGTTGAATTTTGTGAAGTATTGTTGTTGACTTATTTATGATGATAGTGTGATGGCTAATGAGACGCATGATACGGTTAAGGACAACTTGTAGTGTTTGTACACATTTTATGAGCAATCTTCTCATGATTCTAGTGACCAAAATTTGGGTGATCAAAATGTGAGTTCTAGTGATAGTGTACCTAGTGGATGCAATGACGATAGTGATGGTGGTAACAACAAAGTTGATTTCGATTTTAGAAGCCCGTTGAAAAACTTTATCAGCAAGGAGAAAAGAGTGTCTAATAGGAACAAATTTCAGCTTATCATTATCTTTAAGCTGATCATGAAGATGTTTTTGATCTTGACCTTTTGATGTGGTGGAAGAGTACCGGCTCAAAGTATAAAATCTCATCTTTGATGAATCATGATGTTTTGGCTATTTTGTTAACTACCGCTATTTTAGAGTCAGCTTTTAGTACATTTGGTCGTGGGTTTGATGCTTTCAAAGTTCTTTGACTCCTAAGTGGTGCAAGCTTTAATTTGCAATGAAGATTGCTTGAGAGCCGTTCCTGTTTTAATTAATGTTGAAGAGCACATTGAGAATGAAGACAAATTTAAGTTGAGTAAGTCATTATATTTAATTTTATCTTGTAATTCCTTTGTATATCTAATGAGTGGATGCTTTATTTAATCTCCTTTTTTTTCATATATGGATCATCTTATCGAGGAGATTGTTATCAATAAATAGAGTTTATGAATTGAAGACTTTAGTGGAATCAATATATATGGTGAGTTTTCTACTAATTTGTTTTATTTCAAGGATTAATGACTTTTATTTTATACCATTGTTAAGTAATTTACTATGTTTTTTATTTTGTTTTGTTTTCTAGTGATTATAATTTGGAATAATCTTTTATGGACGAATAAGAAATGAAGTTTTATAATTCATACTTTTTGTTATTTGTTTTGAATTTTTTATTGTTTATTTTATTTTACTTGAATGGTCCTTGTAACTGGTGACCAAAAGATATCTTAATCTTAGTAGCAGTGTTTCAATTTCGTTTTCAGCGATCGCCATCTTTACGTTCATAAGAAGGGAAAGTTCCCTAAACTTTTGACATTGAGTAATTTGTGTAGAAACTTATGCAAGCACAACCAAACCGAGGTACTAATGTAGACATATCAAGCCTTGGATTATGGTGGTTGTTTTGGTGATTTGGAGAGTTACACTGTGATGGTCTCATTTTTATGCGAAATGAATTTGGCAGGAGAGTGGTTCCAGGTCAATTAGGTTGCATCTCAGTTTCAATGGATGGGAACTGACCATGACAGGATAGGTTCCAAGTTTTAAGTCTTTTCACGTTTGGAACCTACTCACCCTGAAGCTGATCACCAAAAGTAAGCCGTTCTAATTTGTGATTCTATCTCATCTGACGATTTGAAGTGGCTTTAACATTTTGGTGGTTCATCTCTTGGTTTTTCTTCATTTTGCAGGTCCAAAACTCCATCAAATTGTTGTGTGAGTTCCAAACCCCATAAGTCATCTAATATCCAATTCAATACATAGAAATGCATATTTCTAGGTCTTTGCATGCTTAATTCATTTCTTGAATTTGCATGATAATTAGGCCATTATACTCCTGCAATTAAAATAGCAATTGCATTTTCAAATAGATCCATCATAACATCAAAAATATGTCTAGTTCTTCAATATATCTATAAGGAAAGGTAATTTGGAGGTTTGAGTGAGATGTATTCCCTTTTGACATTTATTTAAGGTGTAAGCATAAAATATAATAAGTGACAACAGCACACATACTTAACAAAAAAAGGACAAAATAGAATAACCAAACATGAAAAAAAAAACGAAACTGTCGTAATTTAAGAAAAAGTTAAATCAAAATCTAGATTAATTAAATGGAAATATTTTAACTTTAAATAAACATTAATAGAAATTTCATTTTCTGCCAGAGTTACAATTAAATATTAAAATTAACCAATTAAAAAATTGCATATTTTACCACCGTGTCACATCCCGATTTTTGGGCCTGGGAAGCCGCAGATAAATGGTAATATCCTCAATTTAGGTCCCTAGGAAATGGCTATGGTTTAAGTTTGATGGTTTTCCAATCGAAACTAAATTGTTTTCTCTTGTTTTGGAAAACCCAGTTTTGGATCCTTTGTACCCCTTCATTTTGTTGTTTTTGGGGAGACTTTTGTGGTCTGAATTTCCAAACACTTTCTACTTGAAAGTTTCTCCAAACATCCTGAGGTTTTACATACTTTAATTTCAGAATTTTTGGAGTTGATATGAGTGGTACGATGGCCTGATTTTTGGAACGTGCAAAACTGTCCAGAATGGGTATTTCGGTGATGTTCACGCCATCTTTATTTTCTACAAGTTTTTCTGGGCCCATTTGGAAAAGTTTCCTTCATAAAAGTTGTTAAGAACTTCCTTTTCTATAATGTGTACAAAGTTGGGAATTTTCCAAGATGATTTAGATTCTGGACAGAGCTTAATTTGAGAAACAAGAATGCTATTCCAGTGAATTGTTTTTAGTCTGTCTTTGAGCCACTAGAAATGGTGTTTACAGAAAGATTTCGATTTTGTGTTCTTCATAAAAAATATTTGTTAAGGCCTTATGTATGACATATGCAAATTTGAGAATTTTCGAAGTCCATTTTCTATGTTTTCAAATTCGATTTCGTGAACAGTGCAAAACTGTTTAGTTTTATCAGATTTCAAAGATTTATCAATTTCTATCTGAGAATATTGGAATTTCGACTTGATATCTTTTGATATTTTAAAGTACATGTTCTGAGCTTTCAAATGAGATATTTTATACTTTTATTGGAGGTCAGCCCGGGGGGAAACTGAGAGAGAGAAGCAAGCTTGGAATTGGATGATTCTAGAAAAATCAAAACTTGAAGCCCAAGTTGGAAATGAATGAGGCTTGTTCAAGAAGCCTAATTAAATGATCTTGACTTTGGAGTCCCTATCATGACGACATGCATTAATTAGCCATTATTGTTCTTGACTTAGAGGCCATCCTCATCATGACTAGTATTAATTAAGTTAGACTTTGGTGGTCCTTCATGATGTCATGCATTAATGAATCAAGACTTTAGGGCCCCTCCATGATGACATGCATTGATGGCTTATATATGCTAAGATCTTCCTCATTATGACTTTTGGCTCATTTCTATTAATGCACAAGATTTGCTAGATCATTTTCATAATGACTTTTGACGCTTATTCATTAATGCCAAGATTTTCAGAATCTTTTATTAATGGCATTTCATCATGACTTTTGGCTTATATTCATTAATGTAAAGATTTTAAGAAGATTTGGTAATGATGCTATTTTGTCCCTTGTTATTATGAAGTTGCGAGGCAAGCGATGACCTCATGCTCTATGATGACACGTGCGCTTACCTCACGCATCCGATGACATGTGCGCTTACCTCATTAGACTCCTAAACTTGGTGAGCAAGGTTGGCTTGCCTATAAATAGGCTTAGTCCCCCTTAGTTCCACACACACAAACCGGCCAAGAGAGAAGAGAGAGAGAGAGAGAGAGAGAGAGAGAGAGAGAGAGAGAGAGAGAGAGAGAGCTTCACCAACTCATCCTTTTTCTTGTTATTCGATCAAGTGAGAAAGCTACGTCCAAGGCTCGAGTGTTCATGAATCGCCTGGGAATCGCCGAGACTCACGTGCCCTTTACACACCTCGTTTTCTCTAGTTCTTGTTTAATTATTGTGTAAGTGAATTCCCTAATATCGAGAAAGGATGTTGAGAAGCGTTGTGACGTGGTTTGCTTGGTTCGTTTCTCAGTTGTTTGGTTGGTCGTAGTTGGTTCATTTCTCGATTTGATTATGTTTCATATTTGACGTTGTTTTGAGATAGAACCGAGCCTTGGTTTGTAAGGTGTGCACGATGTGGCCATGCGTGATGTTCTCTTGTTTGAACTTTGCTATTGATCTGCCATCAATGTGGGTGTGGTGAGGGTCGACTTATGTTAATGGCGATCGATATATCCTCGCTTGATATTAGTGTTTTCACTTGCTGAGTTTTCCCGATTCATCACCCATTTCCCCCCCTCAGGTCCATAAGATGGTCGAACGAACGGCGGCAACAGGAACAGTTTGAGCCATGTTGGAGTTCGGGGAAAGCTAGAAGTTGTGAATCTGAAGTAGTGGGCTTAGAACACCTGAGCCATTTGTTATCATGTGTAAATAGCTAAAATCGACTAAGTTAGCTTGTAAAATATGTTTGCGTGTCCTATAAATATAAGGTTTGCTCATGATGCTATTTGTCTTAATCCCGCTATTGTTTTTAATGTGATTGTCCCGAAATTATTCTTCCATTTGTGTTTAAAGAAAGATAATAATGAACGGGACGTCACATTTATGACCCCGAGGTAGGGGCTTTACAGTTTAATTTGGTATGAGAGCAGGTTTTCCCTCCAGTAAGTACAGTTTAGGACAGCTTGCAATTGGCTAGTCCGATGAGGGCGGGGAGTGGCGCCGGGGCCATACAACCTGATCATTGAGCGGCTTCTGACAGATATGGCGTCGAGGCAAGAGGCCTGATCATTGAGCGGCCTCTAGGCAGAAGTGGCGTCGAGGTAAAGGGCTTGATCATTGAGCGGCTCCTAGTAGGCTTCTAGGATGGCTTAGGGCAGGAATGACCAAACTGTGCACCGAATTGGGAAAACGATTTTGAAATCAAAGCCGGAATAAAGACCTGGAGTGATAAGGTGCGTTGAAGTTGGGGTAGTTAGCTAGGAAACACCCCTATGCATGTGAATAATTGATTGTGGTTGAATAGGTTAAGTACTCCCATTTGTTTGTGATCACTGACATATTCTTGTATTGTAGAAAGTAAAATAAGTGCTCAGGACGCCACGACCTCAAAAGAAAAGTCTAAGTAGGTTCCCCTCTAGTAAGTTGCAGTTCAGTGTTGAGCCAAGGGAAGGCTATTCAATTTTGACATAACCCGATCCGATGAGGGCATGGATGATCGCCAGGGCAGAACCTGATCAAGGAGCGGTTTTTGACTAGGAAGTGGACGCCGGGACAAGAAGCCTGATCAAGGTGCGGCTTCTAGCAAGAGTGTCGCTGGGACTGAAGACCTGAACAAAGAGCGGCTCCTGGCAGGCTTCTAGGATGGCAGGTAAGAAAAGGAATAAACCGAACTAGGTACTGAATTGAAAGTAAGATGGGAACTATTACTTGAAATGATAAGTGTGATCTTCGTGATTGTTATAAGTAAGTAAACTATATTTGAGGAAGGTTTTATTAGAGTAGCGCAGCGGAAGCGTGGTCAAGCTTGTTGCACTCTAGTATGTTGGATCGAGGTCATGGAAAGAAAGGTCGCTGGTCTAGAGCTAGCCCACATTATAGTGGATGCTGTAAATGTACTAAGGTAAGATAAGTCCTAAGTACGTAAAATCTTTTGAAATTTAAGAAAGAAAAGGGAATTGACCTATTGGTTGGCATTGCCATTGAAACTTGCTCAAGTACATGTTTTGTTCTATGTATTGATATTGTGAAAGTGTGAGCCCGATCCGACATGCGTGTTGAATTTTTTTCTACGAGGTTGAAGTGGATAGCAGATTGTCCTATGCTGAGGAGCAGGTGCGGATCGTGGATTGTAAGAAGCAAGTGTTGAGAGATAATGCCATTCTCTTAGTTAAGGTCCTATAGTGTCACCAGGGCATAAAAGAAGCCACTTGGGAGAGTGAGGAATTGAGGAAAAGTTGATACCTACATTTATTTGAGGAACCTGGTACGTGTTTAAATTTCGAGGACGAAATTTTATTAGAGGGGGAGAATTGTCACATCCCGATTTTTGGGACTGGGAAGCCGCAAGTAAATGGTAATATCCTCAATTTAGATCCCTAGGAAATGACTATGGTTTAAGTTTGATGGTTTTCCAATCGAAACTAAATTGTTTTATCTTGTTTTGGAAAACCCAGTTTTGAATCTTTTGTACCCCTTCATTTTGTTATTTTTGGGAAGACTTTTGTGGTCCGAATTTTCAAATATTTTCTTCTTAAAAGTTTCTCCAAACATCCTGAGGTTTTACATACTTTAATTTTAGAATTTTTGGAGTTGATATGAGTGGTACGATGGCCTGATTTTCGGACTGTGTAAAACTGTCCAGAATGGGTATTTCGATGATATTCACACTGTTTTTATTTTCTACAAGCTTTTCTGGGCAGATTTTGGAAACGTTTCCTTCATAAACGTTGTTGAGAACTTCCTTTTCTATAACGTGTATAAAGTTGGGAATTTTCCAAGATGATTTGGATTCTGGACAGAGCTTATTTTGAGAAACAAGAATGCTGTTCCAGTGAATTATTTTTAGTCTGTCTTTGAGCCACTAGAAATGGTGTTTACAGAAAGATTTTGATTTTGTGTTCTTCATGAAAAATGTTTATTAAAGCCTTATTTATGACATATTCAAATTTGAGAATTTTCGGAGTCTGTTTTCTATGTTTTCAAGTTCGATTTCGTGAACAGTACAAAACTGTTCGGTTTTATCAGATTTCAAAGATTTATCAATTTCTATATGAGAATGTTGGAATTTTGACTTGATGTCTTTTGATATTTTAAAGTAAACATTCTGAGCTTTCAAATGAGATATTTTGTACTTTTATTAAAGGTCAGCCCGGGGGGAAACCGAGAGAGAGAAGCAAGCTTGGAATTGGATGATTCTAAAAAAATCAAAACTTGAAGCCCAAGTGGGAAATGAATGAGGCTTGTTCAAGAAGCCTAATTAAATGATCTTGACTTTGGAGTCCCTATCATGACGACATGCATTAATTAGCCATTATTGTTCTTGACTTAGAGGCCATCCTCATCATGACTAGTATTAATTAAGTTAGACTTTGGTGGCCCTTCATGATGTCATGCATTAATGAATCAAGACTTTAGGGCCCCTCCATGATGACATGCATTGATGGCTTATATATGCTAAGCTCTTCCTCATTATGACTTTCGGCTCATTTCTATTAATGCACAAGATTTGCTAGATCATTTTCATCATGACTTTTGACTCTTATTCATTAATGTCAAGATTTTCAGAATCTTTTATTAATGGCATTTCATCATGACTTTTGGCTTATATTCATTAATGTAAAGATTTTAAGAAGATTTGGTAATGATGCTATTTTGTCCTTTGTTATTATGAAGCTGCGAGGTGAGCGATGATCTCATGCTCCATGATGACACGTGCGCTTACCTCACGCACCCGATGACATGTGCGCTTACCTCATTAGACTCCTAAACTTGGTGAGCAAGGTTGGCTTGCCTATAAATAGGCTTAGTCCCCCTTAGTTCCACACACACAAACCGGCCAAGAGAGAAGAGAGAGAGAGAGAGAGAGAGAGAGAGAGAGAGAGAGAGAGAGAGAGAGAGAGAGAGAGAGCTTCACCAACTCATCCTTTTTCTTGTTATTCGATCAAGTGAGAAAGCTACGTCCAAGGCTCGAGTGCTCGTGAATTGCCCAGGAATCGCCGAGACTCACGTGCCCTTCACACACCTCGTTTTCTCTAGTTCTTGTTTAATTATTGTGTAAGTGAATTCCCTAATATCGAGAAAGGATGTTGAAAAGCGTTGTGACGTGGTTTGCTTGGTTCGTTTCTCAGTTGTTTGATTGGTCGTAGTTGGTTCATTTCTCGATTTGATCATGTTTCATGTTTGACGTTGTTTTGAGATAGAACCGAGCCTTGGTTTGTAAAGTGTGCACGATGTGGCCATGCGTGATGTTCTCTTGTTTGAACTTTGTTATTGATCTGCCATCGATGTGGGTGCGGTAAGGGCCGACTTATGTTAACGGAGATCAATATATCCTCGCTTGATATTAGTGTTTTCACTTGTTGAGTCTCCCCGACTCATCCCCCATTTCGCCCCCTCAGGTCCATAGGATGGTCGAACGGACAGTGGTAATAGGAACAGTTTGAGCCATGTTGGAGTTCGGGGAAAGCTAGAAGCTGTGAATCCGAAGTAGTGGGCTTAGGACACCCGAGCCATTTGTTATCATGTGTAAATGGCTAAAATCGACTAAGTTAGCTTGTAAAATATATTTGCGTGTCCTATAAATATAAGGTTTGCTCATGATGTTGTTTGTCTTAATCCCGCTGTTGTTTTTAATGTGATTGTCTTCTGCTTGTGTTATAACAATGAACGGGGCATCACATTTATGACCTCGAGGTAGGGGCATTACACACCGTCTCATGAAAACTCAAACAGGATTTTACAAAAATTATAACCTACATGCGAAGTGTGGGGTTTTGGACTTGGGCCAACCTTAATAAGCTTGACTGAAGCCTAATCCAGAAACCTTGAAAGCTCCTTTGGAGGAGCATTTGAGATAGAAACTTCTCTTTACTAAAAGAATTGACAGTGCACGTTACATTTGAGGGCATGGAAGTCATAGTGAAAAAGGGCGTGGGTGTGCTTGGGGTGATGGTGAGAAACTGAAACGAAAAATGACATTAATAATCCTTAAATTTTTGTTCAATATGTAATGTCATTCTTGAATTTTTTAATTTATTCAATTTAGCCCTTGAACTATTCCTAAATGTTCAATGTAACTTCTAAACTTTCAATTTATTTAATCGAGTCTCTCAACTTTCTATACAAAGTTAAATCCGTCCTTCGATACTATCCATAAGTTTTCATGATTACACTATTATCGAGATTTAGAAAATCTTTTCATCTTAATCCATTTCCTACATAAACAAAAAAATACACCCTTACCAAAGAAAAACACTATCTTTCTATTACCTTTTCACTTTTTAGTCTTTATAAATGTGATAGTTCCATTTAAGTATATTTTAGCCTATGATTTAAAACTAAATTTAGAGTTGTATCAAATTGATGTTCTTGCTATTTTAAGTGTAAGTATTTTTATAAGAATATCTAAAATGATGATAATTTATCTATAAATACTTGTACTTCTATTAATCTAAATCTTGTTCTAAAAATTTTGAAAAGATTAAATTTTTCATCTTTTTTGGGTTTCGTGTTTTCTGAATTAAGAAAAGCTAGAAAACTTAATTAAAAAAACACAAAATACAAATATATGAAAATTTTATCGATCTGAAAAATTAGGAACAAGATTTTGATTAATATAAGTAAGAATATCTATTGATATCAAATAACAGGTATATCAACCTAACACAACTCTAAAAGGGGCTTCACTTTTATTATTATAAAGATCATAAGCTCAAATATATGTAAATGGAACTATCACAATATTTATAAGGACCAAAAAGGTAAAAAGGTATTGAAAAGGTAGCTTTTTTTTATGTAGGAAGTGGATTGAAATAAAAAATTTTTATAAATTTGGACAATAATGTAATTATGAAAAATTGTGACTAGTACAGAAGGACTGATTTGACTTTGTATGGAAAGTTGAGGGATTAAATTGAACAAATTGAAAGTTTATGGACTAAATTGCACATTTCGCAATGGTTTAAGGACTACATTGAACATTTAGGAGTAATTTAAGGATCAAATTAGACGAATTAGAAGTCTAAGGATGATATTACACATTTTGCAAAAATTTAGGAATTATTAGTGTCATTTTCCTAAACTGAAAGCAACACCAAATTTCCCCCATAGCGAAAATCGAAGCAAGCATTCAATTGGATCGGGGCAATATTTGTTGTTAATGTACCGGTGTTAGTCCAAGTTTGTGATCGCACTTCCAATTGGCGCAGAGAGCACAAACATTACGTGGAGCAGTCTGGATTCTTGGGACTTGAGTTAAAATTCCGTGAAACCTGAAATTCGTATAAGAGCATGCTAATTGTTTCCCATGCTTCATATGTATCCACTAGATGCCATGTCCAAATGTTTTGAGCGTACACTCCATGTTCGACACCTTGAAGGATAAAAATAACATGTTCCAAAAATGTTTTTAATTTTGTATGATTTTTAGGGGTGATCGGATCCCAGTCCGGGCCTTGGTCCTAAAAATTGGGAACTAGGAACCGGTCCCCAGTGGCCTGGTCCGGTTCAGTTCTAATGGAACCAATCACTTTTTGGAGTGAATTGAAAATCAGTGTTCAATTTTGCAAGAAAAAACAGAAAAAACGAGTGCTCTGCATATGCTACTCAATGTTCATAGATGATATATCTGTACTTGGAAATAGAGGGAAGACATGGCTACATAATTGAAGAAGAGGGAGTCATTACGAAGATGCCACAGCCTAAGTTTGAAGTAGAGGGAGTCATTATCAGAGATTTTGAAGAAAACTAGAGGAAGCTCAATTAAGCACATACGCCCCCTACCCCCTCATGATTATCCTCCAATGGAGCTGGATAATCTTAAGGCAGGACCAGAGTTCAAAAGCATCACGTATAAAAGCTCGCCAAGTGCAAAGACAATTAGATTCGATTCGTTCAAGTAGCTACCTTGGATTCTGCAAGAGAAAGACAGAATAAATAAGTGTAGCTACAAGTTTCGCAAGACTTGGATATATTCTTATGCTGTGGATGAGCATAGGGATAACGAGAATCGAGAATCTTACTTTCATCTTGTTATTGCTTTATGACAGCACAAAGGGATCAACCAAACCAACCCACCTTTTTTGCCTCCGGTATGTATGTGTGTGTGTGCGCGTGCGCGGGGGCGCACGGGTGCGTGCGGACATGACTCCAGACTCTGCAAGTATAATTTCATACCTCTAAAATTCAGTGGCTTGCTTGGGATCTTCTCTCCCTTCGGAAAACGAGACCCTGAGCCAAGTTCCATATCTATGACAAAAGTTACCTCTTCATGTCCAACATTACATACTACAATCACCCAAAAAGCATCAGTCCGATCATCATATCATTGATACAGACAATAATGAAAACATGGTCATAAGTCATCTAGAACAAACTCTCCGAGGAGTAAAAACCAAAATCAAATTCTACAATAAGAGCAAGAGAAAGACGTTCACCATTAAACTGCCAAACTCCATACATCTCACTGAATCACTCACAGTTGCGTACTCCTAGAAGAACAGATTCATTGATCAAGTAAGCAAAATATGTTCAAAGCTAGGAGCCCAAAAACCACGGCTAAACTCATTGATAGTCCTGCAATATATTATATATCATCACTGAATATTAGTTTTAAACTAGAATTATTAGCAATCGAACTCAAATAATTAATGGAAAATCTCACCACATATATTTCTTCCACTTCAACTTGCAAACTCTATTTACCGATAAGCTCCGAGTGAATATTGTCCATATCTAACAAAAACAAAATATTAAATAAAGCATTCACTTGTTAGATATACAAAAGAATTACAAGATAAAAAGATATATTCATGGCTTACCCCACTCAAACCTTTTCGCATTCTCAATGCACTCTTCAACATTAATCGGCATTGTAACTACTCTCAATCAATCTTGAGTGCAAATAAAAACTTCCACCACTCTAGGAGTCAAAGAACTTCGAAAGCCATCAAGCACATGACCGGATGTACTGAAAGTTGACTTCGAAGCAATGGTTGTTATAGGAATAGACAAAATATCTTGAGCCATCGAAGAGGGGATTTTTAACTTTTGGGCAGCAATTTTCCACCACATCACAAGGTCAAAATCATGACCTTCTTCGTGTTCGGCTTTAAGATACTTATCAAGCTTAGATAAGTTGCCCATGGACACTTTTTTCGCCTCGCAAATAAAGAATTCGTATGCCTTTTTTGAATCAAAATCCGCAACCAAATCAAGCTCGTTCTTGTCACCCTCCATATGACTATTAGGATCCCAACTTCTACCAGTATCAATCAAAAGTTGACCACCCAAATTTCTGTCACCAGAAACAAGAAAATATTTTTCACAAAAATGAAACAAACGTTGTAGGGCAATCCTCACCTTATCGGACATCTCATCAACTTTCTCACTGTCATCACAGATTACTCTAAAACAATACTGCACATAATTCATCTTTTTTCTTGGATCCAATATTACCGCAATCAACACCATCATATTTACTTTTTCGAAACTCCCATAATATTTGTCAAACTTATCATTTATCTTCGCACCCATAACTTCCACCCTAGGATCCAAAGCCTTCTCTGCTTGTTTTAGAGTTTTATATAAAGTAGCTATCTCATTGAAATAATCATTTGAAGTGATATATAAAGTCTCGGACATGTTGTTGGTGGCATCATAAAACTTCTTAAAAAATATGGAAAGAATTTTGACATTTTCCCAATTTTCATGTTTATAGTCAAGCTCAGTTAAGAAAGAAAGATCTTCCCCTTCCATCCTTTCAAAAGCTTTTCTGAACTTTAAGGCGGTGTCTAACATTAGATAAGCGGAGTTCCATCTAGTTGTGACATCAAAACAAACTGAACGTTTATAAGTGATCGTTGTACTCTCAACGCAATCTCGGAATGTTTTAGCTCTCATGAGAGAACCTTTCATATACCTAACCACGTTTCGAATACGTGCAATAGAATCTCATACATCGGTCAATCCATCTCTCACAATCAAGTTTAATATATGAGCCGTGCACCTCATATGTAAAACATCACTATCTAAGATCAATAGTTTATCTCTTGATACTTTTTTTTCAAAAAACTAATGGCACATCATTCGAATTAGACTTATCCACAGTTATTGTGGACATTTTTTTTTCTCTATTCTCCACTCGTAGATGCATTTCTCAACCATTTTCCCAATATCCTTGCCCTTATGACTAGGCATCATCACAAAATTGATGATTCTTTTGTGCAATTTCCAATTGTCATCAATAAAATGTGCAGTGAGACATAGATAGTTCAAATTTTGAATGGAATTCCATGTATTGGTCATGAGTGCGACCCTAGACTTAAGCTTGCGGAAGTAAGTCTTCAAACTTGTTTTTTCATAAAGATACAACTTCATGCAATCTCTAGCCACAGTAAATTGTGAGATGTGATTGAAGAGAGATTGTAACTGATTAATAAAATCACGGAATCCGACACACTCAACCATCGAAAGGTTGTTCATCCATTATGATCATCCGAACAAGCATTTATCTACAATGATCCTGATCAAATGTCCATGTCGATAAGACATTAGCACTATCGATACTGGTATGTCCCCTTGTCATTTGAGTCCCATCTACTGTATGTGCAACAAATAATTTTCCTTCTTATCTATATTGCGAGGATACTTGTTGAACCTTTTCAAGTGCTTCAATATAGCAAAAGTACCATTATCAACACTGTACGTATAGTGTGCCCCACAATAATTGCAAAACATCTCAGTTTTTCCTTTACAAAAATGAAGCCAGGCTACTGATTTTCGTTTACCAGAAGGACAAGTATTAGATACCTTGTTTGTGTTGAATACTTCTACGAAGTCTTCTTCACCTTCATCTTCTAGTAAGTCAATTATTGGATTCATAGAATCAATGGATTTGTCCGCTTCCATTGACATTTAAATAGATCACCTAAATCAAGCAAAACATAATTGGAGCCATCAAACTAGAGCACCCACCAAATTCAGTAATAATTGTACCATTAGGATTGGCATCAAGAATTTAAGCATTATCACATACAATTCTTCTCGTTGATGATCTTTATTGAGTTTCATGTCCAACCTTGTCTTGCCATTAGAAATGTACTTTTGTTTGGGAAGTAAAGTGAACATTGCGTGCTTGAACTTAATGTTGAACCCTATAGCAATACTATCAATGTGTCTGATTATGATGATTATGACTTCCTCATATTCTTGGAATAATTGATCAACTAGTTCTAAAGGAAAGATGGATTGGGATATCGGGAAAGAGAACTACACTAAATGGAGAAGAATTGTTGACATGTGTATGCACACAAATATTCCAGACATATTTGTGCACTATTTGCATGACTGGATATGAGTTGGGCTTCGATTATGTAAATAGAAAGTTTGCAAACATCTACATATGAAATCTTTCAACTGATGTATCTATTATCTGTCTTCACGTTATACTTCCTCATAGACACAACAAGTTCACATCTCTTCAAGAAAGAGGCCGAAGAGGCCTTTGTTGTGTTAGAGATAAGGTCGGTTTACACAATTTTTAGCTGTACTTTTTCATATTTTTAGGTTCAATCTTTAGTTACTTTGCCTTAGAATAGAGAGAGCTATTACATCTTACACCTATGTTTGCGCACAAGGCATGTCCTCAGCAAGGCGACACAGAGTCACAGAGCATAAGCAAAGCAAACTGACCAAACAATCCACAAGACTTCACTTTTCCATATAATAAAAAAAATCCAATAACATTTGTAGATTTTAAATGAGCAAATCTCAAAGAAGAATGCCACAGCTTGATCCCAAGAGAAACTATACGCAAACCTTCACTTCAATAGAACATCGAGCAAAGAAAAACTTATCGATTATAGGAAATGAGGAAAGGGCTGCTCATTGGAGATTGAGAGTCAAGCTAGAGCTAAGCGCTATCGTTGTCGAGTGAGGTGTCAAGTGAGAGGGAAAGGCGTCGACGTTGAGCGAGGCATGAGGCGAGAAGGAAAGGTGTCAATGTGGAGCGAGGTGTGAGGTGACTGGCAAGGCCACAAGAGGGAAAGGTGTCTAGCGAAGTCATGAGAGGGAAAGGCATTCGAGGCTTCGAGCAACGGAGAGAGCGAGGGATTAGGTAGAGGAAAGGGCGAGAGTGAATTGGGGAAATTAGAATAGGGTTTCTTTTTTTGAATTTGTGTGAGGAATTAGGCAGAGGTAAATTGGTAAAGGTAAGAGGAAATTGGGGAAATTAGTAAAGGCAAGAGAGAATTGGGGAAATTAGATTATGATTTCTATTTTTTTCAAAAAATTTAAAAAGTAAATATATATATGAAAAAATTAGAAAAATATACATATTTTTTTGACTCGGTCTGATCTAGTCCAGTCGGTCGGGTTCAGGAATCGGACCTCTCGGAAATTGATTTCACTTTTAGGAAACGGAAACCGGACCGACACTCCCAAGAATCTGATCAAATCGGCATGTTCGGTCCGGTCCGATCTGGTTCGGTTTATCTTGCTCACCCCTAATGATTTTCACATATGTTGTGGCTACTATGTCCTTGATCAATTTTGGAAAGCTCGACTTTTTTTGTTTGAATGATTTGCGAAAAAATCATACTCGAACTTGAAAAAGCCAAAATTTTAGAGGCCAATATCTTATCATACATATATATTTTGTGAAATAAAATTTATGCCACAAGGACGAGGGAGAGACAAGCATTCCAACGAATTTTCATGAGAAATTAGTTGGGTGAAAGGTGATGTTAGACAACTATCAGATTTTCTGTCTTGGCAAAGGGACCTTGCTATATCATTAGTTGACTTTCACACTCCCATCTGTGAAATCTAAGTTTACCATAAAAGGATATGATTCACTAGCATACAACCAATAATAGGAGACCTTCACTTGATACGAGATGGTCAGCTGTGGAAACTGGAAAGACCTAAGTTTCAGCATGTTAAAGTAACTTTAAATTCAAACCAAAATAGATAATGCCTAAAACTAGTAACCAACCTTATCCGGAGAAGGCAATTCTTTGTTGGAAACTTTTCCTGGGGCGCCACTAGGAACACTTGCACAATTTATAAAGCCAGCTTCCTCCAATGAGAGCTTATCAATTTCACCTTCAACCTATAACCAACATTCATTTTTGAGAGAGAGAGAGAGAGAGAGAGTGAGTGAGTGAGAGAGAGAGAGGGTAACAAAAAGTTACAATGACAATTTCATCTGCTTCTGATATGTCATCTAGTTCATATAATGCCTTTTCGGTAGCCTTCTCCTGAAAGTCCATAACAGAAAGACAGCTCTTGTAAGAAACTTCCAGAAATCTCTTAAACTTAAATATTGAAGCATGACCAGAAGGAAACTGATATGTGGTATTGACAGAAAGGTCCATTGTTGAAACATGAAGAACATTTTTCTCGTTGCATGTGAAAAGATCCGTCTACTCTCTAATGAAGGCCACATAGAGTCGCAAACTTATGAAATACCACGTGATCCGGACTAGAAAACCGGTTTCTGATGCTCGTATGCATCTTAATTTCTGGCTTGTCAAGACCTTTACATCTAGAAACACAGATTGAGCAACTAAGTAAACCAAATACTGAGCCAGTACTTCTATATTCAAATAAAACAAGACTTTCAGCACCAATACATGATATCTATACACATTAGACAAGCATGCTTTCTCAGATACTTTACCATTTCACCAAAAATGTTTGATAGTTTATATTAAACTGTTAAACCATAAATGGTTTCAATCGAAGCAGTGCTAAATAAACTGAAGAGATGGTATGAGCAGGTATTGAGTTGAAATGTTTACTATAGGCGCAATATCCATAGCACATCCATGCCATGTCACCTTGACAAATATAAAAATAAAAATAAAAACCCTAGGTTTCAAAGCACACTGGATAATCACCAGAGCACACCTGTTGTAGGTACCCAAAAAATGATTATCTGGGTTCTTCTCCAAATGCAGGTAAAGACAATCTACGTCAGCTCTGACAAACCAGATTTGGAGCTGAAAGAATTTGATTAGAAAACTAAAAAGTTCAAGGACTTGATTGGAAATCTATGCCACCAAGGAATAGATTTTTCTCACAGCCTGAAATTATTTACTTTATCCCAAATATGTGACATCAAATCTCCCAATGCTATTAATCAATGATTTTCCATTTCATTTTTCAGTTATTTACTTCTTGGTTTTCAGAAGACCTAAACTAGCATCCATAAGCAATCCCATTTCTTCAGTTCAACATACCAAAATATATTTAAGATGCATGCTGGAATTTTATTACTCTAAGCCGAAATGTCCCTATGACACCGAGAGGCAAGAGAATCTACCTGCCAAAATTTCTTGTCCAAGGTCCGATACTTGCAACCAACAAGTTCTCCTTTCCTTTTGTAAGGAAAAGAAATTGCACTCTGGAAGAAAGTTTCAAAGTGGTTAGTCTCATCTGATACTCATTTCAGATCAGAAATAAACATTAAAACTGTTATCTTCTAGTTTCTTAAAAAATATATTATCAGTACAGGCTTTAAAATGTGTGACCAAAAACCGTGCAAGATTTCCATATTATTAAAATGATATCAGTATATCTAAGCTAAGTGAGAGCTGATACAACATCTCAATCTTAAATCCATTGCTCCAGCACTATAAGTAAGAGGCAAACTCCACAATTTGCATGAGAACATCTTGGGGATGGTAAAGTTTTCTATCAAGTACAGCATCTATTAAATACTAATTAATCAAGTAGATAAGTACATAACCAATGCTAATAGCCGCCCTTTTTTCTTTTGGCAAATAGAAACTTCTGGATCCATTCGGTCTAACCCGAATCACATTGCAAGTCATTGCAGAATCAATTAAAATAGGGAACCTGTTTGCCTGATAGTTGTTTGACTCCATTTCTTTGAAGAGTTTCCACCGATATTTTTCGTTCCGCAAAGTACCCAATAATCTGAAGGGAACAGAATCTTAAAAATAAGTAGCACTCATCACAAGGAAATTATACCCACACATCAGAGATAAACACAAGAACCAATTCAACAAATCCTGAGAACATAACAAATGCTTAAACTCAACAGCAACGGCTGCAGAAGTGAGGAAAAAAAAAACAAGGAACAAAGGAAATGGTTGTCATTTGTGAATAAGATGCTCCTTTACTAATACTAACAGTATCAATCAGCTGGGAAAATGTTTGACTATGCACACTAGCAATTAGTGAGGACTTAGAGCTAGCTACAAATGTCAAATTTTTGGTAAGGACAATAAGGAAGAACCATGCAAACACAATATGTCAAAATCTAGGAAGACAATGAGGAAAGTAAATCAAGTTATTGGCATGTAAACTATGCTCAACTCCATTGAAAAAGAATCCATGAATATGTGTTGACCATGTTATTAAACAAGACAACAACACAATTTGACCTAAAAAATTAGCTGTACAATGTACCCTATAGACGCCAGTACTTTTTTGCATACTAGTCTGTAGCATGCAGTAAGATATGTTGCTCGTACCCTCATCAATAGTGGCTTGACCTAGACTTTCTTTAAAATGAGCAAAAATTGTTCATGTTCTAAACTCTACATTCTAACCACTAGGAAGCTCCAACTGATTGTTGGGTGGTAATTGCCATCATTTGCCAACGTTGATTTTAAGGACAAATCCAAAGCCTACATGGATATAATCTATGTTGCACCGACACGCGACATGCGACACGCGACACGACACAACACGACACGTGACACGTCAATTCTAAAAAATACCATTTTCCGACACGTTGGGACACGTATATTAAATATATATTTTTAATAATTAAATCTGCCATAATGACCAAAAACAATTGGTTTATTATAACCCATAAAATCATTAAGTTCCAATAAAAAGATGAACTTGACTAGTTTAGATTCCGTAAACTCATCCATCGAAAGAAGTATATTTACAAATTTAATTAGAGAAACAGAGTATATGCGATATGCAAACTTCTTCTCAAAATTCTATGTTCTCATATTCCAATACATAACACTATCTAAAAATGTTTGTCCCATAATGGGACATATCTAATAATAATCAGGCCATCACAATTATAAAATGACCTACCTAAGCTTTTAATAATAAAAAAGATGCAGTCCACCACAATTTCATTTCCTCCCCATCTGACGTCCCTATAAGAAAAAAAGCCCAGCCCACCCATCTGACCTAGCCCACCACTTTTTCCTTTTCCCCCAACACACCCACACTCGCCCCTTCCCCGACTTCTCTTCTTCCCAGTTCCCAGCCGCCACAATTTCTTTCGAAACAGAGAGGTGTACCTGCAGCGACGGGCGAGCGCGAGCGGGAGAGGGAGGGGCGAGTGGCGAGCGGCAAGCGGCGAGCAGTGAGCGCGACGGCGAGCACGATCGGGAGCGGGAGCGGGAGAGGGAGAGGGAGAGGGAGAGGGAGCGGCGAGCGCGAGGAGGGAGCGGCGAGCGCGAGCCGCGAGCACGATCGGCTAGCGGGAGCGGAAGCGGGAGAGGGAGCGGCGAGCGAAGAGCGCGAGCAGCGAACACGAGTGGCGAGCGGCGCCGAGGACGGGAGTTCGTCCGTCGAACAGAGGCAATCGTGTTTTAGCCCTAATTTGGAGGTGGACGCCGTTTATTGTTCTCTGTTTTCATTTTTTAAAAAAATTTACTCTTCGGACACGCCGGACTCGCGTGTCGGAGGCGTGTCCGGAGAGTTGACTTCGTGTCGGAAATCCAACACCGTGTTGACCGCGTGTCGGAGGCGTGTCCACGCGTGTCGACGTGTCTGACACTGACACGTTGGCCATTTTCACGTGTCGGTGCAACATAGGATATAATTCCTCGCTATGAGATTAAGAACTGAGATTCTTTATCATTTAGTGCCACCGTGCAAACATAAGATTTCTCAAGGTGATAGCACTAATCAAACTTGTGGCGTCATGTCAATGGGAATGTGCGCCGAATGACTTTTATTTTGTAAACGGTCAATGCTAATGTACAGAGTCTCCTCAAGAATTAGACATCAATAGACAAAGTTTTGACTCTTCATGTGATAAATTACTTAAACAAAATTACCATACCCGCGACCCTTGATCACAGTTTGATATGAGGGCATATTACTGACCGATAGTATAAAACAGACATTCTTGGTCCTCATACTTTGTAGATCAGTATAACACCAACTCTATGCATCTATTGTTCACAAACTTTGTAAGCAATATTGGACGTGATATTGGGCTAGCACATCTTCATCAAAAACAACCCACAAGACTCATCCGAAGATAAAAGCTAACAAAAATGAACAATATTGTACTTTTCTTAAAAAAAAATCAAGGGAGAGAGAGAGAGAGAGAGAGAGAGAGAGAGAGAGAGAGAGAGAGAGAGAGAGAGAGAGAGAGAGAGAGATAGGCTTCCTTCATTTGACCTCACAACTGAAGTTTCAAACTCCCAAAAGTAAAAAGATACCCACGGCCAATCATCATTAGAGACTCCACTTTTGTCGTTGTTGATGGCAAGTGATGAAGGCTAGGAGTTCTCTACTTGTTTACATGGGAAAACGGTCAGTTGGCCTACTGTGTGGATCATAACTTCGATGACAAAACCATGCTTTCCAATAAAAAATTTACAACAGATTGAGAGATCCGGCAATTGGAACACATCACGATTGTGATTGGTAGCTGAATCAAGGTTAGCTGATGCATGCTCTCACAAATCCAAAGCTTGCATGTTATAAACAATCATTTTGATGAGATTTTTGAAACCATCCATTCAATTGAGTCACCTTTCCCAGACCCAAAGAAAAGGTGAAAGATTCGATTCTCCAAGTCTTTCCTCTGCATTTCTTACAAACCAGAGCCCTAACTTAAGTGCACTGGGATTTCAATATCTAAAAATCTGATGTATTGTCTACATTACAAACCAAGCATATTACTTCAGATTCAGCTGTGTCTAACGGCCAGCAGGATGCCATGTCAGGCATTTCTGATGAGTTTTCAAATGCCACAAAGCACAAGTACTAATAATGCAGGTTTGGCAATAATTTACACAAGACCAAAGCACAGGATTGTACAAAACAATTTTCCCTAAATGCTAAAAGAGATAATTGACAATGCCAAATTAGAATTAGTGAGTGTACCTTATCGCTCAAGGGTTCCAACCTTAGGCTCTCTTCTGTCATCTGTGCAGTGGAACTGACCTTTAGGGCTGCATAGTCTCCATCACATGAATTTCCACTATCTGCAAAGGCCTAGATGAGAAGTCACTGTTGGGTCCAACTCCAAGCACTCATATTAATGCTTCACAAACTCATGACAATCCAGCAAGAACAATCACATTACCTGACCAGCCCACCCACATTCCATTCGGAAACACCTCCACATTGCGAACTCCCTTTAAGACAGATACAGAAGCAAAATCCCAATGACTAGAACAATACACATCAGCCGGAGGAAAACTTACACCAAACTCATAGAATCAACATACCCGCTTTGGACGGTATGGAAAGAGAGGCTTCTCTCAACTTTCAGTCCCCCTTGGCACTACAACGCACATTAAGACGAACGGGTCACATACCGAATTCCACTGGAATCCTCAAGCATAAAGGGACACCGAGGCACCAACATGCTCGGAATAAACATCCCCCACTTTGACTAATAAGTGCGCAGTTCTAGAAAGCTGGGACAGTGAAAAAACATAACACGGCCACGGCGAAATGAGCAACCTTTGGACAAAACAAGTTGCTGTAAAATCCGGGCCTGCTATGGTCCTCACAGTCAATACCAAGAAGCTCCACTTTCCACTCCAACTATCTCAGTTTCGCCATATCAGCAGCCCCCAACCTTAGAATGCTGCGGTCTCGCCTCTGCAGCTACAATGTCAGCATCAAATTCACGCCCCACAAAAGAGAGCCACAGCTCACAGCCCTGAAGGGTACTCGCAGACTCGCAGACGACACATATCTGAGAGACTTGAGGCAAGAGAAGTACCGGGTGGTACGGTCTCCGTCCTGGAACAGTGGACAGAGCGACGCAGAGCTGTGGACAGACCGAAAGATTCATCGGGCTTGATTCTGACGAACAATCTGGGGCAAGAACTGATATGATGGTGTGGGGGCGCGACACCGAAGGGCATTGTCGTCGACTCGTGTGGAGGGGTTGGAGAGTGTGGAAATGGAACGGAGGAGACATCTCTTGATGCTCCCCTTTGTTCCTTTCGCGAAAAAAAGAATTGGAATTATTTTTGAAAACATTTTCGAAAAATAATATTTCAACAAAATAATAACACTTTTCAGTGATTGGCTAAGCCTAAATATTTTAGGTTAATATCACAAAAAACTCCAAATTTATAACATTTTAATAAATTTACCTAAAATTAATTTTTTTGATCATCAAAAATTTCAAACTGGTATATCTGTGACAAATTTACCCTCCATTAGTTTCCGTTAAATTTTATCATTAATTTGTTGAGTTTGATGACAAGTGACAGTTGACGGGTGTACCAATTTGAGGTTTCACCATTCGTTTGTCATAAGTGTACCGGTTTGAGATTTTAATCCAATTTAACAAAAACTAACATGAGGTAAATTTATTACAGATGTACCAATTTAGAGTTTTTAATGGTCAAAAAATTAATTTATGGTAAATTTGTCAAAAGTACACCAGTTTGGGATTTTTTGTGATCAAAAAATTAGTTTAGGGTAAATTTGTCATATGTGTATCAGTTTAGAATTTTTCGTAATATCAACTCAAATATTTTTTATCGTGTGAAATAACTTATTCTTAGTTTCCTAAAAAGATATATATTGTTCATGGTCTTACGCGAGCGATCTCGTAAAGAAAGTGTAGAATCGTTGACGAGATCAGCATAAAATGATAATAATGAAATTGCACTTAGGTTACAATTATAGCTCTGTCTAATAATTCTTTTTTTTATCACCTATGAATACAGAATAAAAGTTTTGCATACCTAATTCTTTTTTTAACCTTTTTTGTTGGTTTAAACTTTGAATTCGTTAACTGTGGATTTCCAAATTCCAAACACGTTAGCTAAGTTTCGACCACGAAAAAAGGATTTTGATAAAAAAAAAACATCATACACACAAAAATTCGAATTTATCATGCATAGTCTTTCAAATGGAAAGATCATTTATATGTTAATAGAATGAACAAAATTGCCAATACGGCAAACTATGTACTTGTCAGTATCTTAATTTGGCTCGCGGAATAAATTTTTTACAGTCCAAATGTACCCTGATTCAAAAACTAGACAATTTTACAGTCCTAATATAACTTTCTATTACGGAGACCGTCCGTTCTACCATCATACCTATCACGTTGCACACAATCATGTATTGAGATTTGGCAATTTTGTTAGTCTACAAGTGAGAATTTAGTAAGTTAATATAAAATACATTATTGCACCATTCTTCATTAACTAAACTTTTGAAGTAATGGAATATGTTGTTTTCAGTATAGTTTGAATGCTTAATGAAGCTTAGGGTCATCTTATTTTAGTAGACCTGGGCTCAACCGTTAGGGTTATGGGGACTTGGGCACAATCGCCGAAGACCTGGGTACGAGTGTCAAGGTCTTGGGTTTGAGCTCAATGGACTTGGGCACAACCCTAAGGGCCCTCGACCCAAGTGTAAAGGACCACAATTCAGGCGTCAGAGGATTTGGGCCTAGCAGTCGAGTTCCCAATCATAGGAGACGGGGTTTTTTGGGCTTAGTCAATGGACTCAGGGACTTGGGTGTGACTTAATGGACTTGGCCCAAATGCCAGTGACTTAGGCGTGGGAGCTAGGTATCGCTAGTACCATACCGAGGCACGACCGTCAAGGAGGCATTAGAGTCTCAGGCTTAGCCTCAAGGAATCTAGGTCCAGTTTTTGTAGACTTGAGCTTAGCTATCCATGAAATTGGCCTCGACCTTAATTGACTCGGGCGTAGCCAGGGGTGTGGGCATGAGCATCGAGTCCCATGCTCGACCTCGAGGTATCCAAAGCTAAATGGATTAGTGCTCGGCCTCTATGGACCTAGGCTAGACCGCTGAGGATTCGAGCACAAGTGTCGGGGTCCCCATGCCAAAGTTTTGAGGTCTTAGTTCCAAGTGTTGAGATCTAGTCGTTTGTTGGAAAATGATTTTGAATTTTTAAAAGATGAAATCATTTTTCTAATTTTAAGTATGATTAACCGTTGATAATGAAAAGAATTTCCGTTAGGGTGAACAAAATAAAAAACCCCTCAACTGGTACACCTGTGACAAATTTACTCCAAACTAATTTTTTAACAACCAAAAATTCCATAGTGGTACACTTATGACAAATTTACCCTTTATCAATTGCCATTAAATTTTACCGTCAAATTACTGAGTTTGATGACATATGACTATTGACGAATGTGTACCAGTTTGGGATTTTACAATCCTTTTGTCACAAGTGTACCAATTTATGATTTTTCGTAGTATTCCAATTTAATGGAAATTAAGGAAGGATAAATTTGTCCTAAATTACCAGTTTAGAATTTTTTGTAGTAAAAAAATTAGTTTTTGGTAAATTTATCACAAGTTTACTAGTTTGGAGTTTTTGGAGGTTAAAAAATTAATTTGAGATAAATTTATCATGATTGTACCAGTTTGAAATTTTTCGTGACGTTAACCCTTTCCGTTAACTCATTTTTCTAAGCTACATATCGTACAAATGAGGAAACTGTTTGTCGATAGTAAATTTTTCACGAAATCAATGGATCTCGTTCAAGTCTTGACTATGTTTTTGTTGGATGTTTGTTTGTAAAACAAACAAAATAATGCTCTTTTCTTTGTCCAACATAGGAAAGTTTTGAAAAAGTGGGCCGCTTTATAACTGTGAATATCTTCTTGCTCCTTAGAGCGAAGACAATGGGGTGTGTGCTAGTCCACACAATACCTGCATGCGGGTGCGCAAATAATTGCGTGATTTTGGCGCGATTATTAGGCGTACTTAGCACTTTGCACGCTTGCGCGGTCGCTGTTTAATTATCACTAATCCCTTTATTTTTTTTTTAATTTATTTCGTAAGGTTATCCCATTAATCTTTATTAGTTGAAAGGTTGTTTTTGTTTATTAAATAATTTTCGAAATTATGAAAATTCGGAATTTAATTTATATATATTTTATTTTATTTTATTCCGAATTTTACATGTGTCTTTTCAAGACAATCTTTAGAGAATATACTTGTTCAGTTTTTTAATCTTTCCCGAAGGGTTGTATTTGTTCAGTTTGCAACTTCTTCCGAAGAGATATCTTTGTTAACTTTGCAACCTTTCGTGAAGAGTTGAATATGTTCTTTAAGACCGATTTCTATATATGTCACTTTTTCGGAAAGAAGAAGATCGTCATCAGTTCAAGTATTTTTCAAGAAAAACTGCAGCCATTATTTTTCAATTGTTTCTTAGAGAGACCTTGGAGAAATACTAGAATTGTTATATAGTATTCTCAATTTTGAGACTTTGTTGTATCCTGGAGGATTTTTGCTGGTGACCATTAGCAACATTGTGGGGTAAATAAATCCTTAAAGAAAGTGATATCACGCCTCAAAGTTCGACTTGATTGCTCTTTTGATTCGAAGTCATTTCAATTTTACAACAACCTTAAGGATTTAATTCTGTTCAACAATGGAGTCGGAGACAATCAAAATCATGAACCAAGACATGGTCAAATTGGATCGGTTCGATGGGAACAACTATGCACGTTGGAGGGACAAGATGATGTTCTTACTCACTGCCCTGAAGATATCTTATATTCTGGATCCAAAATTGGTGCCTATTGAAGATCCGAAGCCTACTCTTGAGGGAGAACAACCAAGTGCGGAAGCCGTTGAAAGGATTAATAAGGAAAAGAGGAAACGTGAGGAGGATAAATTGCTGTGTCGTGGACACATTCTGAATACACTGTCTGATAGATTGTATGACTTATTCACTGAGATGAAGTCGGCTAGAGAAATTTGGAACGCACTGGAATTCAAGTACAAAGTGGAGGAGCAAGGTACAAATAAGTATCTAATCGCAAAGTATTTCGATTTCAAGTTTATTGATACTAAGCCCTTGTTGGAACAAGTTCATGTATTACAAGTGCTTGTCAACAAAATTCGTGCCCTTAAAATTGAAATTCCAGAAGCCTTTCAAGTCGGAGCAATTATTGCAAAATTGCCTCCAAGTTGGAAAGACTATGGAAAAAGGCTGATGCATAAGTCGGAGGACTTCACCTTGGAGCAAATACAGAAACATCTTTATATCGAGGAAGAGTCACGTACACGTGACAATTCTGTTTTGTATAACTCCAAAGTAAATGCTATGGAGAGAAAAAGAAAATTCGACCAAAACTTTAAAGTAAAGAATGGGCATACATTTAAGAAGACACACAAAAAAAAGAAGGGTTGTTGTTTTGTTTGTGGCAAACAGGGACATTATGCCAAGGACTGCATTCACCGCAAGAGCATATCAAAGGACAAGAACATTCTAACGATGAAGACAGATGCAAATTTGGTTGAAGAGAACTATGTGGCCATGATTTCAACTAAATTTTCGAATATGACCATTGCTGAAATCAATGGTTCGATGGCTATGATTTCTGAGATCAATTCTGCCACTGTTCAATCCGGTTGGTGGTTAGATTCTGGAGCGACAGTTCATATGTGCAAGGACAAATATTTGTTCAAGCAATTTGAAGAGATCGTCGACACAAATGCTGAAGAGGTCCTGATGGCGAATAATGCTCTTGCAAAGGTTGCTGGCAAAGGCACGGTGGAGATAGATTTCACTTCTAAAAAGAAGATAACTCTTCTTAATGTGTTGTTTGTACCTGAAATTAGGAAAAACCTAGTTTCTATTGATTTACTTTGTAAAAGGGGGTTTCGAGTTTTGTTTGAATCCGACAAAGTTATCCTATCGAAGAATGGGCTATTTGTTAGAAAGGGCTATGCCAATGATGGCATTTATCAATTGAGTATCAACAATAATATCGCTACTTCTATTTATATTGTTGAGTCTCTATCTTTATGGCATAGTAGGTTGGCACATATCAATATTCGTTATTTAAAGAATATGAAAAGGTTAGGCTTGATAAATTTCAATGGTGAATTTGATAAATGCGAAATATGTGCTAAGTCTAAATTAATTAAGAAACAATTTCCAAGTGTAAAAAGAAATTTGAATTTGTTGGATTTGGTGCATAGTGAAATATGCAAATTCAACGGCATGTTAACTCATGGTGGTAAAAGGTATTTTATTACCTTTGTGGATGATTGCAGCAGATATCTTTATGTTTATCTCATGAGATCGAGAAATGAAGCTTTTACCATGTTCAAGAAATATAAAGCTGAAGTAGAAAATCAATTGAAAAGGAAAATCAAAGTTCTACGTTCAGACAGAGGTGGAGAATATTTTGTAAATGAATTTTCTTCATTTTGTGAAGAACATGGTATTATTCATCAAGTTTCCACACCATACACTCCACAACAAAATGGTATGGCTGAAAGGAAAAATCGATCTCTCGAAGAAATGGTTAATTGTATGCTTTCGAATTCAAAGCTACTAATTAATCTTTAGGGAGAAGCATTACTTACTGCATGCTATATTCATAATAGAATACCATCTAAGAGAAATAACGTTAGCCCTTATGAATTATGGAAAGGAAGAAAACCAAGCATTTCATATCTTAAAGTGTGAGGGTGTTTGGCATACTACCGAGTACTAGACCCTAAAAGAACTAAACTTGGTCCTAGAGCTATCAAAAGTGTCTTTATTGGATATGCTGAAAACAGTAAAGCTTATAAGCTTCTTGACTTAGAATCCAATATCGAGGGATGTTGAATTCTTTGAGAACAAATGTTTTACAGGTTCTAAAATTATTGAAAATAATTCAAGACCTATAGAAACTCATGTAGATTCTCAAGAGAAAGGAACAAATGATTCTAGAGACATGACTGAATTGAGAAGAAGCTCTAGAGCAAGAAAATCTAAGGATTCAGGTCCAGATTATATTACTCACGTTTTCATTGTTGAAGGAGACAGAGATAATAACGTGGTAAATAAATACCCTTTAGTATTCAATTTAAAAGATGATCCTAAAAGCTTTTATGATGCTATGTCTTTTAGAGATGCTTCTTTTTGGAAAGAAGCTGTAAATGATGAAATGGACTCAATTATGTCCAATAATACTTGGGTATTAGTAGATTTACCAAAAAGGATCCAAGGCTATTGGTTGCAAATAGGTTCTTAAAAGAAAATATCATTCTGATGGTTCTATCCAAGCTTTTAAGGCTAGACTAGTGGCCAAGGGGTATAAACAAAAAGAAGGAATAGATTATTTTGATACGTATGCTCCCGTTGCACGTATAACTTCTATTCGAATTCTGTTTGTTATGGCTTCCATTTATGATCTTTGTGTTTATCAAATTGATGTCAAGACTACTTTCTTGAATGGAGACTTAAATGAGGAAATTTACATGGAACAACCGGAGGGTTTCGTTCTTCTTGGAAATGAAAGGAAAGTATGTAAATTGACGAAGTCTCTTTATGGGCTTAAGCAAGCTCCTAAGCAGTTGAATGAAAAATTTGATTCGGTCATATTGTCTAATGGTTTCATCCACAATAGTGCTGATAAGTGTATATACTCTAAATTCATTAAAGACTATGGTGTCTTAGTATGCTTGTATGTTGATGATATGCTTATCTTTGGAACGAATATGACCGAAATAGTTGAGACTAAGAAGTATCTAACCTTCATGTTTAAAATGAAGGATTTAGGTGAAGTAGATACTATCTTAGGTATTAAAGTTAAAAAGCATGGTGGGGGTTATTCTTTGAGCCAATATGATTATGTTGAAAAAATGCTAAATAAATTTCAGCATCTTGGTTTCAAGGAAATAAGTACTCCATTTGATTCCAGTATTAAGTTAAATTATAATACTGGTACAGAGGTAGCACAACTTGAATATGCAAGTGCTATAGGGTCTTTAATGTATGCGATGCATTGTACTAGACCTGATATTGCTCATTCTGTGTGCAAGTTGAGTAGGTATACTAGTAATCCAAGTATAAAACATTGGAGGGCTATTACCAGAACTTTTGGTTATCTTAAGAAAACTAAAAATTTAGGTCTGTTCTATAATAATTATCTAACTGTATTAGAAGGATACACCGATGCTAGTTGGATTACAAGTGTGGGTGATAAACATTCCACTTCTGGATGGATTTTCACACTTGGCGGAGGTGCTGTTTCTTGGGTGAGCAAGAAACAAACATGTATAACTCACTCAACGATGGAATCCGAATTCGTTGCGTTAGCGGCAACTGGGAAAGAGGCTGAATGGATTAGGAATATGTTGTTGGATATCAAATTATGGCCTAGTCCTATGCCTCCTATCTCTATTAATTGTGATAGTCAAGCTACTTTGGCAAGAGCTTATAATAGCACTTATAATGGTAAGTCTAGACATATTAGTCTAAGACATGAGTACGTGAGACAATTGATTCAAGATGGTACCATAACAATTGTCTACGTGAGATCAAGTAACAATTTAGCTGATCCTTTTACAAAGGCTTTACCAAGAAAGATGGTAATTACGACCTCGAAAGAAATGGGGCTGAAACCCTTTAATTAAAATCACCAGTAATGGTAACCCAACCTTTTTCTAGAACATCACTAGTTACAGGGTTTAATGGGTAAGAACAAGTTACTGAATGTGATTATTTGATACTAACGCTAGCCCTGATATGAGAAGTTAGTATCGTCTGTTATGTTAAGGAGGATGAATTGAATTCTTAATGAAGTGTAGTACAAACTTGTAATGTGTTAATAGTAACAGAAACACATTGTAGATGCTTCACCTATATGAGCTTAGAAGTGGTGCCGCTTCTTACGAAAGTTCGGGTTGCTTTCTAGAGAGCTCATGAAACAGGATCAAGCACAAGGCCATAATAGTGCGGAGTGATATAGAACTTCTCGCTGAAACAAGAGATTAGTATATGTGCGGTATGTCCGATTCTATTATTTAAAGTACAAGTTTAAAGCCGAGCTACTTGTCCCTTTGATAGAGTTTTGAGATACTTGCACTAAGTAAAGGTTTAACTCGAAAGAGACCTTTATGTATGTATATTAATCTCACCGAAATCTTGGCTGTATGGTATTTTTGCTTTTTAAAAAAAATTTTAAAAAGTTTTTATTCATGAAATCTTTGTTTTACAAATAAAGTGGGGGATTGTTGGATGTTTGTTTGTAAAACAAACAAAATAATACTCTTTTCTTTGTCCCACATAGGAAAGTTTTGAGAAAGTGGGCTGCTTTATAACTGTGAATATCTTCTTGCTCCTTAAAGCGAAGACAATGGGATGTGTGCTAGTCCACAAATACCCGCGTGCGGGTGCGCGAATAATTGCGCTATTTTGGCGCGATTATTAGGCACACTTAGCACTTTGCACGCTCTTGCGGTCGCGGTTTAATTAGCACTAATCCCTTTATTTTTTTTTAATTTATTTCGTAAGGTTATCCCATTAATCTTTATTAGTTGAAAGGTTGTTTTTGTTTATTAAATAATTTTCGAAATTATGAAAATTCGGAATTTAATTTATATATAATTTATTTTATTTTATTTCGAATTTTACATGTGTCTTTTCAAGACAACATTTGGAGAATATACTTGTTCAGTTTTTTAATCTTTCCCGAAGCGTTGTATTTGTTCAGTTTGCAACTTCTTCCGAAGAGATATCTTTGTTAACTTTGCAACCTTTCGTGAAGAGTTGCATATGTTCTTTAAGACCGATTTCTATATATGTCACTTTTTCGGAAAGAAGAAGATCATCATCAGTTCAAGTATTTTTCAAGAAAAACTGCAGCCATTATTTTTCAATTGTTTCTTAGAGAGACCTTGGAGAAATACTAGAATTGCTATATAGTATTCTCAATTTTGAGACTTTGTTGTATTCTGGAGGATTTTTGCTGGTGACCATTAGCAACATTGTGGGGCAAATAAATCCTTAAGGAAAGTGATATCACGCCTCAAAATCCGACTTGATTGCTCTTTTGATTCGAAGTCATTTCAATTTTACAACAGTTTTTGCCTCTCATTGTCTCGATGAGTAACACTGACCCCGATTTTTGGTTTTTTCTAGAAAAAAAAAATGCGCCATCTGGAGGTACCAATCTCGTGCCATTGTCATAATTCCAATTTATTACTAGGCGTCATAATATGTAAATACTTAGAAATGTGTTATGATACTGGTAGAAATTACGATATAATCTAGCTTGATAATATGAATTATTAAAGTCACCTTATTATAGGAGTTTGGACGGTGTTCCGGATCAACACGTCGCAAACGATGAGCTAGTGGTCTTCATGGCTGCCTTTGTCTTGCTGGATTGTGTAGGAGGTTGAGGATTTTCTACATCCTTGACTTGAGATTCTCAAGGGCATGGTCGCGCCTCTCATTAAGTTTTTGTTCCAAAGTCAAGCCTTCAGAAATCGGATTACTTATCTTTCTCAAAGTGGAAGTATGACGCGTAAATGGAAGAACTCACCGAACTAGCCCAACTTGGAAGCTCTGCTATCAACTTGATGCGTGGTGACTAAGTGAGAATACTGAACTTATTTTTATGGATCAAAAGTATTTGATGACTAAAATAAAAATTGGGATAGAAGAGTTCACCACAATGGCTAAAGGGAATGTTACACCAACCAAGGATAACAAACTTCTAAGTGCATCACAACAAATTGACTAGAGACCCGAAGGAATCGCTCAATTGAGAAGAATTCTTAGATATTATCAACTCAAAATATGTTTGCTTCCAATTGAGAATGCATCTCTCATTTATAGACGGACTAAGAAATAGGACCTAGGAAACATTAAATTAAGATACGGTAAATTAGGAAATATCAAATAAGAATACGTGCCCAATGTTTACGCTATGTTGATTTTTCATTTTCTTCTTCAAAAATCCACTTATTTAAATATGCTGATATCTAGCAAAACAAATAAATCTATAAAATAGGTAAGAGAGAAATTCGTAATGTGTTTTATTATTTATTAACCCCTTTTGTTTTTAATCTTACAATTCAAACAGAATTTAAATAATGGACGGGGGAGAGACGACACGAGTTTACAACTTAGACATTAAGATTGAATGAAAATATCAATTGAAGTGCATAATACAGAATAAATAGATCTATATACTTTTAAAAAATAAAAAATGAATTTGTAATGAAGATAGTAGTAGCCAAAGTCTTCTTTTCTACTTTTTTTTATTATACGGGCGCCAAAATAATTCTATTGTACGTCTATATAAGCAAAAATTTAAGTTTAAAACTTTCACCACCATTTTGTGAATTTTATCTGACGAATATGTTTACTTAGTATTTGCTAAGCTCAATGAAAAAGCAACCTCAAATGACATAATTTAAAATAACTGGCACTAATAACAAAAAGGAGAATAAACATGCGTCACGGTACGTTCATCAATATACGTATGCACAAAACCCAGGACGTAACTAGTTGTGTAACTAAAGGAGATGCATTTCATGTCACTCTTATGGAGAATTAAACCGAAAAATTCATCCAAGAGACATTATATAAAATGTCTATAATTTGAACAGACGTCGTTATTATTACATGAATAGGTTTCACTAAACAAATTCACGCGTACTCCATATATTATGAGGACATTTATATTGAACTTAATATAAATTTATATACCCAATAAGGTAAAATTCAAGAATTTAACAAAGAATGCAAGAAACGAATAAATAAGGATCTTGGTTGGAAATTAGGGGTGTGCAAAACGGACTGCCCAAACCAAGACCGCCCGGACGGGACTGGACCGGCCGGTTTGGTCAAGTTTCCAAGAGTGTCTATCCAGTTTCCGGTTCCTAAAAGTGGAACCGGTGTCCAAAAGTAAATAAAATATTTTTAAATGAAGATCACCCAAAGTTGTGACATAGCTTCTTAAATAAAGATTTGTCTACAGACTCGAAGAACTCTTGACAAAGCGCTGTCCTTACAACTAGTGGAATGATCATGCTACTAATTGATATATGATCATGTCAAAAACAATTTCTAGAATACATGCCACAAGCAAAGATAAAGACTACAATAGTGAAATGTATTCATTTCGTCCCATCAATCACAACCACAATGAATGAGATCATACCAAGTGGGGGTCGATACAGAAATTTTGTAGATCAAAACGAATCTGCAAGAATTTTCGAGACCTAAAACATCATCGGATAAAGGTCACAAGCGTTGTATGCGCCTTACGCAGCGACTATGCCTTGTGCGGTGAACAGGGACGCGTGCGTGGCATGCACAACTGAGTCAGACGCTGACGTGGTGTCCATCTACCACGTGTCAATCTCTCATCAGTCCACGTTCCAATGACGTCATGAACTTGTCTAATGTGCTATGTCAGATGACACGACACTCATTATTGGGCTGTCGCGATACAATCAAGTTCATATTGTTTCGACTAATGATGTGGTTAGTTTCTCATGTGAACTTACAAAATTCACAAAATATTCTCTAGATTTCAAATTATATATATACACACATATATGTATATATTTTATATTGTTAGAAGCTTGTTTCATGCATTTTCTGAAGGTATAAATTCATTGCATTTATATAATTGTACAGAAAGATGTAGGCCTCGAAATTCTCGACATTTTCGAGTTCGGGACAGTTTTTTCTCACAAACCGTTCAGCCAAAATAACTTTTAACTTTCCAGAATTGTTCAAGGACATATTGGCCATATCATACTTGAAAATCGTACAAAAATAAGGCTATTTTCGGAACATGCCATTTTTTATCCTTCAAGGTGTCAAACATGGATTGCACACTCAAAAACACTTTAATGTATCATTTAACAGATACAAAATAGAAAAGAAAAGCACGAGAGACAATTTGGTTGCTCTGATTCCAATGGCGGGTTTCATAGGACCGTAACTCGATCCCAAAAGTTGAGATTGGTCCATACAAAATTTGTGTTTCTCTCCCAATCGAAAGTGCAATCATGCACTTGGAGTCACACCCTATGCTCCCAATCAAATATCCACACAAAACTTGCTTGGAGATCGCTATTCTTTTTCCTCTTGTTCTTTTGTTTCTTCTTGGTCAGAATTCCAGAGACACACGAACACCTTTTCCAACCAGAGAAATGATTGAACTTCTTTGCTTGCTCCCTCCAAGGGAACTTTCAAGTAGAAATGGGTTGGGCTTGGGTCGGTCAAGCCCATTATGGGCAGCCCAAGTCCAAAATTCAACACTTAATCAGTTATGTGCGCAATTTTTCGTATTGTTTCATAAGAAAACTTTCATATTCGAAAATTGCCTTCTTTATCCTAAAGTTAAACTCCTCATTATATCGTAATTAACTCAAGTAATTAGTAATTATTCTTTCAGCTTCATTAGATAACCCTTTAATTTCATAAATTACCGTTTCATCGCTAAAGTAGTAATAATTCTTATCTTATTGTCAAGGACAATTATGTGCCGAAGTCTTTCTTTCGGTTCACAAGACAACTTTCATTTTCGTAAACAAATAATGAATTTAACTTCTTTTGGTTCAAAAGATAGCTTTGAGCACCACAAATTGCCATTTTGTTTCTCAAATATCAATATTTCTTATTTTGTGGTACATAATGTATACACTTTCTAAATTCTCATTTCATAAGAAAAAAAAAACCTTTCTTGTTTGTACTATGCCTTTCTGGTTCTTAATGAACCTTTTTCCTTGCGCAAGTTACATTTTCATTCGTCATATATTAGTTGTATCGCAAAAAATCAAAAACGCAATGGATACAATACCTTCTCATTTTGTATATTTCGTATTTAATAGTAACTTTTCCCTTTTTTTTTTTATCGTATTTGCTAATTCAAGTTTGTAAATTACATTTGGATTCGTAAAATACCTCGTCCGTTCATAGGACGTAAGTTTGTAGGGTTTTTCTCTTAGAGGACTGTAGAAGGACCCTTTGCTGGTGACGTGATTCAAATTAAAAACTCCATTTTCGGAAAAGTAACTTTATTATACCTTTATTCTAACACTACGTACTTAAGACAATTTTCAAGCACTAATTTTATAATTTATTGATCTAAATTTAATTTTTGGCATCACAACGATAAAGCTATATTCACCCCATGGATATGGTCTTTTGTTATGTCGATGCCAATAAGTAAATATCTATTTATCTATAGAAAGTAATTTCGAGGATTGAGATCTTTCTTACAATGGTTGACATTTGGCATGGTGTCTATTGAATTCGACCAGTCTAAATAGCCAGATTTTTTTCCCATGCGGCAGTGATAATGTGATGTAACTAATCAATCACCATTGTCCACATTATGAAGCTCATCCTACATAGTGTCATGTATGTATGTATGCATCTCATTTTTAATTGATTAATTACACAACATATTGCTGCCACGTGATGTGCAGTGTCCCACGAAATTCTTTCTCCATTTATAGAGACAAATGGTAAAAGAGAAATGTACTGAAAAAAATAAATAAAAAGAAAACAGACAAAAACAGTAAAAATTTAACTAATTAGTTAAATAATTAAAATACTATTGCTCTGCTATGCCAATGTATAGTTAATTTCATTAAATTATACATATAACAAATAACAACTCATATAAATTTAATTTACTAACCTATAGTTATAATGGCAATTTGTATTGATATAATCGAAAATCAATAAAAATTTCAGACGCGTTTATTGGCTCAAAATTCTAGATAAGCACACTTTCAAATGACCCAAAGTAAATTGGATTCATGCTAGTAGACTGATAATTTTAATCATGCTTTTTGAATGCGACGACAATGAAGCAATCTATGAAAGATCAGTGCGACCATTACTATAGCATAGTAAAAATTGTAGGAAAAATTATCCAAAAAATCCTAAACCTATTGTACTTTTGCCAATTTAGCTCTAAACCTTTCAATTTTACTAATTAAGTCCTAAACATTTTTCATGTTTTGCTAATTGAGTTTATCCAGTCAATTTTAACTGGAAATCGCTGACATGGACACCGATGAGCCACGTAGGATAGCCGGTGATGACGTTAACAATTTTTAGTAATATTTTAATAATTTTCGAATATTTTTTCTTCTTTTTTCTTTTCTTTTGTTTTTCTTCTTTCAAGTCTAGTGAGGGTTGCCAATCAACCCGTGCTAGTCACAGGTGAGGGCTGCCCGACCCTCATCGGCCACTAGGTAAAGATTCGTGACCCTTGCTAGACTTGGAAAAAGAAAAAAGAAAGAAAGAAAAAGAAAAGAAAAAAAGAAGAAAAAAATTAAAATTTTGAAAAAAAATATTTAAAATATTATTAAAAATTATCCACGTCAGCGTTGACCGTGCCACGTAAGACGACTAGCGTCCACGTTAGTGATTTCTGACTAAAATTGGCCGAATTAACTTAATTGGTAAAACGTGAAAATGTTTATGACTCAATTGGCAAAATGAAAGGTTTATGATTGAATTGGCAAAAATGTAATAGATTTATAATTTTTTGAACAATTTTGCTGAATATTGTATGTAAAATTTAAATTAAACCTATAGTTGACCCTGAATGCCTAAGCCCGAACCCATGAGTCTTGTCAAGTGCCCAAGCCTGCCCAAGCAGATTGAGCCTTTTTAATATGAATAAACTAAATGAATAAATAATTATTTTGCTACTTCAACTTATGAGTTTTATACTATTTCTCTATTTTATGTTATAATTAATCTTATCTTATCATATTACCGTTGATAAATTTTTTAACCATCAAAGTTGAATAATTAATACAATATAATTTTATATTTTTTAAATAAGCATATGGACAGGGTGGGCCTCAGGTTCCTTGCCTAAGCTCGGTCCACCCATTGACCGGGCTTGAAAACTTTGCATAGGTACGCCCAATGGGTCTAAAAATTCGTTTTATGGGCAGGCTTAGCGCCCCCGCCTATTCATCTTTGTATAGAACATGAACTGAGATTATTATATAAAAATATCTTTAAAAAATATTACTTTCTACACCCAACCTAAATCAATTGTTATCAGATAAAGGTACCACTAGTAATGCAAAATTTGGAAACTTTAATTAAACTAGATTAAAGAATAAGTTTTTATTACTTTCACAAATTTGACGCTTTATTGATGGAAATATATTGAAAATTATCAGTTGTATTGTCTACCAATAAGATATGAATATTGTATCCTAATCAAGGATGGAATCTATCCAAATTGTACTTATCATCTCAATTTGTGAGGCTTATCGTCGTTTGTGAAGAAAAAACAGAGGAAGGTGGTCAGTTTGAAAAGATTCAATTTTTATTCTTTGGTTCTAAAGAATGGATAAATTACGGGAGGAGAGAGTAAAGGAGTTAAAGAAAATGGGTTTCGTGCTATGAACTTAAAAACTGAACCAATGGTCAAGTCTCGATTCAGGTCAAAACACATGCACTTTCATATGATTCAGTTTGATTTGGGTATCATGAAAATCCAACTTGAACCATTAATACCCCTAATACAAGTATGTAGATGGTGCATCCACCCATGGTTGCCTCTTATGAGTGATGTTCTCCACTTCATTAACTGTTTATGCGGATGAAAACTAGGCTAGGTACTCTAATACTTGACGGTTCACCTCAGGTTTTTGTGTCTTTCTCAGCAATAATCTTGTTTCATGGTGCCAAGAAAGAACCTAGTGTGGCCCGTCTATTTTAGAGACTGAGTATTGTGCTCTATATCTCCCTGTGTTGTTGAGACTAGTTGAATCCGCCCTTTACTTCGTGAGCTAAGGGTCCCCTTTTTGTTCCTCTCACTAATGTTGTGACAACCCGCCACCTACCTTGCTCTCAAGTCTGTGTTTTATGCTCGCACCAAACACATCGAGTTGAACTTTTACTTTGCTCAAGGGCGAGTTGCTTGTGGCGACCCACATGTTCGCTATGTGTTTATAGCGGATTAGTTGGCGAACATCTTCACCAAGGGACTACCTAGATCGCGATTGAGATCGAATCTCTAAGTTATTACTCATGCTTTGAATTGAGGGGGCATTATTAATATGTAATTGATATGTTTTATAGGGTCTATAATGATATTTCTATATGTAGTCTGACCATAATTAATTAGTCCTATAAATACATATCACGCAACCCTAATTAAAGTCAAACCACCATAAACATTTTGTCATTATCTGAGTTTAAAGATTAACACTTTCAAGATATCTCGTTTCGTTTCTAGCACTTGTCCCCATTGTATGCAAGGATGCACACTTAATACGTGTCTGCGGATAACGTGATTCACCAAAGCAATCGATCGAACAATATATTCATTTGATGACAGAAACAACTTGGCAAGATTTTCTTTTTCCGAGGCAGATGCAAACTTTTACCAAGAAGAGCGAAATGTATTTTAATTAGATATAGATGGTGACTAATATAATTGAATCATGTGACTTTTCTTTTACAAAACTTCAGTTTCAAAGACATTATCTAACCTAGGTTTATATCTCTGTTGCAGATAAAACACCCGTAACTATCATGCCGACTTTCATGCACATAATAATGTAGGAAAGAAATTCAACTAATTTTCCCCACAAGTATTTTATCCTAATCAAGGATGAGTACATCTAAGTCATACTTCTCATCACATGTTTGTAGTTAGTCAAGAATTGACACGGATCATTTGATTTTAAGCCAAGAAAAGAAGAATAAAGAAACGACAGACCACGCAACCAAGCATCATGCTCGGACACGTAATGAAAAAGGTCATTGCCAAAAATATTTAGTTATTGGGATCAAATGCATACAAAATCTTCTAGGCGTTTGAATTTTCGGAAGTATTAATCGAACAAGATGTTGAATAGCAGCCCATATTGAATACGCATGCCGTACCTACAAAGCAAAGTAAAAACAATGGAACAATACCTGATTAATTGACCGGAAAAAGGTCATTGCTAAGATTTCTTACACCATTCATGATCACATGAATCAATGCCGTGCTAATCTGGAAGATGATAGAAAGTCAAACGGTACACTTTCGTGTAAACTTTCATGCACGTCGTTATCTATGACAAATTCGTCCACCCAATTGGAAGGGAAGTGCGAAATCAAAAATCGACTTCGCCGTTTGTGCCCTCGCATGCACTATAAATAAGGCACCCTTCAGATAGTTGGTAATGCAACCTGAAAAGAACAAGATAACAAATGAAGGTGCAAAACTTCACCATGCATCGTCACTTGGCATGTCTCCTGCTCTTTTCAGCTCCTTTTGTAGCTTTTGCTATGAGCACTCCTGTGAATTTCCTGCAATGCCTCTCTCTTCACTCTGACAACGCAACCTCAATCTCTACACTCGTTTATGCTCCAATCAACTCTACGTATTCTTCTGTCTTGGACATTGCCATACAGAACCTGCGCTTCTTGACTCCTTCCGCTCCGAAACCTTTACTCATCGTGACGCCGCTCCATGTCTCCCATGTCCACGCCGCCATCATCTGCTCCCGGCGGTATGGACTCCAAATGAGGATCCGAAGCGGCGGTCATGATTACGAGGGTCTTTCATATTTGTCCGAAGTCCCATTCGTCATGCTTGACATGGTGAATCTTCGTTCAGTTGCCGTGGATGCGGAGGACGAAACAGCGTGGGTCCAATCGGGCGCAACGGTGGGCGAGCTTTACTATAGGATCGCTGAGAAGAGCAAAACCTTAGGCTTCCCAGCCGGCGTCTGCCCCACGGTCGGTGTTGGCGGGCACTTCAGTGGCGGAGGCTACGGCACATTGCTGCGCAAATATGGCCTTGCTGCCGATAATGTAATTGACGCGCAGTTGGTTGACGCCCAAGGTCGGCTCCTGGATAGAGAATCAATGGGGGAAGATCTCTTTTGGGCCATCCGAGGCGGAGGAGGCGGCAGCTTCGGCGTGGTAGTGTCCTGGAAAGTCAAGCTGGTCCCGGTGCCGTCAACCGTGACCGTGTTCACAGTCCAGAGGACTTTGGAGCAACACGCGACGAAGCTCGTGCACCAGTGGCAACTTCTCGGGAACAAGCTCCCCAACGACCTATTCATGCTGATGAGCTTGCAGAGCTACAACTCCGGCCCCAACGGGACGAGGACGATGCAAGCCTTGTTCAGCACCCTTTACCTGGGTGGGGTCGACTCGCTCCTCGAGGTGACAAGAAGCAGCTTCCCGGAGCTTAACATCACGAGACAGGACTGCACCGAGATGAGCTGGATTGAGTCAGTCCTCTACTTCGCGGGGTTTCCGATCGATGGGCCCTTGGAAGTCTTGCTCAACCGGAGCTCCAACACCAAAACATTCTTCAAGAACAAATCGGATTACGTGAAGGAGCCAATCCCAGAGAGTGGCTTAGAGGGGATGTGGGAGAGGTTCTTTGAGGAAGATGAAGGGGTGGCTCAAATGATTTGGATCCACTATGGCGGGAAAATGAGCGAGATTTCCGAATCTGCCCTTCCCTTCCCTCACAGAGCTGGGGTTTTGTACAAGATCCAGCACTTAACGTCGTGGACCGATGGAGGCAACGGGGTTGCTTCAAAGCACGTGAGTTGGATACGAAGCTTCTATAGTTATATGGCGCGGTATGTGTCGAAATCGCCTCGAGAGGCCTACATCAACTACCGGGATCTCGACATAGGAATGAACAACGTGAAAGGCGACACGAGCTATAAGCAAGCGAGCGTTTGGGGAAAGAAATACTTCAAGAACAATTTCGACAGGTTGGTGCGTGTGAAGACCGCGGTCGATCCGGGCAACTTTTTTCGGCATGAGCAAAGTATTCCTCCGTTTTCATCTTGAAAGAAAAAGAAGAACGGTGGAGTTTAGGTGCATTCATTGCAATAACAATATGATACTTTGTAATTAATGGAACATTTGACGATGTCGATGTTCGAGCTTTGTGCGGGTTATTTGCTAAATAATATTTATTTCAAATTTTAAGTTTTAAGTTTTAAATATCGAATATTCAATTACTGAAATAAGATTACGGATTATTAAAAAGTAAAATGAGTTAAAAAATTTTGCATAATATAAATTTATATATTTACCATGATAAATAAGGGATCAAGTTCTCTGTTTTTTGTTAATTAATGTGCTATTCAAGCAATAGGAAGAGTTATCTACTTAGTGATTACTTGAATCCTATATGAATTGTTAGGTAACCATTGCTCTTACTCATGTTTGGCATGGGTTTCTTTTTTCTTTTGTATAATCAATTTCAAGTATATTTTGCTTCTAATATTATATGGTATTTCTGTTATGTTTAATGTTTCAAAAAATTAGCGGTTTTATTTCCTAAAAGCTCCCTTCAATTTTGTTACACAATGGGATGTACGAAGGGGGAAAACCAAAGCAACCAAAAAACAAAGGTCAAGTTCGCTATGATGCTAGTACCTGTAAGCATGCTTTACATGAATTTTTACGACATTTTTTTTTATAAAGTTTCACTTAATTAACTAAAAGTTCTTTTCGTTCTCACATTTAACTTGTATAAGCATAAAGATGTGTGCTATTTGCCCGTTCGTAGTTGAGTTAGTTTTACTATGTATATATATGTGTGTGTGGGCGCGCGTGCATATATACATATATGCATCATGATAAACTTAGATACTTAAAAATATCACTCTGTATAAACTCCATACATAAACATAGCCGATTATACTATGATTAGACATTTGTATTTAGGTTAACGTCTCACATAGATTAATTTATACTATATCTTTTCTTAGCAAAACCTTGAATTTTATTTCGAAAAGAAAAGACTTCTCACATCAATACTAATTATATCAATTGTACAGAAAAATCTCTTCGGCAATAATATTAGACAGAAGCCTGCACGATGTGTGCGATTGCGATGTTTATAAGATATGTTGTTTTCATTAATCATGAACTTCATAGTTACTAATACTTGTCTAATAGTAGCTTTTTGTTGGTCTTGAAACAAGAGTATGATGACCCATGATTTTTAAAGAAATCTTTTCATAGGAGGAACTCTGACCTCTCCTATTTCCAAAGAAGCTAGGTGTGAAGTAAATAACTTTTTTCTAGTTCCAAAGTATAACACGAATGGGCAACAATGCCTGCAACGATTTCTTGTCATCTCATTGAGACCATATTGAAATACGAAAATTGATTATGTTAATCGCTTCTTCGTCAATTGCAACAAAATAGAATTTGTTTTTCATGTCTAATTTGATGTTTTCAATCTTAGAGAGAAGGAGAAAGCAAGCAATATCGAACTTCAGAAGACCAATGATGTGCGCTCTGTTTGGACTCTTACATGAAAACAATAAGGTTAATACCACGAAAAATCCAAAACTAGTATACCCATGATAATTTTACACTGAACTAATTTTTTGACCACTAAAAATTCTAAACTGGTACACCTGTGATAATTTTACCATGAATTAATTTTTGACAACCAAAAACCCCAAACTGGTACACCTGTGATAAATTTACTCTCCGTTAGTTTCTATTAAATTTGATTATCAAATTACTAAGTTTGATAAGACGTGATAGTTGATGGATGTACAATTTTGGGATTTTTAGTGGTAAAAAAATTAGTTCGGGAGAAAATTATCATAGGTATACTAGTTTGGAGTTTTTGGTGGTCAAAAAATTAGTTCGGGATAAAATTATCACATGTGTACCAGTTTAGGATTTTTAGTGGTAAAAAAATTATTTCAAGGTAAAATTATCATAGGTGTACTAGTTTGGGATTTTTGGTGGTAAAAAAATTAGTTCGGGATAAAATTGTCATAAATGTATCAGTTTGGAGTTTTTCGTGGTATTAACCCAAAAAATAATTACTATTAATAAAAAAAACTCATTGATTCCGGTTGTTATTGACTTGATATTAAACTTATCAGAAAGATTTTTCACCTTGAAAATAATTATTGTTTATAATGGGCCTAAAAGAAGAAGTTACTATCTCTGAATGCATGCTTGAGTTGAAAAGGGCAATTGTTCAACTATAAGCTTAGATAGTAGCACTTAGGTGTCGCCCGTTTTTTTTGTGGAAAATGCGAGAAAGCCAATCTTTGCAATAAGAACGAAGGTTTCTTGGCTATTTAGAATATTACGTGTCATCATTAGAGGCAACGTTTAGGGAAGAGTATGTTATTATATATTTATACATATATAAATGAATATTTCGGTGAATAGATTGTGGAAATAAAAAAGAAAAATGAAAGCTTAGTCTTGCCACGTTTTAATTGACCAGGTCCACTAACTTCCAACAACTCTAATCCAGGAGAAAATATTGGGTACCACTTTGATTCTACGCTAGCAAAAAACGAGTCATTCTTCTAGCGACACGTGTCACCGGGCCCCACCTCAGCAAAATTTTTGTACAAACAAACGTGGGCATCTCTCTCTTTACTCCATGTTTGAATTCTCTCTTTCGATCTCAAGAAAATATGCCTAATTTCGTAAAAAATTTCAAACTTTAAGTCTCAAATCCATATCAAGTTTTTTTTATCTTAAAAAACCTCTAAACTTTAGGTCAAATCTTAAATTTGTCCCGAATTTTTTTTTATTGTAAAAAAAACTTCAAACTTTAAGTTTAGTTCCAAATCTACCTCAAATTTTATTTTGTGTAAAAAAAATCACCAAAATTTACACTACAAAAAAATCGGTTTTTTGCCACGAAAATTTGCGACGAAAAATTTTCGTTGGAAAATTTGCGACAAATTTTCCAATGAAAAATAAAATTCGTTGGAAATTTCCAACGAAAAATTTTTCGTCGCAAAAATCGTTGGAAATTTCCAACGAAAAAAATTTAGTCACAAAAATCGTTGGAAATTTCCAACGAAAAAGTTTTCGTTGGAAAATTCCTTGGAACTTTTCCAACGAAAAAAAATTCGTTGGAAAATTTCCAACGAATTTTTTTTTCGTTGGAAATTTTCAACGAATTTTTCAACGATTTTGAATTTCCGGCAATTATTTTAGTGTGTATAATTTTCGTTGGAAAATTCGTTGACAATTTCCAACGAAAAAAAAATTCGTTGAAAATTTTCCAACTAATTTTCCAACGAATTTGATTTTTCGGGGAATTATTTTAGTGTGTACAATTTTCGTTGGAAATTTCCAACGAATTTTGCAACGAATTTAAATTTCCCTGGAAATTATTTTATTGTGTACATTTTTCGTTGAAAAATTCGTTGGAAATTTCCAACGAAAAAAAAATTCGTTGGAAATTTTCCAACTAATTTTCCAACGAATTTGATTTTCCTGGAAATTATTTTAGTGTGTACAATTTTCGTTGGAAAATTCGTTGGAAATTTTCCAACAAATTTTTTTTCGTTAGAAATTTTCCAACGAATTTTTTTTCGTTGGAAATTTCCAACGAATTTTGCAACGAATTTAAATTTTCCAGGAAATTATTTTATTGTGTACATTTTTCGTTAGAAAATTCGTTGGCAATTTCCAACGAAAATAAATTCGTTGAAAATTTCCAACAAATTTTCCAACGAATTTAAAATTTCCGAAAATTATTTTATTGTTTACATTTTTCGTTGGAAAATTCGTTGGAAATTTCCAACGAAATTTCCAACGAATTCAAAAAAACCCGGTGCAATTTGGCATTTTTTTATATTCGTTGGAAAATTCGTTGGAAATTTCCAACAAATTTATTTTCGTTGGAAATTTCTAACGAATTTTCCAACGAATTTGAATTTTTCGGGAAATTATTTTATTGTGTACATGTTTCGTTGGAAAATTCGTTGGAAATTTCCAACGAAAATAAATTCGTTGAAAATTTCCAACGAATTTTCCAACAAATATAATTTTCCGGGAAATTATTTTATTGTGTACATTTTTCGTTGGAAAATTCGTTGGAATTTCCAACAAATTTTCCAACGAAAAACCTACTTATTTCTTATTCAACATTTTCGTCCTCGGTCAATTTTCACATTCGTTCTCTCTCCTCTCTCTCTCTCTCTCTCTCTCCTTTGCCTTCACCTTCTCCCTGCGTCTTCCCCTTCGCGTCCAACCCCTTCTCCTTCCTTCTCCCTGCGTTTCCCCCTCCGCCTCCCCCTCTGCCTCCTCCCCCGCTGCTCCCCCTCCTCCTCCGGCTCCGGCACCGGCTCTGGCGCCATGGACACCAAGACTCCGCTGCCCCCTCCTCCTCCGCGACGTCGGCTCCCTCCCCAAAGGCGCCGCCGCGGCCATCAGGGCAGCCCCCGACGCCCCCCGACGCCCCCGACGCCCCCGAGGCCACCATGGGCCGCCCCCGACGCCACCCCGACGTCCCCGACGCCCGCGACGCCCCCCGACGCCCCAGACGCCCCCCGACGCCCCCGAGCCTCGTCGCCGGCGAGGGCCGAGCTCGCCCAGATCTGGGCGAGCTCGAGCTCGTCCAGATCTGGGCGAGCTCGAGCTCGTCCAGATCTGGGCGAGCTCGAGCTCGTCGCCGGCGAGGGCTGAGCTCGCCCAGATCTGGGCGAGCTCGGCCCTCGCCGGCGACGGGGCTGGCCCTCGCCGGCCATGGCGAGGGGCGAGCTCGCCATGGCCGCCGGCGAGCTCGAGCTCGCCCAGATCTGGGCGAGCTCGGCCGTCGCCGGCGAGCTCGAGCTCGCCCAGATCTGGGCGAGCTCGGCCGTCGCCGGCGAGCCCTCGCCGGCGACGGGGCCGGCGAGGGCGATTTTTGGACCAAAAAAGAAAAAAATTTACCACAAAAAAAAATTCCGCCAGAAAAAAAAATTTCACCAAAAAAAATTCCACCAAAAAGTTTTTTTCGATGGAAAAAAATTTTCACTATTTTTCAACCAAAAAAAAATTTGTGGTTTCCAACGAAAAAAATTCGTCGGAAAAAAATATTCGTTTCCAACGAATTTAGCCACGAGTTTTTCAACAAATTTTTTTCGTTGGAAAATTCGTCGCAAATTTCCAACGAAAATTAAAATTTTTCGTTGGAAAAATTTGCGACGACCTATTACCAACGAATTTTTTTTCGTTGGAAAATTCGTTGGAAATTCCCTTTCCAACGAATTTTCCAGAATTTTCGTTGGAAATTTTCGTTGGAAAAAGTGTGTTTTTTTGTAGTGTTAATTTATTATGCACGAGTGGGATTGTGAGTGAATTCTAGCAGAAGCTGAAGAATCTGGGAGGGAGTCCGGAGGTGTGATGCTGTGAGTCGAGGATTTTGGAGTTTTCTTTGGTTGTCTGGAGGCAAGATCAAAAGAAAAACTAAAATTGTTGCGTGTCTGGCGTGTGCAAAGCACTATGACCTCAAGCCTCGGACATCAAACAAAAATTTCTCCCTCCTCCTCTTTACAATCAACGATGAGAACCGCGACGAGGACGCCATGCCCTCCATGACCTGGCTTGCGAGGAACAACAAGTGCGGAGTGGCGGCTGCGGTGCGCTCCTTGCTGCCCTCATAGATGCTGTCGAAATTGCAGGCGATGGAGAGGCAGAGGACAATGGCGGCGGCGGCAAGGACGCAAAGGTGCCGGACCCAGTCTCTAGGAATGAACATGGTGGGCTCCCAAATGAGGCCGAGGGAGGGGAAGGCAATGAAGAAGGGGACGTAGAGGGAGCTTGTAGAGGAGGGAGAGGACAAGGAAGGCGAGTCTTTAATGGGCAATCATGCAACAATGAAAATGGGTCTCAAATGGGTTAGGAACAAACCCATTTTGACGCATATGTAATTAGCCATTTATATCTTGAACGAATTTAAATCTGTTTGTTTTTATATTAGCCTACTCATTTATCAAATGAGTTAATCAATGAGTTTTGGACCCATTTTGCCACCTATAATCAAATGAGTTAATCAATGAGTTTTGGACCCATTTTGCCACCTATAATAAATATGTGCTTTTTTTTTTTATCGAAATAGGGTGCTTAAGTGAAGCATATTAGTTGAGAATGCAACAAATCCAATATTTGCAATATGAAGGATGCTTTTCTAGTCATCTATAGTCCAATCATGAGAGGTGATTTTTAAAAAAGTACTTCGTTATTATCCAATCATGAGAATCATATGGAGTTGGAATAGACATTACCTTTCATTTCTTAGGGTTAATGTTACGAAAAATCTTAAACTGGTATACTTAAGATTAATTTACTCAAAACTAATTTTTTAATCATAAAAAACTCAAAACTGGTACACTTGTGACAAATTTACCCTCCGTTAGTTTTTATTAAATTATACTGTTAAATTACTAAGTTGGATGACATATGGCAGTTGACAGGTATACTAGTTTAGGATTTTACCCCTTTGTTTGTCACAAGTTTACCAATTTGCGGTATTTTGTTGTATTAATCCAATGTAATAGAGGGTAAATTTATTACAAGTGTACCGGTTAGGGTTTTTTGGTGGTCTAAAAATTAGTTCGGGGTAAATTTATCACATGTGTATCAGTTTAGGATTTTTTGTGGTATTAACCCTATTTCTTGAAGGTGTATTCTCAATCCTAGTTTATCAACCCATATCTTGGAGGGCAAAATGTTCGGAGGCGGTTTTGCCCCATGTTGCACTACCAATTTTGTAGTCATGATTTTCAGGCGTTGATCATCAAATTCGTGACTTGGTGCAAATCCAAGATCTACGGGACTCTACCATGGCAACATTGTTGACATTCAATAGAAAACATATCAAATTCAAAAGGCAAACTTCCATGTGACTTCTTTTATACTGATATTAGGGCAGTAGACATTTGTCCCCCAGAGGCCTTGTCACATTGCCTTCATCCATATATTGCTGCTTTAGCACACATCTAGGACTTAGGACTTCAAGTTATCTCTTGCCAAGGTTTAGTTATGTAAGCAATCATTAAGGACGGTTTGATAAACATGCTAAGTCAGATGCCCAAGTGCACCCATATAGAATGAGCTATGGGCCTCACCCATCACGAGATGCATAAAGATCCAATGCAATTTTGAAAAAGATTTTGGAAATGAATTTTTATAAAAGCTGAATGCTATTGGATGGACCTAAAGCCCCACTGAATATATGAAACCCTATTCAATTTTACCGCCGTACTTTACTTGTCTTGAGCAAGCTCATACACTACCATCATATTAGGTTAAAAAACGGATTTTACATCAAATAGTATAGAGGTGCAATGCGTTTTCAAGAGTATTGCATGAAAAGGTCTGATGGATTTTTAAAGGACAATAATCTAGACATGGCCACGGGTCGGTTTTGGCCCGGAACCGGCCCGGTCAAACCCGGGACCGGCCCGTTGACCGGGCCCGCGGTTCTAAACCGGAACCGGCCCGTGCCCTACGGGCCCGGTTCTGGTTCCCGAAATTATGGAATCGGCCCGAAACTGTCGGTTCCGGGCCCGGTTCAAAAAAAAAAAAAAGAAAACTGCAGGCGGAGCGCGGAGGCGTCGCCGGCGTCGGGCGAGGCCGGCCTCGCCCGACGCCGGCGAGGCTCGACCTCGCCTGCAACTGGCAAGGCCGGCCTCGCCCGATGCCAGCGAGGTCGAGCCTCGCCAGATCTGGCGAGGGTTCGACCTCGCCGGCGTCGGGCGAGGCTCGACCTCGCCTGCAATTGGCAAGGCCGGCCTCGCCCGACGCCGGCGAGGTCGGGCCTCGCCAGATCCAGGCGAGGGCGAGCCTCGCCCAGTTGCCCGATGCCGGCGAGGTTTGCTTGAGGGCGGCGACCTCCACCGGCCCTAGCCGGCGCCGGCGGAGGAAGAACGGGAAGTCGGAAGACTCGGAACCAAAGAAAAAAAAAAGAAAATTATGTTCCAGTTCCGGTTCATTCTTGGCCACGAACCGGAACCGGTCGGTTCCGAACCGTGGCCATCTCTACAATAATCATTACAAATGATAGATAGGCCGAAGGCAATCTCCACTTTTATTCTGGAAAGAATGGGCCTCGTGTCTTGTCGGATGAGTCATATGGAAAATTCTCTTTGGATAAATAGGCCAAATGTTGAGGTCGAATGGATTTGAAATGGGCCTCACCTAATAAGGACGTCCAATGCTTTTTTTTTTTGGAACAGTTGCAGCACTTGATTTTGCAAAATGGACCCACTTGGGTAATTTTATGATTTAAAGGCATGGGTTCTTAAATAGAAGGAAAGGAATTAAAGTGCTCTAATAAGACACGCTCAAGAACTTGTGAAGTTGGACTCCTACCGAGTGAGGTAAACTATAAGCTTAAGGCTCCCTTTCCACGGATTAAAGGCTCCCCATGAAATGAGCGGAATCAAGTCGACTTACTACCCCTACAACTTGTAGACGACCTTGGCTTCCTCAACACTTTCCCAGCTGGCTTCTTAAAATACAATCCGGGGTTTTGGATAGTTGTCAACACCTAAATTTGCATCTATGTTTCTCTGTCACATTTCATGTAAATTAAGGATCAATTTGTTAATAATAACATGAGTTGACCCCTAACCCAAAAAATTGACAATATTATTTAGCATTCGCTTATCTTGCTACGTTTCATTGCATAGAGATTTAGGATTTGGAAAGAATTGAAACAAGTGAAAATTGGAGGCATGAGAGAGGAGCACGCATTGAAGGACCTTATGCAGCCAAAGGGAACAAATTCATTAATGAGGATGGTAAGCCCTTGCATGGCGGGCCAAACTAGGAGGGAAGGGGGCATTCACTTTGCCTTAGTTTTTTTCAACAATTTGTCTTAAAGGCTTGAGGTACTAAAAGAAAAAGGAGATTAGGGTTTGCAAGGACACATTTGTTTCTCACTCACTTGCCCTCCCTCTCTCTTTGGCCGAATTCGGAATAATTACCAAATTGGTGATGAACTTTTCAATTTTGTCAATATAATACTTAATATTTGTGCAAAATTCAAATGTAATCCTTTTAGAAATAGTAGGCTAAAATTGCTAGCGTAACATCTAGTCATGATCGGTTATCCTACATGGTACGCTAACATGGACAATTTGTGAATTGCCATGTGAGTGATTTTCAATGACAATCTGCCAGGAGGATTACATTGAAATTTTGAGCAAAGATTTAGGACTACAATTGCAAAATTAAAAAGTTTATGATTGAATTAGCGTTCGTACAATAAATTGAGGACCGATTTTGTAATTTTCCCACCGAATCCTCAATCTCTCCCTCTTGGCCATCTCTAATTTTCTCGCTCTCATTCTCTCTTAGTCGTGTGCTCACGTGTTGGACCTGTGTTTTTCTATCGTTGTGATTTATAAGAGCTCGTTCAAGCCATTCCGAAGTATCCAAGGTAAGATCAATGCACTTGTTTCATTTGAATCTCCATTTTTCTCGATTCATCATCATCATCAGAGCTTAATCTCCACAGTTCAAAGTCAAACACGAGAGCTCGCTTCACCTATGCGGGCGTTGCGAGCTAAATTTCTCCATCTTCTAGAGTAGTGAGTTCATTTTGGCGAAGAGATCTATGTGTTTTCACGTGCAAAAAGCATTCTTATCTTTGGAAGAATTGATCTTAGTGAACTCGCTTCACCTATGCGGACCTTAATCCTCTTTGTTTGCTTAAGACAATCTCTGTCCCGCAGTATTCCGCTCCAGTTTATCATCATTTTGATCTCATTTGTATGTCATTTATGTAACGTTTTTTCTAATGTGGGTTACATTAATTGAGATTGTTATTACCCGCTTGCGGGTTTGGTCTAATAAGTTTGGATATAAAGTTTCTTAATTAGTCGGATATGGGCCCGGCTTGTGTGGGCCGAGTTCGGCCCGGCCCGTTATGGGAGGGCCTGGTTAGAAACTCTATAAATAGAGCTGTAGGTCCCTCCTCTGCGCCTAACTCTCCAAAATCACTCTCAAACGCTCTCAAACTCACATACGGCTTCCGTGAGTTGGCTGAGGCGGTCTCATAGCGCCGGGGGCTTCGGGGGCGACAGGGGAGAAGATCTACGGCACAGGTTCATCGTCGTTTCCGCATTCCAGGATGATGGAATCCAAATCAGGTGCACAAATTCTATCCATCTTTTTACCGTACCGTTAATATCTCGCTATGGTGATCCTAGGGCGCTCGGCCGAGCCATACGGGCCGGCCAACATGTGGTATCAAAGCCGCCATAGTCGAGAAACGGGCCGGTACTGTTCGTATGGGTCTGTGATTTTTTCGCCCGTTGAAAGTTAGAATAAATCACATATATGGATAGATCGTCGCGAGACGAGAAAAATGAGTGGTCGCCGGCCACCGGGGGCCGCCGGAAACGGCCGCACGTGCCGCCACGCGCCGGGGCGTCGGAGAGCCCCGGCGGCACACGCGCGGCCACGCGCAGGTGTGCCCAGGCGCATGCGTTGCACGCGCTAGGGTTTCCGCGAGCCGGGTCGATCCGGTTGACCCGACCCGACTCCGGACCTGAGTAGGATCCGACCCGCCGTTGACCCGACCCGGGGTCCGACCCGTTGACCCGACCCGGGGTCCGTCCCGTTGACCTGACCGGTCAAACCGGTCGGACCGGTCTACGGTCAGACCGGTGGGCGGTCAGACCGGTCGGACCGGCCATTTTGGCCGGCTTAGGCGCCGGCGCGTGAAGCCCACGCGCCGCACCTTCAGGAGGCGCGTGAGGGCGCGTCCCACCTCCGATTGGAGCGTGCAAGGTACCGACGTGCTCGTATTGAGATTCTCTACACTTTGGTATATTTATTTTACATGTTTGATACTTTTAAGGATATGAAAATACATACGGAACCCTATATACGCGTATTTTTAGGGTATATTTTTCGTATTTTCCTGTATTTCTCTACGGTTTAAGAGATACAGATTAAATCTTACATGTATATGATGCCATAAGGATGTGTAGATCCTGTTTCATTGATAGTATGTATAAGGTTCAACATATATCAATGTATAAAGCAATGTAATTAGCATGGTATTTAATTTTAGAGACATTGCCCAAGTCTTCCAGTCTAGAATTACATCTATATAGTATATGTGAGACATAAAATTTATATCCTCAGTATGAGAGAGTTTCAATGATTCAATTTGGTAGTGACCACCAAAGTGGCACACTTGATTGAGTTTGAGAAATATCAGTCTCGTATTGTTAGGATGTCTCCTGTTCTAATGCATTATTATACTCCCAAAGGAGGTGATTATGTATTGGTTCATGGAGGGGTGCATATACAACATGCGTGAGGAATGACTGATCCTAGTGGTTCATACACCCAAAGGTGGTGAATTCATAAAAGATTGGAATATATTCTCATGGCCGTTGTAATGTAGAGGGTATACAATTGCATATCATGTATTATACCCAAAGGTGATTATATGATGATGTGTGTAACTCTCAGAAAAGTACTCACATGATGCTGATTATAGACATTGCTTGTTTTTTACAGTCACCTTTTCCCTGAACGGCAACTCCATAAGTATTGAGGTTCTTACTGGTTCAAACTTTAAAAAATGGAAAGAGGATTTTCTGTTTGGTATGGAGCTGGCAGATGTTCATATTGCTCTTACTGAGGATAAGCCAGCAAATGTCACTGCTGAAAGTACGGATATAGAAAAGGCACTGAGTGCCGCCTGGGAAAAGAGCAATAGGATTTGCTTGTTACTGATGAAGTGATCCATTAAGGACCATTTAAAGAGTAGTTTGCCAGCTGACTGCACTGCTAAAGAAATGATGGAAACCCTAGAAGCAAGGAACCGTGTCTCATCAAATGCCGAGGCTGGGACATACATGCAGTTACTCAATAATATGAGGTATGATGGTTCAAGTGGGGTTAGGGATTACGTCCTTAGGATGGTAGACCTCCAGACAAAACTAAAGGTTCATGATATTATCCTTTCTGATGCTTACATTGTGCATCAAGCCCTGAACACCCTTCCTACTGAATTTGGAATTATAAAGACTAACTATAATTCCCAAGATGAAAAGTGGTCGGTCAATGACCTGATAGTTAGGGTAGTGGCAGAGGAAGAGAAACTAAAGAAAGATAAAGGGAATCTTGGTTTCTATACCTCTAGTTCCAGTAGCAGGAAGAGTAGTAAGTTCAAGAATCGTACTCAGAAAGGAACTCCTGAAAGTACCGGTCATGTGGACTACTTGGGTCCTGAGAAAATACCCTTGAAGAAGAATGGTGTTCACTGTTACTTTTGTAGGAAGAAGGGCTATATGAAGAAAGACTGCAATAGATATAAAGCTTGGTTGTCCAAGCATCAGCAGTCATGTATTGATTCTTTGGCATTTGTTTGTGAATCCAACCTATTAGAAGCTCCATCCAGTTCTTGGTGGCTAGATAGCGGTGCAACTAATCATGTTGCTTATACCATACAGGGATTCACAAACAGAAGGAAGCCAAATCAGGATGAATCAAAGCTTACTGTAGGAAACAACAAGAGAGTCGACGTCGAGTTCGTGGGAGATGTCATATTAATTTTGGATTCTGGTTTTAATATGATGTTAAGAAACACCTTTTATGTACCTTCCTTCAGACGGAACTTAGTTTTCGTATCAAGTTTGGATGTTTGTGGCTACTCTTTTGAAATTAAGAACAGTATGGTTTCTATGTTCTTTAATTCAAATAAGGTTGGGTGCTGCAACATATCGAATGGATTGTACAGATTGTGTTTATCTCCCAATGATATATACGTCGCTTGTACAGTTGAAAGGGTTGTTTCCAAAAGACCTCTACCTAAGGAACAATCTTATGCATTGTGGCATAAACGACTTGATCACATTTCTAAAGAAAGAGTGGAAAGGCTGATAAAGACAAACATCCTGCCTACTCTTGAAAGTGACCTAGATACTTGCGTAGATTGTTGTAGGGATAAGATGACCAAGATAAAGAAGAAAACCGTAGTCCGTAGTTCTGACCTATTGGTTCACACCGACATCAGTGGACCCTATACGGCAACATTGTGTAGAAATTTCTATTTCATCACATTTACAGACGACTATTCCCGATATGGTTATCTGTTCTTGATTAAGGAGAAGTCTGAGTCTCTTGACAAGTTCAAGATTTTTCGGACTGAAGTCGAGAAACAGCTGGGAAAAGTCATAAAGGTTGTCAGGTCTGATCGAGGTGGTGAGTATTATGGCAGGCATGGCGATGCTGGACAGCTGAAAGGGCCATTTGCCAAATACTTGGAAGATTTTGGAATAGTGGCTCAATTTACTATGCCCGGGAGTCCTGAGCAAAACGGTGTGGCAGAAAGACGGAATCGCACCCTAATGGACATGATGAGGAGTATGATTAGCAGGACGAACTTACCTGATTTTCTGTGGGGTGAAGCCTTGAGGACAGCTCTTTACATACTGAACCGTGTTCCTACTAAGGCTGTTCCAAAGACTCCTTTTGAATTATGAACCGGACGTAAACCTAGCCTAAATCATCTTAAAGTTTGGGGGTGTCCTACAGAAGTAAGGTTATACAATCCAACATTGAGCAAGTTAGAATCCAGAACCACTCGATGTTACTTCATATCTTATCTAGATCATTCGAAGGGATATCGGTTTTACAATCCCCATGGAGGTACAAGAATTGTTGAATCACAGACAGCGAAATTTCTGGAATTTGATGTAGCCGAGAAGGGTAGTTGCTCACAGACCATTGAGGATAATAATATGGTAGGTACTACAGTGTCAATTTCTCTACCTGTACAGACAATTATGGAGCTCCCTACACCTTAGACTGAGCCTGTTGTGGTCCAGGATCCTGTTATTGAAACAGCTCCTGATGAAGAACTTCAAACCCCTCAGGTGCAGGATGAGGAAGTAGTAGCTCCACTCAGGAGATCTATCAGGCAGAGACGATCGGCTATACCACCGGACTATATGGTCTATCTGGGAGAGCATGACTATGATATAGGCTGTGTAGTTGATCCAGTGACTTATTCAGATCCAATTTCTTGTCCTCAATCAAATATGTGGGTGGATGCAATGAAAGACGAGATTCAGTCTATGAAATATAATGGTGTATGGGAGCTTGTTGAATTGCCTAAAGGTTACAAGCCCATTGGTTGCAAATGGGTATACAAGACTAAAAGGGACTCCAAAGGAAAGATTGAGAAATTCAAAGCCAGACTGGTAGCCAAGGGTTTCACTCAAAGAGAAGGAATAGATTATGAGGCGACTTTTTTGCCAGTATCTTCTAAGGATTCTTTTAGAGTGATCATGGCATTGGTAGCTCATTTTGATATGGAATTACACCAGATGGATGTTAAGACTGCCTTTCTAAATAAAGACCTTGATGAGGAAGTCTATATGATGCAACCCGAAGGTTTTGCAGCTGATGATTCAGGTGAGCTTGTGTGTAGATTGAAGAAATCTATTTATGGGCTTAAGCAAGCTTCTAGACAATGGTATTTGAAGTTTCATAGTGTTGTCACTTCATTAGGTTTTGTTGAGAACAAGTTGGATCAGTGTATATACAGCAAGGTCAGTGGGAGGAAATTTATTTTTCTCATACTCTATGTAGATGATATCTTACTTGCGAGTAGTGATATTGGATTACTACATGAGACAAAACGAATGTTGTCGAAGGATTTTGACATGAAGGACCTTGATAAGGCGTCTTTTGTCCTAGGCATTGAGATCCATAGGGATCGTTCTCGCCGAGTATTGGGTTTGTCTCAGAGAACATATGTTAATCGTATTTTGGAAATATTCAGTATGCAGCACTGCAAGCCAGGAATTGCTCCTGTCATAAAGGGTGATAAACTGAGTCTGTCACAGTATTCTCATACGGATGTTGAGAAAACCCAAATGAAGGATGTACCTTATGCTAGTGCACTTGGAAGTATCATGTATGCTCAAGTTTGCACTAGGCCAGACATTGCTTTTGCAACAGGACTTCTAGGCAGATATCAGTCAAATCCAGGACATGATCGCTGGGTTGCTGCCAAGAAGGTGATGAGGTACCTGAAGAGGACAAAAGACTATATGCTGATCTACAGACATGTTCAGAACCTATAGCTGGTAGGGTATTCGGATTCAGACTTTGCTGGCTGTCAGGATGAAAGGAAGTCGACAACGGGTTATATCTTCAAGTTAGCAGGAGGTGCAGTATCGTGGAAAAGTGAGAAACAGAAATCAATGACATCCTCTACCATGCAAGCGGAGTTTGTAGCATGCTTTTCGGCCGCTACTCAGGCAATTTGGCTCCGGAACCTCATTAGGGAGTTGACCGTATTTGATTTTGTGGATCGACCCATACAGTTGTATTGTGACAATAACTCTGCAGTGTTGTTTGTTAACAACAACAGAGGTCTCAAGGGGTCTAAGCATATGGAGGTCAAGTACTTGACCTTAAAGGAAAAAGTCAGGGATGGTGACATTACAGTAGAGCACATTTCCACAGATGATATGGTAGCAGATCCACTAACTAAAGGCCTTCGCCCTTGTATTTTTGAACGACATGTCGTTAGCATGGGCTTAGGAGTATCATGGGATACTGTTGTTTAGTGGGAGCTGTTTTTAATTTGTGCTCTAATAAAGTTTACATCTATGTTCTGTTACTCTTTGTAACATTTTGGATGTGTATCAACTCATTTGCATTCAATAAAGTGTTTCTGAATGCATTTTTTGTTAAGTTAAATACACATATAAGGTGAAAATCTTAAGGTACTGTGTAAACCTTGAGTAAAGGCTATGGGCATTTAGTTATTAGCCTTAAGGATATGTCTTATTACACATAAAGTAATGTTAACAATAAGGATAAGACATATGTAGGTTCATTGGAACCATAAAGATATTCTCTAGTGACACATCAGGTTTTTTGTGACACTTAAGGAAAGAGAATGAGGACTGACAAAGGGGATGACACATGAGGTATCACTCTTTATGAGGTGTCATCCGTTTGCCACACAACCATATCGAATCCATATCAGTAAAGTCTAAGACACTTGTGACCATGGAAGGCTCTGCGTGATTACATGCAGTTACCGCCATGATTCGGTGTTTGAAACTTTATGGGATCGAATTGACTATTGAGAATTATCCATAGACCAAATAAAGGTGCACATAAGGTACGATTTCAATTAATATAGCCCAAGTGGGAGAATGTAACGTTTTTTCTAATGTGGGTTACATTAATTGAGATTGTTATTACCCACTTGCGGGTTTGGTCTAATAAGTTTGGATATAAATTTTCTTAATTAGTCGGATATGAGCCCGGCTTGTGTGGGCCGAGTTCGGCCCGGCCCGTTATGAGAGGGCCTGGTTAGAAACTCTATAAATAGAGCTGCAGGTCCCTCCTCTGCGCCTAACTCTCCAAAATCACTCTCAAACGCTCTCAAACTCACATACGGCTTCCGTGAGTTGGTTGAGGCGGTCTCATAGCGCCGGGGGCTTCGGGGGCGACAGGGGAGAAGATCTACGGCACCGGTTCATCGTCGTTTCCGCATCCAGGACGATGGAATCCAAATCAGGTGCACAAATTCTATCCATCTTTTTACCGTACTGTTAATATCTCGCTATGGTGATCCTAGGGCGCTCGGCCGAGCCATACGGGCCGGCCAACAATTTAGGCCATAGTTAGGCATATCATCAAACGGTCAAATTCAAGAGCTAGGACAGACCCTGACAATTATCTGAAGGTCTAACTCATAGATTAAGCGTTTCTTGCCATATTTCCACTACCAAAGACCAAGATCTAGGCCACATTCAATCTCAAATGCACAACTCCTTATCCTCTGAATTAAATAACCTCAACCATCAGAATTGCCTAATCGGTCATCACTAACCTTGATCATGGAGCAGAACACCACCGGCCTTGATCGCACGTCGACCTGCCCGACGATCAGCAGGTAAACCCGGTCCCTCGTGACTGGCTTCAATAGGCAAGCCACCTCGTAGCGTTTCCCTCTTCCCTGTGTCCTCGCCACCGCCGAGGGAAAAGAAAAACATGCCGAGCTGATAATTTGGGAACCGAGAGAGACCAACAACATGCGAAGGCCTCTCAAGGGTGAGTGGTAGTGACAGAGGTGAAATCTAGGGCTGGACAAGGTATACTGAATTGGAGACGCGTCGGATCTCTCTGGCGTTTCGTCAAACGCATGATGACCACAATGAGGATGCGAGAACAGAGCAACGGCAGGACAGAGGTACGACCTTCATGATCGAAGAAGATATTTAAACTTCTCAATCAAAACAAACGAAGACGAAGATGCATCAACGTAGAAAACCCAGCAACAGAGTGTTGGCGTGGTGATGAGATCGTCGCAACGCCAGGCGCCAGGTCACAACCGAGGATCGGAGGATGATGGCAAGAGACTTTTGCTACTGCCATTGCCTCGGAACCTCTCGCAAGCTTGTGAGGCTCCTAATCCCAACACGTCGCCTTCGTGAACCTTGTTGAACCAGCCAATCTCATCGAATGCCAGTGGAAACTATTTGCTTCCTGGATTGCTTGAATTCGCTGAACTGTCAAGGAAAGAAGATCAATGAAGGGACTCCGAGGATTTCGCAATGAAGACGCCTGGCAACGATGAAATCCAGCGATGTTATCACTCGACAGAGATATTCAGATGCGATGCGAGTGGCTCCGGCCTGAGCGAGATGGATAAGCTTCGAATGAATGCTGTGAAAGCAAAACAGACGGAAGTTGCAACCGCGGGGCCCAAGGCGCAATGCAGAGAGCTCCGCCGTGGGAGAGAGAACGGGGATTGCCGCCTGAAGTTTGGAAGAAGAGAAACGACATGAGCCAGCAGAGATGGTCGAAGGCTAGTTAGAATCGGTAGTAAATCACTTCCGGCGAACCTCCGATCGGCGAAAATGGAGCCTCGTGCGAGAGAGAATTGCTAGGATTCCCCCGTCTGAACGCTCGTGCATGGACTGAAGCTAATGAAGAAAATGGGATTGATCTCTGGGCTCTATGGGCTCAAGTGACGAGTGAATTGGACTTAAGAGATGGGCTGAACCTGATGGGTTTGGGATTTGTTTCTTCTTCTTCTTCTTCTTCTTCTTCTTCTTCTTCTTCTTCTTCTTCTTCTTCTTCTCTCTGTAATTTTTTGTTATTTATTCCTCCATTCATTTATTATCTATCTATATTTTTATTTTCAAAAAAAGCAAGTTTAATTTGCCAGCAAAAAATTCAGTCATCAACGCTCCGCTCTTGCGCCCAAAAGTCATTGATTACCCGGGCTCGAGGCCATAGAGGCTGAGTTTGCAACACTAGTGTCTGTGCCGGGGTGTTTGGTGGCCATTTCGGGTATGCGGCTCTTGTGCCCAAGTCATAGGCACTTGGGCTCGGCCCCAATGTTTGTGCTCAGGTCCCTGGCGGCTATGTCTTGGTTCTTGCTCTCGCGCCCAAGTTAGACACCCTAGGCTCGGGTCCATTGAAATTGGGCCCAAGACCCCAGTGCTAATGCCCATGTCTGTTGAGGCCGATTCTCCAGTGGCCATACCTATGTACCCAGCTCTCGCATTCAAGTCATAGGCACTCAAATATCGAGGCCGGGCCCAGGTCCATAGAGGCCAAGTCAGCGGAGAAGGTGATTCTAGAAAGCAACTTATCGACTGATATCTTCATCTCATAATAGAAACAACTTGGCAAACTTTTCTTTCTTCGGCCGATACAGCTTGGCAAGATTGAAATTGTCTAATTGTTTGAACATTCACGTAAGTTGGTCGACAGGTTATTTTCTGAGGCGGATGCAAACTCTGACCAAGAAGAGAGATATGTATTCCAATAGAGATGACTAATATAATTGAATCATGTGGCTTTTGCAATGTGAAATATCAGTCTTAAAGACATTCTCGAACCAGCTTTGACTTTTTCTTTGGTTTACATTTCTATTGCAGATGGACCACACGCATAATTTTCCGAAAAAGGTCTAAATCGTTTTCTCACGGTGACAGAAATAATCTTTAGTACATCTTTTCATATGTGATTCATTTTGGATAGCTAGGTCATTTGGTGAAAATATTATACATAAAGAAAGATAATTATGCAACATGATAGGTCTCCATAGGTTGTGATATAAGCTCATTTTAAAGATTTAATACCATTAAAAATAAAAAATGCTATCCTCATGATATATTTATTCCAAAGTAATTTTTATCTCATAAAAAATCTTAAACCGGTACCCCCGACCCAAATCTACCCTCCGTTTGTATTCTATCCAATATCCTATTAAAATGCATACGTAGATTTTCTACATTGCGTCTGTCATTTTCCAACTTAGATCCATCTTGTAGTTATTTGCCATGTGTCTGAACAATATACATTTTAACGGAATACTGGACAAAATACTAACGAAGGGTAGGTTTGGATTAAGGATACTAGTTTCAAATTCTTTACGGGATGAAAACTGGTTTGGAGTGAATGCCAATTTATTCTGTCGAACTATATCGGTAACTATAGTTTTGTCATTGGACAATTAAGTTCCCAAAAGCGGTGCTATTCATGCATGTTGGACGGATAAAAAAAGCCGTAATTATGCTATGAAGTGTTTGAAAGCCACAGCACCTCACTATAATTATGAAGGTGCACATTATAAGAGCCGCAACATTTCTTTCATAGTTGAAGCAACTTTAAGAGCACCAGACCAAATAGTCCCTTCAATGCATGATACATTTTTTTGACACAAAAAAATTTGACTAGATTTTGATTATTATTGATGCATGTAAGCTTAATTGATAAGAGCAAAGTTTGGTTAAAGCAGAAGACATGAACATGACATTCAACAACTTGAAGGAAACCGAGAACTCATTAATAAAGTCATTAACAACAATTAGTGCAGTGATTATCGACGAGGGTCTTCACCAGTCAATAGCTTGAAGGAGATTGATGACTCACTGATAAAGTCATCCACAACAAATAATTGCATAATTTGCTAAGTGTTGAAGCAATGCCATTTATGAACAAAACAAATAATTGGCAACACGTTAGTCCAAGACGAAGATGGTGCATTGACACGGACATGGGATTGCTAGATGGTTATGCCTGTCATCTCGAGTTTTGTAGCTTCTTATGGATGACCATTACTGATAAATAGTATATTTTGTCTAATAATCTCTTGTAAATAAGTGCTTATATATGAATATAAAAGCTCATGCTGTAATCATCGTAAAAAAAACACACAATCAATATCAGAACATCGGCTCTTCTACTTTTACCCTTCATCTTCAATTTCCTGCACATTTACTCTTCCAGAACTTTAAATTCTCGTACCTTTTTATCTATCTCACAACCTTAAAATTCAAGTACCTGCATTTCAATGCCTTTACTTTCACGCCATCTACTTTCCAATCGAACATCAACAGAGACGCCTTTCCTCGACATTCACCGGATCGATTCATTTGCTAAGATTTTCTTACACCATTCATGATCACATGAATCAATGCTGTGCTAATCTGGAAGATGATAGAAAGTCAAACGGTACACTTTCGTGTAAACTTTCATGCACATCGTTATCTATGACAAATTCGTCCACCCAATTGGAAGGGAAGTGTGAAATCAAAAATCGACTTCGCCATTTGTGCCCTCGCATGCACTATAAATAAGGCACCCTTCAGATAGTTGGTAATGCAACCTGAAAAGAACAAGATAACAAATGAAGGTGCAAAACTTCACCATGCATCGTCACTTGGCATGTCTCCTGCTCTTTTCAGCTCCTTTTGTAGCTTTTGCTATGAGCGCTCCTGTGAATTTCCTGCAATGCCTCTCTCTTCACTCTGACAACGCAACCTCAATCTCTACACTCGTTTATACTCCAATCAACTCTACGTATTCTTCTGTCTTGGACATTACCATACAGAACCTGCGCTTCTTGACTCCTTCTGCTCCGAAACCTTTACTCATCGTGACACCGCTCCATGTCTCCCATGTCCAAGCCGCCATCATCTGCTCCCGGCGGTATGGACTCCAAATGAGGATCCGAAGCGGCGGTCATGATTATGAGGGTCTCTCATATTTGTCCGAAGTCCCATTCGTCATGCTTGACATGGTGAACCTTCGTTCAGTTGCCGTGGATGCGGAGGACGAAACAGCGTGGGTCCAATCCGGCGCAACGGTGGGTGAGCTTTACTATAGGATTGCTGAGAAGAGCAAAACCCTAGGCTTCCCAGCCGGCGTCTGCCCCACGGTTGGCGTCGGCGGGCACTTCAGCGGTGGAGGCTACGGCATGTTGCTGCGCAAATATGGCCTTGCTGCCGATAATGTAATCGACGTGCAGTTGGTCGACGCCCAAGGTCGGCTCCTGGATAGAGAATCAATGGGGGAAGATCTCTTTTGGGCCATCCGAGGCGGAGGAGGCGGCAGCTTCGGCGTGGTAGTGTCCTGGAAAGTCAAGCTGGTCCCGTTGCCGTCAACCGTGACCGTGTTCACAGTCCAGAGGACTTTGGAGCAACACGCGACGAAGCTCGTGCACCAGTGGCAACTTCTCGGGAACAAGCTCCCCAACGACCTATTCATGCGGGTGATCTTGCAGAGCCACAACTCCGGTCCCAACAGGACGAGGACGATGCAAGCCTCGTTCGAAACCCTTTACCTCGGTGGGGTCGATGCGCTCCTCGAGGTGACGAAGAGCAGCTTCCCGGAGCTCAACGTCACGAGACAGGACTGCACCGAGATGAGCTGGATCGAGTCGATTCTCTACTTCGCGGGGTTTCCAATCGAAGGGCCCTTGGAAGTCTTGCTCAACAGGAGCTCCAACACCAAATTATTCTTTAAGCACAAATCGGATTACGTGAAGGAGCCAATCCCAGAGAGTGGCTTAGAGGGGATGTGGGAGAGGTTCTTTGAGGAAGATGAAGGGGTGGCTCAAATGATTTGGAACCACTATGGCGGGAAAATGAGCGAGATCTCCGAATCTGCCCTTCCCTTCCCTCACAGAGCTGGGGTTTTGTACAAGATCCAGCACTTAACGTCGTGGACCGATGGAGGCAACGAGGTTGCTTCAAAGCACGTGAGTTGGATACGAAGCTTCTATAGTTATATGGCGCAGTATGTGTCGAAATCGCCTCGAGAGGCCTACATCAACTACCGGGATCTCGACATAGGAATGAACAACGTGAAAGGCGACACGAGCTATAAGCAAGCGAGCGTTTGGGGAAAGAAATACTTCAAGAACAATTTCGACAGGTTGGTGCATGTGAAGACCGCGGTCGATCCGGGCAACTTTTTCAAACACGAGCAAAGTATTCCTCCGTTTTCATTTTAATTTAGGTGTATTCCTCGCAATAATAAGACGATGCGTTGTAATAAATGGAACATTCCACAATGTCGACGGTTGAACATTGTGTGGGTTTTCTAAGGGTGCTTCACCTGGCAATTTTTATCATATCTCGTGCTATTTGTTAAGGGTCCCGTTGATAATTGTCCCTTGGACACTAGATTTTTTGTTTTTTTATCAAAAAAACATTTTATTCATTTCCATGAATATACAATAGAAATACCCAGTCCAACTGCAAACCAAAACAACAAAACAAGTTCCATATGAGAAGATGAATCATTAGAGCAATGTTATGGGTCATACGCTCAAAGAGCAAATTTTTTTTTTTTGATAACTCAGGGAACTCCCGCACGGCCGACAGCCAATTATCGAATTCATCTGTAGTAATGAGCACACATAGAGATCTCCATCTGGTTCTACGGCTTTGCCTTTTGGCAGTGCTCGCCTAGGTTTGGTGTTTCCAACACCATCACTATACAGAGCAATAAGGTTGAACATGCATAGATCTAATACCTGTGAGAGCGAAAATTTCACAAAACTTGTCTAATCTTCTTCGAAATTGGACTTATACACCAACGAAATCCGAGAAAAGTGAAACCTTAAAATCATATATGCAAAAAAAACCCTAAATCAAGACTAGATCGAGATAGAAACCTCCCCAAAACAGGAGAGAGAAACTTCTAGATCTAGACTAAATCAAAAGAGAAAAACTCCTCAAAATGGGAGGAAAGCGAGAAAAAGAGCACAAAGAATCAAATCAGCCAAAGAAATAGGAAAAAGGGAGGGAGGGAGATCTAGCTCAAACCCTCCCCTCCATGGAGGTTGAAGAAGAAAACGGTGTGAAGATAGGAGGGAGAGGAGAGAATCCTAGAAAGGAAAGGGAAAAAGCGTTAGGAGACTAGTTAAATTAACTAAAAGTGAAAATAACAAATTCCATGGCACTTTGAAAATGAAATAATCACATTTTCTTTTATAAAAAAATCGCTTACGTCAAATAGTGAATTTGAAATTTCCAAAAAATATTTAATGAGATCCAATAAACAAGCATTCAAAGGCACTTATTTTCTGACAAAAAAATGCACTTATTTAACATTTTCCATAACATTTGACCAGCGATTTCTTCATTGTCCAACATCCAAATGACTCCATTCTCTAAGATTTTTTATGGTCTCGATGCCCGTAATTGTACTTAGATTTCTTGAAATTGCATGATATTTTCACATCTCTTAATTATGATAATTAATGGATCTTTTATGGCTTCAGATAGTTAATACGATATTCCTTTCATAGACCTGAGTGTATTGCCCTGGTTAAGCCAAAATCTCAAATCCTTGATTTTTCAATTCAGTCCTTCAATATTGAGCTCATTAGAAAGGTCTCATTACAAGGTTTATTACGTAAATATCATGTAAATGAAGCATTGGGTGCTCGAGATAGGGTCCCGAGAAGATGATGTAAAAGCATCTTGAGAAGCATACTCTTCAAGATGAGGAACATGGTCCTTGCACAGGTGAAGTTGCACAAAAGAACATCAACTTTGTGGTGATTTCTAGTCATTAGGGCAGGGAGATTGAAAAGATGGTTGAGAAATGCCTCTATGAGTTGGAAGTACAAAAAAAAGTACCACAATCACCATGGATAATTGTAGTTCAAATGATGTTATCATTAGTCATTTGAAAGAAAATTTTTCAAGAGAAATGTTATTAATCTTAAAGGGCGATTTTTATGCATGAGGTGCATGGCTTATATATCAATCTTGATTGCAAGAGATGACTTGATCAAGGTACATAATTCAGTTGCACGTATTTGAAATATGGTTAGGTTTGTGAGAGATTCTCCTATGAGAGCTATTGCATTGGATCCTAGAAAAAAGTTGAATTTTGTGAAGTATTGTTGTTGACTAATTTATGATGATAGTGTGATGGCTAATGAGATGCATGATAAGGTTAAGGACAACTTGTAGTGTTTGTACATATTTTATGAGCAATCTTCTCTTGATTCTAGTGACCAAAATTTGGGTGATCAAAATGTGAGTTCTAGTGATAGTGTACCTAGTGGATGCAATGACGATAGTGATGGTGGTAACAATGAAGTTGATTTCGATTTTAGAAGCCCGTTGAAAAACTTTAGCAACAAGGAGGAAAGAGTGTCTTATAAGAGGAAATTTCAGCTTTATCATTATCTTGAAGCTGATCGTGAAGATGTTTTTGATCTTGACTTTTTGATGTGGTAGAAGAGTCCCGGCTCAGAGTATAAAATCGATCTCATCTTTGATGAATCAAGATGTTTTGGCTATTTCGATAGCTACCATTGCTTTAGAGTTAGCTTTTAGTACATTTGGTCGTGGGCTTGATGCTTTCAAAGTTCTTGGACTCCTAAGTGGTGCAAGCTTTGATTTACAGTGAAGATTGGTTGAGAGCCATTCCCGTATTAATCAATGTTGAAGAATACATTGAGAATGAGGAAAAATTTGAGTTGAGTAAGCCATTGTATTTAATTTTATCTTGCAATTCCTTTGTATATCTAATGAGTGAATGCTTTGTTTAATCTGTCTTTTTTTTTTGTTTTCATATATGGATTATCTTACCGAGGAGATTGTTATCGATAAATAGAGTTTATGAATTGAAGACTTAAGTGGAATCAATATATATGGTGAGTTTTCTACTAATTTGTTTTATTTCAAGGACTAATGAATTTTATTTAATACTATTGTTAAGTAATTTACTATGTTTTCTATTTTTTTTTGTTTTCTAGTGATTATAATTTGGAATAATCTTTTATGGACGAATAAGAAATGAAGTTTTACAATTCATACTTTTTTTTTGTTTTGAATTTTGTATTGTTTATTTCATTTTACTTGAATGCTCCTTGGAACTGGTGACAAAAAGATATCTTTATCTTAGTACAGGTGTTCAATTCAATGTTCAACGATCGCCATCTTTACGTTCATGATTAAAGAAGGGAAAGTTCCCTGAACTTTTGACATTGAGTAATTTGTGTAGAAACTTATGCAAGCACAACCAAACCGAGGTACTAATGTAGGCATATCAAGTCTTGGATTATGGTGGTTGTTTTGGTGATTTGGAGAGTTACGCCATGATGGTCTCATTTTTATGCGAAATGAATTTGGCAGGTGAGTGGTTCTGGGTCAATAGGGTTGTATCTCAGTTTCAATAGCTGGAAACTGATTTTGATAGGGTAGGTTTCGAGTTTCAAGTCTTTTCATGTCTGAAACCTACTCATCCTAGAGCTAATCACCATAAGTAAGCCATTCTAATTCGTGATTCTGTCTCATTTGACAATTTGAAGTGGCTTTATTATTTTGGTGGTTCATCTCTTGGTTTTTTCAGCATTTGCGGGTCCAAAACTCCATCAAATTGCTCTGTGAGTTCTAAACCCCTAAGTTGTCCTAATATCCAATTTAATACATAGAAATGCATATTTCTAGGTCTTTACAATGCTTAATTCATTTCTTGAATTCGCATGACAATTAGGCCATTGTACTCACGCAATTAAAATAGCAATTACATTTTCAAATAGATCCGTCATAACATCAAAAATATGTCCAGTTCAATATATCTATAAGGAAAAGTAATTTGGAGGTTTGAGTGGGATGCATTCCCTTTTGACATTTAGTTAAGGTGCAAGCATAAAATATAATAAGCGACAACAGCACACATACTTAACAAAAAAAGGACAAAATATAATAGCCAAACATTGAAAAAAAAAACGAAACTATCGTAATTTAAGAAAAATTTAAATTAAACTCCAGATTAATTAAATGGAAATATCAGACATTTCATTTTCTACCGGAGTTACAATTAAATGTTAAAATTAACCAATTAAAAAAGTGCATATTTTACCACCGTCTCATGAAAACTCAAGCAGGATTTTACAAAAATTATAACCTACATGCAAAGTGTGGGGTTTTGGACTTGGGCCACCCTTAATGAGCTTGACTGAAGCCCAATCCACAAACCTCGAAAGCTCCTTTGGAGGAACATTTGAGATAGAAACTTCTCTTTACTAAAAGAATTTACAGTGCACGTTACATTTGAGGGCATGGACGTCACAATGAAAAAGGGTGTGGGTCTGCTCGGGGTGATGGTGAGAAACGTAAAGGGAAAATGACACTAATAATTCTTAAAATTTTGTTCAATATATAATGTCATCCTTGAACTTTAAATTTGTTCAATTTAGTCCTTAAACTATTTATAAATGTTCAATATAACCTCTAAACTTTCAACTTATTCAATCTAGTCCCTCAACTTTCCATACAAAATCAAATCTGTCCTTCGATACTGTTCATAAGTTTTCATGATTACACACTATTATCGAGATTTAGAAAATCTTTTCAGCTTAATCCATTTCCTACATAAACAAAAAAATACACTATCTTTCTATTACCTTTTCACTTTTTTAGTATTTATAAATGCAATAGTTCCATTTAAGTATATTTTAGCCTATGATTTAAAACTAAATTTAGAGTTGTATCAAATTGATGTTCTTGCTATTTTAAGTGTAAGTATTTTTATAAGAATATCTAAAACGATGATAATTTATCTACAAATAGTTGTACTTCTGTTAATCTAAATCTTGTTCTAAAATTTTTGAAAAGATTAAAATTTTCAGCTTTTTGAGGTTTCGTGTTTTCTGAATTAAGAAAAGATAGAAAACTTAATTAAAAAAACATGAAATGCAAATATATGAAAAGTTTATCGATCTGAAAAATTAGGAACAAGATTTTGATTAATATAAGTAAGAATATCTATTGATATCAAATAACAGGTATATCAACCTAACACAACTCTAAAGGGGGTTTCACTTTTATTATTATAAAGATCATAAGCTAAAATATACGTAAATGGAACTATCATAATATTTATAAAGACCAAAAAGGTAAAAAAGGTATTGAAAAGGTAGCTTTTTTTTTATGTAGGAAGTGGATTGAAATAAAAAAATATTATCAATTTGGACAATAGTGTAATTATGAAAACTTGTGACTTGTACATAAGGATTTCTTTGACTTTGTATGGGAAGTTGAGGGATTAAATTGAACAAATTAAAAGTTTAGGGACTAAATTGCATATTCCGCAATGGTTTAAGGACTACATTGAACATTTAGGAGTAATTTAAGGATCAAATTAAATGAATTAAAAGTCTAAGGATGATATTACACATTTGGCAAAAGTTTAGGAACTATTAGTGTCATTTTCCTAAACTAAATGCAACACCAAATTTCCCCCATAGAGAAAATCCAAGCAAGCATTCAATTGGATCGGGGGAATATTTGTTGTTAATGTACCGGTGATAGTCCAAGTTTGTGATCACACTTCCAATTGGCGCAGAAAGCACAAACATTACGTGGAGCAGTCTGGATTCTTGGGACTTGAGTTATGGTTCCGTGAAACCTGAAATTCGTATGAGAGCATGCTGATTGTTTCCCATGCTTCATATGTATCCACTAGATGCCATGTCCAAATGTTTTGAGCGTACACTCCATGTTCGACACCTCGAAGGATAAAAATAACATGTTCCAAAAATGGTTTTAATTTTGTATGATTTTTAGAAGTGATTGGTTTCTGGTCCGGTCCCCTAAAAAAACTAGGAACTGAGAACCGGTTCTCGGTGGTCCGATCTGGTCCGGTTCCAATGGAACCAATCACTTATTGGAATGAACTAAAAATCAATGTTCAGTTTTGCAAGAAAAAAACAGAAGAGACAATGGACCTGCATATGCTGCTCAATGTTCATAGATGATATATCTATACTTTGAAATCGAGGGAAGACATGACTACATAATTGAAGAAGAGGGAGTCATTACAGAGACGCCACATCCTAAATTTGGAGAAGAGGGAATCATTACCGGAGATTTTGAAGAAAACTAGAGGAAGCTCAATTAATCACCTACGTCCCCTCCCCCCTCATGATTATGCTCCAATGGAGCTGGATAATCTTGAGGCAGGACCAGAGTTCAAAAGCATCATGTATAAAAGCTGGCCAAGTGCAAAGACGATTAGATTCGATTCGTTCAAGTAGCTACCTTAGATTTTGCAAGAGAAAGACAGAACAAACGAGTGTAGCTACTAGTTTCGCAGAAGTTCCATATATTCTTATGCTGTTGATGAGCATAGGGATAACAAGAATCGAGAATCTTACCTTCATCTTGTTCTTGCTTTATGACAGCACAAAGGGAATCAACCAAACTAACCCACCTTTTCTACCTTTAGTGTGTGTGGGCGCGCACGCGCGTGTTGTGTGTGCGTGTTGCGTGTGCGTGCGTGCGTGTGTGCGTGGACATGACTCCGATCTTTGCAAGTATAATTTTGTACCTCTAAAATTCAGTGGCTTGCTCGAGATCTTCTGTCCCTTTGGAAAACGAGACCCTGAGCCAAGTTCCATATCTGTGACAAAAGCTACCTCTTCATGCCCAACATTACATACTACAATCACCCAAAAAGCATCGGTCCAATCGCCATATCACAGCAGTTCTTGCAAAAGCACACTGATAAAAGCATCAGCCCAATCAACATATCATCACCGGTACAGACAATAAAGAAAACATGGTCATAACTAATCTAGAACAAACTCTCTGAGAAGTAAAAAACGAAATCAAATTCTACAATAAGAGCAAGAGAAAGACGTTCAACATTAAACTGCCAAACTCCATACATCTCACTGAATCACTCACAATTGCATACCCCTGGAAGAACAGATTCTTTGATCAAGTAAGCAAAATATGATCAAAGCCAAGTGCCCAAAAACCATGGCTAAACTCATTGATAGCCCTACAATATATTATATATCATCACTGAACATTAGTTTTAAATTAGAATTATTAGCAATCGAACTCAAATAATTAATGGAAAATCTCATCACATATATTTCTTCCACTTCAACTTGCAAACTCTATTTACCGGTAAGCTCCGAGTGAACATTGTCCATATCTAACAAAAACAAAATATTAAATAAAGCATTCACTTGTTAGATATACAAAAGAATTACAAGATAAAAAAAATATATTCATGACTTACCCACTCAAACCTTTCCGTATTCTCGATGCACTCTTCAACATTAATCGGCATGTTAACCACTCTCAATTAATTTTGAGCGCAAATCAAAGCTTCCACTACTCTCGAAGTCAAAAAAACTTTGAAAGCCATCAAGCACATGATCGGATGTACTGAAAGTTGAGTCCGAAGCAACGGTTATTACTGGAATAGACAAAATATTCCGATCCATTAAAGAGAGGATTTTTAACTTTTGGGCAGCAATTTGTCACCGTGTCAAAAGGTCAAGATCACAACCTTCTTCACGTTCGACTTTAAGATATTTATCGAGCTTAGATAAGTTGCCTGCGAACACTTTTTTCTCCTCATGAAGAAAGAATTCGTACGCCTTTTCCGAATCAAAATCCGCAACCAAATCAAGTTCGTCCTTGTCACCCTCCACATGACTATTAGGATCCCAACTACTACCAATATCAATCAAAAGTTGACCACCCAAATTTCTGCAGACAAAACCAAGAAAATATTTTTCACAAAAATGAAACAAATGTTCTAGGGCAATCCTCACCTTATCGAACATCTCATCAACTCTCACACTGTCATCATAGATTAATCTAAAACAATACTGCACATAATTCATCTTTTTTCTTGGATCCAATATTACTGTAATCAACACCATTATATTTACTTTTTCGAAACTCTCATAATGTTTGTCAAACTTATCATTCATCTTCACACCCCTAGGATCTAATGCCATCTCCGCTTGTTTCAGCGTTTTATATAAAGTAGCTATCTCATTGAAATAATCATTCGAAGTGATATACAAAGTCTCGGATATCTTGTTGGTGGCATCATAGAACTTCTTTAAAAATATGGAAAGAATTTTGGCATTTTCCCAATTTTCATTTTTAGGAGTTTCATAGTCAAGCTCGGTTAAGAAAGAAAAATCTTCCTCTTCCATCCTTTTAAAAGCTTTTATGAACTTTAAGGCGGTGTCTAACATGGGGTAAGTGGAGTTCCACCTAGTTGTGACATTAAGACAAACTAAACCCTTATAAGTGATCCTTGTACTTTCAATGTAATCTCGGAATGTTTTAGCTCTCATGGGAGAACCTCTCACATATCGAACCACGTTTTGAATATGTGCAATAGAATCACATACCTCGGTCAATTCATCCCATACAATCAAGTTTAATATATGAGCCATGTACCTCGTGTAAAACATCACCATCTAAGATCAATAGCCTATCTCTAGATAATTTTTCTTTCAAAAAAACCAATGGCAGCATAATTCAAATTAGCATTATCCATAGTTATTGTGGACACTTTTTTCTCTATTCCCCACTCGTAGACGCATTTGTCAACCATTTTCCCAATATCCTTGCCCTTGTGACTAGGCATCATCACATAATTGATAATGTTTTTGTGCAATTTCCAATTGTCATCAATAAAATATGCGGTGAGACATAGATAATTCAAATTCTGAATGGAACTCCATGTATCCAACGTGAGTGCGACCCTAGACTTAAGCTTGTGAAAGTAAGTCTTCAAACTTGTTTTTTCACAAAGATACAACTTCATGCAATCTCTAGCCACTATAAATCGTGAGATGTGACTGAAGAGAGGTTGCAACTAATTAATAAAATCATGGAATCTGACACGCTCAATCATCGAAAAAGGTTATTCATCCATTATGATCATCCGAACAAGCATTTGCCTACAACGATCCTGATCAAATGTCCATGTCGATGAGACATTAGCACTACTGGTACTGGTATGCCCCTTGTCATTTGAGTCCCATCTACTCTACGTGCAACAGAAAATTTTTGCTTCTTATGTAGATTGCAAGGATACTTGTTGCACCTTTTCAAGTGCTTCAACATAGCAAAAGTACCATTATCAACATTGCACGTATAGTGTGCCCCACAATAATTGCAAAACATCTCAGCTTTCCCATTCTCAATTTTTCCTTTACGAAAATGAAACCAGGCTATTGATTTTCGTTTACCAGAAGGACAAGTATTAGATACCTTGCTTGTGTCGGATCCCTTTACGAGGTCTTCTTCACCTTCATCTTCCAATGAGTCAATTACTGGATTCATGGAATCATTGGATTTGTCCACTTCCATTGACATTTAAATAGATCACTTGAATCAAGCAAACATAATTGGAGCCATCAAACCAGAACACCCACCAAATTCCGTAATAATTGTGCCATTAGGATTGGCATCAAGAATTTAAGCATTATCACATACGATTCTTCTCGTTGATGATCTTTATCGAGTTTCATGTCTGACCTTGTCTTGCCATTAGCAATATACTTTTGTTTGGGATGTAAAGTGAACAGTGCTTGCCTGAACTTAATGTTGAATCCTATAGCAATACAATCAATGTGTCTGATTATGATGATTATGACTTCCTCAGATTCTTGGCATAATTGATCAACTGGTTCTAAAGGAAAGATGGATTGGGATATTGGGAAAGAGAACTACACTGAATGGAGAAGAACGATTGACACGTGTATGCACACAAATATCCCAGGCATATATGTGCACTATTTGCATGACTAGATTTGAGTTGGGCTTCGATTATGTAAATAGAAAGTTTGCAAGCATTTGCAGATGAAATCTTTCAACTAATGTATCTATTATCTATCTTCACATTATACTTCCTCATATACATAACAAGTCCACATCTCTTCAAGAAAGAGGCCGAAGAGGCCCTTGCTCGTGTTAGAGATAAGGTCGATTTACCCAATTTTTAGCTATACTTTTTCATATTTTGAGTTTCAATCCTTAGCTACTTTGCCTTAGAATAGAGAGAGCTATTACATCTTAAACCTATGTTTGCGCACAAGGCATGTCCTCAGCAAGGTGACATAAAGTCATAGAGCACAAGCAAAGCAAACCGACCAAACAATCCACAAGACTTCACTTTTCCATATAATAAAACAAATCCAATCACATTCGTAGATTTTAGATGAGCAAATCTCAAAGAAGAATGCCATAGCTTGATCCCAAGAGAAACTATACACAAACCCTCACTTCAATAGAAAGTCGAGTGAGAAAAACTTACCAATTACAGGAAATCAGGAAAGGGGTGTCTATCGGAGATTGAGAGTCAAGCGAGAGCTGAGCTTTGTCGATGTTGAGCGAGGCATCAAGTGAGAGGGAAAGGCGTCAACGTCGAGCGAGGCGTGAGGCGAGAAGGAAAGGCGTTGATGTGAAGTGAGGTGTGAGCTGAATGGCGAGGCAGCGAGAGGGAAAGGCGTTTGAGGCTTCGAATGATGGAGCGAGCGAGGGATTAGGTAGAGGAAAGGGCAAGAGTGAACTGGGAAAATTAGATTAGGGTTTCTATATATGAATTTGAGTGAGGGATTAGGCAGAGGTAAACTGGTAAAGGTAAGAGGGAATTGGGGAAATTGATAAAGGCAAGAGGGAATTGGGAAAATTAGGGTAGGTTTTCTATTTTTTCAAAAAATTTTAAAAGTAAATAAATATATATATGAAAAAATTAGAAATATATATTTATTGATTCGAACTGATCTGGTTCGATCGATTCGATTCCCACCTTGGAACTAGGAACCGGACCGCTTGGAAAACGGTTCCAATTTTAGGAACTGGGAACTGGACCAATACTTTTGAGAACTGGACCAAATCGGCCAGTCCGATCCGATCCGGTCCGGTCTCGGTTTGGGCGGTCCATCTTACTCACCGCTAATGATTTTCACATATGTTGTGGCTCCTATGTCCTTGATCAATGTTGGAAAGCTTGAGTTGTTTTGGCTGAATGATTTGTGAAAAAATCAGACTCGAACTTGAAAAAGCCAAAATTTTAGAGGCCAATATCTTATCATACACATATATTTTGTGAAATAAAATTTATGCCACAAGGACGAGGGAAAGACAAGCATTCCAACGAATTTTCATGAGAAATTAGTTGGCCGAAAGGCGACGCTGATATGGCAGACATGTTAGGGCGCGTTTGGTAAAACTTCTGTTTCTCTATTTTTCTGTTTTTTTGTTCCTTGGAACAAAAAAAGAACAGAAATCCGTTTGGTAACGCATTTTATTTTTCTATTTCCTGGAATAGAAAAGTGGCCAAGAAATAGATTTGAAGCAGAAATAAGAAGTAGAAAAAATCTACTTCTTTGTTCCTAGAAATAGAAATAGAAATAGAAATAAAAAGGTCTGGTCCTCAAGCCGCAACCTTAGCTCCTCCTCCATTCTCCGTCGTCTGCAAACTGTCTCAAAGCATCGGTCCGATCCATTCTCGGTAGAAATACTAATAAAATTTAAAAAATTAATTAAATTATAAAAAATTCCAAAAATTCATAAAAATTAGAAAAATTCTCAGAAAATCCATAAAAATCAGAAAAAATCAGAAAACCCACAAAAATTTGTAAAATCCCGAAATTGAAAAAACTTAAAAAAATTCATAAAAAGCTTTCTCGAAAATAAAAGGAGACAAATTTCGGGAAAGTAAAAAGTTTTAATAAAATTTTCCCCAAAAAAATAAAAAATTCACATAATGGCTTAGAATAAATTAAAAAATTCTGAAAATTCATAAAAATTAGAAAAATTTCAGAAAAATCCCATAAAAAATTAGAAAATTAAAAAATTCCCAAAATTCATATAAATCAAAAAAATTCTCAGAAGATCCATAAAAATCAGAAAAACTCAGAAAACCCTTAAATATTTGCAAAATTCCGAAATTGAAAAAATTAAAAAAATTTCATAAAAAATTTTCGAAAAAATAAAAAGAATCAGATTTAGGGAAAGTAAAAAATTTTAATAAATTTTACCACAAAAAAATATAAAAAAATTTACATAATGGCTTAGAATGCCTGTGGCCACCCACTTTGAATGAAATTTAAATTTTTGAGGTGCCCAAGTAGTATTTTTGAAGATTCCTTAGTTTAGGGATTAAAAGGGGTTTTAAACCCCTAAAAAGGATTAGACAAACCAATAAATCATGCTTATTGATTTTTTTTTCACTTATAACTTACACTTATAATTAAATAAAAGATATAGATTTGAATGCAAAAAATTGGGAATAGAAATTTTATGCAGTTACCAAACGTATTTCTGTTCTAGAAATAGAAATTTTGTGTAGTTACCAAACGCATTATTTTGCTCAGAAATTCTTCCAGAAAATAGAAATAGAAAAAACTATTTCTGAAAAGAAATTGTTCCCAGAAATAGAAACGTTACCAAACGCGCTCTTAGTGGCCAGTCAGTAGTTGAGTTAGCAATGAATTTTCAAAATTTACAAGAGCAATTGGTCGAGAGGAAGAAGACGTTGACGTGGCAAACATGCTGATGCCACGGCAAGAGTTGAGTGAGCGGAAAGCTAAAAGTCGGTAGGCTGATGTGGCACGTGTCCGATGATGACGTGGCAGTTGTGGCGAGTGAGAAATAATGGAAATGCTTAATTAAGTGGGAGTTCTTTTGTGGAATTATGAGTTTTGTACAATGTAGCTTTAGTAATAGTGATTAAATGTTTGGTTATAGAGGATGACCGGGAATGTAGCAACTTTTGATTTTTTTCCTTAGATTTTATTACCATTACTTTTGTTGTAATATTAACGAACGCAGAAGCTAACCCCAGTCTTGCTAATTAAGTCAATGCAAAAATCGCCAGAGAAATAATGATAAATAATAAGGACACTCAAGATTTACGTGATTCGATCTGACGTATTAGTACCTATATCCACGGGAGAGCCAGCAGCACATAATCTACTAATAATAAGAGAATCCAAGTTATAATCACTCATATGCTTGAATATTTTCCACACCTAAATTAAACCCATAATCTCAAGTATTTATAAATAAACAAATCAAATGGATAAAACAAACTCATAGCACAACATCCACGTGTTTAAAGCGACCTCGTTGTCCCACCCACACGAGATGCTCTTACGTGGCTTATGGGTTTTCCTTGGGCGGCGTCCAAGGAAAGAGCACGAAAGAAAACCCCGTTGGCAGCCACAGTGTGCTTTTCTCGAAGGGACCTTAATTCTGCGCGGCTCCTATAGCTTCAAGACCCAAGAGACAAAAGATTCCCCACCGGCGGCGAGACTTAATGATAAAGGGACAACCTAGGGCTCTCACAAAAGAAATCTATATTTTCCTTTTGTTTTCTTTTCTCGTAACCAAAAATACTAATCCCACGCACAAAATATATATTATAGAATAGTGGACCTTCTATATCTTCCAGTGAGATGAGAGTTGTGTCTTTTTATGATAAACAGCCTAAAGAACACAAGTGAGCAACAAATATAATAAACTAAGTGTGACCCGCTCTTTTGCCTTTTAGTGCATGAATTCGAATACTGTAAATAGCTTAATCCAAGACATAATTCAACAATTCTCCACCTTGGCTTAATGTTTGAAGCCAAGTCATAGTGCTCATTATCCATGCTACCCTCCTAAGGCCCTAAAGAGCGTTTCATCCTTCACAGACGCCAATTGAGCTCAAGCAAAGGAACAGGCGTCGTCATCATATCCGTCGGATTCTTCGTTGTTGCTATCTTCTTCACAATAATATTACCCTAGACTAAGGCATCTCGAATGAAGTAGTACCCGATGTCGATATGCTTCGTTTGCTTGTGATAAACCAGATAATGTGCCAGATATATATCGCATCTTAGCTATCACAATGTGTGTCAACATTTTGTTGACATAATCCAAAGTCCGAGAGCAAACCCCATAGCTATATCTCCTCTTTCACTATAAAGGTCAATGCCATGTACTATGCCTTAGTCGAAGAAAAGGCAACGTCTTGTAATGGCGCTTTCCAACTAACTGCACCATTTGCAAGTGTAAACACATACCCTGCTAAAGACTTGCACTCATCCAAGTCACCTATATGATCTGAATCCACATAACTAGTGATTTCACTGCTGGTACATAATACCAATGTCTATTGTCCCCTTCAAATATCTGAGAATCCACTTTACAGCTTCCCAATAAGTTTTGCCAAGCCGCTTCATATAACGACTAACTAAGCTCACAGCTTATGAAATGTTAGGCTAATGATCATGTATACAATGTATGTTGTGCATAATGTCTCTTTACGTAGTAAAAAATCATGGTTGCAACGAAGAATATCATAACTAACTTGAGTAAGGGCGAAATCCTGAATGGTGATAAATTTGATATCAGGCACCGAAAAGTGCAATTTGTGCTGGAAGAACAAGAAGTGATGGAGGTTTTGAACCAAATCATGGATGACCCTAGCGAGGAAAACACTGCTCAAGCTAGCAGAAATCAAGAGGGAGCTTTGGGTTTGAAGGAAAGATTCAAGAAATGGAATGAGTACGACAAGAAAGGGAAGGGAAATGCACTGGATTCGAGAAAGAAAGGCTGGTTCAAGTTATTAGACCAATATAAAGTGGGAAAAATGGACACTTCGAGTGCACTGGAGCAAAAGAAGGTTCGGTCTTATTCTGATACTTCTAATAGTTTTTGTGTTTTTAGCCTTGGATGCTCATTTTGAATCTTTTTCCTTTATGAAGTGTAGACTCAGAAGCAACAGACCGTGTAGAGAGGGACCGAGAATCCTTCGTGGAGCACTGCCAGATACCTGCTAAAGCCAAGTGGGTTTATGTAGGTAACAACTGAAGGGTTGAGATCAAGGGTGTTGGCACGGACGGAATGTGATTCCTAGGGTTGCAAATCTCCATTTGGAGTTCAACTTTAAATTCTATGTTGTTGGTTTAAAACTCCGTGATGGTTCTGGTTACGTTCTAGATGGTTTCTTTTGTACTTGATGTGAATTCTTATAGTTGCTTTTCACTGAATGCCTCTTCCAGTAATTAAAATGCTGATGTAAATGTGCGGCGTGCTAGATTATGGCATATTGTGCATAATCGGATGTATAGATTGGCAAAAGAAGGTCTTTCAGGACAATTGAATAAAATTGATTTGCCACCAGTGAAAATTGCCTTACTGCAAAAGCACCTAGAAAACCATTTGGAAAGGGAACTACAGCTGAAATATCTCTTGCAATAAATCCACTCAAATATATGTGGCACAATGAGTGTGAGGGCAAGACATAAGTCTATTTGATTTTGCATAAGTATGATGCGTTGGAATGCTTCAAGATGTACTTAGGTAAAGTAGAAAATCAATGAGACAAAAGAATTAAGGCTCTTAGAGAAGACTGAGGACGCATTTATCTTATCAGTTTAAAGAACTCTGCAATGAAAAGGAAATATGAAGGCAACTGACTCTGAAAGAAGACCTTGTTAGAAATGCTTAATTATGTCCTTAACTAAGTATCCTCGAAATCAGTTAATAAAAGAAAAAAACTTGAAAACTAAATGAAAAGTAATTAGTTTGCTATTTTAGAAAAAAGGACACCACTAGTGGCGCTCTCGTTATGCACATTTTAGGATATCTTGTCTCTCAGGCATTTGTCCCAATTGGGACAAATGCATATGTAATACATGCCCGTGGATAACGTGATTCAAGAAAGCAATTTATCGAATAATATCTTCATGTAATAACAGAAACAACTCAGCAATATTTTCATTTAATTTTTTAATGGCCAGAACAACTTGGCAAAATTGATATTTTGTAATTGTTGAATATTCACATAAGTCGGTCTAAAGGTTATTTTCTCAGGCGGATGCAAACTTTAACCAAGAATAGATAAAAGTATTCCGGTTTGAGATAGATGCCGACGGATATTATTGAACCATGTGACCTTGCCTATGGATTGAACCATGTGACCTTGCCTATGGATTGAACCATGTGACCTTGCCTATGGATATTTTATCAGTTTTAAAGACATTCTCTAACCAAGGTACGACTTTTTCTTTGGTTTATATTTCAATTGCAGATAACTACACCGGTAATTAGGTCTAAATGATTCTCCCACGACAACAAATATCGTCTTTAAAGCCACTGTCAGTCTCTTTAATAGAGGATAACACCGCAAATACCACCCATATGGAATGCGAAGTCTATAAGGGCCATGGATATGAGGAAACTTTCACCATTTATGATCAAATGTATCAAATCAATGCTGCATAAATCTGGAAGATGATAGAAAGTCAAACCCTATTCTCGTGTAGACTGGTTTCTTCCCCTACGTTTATCACCAATTGGAAGGGCAGCGGGGAATCAACGATCAGTTTTCTCAGTTCGTGCCCTCGCATGATCTATAAAAGAGGCACGCTTAATGTAGTTGGCAACGCAAGCTCAAGAGAACAAAATAACAAAATGAAGATGGCAAACTTCACTTTGCACCATCTCTTGTCATTTCTCCTTCTCCTTTCAGCTCCTTTGATAGCTTTTGCCGTGAGCACTCCTGAGGATTTCCTGCAATGCCTCTCTCTTCACTCCGAAAACGCAACCACAATCTCTGGTCTCGTTTATACTCCAATCAACTCTTCCTACTCTTCTGTCTTGGACATTACCATACAGAACTTGCGCTTCTTGACTCCTTCCGCTCCGAAACCTTTATTCATTGTGACGCCACTCCACGTCTCCCACATCCAAGCCGCCACCATCTGCTCCCGACAGTATGGACTCCAAATCAGGATAAGAAGTGGCGGTCACGACTATGAAGGCCTTTCATATTTGTCTGAAGTCCCGTTTGTGATCATTGACATGGCGAATCTCCGATCAGTCACCGTGGATGCTGAGGATGAAACCGCGTGGGTCCAATCGGGCTCCACGGTTGGTGAGCTTTACTATAGAATTGCCGAGAAGAGCAGAACCCTAGGCTTCCCAGCTGGCGTCTGCCCCACGGTCGGTGTCGGTGGCCACTTCAGTGGCGGAGGCTACGGCATGATGCTGCGCAAATATGGCCTCGCTGCTGATAATGTAATCGACGCGCAGTTGGTCGATGCCCAAGGTCAGCTCCTAAATAGAGAATCCATGGGAGAAGATCTATTCTGGGCAATCCGAGGCGGAGGCGGCAGCAGCTTCGGTGTGGTAGTATCCTGGAAAGTCATGCTGGTCCCGGTGCCGTCAACTGTTACAGTGCTCACGCCCCTGAGGACGTTGGAGCAAAATGCGACGAATCTAATGCAGCAATGGCAACTTGTTGCGAACAAGCTCCCTGACGACCTATTCATGCGGGTGATCTTGCAGAGCAAGAACTCCGGCCCCAATGGAACGAGGACGATGGAGGCCTTTTTCAATATCCTTTACCTCGGTGGGGTAGACGCGCTCCTCGAGGTGATGAAGAGCGGCTTCCCCGAGCTTAACGTCACGAGACTAGACTGCACTGAGATGAGCTGGATTGAGTCAGTCCTCTACTTCGCGGGGTTTCAAGAAGAGCCCTTGGAAGTCTTGCTCAACAGGACCTCCAACACCAAATCATTCTTCAAGAACAAGTCGGATTATGTGAGGGAGGCAATCCCCGAGAGTGGATTAGAGGGGATGTGGGAGAGGTTCTTTGACGAAGATGAAGGGGTGCCTATAATGATTTGGAACCCCTATGGTGGGAAAATGGCCGAAATTTCTGAATCTGCCCTTCCCTTCCCTCACAGAGCTGGGGTTTTGTACAAGATCCAGCACTTAACGGCATGGACCACCGGAGGCAACGAAGTTTCTTCAAAGCACGTGAGTTGGATCCGAAGCTTCTACAGTTATATGGCACAGTATGTGTCTAAATCGCCTCGAGAGGCCTATATCAACTACAGGGATCTCGACATAGGAACGAACAATGTGAAAGGCCACACGGATTATAAGCAAGCAAGTGCTTGGGGAGAGAAGTACTTCAAGAACAATCTCGACAGGTTGGTGCATGTGAAGACCGCGGTTGATCCAGGAAACTTTTTCCGACATGAGCAAAGTATTCCTCCACTTTCATCCTAACAAAAAAGGAAGACGGATTGGGTTTAGGTTCATACGATGCTACAACAAGATGGTATTTTATAATTAATGGAACAACTGGCAATTTCAACGTCTGAAGTTTGTGCTAATTATCTTAGGATGCTTCATGTAAATGTGTATATCGAGTTCCAGACTATATGATTAAAGTCTTGTTCAATACAAAAAAAAAATCTTTTTAATAATTGTCCACACGGCACTAGTGGAATTATGAGTTTTGTACAATATAGCTTTAGTAATAGTGATTAAATGTTTGGTTATGGAGATGACTGGGAATGTAGTAACTTTCTACTGCTGTCATTAGATTTCATTACCCTTACTTTAATGATGTGTACAAAAATAATGTATGTTGTGCGTAATGTCTCTTTATCCAGTAAACAATCATGGTTGCAACAAAGAATATCATAATTAACTCAAATAAGGGGGATAGCCAGAATGGTGATAACTTTGATATCCGGCACCGAAAAGTGCAATTTGTGCTGCAAGAACAAGAAGTGACAGAGGTTTCGACTAAATCGTGGATGAGCCTAGCGAGGGAAACACTGCTCGAGCTAGGAGAAATCAAGAGGCTTTTCGAGTCTGGAAGAAAAAGGATAGTGTGGCTCATACGACACTGATTAGCTGAATGCAAGATGACCTCATAAGAGAGTTTGAGCATCCCCCTGTTGCGCGTGAGAAGCGGCTTGCACCAAAAGAGAGGTATGGAAAAATTACTCTCACCAAGCTCAAGTCGCTGAATATTAAGTTTGACATTTACAAGAAATGCTCCAATCATATCATGAAGCGACATCTGCATGAGATGTCAAACATGATAAGCGAACTCAAGTCAGCTGGCCATTTCCACACTTATGAGCAGTAAGTTGAAGCTGCCTTCTGATCCTTTTCTGATAGTTGGAAATAAATAAAAAGTTACTCATGACTCACGAAGAGAGCATCAAGACGTTTGATACTGTCATGAATCATTGCATCCTGGAGGATGAGCGATTGATGTTGAATAAGGATGCTACTGCTCATACTTTTGTGGCTGAATCTAGCAAGTGAAATTTGGGTTTGAAGGAGAGATTCAAGAAATGGAATAAGTATAACAAGAAAGGGAAGGGAAAAGCACTGGGTTCGAGGAACAAGAGCTTTTTTAAGATCGGAAAGAAACGCTGGTTCAAGAAAATGGAACCTTCGAGTGCACAGAGCAAAAGAAGGTTTGGTCTTATTCTAGCACTCCTAGTGGTATTTGTGTTTCTAGCCTTCGATGCTCATTGAATCTTTTTTCTTTGTGGATTATACACTCAGGAGTAACAGACCATGTAGAAAGGACCGAGGGTCTTTCGCGGAGTACTGCGTGAAACCTGTTGAAAGCGAGTGGATTTATGTAGGTAACAAAAGGGTTGAGGTCAAAGAAGTTGGCACGTGCAAGCTGGTTTTGCATGGAGGCAAACTCTATACGTACATGATGTGTAATATACTCCACAAATTCGGTGGAAGTGGAAGTTGACCTTTGGGGTTGCACTTCTCCATTTAGGGTTTACTTTAAATTCTATGTTGTATGTGTAAACCTCTGTGATGGTTTTGGTTAGATTCTGGATGGTTTTTTTTTTGTACTTGATGTGAATGCTTATAGTTGCTTTTCATTGAATGCCTCATCTAGCGATTAAAATGCTAATGTAAATGTGTGGCAGGCGAGATTATGGCATATTGGGCAGAATCGGATATGTAGATTGGCAAAATAAGGTCTTTCAGGACAATTGAATAAAATTGATTTGCCACTTGCGAAAATTGCCTTACTAGAAAAACACTTAGAAAACCATTTTGGAAAGGGAACTACAGCTGGAATATCTCTTGCAATTAATCCACTCAGATATATGTGGCACAATGAATGCGAGGGCAAGACATAAGTCTATTTGATTTTACGTAAGTCCGATGCATTGGGATGCTTCAAGATGTACTTAGGTAAAGTAGAAAATGCATAAGACAAAAGAATTAAGGCTCTTAGAAAAGACTGAGGACACATCTATATTATCAGTTTAAAGAGCTCTGCAATGAAAAGGAAATAAGAAGGCAATTGACTTTGAAAGAACACCTTGTTAAAAATGCTTAAATTTGTCCTTAACTAAGAATCCTCGAAATCAGTTAATAAATGAACAAATTTGAAAACTAAATGAAAAGTAATTAGTTTGCCATTTAAGGAAAAAGGACACCACAAGTGACGGTCCCATTATGCACATTTCAGGATATCTCATCTCTAGGCACTTGTCCCAATTGTGTACAGGAAAATAGAATAAAAGGAAAAGGGAAAATATGATGCATATATAATACGTGCCCATGGATAACTTGATTCAAAAAAACAATTTATCAGATAATATCTTCATGTCATAAAATAAACAACTCAGCAATATTTTCTTTTAATTTTTTTTAATGGCCAGAACAACTTGGGAAAATTGATATTTTCTAATTGTTGAACATTCACATAAGTCGGTCTATGGGTTATTTTCTCAGGCCGATGCAAACTTTAACCAAGAAAAGATAAATGTATTCTGGTTTGAGATAGATGCTGACGAATATTATCGAATCATGTGACCTTGTCTATGCATATTTGATCAGTTTTAAAGACAAGTACGACTTTTCTTTAGTTTATATTTCAATTGCAGATAACTACAGCCACAATTATAAAAAAAGGGTCTAAATGATTCTCCCACGACAACAAATATAATCTTTAAAGCCACTGTCAGTCTCTTTAATAGAGGATACAATGCAAATACCACCCATATGGAATACGAAGTCTTCAAGGGCCGTGAATATGAGGAAACTTTCACCATTTTATCATTAAATGTATCAAATGAGTGCTGTACAAATCTGGAAGATTACAGAAAGTCAAACCCTATACTCGTGTAGACGAGTTTCTTCCCCTACGTTTATCACCAATTGTTTCATCCCATGATCCCATTATATGTTTATGTATATAAATGACAAATGATAAGAAAAGGTTTGACAGTGATATGCAACATATATAAACAAGTGATTGTGCCAAGAAATTGTCAATGTCAAAAATTTTTACATTCTACTTGATCATTGATCCACGCATTTGCTAGCCAACGTAGAATAGAATTAGGTTTATTAAAATTTTTTCCTTTCGACAAAACTAATTAGTACAAAAGTAAAATCCAACATTAAAATAGAAAACATATTGTCCACAAGAAAGAAAAACAAAACGTGTGAAATTTTTAATTATGGCAACTATAGATTCTACATGGAAATAGAAAACGGCCACAACTTTAAATTGCAATTAATTGGTTAGGGTAATTTTATCTTTTTGGTAAAAATTAGATGAATTTAGTGATATGGGGATGGCGTCGGCCTTACAAAAATCAAAATCTACATGTAAAGTGTGGGGTTTCGGATTTGGACCGCCCATAACGAGCTTGACTCAAGCCCAGTCCACAAGCCTCGAAAGTTCCTTTGCAGAGACCGGTTACTAAAGTTTGAATGTGCAATCAATGTTTGACACCTTGAAGGATAAAAGTAGCATGCTCCAAAAATTGTTTTTATCTTTTGAACGAATTTCGCATATGTTGTGGCTATCACGTTCCGGACCCCTTTTGGAAAGTTTTGGTCATGTTGGCCTAATGGTCTGTAAGAAAATCGGACCCAGCTTGAAAAAGCCAAAACTTTCGAGACTAATATATTTTCATACAAATATTTTTGTTAATGAAATCTATACCGCAAAAGAGCAAGATATTAGCTTTCCCACGACATTTTGTTGATAATTTTTTAAGGGCTTTAAAATATTTTACTTCAGCGTCACGTAACAGTTGAGTTGGCAAAAAGCTTACACGCGGCAGGCACTAGGCGATGTAGCGTGCCACCTTGGTTGATGATGTGGCAGTGGAGGGGTCAAGATCGCCAAGTCAGTGTGACATGGCACAACGACAATTGGACATGTGGAACTAATTGTTCCGTAAGTGGCTGTCTCTGCGCTCCGTGGGACTTGTGCAAAGGAATAGAAGGTGTGAGGCCCGCTTGTGATGTCTAGCGCACGGGGCGCAAGCGCTACCTTCCTGTTATTGATTTGGATCTCAGAAAGCTTTTGCAAACTTGTCTTGATTTATAAAAATTGTTGGAATAGTTTATTTTCATGTTTTTTTTATTATAAAAATTTTAATACATATTGTGAATGTTGCAAAAACTAGAAAATCCATATGATTTATACGAACTATATTACAATTGTTAGTTGACAAGCCGCATAAAAGTTAAAACTCGAGATTAGGGATCCATGATTGCGTTAAGGACCGTTTCTTGGCAAAAAAAAAAGTCGTTTAGTGTTTTTTTAGAGTTTTTCAAGTTCCATTGTGTTCTATCTAACCAAATTATTGATTTCACCAATAATCCAAGGAAGTATTAATAGTTGACTTTCAGTCAACCATTCAAGTCCACCTTTGGTCAACATTTTTCAAAAATTTGAAAAATAAAAAAAATCAATAAATCAATTTGTTTTATGCTTAATTTAACTTTGAATTCATCAATATTACAAAAATCGATTTAATATTAACTTTTCGGCCATACCAATTCTGATCAGCCAAACTCAAAATTAATTGATTTTTAGCCATTTTTTAGAAAAAAAAATTTCACGACATTTGATCCAAGGGTCATAATACATTCAATTGTCAAGTCAATTTTGAAATATCAAGCTGGAGATGAATTTGCCCAATTTCAAGCGCCAAATAGGGGTTTGATCGATCTTTCATGAGTAATGCTAATTAGCCTAATTTGAGTCCGATTAAGTCCAAGCAACTCAATTCTAATGTCAATTTTGACAAAATTATAACAATTTGGCTTAATTTGACCAAAATAGTATATTCGTGATAAAAACTCAAGACAGGTCGATCAGATTGACCCAATTTGTTTTTGACCTATATTAAGCTAAGGTCCAAATTGATCAATTAAACCTCAATTATATATCCTGAGCTAACTCATAATACAATTTAGAGGGAATTAAGAAATATTGAGGTACCATGAGTCGATTTGGTTGAACCAAGCTAACCCAGTTCGAATAGGGCAAACCCGATTGAATCCGGTTTAACCCAAACCATTAGGCAATCCTTAATTTAGCCCAATTGGGACTAATTAGGAAAATTAAGGCAAAATTGGACAACTAAGGAACCTTGAGCCAACCCTATTGAATCGGGCCGGCCCAAGCGAGTTCGACCCATTGGTCGAACCAGAGTGGTGCACCAGGCCCACCAAGCTAACCACCACGCCAGCCCAAGCCAACCTCACAACCAGCCCTCTCTCTCCTTTAGCTCAAGAAAATTACAAAATTGACCTTTTTGAAATTACCAAAATGGCCATGGCCATGGCAACAATCCTTTTGAAGGTCCAATCTCAACCTTTTTGAACCACTTAATCTTGGCCATTCATGGTGACATGTCATCAATCCTTGTGACACAAATTCAGCCAATAAGAACATAGCTTAATCATTAACGGAGAACCCTTAGATCAATCCTAGGACCCTAATTCAATCTAAAATTCAAATTTCCCTCCAAATTGCCCAAATATAAGGCATTTTCCGTCTCCTCCCTCATTAATCATTCAAATTTCAAATTATACATCTCTCTCTCTCTCTCTCTCTCTCTCTCTCTCTCTCTCTCTCTCTCTCTCTCGTTCGGAAGTCATGATTTCCACGTCGGTAAGTCTAATCGGCTAGATTTCAGCCAATTCCGACCTTGCCTTGGTAGCTTCTTATGTAACGCCCCCTACCTCGGGGCCATTAATGTGACGTCCCGTTCATTATTATCTTTATTTACACACATGCGGAAGCATATCTCGGGACAAATCACATTCAGAACAATAGCGAAAATAAGACAAAAAGCATCATGAGCAAACTTTATATTTACAAAGCATGCAAACATGTTTTAACAAACCCTTCGGGCCATGGAAAACAATACATATTTTCATAGTTGATTATGAATAGCAAATCTTGACTTGGGTTATCCTATACCCATTACAGCTTCTCGCTCCTTGCTTCTTCACCTCCACCCCGGTCCCGTCCGCCTGGCCATCTCACATCCCACCCGTGGCTTTATCCCGAAGTCGGTTCACCCTAAGGCACCAAGTCCGTTAGGCCCTCATCACCAGCGTCGTGATTCGGCGATAGGCGCGGTCTTCTCTGACATTTATCACGGTGAGCACTTCGGCTCTCGGCTTCACGGGATTGCCAATGCGGGCTGAGGGAGATGCCATCCCTATGGACTACGACTTCTCGCTCCTTGCTTCTTCACCTCCACCCCGGTCCCGTCCACCTAGCCATCTCACATCCCACCCGTGGCTTTATCCCGGAGCCGGCCCGCCCTAAGGCACCAAGTCCGTTAGGCCCTCATCACTAGCGTCGTGATTCGGCGATAGGCGCGGTCTTCTCTGATATTTATCACGGTGAGCACTTCAGCTCTCGGCTTCACGGGATTGCCAATGCGGGCTGGGGGAGATGCCATCCCTATGGACTCAACGACAAACAAAACTTAGAGAACGGGGGTCGAGACGGGTGAGCTCGGGAAATTTCAGGCTTGAACACGAACACTCGGGCCTTGCATAAGGCTTCCTCACTCGATCAAACTACAAGAGAGAGACGGGCTAGTCAGTAAGCTTTTTCTCTCTTTCTTTCTTTCTTTTTCTCTCTTCCTTGATCATGACTACAAAGCAAGAAATAAGAAGGAAGGCTGGCCAGAGCTCTCGGGGCGTGGAAATGGCGTGAGGGAGAGGAAGGGGGGCGTCACGTGAGGTTCTCCCTCTCTCTCTTCCTCGGCTTCTCTTTCTCTCTCTATTTCTCCTTGGCCGAATGACCTTCTTTCTATTTATAGAGAGACAAAACTTGGGGCCAAAGTTTGGATGAGGTAAGCGCACGTGTCATCGGAGCGATGAGGTAAGCACACGCATCATCCACTCATTAATGGCCTAGGTCAAAAGGTCAAGAGTAATGATGAAATGGCCAATTATTCTTCCTTTCTCTCTCCTCACTCATTGGCCGTGACTTCCTCTCTCTCTCCCCCCCTCCTTGCCATGGCCTCCTCTTTTCCTTTTGGTCAATACTTGATGACCAAGCTTCAAAATTGGCTTCATAAATGCTTGTGGAAAAGAAGACCAAGCATTAATTACAAGCAATAACGAAGGGCATAAGGTTTGACTTTGTCAACTTTCTAGGATTTTCTACCAATTTCCAGACCGTGGACTCCCTAGAGTCTTCTGGATTTACTGAATTCTCATGCAAATGACTCGGGCCAATCGGGTCACACGAAATAAATTAATTGGAACAAAAATCACAACCCGTGCCATACTTAATCACAAAATTTTTTAAGGGTTTTCCGCGATAAACACGCATAATAATTCCATCTAACCCGAGTTTCGGCACAGGAATGTCTTCAAATATCACCAAAAGACCTCAAGTCGAGATTCCAACGTTTTTCATATAACAATTGATAAATCTTTGAAATCTGACAAAATCAAACAGCTTTGTACTGTTCATGAAATTGGACTTAAAAATATAGTAAATGGACTCCGAAAATTCTCAAATTTGGATATGTCATAAACAAGCTCTTAATAAACATTTTTTATGAAGAACACAAAATACAAATCTCTCTGTAAACACTGTTTTCAGTCACTCAAAAAAAGACTAAAAACAGTTCGCTAGAACAGAATATTTGCTTCTCAAATTAAGCTCTGTCCAGAATCCAAATCATCTCAGAAAATTCCCAAATTTACAGACATTATAGAAAAGACAGTTCTCAACAACTTTTGTGAAGGAAACTTTTTCAAAATCGGCCCAGAAAAGCTTATAGAAAATAAAGACGGTGTAAACATCACCGAAATACCCATTGTGGGTAGTTTCACACTGTCCGAAAATCAGGCCATCGTATCACTCATATCAACTCCAAAAATTCTGAAATTAAATCATGTAAAACTTCAAGATGTTTGGAACAACTTTCCAGAAGAAAGCGTTTGGAAATTCGGATCACAAAAGTTTCCCGAAAAATAACAAAACGAAAGGGTACAAATGATCCGAAAACTAGGTTTTTCAAAACAAGAGAAAACAATTTAGTTCTAATTGGAAAACCACCAAACTTAACCCATAGCCAATTCCCAGGATTTGAAATTGAGGATATTATAATTTACCTGCGACTTCCCAAGTCCAAAAATCGGGATGTGACATCTTAAAGTTGGCCTTTTGCGACCTCCCTCTCTAGTGTCTTCCCAAGGCAGTGGCTATCTGCGCTCCTCCAATTGATCACCAAAAGTCTACAAATTTGGCTAGCCGTGATCCTTGCTCACCAATAGTTATAATCAAAGGTAGTTCCTCAACTTTGTGTGATCATTTAAGATGATAATCCGGTGGAGCAACATTGATTCATAGTCTATAATTGAAGTATATCTTCGATCTATGATCAATAGAGACTAGGATGTGATAAACTTATCTAAAATAGAGAAGAAATCATCTTATAGCTAGGAGTTGTTTATCTAAGAGTTGTTTAATAAACTCTTGATTTCAATAGTAGATGAGCTTTAAGATTTCAATTCCATCCTAGCCAAGCATGTCTAGATGATCATCCAGGTGAATTTGGTTGTTCTTGTGTTGATTTTATTAGAATTGCATGTTTAGGCTAAAACTTAGTCAATTGAGGTAGATAATCAAAATTGAATGTTAGAATTCCCCTTACATGTTGCTCGGCCAAACCTCATAGGGAGACGTTTCAAGCATAACTGTAGATGTTGATTGTGTTTATGATGACCACTTGTTGAACATATGTTGATTAGAGTTAGTTTCATGATGATTAAAGCATGTTTAGATGAATACTCTAGGTGATTGTTGATGATCAATGATGAATATTGTTAAATGATGTTCAATGTAGCTTGAATATGTTTATAGATTTATGTTGATACCTGATTTTTAGTCGACAAGTCATACAAAGGTAAAATTTGAAATTCCTAATTGTGATAAGGTGCTCTCGTATAAAAAGAATTGTCTTAGTGTTTTTTTGACAAATTTCGAGTTTCATTGTGTTCTGTCTAAGCCAAGACATTGATTTCACCAATAATTCAGAGGGAAAATATCACCAAAAATCCCAAACTATGCCATTTGTGACAAATTTATCATGAACTTTTTTTTGTGACATGAAAAACCCCAAACTATGCCACTTGTGATACATTTACCTTGAATTTTTTTTGTGACACGAAAAACCCCAAACTATACCACCCATGACACATTTATCCCACATTACTTTGCCCCATGGGCAATTTCGTCTTTTCTTTTTCTATTTTTTCTATTTTTTTTCTTTCTCTCCAACGGAGGAAGCCAGTGAGGGTTGCCCTCATTGAAGTTGAGCAAGGGCTACCCTCGCTTGCATCGGACGAGGGTGACCCTCGCTAACATCGAGCGAGGCTACCCTCACCAGATCCGACCCTCGCCGGCATCGGGCGAGAGTCGTCCTTGCTTGGGTGGGCAAGGGCAGCCCTTGCCTAACGCTGGTAAGGGTCGCCCATGCCTGGACGCGGATCTGGCAAGGGTTGCCCTTACCAGGTCGAGCAAGGGTTGTCCTCACCAAATCAGGTGAGGGTCGGATCTAGCGAGGGCTACCCTCGCCCGCCCAGGCAAGGGCGACCCTCGCCCAATGTCGGCAAGGGCAGCCCTCACCTGCTTCCTCTGCAAGAGAGAATAAAAGAAAAAAAAAGAAAAAAAAGGAAATGCCCATGAGCAAAAGTAATGTGAAGTAAATGTATCATAGGTGGCATAGTTTGAGGTTTTTGTGTTATAAAAAAAAGTTCAGGGTAAATTTATCACAAATGATATAGTTTAGGATTTTTCGTGTTACAAAAAAAAGTTCAAAGTAAATTTATCACAAATGACATAGTTTATGGTTTTTGGTAGTATTTTCCCTAATTCAAAAAAGTTTTTAGAGTTCACTTTTGGTCAATAGATGAAAGTCAACTCTTGGTCAACTTTTTTTCAAAAAAATTGAAAAATTGAAAGTTCCTTAAATCAACTCCTTTTTACCTATTTGACTTTTAACTCATCAATTTCACTAAAATCAATTGGAAATTGACTTTTCCCCAAATTGAGAATTTCGATTTTCAATTGGCTAAATTCAAAATTAATCGTTTTCTAGTCACTTTTTAGGAAAATTTCCATCACGACATTTTATTAGGAGGTTGTAATGGATTCAATTGTCAATCCAATTTTGAGATTCAAAGCTAGAGATTCCCTAATTTTGAGCGTCAATTAGGGGTCTACTTGATTCTTCATGAGTAATGCCAACTAGCCCAATTTGAGTCAAATTGAGTCCAATTAACACAATTCCAATGTCAATTTTAACAAAATCACAATAATTATGCTCAATTTTACCAAATTAGTGATCAACTTATTGACAAATACAAGAAGGATTGATTCAAGTGACCCAATTCATTTTGATCCATAGGGTTAAGGTCCAATTTGATTAATTGAGGCTCAATTTGGTCAATTGAACTTCAATTATATATCATGGTCTAACTCATAGTGCAATTCGAGGGTAATTAGCACAATTAAAAGGCCACATGTCAATTTGGTTGAATTGAACTAATCCAGTTAGAACCAAGACGACTTGATTGGATTCAAATTTGATTTGAACCATTAAATCGATCCTCAATTCAATTCAATTGTATCAAAACCCCCAATTTGACTAATAGAATCAATTAGGATAGAATTGGCTATACGCATGGTGAATTTCAAGAAATATTAATGCAATAGAGGTATCGTAAGGCATTTTGCCCACACAAAGTCCAATTCATACTAGACTGACTTAATTTGAACGCCACTTGTTTAATCCATTTGAGGGAAAAACCAAGTCAAATTACGGAATTTGAGGCAAAATTGAACAGTTGGGATAATCAATTCAGACAAAAAGAATATATCCAATCTTCAACTGCTCTCGATTTGGTCCAAATATCATTAAATCGATTGGATCGGTTCACCAATTGAGCCGAACGACCAAGCTAGCCAACCGACTAGTTCTTTCTCTCCTCACATCTAGAAAAATTAACAAAATACCCTTGGTGAAATTACAAAAATACCCCTAAGCCATGTCATTAATCCTTGTGAATTTAAATCGTAACCATTTATTTGCATCTTAATCTTGGCCATCCAATTAGTCATGCCACCTATCCAAGAGAACCAAATTCCGCCAATCATGAGCTTCCATAGTTATTACGGTAGCAATTTGAGTCCTTGGATCGATCCAAGGGCCCAAAATTCAAGCTCAGAAGGGTATTTAAGCCAATTTCTCCCTCTTCAATAAAAATTCTTTCCATTTGATGAATTTAGGATGATGACATGATAAAGTGTTGTGTAATCAATTCGTTAAAACAAGTGGTGAACGTAAAACTATTGGTCCTTGGCCGGTTCGCTCAAGCTTTTAGCTTCGTTGATGGAAATGCAAGAATTTACTCTCTCGTGTGTAATTGACTAATTCCATGACTGCCCATTAGAACCTATTATGAGTAGATTAGTTTTATCAAGGTTTGCTAAAGTTGTGGGTGATTTAGAAACGCGATTACTATGTGTTTATTTAGAATGCTTTCTGTCCACATGTCATTTACTTTTTGCTATATTTGCCCTATAACGCGACAAAAGTTGCGTTGTCTATGTTGGTCTATATTTACTAAGCATCAATTAGTTGTCATGTGTACGGACCGCATGCTTGTGGCTTGATTGTGGCTCGATTGTGGCACGCCGAGGGCACGCTGGTTAAGGAAGGACGCTTGTGGCTCGACTGTGGCATGCCGGGGGCACGCCGGTTAAGGAAGGAGAGTGCACGAGTATACAAATACCGAGAATCACAATTCAATCCGTTTAAGAAAGAGAGGAAAATATAAGATAAGAATGTGGAGGCTGAAGGTGGTAGAGGGAGAAGACGGTCCCTACTTGTACAGCACCAATAACTACGTGGGCAGGCAGATTTGGGAGTTCAACCCCAAGGCCTGCACCATGGAGGAGTGTGCCGAGGTCGAGGCCGCTCGCCAGCACTTATAGACCACTGCCACCACGTCAAGCCCTCCCACGACCTCTTTTGGCACATGGAAGTACACCACCACCTAAACAGGGCGGTGTGATGACGATGTTTAAGAGTGAGAATCGGGTCCAGTTCAACTAGGAAACCAGACCAAATTGACCTGTCGACACTGAAGTAGAAGTGAATTGGCCAAGACATTGTTTGTCGCTCTGGCAAGATCCACCACCCTTCGCCTCACTCCCACCTTCACACTCCATTCAATAACCAACACCCAAACCTATGCACAAGGTGTTCTTGTCCACTAGCATGGTGCTCACCCACCTCTCCACGTTGCTCATGTGTCATGCAAAGTCCTAGCCCACAACCCGACTCAAGCTCTCTCACCAACTCGGCGAGTTGATATATGGAGTTGCCCATTTTTCAAAGATAACAATTTAAGGAGAAAAAATATAAATGCTCCAATACGCCTTGTAAGGTGTGGATAGAACGTGTAAAACTTGTAGTTGATCCTTTACATCCCGATAATAGTTTAGATTATATTACAATGAACTATGGATACGCCTCCTTACCAAAAAAAAACTATGGATACTCCGTCATCCTAGCTTGGATCCTCTGTTCTTGGACCAAAAGTCCTTCGGATCTCTCTTATGCTTATGAAACTTGTGTTTTCTCAATATGAAAGCTGTGATGGTATGCCTTTCTTCTTCAAAGGGCTGTTGACGGTAAAGGAACCTGCCTACGATACTCTGCCAGAGCCCACAATGGGTATATGTTCCTGTAAGCGGTATAGTGTAACATGCAGTTCTCATGGAAAACCTCAGTGATTTCTTGTCACCAAAAGTTACTAACTATTAATACTAATGGCAGGCATAGTTCATGCTTCGATCATGCTGTTTCATTGTAAGGCAAACCTTACCGGTCGAGTTCTCTCACTCTAATTCAGTTTTTTTTTAATATTTGAACTCGTTCCCAACAATGTTTCGAGTAATTAAACAAACTGTTTGGAAGATAATATGACTCATCACACCCCAAGCGGTTTGCACCAGATCTGATCTGTTTCCTTCAAGTGGTACGTATTCTTACTTGGAGCGGTTGGCTAATTAGAAAATTCAAGATTTCCATGTTGCCAGAAAAGCACGCAACAAAAACAGCTAAAGCCGAACATGTTGTAGGAGGTCACTCTAGAAACTACCATTTTTGGGCAAGAAAGATAGCTGCACAATTGTCATGTCTTGCCAGTAGCAGCTAGTCCTCCCAGTGCAAACCATGAGCCGTACGTAAAGCAGACTCCCCAGTTACCATACCTGCAAAAATTGCTCAATTAGTTAGTTGTTTCCTTAATTTATCCAAATTCTTCAGAAGTACCTTATGAAAAAGCAACATACCACGAGCCATCTGGATTTTGTTCATTCTTGAGATATTGTATGGCATTTGATATAAAATCCTCAATCTCCTTCTTCCTGTGCCTGGAAGACAACTTCCAGAACAAAACTAAAGCATGGATAGCTGAGGATGTGCATTCGACATATTCATGCTAGATGACAATGTCCTCAAAGAACTGTGGGATTTGGTATACAACTTCTGGAACAATGTCCTGATAATGTGTCAAAAGTTGTGTTATCTATGTTAGCTATATTTACTAAGCATCAATTGGTTGTCAAGTGTACAGACTGCACGTGGGCCGCATGCCGGCCGCACGCCAGGTGCATGCCGGTGGCATGCCGATATATGGAATCCCCAGCTGGGAACTGTTGAAGGCGTGCTTCGCTAGAGATTGGCTGCTAATTAAGTGAGATTCGTTCGTCTATATCTTTAAGACCACGCAAATCACAATCATGTTGTTAATTGCCTTGACAGTGTTCCTAAGGACAGAAATGCATGTCGGTACAGTGGAAGATGGAGGGAAGTTTTTCGGAGCACTGTTTTTTAGCTTAGTCAATGTGATGTTCAACGGGATAGCAGAACTCAAAATGACTGTCTTCAGGCTTCCCGTCTTCTATAAGCAGAGAGATTTCTTGTTCTATCCTGCTTGGGCATTTGACTTACCTATTTCGGTCCTCAGATTCCCGTCTTTTATGGAGTTGAGGATGTGGATCATTCTCACTTACTACACTATCGGATTTGCCCCTGCTGTTAGTAAGTAAAGGAACTCCAAATTATGACATTATGTTTCAGTAAGATTTTTCTTGCTCATGACCGATGTTTGGGAACTAGCTTCAGAGAAATATAACTTTCTGACTGGAAATGTAAACAAGAACTGAGACCTTACAATTGAAGCTTCCCATTTAGCTGACAAATTTGCTCTTTGTTTGGGTTCTTTCGACAATTCTTGGCGTTCTTTTGTGTGCACCAGATGGCTTTATCCCTCTTTCGGTCCCTCTTTCAGTTCATTGCTGCTGTTGGAAGAATGCAAGTTGTCGCTAGTACTCTCGGTAGTTTTACCTTGTTGATGGCTTTTTGTGCTTGGAGGCTTCATTGTTTCAAAAAGTAAGTTGTAATATTTCTTGCACTCCCTGTATTTCTGTTGCTGATCTAAATATTGGAACAATGGGTTTTGGTCTGTTCTGCTGAATTTTCTATTTCCCATAATGCTTGCAGATGACATTGAGCCATGGATGACTTTGAGTGGAATTTATTTTTTTGAGGTGCCCAAAAAAATAAAAAAAAATAAAAAATATTTCTGTTTCAGAAATTAATTTCTGGAGCAGAATTGGTCATGTTTTACCAAACAGATTTCTCCTCTAGAAATCAATTTCTGGCAAGAATTCCAGAAATCAATTTCTGACAAGAATTTGATTTCTGGAGCAGAATGGTTACCATTCGCACCCTATATTTCCGCTATGATGTATGGACAGAATGACATAGGCATTAATGAATTCTTTGACAAAAGATGGAGTGCGGTAAATTATTGCATTAGTTATTTTCATGTTAATTGTTAAATGATATTGTTTGGGGTCACTGTTCACATGACAACCATGTACTAACTTGCAAGCTGCAAAATTCTATGCTTATGCGTAGTCCAACATCAAATGATGACTATCTGTGTTCTCTTATTGCAGCCTAACTTGGATCCTAGGATCAATGAACCAACAGTCAGCAAAGTCCTCAACTCTAGGGGCTTCTTTGTGGATGATTATTGGTATTGGATCTATACTGGAGCGCTATTTGGATTTTCCCTCCTCTTCAACATCTTATTTATTGCAGCACTAACCTGGTTAAATCATAAGTCAAATAAGTTTGAATTTTCACCCGTGATTTCCTTGTGGGAACAAACTAAGTGTTAACAACCCTTTTTCTTTGTGATGAGTTTCAGCTTTGAGTGATTCTAAAGCTGTCATGCCAGATGAAGATGAAGCTAAGAAGGCCAATGGTGATAAGCAGAAGACAGAAGGTTTGATTACAGATATGGAATATCACTTGTGATTTCCAATTGCTTCTTTTTTGCCAACAAATGTAGACTAAATTCAGTTTCAATATCTGATTTAAGGTAATGAACGTGAATTAAGTTGCTCTACTACTATTAACGAATGAGAACAAGTCATTCCGTCAACTCTTCGTTATGAGAGTGTCTCTAGACAAATCAAACAAGGAAGCAGGACAATAGGGAACCTTTACCTTTAGTCAAAGGAAATTTAACAAAGCTATTTTAGAACATTGGGCTTTTCCGTTAGTTTCTGGGGTTACTTGCAAGCAGGAAATGGGAGAATGTTATATTCCATCTGTTCGCGTTTTTGTTTTCTACGAGATACATTTATAGATGCACCAAATGAATCTTTGAACCATGGTGTGTTAGTCATATCACGGGCATCGGCTACTTAATATTATTCTGGCTCTGTGAATAGCTGAAGGCCTTACCTTTCTGTTCCATCACGGGCATCGATATGGCAGTTAAAAGCACTCCAGAAATTGTTGCTGACTCGCAGAAAGCACCACAAAGAGGAATGGCCCTGGCCTTCCTACCCCTTTCCCTTGTATTCAATCATGTGAATTACCATGTTGACATGCCAGCTGTAAGTCGCTCATTTTGAACATTCCTCTGTCAAAGCAAGTTTTTCCTCCCATTCCAATCTTCGTTACATGGATGGAAAATGTGCATCCTCTATTCCAGTCAATTTCTCTGCACTGTATGTTAGTCTCATAGCCTGCAGGCAATTAGAAGTTTTTGTCCTGTTTGATGTCATATCGAATGTCACAGCTTGTAATGTCCTACCGAGCGATTTCTATTACATATGAATTTTTCTGGAGAAACCTTTTCTTCTTTACATAAACTTATTACATATGAATTTTTCTGGAACAACCTATTCTTCTTTACATAAACTTATCTGAGTGTAAGATCTAGCTGTAGAAGTTACACATGCCTTGTATGCCAGGAAATGAAGAAACAAGGAGTCGAAGAAGATTGTCTCCAGCCGCTGAGAGATGTTAGTGGTGCTTTTAGGCCGGGTGTGCTAACAGCACTAGTAGGCGTTAGTGGCGCAGGCAAAACGACCCTAATGGACGTTCTAGCAGGGAGAAAGACCGGTGGCTACATTGAAGGAAGTATCAGCATTTTGGGATATCCCAAAAACTAGGCGTCATGTGCTCGAGTCAGTGGTTACTGTGAGCAGAATGACATTCATTCACCGAATGTTACTGTTTATGAATCTGTCCTTTACTCGGCTTGGCTTCGCCTATCCTCAGATATCAGCACGCAGACTCGTAAGGTACTTGTTTGTGCTTCTAACATCACCTCTTCTTGACCTTTCGTCTGTTGCTTTCTCTGCAACAGCTAGACAATAAAAAGATCCAAAACTAATAGCTTCCAACGACGCATTCATGATCTTTTTTCATATTCATGCCATAGATGTTTGTTGAAGAAGTAATGGAGCTGGTGGAACTGAACCCACTGAGGAATGCACTGGTCGGGCTACCGGGGCTCGATGGTCTTTCAACGGAACAAAGGAAGAGGCTCACTATAGCTGTAGAGCTAGTTGCCAACCCATCTATCATCTTCATGGATGAACAGACCTCTGGCATCGATGCTAGAGCCGCTGCAATTGTTATGTGTACGGTGAGAAATACAGTGGATATAGGGAGGAACTGTGGTGTGGTGTGCACCATTCACCAGCCGAGTATCGCTATCTTTGAAGCTTTTGATGAGGTTCTTTTCACGATTTCAATTCCTCTGGATGCTTTTCACGCATTTGTTCTTTTCAACCAACGTAGGTCGTGTACTGAGGACATCTTTTTCTCATTGCAGTTACTTCTAATGAAAAGAGGAGGGCAAGTGATTTACGCCGGACCTCTTGGTCGCCATTCTCACAAGCTCATAGAATATTTTGAAGTGAGCCCTTTTGTCTTTCTAATCAATGTAATGTAGCGCCCTAGCATGCGTGTTCATAATTCCACTAAGCATCATGTTGAGCTTTTAATGGCATTCTTCAAATCCTATATGGCTGAATTTGAAACCGGCATTTGGTTTTAACTTTGAGGTGCATCTTGTTTGCGTGAGGAACTAACATCTGAAACTGAAAAGCAGGCTGTCCCCTGGGTTCCTAAGATCAGGGACGGTTATAATTCTGCCACTTGGATGCTCGAGATCACTGCTCCACAAGTCGAGGCTCCACTAGGAGTGGATTTTGCAGAAATTTACTCAAACTCCTCACTTTATCAGAAATTTTCTAAGCTAATTTATCATGATCTTTTCACAGAAGTTATTTTGCATTAATCTTCAAGAACTAGCAGAATCACTTGCTTCATTTATCTTCAATTTCAGGAGGAATCAGGAACTCATTAAAGAACTGAGCACCCCGGTCCCGAGCTCCAAAGATCTTTATTTCCCCACCAAATATTCGCAACCCTTTCTTATGCAGTGCAAAGCTTGTTTCTGGAAGCAACACTGGTCTTACTGGAGAAATCCTCAATACAATGCCATACGGTTCTTCATGACCATAGTAATCAACGCTTTGTTTGGCCTCATATTCTGGAACAAAGGGCAACAAACATAAGATTCTTGCCCGTATTATATGAGCATGTCCCACTTTTTTCCCTCTATTTTAGCCCATATTACTAAAAATTGCAGTGCTTGTTGTAGTGATTGATTTACATCTTGCTAATATTAGAAGCAAACCAACTTGTTGAATGAACAGAACTCAATAGCAAGATCTGATGAATCTTTTGGGGACACTGCATGCTGCCGTTCTTTTTCTTGGAGCAACCAACGCTTCTGCTGTTCAGTCCGTCGTTGCTATCGAGAGAACAGTTTTTTACCGCAAAAGGGCAGCTGGAATGTACTCTAAACTGCCTTATGCATTTGCCCAGGTAACAAAATGAGGACAAGATACTTGGTGAACAAATTGTGTTTCCTGATGATAATGCTATTTATTGTTGGGACAACACACTTTTAATACGAACTCAGAATGCACTATTGGATGCTTATGAGCTCATGACAATTTTACACATAGCGATTGACACAATATATGTCGCAATTCAGACTATTGTTTACACTCTGCTCCTTTATCCCATGATCGGGTTTGAGTTGAAGGCAGGCAAATTCCTATGGTTCTACTACTACATACTAATCTGCTTCGTCTACTTCACTAAGTATGGCATGATGGTTGTGGCGCTTACTCCTGGGCATCAAATCACTTTTAGTCATGTTTTTTCTTCCTGAGTTTCTGGAACTTGTTCTCCGGTTTTCTCATTTCTAGACCGGTGAGTGATCTCGAAGTTGATACTATACTCCATGACAATTCTGATTGAGCATCCGCATTGGGAAACAAAAAAAAAACAAGTAGCAGTCTGGGTTATGACCACTGAGATTTTTACCTTGTGGAAAAATTACGTGAGAACTTTTACAGTGTTATCCACATTGTCAAATTCTTTAGAGCTTGAACTCGTGTTGGGGGTACAACATTGGTAGTCTAGGGATGATCCAGATTGCATCTATGCTGTCGATTCCCAATTGTTCCTTCCTTGCTCTTCATTTTAATGACCCACTCTTTTTCACCGACAATATCACAGCAGATCCCTGTCTGGTGCAGGTGGTATTACTGGGCCTCTCGGGTGGCTTGGACCATCTACGGCCTCGTGACCTCTCAAGTGGGAGACAAGGATTCCAAACTTGTGATCCCCGGAGCCGGTGACATGGAGTTGAAGGTGTTCTTGAAAGAAGAGTTGGGTTTTGACTACGACTTCCTTCCGGCTGTCGCGGTCGCTCACATTGTTTGGGTCCTCCTCTTCTTCTTCGTCTTTGCATATGGAATCAAGTTTCTCAATCTCCAAAGAAGGTAGAAGCTTTTTTTAGCTGTACTGAAGTTGTCTAGAAGAACATTATTAATACAGCAGGAATTGGAATTAGAGTCTTGTGTAAATGTAAAGGATAGGGCAACAAAAGCCTGTCGTCTCCATTGTAATCTCCTTTACATTACGCCCAACATACATTAAACTATTAAAATATTAAATGAGTGCGTATAGGAAAATATGATTTTTCATACCAAATGGCGGAAAATATTTTCTAGTTTATTTCCAGGTTTCAACCAAATATCGGAAAATATTGTCTAGTGCCTAGTCAAAAGAATGCACGTAATGGGTTACACAAAACATTAACATTGTTGCCCAGCTATAATATAACCTCTCCCAATTGAATATTGGCTAAGAGTTTGGGATCAATTCCGACATTGTCCCTCTAGCAAACTTTGCTTAACAAAAAGCAAACTATCGGAGAGATTTCACCTCATGTCCACGTCACTTGTTCGATGTATTACGATATAATATGGTATGATTAGATATATAAAATTGCAATTTAAATAGTCGAGATAATCATAAACTAATCATATATATATATATATATATATATATATATATATATCTTCCTTTCCCAAATTGAATTTAAAAGACTCATCTCACTAATTTGTATCTTTGAATATTTTCTCTAATTTCAGGTACATTTTAATTTATGTTAATGCGACAAACCAGCTAAGATCGTCCTAGATTGGGAAACCTACGGTAAAGGACGTGGATGACGTTGGAGTTAACACATTCTTCACTTTCACACATCAAGACGAGTTTGACCCATATTTTTTGTGCTCTCAATTTATTTATTTTAAAATAGACTCTTCCCGTATGACCATTGTCAATGGGGTCGTTTTTTCATTCATGCAATCACTCAAACAAAAATGATCAACGAAGTTCACATCAATCAAGAAATTTGAATGGTCTCGGGGTCGGTCTTTTGGTGTTCATGCGGTTCGATCATTTCCCATTTCTAATGACTATGATTCATTAATTAACAGTTAATGACAATTGACCACCATTTATATTCACATAACGACGGTCAATGTTAATTAACACCTAAATTCGGTTCTAAGTTATCCCAATTGGTCACCCGTCAAGCATGCATCGCACCTATCCATTCATCTAATCAAACACATGCATAAACATTAAATAAAATATGCAATTAGGTCATTTAACCTTGATTCACAATCAATCACAATTGATATTATTCATGTGTCATAAGAATCTTAGGATGTGCATTTCAAAGTTTATTTAGATCATTTGACCCGATTCTAAGCCCAAAATCCCAAAATTAAGCAAATTGATATGATAGTTCAATCTCAATCCGGTTATAACTTGTGATGTCACATCCTCAATTTCAGTCCCTGGAAAATGTCTATAGTTTAAGGCTCCGTTCGTTTGGAGAAAAATATTCTCCTTTTGGAAAATATTTTTCCGGAAGTCATTTTCCTGGAAAATGTTTTCCCGGAACATAATTTTCCGGTGTTCGGCGATCAATATGAAAAAGTTTCGGAAAATATATTTCGCCGGTGATCGGTGGCGGGCGGCGGCGGCGGCGGAGGGCGGCCGGCGATCGGCGGGCGGCCGGCAGCGGCGGCTGCCGATGGACGGCGGCTGCCGGCGACCGGCGGCGGCCGGCGACCGGCGGCGGAGGCGGCGGCCGGCCACCTTAGTGAAGAAAAAGAAGAAGAAGTTCCGGAAAATGATTTCCACTTTAAAGAAGTGGAAATCATTTTCCAGAAACTTAGGCTATTTTGTAAGGGGGGAAGGAAAATATTTTCCTACGGAAAACATTTTCCGCCCCCCGAATACCGGAAAACCCGGAAAATATTTTCCGGGAGAATATTTTTTCCCCAAACGAACGGAGCCTAAGTTTAATGGTTTTCCAATTAGAACAAAAATTTCTACTCTTGTTTTGGAAAACCGTATTTCGGATCCTTGGTACTCCTTCGTTTTGTTATTTTTGGGGAGACTTTTGTGATCCGAATTTCCAAACACTTTCTTCTTGAAAGTTGTTCCAAACACCATGAAGTTTTACATACTTTAATTTCAAAATTTTTGGAGTTGATATGAGTGGTACAATGACCTGATTTTCGGACAGTGTGAAACTGCCCAGAATGGGTATTTCGATGATATTCACACCGTCTTTATTTTCTACAAGTTTTTCTGGGCCAATTTTGGAAAAGTTTCCTTCATGAAAGTTGTTGAGACCTTCCTTTTCTATAACGTATGTAAATTTGAGAATTTTCTAAGATGATTTGGATTCTGGTAGAGCTTATTTTGAGAAGTAAATATTCTATTCCAGTGAACTATTTTTAGTCTGTTTTTGAGTGACTAAAAATGGTGTTTACAGAGAGAATTAGATTTTGTGTTCTCATGAAAAATGTTTATTAAGGGCTTGTTTATGACATATCCTAATTTGAGAATTTTCGGAGTTTATTTACTACATTTTCAAGTCCGATTTCGTGAACAGTGCAAAATTGTCCGGTTTTGTCAGATTTCAAAGATTTAGTATTTTCTACATGAGAATGTGGGAATTTTGACTCGATATCTTCTGGTGACTTAAAGTATACGATCTGAGCCTTCAAATGAGACATTTTATGTTTTGATTGGAGGTCATCCCAGGGGAAAACGAAATTAACCAAATCAAGGGTTAAATCTTTTTGTAGAAGTCACATTTATTGGTCCAAGCTTATCACCTTCATCATGGCTTTTGGCTTATGTTCTTAATGGCAATGTGAGATAAACAATGACCTCATGCCCCAAATGACCTAAGCCATGACTTAAGCCACACATGACATATTCCATGACTTCATACCCCAAACTTTGGCCCCAAGTTTTGTCTCTATAAATAAAAAGAAGGCCATTCGGCCAAGGGAGAGATAAGGAGAGAGAGAGAGAGTAGCCGTGAGGGAGAGAGAGAAAGAAATAGAGGACCAAAGTTGACCCTTCATCATTTTAGTTCATTAAGAGCATTTAATGACATTAAATGCATGCTATGATCAGTCTTGACTTTGAGACCTTGTCATGATGGTCATCTATCTTCTTGGGCAAGCTTGGATTAGCAACTTGATGAGCAAGTTTGAAGTTCTATAAATAGAGGAAGCCTCCCCTCTCTCTCACACCACTTCTTCTCCATTCTCACACCACTCTCTCCTCATCCTCACGCCAACTTCATCATCCTCTCCCTTTTCTTTTGTTTCTTGGCCCAAGAGATCCACGCTCAAAACAATCCTGAACCGGCCTGTGTCTCTTTTCGTTCCTACACAAGAGCCACGGTTTGGCCTTCGTAGGCCTAGGTTGCTCGACCAAGCAACAAGGAAGCAAGGAGAAAGCCCGAAATTTCCTAAGCTCACCTGTCTCGAACCTTGTTCTCTAGTTTTATTTGTTGTTGAGTAAGTAAACTTTCTAATATCGAGAAAGGAAGTTGTGATGCGTTGTGACACGGTTTACTTGGACCGTTTCTCGGTCGCTTGATTGATCGTAGTTGGCTCATTTCTTGAATTAATCATGTTTCATGTTTGAAGTTTGTTTTAGAGGTAAAACCGAGATTTGACTGGTAAAGTACACATGTTATAGCCATGCTTGATGTTCTCTTGTATGAACTTTGCTATTGATCTATCACTAATGCGGGTGCGGTAAGGATCGACTTGTGCTAACGGCGATCCCCTCATCCTCGCTTGATATTAGTAGGTTTACTTGCTGAGTCTCCCCGACTCATTCCCCGTTGTTTTTCCTTTTTCAGGTCTGTAGGGATGGCATCTCCCCCAGTCCACATTGGCAATTCTGTGAAGTCGAGAGCCGAAATGCTCATCGTGATAAATGTCAGAGAAGATCACGCCTACCGCCAAATCACGACGCTTGTGATGCTCAATGAGGGCCTAACGGACTTTGTGCCTTAGGGCGGGCCCGCTCCGGGATAGAGCCACGGGTGGGACGTGAGATGGCCAGGCGAACGGGACCAAGGTGAAGGTGAAGAAGCGAGGAGCGAGAAGCCGTAGTGGGTATAGGTTAAACCAAATCAAAATTTGCTATTTATAGTCTGCGATGAAATATGTGTTGCTTGCCATGGCCCGAAGGGCTTGTAAAATATGTTTGTATGCATAAGGTTTGCTCATGATGCTGCTTGTCTTATTTCCACTGTGTATTGATTGTGATTGTCCCGAGTCATGCTTCCGCTTGTATGTAATAAAAGATAATAATGAACGGGACGTCACATGAATGACCCCGAGGTCGGGGCATCACAGATTAATTTGATATCAGAGCAGGTTCCCCTCCAATAAGTGCAAGTTCGGTGATGAGCCAAGAAGAGGCTGTAGAATCCTGAAAGGACCCGATCCGATGAGGGCGGGGAGTGGTCGCCGAGGTAGAGCCTGATCAAAGAGCAGCTCTTAGCTATGAAGTGGACGCTGGGGCATGAGGCCTGATCAAGGTGCGGCTTCTAGCAAGAGTGGTCACCGGGGTTGAAGACCTGAACAAAGTGCAGCTCCTAGCAGGCTTATAGAATGATGGATAAGAGAGGAATAAACCGAACTATACACTGAATGGGGGAGAACGATTTTGAAATCCAAGCGGAAATAAAGATATGGAGTAATAAGGTGCGCTGAAGTTGGGGTAGTTAGCTAGGAAACACCCATGCGCATGTGAATGATTGTGATTGAATAGGTTGTGTATTACTAATTGTTTGTGACTACTGACCTATTCTTGTATTGTAGAAAGACCCCTTAGAATACCAATATGAGTGCTCGGAACCCGACTGCGACCTCGACCTCAAAGGGAAAGTTAAATCAAGACCCCCGAATAGACGGAATTCTGCAGGCTCTAGTAACCGTGGGAGAACTGTTGGGACAGCAGGCCCAACAACGAATGCCTAATGCTAAGAATGTGGCAGCAAATGGAAATGGAAATGGAAATGGAAATGGAAATGGTGGCCGTACGATGCACGGATTGGTCGAGCAACCCGAAGTTTATCGGAACCGGAGATCCCGAAGAAGCAGAATCCTGGATCGATGAACTCCAGAAGGCATTTGAGCTTCTGCGATGTTCTGAAGAAGATAAAGTCACTTTAGCAGCCTATCAACTGCAAGGTAATGCCAGCTATTGGTGGAAAGCGACCAAGGAAATCGTGTTCCCAGAAAATACTGCTGTCAACTAGAATGCTTTCGTTGAAGCATTCAACGGAAAGTATTTTTCCGAATGTGCTCGTGATCGAAAGATGAAGGAATTCTTGCAACTTCTGCAGAACAATATGATTGTGGACCAGTACGAAGCAAGGTTTGCTCAACTGTCGAGGTACACCCTTAAATTTATTGAAGATCCAGTGGAAAGGGCAAAAAGATTCCGAAATGGTTTGAACCCAGACATCCGGAAACAATTGGTGCCGCTGAACCTCAAGGATTACAACGAGCTGTATGAACGAGCCCAGCTGGTGGAGAAAGAGTCCCTGGAACGAGTTGCCATGGCGACTAACCTAGGAAAGCCCTATCATCCAACTTCTCAATTCAACCAGCATCATGACAAGAGATCGATGTCGGGAGAAAATCGTTTCTCCACTCCCAACAAGAAGATAAAAAATCAGAAGCCAATTTCCACTACAGGTGATGCATGCCATACTTGCGGAAGGTTTCATGGAAATGCTCTGTGTCCAAAACATACAGGAGCATATTTCAGCTGTGGTCAACAAGGCCACCGCATAAAGGATTGCCCGCAACGACAGCAAGTGAAGTAGTCACAGCAACCACCAGTGATGCAACAAAACGAAGTTCCACTGCGTGACAATCGTCCTCCAGCTCAAGGAAAAATTTATGCCATTACTCAAGAGGAAGTGGAAAACTCCAAGGATGTTATTACGGAAACTTGATAAATCGGGTGACCGGAACTAGACTTGTACTGTTTTATCATAGTATTTATGTACGATGTTTTAATGCATCGAAAAATGCAACAAGCAAGTATAAGAAATATTTAAGGATGGTAAAAGATAAATCATAGTGGCACAGCGGAAGCATGGGAAAACCAAAGTTTGAAGACATTCACCAAAAGAAATTTTTAGCATTATCTGAAAGAGCTAAGCAGGGCTACCTTAAAAAAAAAGAAAAAAGAGGTAGGATCCAGTTGTAATAACGGTTATCAGCAAAGCATCAAGATGGCACCATTCGAGGCATTATACGGTCAAGCTTGCAAAACTCCGGTCTATTGGAACGAGGTCGGGAAAAGAAGATCAGGGGTCCAGAGCTAGTCCCGGTCACCTTAGATGCTGTCCAGATAAGTAGAAAAAAAACTTAGGACGGCACAAGTGTTGACACCTATTTTCAAATTTGCCCAAAATTAATTGCCCAAAATTTAGGAATTAATTTTTTAGTTCCTAAAAAAAAAATATTCCTATTTAAATGCATTGCATGTAGAAATTAGGCATATTTACATTAATAGGGCCTATTTTTATTTTTATTTATTTATTTATATTTATTTATTTATTTATTTAAAAAAATTCAAAATTTCAAAAAAATTAAAATATTAAAAATTTAAATTAACTAATTAATTGATTAATTAGTTAATTTTTTTAAAAAAAGAAAAGAAGAAAAAATCGGGCCGGGCTGTCCCGGCCCGTTTCTTTTTTTTTTCCCCCTACACGCGCGGGCCTCCTTTCCCCCCCGGCCCTTTCTTTTTCTTTTTCTTCTGCGTGGGCTTCCTCCTCAGCCCAGCTCACCTTCTCTTCTTTCTTCCCGGCTTGGGCTGGGCCTGGCCCGGCCCAGCCCTTTTCTCCTCCTTCCTTCTCCCCACGCGCGACGGTTGCTGTTCCCTGCTCTGTTCTCCCCTGTGCGCGACCGAAGCATGACGCACGGCGGCGCCGCTCCTCATCGTCGTCATCCGGTCAAAAGAAGCCAAGATGAACACGCCACGGGACTGGCCATTAAGGCCAGTCCCGTCTTCCCCGTTTCCCAGCCTCCCTTATCCTCTCCTCTCTCCCGGTTCTCTGTTCCGCCCTCTGCATTTCTGAACTGACGCCCTCCCTGCACCGGCCTATGGCCGCGGAATTCGCGGGGCCTAGGCCGATGCAGGCCATCGTCATGCAGACACCACGGGGAGAGGGGGAGCCATCCACGTCGCCGTCTATAAAAGCCAGGGAGAGAGAGAGAGAGCCCCGAGGGTCGGCAAAAAAAAAATTTAGAGAGAGACAGACAGGGAGAAGAGAAGGAGACAGAAAGAGAGGCTGGGAGAGAAATAGAGAAGACAAAGGGGCCCGGAGTCTGAGCCAGTCTCGCCATCTCTAGCGAGTTGACCGGCGACACCCAGAGCACCCCTCCGGTCGGCCATTTTTCAAGGAAGAAGAGAGAGATTGAGAGAAACAGAGAGTGACTGAGAGAGACTGAGAGAGAGAGAGAGAGAGAGAGAGAGAGAGAGAGAGAGAGAGTGTGTGTGTGTGTGTGTGTGTGTGTCACGCCCCGCACCTTACGAGCGCGCAATCGTCCCTCGATGGTCGAACATTGAATGCGACGTCCCAGATACGTCGCCGACCCAACCCAAACATCAGAGATTTAGCACGCACGGAAATAAATAAAAACAACCCATACAATTAAAAACATGACTAAGGAATAGACATCGAAATTTAATAAACACCCAACATTATAAAGCCTTTAATATTACAAAAAGGTAACCTGGCTTCCAAAATCAAACCACAATTTTCAAAAGGGGTGTTGGTTGATAAGCCTATCTTCTCTACAAAAAGGGTATTCAAAATACAGGGTAAATACTCTATCCTTCAAGCCCTATGGTGCTCCGGTGGTCTCTCCGAATCCATCACGGTCACGGATCTGAAAGTGGTTATATAATAACCGTGAGACAGAGTCTCAATAAGCAACAACCTAAACCTAACCTAGGCTAATGCGTACCCAGACCAGTCTAACATGCAAACTACCAGTCGAAACAATCAATTGCACATGAAAGGCTTACCTCGCCTGGAACCACGTGCCAACCCTGCATATTAGTCCAAACATGATAATGCAAGTACAAATCACATCCCCATCACAATCACCAGCACACACACTTCCACTCGAAATCAGTCAATCCAAACAAGCACCCAACCCATCCAACCAATCATCCACACGCACCATCGGTCAGTTCGATCAACATCCACACGCTCAACCAGCCAATCCAATCACACGCTCAACCAGCCAATCAGTCACACACTCAACCAGCCAATCCAGTCACACTCAACCAACCATTTCAATCACACTCAAATCACATGCGTGTCCGAACATCTTTCTCACAACTCGCGCCACTGCGCCTCAATTTCAATCTCACAGGCTCACAAGCCACACAATTCGATCAATTTCAATGGCCGTCGTCCGCACGTCCCAAGCCATATTATTCAATCAATTAATCCTAGTGGCCACCGTCCGCACATCCCAAGCCACGGTAATCATACAATTCCAACGACCGACGTAAATACGTTCCGGTCCAATCACGCCTCTAACGGGCCACCGTCCGTACGTCTCAAGCCCGCATCCATTTGGCATACCAGCCAGTCAAGCCTTCACACGGACCGCCGTCAACACGTCCCAAGTCCGTAGCCCTCCGATCGATCCGGGCTTAATTTCAACAGACAAGCACACGCCACTCAATTCAATCACATTCACGCCAAATTGCATCAAACAGCTCAAATTCACAAATTCAGTCCAATCCACAAATCGTCACTTCAACCACAAACCCGACGTTTAAGTCGGTCACAGACAATTTTTCCCAAAATCAAGCATATTACTATCTGATTTAATTAGCACAATTAAAGCATAATACAATCTAATTATTAAGTCGGTCACAGACAATTTTTCCCAAAATCAAGCATATTACTATCTGATTTAATTAGCACAATTAAAGCATAATACAATCTAATTAAATCACAATATAAATAAATTAAAATCACGCCCTAGCCGTCTAACCCGAGACAAGTCAATAAACATCCACGTTCACATCATAGCCCATCTCACTTACTCACCAATCCGTCATCCACGCCTACCACATACTAAATCACATCAAATCACTTGTACCCAACAATCAGTCCGAATTCACAGTCGCCACCTCATTCACCAACCCGACATTCTAGTCGGTCACGCACAATTATTCACTCAAGCACTCCACTCTAATCAGTCTAATTTAACTAAATCAAAACACCACATAATCTAATTTAATCATAAAATAATTAAACTAAATACACGCCCTAGCCATTCTAGCCCGAACTGGTTAATTAAATACCCAAAATACTAAGTAGGGTTTAGGGAGTCGCTTACCAAAATTTGGCCCGGGAAAAGTCTACTCGGGCTCCAAATTGCCCGGGGGAGAAGTTCCGACTGGGCGCAGGCACGGGCCACACGGGCGCGCTGACCGGCCAAAGTGGGCACAATGGCCGATCGGCGTGCCTAGTGCGCGGGCGCGACGAATGCGCGGCGTGCCCGGGGCGCTCGGGCGCGCGGATGGGCTACGCGCCTGGGCAACGGGGCATCGGCACGGGCAAGGGTAAGGGCGACGGGCACGGCGACGGGCACGGGCACGGGCGACGGGCACGGGGCTTGTGCGCGCGGGCCACGGGCTCGGCCACGGCTCGGGGTGACTTGGCCGTGAGCTAAGCTGGCTGGCCGGCGAGGCTGGCTGACCGGCTGGTTGGCCGGCGACCGGCGGCGACGGCGGCGGCGGCGGCGGCTGAATAGGGCACGGGGAGGGGCTGGCCGAAGGGTAAGGGGGAGAGGGGAAGAGAGAGGGCGGGCTGAGGGGGAGAGAGGAAGGGAGTGGGAGGCTGAGGGCGGCGGCGGACCGGCGGAGGGCCGGCGGCAAGGCTAGCCGGCGGGGCTGCTGGCGCGGCGGTGGGCGGTCGAACGAGCCGACCGGCGAGCGGCGAGCTCGCTGGCTCGGGCTCGGGCGAAACAGGGCAGGGGGCGCCGGGGAAAGGAAGGAGCAAGGGGGTGGCTGAGCTGCAGGGGGCGGTGGCGGCGACAGCGACAGGGCGGAGGCGGCAGCCGGGCGACACGCCGGCGAGCTGGACCAGCTCCGGGCGCGGCGGCAGCGGCGGCGAGCTCGCTGGCGCGCACGCAGGAGGGAGGAAAGGGCGGCTGGGGCGGCGACGCGCGGAGCTGGGGCTGGCTGGGCGGCGTGGCGTGGCGCGGCGGTCTGGCGACGGCGGCGCGCGACGGCCGGCGAGCTTGGGCGGCGGTCGGCTGGGCTGGCGGACGAGCAGGGCAAAAGCGGGGAGGACGAACACGAACCAGACGCGAGAACAAGAAGAAGAAGAAGGAGGAGGAGGAGGAGGAGAGAGAGGAGAGAGGAGAGAGAGGGTGTCAGGGCAAAAAAACATGCAGAAAGAGAGAGGGGGACGGAACGTGCCAGGGGGGTAGCGTGCACGGCAACCGGGGGGAAAGAGAGAGAGAGAGAGAAAAGGAAGAGAGAGGGACGGACGTACGCGGGAGAGGGGGTCAACCGAGAGAGAGGAGAGAGAAAGAGAGAAAGAGAGTTTAAATTTTAAACTCAATCGCGATTCAATGGACACGGTTCAAACTAAATCCGACCTATCAGTCCCGATTAAATTTCGAAAAAAGGCCTAATAATACACGATAAATCCCAACATTATTCTATGGCGTACGGCCAAAATAAAATACCCCAAACCGCACTACGAGGGAGGTCTACCAGACCAAATCCGCACCCGATCCAAAAATTCACTTTTCCACCATTCCTGACAATCTCGATGCTGGCCACAATAATATCGACACCGTCCAATTTATTTCGTCCCGAAACTCCCGGAAATCGACTGCCAAGTTCAGGGTATAAATAACGGCCAAATTCGATCGAGTGCGATTCTAGCAGAATTTCTATTTTTTTTAAAAAACAAGAACCCGAGAGTGATCAGTTCTCGGGCGAAATTCCATTATAAGCGCACTGACGAATTACACTTTTTATAAACCCTAAAAATGGGCCAAAATCCGGACTGTCACAGAGAAAGAGAGAGAGGATCGAACCGAGGCCACGCCGGAGAAGGGAAGAGAAGCCAACAGCCTCGCCGTCGCTTCCGATCAATCGGAGACCCTCCAGCTGCGCCGGTGAGCATCCCGGCCGAGAGCCTCCTCTGTTTTCCCCTGTTCGCGGACACGGTTTGGCCGAGACTCGCACCGGCTATGTAGCGCGATTCTCGGCCCATGCTGTCGCCGGTCCCAGTCCCCACACGCCGTCGAACGTTAGTCGCAGCCGTCGGAGCCGACCGTGCCGCCGGAGGAGGTCGAAATCGGCTGATTTCCACCGCGCCCGCCAGGTGCTCGACAAAATCCCCCAGAGAAGCCGATTTTGATTCGGCTCACCGTCCGGCGAACCGACGGCCAGACGACGAGCCGGGCGGTCGGCAACGTCGGTGGCGACCTAGGGGGCGTTTCGGGGGGCGGCGCCGGCTTGGGTCGGCCGTCGAGCGGCCAATTTTAGCCCCGCCGGCGCCCTCTCCCCGCGGGTCCTTGAATTCGGGTCAGACCCGACCCGATTCAACCGATCCGACCCGGGTCAACGCTCGGGTCGGATCCGTTGACTCGGGTCGGTTCTGATCCGACCCAGATCATCCGATCCGGCCCGGTCAACGATCGGGTCGGATCCGTTGACCGGGTCAGATCCGACCCGTCCAGTTTAAATATATAATATAATATTATTATTTTATTTAAAAAACCAAAAATTTAACAAAAAATCAAATTTTTTTTTAAAAAAAGTTTTTCTTTTCCTTTTTCTTTTCCTTTTTTATATAAAAAAACTATTTAAAAAATTTTAAAAATTTAAGAATAAAATAAAATAAAATGAAAAATATTTTCAGAAAATAATAATATTTTCTTTTTATTATTAATTTTTTTTTCTTTTTTCTTTTTTTTTCTTCGAAGAAAATTTCAAAAAACAATTTTAAAAAAAAAATTTTTCTTCAAAAATTTTTTTCTTTTTTTATTTTCGTTTTTTTATCTCAATTTTTTTTTCCGAAAAAAAAAATTCCGAAATTTTTTTTTTGCATGGCTTATATGAGTATTTTAATCCTTTATAATTATGCATGTTGTGGTTTTATTTAAATTAAATAAGCCTGAATCGCATGATAATATGTTGCATGTTTTTTTTAATTACCGTGGTGTAGTTAGTATGCATGTTTTAATACAATTGGATGAACTGCCATATTTTGAATGTCATCTGGCTTAGTTAGGATTAGAACCCTAGGCTGCATGACTTGTGTTCCTGACTGCTGATCATTTCTGATTATGCACTCGCTTGATCACCTCACATATTAGGAGAAAGGTCCTAAAACCAATCTAAATTACCTGATAAATGTTTTCAAAAAATGAACAGGGTAAAATGGTACCGAAAGGGCATTAGTTATCCAACCAGTGTAACTAAGTCCCCGAATTCAGTTAACCTCGGGTTCGTAGGAATAGGGTGATTCTCCCGTCACCCTATTTGGGTTTCTAATCGACCTACCCCAAATCGATTAGTGGCGACTCCTGCATGTAAACCACCTGCATGTTAAAAAACTTAAACCCTAAGTCGCGATATGGTATGGGCTTGGGAGAGCCCGAGTTAAGTCCCAAACCTAGACTTAGCACATACCAGGCGAGCCCCCTCCTTTTTGCATGTTGTCAAATAGGGGCTCGGGAGTTCGGTCGCGACAACAAGTCTATAAAAGAGTTAGGCTGACAAGCGCCAGAAACCACTTAAGTTTCAGGTAGGCAACTATATCTTTCTGAGGGTGTCACTAAATCTCAGGTACGTTTTAAATTTCGAGGACGAAATTCTTTTAGAGGGGAAGAATTGTCACATCCTCAATTTCAGTCCCGAAAAATGTATATGGTTTAAGTTTAATGGTTTTCCAATTAGAACAAAAATTTCTACTTTTGTTTTGGAAAACCGTATTTCGGATCCTTGGTACTCCTTCATTTTATTATTTTTGGAGAGACTTTTGTGATCCGAATTTCCAAACACTTTCTTCTTGAAAGTTGTTCCAAACATCATGATGTTTTACATACTTTAATTTCAGAATTTTTGGAGTTGATATGAGTGGTACAATGGCCTGATTTTCGGACTGTGTGAAACTACCCAGAATGGGTATTTCGATGATATTCACACCGTCTTTATTTTCTACAAGTTTTTTTGGGCCGATTTTGAAAACGTTTCCTTCATGAAAATTGTTGAGACCTTCCTTTTCTATAATGTGTGTAAATTTGAGAATTTTCTGAGATGATTTGGATTCTGGATAGAGCTTATTTTGAGAAGTAAATATTCTGTTCCAGTGAACTGTTTTTAGTCTGTTTTTGAGTGACTGAAAATGGTGTTTACAGAGAGAATTAGATTTTGTGTTCTCATGAAAAATGTTTATTAAGGGCTTGTTGATGACATATCCGAATTTGAGAATTTTCGGAGTTCATTTACTACATTTTCAAGTCCGATTTCGTGAACAGTGCAAAACTGTCCGGTTTTGTCAGATTTCAAAGATTTAGTATTTTTTACATGAGAATGTGGGAATTTTGACTCGATATCTTCTAGTGACTTAAAGTATACGATCTGAGCCTTCAAATGAGACATTTTATACTTTGATTGGAGGTCATCCTAGGGGAAAACGAAATTAACCAATCAAGGGTTAAATCTTTTTGAGAAGTTACATTTATTGGTCCAAGCTTATCACCTTCATCATGGCTTTTGGCTTATGTTCTTAATGGCTATGTGAGGTAAGCAATGATCTCATGCCCCAAATGACCTAAGCCACGACTTAAGCCACACATGACATATGCCATGACTTCATACCCCAAACTTTGGCCCCAAGTTTTGTCTCTATAAATAGAAAGAAGGCCATTCGGCCAAGGGAGAGATAAGGAGAGAGAGAGAGAGAGAGAGAGAGAGAGAGAGAGAGAGAGTAGCCGTGAGGGAGAGAGAGAAAGAAATAGAGGACCAAAGTTGACCCTTCATCATTTTAGTTCATTAAGAGCATTTAATGACATTAAATGCATGCTATGATCAGTCTTGACTTTGAGACCTTGTCATGATGGTCATCTATCTTCTTGGGCAAACTTGGATTAGCAACTTGATGAGCAAGTTTGAAGTTCTATAAATAGAGGAAGCCTTCCCTCTCTCTCACACCACTTTTTCTCCATTCTCACGCCACTCTCTCCTCATCCTCACGCCAACTTCATCATCCTCTCCCTTTTCTTTTGTTTCTTGGCCCAAGAGATTCACACTCAAAACAATCCCGAACCGGCCCGTGTCTCTTCTCGTTCCTACCCAAGAGCCACGGTTTGGCCTTCGTAGGCCTAGGTTGCTCGGCCGAGCAAGAAGGAAGCAAGGAGAAAGCCCGAAATTTCCTAAGCTCACCCGTCTTGAACCCTGTTTTCTAGTTTTATTTGTCGTTGAGTAAGTAAACTTCCTAATATTGGGAAAGGAAGTTGTGATGCGTTGTGACATGGTTTGCTTGGACCATTTCTCGGTCGCTTGATTGATCGTAGTTGGCTCATTTCTTGAATTAATCATGTTTCGTGTTTGAAGTTTGTTTTAGAGGTAAAACTGAGATTTCACTAGTAAAGTGCACATGTTATAGCCATGCTTGATGTTCTCTTGTATGAACTTTGCTATTGATCTGCCATTGATGCGGGTGCGGTAAGGGTCGACTTGTGCTAATGGCGATCCCCTCGTCCTCGCTTGATATTAGTAGGTTTACTTGCTGAGTCTCCCCGACTCATTCCCCGTTGTTTTTCCTTTTTCAGGTCCGTAGGGATGGCATCTCCCCCAGTCTGCGTTGGCAATCCCGTGAAGCCGAGAGCCGAAGTGCTCATCGTGATAAATGTCAGAGAAAATTGTGCCTACCGCCAAATCACGACGCTTGTGATGTTCAATGAGGGCCTAACGGACTTGGTGCCTCAGGGCAGGCCGGCTCCGGGATAGAGCCACGAGTGGGATGTGAGATGGCCAGGTGGACGGAACCGGGGTGAAGGTGAAGAAGCGAGGAGCGAGAAGTCGCAGTGGGTATAGGTTAAACCAAATCAAAATTTGCTATTTATAATCGGCGATGAAATATGTGCTGTTTGCCATGGCCCGAAGGGCTTGTAAAACATGTTTGTATGCATAAGGTTTGCTCATGATGCTGCTTGTCTTATTTCCGTTGTGTATTGATTGTGATTGTCCCGGGTCATGCTTCCGCTTGTGTGAAATAAAAGATAATAATGAACGGGACGTCACATGAATGACCCCGAGGTCGGGGCGTCACATGTGAAATGTATAATTCGAGAAAAAATATCAAAATTGGTAAAAAAAAAAGCGCCAATATTTACATAAAATTAGGAAAAAGTGTCCTTAAAAAATTGTGTTTTTTGATTTTTTGCTGAAAACCCCCCTGATAATTCCCAATAAATCAATCTCTACCCACGACTCAGTTGAGAACAATTTTGAAGGCCAAACTGACCTTATCTGAGATTTTTCCAATTTAACCTCTTAAAATTTGTTATTAGGACGTCAAACTTTCCATTTTACAAAATAAGGCCCCACTGAACAACTTTTTATTTTTGAGTTTTTGCAAAAAAGGACCTTCGGTTCAGTAAAATTGCAAAACACATTCGGTTATTCAGGAGAGAAATTCTCAGATCTGAATGCAGGATTCAATCGGCACATTGATCAGATCTTTGAATGACCAAACGAGCTTCACTTTCACTGACATTGATATCATTAGAAAGTTCAAGATCTTGCCTACAACTTTTGTGAAGAACACGTAACGAGATTTATGAACATAGAAAATCATAAAAATCAAGGAATAGGCACAGGTCAATTAGGAAAATGTTTTCATAGAATCTAGTCAGATTTTTCAGATTTCATGTTCAGATTTTGAAGTCTATTTTACATAGCAAATGAAGTTCAAATTTGACATGCGACCTATCAAATTGAAGCTCCGGAAGTGGAGATTATTTGTCTAGTTGATCATTTCCTAAAATTCCGAGGTTTTCTAGCTCAAATTAGGAAAAAACCGTGACATACTCACCGAATTGCGAACTCACAAAACATACAAACAATCTGGGATCATTCAACCAGCAATTACCTATCAACTTCCACACAAAACATGATCATCAATCAACATTCTAAGGCCAATTTCAGCAACATATCATAAGCATTTGGCCATCACAGCACCATATGCACATTTGGCCACAAAACTTCCTTCACATTCTTGTGGGCAAAAGGATACTATAAGTGCCATAAGTTGTGTACGGAAATCACTTTGGTGTCATAACTTTTTTTCGGATCATTTTGGTGCCAACTTTTTTGAAAAACGATCACTTTAGTGCCAATGCTGACATGGCCATCAGAAATCGGACGTGGCTCTTTTTTTATTAATTTCCGATGCTGACATGGCTTACCGGAAATCTGACGTGGCTCTTTTTTTGGCCGGAATTTTGGCCGGAGTCACTAAAGTAATCTCTTTTCCTTCAACTTGGCACTAAAGTGATCCGAAAAAAAGTTACGGCACCAAAGTGATCTCCGTACATAACTTATGGCACTTATAGTGTCCTTTTGCCCATTCTTGTGAGTCCTTAACTAAGTTGAAGTGTAACATACCTTTGTCGAAGAACTTGATGAACTTAATTGAGCTATTCAGCCACCAATGAACTTCACAAAGTGGCCGAGATTATCTCACCAAGATCTGAACAAGTAGAATAAAGCTAAAGGTTAGAATCGAGTATGGTGAACTCAAATGATTAATCAATGAGAATCAACAAATTGACAAGGGTTTGGCTGCTTGTTTAATGAACTCCAGCCATGAGAACGTAAAGGACTTATTGAAGATTGATGTCGCAAGGCTGAGAATGCCGAAGGAGGTCACTGAGTGGTCAAAATGGGCATCGGGAATGGCTGGACTAGCTTCTGGCGTAGAGCACACCTTTTACATCAAGAAGAAAATCGGTCAAGTTTGGGGTCTTCCAGTGAGACTCGATGGAACAACGCTTGCGGCCAGCAAGGGGGACGGCTAAGGGACATCGGTGAGCTGGTGGTTCACCAAGAAATGGCCAACAATCAATCGGCAGTGTCAAGGGAAGTAGACAGCCGAGAGAGAGAGAGAGAGAGAGAGAGAGAGAGAGAGAAAGAGAGAGAGAGAGAGAGCTAACCCCCTTGTTTTGGAGGGAAATTTGATTATATATTCCCTCAAGTTTGAATGTTTTTCTAATTGGCTTATCTTAAGTGAAAATGATAGATGACTTGGCACAATGGGGGGCTTGGATAAATCCTTGATTAATGGCTAGAATTACATCCTCAGTGATTAAGGAATACCTCTAATTGGCCAAAATTTGATGACATAGCTTTAAGAGCAATTTGGTAATTTCTCAAATGGCATTCTCATAATTTCTACATGGGGAAAAAGGGCTAGCCGGCCATACCTTGGCTGGTCGGAATGGACTGTTGGCCGCTAGAAATTTGGCTCGAAATGGCTATATAAGCCTCAGTCGGTCAACGCCAGTCAAACCGGGTTGACCCGGACCTTGGCTGGTTTGGTTCATGGGTTGGTTTCCTCCAATTTTGTCTCAATTTTTCCATTCTTGATCCAATTAAGTCAAATTAAAAATTTTCCAATTGAATTGGGTCAAATTGAATGCAATTAGATTGAATTGAATTAATCTTGATTTGATTAATTTGACATGTAATGCTCTAATTCGCCCAATTTTTGTTGAAATTACCATATGGGCTAGACCAATGAGCACAATTGAAATTCAATTGGCCAAATTAAAACTTGATCGATCAATTGAGTGCTAGTCTAAAATGGGTCAAGTTGAATTTGGCTAATTAGGCCATTTCATCTTTGATTTTTTCAAATGCATATCCACTAATGTGGTCAAATTAAACCGGATGGAAGTGATTTTGTCAAAATTGATATTGGAATTGAGTTTTATTTAATCAATTGTGTCCAATTTTGGCTAATTGCACTAACCATGAAAAATCGCTCGGAATCCCTAATTAGGGATAAAATTGGGCTTTCTGCCGATAACTTGTAATCTTAAAATTGGCTTGATGATTAGATGTGCTTTGATCTATAGATCAAATGTCATCAAGGAAACTATCCTAAAAAATTACCAAAATAAAAGTAATTTCGATTTTTGTTGATTTTGAACCAAAATTTACAAATTGGGGAAAAGTTGATTGTTGATCGATTTTTGCAAAATTGATGATGCAGAGGTCAAATTGAAGTAAAAATAAGTTGATTTATGTGTTTTCCATTTTTTGATTGATTTTTTTAAGTGTTGACCAAATGTCAACTTTTCAATTATTTGTCACTAAAGAGTCAATTGATGGGTCAACCTTCAATTTTTTTGAAAATTGAAAGTATAAAAGTGAAATTGACTTTATTTTGGGATTTTTCATACAAAAAACCAAATTTTGACCTAGGGCCCGAAAAGTCAACTTTTTGAGATCAAAGTGCAAAAATTTGGAAATAATGTGCTTATACAAGAAAAAGTGTTAAATGACTATTTTTGGTTGAAAAAAAATGAACCCTATAGCGATTAAGAACCCTAATCTCAAGTTTTTTTTCCCTTTATGTGAAGCATTGGCTAAAAATTAGGTGTCAACAATCAGAGATAACAAAAGAAAGATTTGTTGCCCACAACACAAGCAAAGCTAATATTTTTTGTGCATCTTTCATTCAATTGGCTATTGGTCCATTGATTAGTTAGGCAACTTAGACGATTCCCTGGTTTTGCATAGGTGAGTTTTTTGTGTTTTATTGATGGTGTCGACTCTAGCTGGTGATGATCTGGCTAGATCCACAAGTAGTTGGCAGAGCTGGGCCTTGAGGAGCCATCGGAGCTAGGCCTTCACGAGCTTCCGGGAGGCGTAGAGCTAGGCCAGACATGTTCGTACAGAGCGGGAGGCAGGACAACGACAAGCAGCTCCAGTGGGCCGCCATCAAGCGGCTACTAATGTATGATCGCCTCCAAAAAGTCATGCAGAAGCAAGTACCTGACATTGGGAGGGTGGTCTAGCATGAAGTGGGTGTGACCAATCTCGGAATACAAGATGAGAAGCAGTTGATGGAGAGCAAGGTTGCAGAAGAAGACAATGAGAAATTCTTGAGGAGATTAAGAGACAGGATCGATAGGTAAGCGAATTGTTTTTTCGGGTTGATCATATATGAATTTTGTTCAGTGTTGTTCTTTTCATATGTTTTGCGATTGATTGGGGCGTGACTTCATTATTGAGTGCAGGGTTGGGATCGAAATTCCAAAGATCAAAGTCTTGAGTTTGACGGGAATGTTAGAGATGTTAGAGATATTTATCCGTGGTATGAGCATTTATCCGTGGAAGGAGATGTTAGAGATATTTAAATATTTTCTAAATATTGCACGGGGAGCACCCCATTCTTCCCATGCAATATATATGCAATCTTGAGTTTGACGGGAATGTTAAAGATAATTAGAGTTTTCTATAGGATAATTCCTTATGTTAGAGATATTTGATCATTCTGTTGATTATTTGTATCTTTCAAGATTGCACGTATCTTGCATGATTGTGCATATCTTTTAAGATTGCACGTATATTACATGATTGTATATATCTCGATTAAGATATTATCTTAACATAGTTATCTAATAATTCATGGCCCAAATTGAACAAAGTTTAAAACAAGAGGTAAAATTGAAATATCAGGGATCATATGACATTTTAGAACCTTAGAAATATATAACAGGTGTATATAACCAAAGAAAAACATGATGTATGAGGATGGAAAGAGTACGTTATCGCGTGTATTGGGTTAGAGAATGCATGGCTCACTTGGAGTTGTTCTTTCAGCGATGGATGTAGATATCCCTGTGATATCTCTCTCCCTCTCTCTCTACTTTGGTTTAATTAAGCTTTGTGAGGGTATAGACAAACGGCGAGTCCCTTTGCCGGCATCGGCATCATGTCGACGACAATCTTCTCAGCCGAAGGCAACTTCTCCCACCTGAACCTCTTCACCAGATTGTGCATGAACATGAGTATTTCCAGGCGAGCGTACTCCTTCCCTAGGCACATCCTCGGGCCACCCTGAAGGGCACGAACGTGTACGGCGCCGGCCCATCCCCTTCGAACCGGGTCGGATTGAACTTCTCCAGCTCGGGGAAATACTCGGCGCTCTTGTGGGTTGAGTTCGCTCTCCAATAAATTTGAGGGAATAATTCAATCCTAAGTGTCATTAGTTCGATTGTTGAATTACAATTTCGCTAGTTAACAGATGAACAAGCACTAAATGGGATGGGGTTGTGTTTACCTTCCATCCCGTTGGAACGGAGAAACCATTGAAGATGAAGTCGTTGATGGCTTCCTTGAACGTGCCCTGGAGAGGAGGGGCGAGCCTCATGACTTCACAGACCACGTTCCATGAATACTTCATCTTTTGAATATTGTCCCAGTTCAGCAACTTGCCCGGAGCTTTCGACTTTGCGATCTCCATTTGCTCTGTTTATCGCCTGATTGTATACAAAGAAATAAGAGTCGCTACATAAAGATAGATATGGACAAAGGCACATATCGTTTACTGCTTGTTAGACGAATCTGGGAGCATCTTTACTAGTTAGAATATACCTTCGTATTTTAAACAATTTCAAATAAAAAAAATTTGTCACATGGGTGTCTAAGTCACCAATTAATTTGGTGACATTAATTAAAAAATAATGGTTAGAGAGTTTAAGTGTAAAAAATCTCGTCCAAAAAAATATAAGTTCAATTGATTTTTTTGGATATTAGCAAGTCAAGTTTAGAGCTTTTATTTTATTTTAATTGTAATTCCTCCAAAAAAATTTACTATCTCCTTACTTATGTATATTACTTATATTACTCGGATCATAATATTTACGTGGATACACTGGAAAAAATATATTGAAAAAGAAAATGTTACCCTTGTAAACTTGTTCATAGAAGCTTAGCAAGACATTTAACGACAAAAGTACAAGCAGCATTGGCTGTGTTGTGGCCACCAATCAGCAAGCCGAGAATCTTGTCGGCGGTATATGTTAGATATTTGTGAAAGACTAAAGAATCCAATTATTGATGGACAAACACAAATTATGCATAATCAGAATCGAATGCAGAAATGTGAAAAATTCTGTTATAACCTCCGGCCATTGATGAAGTTCGATTTAAAACCAAATTCGCAAGTACTTGAAAGATTGATAAATAGGTACTTCTAACTAATTGCCCTCTCTACATTGATGGTGTGTTTTTCTCTGTACTGAGGGATGTGGCTTAGACCTATTTATATTCCCATTCGCACCCCTTCAGATAACTTCTCACATCAAGACAGTTATCTTAATATTAAGTGATCACTACAATTATCACGCAACTTAATGCTGATAATAAAACGTCAACCAAATTAATGTGAGCAATAATAAATTAAATGTGGGATCACATTATCGATCAGTATGATAACATTCTCTCACTTGATCCCAACATTTCATCAAACAAAATTTGGAACCAAATCCATAAAACTTCATGTTGAAGACAAAACACATGAATCCTGGCAATAAGATCTCTTAGAATGAGTATTATCTTCCATGCATAACAATGTACCTTATCTCTTCATAATCAGTCCATATGTGACATCATGATTTAATGAATAAATCTTATGTTTATTCTTCGTCAAAAAGTTATTGTTATTATCAGAATAATTGAATGTGTATACCAAAATTGAGAAGAATATCACAAATGAATAAGAGTTTCACAAATTTGTCCATATGAAAAAAGTTTACATGATAGGACCAATTCCCATCATAACCATATGATCCTTATAACTTATTGGTGGTATGCCTTTAGTTAAAGAATCATCTAATATTAATTCAATGCTAAAATATTCTATAACCACTTTATTCCCTTTAACACATTCCCTTATGGCTAAATACTTGATGTTGTTGTGCTTGCTTCAACTACCACTTTTGTTGTTTTTAGCCATGAAAACTGCAACTGAATTGCCACAGAATATCCTTTATGGCCTAGCAATGAAATCCACGACTCTTAGCCTTGATACGAAACTCTTCAACTACACATCATGCGAGGTAGTCTCAAAATAGAAAATGAACTCAGCCTCAATAGTGGAAGTAGCAATCAAAACCTACTTCACATTCCTCCAAGAGACAGCTTTGCTAGCAAACATAAAAATGTATTCAGATGTTGATTTTCGAGAATCAATGCAACTAGCGAAATCCGAATCCAAATAACTAACTACCTATAGGTTGTTAGTCCATTTATACATAAGCATGTAACATTTTTGTAGCTTGAAGGTACATCATCACCTTCCTCACAGCTCTCTAATGGTCCACACTTGAATTACTCTAATATCTTCTCAACATTCCCACAACAAAAGCAATGTTAGATCGAATGCAAACTTGAGTATACATCAAGCTTCTGACAATAGAAGCATATGGGATGTTTTTTATTTGTTCCCTCTCTAGATCTTTCTTCAGGCATCGATTCAAATTGAACCTGTCACCTTTTACAACATGTGCTATACGTGGTGAGCGGGGCTAGCAGTTGTGGCGTCCAAAATTAAATTCACTTGTTATCAATAGAGAAGTTGGATTCGACAAGCGTCTGGTACTTTTGGCTAGGAGAGTTATTGGTAGTGTTCGCACAGATTTAGACGGTGTTCAGCTCAAGGTAGAGTTACAACCAAAAACTCTTGAGGTGGCGAGTACTAGTGGAGTGATCGACACAAATGTTGCCTATAGCAAGGTGGAGCCTAAAGAGCTAATAGTTATTGTAACTACTGATATTGACAAGATACGTATTTGGTCTCCTGACATATACAGATGCAACAATGATTTTGTTTTATCTATGGTTGAGGAGGTTATATTGGAAAATCTTTGTAGAGCAATTAAAGGTGCAAGTAAAGTTGGTGTTTTGATGAGGTTCATGCTAATGACGGTTTTCAAGTGTGGCTTAGACTTGAAAGACATCTCTGGCTATTGAGGCTCCGTTTGGGAACAGCTTTGCAAAGCCCTTTAGACCTTTAAAGACCCTTAGACAAAGGCTAGTGTGTTTGGTATTCATTTTTGGGAACCCATTTCCCAAATGCTAGCATTTCCAAGGCCCTTAAAAGGCCTTAAGCTCAATGCTTATGAAGACCTGCTTTGGCTTTGTGGCTTTCTCGGCATGCAACAGTGCCGATTTAAGTGAAAAAATTTCTTCCGAAACTACCCTTATCTAGTTTTTGTTTTTCTGATTTTGGCCTGGTCTTTCACTGTTCATCATCTTCTTCGATGACCTTTGCCGGTGAGACTGTGAGGGGACGGCGACGGGCTGGAGAGAGGCCAGCGTGGTCGCACAATCCAGCGACCGTCGCCTCGGGTCGCACGACCGCCGGGATGGGCCACACGGCCCAGGCAAGGGCCGACTGAGGTCGTGCAATGCAGACAACCCTCGAGGGCCGCCGGCGACCTAGATTCGACGCTGGCGGCCATCGGTTGAGGCGGAACGGCGTCGGGCAGCCCCCAGCGACCACCGACGAGGGCCACCTGGGTTCGAGCGACCCCCGACGATGGTTGCAAAACCCAGGTAGCTGTGGCCCTCGTCAGTGGTTGCTGGGGCTGCCTGAGGCCGTTCGGCCTCAAACGAGGGCTGCGCGGCGTCAGATCTGGGTCACCGGCGGCCCTTGCCTGGGTTTTGCGACCATCGTCGGGGGTCGCTCGAACCCAGGCGGCCCTCGTCGGTGGTCGTCGGGGGCTGCCTGAGGCCAATCTGCCTCGGTCGACGGCTGTCGACGCTGGATCTAGGTCGCCGGCGGCAGCCTGTCCTTCGCCGGCCGACGAAGAGTTTTAACTTTTTATAATAAAAAATAAAAAATTTACTTTGCAAGTATAATTTTTCCAAACACTATTTTACCAAAAGTTACTTTGCAATGGACTTTTAAGTTATAACTTATCAAACATAATTTACATTTTGAAAAACTCATTTAACTTAAAGTCCTTTGCATTTCTCCAAAGACTTTCCCCCAAAGTGTTTCCAAACGCAGCCTGAGTCCATATGGGGCTATGGGAGAGTAGCTGTGAAGTTCATATTATGGCGAAGTGATTCTGACTAAGTACAAACATCGAGCCAAGTATGTCTCGAGTTTGAATTCGAGAAAGAAAGTATCCTAATTCAAGTAGGTTTCATATTTTGAATAAATTTCCTAGTTTGGAAAGGTTTCTTAAAAGAAGGTTTCTATTTTCGATCATGCTCTTGTCTATATATAAGAAGTGTGACTTCTTATAGAGCTTCTGCTTGTGAATTACACCCTGAAGATTACGAGTGTGTTGAAGTCAATTAATTCTTGTGAGTAAGATTTGTGAATTTTTTTTGTGAGATTGAGAAATTATTTCATGAGAAACTGTGGGGCTAAATATTATGTGAATTATTGAGTGTAATTGGAGGCCAGGAAACACCGAGAGTGTTGTAATATCTTTTGCATCACTTGATTCATAGTGGAATTTATTACTTTCTTCCTGTGGACGTAAGTCACTATGACCGAACTACATAAATCTAGTATCCAATTTATTTTCTTGTTCTATCTATTTTATTATTTGATTATTTGCTTCATCAAAAGATAATATTGAGATTTGAAAGCTCAAAATATTTTTAGACAAAATTACTATAGCTTTAAAAATATTTTGAGATATAACATAATTCACGATCCGAGGACCTCATCTCCAGCTTTCAGATGCGCGTGGACGGACTCCCGCAGCACTTCGACTGATGGGTTGGCTTCATACAATTGGTTATTCTAGTGCAGGTATTTAAACAAGTAGAATATGACTCAAAGAATTCACAAATTTATTTCAGCAAAAAAAAACAACGATAAAAACTTTTTTGCTTTATTTTTCAAATGGTTGCGGGTATTTAAACAAGTAGAATATGACCTAAACAATTAAAGTTCATAAATTTATTTCAGCAGAATTACAATTATGAAAGCATATATATTTTTTCACTTTTCAAATGATGATTTTGGCATAAGGACGACCTATTCAATTATGAAAAGCCCAGTTTTAATACAGTATAGTAGCGACTACACTTTTTTTATTTTCTATCTAGTGTTATATCGATACAAATTATATTTTAAAGGTGGTTAAAAAACCCCTCACCTAATGCTACAGTGATTTCATTGATTCGTTAACTGACATTGCTTGCAAAAATATTTTTGAAATAAGATAAAAGGTACCGATGAAATCTCTTATTCGCAAAAGTAAAATGTTGTCTCACATTTTTCTAATCAATCTATAATAGATTACTAGCGACTCCTAATTGAATTAAATTGCATGATTAAATTAAAAATTCGAAGTTGCGATTAATATGTGCTTGTGAGAGTCTGTGCTAAGTATTTGCTAGTAATCTATTAATTTTTCCTCGGTGGTTATTTTTGGGAAGGTCGGGCCAACCCGGTCGATTGGACCATTGGACCACCACTCCGGGTCAGTAGGCCACGCTTGGCTTCACGTTGCGCCACGGACTCGCATGCGTTGGCTACGCGGGAGTTGTGTGTGGGGCTTCAAGATGCAGCGTGCTGGGCCCGCATGGAAATGCTATGGGCTCATGGACGGGTGTACTGGGCCATGCAATCAGGCCCTTTTTCGAGCCCATCTCGTTGCGTCTCATGCTTGTTGCACACGGCTCGGCCAGCACTTGGGCACGTGCCCTGAAGTGCCAGCGTGTAAAATATTTTTAAATTTAAAAAATATTGTTTTTACTAACACTTTACCTAACTTAAATTTTCCATTCGATGTCCAATTGATCCGATTATTAAGCCCACAAAAGCTTATGACCAGGATGTTCTGAAAAATGTATGGATAGTAGGTTTCGAGAATTGGGCCAAACGGGTGATGGTGGTGACATATTATGATATTTTTTTTGTTAAAATTTGGTTGACATGAGTTTCACAGTGTCGGAAACCTTAATATTGGTCTTTTCAAGGTCAAATTAGTCGATGGGGGCAGACATCTAATTTTTTAAAGGGAGATTTTGATTGAAAATTAGGTTTATGCACTTTCAATCGTGAAGTCGATGGATTATTAATATTTTAGACACTAGACGATCAAAAGTGTAGACATGTGATTTTTTTACCGAAATTTGAACCAAATTTTAGCGAGAAATCGCTCATCAAAGCCTCCATGGAGGGGTATAATTGGGTTGTGCTTTGTGATAACTTTCCAACCATACTCAATCTGCCCAAATCAGACGGCCAAATCGCTAGATATCGCAATTTTAAACTGTGTTCATCTAATCTCAATGGGGACGGGATCAATACTTTCATAGTCGGCTGATGAAATCACGTCAATTTGGTCATGAGTTTCCCAAAGCCTCGATAATCCCTTTAATGGGAGTTTTCTCAAATGGAGTATCGTGAGTGTTCATCTCGACTAAACTATTTGGCCCAACTTGCAGAAATCTGCGATCTTCACGAATTTTTAGAAATCAGACCACATTTCTAGAAAAGTTTGAGACGCGAGCGGGTGGCACAAATTGAGTTGACCGGTTCCTCGTCGTCTTGAGTTTGAAAGATTGACATGTGTGCATAGGACATTGCTCTTTGATTATCATTAATTTGTTCATATAGGAGACGCTTAGATAGAACATTTTAAAGCTATATATAGCAAACACATGCATTGCCTATTGAAAGTACCACCTCCAAACTGCACCACGGAACATAGAGAAAACACGTTTCATCTCTTCTTCAACTTCATTGACAAGGGCAATCGAAATCTGGGCAGGAGACAGCAATCCCAGCTAAGCCAGGTAACTAATAAGAGGTACTTTAGAAAAAGGACCATAAGAGGAGAAAACAAAACAACGAGAAACAGGGAATGTCAACTGTACAGAAGTTATTCAACCGACCTGGTATACTTACAAAGCCGAATTGGTACGGTAACAAATGATGCGTATGCGTTTCATGTGAGCCCCACCAGATCGAACTACCTAGATTAAGTTTTAGTGCGATACACCATGACTGTGAAATAATTTGTCAATCCATATAGGCCTATGGAGAAGCAGTACATCGGTCCATGTGAAACACAGACGGATTAGCATTCACTCACCCAATCTTAGTCGTTGGCTTTGTATCCACGTGTGTGTCCATGCTCGTCCGACTCTTTTTTTTTTATTTGAGATCGTTCAAATTCTCTAGGTTGACGTTCAAAAACTCCACTAAAGACTAGCCATACTTACCAAGCGTGGGATCATGTCAAAGTGGACGGGCAGCCACCTCCTTCCTTCCTTCTCTCTCCCTCTCTGAACGTTTCTTCGTCTCTTCCACTTCTTAAGGGGAGGGATTTGACCTAGATCTCTCCCTCCCCTCCTAATTGCTTTTCCTTTAATTTTCTTTTGTTTCTTTCCTTACTCTCCCGATCTTATATCGGGAAACTTTCTCTTCAGTCTAATTCTAGTTTTTAGATTTTAATGAATAAGTACTTTACCTCCAATTTCAATAGTGTTCACAACAATTTTTGTGTTAAATATGTGGTCGTTCAACGAGTTTTAATTAAAAACTTTGGCGCCTTGTACTAGCTAAAGGGATTGCTCTCACAGGTGTCAGATCTAAACTTATACAACATGTTTATGTTATCTCTGTACGATGATAATATTGGGGACACTGAACTTAGGCGCACATCATAGAAGGGCAAAATCGTAACTATAGATGGAGATCCTAGTGTGTGCTTATCACTAATGATGCTGTGTGATTTGGCAATCGGCCATTGATCGTTTCTCTTGGATACAGTTACATATCTATTCTTGTTCTTGAAAAACGAGCGTGTGATTATCTCTGCTAACTATGCTATGATGATATTGTCTTGATTTACGATTTTTGGTTTGTTTTGGAGCTATATGGGCTTGCCTTATTATTATGACTTTTGAGATTTTCTATGAATCTTTCCATGTATCATTTTGGTAATGAATGAAAATTTTTTTTTACCACAAAAAAAATGGATGGACCGTAGGGAAGTGAGGTTAATGGGAAACAGAAACTAGAACTTGAAGGATAATAGGAGACGAATAATGTTGAATGATCTTTTCTATTTCAAAGGGGGTATTGGTTCGAAAGAGCAGCAAAAGCACGATAACTTCACCCGGGAGATTGCCTAGAGGGGGGACCCAAGGTTCAAGCTCATCAACATATCCAGTCGGACTCACTTTCACTTAAAAGTTTAAATCAATACATTATGGGAACGAGGATACATAAACTACTTCATACCATACTAATTCTCCGACATAAGATTTTTTCTAACATAACCCATACGTGCATGTCAACAATCTTTTCCTTATGTATGAGCTCAGTGTTAAGTCTACTGTCCCTTGATTCATGTATCATTCTATACCAATATGTCTCAACTGGAATCTCCATTTTGTTGCATGTGCTGACCACAACAACAACAATGCCCACCTTCATCCCGAGTCTCTTCTCCAAAATGAACCATGAAGGCTTTACACCAAACCATCAAAGCTACATGAAAAATGGCGTTGGTCACAAAGCAACGAAGAGATAATTTGTTTGGAGGGTGCAGCAGATACTTTCACCGAAGACATCACTAAGAGGGAACTCAAGTTTGAATTAGTCAACATATCGTCCACCTTCACTCAAAAAACTTAAAAATGGAATATGGGCCAACTATGAAAAATTAACTGCTCTATACCATATCAATTCTTCGAGGTGAAACTTTGTTTAACCCAACTTACTTGTACATCTTAACAAATAACACCAAGACTTGCCACTTCGTTTGCCTCCGCCACATGCAAAACTTGTCTGGCTACATCATCGGCACTGTTTGCCAAGGGATTGCTCTCAACATGATCTCCTTTTTTTGTTGCTTCCCATGGAAGTTTACTTCTTTTCTATGTCGCCCTTTAATTTCCCAACGCTCTTCTTTTATAGATTGCTCAGGAACAAAAATTCAACTTGAAAGCTAATACCTCTTTGGCTCCCAAAATAATCCTGTCGTTTTATTTTGTCACTTCACGGACTTCAATAGACGCAAAAGGACGATACAACTTACCCTAACATTTACACGACCGACAAATGAAAAAGATAACTATAATAAAAGTTATTTGCAACTTCAAATTTGAACAAGGTTGGGGTGAAAAATCCAGGAACTTGTCACAAATAGTGATCTGTGAGTGCTAAATGATGTTCTTTGTTGGGCATGAATTCAAAGAGAGATCAGATTATGTTTGTACTTTCTGATCAAAGGACAAATAATGTCCTTTTTCGTTTTACGTAAAATAACTTCTAGAAAAATATTTTTCGGTATTCGTTTCACAGAAAATAACTTCCCACGGAAAACATTTTATTTCCTATGGACAAAATGCCTTCATTTTCCTTCTTCTTCTTCTTCTTTCACATTTATTTTCAATATTTTCTTTGTCTTTTTTTTTCCTTCTTCCTCAGCTAGTTGCCGGCCACGGCGGTAGCTGGCGAACGGCCAGCTCAAGCCTCACCACAGGCCAGTGAGGCTCAAGCTCTCACCAAATTGCGGCGAGGTCAAGCCTTGCCGACCTGTGGTGAGGCTTTGGCTCGCTTGATTCGACGCGGGCAAGCTCGGGCCTCACCAGATTTGGCGAGTTGGGCGAGGCGAGGTCGCTAGATGCTAGCGAGGCTCTGGCGACCTCAAGCGAGACTCGAGCCTCGCCTAGCTCGCCGGATCTGTCGGCCTCGCCAGATCCAACGAGCTAGGCGAGGCTCGAGCCTCCCTCAAGGTTGCCAAACGTCGGCGAGGCTCTGGTAACCTCAAGCCTCGCCCAGCTCGCCCACGTTGGATCAAGCAAGGCTTGACCTCACTGGAATCTAGCGAGCTCGAGCCTCACCAGCCTATGCGAGGCTCAAGCTGGCCAATCGTCGGCCGCTGCTGTGGCTGGCTAAGGAAGAAGAAGAAGAAGAAAAGAAAATGAAAAAGAAAAATATTTTTAGTGACTTCCGGGAAAATTAAAAAATATTTTCCGAAACATTTTCAGATTTTAACCGAACACCGGAAAATTATGTCATTTTCCAGGAAAATGATTCCGGAAAAACATTTCCCAGGAAAATGATTCTGGAAAAACATTTCCCACAAACGTATCATTTTCCGCAAAACGAACGGAGTCTTAGTGTCTTGGATACAATAGCCGGCCCCACTAAAAGACATCTTTTTTTCCATCCGTCGAAAATCATGTTGTCTTTATTGTTTTGATCTTGTCATGAAGGTTGTCATTTTTCGACGGGTACTGCAAATTTCTTGCTGCCTGAGCTGACCTGAGCTTTAGTAGAGATACTACATTAAGTTCTTGTGTTGCTTAGTTAATGATATGAATTTTTCCACAATTGTATTTCCCTAGATGATAAGAAAAATTTAATCCCGTCGTCATTCTATTATTAACTAACAGAGACTTGCAAACACGACTCGAAAAGAAACATTAGTAAGTTCTCTTGCGAAGTCGTTAAGCCTATACTTTTAAGGAATAAGATATAAGTTTAGGACATATGCAATTGTTCCTGCCACAGTGGATCAGCCGCTGCGAAGTGAGGTTATATGAGAAATAGAAACTAGAACTTCAAGAATAATTTGACATGAATAACCCTTTAGATTGATCAGAGTATTAGGAGAATTCAACTCAGGAATTAAAAGTCACGTGTTCAAATTTGATCAAGTGCTTGCAAGCAGCTCACTGGCAGAGCTACCTACACAGGCCACAAATATGAACTTAATCGATTCATAGGGCTTGTAGTGTATTTTATGAGATTTGGTTCTCACACATCTGGATTATTTAAAAAAAAGTATGAGACGAATTACATTTAAGGAGACAACACAAAATTAGTTTAAAGAAAAAGATGCTTCTATTGTCTCTTCGGTACATACTTTTTCAAGTTCCGACTTCCAAGTAATAATCCTAAAACAGGAAGGGCTTCGACTCTGCTTGTTGGCACCATATTATTGATGTGGTACACCCCCTTTAATGTGATGAATGTGTTCAAAATTAGTTAATCACGGTGAATGTGATAAAATATCCCCACATTTTTGGATTTATTACACAATCTCATTATTGATTTACGAAATAATGTTGAGCATACTTATCACGTTTAAGAAGGGACTAAGAACCAAGCCATGATGTTCTATGGTATAATAGGACAGTGATGAATCACGGTATAAATCACGGCCCACCTATGGACTCTTGAGAGATTGATTCCCTGCCGTATCATATCATACCCAAATTCATTTTGTTGTAATTCCTATGAAAAATGCCGTACTAAAAAATAATTGAGAATTTTCAAATTAATAGTTATTTATTATGTCGCTTTGTATAGAAACTACGAAAAAATGAATTGGGATACGACTGGGAATCGGTCCTCTAGAGAACGTAGAAAAACCCATATGAAACATAAACGAAAGTCAGACTTGAGCAACATGGACAACGAGCAAATATCTCATGCAAGCTTTGCAGAACATATTTTTCAAGGTTTTGACCTAAAAAATTGTAAGGATAAGAGCTCCAGAATTGCGTGACCTTGTGCGTATACTTATATAATAAGTGAAATTGACTTAAGGAAAGCCAATTTCTCCATTAACGATTTCACAATAATCATCAACTAAGAACGTCGACCCTCTTACTTTTCGTAAGTTGGCTTTATCAAATTTTGACCTTAAAATTGTAAGGATAAGATCCCCAGAAGTACTTGTCCTCGTGCAACTTGCGCAAGTATATATAAAGTAGCCGAAACGATTTAAGAAACGGCAATTTATCGATTAATGAGATACTATAATAATCAACTAAAAATGCAAACTCTCCGACCTTTTGTAAGTTGGTCTTTTTTCAAGATTTGTACTTTGAATTTTCCAGTCAAGATTGGAGGTGGCTTGTAAGATCTTCTTATTTCAATAATTGTCAATTCTCAAGAAAGTTGTCTAAACAATCCTAAACATATTACACTTTTATCAATTCAGTCCTAAATATTTTAATTGTGTCAATTGAATCCTAAATATTTTTGCGTTTTGCCAATTGAGTCCATCCGATCAATTTTGACCAAAAATCGCAAACATTGACACCGATTATCTTACATAGCATGGCCGGTGTTGACATGAACAATTTTTAGTAATATTTTAATATTATTTTCGAATTTTTATTGCTTTTTTATTTATTTTCTTTCTTTTCTATTTTTTTCTTTTATTTTTCCTTTTTTCTTTTTCCCATCTCCGTCGGCCTCATGCGACGGCTGCTCTCGTCAACCTCGGGCAAGGGATGCCTAGGCTTGGGCTAACAAGGGCAACCCTCGCCGATCTAGGGAAGGGCTGCCCTCGCCAGCCTAGATGAGGGCGGCCCTTGTTCACTCAAGCGAGGGTGGCTCTCGCTAGCCTAGGCCCGAGCATCCCTTGCCTGAGGTTGGCGACGGTGACCCTCACTTGAGTCTGGTGACCTCTGCTGGCCATCGACGATGCATGGTGGAGGGAATAAGGGAAAAAAAATGAAAAAAATGAAAAAAGGAAAAATGAAAAAATTATTAAAAATTGTCAACGTTAATGCCGGTCGTACCACGTAGGATGGCTAGTGTCTACGTTAGCGATTTTCGATCAAAATTGACCAAGTTGACTTAATTAGCAAAATTTGAAAAATGTTATGACTCAATTGGCATAATTAAAAATGTTTATGACTGAATTGGTAAAAGTGTAATAGGTTTAAGAAGTATTTTCTACCTTGTTAGCCAACCCCATTTCCTATAAAAGACCAACATGCAAAACCATCTATCTCACCCAGCAAAACTATCTTAACTGAACCCTAAAATGGGAACTTCATTTCCAAACTCCAAAACCATCTACGTCTTTTCTCTCCTAGTGTTGTTCCTAGCTTCATTTTCTTCCCCCTCTGAAGCCTTTGCAAACGAAACCCTAACCCAATGCCTCATAAACCAATCCCAACCTTCGCACCCAATAACCTCGGCCATATACACACCGGCCGAATCTTCGTTCTCAACCGTTCTTCAATCGTACATACGAAACCTGCGCTTCAACACCTCCGAGACGCGGAAACCCACTCTCATCCTCACGGCACTCCATGAGTCTCATGTGCAAGCCGCCATCGTTTGCGCCCAAAAGCTCTCAGTCCAGATGAAGATCCGCAGCGGAGGTCACGACTACGAGGGCATATCCTATGTCTCCATCTCCTCGCCTTTTTTCATCCTTGACATGCTTAATTTCCGCTCGGTCGATGTCGACATTGAGGCCGAGACAGCATGGGTCCAGGCAGGGGCCACCCTCGGCGAGGTCTACTATGGGATCGCAGCGAAGAGCAAGGTCCATGGCTTTCCTGCCGGGGTTTGCCCCACGGTGGGCGTCGGTGGCCACTTTAGTGGCGGCGGCTACGGCAACATGATGAGGAAGTACGGGCTTTCCGTTGACAACATAGTTGATGCGCGCATAATCGACATCAATGGGGAAATACTGGAAAGGGAATCCATGGGAGAAGACCTCTTTTGGGCCATTCGAGGTGGAGGTGGAGCGAGCTTTGCCGTCGTCCTCGCTTACAAGATCAACCTTGTCCGAGTCCCCGAGACGGTGACCGTCTTCAGTGTCCAAAGGACGTGGGAGCAACATGCGACCGAGGTCGTGTACAAGTGGGAACAAGTGGCGCCCAAGCTGCATGAGGATCTCTTCATAAGGCTGGTTATGGACGTGGTCAATGGAACCGACGCCAGAGAGAAAACAATAAGAGCCACGTTTCTCGCGCTTTTCCTTGGAGACGCTCAAAGGCTTCTTTCCTTGATGGGCGATAGTTTTCCCCAGCTAGGCTTGCGGAGCTCAGATTGCATCGAAATGAGTTGGGTCGAGTCCACACTTTACTGGACAAATTTCCCGATCGGGACTTCAGTCGATGCTTTGCTTTCACGCACGCCGCAAGTCTTGACACATTTGAAGAGAAAGTCCGACTACGTGAAGCAAATCATACCGAAGGACGGATTGGAGCTCATCTGGAGGAGGATGATCGAGCTCGAAAGGCCGGTGTTGACCTTCAATCCTTACGGAGGCAAGATGGGCGAGATTCCCGCGAACAGCACCCCATTTCCGCATAGGGCCGGGAACCTATGGAAGGTACAGTATGCGACAAATTGGGATGAGGACGGGGACGAAGCGGCACGACACTACATCGAGCTGACAAGGAAGCTCTATGGTTACATGACGCCCTTTGCGTCGAAGAACCCGAGAGAAGCGTTCTTGAATTATAGGGACCTTGATTTGGGAATTAACCACAATGGAGATGAGAGCTATGAGGAAGGGAAAGTGTACGGGGTCAGGTACTTCAAGGGCAATTTCAACAGGTTGGTGGAGATAAAGACCAAAGTCGATCCTAGTAATTTCTTCAGAAATGAACAGAGCATTCCGGTTCTTCCCCGGTAAAAAGAAGTGAAGTGCCCGACAAATAATTGCATTTCTGCTGGTCCTTCACAATAGACTCTTCTTTAGTTCAGAGGTTTTTTAAGTTTGTATGTTGAATAAAGCATAATGTGTGAAAAAGAATAAAGAGAGTGACAATGGGTCTTCGGTCTTCTTTCCTGGGCTTTCTTGGCACTTTTTATTTGCGAATAGTAATATATACAACCAATTTAAAGGAAATTTGACATAAATGGCATCATACATCATTGATTTGAAAGACTGCATGGATAAATTCTTCAAATCAAAGATGAATAAGCCCACTCGTATAAAATTTCTTTTGCACAATGAGTATATGCTCTACCGTTTCTTCATTTGGCTGTGTAAAAATATAAAGATAATCTTTAGGATTTTTGTTAGTGTAATAAAATCCGTACACGTTCACCGGTAGACGAGTGATGTGCGTTTATAGATATTTGTGCAAGGAATTTCTTCCACAAATCGACCATCCATGTGTAAATTATTTTTCGCACTAGCAGTAAACCTGCTATTAGACGGGCTTGGGCTGAGTCTACCTCGGGCCCAAACCATTAGGAGCGGTAGCACCGCCACATTTTTTATGTAAGGGTGTCAAATTAATGCTTTATGTTATTTTTTATATTTTCAACTAATCAAAGCATTTAATAGGAAAGGCAGCTTATCAAACAACATCCACGGCTTTTGATTAAACTAACCCTGCTTATCTACGAATAGCAAATCATATTGCAAAGCCTCTTCCAAAACGAAGTGCAAGATAGGCACGCGAGTGCATTGGGATTGCGTAGAATGTGAATGTTATTCTATTTTACATTGTGATATGTAATATACTCTATTGGAGTAAATGAAAGACATGAGTTTGCTTTTGTTTTGAATGTGTTTGATGTTCTTAAAATGAATTGTAATCATCTATGAAATATGAATAATAAGAACGTCAGACGAGCTTGAGATTGCTTTCCCACACGGACAATTGCTTCTAGTACTAGTGGTGGCGTATATAGAGATGAGACTCTTGAGCTCAAAAATATCATAGGGAGAGATCATGCTTAACAATAATTATGAGTCACCTAGATGTAAGAATGAGATGATGTCAATGGATGTGACATTAATTAACATTAACCGACATGGATATCCTAAAAATCCACGAAACCCGTAGTAGGCCAGACAAGAAATATCAAATACACTTGATTTTTTTTTTGCTAGAATATCAAATACACTTGATATTAACGACGAAAGTACGAGCAGCACTAGCGGTGTTGTGGCCACCAATCAGCAAGCCGAGAATCTTGTCAACGATATCTGTTAGATATTTGCGAAAGACTGAAGATTTCAATTATCGATGGATGAACACAAACCATGCATAATCATAATCAAATGCAGAAACGTAAAAAATTCTTTAAAACCTCTAGCTATTAATAAAGTTTGATTGAAAACCAGCTTCGCAGAGACTTGAACGATCCCCAGATGGGTACTTCTAGCCAATTGCCCTCTCAATATTGATGGTGTGCTTTTCTCTATACTAAGGGGTTTTGACTAGACCTATTTATATTCCCATTTGCTCCCATTCAGATTAATTTTTCCCATCAAGACAATTATCTTAATATTGGGCGATCTCCATAGTTATCACTCAGCTTAATGATGATAATAAAACATTAATGTAATTAATATGAGCAATAATAAACTGAATGTGGGATTACATTATCAATTGATATAACAACTTTCTCTAACTTGATCCCAACATGTCATCAAACGAAATATTAAACCAAATCCATAAAAACTTCATGCTAAAGACAAGCCACATGAATCTTGGTGGTAAGTTCTCTTAGAATGAGTATCATCTTCAATGTATCACAATGCACTTTATCTCTTCAGAAATAGCCCGTTTGTGAAAACACAACTTAATAAATAAACCTTATGTTATTCTAGATAAAAAGGTGATTATTATTCTTGGAATAAATGAATGTGTATGCCGAAATTAAGAAAAACATTACAAATGAATAAGAGTTTCACAAATTTGTCCATATGAAGAAAATTTACACGATAGGACCAATTCCCATCATAAACACATGATCCTTATAACTCATTGGTGGCTTGCCTTTAGTTAAATTATCAACTAACATCAATTTAGTGTTAATGTGTTATATAACTACTTTGTTCCCTTTAACATATTCCCTTATGGCTAAGTACTTGATGTCAATGTGCTTGCTTTGGCGTCCATTTTTGTTGTTTTTAGTCATGAAAACCACCACCGAATTGTCATAGAATATCATTAATGACCTAGCAATGGAATCCACAACTCTAAGCTCTGATATGAAACTCTTCAACTACACATCATACACCATGCAAGGTGGCCTCAAAACAAAAAAGAACTCAATCTCCATAGTGGAAATAGCCTTCAAAGTCTATTTCACACTCCTCTAGGGCACAGCTCCATTAGCAAACATAAAAACATATCCAGATGTTGATTTTCGAAAATCAATGCAACTAGCGAAGTCCGAATCCGAATAACCAACTACCTTCATGTTGTCTATTCATCTATACATAAGCATGTAATCTTTTGTACCTTGAAGGTAACTTATCACCTTATTTGTAGCTCTCTAGTAGTCCATACCTGGATTACTCTGATATCTTCCCAATATTCTCAAAGTAACATCTGGTCGAGTGCAAACCTGAGCATACATCAAGCTGTCGATAGAAGAAGCATATACGATGTTTTTCATTTGTTCTCTTTTGATTTCATTCTTCAGGCATTGGTTCAAATTGAACCTGTCACCCTTCAGAACAATTACCGTACTTGGTGAGCGGGGTTATCAGTTATGGTGCCAAGAATTAAATTCACTAATTATCAATAGAGAAGTTGCACTCGACAAGTCTCCAATTCTTTTGGGTAGGAGTATTATTGGCAGTGTTTACACAAATTCGGACGGTGTTCAGCTCGAGGTGGTGTTACAATTAAAAACTCATAAGGTAGCGAGTACTAGTAGAGTAACCGACACAAATGGTGCTTGTAGCGAAATGGAGCCTGAAGAGCCAATAGTAGCCATAATTACTAATATTGACAAGGTATCTGTTGGTCTCTTGGTGGATATGGATGCAACAGTGATTTTGTTTTATTTGTGGTTGAGGATTTCATGTCGGAAAATCATTATAAAGTAGTTAAAGGTGCAAGTAGAGTTGGTGTTTTGAAGAGTTCCACGAAAATGATGAAGTTCAAGCAAGGCCTAGACTTAAAAGACTTCTGTGGCAATTGCCCCCAGATGGGATCATGGAAGAGTAGCAGTGAAGTTCATATTTTAGTGAAGCATTTTTTACTTGGTTCAAATGTCAAACCAAGGTGGAGATTGTTAAAATATGTCTTGAATTTAAATCCAAAAAGGAAAGTTTTCTAATTCAATTAGATTTCTTATTTCAAATAAGTTTCCTAATTGAATGGTTTCCTAGTTGGAAAGAGGTTTTCGATTTTGGATCTTGCTCTTGTCTATATATAAGAAGTGTGACTTATTATGAAAAGTATCAAAGAAGAGATTCTGCTTGTGAATTACACCTTGAAGAATATCAATTAATCTTACGAGTAAGATTTGTGAATTCTTTATGAGGTTGAGAGATTATTTCGTTAGAAATTGTAGTGCTAAACACTGTGTGAATTGTTAGGTGTAATTGGGGGCTGAGGAACACTGGAAGTATTTGAGTGATCGAGTGTGTTTGTAATATCCATTGTATCACTTGATTTATAGTGAAATTTGCTATTATTCTTCCCATAGACGTAGGTTAATATTATCAAATCACGTAAATCTAATGTCCAACTTATTTTCTTGTTTTATCTATTTTATTATTCAATCGCTTGCTTCCGTAACAAATAATACTGAGATTTGAAAGCTAAAAATATTTTTGGACAAAATTACTATAATTTTTTAAAATATTTTGTAAAATATAACATAATTCACGATCCAAGGACCTCATCTCTAGCTTTCAGATGCGCATGAACCGACTCCCTCGGCACTTCAACCTATGGGTAGGCTTCATACAATTGGTTGTTCTACTGCAGGTATTTAAACAAGTAGAATACGACCTAAAGAATTCATAAAATTCATAAATTTATTTCAACCAATAAAAAAAACGATAAAAGCATATTTTGTTTAATTTTTCAAATGGTTACAGGTATTTAAACACATAGATACGACCTAATGAATTAAAATTCATAAATTTATTTCAGCAGAAAAACAATTATGAAAGCATATGTATTTTTTTTTATCTTTTAAGATGATGATTTTAGCATTAGGACTACCTATTTAATTATGAAAAGCCTACTTTTAATCCAGTATAGTAGTGACTACACTTTTTTTAATTTTCTTTTCTAATTATAGTATTATATCGATACAAATTTTATTTTAAAGGTTGTTATAAAACCCATTACTTAATGCTACAGTAATTTCATTGATTCACTGACCAAGATTTCTTGCAAAAACATTTTTGAAATATGAGAAAAGGTACTGAATTGGTGCAGATTTATCTAGCGTAATCAGGATTTCATATCAATGAAATCTCTTATGCGCAAAAGTAAAATGTTATCTCACATTTATTAAAAAATCCGTAATAAATTTCTGGCGACTCCTAATTAAATCAAATTGTCTGATTAAATAAAAACTTCAAAGTTGCTATTGGTATGCTTTGGGCTTCAAGTCGCAATGTGCAGGCCCCACATTGAAATGCTCTAGGCCGATGGACGGGTGTCATGGGCCACGCAATCAGGCGCTTTTTCAAGCTCACCTCCTTGCGTCTCCTGTGTGTTGCCTACATTGACAATGGAACCAGGCTTCTTGCACAGGTCGCAACGCCCAATGCCGTCGAGATGTTGCTGAACGCTAGCATGGTACTGCTGCAGCGCCCTGTTGGCGCTGGAACTACTAGGCGGCAGGCGCCCATTGGGCGCGTTGCCAAAGCCTAAGAGCGCACCATGTGGCACATGCCTCGAAAAAGATGTCAAATTCTTCATTGTAGAGTATATGATGAAGCCAGCAGGCATTACAGCCTTCTTGTTAAAGTGATTGGAGGTGGGGTCGGAGAGTACCGAGCCTGGAGTTTAATCCTTGTGAGCACCAAACACGTGTGTATACAAAAGAAATGAGTGAGACAAAAAATAAAAAGGTATATGATGAAGTGCTGCTGAGGCTATTCGTGGACATGGATTGAGCTTTTCACAAAACTTTATCGTTGAACTTCAGAGACTTCAATAGACAAAAAGGACTATAGAGCTTACCTTAACAATTACACGACTGACCAAAGAAAAAGAAAAAGATTATAGAAGTTCGGCCCGCTCTATTTCCCCCCTTTATTGGCTCATGATACTCTTTTATCATATCGAATTAATTACATTACTCTATACGGGTCCCACTCTTGATTTAAAATGATTTCTTACATTTCTTTTCTTCCTTTCTTGTTGTTACAAATTTTCTAACAAAGAAACTATACATGCTTCTCTCAAACAATATTTATTAAGGTTAATTGTGAGACTCACTCTTGATTCGAGATTATTTCTTGCCTTCTTTCTTCGTTTTAGGTTTTTTACATTTTCTTTCTCCATTTGGAACAAAATTGGTGTCACTCTTTTCCGAATAATTTATTCATTAGATAGCTAACTAATTATTATGTTTTCAACAAAAAAACTGATTATTGTGTTAACGAGTTGTACATTCTCTTCTATTTTTTGTACAAGGAAACTTTATTTAAATAAAAATAACCTAAACACATATAATAGTAAAAAGAACCATCTTCCAATTTTAGTACGCATTTTTTTAACTATAACTTTAATATGTGTCATCACGATGTAGTTTGTATATTTTAACTGTTCTATTTCTATTTTATTAAGTGAATCTAATAATCTAATTTTTAATTATTTTCATGTCATCATTGCATGATGTTTTAAAAGATATTTTAAAATAAAAAATAAGAAAATAAGATAAGAAATTATCTTAAATCGAGAGTGGTGCTGACAATTAATTTTTAGCTCATTTTTTTTAATTTTCAAAAAATTTAAAAATTAGGTTTAGGGATCTTGGCCAAGCCTTGAAACCTATTTCTAAACCAAAAAATATTTTTTTAGCATTTTTCTACATTTTTTCTTAATTTCTTTTAGTCAAAATAGGCAAGAAAATCAAGAAAAGTAGTAAATGGAATCATAAAATTCCATAAAAACAGTCATTAACTTTCTTTTTAAATCCAATTTCATAAATGCACTGTCAATTTTAGAAAATTTCAACCGGGTATATGTTTTTCCCAAAATTGGGCAAAATTAAACCCGAATTGAACCAAAAATGAAATTAAATTTTTTCTAGACATTTTTAAGTCTTAGAGTCTTCACAACAATTGATTCTGGGACCTTTAATTGCACAATGGTCGGTCCAATCGCACAATTTGATATAAAAATAAAAAATCCCCAAAATTTGATCAAAAATTAAGAATTTTAAACCCAAATTGGGAATCGTGATCAAAATGAAATTGTTGAAATGTGAGATTGTCATTTCTAGGGTTAATTGAGGGTGGGTAACTCAATTTTGGCATCGGTTTTGCCTAATCAGGTCATTAGGATGCCGAACTGAGAAAAATCCGAATAACCCTAATATAAAAATGAGAAAATCTTGGGCATAATTATAATAAAAATTGGGGGAAATTATATGTTTGGGTTTGTAATATGATAGGGAATTCAATTTTGGTGTTTAATTTGGAAAATTCGGTCAAAAAAAGGTCCAATTTGCAAATTTATGTAAAACCGAAATTGTCGGGTCGGACGGGTCAACCCAACCTGACCCAAACAGTTCATCTTCTTCACTCGGATTGACTTAACCTGCGATAAACCCAAAAAATTCCCGCTTGTGCCCATATGTTTGCCAACTTAATCCAAGAGTTTGAGCACGTGTTGATCGGTCTGGCCAGCTGAAAAAGATCCCGTTGGCACCAGTTCATCATCTAAACTGATTGAAGTTCGGTTTCAACCGAATTTTGGGCGCGAAATCAAGGAACAAAAAATAAGAAAAACTGAAGAAGAAGGGGGGAAGCTGTTCGACAATTTTCCGGAGAGAGATTAGAGAGAGAAAGAGCGAAAAGGAAAGAGAGAGAGTTCGAGAGACGTGTTGAGGGTTCTAGGACTGAGCGATCGGCGTTTTCTTCGACGAGAAAACACCGGCAAATCGGCTCCTCTAGTGATCCTTCATGTCGGGCAAGTCGGTGACGCAACCAGTTCGTGAACGTCTGAAAGTGAGTCTCGGCCGGCGTATCTAGAGCATCTTTGGTGATTCCAGAACCATCAATGTGAAGCCAAAGTGTTGAAGAACAACTCCATAGCCGCGGAATTGCTCAAAAATCTCTTTCCGATCCACTTTCGAAGGTAAAAATCACTTGCACCTCGGTTCTTACGATTTTTCCAGAAAATATGTTTGAGTTCAATCATGTTGATCGAGCAATTTCTTTGATGATTTTTAGTCATTTGATGCTCAAAAATAAATTTTTGAATATGCCTTGCTTGTTTGTTTGCAATTTTAATGATCAAAATCGCACAAATACTGAGCTGGCCACCATTACTGAGCTTCGCCGGATTTCGGACACCCTCGCCGGAGCATCATCGCAATCTTAGGCTGTTCAAGTAGGCTTTTTGGAACTTGGTTAGTTGATTTTCCAGTCATTAGGTTCGTGTTAGACGGTTAGGGCGATCAAAATTGAGATTTATATTTTGGGAGATCATGCTTGAACAATTTACAAGTTAAGGCTTTTGGGCCGATTTTTCGCCGATCAGCGAACGTCCGACGGAGATTCGATTGGTCTAGATTGATACTAGAATATGTGAACTTGCTAATGGTCTAAGCGGAATGGCGAGATAGCTGCCGGAAGGTCACCGACGGCGAGCCTAAAGTCGCGGCCTTGAAAACTAAAAACATGAAATCATACCCACCAATTGTTTGACAAAATGCCTAAATGAAAAGAGGCCAAACGACGCCGTTTTTCGCCCTGGTCTCGCTGGAGAAAGCAACCGGCGACCGGCGCCAGTGCTGGCCGGCTCGGTCTTGGCCGAACCGGTCCGGTCCAGTTCAATTCCCCAGTGGGAAAATTCAAAACAAAAAAATAAAAAAAGAAAAAAGAAAAAAAATCATAAAAATTAGAATTTTTTTAGAAAATCAGAAAATTAAAAAATTCATGAAAATTAGAAAATTTTCAGAAAATTCATAAAAACTGAAAAAATTAGGCAGAAAATTCAGAAAAATTCAAAAAAAATCCACAAAATTCATAAAAATTTCGAAAATTCAGAAAATACAAATAAAATTTTGAAAAAATTGGAAAATTCATAAAAATTTCTAGAAAATCCTAAAAAATTAGTTCTCGGTTTGAAAATTTTTTCAAAAAAAATAAAAATTCAAAAAATTAGAAAATTCACAGAAAGGTCCAAAATTATCGTGGCTAGTCATAAAAAGTGAAATTTGAATTTTTGAAAATAAAAAAAAATCAAAAATTTTGAAAATCCACAAAATGATTCAAAATCATCGTGGCCAACTATCGAAAGTGAAATTTGAATTTTTGGAAGTGCCCAAGTGACATTCTTGGAAAATTTCAAATTTAAAGGGAAAACCCCTAAAAAAACCATAAACCCTAAAAAAATGCACAATGAAATGAACAAGCTATTAAAGCTTAATTAGGGTTTGGGTATTTACTAGATTTTTCATTTTAGTGGCCAAATTAGGGTTGCTATGATTGATTTACCATTGGTTGTGCACTTAATTATTTGGGTGCTTAATTGTTTGTTCATGATTAGAATAGTGAATTGATCTTAGGATCTGTGTGACACGTTAGACATGCCATATTATTCTTAAGTACCGAAAGAGCGTTAATGGTCACAATTTGGGATTGTTAACGTAACCAAGTCCCTTACTCATAATCTCTGGTTCGTAAGATTGTGGCACTTTTCCCGTACCTCAATTAGGTTTCTAGTTGACCTACTATAAATGACTAGTGACGACTTCAAATTCAATTATAGATTGAATAAACCATGCTGTTACGTGAGGTATGGTCTGGGAGAGGCCCATGTAGAAAAATACTTCCATTTTAGCGCGTGAGAGCGTGGCGCGACAAGCTTGGCGACTCCATTGGGGAATCTTAGAATTCTAAGTGCATTTAGGCCTAGATAGAACGATACGCATGTGTTTGTGCTCATAAGGATCTCAGGTACATTTCACTAATGACGTGTTAAATGGTGATGCAGATGGGAGGTATAAGGGGTGTAGTTTATGCTTACCTTTGTTTTGCAGGATGATGTTGGGATTGAATGTGATTTCACCAAATTTTAAAAGTGTTGTTTGGCTATAAATTGTTGTGCCTGCTTTTAAATTACTTTAGCACTACATTTTTAGTACACACCACCCGTGGCCCAACCCCGGCTACATTTAGTATCACCTTTAGGAGGTACGTGTTTAGGCGAAACTGTGAGTCGATTGCTCATGAGATCGTTTAAATACATTACCGATCACCGAGATGGAATAATATTCATTACTTTAGGTTGATTGCTTATTGGAATGGAATCCCTTGTCCATTAAGGTGGTGACCTTGAGTCTTTAGTATATCCCACCCTTTTAGGTATCAAAACCTCACTTGTTGCATATGCTTGTCTTTGTGGTTGGTATACCTAAAACCAAGCAGAAATATGTCAGTAAGAAAGTGTCGTTCCACTTCTCTTATCTTTTTAATTATGCAAAGTTAGGCGACACAATTTTGTTAAAAGATGCCCAAATGACAATCAATATTTGATCAAAATGCCTTTTCATACTAGAATGAATGAATAGGATGACATGATCCATTTGGTCATATTTTTCATTTCTAGATGGAATGTATAGGTCCATGGCGATTTCCAATGTAATTCAAGTGGATTGAATGCTCAAGATGCGACATGTACAATACCATTTCCTAAAAGTTTATTTTCGATGTATTCAAAGTTGTAAACCATAGAATAGGACTTTATGGTCAAAATGGAGCATGACAAAAGGCATTTGCATTAAACATTGGTTTCATTCATATTTTCAAGTATATGCTCTTTTAAGGCATAAATGGATTAGAAGTGACATTTGTATTACGTCATAAGAATGCAAATGTACTTTACCTCTATTTTTTTCCATAAAAGGACATATAATTAAAATAGGAGCATTTAAAATTGATGGGTAATCCATGGTGATTAATAATGAACTTTTTTGCATGATTAGGCTCAATGGGAAAACTAGACATCCAAATGACTTTCATTCCACGAAAAGAGCTCATGGCTTGGTGAAAAAACATGACAAAAGATAATCAAGTTTATGCCCAAGATAGATTGAGATACCTTCTAGACTTGGTCCATGTGGAACATCAAGTTAGTTTGATCGAAGCATTGGCACATTTTTGGGAAGTTTCCACCGTCACCTTCCAATTTGGAGAGTATAAATTAACACCGACTTTAGAAGAATATCAAGCCACCATTGGAATTAATTCCAAACCTAGGGTCGTAGAGCCACCCGTTGGAATTAATCCCATAAGCATTCTTGCAGAATTCCTTAACCTCAAAACTTCCAAAATCGAAAAGTTAATCAAATCAAACACGGGTAGATTTCCATTATCCTTTCTAATAACCAATTTTTCCAAACTTCCTAGGGAAATGAGAAACACTTAGGCTCGGGTTTTCATTCTAGCCTTTTTTGGCTTCGTTCTATTCCCCGTATCTAGAACGGGATTAAACCCTTTAGTGGCTGTGATTGCAAGGCAAGCACGTCTCAAATGGAACTCCTCTAATATACTTCTTGCTCAAACCGTCATTTCCTTGAACACATATCAAAATTGTGAAAAAGGAATCTTTCAAGCTTCTACTAGTATCCTATCTCTATGGTTCATCTCATACATTCGACCTTGGTGTCGTTTCATGAACATCAGCAAAATTTGTTTGGCGGTAAATCCAATTGAGCGATATATTTATATCCAAAATAAATTACCCAAATAATCTTTCTTAGATTGGGCCAATTTCATTAGAGCCTTAATTCCTAATCAATTCCAATGGCGGATTAATTGGTTAAAGATTGACAAGGCAAGGATTACAAGACAAGAAGGGAATGCAATACCATCACTCGGGTTGAATGGGGGAGCCGCTTATTGTCTCTTAAGAGTTGTCAGACAATTTGGGATGCTTCAACAAGTCCCACTAGCATGAAACCCTAAGGAGTTTATCTTTGACATCCCAAACGGGATTATATCTGAAGAAGAGAAGAAGAACTTTCGGACCAAGATTCACAAAATTATCCTATCTTTGGATAATTCACCTTCACAAGTAGTAGAATGGCCAAAGAACTTGGAAGGAGACATGAAGATTTATATGGCATCTAAGGAATATATCAAGTGGATGGAAAGGAAGCGATCAATTGATGTGGAGCCATATGTTCCATTGAGTATTATAACGGATCCCGATGAGGAGTATGTCCCAGAATATATGATCCCACATGTGCTTGAAATTGAGCCTTACATCCTAGAAGAAGTCGTGATTGAGATGGAAGAGTGGGAGGCTTGAATTAAAGAATGAGAAGAATACCAAAAGGCAAAAGCTACCTTAGTTAGCAAGAAGCCTAGACTTGGATGATTTAGAATTTCCATTTGAGTTTAAAATCATTTTGTAAAGTAATCTTGGATTTTATATGAAATACTCATTTTTCAAAATCCATTTGGATAAATCCAAAGACATGATTAAACAAGAGGGATTGTCATAGATTACAATTCTTTAAATGGTATGATTCCTTGAAAAGAACATTGATGAGAGGTTTTATGCAAGGCTAAGGCTTGTATAAAAGTTCTTATCCTTGTTAATCACAAGAAACCATACAATTGAAAGAATGTAGGTTTTCCTATTCATTTCATCAATTATGATATTCTGATGGTTTTCATGCAGTAAGGTTTTCTAGCAACGGAAGGCAAAAAGCCCTGAACCCCTTTACAAGTTAAAATGGCCGAGGAAGAAACCCGTGCTCGATTAGCTGAAGTTGCGAATCAAATGACTCAAATGGCTGTCATGATAGCAGAAATGAAGGCTTTTATTCTCGCATCTCGAGGATCTTATCCTACTACTCCAAATGTGGGAACTTCAAATTCTACCAATATACCGTTTGAAGATCCAATCAGAAGCAAAGAACTGGTTCAAGAGAATCCTCCAAAAACTATGCCTGAGGTAGTAAATTTGGAAGAAGATGATTGAACCAAGAAGACATCCAAGGATGAAAAGGAGGCCAAACGATTGGCCAAAATTGAAGAATGCCTTACAAGCCAAGGATATAAACTTTAAAGGTTCGATAAATTCTCATCTTATGCAAAGGTAGTGGTTCCAAAAAACTACAAAGAACCGGAGTTCGTGAATAAATATGATGGAAATGGTTGTCCTAAAAGCCATTTGAAATATTATCTTTGCAAGATGGCAAGATATTCAAACAATGTGTTACTTCTTGTCAGCACATTTCAAGATAGTTTGAGGGGAGCAGCCTTGGCATGGTATACTGCTCTCGATATCAAAGATTTTACCGAATGGGATCATTTGGCGGGAGAATTCTTTTGCCAATACAAATTCAATGTCGAAGTACTTCCAACCCGGAAGGATTTAGTCTTAACTGAGAAGCGAAGAAACGAAGGATTCAGAGCCTATGCTTAAAAGTGGAAAGCTATAGCCTCACAAGTTAAACCGACTATAAGTGAGGATGAGCTTATTGAACTCTTCTTGAAGTCGTTATCGACTGAGTATTACGACAAGTTTCATCTATTGGGCTGCCAGACATTCACTATGTTGGTGAAGGTCGGTGAAAGAATCGAATGGACATTGAAGGAAAAGAAATCTCAAGAAATGACAACACGGAGACCATATCCTGGAAGAAAGGATAAAAAACCTGTACATGATGTGGCCATGGTATCTAGCCCTAATGTTAATTAGGCTTCATTTCCAAGGCAATCTAACGTCCCTTGGAGAAATCCAAAACAGTTTGAGTCGAAAAAAAGACTCGTAAGGCAATTCACTCCGTTGCCATGGCCCTTGTCGAAGTTACTACCGATGCTATTGGAAAGACATTTGGTAGCCAAAGAATTGCCAAGAGATAATCTTGCAAGGTTCCCCTGGTATGATGAGTCAAAGACTTGTACATATCATATAGGAGAAAAAGGACACGACATGGACAATTGTACGGTCTTGAAATACAAAGTTTAATAATTTATAGATAAGAAGATACTAAGTTTTCAAGAGCCAGAAGTGAATGTGCATCAGAACCCTCTTCTGAGCACAATGTGGTAAATATGGTCCTTATAGAAGGAGAAATAATAAGGCCCGATGACGAAGATGAGTATGAGGCCAAATTAAAGAATGCTCGACGAGGAGATACTCGCTTCCGTCATGAAGCATTCTTAAAAGGGGAAATTATAGACAACTTGAGAGATAATTTTGGCAAATACAACTTTCAAGTAAAGTATACTCCACCACCATAGATTTTTAAAAGCGAAGTGATTGTGCTCGATAGTTGGGGTGGCATGGACGATGAGCTTAGCAAACAAAATGAAACTCTATCTAGTGATGAAGTTGATCAATTTGAAGAGCGAACGGAAATGATTCGACAGGGTGAAAGTCAATTCACCTAAACATCACTTGAACAAGATGACATTGTAGACTTCCTTGGTCAAGACAGTGGAAAATACAACTTCCTTATCAAGTACACACCTCCACCCTAGGCTTTTAAAAATGAAACTATTATGCCTGATGGATAGGGAGGCATAGATGAAATCCCAATCAACGAATTAAGTCTTAAGGAGAAAGAAGATCAAGATGAGAAAATAAAGAAAAATGCTCGCCAAAGAGACAGACGATTTGTTCGTAAAGCACAAAAACGAGGTGAAATTATGGATTATCTGGGACAAGACAGTGGCTGGTATAACTACCGTGCCAAATATACACTACCTGCATGGGCATCCAAAGATGAAAATATTGTGCTTAATGATTGTGGTGGAATGGATACTATCGAAGCTGACAAAAGCATGGTGTCCATGATTACACCACTATTAATCAATCTCAATGAAGTGAACCATGTTGAACCAATTACCATTAAGCTCCCAATTAATCAACTAAAGATCGAAGAAAAAAGGTTCAGCATGGGATTATCACTTTGCCTCCAAGGAGAAATTTGATACTAAATTTTTACCATGGGACTACACGCATAAAGAGGTTGATGCAATAACCAGATCGAGAAGATGTTATGTCCCAAAAGATGGTGAGTATGAAAAGAAAGGAGTAACTAAAGAGGATGTTAAGCAGTTGTTGTCAATTATGAAGACAAGTGAATACGAGATAATAGAGCAATTGAGGAAGTTGCCGGCTCAAATTTCATTATTGGATCTTTTCAAAACCTCAGAAAGCCACAAGACGGTGCTTATGAAACATCTCAATGAAGTACATGTTCCTGAGACGATTAACGAGGTGCAACTAGAAGATTTCGTTGGAGCTATTCTTTTAAAAGATCAGATAGCTTTTTCTGACGAAGATTTTCCAATGGATGGCCATTCACATAACAAGGTCTTATATATTGCCGTCAAATACCGGGGCAAGGAAGTATCTCGCATGTTGTTTAATAATGGCTCTACGCTCAATTTGTGTCTATTAAGCATGCTGCATCGTCTAGGAATTAATGAAGAGTTCATCAAGCCTTCAAAGGTGATGGCATGTTCATTCAATGGGATGAAGAAAAATGTTATCGGTGACATCGAACTAGAAGTAAATATAGGCCATGTGCCTTTCCTAATTGATTTTCAAGTGGTAGACATTCCAAGGACTTTCAACCTACTACTGGGAAGGCCTTGGATTCATATGGTTAGCGCCATTCCTTCTAGTCTTCATCAAAAAGTTACATTTGTCATTAACAGCAAAATGATTACCGTGCACGGGGAGACGGACTTCAACACTTACAAGGAAAGTGCTATACCTTATATTGAGCCTGAGATAAAGGAAGAGCCTAGATATTATTCCTTTGAGATGATTTCTATGGTACAAATTCCCGCTGGTAGTGTCATGAAGTCTCCGGAATTTTCAGCATCGTCTATTGTGCCTGGAAAAGTATTATGCCAATAGGGGTTCAACATTGATGATGGACTTGGGACAAAAGCGCGAGGAATTAAAGAACCTATTACCCCATTTGGCACAAAGAAAAAGTATGGGGTAGGAAATGAAATTACTAGAAATCACTATGGAGGCCGAGGCCAAGGTTAAAAGAATCATGAAGGCCGTGGAAGTCGAGGTGATCGAACCATTAACCCATCAACGTGGAAGGGTAAGGCTAGAGAGTTACCCTATCATCATATTCATATTAGAGAAAACTTTCCTGGACCTCCCAAATTGCTTTCAAAAGAAAATTTACATGAAGAGGCAGAATCTATCTTGCTGGGTCTATATGAAGAGGACGTTATTGGCGTCGTTATAACCGAAGACAAAGATACTTACGCACTGAAATAGGAAGATTCTTTTGAACCCTTTTTCTTATTGTTGCTTTTATAATTTTTCTGCTTCATATTGATGTTGTTTGCAATTTCGACTTAGTTACAATTCTCATTCTTGTCAATACAGTTGTAATCATGTTTTATGATTCAATAAAGGTGTTCAATGTTTTGTTAAGGACATATGGAAACAAAATCAAGCCGATGATGAATATTGTCCTCACTTGTGAGGCTTGAGGCTTTGGTTTTCTATATCATTCATGGTTGTGAAAATGATTATGGAAGCGAGGATGTCTAAGGATATGAGGACTAGCTCCATTTCTTTCATTTCAAAATAGAATTCAAAATGAATTTCCAAAACGAGCATTTCATAAAACCTTATGCATTATTATACTTCATATGTGTTTATTAACCATGTCTGTTGCATGTCAGGTATGAGCATTCGCACATCCATAATAGGTTCATATGTGACCCAAATCTCTCCGAAGAGATCACTTGTGATATCAAAGTGGATAATGAAGATGAGGAATGGATCAGAAGAGAATGGATTCGTTATAAAGAATCTAAGCCACTTACATTAGAAAAAATCATTACTATTAATCTGGGTGACAAAGAGAACACCAAAGAGGTTAAGATCGGATAAAGTCTTCCCTCATCAGAAGCAGAAAGAATAACATATTTGCTTAAGGAATATCAAGATATATTTGCATGGTCTTATGCTGACATGCCAAGCCTTGATCCAAGTATAGTTGAACATGCTTTGCCAATTGACCCAAGTATTCCACCAAAGAAGCAAAAATTGAGGCGAACAAAGCCGGAATTGGCTAAGAAAATAGAAGAAAAGGTGATGAAGTTGCTCAAAGTTGGTTTCATCGAAGTAGTGCCATATCCAGAATGGATTGCTAACATAGTACCTATAATGAAGAAAGATGGTCGGGTACGGGCGTGTATTGACTATCGCGACCTAAATAAAGCAAGCCCTAAAGATGATTTCCCGCTTCCACATATTGATGTATTAGTGGATAGCATTATTGGGTTCAAAACATTTTCATTCATTGATGGTTTCTCAGGATATAATCAAATCCTCATGAAAAAGGATGATAAGGTGAAAACGTCCTTCATAACACCATGGGGTACATTTTGCTATAAGGTGATGCCTTTCAATCTGAAGAATGCTGGTACCACATATCAAAAGGTAATGGTAACTCTATTCCACGATATGATGCACAAAGAAATTGAAGTATACGTGGATGACATGTTGCGAAATCCAGAAAAGCAGAAGATCATGTTAAAGTGCTTCAGAAATTGTTCGAAAGACTCAGAAAATACAAATTGCGGCTAAATCCCAATAAATGTGTATTTGGGGCAAAATCCGGCAAACTGCTAGGTGTTGTGGTTAGCACCAGAGGCATCGAAATAGATCCGTCAAAGATCAAAGCAATATATGATTTGAAGACTCCTTCTATGGTAAAAAAGTGAGAAGCTTGTTTGGGCGATCAAACTACATTGCCCGTTTTATCTATTAGCTTTCTAAGACTGCTAAACCATTCTTCAAACTGTTGAAGAAAAACGCCAAAGTGAAATGGGATGCAGAATGTTAACAAGCCTTTGACAAGATCAAAGAATATCTTATATATCCACCAGTATTAATACCACCAATTCCGGGAGCCCCGCTGATCTTAAATTTGATGATTCACCATGAGTCGTTAGGAGCGGTGCTTGTACAAAAAAGACCAAATAATGATAAAGAACAAGCTATTTATTACTTGAACAAGAAATTCACAACATCAGAAGCTAAATACCCAGCAGTTGAGAAGACATGCGTTGCATTGATTTAGGTGTTACATAGATTAAGACAGTACACTTTTTATCACCAAAGTTTGCTAGTGACCAAGAATGACCTGATCAAGTATCTTCTTGAGAAATCCTCTTTGGTTGGGAAATTAACAAAATGGCAAGTAAAGTTATCTGAGTTCGACATCAGAAGTTCATCCCAAAAGTCAGTCAAAGGACGGGCGATAGTCAATATGCTAGCAAAAAATTCACAAAATATTGCTAGTTCTAAAGAACGACTTGATGACCATATATTGACACTAGTTGATGACAAGTGGACCATGTATTTTGATGGTGTAACCAACTTGTCTGGATCGGGAACTGGGGCAGTATTGATTTCCTCAGAAGGCCAACACTATCCAGTATATGCAAAATTGGTATTTCCATGCATCAATAACATCGCTGAATACGAAGTATGCATTCTCGGCTTACAATTAGCCCTTTCAATGAAGGTGAAAAAGTTGCAAGTATATGGAGATTCTATACTCATCATATTGCAAACAACTGGAGAATGGCAAACTCGAATGCCAAATTGATTTCTTATCACAGATATTTAGAAGAGATGATAGAAAGTTTCGAAAAAATAACATTTGATTATTTTCCAAGAGCTCAAAATCATTTTGCAGATGCTCTTGCAACTTTGGCATCCTTGTTACAAGCTGAAGATGGTATGGATATAAAACCATTGAGGATCAATATTCTCAAATAACTAGCTCATTGTATGATGGTTCAAGTAGAGTTCGACGATGAACCATGGTACCATGATATCAAAAGGTATTTTCAATTAGGAGAATTTCCTGAAGAAAGCCAATTGGGTGACAAGAAATTTATAAGGAGGATAGCCAACAAATTCTTCCTCAGCGGTCAAACTCTGTATAAGAAATCGTTTGATTCGATTTTATTAAAATGTGTCGATGCTAAAGAAGCCGAAATTATCATGAAAGAAGTTCATGAAGGCAAATGTGGGTCGCACATCAATGGTCATCTCCTAGCCAGAAAGATCATGAGACTGTGATATTATTGGATGACAATGGAAACGGATTGCATCCAACATGTGAGATGTTGTCACCAATGCCAAGTGTATGAAGACAAAATCAATGCACCGCTAAATGAGCTACTTCAAATGTTTGAGCTATGACCATTTTCAATGTGAGGCATTAATATGATTGGTCCAATCAACCCCAAGGCTTCAAATGGACATCGGTTCATCTTGGTCGCTATTAACTATTTCACCAAATGGATTGAAGTAAGTTCCTACACAAATGTTACTGCCAAGAGTGTTACAAGATTCATCAGGCAAGACATTATTGCTAGGTGTGGAGCTCCGAAAGCAATAATTTTCGGACAATGGCTCAAATCTAAACAACCGAATTATAGATGATCTACTCGAGCACTTCCATGTCTGACATTTGAACTCATTTCCATATTGTCCACAAATGAATGGAGCAATTGAAGCGGCAAATAAGAATATCCAGAAGATATTAGCCAAAACAGCCGAAAATTATCGTGATTGGCACGAAAGGTTGCCATATGCTCTGATGGCATATCGAATTTCAATTCGAACATCAACTGGAGCAACTCCATTTTCCTTAGTCTATGGAATGGAAACAGTGCCACCTATTGAAGTGGAAATTCCTTCATTAAGGATATTGTCCCAATTAAAACTTTCAGAAGCTGAGTGGATCCAACAAAGATATGAACAGCTCAACATGATTGATGAAAAAAGATTAAGTGCTATATGCCATGGGCAAGCCTATCAAAGACAAGTGGCTAAATCTTTCAACCGGAAGGTTAGACCAAGGCATTTCAAGGTTGAAGATTTGGTAGTGAAGAAGACCATTCCCAAAAATGCTGATCTCTGTGGGAAATTCACACCAAACTACGAAGGTCCATATGTCGTCAAGAAAGTTCTTCCTAGAGGAGCACTGATTCTTGTAAATATGGATGAAAAGGAATTAGCTTATCCTATAAATGCGGATGCTGTCAAGATATTCTACCCATGAAATGAGATTGAACATTTCAGAAAGAAGATTTGGGTCACCTTAGAACATGTGTATTTCACACTTATCATGCTTATCATGCATACCATGCATGTTTGTTCATTTTGCAGAATGAAGCCTGAAGGAGTTTGGGAAGGTTGAAGATTCTCAAAATACTCAAGATGGTTTGGTAAAGGAATGTATCTTTCCAATTAACTTTTGTTTGTACCATTCCTTAATATACTCTTTCTTTTATCATCCCCAGAGAAACTGGGAGAAGAGATCAAAAGAGATAATCTTTCATGAATAATCAAATCAGAACGAACAAGATGGATCTCGGCAAGCCGATCAGGTAAGTATCCCTAACCTATGAAGTTGAGTTCAAACATTTCATTTTCAAATCCCCAGTGAAGCAAATTAATACAGAAGTTTGGAAAGATAATTTTTCTTGAAAAAATCAAATCAAAACAATCAAGAAGGATATTGTCAAACTGATCAGGTAAGTACCCCTAATTTGTAAATTTGGGTTTCGAAGAGATTGATCTTATGGACAAACGCAACTCCCTTTCCCCAAGCGAATTAGCATGAAAGATCATTTCAAAGATTACCTCAAAAGTGCTTAAAACAAAAGGTTTTGAAATGCACATTCTTTGAGCATGCATTACACATCATAATTCCTTAAAAGGAAGTTTTGACGAAAGTCATGAGAATTTGTAAAGAAAAAGTTTGGATAAAATCAAATGAAAGACCTTCAAATGATAAAAGGTAAGCCATATCCAGACACATCCCTTATACACTCAAATGAATAGAAGGATGAGTACCAAAATGAGAGAAAACCTCATCTGAAGGAAATAAGAGATATTCACAATGCTTACATGGATTGAAATGATAAAAGATAATTATTTCATTATCCCAAACACATGCTTATCTCTTGTAAACCAAATTCGAGCCTAAACAGTGGTGAAATTTTCAAAAATAACTCTATTAAGAACCACCCCACACTGGGACAAACTAGAAGGTTCACGATTGCAATTTATGGAGAATAGGATCAAGAAAGATTTTATTGCGTACACTTGCATCAATTTTCCTGTAATAACTTCAGATGAATTCATATGGAAGCTCACAACATCTCAAGAGGAAGAATAGCATTTCGTTTCCATATCCCAAACACATTATCCTTTGTAAAGCCCAATTGAGCCTGAATATTCATTTTAGAATCTTAAATTGGTGATCATCTCTTCACACTGGGGCATGAGCATATGATCTGCTCTAGAAATAAAAGCATGACACAGAGTCCTTAGAACTCAAAATGTCAAAAGCAAAAAGAGATGCAAAAATTTAGGGGCATGAAAAAGCAGTGCACCTGGTAAAAGCAAGGCCAATGCCCAGAAAAATGAGCAAAAGAAAAAGAAAGAAGAGCATTCAAAAGAAGAATGACAAAAGTCAAATCAAAAGAAAAGCAAAGGTTATGCAAAATCAAAGATCACAACAAGTTAGAAGTTGAAAAGAAAGGACCATGATGAGCATCTAGGGGACTTTTGTGGTCATGATAAGAAAAGATCCCCAGTGGGCAAAGGAAAACGGTGGTGATGTCAAAAAGATCACCAATTTTATAAAAACCCTGAATTCAAAACAAAACAATTGAGCCTTTTGAGCCTACCCAATACCGATATTACAACCTCTCTATAAAGACTCTTCGGATTGGGATGTTGAGAGTCAAAATATGATTTCATGACAAGAAGTTATCACTCAAAGAAGTGTATGCAATACTCCCTTGTCTTATCCTTGAGGTTCTTAACTTGTAGACCTGAAGTGAGTTGAAGATGATAAGATTCTTTCTTGGCCTTAAATTGCTTATCCTTTGAATAGCCTTTGACCAAGCTTACATTACAATTCTTTAAAAGACCTTATCGGATCAATCGGATCGTATACATTGTGAATATCTCCGAATACCCGAAGATTGGTTATGTGAGATAAATTGAGAAATACAGAGTGATTCTCATTTATGTTAGAAAAGAAAATACCGAATTCACAGATTGAAACAAAATCTTTTCTAATGAAGGTCTTCCAAATGATAATTTCAGGCATTTCTCGAAAGTTAGCAAGTATTTTGCTCAAATACTTCCTTAAAAAGGAAATTTGATTGCTTGAAATGCATTTAATACAAAGAATGTATATTTCAAAATCAGGTTTTAAATAATTTTTGGTCAATTAGAAACCAAGTTTTCAAAAAGTTTGTGGTAATCTAAAAAACCATGTTTCAAAATAGTTTTTGGTTAGCTAAAAAACCATAAAAATGTTTCATGAAATTTTCCTTAAAATTGCATTTTTTTAACAGATATTCCAAAGCAAATTGTAACTTCGTAGCTTCTGAGTGATAATTCTCATAAGTGATCGCGATTTTACAGCTTTGAATATAGTGATTTTTACAGTTCTCTCAAGTGATCACAGGATTGTAACTTCGGAGCTATCACCCTCCAAGTGTCTGCAACCTATAGCCTTGGATAACTTTTTTGGCCCAAAGAATTGGCCTCATCCAAAGGCCTATTTGGCGAGAAGCCACTAGGCAAAATAGGTATTCTAAAGCAAATTACACTTCGTAGCCTCTGAGTGATGATTCTCATGAGTGATCGCAATTTTGCAGCTTTGAATATGGCGATTTTTACAGTTTTCTCAAGTGATTGCAGGATTGTAGTTTCGAAGCTATCACCCTCCGAGTGTTCGCAACCTGTAACTTTGGACGATTTTTTTTTTGCCCATAGAATGGCCTATTCATGGTGATTTTTATGGTTTTGTCAAGTGTTCGCAGGTTTGTAGCTTCCGAGCCATCACCCTCTGAGTGTTCGCAACCTGTAGCTTTGGATGACTTTTTGGGCCTAAAGCATGACCTAGTTATAGTTCTTCTAAATGACAACGGATTTGTAACCTCGGAGAATCGACACTCCGCCAGTGATCGCAAACCATAACTTCAAAAAACTATTACAAATCTTACTGGTGAGGAACCACTAAGTAATTTCCAAGCCTTACAGGTGAGAAACTTCATGGAAAGTCTCCAAATCCAAAGACCTATAGGTAAGGAGCCTCTAGGCAATATCTAAAGTCCTACTGGTAAGGAACCATTAGGTAAATTCAAAGTCCTACATACAAGGAGCCCTTAAGCAAATTAAAGTCCTATAGGCGAGGAGCCCAAGGTAAATTTTAAGTCCTACTAGTAAGGAACCATTAGACAAATCCAAAATCCTTAGGCGAGGAGCCTCAGGTATTCGTGGTTCGTGGATTCATCATTAAATCACGAAATCAGAATAACCATCATACTCATCATCACCATCAATTTACGCCCTTAGATAAACAACAAAGAAACTCTCACAAACAAGTAAATTTCTCTCCCTCAATCATCACGAACTTTTCAAAACATGTTAAAAAAAGAGAGCCTTTGGATTGAATCACAAATTTCAAAGTAAAATCCTAAATCAATTGTTGTGAAATTTCCATCTTATCTTGTTTAGTGAGTCGACTAAAAATTCAGGTGTCACCTTATCTTTGAGATCAATCTCTAACGAGTTTAATCTTAAAGAGGGGCAGTTATTGACACATAATTTTTAGTTCATTTTTTCCAAAATTTCAAAAATTTCAAAATTAGGTCTAGGGATCTTGGCCAAGCCTTGAAACCTATTTCTAAACCAAAAAATAATTTTTAGCATTTTTCTGCATTTTTTCTTAATTTCTTTTAGTCAAAATAGGCAAGAAAATCAAGAAAAATAGTAAATGGAATCATATAATTCCATAAAAATAGTCATTAACTTTCTTTTAAATCCAATGTCATAAATGCACAGTCAATTTTAGAAAATTTCAACAGGGTATATGTTTTTCCCAAAATTGGGCAAAATTAAACCCGAATTGAACCAAAAATGAAATTAAATTTTTTTTAGACATTTTTAAGTCTTAGAGTCTTTATAACAATTGATTCTAGGATCTTTAATTGCACAATGGTTGGTCCATTGCACAATTTGACATAAAAATAAAAAATCCCCAAAATTTGACCGAAAATTAAGAATTTTAAACCCAAATTGGAAATCATGCCCAAAATGAAATTGTTGAAATGTGAGACTATCATTTCTAGGGTAAATTTGGGGTGGGTAATTCAATTTTGGCATCAGTTTTGCCTAATCAGGTCATTGGGATGTCAAACTGAGAAAAATCCGAATAACCCTAATATAAAAATGAGAAAATCTTGGGCATAATTATAATAAAAATTGGGGAAAATTATATGTTTGGGTTCGAAATATGATGGTGAATTCAATTTTGGTGTTTAATTTGGAAAATTTGATCAAAATAAGGTCCAATTTGCGAATTTATGTAAATCCGGAACTGCCGGGTCAGACGGGTCAACCCGACCTGACTCGAACAATTCATCTTCTTCACCCGGATTGACTTAACTCGCGATAAACCCAGAAAATTCCCGCTCGTGCTCATATGTTTGCCTACTTAATCCAAGAGTTTGAGCACATGTTGATCGATCTGGCCAGCTGAAACAGATCCTGCTGGCACCAGTTCATCATCTAAACCGATCGAAGTTCGGTTTCAACTGAATTTTGGGCGCGAAATCAAGGAACAAAAAATAAGAAAAACTGAAGAAGAAGGGGGGAAGCTGTTCGACAATTTTCCGGAGAGAGATTAGAGAGAGAAAGAGCGAAAAGGAAAAAGAGAGAGTCTGAGAGACGTGTTGAGGGTTCTAGGACCGAGCGATCGACGTTTTCTCCGATGAGAAAACGCTGGCAAATCGGCTCCTCTAGTGATCCTTCACGTTGGGCAAGTCGGTGATGCAACCAGTTTGTGAACGTTTGAAAGTGAGTCTCGGCCGGTGTATCTAGAGCATCTCCGGTGATTCCAGAACCATCAATGTGAAGCCGAAGCGTTGAAGAACAACTCCACAGCCGCGGAATTGCTCGGAATCTCTTTCCGATCCACTTTTGAAGAAGGTAAAAATCACTTGCACCTCGGTTCTTACGATTTTTCCAGAAAATATGTTTGAGTTCAATCATGTTGATCAAGCGATTTCTTTGATGATTTTTAGTCATTTGATGCTCAAAATACATTTCTGAATATGCCTTGCTTGTTTGTTTGCAATTTTAATGATAAAAAACGCACAAATACTGAGCTGGCTGCCATTAATAAGCTTCGCAGGATTTCGAACACCTTCGCCGAAGCATCATCGCAGTGTTAGGCTGTTCAAGTAGGCTTTCTGGAACTTGGTTTGTTGATTTTCCGGTCATTAGGTTCGTGTTAGACAGTTAGGGCGATCAAAATTGAGATTTATATTCTAGGAGATCATGCTTGAACAGTTTACAAATTAGGGCTTTTAGGCCGATTTTACACTGATCAGCGAACATCCGACGGAGATCCGATTGATCTAGATTGATACTAGAATACGTGAACTTGCTAATGGTGTAAGTGGAATGGCGAGATAGTCGTCGAAAGCTTGCCGACGGCGAGCCTAAAGTCATGGCCTTGAAAACTAAAAACATGAAATTATGCCCACCAATTGTTTGACAAAATGCCTAAATGAAAAGAGGCCAAACGGCGCCGTTTTTGGCCCTGGTCTCGCCAGAGAAAACAACTGGCAACCGGTGCCGGTGCCAGCCGGTTCGGTCTCAGCTAAACCGGTCTAAACCGGTCCAGTTCGGTTCAATTCCTCGGCGGGAAAATTCAAAACAAAAAATAAAAAAATTCAAAAATTACAAATAAAAAAAATCATAAAAATTAGATTTTTTTTTAGAAAATCAGAAAATTTTAAAAATTCATGAAAATTAGAAAATTTTCAGAAAATTCAGAAAAATTCATAAAAACTGAAAAAATTCTATAGAAAATTCAGAAAAATTTAAAAAATCCAGAAAATTCATAAAAATTTCGAAAATTCAGAAAATACAAATAAAATTTTGAAAAAAAATTGAAAATTGGAAAATTCATAAAAACTTCCAGAAAATCCTAAAAAATCAGTTCTCGGTTTGAAAATTTTTTTGTAAAAAAATCAAAAAATTCAAAAATTCACAAAAAGGTCCAAAATTATCGTGGCCAGTCATAAAAAGTGAAATTTGAATTTTTGAAAATAAAAACAATAAAAAATTATGAAAATCCACAAAATGATTCAAAATTATTGTGGCCAACCATCAAAAGTGAAATTTGAATTTTCGGAAGTGCCCAAGTGGCATTCTTGGAAAATTCCTAATTTAAAGGGAATACCCCTAAAAAACCCTAAACCCTAAAAAAATGCATAATGAAATGAACAAGCTATTAAAGCTTCATTAGGGTTTGGGTATTTACTAGATTTTCATTTTAGTGGCCAAATTAGGGTTGCTATGATTGATTTGCCATTGGTTGTGTACTTAATTCTTTGGGTGTTTAATTGTTTATTCATGATTAGAGTAGTGAATTGACCTTAGGATCCGTGTGACACGTTAGACATGCCATATTGTTCTTAGGTACCGAAAGGGCGCTAATGGTCACAATTTGGGATTGTTAACGTAACCAAGTCCCTTACTCATAATCTCTGATTCGTAGGATTGTGGTACTTTGCCCGTACCTCAATTAGGTTTCTAGTCGACCTACCGTAAATGACTAGTGGCGACTCTAAATTCAATTTTAGATTGTATAAACCCTGCTATTACGTGAGGTATGGTTTGGGAGAGGCCCGTGTAGAAAAATACCTCCATTCTAGCACGCGAAAGTGTGGCGCGACAAGTGGGACCCGCAAGAAATATTGCAGTCATTTAATGCGATGAGGGGGATGTTAGGAGTAAGTAAGGAGGTGGAAATAGAGAGAGCCTAGAAGTTATTTGCAACTTCAAATTTGAACAAGGTTGGGATGAAAACTCCGGGAGCTTGTCACAAACCGTGATCCATGTCAAGGCTAAATGATGTTCTTTGTTGGGGAAGAATTCAAAGAGAGATCAGATGATGTCTGTACCTTTTGATCTAAGGAGAAAGGACATTCATGTCTTGCATACAATAGCCGGCCCCGCTAAAACACATGTTTTTTTCAAAGTTAATACTACAAAAAATCTCAAATTGATACACCTGTGATAAAGTTGCCCTAAACTAATTTTTTACCACAAAAAACTCTCAAACTGATACATCTATAATAAATTTACCCTCAATTTGTTGTTACTGCTTTGCCTTTCAGTGGTACGCACCTAGGTACGGCGTCCCTAGCACCATCGCCGTGCAAAGTAACTCGGTTAAACGTGTACAGATTTGATACCTATGAGAGCGAAACCTTCACAAAGCTCGTCTGATTTTTTTCGAAACTGGTCTTGTACACCAATGAAACCCTAGGAATGTGATGAATGTGTTCAATATTGGTTAATCATGGTGAATGTGATAAAATATCCCCACATTTATTGAATTTATCACATGGTCTCATTATTGATTTACAAAATAACGTGAGCATACTTATCATGTTTAAGAAGGGACTAAGAACCGAGCCACGATGGTCCATGGTATAATAGGAAAATGATGAATCATAGTATAAATCACGGCCCATCTATGAACTCTCGAAAGATTGATTCCCCGTCTTTTCATATAATACACAAATTCATTTTGTCGTAATTCCTATGCAAAATTTCGTACTAAAAATACTTAGAGAATTTTCAAATGAATAGTTATTTATGTCTTATGTCACTTTCTATAGAAATTGCGAAAACATGAATTGGTATACGACAGGGAATTGGTCCTCGAGAGAGCGTAGAAAAACCCATACAAAACATAAGCGAAAGTCCGACTTGAGCAACATGGATAGCGAGCAAATATATCATGCAAGCTTTATTTTACAACAAGGAGAAGTGCATGACTTTGTGCGTGTATTTTATTTTTGGTCCTAGCGCAAGTATTTATAAAAGCAGCTGAAATGATTTAATAAACATTAATTTCTCCATTAACAAGATTTGTAGTTCAAATTTTCGGGTCAATATTGGAGGCGTTTGTAAGATCTTCTCATTTCAATAATTGTCGATTCTCGATAAAATTGTCTTAAAAGTCGTAAACTTATTGAACTTTTGTCAATAGAATCCTAAACATTTTAATTACCGAAAAAGATTTGAGGAAAACCAGTTTCCCCATTAACGATATCACAACAATCATCAACTAAGAACGCCGACCCTGTTACTTTTTTTAAGTTGGCTTTATCAAGTTTTGATCCCAAGATTGCAAGGATAAGATCCCCTGAAGTTCTTGTCCATGTGCAAGTATCATTTTTTTTCTGGGTCCTAGCGCAGGTATTTATAAAGTAGCCAAAAAAGATTTCAAAAATGTCAATTTCTACATTAATGCGATACTTTGGAATTTTCCAGTCAAGATTGGCGGTGCCCTGTAAGATCTTTTCATTTCAATAATTGTCTATTATCGAGAAAATTATCTAAAAAGTTATAAATTCATTGCACTTTTACCAATCTAATCTTAAATATTTTAATTACTGAAAAAGAATTAAGGAAAGCTAATTTCTCCATTAACGATATCACAACAATCATCAACTAAGAACGTCCACCCTCTTACTTTTCGTAAGTGTGCTTTATCAAGTTTTGATCTCAAAATTGTAAGGATAAGATCCCCTGAAGTTCTTATCCATGCGCAAGTATTTTTTTTGGTCCTAATGCAGGTATTTATAAAGTAGCTAAAAAAGATTTAAGAAACGTTAATTTCTCCATTAATGAGATATTATCCATCAACGAATCAGTTAAGATTGGGGGTGGCCCGTAAGATCTTCTCATTTCAATAATTGCCGATTCTCGAGAAAATTGACTAAAAAGTTCTTAACCTATTATACTTTTATCAATTCAGTTCTAAACCTTTTAATTATGTCAATAAAATCCCAAGCGAGGCCGTGTGATAGTAATTTAGATTTCTTCTCATTTTCCCTCCGCCGGCCTCAAGCAAGGCCACCCTTGCCAACCTTGAAGGAGGAACCGGCAAGCAAGTTCCAACTGAATGATAGTAATTCAGATTACTAAACCTCCCAAGTCACGTGCTGGTATTTCGGAAATTGATATAAAATTGATGCAGTACAAAATCGGACAGGACAGTCTCTCAGAACTCTATTCCACATTAGAGGGTAGATAACTTTTGAAGCTAAAACATTACAATATATGCAAGAAGCAACACTGTTTTTTACCCTGTTGCACCAAGACCAATATTAGGCGGAAAAATTGCGGCATTGTACCCGTTATTGTGCCCATGAACAGCATCTATTCCATATATCATTGAGATACCCAATCTACTCGACAAAGAACCTTTTTGATAGTCATTTATCATATAGACCCAATCCTCTGCACTCGACTCTGGAAGTGGTGTGCTCCCAATGTCAGTCAAGACTCTCCCTGCAACATGCCCAATCACACTTTAAGAGTTTGCCAAATGAACCTATTAGTTTTTACGGGACACTTTCTTGATATTAAGATGATATTGTCTCTGTGAAAGCTATAGACAGATACGAGTTGTTCCGTTAGTTATCAGCAAACTTCTTAGAGATTAAATGGGAAAAACATGGCGGGGTTTGATGGAGTCAGTAGCATATCATAATCACATCAACCCAAGGTTTCAGTAGATGGTTCAAGTTTATTGACGCCTGTAAAGCATCTACGGTAGCATGACTTTAGGAGGCAGGGTCTCTGATGGACAAAATGCATGAAGTATGCGTAATTGGTGTGGCTTTATCTATGGTAACATCACATACATATTTACTACAGAGAAACCATGTCATATGACTTTGGGGAATGTACACTTTTGAAGAAAAAGACATAGGATTGCAAGAGTAAATGTGGAAGGACAATCGTGCTTTCTTAACATTGAAGTGAATTCTTTCGGTACGAGAGTCTAACTTATTGCTAGAACCCGTCTTGTACATATAACAGTTTTTCTGACGTGAGCTACGTTAATTGATATTGTAATATACTCTTTTATGGAGTTGATCTAATTAAGTAAGATATAAAGTTTTTTAAATAGGCTAATATGAAACTGGTTAGTGTGGGCCGAGTAAGGCCTAGCTCGTGATGAGAGGGCATAGCTTAAAACGCTATAAATAGAGCTCAAGTCCCCTCTCTAACCTTAACACATACATACCTCACATAAGGAGCGAACGCTATCCGGAAGAGATTGAGCCAATGATAAAGAGGGTAATAGAGGAGAAGATTTGCGCTGAGAATCATCGCTTTTCCGCATCAAGAACGATGGATTCCAAATCGAATACGCAAAATCTTTTTACTCGATTATATGTGTTCTAGATTCTAGCTATGGAGATCTTTGTATCATTTTATCGTGACTAACAATACATTCATATGTGTGAGGGTTGATCACCCCTAGCGTCTCTTGTAGTAAAATAGAGACTCCTTGATCAGGCTTAGCCTTGCATCCTGATCCAAGCAAGCTTTTGACCTAAAACATTGTAAGGATAAGAGCTCCAGAAGAAGTGCATGACTTTGCGTACGTATTTTATTTTTGGTCCTAGCACAAGTATTTATCACGTCGGTGAAACGATTTAATAAACATCAATTTCTCCATTAATGAGATTTCTAGTTCGAATTTTCTAGTCAATATTGGAGGCGTTTGTAAGATCCTCTCATTTCAATAATTGTCGATTCTCGAGAAAATTGTCTAAAAAGTCGTAAATTTATTGAACTTTAATCAATCCAGTCCTAAACAATTTAATTAAAAAAAAAAGATTTGAGGAAAGCCAATTTCTCCATCAACGATATCACAATCATCGTCCACTAAGAACAGCAACTCTCTTACTTTTCGTAAGTTGGCTTTATCAAATTCTGACCTCAAAATTGTAAGGATAAGATCCCCTGAAGTTCTTGTCCATGTGCAGGTATTATTATTATTTTTTGGGTCCCAGCGCAATTATTTATAAAGTACCTACAAAAGATTTTAAAAAACGTCAATTTCTCCGTTAATGAGATGCTTTGGAATTTTCCGGTCAAATTGGCAGTGGCCAGTAAGATCTTTCCATTTCAATAATTGTCAATTCTCGAAAAAATTATCTAAAAAATTATAAATTTATTACACTTTTACGAGTTTAATCTTAAACATTTTCATTACTGACAAAGAATTAAGGAAAGCTAATTTCTCCATTAACGATATCACAACAATCATCAACTAAAAGAACGTCCACCCTCTTACTTTTCGTAAGTGTGCTTTATCAAGTTTTGATCTCAAAATTGTAAGGGTATGATCCCCTGAAGTTCTTATCCATGTGCAAGTATTTTTTTTTTTTGGGTCCTAACGCAAGTATTTATAAAGTAGCTAAAAAAGATTTAAGAAACGTTAATTTTTCCATTAATGAGATATTATCCATCAACGAATCAGTCAAGATTGGGGGTGGCCCGTAAGATCTTCTCATTTCAATAATTGTCGATTCTCGAGAAAATTGACTAGAAAGTTCTAAACTTATTATGCTTTTGTCAATTCAGTCATAAACCTTTTAATTGTGTCAATAAAATCCCAAGCGAGGCCGTGTGATAGTAATTTAGATTTCTTCTCATTTTCCCTCCGCTGGCCTCAAGCGAGGCCACCCTCGCCAGCCTTGAAGGAGGAACGGGCAAGCAAGTTCAAACTGAATGATAGTAATTCAGATTACTAAACCTCCCAAGTCACATGCTGGTATTTAGGAAATTGATATAAAATTGATGCAGTACAAAATCGGAGAGGACAGTCTCTCAGAACTCTATTCCACATTAGAGGGTAGAAGATTTTTACAGCTAAAACATTACAATATATGCAAGAAACAACACTGTTTTTTACCCTGTTGCACCAAGACCAATATTAGGCGGAAAAATTGCGGCATTGTACCCGTTATTGTGCCCATGAACAGCATCTATTCCATATATCATTGGGATACCCAATCTACTGGACGAAGAACCTTTCTGATAGTCATTTATCATATTGACCCAACCCTTTGCACTCGCCTCTGGAAGTGGTGTGCTCCCACTGCCACTCAAGACTCTCCCTGCAACATGCCCAATGACATTTTAAGAGTCTGCCAAATGAACCTATTAGTTTTTATGGGACACTTTCTTGATATTAAGATGATATTGTCTCTGTGAAAGCTATAGACAGATACGAGTTGTTCCGTTAGTTATCTGCAAACTTCTTAGAGATTAAATGGGAAAAACATGGCGGGGTTTGATGGAGTCAGTAGCATATCATAATCACATCAACCCAAGGTTTCAGTAGATGGTTCAAGTTTATTGATGCCCGTAAAGCATCTACGGTAGCATGGCTTTAGGAGGCAGGGTCTCTGATGGACAAAATGCATGAAGTATGCGTAATTGGTGTGGCTTTATCTATGGTAACATCACATACATATTTACTATAGAGAAACCATGTCATATGACTTTGGGGAATGTACACTTTTGAAGAAAAAGACATAGGATTGCAAGAGTAAATGTGGAAGGACAATCGTGCTTTCTTAACATTGAAGTGAATTCTTTCGGTACGAGAGTCTAACTTATTGCTAGAACCCGTCTTGTACATATAACAGTTTTTCTGACGTGAGCTACGTTAATTGATATTGTAATATACTCTTTTATGGAGTTGATCTAATTAAGTAAGATATAAAGTTTTTTAAATAGGCTAATATGAAACTGGTTAGTGTGGGCCGAGTAAGGCCTAGCTCGTGATGAGAGGGCATAGCTTAAAACGCTATAAATAGAGCTCAAGTCCCCTCTCTAACCTTAACACATACATACCTCACATAAGGAGCGAACGCTATCCGGAAGAGATTGAGCCAATGATAAAGAGGGTAATAGAGGAGAAGATTTGCGCTGAGAATCATCGCTTTTCCGCATCAAGAACGATGGATTCCAAATCGAATACGCAAAATCTTTTTACTCGATTATATGTGTTCTAGATTCTAGCTATGGAGATCTTTGTATCATTTTATCGTGACTAACAATACATTCATATGTGTGAGGGTTGATCACCCCTAGCGTCTCTTGTAGTAAAATAGAGACTCCTTGATCAGGCTTAGCCTTGCATCCTGATCCAAGCAAGCTTTTGACCTAAAAAATTGTAAGGATAAGAGCTCCAGAAGAAGTGCATGACTTTGCGTACGTATTTTATTTTTGGTCCTAGCACAAGTATTTATCACGTCGGTGAAACGATTTAATAAACATCAATTTCTCCATTAATGAGATTTCTAGTTCGAATTTTCTAGTCAATATTGGAGGCGTTTGTAAGATCCTCTCATTTCAATAATTGTCGATTCTCGAGAAAATTGTCTAAAAAGTCGTAAATTTATTGAACTTTAATCAATCCAGTCCTAAACATTTTAATTAAAAAAAAATTTTGAGGAAAGCCAATTTCTCCATCAACGATATCACAATCATCGTCCACTAAGAACAGCAACTCTCTTACTTTTCGTAAGTTGGCTTTATCAAATTCTGACCTCAAAATTGTAAGGATAAGATCCCCTGAAGTTCTTGTCCATGTGCAGGTATTATTATTATTTTTTGGGTCCTAGCGCAATTATTTATAAAGTACCTACAAAAGATTTTAAAAAACGTCAATTTCTCCGTTAATGAGATGCTTTGGAATTTTCCGGTCAAATTGGCAGTGGCCAGTAAGATCTTTCCATTTCAATAATTGTCAATTCTCGAAAAAATTATCTAAAAAATTATAAATTTATTACACTTTTACGAGTTTAATCTTAAACATTTTCATTACTGACAAAGAATTAAGGAAAGCTAATTTCTCCATTAACGATATCACAACAATCATCAACTAAAAGAACGTCCACCCTCTTACTTTTCGTAAGTGTGCTTTATCAAGTTTTGATCTCAAAATTGTAAGGGTATGATCCCCTGAAGTTCTTATCCATGTGCAAGTATTTTTTTTTTTTGGGTCCTAAGGCAAGTATTTATAAAGTAGCTAAAAAAGATTTAAGAAACGTTAATTTTTCCATTAATGAGATATTATCCATCAACGAATCAGTCAAGATTGGGGGTGGCCCGTAAGATCTTCTCATTTCAATAATTGTCGATTCTCGAGAAAATTGACTAGAAAGTTCTAAACTTATTATGCTTTTGTCAATTCAGTCATAAACCTTTTAATTGTGTCAATAAAATCCCAAGCGAGGCCGTCTGATAGTAATTTAGATTTCTTCTCATTTTCCCTCCGCTGGCCTCAAGCGAGGCCACCCTCGCCAGCCTTGAAGGAGGAACGGGCAAGCAAGTTCAAACTGAATGATAGTAATTCAGATTACTAAACCTCCCAAGTCACGTGCTGGTATTTCGGAAATTGATATAAAATTGATGCAGTACAAAATCGGAGAGGACAGTCTCTCAGAACTCTATTCCACATTAGAGGGTAGAAGATTTTTACAGCTAAAACATTACAATATATGCAAGAAACAACACTGTTTTTTACCCTGTTGCACCAAGACCAATATTAGGCGGAAAAATTGCGGCATTGTACCCGTTATTGTGCCCATGAACAGCATCTATTCCATATATCATTGGGATACCCAATCTACTGGACGAAGAACCTTTCTGATAGTCATTTATCATATTGACCCAACCCTTTGCACTCGCCTCTGGAAGTGGTGTGCTCCCACTGCCACTCAAGACTCTCCCTGCAACATGCCCAATGACATTTTAAGAGTCTGCCAAATGAACCTATTAGTTTTTATGGGACACTTTCTTGATATTAAGATGATATTGTCTCTGTGAAAGCTATAGACAGATACGAGTTGTTCCGTTAGTTATCTGCAAACTTCTTAGAGATTAAATGGGAAAAACATGGCGGGGTTTGATGGAGTCAGTAGCATATCATAATCGCATCAACCCTAGGTTTCAGTAGATGGTTCAAGTTTATTGATGCCCGTAAAGCATCTACGGTAGCATGGCTTTAGGAGGCAGGGTCTCTGATGGACAAAATGCATGAAGTATGCGTAATTGGTGTGGCTTTATCTATGGTAACATCACATACATATTTACTATAGAGAAACCATGTCATATGACTTTGGGGAATGTACACTTTTGAAGAAAAAGACATAGGATTGCAAGAGTAAATGTGGAAGGACAATCGTGCTTTCTTAACATTGAAGTGAATTCTTTCGGTACGAGAGTCTAACTTATTGCTAGAACCCGTCTTGTACATATAACAGTTTTTCTGACGTGAGCTACGTTAATTGATATTGTAATATACTCTTTTATGGAGTTGATCTAATTAAGTAAGATATAAAGTTTCTTAAATAGGCTAATATGAAACTGGTTAGTGTGGGCCGAGTAAGGCCTAGCTCGTGATGAGAGGGCATAGCTTAAAACGCTATAAATAGAGCTCAAGTCCCCTTTCTAACCTTAACACATACATACCTCACATAAGGAGCGAACGCTATCCGGAAGAGATTGAGCCAATGATAAAGAGGGTAATAGAGGAGAAGATTTGCGCTGAGAATCATCGCTTTTCCGCATCAAGAACGATGGATTCCAAATCGAATACGCAAAATCTTTTTACTCGATTATATGTGTTCTAGATTCTAGCTATGGAGATCTTTGTATCATTTTATCGTGACTAACAATACATTCATATGTGTGAGGGTTGATCACCCCTAGCGTCTCTTGTAGTAAAATAGAGACTCCTTGATCAGGCTTAGCCTTGCATCCTAATCCAAGCAAGCTTTTGACCTAAAAAATTGTAAGGATAAGAGCTCCAGAAGAAGTGCATGACTTTGCGTACGTATTTTATTTTTGGTCCTAGCACAAGTATTTATCACGTCGGTGAAACGATTTAATAAACATCAATTTCTCCATTAATGAGATTTCTAGTTCGAATTTTCTAGTCAATATTGGAGGCGTTTGTAAGATCCTCTCATTTCAATAATTGTCGATTCTCGAGAAAATTGTCTAAAAAGTCGTAAATTTATTGAACTTTAATCAATCCAGTCCTAAACATTTTAATTAAAAAAAAATTTTGAGGAAAGCCAATTTCTCCATCAACGATATCACAATCATCGTCCACTAAGAACAGCAACTCTCTTACTTTTCGTAAGTTGGCTTTATCAAATTCTGACCTCAAAATTGTAAGGATAAGATCCCCTGAAGTTCTTGTCCATGTGCAGGTATTATTATTATTTTTTGGGTCCTAGCGCAATTATTTATAAAGTACCTACAAAAGATTTTAAAAAACGTCAATTTCTCCGTTAATGAGATGCTTTGGAATTTTCCGGTCAAATTGGCAGTGGCCAGTAAGATCTTTCCATTTCAATAATTGTCAATTCTCGAAAAAATTATCTAAAAAATTATAAATTTATTACACTTTTACCAGTTTAATCTTAAACATTTTCATTACTGACAAAGAATTAAGGAAAGCTAATTTCTCCATTAACGATATCACAACAATCATCAACTAAAAGAACGTCCACCCTCTTACTTTTCGTAAGTGTGCTTTATCAAGTTTTGATCTCAAAATTGTAAGGGTATGATCCCCTGAAGTTCTTATCCATGTGCAAGTATTTTTTTTTTTGGGTCCTAAGGCAAGTATTTATAAAGTAGCTAAAAAAGATTTAAGAAACGTTAATTTTTCCATTAATGAGATATTATCCATCAACGAATCAGTCAAGATTGGGGGTGGCCCGTAAGATCTTCTCATTTCAATAATTGTCGATTCTCGAGAAAATTGACTAGAAAGTTCTAAACTTATTATGCTTTTGTCAATTCAGTCATAAACCTTTTAATTGTGTCAATAAAATCCCAAGCGAGGCCGTCTGATAGTAATTTAGATTTCTTCTCATTTTCCCTCCGCTGGCCTCAAGCGAGGCCACCCTCGCCAGCCTTGAAGGAGGAACGGGCAAGCAAGTTCAAACTGAATGATAGTAATTCAGATTACTAAACCTCCCAAGTCACGTGCTGGTATTTCGGAAATTGATATAAAATTGATGCAGTACAAAATCGGAGAGGACAGTCTCTCAGAACTCTATTCCACATTAGAGGGTAGAAGATTTTTACAGCTAAAACATTACAATATATGCAAGAAACAACACTTTTTTTCACCCTGTTGCACCAAGACCAATATTAGGCGGAAAAATTGCGGCATTGTACCCGTTATTGTGCCCATGAACAGCATCTATTCGATATATCATTGGGATACCCAATCTACTGGACGAAGAACCTTTCTGATAGTCATTTATCATATTGACCCAACCCTTTGCACTCGCCTCTGGAAGTGGTGTGCTCCCACTGCCACTCAAGACTCTCCCTGCAACATGCCCAATGACATTTTAAGAGTCTGCCAAATGAACCTATTAGTTTTTATGGGACACTTTCTTGATATTAAGATGATAGTGTCTCTGTGAAAGCTATAGACAGATACGAGTTGTTCCGTTAGTTATCTGCAAACTTCTTAGAGATTAAATGGGAAAAACATGGCGGGGTTTGATGGAGTCAGTAGCATATCATAATCGCATCAACCCTAGGTTTCAGTAGATGGTTCAAGTTTATTGATGCCCGTAAAGCATCTACGGTAGCATGACTTTAGGAGGCAGGGTCTCTGATGGACAAAATGCATGAAGTATGCGTAATTGGTGTGGCTTTATCTATGGTAACATCACATACATATTTACTATAGAGAAACCATGTCATATGACTTTGGGGAATGTACACTTTTGAAGAAAAAGACATAGGATTGCAAGAGTAAATGTGGAAGGACAATCGTGCTTTCTTAACATTGAAGTGAATTCTTTCGGTACGAGAGTCTAACTTATTGCTAGAACCCGTCTTGTACATATAACAGTTTTTCTGACGTGAGCTACGTTAATTGATATTGTAATATACTCTTTTATGGAGTTGATCTAATTAAGTAAGATATAAAGTTTTTTAAAAAGGCTAATATGAAACTGGTTAGTGTGGGCCGATTAAGGCCTAGCTCGTGATGAGACGGCGTAGCTTAAAACGCTATAAATAGAGCTCAAGTCCCCTCTCTAACCTTAACACATACATACCTCACATAAGGAGCGAACGCTATCCGGAAGAGATTGAGCCAATGATAAAGAGGGTAATAGAGGAGAAGATTTGCGCTGAGAATCATCGCTTTTCCGCATCAAGAATGATGGATTCCAAATCGAATACGCAAAATCTTTTTACTCGATTATATGTGTTCTAGATTCTAGCTATGGAGATCTTTGTATCATTTTATCGTGACTAACAATACATTCATATGTGTGAGGGTTGATCACCCCTAGCGTCTCTTGTAGTAAAATAGAGACTCCTTGATCAGGCTTAGCCTTGCATCCTGATCCAAGCAAGCTTTTGACCTAAAAAATTGTAAGGATAAGAGCTCCAGAAGAAGTGCATGACTTTGCGTACGTATTTTATTTTTGGTCCTAGCACAAGTATTTATCATGTCGGTGAAACGATTTAATAAACATCAATTTCTCCATTAATGAGATTTCTAGTTCGAATTTTCTAGTCAATATTGGAGGCGTTTGTAAGATCCTCTCATTTCAATAATTGTCGATTCTCGAGAAAATTGTCTAAAAAGTCGTAAATTTATTGAACTTTAATCAATCCAGTCCTAAACATTTTAATTAATAAAAAAGATTTGAGGAAAGCCAATTTCTCCATCAACGATATCACAATGATCGTCCACTAAGAACAGCAACTCTCTTACTTTTCGTAAGTTGGCTTTATCAAATTCTGACCTCAAAATTGTAACGATAAGATCCCCTGAAGTTCTTGTCCATGTGCAGGTATTATTATTATTTTTTGGGTCCCGGCGCAATTATTTATAAAGTACCTACAAAAGATTTTAAAAAACGTCAATTTCTCCGTTAATGAGATGCTTTGGAATTTTCCGGTCAAATTGGCAGTGGCCAGTAAGATCTTTCCATTTCAATAATTGTCAATTCTCGAAAAAATTATCTAAAAAATTATAAATTTATTACACTTTTACCAGTTTAATCTTAAACATTTTCATTACTGACAAAGAATTAAGGAAAGCTAATTTCTCCATTAACGATATCACAACAATCATCAACTAAAAGAACGTCCACCCTCTTACTTTTCGTAAGTGTGCTTTATCAAGTTTTGATCTCAAAATTGTAAGGGTATGATCCCCTGAAGTTCTTATCCATGTGCAAGTATTTTTTTTTTTGGGTCCTAAGGCAAGTATTTATAAAGTAGCTAAAAAAGATTTAAGAAACGTTAATTTTTCCATTAATGAGATATTATCCATCAACGAATCAGTCAAGATTGGGGGTGGCCCGTAAGATCTTCTCATTTCAATAATTGTCGATTCTCGAGAAAATTGACTAGAAAGTTCTAAACTTATTATGCTTTTGTCAATTCAGTCATAAACCTTTTAATTGTGTCAATAAAATCCCAAGCGAGGCCGTCTGATAGTAATTTAGATTTCTTCTCATTTTCCCTCCGCTGGCCTCAAGCGAGGCCACCCTCGCCAGCCTTGAAGGAGGAACGGGCAAGCAAGTTCAAACTGAATGATAGTAATTCAGATTACTAAACCTCCCAAGTCACGTGCTGGTATTTCGGAAATTGATATAAAATTGATGCAGTACAAAATCGGAGAGGACAGTCTCTCAGAACTCTATTCCACATTAGAGGGTAGAAGATTTTTACAGCTAAAACATTACAATATATGCAAGAAACAACACTGTTTTTTACCCTGTTGCACCAAGACCAATATTAGGCGGAAAAATTGCGGCATTGTACCCGTTATTGTGCCCATGAACAGCATCTATTCGATATATCATTGGGATACCCAATCTACTGGACGAAGAACCTTTCTGATAGTCATTTATCATATTGACCCAACCCTTTGCACTCGCCTCTGGAAGTGGTGTGCTCCCACTGCCACTCAAGACTCTCCCTGCAACATGCCCAATGACATTTTAAGAGTCTGCCAAATGAACCTATTAGTTTTTATGGGACACTTTCTTGATATTAAGATGATAGTGTCTCTGTGAAAGCTATAGACAGATACGAGTTGTTCCGTTAGTTATCTGCAAACTTCTTAGAGATTAAATGGGAAAAACATGGCGGGGTTTGATGGAGTCAGTAGCATATCATAATCGCATCAACCCTAGGTTTCAGTAGATGGTTCAAGTTTATTGATGCCCGTAAAGCATCTACGGTAGCATGACTTTAGGAGGCAGGGTCTCTGATGGACAAAATGCATGAAGTATGCGTAATTGGTGTGGCTTTATCTATGGTAACATCACATACATATTTACTATAGAGAAACCATGTCATATGACTTTGGGGAATGTACACTTTTGAAGAAAAAGACATAGGATTGCAAGAGTAAATGTGGAAGGACAATCGTGCTTTCTTAACATTGAAGTGAATTCTTTCGGTACGAGAGTCTAACTTATTGCTAGAACCCGTCTTGTACATATAACAGTTTTTCTGACGTGAGCTACGTTAATTGATATTGTAATATACTCTTTTATGGAGTTGATCTAATTAAGTAAGATATAAAGTTTTTTAAAAAGGCTAATATGAAACTGGTTAGTGTGGGCCGATTAAGGCCTAGCTCGTGATGAGACGGCGTAGCTTAAAACGCTATAAATAGAGCTCAAGTCCCCTCTCTAACCTTAACACATACATACCTCACATAAGGAGCGAACGCTATCCGGAAGAGATTGAGCCAATGATAAAGAGGGTAATAGAGGAGAAGATTTGCGCTGAGAATCATCGCTTTTCCGCATCAAGAATGATGGATTCCAAATCGAATACGCAAAATCTTTTTACTCGATTATATGTGTTCTAGATTCTAGCTATGGAGATCTTTGTATCATTTTATCGTGACTAACAATACATTCATATGTGTGAGGGTTGATCACCCCTAGCGTCTCTTGTAGTAAAATAGAGACTCCTTGATCAGGCTTAGCCTTGCATCCTGATCCAAGCAAGCTTTTGACCTAAAAAATTGTAAGGATAAGAGCTCCAGAAGAAGTGCATGACTTTGCGTACGTATTTTATTTTTGGTCCTAGCACAAGTATTTATCATGTCGGTGAAACGATTTAATAAACATCAATTTCTCCATTAATGAGATTTCTAGTTCGAATTTTCTAGTCAATATTGGAGGCGTTTGTAAGATCCTCTCATTTCAATAATTGTCGATTCTCGAGAAAATTGTCTAAAAAGTCGTAAATTTATTGAACTTTAATCAATCCAGTCCTAAACATTTTAATTAATAAAAAAGATTTGAGGAAAGCCAATTTCTCCATCAACGATATCACAATCATCGTCCACTAAGAACAGCAACTCTCTTACTTTTCGTAAGTTGGCTTTATCAAATTCTGACCTCAAAATTGTAACGATAAGATCCCCTGAAGTTCTTGTCCATGTGCAGGTATTATTATTATTTTTTGGGTCCCGGCGCAATTATTTATAAAGTACCTACAAAAGATTTTAAAAAACGTCAATTTCTCCGTTAATGAGATGCTTTGGAATTTTCCGGTCAAATTGGCAGTGGCCAGTAAGATCTTTCCATTTCAATAATTGTCAATTCTCGAAAAAATTATCTAAAAAATTATAAATTTATTACACTTTTACCAGTTTAATCTTAAACATTTTCATTACTGACAAAGAATTAAGGAAAGCTAATTTCTCCATTAACGATATCACAACAATCATCAACTAAAAGAACGTCCACCCTCTTACTTTTCGTAAGTGTGCTTTATCAAGTTTTGATCTCAAAATTGTAAGGGTATGATCCCCTGAAGTTCTTATCCATGTGCAAGTATTTTTTTTTTTGGGTCCTAAGGCAAGTATTTATAAAGTAGCTAAAAAAGATTTAAGAAACGTTAATTTTTCCATTAATGAGATATTATCCATCAACGAATCAGTCAAGATTGGGGGTGGCCCGTAAGATCTTCTCATTTCAATAATTGTCGATTCTCGAGAAAATTGACTAGAAAGTTCTAAACTTATTATGCTTTTGTCAATTCAGTCATAAACCTTTTAATTGTGTCAATAAAATCCCAAGCGAGGCCGTGTGATAGTAATTTAGATTTCTTCTCATTTTCCCTCCGCTGGCCTCAAGCGAGGCCACCCTCGCCAGCCTTGAAGGAGGAACGGGCAAGCAAGTTCAAACTGAATGATAGTAATTCAGATTACTAAACCTCCCAAGTCACGTGCTGGTATTTCGGAAATTGATATAAAATTGATGCAGTACAAAATCGGAGAGGACAGTCTCTCAGAACTCTATTCCACATTAGAGGGTAGAAGATTTTTACAGCTAAAACATTACAATATATGCAAGAAACAACACTGTTTTTTACCCTGTTGCACCAAGACCAATATTAGGCGGAAAAATTGCGGCATTGTACCCGTTATTGTGCCCATGAACAGCATCTATTCGATATATCATTGGGATACCCAATCTACTGGACGAAGAACCTTTCTGATAGTCATTTATCATATTGACCCAACCCTTTGCACTCGCCTCTGGAAGTGGTGTGCTCCCACTGCCACTCAAGACTCTCCCTGCAACATGCCCAATGACATTTTAAGAGTCTGCCAAATGAACCTATTAGTTTTTATGGGACACTTTCTTGATATTAAGATGATAGTGTCTCTGTGAAAGCTATAGACAGATACGAGTTGTTCCGTTAGTTATCTGCAAACTTCTTAGAGATTAAATGGGAAAAACATGGCGGGGTTTGATGGAGTCAGTAGCATATCATAATCGCATCAACCCTAGGTTTCAGTAGATGGTTCAAGTTTATTGATGCCCGTAAAGCATCTACGGTAGCATGACTTTAGGAGGCAGGGTCTCTGATGGACAAAATGCATGAAGTATGCGTAATTGGTGTGGCTTTATCTATGGTAACATCACATACATATTTACTATAGAGAAACCATGTCATATGACTTTGGGGAATGTACACTTTTGAAGAAAAAGACATAGGATTGCAAGAGTAAATGTGGAAGGACAATCGTGCTTTCTTAACATTGAAGTGAATTCTTTCGGTACGAGAGTCTAACTTATTGCTAGAACCCGTCTTGTACATATAACAGTTTTTCTGACGTGAGCTACGTTAATTGATATTGTAATATACTCTTTTATGGAGTTGATCTAATTAAGTAAGATATAAAGTTTCTTAAATAGGCTAATATGAAACTGGTTAGTGTGGGCCGAGTAAGGCCTAGCTCGTGATGAGAGGGCATAGCTTAAAACGCTATAAATAGAGCTCAAGTCCCCTTTCTAACCTTAACACATACATACCTCACATAAGGAGCGAACGCTATCCGGAAGAGATTGAGCCAATGATAAAGAGGGTAATAGAGGAGAAGATTTGCGCTGAGAATCATCGCTTTTCCGCATCAAGAACGATGGATTCCAAATCGAATACGCAAAATCTTTTTACTCGATTATATGTGTTCTAGATTCTAGCTATGGAGATCTTTGTATCATTTTATCGTGACTAACAATACATTCATATGTGTGAGGGTTGATCACCCCTAGCGTCTCTTGTAGTAAAATAGAGACTCCTTGATCAGGCTTAGCCTTGCATCCTAATCCAAGCAAGCTTTTGACCTAAAAAATTGTAAGGATAAGAGCTCCAGAAGAAGTGCATGACTTTGCGTACGTATTTTATTTTTGGTCCTAGCACAAGTATTTATCACGTCGGTGAAACGATTTAATAAACATCAATTTCTCCATTAATGAGATTTCTAGTTCGAATTTTCTAGTCAATATTGGAGGCGTTTGTAAGATCCTCTCATTTCAATAATTGTCGATTCTCGAGAAAATTGTCTAAAAAGTCGTAAATTTATTGAACTTTAATCAATCCAGTCCTAAACATTTTAATTAAAAAAAAATTTTGAGGAAAGCCAATTTCTCCATCAACGATATCACAATCATCGTCCACTAAGAACAGCAACTCTCTTACTTTTCGTAAGTTGGCTTTATCAAATTCTGACCTCAAAATTGTAAGGATAAGATCCCCTGAAGTTCTTGTCCATGTGCAGGTATTATTATTATTTTTTGGGTCCTAGCGCAATTATTTATAAAGTACCTACAAAAGATTTTAAAAAACGTCAATTTCTCCGTTAATGAGATGCTTTGGAATTTTCCGGTCAAATTGGCAGTGGCCAGTAAGATCTTTCCATTTCAATAATTGTCAATTCTCGAAAAAATTATCTAAAAAATTATAAATTTATTACACTTTTACCAGTTTAATCTTAAACATTTTCATTACTGACAAAGAATTAAGGAAAGCTAATTTCTCCATTAACGATATCACAACAATCATCAACTAAAAGAACGTCCACCCGCTTACTTTTCGTAAGTGTGCTTTATCAAGTTTTGATCTCAAAATTGTAAGGGTATGATCCCCTGAAGTTCTTATCCATGTGCAAGTATTTTTTTTTTTTGGGTCATAAGGCAAGTATTTATAAAGTAGCTAAAAAAGATTTAAGAAACGTTAATTTTTCCATTAATGAGATATTATCCATCAACGAATCAGTCAAGATTGGGGGTGGCCCTTAAGATCTTCTCATTTCAATAATTGTCGATTCTCGAGAAAATTGACTAGAAAGTTCTAAACTTATTATGCTTTTGTCAATTCAGTCATAAACCTTTTAATTGTGTCAATAAAATCCCAAGCGAGGCCGTCTGATAGTAATTTAGATTTCTTCTCATTTTCCCTCCGCTGGCCTCAAGCGAGGCCACTCTCGCCAGCCTTGAAGGAGGAACGGGCAAGCAAGTTCACACTGAATGATAGTAATTCAGATTACTAAACCTCCCAAGTCACGTGCTGGTATTTCGGAAATTGATATAAAATTGATGCAGTACAAAATCGGAGAGGACAGTCTCTCAGAACTCTATTCCACATTAGAGGGTAGAAGATTTTTACAGCTAAAACATTACAATATATGCAAGAAACATCACTGTTTTTTACCCTGTTGCACCAAGACCAATATTAGGCGGAAAAATTGCGGCATTGTACCCGTTATTGTGCCCATGAACAGCATCTATTCCATATATCATTGGGATACCCAATCTACTGGACGAAGAACCTTTCTGATAGTCATTTATCATATTGACCCAACCCTTTGCACTCGCCTCTGGAAGTGGTGTGCTCCCACTGCCACTCAAGACTCTCCCTGCAACATGCCCAATGACATTTTAAGAGTCTGCCAAATGAACCTATTAGTTTTTATGGGACACTTTCTTGATATTAAGATGATATTGTCTCTGTGAAAGCTATAGACAGATACGAGTTGTTCCGTTAGTTATCTGCAAACTTCTTAGAGATTAAATGGGAAAAACATGGCGGGGTTTGATGGAGTCAGTAGCATATCATAATCGCATCAACCCTAGGTTTGAGTAGATGGTTCAAGTTTATTGATGCCCGTAAAGCATCTACGGTAGCATGACTTTAGGAGGCAGGGTCTCTGATGGACAAAATGCATGAAGTATGCGTAATTGGTGTGGCTTTATCTATGGTAACATCACATACATATTTACTATAGAGAAACCATGTCATATGACTTTGGGGAATGTACACTTTTGAAGAAAAAGACATAGGATTGCAAGAGTAAATGTGGAAGGACAATCGTGCTTTCTTAACATTGAAGTGAATTCTTTCGGTACGAGAGTCTAACTTATTGCTAGAACCCGTCTTGTACATATAACAGTTTTTCTGACGTGAGCTACGTTAATTGATATTGTAATATACTCTTTTATGGAGTTGATCTAATTAAGTAAGATATAAAGTTTTTTAAATAGGCTAATTTGAAACTGGTTAGTGTGGGCCGAGTAAGGCCTAGCTCGTGATGAGAGGGCATAGCTTAAAACGCTATAAATAGAGCTCAAGTCCCCTCTCTAACCTTAACACATACATACCTCACATAAGGAGCGAACGCTATCCGGAAGAGATTGAGCCAATGATAAAGAGGGTAATAGAGGAGAAGATTTGCGCTGAGAATCATCGCTTTTCCGCATCAAGAACGATGGATTCCAAATCGAATACGCAAAATCTTTTTACTCGATTATATGTGTTCTAGATTCTAGCTATGGAGATCTTTGTATCATTTTATCGTGACTAAAAATACATTCATATGTGTGAGGGTTGATCACCCCTAGCGTCTCTTGTAGTAAAATAGAGACTCCTTGATCAGGCTTAGCCTTGCATCCTGATCCAAGCAAGTTTTTGACCTAAAAAATTGTAAGGATAAGAGCTCCAGAAGAAGTGCATGACTTTGCGTACGTATTTTATTTTTGGTCCTAGCACAAGTATTTATCACGTCGGTGAAACGATTTAATAAACATCAATTTCTCCATTAATGAGATTTCTAGTTCGAATTTTCTAGTCAATATTGGAGGCGTTTGTAAGATCCTCTCATTTCAATAATTGTCGATTCTCGAGAAAATTGTCTAAAAAGTCGTAAATTTATTGAACTTTAATCAATCCAGTCCTAAACATTTTAATTAAAAAAAAAAGATTTGAGGAAAGCCAATTTCTCCATCAACGATATCACAATCATCGTCCACTAAGAGCAGCAACTCTCTAACTTTTCGTAAGTTGGCTTTATCAAATTCTGACCTCAAAATTGTAAGGATAAGATCCCCTGAAATTCTTGTCCATGTGCAGGTATTATTATTATTTTTTGGGTCCTAGCGCAATTATTTATAAAGTACCTACAAAAGATTTTAAAAAACGTCAATTTCTCCGTTAATGAGATGCTTTGGAATTTTCCGGTCCAATTGCCAGTGGCCAGTAAGATCTTTCCATTTCAATAATTGTCAATTCTCGAAAAAATTATCTAAAAAATTATAAATTTATTACACTTTTACAGTTTAATCTTAAACATTTTCATTACTGACAAAGAATTAAGGAAAGCTAATTTCTCCATTAACGATATCACAACAATCATCAACTAAAAGAACGTCCACCCGCTTACTTTTCGTAAGTGTGCTTTATCAAGTTTTGATCTCAAAATTGTAAGGGTATGATCCCCTGAAGTTCTTATCCATGTGCAAGTATTTTTTTTTTTTGGGTCATAAGGCAAGTATTTATAAAGTAGCTAAAAAAGATTTAAGAAACGTTAATTTTTCCATTAATGAGATATTATCCATCAACGAATCAGTCAAGATTGGGGGTGGCCCTTAAGATCTTCTCATTTCAATAATTGTCGATTCTCGAGAAAATTGACTAGAAAGTTCTAAACTTATTATGCTTTTGTCAATTCAGTCATAAACCTTTTAATTGTGTCAATAAAATCCCAAGCGAGGCCGTCTGATGGTAATTTAGATTTCTTCTCATTTTCCCTCCGCTGGCCTCAAGCGAGGCCACTCTCGCCAGCCTTGAAGGAGGAACGGGCAAGCAAGTTCACACTGAATGATAGTAATTCAGATTACTAAACCTCCCAAGTCACGTGCTGGTATTTCGGAAATTGATATAAAATTGATGCAGTACAAAATCGGAGAGGACAGTCTCTCAGAACTCTATTCCACATTAGAGGGTAGAAGATTTTTACAGCTAAAACATTACAATATATGCAAGAAACATCACTGTTTTTTACCCTGTTGCACCAAGACCAATATTAGGCGGAAAAATTGCGGCATTGTACCCGTTATTGTGCCCATGAACAGCATCTATTCCATATATCATTGGGATACCCAATCTACTGGACGAAGAACCTTTCTGATAGTCATTTATCATATTGACCCAACCCTTTGCACTCGCCTCTGGAAGTGGTGTGCTCCCACTGCCACTCAAGACTCTCCCTGCAACATGCCCAATGACATTTTAAGAGTCTGCCAAATGAACCTATTAGTTTTTATGGGACACTTTCTTGATATTAAGATGATATTGTCTCTGTGAAAGCTATAGACAGATACGAGTTGTTCCGTTAGTTATCTGCAAACTTCTTAGAGATTAAATGGGAAAAACATGGCGGGGTTTGATGGAGTCAGTAGCATATCATAATCGCATCAACCTTAGGTTTGAGTAGATGGTTCAAGTTTATTGATGCCCGTAAAGCATCTACGGTAGCATGACTTTAGGAGGCAGGGTCTCTGATGGACAAAATGCATGAAGTATGCGTAATTGGTGTGGCTTTATCTATGGTAACATCACATACATATTTACTATAGAGAAACCATGTCATATGACTTTGGGGAATGTACACTTTTGAAGAAAAAGACATAGGATTGCAAGAGTAAATGTGGAAGGACAATCGTGCTTTCTTAACATTGAAGTGAATTCTTTCGGTACGAGAGTCTAACTTATTGCTAGAACCCGTCTTGTACATATAACAGTTTTTCTGACGTGAGCTACGTTAATTGATATTGTAATATACTCTTTTATGGAGTTGATCTAATTAAGTAAGATATAAAGTTTTTTAAATAGGCTAATTTGAAACTGGTTAGTGTGGGCCGAGTAAGGCCTAGCTCGTGATGAGAGGGCATAGCTTAAAACGCTATAAATAGAGCTCAAGTCCCCTCTCTAACCTTAACACATACATACCTCACATAAGGAGCGAACGCTATCCGGAAGAGATTGAGCCAATGATAAAGAGGGTAATAGAGGAGAAGATTTGCGCTGAGAATCATCGCTTTTCCGCATCAAGAACGATGGATTCCAAATCGAATACGCAAAATCTTTTTACTCGATTATATGTGTTCTAGATTCTAGCTATGGAGATCTTTGTATCATTTTATCGTGACTAAAAATACATTCATATGTGTGAGGGTTGATCACCCCTAGCGTCTCTTGTAGTAAAATAGAGACTCCTTGATCAGGCTTAGCCTTGCATCCTGATCCAAGCAAGTTTTTGACCTAAAAAATTGTAAGGATAAGAGCTCCAGAAGAAGTGCATGACTTTGCGTACGTATTTTATTTTTGGTCCTAGCACAAGTATTTATCACGTCGGTGAAACGATTTAATAAACATCAATTTCTCCATTAATGAGATTTCTAGTTCGAATTTTCTAGTCAATATTGGAGGCGTTTGTAAGATCCTCTCATTTCAATAATTGTCGATTCTCGAGAAAATTGTCTAAAAAGTCGTAAATTTATTGAACTTTAATCAATCCAGTCCTAAACATTTTAATTAAAAAAAAAAGATTTGAGGAAAGCCAATTTCTCCATCAACGATATCACAATCATCGTCCACTAAGAGCAGCAACTCTCTAACTTTTCGTAAGTTGGCTTTATCAAATTCTGACCTCAAAATTGTAAGGATAAGATCCCCTGAAATTCTTGTCCATGTGCAGGTATTATTATTATTTTTTGGGTCCTAGCGCAATTATTTATAAAGTACCTACAAAAGATTTTAAAAAACGTCAATTTCTCCGTTAATGAGATGCTTTGGAATTTTCCGGTCCAATTGCCAGTGGCCAGTAAGATCTTTCCATTTCAATAATTGTCAATTCTCGAAAAAATTATCTAAAAAATTATAAATTTATTACACTTTTACAGTTTAATCTTAAACATTTTCATTACTGACAAAGAATTAAGGAAAGCTAATTTCTCCATTAACGATATCACAACAATCATCAACTAAAAGAACGTCCACCCGCTTACTTTTCGTAAGTGTGCTTTATCAAGTTTTGATCTCAAAATTGTAAGGGTATGATCCCCTGAAGTTCTTATCCATGTGCAAGTATTTTTTTTTTTTGGGTCCTAAGGCAAGTATTTATAAAGTAGCTAAAAAAGATTTAAGAAACGTTAATTTTTCCATTAATGAGATATTATCCATCAACGAATCAGTCAAGATTGGGGGTGGCCCTTAAGATCTTCTCATTTCAATAATTGTCGATTCTCGAGAAAATTGACTAGAAAGTTCTAAACTTATTATGCTTTTGTCAATTCAGTCATAAACCTTTTAATTGTGTCAATAAAATCCCAAGCGAGGCCGTCTGATGGTAATTTAGATTTCTTCTCATTTTCCCTCCGCTGGCCTCAAGCGAGGCCACTCTCGCCAGCCTTGAAGGAGGAACGGGCAAGCAAGTTCACACTGAATGATAGTAATTCAGATTACTAAACCTCCCAAGTCACGTGCTGGTATTTCGGAAATTGATATAAAATTGATGCAGTACAAAATCGGAGAGGACAGTCTCTCAGAACTCTATTCCACATTAGAGGGTAGAAGATTTTTACAGCTAAAACATTACAATATATGCAAGAAACATCACTGTTTTTTACCCTGTTGCACCAAGACCAATATTAGGCGGAAAAATTGCGGCATTGTACCCGTTATTGTGCCCATGAACAGCATCTATTCCATATATCATTGGGATACCCAATCTACTGGACGAAGAACCTTTCTGATAGTCATTTATCATATTGACCCAACCCTTTGCACTCGCCTCTGGAAGTGGTGTGCTCCCACTGCCACTCAAGACTCTCCCTGCAACATGCCCAATGACATTTTAAGAGTCTGCCAAATGAACCTATTAGTTTTTATGGGACACTTTCTTGATATTAAGATGATATTGTCTCTGTGAAAGCTATAGACAGATACGAGTTGTTCCGTTAGTTATCTGCAAACTTCTTAGAGATTAAATGGGAAAAACATGGCGGGGTTTGATGGAGTCAGTAGCATATCATAATCGCATCAACCTTAGGTTTGAGTAGATGGTTCAAGTTTATTGATGCCCGTAAAGCATCTACGGTAGCATGACTTTAGGAGGCAGGGTCTCTGATGGACAAAATGCATGAAGTATGCGTAATTGGTGTGGCTTTATCTATGGTAACATCACATACATATTTACTATAGAGAAACCATGTCATATGACTTTGGGGAATGTACACTTTTGAAGAAAAAGACATAGGATTGCAAGAGTAAATGTGGAAGGACAATCGTGCTTTCTTAACATTGAAGTGAATTCTTTCGGTACGAGAGTCTAACTTATTGCTAGAACCCGTCTTGTACATATAACAGTTTTTCTGACGTGAGCTACGTTAATTGATATTGTAATATACTCTTTTATGGAGTTGATCTAATTAAGTAAGATATAAAGTTTTTTAAATAGGCTAATTTGAAACTGGTTAGTGTGGGCCGAGTAAGGCCTAGCTCGTGATGAGAGGGCATAGCTTAAAACGCTATAAATAGAGCTCAAGTCCCCTCTCTAACCTTAACACATACATACCTCACATAAGGAGCGAACGCTATCCGGAAGAGATTGAGCCAATGATAAAGAGGGTAATAGAGGAGAAGATTTGCGCTGAGAATCATCGCTTTTCCGCATCAAGAACGATGGATTCCAAATCGAATACGCAAAATCTTTTTACTCGATTATATGTGTTCTAGATTCTAGCTATGGAGATCTTTGTATCATTTTATCGTGACTAAAAATACATTCATATGTGTGAGGGTTGATCACCCCTAGCGTCTCTTGTAGTAAAATAGAGACTCCTTGATCAGGCTTAGCCTTGCATCCTGATCCAAGCAAGTTTTTGACCTAAAAAATTGTAAGGATAAGAGCTCCAGAAGAAGTGCATGACTTTGCGTACGTATTTTATTTTTGGTCCTAGCACAAGTATTTATCACGTCGGTGAAACGATTTAATAAACATCAATTTCTCCATTAATGAGATTTCTAGTTCGAATTTTCTAGTCAATATTGGAGGCGTTTGTAAGATCCTCTCATTTCAATAATTGTCGATTCTCGAGAAAATTGTCTAAAAAGTCGTAAATTGATTGAACTTTAATCAATCCAGTCCTAAACATTTTAATTAAAAAAAAAAGATTTGAGGAAAGCCAATTTCTCCATCAACGATATCACAATCATCGTCCACTAAGAGCAGCAACTCTCTAACTTTTCGTAAGTTGGCTTTATCAAATTCTGACCTCAAAATTGTAAGGATAAGATCCCCTGAAATTCTTGTCCATGTGCAGGTATTATTATTATTTTTTGGGTCCTAGCGCAATTATTTATAAAGTACCTACAAAAGATTTTAAAAAACGTCAATTTATCCGTTAATGAGATGCTTTGGAATTTTCCGGTCCAATTGCCAGTGGCCAGTAAGATCTTTCCATTTCAATAATTGTCAATTCTCGAAAAAATTATCTAAAAAATTATAAATTTATTACACTTTTACCAGTTTAATCTTAAACATTTTCATTACTGACAAAGAATTAAGGAAAGCTAATTTCTCCATTAACGATATCACAACAATCATCAACTAAAAGAACGTCCACCCTCTTACTTTTCGTAAGTGTGCTTTATCAAGTTTTGATCTCAAAATTGTAAGGGTATGATCCCCTGAAGTTCTTATCCATGTGCAAGTATTTTTTTTTTTGGGTCCTAAGGCAAGTATTTATAAAGTAGCTAAAAAAGATTTAAGAACCGTTAATTTTTCCATTAATGAGATATTATCCATCAACGAATCAGTCAAGATTGGGGGTGGCCCTTAAGATCTTCTCATTTCAATAATTGTCGATTCTCGAGAAAATTGACTAGAAAGTTCTAAACTTATTATGCTTTTGTCAATTCAGTCATAAACCTTTTAATTGTGTCAATAAAATCCCAAGCGAGGCCGTCTGATAGTAATTTAGATTTCTTCTCATTTTCCCTCCGCTGGCCTCAAGCGAGGCCACTCTCGCCAGCCTTGAAGGAGGAACGGGCAAGCAAGTTCACACTGAATGATAGTAATTCAGATTACTAAACCTCCCAAGTCACGTGCTGGTATTTCGGAAATTGATATAAAATTGATGCAGTACAAAATCGGAGAGGACAGTCTCTCAGAACTCTATTCCACATTAGAGGGTAGAAGATTTTTACAGCTAAAACATTACAATATATGCAAGAAACATCACTGTTTTTTACCCTGTTGCACCAAGACCAATATTAGGCGGAAAAATTGCGGCATTGTACCCGTTATTGTGCCCATGAACAGCATCTATTCCATATATCATTGGGATACCCAATCTACTGGACGAAGAACCTTTCTGATAGTCATTTATCATATTGACCCAACCCTTTGCACTCGCCTCTGGAAGTGGTGTGCTCCCACTGCCACTCAAGACTCTCCCTGCAACATGCCCAATGACATTTTAAGAGTCTGCCAAATGAACCTATTAGTTTTTATGGGACACTTTCTTGATATTAAGATGATATTGTCTCTGTGAAAGCTATAGACAGATACGAGTTGTTCCGTTAGTTATCTGCAAACTTCTTAGAGATTAAATGGGAAAAACATGGCGGGGTTTGATGGAGTCAGTAGCATATCATAATCGCATCAACCTTAGGTTTGAGTAGATGGTTCAAGTTTATTGATGCCCGTAAAGCATCTACGGTAGCATGACTTTAGGAGGCAGGGTCTCTGATGGACAAAATGCATGAAGTATGCGTAATTGGTGTGGCTTTATCTATGGTAACATCACATACATATTTACTATAGAGAAACCATGTCATATGACTTTGGGGAATGTACACTTTTGAAGAAAAAGACATAGGATTGCAAGAGTAAATGTGGAAGGACAATCGTGCTTTCTTAACATTGAAGTGAATTCTTTCGGTACGAGAGTCTAACTTATTGCTAGAACCCGTCTTGTACATATAACAGTTTTTCTGACGTGAGCTACGTTAATTGATATTGTAATATACTCTTTTATGGAGTTGATCTAATTAAGTAAGATATAAAGTTTTTTAAATAGGCTAATTTGAAACTGGTTAGTGTGGGCCGAGTAAGGCCTAGCTCGTGATGAGAGGGCATAGCTTAAAACGCTATAAATAGAGCTCAAGTCCCCTCTCTAACCTTAACACATACATACCTCACATAAGGAGCGAACGCTATCCGGAAGAGATTGAGCCAATGATAAAGAGGGTAATAGAGGAGAAGATTTGCGCTGAGAATCATCGCTTTTCCGCATCAAGAACGATGGATTCCAAATCGAATACGCAAAATCTTTTTACTCGATTATATGTGTTCTAGATTCTAGCTATGGAGATCTTTGTATCATTTTATCGTGACTAAAAATACATTCATATGTGTGAGGGTTGATCACCCCTAGCGTCTCTTGTAGTAAAATAGAGACTCCTTGATCAGGCTTAGCCTTGCATCCTGATCCAAGCAAGTTTTTGACCTAAAAAATTGTAAGGATAAGAGCTCCAGAAGAAGTGCATGACTTTGCGTACGTATTTTATTTTTGGTCCTAGCACAAGTATTTATCACGTCGGTGAAACGATTTAATAAACATCAATTTCTCCATTAATGAGATTTCTAGTTCGAATTTTCTAGTCAATATTGGAGGCGTTTGTAAGATCCTCTCATTTCAATAATTGTCGATTCTCGAGAAAATTGTCTAAAAAGTCGTAAATTGATTGAACTTTAATCAATCCAGTCCTAAACATTTTAATTAAAAAAAAAAGATTTGAGGAAAGCCAATTTCTCCATCAACGATATCACAATCATCGTCCACTAAGAGCAGCAACTCTCTAACTTTTCGTAAGTTGGCTTTATCAAATTCTGACCTCAAAATTGTAAGGATAAGATCCCCTGAAATTCTTGTCCATGTGCAGGTATTATTATTATTTTTTGGGTCCTAGCGCAATTATTTATAAAGTACCTACAAAAGATTTTAAAAAACGTCAATTTATCCGTTAATGAGATGCTTTGGAATTTTCCGGTCCAATTGCCAGTGGCCAGTAAGATCTTTCCATTTCAATAATTGTCAATTCTCGAAAAAATTATCTAAAAAATTATAAATTTATTACACTTTTACCAGTTTAATCTTAAACATTTTCATTACTGACAAAGAATTAAGGAAAGCTAATTTCTCCATTAACGATATCACAACAATCATCAACTAAAAGAACGTCCACCCTCTTACTTTTCGTAAGTGTGCTTTATCAAGTTTTGATCTCAAAATTGTAAGGGTATGATCCCCTGAAGTTCTTATCCATGTGCAAGTATTTTTTTTTTTGGGTCCTAAGGCAAGTATTTATAAAGTAGCTAAAAAAGATTTAAGAACCGTTAATTTTTCCATTAATGAGATATTATCCATCAACGAATCAGTCAAGATTGGGGGTGGCCCTTAAGATCTTCTCATTTCAATAATTGTCGATTCTCGAGAAAATTGACTAGAAAGTTCTAAACTTATTATGCTTTTGTCAATTCAGTCATAAACCTTTTAATTGTGTCAATAAAATCCCAAGCGAGGCCGTCTGATAGTAATTTAGATTTCTTCTCATTTTCCCTCCGCTGGCCTCAAGCGAGGCCACTCTCGCCAGCCTTGAAGGAGGAACGGGCAAGCAAGTTCACACTGAATGATAGTAATTCAGATTACTAAACCTCCCAAGTCACGTGCTGGTATTTCGGAAATTGATATAAAATTGATGCAGTACAAAATCGGAGAGGACAGTCTCTCAGAACTCTATTCCACATTAGAGGGTAGAAGATTTTTACAGCTAAAACATTACAATATATGCAAGAAACATCACTGTTTTTTACCCTGTTGCACCAAGACCAATATTAGGCGGAAAAATTGCGGCATTGTACCCGTTATTGTGCCCATGAACAGCATCTATTCCATATATCATTGGGATACCCAATCTACTGGACGAAGAACCTTTCTGATAGTCATTTATCATATTGACCCAACCCTTTGCACTCGCCTCTGGAAGTGGTGTGCTCCCACTGCCACTCAAGACTCTCCCTGCAACATGCCCAATGACATTTTAAGAGTCTGCCAAATGAACCTATTAGTTTTTATGGGACACTTTCTTGATATTAAGATGATATTGTCTCTGTGAAAGCTATAGACAGATACGAGTTGTTCCGTTAGTTATCTGCAAACTTCTTAGAGATTAAATGGGAAAAACATGGCGGGGTTTGATGGAGTCAGTAGCATATCATAATCGCATCAACCTTAGGTTTGAGTAGATGGTTCAAGTTTATTGATGCCCGTAAAGCATCTACGGTAGCATGACTTTAGGAGGCAGGGTCTCTGATGGACAAAATGCATGAAGTATGCGTAATTGGTGTGGCTTTATCTATGGTAACATCACATACATATTTACTATAGAGAAACCATGTCATATGACTTTGGGGAATGTACACTTTTGAAGAAAAAGACATAGGATTGCAAGAGTAAATGTGGAAGGACAATCGTGCTTTCTTAACATTGAAGTGAATTCTTTCGGTACGAGAGTCTAACTTATTGCTAGAACCCGTCTTGTACATATAACAGTTTTTCTGACGTGAGCTACGTTAATTGATATTGTAATATACTCTTTTATGGAGTTGATCTAATTAAGTAAGATATAAAGTTTTTTAAATAGGCTAATTTGAAACTGGTTAGTGTGGGCCGAGTAAGGCCTAGCTCGTGATGAGAGGGCATAGCTTAAAACGCTATAAATAGAGCTCAAGTCCCCTCTCTAACCTTAACACATACATACCTCACATAAGGAGCGAACGCTATCCGGAAGAGATTGAGCCAATGATAAAGAGGGTAATAGAGGAGAAGATTTGCGCTGAGAATCATCGCTTTTCCGCATCAAGAACGATGGATTCCAAATCGAATACGCAAAATCTTTTTACTCGATTATATGTGTTCTAGATTCTAGCTATGGAGATCTTTGTATCATTTTATCGTGACTAAAAATACATTCATATGTGTGAGGGTTGATCACCCCTAGCGTCTCTTGTAGTAAAATAGAGACTCCTTGATCAGGCTTAGCCTTGCATCCTGATCCAAGCAAGTTTTTGACCTAAAAAATTGTAAGGATAAGAGCTCCAGAAGAAGTGCATGACTTTGCGTACGTATTTTATTTTTGGTCCTAGCACAAGTATTTATCACGTCGGTGAAACGATTTAATAAACATCAATTTCTCCATTAATGAGATTTCTAGTTCGAATTTTCTAGTCAATATTGGAGGCGTTTGTAAGATCCTCTCATTTCAATAATTGTCGATTCTCGAGAAAATTGTCTAAAAAGTCGTAAATTGATTGAACTTTAATCAATCCAGTCCTAAACATTTTAATTAAAAAAAAAAGATTTGAGGAAAGCCAATTTCTCCATCAACGATATCACAATCATCGTCCACTAAGAGCAGCAACTCTCTAACTTTTCGTAAGTTGGCTTTATCAAATTCTGACCTCAAAATTGTAAGGATAAGATCCCCTGAAATTCTTGTCCATGTGCAGGTATTATTATTATTTTTTGGGTCCTAGCGCAATTATTTATAAAGTACCTACAAAAGATTTTAAAAAACGTCAATTTCTCCGTTAATGAGATGCTTTGGAATTTTCCGGTCCAATTGCCAGTGGCCAGTAAGATCTTTCCATTTCAATAATTGTCAATTCTCGAAAAAATTATCTAAAAAATTATAAATTTATTACACTTTTACCAGTTTAATCTTAAACATTTTCATTACTGACAAAGAATTAAGGAAAGCTAATTTCTCCATTAACGATATCACAACAATCATCAACTAAAAGAACGTCCACCCTCTTACTTTTCGTAAGTGTGCTTTATCAAGTTTTGATCTCAAAATTGTAAGGGTATGATCCCCTGAAGTTCTTATCCATGTGCAAGTATTTTTTTTTTTGGGTCCTAAGGCAAGTATTTATAAAGTAGCTAAAAAAGATTTAAGAACCGTTAATTTTTCCATTAATGAGATATTATCCATCAACGAATCAGTCAAGATTGGGGGTGGCCCTTAAGATCTTCTCATTTCAATAATTGTCGATTCTCGAGAAAATTGACTAGAAAGTTCTAAACTTATTATGCTTTTGTCAATTCAGTCATAAACCTTTTAATTGTGTCAATAAAATCCCAAGCGAGGCCGTCTGATAGTAATTTAGATTTCTTCTCATTTTCCCTCCGCTGGCCTCAAGCGAGGCCACTCTCGCCAGCCTTGAAGGAGGAACGGGCAAGCAAGTTCACACTGAATGATAGTAATTCAGATTACTAAACCTCCCAAGTCACGTGCTGGTATTTCGGAAATTGATATAAAATTGATGCAGTACAAAATCGGAGAGGACAGTCTCTCAGAACTCTATTCCACATTAGAGGGTAGAAGATTTTTACAGCTAAAACATTACAATATATGCAAGAAACATCACTGTTTTTTACCCTGTTGCACCAAGACCAATATTAGGCGGAAAAATTGCGGCATTGTACCCGTTATTGTGCCCATGAACAGCATCTATTCCATATATCATTGGGATACCCAATCTACTGGACGAAGAACCTTTCTGATAGTCATTTATCATATTGACCCAACCCTTTGCACTCGCCTCTGGAAGTGGTGTGCTCCCACTGCCACTCAAGACTCTCCCTGCAACATGCCCAATGACATTTTAAGAGTCTGCCAAATGAACCTATTAGTTTTTATGGGACACTTTCTTGATATTAAGATGATATTGTCTCTGTGAAAGCTATAGACAGATACGAGTTGTTCCGTTAGTTATCTGCAAACTTCTTAGAGATTAAATGGGAAAAACATGGCGGGGTTTGATGGAGTCAGTAGCATATCATAATCGCATCAACCTTAGGTTTGAGTAGATGGTTCAAGTTTATTGATGCCCGTAAAGCATCTACGGTAGCATGACTTTAGGAGGCAGGGTCTCTGATGGACAAAATGCATGAAGTATGCGTAATTGGTGTGGCTTTATCTATGGTAACATCACATACATATTTACTATAGAGAAACCATGTCATATGACTTTGGGGAATGTACACTTTTGAAGAAAAAGACATAGGATTGCAAGAGTAAATGTGGAAGGACAATCGTGCTTTCTTAACATTGAAGTGAATTCTTTCGGTACGAGAGTCTAACTTATTGCTAGAACCCGTCTTGTACATATAACAGTTTTTCTGACGTGAGCTACGTTAATTGATATTGTAATATACTCTTTTATGGAGTTGATCTAATTAAGTAAGATATAAAGTTTTTTAAATAGGCTAATTTGAAACTGGTTAGTGTGGGCCGAGTAAGGCCTAGCTCGTGATGAGAGGGCATAGCTTAAAACGCTATAAATAGAGCTCAAGTCCCCTCTCTAACCTTAACACATACATACCTCACATAAGGAGCGAACGCTATCCGGAAGAGATTGAGCCAATGATAAAGAGGGTAATAGAGGAGAAGATTTGCGCTGAGAATCATCGCTTTTCCGCATCAAGAACGATGGATTCCAAATCGAATACGCAAAATCTTTTTACTCGATTATATGTGTTCTAGATTCTAGCTATGGAGATCTTTGTATCATTTTATCGTGACTAAAAATACATTCATATGTGTGAGGGTTGATCACCCCTAGCGTCTCTTGTAGTAAAATAGAGACTCCTTGATCAGGCTTAGCCTTGCATCCTGATCCAAGCAAGTTTTTGACCTAAAAAATTGTAAGGATAAGAGCTCCAGAAGAAGTGCATGACTTTGCGTACGTATTTTATTTTTGGTCCTAGCACAAGTATTTATCACGTCGGTGAAACGATTTAATAAACATCAATTTCTCCATTAATGAGATTTCTAGTTCGAATTTTCTAGTCAATATTGGAGGCGTTTGTAAGATCCTCTCATTTCAATAATTGTCGATTCTCGAGAAAATTGTCTAAAAAGTCGTAAATTGATTGAACTTTAATCAATCCAGTCCTAAACATTTTAATTAAAAAAAAAAGATTTGAGGAAAGCCAATTTCTCCATCAACGATATCACAATCATCGTCCACTAAGAGCAGCAACTCTCTAACTTTTCGTAAGTTGGCTTTATCAAATTCTGACCTCAAAATTGTAAGGATAAGATCCCCTGAAATTCTTGTCCATGTGCAGGTATTATTATTATTTTTTGGGTCCTAGCGCAATTATTTATAAAGTACCTACAAAAGATTTTAAAAAACGTCAATTTCTCCGTTAATGAGATGCTTTGGAATTTTCCGGTCCAATTGCCAGTGGCCAGTAAGATCTTTCCATTTCAATAATTGTCAATTCTCGAAAAAATTATCTAAAAAATTATAAATTTATTACACTTTTACCAGTTTAATCTTAAACATTTTCATTACTGACAAAGAATTAAGGAAAGCTAATTTCTCCATTAACGATATCACAACAATCATCAACTAAAAGAACGTCCACCCTCTTACTTTTCGTAAGTGTGCTTTATCAAGTTTTGATCTCAAAATTGTAAGGGTATGATCCCCTGAAGTTCTTATCCATGTGCAAGTATTTTTTTTTTTGGGTCCTAAGGCAAGTATTTATAAAGTAGCTAAAAAAGATTTAAGAACCGTTAATTTTTCCATTAATGAGATATTATCCATCAACGAATCAGTCAAGATTGGGGGTGGCCCTTAAGATCTTCTCATTTCAATAATTGTCGATTCTCGAGAAAATTGACTAGAAAGTTCTAAACTTATTATGCTTTTGTCAATTCAGTCATAAACCTTTTAATTGTGTCAATAAAATCCCAAGCGAGGCCGTCTGATAGTAATTTAGATTTCTTCTCATTTTCCCTCCGCTGGCCTCAAGCGAGGCCACTCTCGCCAGCCTTGAAGGAGGAACGGGCAAGCAAGTTCACACTGAATGATAGTAATTCAGATTACTAAACCTCCCAAGTCACGTGCTGGTATTTCGGAAATTGATATAAAATTGATGCAGTACAAAATCGGAGAGGACAGTCTCTCAGAACTCTATTCCACATTAGAGGGTAGAAGATTTTTACAGCTAAAACATTACAATATATGCAAGAAACATCACTGTTTTTTACCCTGTTGCACCAAGACCAATATTAGGCGGAAAAATTGCGGCATTGTACCCGTTATTGTGCCCATGAACAGCATCTATTCCATATATCATTGGGATACCCAATCTACTGGACGAAGAACCTTTCTGATAGTCATTTATCATATTGACCCAACCCTTTGCACTCGCCTCTGGAAGTGGTGTGCTCCCACTGCCACTCAAGACTCTCCCTGCAACATGCCCAATGACATTTTAAGAGTCTGCCAAATGAACCTATTAGTTTTTATGGGACACTTTCTTGATATTAAGATGATATTGTCTCTGTGAAAGCTATAGACAGATACGAGTTGTTCCGTTAGTTATCTGCAAACTTCTTAGAGATTAAATGGGAAAAACATGGCGGGGTTTGATGGAGTCAGTAGCATATCATAATCGCATCAACCTTAGGTTTGAGTAGATGGTTCAAGTTTATTGATGCCCGTAAAGCATCTACGGTAGCATGACTTTAGGAGGCAGGGTCTCTGATGGACAAAATGCATGAAGTATGCGTAATTGGTGTGGCTTTATCTATGGTAACATCACATACATATTTACTATAGAGAAACCATGTCATATGACTTTGGGGAATGTACACTTTTGAAGAAAAAGACATAGGATTGCAAGAGTAAATGTGGAAGGACAATCGTGCTTTCTTAACATTGAAGTGAATTCTTTCGGTACGAGAGTCTAACTTATTGCTAGAACCCGTCTTGTACATATAACAGTTTTTCTGACGTGAGCTACGTTAATTGATATTGTAATATACTCTTTTATGGAGTTGATCTAATTAAGTAAGATATAAAGTTTTTTAAATAGGCTAATTTGAAACTGGTTAGTGTGGGCCGAGTAAGGCCTAGCTCGTGATGAGAGGGCATAGCTTAAAACGCTATAAATAGAGCTCAAGTCCCCTCTCTAACCTTAACACATACATACCTCACATAAGGAGCGAACGCTATCCGGAAGAGATTGAGCCAATGATAAAGAGGGTAATAGAGGAGAAGATTTGCGCTGAGAATCATCGCTTTTCCGCATCAAGAACGATGGATTCCAAATCGAATACGCAAAATCTTTTTACTCGATTATATGTGTTCTAGATTCTAGCTATGGAGATCTTTGTATCATTTTATCGTGACTAAAAATACATTCATATGTGTGAGGGTTGATCACCCCTAGCGTCTCTTGTAGTAAAATAGAGACTCCTTGATCAGGCTTAGCCTTGCATCCTGATCCAAGCAAGTTTTTGACCTAAAAAATTGTAAGGATAAGAGCTCCAGAAGAAGTGCATGACTTTGCGTACGTATTTTATTTTTGGTCCTAGCACAAGTATTTATCACGTCGGTGAAACGATTTAATAAACATCAATTTCTCCATTAATGAGATTTCTAGTTCGAATTTTCTAGTCAATATTGGAGGCGTTTGTAAGATCCTCTCATTTCAATAATTGTCGATTCTCGAGAAAATTGTCTAAAAAGTCGTAAATTGATTGAACTTTAATCAATCCAGTCCTAAACATTTTAATTAAAAAAAAAAGATTTGAGGAAAGCCAATTTCTCCATCAACGATATCACAATCATCGTCCACTAAGAGCAGCAACTCTCTAACTTTTCGTAAGTTGGCTTTATCAAATTCTGACCTCAAAATTGTAAGGATAAGATCCCCTGAAATTCTTGTCCATGTGCAGGTATTATTATTATTTTTTGGGTCCTAGCGCAATTATTTATAAAGTACCTACAAAAGATTTTAAAAAACGTCAATTTATCCGTTAATGAGATGCTTTGGAATTTTCCGGTCCAATTGCCAGTGGCCAGTAAGATCTTTCCATTTCAATAATTGTCAATTCTCGAAAAAATTATCTAAAAAATTATAAATTTATTACACTTTTACCAGTTTAATCTTAAACATTTTCATTACTGACAAAGAATTAAGGAAAGCTAATTTCTCCATTAACGATATCACAACAATCATCAACTAAAAGAACGTCCACCCTCTTACTTTTCGTAAGTGTGCTTTATCAAGTTTTGATCTCAAAATTGTAAGGGTATGATCCCCTGAAGTTCTTATCCATGTGCAAGTATTTTTTTTTTTGGGTCCTAAGGCAAGTATTTATAAAGTAGCTAAAAAAGATTTAAGAACCGTTAATTTTTCCATTAATGAGATATTATCCATCAACGAATCAGTCAAGATTGGGGGTGGCCCTTAAGATCTTCTCATTTCAATAATTGTCGATTCTCGAGAAAATTGACTAGAAAGTTCTAAACTTATTATGCTTTTGTCAATTCAGTCATAAACCTTTTAATTGTGTCAATAAAATCCCAAGCGAGGCCGTCTGATAGTAATTTAGATTTCTTCTCATTTTCCCTCCGCTGGCCTCAAGCGAGGCCACTCTCGCCAGCCTTGAAGGAGGAACGGGCAAGCAAGTTCACACTGAATGATAGTAATTCAGATTACTAAACCTCCCAAGTCACGTGCTGGTATTTCGGAAATTGATATAAAATTGATGCAGTACAAAATCGGAGAGGACAGTCTCTCAGAACTCTATTCCACATTAGAGGGTAGAAGATTTTTACAGCTAAAACATTACAATATATGCAAGAAACATCACTGTTTTTTACCCTGTTGCACCAAGACCAATATTAGGCGGAAAAATTGCGGCATTGTACCCGTTATTGTGCCCATGAACAGCATCTATTCCATATATCATTGGGATACCCAATCTACTGGACGAAGAACCTTTCTGATAGTCATTTATCATATTGACCCAACCCTTTGCACTCGCCTCTGGAAGTGGTGTGCTCCCACTGCCACTCAAGACTCTCCCTGCAACATGCCCAATGACATTTTAAGAGTCTGCCAAATGAACCTATTAGTTTTTATGGGACACTTTCTTGATATTAAGATGATATTGTCTCTGTGAAAGCTATAGACAGATACGAGTTGTTCCGTTAGTTATCTGCAAACTTCTTAGAGATTAAATGGGAAAAACATGGCGGGGTTTGATGGAGTCAGTAGCATATCATAATCGCATCAACCTTAGGTTTGAGTAGATGGTTCAAGTTTATTGATGCCCGTAAAGCATCTACGGTAGCATGACTTTAGGAGGCAGGGTCTCTGATGGACAAAATGCATGAAGTATGCGTAATTGGTGTGGCTTTATCTATGGTAACATCACATACATATTTACTATAGAGAAACCATGTCATATGACTTTGGGGAATGTACACTTTTGAAGAAAAAGACATAGGATTGCAAGAGTAAATGTGGAAGGACAATCGTGCTTTCTTAACATTGAAGTGAATTCTTTCGGTACGAGAGTCTAACTTATTGCTAGAACCCGTCTTGTACATATAACAGTTTTTCTGACGTGAGCTACGTTAATTGATATTGTAATATACTCTTTTATGGAGTTGATCTAATTAAGTAAGATATAAAGTTTTTTAAATAGGCTAATTTGAAACTGGTTAGTGTGGGCCGAGTAAGGCCTAGCTCGTGATGAGAGGGCATAGCTTAAAACGCTATAAATAGAGCTCAAGTCCCCTCTCTAACCTTAACACATACATACCTCACATAAGGAGCGAACGCTATCCGGAAGAGATTGAGCCAATGATAAAGAGGGTAATAGAGGAGAAGATTTGCGCTGAGAATCATCGCTTTTCCGCATCAAGAACGATGGATTCCAAATCGAATACGCAAAATCTTTTTACTCGATTATATGTGTTCTAGATTCTAGCTATGGAGATCTTTGTATCATTTTATCGTGACTAAAAATACATTCATATGTGTGAGGGTTGATCACCCCTAGCGTCTCTTGTAGTAAAATAGAGACTCCTTGATCAGGCTTAGCCTTGCATCCTGATCCAAGCAAGTTTTTGACCTAAAAAATTGTAAGGATAAGAGCTCCAGAAGAAGTGCATGACTTTGCGTACGTATTTTATTTTTGGTCCTAGCACAAGTATTTATCACGTCGGTGAAACGATTTAATAAACATCAATTTCTCCATTAATGAGATTTCTAGTTCGAATTTTCTAGTCAATATTGGAGGCGTTTGTAAGATCCTCTCATTTCAATAATTGTCGATTCTCGAGAAAATTGTCTAAAAAGTCGTAAATTGATTGAACTTTAATCAATCCAGTCCTAAACATTTTAATTAAAAAAAAAAGATTTGAGGAAAGCCAATTTCTCCATCAACGATATCACAATCATCGTCCACTAAGAGCAGCAACTCTCTAACTTTTCGTAAGTTGGCTTTATCAAATTCTGACCTCAAAATTGTAAGGATAAGATCCCCTGAAATTCTTGTCCATGTGCAGGTATTATTATTATTTTTTGGGTCCTAGCGCAATTATTTATAAAGTACCTACAAAAGATTTTAAAAAACGTCAATTTCTCCGTTAATGAGATGCTTTGGAATTTTCCGGTCCAATTGCCAGTGGCCAGTAAGATCTTTCCATTTCAATAATTGTCAATTCTCGAAAAAATTATCTAAAAAATTATAAATTTATTACACTTTTACCAGTTTAATCTTAAACATTTTCATTACTGACAAAGAATTAAGGAAAGCTAATTTCTCCATTAACGATATCACAACAATCATCAACTAAAAGAACGTCCACCCTCTTACTTTTCGTAAGTGTGCTTTATCAAGTTTTGATCTCAAAATTGTAAGGGTATGATCCCCTGAAGTTCTTATCCATGTGCAAGTATTTTTTTTTTTGGGTCCTAAGGCAAGTATTTATAAAGTAGCTAAAAAAGATTTAAGAACCGTTAATTTTTCCATTAATGAGATATTATCCATCAACGAATCAGTCAAGATTGGGGGTGGCCCTTAAGATCTTCTCATTTCAATAATTGTCGATTCTCGAGAAAATTGACTAGAAAGTTCTAAACTTATTATGCTTTTGTCAATTCAGTCATAAACCTTTTAATTGTGTCAATAAAATCCCAAGCGAGGCCGTCTGATAGTAATTTAGATTTCTTCTCATTTTCCCTCCGCTGGCCTCAAGCGAGGCCACTCTCGCCAGCCTTGAAGGAGGAACGGGCAAGCAAGTTCACACTGAATGATAGTAATTCAGATTACTAAACCTCCCAAGTCACGTGCTGGTATTTCGGAAATTGATATAAAATTGATGCAGTACAAAATCGGAGAGGACAGTCTCTCAGAACTCTATTCCACATTAGAGGGTAGAAGATTTTTACAGCTAAAACATTACAATATATGCAAGAAACATCACTGTTTTTTACCCTGTTGCACCAAGACCAATATTAGGCGGAAAAATTGCGGCATTGTACCCGTTATTGTGCCCATGAACAGCATCTATTCCATATATCATTGGGATACCCAATCTACTGGACGAAGAACCTTTCTGATAGTCATTTATCATATTGACCCAACCCTTTGCACTCGCCTCTGGAAGTGGTGTGCTCCCACTGCCACTCAAGACTCTCCCTGCAACATGCCCAATGACATTTTAAGAGTCTGCCAAATGAACCTATTAGTTTTTATGGGACACTTTCTTGATATTAAGATGATATTGTCTCTGTGAAAGCTATAGACAGATACGAGTTGTTCCGTTAGTTATCTGCAAACTTCTTAGAGATTAAATGGGAAAAACATGGCGGGGTTTGATGGAGTCAGTAGCATATCATAATCGCATCAACCTTAGGTTTGAGTAGATGGTTCAAGTTTATTGATGCCCGTAAAGCATCTACGGTAGCATGACTTTAGGAGGCAGGGTCTCTGATGGACAAAATGCATGAAGTATGCGTAATTGGTGTGGCTTTATCTATGGTAACATCACATACATATTTACTATAGAGAAACCATGTCATATGACTTTGGGGAATGTACACTTTTGAAGAAAAAGACATAGGATTGCAAGAGTAAATGTGGAAGGACAATCGTGCTTTCTTAACATTGAAGTGAATTCTTTCGGTACGAGAGTCTAACTTATTGCTAGAACCCGTCTTGTACATATAACAGTTTTTCTGACGTGAGCTACGTTAATTGATATTGTAATATACTCTTTTATGGAGTTGATCTAATTAAGTAAGATATAAAGTTTTTTAAATAGGCTAATTTGAAACTGGTTAGTGTGGGCCGAGTAAGGCCTAGCTCGTGATGAGAGGGCATAGCTTAAAACGCTATAAATAGAGCTCAAGTCCCCTCTCTAACCTTAACACATACATACCTCACATAAGGAGCGAACGCTATCCGGAAGAGATTGAGCCAATGATAAAGAGGGTAATAGAGGAGAAGATTTGCGCTGAGAATCATCGCTTTTCCGCATCAAGAACGATGGATTCCAAATCGAATACGCAAAATCTTTTTACTCGATTATATGTGTTCTAGATTCTAGCTATGGAGATCTTTGTATCATTTTATCGTGACTAAAAATACATTCATATGTGTGAGGGTTGATCACCCCTAGCGTCTCTTGTAGTAAAATAGAGACTCCTTGATCAGGCTTAGCCTTGCATCCTGATCCAAGCAAGTTTTTGACCTAAAAAATTGTAAGGATAAGAGCTCCAGAAGAAGTGCATGACTTTGCGTACGTATTTTATTTTTGGTCCTAGCACAAGTATTTATCACGTCGGTGAAACGATTTAATAAACATCAATTTCTCCATTAATGAGATTTCTAGTTCGAATTTTCTAGTCAATATTGGAGGCGTTTGTAAGATCCTCTCATTTCAATAATTGTCGATTCTCGAGAAAATTGTCTAAAAAGTCGTAAATTGATTGAACTTTAATCAATCCAGTCCTAAACATTTTAATTAAAAAAAAAAGATTTGAGGAAAGCCAATTTCTCCATCAACGATATCACAATCATCGTCCACTAAGAGCAGCAACTCTCTAACTTTTCGTAAGTTGGCTTTATCAAATTCTGACCTCAAAATTGTAAGGATAAGATCCCCTGAAATTCTTGTCCATGTGCAGGTATTATTATTATTTTTTGGGTCCTAGCGCAATTATTTATAAAGTACCTACAAAAGATTTTAAAAAACGTCAATTTCTCCGTTAATGAGATGCTTTGGAATTTTCCGGTCCAATTGCCAGTGGCCAGTAAGATCTTTCCATTTCAATAATTGTCAATTCTCGAAAAAATTATCTAAAAAATTATAAATTTATTACACTTTTACCAGTTTAATCTTAAACATTTTCATTACTGACAAAGAATTAAGGAAAGCTAATTTCTCCATTAACGATATCACAACAATCATCAACTAAAAGAACGTCCACCCTCTTACTTTTCGTAAGTGTGCTTTATCAAGTTTTGATCTCAAAATTGTAAGGGTATGATCCCCTGAAGTTCTTATCCATGTGCAAGTATTTTTTTTTTTGGGTCCTAAGGCAAGTATTTATAAAGTAGCTAAAAAAGATTTAAGAACCGTTAATTTTTCCATTAATGAGATATTATCCATCAACGAATCAGTCAAGATTGGGGGTGGCCCTTAAGATCTTCTCATTTCAATAATTGTCGATTCTCGAGAAAATTGACTAGAAAGTTCTAAACTTATTATGCTTTTGTCAATTCAGTCATAAACCTTTTAATTGTGTCAATAAAATCCCAAGCGAGGCCGTCTGATAGTAATTTAGATTTCTTCTCATTTTCCCTCCGCTGGCCTCAAGCGAGGCCACTCTCGCCAGCCTTGAAGGAGGAACGGGCAAGCAAGTTCACACTGAATGATAGTAATTCAGATTACTAAACCTCCCAAGTCACGTGCTGGTATTTCGGAAATTGATATAAAATTGATGCAGTACAAAATCGGAGAGGACAGTCTCTCAGAACTCTATTCCACATTAGAGGGTAGAAGATTTTTACAGCTAAAACATTACAATATATGCAAGAAACATCACTGTTTTTTACCCTGTTGCACCAAGACCAATATTAGGCGGAAAAATTGCGGCATTGTACCCGTTATTGTGCCCATGAACAGCATCTATTCCATATATCATTGGGATACCCAATCTACTGGACGAAGAACCTTTCTGATAGTCATTTATCATATTGACCCAACCCTTTGCACTCGCCTCTGGAAGTGGTGTGCTCCCACTGCCACTCAAGACTCTCCCTGCAACATGCCCAATGACATTTTAAGAGTCTGCCAAATGAACCTATTAGTTTTTATGGGACACTTTCTTGATATTAAGATGATATTGTCTCTGTGAAAGCTATAGACAGATACGAGTTGTTCCGTTAGTTATCTGCAAACTTCTTAGAGATTAAATGGGAAAAACATGGCGGGGTTTGATGGAGTCAGTAGCATATCATAATCGCATCAACCTTAGGTTTGAGTAGATGGTTCAAGTTTATTGATGCCCGTAAAGCATCTACGGTAGCATGACTTTAGGAGGCAGGGTCTCTGATGGACAAAATGCATGAAGTATGCGTAATTGGTGTGGCTTTATCTATGGTAACATCACATACATATTTACTATAGAGAAACCATGTCATATGACTTTGGGGAATGTACACTTTTGAAGAAAAAGACATAGGATTGCAAGAGTAAATGTGGAAGGACAATCGTGCTTTCTTAACATTGAAGTGAATTCTTTCGGTACGAGAGTCTAACTTATTGCTAGAACCCGTCTTGTACATATAACAGTTTTTCTGACGTGAGCTACGTTAATTGATATTGTAATATACTCTTTTATGGAGTTGATCTAATTAAGTAAGATATAAAGTTTTTTAAATAGGCTAATTTGAAACTGGTTAGTGTGGGCCGAGTAAGGCCTAGCTCGTGATGAGAGGGCATAGCTTAAAACGCTATAAATAGAGCTCAAGTCCCCTCTCTAACCTTAACACATACATACCTCACATAAGGAGCGAACGCTATCCGGAAGAGATTGAGCCAATGATAAAGAGGGTAATAGAGGAGAAGATTTGCGCTGAGAATCATCGCTTTTCCGCATCAAGAACGATGGATTCCAAATCGAATACGCAAAATCTTTTTACTCGATTATATGTGTTCTAGATTCTAGCTATGGAGATCTTTGTATCATTTTATCGTGACTAAAAATACATTCATATGTGTGAGGGTTGATCACCCCTAGCGTCTCTTGTAGTAAAATAGAGACTCCTTGATCAGGCTTAGCCTTGCATCCTGATCCAAGCAAGTTTTTGACCTAAAAAATTGTAAGGATAAGAGCTCCAGAAGAAGTGCATGACTTTGCGTACGTATTTTATTTTTGGTCCTAGCACAAGTATTTATCACGTCGGTGAAACGATTTAATAAACATCAATTTCTCCATTAATGAGATTTCTAGTTCGAATTTTCTAGTCAATATTGGAGGCGTTTGTAAGATCCTCTCATTTCAATAATTGTCGATTCTCGAGAAAATTGTCTAAAAAGTCGTAAATTGATTGAACTTTAATCAATCCAGTCCTAAACATTTTAATTAAAAAAAAAAGATTTGAGGAAAGCCAATTTCTCCATCAACGATATCACAATCATCGTCCACTAAGAGCAGCAACTCTCTAACTTTTCGTAAGTTGGCTTTATCAAATTCTGACCTCAAAATTGTAAGGATAAGATCCCCTGAAATTCTTGTCCATGTGCAGGTATTATTATTATTTTTTGGGTCCTAGCGCAATTATTTATAAAGTACCTACAAAAGATTTTAAAAAACGTCAATTTCTCCGTTAATGAGATGCTTTGGAATTTTCCGGTCCAATTGCCAGTGGCCAGTAAGATCTTTCCATTTCAATAATTGTCAATTCTCGAAAAAATTATCTAAAAAATTATAAATTTATTACACTTTTACCAGTTTAATCTTAAACATTTTCATTACTGACAAAGAATTAAGGAAAGCTAATTTCTCCATTAACGATATCACAACAATCATCAACTAAAAGAACGTCCACCCTCTTACTTTTCGTAAGTGTGCTTTATCAAGTTTTGATCTCAAAATTGTAAGGGTATGATCCCCTGAAGTTCTTATCCATGTGCAAGTATTTTTTTTTTTGGGTCCTAAGGCAAGTATTTATAAAGTAGCTAAAAAAGATTTAAGAACCGTTAATTTTTCCATTAATGAGATATTATCCATCAACGAATCAGTCAAGATTGGGGGTGGCCCTTAAGATCTTCTCATTTCAATAATTGTCGATTCTCGAGAAAATTGACTAGAAAGTTCTAAACTTATTATGCTTTTGTCAATTCAGTCATAAACCTTTTAATTGTGTCAATAAAATCCCAAGCGAGGCCGTCTGATAGTAATTTAGATTTCTTCTCATTTTCCCTCCGCTGGCCTCAAGCGAGGCCACTCTCGCCAGCCTTGAAGGAGGAACGGGCAAGCAAGTTCACACTGAATGATAGTAATTCAGATTACTAAACCTCCCAAGTCACGTGCTGGTATTTCGGAAATTGATATAAAATTGATGCAGTACAAAATCGGAGAGGACAGTCTCTCAGAACTCTATTCCACATTAGAGGGTAGAAGATTTTTACAGCTAAAACATTACAATATATGCAAGAAACATCACTGTTTTTTACCCTGTTGCACCAAGACCAATATTAGGCGGAAAAATTGCGGCATTGTACCCGTTATTGTGCCCATGAACAGCATCTATTCCATATATCATTGGGATACCCAATCTACTGGACGAAGAACCTTTCTGATAGTCATTTATCATATTGACCCAACCCTTTGCACTCGCCTCTGGAAGTGGTGTGCTCCCACTGCCACTCAAGACTCTCCCTGCAACATGCCCAATGACATTTTAAGAGTCTGCCAAATGAACCTATTAGTTTTTATGGGACACTTTCTTGATATTAAGATGATATTGTCTCTGTGAAAGCTATAGACAGATACGAGTTGTTCCGTTAGTTATCTGCAAACTTCTTAGAGATTAAATGGGAAAAACATGGCGGGGTTTGATGGAGTCAGTAGCATATCATAATCGCATCAACCTTAGGTTTGAGTAGATGGTTCAAGTTTATTGATGCCCGTAAAGCATCTACGGTAGCATGACTTTAGGAGGCAGGGTCTCTGATGGACAAAATGCATGAAGTATGCGTAATTGGTGTGGCTTTATCTATGGTAACATCACATACATATTTACTATAGAGAAACCATGTCATATGACTTTGGGGAATGTACACTTTTGAAGAAAAAGACATAGGATTGCAAGAGTAAATGTGGAAGGACAATCGTGCTTTCTTAACATTGAAGTGAATTCTTTCGGTACGAGAGTCTAACTTATTGCTAGAACCCGTCTTGTACATATAACAGTTTTTCTGACGTGAGCTACGTTAATTGATATTGTAATATACTCTTTTATGGAGTTGATCTAATTAAGTAAGATATAAAGTTTTTTAAATAGGCTAATTTGAAACTGGTTAGTGTGGGCCGAGTAAGGCCTAGCTCGTGATGAGAGGGCATAGCTTAAAACGCTATAAATAGAGCTCAAGTCCCCTCTCTAACCTTAACACATACATACCTCACATAAGGAGCGAACGCTATCCGGAAGAGATTGAGCCAATGATAAAGAGGGTAATAGAGGAGAAGATTTGCGCTGAGAATCATCGCTTTTCCGCATCAAGAACGATGGATTCCAAATCGAATACGCAAAATCTTTTTACTCGATTATATGTGTTCTAGATTCTAGCTATGGAGATCTTTGTATCATTTTATCGTGACTAAAAATACATTCATATGTGTGAGGGTTGATCACCCCTAGCGTCTCTTGTAGTAAAATAGAGACTCCTTGATCAGGCTTAGCCTTGCATCCTGATCCAAGCAAGTTTTTGACCTAAAAAATTGTAAGGATAAGAGCTCCAGAAGAAGTGCATGACTTTGCGTACGTATTTTATTTTTGGTCCTAGCACAAGTATTTATCACGTCGGTGAAACGATTTAATAAACATCAATTTCTCCATTAATGAGATTTCTAGTTCGAATTTTCTAGTCAATATTGGAGGCGTTTGTAAGATCCTCTCATTTCAATAATTGTCGATTCTCGAGAAAATTGTCTAAAAAGTCGTAAATTGATTGAACTTTAATCAATCCAGTCCTAAACATTTTAATTAAAAAAAAAAGATTTGAGGAAAGCCAATTTCTCCATCAACGATATCACAATCATCGTCCACTAAGAGCAGCAACTCTCTAACTTTTCGTAAGTTGGCTTTATCAAATTCTGACCTCAAAATTGTAAGGATAAGATCCCCTGAAATTCTTGTCCATGTGCAGGTATTATTATTATTTTTTGGGTCCTAGCGCAATTATTTATAAAGTACCTACAAAAGATTTTAAAAAACGTCAATTTCTCCGTTAATGAGATGCTTTGGAATTTTCCGGTCCAATTGCCAGTGGCCAGTAAGATCTTTCCATTTCAATAATTGTCAATTCTCGAAAAAATTATCTAAAAAATTATAAATTTATTACACTTTTACCAGTTTAATCTTAAACATTTTCATTACTGACAAAGAATTAAGGAAAGCTAATTTCTCCATTAACGATATCACAACAATCATCAACTAAAAGAACGTCCACCCTCTTACTTTTCGTAAGTGTGCTTTATCAAGTTTTGATCTCAAAATTGTAAGGGTATGATCCCCTGAAGTTCTTATCCATGTGCAAGTATTTTTTTTTTTGGGTCCTAAGGCAAGTATTTATAAAGTAGCTAAAAAAGATTTAAGAACCGTTAATTTTTCCATTAATGAGATATTATCCATCAACGAATCAGTCAAGATTGGGGGTGGCCCTTAAGATCTTCTCATTTCAATAATTGTCGATTCTCGAGAAAATTGACTAGAAAGTTCTAAACTTATTATGCTTTTGTCAATTCAGTCATAAACCTTTTAATTGTGTCAATAAAATCCCAAGCGAGGCCGTCTGATAGTAATTTAGATTTCTTCTCATTTTCCCTCCGCTGGCCTCAAGCGAGGCCACTCTCGCCAGCCTTGAAGGAGGAACGGGCAAGCAAGTTCACACTGAATGATAGTAATTCAGATTACTAAACCTCCCAAGTCACGTGCTGGTATTTCGGAAATTGATATAAAATTGATGCAGTACAAAATCGGAGAGGACAGTCTCTCAGAACTCTATTCCACATTAGAGGGTAGAAGATTTTTACAGCTAAAACATTACAATATATGCAAGAAACATCACTGTTTTTTACCCTGTTGCACCAAGACCAATATTAGGCGGAAAAATTGCGGCATTGTACCCGTTATTGTGCCCATGAACAGCATCTATTCCATATATCATTGGGATACCCAATCTACTGGACGAAGAACCTTTCTGATAGTCATTTATCATATTGACCCAACCCTTTGCACTCGCCTCTGGAAGTGGTGTGCTCCCACTGCCACTCAAGACTCTCCCTGCAACATGCCCAATGACATTTTAAGAGTCTGCCAAATGAACCTATTAGTTTTTATGGGACACTTTCTTGATATTAAGATGATATTGTCTCTGTGAAAGCTATAGACAGATACGAGTTGTTCCGTTAGTTATCTGCAAACTTCTTAGAGATTAAATGGGAAAAACATGGCGGGGTTTGATGGAGTCAGTAGCATATCATAATCGCATCAACCTTAGGTTTGAGTAGATGGTTCAAGTTTATTGATGCCCGTAAAGCATCTACGGTAGCATGACTTTAGGAGGCAGGGTCTCTGATGGACAAAATGCATGAAGTATGCGTAATTGGTGTGGCTTTATCTATGGTAACATCACATACATATTTACTATAGAGAAACCATGTCATATGACTTTGGGGAATGTACACTTTTGAAGAAAAAGACATAGGATTGCAAGAGTAAATGTGGAAGGACAATCGTGCTTTCTTAACATTGAAGTGAATTCTTTCGGTACGAGAGTCTAACTTATTGCTAGAACCCGTCTTGTACATATAACAGTTTTTCTGACGTGAGCTACGTTAATTGATATTGTAATATACTCTTTTATGGAGTTGATCTAATTAAGTAAGATATAAAGTTTTTTAAATAGGCTAATTTGAAACTGGTTAGTGTGGGCCGAGTAAGGCCTAGCTCGTGATGAGAGGGCATAGCTTAAAACGCTATAAATAGAGCTCAAGTCCCCTCTCTAACCTTAACACATACATACCTCACATAAGGAGCGAACGCTATCCGGAAGAGATTGAGCCAATGATAAAGAGGGTAATAGAGGAGAAGATTTGCGCTGAGAATCATCGCTTTTCCGCATCAAGAACGATGGATTCCAAATCGAATACGCAAAATCTTTTTACTCGATTATATGTGTTCTAGATTCTAGCTATGGAGATCTTTGTATCATTTTATCGTGACTAAAAATACATTCATATGTGTGAGGGTTGATCACCCCTAGCGTCTCTTGTAGTAAAATAGAGACTCCTTGATCAGGCTTAGCCTTGCATCCTGATCCAAGCAAGTTTTTGACCTAAAAAATTGTAAGGATAAGAGCTCCAGAAGAAGTGCATGACTTTGCGTACGTATTTTATTTTTGGTCCTAGCACAAGTATTTATCACGTCGGTGAAACGATTTAATAAACATCAATTTCTCCATTAATGAGATTTCTAGTTCGAATTTTCTAGTCAATATTGGAGGCGTTTGTAAGATCCTCTCATTTCAATAATTGTCGATTCTCGAGAAAATTGTCTAAAAAGTCGTAAATTGATTGAACTTTAATCAATCCAGTCCTAAACATTTTAATTAAAAAAAAAAGATTTGAGGAAAGCCAATTTCTCCATCAACGATATCACAATCATCGTCCACTAAGAGCAGCAACTCTCTAACTTTTCGTAAGTTGGCTTTATCAAATTCTGACCTCAAAATTGTAAGGATAAGATCCCCTGAAATTCTTGTCCATGTGCAGGTATTATTATTATTTTTTGGGTCCTAGCGCAATTATTTATAAAGTACCTACAAAAGATTTTAAAAAACGTCAATTTCTCCGTTAATGAGATGCTTTGGAATTTTCCGGTCCAATTGCCAGTGGCCAGTAAGATCTTTCCATTTCAATAATTGTCAATTCTCGAAAAAATTATCTAAAAAATTATAAATTTATTACACTTTTACCAGTTTAATCTTAAACATTTTCATTACTGACAAAGAATTAAGGAAAGCTAATTTCTCCATTAACGATATCACAACAATCATCAACTAAAAGAACGTCCACCCTCTTACTTTTCGTAAGTGTGCTTTATCAAGTTTTGATCTCAAAATTGTAAGGGTATGATCCCCTGAAGTTCTTATCCATGTGCAAGTATTTTTTTTTTTGGGTCCTAAGGCAAGTATTTATAAAGTAGCTAAAAAAGATTTAAGAACCGTTAATTTTTCCATTAATGAGATATTATCCATCAACGAATCAGTCAAGATTGGGGGTGGCCCTTAAGATCTTCTCATTTCAATAATTGTCGATTCTCGAGAAAATTGACTAGAAAGTTCTAAACTTATTATGCTTTTGTCAATTCAGTCATAAACCTTTTAATTGTGTCAATAAAATCCCAAGCGAGGCCGTCTGATAGTAATTTAGATTTCTTCTCATTTTCCCTCCGCTGGCCTCAAGCGAGGCCACTCTCGCCAGCCTTGAAGGAGGAACGGGCAAGCAAGTTCACACTGAATGATAGTAATTCAGATTACTAAACCTCCCAAGTCACGTGCTGGTATTTCGGAAATTGATATAAAATTGATGCAGTACAAAATCGGAGAGGACAGTCTCTCAGAACTCTATTCCACATTAGAGGGTAGAAGATTTTTACAGCTAAAACATTACAATATATGCAAGAAACATCACTGTTTTTTACCCTGTTGCACCAAGACCAATATTAGGCGGAAAAATTGCGGCATTGTACCCGTTATTGTGCCCATGAACAGCATCTATTCCATATATCATTGGGATACCCAATCTACTGGACGAAGAACCTTTCTGATAGTCATTTATCATATTGACCCAACCCTTTGCACTCGCCTCTGGAAGTGGTGTGCTCCCACTGCCACTCAAGACTCTCCCTGCAACATGCCCAATGACATTTTAAGAGTCTGCCAAATGAACCTATTAGTTTTTATGGGACACTTTCTTGATATTAAGATGATATTGTCTCTGTGAAAGCTATAGACAGATACGAGTTGTTCCGTTAGTTATCTGCAAACTTCTTAGAGATTAAATGGGAAAAACATGGCGGGGTTTGATGGAGTCAGTAGCATATCATAATCGCATCAACCTTAGGTTTGAGTAGATGGTTCAAGTTTATTGATGCCCGTAAAGCATCTACGGTAGCATGACTTTAGGAGGCAGGGTCTCTGATGGACAAAATGCATGAAGTATGCGTAATTGGTGTGGCTTTATCTATGGTAACATCACATACATATTTACTATAGAGAAACCATGTCATATGACTTTGGGGAATGTACACTTTTGAAGAAAAAGACATAGGATTGCAAGAGTAAATGTGGAAGGACAATCGTGCTTTCTTAACATTGAAGTGAATTCTTTCGGTACGAGAGTCTAACTTATTGCTAGAACCCGTCTTGTACATATAACAGTTTTTCTGACGTGAGCTACGTTAATTGATATTGTAATATACTCTTTTATGGAGTTGATCTAATTAAGTAAGATATAAAGTTTTTTAAATAGGCTAATTTGAAACTGGTTAGTGTGGGCCGAGTAAGGCCTAGCTCGTGATGAGAGGGCATAGCTTAAAACGCTATAAATAGAGCTCAAGTCCCCTCTCTAACCTTAACACATACATACCTCACATAAGGAGCGAACGCTATCCGGAAGAGATTGAGCCAATGATAAAGAGGGTAATAGAGGAGAAGATTTGCGCTGAGAATCATCGCTTTTCCGCATCAAGAACGATGGATTCCAAATCGAATACGCAAAATCTTTTTACTCGATTATATGTGTTCTAGATTCTAGCTATGGAGATCTTTGTATCATTTTATCGTGACTAAAAATACATTCATATGTGTGAGGGTTGATCACCCCTAGCGTCTCTTGTAGTAAAATAGAGACTCCTTGATCAGGCTTAGCCTTGCATCCTGATCCAAGCAAGTTTTTGACCTAAAAAATTGTAAGGATAAGAGCTCCAGAAGAAGTGCATGACTTTGCGTACGTATTTTATTTTTGGTCCTAGCACAAGTATTTATCACGTCGGTGAAACGATTTAATAAACATCAATTTCTCCATTAATGAGATTTCTAGTTCGAATTTTCTAGTCAATATTGGAGGCGTTTGTAAGATCCTCTCATTTCAATAATTGTCGATTCTCGAGAAAATTGTCTAAAAAGTCGTAAATTGATTGAACTTTAATCAATCCAGTCCTAAACATTTTAATTAAAAAAAAAAGATTTGAGGAAAGCCAATTTCTCCATCAACGATATCACAATCATCGTCCACTAAGAGCAGCAACTCTCTAACTTTTCGTAAGTTGGCTTTATCAAATTCTGACCTCAAAATTGTAAGGATAAGATCCCCTGAAATTCTTGTCCATGTGCAGGTATTATTATTATTTTTTGGGTCCTAGCGCAATTATTTATAAAGTACCTACAAAAGATTTTAAAAAACGTCAATTTCTCCGTTAATGAGATGCTTTGGAATTTTCCGGTCCAATTGCCAGTGGCCAGTAAGATCTTTCCATTTCAATAATTGTCAATTCTCGAAAAAATTATCTAAAAAATTATAAATTTATTACACTTTTACCAGTTTAATCTTAAACATTTTCATTACTGACAAAGAATTAAGGAAAGCTAATTTCTCCATTAACGATATCACAACAATCATCAACTAAAAGAACGTCCACCCTCTTACTTTTCGTAAGTGTGCTTTATCAAGTTTTGATCTCAAAATTGTAAGGGTATGATCCCCTGAAGTTCTTATCCATGTGCAAGTATTTTTTTTTTTGGGTCCTAAGGCAAGTATTTATAAAGTAGCTAAAAAAGATTTAAGAACCGTTAATTTTTCCATTAATGAGATATTATCCATCAACGAATCAGTCAAGATTGGGGGTGGCCCTTAAGATCTTCTCATTTCAATAATTGTCGATTCTCGAGAAAATTGACTAGAAAGTTCTAAACTTATTATGCTTTTGTCAATTCAGTCATAAACCTTTTAATTGTGTCAATAAAATCCCAAGCGAGGCCGTCTGATAGTAATTTAGATTTCTTCTCATTTTCCCTCCGCTGGCCTCAAGCGAGGCCACTCTCGCCAGCCTTGAAGGAGGAACGGGCAAGCAAGTTCACACTGAATGATAGTAATTCAGATTACTAAACCTCCCAAGTCACGTGCTGGTATTTCGGAAATTGATATAAAATTGATGCAGTACAAAATCGGAGAGGACAGTCTCTCAGAACTCTATTCCACATTAGAGGGTAGAAGATTTTTACAGCTAAAACATTACAATATATGCAAGAAACATCACTGTTTTTTACCCTGTTGCACCAAGACCAATATTAGGCGGAAAAATTGCGGCATTGTACCCGTTATTGTGCCCATGAACAGCATCTATTCCATATATCATTGGGATACCCAATCTACTGGACGAAGAACCTTTCTGATAGTCATTTATCATATTGACCCAACCCTTTGCACTCGCCTCTGGAAGTGGTGTGCTCCCACTGCCACTCAAGACTCTCCCTGCAACATGCCCAATGACATTTTAAGAGTCTGCCAAATGAACCTATTAGTTTTTATGGGACACTTTCTTGATATTAAGATGATATTGTCTCTGTGAAAGCTATAGACAGATACGAGTTGTTCCGTTAGTTATCTGCAAACTTCTTAGAGATTAAATGGGAAAAACATGGCGGGGTTTGATGGAGTCAGTAGCATATCATAATCGCATCAACCTTAGGTTTGAGTAGATGGTTCAAGTTTATTGATGCCCGTAAAGCATCTACGGTAGCATGACTTTAGGAGGCAGGGTCTCTGATGGACAAAATGCATGAAGTATGCGTAATTGGTGTGGCTTTATCTATGGTAACATCACATACATATTTACTATAGAGAAACCATGTCATATGACTTTGGGGAATGTACACTTTTGAAGAAAAAGACATAGGATTGCAAGAGTAAATGTGGAAGGACAATCGTGCTTTCTTAACATTGAAGTGAATTCTTTCGGTACGAGAGTCTAACTTATTGCTAGAACCCGTCTTGTACATATAACAGTTTTTCTGACGTGAGCTACGTTAATTGATATTGTAATATACTCTTTTATGGAGTTGATCTAATTAAGTAAGATATAAAGTTTTTTAAATAGGCTAATATGAAACTGGTTAGTGTGGGCCGAGTAAGGCCTAGCTCGTGATGAGAGGGCATAGCTTAAAACGCTATAAATAGAGCTCAAGTCCCCTCTCTAACCTTAACACATACATACCTCACATAAGGAGCGAACGCTATCCGGAAGAGATTGAGCCAATGATAAAGAGGGTAATAGAGGAGAAGATTTGCGCTGAGAATCATCGCTTTTCCGCATCAAGAACGATGGATTCCAAATCGAATACGCAAAATCTTTTTACTCGATTATATGTGTTCTAGATTCTAGCTATGGAGATCTTTGTATCATTTTATCGTGACTAACAATACATTCATATGTGTGAGGGTTGATCACCCCTAGCGTCTCTTGTAGTAAAATAGAGACTCCTTGATCAGGCTTAGCCTTGCATCCTGATCCAAGCAAGTTTTTGACCTAAAAAATTGTAAGGATAAGAGCTCCAGAAGAAGTGCATGACTTTGCGTACGTATTTTATTTTTGGTCCTAGCACAAGTATTTATCACGTCGGTGAAACGATTTAATAAACATCAATTTCTCCATTAATGAGATTTCTAGTTCGAATTTTCTAGTCAATATTGGAGGCGTTTGTAAGATCCTCTCATTTCAATAATTGTCGATTCTCGAGAAAATTGTCTAAAAAGTCGTAAACTTATTGAACTTTAATCAATCCGGTCCTAAACATTTTAATTACTAAATGTGAATTATGGAAAGCCAATTTCTCCATCAACTATATCACAATCATCACCAACTAAGAACAGCAACTCTCTTACTTTTCGTAAGTTGGCTTTATCAAATTCTGACCTCAAAATTGTAAGGATAAGATCCCCTGAAGTTCTTGTCCAAGCGCAAGTATTTTTTTTTTTAAGTCCTAGCGCAAGTATATATAAAGTAGCTAAAAAAGATTTAAGGAACGTCAATTTCTCATTAATGAGATACTATACATCAACGGAAAATGTAAACGGTCCATAGTTGGAATTTTCCAGTCAAGATCGGCGGTGGCCAGTAAGATCTTCTCATTTCAATAATTGTCGATTCTCAAGAAATTGGCCAAAAAGTTTTAAACCCATTACACTTTTTCTAATTCAATCCTAAATCTTTTAATTGCATTAATTAAATCTCAAGTCTTTTCACATTTTGCTAATTGAATTCATTCGATTAATTTTGATCAAAAATCACAAACATGGACACTGATTGCCTTACATAGCATGGTTGATGTTAATGTGGACAAATTTTAATATTCTTTTCGAATTTTTATTAATTTTTCTTTTATTTTTTGTTATTTTTTTTTTTATTTTTCTTATTTTCTTCTCATTTTTCCTCCGCCGGCCTCAAGTGAGGACTACCCTCGCTAGCCTTGGGTGAGGGACACCTTGGCTTAGGCTAGCGAGGGCAACCCTCGCCGATCTAGTGAAGGATTGCCCTCGCCAACCTAGGCCCGAGCATCCCTTACCTGAGACCGGCAAGGGCAACCTACACTTGAGTTCAGTGACTTTTGCTGGCCATCAATGACGTCTAGTGGAGGGAATAAGGGAAAAATAATAAAGAATAAAGAAAAGAAAAAAAAAGAATGGAAAGAGAAGGAAAGAAAAAAAGGAAAAATAAAAAATTATTAAAAATTGTCCACACCAATGCTGGGCATACCACGTAGGAGTTCTACATAGGATGGCCAACGTCCACATTAGCGATTTTCTATCAAAATTGGCCGAATGGACTTTAATTGGCAAAATTTGAAAATAGTTATGACTCAATTGGCATGATTAAAAACCTTTAGGACTAAATTTGCAAAAATGTAATAGGTTTATTATTTTTTGGACAAATTTTCCATTGATTCTCTCATTTTTTCTAACTTCTAAGCCAATCCCATTTCGAGTTCAATTCCCCACCTTCTCAAGGGGGCTAGGAGTGGAAACGTTTAGTTTTAAATGTGGGTTCGACTTTCACGCTCTATAAAGAGGTAAGGGAAAAATTTGAAAATGAGTTAAGAGTTAGAGTATGACAAACAAAATAAAAAGCCAACCCCATTTCCTATAAAAGACTAACATGCAAAACTATCTACCTCACCCAGCAAAACTATCTTAACTAAACCCTAAAATGGGAACTTCATTTCCAAACTCCAAAACCCTCTACGTCTTTTCTCTACTAGTGTTCCTAGCTTCATTTTCTTCCCCTTCTGAAGCCTTTGCAAACGAAACCCTAACCCAATGCCTCATAAACCATTCCCAACCTTCGCACCCAATAACCTCAGCCATACACACACCCGCCGAATCTTCGTTCTCAACCGTTCTTCAATCTTACATACGAAACCTGCGCTTCAACACCTCCGACACGCCGAAACCCACTCTCATCCTCACGGCACTCCATGAGTCTCATGTGCAAGCCGCCATCATTTGCGCCCAAAAGCTCTCAGTCCAGATGAACATCCGAAGCGGAGGCCACGACTACGAGGGCATATCCTATGTCTCCATCTTCTCGCCTTTTTTCATCCTTGACATGCTTAATTTCCGCTCGGTCGACATTGACATCGAGGCCGAGACGGCATGGGTCCAGGCAGGGGCCACCCTCGGTGAGGTCTACTATGGAATTGCCGCGAAGAGCAAGGTCCATGGCTTTTCCGCTAGTATTTGCCCCACGGTGAGCGTCGGTGGCCACTTTAGTGGCGGCGGCTACGGCAACATGATGAGGAAGTACGGGCTCTCTGTCGACAACATCATCGACGCACGCATAATCAATGTCAATGGGGAAATACTGGATAGGGAATCCATGGGAGAAGACCTCTTTTGGGCCATAAGAGGCGGAGGCAGAGCGAGCTTTGCCGTCATCCTCGCTTACAAGATCAACCTTGTCCGAGTCCCCAAGACAGTGACCGTCTTCAACGTCTCTAGGACGCGGGAGCAAAACGCGACCGAGGTCGTGTACAAGTGGGAACAAGTGGCACACAAGCTGCATGAGGATCTCTTCATAAGGCTGGTTATGGACGTGAATCGAACCGACGCCGGAGAGAAAAAAATAAGAGCCACGTTTCGCGCGCTTTTCCTTGGAGGCGCTCAAAGGCTTCTTTCCTTGATGAGCGATAGTTTTCCCGAGCTAGGCTTGCAGAGCTCAGATTGCAGCGAAATGAGTTGGGTCGAGTCCACGCTTTTTTGGTACGATTTCCCGACCGATGCTAAAGTCGATGAATTGCTTAACCGCACGACGCAAGTGACACATTTGAAGAGAAAGTCCGACTACGTGAAGCAAATCATACCGAAGGACGGATTGGAGCTCATTTGGAAGAGGATGATCAAGCTCGACAGGCCGAAGTTGACCTTCAACCCTTATGGAGGCAAGATGGGCGAGATTCCGGCGAACAGCACCCCATTTCCACATAGGGCCGGGAACCTATGGAAGGTACAATATGCGACAAATTGGAACGACTCCGGGCAGGAAGCGGCACAACACTACATCAAGCTGACGAGGAAGCTCCATCGTTACATGACGCCCTTTGTGTCGAAGAACCCGAGAGCAGCGTTCTTAAATTATAGGGACCTTGATTTGGGAATTAACCACAACAGGGACGAGAGCTACGAGGAAGGGAAAGTGTATGGGGTCAAGTACTTCAAGGGAAATTTCAACAGGTTGGTGGAGATAAAGACCAAAGTCGATCCTGGTAATTTCTTCAGAAATGAACAGAGCGTTCCAATTCTTCCCCGGTAAAAAGAAAGTAAGTGCCTGACAGAAAATTGCATTTCCGCTGGTCCTTCACAATAGACTCTTCCTTAGTTCTGAGGACTTTAAGTTTGTATGTTTTTTTTTTCTTTGGTCAGAAAGTTTGTATGTTGAATAAAGCATAATGTGTGAACCAGAATAAAGAGAGTGATAATAGGTCTTCATTCTTCTTCCTTGGGCTTTCTTGGCATTTTTTTATTGGTGAGTAGTAATATATAGGGAAAATGACACAAACAGTCCCTGAACTTTGACTCAATATGTAATTTGATCCATGAACTTTTAATTTGTTCAATGTAGTCCTTGAACTTTAACCCAATATTCAATGTGGTCTTTAAGCTTTCAATTTGTTTAATGTAATCCATGAACTTTTGGTACGTGTTTAATATAGTTCTCAAACTTTATAAAATTGTTCAATGTAGTCCTTCCATTAATTCAAATTTAGGGACTATATTGTACATTTTCATAAAGTTTATGGACTAAATTAAATATGTACCAAAAGTTCAGGGACCACATTAAACAGATTAAAAGTTCAAGGGTCAAATTATACATTGAGCTAAAGTTTAGAGACTGTTTGTGGCATTATCCCTATTAGACCCGTTAAACGGGTGGGTCGGGTCGGGTTTGGGTCGGGTCATAAATGGTCCGACCCAAATTGACCCATTAACCCGTTTATGACCCATTTATTCCTAGTGTAAATATCTCAACCCATACCCAACCCGACCCATACCCGACCCATACCCGATCCGACCCATATTGCTAAAACACTTTTATATTTAACCTAATCTAGGAATACTTGTTTCTTATGATTTTTTATTAAAATTATACTGCTAAAACATTTTATGCAATACAAAACTAGTGAAAATTTTTTTAATTTTTTTTAAAATTGAGGTTCTGTTTGTTTTACGAAAAATGTGATATTTCTAGAAACTATTTTCCATAAATTCATTATCTAAGAAAATAAAAAAAAATTAATATTTTTTTATTTTTAAAATCAAATTTTTAATTATTTTTATTTTATTTTTTTCTTTTTCCTTTATTTTTTTTCTTTTTCCTTTTTGGCCGATCGCCGGCCGCCGTGGCCGGCGACCGACCACAGGCGAGGCCGAAGCCTCGCCGGCCTCAGGCGAGACTCGAGCTCGCCGGAGGCCGGCGAAGCTCGTTCTCGCCGATCTGGCGAGGCCGAAGCCTCGCCGGCCTCTGGCGAGGGTCTAGCTCGCCGGCCTCGGGCGAGCTCGACCTCGCCGGATCTGGCGAGGTCGAGCTCGCCCGAGGCCGGCGAAGCTCGTTCTCGCCGATCTGGCGAGGCCGAAGCCTCGCCGGCCTCGGGCGAGGCTTGAGCCTCGCCGATCTGGCGAGCGTCGAGCTCGCCGGCCTCGGGCGAGGCTCGAGCCTCGCCGATCTGGCGAGCGTCGAGCTCGCCGGCCTCGGGCGAGCTCGACCTCGCCGGATCTGGCGAAGCTCGAGCTCGCCGGCCTCGGGCGAGCTCGACGCTCGCCAGATCCGGCGAGGCTCGAGCTTCGCAGGCCTCCGGCGAGGTCGTTCCGCCCCGGTGGCCAGTCGCCGTGGCCAACCACCGGCCGGAAAAAAAAAAAAGAAAGAAGAGAAAAGAAAAAATAAAAGAAAAAGATAAAAAATAAAAATAATTAAATTTCGATTTTTTTAAAATATTTTTTTAAAGAGGGAGAGAGAGAGTGGATGGGTCTAGTAGGTGGGTTGGACATGGGTTCCAAACTCAACCCATTTAGACCCATTTATCTTTAAACTTTAAAATTTAAAACCCATTTAAGTTTGACTCTATAAAATTAAAGTGACCCATATATGACCCATTTATTTTTAAATGGGTCATATATGGGTTTATGACCCATTTTGACACCTCTATCCCTAATATATACGATCAATTTAAAATTGTTTGTGTCATTATCCCTAATAGACACAATCAATTTAAAATGAATAAATTAAATGAATGTGAAAAAATGAATAAATTAAGTGTTAGTTCTTTCATTATTACATGCATTTTATCACTTTACTTATGAGTTTAATACTATTTCTCCATCCTACATTATAAATTTGAGCTTATCTTTGTCGTGTTTGTGTTTATATATTTTAAATATCAAGATTGAACTTTTAATAAAGCATAATTGTATATACAGTTAATAAAGCATAATTATAAATATAATTTGACAAGCAGGGTTAAAGAGTACTAGCTTTTGATTTCGGTTTCCGTCGAGGACAAGGGTTTCTGTTTCGTAGTACAATATATTGGAAAACTTGATGACGATTTACGTAGCATCTTACATTGACGTCCATTTTAGTTTAATTTTTGTAAAGACTATTTATCCATAAAAGGAAATTGATAGGGCTTAACTTGTACGTGTAGCTCAATTACGAATTTGGTGGTATAAGACCCAATTTCGCCAATACGACTTTAGTTGAAAAATTATTGTTCTCTCATCAAATATTAGATTTGGAAATGATATCATTTAAAGTATATCTTCGTAAGACACGTGTCCAGATAATTACATCAAGGGGAGGAAAATGATGAGAAATAGAAGCAGACCATATTGTCCTCGCAATTTATCTTGATTCTGTCATGGAAACGAATGCCCTTGTCTCTATTTTTGCTGGCAATTGGAAAATGGTGATTCGAAGTGAAGATTGGTGTGGTTATGACTTACGATTAATGAAAGTTGAGATTTAAGATGCAAACTTCACCTAAAAAAAAAAGTCCCAACTTGTTAAAAAAAGAAAACGTAACCCCTCGAAAATGTTCTACAATAAGCAAATGTCCAAACCTGTCCTTTTATCTTCTTAAGAATCCAATTCTTGATGCACGGGTATCAAATTAATGTTTTGTGGTTTTTTTTTTGGAAAATGACACAAACAATCCTGAACTTTGACTCAATGTGCAATGTGGTCCCTGAACTTTTAATTTGTTCAATATAGTCCCTAAACTTTAACTCAATGCACAATGTAATCCCTAAACTTTCAATTTGTTCTATATGGTCCTTGAACTTTTAGCACATGTTCAATTTAGTCCCTGAAATATATGAAAATATTTAATGTAGTCATTCCATTAATTCAAGTTTAGGGATTACATTGAACATTTTCATATAGGTCAGGGACTAAATTGAACATATATAAAAAATCTAGAGACCACATTGAACAGATTAAAAGTTCATGGACTAAATTGAACATTAGGCTAAAGTTCAGCGATTATATTGAACAAATTAAAAATTCATGGACTAAATTGCACATTGAGTCAAAGTTCAAAAACTGTTTGTGTCATTATCCTTTTTTTTTTTTTCAACTAATCAAAGCATTTAATAGGAAAGGTAGCTTGTCAAACAACATCCACGGCTTTTGATTAAACTGCTTATCTGCGAATAGCAGATCATATCGCAAAGCCTCTTCCAAAAGGAAGTGCAAGATAGACACGTGCGTTGAGACATGTAATACACTCTGTAGGTGTAAATGAAAGACATGAGTTTGCTTCTGTTTTGAATGTGTTTGATGTTCTTAAGATGAACTGTAATCATCTATGAAGTGAATGCTAACATGCGTAGACATACGAAATATTTTTCTTTTTTTTTTGGTTGAGAAAACCCGACAAAGGAGGATCCAAACATAATAAATCCCATAGAGGTTGGGGGGACGGGTCACCCAAGAATAGGATGGGGTATTCCTTCGTTAGGTCTTAGTAATCCTATCAATTATTGGATTTGCAGACCGATCACAATGGGCCAAGGAAGTGCGGTTATAATGGGCCAACAGGTAGACATATGAAATGTGAATAATAGGAATGTCAGACAGGCTTGAGATTGCTTTCTCATACGGGCAATTGCCTCTAGTACTGGTGGTGGCATGCATAGAGATGAGACTCTTGAGCTCAAAAACACCGCAGGGAGAGATCATGCTTAGCAATAATTATGAGTCACCTAGATGTAAGAATGAGATGAGGTCAATGGATGTGATATAAATTAACATCAACCGACGTGGATATTCTAAAAATCCACGAAACCTGTAGTAGGCCAGACAAGAAATATCAAATACACCAGATATTAAGGAATAAAAAATTGAGAATGCCTCCCTCTGAGATTTCGGGTTAGTCAAATTATGATGACTAGCTAAGGTTTTTACAATGTTTATGTGTGCATTACAAGTTTACAACTAACACTGACGCTGACCCAAAAAAAAAAACTAACGCTAACAGATGCTCCAAGGAGAGAATGAAATACCATAACACGTGATTCATACCGCTTGTGCTGACCAATTGGATAGTGTAAGGGAAAATTGTATCTATTGAAATTAATGCGTCCACTCCACCGTGTGAAATCCTCAAGGCTATAAAAACCATTTAATCTGCGTTTGGCGCAGCATTTTCAAAGAGATTTGGACCTCCAAATTAAAGACAAAGTTTTATTGTTTGGTAACACAATCTCAAAGGCCTTTAGTGCGAAGTTGAGTTTTGAAAATGCTTAAAATCTAGATCTATTGACTACTGTGGAGTCATGATTTCTCTAGTCAAGAATGATGTGGCCTTTAGGACATGTTAGGAAATTAACCAGCCAAGTTCAAATGGAGAGATTCAAGTAGAAAAGGAAGATCGATTTGTGTTTACATTGGTACATGTATACACCAGCCGACCATTTATGTTTACCTTAAGCAGTTATGATCAGATTGTGAATACATGATTGAGTCGAGCACGCTTTTTCTGAAGGTTCAAAGGTGTTGGGTTGATATAACATCACAACTTTTGTGTAACCTTAACCAGTGCATGGTAAGCTAAATGCAGGTGTTCTCGCCGGTTGTATGACCAATATGCCCGTGTGAATTGATCCATTGTCCAACCCACAATACGCGAGTGGGAGATGTTGTGATTTTTGGATTGAGATGGGCCGCCCATGATGGGTTGATCCAACCCAGCTCACTCTATTTCGAAGCTCCCTTGGGGGAATAGCTGAGAAGGAAGAAAAACTTCTTCCTTTGTTTTGTGTCGATCAAGGGCATTTATTTGGTTGTTAACAAGGATGTTACTTCAAGCGTGTGCCTCCACTTTCAAGTTTCAGCCTGCACGGATAAAGAGGAATTGCGTGGACGCAATCTCGATTTTTGGGATTTAAGACACGGTTCCACGAACCTCGTCAGTTCTTTTGTTTTTGGCCGGATCGAACCTTATTAGTTTGATTATAACTTTTTATTCTCTTGGGTCCCACCCATTCTATAACCTTTTGTTTTTTTTATCACTACTTTCGATTTAAGAAATTTATTTGAACTATTTCCATAAAATACTATGCAAAATAATAAAAGTACGTCATAAAATTAATGGTTAATATCATAAAAAACTTCAAACTGATACACCTATAACAAATTTGCCATAAACTAATTTTTGACCATAAATAACTCAAAATTAGTAGACTTGTGATAAATTTACTTCAAACTAATTTTTTATTACTAAAAACCCTAAACTGATACATTTCTGATAAATTTATCTTCTGTTAAATTGAATTAATACTATGAAAAATCACAAATTGGTACACTTTGTGACGAACGAAGGGTAAACCCAAAATTGGTACATATCCAATTCAGAAATTTGATGGTAAAATCTAATGAAAACTAACAGAAAGTAAAATTGTCACGGGTGTACCAGTTTGAGACTTTTTGTGATAAAAAAATGAGTTTTGTTAAATTTGTTATAGATATATCAATTTGGGGCTTTTCATGCTATTAACCCTAAAATTAAAATAAACTAAATAATGTTTATTACAATCCTACAAAAGATAACGTTCAAACTGCCATACATACCAGGTTCACTTGGAAAGGCAAAACAGCGCGTGGCTCTACTAGAGCCGCTTCAAGTTTCAACGCCAGGCTGGACTGGAGTGATGCCCACGGGACATAAGCGCTTCGTCGTCTTCTTCCTCTTCCTCTTCCACCTCCACCTGGGAAGCCTGCAAGGTCAACCAAAGTCAAAACTCCGACGACCATTTCCCGAACGATGAATCTTCTTCCACGCTACTGCTCTGTGCTTCTCCTTGCCCTCCAAGCTTCCCTGCTCTCACCTTCCATGGCGGAATCGCCGCAGGATCGAACCCAGGAGGCATATCTCCAATGCCTCATCGACAGCTCCGACCCATCATCCCCACCAATCTCGCCCCTGACATTCTTCCCCAGCAGCCCTTGTTTCTCCTCCGTCCTCCGGTCCTACGTCCGCAACCTCCGCTTCAACTCGTCCACCACCCCGAAGCCAGTCTTCATCGTCACCCCGAGCCACGTCTCCCACATCCGAGCCTCCATCGCCTGCGCCAAGATCCACGGGCTGGAGCTGAGGATCCGCAGCGGGGGCCACGACTACGACGGCCTCTCCTACGTGTCGCCGGCTCCGTTCGCGGTCGTGGACATGTTCAACCTGCGGTCCGTCGAGGTGGACCCGGCGGGCGGGACCGCCTGGGTCGAGTCGGGGGCGACGCTCGGCGAAGTCTACCACGCGATCGCGGCGGAGAGCGGGGCCCGCGCGTTCCCCGCCGGGGTCTGCCCCACCGTCGGCGTCGGGGGCCACTTGAGCGGGGGCGGGTACGGGAACTTGATGAGGAAGCACGGGCTGTCGGTGGACAACGTGGTCGATGCGGTCGTCGTGGATGCCGACGGGAGGGTCTTGGATCGAGAATCGATGGGCGACGACATGTTCTGGGCGATCCGGGGCGGCGGCGGGGCGAGCTTCGGAGTGATTGTGTCGTGGAAGATCAAGCTGGTGCCCGTCCCGGAGGTGGTCACCGTCTTCAAGGTCGAGAAGACGCTGGAGCAAGGATCGACCGATGTTGTTCATAGATGGCAATACGTGGCGGACAAGATCGATGAGAGATTGTTCCTCAGGGTTGTGTTGATACCAGTTGTGAGGAAAGATCAGAGGACAGTGAAAGCTAAATTTGTGGCCCTGTTTCTGGGTGGTGCAGATGAGCTGCTCGATGTAATGTCTCAGAGCTTTCCCGAATTCGGGTTGGAACCTAAGGATTGCATTGAGATGAGTTGGATTGAATCGGTTCTGTTCTGGTCCAATTATCCTAACGGAACATCCCCAAATGTATTGCTCCAAAGAATCCCGGACTCAGAGAAGTTCTTGAAGAAGAAGTCAGATTACGTGCAAGAGCCGATTTCGAAAGTGGGTCTCGAAGGGATATGGAATAAGATGATGGAGCTGAAAAGGCCGGCGCTCACTTTCAACCCTTACGGCGGGAGAATGAGCGAGGTCTCGGAGTCCGAGACCCCGTTTCCGCACAGGGCGGGGAACATTTTCAAGATCCAGTACTCGGTCACTTGGAAGGAGGAAGGCGACGAGGCTTTGAATCAAAATTTGCATCGGATAAGGAGTCTGTACGATCACATGACTCCGTTCGTGGCGAAGTCGCCGAGGAGTTCCTACCTGAACTACAGAGATACTGATCTGGGCATCAATCGAATCGGCAATGAAAGCTACTCCGAGGCCAGCATTTGGGGGACCAAGTACTTCAAGGGCAATTTCGATAGATTGGTGAGAGTGAAGACGATGGTCGATCCTGGGAACTTCTTCAGGTACGAGCAAAGCATTCCTTGTATGTCATCTTGGCCGAATAGAATGGCCGAGTGAAGTTCCGGCAGTAAAATACACATTATTCGTTAGCTGTGTATCGTGAATCTGTACATGATGCAGCGAATTTTCTTTAGTTTTTTTTTTTGGTCGAAGAATTTTCTTTAGTTAATGAGTGGTGAAAGCGCTGTTGATCATGAGTTCCCTTCAAGAATGCCATGGTAAAAGCGCTGTTGATCATGAGTTCCCTTCAAGAATGCCATGGTCCTAACCCGAGCGCTCACGCCAACGCACTTTTGAACTTAAAGATGCGAGAAGGTAGTGATGTTGTCTGTCTGAAATATCTTTTGTTGTTAGGGCAAGTAAAATGTATTTGTATATGATCATAATGAGAGACATCGATACTTGAACAATGATCATATGCAATGTTTGGCGGTGCAATGTGTAATTGACAATCATGTGTTGAGATTCAATTGAAAGAATAGTTTAATACACATTGATGTATGCCACTGTGCACACATTGATGTATGCTTCAATATACATCCGCTTAGTGAAAGGTTAAGATGGGGTCATCTTATCTTTTAGGTGAAGCAACTGGAAACACCTTATTTTTCAGCTATTTTAGGAATTTGATCAAGGTTTCACCAGCTTTGACCCGAGCTCAAACTTTGTCAAAAGCCCACTCATATGGTGAAATTGGGTAGCATTCGTTACGACCTTTCCAATGGTACACCAATTTCACCCACTATGAAATCTGAATCATGATGTTTCGCGCTTTACTTTGGACCGCATAATCGCAATGACTTTTGTACAAGTCATGATTTTTTTTTCCCAATTGCAAGATGAATCTGTAAAATTCAACTTAAGAGCTTTCTAGAGCATCAAGAATCATGTCAATCGGGTTTAAAACGAATAAGAAATCACGAGGTAAAGTTCGACCCAAACTTTTCAAAAATAAAAAGTCACAAAAGGACAAGTTCAGATGAATAAGAGACGTGAAAAGTGCTCCGGCTTCTGTATGAGCCCTCGGAAGTTTCTGCAGGCGGTCTGGTTGGCTCCAAAAACCTTCTGAATAATTAGGGAATTATACTAAGGATTATTACCATGAAAAATTACAAATGATACATTTATAATAAATTTACCTTAAATTAATTTTTTAATCACGAAAAATCTCAAATTGATATACCTGTGATAAATTTACCCTATATTAGTTTCCTTTAAATTTTTCTATCAAATTGACTAGTTACATGAAACATGACAGTAGATGAATGTACCGGTTTAGGGTTTTACTCTTCATTTGTCTCGAACGTACTAGCTTGTGATTTTTTTTAGATTCAATTTAATGGAGGGTAAAATTTATCACAAATGTACCAGTTTGGGATTTTTGATGGTCAAAAAATTAGTTTAGGGTAAACTTGTCATATGTGTACCAGTTTGGGGTTTTTTATGGTCAAAAAATTAATTTGAGATAAATTTATTACATGTATATCAGTTTAGGATTTTCATAGTATTAACCCTTCTAATAATTAGTCGCTACCATGTTTGAATTATTTGTTAAATATTGTAAAATGTCATTTTCTTGCAAGATTAGAATAGAACTGTTGATATCGTTACTCTAATTTATATGATTTTAACAATGACTAATAGAGTTGGTCAATTTTTTTTTGTCATAAACTAGTATATTTATTTAATAATAAGAAGTTCAAGAATACATTCCATGGGCTTCAGAGCACAGTAAATTCCAAAGACCCGGAGGAGGATAAAGAACCCAATCACTCTGTAGGCTATTTCTCCTTTGGGCTTTAGTGACCCAATTACTCGAGGATACATTCCATGGCCTTGCGGACACTTATTCTTCATGATTTTGCCTTCATCGTCATGACAGGTATTCAACATAATATTCCAATGTTATCATTGTGGACATCTACAAGTTTTGCCATGTCATTATTATGTTGTGTGCCTTTACCATGTTATTGTTACGACACGTGCAACATGATTTTGCCATGTCATTGTCATGACATTTGAATGTGTTTGCTACGACATTGTCATCGATGCGCCTTGCCACATCATCGTTAAGATAAGTTATGCATGATTTTGCCATGTAATATAATAATTTTTCCTCGTCATCCTCATGCGGTGTGCTTTCCCATGTCATAATCATGCCATGCACCTCATCTTGTCATATGATTCTGAATTGTCAACATGTTGCATGTCATCGTTATGACAGATGGTGGCTGTCATCATGACAAATGATTTTGAATTTCATACATGATCACACAATTGATTTTCTCCGAGAAAATAGGCACAAGCAAACACTTACGGAGTCACGCTGTTTTTTTTTTTTTATTACCGGGCTCGTTAATGGGACACCAAATAACGAACTCGGCAACATTTCATTTTCTCCCAAAATCATGCATCTTACTTAGAAAACCAAATAACGAGCTCGGAAATCAAGGCTTAAATCGATAGTATTGTGATACCAAATGGACGTCGTGGGTGCATTGACCATTCCTATATGTAACCCCCCGCGCGCCCGCCCCCACACCCCCCACACACTTGCATCTTTGAACTCTAGCTTACACATTAAATCGGTAGCTTAGCCTAGGTGGTAGACTTCCCGTGTTGCCTTAGATGGTGGATTTCCAAGTCTGATTAGAGAGTGAATAGATGATGAATGTAGACCCTGGATTTACGATTTGGATAGAACCCAGAACTTAGGTGTTTCGAGCCAGAAGCCCCAAGGTTTGCAAACTACGTCGGCTGGAGGGACGTCTACAGTGACGACATTGAATTACTATGATCCATATTGACAACTGTGAAGTCATCACTCATGTTCCCATGACCTCTTCCTTAAATGCGCTGCTTTAACCGTGACGCATTGGATTTAACTCACTTGACGTACTGTCCGCTTTGACCCGTCCCATATCGAGCCTAACAATTTTCTTCTTTGGCGTACAAGTGGGCACATTTCCAGAAGATCACCTATCCTAAGAGTGCTCCAACTTGAGCACGCTGAACTTTGAAGTTCTAAAGCCAAGTATTGCCAACAAACTTGGAAAGTATGAGGGATTGTAGCTGGTGCTCAAAGAGTTTTACCAACTTGTCAGCTATGCTTAGCTTTGGAAAAGCAAAGTTAAGCTTGCTCATGTGGGAGCAAATTTATGATGGGTGACCTTATGAGAAAGTGCCTACCGGTACACCAAAAACAAAATTATAAGGCTCAGTATGAGATTGGCCAAAGTGAAAAATACATCGAGTGAGTTAAATATAGGACGTCACACTAGCAGTGTCCTAGCACTTTGACCTTGCTTGACTTGGATCGGGATTTACCGAGGTGAGTTTACAAGAAGCTCCACTTTTACTTTGTTAATGTTTCATATTTTTTTTTTGGTCAAATTATAAATAATGATCAATGGATTGTAGCAGCAAGTGATGATCATTATAAGTGTTGATTCACTTCAATCATTTAATTAATAATACAGTGGAACCTGGGCAAATCTTAAAATCTGTGATAGGGTAGGTTCCAAGTAGAGGTGTCAAAATGGGTCATAAACCCATATATGACCCATTTAAAAATAAATGGGTCATATATGGGTCACTTTAATTTTATAGAGTCAAACTTAAATGGGTTTCAAATTTTAAAGTTTAAAGATAAATGGGTCTAAATGGGTTGAGTTTGGAACCTATGTCCAACCCACCTACTAGACCCATCCACTCTCTCACTCCCTCTTTACAAAAATGTTTTAAAAAAATCGAAATTTAATTATTTTTATTTTTTATCTTTTTCTTTTATTTTTTCTTTTCTCTTCTTTCTTTCTTTTTTTTCCGGCCGGTGGTTGGCCACGGCGGCCGGCCACCGGGGCGGAACGACCTCGCCGGAGGCCGGCGAAGCTCGACCTCGCCGGAGGCCGGCGAAGCTCGAGCTCACCGGCCTCGGGCGAGGCTCGAGCCTCGCCGGATCTAGCGAGCGTCGAGCTCGCCCAAGGCCGGCGAGCTCGAGTCTCGCCAGATCCGGCGAGCTCGAGTCTCGCCAGATCCGGCGAGGTCGAGCTCGCCCGAGGCCGGCGAGCTCGACGCTCGCCAGATCGGCGAGGCTCGAGCCTCGCCCGAGGCCGGCGAGGCTTCGGCCTCGCCAGATCGGCGAGAACGAGCTTCGCCGGCCTCGGGCGAGCTCGACCTCGCCAGATCCGGCGAGGTCGAGCTCGCCCGAGGCCGGCGAGGCTTCGGCCTCGCCAGATCGGCGAGAACGAGCTTCGCCGGCCTCGGGCGAGCTCGACCTCGCCAGATCCGGCGAGGTCGAGCTCGCCCGAGGCCGGCGAGCTCGACGCTCGCCAGATCGGCGAGGCTCGAGCCTCGCCCGAGGCCGGTGAGGCTTCGGCCTCGCCAGATCGGCGAGAACGAGCGTCGCCGGCCTCGGGGGAGCTCGAGTCTCGCCTGAGGCTGGCGAGGCTTCGGCCTCGCCTGTGGTCGGTCGCCGGCCACGGCGGCCGGCGATCGGCCAAAAAGGAAAAAGAAAAACAATAAAGGAAAAATAAAAAATTTAAAAAATAATTAAAAATTCGATTTTAAAAAAAATAAAGTAATTAAAAATTCGATTTTAAAAATAAAAAAATATTAATTTTTTTTATTTTTTTGGATAATAACTTTATGGAAAATATTTTCTAGAAATGTCACATTTTTCGTAAAACAAACAGAACCTCAATTTAAAAAAAATTATAAAATTTTTCACTAGTTTTGTATTGCATAAAATGTTTTAGCAGTATAATTTTAAAAAAAAATCATAAGAAACAAATATTCCTAGATTAGGTTAAATATAAAAGTGTTTTAGCAATATGGGTCGGATCGGGTATGGGTCGGGTATGGGTCGGGTCGGGTATGGGTCGAGATATTTACACTAGGAATAAATGGGTCATAAACGGGTTAATGGGTCAATTTGGGTCGGACCATTTATGACCCGACCCAAACCCGACCCGACCCACCCGTTTAACGGGTCTAGTTCCAAGGTATAAAAGGTAGGTTTCAAGTTCCAAAAAGTGAGAAACCTGTTTCAACAGGTAAGTTCTAGGTTTAACATGGAACTTGTACAGACCATGTAACTGCTCACCCTTACTAATTGGGTCAGTTTGGCTGATTCTACGCATCTAACTTCATGCCTCTTCCTTCACATTTTGAGTAACATCCAAAAATTGTCTCACCGGTGTGCCAAAAAAAAGGTATTGGTGCGAACTTGCACTAGGCACGCATATTACTTTAAGAGAATTGGGAAAACGAACCAAACCTTGTTCTCTCATTCTAATGTTACCTGCAAAGTAATCAAATTATCACAATGTTTCTTTTTTATCTCAAAGTCATCAAATGGAAATTTAACGGCAGGGAAAATAATGATGGGAAAAAGCCATCAAATCGAACCATTAAGGCAAGATAGCCCCCTTCAATCAATAAAATATATCTTGACTTTTATTTTTCCCCAAGATAACAAAACTGAAAACGCATCCTGCCTCAACGTTTCCTGTGCACCCAATCCAAATAAGAATTTGCCCGCAATGGCATGGTCAAGAATCTCTTGGTCATATCTGTGATGTGCGAAATAAAAAGAAGATTTAATACTATTAATATAGAGTAAATTTGTCACACAGTCAATATTTAATGATCCTATCAAGAAAATATCTGATCTTTCAAATTTGTGTAGAGTTTATCCCAAATCCTTTAACGCCATAGTTAAGAACGAAAGTTCCCTTTTATTCCTTCAAAAATTCCAGTTTTGCCCTGACTTTTTTTGGTTATTTGTATGATTTTTTCCACTCCTTTTCCCTTGTTTTTGTCGATATGTTTATGAGAGCAATAAATTCTTTTTGTTTTGAAACTTGTGTCAAAAATTAATTAAAGAGCCGAAATAACTATTGGTATTCTTGAAGCAACGGATTAATAAGGTTTGGTACTTTGATGTAGTCACAAATTCACAATCCACAAAACTTTCAATATCACCTTCCATAGTATAAGAAGAAATTCATCGTCAGCATTTTAGCTGTTATGATCATATTTCTACATGTGCAACACATCCTTTCCCCACAAGATGCCCTTACAAGAGAACGATTGTGATATGTACACTTTGAACACCTCAAGCTCAAAAACACATTCACTTGAAGAAACTTTTATTGGTAAATAAAATACAAATCTTGTTTTATCTCAAAGAAAATATGGCCTCAATAGGAATTTTGGAAATACACAACGCTAGGCTCTCAAAAAGGTAAATGTATATATAGACTACATTATGGACACAAAACGCACACAAAAAGCAAGTCTACGAGAAGATAACGCAGGAATGAAACGATTAGCCTCTCTTCGTTCCCTCTTTGCTGTCGTCCTCTTCATCCTCGTTTCTCTCCATCTCCCTCCTTCATGGGCAGCCTCGGACTCCGTGTATGACACCTTCCTCCGGTGCCTCACCAACCGCACTCGACCGTCGGACCACATCTCCGACATTGTGTACTCGCAGGCCAACTCCGCTTACGCCAATGTGCTCGGGTCCTATGCCCGTAACCGCCGCTTCACCTCGTCGTCGACGTGGAAGCCGCTCGTCATTGTGGCTCCGACACGGGAGTCCCACGTGCAGGCTGTCGTCCTGTGCTCGAAGGACCTCGGTGTGCACCTCAAGATCCGGAGCGGCGGCCACGATTACTAGGGCGTATCGTACGTCTCCGAGGATGCCTTCTTCATCCTCGACATGTTCAACCTCCGGTCAATCGACGTGGACATCCAGGAAGAGACAGCGTGGGTCCAGGCCGGCGCGACTCTAGGAGAGTTATACTACGGGATTTCGGAGAAAAGCAAGGTCCACGGCTTCCCTGCCAGTGTTTGTCAAACGGTTGGCGTCGGAGGACACTTGAGCGGTGGCGGGTACGGCAACATGCTGCGGAAGCACAGCCTGTCGGTCGACAACATCGTTGACGCAAGGATGGTCGATGTCGAGGGGCGAATTCTCGATAGAAAAGGCATGGGAGAGGATTTGTTCTGGGCAATCATCGGGGGAGGTGGGGCGAGCTTTGGAGTCATTCTGGCTTATCAGATTAAGTTAGTCCCGGTCCCAGAGAAGGTCACGGTCTTCCGCGTCGAAAAGACGCTCGATGAGAATGCGACAGATCTCGTGTACAAATGGCAGTTCGTGGCGCCAAGCACGGACCACGGCTTATTCATGAGGCTTATATTGCAGCCAGGCGCTTCCAAGACCCAAGAGGGACAGCAAACGATAACTGCCTCCGTGGTTACATTGTTCCTAGGAAATTTGGATCAGCTCCTGGCAATTACTGACAAGGAGTTCCCCGAACTGGGGTTAAAGAAAGAGAATTGCACTGAGATGAGTTGGATCGAGTCGGTTCTCTGGTGGATCGGCTTTGACAACGGCACCATCCCGTCCCCAGAGACATTGCTGGGCCGAGACTATCCTACCACCTTCTTCAAGAGGAAATCGGATTATGTCCAAACTCCGATCTCGAAGGCTAATCTCGATTTGCTCTGGAAGAAGATGATCGAACTGGGGAAAGTGGGGCTCGCGTTCAATCCTTATGGGGGACGGATGAGCCAGATCCCAGCATCGGCGACCCCGTTCCCGCACCGGGCCGGGAATCTGTTCAAGATTCAGTATTACATCAATTGGCGGGAAGAGGACCCGGAAGCAGGGAAGAAGTACTTGGCGCAAATCAGTGGGCTGCACAGTTACATGACTCCATTTGTGTCTAAGAACCCAAGGAGTGCGTTCTTGAACTACAGAGACCTGGACATTGGGACTACTACCAATGGCAAGAACAGCTCCGAAGAAGGGCGAGTTTACGGGGTCAGTTACTTCAATGACAATTTCGAGAGGTTGGTCAAAGTGAAAACTGCGGTCGATCCCACCAACTTCTTCAGGAACGAACAGAGCATCCCTACTCTGCCAAAATGAAGAGGCTATCCTTTTCTTTTCCTATCGATTGATTTAGCTAGGCGTTCTTGATGAACAGCGATTGCTCCAATAAGATAGTATTTTTATACTCGTTAGTAGTAAAATGATTACTTTGCATCGACCGACATTAGCGTACCGTTTCTCGTCCTTTTATTTGGAGACAGTGCTTGTGAAATGCTAGGAGAAGTGGTGACGTTGGATGGACCACACGGAATTGGAAAACTGTGGGACAATTTATGATGAGGCTATCAAGCTATGAAAAAAAAATACATGTGTTGACACTCGAAATAATTCAAGTCATTGTAAATCGATTTGGCGTTGGAACTGAGTTGTCCATAGAGTAATCCATAACTACAGTCGCTAATGGGGCTAATGGGTGATGACTGACCAGAACATTTCTTGACATACAATGGCGAATGGTCAATGATGTCACAGAAGATGTAAAGTGTCTGTAAAAGAATATTTGATTGATGGTTGAGCATGAGGATATTCAAGGGATAGCAACTGCTTTTAGATAAGGGCGTGAAGTTGAAGACAATAAGTACAGAGCTAACGGGGACATTTGAAATTTATAATTCAAAAAGATAATCGCATACGAACGGTTTTTGTACAATGCTACATGTGGCGACCCTTCCTTTCCATCGAGGAACAGAAAGAGATTTAAAGGTAATGCCCAAAATGTGGGCCAACGGCCCTCAATCAGGGGCGGACTCTCTCAAGGCCTTACTTTGGCCGGGCTCAAGAACTCGGTGTCTAGGGACCGGGCCCCCAATGCCCACGCCCGAGTCCATTGAGGCTGAACCCAAATCCCTAGTGCCCGGATGATCCAGCACCGAACTCGGGTCCATAAAGATCCCCAATGCTCGAGCTCTTGTCCTGACTCTCTGTCCCAAGTTCACAAAAGTCGTACGCAAGTCCTCGGTACACAGGCTCGGGTCCATAGTTAATGAAACGTTTTTTCTTATTAAAAATTAATTTATTCAAATTTTTATTTATTTTTTTTAAAAAATCATTTTTATTTTTTTAAATCATTTTATTATGTTTTTTAAAAATCGAATTATTTATTCTTTTCTTTTCTTTTCTTTTCTTTTTTCTTTTCTTCCTACTTCTTTTTCTTCTTCCTTAGCCAATTAGCTCACGGCCTTTGGCGGTGAGTCTCGAGCTCACCTTAGGCCGGCAGCCCGGAGACTACCAAGATGCAGGTTGACGATCCAGGCGAGCCCAAGCTTCGTTGAGGTCAACAAGCTCTCGGCTTGACAAATTGAGGCGAGCCCGAGCTCGCCTGAGGCCAACAAGCTCGAGCTCGCTTGTGGCCATCGCTAGGCAATCCTCGAGCTCTCCGATGGCCATTGTCGGCCGGTTGCGATGAAGGAAGGACGAAAAAGAAAAGGAATGAAAAGAAAAAAGACAAAAGGAAAAAGGAAAAAAACAGAAAAAAGGAAAAAGACGAAAATTCCCATGAGCCAAAGTATTGTAGGGTAAATGTGTCATAAGTGGTATAGTTTGGGATTTTTCATGTCATAAAAAAAGGTCAGGATAAATTTGTCGCAAGTGACATAGTTGGGGATTTTTCATGTCACAAAAAACAAGTTTAAGGTAAATTTATTACAAATGGCATAGTTTGAGGTTTTTTGTGGTATTTTCCCTTCTAATAATGAATTTGATCTTGATGAGGCCCTTGAAATTGTTGTGGCTAAAATGGCGCTTGACAAACCTTGTGTTTATCAGCCTTAAACCCTACCTGAGTCAAGGAAATTGTAATGGCTAGGATAAAGGATAGCCAAAGACAGCGTTTGGTTGTCTGGATTTCTAGTCAGGATAAGACTGAATAGGATAAGATATGAAATCCAAGGGATTTATTTCATATCCTATCTATTATTTGATGAATCGTAATAAAGTTGGAAATTTTCACATCTTACCATGTCCATTATTTGCTATAAACATCATATAAGTGTAAATGAACCAAAAAATTATACAAATAGAGATGATAAAAATATCTCACGACACTCTTACCTACTTCATTTTTATTTGCTTATTTTTTTTAATATTTTTCCCTCTCTTTTACTTAATTTCTTTTTTATTTATTTTTCCCCTTCCATCATTCTCTAATAAAATTTTTTTAACTAGTAAACTGTGCTAATATACCTAAAATATTCAATAAATATAAATACTAATTGTATTTATATATATATGAAATTTATATCATAAGATAGGAAGAAAATTGAATATAAAAATAAAATAAGAACAAATAAAAACTAAATTGTTTTTATGTTTTTGTTATTTTGAATTTTTTATGTTAAAATTTGAATATTATTTATATTCACATATTATTTTAAGTTGATTGATTTAACAAGTTTGTTATTAGAGAAAAATAACTTTGTATTATGGACATTAGAAATCCTATCTACCTTTATCCCATGGGATAATTTTATCCGGGTTATACCCCTCATATATTCAACTTTATCCTGTCTTGGGCAAGCACCAAATATAGGATGGGATAAAATATATCATATCATGTTTTTTTTTATCTTGACTATCAAACGTAGCCAAAGATATTAATTTGATGGCTAGAATTGCTAATTGTCATGAGCAGCATTTCCAGGTTCCCGAGTCCTAGTCCTTCCATTATACTTCCTTAAATCAAACCACAATGGTCCCACCAAGTGTGCCAAATAGATGTTTCGTGCCGAAATTGAATTGTCGATGAAATACCTTTCACCAAAGATTAAATCTCAGGTTTTTTAAATGAATCGAGCTCCGTGGTGATTCAGACACGAAACAATTTACGTAACAAGGATCGCTTACTGTAAATAAAAGCAAAGGCTTATGTAAATAACTGAGGATAAAATTGATAAATCAATAGACTAAAATTAAGAAATTGCGTCAGTGTTCTTTAATTGCGGATCATTTACAACCGGTCAATCTTGGCTTTATATAGTTTTAAGTCAAAACCAAGGTGGGAACGTTGTTGATATTCTGAGAAATTTCACCAATGAAAAGAGGAGGGAGTTGGAACCAAATCTAGTGCTGGTGGCCACCATTAAGAGGATGTTCGACAAACAACAAAATGACATAGCCAACCATTTGGTAAATTAGCTTACTAAAGTGATTAGGCCAATGGTTGTGAATGTGGTAAACGAATTAACATCCAGTCTAGTCTGCCATTTCCAATGTAAGGGAATCGGGCGATGACGGGGTATGTTTCTTCAACTTCTTCTACTCAATTAAACAATGTTGGTAATTTACGTCAAACAGTTCTATCGCTGTCGGTGAGAATCTTTTGGAGGCCTAAAGTCGCCAACGGCCAAATTCAAAATAATTCCTATATAGTTGGCCTTGTTAATGGGAATAATCAAAGCGATTTTCGGCTAACATAAGTGGAAAAAATAATAATTTGGTGAACCAGAACAATCGACAGAATGTGCCTTCGCCAAATGTTGAAAATTAGAGACCAGTGGGACCGGCACATTATGGTGACAACATGAGACCATTTGGTAATGCAATTAGACCACCTCATGGAATAGTGAATCCACCAAATTTCGGTGTAGCAATCCCACCGATAGGATATATATACTATATACTGGGGTGTAGTTCATACTCCCCATCAATAGAAAGGCATGGGGGTCCCAGTCCCCGATGAGCGGACAAGGATCATGGGAGCAGTGGTCTCAAGTCGCAAGAGAGCTTTTATAGTTTGAGCCCGAAAAAGGAAAGTTTCCTAATTCAATTAGGTTTCTTAATTATAATAAATTTATTGGAAAGAGATTTCCTATTATGAACCAAATTATTGCCTATATATAGTTTCTTTCTCTTATAATTGAGAGATATAATAGAGAGGTGCAAGGTGCTAATTACAGTGGAATTCTCTTCTGGACGTAACCCTAGTTTAAGGGTGAACCAGAATAAAAACCTTGTGTCTCGATTCTTTTTCTCGATTTTTACTCTTTATTTCTTTGTGATTGTGTGGCGAATCCTAACACTATGTAGGCCTCAAGCTAATTGATAATCACGCAAGATTCCTCTCCGCCTTGGGGGCAGTATGGTCAGGCTTTGCAAGTGCAAAATCCTCAAATGGATCAACGTATAATTGAACAAGCTGCCAGTAAGGTAATGCAACGCATGTGCCTTGATAGAGGCATTATCAGACAATGTACTGAAAACCGTACACATATTGGGTTGATGTTGTCCCATATCCAAGAGGATATAAGATGCCTGGCTTTACTCTGTTCACCGGTGAAGGTGAACAATCAACAGTAGAGCGTATTAGTAAGTTTGTGGCTCAATATGGTGATGTAAACAATGATGATCGCTTGAAACTAAGGTTATTCCCATGATCATTGTCAAAAACTGCATTTACCCAGTAAACTAACTTGCCTGTTAAGTGGGGTGAGATGGAAAGTCAATTTCATGCCCAATTCTATAGAACAATCCTTGAAGTGAATATAGCAGATTTGGCAAGTGTCAGGAAGTACAACAATGAATCGGTGGAATAATATGTTGCTCGATTTAAAAAAAAATGAGAAATCAGTGTTTGGTCTCGCTCAATGAAAAGGATTTTACTGCATTGGCCTTCAATGGATTAAAGTTTGTGTTAAGAGAGTGACTTGAAGGCCAGCCGTTTAGCAAATTGTTCCAGTTGACTACAAGGGCGACCAAATATAAGTCTTTTGAAAAAAAGGATAAGAAGTCTTATAAAGACTACAAGCAAAATGTGGCTTTTGTCGATTATGAAGATGATTCTGATAATGAATTCAATCAGGATAAGACCATTGAAATTGTTATGGCTAAAATGGCGCTTGACAAATTTGTCAAGCCTTAAAACCTGCGCGAGTTAAGGAAACTATAGTGGCTAGGGCAAAGGATACCCGAAGATATGCATTTGATGTGACAAAATTGGATTAAATATTTAACTTACTTTATGGTCTCATAAAACTAACTAAGGGTTAGACCATTCCGAGTAAAGAAGAGTTGGCCAATAAAAGATTTTTTAAATAGCATCACTCATGGAATCAAAATTGGGCCAATTGTAATGTTTTCAGGAGAACTATTAAAGAAGCAATTTGACAAAGAAATATCAAGTTTGCCGATGAAAAAGAGAAAGGAAAAATGAAGGTTTATACCGATCCCGTCCCTTATATGGTCGGTATGGTATCGACAAATTACAAAGTAACACAACCACAAGGGAATCCTTGTCGGCGATGCCGATAGGAGACAAGGCATCAATATACTCCTGATAGCCGCAAAGGGAAGATGAAAGTCAAGTGCCAACGCATTCCTGTGAGACATAACAACATGGCAACTCAAGCGGCTCGAGTTTCGCAATTGGAGAGGCATGTAAGACATGTACCACAATTAATGGTCTAGGTTCCTCGATCGGTTGTATACAAGAGGATTTATATCCCAAATAAGAAACCGACAAGGGAGAAGTCATTCAAACAATGATACAAAGAGGGAGATCCTAAAATTGGTAGCATTGGGGAACTAAGTGGCAAATTTGATGACTATGTGAGGTATTTGAAATCACCTAGTTCATGGATAAATCTCTAGGACATATCATCGGAAGATCAGGTTGAAAGGTACTCTTGCTACCTAATAAAAGAAATGGGACAGTCCGTGAGGGTTGCCGATTGCATAGCAAACTTTGAAGAATCATCATTGAAAGAGGACCACAGAATAGATAAAGCTGAAGATCCGTTAATCGAGATAGATATCGGTGATGCAGGGGAAAAGCTGGCAAACTTACGTTAGTGGATTATTGGATGAAGAGTTCAAGTCTAGGTTAGTCGATTTAATTATAATGTGTTGCATAAGCAACAATCGAACGATAATATAAACAGAATAAGAAAATAAATCAGATATCAGATTTATATGGTTCGGTCATAGTGACTTATGTTCATAGAAAGAGCAGCACGGAATTCCACTATAGATCAAACGATACAACGGAGATTATAACTACACTCGAGTTACTCAAACACTCTCAGTGTTTTCCAAGCTTCAATTATACCTAATAACTTACGCAGTGTTTAGGCTCATAATTCCTCATGAAATAATATTTCAATCTCACAAAGGAATTACACAAATTCTTACCACAAAAATTTAATCAACTACAACACACTCGGATATCTTCATAGTGTAATTCACTAGCAAAATCTCCTCTTTGATGATCTTCACAAATAACATTCCCTTCTTATTTGTAGGTAAAAATTGGATTCAAATTAGGAAATCTCTTTTAGGAAACCTTCTCCAATTAGGAAATCTTTTCTAACTAGAAAACTATTTAATTAGGAAACCTATTCAAAATAAAAACCTACTTCAATCAGGAAACTTTCCTTTTTGGACTCAAAATCGAGACATAATTTTAACAATCTCCACCTTAGCTCGATGTTTGACAGTCATAATCGCTTCACAAAAATTTGAACTTCATTGCCACTCTCCCACAGCCCCAATGGACTCGACCGCCATAGATATCTTCCAAGTCCAAATCGTGCTTTAACTTCACCGTAATCGTGGATCTCATGAGACTACCAACTTCACCTACACCTTTAATTTCTCTACAAGGATTTATTGACACAACCTCCTTAATCGCGAAGGAATTAAAACAAAACCATCACTACATCTATATCTATGAGGAAATCGAATATATGCCTTATCAATATCAGTAGTTATAACAACTATTGGCTCAACAAGCTCCTCATCGTTACAAGCACCATCTGTGTCAATTACTTCGCTAACACTCGTTACCTCAGGAGTTTCTGATTACAACTCCACCTCAAGCTAAACACCATTCAGATCCATATAAACACTACCACAAAAACTCCTAGACTCGTCAAATGTAACTTCTCTACTGATAATAAGTGAATTTAATTCCGAGCATCACAACCGATACCCTGCTCACCTTGTACATAATCTAGGAATGTGCACTTTATTACCCTTCTATTGAGCTTATCATCACTAACTCGAATATAACACAAGCAACCGAATATTCTAAGAACGGAATAATCATCAACATTACCTAACAACACTTCTTTGGGAGTCTAACATCCAACTGCAGTTGATGGGGATTTATTCTTTAGGTAGCTCGCTGTACTAAGCACATCTACTAGAAATCTTCTAGCCATACCAGCACTAAAGATCATTTTGTGGGCCATCTTCAGTAATGTTTTGCTTATTAGCTCTGCAACATGTTGTGGTTCATTGGTACTATCGTGGTGTCTCACTATACCTTCCTTAAAATAGAATTCGATTAACAGCTCCGAGAAAAACTCCATACCATTGTCAGTCCGCACATATTTGATCCTCTTACCAGTCTCATTTCATATTAAAGCTTTTAATTGCTTGATCCTGACAACAGAATCAAACTTATGCTTTAGCATAAACACCCAAGTCTTCCTCGAGTAGTCATCCACAACTGTTAACATAATCCTGGCATTCTTCCTCGAAGGAAACCACAATTACCTATGAACATCTAAGTGAATTAACTCTGCAATTTCCATGGTTTCTTTAACAGACGTATTGAACTGCACTTTTCGTTGTTGATTTAAATCACAGCACTTGCATATATTCAGTTCATTAGCAACATAATCACATAGCAAATTCATTTTACTTAGAACCTTTAGGCTTTTCTCCCTAATGTACTCCAAACGTATGTGCCACAATTCAGACTCTCAAACCAATGCATTCAACGTCTTCGTAGCGAATTCTGTCTCTAGCTCACCTGAAAGTTCGTATAGGCCATTGTGCTTGATTCTTTTCATTATCACTATGGCACCTTGAAGAATTTCAGAACTCCACGTTCCGAAAAATACCGACACCTGGCTGAATCCATGGTACTCAAGGAAATCAGATTTTTCTTCAACTTTGGGACATGCCTCACTTTAGTCAATGTCGACCATCATGCATTTTGATTCTAACATCACCAACACCTACAACATCACACTCAGCGTTGTTCCCCAACTGCCTTGTATTACTATACATGCATTGATAAGTAGTAAACCAGTTCCTGTTTGGTATAGCATGAAAAGAATAACCAAAATCCATAATCTATCCACCAAACAACGAATCATAAACAAGATAAAATTAGCATTATTCAAATTACCATCAACTGTAGCTACAATATCATCCATAGACTTAACTCTAATTCCTTCACCCTTGTCGTTTTTCAGCTTAAAGCAATCCCTTCTAAGGTGCTCCCTCATGCCATAACTCCAACAGATAGCACCACTAGTCCTAGACTAACTTCGTCTATTCATGTTTATACTACTTCTACTAACATGTGTATCAGTTCTTCCTCTATTTTTACCTACTAAATCAGCAGATACATATTCACAAGATTCTCTTCTACGGATATCCTTACTTAGTATTAAATCTCGAACACCATCATATGTCAAACTTGTCAACCCAGAAGAATTACTAACGGCAATAACAGTAGTATTTCAACTATCAGGCAATAGAATCAAATCACGTACCTCATCTTCAAAATCAATCTTAACTATACTCAATTAACTAATGATCACATTGAATTCATTAATATGATTAGCAATTGACACACATTCGCTCATCTTCAAATTAAATAGATATCACATCAAGTAGACCTTATTGATCACAGAGAGCTTCTCATACATGTCCGACAGGACTTCCATCAAATCCGTAGTGATCTTCTCTTCACGATGTTAAACGCGACGTTATAAGCCAACATCAGCTGAATGACACCCAAAGCTCGTCTTTCCTAGCATCAGACCCCATTCCAGCGTCGGACTCCATTCCCGCACCGGGCTGGGAATCTGTCGAGATTCAGTACTACATCAATTGGAGCGAGGAGGACCCGGAAGTGGGGAAGAATTACTTGGCGCAAATCAGTAGGTTGCACAGTTACATGACTCCATTGTGTCAAAGAACCCAAGGAGTGTATACTTGAACTACAGAGACCTAGACATTGGGACTAGCACCAATGGCAAGAACAGCTACGGGGAAGGGCCAGTCTACGTGGTCAAGTACTTCAATGATAATTTCGAGAGGTTGGTCAAAGTGAAAACTGCGGTTGATCCTGCCAACTTCTTCGTGAACGAGTAGAGCATCCCTCCACTGCCCAAATAAAGAGGCAATCCTTTTCTTTTCTTATCGATTGATTTAGCTAGACAATCTTGTCGAATAGCGATTGCTCCAATAAGATAGTATTTTTATACTTGTTGGTAATAAGATGATTACTTTGCATCGACCGACATTAGCGTATTGTTTGTCGTCCTTTTATTTGGAGACAGTGCTTGTGAAATGCTAGGATGAGTGGTGGTGTTAAAAAGGAACAGATGGAATTGGAAAAAAAATGGGGCAATTTATGATGAAGCTAATCAAGCTATGAACAAAAATATTGAAAAATTACCAACAAAGTCATGAACCTTTAGCACCTTAATTCAATTATAAACCTTTGAATTTATTCAATTTAGTCCTAAAATCTTTAAACAATTTGCTAATTGAGTCCTTCAAGCCAATTTTGGCTAGAAATTGCTAATGTAGACAATTTATACAATTTTGAAAAAAAATATATCATTTTTTAATTATTTTTTAGGTAAGTTGAGTAATCGGTTCTTTTAGGTAAGTTGATCATCTTCTTGGTTAACTGGGCCAAGGGTGTAGAGGCTTGAGTAATGGGCCTCATGTAGTGGGTTGGGTTGAAGAATCAGGATGCCGGATGCTTTTATATTGAATGAAATTTAAATCACTTTCTTTGTTAATGCTAAAAATATTTGTCCAAAAGAATCTAAAATATAAAAACAGAGTTTTAGAGCAAAATCACCACTCCAGGCGTAGCAGTAACGGGTTGAAGAATCCGTACGAGCATCATCGGCAATGATGCTCGAAGCCCTAGCAGTCCGTGAGGCGCTATTGCACTTGCACGAAGCCAAGGAACAACGAGTTTTAATTAGGAGTGATCGGTTCCCGATTTGTTCCAGCTCCAAAGTGAAACTAGGAACCGAGGACTAGAACAAACAGTGGTTTGATCCGGTCCAATGGAATCGGTCACTTAGAGTGTAGTTCATATTTTACTAATTTTTGTCAATGAGTTTATGTCAATTAAGTTCACTTAGGCTGCGTTTGGTCGTCCAAATTTCTAGTAAAAATATGAATGGCTATGATAGGATAAAAAATCATGGGATTTTGTCATATCTTATATATTACTTGGTGAATTGCAAATTTAAAGTTGGATATTTTTATATTATATCATATTTATTGTTTGGTAGAAACTGAATATCAATATAAATGACATATATGCCCCTTACGTAGTGCCTATAAAATAATATAAGATCTTATAATCATAAAAATATCTTTGTGTGATTTAACATTATAATAAACTATTCTTCAGGGGTGTCAATGGTTCAGTTCGGATTTCCTGAAAACCCGAACCAAACCGAACCGTCAAAGATAGTGGCTGAACTGAACCGAATCGTATCCAAACTGAATACGAACCAAACCGAAAACTCAAATTCAGTTCGGTTTGATTCGGTTTGGTTCGGTTTAGATTTTCGGTTTTCCCCTTTTCTTGGGCTGCTTTGATTTTCCTATTTTGTCTTCACAATTGTGTGACACACTCTCCTCCCCTTGCTCTCCTTTGCCTTGCCTCCACCACACTGCCGCTTGACCCCACCATCTCCGGCGACTGCAAAGCCGAACTCCATGAGCGACCACCACCATACCTTCCACTTCAGAGTCTTAACCAACAAAACCTCCAATCTTAGGCTATATGACAATGAACTCCCACCTCCCCCATCGTCCACAGCTCGGGTCCATGAGTCCGCCTCCGCTCTTCGGCCATTGCCAACCCAATCAACCTCAATTCGGCATCAAGTGAGCCCAAAATCCTGAGATCTAGGACTTGGGTGACCCTAGATCCGAGATTAGGGCTCTGGTCAAGTGCGGCCGAGTACGAGATTCAAAGCTTGTGCAAAATTTCGAGACTCGATGTTGGCGGCAACCAAAGCAGAGGGTGAGTAGAGAAGGGAAGAAAGAGAAGACTGAGCGTCGCGACCCGACTTCGAATGATGCCATAAGGGGCCTCGCTAGAGGAGGCGGAGGCTTGGCTGGCGGTGCTTGTGCTCGGTGGTCGGGTTTGGTGGTTGACTAGCGATCATGCACAATATGGCTGCTGATGGGAAGTGGTGGTTGTGGTGGAGAATCTGGAGATAAAGTTGCAAGGGAAGCAGAGAGGCGAGTATAGAGACAAAATTTATATTAGGGTTTGAGAGAGTAAGCGTGTAAGTGTGAAGGGTTTCTCAATATCGGTTCAATTCGGTTTATGGGCCGAACTGAGCCTAACTGAACCGATACAACCTGAACTGGTATAAAAATATTGGTTATTTTCATTAACCGAACCAAAACCCGAACCGAACCGAAAATTCACGAATTTTTGGTTCAATTCAGTTCAGTTCGTATGTTGGTTTGATTTTTTGATTCGGTTCTGACACCCCTACTATTCTTTACCAGAAATGACAAAAACTGCACTATTGGAAAAAGCCAAGTTGCAAAAAAAACATTGTTAAGAAAACATATGATTTCAAGAAATAGGAACCTTGCTTAATTTTTCAAATACCACAACAACTATGAACAATGCTTCAGACTTGGGTTAATTCAAAAAAAAAGTACCAACTTTAGGTCGAGGGACAATTATGGCCTGAACTTTTTTTTGTCCCATAAAAAAGTATCAACTTTAGGTCAAGGGATAATTTTGGCCCGAACTTTTTTTTGCCTCATAAAAAAGCACCAACTATAGGTCAAGTGACAATTATGGCCCCAACTTTTTTTGTCTCATAAAAAAGCACTAACTTTCACTTAAATCTTAAATTTAGTCCCTATTGATTATCTAACTTGACTATTTCACTTTAGCAATAAATCCACATGGCTTGCCGACTGAATTTAAAGCAATATTCATTGTCTTATTCTCTAAGCCACAATTTAAAGAATAATGGTGAAACTTTTCGTCTCCTTCACTTTACTGATAAGTCAAAAATATCTTTAAATTGAATCTCTTTAACCAAATGTAATCTGAAGCTAACCACCGCCTATCAACAGATATCATGGATGAGATTCACCAAGCTCACCATAATAACCTTCTTTCTCAAACAATGGTGAAAGTCAACGGGGGGCCAGATTTGGAATCATGATGAAAGTTGGTGATTTTTTTGTGAGACAAAACAAAATTGAGGCCAAATTTGTCACTCGACCTAAAGTTGGTGCTTTTTTACGGGACAAAAATAAGTTTGGGCCAGAATTATCTCTCGACCTAAAATTTGTGCTATTTAATGGGACAAAAAAAAGTTCGAGCCAGAATTGTCCTTCAACCTAAAGTTGATACTTTTTTTTGGAATTAAGCCTTCAGACTTCACAAGAAATAGCACATTAAGAAAACATATGATTCCAAGAAATAGCGAAAAGAACATTGTTCGATGTTGTTCATTTTCATAAAACAACAAAGGCAACATACCAATTACTTATAGACAAAAAATTAGGGACAACTTTCCCTTTCCAACTCTTATTAGTGTATTGTGACTCATCGCTCCTACTCTATCTAACTCACTAAATACCACAAAAACTATAAACCAACCAAGCTCCAAACTTCACAAGAAATAGCACATTCAGAAAACGAATCATCAGTCTTTCCCATCTATCACTCTTGGAAGCTGTTCCTCGCGCAACTAGTTCTTCAAGACCTTCTAGAAACACATTTTCTTCATTTATTGTCCATACACATCGGTCTCTCTTTGTTCCCCTTCATTGAGTTGACTGAAATTGCTACCTTCCATTCCTAAACATAGAAGCCTTGATGATTGTTGTTTGAACAGTGAATGGATATGGACAGCAGGCATGAACATGAATCCAACAAATTTAAGTCAAATTTCTACAAGCTATCAGTCAAAAGATTTCAGTCATACCAAATGGAAAAGGCAAAAACAATATAGACACATTGGGAGCAAAGAGATTTAAGGATGAATCAGAAACTAAAAGTGAAGAGAGAGCCTGCAGCACCCGTCCATGGACAATATGCAATCTAACTGTCATGAAGTTGTGAGCACACCAAACCCTACCTTTGACTACTTAGCAAAACGTAGAGAGATCTCCAACTTCAAGTATAGGGTTATTCGAAGGAAAGAACATCAATTTCAAGTATAGGGTTACTGAGAGGAAAGAACATCACAGTACATAATCCAAATCAATGATAGGTAATGACACTTAAAAGCTGATTTTCTATTAGCCATCTTATGAATATGAAGTACCCTTTTCAATCATTGATATGCAAGGAAAACTGATGAGTCCTCTTGACAAGCAAAGAAGAAAAAAGGAAGAAAGAAAGAAGAAAAGCATGTGCTTAAGTCAGGCTTAAGAGTGAAGCAAATTCGCTTTTGTAATTTGGCATTGTTCTTTTCCTTTTTTTTTTTTTTTGATAATCGAGATGTCCGCGCGACCGGCAAGCGATGACTCAGCTATAAACCGGCAGTGATGCACGACTAGTCCTCGAGTGACGCTAGCGCAGGACCCACCACCACGGCGTCACACTTAAGGTTCTTTTCCTTTCGATCACTCCACAAATGTAAAAACAATATTTTAAGGACATGCAGGAGACTCAACTTTCCCATGGAAAAAGTATAGAAAGTTGAGCATGAACATAGCAAGCACCAGTAAACTAGCACCAATAAATCTAGCCTTTAAAGAAGCATGATTTCTCCGTCATGTTAAACTTGATTTATATAATCTATATTAGCAAAGGCCTCTTAAAACTGTGTGGAGGACATGACGTGTATAGTTAAAATCATACTATGCGAGCCTATAATGCAGCAGGAACGACACTCAACCTTGGTGCCGAAGGGAAATCGGCGAGCTAGGCGTGGCGGTGACTCAAAATCAGTGAGGTGCAACTCAAGTGCTCAACTGTGCTGTGCAAGCGATGGGAGAGGAGAGAGTCTAAGAGACAGAGTGTGACATCCCAGAGCATCACATACTAAGGCGTTCATTAGTCTTTTCACTTATAGCGCAAGCAGAAGACAATTCACAATTAAGTAAACACATACAATGTAGCTGAACGGGGATATCTTACTTCCATTTCATTATCTTATTTATGTACATGGATGGCACCAACCAAAAACTACCATTGGGTGGATCAAAAAAAGATATATAGCTCTCAATCTCAGGCCAGATGACACTATACAACAGTCACCAACATTAGCACCTGTCATCACGGTTAAAACAAAAAGAAGTAACTGTGGGAACTCTGAAATGGCTCCCCCAGCGACCTACGTTGTCCCTAACATCTACTCCTCTCTTTCACCACCGTCGTCTGAGCTGCTATCGTCCAGGTAGGGAATAGGTCCCACCAATCGACCATCTACCAGCACAAAAATCGACATAAAACGGTATGGGACATGGCCTCTCGGGGCTCCTATCTCACTCCATAGTGTTGCAGCATAACATACGAACACAACCGAAGGAAACACATGATCAGTAAACTGATACAGCTACCCTTCAAAGGTAACAGGAGCTCCGTAACGAGCGATGGGTGAGGCAAGGATCACAAGCATGACTAAAAATCTGTAAAAATAGATATCAACGGGAGTGAGCTAATGCTCAACAAGAGATAAGACTAGCTTATAAACTGACTGATCCTACTAACTCTCGATTTTTTGGACACATCTAACATAAAATAATTAATGTATCCTACCATGAATGCATACCATCCGAAAGCAACATCCATAATCACATGTATCATGCATCATGGCACTAACCATATCAAACGTCCTCAATCAAACTCATTTATAGATCATTTCTAACACAATATAATAGCAATATGTACGAGACAACTTAACAATTTGCAATAATACTACAAGCACATGCCACATTATTTCAATGGTTCACTTGTTTAGTCTTACGCCCGACTCATGGATTACGCCGATTATCCACCGGTCCGTGCAAGGCACTCCTGATTATGCTGATTTACTAATTGGTCCGACCTTTGTGGTTTATCAACCACGGGTATCTCTACTCAAGGCATCGCGATTTGCTAATCACGGCATCCCCACACATAGCTCAGGGGCATCCCGACCTCCTACGGGACATCATCGACGCAAGGCCCAATGGACATCTCTTATAGTGGATTCATATCACACAACTCAAGCACTTTCTTTTATACATGCAGCAACAGAACCATTTCACGCCATATATTTCATCATATCCAGCAGATACATTGAATAGCATGTACCATAAAAGTGATTTAATACCTTAGTATCACACACTAGTTATTCATATCCAAAATTTTCAGAATTTATCATCACAAAGGTGACCTAATTTGCATCATCATATGACATCGTATCAAGGCCATTCATGCCTCATTGGATAGCCCAAAGTGTGTGGGTTTTATCTCTAGAAGACATTGAATCATGATTTGAACATTTTCCCGTAGAAAATAGTGAGTCTTTACAAATGGTTGAAACTGGGCAATTTTGTACGGTAAATTAAATCAGAGCTAAAACTATTGTAAATGACCTCAAAAAATTTTGAGATTTGAACATGTCATAGAAAAGATCTTAAATGACATTTCTCATGATAGTGCGAAGCCTAGATCACTCTGAAAACACGGCTTTTTGTCACTCAAAGACAGACCAAAATCAGTCTGCTGGAACAGAATGTTTGCTTCTCAAAAGATTCACAAACCATACCTTCTCAAAACACTCTGAAAATTTTATATGACATAGAAAATGAAGTCTTCAACAACTTTTGTGAAGGAAATTTGTTAATAATTGTACTGGAAAAATTTATGGAAAACCGAGAAGGTGTAAGGGTCGCAAAATCTGCAGTTCTGGGCAGTGTAAGCCCGGTTTGAAAGTTGCTCTTCGTTTGACCCAAACAAACTCCAAAAATTCCGGATTTAAAATATGTTAATCATGAAGATGTGGTGAACAAATTTTGTGAAGAACATATCCCCAAATTTGACTCAAAAAAACTTCCACAAAATTAGCAAGCAGAAGAGTACAGAAACTACTAATCTGGGTTTCAAAACCTAACTTCAAGAATTCAAACCCTAGTTGATACCCACGAAATTTTGTTCAACTAAACTCAAATCCAGAGGTCTAAACAGACATGCAACAGCCATTTCCACCTCCATTCAACAATAAAAACCCATCTTTCACACATGCAAGTCAATACAAGTGCTTAATACTTACATGCAAAGCCATCCATAACTAAAAGACACACATGCATGCACTCTATAACTCACGAAATACACATGCACACACATTCCAGGTCTGGTCACACACATGCACACCCATATGACATCAAAAATCTCACATGCAAACCCAAAACATCAATCCACAGCACCATACAAGAAAATCAAGGGCGTAAGAAGATCAATTGGCTTAGAAAGAAGCCCTATCTCCTTGCCTTGGGTTATCTAGGACTGGCTTTGTTCTTCCTCAAGCTGTTGGCCAAGTCTTCAAGTGAAGAAAAGTGAAAGAAAGTGAAGATGAGAGGGAGGGAGAGGTCTGGCTGAGAGAGATGAGAGAGTAAGAGAGAGAATTCATTGGACGGCTTCTTGAAAAATGAGGGGGAAAGTGAGAGACAGAGAGAGATTACCGAGAGGGTATAGGGAGAGAGAGAGAGTGAAATGATGGGTCTTGCCCTTCATCATTAGCCCCAAAGTAGAGTGTTAGACAAGCTTCTAACTCTTGCATGAAATATTGGCTGGCCATACATGATTATTTTCCAAAGATTGACTTAATTTTCATGCAAAATGGTCCTAGGTGGCCAGTTGCACGCGGGGTATTAGGGGCACAATTTGTGTCCTATAATGTGTAATTTGAGCGCACCTAATATCCACATAAGATATACATTAATGGCCATTATCCCTAGTCATCTTAAATAATCACTATACATGTACATTGTACACATATATAGCTGAAAATAAGCCTCCTCAATTGTCCACTCAATTGTCCAATGAATTTCCATAAGTGTTTCGGCAATTGTATAATTAAACCATGGCCATCACTAATAAGTTATGCGGATTTTAGGATATCACACAGAGAGTGAGGATGAGGTTGTAAGAGAGAGGAGATGTGTTAGAGTAGGGAATCTGATTTCGCAATTGTCAAGGCAACCTCAAGAAAAATGATGGCATGTTTCGATTCACCAAGAACCGAACAGAGAGACTCCACCCTAAACAAGAATTCGCAAGCCAAAAAAAAAACAAGACAAGAAAGAGAGAAACAGAGCCAAACCCAAAAATGATTGCACCCGTGAAAGCTAATACAAACCAAGGAAGCAACTCACGAACCTTGTAAAAAGTGCGAATATTGATGCAGAGAGAGAGAGACGAAACCGTGCGAGGAAGCAAAACCACTCATGGCTCCTTGCCAGAGATGGAGCTTGAACTCGTTTGATTAGAGCTATGGAGAAGAAGATGCTTCGACTCTAGCTGCTTTCGTGAAGTGTTTTCGTAAAACGTCAATGTGAGAGGAGTCGTATGAACGAAGAAGGAAAAGGAGAGCATAGGGTTTCTAAAAAATAGCTAGACAAGAGAAATCCTATCCGGATCTATCCCACCTCCCTCCTCTGATTTTTTTGTTCAGTATACATCCCCTCTATATCCGACGTTATCCCATCCTGAACAAACCTAACTTTTATCCGGACGACCAAACGAAGCCTTAGGATTTAATTCACATTTTACTAATTTTTGTCAATGAATCTATGTTGGTGAAGTTCACATAGGATTTAATTCACAATTTACTAATTTTTTTGAAGAAATAAAAAAATTTTAAAAAAGTATATGTAGCCAGTCCGGTCTAGTTGGTCCGATTTGGCCGGGTTCCAAGGGGAAACCGGGAATCAAATTGCCTGAAATCGGGAATCGGACCGAACCAAGAGACTTCCGATTTAGGCGGTCTATTTTGCACACCCTGATCTTAATTGATCTGGGAACTTTAGTTTAAATTGACAGCTTATCAATGGTGGAAGTTATCACTAGCCGGACTCAGAGTCTGTGGGGCTGTGCGGGACATCATGGAGGAATGCATGTTTTATTTGGTCTAGTTGATATCCGTCAAAGTAGTATTATGCCCCTACGAGGCCAATCAATTAGCAGATTGGATAGCAAAGGCCCAATATAGACATAGGCATACCCTTCCCCAAAGCAGGTTACTTCCACCACCACAAGCTTTTCGGGATTTGTATGTTTGGAAACTCAAATGTCACGTTTTATTAGTTCTCGTTAATGAATTGAAATGCGAAAAACCCGTAGTAGTAACCAAATTGTCTTCTTCCTTTCCACTTAGCAATATTTACTATCTGACTAAGGGTTTAATTGATAAAATTGAAAAAAAAGTTTTGCAAATTTAAGCATTCGATTTAAGTATTGATAATCTGGACCGACAAAAATAGGAATAAAAACTTGTTCAAAGATAATTGGAAATTCATGACCGGATATTATTAATTCCTTACCAAATGTTCATTCTCATTCGAGAAGACATTTCCTTCTATATAAGTCAATATGCTTTTTCCTTTCTTTTGTTCATCCTAAATGTTCATTCTCATGTAAGAATGACTTTTGCATGATATGAGTATGTTTGAAGAAATTCGAATAGGGCGCAACTAACTTGAAATTGACATAAATTGTCTCATCCATTATTAATAAAAAAAAATTTGATACAAATGATGAGAATATGGGGACGCAGTATTACTTGTGTATCACAATCTTTCTGTGGAACCGATGCCGGCCTCATGAAAAAAGCTCCATTTAGGTTGCATTTGGTTGTCTAGGTTTTTTTACTTTATTTATTACGATGTCCTAGGCAACACTAGTCACAAAAATGCCATTAGTTTGTAGTGTAGACAACCTTGTCTTCTTGAGCAGGATGAAAAGATAAAGTGCCACATGCTAACCTTGAATGGAGACCTGATCTTCAGAATCACAAATGATTTTGGAGGACTGTAGCATGAAGAGGGAGAGCTAAATCATAGACAACTCAACAGGCCTCAAGAAGGATTCCATCAGCATACCGGTTATCATGCCAAAGAGAAGTAGCTTTCCCATTCCCAAGTGAATCAAATGATGTATTTCACAAAAGGTTAATATTACGAAAAATCCTAAACTGGTACGCTTGTGACAAATTTATTCCGAGCTAATTTTTTGATCAATAAAAACCCTAAACTGATACATTTGTAATAAATTTACCCTTTGTTAGTTTCTGTTAAATTTAATCGTTAAATTGCTAAGTTGAATGACACCGTGGCAATTGACTTGTTTACCAATTTGGAGTTTTAACCTCCGTTTGTCATAGCTGTATCAATTTGTGATTTTTCGTAGTATTAATCCAATTTAACGGAAACTAACGAAGGGTAAATTTATCACAATTGTACCAATTTGAGATTTTGGATCATCAAAAAATTAGTTTGAATAAATTTGTTATAAGTGTACTAGCCTGTGATTTTTGATGATCAAAAATTTAGTTTTTGGCAAATTTATTACAGATGTGCCAGTTTGGGGTTTTTCACAATATTGACTCTTTCACAAAAGGTTCGATATAATCCTCAACTTTAAAGCAATTTGGTCTCGTTTTTCCCAAATATCAACCCATCTTAATTTAATTGAAGATGGATCATCCGACAACATCAAGAAATAGTAATGTCGCCGTACCATAGTCTTTGGAGAGTTTCCACCAAGTAGAGTCGAGCAAAAAACGAAGTATAAAAGCCTCTCGCTTTTTTATGACATGAAGTCCTAATTGTTTTACCGGCCTGGCTTACCCCTTTGGTTCGGACAGCCAATTTATGCAGATGGCATGACAAATTGTTGCTCTAACTAATGTTATTGCTTTGATACCAAGGATATGTCGTAGAGATATGCACTTCAGAAAACTTAAAATTCGTCACAAAAGTGCAATAAAATGCTTTGAGTTTTAAATCCTATAACAAAATCATGTGATCCGTTCGGTTAATTCAATTTGCACATCCTTTAATTTCTTCCAAAATTCTGACAAGATACTTTCCGACATATTCAAGGACATGCGATGCTGATGTGGAGATAGATAAGTATGAAGTAAGAAAAAAAATCAAAAAAATAAAATAGAAAGAAAATGAAGCTGGAAAGAAGAGAAATATCCATGCTCCTCTACGCCTCCCCCCCCCCCGGCTTGTGTTTTCATTTTTCTGAATTTTTTTGTCTTTATCCATAAAAGCATTAAAAATGTTATCTTCGATTTTTGGAAAAATTCCAAATAAGAGCATGAAGTGTTCTTATTTTCTCAAATAAAGACCCGAAGTGTTCTCATTTTCTCAAATAAGGGTTTGAAGTGAATTTTATTTCAAATTAGAACATGAAGTGACTATATCTGTTTCAAATAAGGACCCATCTTTCAAGATGGTAATGTCATTTTTGTCTTTAACTTTTTTTTGAATATCTTTCCTTTTTGTCTTTTTTCCTTTTTCTTTCTTTTTTTTCTTTTTTTGGTTTCTCTTTGTTCTTGCCGATGGCTGGTTGCCGGTCGACCGACCACTAGCGAAGCCCAAGATGGGTTGGGCGAGGGTTGCCCTTGCCGACAACATGCAAGGGACAGCCTTGCATGGATGAGGTGATCCTCGCCCAGATCAGGCGAGGCCGCCCTTGCCAGCCATGGGCGAGGCTAGCCCTCACTAGATCTGGGCGAGGGTCGCCTTGCCCAAGCGATGTCATCTCTCGCTGGCTGCCAGTGAGGGTTTCCACCCTTCCCGAGCTTCACTAGTGGCTGACGACCAGCAAGAACAAAGAGAAAATCAGAAAAATGAAGAAAAGAAAAAAGAAAGAAAAAAGAAAGGAAAGGCAAAAAAAGAAAATATAAATTAAAATTAAAATTTTTTTTAGATGAAAATGCTCTTGATCGGACAAAATAAATTTGCCAGCCGGCGACCGACGAGGTCAAGTCCTCATTTGAAACTTTTTTGGCCACTTCAAGCTCTTATTTGAAACTGTCATGTCACTTCAAGTCATCATTTGATATGGGTTAATTCCAAAAAAAAGCACCAACTTTAGGTCGAGGGACAATTCCGGCCCGAACTTTGTTTTGTTCCATAAAAAAGCCTCAACTTTAGGTCGATGGACAATTATGGCCTAAACTTTTTTTTTCTTGTAAAAAAGCACCAACTTTAGGTCGAGGGACAATTCTGGCCCAAACTTTTTTTGTCTCATAAAAAAGCACCAACTTTCACTTAAATCCCAAATATGGCCGTTATTGACTTAAAATCATTGATTTTACAACTTGACTATTCCACTTTAGCAATAAATCCACGTGACTTGCTGACTGGATTTAAAGCATTATTCATTGCCTTATTTTATAAATCACTGCTTGAAGAATAACGGTGAAACTGTTCGTCTCCTTCACTTCACCGGCAGGTCAAAAATATCTCCCAGATTAAATCTTTCTAGCCAAACTTCATTGTTTTGTCATAATCTGAAGCTGTAGACCACCGCCTGTCGACAAACACCATGGAAGAGATTTGCTAGGCTCACCACCATAACTTTTTTTCTAAAACAAGGGTAACTTTATACAGAAAATCAATGGGGGCCCAAATTTGGGATTTAAATAAAAGTTGGTGCTTTTTTACGAGACAAAAAAAAATTCGGGCCAGAATTGTCCCTCCACCTAAAGTTGATGCTTTTTTATGGGACAAAAAAAGTTCGGGCCAAAATTGTCCCTCGACCTAAAGTTGGTGCTTTTTTATGGAACAAAAAAAAGTTCGGGCCAGAATTGTCCCTCCACCTAAAGTTTGTGCTTTTTTTTGGAATTAACCCCATTTGATATAGAGTTTACTTTGGATCTTTTTTTAAAAAATGATAATACTTCGTATCTTTATTTAGAATTTTTTCGAGATTTGTCTATCACTCAAAATGAACGAAATTAATGGAAATATTTAATTATATATTTTTTAATATATTCTACTATTGAATTGCAGAACTTCTGACAGACGTATTTGACAAGACTTCTTTTGTAACCAAAGCGCTGTAAAGAACGGTCCGCATCATTTTCTACATAGAAAGAATCACTCTAAGGACGGTCCCATGTGGTCAGTCCGCCTGTCGCAAAAGTTGACCGAAAACGATTGGCAACTGTAGAGTCATTGACCCCATTTTGAACCCCATCACCGTCTATATGTGTATATATATATATATTTTCATAGAAAAAAGTTAATCTCTGCCATCTAGAAAGTTAACGTGACAGAAAATTAGGCCCAAAAGTCCATGCGCATCTAATGACGTCATTGACAGTGAAAATTTAATATTTTTTTAAGTTAATATTATAAAAAATTATAAATTAATACATTTATGATAAATTTTCTGTAAATTAATTTTTTAATCAACAAAAACCTTAAATTGGTACATCCATCACAAATATATCCCAAACTAATTTTTTTACCATAAAAAATCTTAAACCGGTATACCAGTAACGAATTTACACTCCGTTATTTTTCATTAAATTTTACCGTCAAATTATTGAGTTGAATGACACGTGACAGTTAACGGATGTACTAATTTGGAGTTGTACCCTTCCATTTGTCATTGATTTTACTAGTTTGTAGTTTTTTATGATATTAATCAAATTTTTCGAAGGATAAGTCATAAGTACATCAATTTGAAATTTTTTGTGATCAAAAAATTAATTTGAGGTAAATTTATTACAAATGTACTAGTTTGGGGTTTTTCGTGGTATTAACCAAAAAAAAAGATCCATCGAAAGATAGGTTCTCAAGTCGCGATCGATTACAACGCTTCAAATTTTTTTGTAACTTTTATAAAAAAAATGTCATAGTATGTAAAATCTTAAAATTTACCTATTAATGCATGAAATTTACCTTTTTTTTCAGTCCGACTACGTTCCCAAGAATCCTTGGAATCTTAGGTTATAAATGATAAGTTTAGAAAAGTCGGAATCTTGGTTAAATGGTACTTAAGAAAATTCCAATGAACATTTGATCCTTCCTAATTTGTAGTTTACTTTTCTTTTCAGCTTCTTCTTATCTGACTTACTATATGAGGCCCTCATTAATTCTGTGCATATCTCGAAGCTACATGTGAATGCTCTAGATGCCGCCAGCACTCGCTACCTTAGGAGTTTTTGGTTGTAACTTCACCTCAAACCAAACACCGTTCAAATTCGTATAAACACTGCCACAAACACTCATAGACTCGTCAAATGTAACTTCTCTATTAATAATAGGTGAATTTAATTTTGAGTACCATAAGTGATAACCTCGCTCACCTTATGCATAAACTAGGAACATGTACTTTTTTGCCCAACCATCAAGCTTACCATTACTAACTCGAACATAACACAAACAACAAAATATTCTAAGAACGGAGTAATCAGCAACATTACCTGACCACACTTTTTCAGGAATTCGACATCCAATTGCAATCGATGGGATTTATTTTTTAGGTAGCTCACCGTACTAAACACATCTGCTGCCATACTAGCACTAGAGAGTATTTTATGACCGTCACTAGTAATATCTTGCTCATCAGCTCTGCAACATGTTGTGGCTCTTGGCACTAGTGTGGTGTCTCACTATGCCTTCCTTCATGTAAAATTCGTTTAATAGCTCTGAATAAAACTCCATACTATTGTCAGTCCGCACATACTTGATCCTCTCACTAGTCTCATTTCCAATCAAAACTTTTAACTGCTTAATCCTAACAACAACATCAAACTTGTGCCTTAGCACAAATACCCAAATCTTCCTTAAGTAGTCATCCACAATTGTTAGCATAAACCTAGAAACTCTTCCACGAAAGAAACTGCGACAACGTGTGAACATCTAAGTGAATTAACTCTGCAATTTCCGTGGTTTTTTTGACAGTCGTACTAAACTGTACTTTTTTCCATTAATTTAAACCACAGCACTTACATACATTCAATTTGTTAGCAACATAACCACATAGCAAATTTTTTTCACTTAGAACCTTCAGGATTTTCTCGCTAATGTGCCCCAAACGCATAGCCATAATTCAGACTTTTGAATCGATGCGTTCGACGTCTTCGTAGCAAATTCTGTCTCTATCTCACCTTCAAGTTCATAAAGACCATTGTGCTTGATTCCTTTCATTATCACCATAGCACCTCCAAGAATATTCAGAACTCCACATTCTGAAGAATACTGACACCTAGTTGAATCTAGGGCACTCTAAGAAATCAAATTTTTCTTCAACTCTGGAACATGCCTCATTTCAGTTAATGTCCACACAATACCATTATACATTCTGATTATAACATCACCAACACCTACAACATCGCACTTAACGTTGCTCCCCAACTGCACTTTACTACTATCTGTGCATTGATAAGTAGTAAACCAGTTCCTATTTGGTATAGCATGAAAAGAACAATCAAAATCCGTAATCCATTCGCCAAACAACGAATCATCAGTGACAGACAAAGCAAAATCAACATTATCCGAATTACCATAAGGTATAGCTGCAACATCATATGTAGACTCAACTCTAATTCATTCACCCTTGTCGTTTTTAAGCTTAAAACAATCCCATCTAAGATGTCTCTTCTTACCACAACTCCAACTGATAATATCAATAGTCCTAGATTGACTTCATCTATTCATGTTTATATTACTTTTACTAACACGTGTACTAATTCTTTTTTCTATTTTCACCTACTAAAGCAGCATACGCATATTTATTAGATTCTCTTCTGTGGATGTCCTCATTTAGAATTAAATTTCGAACACCATCAAACATCAAACTTGTTGACCTAGAGGAATTACTAACTATAGTAACATTTGTATTCCAATTATCAGGCAATAAGGATAATAGAATCAAAGCACATACTTTATCTTCAAAGTCAATCTCAATTAAACTCAATTGACTAACACATTAAATTCATTGATATTATCAGCAGCTGACACATCTTTGCTCATTTTCAAATTAAACAAACATTGCATCAAATAGATCTTATTGATTGCAAAGGGTTTCTCATATATGTCCCAAAACAAAGGGTTTCCATCAAACCCGCAATGGTCTTTTCTTTTACAATGTTAAACACGACATTACAAACTAACATCAGTCGAATAACACCCAAAGCTTGTCTATCCAGCAATTTCCAATCAGTTTGCTTCATGGTCGCTGGCTTCTCTCCAAATAGTAGCAAGTGCAGTTTCATTTGATATAGATGATTCTCAATTTGCATTTTCTAAAAATCAAAATCCTTTCCATCAAATCTGTTGATTTTCACTTTTCCTTTTTCCATTGCCACTGATTAGGTTCAACTCAGCCAAACCTAGCCTTGATACCAATTGTTGTCGAAGCAAGCAATTGAAAAAAAAAAGAATAATAATATAGATAGAACAAGAAAATAAGTCGAACATCAGATTTACATGATTTGGTCATAGTGACCTACGTCCATGGGGAAAGCAACACAAAATTTCATTATAGATCAAGCAATACAACGGAGATTACAATCATACTCGAGTCACTCAAACACTCTCAGTGTTTTCCGAGCTTCAATTACACCCAACAACTTATGCAATGTTTAGTCCCATAATTACTCATGAAATAATCTCTCAATCTTACAAAGGAATTACATAAATTCTTACCACAAGAATTTAATTGACTGTATCACACTTGGATATCTTCAAACTGTAATTCACTAGCAGAAGCTCATCTTTGATAATCTTCACAGATAATATCCGTTTCTTATTTATAGGCAAGAATTGGATCAAAATTAGGAAATCTCTTTTTAGTAAAAATCAGGATATGATATGTTTTATCCTATCCGGTGTTTGGTAGATGTTTAGGACGAGATAACATCGGATATAGAGGGAATAGAGATCGGATAAAAAAAATCATAAGGGAAAGGTGCGATAGACCCGGATAGGATTTATCTTGTCCAACTATTTTTTAAAAAACCCTAAGCTCTCCTTTTCCTTTTCCTTTGTTCGCACAACTCCTCTCACATCGACGTTTTACGAAAACAATTCACAAAAGCAGCAAAAGTCAAAGTGTCTTCTTCTCCATAGCTCTAATCAAAAGTAGCAAGAGTCAAAGTGTCTTCTTCTCCGTAGCTCTAATCAAAAGAATTCAAGCTCCATCTCCGATGAGGAGCCATGGGCAATTTTGCTCCCTCGCAAGGTTTTGTCTCTCTCTCTCTCTTCCTCTCTCCATGCATCGATATTCGCACTCTTTACAAGCTTCGTGAGTTCCTTCCTTGCGTTGTATTAGATTTCATGGGTGCAATCATTTGTGGGTTTGGCTTTGTTTCTCTTTTTCTTGTCTTTTGTTTTTTTTTTGCTTGCGAATTCTTGTTTAGAGTGGAGTCTCTCTGTTCGATTCTCGATGAATCGAAACATGCCATCATTTTTCTTGAGGTTTCCCTGTCAATTGTGAAACCAGATTCCCTACCCTAACACGTCTCCTCTCCCATTGTGCACAGCACAGTTGCGCTCTTGAATTGCACCTCGTGGATTTTGAGTCACAGTCGCGCTTAGCTCGCCGATTTGCCTTTAGAACCGAGGCTAGTGTCGTTCCCGCCCAATTGTAGGCTTGCGGAATATGATTTTTACTGTACATGTCATGTCCTCCACACAGTTTTAAGGGGCCTTTGCTAATATTGATTATGAAAATCAGGTTTAACGTGATGGAGAAATCATGCTTCTTTAAATGCTAGATTTCTCGATGCTAGTTTACTGGTCCTTATGTTCATGCTCAACTTTCCATGCTTTTCCCATGGGAAAGTTGAATCTCTTACATATCTTTAAAATATTCTTTTTACATTTGTGGAGTAATCGAAAAAAGAACAAACTGCCAAATTATAAGATGGAGTCTGCTTTAGTCTTAAGCCTGACTTAAGCGCAAGCTTTTCTTCTTTCTTTCTTTCTTTTTTTTTTCTTCTGTGCCTGTTAAGAGCATCAGTTTTCCTGCTTATCCATGATTGAAAAGGATCCTTCATCTTCATAAGATGGCTAATAGAAAATCAACTTTTAATTTTCATTACCTGTCATTGATTTGGATTATGTACTGTGATGTTCTTTCCTCTGAGTAACCATATACTTGAAGTTGAAGGTCTCTCTATGTTTTGCTATGTAGTCAAAGGCAGGAATAGGTGTGTCCACAACTTCATTGCAAGCTCTCTCGTCGCTTTTAGTTCCTAATCCATCCTTAAATCTCTCTTCTCTCAATGTGTCTATATTGTATTTGCCTTTTCCATTTGGTGTGGCAGAATTCTTTTGACTGGCAGCTTGTAGAAATTTGACTTAAATTTGTTGGATTCATGTTCATGCCTGCTATCCATATCCATTTGTTGTTCAAACAACAATCACCAAGGCTTGTCTATGTTTAGGAATGGAAGGTAGCGATTTCAGTCAACTCAAGTAAGGGGAGCCAAGAGAGACCGACGTGTATGAATAATAGATGAAGAAAATTTGTTTCTAGATGGTCATGAAGAACTAGATGCACAAGGAACATCTTCTCCAAGAGATGATAGATGGAAAAGACTAATGCTTTGTTTTCTGAATGTGCTATTTCTCGTGAAGTTTGGAGCTTAGTTTATAGTTTTCGTGGTATTCAGTGAGTCAGGTACAGTAGGAAGGATGAGCCGCAATACGTTTGTAAGAGTTGGAAAGGGAAAGTTGCCTTTGTTGTTTTATGAAAATGAACAACGTCGACCAATGGTTTTTTCGCTATTTATTAGATTAATATGTTTTCTGAACGCGCTATTTCTTGTGAAGTCTGGAGCAATGTTCATAGTTGTGGTATTTAAAGAATTAAGCAAGGATGCTATTTCTTGAAATCATATGTTTTATGAACAATGTTCTTTTTGCAACCCGGCTTTTTCCAATAGTGCATTTTTTGTCATTTTTGGCAAAGAATAGTTTATAATAATATTAAATCACACAAAGATATTTTTATGATTATAAGATATGATATTATCTTATGGGGTAGGGGCATATATGTCATTTACATTGATATATGGTTTCTGCCAAATAATAGATAGAATAGGATATTAAAATATTCGACTTTAAATCCACGGCTTTCCAAAAAATAAATTGAATATGACAAAATCTCGGGATTTCTTATCCTATCCTATCCAGTTCTATCCTGACTAGAAATTCAAACGACTAAACGCAGCCTAAGAGTTAACTTTGATAACCTAAACAGGTAGGATAAAATTGAAAAAGGCAGACCCTCCATCATGGAGGAATGCATGTTGTACCGCCCCTACGAGGCCAATCAATTAGCATATTGAATAGCAAAGGCCTAATGTAAGATGGATTATCCGACAACAACATAAGGAAATAATAATATCGTTGTACCGTAGTCTTTAGAGAGTTCCCACCAAGTAGAGTCGAGCAAAAAATGAAGTATAAAACCTCAAGCTTTTGATGACGTAAAGCCCTAAATGTTTTACCGGCTCAGCTTACCACTTTGGTTTAGTTGGCCAATTTATGCTGATGGCACGATAAATTGTCGCTCTAACTATTGTTATTGCTTTGATACCAAGGATATGTTATCGAGATATGTACTTCGAAAAGTTTAAAGTTTGTCACGAAAGTGCACTCAAATACTTTATAATTTGTCTGGTTAATTAAATTTGTACTTTCATTAATTTCTTCCAAAATTCCGACAAGATACTTTCCGATATATTCAATGAGCGCTCATATGGCAATAGATAAATATGAACTGCCCCCCTCCCTTTCTCTCCTCACGGCTTTTGTTTTCAATTTTCTGAAATTGCACCCAACATCCATGAAAGCATTAAAACTGTCATATCAGATTTTTCAATCATTCAAATTGAACGAAATTAATAAAAATATTTAATTATACTTTTAGAATAAATTAAAAAAAAAAATTCTAAATAAAAGCTTGAAGTGCTTTTGTTTTCTCAAATAAAAACCTAAATGTGGATTTTATTTCAAATAAGAGCTTGAACTATCATTATTTTCTTAAATAAGGATCTAAAGTGGACATTATCTCAAATAAAGACTCGAAGTGGCTTAATAGTCTCAAATAAGAATCTCACCTTGTTGGCTAAATGGCATTTTTGTCATTTACCTTTTTTTATGAACTTTTTTCCCTTTTTCCTTTTTTAGTCTTTTTCTTTTTCTTTTCTTTTTTTTCTCTCTCTTTCGTCCACCAATGACCAGAGGTTGCCGGCAAGGGCAACCCTCGCAGTCCAAGCGAGGGCAGCCCTCGCCCAACGCCAGCTGCCATCCCAAGCGAGGACGGTGCTCACCCACCCAGGCGAGGACAACTAGGTGAGGGCAGCCATCGCTTGACGCCAGTGAAGGCGGCCATCGCCGGCGACCTCCACCAGCCTCAAGTGAGGATGAGAGAAAAAGAAAAAAAGGAAAAAAAAGAAAAGAAAAAGAAAGTAAAAATATATATTTAATTTTTTAAACTAAAATATCCATTTTTCAACGCCGGAATAGTCACCAACCGACCAAAAATCCTTATTTGAGATGATTTATTCACTTCAATTTCTTATTTCAAACTAATAAGACACTTTAAATTTTTATTTGAGATAAAATTTATTTCAAATATTTATTTGAAAAAAATGATGAGACTTGATGTTTTTATTTAAACTTTTTCCTAAATTCTACGATTTCATCGCATTTACTTTTATGAATAATTGCATAACTTCTGAAACGCTTTTATTTGACAAGACTTCTTTGTAAAGCAAAGCGCTGTAAGAACGGGAGCGGTCCAGGAGGGCCATGTGCTCAGTTCCCGTCCGCTTGTTGCAAAAGTTGACCGAAAACGGGCGGCAACTGTAGAGTCATTGACCATATAGAAAAAAGTTAAAGTTAACCTATGCCATCTAGAAAGTTAAAGTTACGAAAAATTAGGCCCAAAAAAGTTCAAGCGCATCCGATGACGCCATTGACAGTGACAATTTAATATATTTTTATTTAAATTAATATCATGAAAAATTTTAAATTAATACATATGTGACAATTTATCTCAAATTATTTTTTTGACAACAAAAAACCTAATACAGTTACACTTATGATGAATTTATTTCGAACTATTTTTTTATCACCAAAAACCCCAAACTGGAACATTTGTGACAATTTTACTTCAAACTGGTACACTTGTGATAATTTTACTTTAAAATAATTTTTTTATCATTAAAAATCCTAAATTGATATACTTGTGACAAATTTATGCTCTGTTAGTGTCCGTTAAGTTGGATTAATATTACAAAAAATCACAAATTGGTAAATTTATGACGAATAGAGAGATGATTCAAAATTGGTACACCTGTCAATTACTACATGTAATTAAACTGAGCAATTTGACAATGAAATTTAATGAAAACTAATATGGGGTAAATTTAGCATATGTGTACTAGTTTGGAGTTTTTGATGGTCCAAAAATTAGGTAAAATTATCACAGTAAAATTAGGTAAAATTACCACGTGTAAAATTAAGTACACCTATCAATTACCACGTGTCATTAAACTTAGCAATTTGACAGGAAAATTTAATAGAAATTAACGGAGAGTAAATTTGTTATAGGTATACCAGTTTGGAGTTTTTGATTGTTAAAAAATTAGGTGAAAATATCACAGATGTATCAGTTTGAAATTTCAGATGGTCAAAAAAATAGTTTAGGGTAAAATTGTCATAGATATACCATTTTAGAATTTTTGTAGTCAAAAAAATAGTTTGAGATAAATTTATCACAATTGTACCAGTTTGGGATTTTTCGTGGTATTAACCCTTTCTTTTATGCTCTTTTGGCCAAACAACGAAAATTGACACATAACACGGACATTGAATTCAACAAAAAGGATGAAAAAAAATCACCTCAATAGTTCGAAAAAAAATATTATCACAAAAAATTATAAATTAGTACACATGTGACAAATTTACCTTTAAACTAATTTTTTTACCACCAAAAATTTCAAACTGGTATATCTGTGACAAATTTATCCTCCATGAATTTCCTTTAAATTTCCGTCAAATTTTGCAGTTGATGGGTGTACTAGTTTAGGGTTTTATCTCTCCATTTGTCACGTGCTTACCAATTTATGATTTTTAGTAGTATTAAATTAATTTATTGGAGGGTAAGTCACGGGTATACTAATTTGGAGTTTTTTGTGGTAAAATAATTAGTTTGAAATAAATTTATCATAAGTGTAATAGTTTGAGATTTTTCGTGATACTAATTAAAAAAAACAGATCCATCAAAAAATAGGTTCTCGAGTCATGACTGATTACAACTCTTCGATTTTTTTATTTGCAACTTTTATAAAAAAAATTGTTGTAGTACATAAAATCTTAAAATTTAACTATTAATGCATGAAATTTACTCTCTTTTTTTCTGTCCGACTACGTTCCCAAGAATCCTCGGAATCTTAGGTTATAAATGATAGTTTAGAAAAGTCAGAATCTTGGTTAAATGGTACTTAAGAAAAGTCCAATACCATTTGATCATTCCTAGTTGTTTAGTTTACGTTTCTTTTCGGCTTCTTCTCAGCTGACTTAGCATATGAGGCCCCCATTGATTCTACGCGTATCTCGAAGCTAAATGTAAACGCCCTAGATGCCGCCTACTTTGGCATAAAAGTACAACGAGAACGGACCAAAAGAACGAGGACGGACCCAATGAACTTTCCCATTGTAATGCCATGCCGAGTCACGCTCTTTGAATCCTTACGTATATTTGTTGGATAATTATAGGGTGCGGAGAGGTCCTGCCATCGACCCTTTTGACTATTATGTAAAGGGTTTGCACTCTGGAATGTTTAATTGGATTAATATTATGAAAAACTCAGATTAATACATTTATGATAATTTTATCCTCCATTAATTTCTATTAAATTTTATCGTTAAATTGTTGCATTGACTGACACGTGGTAGTTGACGGGTATATCAGTTTGGAGTTTTATCCTCCGTTTATTACCAGTTTATGATTTTTTGTAATATTAATTCAATTTAATGGAAATTGACAAAGGGTAAATTTATCACAAATGCATTAATTTAGGGTTTTGGTGGTCAAAAATTAGTTTGGATTAAATTTGTCATAAGTGTACAAATTTAAGATTTTTTGTGATCAAAAAATTAGTTTTTGGTAAATTTGTCACAAGTATATGAGTTTGGAATTTTTTGTGGTAAAAAAATTAGTTACAGGTATATTGATTGAGGTTTTTTATGGTATTAATCCTTAGTTTTAAAAACAAGCTTAAGTTGATCACAAATGGGTTACTTATTAACTCAATGGGTCTTAAATGGTTTCAAATGGGTTATCTAACTATCTTAAGTGAGTCATAAACAAATGTTCTGATTTTTTAAAAATTGTGATTTTTTATAATTTCTTATTTTATTTTTTCTTTTTCTTTTTTCTTTTACGAAATCTGGTGAGAGTCGATAGGACCCTTGCTGACACTAGGCGAGGTGAGAGGTGGCGAGAGTCGCCTACCACAAGGCGAGGGTCGCGAATTGTTTTGAAAATTTTGAAGTTTTTAATAATTATTTTATTTTATTTTATTTCTTTTTCCTTTCCTTATTCCTCTGCCAAGACTAGCCGGTGATAGCCATAGGTGAGATCAAGCCTTGAGCTCGCCAGGATCTGGCCGGTCGTTGCCAGTCATCAGTGATCGCCGGCTGTTACCGGTCGTTGGTTGTCACCAATTGCCGGAGGAAGAAGGCAATCTCGCCAGATTTCTAGAAAGAAAAATGAAAATTTTTTTTTATAAGTTTTTAAAATTGGATTAAATATGGAAGTGTTTTAATCATATGGGTCGGGTATAAGTCGAGAAATTTGCATAGCAATAATTAGGTCATAAACGAGTTATATGGGTCAATTTGGTTCGAACTATTTATTACCTGACTCAAACCCAATTCAACTCAATCATTTGACAGGTCTAAATAATGCGAATCTTTTCAAGTTGAAATGAATTACATGTTCATGAAATAAGTTATCCAAAAGCATCAGGTGAATTTTTTTTAATAAGAAAAATGATGTCATTTCATGGTATACCAAGGTACGGAGATTAAATTGAGACAATCAGTTTGTCTCATAAAATCACGACATAAACCACAAATTTTACCACTATCTAAAGGAGGGTCTGACCGCGCGCTAATTATCAATTGTCCCGGCCACGTTTTCCCTATTTTTTTTTCCATCAAATGGATAGCAAGCGGTCATGTGCTCCATCTGAGGATTGATTAGATTTTGCTTTCAGGATTAGGATCATCTTCATTTTCCTCGTTAAGAAGTCGCCATGCAAACTAGAAAGATCAACTGAGGAGATTCGAGGAGCTACTTACTTTCTCTATAAAACATTTATAAATAGGCTATATTTTCCTCTATCTCGCCAATCATCCTTTGGTTGATTATGAGTTATAAAGTTACCCACAAACAAACTTAATGAAATGTAGATGTAAGTGTCGGCCATGTGTGTAACTCGTCAATTAGATAGAATGGTTGGAAAAAATCATGATCCAATACAAATTTTCACTTGGTTGAATTGGAAATTCAATTTAAGCCATTGTTTATAGTTTCTACATTTTCAATTATGCGAAGGCATGTGGTCCATTGAATTCTTTAAAGATGATGCTGCATGAGTTTTTTGAACTAAACTCCTGAAAAGAGTTACTTTTGCAATTTGGACCAAATGTTGCAAAAAGTAGCCTTTTGGATCATTTGCTGTTGTAACATTTCATTGCTTGCAAATCTAAATTTCTTTATTGACAAAAAAGTGGAGAGCGGCAATCAACATAAATAACCCTCTGATTGTAATCATGACGGTCCCCAATGAGCTGTATTTACTACTACATCCAGAACTTAAGATCTAAGGTTGACAAACTTGTTATTGTAGGCTCACCGTGTTAGAAGTCACGAAGTTTCTTCATATGCTATAGTAAATGCTCAAGGCATAGACTGTCACGAGGCTGTGTTCAAGATACAAATCAAAATTTGACTTCGTGGTGTTAGAATATTTAAATATTTTATCACACATTCATATAATAACTTAAAATTTTAAATAGTTGACAGTAGTCTCATAAAATTTCACGTGGTATCAAAATAGGAAATCTTGAGTTTAATTCTTTCAAACCTCTATTTGCCTCCTCAATTACATATATCCATGCTTAGGCTTATACCAAAGTACATGTTAAAATATTTAATTATTAAACGAAGTTTTTATCTAATATCTTTAATTTTTAGAATAGTTCGCAGTATTTTTACAAAATCTCACATGTGGAAGTTATGTTCACACGATGTAGCAATTGAATTGCAATGAATAAAGACATTCACATAATAATAAAGCTAATAAAAATTTCTAAAGATAATATCAATTGCAGTTTATAACTTATATTATTGACCAAAAAAACTTACATTGTATAATTTGTATTCGTATTTGAGAAGAAATTAGGCTTAAAAATATTGTATTAGAAATTTTCATTCTAGGAAAGAAAGTACAAGTTGAATATCACCTCAACATGGGATTACTTGTTGAAGATGAAGAAGAAAAGACAAATTACGTAATGGGGGAAGAAGATACGGTAACACTGTTTGTTGTAATCAGAAAAAAAATAAATCCCAGAAAGCGATAACAAAAATAAACAAGAAGTGAGGTACAGCTAGCCGAATTTCCTTAAGGCGATTACTTCTTACCAACAGTGCTAAGCGATTTCACGAACTGTCTCCCAAGACACAATACCTCAAACCAGTTTGAGTTAACACTATGCAAATAGGATTCTGTTGAACACTTATTAAAACTAGTACACCTAGAGAAATTTGAAGTGAGGAGATGTAGATTTTTTTTTGGTGATGCTTTAAATGAAGAATTTCAACTCTATTTATAAAGTTTTAGGATTCATGTATAGAAGCGATACATGAACTATGAATTAAATATATGCAAGAATGCAGGGGATATATGAATTAAATAGATACAGGAATTTAAGAAATACATGAACTCGAGAGATACTTGAATTAAGTACATACACAAATCCAAAAGACACATGAATTCAAGAGATATATAAATTAAGTAGATACACAAATCCAAGAGATACATAAACTAAAGAGCCGTATTTTGTTTTTGGTCACATTCGTTGATTCATTAACCCTTCATAATTACAACATTACTTAAATGAACTTTATGATTTTACTATGATTTTATTTTCTGTAAGTTGTATAGTTCACTTTTGATTTCGATCTTCTGATATAGCACGACGTAGAGGTTGGAAATTGAATAAGGACTCTTGTGAGAAGAACCTAGTACTATCGAAATTAATCTAATCGAAAGGATCCAATTCGCACCAAAAGAAAAATCTCAAGTTTGACATCATTTGATTCTCACCATCTGGAGAAGAGAAAATGATATAAATAGTCCATGAATTTTGACCCAATATACAATGTAGTGCATGAACTTTAGCTGAATGTGTAATGTGATGCATGAACTTTGTCCTTGAACTTTTTGTACATGTTCAATCTAGTCTATGAACTATTTGAGATATTCAACGCGGTCTTTCAATTATTTCAAAATCAAAGACTACATTGAATATGTTTATAGATTTTGCAAACTATATTGAATATGTACAAAAAATTCAAGGACCACATTGAATAAATTAAAATTTCAGAAATCACATTACACATTAAATTAAAATTTATTGTCCATTTTTATCATTGTCTCTTACTAGAAAGGTTGAGAGAAGCGCATGTTCGAACCATTATCTACTGTGCATTTGCCTATCACTTTTTTTTAAAAAAAATTTCCCCCTTTTCTAGACGCGTGAGAATTTTAATTTAATTTTTTTTTGGCACGTTCCTATGTTCAGCGTGTCCACATCTGAAAAGAAAAGGTCACGGACGACAACGAATCTGGACAAATATCTCCAGCTGAATTTTCTTGGTATTTGACCTTTCAAAATTGGAGATTTTTCTCCAGAGAAAACGATGTCCAAGGTTCTGTTTACATTTAAGCAACAGTGGCAAATAACTTTTTTTTGTTTCAAAATACAAGTTATTTCTTAAATTTAAAAACATTACATGTGATTTTACATGTCAACATTTGGGTATTATGAAAGTTTCAATAATTTTGAATTTAAAAGTGTCATAATGTACGGATCGCAACATTTATATAGTAAATATGAAAAATTCACCGAAATCAACCACCATAGCGAGATATTGCAGCCCCATCAATTGGCCAATTTATTTGACTTACATTTTGGTATGGGAAGCCCATCCGCCCATAGTTATAAGATAGCAAAACTGACAGGCAGCCAACCCAATTAGTAGAAGAATCTGCCGGCACGGTCAACACTCTCTTGGTCAAATGTGTGATGTGCGGAAAAGAAGAAAATTTTAAAAAAACTATTAAATATATCCTTCCAGCATAAATGCAAGGATTTATTTAGACACTAAAATTAAAGACCAAATATATTGATTCTGTTTTTAACCTGTTTATTGAGTAAATTTGTTACGGGATCAATACACCTGAAATATTTCAAAGAAAACTCACGCGATCACCACCTCAAGCGAGAATTATTAGTTTTAGTTTTTATGCTAAAAGAAAAAGGTTTCGATAACACTGAACACTTCATTGTCAATTGGGTGGAGCCAAAATTGACAATAAATCTCAACCTTTTCGAGGATTTTTTTTAATTTTATGCCGATATTTTTATCCTATCATAACAATATCCAACCTTTCAAATTTGTGTCAAATTATCCCAAATCCTTTAGCACCATATTCGAGAGAGAATATTCCGTTAGGTTCGTTCTTGAACTTCATTTTTTTCCCCGACTTCATTTTGTTATTTGTTAAAAAAAATTTCATCTTTCAAATTGAAGACTACTTGCCAGCAATTTTTATTCAAATAATATTTTGAATTAGTTTGGTAAATAAAAAAGGGAAAATACTACAAAAAAATCCCAAACTATGTTACTTGTGACAAATTTACCCTGAACTTTTTTTGTGACACGAAAAACCCTAAACTATGTCACATATGACATATTTACTCCACAATACTTTGGGCCATGAGCATTTTCGTCTTTTTTCCTTTTTCTATTTTTTTTCTTTTTTTCTTCGCTAGATCCGGTGGGGGCAACCCTCGCTGACGTCGGGCGACCTCGCCGATGTCGGGCAAGAGTCGCCCTCGCTTGGGGGAGAGAGGGCAGCCTTGCCTGATGCCGACAAGGGTCACTCTCGTCAGCAGAGGGAAGAGAGAAAAAAAGAAAAAAAAAGAAAAAGAAAAAAAACACAAAATGCCTATGGACCAAAGTATTGTGGAATAAATTTATCACATATGGCACAATTTGGGATTTTTTGTGTTACAAAAAAAGTTCAAGGTAAATTTGTCACAAGTAACATAATTTGAGATTTTTCATGTCACAAAAAAAGTTCAGAATAAATTTGTCATAAATGCCATAGTTTGGAATTTTTTGTGATATTTTTCCTAAAAAAAGTTCAGAATAAATTTTTCATAAATGCCATAGTTTGGAATTTTTTTGTGATATTTTTCCTAAAAAAAATAAAGACTAGGTTTTCTTAAAGAAAATATGGCTTTAATAGGAATTTTTGTAAATGCATATTGCTAGCAAAACGCAAAAAGGGAAGTAATGATCATTGGATATGATCCCAAGACGATTTTCCTCTGAACTTTCCTCTCAAAAGTTGGGTTTATATATATATATATATATAGGCGTATAGACACTGAACCTCCATCACCACCCCACAAAAAGACAGTTTTACAGCAAGAAAACGCAGGAAGGAATGAAGCCATTGGCCTCTCTTCCTGCCCTCTTTGCTCTCCTCCTCTTCATCCTCGCATCTCTCCATCTCCCTCCTTCATGGGCATCCTCGGACTCGGCGTACGACACCTTCCTCCGGTGCCTCACCAACCGCACTCAACCGTCGGACCACGTCTCCGACATCGTGTACTCGCAGGCCAACTCCTCCTTCGCCAGCGTCCTCGTGTCCTACATCCGTAACCGCCGCTTTAACTCGTCGTCGACGCGGAAGCCGCTCGTCATCGTGACGCCCACGCGGGAGGCCCACGTGCAGGCCGCCGTTCTGTGCTCCAAGGAGCTCGGCGTCCACCTGAAGATCCGCAGCGGGGGGCACGATTACGAGGGCATATCGTACGTCTCCGACGATTCGTTCTTTATCCTCGACATGTTCAACCTCCGGTCGATCGACGTGGACGTCCAGGGAGAGACCGCGTGGGTCCAGGCTGGCGCGACTCTGGGAGAGCTGTACTACCGGATTTGGGAGAAGAGCAAGGTCCACGGCTTCCCTGCCGGAGTTTGTCAAACGGTCGGCGTCGGAGGCCACCTGAGCGGCGGCGGGTACGGCAACATACTGCGGAAGTACGGCCTGTCAGTCGACAACATCCTCGACGCGAGGTTGGTGGACGTCAAGGGGCGGATTCTCGATAGAAAAGCCATGGGAGAGGATTTGTTCTGGGCGATCATTGGGGGAGGTGGGGCGAGCTTCGGAGTCGTTCTGGCTTATCAGATTAAGTTAGTCCCGGTCCCGGAGAAGGTCACGGTCTTCCGCGTCGAGAAGACGCTCGATCAGCAGGCAACAGATCTCGTGTACAAATGGCAATCCGTGGCTCCGAGCACTGACCACGGCCTATTCATGAGGCTTCTATTGCAGCCAGTCACTTCCAAGACCCAAAAGGGGCAGACAACGATAAGGGCCTCAGTGGTTGCACTGTTCCTGGGAAATTCAGATCAGCTCGTGGCAATTACCGACAAGGAGTTACCCGAAATGGGGTTAAAGAAAGAGAATTGCACGGAGTTGAGTTGGATCCAGTCAGTTCTCTGGTGGGACGGCTTTGACAGCGGCAGCATCCCGGCCCCAGAGACCTTGCTGAGCCGAGTTGATAACACCAACTTCCTCAAGAGGAAATCGGACTACGTCCAAACTCCAATCTCTAAGGCTAATCTCAAGTTGCTCTGGAAAAAGATGATCGAATTGGGGAAAGTGGGGCTCGTGTTCAATCCATACGGGGGACGGATGAGCGAGATCCTGGCATCAGCGACCCCGTTCCCGCACCGGGCTGGGAATCTGTTCAAGATTCAGTACTCCATCAATTGGAGCGAGGACGACCCGGAACTGGAGAAGAATTACTTAGAGCAAGCCAGGAGTCTGCACAGTTTCATGACTCCATTCGTGTCAAAGAACCCAAGGAGTGCATACTTGAACTACAGAGACCTGGACATTGGGACTAGCACCAATGGCAAGAACAGCTACGAGGAAGGGCGAGTTTACGGTTTCAGTTACTTCAATGACAATTTCGAGAGGTTGGTCAAAGTGAAAACTGCGGTTGATCCCACCAACTTCTTCAGGAACGAGCAGAGCATCCCTCCTCTGCCCAAATAAAGAGCCAATCTTTTTCTTTTCTCATCGATTGATGTAGTTAGCCGTTCTTGATGAATAGCGATTGCTCCAATAAGATAGTATTTTTATTCTCGTTGGTAATAAAATGATTACTTTGCATCGAGCCATCGACCGACATCAGCGTACTGTTTCACGTCCTTTTATTTGGAGACAGTGCTTGTGAAATGCTAGGATAAGCGGCGGTGTCGGATGGATGGACCACATGGAATTGGAAGAAAGTGTGGACAACTATGATGGGCGCTAACCAAGCTATGAGAACAGAAACCCATGCTTGGATTATTCAAGTTCGCGCCAGTCTCATTCGTATAGTTAGGTGTGTGTGCGTGTGTTGTGGGGGGTGGGGTCGCGGTGTTCACCAGAAAAGAAAAGTTACGCGGCATTTTCGAGCGACGGAGACAAATCGAGTGGCTTACATACCACCATTGACTGGACACGAGTTGCTAGTTCAGAGGCCAGATGAAGAATTTTCTTTCCTATGGATAAAGTCTTGCAAGGACCAGAACATATAGCGGCCGTTGATCATGTGAGAACCACATGGGCGGCCTGCATAATTGACAGTCACGATAGGCTCAAGTTCAAACAGGTGTGTACGCAGCGTACACGGTCTCCCTTGGCACTCAAGTTTTAGGATTGAAATGTCCAAAACATAATTATTGATGAAAATGGTAAAGTAGGATTGGCAAGAACGGCAATAAAGGCTTATGGAAAAGTAACGTGCTTGAATTTCATTTGTGCTTTCCGCTGTGTAAAAGGAAGCTTTGAATAAAAATGGAATTTTTTCTTATAAATTGATACATGAAAGAGAAGTATCTTTCTGAATTGACTATTACTTTTTATATCTTGCCATTCAAACACCATGACCTTTTCTAAATCTAAAACGCTTAAAACACTCACAAAATGAATATATCGACACACAAGTTGAGATATGATGTATAGGTGAAAATTGAAATTTGAATAATAATTATCTGTTTCAGCAGGAAGGCTAATAAGTGCTTTTTGCTTCTGTTTTTTTTTTCCTAATGAGAAGTTCAAACAAACAGGCTCAAAGAAATTAAGGGATTGCAACCTTAAAGGCTATATGAAAAAATGATTAAATTTTTCTTTGTGTGAAACGCTTTGGAGACTTCTTAAGATCTACGGATGGGAATTATGAGAGGTTTTATGTTCACAGGAAGTTGAATGTAAACTCTGCTGGATTGATCATTTAGGCAATTCTCCACTTCTTCTAGTTATTATTTACACAAATTGTTTCTTGTCATATGAAAAAGGATAAGACATATTATACTAGTTTTTGGAATAGGTGGGTTGCATGTGGGTTGATCATATCGCAATTTTAGTGGAAAATTCTTTATATGAATGGAAACATTAGTACTAGTTTTTCGTCAGTATTTCGTTCCTCCATATTCGATTTGGAATGGAAGATCCTTTGCAAACAATAAACATACGCATTGAAAATAAATAAAGGTTTTGCTTAGATGTAGCAATAAAATCAATAATATTGACATAAAAAGATGAATCCACAAGTCTTAAAATATATAGACACAAAATAATGTCAGTCAATTTTACCTTACCAAAAAAAAAAAATAATGTCAGTCAATTCCTTACCAAAATAATAATAATAATAATGTCAGTCAATGCCAGATGTAAAGACAAATCACGTCTATTTTCATTAGATATTTTTGGAGTTAGAGCTAAGCAAAATTTGGAACAAACGAAAGTATTTTACATGGAGCATCTTTTTTATAAACTCTTTGCGAAACTAGCGTCTTTCGATAATTATCTGTTGAGAAAATCCCCTTATGATTTTTGACAATGACAAATGTAACGTCCTGAATTCGACCAACTTTCGGGATCAATGAAATAGATATTTATTTCTCATTTCATTTTAGTAAGTCTCGCCCGGAATTGATTACTCTCGGAATACTAACCGATGGGGAATGATTAACTAGGAAAATGATACGTGGACCTAGGAACTCGACCGTGAATCGAGCTCCAATTTCCGAAGAATGACGAGGGAATATTTTGGGCCAATGTGGGCCGATCCTAAGAGGGTGACGGATTTGATTTGGTCAACGACGTACGATCGGATCGCGGGTGATAGCAAATCAACGGGGGATGTCACGCCCTGATCCCTATGGCGCATGATATCTTGCCTCGGTCGAATTTGTGCGGTACCCCAAGACGCGTCGCCGATCCAAAATCCAAAACAGAGAATAATGCACATGCGGAAGCAACATTACACTCGTACATAATAAAACAACATGACTAGGGATAGCATGGCAACGAATAACGTAAATACATACTTGCATTAACTAAAAGAATTTACAATATCCATTACAACAGAAGTAGATATATCAATCAAAACGGGTCAGTGGCCACTAACAACAAAAAGGGGTACGTGGCTCGGGCGGTCAGAGTACTAACCTAAGAAGGGCACCTATCAAAAAGTATCGGCTCAACCTAACTATGGTCAAGGCTAAACCTTAGGGCAACCAGTCCGGGTCGGATCCTGACAACTCGGACGAATCATCGAATGACACGGACTCGGAATCCATCAAATCCAGCTTGGACTTGGCCTCCACTGACTCCTCCCCGGAGTCATCCTCCGGCTCAGACTTCTGCTCCATAGGCTTTGGCTTGGGATCGGATTCCCACTCCATTGGCTCCTCTCCCTCGGATTCGGTATCCATCCCAATGATGACTGGCTGGGGGTTAGGATCCTCCTCGAACACGGCTTCGGGGCTCATTATCTCCCCGTCGGCAGCCTGCAGGTCTATCTTGCCTAACCCGTTAAACGGGACGTCGAAGGTCCTAAGGGGTCCATAGACCCCAGAGGGGTCCTGAAAACACCAACCCAGATACTGGTGAGCCTGGAACTGTGGCTCACCCACGTCGATCCAAACAGTGGTAAGATGTCTAATATAAATCTCCCCGTTCCCAATGGGGTACTCGATCACCGACCGATCTATACGAGACGGGATCCCAAAATGAATCGATACTCCTGCTATCCTCAAGGCTAAGGGTCTGAAATGGTGGAGTTTCAACAATAGTGATAATAAATTATGCAACCCGATGGTGCTGAGTTATTGTAAGCCGAACTGACATTTCTAGTAGGCCAAAATAGGCTCTGCGTTGATTTTGTTGAGAAGAAACTAGAAGATAAAGCTTTGACACGGTCAAAGCTTCTCCTTCAAGCTTCATTTATTAAGGTTCATCATGACATGCATTAATGAACGAAGACTTTGAGGCCCCCTTCATCATAACTTGCATTAATTAATTAGATTTTAAAGGCACCACCATCATGACATGTATTAATCGCCGTAAGACTTTAGAGGCATTTCATTATGTTATTTTGTTCATTGTCCATTAATGCAAAGATTTCCAAGATCAAGTCATTAATGGCATTTTATGATTGTATTTTGGCTCTTATTCATTAATACCGAGATTTTCAAGATTATTTCATTAATGGCCAAAATTTTTAAGATTATTTTATCATGACTTTTAACTCATATTCATTAATAGCTAAGATTTTAAGAAGATTTGGTAATCATGGCCAAATCTAGCCATTAATGAAGGAAGATTTGGTAATGATGGCAAAATCTAGGAAGATTTGATAATGATGCTATTTTGTCTCTTCTTTTCTTGAACCACTATAAATAGAGGAAGCCTTCCCCTCTCTCATGCCATTCTCATGCCACTTTCTCCTTACACACTCAGCCACCAACCTTCTCTCTTGCTTCTTTGCTTCTTATTCACGCTGAGAAAGAGAGAAAGAGAGAGAGAGAGCTTACCGACTAGCCTATGTCTCTCCTTGTTGTTCAGTCAATAGGAAGCCACATCCGAGGCCCATGTGATAGTGTTCAAGCCACACACCAAGAACCGCCGAGGCCCTCGTGTCCATCACACGCCTTTCATGTTCTAGTTCTTGTTTTATACCCTTGAGTAAGTGAATTCCCTAATACCAGGAAAGGATGTTGAGATGCGTTGTGACGTGGTTTGCTTGGACTGTTTCTCGGTCGTTTGGTTGGTCGTAGTTGGTTCATTTTCTTAGTTTGATCCTGTTTCATGCTTGATATTGTTTTAAGATAAAACCTAGCCTTGGTTGGTAAAGTGTACATGATGTGGCCATGTGTGATATTCTCTTGTTTGAACTTTGCTATTGATCTACCATTGATGTGGGTGTGGTAAGAGCCGACTTATGTTAATGATGATCGATATATCCTTACTTGATATTGGTGTTTTCACTTGCTGAGTTTCCCCGACTCATCCCCCGTTGTTTCCCCTTTTCAAGTCTGTAGGATGGCATCTCCCCCAGCCCGCGTTGGCAATCTCGTGGAGCAAAGAGCCGAAGTACTTACCATGATAGATGATAGAGAAGACTACGTCTATCGTCGAATCATAACGCTTGTGATGTTTGATGAGAGCCTAACGGAATTGGTGCCTCATCTGTATATGGCGTGATATCACTATGCGAACGGAGAATGGGTTGTATTCCTATGTGGGTTCAACGGTGCTTTAGCGGTGCGGGTGGGTTGACTCCGGGATAAAGCCACGGGTGGGATGTGAGATGGCCAGGCGGATGGGACATGAGTGGAGGTGAAGAAGCGAGGGGCAAGAAGCCATAGTAGGTATAGGACAACCTAAGCCGAATTTGCTATTCATAGTGCATGTGACATATATGTTATTTGCCATGGCCTAAAGGGCTTGTTAAAACATGTTTGTATGCCTTATAAACATAAGGTTTGCTCATGATGTTGTTTGTCTTAATCCCGCTGTTGTTCTTAATGTGATTGTCCTGAAATTATGCTTCCGCTTGTGTCCAAAGAAAGATAACAATAAATGGGACGTCACATTTATGACCTCAAGGTGGGGGCATTACAGCTGCCAACCTGTAGGGTGTTGACCTAGGTCATGAGAAAGCATGAAATGTCCAGTGAGGGATGGAGCTTGGATTGATCGGATGGCTGACTTGAGGCGTGTTTACGCGAGTTGTGAGAAAGTGTGAAATGTCCAGTGAGGGACGGAGCCCGGATTGATTGGAGGGCTGACCTAAGGTGTGTTTACGCGGGTCGTGAGAAAGTGTGAAATGTCTAGTAAGGGACGGAGCTCGGATTGATTGGAAGGCTGACCTGAGATTTGTTTACGCGAATTGTGAGAAGTGTGGAATGTCCAGTGAGGGATGTTGCGACCTACTCGTCCCAATCAGTTAAGCCAAGAGATATTTGTCAATGGATATGAACATCGATTGATTCGTTTGAAAGACGAAACAAATGGTTTATTAATTTAAGGATCGAGGCACTTCGAAGCCTCATACCTTATGCGACGAGAATTATCTAAACTATGCATTCCATTAGAGTTGCCACTAGCCATGATCAAGGGTTGGCTAAAAACCCTGATCAAGACGTGGGAGTGTTGTCTCGATACATGCGAAAATCAAAGATTTCAAAATTCGGGGATTTGATTACACTAGCAATCTAACTAGTTCCATTTCGGTACCTGAACTTAAATGTTTGCAAACTAATGTACTGGGCAGCTTATCGAAAAAACTAAAATTCTACCTAACCGTTCTAAAAATAAAATATAATAATCAATGTATTAAAAGTGTGTAACTAGATAATCATAAAAAAAATAAGCAGCCAGCGACCTAACATTGTCTCTAAAAAAGAAATGGCAATCAAAAGCTTTAAAGTAAAACCTTCATTGCTTGTTCGATTTTTGGGAAAATTTTCAAAGGTTTTCTCAAATTTTACAAGTTTTAAACTAAGTCTAGAATGAGAAAAACACTAATATCTAGTGAAATTAAGCCCAAAAGTGATTTCTGAAATTTTACTAATTTTCTGGAATTTTTTTGAATTTTTTTTGAATTTTTTGTAATTTTGGATTTTTTTAATTTTTTTTTTGAAATTTCTGAATTTTTTAATGTTTTTTCAAACTTCTAATATTTTTTGGATTTAAAAAGTTTTCAATTTTTTCTGGAATTTTTAATGTTTTAATATTTTTATTAATAAAATAAAAATTCTGGACCGGATCCCTTGACCCGATCCGCATGACACCTGACCCACCTGAGATCTTTTTCCTATTTCTTTTTTGGTTTTTTTTCCCATTTTCTCTCTTTTTTTTTCCTTTTTTTTTTCTTTTGTCTTTTCTGGTCTTTCTTTCCCCCTTTATGCATTCTACCTAGAATATCCTCTTCTTTACCGAGACCTCCTCACGCCTATCTTCTTCAACGCTGGATTGCACCGAAACCTCTCCACTGGTGAACTTCCCTAGCATTGTTGACCATGACCTCCAACCGTCGACATCAATAGCCAACATTGCCGACCACCACCAAGTCATCCCCATCGGTCCTCTTTCTGGCCACCACTCTGGCTAATGTCAGATTATTCCAGCAATGTCAATGTCACCAAGAACACTAAAAAAAACAAAAAAAAACAAACGTCATTCCAGCAAATCAAACATGTATAAGCACACTAAACGTTGAGGAAATATAGGACTAACTAAGGCAGCCTCAAACCGCAAACTCCTCTGGCAAGGGGAATGGCGCCTCTGGCAAAGGTTTCATCCGCTACTGACTCAAACATCGAACGATATGCCACAAAATTGAAGGAAAGCACAAAGTTAAGAACTATATTGGAATCACGCAAGCATATAACAAAGCTTTGGGGTGCCGATTTCGCAAAAACAGATTTGGAGCTTCATTTAGGAATTTTGTCGAACACTTGGGAGGCGACTAAGAAATGGAGCTACAGAGCCGATTTTCACAAGGTTCATAGCATTTTTTTGACATACGATGTTCAGGTTGACCTCAATCAACACGAAATGACTATAAACTTCCATTGAAAGAATCCGAAGATCCCCGAACAGATCTGGTGTCTTTGGTTCCCGAGAGGCAAGGGAAAAATAGAGCATTTTTTGAGCTTACCTGGTTTGTGTGGTTTTTCGGCGACAAATGGCAGCTAGTAAATGGATCTTCGATGAAAACCACATCTATTCCGGCGAACGGGATGGATTTTCTCGCCCTTTCTCTCTTGCTCTCCCTCTCGGTCTCTCTTGCTCTCCCCCTAGTATCTCTCGCCAAGCCTCCTCCTTTTAGATTCCTGCCGGTCCTCTCTCTTTGGCGTCCCTCCAAAACGGTCCTAGGTCAGTCAACAAAGTCAGCTGTTTTTCTTTCTATTTCCAGCTCGAAGCTGCCACTGATCAACCTACCCTCACTGCTCTATCTTTTCGTGCTCTCTATCTCGGTCAGAGTGCATGCGAGGAGGAGAGAGGAAGAGACAAAGAGAGGGAAAATGAGCTATGGCCTGAGAAAGTCATAGACTGGGCCAAGATTAAACAAAATAAGAGAAATAGGCGAGGGAAAGAAAGAAAGGGAATGGGCTCATGCAAGATGGGCCGGGTCAAACTGGCTCGAATCTTCTTCTTCTTCTTTATCTTTCTTTTTTTAACTATATTTTTAATTATTAATTTTTATAATTAGAAAAAAATATTTTAATAGACCCTATTAATGCAGATGCACCTAATGCCTATATGCCATGCAATTTAATGAAAATATTTTTATTTAAAGGTTAAAAATTAATCTCTAATTTTTTTATGTGATAAAACCCTAAATGATTGAGCAAAATTTAGGTGTCAACAAGGGATGGAGCCCGGATTGATCGGAGGACTGACCTGAGGTGTGTTTACGCGAGTCGTGAGAAAGTGTGAAATATCTAGTGAGGGACGGAGCCCGAATTGATCGGAGAGCTGACTTGAGGTGTGTTTACGTGGGTTTTGAGAAAGTATGAAATGTCCAATGAGGGACAGAACACGGGTCGTGGAAAGTAGCTGGACATACATGTGAAATGTGCTTGATTGAATTGGGTGAATATTTTTGTATATGGTGCTCGAATGATAGTGATATGTACATTGGGTGTTATTGCATTAATGTGAATTGACTAATATGCAGAGTTGGCGTATGATTTAAGGAGAGATAAGTACGTTCATGTGGATTTTATTTGTCGGTTGTTATATTGCATGTGGGCCTAATTCCAAAAAAAAAAAACACCAACTTTAGGTCAAGGAACAATTTTAGCTCGAACTTTTTTTGTTCCATAAAAAAGCACAAACTTTAGATTGAAGGACAATTCTGGCTAGAACTTTTTTTTGTTCCATGAAAAAGCATCAACTTTAGGTTGAGGGACAATTTTGGCTCGAACTTTTTTTTTTTCGTAAAAAAGCACAAACTTTAGATTGAGTGACAATTCCGGCCCCAATTTTTTTTGTCTCATTAAAAATCATCAACTTTCATCATAATCCCAAATTTGACTCCCCGTTGACTTTTATCATTGTTTGAAAAAGAAGGTTATGGTGATGAGTCTGGCGAATCTCGTTATGGTATCTGTCGACAGATAGTGGTCGGTTTCAAATTACGTTTCGCTAAAGAGATTCAATCTGGAGATATTTTTGACTTGTCATTGAAGTGAAGGAGATGAATAGTTTTATCGTTAATCTTCAAATTGTGACTTAGAGAATAAGATAATAAATATTGCTTTAAATTCAGTTAGCAAGCCACATGGATTTATTGCTAATGTGGAATAGCCAAGTTAGATAATCAATGGTTCTAAGTCAATGGGGGCCAGATTTGGGATTTAAGTCAAAGTTAGTGCTTTTTTATGAGACAAAAAAAAGTCGGGGCCAAAATTATCCCTCGACTGAAAGTTGGTGCTTTTTTACCGGACAAAACAAAGTTCGGGCCAAAATTGTTCCTTGACCTAAAATTGGTGCTTTTTTATGGAACAAAAAAAAGTTCGGGCCAGAATTGTCCTTAGACCTAAAGTTGATGCTTTTTTAAAAAATTAACCCATTGCATGTGGAGACTCATCTGGGTATGCATTGGCTTATGTAGGTTTAGGTTGTCTACTTATTGAGATTTATCTCATCCCTCATTGTTAAATATTTTCAGGTTTGAAGTGACGGATAGTTGTCAAGTGCGGTTCAGAGACTAGAAGTGACCTTAGACATTTGATACTTCGTCTCATTTGTGGATACCCCTCTTTTGTATAGTGAAGTAGGCTACTCAATCACTGTCCCCTTTTGATGTTGTGTACATGTGAATGTTGTAGTGTTGTCTCTTCTCATTAACTATTGTCAAGATTGCTTAAATTTCGCTTTCGCTTGCGTACGTTTTTGCTGTTTCGTTTGGTTAGCGACGCGTTATGAAACGCTTTTATTTGACAAGGTTTCTTTATAAGCAAGCGCGGTAAGAACGGGAGTAGTCCAGAAAGGGCCATGTGCTCAGTCCCCATCCGCTTGTTGCAAAAGTTGAACGAAAACGGGCGGCAACTGTAAAGTCATTGTCCATATAGAAAAAGTTAAAATTAACCTCTTCCATCTAGAAAGTTAAAGTTACGAAAAATTAGGCCCAAAAAAGTCCATGCGCATCTGATGACATCATTGACAATGACAATTTAATACCCTTTTATTTGAATTAATATCACGAAAAACTTTAAATTAATACATCTGTGATAATTTTACCTCTAGCTATTTTTTATCATATAAAACCCAATACTGTTACACCTATGATAAATTTATCTCGAACTATTTTTTTATCACAAAAAACCCCAAATTGAAATACTTGTGGTAATTTCACTCTAAATTGGTACACTTGTGATGATTTTATCTTGACCTAATTTTTAACCTCTAAAAACCCTAAACTGATACACTTGTAATAAATTTACCCTTTGTTAGTGTCCGTTAAATTAGATTAATATTATGAAAAATTACAAATTGATGAATTTATAACCAATAGAGGGGTTAACTCCAAATCGATACACTTGTCAATTACTACATGTCATTAAACTGAACAATTTGATATTAAAATTTAATGAAAACTAATGGAGGGTAAATTTATTACAGGTGTACTAGTTTTGGGTTTTTGGTGATTAATAAATTAGGCAAAATTATCACAGTAAAATTAGGTAAAATTACCACGTGTAAAATTAAGGATACCTGTCAATTACCACGTGTCATTAAACTTAACAATTTGATAGGAAAATTTAATATTAATAAGCGGAGAGTAAATTTATCATAGGTGTATCAGTTTATAGTTTTTTATTGTCAAAAAATTACATAAAAATATTATAGATGTATCAGTTTGGAATTTTTGGTAGTAAAAAAATAGTTTAGGGTAAAATTATCGTAGGTGTACTAGTTTGAGATTTTTGTAGTCAAAAAAATTGTTTGAGATAAATTTATCATAATTGTACCGATTTGGGGTTTTTCATGGTATTAACCCTTTTTTTTATGTTCTTTTGGCCAAACAACGAAAATTGACACATAACACGGACATTGAGTTCAACAAAAAGGATGAAAAACAAATCACCTCAATAGTCCGAAAAAAAATTATTATCACAAAAAACTCTAAATTAGTATGCATGTGATAAATTTACGTTTATACTAATTTTTTGACCATAAAAAATTTGAAACTGGTACATCTGTGATAATTTTATTCTCCGTGAATTTCCGTTAAATTTAGTCAAATTTTGGGGTTGATGGGTGTACTAGTTTAAGATTTTACCCCTCCATTTGTCACGGGTTTACCAATTTATAATTTTTAGTTGTATTAATCTAATTTATTGGAGGGTAAGTCACAGGTATACTAGTTCGAAGTTTTTAGCGGTTAAACAATTAGTTTGAAATAAATTTGTCACAAGTGTAACAGTTTGAGATTTTTCATGGTACTAATCCAAAAAAACAAAAAAACAGATCCATCGAAAAATAGGTTCTCGAGTCATGACTAATTACAACTTTTCTATTTTTTTTGGGTTAATACCACGAAAAACCCTAAACTGGTACACTTGTGACAATTTTACTCAAGACTATTTTTTTGACCATAAAAAACCCCAAACTGGTACACTTGTGACAATTTTACCCCGAACTATTTTTTGGCCTTCGAAATCTTCTCTTATATAGAACCATCTTCAATCTTCTCATTAGAGGTGTCTCAAAAAACCAAGTAACTATTAGAAGTTCATTAGTGCTACCATCCAAAGATAGAATTGCTTGTACATTCCTTCATCCCGAACATTTGCTAGCTATTCCGAAATAGGTCTTGCTGCTAGTATTCTGTCACTGATGGCTCTGACAATTCTGATAAAAGCCTCTTTTCCAGTTCTGTATTGACTTCCAGTTCTTTTGTTGTGCACATCTGGTCGATAATGGCTACATTCATGAACCAACAAACATTTTCAAATGGTCATTGTTCTAACATTATGAATGCCATGATATCTCAGCATTGACACAAACATCATCATCAGTTGATCTTTAAGTCTGTTGGTGTTGTTTACGAACAAAATAGACTCGTGATCTTATTCCTTCCCGAGTATCACTTCTGTCCTTTATACTATGTCATGAAGAATTGGAAATATCATAGTAAACATTGTACTAATGATAGTTATGGAATCATTAAAATTTTTTGAGTTGTTTCTCCAACAATCTCCCCTTTTTTACGATGACCAAACTATCCCGCAGATGTGACAGTTGATATTTGAAGAAGTTGGAGTAAAAGCAAAATATTTTCTTATGTGATTATTTTTAAAACATGTTATACTTTGTAGATATCATGATCTCCATAAGATTTTTCAAGGAATTAGAAGATAAATTCTAGATGATTTTTAGTAATGAGAGTGAACTACTATAGATCTTCTAGAGATGGAATCTGTTGGGAAAATCACCAATATGGTAATTGTTGTGAAAATCTCCTCTATTGTTTTGAAGATGACAAAGACAATCAAAGGCTACTAATATGTATATTTGTCGAGTAGTACCAGGTGATATATGCACAAGCCGAGATGCAGAAATTTGTCATAAACAGCACGAAAAGATTTTGATATGGGGAGTGTTCTGCCACTATCAAGATATTCTGCCAATATCTAAGGTGAACAAGATATTGGATAATTATGTCTACAAGTTGGAAAGATCATCAAATATGGTGAATATCTAGAAAGATTTTGATCAAGGGTGAGCAAGTGGAGAAGAACGGGAATGTTCGTGATGGCTTGGAGGTACAAAGATCGGGTGAACAATTGGATGGACCTAGTGATGGTGAACAAGCCTAGAATGAGGTTGTTTGGCAAAGCTTTGAAGGAACTTGAAGATGAACAGCTTGGTAAAATTAACATTGCCAATATGCTTGGAAGGACAAAAAAGGTTGGCATCAATATCGGGTTAGAGCAGCTGCCTTACAAAGATGAGATGGAAGACTGTGATAATATTTAAGGACTAGGTGATATTCATGGTATAATACGATATTCAAGGTGTGATCCATTGGGAAAAGATCGCAAGATGTCCTTGTACGTTTTCAGTAAACAGCACCAACGAACCTAAATATCAGTTGATTGATGATATTTGTATTAATACTGAGACATCATGTCATTAATGCTATTTGAATAACGAACATGTGAGGATGTTCGGGATTATAGCAGTTGAAGGGTGGATATGTGTAATGGGAAGATCAGGAAGTCTATCAAAAAACAAGAGTAGGCGTCTATCAGAAATGTCAGAGCAGTCAACATCGAGAGAGTAATTGCATGACCTATTTCAGGATAGTCTACAAATGTTCAGGATAAAAGGTTGTATGGGCAGCTCCATCTCTAGACAGCAATACCAATAGATCTTTAACGGCTAGTTGATCTTCTGAGCATCTCCAACGGGAAGAATGAAGATGTCTATTTAAGAAAAGAGCTTCTAGGCCAAAATGTTAGAGAGCATAATATAGAATCCAAATATTTGCTCTGAGTTGCTTTCCTTGTTGATATTGTTCTATTCTCTTGAAAGATCTTCACTATGATAATCTTGCCGTACAATAATCATGTGAAAGATCAAGTACACAAGAGTAAGTGCAATAGCCGAGTTTTGATAGTATGATCTATCATTTGTAAAGGATTAGCACTTGCCAATTGTAATTTGTTGAACAGATTACTAGTGCAATCCAGCCTGTATTGTGGCTGTTAGTATGGAGAGTAGATGAAAGCTTGGGAATAATGTCGAACCACTATATATATGCTTGCAAATCTTTTATATGTTCAATATTAGCATTACCTGATTTTATTATCATGATTTGATAACTAGCAGCATGCACTTGATTTCTATAAACTGTTACTGCCAACATTTGAAATTGAACTTGTTATATTCCGTAAATATTTTTCACAGTTTTCAAACAACCTATTCATACCCCCTCTAGGTTGTATTGTTAGCGCTAACATAATCTTATGATGTCTTAGAAAAGATAACGGATAAGATAACCAATAAATCATCAAAAGACATGATTTGAGAGACAACATGTAATCATAAGATATTAGCTACTAACAATGCATTGCTCCCTTGTCTCGATGCCATCACTTCATGAACATTTTATCCCCCATTTTGTCATCAGCAAAAAAATAGGCATGAATAAAAGCAATGGACAATGAGTAGAAAAGGATAAATTCATTAAGGACATATGCAAGTGAGTATATCAACTATCAGCAAAAAACCAGGGGCACAAAGGAGATAATATCGATTAAGAGGTGTAACTGCGTATTTTTTACTAGAGGAGGTAGGAGGTTCAGGTTCCTCTTGGATAGGGCGCGGAGGATAGTAACATTCCAAGTTCTGGATGAACTACTCAAGTTTCACTAGATATCTAAAAATATAAGATATGGAAGTTTTGATTTCCGAACATCGGCTTGGAGTTAAGCGATGGTGATAATAGGAGAAGCAGATGTTTCCACTGATAATGGTGATCTCTCTGGTCGAGGGGGTCTAGTGGATCATCTCTGCACTAGTGCCTTGGCTTTCTTCTTCCTTTCAACTTCAGCTTGTTTGCCACTTTTTTCCTTAGAACGGCATTTGCTCGGTCATCATCTTTTTGGCCTATGAGGATCACCTCATCCTTCTGATTGACCAATCCATCAAAAGTCATTCTCAGCATCATTTTGTCAGTGTTTTCTACCCAATTTCTATGTTCAGCAAGCTTTGAGGGGTGACATCATTAAAGCGATTCCCTTGTGCTGAAAGATTTGAGTGATAAGTTCACCATAAGGAAGCTTGCCAACCTTTCTTGTCGCAGTCCGATACATGTGAATACAAAATATGTGCAAGAGGGAGAAACAAAATTTAGTGAGAATGGCCCAAATGACTCTTGCCTAATAACGAGATATCTCGTTCATCAAAGATGAGTTTGGACGAATGCAAAGGGTCAAAATCTTTTGGATGAAATTCACTTGGAGAGGTAACAAGCTCAAGGGTACAATTTCTTCAAAACCTTGAGTGAAATTTGGAATTTCCAAAATAGAGTTGTAAGCTTCATCTGGTCCAACAGGGATTCTTTAAAAAAAACGTTGTATTCAGTTTTAGATAATCTTATCCAATTCATCTGCAGTGATAGTACAATTTTTCTTTTCAAAAGCGAAGACAAACAATTCATCTGCACCTTCGAGTATTTTCCTCGCAGGCTGGACGGCATGGATAGGATATTTCGATTAGATGGCCTTACAGCGGTGCTTCCCCCAGCTGGAATTATTTCCGTGAGATGTCCTCAGAAAGTTTCGGGCTTCCTGCGACTCCTGCTGCATCTTCGGACTTCTTCTCTAGTCAGAGATTGGCCATCTCAGCGGCTGGTTTACCGGTATGGAGATGCCCTCACCATGCTTCCCCCTCATCTTTGTGCTACTTCTATGGGCTGATTGCGTTGATCTCGCGGCTGGCCATGGTCTTTTTAAACACAAAGTTTCGGGCTGGGTTGTATCTTTTCTTCTTTTTCGGTCCTTGTTTCTCCTATTTGTAGCTGGTTTTGGTTCTTCTTGTTCTGGCTGGCCCATCCCTGACCTTGTATGGACATCGTTATGTCCTTGTATGGTCAGGTATTGGCTCGAGCTTAGGTTGTATTTGGATTTATGATTAGTTATACAAAATCTTACCTTACCAAAAAAAAAAAAAAACAAATCGTGGATTGGCTTTCACAAGAGGTCCTGGGTTCAAACTCGCCCATAGGTGATTTATGTCATGCTCCAAACCCCAATGGGCACTCGACACCCCTTACCTGATCGATAAGTGGGACGTCCCAGGAATATCGCCGACCTCAAAAAACCATCAAAGATTTACAACCACAGCGGATACTAACAAAAAATCCCGGACAATTAAAATGGGGAATCAATCAGGGAGAATGAACATATTTGTTCTCATTACTAAACTTACAACATAATATTTACAATATTCATTATTATTACAAGCACACCGAGCCAGTAATTATTAACTTCCAAAATACAAAAAGGGTCAGCATCCTAGATCAGCATTATCCAACAATGGGGCCCTCTCAATTTATTGCCTCGCTCTTAGAACTAGTCCCTACCTCCTCTCAGAGGAGTCTACACTGACTCACTGTCCTCGGCATCACCACATGAATCCTCCTCAGCTGTCTATTCACCCGACGGCTTCGAGTCGGCCTCAATATGATCATGGCTCAGGCGGAGGCTCTAAAATGGTTTGGTTGAAACAACCGTGAGATACTCCTCAGTAAGTTTACCCTTAAACCCCACCTAGACTATCATATACCTCCAAACAATTACAAAGCACATTCACACACGTCAAATCTTCAAACAACATGCATATTACACACAATCACACGCATATACAATCTCCCACATCATGCGTTCCTTTCGTTCTCATCGTCACTTTCCACATTCCTCGCCAGTAACCCGCGTAAACGTACACGCCTCAAGTACACTGCAACCACTAATCACTTTCCACATCACTCACCAGTGACCTGTGTTGAAGTACACGCTTCAGGCACACTACGATCATTTACCACATTCGACCTGCTTACCCGTTCAAGCCTCAGGCCCCAATCGCGATCTGAGCATCACACGCCCCAAGCCCGATCCCAACTCAGCCCCCGCCAAATGTGACAAGCCTACATAATTGGAACTCGAGCTTATGATGCTTCGATCCAATCCAGGTCTCACCCGAGCTGATCGTGCCTTAGACCGATTCCCATTCTTGCTTTTTCAAGCCTCAGCCTGTGCCAAATGCAATAGACCTACGTGATCGCGGCCCGAGTTTATGATACTCGGCCCGATCCCAAACTCGCACTTTCGCACTTTCACACACTTTCCCATCATCACTTGCCACCCCATAACTTCTCCTTACTCATGCACATACTCAACGTGCAGTACCATATACAACTGGCCAATCACACGTGACCCATGTACGTATCAATTACACACAACCCATGCTCACTCAGCATTCAACATGGCCAATGATAATAATTAAAATAATCTGGCCACACGTGCACTCAATAGGCATAATTAAATTAACCAATTGCACAATCACACATTCAATTCCACTATCCCAACTCAATTATATTCCAAACGCACAATAAACACAAAAATGGCTATTTTTCTCTAACCAAACGACGTCAAATCGATTCCGGTCCTTCACGGGACTTTCTCACCATAATTTTTCGGTTCTAAAAATTCAACTTGCGTCCCAATCGGCCCATCACGGCCCCGTGAATAGTAAATCACAGCTTGTGAACAGTAATTCGCAGCTTATAAACACACATATAACCATCACAATCATGAGCAATTTCAGTCACAAGGACCCTCACAATTCAGCCACAACATCACACAACAATCCAACACATATACACCACAAATCAAGCCATAAACACATTATTCCGAACCACAAATTCTAGCATGTATACTTCTCGTAAGCAGCCCTTATTTACTCTCTAAATAACCCCCAAACCATCATAATTCCAGCCATAATTTCACCCAAGGTGAACTCGATAAACTCGTCCATGAAACAAACCCCAAAATTTGCCAATCACTAGTCCGTTAATACCGAAATCATTATTTTTCTTCCACCAAACAATGTCAAATCGATTTCGGTCCTTCACGGGACTTTTTCACCATAATTTCTTGGTTCTAAAAATCCAACTTGCGTCTCGATCAGCCCATCACGGCCCCGTGAACAGTAAATCAAAGCCACTGTTATTTTCTAATTTCTAATAATTAATGCCTAAATTAAATCCTAAGTCCCGCCATAAAATTTTCACTACCAATTCATACAATTCCGCACCTAACTTTATACAGATTTCGCCCAAAATCGCCTGTCGATACCTGAAGTCCTAATTTGGCTTTAGAGCGTGACTTACCCGCGTTTTAGACTATCGTGGTTAGAACAGAAAGCGGCGGCACTCTATGGAGACGGTGTACGGCTCACGGCGGCGTCCGGTTTGAGTGGCAGTGGTCCGGCCTCTTGATTTGAGGCTCATGGCCACTTGAGAAAGAGAGGGAAAGGGAGAGAAATATGGTGGTGAGGTTGATAGTGGCGGTGTACGGTGGCGTGGACAGCGGCTTGGAGGCGGTCCGGTGTGTAGCGGCGAGCGGCGAAGCCGGCGGTGGCAAGGTGGTGGACGGCAAGGAGCTCACGATGGAGAGAAGAAAATAAAAGAAAAAAAAAGAACCAAGTGGAGGAGGGGTTCACGGCAATGGAGAGATGAGAATGGAGAGAGAGAGATGAAGTTAATGGACTTAAATAGTAATTTTGACCAAAGGTGGAAATGACCATAATACCCTTTTCTCACATTTTTAATCCGACGGTCCCGATTCGATCTTATTTTGATCCGACGGCCGAGATTGATTCTTGCACAAAAATATCTAAGGGCGTACTTGTAATTTCCAAAATACCCAAGGGTAAAATTGTCCAATCAAAATTTGAGGGAAAAATTACCAAAATGCCCTTTACCCTTAAAGCTTGTCCTTTAATAAATCCTAGGGATATTTTGGTCACTTTCTTTGTTTCTTGTCCAAATCGAATTTTTCCGAAGGATTTGAGCGCATCAAAAATTCGCACGTGTCACGTGCAACGTCATCCTAATGTTCCGACGTGACTTCCTAATTTTCCGGTGTCCAATTTAGGCAAAAATTCAATAATTAAATTCTATTAAACGCAACTCGAGCGTTTCTCGAGTTAACAGGCGACTTGCTGGGAAAATTCGCTGAATCGACTCATGACTGATACTGAATCGAGTCACGTGCAAGTTCGTTCGGTACGTGATAACCTCGGTTGTCATTAAAATTGCGAAGATCAATCATTTGATTCGAGGGGTACGATCGTTCAGTATAATTTCAGAATCATTTGTCAAGCCATTTGGTTCAACGGAATCACCCGCGATCTACTACTAGGATAGTGGCGAACTAAACGGAATCACCCGCAATCTACTACTAGGATAGTGGCGAACTAACCCCTAACTATCCTTGGATCGGCCAACAGTGGCTCAAAATATCACTTCCACGATTTAATGGTTGAAATCCATTCACGATCGAATTTCCTTTAGTCGCACGAATTTAATTCCCCTATTAACCTTTCCCTAATGGTTAGCATTCCCAGGAATGATCAGTTCCGGGCGAAAATTGATTACAAGTACATTCATAAAATCCAGTATTTCATAAATCCTAAATGGACTAACTTTTCAGGATGTCACAATTTAAGTGAGGGGTCGTGGTGGTGGGATGCTACGCTAGCCCCCCTCGATGACTAGTCGGACACTATCGCTGGTTTGAGCCCTAGCTCGCCAGCCGCACGGACACCTCGGTAATAAAAAAAAAAACAAATCGTGGATTGGAAAGTGAAGATTTGACTAAAACAAAGCCATGAGAACAAGATGAACTCATCTTTCATGGAGCAGAAAAATTCTAGCTTGAGATCTTCATAGAGTTCAAATGTGAAAACACTGTGAGCTTTGAGGTAGTCAAAATCAACACAGCGATAGGGGATAGGACCGCATTTTTCAAAAGACAGAAAAGTTTGATCGTGATCTCTGCTTAAAAACATTTGAGAATCGAAAGATGGATCAAATTCAAAACTTTCAGTAAGTTCAAAGTTCTAGAATAGCCGGTTGTGGTCATCTTCTTGACGCTTGTCACCAAATATTTCCTTAAGTTTAGTCCGGGGTTCATTTTACTTAGTTATAGCCTCTGGTTGTTCGGTGGTTGGAGCAGGGACTTCTGGTATTGCCTGTTTGCGGTTGGTGTTACTGTTTTGGTTGAAAATGGCAGAGCCGTGCTGGCTGTTGCCAATTTTCCATGTTCTCTAACTTGTTGAGACGTTAAAATACTTTGGCTTTGAGTTACCTCAGTCGATTCCTCCGGTAATTGTGTCAGGTCTATCTCTCATTATCCTTTTGGTGTTCTTGAGAGAGCTATAGAGAGACAAGATAATTTTCTAGAGGGTTTCTGGGGAGCACGAGGCTTGGGAACCATCTTAAGAGAGAAATGAAGAGATTTGTATGGAGAGAAGATGGGAATGGTGCATGTAAGGAGTGAAGAGTGGTTGAATATAAGAAGAGAGAATACGAGTGGTTAAGATGAGCAGTTTCCATCAGAAATGACGAGCACTATCTCCTTATAAATAAGAGCAATTTAGCCACGTTCATAAGGTTGCCTGTTACTCATAATAACGGTAACTTTTTTATTCAATTTTTCTCTCTTATATTGTAAGAAACGACATGAGCATCAACTCCCTCTTACTTCTCTTCCTATATTTGGAGGACACTTTTAAGACTCGGTAGGAATAGTTCCGCATTGCCACACTTGATCCTTCTTGTCACGATGCAAATAGGTTACTCCTCATAAGTTAAGTTCTTCATTAACTTTAATGGAGTAAAATCCAGCGTATGTTCAGGATTTTTGCAACAATGATAGATGAAACACATTATCTACACTAGATAGAACTGGTGGCAAAGCTAGTTTATAAACAACTTCGCCAATCTTCTCTAAAATCAAGAATGGTTCCACATATCGTGGACTCAACTTGCAATGCACCGAATCTGATATCGCCCTTCATAAGAGAAGTTTTAAGGAATACGTGATCCCCCACACTAAATTTCTTTGCGCATAAGTCATGCTAATCCTCTCTATGTCGTTCTAATTTTATCAGCTGTCTCCTTTGGTCCTTGGCATCTGATTGGATCATTACTGGAGAGATTTCCCATTAGTCGTGTATTATTCTGGTCTCTCCTAGCAAGCTAGCTGATGTTGTTGAGAATGATAATTGGAGCTGGCTTGCTGCAAGATCAGAAGATTGCTCTTGATTTAAGATGCTTTATGTAGCGTGGTGCAACCTAATCCAGGATAGTCTGATCAGGTCCAATGGAGGGTGTTGACACCTACGTTTTCACATAAAAGATCATTCATGCATTCCAAAAAAGTTCAAGATCGATTTGCAGTCAATGACAGGAATCGATCCCTGAACATAAACATCGACCTTGCATAGCCATGCATTCACATTTCTTTCCTTTGTTTTTGGCATCTAAAGACATTGTAATGATCTCAGACCATATAACATTCCTGAACAAAATGCACCAGTGCAGTAACTATACCTTGAGAAGGATGATTGCACTTGAAAATGGAAGCAGCACTCAGCTCATAAGGTTCTTTTGCAGCCTGTTTACTGGTGTAATGTTGTAAACTGATAATCATTTGCGAGAGCTCCACAAATTACAAAAGACTCGGGTCTGGGAAATCGAAGGTGGTTAAAAGAGGCCAAAAGAAGGGTAAATGAAAGGTTTATTTTTCCTATCATATGTTCCTGGGGCAATGTAAATAAGAATCATCGGTCATTGGCAATTTGACGGTAAAACAGGCGTCTAACAACTCGTTGTGGTGTGCCTTATTCATTCCAAACTTAGGGAATGAGGTAAAGATCCGTTAGTTAAGCACCTTTTGGTTAAATTTATCGATATTTTTAAGAAAACTAACGGGGTATATGAGCTCCCTCTTCTAATTTAGAGCAATGTTTGAAAGATGATGTGGTAATTTCTTTTCCGGGAAACTACTTCAAAACAGAATGAAATACGCATCTGTACTAAGAGTTTGATCTTGTCGCAAGGTAAATAATTAGTGTTACTGAAGATCAAAAACTCTTCTGAACAGAGCGATGGAGCTTGCCGAAGTATTGCAGGTTGGAATGAAATCTTCAGATGTAATTTGAAGTTAAAGCCATTCCAACCTTTTCAGTTGCTACTTTTTTGCCAACCCAAAAGCTAGCTAATGAATTGTTACAAAGATAGCAGATTGATCATCTCACAGCATGCAATCTTTGTAGAAGAACACGCATGGAATTATGATTATAAGTTCATCATATCTCTGCAGAAGTCGAATAAATCGACTAGACAGAAATGACAACACTGACAGTCAATTGCAGAAATCACAATGCTCATTACATTATTTCGCATTCTTTGGAAGTAAAAGATGCATCCTAGATTTATTACATCCAAAAGACCATCCTTAGAATGATCCACGACCATTAACAGGAAAGTACCAGTAATCATATGGCAACTCTTCATCTGCGTACATGTGGCTTCAGCAATCATCATTTTTCTCATAAGTCCATGATGAAATCTCCACTGGAACCGCTTTGGTAGACGAGCTCCTGTTGCATGCACACAAGGGCAGGGTCAGTAGCTCCCGAATGCATGTACGTGCCACCGAAATTCTCTACAATTTCAACATCTCTCAGCGCAAGAAATTGTTCCCACAAGCTTTCTTCTTCTTCAATCACGTTGCATGGTGAATTCCAGCTATTCTCCAAGGTTTCGTCATCATGGTGAACTCCATAAGAAGAGCAGAAGCTATTTGCACTCATTGTTGGAATTTCATTTTGAAATCTAATGTCCGGTTCTAATTTTGGAGTATTAATAGTGGGAAGAGATGCATATGGATGGGATGAACTGTCACAATGATTGGGCTTGACTTTAATATCACACGCGGTCGGAATTTGCAGCTTGTTCCCATTGCTGACGCGTTTCTTCAAGCGGGTGTTCCAATAATTCTTTATTTCATTATCAGTCCGTCCAGGAAGTCTAGCTGCTATTGCTGTCCATCTGCAATAGGGGATTTAAATCAGGAATCATAAATTTGTCTACGAATACTAACTTATGTCTGTGTCGTACAAGTACTATACTTATACATATGGACATGTCCTAATTGAACATATGCTCTCTCTCTCTCTCTCTCTCTCTCTCTCTCTCTCTCTCTCTCTCTCTCTCAGATGTCATATGCTCAAATTTTGCTTAATCATTCGGACAAAATTCTTCTCCTCTCGGTACTAGCTTCCCTATATGTTCTCATCAATTAATTTGAAGAAGCTATATACACCGTAAGTAGCTCATCATGGTCAGTCAATTCACATCAAGTTATGCAATCATTGTTTCCAGAGCCATCAAACTTTGACTTTTTAGGAGTTATTTTTTATTTTGTATCTATGTAAAATTTGAATACGTAGATGTTACACCTTTCTCCGCTGTTTGAAGAGCATTAGCACTCTCTTTGTGCGTATAAATGCATATGCGCCTGTGTAACTTTGTGCTATACACTTCTAATAATAGTAGCTTGCCTAGAAAATATGTCCTTATAGTCAATGCTATTCATTTGAGCCAAGGGATCATATGAGAAGAAGGGTTTTCTTCCAAAAAAAGAAAAAGAAAAAGCAAAAGCAACAATCCAAACCTACAATTAATCAAGAAATACCTGCAGTCTATCATTGTGGAATCGAAAGTCGTTGTGACAAAAGCAATGAAATGTTTTATGCAACGGTGATTTAAAGATTGTACTTTCTCTGCTTTTTTATGCTAAATAAATTTGCAGAGGTGATTTTTTTTTCTAATCTTTTATCAGATTTTTACAAAGGTATGATTGTGCAAACTTAAATATTTCTGAGAAGTCAGTGCAGCTCGATAATCAGATCCTCCTCTTCTTTGGTGATGTTTCCATGCCTGATGTTAGGCCTCAGATAGTTCATCCACCGAAGCCTACAACTTTTCCCTGTTCTTGTCAAACCTGAGTCATTCACACGCATTGAAGACGAGGGATGATATTATACCCAACAGAACGAGAGACACAGATCAGTACATGGATATTTCGTACCAGCAGGTTTGGGCATGTGAGTCCAGTTCCAAATGCCATATCTCCTGATATAAGCAATGAGCTTCTGATCTTCTTCTGCACTCCAAGCGCCCTTCTTCACTGTTTTATTGCTGTTCTTGTTGGCTCTAGGTGGGTGTCTCACCATTTTCAAGCTAGCTTTTGACTTCGTGACGGAAGAAAGAGCAGTAATGTGGCAGTGCTATTAACTCTCTGGCTTAGATGATGTTCTCAGGAACTCCAAGACTCGCTTTCCATTTATATTTGGGATTGGTCCCACATGCACATGTTTGAAAAGTCCACCAAATTCAAAATGTCTTCGCACTGATTTTTGTTCAAAGCAAATTAAATTTCCAAAAAACTTGTAACATGATGCCATTTTCACTGGTTGGAAGCAGTGTTGACTGGTGGATGTTTTGGCATCATCAATTTGGAATCCCTTCGCCTAAGAGCCAATTGGATAGAGATTCCCCTGCTGGGAAAATTTAAATAAGAAATATGCTTGATATACGCAATACTTTCTTACAGTGTATGCTTTTGAAATAAATAGTCACCTTCTTGTTATAATGCTAGTTAATCCAATTTGCTTGTGACTTATATATCGATGTATTCACATCAACAAATTGGGCTTCACATGTGTTTGGCTCAAACGAAGAGTTGAAGAAATTTCTTCCAAAAGATAGTTTGAACATTAGATACAAATAAGTTTTTAATATTTGTTAAGAATATGTAATAAAAGTGAGAGAAAAGGGGACCACGCTATAGTAAGGAACAATTGAATATTGATTTATGCTTGTTGCTTCCTACGATCATTGGACTTGCTATAAACTAAAGTCATAAGGATGAATTCTTAGGTTTAAATAATGTCTTTATTCCGTATATTATTTGTATTTATGACTTCGGCTTCCAGATATATAGGCATATATATCGTTCATATCCTATATTTATTTTTCTTTATGAGGAACTCAAGCTATGCTTGCTAGGACGCCCATAAGTCCGACCTGTTTATTATACGGTAAAGAAATTTAAAGGAAACCGTCAACTTCAAACATTCACGTTTTATGAAAATCCATGCTTGGAATAAGATGAATAGATGTGTATTTACTATGTAATGCAAAATGACGATAATTTTAAAAGTCAATAAGGTGCTGGCTTAGATGGCAAATGAGTTTGCTCCTTTCCTTATGATCTTGATTTCAAGCCTTGTGGAAGCACTCCAGGAGTAAAATTCTGAATCTACCCTGTTGACTTGGGGAGTACGCCTTCAAGATTGCCAGGAAGGTGGACTAGTCGAGTGTGAAAAACTGACATGAACACCATCTGATCTGGTATACAAGAAATTAAAAGATGCCATATGACTACCATGTTATCTCAAAATCTCTCAAGGATTTTAAGTTTATATTATGACCCCTATCCTATAATCATTTCATTGGGTTTAATAAATTAATTAAAATTACACTTTCTCTTTCGTTATTAAAAGCTTTTCCATTTTTGTGTACATATGTCTGTGCGACTTTTGGTTATCCTCAATATAGTAAGTTCTGGACTAATTCATCGAAAACTTAGCTCTAGCTTAACACTGACTCCCTTAAAATATCGATTTTTTGATGTAAGACGTTTCAGATTTTGCAAAAGAAGTTTTATATATTCACTCTTGTCGTGTAATTATTTGAGGAAAATTCTAGGTATCATGTTGTATTTCTCTAATAGTTTAGATTTCCAATAATTGATTTTTTTTATGGTTGAAGAATAATTGATATTATTCCATAACTTTTATATGGTATATCGATATAAGAGAGTACACTTTTCTCCCTATGTGCACATATTAGATAGTTACAATACTCACTTAACATGGTAATTTCCAAGTGAATATGCCTTACAAAATTTTAAAATTCAAATAACTAATTGTTATCATGGATGTAAAAATTCACTTGATTATACCATGTAATACAAAACATCGGTGCCGTTGACACGTAAAATACTCTCTCTTTAGCAGGAAGGACAGTGACAAAGTATTTGGCTATCAAACCACACATCTGCTGATCAATTTTAGATCAATGATTTGGATTTCTTTGCAAAAAGATAATAAGAATAGCTTATTAGTTTTTATGTTTAATGCGAATAAAGATCTTAAAATGGAGACAAAGGGAAAAAATGTAGCGTATTTGGGAAAAAAGTATACATTTTCTGATTTATCAATTTATGAAGAGGGAGAAAGGAATGTCCACAAGTCTCTAAATCCATGCCATTTGTAGCATTTGGGAAAATTTCAAATCAATACCCAAAGTAGGGTCATTTATCATGCCCCGAATCCTATCGAGCTCGCAACATCTTTACCTGGTCGATAAGTGCGACGTCCCAGGTTGTCGCCGACCTCACTTACGAACATCAGAGATTTAATCTACTCAGCGGAAACCATTTACACCCTGACAAATAAAAACTTGGGGAGAATAGGGAGAATGTACATAACTATTTCATTTCCTTCTTATACCAAATATTTACATCCTTATAACAACATCCAACATAAACTTGCACATTGTCTTACAATAAACCAACACACCGTAAGTCAATGAACTGGACCGTTCGAACCCAAAAATGGTGTTCCTCAAAAAGTTAATTCGTTCACTCATACTCTAACCCCTACGCCCCTTGGTAGGCGTCCATTCTGAGTCTGATTTCCTCGTCCTCTGAGTCTGAGTCCCCTTGTATCGTCCTATCAGAAACTCTAAAACTACTAACTCGGTGTGCACTGGGACTCCAAATCGTTCCGGTGGCGGCGGTGGAATATTCATGAATCCGGTCGGGGTTCTGAAATTATTGGTTGAAACAACCGTGAGACACTTATCAGTAAATTCACCCCTAAATCTCACCTAGGCTAACACGTACCTCCAGACAATTTCATACAATACAACCACACACGTGCAATCATCACATAGCAGACACATCAACCGAGACATACCTGAGCCTTTCCAGCGTGCTACCTATACGTCAGCCATAATCGATATATAATCAATCACATGCGCGATTTACTTTTTATTTTGTGTGCTCAATCCCGGCTTATCATGTTTCTTTCTCAATCCTCGCCAGTGACCTGCGTAAATGTACACGCCTCAGGTCCACTACGATCACATTTCACAACACTTCAGGCCCGCATAGACGTACACGCCTCAGGCCGTGTTTCTCACCCGCATAAACGTACACGCCTCAAGGTCAATACCTACCACCTTTCTATCTCAATCCTCGCCAGTGACTCGCGTAAATGTACACGCCTTAGGTTCACTGCGACCACTTATCACAACACTTCAGGCACACGTAAACGTACACGCCTCAGGCCATGTTTCTCGTCTGCGTAAACGTACACGCCTCATGCTCAACACCTACCACCTACTGCGCAACCCGCGTTGAAGTACACGCCTCAAGTTGGCAGTCTTCCGGTATTACCAGGCATCATCCTGAGTTGAAGTACATGCCTCAGGACGACACAAATTCCATGATCACCCATGCCATCTCATATTCACTTTCTTACTTATGCACATGCTCAACAAGCATTTGTCACACACAATTGGCCATTCGCACGTGGCCCGTGTACGCATTAATTACACCAAATCCATGCACAATTCCTCATTTAATTTACACACGCAACCACCACTTGCCACTCAATTGGCCCGTCACACGTGGCCTGTGCACGCAACAATTCACACGCAAATCATGTTCACTCAGCATTTGACATGGCCAATATTAATAATTAAAATAGTCTGGCCACGCGTGCACCTAACATGCATAATTAAATCAACCAATTGTACAATCACACATTCAATTTCACCATCCCAACTCAATTATAATTTCAACACACGAAAAACATGGAAATTGGTATTTTTCTCCCACCAAACGACGTCAAATCGAATCCGGTCCTTCACGAGACTTTCTCGCCATAAATTCTCGGTTCTAAAAATCTAACTTGTGACCCGATCGGCCCATCACAGCCCCATGAACAGTAGTTCACAGTCCACTATTATTCTGAATTTTCCAATAAAAATTTTTTAGTTTCAATTCAAAGGCCCGCCACATAATTCCACTCCTAAATCATGCAATTCTGCACCTACCCTATGCTCGGTTTCACCCAAAATCGTCTGTCGATATCCTAAATCCTAAATTGGGTTTAGAGCGCAACTTTCCCGCGTTTGAGACTATCGTGGCTACAACGGAAAGCGGCGACACTTAATTAGGAACGGCAACGACGGTGTATGGCTCCCAGGTGGCGGCAATTGGCTTGGACGGCGACGGCGCGACTTGGGCGTGGCTGGCAAGGCTCACGGCCACACGGGGAAAGAGGGGGAGAGAGAGATGGACGACGGGATGGGGGCGTGAGGCTCGACAGCTATCCGACGGCTATCTGACGGGTGTGATCGACGGCGATGATGGCGCGGCGGTGATCGGCAAGGAGAGAGAGAGTCACAGTGGGGGGTGGTGTTCACGACAAAAGGGGGGGAATTCCATAGCAAGGGGGAGAGAGAACAATGAGGGAGAGAGAGAAGATTGTCTTGACTTGAATAGTGCAAGTTAGACCAAAAGTGGCAAATGACCAAAACGCCCTTGTCTAATCTTTTTAATCCGACGATCCAGATTCGATCACATCTTGAAATCGACGGCCTAAATCGAATCTTACCAAAAATATCCAAGGGTATACTTGTAATTTCTCAAAAAGTTCAAGGGAAAAATTGTTCAATAAAAAAGTTAGGGCAAAATGACTAAAATGCCCTTTGTCCATAAAACTATCCCTTTAGAAATCCTTAGGGGCAAAACGGTCAACTTCTTCGTTTCTCGCTGAAATCGAGTTTTTCTGAAAGATTCGGGCACATCCAAAATTGCACGTTATAACCACAACGTCGTCCTAACATTCCGTCGTGACTTCCTAATTTTTCAATATCCAATTTGGTCCAAATTTAATAATTGAATTCTATATAATGTAACTCGCGCATATCTCTGACTAACAGGCGGCTTTCCGAGAAATTTGCAGAATCGACCCATGACTAATACCATTTCGAGTCACGTGCAAGTCCGTTCGGTTCGTGACAATTTCGGTTGTCATTAAAATTGCGAGGATCAATCGCTAGATCCGTGGGGTATGATCGTTCGGTATAGGTTCAGGATAATTCGTCAAATCATTTCGTGGTCCGGCGGAATTACTCGCGATCTACTACTATGACAGTGGCGAACTGATTCCTGACTACCCTTAGATCGGCCAACAGTGGTTCAAAATATCACTTCGGCGATTTCATGGTCGAAATTAAATTCACGATCGAATTTCTTTTTAGTCGTGCGAATTGAAATCCCTCATTAGCCTTTCGCTACTAGTTAGTATCCCAGGAATGATTAGTTCCAGGCGAGACTACCTATAAGTACATTAATAAAATTAGCTATTTCATAAATTCCAATTGGCGAAATTTCGGAATGTCACATCATTTTCTCAAAAAGGGGTCTAAAGTGGACACAGTACCAAATAAGGGCATGAAACGCCTAATTAGTCTCAAATAGAGGCCCAAAGTGCCCAATTAATCTTAAATAGGGGCCCAATGTGCCAAATTAGTCTCAAGTAAAGGCTTGGGTTCGCTGGACGGTCAAATGCTCACTGGCTGGCAAGTACGTTACTATTCCGGCAATTGGAGCAAGGGCAATTTTGTCTTTTACCTTTTAAATTTTTTTAATTTCTTTTTTCCTTGTTTTGTTTTTTTCTTTTTCTTTTTCTTTTCCATTTCTTCTTTTTTTTTTTCCTCTTTTCCCTCCGCCGGCCATAGCCGAGACTGGCAAAGGTTGCTGACCTCAGGCGGAGGCTGCCCTCACCGGCGTTAGGCGAGGGCAACCTAGGGTCAAGTTAGGGTCGCCTTTGCCGGTGTTGGGCGAGAGGGCGACCCTCACCCGACCCTAGGTTACCCTCACTGACATTGGGCAAGGGCAACCCTTGCTTGACACTGGCAAGGGCGAAGGCTGCCCTTGCCTGGGCTGGGCGGGTGAGGGCGATACTGGCCAAATCCGGTGAGAGCGAGGGTTGCCTTTGTCGGTGTTGGGCGAGGGTCACCCCACCTGCCTAGCCTAAGCAAGGGCAACCTAGGGTCGAGCGAGGGTCGCCCTCGCCGGCGTCGGGCGAGGGCCGCCCTCGCCGGCGTCGGGCGAGGGCCGCCCTCGCTTGGGCTGGGTGGGCAAGGGCAACCCTTGCTCTCGCCGGATCTAGCGAAGGTTGCCCTCGCCCGCCCAGTCCAGGGGAGGGCAGCTTTCACCCTACGCCAGTGAGGGTAGCCTCCACTCGAGGCCAACAACCTCCGCTGACCCTGGCTATGGTCAGCGGAGAGAAAAGAGGAAAAAAAAAAAGAAAAGAAGAAGAAAAGGAAAAGGAAAAGCAAAAAACAGAAAAAAGGAAAAAAGAAATAAAAAAAATTAAAAAGGTAAAAAATGATATTGCCCTTACTTCGATCACCGGAAAAGTGACGTGCATGCCAGCCGGTGAGCATTTGACCGGCCGGCGAAGTCAAGCCCTTACTTGAAACTAATTAGGCATTTTAGACCCCTATTTAAGACTGATTGGGCACTTTAGATCCTTATTTGGCATTATATCCACTTTGAACCCCTTTTTGAGAAAATGACCCCACTTTAGGTACTGATTTGAAATTTTTCCGTAGCATTATGGCAAAAATTTTGCCACTGATAATATTGATAACTTAGGTGCTAAAAAAAGAATAAGTTTTATTCGGTAAATAATATTTTACCAAACATGGAATTGAGGACATAATTTGTAGAGTATAGCAACTTCGTAACAATATATTAAACCATATTATTTGCATGTATCCATGGGTTTTAGTCAAGCCGGCCAGGTCGGCATATCTGGTGTGTTTATAAAAATCGATTTAAATAACATCAATTGAATTTAAAGACAGTCCTTGCTTATGTAAGAATAGTGAATTTTTTAATCAATTTAACATGTTAAGTCAAAACCAACTTATGTAATAAAATATCTAGTCTCATTAAGTGTTAAATATTTGTATGTTTTTCTCACTTAATTTCTAACATTCCCTTAGTGTTTTGGCACCAAGAGAAGATATGTGTTTCACTTCTTGGAAACCTCCTTTTGCATATTCATTTACCGGGACATCTCCCTTAACTTGAATATGTTTGTAATATATATCAGCTTCATATAATGTTAGCTTACCTTTTGGACCGATTACTAAACTAACGTTAATCGCTATTAAGCAACTGATGTTAGGGAGTAAGACTTCAAAATATTAGATAGACAGAGAATAATCAGCACCATTTCATGTTGATAAAAAAAACAAAATAAGATATATTTTTTACGCAAATCTTGAAGAAAATCTATAACAAGTAATACTAAATACAGAAACCCAGTTTATGAATTAATAATGCGACTAATTGGAAGTGAGTATGTGTTCGAGTTCTAATTACAAAATTACATGCACCGTGTATTGTGAAAAGATTTGAAAATTTGGTTAGAAATGTGATCCGGTACATATAGGAAATACACGGTCCAAGACTTCATCAAAGGATATTATATTCCTTAAGCATTTGAGTCATTGCATGTACATGTTTGAAATTTGAACAAAGTTTAATATTATGGCTGCGTTTTTTTTCCGCTGTAATCGATAAGGCATGAATTAGTTAATGTGAAGTAGATTAAAAGTTGATCCCAATGGCATATCATGCAAAGAGCTAGTGGCACATAAATGCCCTTAGCTTTCTGTTAATTAATTTGGTCAAACCTGCTAGGTAGGATAGAATAAATCAAGTACAAATAACTAAAGTTAAAAGAGGGTAACTATCATAATTAACTGGACCACAAAACATTTTAATTATAATCACACTGAACTTGACTCAAGCAAGGTAAGTTTCATGGTATGTTAAATATTATTTAATTATTTATTTTCCAATAGTTAAACCAAGTTTTATGGACTAACTGTCAACTAATTTAAAAGTTTAAATTGTTTGCTAAAGGCATTGTTCAATATCTTGTATGCTTATCCAATGCAAATACTAAGCGCTCGTTATATGGTAACATTAAATGCCATATTTTCATATTTGGCTTCCCTAAATGACCTTTTCTTTTTTTGAACCATCATTTAAACATAATTTAGTTACATTGACAATAATGAATTACCAAACTACCTTGATTAGTTCATTCATATGGCAACAACTTCTTATAGATACTTTCACAGCCCATGTGCATTGCAACTCAACATAAATAAATAGGTCAAAGTTGCTGCTTTGCCTTATGGACAAGTTCAGGTTCCTTAAATGCTACTGGATGTGAGGTTTTGTTGTTCTTTCGTAAAGTATATTTTATTCTTGTTTTTTTTTGTAAGGAGGCTAATAACCTAGCCAATGTGATCACAAACTTCATAAGTAAGTTTGCTTTCATCCTGGTTAAGTCCTATGCCATTAGAAGCGCGGTCCACATAATGGTCTCAAGATTAGACCTGTCAAATGGGTCCAGAACCCATTTATAAACCCACATTTGTTTAAATGGGTCGTTAATGGGTCATTCTTTTTTTTTTCTAGATCAGCCTTAATGGGTTTCAAACAAAAAAAGGCCAAAATATATGGATCTTAAATGGGTATATTCTGAACCCATTTACGACCCATTTAATAACCCATTAAAAAAAAGTCTGGCTCGTGGTCTGTCTCTTCTCTCCCTCTCTCTGCTCGATCTTCTCTCCATCTTCTTCGCAGATCGCTTTCTCGCTCGTCTTCCCTTGCTCGAGTCCAAGCCGAGCGGAGTTGCATCGGTCCCTTCGAAGCAACGCCAGCAAGTCCGCTACCGCCGGCGACGGCACCGGCGACTAGGGTTTTGGGACCCAAGAACCCGCGAATCCGGCGATACGCTTGGCTGCATTCCGCGCGTAACTCCGGGGGATCGAAGGGTTCGAGAGAGTTCACCTCGACTTTGGGGGGATTTCAGGTGAGTCGTTCCTTTGAATCGAACTCGGATCTGCGATGCGAGGGCCCTGTTTTGTGTGTTCTCTCTGTTCTAAGGGTTGGTTTTTCCTTCTTCCGAGTGATTTGGGTCTTCGGAAAAGCGTGGAATTCGATCGGTGGTAGGGCGGACGACCGCGAGAGCGTGAGTTGAGTAAGAGGCGGCGGCTGTGTTCATTGTCGGATGTGACTGGCGGATGGGGTTCCAATTTTTGTACAGGGGAAAAGGGGGGAGCTTAGGGCTTGGCGAATTTGGGAGATTTGTTAGGTGATAGTCGAGTCGTCAAGTCAGGATAAATGATTTCGGTAGCTAAGGGCGCGCATGGAATCCATTCTGGAGCAAAATTTCTTCTCCAGAATGCATTCCGGAGCAGAAATGCGTTTGTTAAAAAATTTCCGGAATACATTCTGGAGTAATTTTTGCATTCTGGAGTAAAATTGCGTTTGTTAAAAACACATTCCTTTTTTACTTCCAGAATCACATTTTGACTCCAGAATGAGTTTTTCACCCCAAAAAAGAAGCTATTTTTTGTAGCTTCTCTCTTCCCGGAAGACATTCCGGCCATTTTTCTATCTCTTCCATCTTGCTCGCTCTTTGGTCATTCTAGCCCTAATTTCTTGGGCTCTCTTCCGTCTTCAACTCTTTGAGCACTTCGCTTCTTCCGTCTTCAACTCTTCGAGCCCTCCATCCCTCCTCGCGACTGCATCGGAACCGCCAGCTCCCCTCATCCCTTCTCGCGACTGCATCGGAACCTCCTCCTCATCAAGCTCCCCGGTTCAGATCCAAGGAGTTTGCTGAAATCTCCTCTCCCTTCCTCTCTCTCGCTCTCGCTCGTCATCTCCAGCGTCATCACTCAGGTTCGGGTCTCTCTCTCGCGCTTAGCTGTTGAAGCTTGCGCGCGCGTGTTTGTTCTGTCTTGGTTGGTGATTGCGAGATTCTGCGGGGTTGCTCTTGTCTGCCGCGGCCGCCGCCGGCGGCGTCGGCGGCGCGATTGTTGTTGGGTTTTGGTTTGGTGGGTGTCTGTTGATTCGCCATGGCCTGCTTTTGTGGAGGGAGGGGCATGGTTGTCGGGGATTGGTTTTCGGTGATTTGGATCCTGAGGCTATCTCAATGTTCTGAGATCAAGGGTTAATCTGGCTTGTTTGCTCTCTTATTTCTCGGGGGTGGGGGGGCGTCCCGGCTTACCTGTGTTTAGTGCCTGTGGGGATGCCGCCTTTTTGATTTTTGGGGAGCGAAGTTGGAGAATTTTGACTGTGTCTTGGTGTTGGTCTTGGTCTTGTTCCAAAACCACCACCTCACACGGCGGAGATCGATTTGGCTCTCCCTGGGGAGTCTTTGATTCCTCCAACCGTTTCACTTCTTCTCATTAGCTTTTTCCTTCGGTTTTTTTTGTGGGGGGTCGTCGGTTCTGGGTCGGGGAGATCTAGGTCAATTCGGATTCGATTTGGGGGGGGGGGGGAATTGGGTTAGGTCAATTCGGATTCGATTTGGTCGAAATTTGATTTTGGGTAATTTGTTGACTGGAATTTACGAAGTTGAAATATTTTGTTATTGTTCTATTTCCTATTACCCTTGTTGTCGCATATTGCTTAGAGAATTTTCTTCGGCTTTGCAAATAGTTATACGTACACCTTCTATTGCAGGCTGGGTTAATCGGTTTGCCCATGCTGGTGATACTGCTGTGGAAGTAGCAGGAACTACAGCATTGCGGGTGAGCTATTGGCTACAATTTCTACTTTGTGATTTTATCAGCCCTTCTATTAAGAAGAAAACCTTTTGATAGTCACTCTTGATTTAGAGATTTTTAGAGATGCACGGGATTTTATGTCTCCATGCATGTATTTGCACTCTGTGAAGTGGGAGATATTGATAATGAGTCTCATCCTAGGCATGCAAGTTTTGGGAATTACTCTTACTCGGGTCTTTCATTGTTAAAACTCTTGTCATCGAATGTTGTGAAACTGAGCTTTCTTTCAACTTTTTTTAGCAGTGTCTGAATGGTTTTATTTATCTCTTAGAATATTTGTGGAAGTGCAAAATCATCAAATTCACAATGACAAAGAATTTTAGTTTGTCATGATAAGATAATTTTCCCTGAACTTAGAAGAACCATAATGAATGTTAATAACTTTAAAATTCGATCAAGAAATTATCACTGTGAATTCCCCATCTTTGTGGTTGATATATCGTGAGGTATATCTGAAGTCAAATCTTTCATATTTGAAAGGTCCTAAGATTTGAAGTGTCCTATGGCCTAAATCTTCTTAGGTGTTGACGACTAAACAAATTTTCACCACTTAGCCAGTTGCCTTCTTTTTATCCCCTCCAATTTCATCATGATATGACTCAACTTGGCTTTCTCCTCTTAGTTATGATGCAGATGCATTAAACATGCCTTTGTACGAAGTGGTGAAATCTTTTACGAAGATGGTGTTTGTATCCTTTTATTAGTTGCAAGGTTAATATCTTTAACAATAGAGCATTGAAAAAATAAGAAGTGAAACAAGCTTGCTTTGTCTCAGTTTGACCGCATTCTCTTTTGTCTCTGCCTTGTGGCCCAAAAATTTCCAGAAGAGTTTATGTTTTGTGTTAGCTCTTGCATTTTTAGTGTAGTTCAGCTACTTCAGCATGTTTGTTGTGAAGAAAAAAATACTTCAGCATCATTAATTGGCTTGTCTTACTCTGCTGTATTTCAGTTTAGACAAGCCAAGACAGAGATTGTCTCTGCTAGCAAAGTGGCGTACCGTTTCCTGTTGAGTGCTACATCTAGTTCTCCAGTTGTTCCTGATACCACGAGCAATTCAGGCAGAGGAACACCTCGATTTCAGGGTACGTGGTTTAAGAATCTCATTACCTCTGGCGCCAAACCATCTAGTAGTGGCTTGGATGCAGATGGAAAAGAGGGTGAGGATGTGTTGAGGAAACGTAGCGAAGAAGATGCAGAAGTTCCACTGCGGCAAAACTGTAGGACTGATAGCTAGACCTCTAGACTTTGCAAGAATGCTCGGTGTGTGTATCAGAGTAATATAGATGAGATTGTCGAATAGCAATTGACTGACTGGTCATTCGTTGTGTATTGAAATGTTTGATTTCTTTTCAATTCAAAAATTGGCCTAAATTCTCCCCAATTGTTTAAAAGGGGATTCGCCATTATGTTCAATTGCTGCCCAGCTCTGTTGTTGCGTAAACCTGTTGTTCGTCGATGCAGAGCGATAATTGGGCAAAGTCGCTGTGACCTTTCTCCAGACGTCTCCTTTTTTCCGCAGCTTGTAGTTTGAGCGGGTTCCAGCTAATCCGTGCCCTTTTGCTCTTTCCGCGGAGGAACCATGCTCTATCACATGCCAGGTTTATCTCAAACGAAATAGCCATTGAAGCTGCCACGACCTTAAATCCTAGACGCATCAAATGGAACGACCTCAATCAAATAGGCTCTGTCGGAGTCCATGCAATCCGAGAATCAATTCCCGACGGAGCCAAATCATGCACGAGTCTTTCGCGTCGAGCGAAAGGAAACGTGCATGAAGAGGCGATGAAGCGGAAACGAAAGGTCCATCGAAATGCAAAGGTTCGCTTTCCAGATCTGTGAAATGACCCATCATGTATCCTCTTATTTAATCAAACAGAATTCTCTTTCAAAAATCAATTTTTGGAGCAGAATTAGTCATATTTTACCAAACAGATTTCTCCTCCAGAAATCAATTTCTGGCAAGAATTCCAAAAATCAATTTCTGGCAAGAAATTGATTTCTGGAGCAGAATGGTTACCATTCGCACCCTAAGTGGCTCGGTTTCGTGTCAATTATTGATTTTATTATTTTATATTTGTGCACTTCTTTATGGGAAATTAAAATTAAAAAATATTGTATCAAATAATGTATTATTAAATGGGTGTTATCCGACTAAAAAAAACAACAGATGTTAATTTTTTAAGATCTCATTTATATTTAATTCAAAACTAAAACTCAAATCCATTTCAAGATTTGTGAAAAAAAAGAAAGAAAGAAAAAGAAAAGTTAAAAAAATTATATTAACTTAAATATGGAAGTGTTTTAGCAATACGGGTTGGGTCGGGTATGGGTCGGGTCGGGTATGGGTCAAGAAAATTACATTGCGTATAAATGGGTCATAAACAGGTTGATGGGTCAGTTTGGTTGGACTATTTATGACCCGACCCAAACCCGACCCGACCCACCCATTTGACACCACTACTCAAGATTTATAGAGATATTCAATTGGCTAGGTTATTAGCCTCTCCTATAAGTTTGTGATCTCTTTTTATCAAATATCATCCTTGGAGATATATTGTTTTTTTTTTTGTTCACTCGTATACAAGTAGCTAACCACAATTATTCAAACGATTTATCTTTTTAAATGTTTCCGAATTTAATAGGGTAGCATAGGGGGAACAACTGGCTGGGAACAAGTGGTTGTATAATAAAACAAATAGATACATATGTCTATTATTCTCGAGAACTATAAAACACGCAACATTAATTAATGATTTTTTTATGTGATTATCTGTAGGGACGGAATAGCCAACCCAGATAAGTGAAACCCCAGATAATGTGTCACTTTAATCAATGTAATGCACATTGTATTTTAGTTCCCAATGATAATGGCTATGCCAGAAAGGAATGGATTCATCTTTAATGTCTTATTCCCCTGTTACATTGCCTCAAATGATCTAATGGAGATGGATTCTTTGTAGCTTGGGATAAAATACTGAAATCCAAAATCGAGAGAAAAGTTCGTCTGTTGAAATATCTAAACCCTAAAATGACGACAAAAGCGTATCTTGCCAACAACAATCAAGTTGTTCATTATAAAACAACCGACAAGCTCTTTTTTGGAGGAAACAAAAAGAAGACAATGTGTGCATACATCTCCCAATAGATCTGGTCAATTTGCCATTAAGAAATAACACATAAATTTCTTTTTTGAAGTCATTTTCACAAGGTGCGTCTTATTCCCAACATCACTCAATTAATTAGTTGGTCCAAACGTACAACGCTAAGGGACATGATTACGAAGAGGTTCCACATAATCAATTGTGTGAGCATATGAAGTCCTGCAATTTCTTAGGGTTACACTCACATGAAAATGACAATCTTTATCTTTTCTATTTTGGTCACACAACAGCGACTATCATTCAATTTCTTTTTTCTGTGATTCTTCTCGTATATACATAATTACTAACACCTTTCGGCCAGAAAAGGAAGGAACCCGAAGGCAAAATTTTGAAAGAAGCTCAAGTGCTAGACAACTTACTATAAAATCTGACTTCAAGACCCCGTGGTTAATGTTTATTCCTCTTTGTTATGTCAGAATGGGAAAGCTTCGAGAAATAGGAAGTGTAACTACAAGTTTGACAACCTCTTTTCTTCCCTATTTAGTTGGCTGATGCAAAGTCCAAACAAGGGATAGGATAATTCAAACACTTCAAAGGTCAAGAAGGCACATGTCTCAAGAAGATAAAGATCTCGGCGAATTAGGGTTCAAAGGTATAACTTCATACATAATAATTACTACCGTAGTACGTGGGAGATACGTCATTTCTTTGGTCAAGGCTGAAAGATTTACAAGAAAATTATTGTATGAAATCTTGTCATTAATAGAATTAATCATGGGACAATAAAGGTGCGTTAGGTCGATTGATTGGAATGAGTCTGAGTAGTCGTTTCCTTAAGAATAAAAATCTTGCAAAAGTTGGTCATACTCTCATCCTTCTGTAAAGAAAAAGTGGTTCTCTACTATAAGAGAAAGTGTGCGGTACTAGGGCTACTGAGTTGATGAACAAAATCGGTATAAGTAAATTCAGAGTCAAACTGTATTTGGTATTTAAACAAGTGCCACCATATTTGAATGCCCAATAGGAGTCCTCCATTTACTAATCAGTACAACGATTTTGTGAAGTTTGACATATACCTACCTCCATTAAACTAAGAGCCTCTTAGTAAAGAGTATAATGTCAAACTGGAAGCGGGCATAGAACCAGCGTAACTTATTTAACACTCCAATAGGATTTTATCGCGCCCACATCACTTAGTATATAAATTTTGTTAATTGGTATTAGTATCTCTAGCGTTATTCTAAAGAAAACAGTACTGCCGGGCTAATCTATTGTACCTACCTCCATTAATTTCTATGTAATGATTCATAGAATTGTTATTTAAGAGAATGACCCTTGTGTAGCAAGAGGTTTGTGAAGATGACAGCAATTTTCTTGAACTTCTTAATGAAAAATCTACTGAGGAATCATATTGAGCACCACACAGAAAACACTGGGTCAATCGTTTGCCAAGAGAAGATAGAATTTTTACAAAGCTCAAAACTTGTAACCTGTACTGTTTGTCGTGGACTTTTGATTTGCAAACTGTCAAAATTCTTTTGGCACGTGAAAGTTGGAATGACAAGTCTTGACCTATTGTTAACACCTAAATTTTGACAATCCTTTTAGTCATTCATTATATAGAAAAATTAGGAGTTTATCCCGACCCCTAAACAAAAATGTTATTGGCGTATTCTGAGCATTATCATTTAGTGGTAATAAGCCCACATAAACTACATTGTAATTGGACTGGAGCTAATTGACTTAAATAGAGAGGCTCTAAGCTTTATTATAATATTTAGACCAAACCCACGAGAGTATAAAAACCGGCCAAGCCCACAATCTTCTCCTTATAGCCGAATTTGACCTATGCTATGCACATGTGATGTCATAATTAGGAAAGATTGCATTAGCTAGTTGTCACGCCATGAACCCCACGGCACGAAACATCCCTACCTTGATCGATATGTTTGCAACGTCCTAGGAAGCGTTGCCGACCCAATGCCCAAACAAAGAATAAGGCACAAGCGAAAGCAATAAATAAACAAACCCTTACAATAAATATACGAGACAATAGATAGCAGGACAACAATCATCACAGCTGAAAATATGTACTCTTTATAATACTATCAAAAGCTCTTTTTACAACCTTTACAAAAGCATATCAATCTGTACAACTGACCCAAAAACTTGCTAGTAGCCACTACTAAGCAAAAAGGGTAGGTGGCTAGGGTGAGTCAAACTAGACCTATTAGGAGGACCATAATAAAAAAAAGAACAGTCCTCACTACCAAACTCCAGCCTCTCCTAAGGCTCCTAGTCCTGGTCCGAAGACTCCGTAGGCTCCTCTAAGGATCTCTCGCTCGGCTGAAACTCCTCCGACTCTGTGACCTATGCGGCTGCCCACTCATCCTTCGAGTCCATCTCCAACTCCGGGTCTAGGTACAGTCCTAACTCTTCATCTAATCCTATCTCTACATCCGAGCCCAACTCAGCAACCTCTCCGTCCTTGCCCGAGTCCTGGTCCATAGGCTCCGGCTCCGGCTCCGGCCCGACCTCCTCATCATCCATCGACTTGGGGTCCTCGTACCATACCCCTGGCTCCTGGTTCATAACTACAGGCTTGTCTGTGGTTGGGGGATCCACAACCTCGCTATCGGCCATCTGAGGTATTATCACCCCATCTATATCTACCGGAGCGTCAAATGTCCTGAGGGGTCGCCCGATGTTTCCATCTGCGTCTTTCGGGCACCAAGCCACGTACTCTTGAATCTGGTAAAAATACTCACCCACGTTTACAAACACTACAGAATGGCATCTCATGTAAGCTTCCCCATTTCCTGATGGGTATACTCTCGAAGTCGAATGGATCTGCGTAGGGATTCCAAAAAGAGGCGGCGGCCTTACCATGTACAGGGCTAGGGATCTGAAAAGGTGGGTTATTACAACCGTGAGACGAATCTCAGCGAGTACAATCCCTAAACCTAAGCTAGACTAACATGCATTCTCCTGACAGGCATATCACAACCAGCATAGCAATATAAGTCACAATCATCTTCCGACCAAGGCCCTCGGGCCCTGATCACTTACCTAACTGACCTTGTAGGTTAACCATCTCAATATACTGATCAATTCATATACACGGACACTCTATTCATACGTACGTCATACACATGCTCACGCTCATCAGTGTTCGTATCACATGCCATTCCCCGAGTCTCACACGCTTGCACACTGGTCCATGCATTCTTATGCATGCATATGCTATCATCATACCATGTTCATGTCTCGGCTCACTAGCCCACACTAGCACACTGGCAAATGCTCAATTTATCATTTAATACGACCTACGTAAAAACGCATCAGGACCCTTTCTTAAACAGAACACTCCGTGGCCAACGTAAAAACGCCCCAAGCCCAGTGTCTCTAGCCTGCTACAAAGTGCATGAGGCGCAATACTGATCTCCTTACAAACTAGAGCCTACTACAAAATGCATGAGGTTGGTCGTCTTCCCGGCGAACTAGGCATCGTCTTGCTTCAAAGTGGATGCAGACGGCACACCCCGCTAAACACGTATCAAGGCGAAATGTAATCACACATACACACAGCCAGTTATTATTTGAACCCCGTAAAAAACGCATCGGGGCATAATTAGGTGATCACATGCTCATGGCAGTCACGTATTCTCTCACTTTTTGGTCACATGCCTCACACTAGACATACACAATGCGCGACCATGCAATGCATCACAATGCACCATAAGCATCAAACATAATTCAGGCACTCAATCAAATTAATATCACCACACGGCGCCCAAATCACAATCGGCATGCTCACTTGGCCAACTATTAACGTGCAACCCAATACACACTTCATAATTCAATACTCAGTACATGCCATCAATTGGCCAATCACACTTCGCACGGTTCGGTCATACGAACACACGGCATGGCATTTACAAAATCTCATAATTGAGCACAAATAGTTCACAATTCAACCAATAGTCTATCACCCCAGGCAATCCCGGCAATTTTCCCCAATCAATTCCAAATCCACTTATTACGGTCCGATAATCCTTCACTGAATAGTCCCCAAATCAGCTACTCCGGAACCACTATTTGTCCTCAAATAAATCCCATTAATCCATCAAATTTGTCTCGATGTCAATTCCCACCAATGGGTTCCTAAATCTCTCTTAATACACACTAACATACTCAACCCAGTCCAGAAAAACGTACTATCAGTCCTAGTCCGGGCTTAGGAGGTATACTCACAAAAATTCTAAACTACGATGACGAGAACGAGCAACTGATCGCCGATGAACAGAAAAAACCAATGGCGGTGTTCCGACGGCGGCGACGGCGGCGGTATGGACGGCGTCCTTTGGGCGTCCGTACAGCAGTGAGGATGACGAGAGAGAAAAGTGGCTCGGTGAGGGTAAGGCGGAGGCAGACGACGGCGACGGACACAACGGCGATGGACATGATGGCGGGCAACGGTCTCGGGCAATGACGTCCGGCGGTTGACCTCCAAGCGGCCGAGGGAGAGAGAGAGAGATAAGGAAAGAGAGAAGATAAGGACAATGGGGATGGTTCTGGTGGTGGCGTGGACGACGGCGGCAGTGCACGGTGGCGATGGGCGGAGCTCCACCGTTCCTTGGCCAAGGGAGGGAGAAACCGGCGAGAGGAGAGGGCTGGTCAGGGAAGAGCTAGCCAAATGAGAGAGGAGGAGAGAGAGAGGTCAAGCCAGTAAAAACTAGGGGCTTAGTGGGGGTCACTTGTCACAAATCTACCCCATTTGATCATTTTACCCCTCATCCAATGGCCCTTAATTAATCTTATCCAATAATTCATGGGCAAAGTGGTCAATTGGCTCAATTATTATGCTAATTCAATATTTAAATAATTTCCTTAATCTCTCCAAAATTCGGAATCAATTTTGGTCTAAGGGCAAAATGGTCATTTTTTTCGATCTCGGGTCGAAATTCCATTTTTCGTCTGTGCCAACCCCAAATGTGCATGGCCAACATAGTATGGCGTCGGAATTACGAAAATAGTCGCACAAGCCCTTGAAAATCAACATCGAATTTCAGGTCCAATCTTATGATCAAAACTTGCTAAATTTCCAATTTTAGGGTCTCTCACTAACGGGCGACTGTTTAGGGGTTACGCGTATCGACTTAGGGTTATCCGAGTCATGACGATCCCAATCATTGAAAGGATGAGAAATTATCACTAGTCCTAGAGGTCACGATCGTTCGATTCAAGTTCAAGACTGATTGGCCACGTGCACTTTCAGTCGTACAGAATCACCTGCAATCCGATTGTATATCATTGGCCTTGGCCAAACCAAATCCATCACTTTTCCTAAGATCGGCTTACGTTGGCCCAAAATATTCCCTCATCATTTCTCGTGATCGGTATCCGATTTATGATCGGGTCGCTGGTTCACGTACCGTTTTCCCAGTTAGCCATATCTCATTGGTTGGTATCCCGAGAGTGACCAGCTCTGGGCAAGATTTACTAAAATGAAATGTAAAATAATGTTAATTTTATTCATCCCGGAGTTACATTGAAATTTGGGCTATTACACTAGTTGAATTAGGGGAGACTACAGTTAATATCTTTGAAAATTATGGTCATGGAGGAAATTACAAATTGAGATACCTTAGTTTTTTTTAAAATCTTGGACTATTATAATCTCTAGACTCCAAGTTAGGAAACTAAGATATTTTTTAATCTTGCAAAAAAGCCCTAAGTTTTGCCTATATAAGCACACTTTTCTCACAATTAAAAAAGAGGTTGGCACAATAGAAAAAGGCTAACAATTTATAGAAGAAAACAAGATACGAAGAGGAAGAAAATGTCCAGAAACTACCTCCCTCGGACGTCGATGCTCGACATCAACCACACTTCATACCCTCAGTGTGCCTTGCCTCCACCTTGCTCAGCCGCAAGCAGCACCGATTGCACGCCCAGCAACTCCAGCGAACACAACCACTTCCTACACTTGACCACTACCTGAGCATCTGTATCGCAGACAGCTGCGTTGCGAATTCCTGCCATTGTCGCTCACTAGCTGCAATGCCTTGCCTCAAGTCGCTGCTGCTCGTCGCCAGTCACCACCCCCTGCAATGTCAACGCTGTTCCTACTCCACCCTGCCGCTAGCGTTGACCTGCACTAGCACTCCCCGCAGTTACCACCGCATTTGAATTTTCCCTTTTGCAAGTTGTCCGACACCCACACAACAATCCAATCTAGCCCTCGCTCCTCTCCTCTCGCTCCACCGCGACACCAACATCCTTGTAGTTTTGGCACCAGCCAGTGCTACCATGAACTCCTCCACTGCTGGTCGTCATTTGAGTTGAGCAACCGATTTCGTTAAATTCCTAAACTATCTTTATTTGAATATAATTGCCTGCGTTGGAATTACTTGATTCTACCTTAATTTGGCCTAATTTATTTAGGCGATACCGAACAAGCAGTTTCCTCATCTGAGTCTTAGCATATTTATGTGTATGATAGTTGGGGATTTGATCTTTGGGATTAAAGATTAAACATTGGATGTGTTTCATTATTTAGTCATGGTGATGTTTAGTATAATCCATCATGTAAGGGCGAAAAGTGTAAAAAAAGACCTAAACCTTTGCATTGGTGCCAATTTATTACTAAACCTATTAATTATACTAATTTAGTCTTCAACATTTTGATATAGTGTCAATTCAGTTATTCCAGCTAATTTTGGTTAGATATTATTAACGTAGACGTTGGTCAGACTATGTTTCATCGTCAATGCTAGCATCGGCAAGCATTGACGTGGACAATTTTTAATAATATCTTAATGTTTTTCAATTTTTATTATTGTTTCTAATTTTTTTTCTTTTTTCTTTCCTTTTCCTTTTGCTAGTGGCCGGCCACCGGCCATGGTTGGATAGGCTGGCCTCGCCTAAGAGAGGGTCGCCATCGCTCGCCACAAGCGAGGCTTGGCCGAGTGAGGGCAAGCCCTGGCTAGGGCTCCTGTAGCTAGATCGAGCGAGGCTGACCCTCGCTTAGACCAAGGCAGCCTCGATGAACCTTGCCTTTGCCCAAGCGACACCTAGTGAGGGTCAACCTTGCCTAGGCTAGATTGGGCAGGCCCAACCCTCCCCTAGGCCAAGGTGACCTCACTGGGCATCGCCTCTTGTCAAATCTAGCCTTGTCGAGGTCAAACCTTATCAGGGCAACCTCGCCTAGGCTAGGGCCAGCCTCGTTGAGGCTCGCCCTTGCCTAGCCAAGCCTCGCCTGTGGCAAGCGACAGCAACCTTCACCTAGGGGGGACCAACTCACCTGGCTATCGCCTATTGCTAGTGGCCAGTCACCAACAAAAGGAAGAATGAAGAAAAAAAGAAAAGTTAATAAAATAAAACCAGAAAAAAAAATAAATTCAAAAAAATATTATTAAAAAAATTGCCACGGAAGCCGGTCGGCATTGTTATTTGGTAAAAATTAGGAAGGATTGTATTGGTACTAGGTCAATAGGTTTAAAACTAAATTAACTTTTGACACCTATTTTTAATTTTGCCCAAAATTAATTATGCAAAAACTAGGAATTAAATTTTTTTAATTCCTAAAACAAAAAAAAATGTTTTTAATTTCAATTGCATTGCATATAGACATAGGTACATTTTTCACTATTAGAATGTATTTTTCTTTTTTTAAAAATTTAAGAATTATTAAAAATTAAAAATTTTAAAAAAATAATAATAAATCGGATTGGGCCAGGCCAAGGCTAGCCCGACCCAACTCCCCTCCTTCTTCCACCTCGCTTGCGCGCAGCCCACAACTTTGTCTCTCTCCCTTGCCACGCGACCGACAGTCTTGAACCACCCCCTTCCTTCTTCCCACGGCCCAATCTTCCCCTTCTTCTTTCCCCACTTAGCCCAACCTCTCTCTCTCTCTCTCTTCTTCCCCTTCCCGTTGCCATGGAAGTGAGAGACATAGGAGTAGAACATCCCCCCTGCACCGACCTAGAGCGGCCACCGAAGTCAAGAACATGCAATAGGCCGGTGCAGGCCGTGGCAAAGCGATTAATGGAGCAAAGACAAGTTGTCTCTAGCCATAAAAGAGAGAGAAGAAGAGAGAGAGAGCCGGACGGGCCCGGCCATAGAGAAAGAGAGAAAATAGAGCAGAGGGGCAAAAGGAGAAAAACAGAGAGATTGAATGAGAAAGTTTGGTTTTTTTTGTTTGCAGGTCTAAGGACTAAGCCTCCAGGAGCCTTCCCATCGAGCCCGAGCCGACGGCAATCCCCCGAGCCGACACCCCCAACCGGTGAGTTTATTCGGCTCCTAAACTCCCCTGTTTTGCCCTGCTTTCCCTATGCAGGTTAGTCAAGACTTGCGTTGACTGTTTCCCGCGAATCTCAGCCCATACCGATCCTATTCAGGGTCTAGACTCGCCGTTGGAGGCGAGCCATGGCCATTGGAATAGGTCGGAGCCTCTGAACAGGTCAAAGTTGCCTTGTATTATCTATGTACGCCAGATATTCGACGAAATGCCCAAATGAAGTCTATTTGGGCTGGTCCTTGGCCGACAACGCACGAGCGGTCCAGTGACCTATGATCCTTAGGGATGGCTTGGTGATGGTCTTTGGAGGCTGGGGAAGGTCAAAGTGTGACCTGGTTCGGCTGGCCAAGCTCCGACCGACGTTTGGGCTCAACAGCCCCGATCGGAGCTTGACCGACAACCACCCCAGTTGGCTGTCCGACGAGCCATCATCCCCAATCTCCTCAGCTTGAAGTGCTGAGGAGGCTGAAGCCAAAGGCTGGGCGAATAGCCAGCAAATTGCTGAATTTCTGCCCGGCTAATGGCCTCCCAAGCCTGAAGGACAGAATTTTGGCCTACACCAGCCGACAGATTTAGTGGGACTGATCTGCCAACCCTGTTTTGTCATTAACCACTGACCGGGCCCGATCCAATCTAGGATCCGGGTCAACGACCTGGGTTGAACCCGACTCTGGCTCGAATTCGAAGATCCGACTCAGGTCAACGCATAGGGGTCGGGTTCGTTGACTCGAGTTAGTTCTGACTCGACCCTGATCCGCCAACCCGACCTAGTCGAGTATATATTATTTTTAATAAAAAATGTATACAAAAAAATTTATTTTTTCTTTTAAAATTAGGAAATAATTTTGAAATTAATATTTTTGAATACTTTTCTAAATTATTTGAATTATTTAATTAATAATTATGTCTAAATTAGATAAGCCTATTGGGCTATACAATATGATTCTGCATATTATTTTTAATACTGTTGTATTATTATTATGCATGTTGTTTCTAATTAGAATATAAATTGCATAAATTGTCATGTTTAAATGTTGTTGTCTTAGTTAGGGTTAGAACTCTAGGCTACATATCTAGTTTGACTGTTAATCGTTAATGATTGTACACTCACTTAAACACCTTATATGTTAGGAGATGGGTCCTAAAACCAATCCAAATTGCCTGACAAATATTTTCTCAAATGAATGGGATGAAAGGTACCGAAACAGCACTAGTTGTTCAATTAGTGTAATTAAGTCTCCGAACTCACTTAATCTCTAGTTCGCAGGAATAGAGTGATTCTCTCGTCATCTTACTTGGGTTTCTAATCGACCCACCCCAAACTGATTAGTGGCGATTCCTAAATAAAAATTACTTGTAAGTTAAAAACCTAAACCATAAGTTACAATATGGTATGGGCTTGAGAGAACGCGAGTTAAGTCCTAGACTTAGCCTTAGCACGTACTAGGCGAAACCCCACTTTTTAAAACTAGAGGTCTGTCGCGACTTTAACACAATTAAAAGATTTAGGACTAACTTGGCGCCAATGCAATAGATTTTATATGTCATCAGATTAGGCATATGCATTATATAAAATAAATATAATAAAGATTCCATTGCATCTAGTTTAGATTGCATTCTTGTATATTTCCTAATTTAGAAATCCATATCTTAGACGCATTAGAAATCATGTAATAATTTAGGAAATGCATAAACTTGATTTAGTGCATAATTAGGATTTACTATTTAGGTTAAAGTCATTTTAGTATTTAAATTAAATCTTGCTTATTTCAAACAAGAAAAACCTAAAAATGGGTTGGCATTGCATAATTACATATAGAAATCATATCCAAGTCATGCACATCATTGTTTGGCTTTGACTTAACCTTTTGCAAAACACTTGATATGGAGCTTTGCTTAGTGCATCAAGTTTTTCCTATCTCTTCAAGCAATTTATTCCTCCCTTTGATTATTGAGTGTTATGTTATTGTTTGCGCACCTGCATGATCACCTATTACATGTTAGTGGTTTAGGATTAAAATTGAAAAATACTGCTTGCAAAATATTTTTTTTTAATAAAGAAAAAGGGTACCGAAATGATATTAGATTTATCAAGCGTAATCAAGTCTCCATACTCATGAAATCTAGTATTCTCTCACATTTTACTTGGGTTTCTAATTGACTCATAACATATTAATGGCAACTCCAAATTATATTGATTTGCATGTTTAATTGATTAGACTAAAACCCCAAAATTGCAATTGGTATAGGCTCGGGAGAGTTCATGCCAAGTGTTGACTTAATAATTTCTTACCCTTACCCAAAAAAAAAAAAACAGGTCCTGCGGGAGATAATGGTTCTAAAATGTTAAGACATGAAAAAGATAGAAAGGATGGATGGGTTCATGCAGCTCACTCAGTCATACATAGAACTGATGCGTTCTCAAAGTATACATACATCAGACATTCTTATATCATTCAAATTGATATATAATTTCCACCTGCGGCTTTAATGTATATACACTATAAACAAATGTCAATAGACTATCGATGATCTTATTCAAAAATCTTATCTTCCTGGAACAATAAAAACGTTGTGGATATAGTAACTTGACAAGATATTTTTCGTACTATGTCAATAAACTTATTGTAGAAAGCTCATCAAGTGAGACACCTTTACCATAGCTTATTGATCAATTTTAATGAAATGAAGAAAAAGAAAATCCAAAAGCAAAGAGGTTTTGTAGGGATTTTATTTTTTTGTGTAAGCTACCTTGTGATATGAGCAACAGGATAATGGATGATCAAACGTGCTTGGATTAGGACCGCAACATCAATAATTGATTATTTGAAAAACTTGAAAGTGTGCAAAAGTTGAGTAATGATGTTGATGATGACGTGTAATCCAAACCATGCATACGTCATCGATGAGCGCAGGAGGGAATAATTTAATCATAAGATAATAAACCAATACAACTTGTAAGCCTAGCTAGGGTATTATAGAAACTTTCAAGAAAGACAACCAAACGTGCATCAATTTTGAAATAATGAAAAAATATTTTTTTGGGGCCTTTAACTTTGATACCATAATTCCACTGATATGCTTTTCATACTAAACAATAGGACACATGATCATAAGAAAAAGGAAAGTTGAGGGTTCATTTGGTTTCTAATAATAGTTCAACATTTACTTTTATTTTTCCTCTAGCCTGGAACTGTGCTTAGTAGCCTGTTTTATTTCCGGTTTTCTGAAGAAACAAAAAGGAGAATAGGGAGAAAGTTGAAATTCGATGAAATTTTATTGTGTGTGATTACTTTTGACGATAACATGAAAAGAGCACTTATGTTGATGCGTGGGAAAATATAACCTTGAAAGGTATGATCGAATTTAGAAATGTTTAAGTAATTACTTTCCAAGTATTTTCATTAATCGTAAAGTATGCTTTATGTCTCTAATGGACATATATGATTTATCTTACTAATGCACATAGGTTTCATAGAGTTTTTTAGTAAACTTATACAAAATCTATGGTTGCGAATTATCAACCAAATATAGGGCTATTGGTTTTGGAAGTTTTGGAACCCTATCTTTAGAAGTTGGAAAGTTTTATATTTTGGCTCCATTCATTTCGCTGAAAATATAACATTTTTGGAAAAAAAGAATACTTTCCGGTGCTCGTCTAAAACCTAAAAATAAACTGGAAAATATTTTCTGCCGTTCGGTGTAGAAAACATTTCCTTCATGCACTACTTTTAATAATATTTTTATTTTATTTTATTTTGTATTTTATTTTTAAAAAAATCAAAATTATTTTTTAAATATTTTAAATAAATTTTAATATTTCTTTTCTTTTCTTTTTTTCTCTGTTTTTTTCTCCTTTCTTTCTTCCTCTGTCGGTCGCTGGCCATGACGACAGCCAGCGACTGGCCACAGGCGAGGCTCGGCCTCACTTGCCCAAGGCCGGCAAGGCTTGCCGTGGCTGACAATCGGCCTCGCCTTGCCTCGCCTCACCGATCTCAAGCTCAGCCAAGTATCATCGGATCTGGCAAGGCGAGGCTAGGCTCGGCCTCGCTGGCCTTGGGCGAGCAGGGGCCGAGCAGGGTCTGGGGAATTACTTCTCCATGGGACTAGATGAGGGATGAGATGACGCGCAAGGCAACAGCAGAGGAGGAGCGCAAGGCAACAATGGAGGAGCAGACGGTTACGTGAGAACAATGGGGAAAAGGAGCAACTCTAGAGAGAGGAGGAGAGGACGTGTGAGAAAGAGGGGAGATTGGAAAATGTTTTCCTTCCTTTTAGGAAAGGAAATCATTTTCCCCAATTTTAGAAGGATATTTGACCAGAAAATATTTTCTCTGACCACTTAATTTCCACCCCCTGAACATTGGAAATTGTGGAAAATGTTTTCCCGGAAAATATTTTCCGCGAAACTAATGGAGCCTTTATGACCGGAAAATATTTTCTCTGACCACTTAATTTCCACCCCCCGAACATTGGAAATTGTGGAAAATGTTTTCTCAGAAAACACATTTCGCACATGTTTCGCGAAACGAATAGTGCCTTTATGTATTTCTTTTCTTACAATTATATCTTCCAGAATGTACTTTTGGGTATATAAATACCCACCCAAGCTTAATGGGGATCTATAGCAACAATTTTCCTCTCAGCATGGTATTAAAGCCATATAGGGCTCATGGTATTAAAACAATTTTCCTTTCAACCCTAGCTTTGTTCAGCCTTTTTTTACCAAGGGTGATCACCATGGACCTTGAGAATCCTGCCACCATCACCACCATCATGACCGCAATTACAAACCTTTCTTCTACTCTTTCTCCATTTGGATATGCTCACCATTTCCTTTCTCTACGTCTCACAACACCCAATCACTTGTTATGGAAAGCACAAGTTATCCCATTGGACAAAACCTCTATGGTCATGTCTATGGGACAAAACTATGTCCCTCTGATGGAGCCCAAGCAGCTCTTCGAAAACAACAAGATGCTTCCATCATGAGTCTTCTAATTACATCCATCTTAGAATTGATTTTACCTCTCATGATTGATAAACCAGCTAGCAAAGCCATCTGGAATCCTTTTAATGTCTCTTTTGACTTGGCTTTTGCTACATGTATACTCTCTCTTCATCTCAGTCTTCAACGTCTGCAATAGAAACAAGACGAATCAGTTATTGATTTCATCTAGTGTGCTAAATCCATTGTTGAAAAGATAGGTGTTGCAAGCAAGCCACTTGAACTGGAAGATTTCAATGTCCTCATCTTTCGTGGTCTCCGATCTGATCTCTAAGACATTATTCCTACATTACTTGGCTATTTTGAACCAATCACATTTATAGAACCCCAAGGTCTTCTCCTTAGTCATGAGAGTATTAAGACCTTTCAAAAGTTACAGATCACTGAGCTTTCATCTTATGCTAACTTTGCTACAACCAACTTAGCTCAACGAAATTCCTCCACCTCTGCCACTACCACTCTCTTGGTTCCTCTTTTCTTGTTGTAGTTAGGCTAGAGGTTACGGAGGGTCGCGGTGGTTGCTTTGTCTGTGGTTGTGGTTCTTATGGTGCTCCACAAGATCATTTATGGCGTTCCATCTATCAACGTGCAAATCACATTGTTACCACATGCTACTATTGCCCTCTAGGTATGCCATATTACCCACCCCCTATATATACCCCTTCGTATACTTAATCTTATCAACCCTCTTACTCTTCCAAATGCCAACCTGAGCGATGCCCTTCCCCCTCTTTTTTACCTACCAACAACCTACCTTGTTACCCTGATACAAGTGCCTCCCACCGTGTCACGATTAATATACAATCTCTCTCTTCCTACGAAGCTTATAATGGATCATATCAACTACATGTGGGAAGTGGTAAGGGTCTCAAATCACTAATATTGGTACTTCTTCTATTCTCTCCTGTATTTCAAATCTTTCTTTACATTTAAATGATATTCTTTATATCCCTGATATTTCAAAGCTTTACTTCTGGTTAAAAAACTTGCGACTAATAATAATGTCTTCTTTAAATTCTATCCTACCCATTTCTTTTAAGGATCTAATGACCAAGGCAATTCTTCTTTCTAGCCCAAGTAGTGGTGGTCTTTACACCATATCGCAACAACATTCAAAGCCTACTGCTAGTATTGCGAAATAGGCTTCCATGGATGGCTAGCATCAACACCTTGGCCATCCCCATGAGCATTTGTTACAGTTTATCATCAAAGAGAATAATTTGTCGTGTTAGTCCACACGGATGAGTCAGTTATGTACAACTTGTCAATTAAGAAAGACTAGTCATCAATTCTTAGGATTGTCTCCAACTTGTAGTTTGTTTCCGTTGGATTTAATAATGATTTTTAGGGTCCTTCTCATTTTGTTTCAACTGATGGTCATTGTTATTCCGTCATTTTTGTTGATAATAGCACAAAATTTATTTGGTTTTATCCTCTTAAAGCAAAATCAAATGTTTACTTTGTTTTTCTTACTTCACAAGCTCTTGACGAACATTTTTATTTCATGAAAAATAAAAGCCATTCAAATAGATTGCAGCAGAGAATTTCATATTCTCCCCTCCTTTTCTCAAAAATTGGTATTGCTCACTGCCTCTTCGCCTCTCAAACCCATGAACAACAAGGGGTGGTTGAACGTCGTCATATGCATATAGTTGAAACCGACTTATCATTATTAGCTTATGGCTCTATCCCTCACCAATATTGGCTCTATGCATTTGAAATGGAGGTCTACCTCATTAATTGAATTATGTCCAAGGTCACTAATTGCCCTCCCTTTCAAATGGTTTACAATCACCCTTCGGATTATTCCTTTGTAAAAATCTTTGGGTGTTGTTGCTTCCCATATTTGTGTCTCTATGACGCCTATATTTTCGCTCCGTTCCTTGTATTTTCTTGGGATACAATCTCTCTCATAGAGGATACTACTACCTTGATCTTGTTACCAGTCATGATGCATTGCCGGACTTCTTCGCTTTGATGAAACATGTTTTTCATTTGCAACTCCTTCCATTCTCAGTCAATCATCTAATTCATTACTTCCTATGACTATCGTGGTACCGTGGCTTTGGAACCTATTGGCATTCTTCCTCCTACCACTACAGTGATATCACAGACTCCTACACCGACTCCCTAGTGTTTTCAAATACTTATTCATCCATCTCCTCTGCCCTAAGAACTAGGCCCCTCCATGACCATCATTGCCCCTCCTCCTTGGCTTGTTCACTACTATTGTCGCCACCGCCGCCCCTACCTAGACCAACATACACCCACACCATACAACTTTGCTCTCATCCTCCTCAAATTAATACCGCCACCAACCCCCTCACTAAACCAACCTTATTCACCCTAGCCAACAAAATCCTTGATTGGCATGTAGTTATGAGCAATTAATTTAATGCTTTGTTAAAAAATGGCACAGGATCTTTGGTCCATCATACTTCCTCTATGAATCTCGTTGGATGTAAGTGGGTATATAGAGTTAAGCACAAAGTGGATGGTAGTTGAGAGCTATAAAGCTCTCTTGGTCTCTAAGGGTTTTCATTAGCTGCAAGGCTTTGAATATATGGAAACCTTCGGTCCAGTTATGAAGATTACCACCGTTCACTCCATTTTATCTCTTGCTATCTCTCAAGTGTGGCAATGATACTCGCTAGGTTTGCTTCTTTCCTGATCCAATAATTTTCGCTTACAAGCCTTTTCCTATGCGGATTGCGCTTATAGCTCTAACGACAGGAAGTCAACCAGCAGGTATGCTATTTTTCATGGTCCTAACTTGATCTCTCGAAGCTCTAAAAAACAACGAACCATAGCACGCTCTTCCATAGAGTCTAAGTATAAATCCCTTGTCGATGGTGCAGCTGAACTCATATGGCTTGAATCACTCTTTCAAGAGCTTGGGTTCCCTCTTCAAGGTCCTCAAATCCTTTGGTACGATAATATTGGTGCCATTTATCTCTTTGCAAATATAATTTTCCATGCTCATACCAAATATATTGAGATTGACTTCCACTTTGGCCGTGATCGTGTCGCCAAACAATGGCTTAGTGTGCAGTTTATCTCCACTACTGACCATCTAGCTGATACTCTCATCAAAGCTCTTCCTACATCATAATTTGAATATTTATGAGACAAGTTTAAGATTTGAGATCTCAACTCTTCCATTTGAAGAAGTGTATCAACCAAATATAGGGCTATTGGTTTTGTAAGTTTTGGAACCCTATCTTTAGAAGTTGGAAAATTTTATATTTTATGTATTTCTTTTCTTGAAATTATATGTTCCAGAATGTACTTATGGGTATACCCACCTAAGCTTAATGGAAACATAGAATTTTTCGGATTAGCTATGTGGCTAAAACTTTACAAAACAACGTAGTTATTAGCTGAAGAAAACTATAATAGATGAAGCATCTACAATTTTTTAGTCCCCAAGTAGCGAAGAGAGTTGTAGTCCCAAGTAGCGAAGAGAGTCTTCATAGGCTAGCTTCAGAAGCTTCTTAACTAACGAATCACCCTTCAAAATGTTTGGAAAAATTATCAAGGATGGGAAAAATGGAATCAGACGTTAAAGCATGAATACACTCTCTTTAAAGAATTATTTGTCTTGCAAACATTGCTAACGCTTACTAGTGAAAATCCTCCAAAATAGAACAAAGTCTTAAACGAGAATATCATATAGCAATTTGGTATTCCAATAACTCTCAAAGGGAAATAATTGAAAATAATAAGAAAGAAACGAAAATGGAAGTTGGTTTATTGAACACAAATGTTGAGTAATTAATAGCGAAAAATATGTTTGAACAGACACGACCTTTCAAAGGTAGTATATTTATGAAATAACCATTAATAAATAACCGCTCATAAGAAACCATTAAGTGGGACAATGCATCTCTTCATTTGTGCAAACAAACTACCAACACAAAATGCACAACTGCCAAGTTAGTCACCAACAAGACCAAGAAGATGACTCCAAACTTTCTTTGGAAAAAGAACAATTGAATCAATGTTGGAAAGCTACATCACAGTTGATCTTCCTTCTTATGGTTGAAGTCCCACTGACGCTTGTGTCACGGACTGTGATTTTCTTGTATTCTTGCACTCTTGTGAGTGGATCTTGGGGTTGTTGAGTGAAGAATGAGGATGCAGAAGCGATGAATACAACTGGTTAATAGGACTAGTGTCAGGACAGTTGGTGCTAAAAGTTCTAAGATGGAATAAATATACTCTTAGAAGCTCTGAAGGCAAGATTCACCTCTTGTACACAAATTGGTCGGGAGCTGATGTCGCTCTCTTGATGAGGCTATGGTAAGCCGAAACCAGTTGTGGTACCTAAAGTGTTCTACGTGTATCGTTTGATGGACTAGATGTTCGAGCTATACTAGGCATGGTATGATCCAATATAAGGAAGTTATTCGCAGTATTGTTCTTTGGAACAATTATAGAATGAGGGCTAATCTGGTGTGAACAACCTACTAAGTGCCGCACGGGCTATTTTATGGCCAAAGAACTGCCAACCCGTCACACCTAACTAAATGGGGAAAAGTGCTAAAAAGGTCTTAAACCTTTTGCATTAATGCCAATTTAGTTTTAAACCTTTTTTTGGTGCCAATTCAGTCCTAAACCTTTGCATTGGTGCCAATTTAGTCATAAAACTTTTTTTGTGCTAATTTAGTCATAAACCTTTTAAATTAGTGCCAATTTAGTCCTAAATCTTTTGTTTTTGTGTCAATTTAGTCCTTCCGGTCAATTTTGATCGGAATTTGCCAACGTGGGCGCCTGTTGACCAGCGACCGGTCACCGGCGCCGAAGTGGACAACTTAAATAAAATTTTAATATTTTTTGAATTTTTATTTTTTTTCCTTGTTTTTCTTTTTTTCTATTTTTTTTTTTTTGGTTTCTCCTTCCTCTAGCTGGCAAACTCGACCTCACTGGCCATTGGCAAGGCCAAGCGTCGCCCGGCTGCCGACGAGGCCCGACCTCACCAGATCCGGCGAGGTCGGGCCTCACCCGACCATGGCAAGGCTCGCCCGACCATAGCGAGGCTCGCCCTCACCGGAGGCCACGACGAGGGCAAAGCCTAACCTCGCCAAATCCAACGAGGTCGGGCCTCGCTAGCAGCTAGGTGATGCTTGGCCTCGCCAAGTGAGGCCGCCCTCGCTAGTGGCTGGTGAGGTCGAGCTCGCCGGCCTCTGGCCTCTGGCTGATCACCGGATCGGTGACTGGCCAAAGGAAGGAGAAACAAAAAAAAGTGGAAAAAAAAGAAAAAAGGAAAAAAATATAAAAATTCAAAAAAATAATAAAATATTATTTAACTTGTCCACGTCAGCGCCACGTCGGGGCCGGTGACCGGTCGTCGACCGGCAGGCATCCACATCGGTAAATTCTAGTCAAAATTGGCCAGAAGGACTAAATTGGCACAAAAACAAAAGGTTTAGGACTGAATTAGCATCAATTCAAAAGTCTTAGGATTGAATTGACATAAAAAAAGGTTTAGGACTAAATTAGCACAAATGCAAAATGTTTAGGACTGAATTGACACCAAAAAAAAGTTTAGGACTAAATTGATACTAATGTAAAAGGTTTAGGACTTTTTTGGCACTTTTCCCTAACTAAATGAAACAATTTCAAGTACTTATGGTATTAACCCGAACTTGCAGTTTCTCAGGCTTTTACATAATTCAATCAAAGAAAGAAACAAGGAAAGACTTCCATATGAGCAAAATCCTGGAACTCTTTTTACCGACCGTAAGTTAACGACAGAAGCGGCAGATTCGGTCGGCTGGATTCTATTTACCCGCACGAGGCGGGGCGGTTGGACAAGATTACTTCCTCTCGAAAAGAACAAAGCGCATTCATTTGAAAAACTTAAGGACGTTCTCGAGAAGTGAAACAGCATCAAAAGTTGTGGCGTGGGTGAATGAACATATGGTCTTTCTATTGATAAAACTATGCTCTTCAAGCGCGTGCCCTTTTGAACAACTAATTAAGAGAAAATGACATCATAAGTATCATAATTTTTTTTCCAATCACTTGAGTTCCATAATTTTTTTTTCCGATCTCTCGAATGCCGCATGACTCATTACTTTAGTGCCAATGCTGACATGGCCGCCGAAAATCTGACGTGGCTATTTTTTTTATTAATTTCTGATGCTGACATGACTCGTTGGAAATTTGATATGGCTCGCCGGAAATTTGACGTGGCTCATTTTTTGGCTGGAATTTTGGCCGGAGTCACTAAAGTAATCTTTTTTCTCCAATTTTGGCATCAAAGTGATCCGAAAAAAAGTTATGGCACCAAAGTGATCTTCATACACAAGTTATGGCACCAATAGTATCCTTTTGCCAATAATTACCATTCTAAAGTTATAACACTGATGATGCTCTTATTCCAAAGAATTAATATATGAAAATTAACAATGCACCAACTTTTTGTAGGGTTTGGAAAATCATATAAGATCATACCCAACTAGCATGCACGCAGAGACACGCGGCCATGCTTTCTTTCTATAAACAATTATATAATATAAATTACCCTTGCATTCTTTATCTCATGCTCATCTATTTCATACATAAGTACTCATTTAATTTCTATACATAATTATATAATTATGAGCACGTATGTAATACGCATCTTAACCCTGATAACACCTCATTGGAAAACTCCTATCACTCATTCACCCCCTTTTGCGATTAAATTTGGCAAAAAGAGACTCATGAATGAAGGTATAGATGTGTTCGAGATACAACACATCGACGGACATGTTTTTGAAACCTGCATGGCCACAAAAATAAAAAAAGAAAGTTAGAGTCGGATGTGTTCGAATAATCTAATTGTACGTTTTTCTTGTTTTCATTTAGTATTTCTTCTGAGGAAGCATTGAATCTAGCATTTCTTTTCGTTTCCCATCTAAAGAAATCTATTTCCTATGATTGATTTAAAAGGATGGAAAACAGCAAAGGAAATCAACATCTACGTGACTCTGTCGTAGTAGATAAATAGCATGAGGATTGAAAAATTGAGGGCAGAAATGAATCCAAGAACATAAGACGCCTCTTTCGTTCCTAACAGATTCTTATCCTCTCGTACTTGGTCAGTCAAATTTGGTTCCCCATCCAGTTTATCTGGAACTAGGTCAACACGATCTTCTATTATGTGTATTCGTCAGTTCATTATGTGCGTGAAGCACAACGTCTTCTAACTTCCCCTGCACTGTGGCTAGTCCTCCTTTCCTGCTCAGTATACTATGATCAACTTGAGCAGTCGTTGAAAAGATTATGAAAAACAATTGATGATGACTATCGTGAGAATTTCCAAAGCTTTCTTTTCTTGATGAGCGGAGGAAATTCTAATCACATAAATTCTCTGAACTTTCGTTGAGATTTTGTTTACCTGCTTGTTGAATGCCCGGTGTGCCCGAAACAGATCACATTGATCCAATCCTTCTGCAGAACGAAATGCCCTCGTTAATTACTGGGGTTACCTTGTTAGGATGTAGATGATAAACAATTTTTTTTCACAGTACAGCGTATTTGAATATTCACCTCGATGTATCTCTAGGAATGCATACAAATACTGAAATTAATCGATTATAGTACTAATTGACTTTCCCAAGGTGATTGAGATTATCAAGTTTATTCTAATGTTTAATCGCTAGGATAATGTCGTTGAGTTCAACAAGGAAAACTAAAACATGAAGATTTCTGAAAAAAATTGGGCGGCCACGTTTCTCATTATGAAAAGATTATAGACAACATCCATAGAACTATGAAAGAAACTTTTCAGAATTTGTGTGAAAGTTTTTAACACAGATAGACTATGAAAGTAAATTTCATAATTTTTAATAAAGCAAAGTGCAGCTGTCAAAATCTAAAACGTATAAATATATCATTACCCTAATTCTATATGTAAAATCTTTACTCAACTATGGTACAGAGTATAAAGAAAAATTTAGTATGTGTGGGATAAAATTTGAATAATCTATCCACCGCGGACTTAGAAAAATTTATATTTTTCTTTTACGTTTTCTCGTTGTGTTGAATTTTATTTCTATTTACCGTTGAACAAAACCTTTTTAAACCTATAACACCTTTTATTTGCATGGAATCAGGAGAAGTTTCTAGTGTCTTACATACGTCAAGTCCACCTAATGTGGTATCGTTATCACCTTTATTCAAATTAAAGTTCGCATAATTTGGGTATAATCGATGTAAGTTAAAAAAGCTTACGGATAAGTTGAGATTGAAAAAAAAATCGAACTTGAATTGAGACAAGAAAGTAGTATCATAAGGTTATTAAAGTGTACTTTCATATGATTACAAAGTGAAGAAGAAATTTAGAAAATAAAGGTTGGAACTTCTAAATCTTCGGCAACCTAGGATTCTCGTGATGAACACATATTAGATGTACCATTGATTTTTCATACTTTTATGATGTTTTTCTATCTTTCGCAAACAAGACGGATTGGAGAAACCTTTAGGAGGACTTTTCTATGCGAAAGAAACATCTATTTAAAATTAACTGCACTTGAAGAATTACCAACTTTCAAACAAAATCATGTCCATAAAATCTTGCAGTAACGGAACCCTAGAACAGCTGGAACTGTGCATTGGTTTTGTAGATCGTTTGGCGCTTCCTCCTATTGACTGCATCTTCATCATTTGAGTTGTCTTGCTTAATCGTCAACCTCTTCAGTAGCAAAGAAATCACATCGATAATTTTTTTTTTTTTGGTAACCCAGGAACCCCCCGCACGGCCGACAGCCGGAGGAGTAAACCTGGGGTGACGCTAGCGCAGGACCCACCACCACGGCGCCACACTTAAGAATCCCTAACGACTACACTGGGGTTTGAACTCTGGTCCCTTCGTGGGGGGACCAGAGCGCAAGCCAACACAGTCGCTGCGGGCGGTGGTATCACATCGATAATTGTAATCTAAAAATACAAAGATTCTTTCTTTTAGAGAAATCGATGAAATCATGTACTGTCGCAAAGGTTAAATCATTATTCAAAGTGTCTGCAATAATTTTTTTAATGTGGTAATGATGGACCATCTTGTGTTTCCTATCAATGAACATAAAACGCACGTTCTAAAATGCAAAATATTCTATGTATTCCAGCAAAAATTTGACCAAATCAAGCTGTTGGGATGAAATTAATAGCCTCTTTATCATGAAAGCAACATTGCAAGAGGACCACATGTATTGGGAGATGCATGCACATCATACACTGCATTTTTTTTTTGATAATTGAGGTGTCCGCACGACTGGCGAGCTAGAGTTCAAACCAGCAGTGATACCCGACTAGTCCTCGAGAAGGGCTAGCGCAGCATCCCACTGCCACGACCCCCCACTTAAATCATCGATGGACGAGTTTGAACCCAGGACCTCTCATGAAAGAAACTGAGCGCAAATCAACGTGGCCACCGATGGGTGGGTATAATACACTGCATTTTTTCTCCACCAAAAACAAAAACCTTGCGGTATGGTGGACAGCTGTAATTATGTTGTTTGCAGAAGCCCTTGTCATCATTTTAGTATCTAGACATTTTAATAGACTAAACTTTTCTCTTTTATCATTTTATCGAACGAGACCCGTCAGTATATCTCAACTCAATGTGTCTAAGATAAAGACGTGAGAATAACTTAATGACAAAAAGCTAATATTCTTGTTTGCCGGCTGTTATTTTTGTCCGATCTGAACACTGTTATATTTGAATTACACTCATCTAATTTGGGTGATCTGTCTAAATAGATAATTATAAATCAAATTTCTAAATTCAGGTTACTTTTTTAAGTATTTGTTCTTTAGGAATGATGAAGAATATATACACAGCAAATTTTACTTATTACAAATAATATACGATCCATAATTTCTAGTGAAATACTGAAACCCTAATAGATTTTAAGATTAATTTTGCTTAGTGCTTCGTCTAAAAAGCAAGCACCACTCAACCGGTAAAGGAAATATGTCTGGAGGAGGATGATTAATAATGGATATGGTACAATATGAGCTTGTTGACACTCAAAATTATCCTTGATGGGAACGGGCTAGTTACAAGTCATAAAGGATATAAAGTACAGCTCACATGGCATAATTCCGAAAAAGGGCCGTGAATCAGGCCTAGAGGCATTGAGAAGACTTGAGGTAATTATCGATAGAACACATCATAGAAGTGTCGACAAGTCCAAAATCATGAGCTTTGCATGTGATGTCGATGAATTCAATATCATGAGCTTTTCACGTGACATCAACAAGTTCAAGATCACGAGCTTTACACGTGACGTCGACGAATCAAAGATCACGAGCTTTGCACGTGACATTGACAAGTCAAAGATCATGAGTTCTGCACGAGGTGTCGATAAGTCTGAAATCACGGCGACACGTGGTAAAAATTCATTTAAACGTGTCAAAAGGTGAAGATATGATCGTGGGCGTGAAGATCAAGGAAGTTAGATAATGACACCTAGGAAATAGCAAGAAATAAAAAGATACAAGGAAGAAAATCAGCTATTATGTGATGCCCAAGGAGCATAAGTAACATCGACAAGTCAGAAAACGGTTAAAGCGCAAAACGTAAGGAAGTGGAAAACGATTTTCAAGGAGAAGTGATCGGTCAACAGTTATTAAGCTGCTCTATAAATACTCAAGGATTTCCAACGTAGGGGCTCTCTTCGGAAAAAAACAATACAACACATCTTTTATCTAGCTTTACTTTTAGCACATTAGGAGTAGTTTCAGCTGCAACTTTCAGATTCTGCGTCGTAGATTCAATTCTGACAAGAGTCTTTATCAAGTTTAGCATTGTTGATTAAATTCCAATGTTGTGCAATCAGTTCAGCGTCGTCAATTAAATTTCGGCGTTGTACTTGGAATATAGCTGTTGATTACATTCCAGCCATATCCTCTCAGGTTACATCATTGATTAGATTCTGGCGCACCTTGAATGGTAATACCGCATATTAGTTGTGGTGTTGATTAGATTTCGACATAGCTTGGTCTCGGTAATTACAAGTTGTCATCCCATTATTAGTATTATCGAGTTTGGTGTATTGTCCAGTCAAGTTGGAGGATATAAGTTGAACTTAATAAACGCATTTGACATTCTCTATCTGAGCTTGATTCAAGACCCTAGTCTCCTCTAATAAAATATGAAACGCAACGTTCAGTGAAAGATTTTCAACGGGATAAAACCGGCGAAACAGAGCTGTATATGCCTACACAACTTTTCACTATTTATGATTTGATAGAGAGTAAAATTCACTCTTATTATTGTTCGACAAGTTTGTGACCTTTCTGTTATGTTCCAACCTGAATTAAATTTTTCCCAAGGACAACTTATCTCACACCCTGACATGTATTCTGGAAAATATTGGGCCTATTTTGTTTTAATTACACGAAGCACATATGCTCGTGATCAAGGAGAAAGCTAAGTGTGCATCGTTTACGGTGGAGTTGCTCTCAGTTCTGCAGCTTGAAGTATATATGCTACTTTAAGGAAAATTGTGTTCGGACAGTTCGCTACCATCAGGGGAAATCTTTCCTCGTCAACATCAAATGGAAAGCAAGATTTTGGGTAAGCTTCAAACTTGGTGCGTTGGTGATGTGTTTTTTTTTTTTGTCAATGATTTTCAATAATGCATTGTGGATTATCTATCTATAGCTATAGCTAGAGTTGCGATTTCATTTCCCATTTTATGTCACGCCCCGAACTCCTACGAACTCGCGACATCCCCTTCTCCAGTCGAAATGATGTGACGTCTCAGGAACATCGCCGACCCAACCCAAACATTAGAGCCACATGCGGAAGTGAATAACAAAACCCCAGACAAATAATGACGACAACGGGATAGAACAACAGAACAATCAAGAAACCACATATTCATACAACACTAAATATACAAACATCATTTTACAGACATAAACAACAAACGAACATCCAAAATCACCGTCATAACAAAAGATCAGGGTTGGGTTACCTTAACTTCCCTATGGGTCAACCCGATTTACACAACCCCTAAATTATCCAAAGGAAAACATAAGGATCGCCTTCCATTCTGCCTCTGATTCTTCGGGCTTGAACCTTTGGACACTAACCTGCAGTTCCACTAGGCACCCAAAAACGGTTCCTCGAACTTTCAAAAAGAAAAGGCGCACTTCCTGGATTTACGACTGGGGGTCTGAAAGTGGCGGTTATACAACCGTGAGACGAATCTCAATAAGTGTACAACCCCAAACCCCACGTAGGCACTTACGTACCGTCAGACAAAACATGCATAGCACACAACAATCAACTAAACTAGCAACCACACGCGACCCTACCTGGAGTCCATCATGCACGTCCTTGCACGTTAGTCAACCACACAGCCAGTATGACACAAAAATACATCACAGATGCGCGCGTGCCCCGATTATGGAGCAAAACTCACTTGGGCACGTCCCATACCATGCCTAGCAGTTTTTACCCTATAATCGAGCATCACACCACGCAATACAAACACACTCGCACGCCAACTCACACCACACGTCACTTTCTCAAACCTTGCACCTCAAGCCAATTCCCGCTCATTCTCAGCTCTTCCACCAATACCGCACCTGTGTAAAACGTATCAGGCCAACGGTCTTCTGACCATGTCAAGCATCGACACCCCGTCGGGCCGGGCATCGTCACCTCGTTAGGGACGGCATCGTCCCGCGTAAACGTACACACCTCAGGACGGAATCCTACCTCTCCCTTTCCTTAATTACCGTGCCCGCATAAAACGCATCAGGCCAACGGTCTTTTGACCACGTCAGGCATCGTCACCCCGTCGGGCCGGGCATCGTCACCTCGTCAGGGACGGCATCGTCCCGTGTAAACGTACACGCCTCAAGACGGACCTTTTCCAATCAATCCTAAACATCCGTACCTTCATTCCACTCATTCTACACGTACCACATGGCCACTCAAACACGCTATCACACACAATCTCACACCCCCCATACACATCACAAATGCACACGTTCTCGCCATACGAACACACCACCCGATCACACGTACTTGGCATGCGCATCCAATGCACAATCACATCACCATGCCTCACGGCCACACGCATACGGCACACAATCAAACCACAATCAACCTGAAATGCATTTCCGTACCAGCCAACGATCACAAACCATGCAATTATCAGAATAAACTCAATCAAGTCGTAACAATTCCAATTAATCACACAATTAATCCCCGATCAGTCCGCAACATCATAGCCCTAACCGAACCTCCTAAACCTCGAAATTTCATTGCCAAATCAGTCTACAAACACAACTAGCACAAACACTCCAATCAGCCCATTCAAGCCACGATAATTCCAATCAATTACACAAATTAACCGCGATCGTTCCACACATCACAGCCATCATCGAGCCTCTAAATCCTCACAAATTTCTTCGCCAAATCAGTCCGTAACCACCATTTATCCGGTCCCTAATTCAGTCCCACAACAGCCACCAAATTTGCCTAAACCTAGTTCTAAACGAACCTAGAAATACCCGAGGTCCTAAATGACATTTGGGAAAAACACTTACCTAAGAAAACAAGGCAACTCGACTGGACAAGGGTTGGAACAATAGTAGCAACAGCAGCAGCGTCGCTGGCGACATACAGACGTCGACATACGGACACTATACGGACACTGTACGAAACGCCATATGGACGGCGATGTACGGCATGGCTGGACGTTGTGGCAGCAGCGACTTGGCTGATCGGGCTCCGGTGCGGCGGCGGCAAACTCCGGCGTTCCTTTACCGAGAGAGAAAACCAAGAGGGAGAGAGAGAGAGAATGTGGGAGAGGAGAGAGAGTGGTTTGGCCAGAAATGAGAGGAGAGAGAGTGGTCTGATCAGATATAGTGGGCTGGAGGGGTGACACGTGTCGCGATCCTACGCGATTTCCCATTTTGCTCTTGATCCAACAGCCCTTGTTTGTCTCTATCCAATAATTGAAGGGCAAAAATGTCCAAAGTCCAATAATTGAGCTGATTTTCAGACCTGATTCATCCCAAAAATATCCCAAAATTCGGAACCCAAAAATAGCCCAGGGGCAAAATGGTCATTTTTCGGTCCCAAGGCGAAATTTTAATTTTTGCACATACGGATTCCATATGTGTGTGGCCAACATAATATGGCGTTGGAATCGCAAAAATAGCTTCTTAAGCCCTCGAAAATCAACTACAAAGTCCTAGGAATAAAATAATATTATTTTTCGCTCCCGAGCCAAAATTCTAATTTTTTACCGTAACGACTCTAAATGTGCGTGGCCACCCCAAAATGGCATCGGCCTCAAAAAATAATCTCAAACGATCTCAAAATCGATATCGGTGTCCAGAGGGGTAAAATCGTAATTTTTCCGGTCCCGAACCGATATCCATTTTTTTGCAGAAATGGGTGGCCCCAAGGTTGGCCAAGCCAAAAACGTCATCGGCCTCCCAAAATTGTCACTTTTAAAATTCTCGATTCCCGTGCTCAAATTTCAAGAAATAACTAAAATCGAACAATCGCGACTTTAACTTATCTCTTGCTAACGGGTGGCTCATTGGGATTACGCGTTCTCGACTCATGACCGACACTAAATCAAATCACGTTTAAGTTTGCTCGAACCAAGGCGACCTCGATTGTCATATAATTGCGATGGTCTATCACTAGTGCCCTTGGACATGATCAATAAAATAGATCGGTCTCGGTTGACTCAAAACATTCCCTCGTCAATCGATATAGTCGAAAATCGAACCAAGGTCAAGTTCTTTGGTCGTGCAAACTCAATCTCGTACTAGCCTTACCCCTAAGATTAGCATCCTGTGAATGCACATTTCCGGGTGAGATCTTACTATAAGTGCGTTGGCCAAAATATTCATTTCATGAATCCCGAGAAAATGATCGAAAATTCAGATTGTTACATTTTATAACCCTAAAACTATATATATATAACTCAATTCCACCATCCATCGCCGCCGCCGCCGCCCCCCACCTTCACCGGTTGCCGGCTTCGACTGCTTATCGGCAAGTGCCGATTGCTAATTACTAGCGACAGTCACCAGCTGCCAGACCTTGTTGCTGGTAGCCGGACTTAGCCACTAGTTGTTGTTCCCGTCACCAATGAAAAGTATTCTCTTGTTGAGGACCCAACAATTACAGAAATTCTTGGAATGGGAATCCATTCGAAGATTCATTGTTATGGGACTAAATGAGACAAAAGTAGGCTGAATAAAACCGCATTAATGTCTCCATCATGTCCATTTACCCTTGAACAATATGGTGAAGAACTGGCCTTTTACACCAGAGAGTTACATAATTACCTAGCAATCTGTGTTACTACTTTCATTCACAATATATACACGCATATATGGTGGGGCCTATATAGGTCTGCATGCTTGCATGAGATCACTCACATAGTTAAAAAGAGAAGATACATTACAAAACCCTATTAGAAAATTCCAGTTAATCATACGAAACAAATTACAATAACTCAAGGCATGTCTCCGCGAATAATTGTTTTCATCCTGAATCGTATAATATCAAAAAAAACCAGTTTGCATGGGGTTTTTTTATTTCCTGGAATGGGTGTTGTCGCATCCAAATTCACCTTCATCCTTGAGCACTTAGGGTTCCTGTTGAGGTCTACATCAGGGTGTGCCATAGTTAAAAGTTGTCAGGAGTCACGATCTGCACATGGTCCCAATTTTTCTGTCGGATTAACGACAAGTGGACGATAAAATTATGATAGTTCTCTCTCTGCATGTCTATTTTTAAAGCGATATCCTCTGACATGAGTTGTTTCTTTGCAAATTGCAGTTGTTAATTCTAATGTTGCCAAAGATATACAGCATCTTTTAGAGAATTATATCCTTCCAGATGTCTGATTAGATTCATTAATTGTTCATATTAACAACCCATTAAAGTAAACTATCTCCAATAAAATGCTTATAGGTTAAAGTAGTCGTCCCTTTCAGTCGTCATCACGTGCATTGTCCTGGAGCTCTTGGTCTGAATAAAAACTCATGTGCTTGATTAAAGAGAGTGCACGCATCTCCAACAACCCATTTCCAGATGTATTGATCCCCTCTAAAGAAGCATTGTTTTATGATCCACTGATACCTGGGACAGAAGCTTGTTCTTGTAAATATAAGTATCTGCAAGATGGTGTGGATCGACTAAACACGTTGAAATCTACATTATTTGGTCTCGGGTCCACTTTCATGGATCAAAAAAGTACCTCAAACTTACCGTTTACACATTACCGCAGAATACCAAAAGGACATTCGATATCTTTAACTCCTAATATATTCTCCAAGAAATGCTTTGTATACTCCCCAGCTGCTATATACATCTGCTTCTACAGAAGCAACAGTAAGTTTACAAGGGAACTATTGAAACAGTACATTTTTCTATTGTTTTTTTTGGTAAGGTAAGGATTGATATTAACTTTTCAACGAATATACAAAGAATCCAAACACAAAAACCCCACACCTAAAGAGACATGGAAGGGTGTCCCGACTAGTGCAAGGGTACATTTTTCTATTGTTTGAGATTGTATGGCCCAAAAAAACATGTTTGAAAATAGTTTTATGTACTAGTCAAGAAACATACTAGTACTACCATTTAGAGGTCGCAATTTCCATTACTATATTAAACCATCGTTTATTCTATCAATTCCCTTTGCAGCAAATATTGGAAGATAAAGGTGATATTCTTTACCCTTGCCATGTCCCCATGAAAGTTCCTTTTTAAGGGCAATGAAAAATATCTTCAGGAGGAGGAAAACGAAAGACCAAACTCGGGGTACCAGACGTTCTCATTTCTTGTGTCAGCTAGCACCTAATATTATCTTTTCTGAGACAAAAACAAAATACAAGAAATGCAGGAAGAGCAAGTTAATCAGAAAGTGTAGCATTTCTTTTTTACTTTTATTAGTGTAGCATTTCTTGTACGTTAGATAATAGCATTCACTTAATTGAACAATTACTTAAGTCAGTAAATAATGCTTAACGCGAGGAAAACACACATAAAAGGTCCGTGCACTCTGATAATAAAATAAGTGTCACATTCACACCTCTTATCTTAAGCTTTTAGATAGGTTGATATTTGTTCCAAAATTTCTTCAAACTATTCAACATGTGGAAACAAATCTATACCAAATACGCATGGTTTCTGTCTTAGCTGATTTATCTTTTCTTTCAAAGAATAGTTAATCCAAGAACATTCCTTCCGGCAGTCAATATATTAGCACCCTAGTGATTATTTAGGAAGCTTGGATCCTTTTTCTCGTATATCTTCCACATTCACTCCTGCAAATTTAATCCGAAGCTATACATCAACAATGTGAAAATTTATGTTAAGTGGTTTTGGCCGATGATCTGAACTGGCTTTGCTCAGCGATATGCTCTTACCAAACTATAATTTAATTAATTCCATGTACGTTTGGATAATCATCTCTTTTATTTTCTCCTAAGTTGACACCGAGTATAAAATTTGAAGAAGTTTGATTTTCTTTCTATTGTGCTGAGGGACTTCTCCGCTTGGTTGGAGAATTGGTAACACGTAAATTACTTCAGATGATGAGATCATATACTATCAACAGTCTACAGCATATGAGCGATAAATGCATTACGTTCAAATGTGTGCTGCCATTGTGTTACAGCCTGAGAATCATTTGTCGAGGGACCACAACTGTTGGTAGTAAATTAATGAGTCGAAGGTATCAAGAGTTTCTACAGAAATGCCATTTATGAAACTTGCAGGGCCTTGAATTTTGCTATCCTCCTTATTCTCTCCCACTTAGGACCCAATGGCAAATATGAACAAACCCTAGGTGTAAAGAGACCTTTAACCACCTTCTTATTCATGTCTTATGTACGTCCTTTGATGAAAAAAAACGTACGGTTGTCATGTAATAGAGCTTTGTTTCTTAAGACTACTTGTGCTTCGACGTGTGGGATGTCTAGGGTTTGTATTTAGGGCATATGTAACTTTCCTTTTTTAGCATGCAATCTTTAGAAGGGGAATGTTGTTGTACTGTTAATATCCGGGGTATTGGGAAAACGATTGGCTGAACCACACCTTTCATGTCTTTATATGGATAGTTTTTTTCTATACTTTGATGTAGAACGGAAAAAGATTAGAATGTTAGTAATAAAAGGTTAGTGAGCGGCTAATTTTGGAGCAAAGGAGGACCAATTGAAATTCAATGAATGCGCATTAATTTACCACGGACAAATACGACAATAGTTGAATAATGATTGCATTAGATTTTTCGGCCACTCCAGATGCAATTGTGATCACACAGAGCTTAGTATTTTGTCCCATTTCCCATTTCATTTTGGTCATTCAAATGCAATATCATGTCAACCATATCATGTCAAGACCTGATCATTAATGTAATGGCCCACCTAGGCCTATCGGTTAGAGTCCAATCGATGTACTTCCATCGGATTTTCAATGACCTCTCAAAGAATGGCTCCCCAATAGAAACTATGTCCTAAGTTATCATTTTGTGGTAATTTCATTACGAACGAATATTTAGAATATCATCGGCAAATAACTTAGACCTATTTTTGTCATTGAATGAGTGCAAATCTCTCTAGAAAATACGCTAGTGATTGAAAAGCATTATCTTGAGTGATTGAAAAAGCATTACCTTTTAGTCATGAGCAATACCTTAAAAGGCTTCATTCCAACAGTAAAGGGGATAACTCTGGAGTAGGGTTATCTAGCCGAGTTGGAATGAATCTCTAATGAGGTTTTTCCCTTACCCGAATAGGGATTTAAAATGCGAATGGGGCGTAGAGGTAGCTCTCACGCCTTGAAAAAGATTGTAGCTGGAGGTTTATCTCTGTAAGACTAGGTCCTAAGTAAAACCTTAAACTAATTCGTCTGAAGTCTCGTGCAGATCTCGGCATACCTTGGCTATTAAACACATAGAGGGTAGAGCTGGGTGTTGGGCTTGAAATAATACAACCAACTAGGAGGGTTGGGCGTGTGAGTACATATACGTTAAAATATGGAACGCAGTCCTATCAATCCACCTAGCGTATATACCTGGACAGGTGGGGTAGCCCTAGTCGAAAACTTCTACTTTCTCTACTTTGGTAAGGTAACATCAGAAACACCATCAAAGATTCAGGCAAGCCCCGGTTTTCTGAGGGTTTTTGTTATGTCGATGCTGATTGTTTGTTTGGTTTTGGAGCATTATCTTTACTTTTGTCTTGGAAAAAGCAGAGAAGAAGAGACATTTTAAGAGCCCTCAACCTCAAGCAGCACATCCTCCCTCGATAGGGCAGGACAGTTTTACCTACTATCATGACCATGGGCTTAGGAAAGCTTAAGATATCTGTCGTTATTTTTACTTTTAACTTTTCCTTGAACACTTAAAAACTAAAAACACAAATTATAAATCCCATAAAATTTTAAAAAATAATATTTTGTAAACGATTCTAACATCAATAATTGTATGTTTAGATAGGGTTTTGAACATTTCATGCTAAAAAAATTCAAAAATGAGTGTCGCAAATCTACAAAAAGCGGGAAAGAAAATGAAAGTCTAAACCGACTCATGCACGAAGTCATGTGTTTATCTTTTATTTGTTTAATTACTCATGAAACTATAACATAGTAAGCTATAATTTTGCATGAGCTCAGCATATGATATTATTAGGTATTTCGTTCAGTGGAATTACCAAAAACTAGAAATGTATCATTCAATTTTTCTCGTGTTTTACGGTCAATTATTATAAGCGTGTCCGAATAATAAGCTCTCATGCACATTATTTTATGCATAATTTTCCGATTGGAAGACATTCAACTTGATGAGACATACCATTTCAGTCAGTCGATGGTTTTGAGTCAATCTCCACGTATCCATAGACCATGGTTTTCCCTCTTTTTCGCACGCGCATTAATATTCTGGTTTCCATTTTTCAATTATATACATTAAGATTTTGCAAAAGCCCGAGGCAACAAGTTGTTATTTTATATATTTTATTTACAGATAGGATAAATTTATTATAGAACACCTCATCAATCTTGGGATTATTAAAAGTGGTCACGTCGTCATAGAAAGTTTTTACGCCTTGTGCGCAATTTTTAAATTGAGGTCATCTTTATTTTAGTCAATTTTAATTAAATAATTCTTCTGTCACATTAATGCTATATTTTTTTTTTTTTGATAATCTAAGGAACTCCCGCACGGCCGATAGCCGGGGAGTAAACCCTGGGAGCGACACGTGCTAGCCACCACACACGTGCCATCGGTTAAGTCACCCTACGGCGCCCGGGATTCAAATACTCAACCTTTTACAAGAGAAAGAGTACATGCTCCAGCAGCGCCACCTAAGTGGGTGGTGCTAAATTATTGGTAATTTCTTTCATCAAACGTCACGAGTAAATTGATTACCTTATTATGTATTGAGAATCTATTTAGCTTGTGTCTCCCTTTAAAAAATTATATTATTAATTTATTGTCCATCATCATTCTAAAATGAGAATGTATCTTCAATTCTTAGAAAAATTTGAAAAATGTTTACATAATCTCCAATAACCTTAGTTGTCCACATATACATTCCTTAAAAGAAATCAGGTGATTCGATCTAAAGCAAACAAAAATCACATATCATAGAAAAAAATAAAACATTAAAATAAAAGCCACCAGCGCTAAGCTTGTAAATATTCTACAAGAAAACTATGAGTGAAACTAGTAAAGTTGATAGGTTTCCAGTTACTAATTTGCATCAAAATAATAAAGAAAAATATGTAAAGAAATACAGGAATGATATCAGCGAGTCTTTTAAGAGTTAATTTTTATTTCGAAGTTTATAAATCGTCAAGTCGACAAATAAATATTTTATTGATTGATATATAGATACTATATTCTCTCTCTATTATATATGTGTGTGTGCTCTGTCCATCTAGGTTAACCTTCTTAAACACAGAGGATAACAACTCCCTCAAATTGAAACTAGCTTAAATAGATCAAAAACGCCCATAGAATTATAGTACACATTTACCCCACAAGATATTCATAAGATGAATGAGCACTCACATCAGAGGGTGAAAAACTTGTGCTCACAGTTCATTAGAGAAGGCACCACTCTGTCGTTCTACATTGCCTTTTTGTTCCTAGAAACTAAGAGAGAACTAGGGAAGGCTCTTGTGGTGCCCGTCACCACCATGTTTACGACGACTGGGTGATAACCGGTCACTTTGTCACTCACCATTTTCCAGAACTTAAGTGTAGGCATTCCATTGATTCATTTTCCTACTCGATATAAATGTTTTTCCATAATAAGGGTTTCGCATGTAGATATGCATGAACTTTTATCTAAACCGAGGTCTCGGTGATTGAATGTTTGCACCTCACTTTTCATTGTAAGCACTGAGGTTTTTGACTATTCTCTGTTGTTATTGCACTCTTTGGTAAATCTAAGGTCACACTTAGCCAACTAAGATGAACAAAATTTTGGTGATAATAGAGATACTGATGCTCAAATCGTGGACGAATTGGAGCTGAGATTAGTGAGCAATCGACTAATGATGACAGTTATGATACCTCTTCTTTCAATGCCAGCAGACGAACTGGAACATGAAAATCTTACAAGATGGTCTGTTTTATTACAAGCACACTTTTAGCACATTATCACTTTGTCTTGGCATATCGTTGTCATAGTTTCATTTTGTCTTTCATTATGCTTTACTATATACAGTCTCAGATGTCGTCGACACATGAACGTTTGGGCTGTCTATGTTGCCGGTTTAGTTTCAGATCCGTTCCGTTTATAGTAAACAAGTCATTTGGGTTGGACGTTGATGAAATAAAAAGCTCGTTAAAAGAAAAAGATTCTTATTATGCTTTGAGGTGAATCCAATGAAACTACATCCCGTCGTATTCACAAATCAATATTTAATTAGAGCGCGTGAATATATATGTCGACATTTATATGTCATGAAAGTTTGGGGTGCCTAGATTTTTACAAACACGCCTAAACGAATAGGAAGTATACACGTTCTAAAATGGGAATATAATCTATTTGTTCCAACATAGCTAGTTGATAATATTTATTGGGAGATGTGTGCACATTATCTATTTCTTTCCCACAAAAAAAACAAAAAAAAACAGAGCACGTTAGCTTATGTTGAACAGCTGTAACACAATTCTTGGCGAAATGTTATTGTCACCATTTTAATACGTAGGATCAACAGTTCAGAAACAATATGACTCAATCACCCATTACGAGCACTACATCTCAATATAAGACATTTGAAAAAACTATTTCAATATTCATTTTTTCTTCGCTCTTATCTTTAATCATTTAAAGTATGGATATGTTCACTAAAAATCCTAAAACTCATCACAAAAGTATAATTGAATTCTAAAACTTACAAAAATTGCATTCAAATCCTAAAACTTGTCAAATTGATTCAAATGAGTCCTAAAGTTAATACTATCAAACTTAATAACGGAAAATGCTGACGTGGTGCTAGCGTGGCTTATTTTGATATTTTCTCTCTCCTACGTGATGATGAAGTGACTAAAACGACATCGTTTTGGCCCAAATTTGATTTTTAATACATTTAAATCAAATTTAAAAAATAAGCTAAAATTTTAAAAAAAATTTAAAAAAAGGAGGAAGAGGACAGGTGAGAAGGAACGGCTTGCCCTCTTCCCCACTGCTGCCGCCGCCCCACCATCACCAAGAGGGGCCGGCAAGGGTGGGGGGACGGCAGGTGGGGGTCACTTGGCCCTAGCCAGGGGCCAGCGACCCTCGCCGATGGCTTGCGAGGGTGTACGGGCCTCCAGTGGCAGCCCTTGGCCAGGTCTGGATGAGGGCTAGTGACCCTCACCGGATCTGGGGGAAAGCTAGCAACCCCCCACTACCCAAATTTGGGCAAGGGCCCGCAGGCCCTCGCATGACATCGACGAGGGTTGCTGGCCCCTGGCCGGGGCCCAGCGACGCTCGCCTGCCGTCCCTCCACCCTTGCCAACCTCTCCTGACGATGGTGGGGTAGCGGCGACAGTGGCAGGGAGGCCAAGCCCTCCCTCCTCGACTATCCTCCTTATCCCTTTTTTTTAATGTTTTTTAATTTTTGCTGTTTTTTAAACTTAATTTAAGTAAAATTAATATTAAAATAATGATAAAAGCCACTTCATCGTCATGTAGGATAGAAAAAATAATAAAAAAGTCACGTCAGTATTTTCCATTAGTCAAATAGGACAGTGTTAACTTTAGAACTCAATTAAACCAATTTGACAAGTTTTTGAACTTAATTGCACTTTTTACAAGTTTTATGACTCAAGTATACTTTAATGACAAGTTTTAGGACTTCTAGTGAACATATCCCTTTAAAATATTATAAAATAGACAGTATCGATTGAAGCGCTTATAACTATGGTTTCACATGTTTGTTTAGATCGCTTACAATTGATTTACTCAACTTAAATTGAGACAGAATAACCTATCATGTGTTTTATTTTCTTGTGTTAATTCTTGCACATTTAAGGTGGTATCTCAACCCAACTTTCATTCGTCCGACTAGATCTCCATTCCGAGGTAGGTTATTCAGGTTGAGATTACAGGTGACATTTGTTAGAATGATATAAATATTGAACCACATCTTTATTTAAAGTTTCAGCTTTTAAAATAAATGGCAATAGTCATACTAAATTTTCCATAATTTAAAACCAGGAAATTCTAAATTCAAATCTTTAAAGGCCTCCTCTTTCCATATTATGTATATTCATACTTAAATCTTAGGCAAAAGTCTAGCTTATGTTTGATGAGGAGTATCAAAATAAATAAAAGAAAGAAATCACAAAAAACTCCAAACTATACTCATTGTAACACATTTACCTTAAACATTTTTTGTAATATAAAAAATCCCAAGCTATGTCCATTGTGACATATTTACCATAAAATTCTTCTTATGACATAGAAAACCCCAAACTCATACCTACATAACATATTTACCCTCGTCTATCAAGGTTCCGTTAAATGATTTTTCAGTCAAAATAAAGTTATTTTTATTTCACTTTAGTCATATGAGCGCCATGTCAACACTATTTATTTTTTGATGTCCATGTAGGTATTTTTTTTTTAATGGTTCTCATTGATAGAACTTTAATGGAGGGTAAATGTCACATAGGTATACGTTTGAAAATTTTAGTATCACAGAAAAAAGTTTATGGTAAATGTATCGCTTGGGTATAGTTCGAGGTTTTTGGTAGCTTTTGCCCTAACTAAAAGTAATCACGACTTCATTTATTGATTTAAACTTTTAGAACAGCCGGCAATGGTACCATATGACCACAACACTCAACCTGTCCTTTCACATGTCTAACAAAAAATTTACATAGCAATTCGATTTTTTTTTTTGTGATATCTATATTGTATGTAAATAATAGTTGCTTGTCCGCTAGACCCTACCCAAGACAATCTGATTTGCTTCTAATTTCTTAACTACGACGGCTCGTCTCAACAACAAATTCTCCATCTTACCTTGGTTACGCGAAGTCCACTCCTATAGTTAATAATATCTCGGACACAATCTAGTTTTCAAATTACATGGAATTTGGATGATAATGACGATTACTAGTAACAGTGGGATAAGGGAGTGTGATGTCCGAACTGGTTAAACCATGTCCGGTCCAAGTTCATCTATATCAATTAGATGCTAGCGTAAATTTTGAAATACGAAAATTGAAAATTATTACATTTTGGGAGTGATAAGTTCCTTCTTCCATCAAATACATAGACTTAACTTCAAATATACCATCTTTAAAATGTACAATTGATATAGAGACTGACTCGGGCGTGTGACTCCAAGTCGCAAGTTCAATCTCCTCCGCGCGCAGGGTGCTACCAATTCCTTGTGGCGCACTTGCCCTGGCGAAGCTCGTGACTTAACTGGGTCATGAACCATCAGGGAGTTCATATATATCATGGGATTTTATCGATAGAAACTTCGATCACCCTTTCATAAAATAAAATAGGGTAAGTGTCAAATTTTTTTTTTTATAATCATTAGGAACTTGATATGATTCGGATAAATTTTTTCATCTTCAACTTCTAGTTTGACTATTTGAGATGTGACATTCCGGATTTTGGCCCATTTTTGGGGTTTATGAAACGTGTAATTCGTCAGTGCGCTTGTAATAGAATTTCGCCCGGGAACTGATCACTCTCGGGTTCTTGTTTTTTAAAATAGAAATTCTGCTAGAATCGCACTCGATCGAACTTGGTCGTTAATTAGACCCCGAACTTGACAGTCGATTTTCGAGAGTTTCGAGATGAAATAAATTGGACGGTGTCGATATTATTGTGGCCAACATCGAGATTGTCAGGAATAGTGGAAAAGTGGATTTTTGGACCAGGTGCGAAATTGGACTAGTAGACCTCCCTCGTAGTGTGTCTTGGGTTATTATATTTTGATCTTCTGCCCTAGAATATTATTTGGGATTTTTAGAGGATCGTTAGGCCCTTTTTCGAATTTAAATCGGGACCGCTAAGTTGATTTTTTTTAGTTTAGACCGTGTCCTTCGGTTCGCGCTTAAAATTTGAATTTGCTTTCTTTTTCCTCTCTTTTTCTCTCTCCTTTCTCTGCCGATTTCCCCCCATGCGCACGTTATTTCCCCCTTCTCTCTCTCTCTCTTTCTCTCTCTCTCTCTCTCTCTCCCCCCCCACTCTGCCGCACGTCCCCTCCCCCGCGCCCTCCCCATGCACGTCCCCTCCCCCCCTTTGTCAGATCTCTCTCTCTGTGTCCCCTCCCTCTCTCTCTCCTCTCTTCTCTCTCTCCTCCTCCTTCTTCTTCTTCCTCTTGGTTCGCGTTCGTCCTTCCCCCGCGTCTGCTGCCTCCGCCCGTCCTGCTCGCCGACCGCCGCCCAAGCTCGCTGATCGTCGCGCGCCGACGTCGCCAGCACGCCGCGCCGCGCCGCCCGGCCAGTCTCGCCGCCGTCGCGTCACCGCCTCAGCCGCTTCCTCCTCTCCCCCGCGAGTGCGACAGCGAGCCGCTCGCCGCACCCGGAGCCGGCCTAGCCCCCCGGCGTGTCACCCGGCCGTTGCCTCTGCCCCATCGTCGCTGCTCGCCGGCTCGTCCCGCCGGTCCCACGCCGTGCTACTTCGCCGGCCAGCTCGCCGGCCAGTTCGCCCGTCCGGCCGCCGCCCCTCAGCCCTCCCTCTCCCTTCCTCTCTCCCCCTCACCCCCCCTCTCGGCCAAGCTCTTCCTCGCCCTGTTCAATCGCCGGCTGCCGTCGTCGCCGCTCGCCGTCGCCGCCGGCCAGCCGTCGAAGGCCAAGCTTGTCCCCGGGCCGTGCCCGTGCCGTGCTCGTGCCGTGCCCGTCGCCGTGCCCATTGCCGTGCCCGCGCTCACGCCCGTTGCCCAAGCGCATAGCCCATCCGCGCGCCTGAACGCCCCGGGCACGCCGCGCGTTCGCCCGTGCCCACGCGCTAGGCACGCCGATCGGCCATTGTACCCACTTTGGCCGGTCAACGCACCCGTGTGGCCCACGCCCGCACCCAGTCAGAACTTCTCCCTCGGGCAATTTGGAGCCCGAGTCGAATTTTCCCGGGCCAAAATTTGGTAAGCGACTCCCTAGACCCTACTTAGTATTTTGGGTATTTCATTGACCAGTTTCGGGCTAGAACGGCTAGGGTGTGTATTTAATTTAATTATTTTATGATTAAATTAGATTATGTGGTGTTCTAATTGAGTTAAATTAGACTGTTTAAAGTGGAGTGCTTGAGTGGATATTTGTGTGTGACCGACTTGAACGTCGGGTTGGTGAATGAAGTGGCGACTGTGAATTCAGACTGATTGTTGGGTATGAGTGATTCGATGTGATTTGGCGTGAATTTAATTGAATTGAGTGGCGTGTGCCTGCTTGTGAGAGATTAAGCCCGGATCGATCGGAGGGCTACGGACTTGGGACGTGTTGACGGCGGTCCGTGTGAAGGCTTGAATGGCCGATGTGCCAATTGGATGCGGGCTTGGGACGTGTTGACGGCGGTCCGCGTGAAGGCTTGAATGGCCGATGTGCCAATTGGATGCGGGCTTGAGACGTGTTGACGGTGGCCCGTTAAAGGTGTGATTGAACCGGGACGTGTTTACGTCGGTCGTTGGAAATTGTTCGAATATCGTGGCTTGGGACGTGTTAACGGTGGCCACTGGAATGGATTGAATGATATGGCTTGGGACGTGTTGACGGCGGCCATGAGAATTGATTGAAATGTGAGGCTTGTGAGCCTGTGAGATTGTAATTGAGGCGCAGTGGCGCGAGTTGTGAGAAAGATGTTCGAACACGCATGCAATTTGAGTGTGATTGGAATTGGCTGGTTGAGCGTGTGGCTGATTGGCTGGTTGAGCGTGTGGCTGATTGGCTGGTTGAGCGTGTGATTGGAATTGGCTGGTTGAGCGTGTGACTGACTGGTTGGTTGAGCTTGTGACTGACTTAGCTGGTTGAACGTATGAATTGAGTGTGATTGACATGGCTGACTGAGTGTGACTGAATTGGCTGATTGAGCGTGTTACTGGATTAGTTGGTTGAGGGTGTGACTGGATTGACTGGTTGAGCGTGTGGATGTTGATCGAATTGACTGCTGGTGCGTGTGGATGATTGGTTGGATGGGTTGGGTGCTTGTTTGGGTTGACTGATTTCGAGTGAAAGTGTGATGTGGCGGTGATTTATACTTGCATTATCATGTTTGGACTAATATGCAGGGTTGGTACGAGGTTCGAGGCGAGGTAAGCCTAGCATGTGAAAGTGATTGTACTGTTTGGTAGTTGGCATGTTAGACTGGTCTGGGTACGCATTAGCCTAGGTTAGGTTTAGGTTGTTGCTTATTGAGACTCTGTCTCACAGTTATTGTATAACCACTTTCAGATCCGCGATCGTGATCAATTCGGAGAGGCCGCCAGAGTACCCCAAGGATTGAATGATAGATCAATTACCTTGTATTTTTTAGTACCCTTTTGTAGAGAAGATAGGCTTATCAACCACCGCCCCCTTTTGAAAATTGTGGTTTGATTTTGAAAACCGGGTTGCCAGTTTGTAATATTGAAGGCTTATTAATGTTGGGTGTTTATTAAATTTCGACGTCTATTCCTTAGTCATGTTTTTACTGTCTGGGTTATTTTATATGCTTCCGCTTACGTAATTTCTTTTAGGTCGGCGACGCGTCCTGGGATGTCGCGTTTAAATAATCGACCATGGTCGGGGTGTCGCCGGCTCGATGGGGTCCGGGGCGTGACATCCCCGTTTGATTTGGTATCAGAGCAAGGTCAGCTCGAACCAAGATGGTCGAAGCTTGGAATGATAAGGAGCGATAACTTTGGGTAGCTAGTTAGAAAGACTTGTTGGCCATGCGTTACCCAGACTGTGTGATTGTGGTTGTTGCTTGAGATTGTGCAATAATGATTTGAGGTGCAGGTGCGTCAGGACCTGAGGTGAGTGCACGAAACCCTATTGGTTGTGATTAAGCGATATTGTGATTGACTGCCTGCTTAGTTAATGGTGTTGTGATTCATTGCCTAGGGCTTAGACTGGTGTAGTTGGCCTAGGTCTTTAATTCCCGAGGGGAATTATAGCAGGTAAGTGGGTAGTGTGAACTCTGTGAGTAAAAGTAGCTGAGGAAGAGGTCAAGGTCGAGGTCGAGGTCGAGGTTGAGGTCGTGTAAGTCCGCAAGCTGGAATTGTGGGGAATTCCAGGTGGGATAAGTTTTAAGGGCACTCGAGGAAGTTATAATTTTATTGGAAAGGCAAATTGAGGAGCGAAATATAACTATTTCTACTGATGTTGAGGCCACTATTGTCGTCGTCAATGGGAATAACAGGGATCATGGGCATAATGAAAATGTTGGGAATCAAGGTCAATGGCAGGTTAACGCAATCAGATAGATGCGTCAATTGATGGAAAATATTGGAAATTGAAACCTCTAAAGTCGATATTAAAGATGACCCTAAGGCCACAGTACTTGAATAGAGGAGGGGCTTTTGGGGTATTCGAGTGCACTAGTGAGGAGAAAGTGACTTTGGTTGTGTATCAACTCCAAGGAAATGCGATTGATTGGTAAGAGGACCCCCAGAGTAGGCTATTTTGAAGGGCATAATTTTAAGCTGGGTGTTGTTGTCGAGGCCTTCAATGAGAAGTATAATTAGAGAGTACGCAAGGACAGAAAATGGCATAATTTCTTCAGCTTCGCTAAAATTGCATATCAGTCGATCAGTGTGAGGTCAAGTTTGTAAGGTTGCCTAAGTACGCACTAAAGATGGTCAAGGACCATGTGAATGGGACAAGTAGGTTTTGGGATGAATTGGAACCAGTTTTCCGCAATCAGTTAGTACTTTAAAATCTTAAGGGATTACAATGAGTTGTATGAGAGAACTTGATGATTGACACGGATACGAGTGAAAGGGGCTATTGCTTTTGGATCGCGATCCGCGAAGGCTAGGGACAATAAAAACTTTGGAAGGAAGTCTATGACAGAGAAACGAAAATTGTCCCTCTAGTAAGAAAGAACTTTAGAAAGCAATCTGCTACTCCAACGCTGCATATCGGCCTTATGGAAAGAGGCAGAGGAATGGCCATTGCCAAGGTAAAAGTAGAGCATATTGTGGATGTAGATAGTAAGGTCACCAAGTGAGAAATTGTTGAATCGACAGGTTAGGTCACTAATGCAATCGCAGCGGCCGCAAGTAGGACATTAAGCGAGAGCTACCCTGCAGATTAGTCAAAATCGGCTATGGACGTAAGGAAAGATATACACTGTAGTGGGGAAAGAATCAAAGGATGTGTTGCAAAAGTCTAGAGGCGTAACGTGTTGACATTGGGTACAATAGGCGATGATTTTTAAAGTTGTAACTCTAATGGTCATGTACGGCATATAATTGCTCGTAATAGGTAAGCGCAATCGACTTAAGGATTTCCATATTACTGATGATATTCTTAGACAAGTTGAGAAGGATAAGTGTGGGTTAGGGATTGCAGATTGTGTAAAGAACCGAGGGGAATTTAACTTGGGAGACGGTTGGATTAAAATTGGATAGATTAAGCTTGTCTTTGAGGTGTATAAAGATAATTATTTTATGACTGATCGGTTGGTTGAGGAATCAAGGCTATAGGACATAGCTGAGGTGTGTAATTTCCCCGATATCTTTCCTTGGGAATTGTCGGGATTGTTACCTGGTCGAGAAGTGGAAGTTGAAATTGAGTTAGCCTTGGGATGGAACCAATCTAGAGAGCAACCTTGTTGGATGTCGTTGACAGAGTTGAAAGGATTGAAAGTTCGAACGCAAGGGTTGTTGGATGAAGGTTTATTCGTCTGAGTAGGTCCCCATGGGAAGCACCAATTTTTATTTGTGAGGAAGAAGAACGAATCGTTAAGATTATGTATTGACTACAGATGGTTGAATCAGGTGACTATCAAGGATAAACGCCCAGTGCCAAGAGTAAATAACCTGTTCGACCAGTTACAAGGGACATCAATGTTTTGTAAGATAGACTTGAGGACTGGTTATCACCAATTGAGGATCAAGAAGGAGGATGTATCGGAGTCGGTAGTTAGGACGAGGAATGGACACTACGAGTTCATGGTGATGCCTGTTTGAACTGACAAACGTCCCTGCAGCTTCTACGGACGTAATGAGTTGGGTATTTGAGGAATTTCAGGATCAGTTTGTAAATGTGGTTATAGATGGTATTCGGGTATGCTCAAGGATTCCTGCTAAGCATGAGTTACATTTAGAAAAAGGGTTCTACGGACTATAAGGAAACACGCACTCTACGCTAAGTTTTATAAATACGAATTCTGGCTTCATTGAGTGGAGTTCTTAGGACATATGATACCCGGGGAAGGAATTGTGGTGGATTCAGCAAAGATTGAAGCTGTCAAGAATTGGCTAAGATCGACAATGGTAATCGAGGTTCGGGGGTTCTTGGGTCTGGCAAGTCATTATAAACGCCTCGTGGAAGGGGTTTTTAACGTTAGTAACACCGTGGACACGTTTGCAAAAGAAGGAAACGAAAATTAAATGGGCGGATAACTACAAAATGAGTTTTCAGGATTGAAACAGAGTTCAACGATCACGCCAGTGTTGACGGCCCTGTTAAGTCAGGGAGAATATGAAATCTACAGTGATGCAGCACTAAGAGGACTTGAATGTGCGTTGACACAAAGTGGAAGAGTAGTGCCATGCGCATTGCGACAAATGAGACCGCATAAGCCGAATTATCTGACTCATGGTTTGGAATTAGTTGCAATTATTTTCGCTCTTAAGATTTGGGGGTATAACCTGTGTGGGGCGGAATTGCAAATTTATACAGATCATCGAAGTTTAAAGGTATCGGCTTTTCCAAAAAGAGCTTAGCATGAGACAACACCATTGGATGGAACTCCTCAAGGACTACGACTGCGATATTTTATAACACCCTAGAATGACTAATAAGTTAACGGATGCACTGAGTTGGAGATCGTGCATCGCGCATATGATGGTCAAAGAATGGGCCCTGTTGGAGGAAATTCGGGATTCGGAATTTAAATGTGAAACAAGCTATATTTAGAGTCTGCTTACCACATTGAGGATTAAACTGGAAATCTAGGCTAAGATGAAGGCTCTACAATCGACGGACCCAGAGATTTAGAAGATTTGAGTATGGATACCACAGAAAGGGAATTAAACTTTTAGGTATTCGAGGATGGGATTCTGAAGTTCCGTGGTTGGTTATGTGTACCCAGTGACACAGAATTAAAAGAAGAGATTTTGTTGGAAGTACACCGTAGAAATTACAGTATTCACCCGGATAGTATGAAAATGCATCAGAACTTGCGATAGTATTATTGGTGGAATGATATGAAAGTAAACGTGGCTAAATATGTGGCTAAGTGTTTCATATGCCAATAAGTGAGGGCGCAACATTGTAGGCGGGGTGGAATATTGCAGCCATTGGAAATTCCCGAGTGGAAATGGGAACACACCACGATGGACTTTGAAATGGGATTATCGAGGAGCCAGAGGGGCCATGATTCGATTTGGGTGATAGTGGATCAGTTGGCAAAGTCAGCACCTTTTCTACCAGTACGAAAAATTTTTTGCCTTGGGAAGGTATGCCGATTTGTATGTACGACACATAGTTTGTCTCCATGGAGTACCAGTGACGATCACCTCGGACCGTAATCCTAAGTTTACTGCCGCTTTTTGGAAAAGTCTTCATACGGCATTGGGAACGAGATTACAGTTCAGAATGCCCTAACATTCGCAGACGGATGGCCAGTCTGAAAGGACGATTCAGACTTTGGGAGATATACTGTGAGCATGTGTATTGGATTGTTGGGGAAGTTAGAAAGAATAATTGCCTTGGTTGAGTTTGCCTATGACGATAGCTATCAGCAGAGTTTTAGAATGGCACCGTTTGGGGCATTGTATGGCAGGGTTTACAGAACACCGGTTTGTTGGAACGAAATGGGTGAGAGGGGCAAGGTACGACGTGGGAAAGCGGAGAATTGATGCGACACCAATACCCCCATTTGTTTGGATAGTTGGGTTGAATTGTAAATTTCGAGGACGAAATTTTTGTAAGGGGGGAAGAATTGTGACATTCCGGATTTTAGCCCATTTTTGGGGTTTATGAAATGTGTAATTCGTCAGTGCGCTTGTAATAGAATTTCGCCCGGGAACTGATCACTCTCGGGTTCTTGTTTTTAAAAATAGAAATTCTGCTAGAATCGCACTCGATCGAACTTGATCGTTAATTAGACCCCGAACTTGACAGTCAATTTTCGGGAGTTTCGGGACGAAATAAATTGGACAGTGTCGATATTATTGTGGCCAACATCGAGATTGTCAGGAATAGTGGAAAAGTGAATTTTTGGACCGGGTGCGGAATTGGACTAGTAGACCTCCCTCGTAGTGTGTCTTGGGTTATTATATTTTGATCTTCTGCCCTAGAATATTATTTGGGATTTTTAGAGGATCGTTAGGCCTTTTTCCGAATTTAAATCGAGACCCCTAGGTCGATTTTTTTTAGTTTAGACCGTGTCCTTCGGTTCGCGCTTAAAATTTGAATTTGCTTTCTTTTTCCTCTCTTTTTCTCTCTCCTCTCTCTGCCGATTTCCCCCCATGCGCACGTTATTTCCCCCTTCTCTCTCTCCTTTTCTCTCTCTCTCTCTCTCTCTCTCCCCCCACTCTGCCGCACGTCCCCTCCCCCGCGCCCTCCCCATGCACGTCCCCTCCCCCCTTTGTCAGATCTCTCTCTCTCTGTGTCCCCTCCCTCTCTCTCTCTCTCTCTCTCTCCTCCTCCTCCTTCTTCTTCCTCCTGGTTCGCGTTCGTCCTTCCCCCGCGTCTGTCGCCTCCGCCCGTCTTGCTCGCCGACCGCCGCCCAAGCTCGCCGACCGTCGCGTGCCGCCGTCACCAGCACGCCGTGCCGCACCGCCCAGCCAGCCTCGCCACCGTCGCGTCACCGCCTCGGCCGCTTCCTCCTCTCCCCGCGAGTGCGACAGCGAGCCGTTCGCCGCTGCTCGCCGCGCCCGGAGCCGGCCCAGCCCACCGGCGTGTCACCCGGCCGTCGCCTCCGCCCCGTCGTCGTTGCTCGCCGGCTCGTCCCATCGGTCCCGCGCCGTGCTGCTCCGCCGGCCAGCTCGCCAGCCAGTTCGCCCGTCTGGCCGCCGCCCCTTAGCCTTCCCTCTCCCTTCCTCTCTCCCCCTCACCCCCCCTCTCGGCCAAGCTCTTCCCCGCCCTGTTGAGCCGCCGGCTGTCGTCGCAGCTGCTCGCCGTCGCCGACCAGCCCAGCCCAGCTAGCCCAGCCGACCAGCCAACCGGCCGGCCAAGCTTGTCCCCGGGCCGTGCCTGTCGCCGTGCCCATTGCCGTGCCCGCGCCCGCGCCCGTTGCCCAGGCGCGTAGCCCATCCGCGCGCCCGAGCGCCCCGGGCACGCCGCGCATTCTCCGCGCTCGCGCGCTAGGCACGCCGATCGGCCATTGTACCCACTTTGGCCGGTCAGCGCGCCCGTGTGGCCCACGCCCAGTCAGAACTTCTCCCCCGGGCAATTTGGAGCCCGAGTCGACTTTTCCCAGGCCAAAATTTGGTAAGCGACTCTCTAGACCCTACTTAGTATTTTGGGTATTTCATTGACCAGTTTCGGGCTAGAACGGCTAGGGCGTGTATTTAATTTAATTATTTTATGATTAAATTAGATTATGTGGTGTTCTAATTGAGTTAAATTAGACTGTTTAAAGTGGAGTGCTTGAGTGGATATTTGTGTGTGACCGACTTGAACGTCGGGTTGGTGAATGAAGTGGCGACTATGATTTCAGACTGATTTTTGGGTATGAGTGATTCGATGTGATTTGGCGTGAATTTAATTGAATTGAGTGGCATGTGCCTGCCTGTGAGAGATTAAGCCCGGACCGATCGGAGGGCTACAGACTTGGGACGTGTTGACGGCGGTCCGTGTGAAGGCTTGAATGGCCGATGTGCCAATTGGATGCGGGCTTGGGACGTGTTGACAGCGGTCCGCGTGAAGGCTTGAATGGCCGATGTGCCAATTGGATGCGGGCTTGAGACGTGTTGACGGTGGCCCGTTAAAGGTGTGATTGGACCGGGACGTGTTTACGTCGGTCGTTGGAAATTGTTCGAATATCGTGGCTTGGGACGTGTTGACGGCGGCCATGAGAATTGATTGAAATGTAAGGCTTGTGAGCCTGTGAGATTGGAATTGAGGTGCAGTGGCGCGAGTTGTGAGAAAGATGTTCGGACACGTATGCAATTTGAGTGTGATTGGAATTGGCTGGTTGAGCGTGTGGCTGATTGGCTGGTTGAGCGTGTGGCTGATTGGCTGGTTGAGCGTGTGATTGGAATTGGCTGGTTGAGCGTGTGACTGACTGGTTGGTTGAGCTTGTGACTGACTTAGCTTGTTGAACGTATGAATTGAGTGTGATTGACATGGCTGACTGAGTGTGATTAAATTGGCTGATTGAGCGTGTTACTGGATTAGTTGGTTGAGGGTGTGACTGGATTGACTGGTTGAGCGTGTGGATGTTGATCGAATTGACTGCTGGTGCGTGTGGATGATTGGTTGGATGGGTTGGGTGCTTGTTTGGGTTGACTGATTTCGAGTGAAAGTGTGATGTGGCGGTGATTTATACTTGCATTATCATGTTTGGACTAATATGCAGGGTTGGTACGAGGTTCGAGGCGAGGTAAGCCTAGCATGTGAAAGTGATTGTACTGTTTGGTAGTTGGCATGTTAGACTGGTCTGGGTACGCATTAGCCTAGGTTAGGTTTAGGTTGTTGCTTATTGAGACTCTGTCTCACGGTTATTGTATAACCACTTTCAGATCCGCGACCGTGATCAATTCTTAGAGGCTGCCAAAGTACCCTAGGGATTGAAGGATAGATCAATTACCTTGTATTTTTTAGTACCCTTTTGTAGAGAAGATAGGCTTATCAACCATCGCCCCCTTTTGAAAATTGTGGTTTGATTTTGAAAGCCGGGTTGCCAGTTTGTAATATTGAAGGCTTATTAATGTTGGGTGTTTATTAAATTTCGACGTCTATTCCTTAGTCATGTTTTTACTGTCTGGGTAATTTTATATGCTTCCGCTTGCGTAATTTCTTTTGGGTCGGCGACGCGTCCTGAGACGTGGCGTTTAAATAATCAACCGTGGTCGGGGTGTCGCGGGCTCGGTGGGGTCCGGGGCGTGACATGAGAACTCATCAGTTGTATGTATGAATGAGTGAGCTGCATGAACCCATCCATCATTTCTATCTTTTTCATGTCTTAACATTTTAGAACCATTATCTCCCGCAGGACCTTTTTTATTGCTTCCAATTAGCATTTTTTTTTTCCTTTTTGGGTTAAAGGTTGGATGGTGTCGGGATCAGCTTTGGCACACATCAATTAGTGTACTTCACCTGGCCGATGCTTCTTTACTAATGGGGCGCCAAAATGCTCAATACAACTTAGCTAGGTAGATTATACCTGTCCAGATGCCATGTATATCTTTGTGTTTTAGTTATTCATGTTAGCAAGAATTAAACTATATGTGAACCTCCATAGTTTTTTCTAAATTAACAACATTACTTCTTGGTTTAAGTAGCCGCCCTTTTTAGTTCAAATAGGTGAACTTTCGAAAACGACGGTATAGGCATCTCCAACATCCCATTTCCATGTTGAATTTCGTCTTTGCCTGTTCGTGCGCGTGGAGAGTCAGATTGATTAGTAAAAGATATATAAAAGTATCACCTTGAATTTCGATTAATCGATCGTCCCCTTAAGAGAACATCATTTCCTTTCGCAAATTTTTGTATATATTATTAATTAATCAATAAGTTCGACTTTAATTGATCATTTAAATATACAGAATGAGTAACCAATTTTTAACATTTGACCTTTTCGTTATTGAGGCATTTTCCCTTTCTTATTTAATTTGTTTTTATTCTTTTTCTTAAAATGTCTTATTTAGTAGCCTAATTCCAAAAAAAAAACACAAACTTTACATTAAGTGACAATTTTGGTCCGAACTTTTTTTTGTCTCACAAAAAGCCTTAAATTTTCACTTAAATCCCAAAATCTGGCCAAATAGTTTAAAAATTTTACATCATGGGGGTTAGATTTGGGACTCGAGTAAAAGTTGGTAATTTTTATAAAGATAAAAAAAAGTTTGGGCCACAATTGTCACTTACGGTAAAGTTGGTGCTTTTTTTTTGGAATTAGCGCTTATTTAGTTCTATTAAAGTGGCTAAATTTATAGAATTTTAAAAAATGTGTTAAATAGTCTTAATTCTCCTGCTACTAGTACTTTACTTAACTTAGTTTTCTTCCGGTTTCTATTTTTTTGTCATTTTCTGCAGAAATTAAGGATAAAAGAGAGATTTTCCTTTTAAAAAAAATGAGATAGACATATACTTCTACCCCTTAAATGACATGGGCATTTCACATGATAATGGAAAAAAATATTGAAGAGTTAATGCCACCACCAAGCCTAGTGGCGATGCAGATTTTCCTGCCCCACTAGCGCCACTCCACAATAATTTCAAGCGTAAAATTTGTAAATTAAATTCTGCAACAAGCATAATAATATATGTAATAAAATCTGGTAAAATTTTGCAAGTTGAAATCATTTATGGGGATAAAATATATATAACTTTGGAATTCTTACATGTATAAGCATGAAGCGTGTAGTTTGGAATGTCCGTGATAATTTTATGAGACAAGCGAATAAATTATTGGAAGTATTCATGTTAATACGAGGAACCTATACAAAAAATGAAAAACTTTATTAGGAAAGTCATACAAGGTATAAAAAAGGAACTACATTAATATTAGAATCTCGGATTCGTGTGGTGAGGCCGGCCATATACATCATTGCCCTGCCTCGCATGCATGGAAGGAAAATTAACCGTGTCCCTTCCTGAAAACCTATTGGTTGCGGGTTTTATCTGTCCCATTTGGGGCAAGGTACCGTGGGTATCGAGCGTGGTCGGTAACATTGCCATCCCTTAAGTTAAAACATACTAAAAGTTTAAGGGGTAGTGTAATAAATGAAAGATTAGGGGCAAACACGTATGCTATCCACAAAGTTCATTGGAGTTTGCCTAATTTCCCGTGTAAATAATAAGTATGGTAAACCTGGCATGTTTTTATTAAAATATCGTTCATCTATGGGATTGCAATGGACCTCTATGAGCTCAAACTTTTGGATTGAATCGATTTTCTAACATGTTTAATCCACCACATAGTTAAATTACATTAGACAAAAAGAATGATGCAAATTACATTATATACCTTAATTCGGGAAAATTGTCCAAAAAATCATAAACCTATTACATTTTTACCAATTCAGTCCTAAACCTTTCACTTTTACCAATTGAATCCTAAACATTTTCACTTATTGCTAATTGAATCAATCTGGCCAATTTTAGCCGGAAATTGCTTACGTGGCGTCGCTGGCACTAACATCAACAATTTTTATTAATATTCTATTATTTTTTTCGATTTTCTTTCCTTTGTTCTTCTCTTTCTCTTTCTTTTTTTTTTTTGTCCTTCTCCCCTAGAGGTGAGGAAGCTCGCCCCCCGCTGGCCGGTCACCAGTACAGAGAGAAGAAGGGCAGAAAAAAGAAAGAAAAGAAAGAGAAATAAAATAAAATAAATAAAATATTATTAAAAATTATCCACGTCAACATTGGTGACACCACATAGGATAGTTGGTGTTCACGTCAATAATTTCTAGCCAAAATTAGCTGGATGACTCAATTGGAAAAAAGTGAAAATGTTTAAACTCTATTGGCAAAAATGAAAGATTTAGGATTGAATTGGCAAAAGTGTAATAGATTTAGAGCTTTTTAGATAATTTTCCCACCTTAATACTCTCGACATGTGAGTGTGAAAACACAAGTGGCTGAATTAGCATATTAGGTTTACATGCAAGTGACAATTAAAATCGCATATGGCCAAATTATATCTTAATACCATGTGCAAGTGGCAATTAAACTTGCACATGGCTAAATTAGGGCTATATTATAAAAATTCGTCCGTTAGCGGAGCAGCGCCTTAGTTGGCGCAATTTATTTTTTTTTCGATGGCTCTTTCTTTGAACATATAGAATAATGCATGATGCATGCCCTACCTAAAAACGTCTTTATCATTTAATTATCTGCGTAAAAAAAATTGACACAAGACCTTGAATATGTGTCGCGTGCAGTCTGAAATTACCGAGGGACCAAATCAAATATCCCATATAGAAGCGTGTCTAGGAGTGAGTTCCTCGGGTGAACAAGTTGGAGAGATTCAAGATAGAGAATTTGGGAAAAAAAAGAAGTATCAGGTCATCTCTGATTATTGATCGATTTCAATGGTGAGACATCCAGGGAACGACAACAATAATAACTCACTGAAAAAGGGCACTTGGAGTCCAGAAGAAGATCAAAAGCTAATCGCTTACATCAGGAGATTTGGCATCTGGAACTGGACTCAGATGGCTACACCTGCTGGTTAGATTTTGTATATGATCCTAGAGACAGTTTATGACTAGTTTGTTTTGAGTTTTAGATGTTAATGTGACTGACCCAAGTCCTGAATTTGTATTTACTCACAGGTTTAGCAAGAACCGGGAAAAGTTGCCGACTGCATTAGATGAACTACTTGAGGCCCAACATAAGGCGCGGAAACATAACAAAAGAAGAGGAAATTATCATCAAGTTACACCAAGTTCTGGGAAATCGGTAATCATACCAACACTCATAGCTGCAAGAGCAGTTTTTCTAACTCTCACATAATTTTGGCATAACCTATGGCTGTTTCATTTGGAATATCAACCGAGGCACAAAGGTCTATCAATTTCAACAATTTTTTTCATCTCGCCTCCTAGTCGGAGACTCCGTCTGCTACTGATTGTCTAGCTCATAGCTATAGCTTTCTCAATTAGTTGTCGATGACAAAAGAAGGAAGTCAGTTCATGCTATCACCAGATCTTGTCTAGTAACTCAGCCAAACAAGAGGATAAGATGTGTTCGTTTTGTATGATGAGTTAGAGCCATCAGCTAATTGATCTCAAGGGCAGAAGAACATTGTTCAGGTGCCTTTCATTTTTCCTGTTACAGGTGGGCAGCAATAGCAGCTAGACTTTATGGAAGAACGGACAATGAAATCAAGAACTATTGGAACACCCACTTGAAGAAACGCTTCCTAAAAAAGTCCAATTGTGATGACACCTGATATCAAAGTTTATCCCCGTAAGGACAATTTACGCCACCATGATCTAGCCATTATTCCAAGTATCGATACCAAAATGGCAACAAACCATTGACATTCTTATCAAACACTAATGCAGATAACTCTCAGGCTTCCTTTGCAGTTGATGATAACAAAAAATTTGACCAAAGTGAAGGGCAAGTACGTGTATCCAAGCAGTTTCTTGCTCTGAAAGCTTCAGACGTTGCAGAGAGCTTTGAGAGTATGGGCATTGAGTCTGGGGCTCCTATCCATTATTTTCGGTGCATTCTGCTTGAGCTTGTATTTTCTGTTGAATCCTTTGATGATTTTATAATAGATTTATGGGCAAATTGATTATAGTTGAATGCACCGGACATGGATGAAGGGGTGACAGCATTCATGAATGCGACTCTGTTGTAATTAAGGCCAAGTTATTCGTTGTAATGCAAGTGTTTAATTACACGTTTGATCATTATTAGGTAGTGACATCAATATGTATTTCTTTTACAGCTGTTCACGTCAAAACAAAACAAAGACATACCCTAATTGATCGGTCACTGGCTACCGTCCCCGTCACCCATCACCATTGGAGCTGCCATCATCATCACCATCTACAGCAAACTCACCACCACCACCATCTTGCTCAGACAATCCGTGTTTTCGCCTTTCGCACCCCTTCATCTGCCTCTCTCATATTAGAATTATCTCGAGTTTGAACAAAACCACACACAAACATGGAGAGAGAGAGAGAGAGAGAGAGAGAGAGAGTATAATACAGTATCGTGATTGTTTTGCACAGCTTTACACTCAGTAACTCTGAACCTTAAATTCCTATTAAACATCCAATAATTCTTGGCAACATTAACAAGAACCCAACAGAATATAATTGGGGGGAGGGGGGGAGAGTATAATACAGTACAGTGATGTGAGATCTTGAGCTATTGAAAAACAATCTGCGAGGCAAGATATTTAATTTGCCTCTATTAAGATTGTATTGCACGTCAACCATCTAAGGACTAGCCCATTTAATAAGTCTATCGTATATCAACCATCAGGTTATTTCTAAAAATGCCCCAATCATAACACAAAAGCTTGTGATAGCCCAAAAATCTGTTTTGCATAGCATTACAAGCAACAACTCTGAACCTTAAATTCCGACCAAAAAAAAAAACCTCTGAACCTAAACATCCAATTACTCTTGGCATCACTAACAAGAACCCAACATAATATAATTGGGAGAGAGAGAGAGGGAGAGAGTATAATAAAGTCCAGTGATGTGAGATCCTAAGCTATTAAGAAACAATCTGCGAGGCAAGATATTTAATTTGCCTGCAATTAAGATTATATTGCACGTCAACCATTTTAGAAGTACCAACCCATTTAATAAGTCTATCATACATCAACCATCAGGTTATTTCTGAAGATGCCCTAATTATAGCACAAAAGCTTGTAATAGTCCAAAAATCTATTTTGCACAACTTTACACGCAGTAACTCTGAACCTTAGACATCCAATTATTCTTGGCAACGTTAACAAGAACCCATAATTCGGGCACAAAAACACATGAGATAAATTTCTTGAAGATGTCGCAATATGCACTCACAACTCTTCTTCCTAATCTGGTAAAGATTTTGCTTTGACTGTATTTGAGTGCAAGTTTATCTTAATGATAAATATAGTTGATTATATGCCATCACCACAGATGAATGAGCGATATTAGAGCTTAAACGCCCAACCAAGTGGCATTAGAGCTCAAACTATCGTACTTACACAAAATATACTGAGACAAAACCAATAGCAGTATACCTACGAAGCAATCCAGTATAGAACATGCAGGGCATTTAGATTACATGCATTGCCAACTTTCTAAATGAAGCATGAGATTTCACTAGATGTAAATGATCTCAATACATGAATTTAACAGGAATACAATCAGCTGCAAAATGATGAGTCAATATCTTGACACGAAATAAAATATTTAGCACCATAGAAATGATTTTCAGTAGTGCAAGAACATTTATTGGATTTCTTCTCTATAACTGATAGACAAGCTATAATTCACAACCCTATGAAAACTTTGCAAAGTAGCAGCACAAACGAACTTAACTATATAGGGGGAACAAGCCAGCCTTACAAATTGGAAAACTGACCTTACAAAGGAAAACCACAAGGATATTGCTACACAATTTTGAGCACATTATCATCATCAATTGCCCCGTAAATCTATGATGAAGTCCTCGTAGGATTCACCAAAATACATTGGCTCAGAGTACATACACTCAGAAGCAGGAGATACAGTTCCTGAATTTGAGCACATACCATCAAGATCTTCTAATATGCAAAGATCTTTCAGTGCAACCAATTGCTCCCATATGTTTTCTTCTTCTTTGTTAATTTTCTTGGCCGGTGAGATCAGGCCATTGACAAGGGTTTCATCAACCGGATCAACTCCACTCGGAGGCCCAAGGTTTTGTGCTTTTGTAACACCAATACGGGCGATTGATGAATCTTGGTGGGATAAAGGACCATGGTGATTGAAGTTAACTTTCACATCGCATGCAGTTGGCATTTGCAAATTTTCCATGAGAAAACGTTTCTTCAAGCGAGTATTCCAATAGTTTTTAATCTCATTGTCCGTCCTTCCCGGAAGTCTACTCGCTATGCTGGCCCAACTACAACGAGGAAATTGTGAATTAGACATCTAATTATTTCCAGATAGCAATGACGATGAATTCGTGCTTGTTAGTAGAATCATGGACTCGATAGTTAACGTACGGTTTTAGATTATTGATTGTGGTGATTATCCACTTATGCCTTAAGTTATTGTCTTTCTCTGTGCAGTCCAATTTTATTTCCCCATCGTATTGCAAAAGTAATGTACAAAGTAATTCCGTGCACCTATCTCTTATAATTTCTTTGCCTAAGGTCCATGCGTGTCATCAATATCGACCAAGAATCATGCTGTATGAGTGCGTTAACTTACCGGTTACCAAGAACTCGGTGCAAGTTAATAATGATTTCCTCCTCTTCTTTGGTGATGTTTCCATGCTTGATGTTGGGCCTTAGATAGTTCATCCATCGAAGCCGGCAACTCTTTCCTGTTCTCACCAAACCTAAGCGGTTGGTGATCTATGGGTCAGAGAGATCTATGTGGTGAAATTCTCAATGAGATCTCGATTGACCTAGGCACTAGGGTATGACCCTTATATACAGTACTCAATCCCTTTTTGCTGGACGATTGGCCTCAAACCGAGAAGATTCAAACCCACATAAAACCCTGTTTCTCTAAAAGATAAAAGATAAGAAACAAAAGAGATAATAATATAAACACACACACACCGGCGGGTTCGGCCATGTGAGTCCAGTTCCAAATGCCATATCTCTTGATATAAGCCACCAGTTTCTGGTCTTCTTCCGCACTCCAAGCACCCTTCTTCACTGACTTCTTGTTATTGCTCTTGTCAACCCTTGGAAACCTGGCCATTGGTACTAGAGATTATGGGTCAGAGAACTAATGCTGTTTCAGCTCTCTTGGCTTTGAATGAAGTTGCACTCCCGGAGGTTTGTGTATTTGTACTTGTCCCGCACGTCGCACTTGAATTAAAGGGCCTTTTCATAGAAAATCAAATCAGATAATTCCGAGGAAATGGGGGCTGCTCTTCCTGGAGGCAGCATAAAAGTCCAAAACGTTTGGCATTGGGTCTTTGTGCATCCTTAGAATCAAATTTTAAAGTGTGGACTGACCCCACGCTATTAGGATATTCATATAAAAAAAGTCTCTCCCCATGGTAATAAGCATACTATTCCCAACAAATTTATTAGATAGCTCTTATTTATGATGATTGTCATTGTCTAAAGTTTTAGCACGGATATTTTTTCCAATTAAAATTTTTTCGAGACTTATTTTCAAATTTAAATAAAACTCAGATGCGTCATTAAATGGATATAAAAGCCGTAAAATATGAAAATAATAAAAGTTTGAAAAGTAAAAGTCTCTCTAAAGACCTAAATCATCAGTTCTTTTTTATTACAAATGCCAAACTTATTTTTAGTGAATGGTTATCAAATTCAGATGCGTCATTAAATGGATATAAAAGCTGTATCGTATTGATTAATATGCTGAAGGCGATATTAACGATGACAGGAGTATCAATAACGCAACCAGTTCATTACTGTCTAGTTGTTACAGGAGAATGCTATTAAAAAGTGATCAATCATTGAACCTGCAAAGCAACATTGAATGAACAAACAGATCCCACTTTGCTCTGCCCAGACTATAATTATAATTATGTGTTAAGGTGATGTCATGAGAGCTTGTTTAGCATATAATTTCTCTTGGGCCCGTGTCCTCTTTGATTTCTGGTTCGTGGGGCGGGGCGTGGCCCTTCCCTCTCCACACATTTAATTGATAGGGTTCTTTAGGAAACTATGCACCGATAAATATGACAAACATAAATAAAAAAAATCAAAGCTAAAGAAGCTATTTCCCTCAAATGTGTGCATCCTGAATTAAGTTACTTGAGGTATTGTCAGCTTTTAATCCATCACATACCAAATCTCACAGCTTTGTCTTTCGTCATACAAGTACACACTTTCCCACAAGGAATCACTTGTTGTTTGAACCCTCTCGCATAGCCATCGCTCCTAGCTTTCGTCAGACCAGGTTGTTACAAATTGACCTAGTGGCAAGGTTGTTCTCATGCTTTCAACTCAAAACCTGATGGTTGTGAGTTTGATTGTTGCCTTATAGAACTCAAATTTAAGTGGGGGATAGCGGCAGTGGATTGCTATGCTAGTTCCTCTCCATATAGCTAATTTTTATGGTCATGCCCCTCGGTTGGGTTACCAATTATAGAAAAAACACAAGAAGCTCATTGATAGTGTTGTATTTCATTGTCCATGGCTGCATTGCTTTGAAGAACAAAAAATTAGTCCAATGCATAAATATCCAAACTTGTACAACAACAAAATCAAAGAGGTAATAATTGATTCTAGATTGACTATGTACTTAATGTGAGGTAATTCAGTTTAATTTCTGTTCATTGCGAATCACTTTTGAACTTTACACCATCAATAACGAGTTCTAGATTGACACGTAACTAATGTGATGTAATTCAGTTTTAGTTTTTTAAGTGTATTTTTGGCGGTATTGATGACACATGTGTGCAATGGTGGTTTGCATCAGATCAAAGTTCACACAACTTTTCAGTAGCTGCTAGCAGATCAATAGTCGTATGAGAGTCAATGGATGATCAAGTTGTGGTTAGTGGTTTTTAGGCGATGGAGTTCCCTGTCATCCAAAAATGAGGCTTAACAATGTGGGCATTTGACTTGGAGGAGGGAGAAATCTTTTATAAATGCTTAGAATGCATGTAGACGGTATACAGAGGGATAAATAATGCTCATGTGAACAGTTTTACCTTGATTTTGGGAAAAATGACACAAACAGTTTCTGAACTTTGGTTCAATGTGCAATTTAACTCTTGAACTTTTAATTTATTCAATACAATTCTTGAACTTTAATCCAATGTTCAATGTGATCCATGAACTTCTAATTTGTTCAATTTGGTCCTTGAACTTTTAGTACACGTTCAATATAGTCCATGAACTTTATAAAAATGTTCAATGTAATCCTTCCATTAATTCAAATTCAGGGACTACACTGTATAATTTTATATAGTTCAGGGACTAAACTGAATATGTACCAAAAGTTCAGGGATTATATTGAATAAATTAAAAGTTCAAGGACCACATTGAACATTCTACTAAAGTTTAGGGACTACATTAAACAAATTAAAAATTCAGAAATCAAATTGCACATTAAACCAAAGTTCAGGGACTGTTTGTGTCATTATCCCTTGATTTTGGCAAGTTCTGTAAACTACCCGTGTCATCCTTGTAATAAGCAGAAGAAAATGTAATTCCAGAAGCAATTGAAAATAACCATAGTTTTCTCGATGTTCTTGAAATTTGGTGAGAAAGGCAACCCACCAATTCTTCACAAAATTGAAATTAGATGAGAGTTTTGCCTTTTCTCTAAATTGTGACAGAACTTTCTCGGCTTGCGGAGGCCAATAAGGATCATAAACAAATGAAGTAAATGGAAAGCAAACAGCGAAGTAAAAAGAGCGTGCTATTGCTACAGGTCCAAAGGGTTATGTGCTGGGCTCTAAGGAAAGACTAGTTGGCGTTGAGTATTGTGTGGTAATTGGACCATGGAAGTCGTATCGATATTACATAGATTATCTACACTTTGTTTAAGATTCTCTATCAAGTTAATTTATTTTCAGAGTAAATGTTTTATGGCACTTATAATCCCTAGTTGAGGAGACAGATGATTTGAGTGAGTTGGCGAATTGCTTAACCAGCATTAAATTTAATGGAGTGCACCAGAAAAGAGTGTATCTTTGTGATCGTGTTACTATTCTAGCGTTATTTTTTATAGAATTTAGTTTTGTGAGTTCTTGCTTGTGTTATTTTCCTAGTGTTATTTTAGGTTAAAGACTATAGTGCTTATTGATTTGTGGCTTATGGTGATTAACCAACATGAATGGCAAATAAATTCTAGGCCGATTTATCATAGTCACAATTAGGTTTGTTCTAATTGTTTGATGTTTGACTTACCACCCCTCCCATCTAGTAAATACATATATTTAATACAATGTTAAACACAAAGCGAAATTTTTTAAACAAATAAAATTTGCAGCATTCTACTAGAAATTCCAGTTAGTTAATACCTTGGAAATTATACACTTGTTCATTGCATTTTGCAAACTTGTTAATGAGAAGCGAAGTAGTTCATTACATTTTGCTCAGCTTCATTGGTTCCCAAAGATATGAACAGGGACAAGAGAGCTCACAGAAGCTAATTTACTTATTTACTCGATGGAGAACATGTCACTCGGATCAGTAAAACCCAGATGCATTCACTCATTCATGTTTAATTCGAGAGATAAAGAGGGCAAGAAAGACCAAAACAGAAAGAAGAGAGGAAAGTTCGTCTGATGATGAAAAGTCCAAATTGTGGAATATTGACTCTTACTTGCCTTCAACACGTTTACACTACTGCCAAGTGCCAACATAGACCAACATGCTTTCTCTTTTGGAGGGAACCTAAAAATCCATGATATGTTCACACTTCTCGTTCACACAGTCTCCCAACAGACGTGGTCAATATGCAAAGGCACAGAGAACACAATACTTAATTATATTTTTGTCTTTAACTTTTGAAAACGTGTGTTTCATTGCCGCAGATACTCAAGATTCGGAGCAGACGGACGACCGTGATCCGTGGTCCTACTACGTACTAATTCTTGAAAACACAGAAACTTTATAAAGGACGGTTAAGAAGGAGATCACAACAACCCACGGAGAGGTGTTTTTTCTTGAAGATAACAACACAAATAGTTTACGAATTTTGGCTCAATAAGTAATCTGATTCCTGAACTTTTAATTTATTCAATATAATTCTTAAACATTAGCCTAATGTTTAATGTGATCCTTAAGCTTTTAATTTGTTCAATGTGATCATTGAACTTTTAGTATATATTCAATTTAATCCCTAAACTATATGAAAATGTACAATATAATCTCTGAATTTGAATTAATGGAATAATTATATTGAATATTTTTATAAATTTTAGGGATTATATTGAGCATATACTAAAAGTTCACGGACTATATTGAATAAATTGAAAGTTTAAGGATTACATTGAAAATTGGATAAAGTTCAAGGACTACATTGCACAAATTAAAAGTTCAGAGATCAAATTACATATTAAGTTCAAGTTCAAGAATTCTTTCTGTCATTTTCTCTCTTTCTTGCATATTTGCCACCTTTTCATACTTCCCCAATTTCTTCCGTAATTTAGCTTCGCAATCTGGAAGTTTCATCTTTTTCTTTTTGGGTCTTTAGTGCGTTAAATCTAGAAGGTCGACCAAAGTATTGACTCATGGAGAGGGAGAGTACCTTAAGTACTGGTACTCTCAAAATTGTTTACGATTTGATGGCTAGGTGAGATTTGAAATTCTCTTTCTTTGTTTACATTTTTTATATGTAAGTGCTCCTTTTACGATTAAAGAAAAAAAACTTCTGAAGAATAGAATATAAAAGAAACATAAAGAAGAATATCTTTTAAGATCTAATGGAAGCTTCTTTTCGGCCCTGTCTTAATGGTAGATCACCCAAAAAAACAGAAATATTGTCCATTGTGAGAAATTTTAAGAATGCCAATATGAGAACTAAGTGTGCAAAGGTGAAGTGGATAGATGTGTGTTTGCCAAAGGAGGTGAATAGGGTTTAAAGCAAAGACATCAGTGTAATATAACTGTTAATACGATTGCTTCTTGTAGAAGCTAAATCTTTGTGGCTTGCTTGAGTTAAAGCTTATATTTCCAAGCAAAAGTACTTAAATATGTAATTACGCATGTGCAAGTGTGCAAGCACAGATGTGTGTGTAGCGCGTTGTGAACCTATACATCCATCACAAGTAACAGAAATATGATTGGAATTAATTAGGGCAAATTTCTCTTAGGGCTCAAAGATAATTAAGAGGTTGAGTATTGTCTTATTGAATATTCAAGACTCCGTTATTAAGGAGCTTGAAAACAAGCAGGGTGGATATGAATGAGTGTGAACGTGGAGGTAAAGAGTATCGAGACCGATTGTTTGCTTTGATTCCAAGTATGTGAGACTTTTCTTTTCGACAACACCCCGGTTGTGTTGATTGCGAGATGGATTGTTTTGGCAGGACTTGGCTCTGTTTCTTATTAAATATTCCTTATGACATCAGTCAAACGACGTCTCGTATAATCAAATGAATTCCATTGCGAAACGTGCACGTGTTAGGCTGCGGCCTCATTAAAAGATGATGAGAAAACCAGGGGGGAGGGTGGCATTGCATTGTCCTTCATGGTAAAGTTGGCACAGGGCCAGCAATCCAAATCTGCTCGTCATCCATGGGCTCAACGGACACTAAATTAATCTCACTAGTTGGGCCTTCAATTCCTACATTACAGGTCGATCCCGAGCACTGCAAGTTTGAAAGCAGCTCAACCTAGTGAGTACATGGTCAGAAGAGGAAGCGATTCTTCTTCAAGTTTTTTTTTTTTGGTAAAGTAAGGATGTATAGCTTTTCAATGCAGACAGGTACAAGAAAAGTCGCACACTAAACCTCAACCCATAAGGGACATAGAATGTCCAAAAGGGTTGAAGGTGATACGACTAGAAAAGAAACAAGCCCAAGCGGGGCAAAAGCAAGAGCCTAACTAGAGAAACAACAACTATACAAAGAAAAGGCTCAAACCAACAGAGAAACAGGAAAAGAAGCCAAAAGAAGAAGGCCAAACAGCGGCCAAAACCCAAGCCCAACCCAAACCTAGGCTGCTAATCCAAAGAGGTAGTCACCCGGTTGAAGGAGGATAGACCCCAGCTAGCTTGCAGTCTTCTATTCTGAGGGGTGTCCGACACTTCACCAATAGAAATGATTTTGTCCTTGACCACTTTGATGAGATGTTTAACAATCCCCGGAGCAAAGAAAGGCTTCTCTCTGAAGAGTATATTGTTCCTTTCTATCCAAATAAGATGACAGAGGGCTCCAAGCGAGAACCGCGAGATACGCTGAGAAAAAGAGGAGCCACCAAACTGTTGCATAGTCCATCCAATGAAGACACTCCATGGCTGGTTCGTCCACTGCAAACCACACTTTGAGGCCCAGATCGATGCAATTCTGGCCGTTTGAGGGCAAGAAAAGAAAAGGTGGTCGATAGAATCCGGGCAACCGCAACAGAACGCACAAGAAGCTTCAGTAATCCTGCGAAACTGGAGCAACAGGGCTTGGGTAGGTAAGCGGCGTCGGGATATTAGCCATAAAAGGAACGAATGCCGAGGGGCCATATCCCGATCCCATACAAAAGAATGCCATGGAGAAGGCCGGCCTTTGGGTCTGATATGGTCCCAAGCCGAGGAGACCGAAAACACTCCAGAGGGGTGAGCCGTCCAAGAGAATAAGTCCGGAGAATCAATAAAAGCAGGGGCAGGTTCCGCCCAACTTAGGAAAGAATCCAAAGTTGCTGAAGATTGCCATATAGAGTCATAAAAGTTGCGAACCGAGGTAAGCCGAGGAATGCGCGAACGATAAATATCCATGTCGCTAAAGATCTTGAAGAGCGGACCTCTCTCAAGCCAACAATCAAACCAAAATGAAGTCCCACGATCATCTCTAAGTTTCCATTTAAAGAGATTAGAGAAGGAGGATCGGAGGTCAAGAATCTTCTTCCAAGCCCACGAACAGAAGGTGGGTTTCGAGGCAATCCAAAAATTGGAGCTCTTCAGAAAGTTTGAATGGATCCACTTGCACCATAGGGATTCCTTATCAGTGAAAAGAATCCAAATATGTTTTAGTGTTAGAGCTGTATTATAGTCTTCCAGCCTGCGGATCCCGAGTCCACCCTCTTCTTTTGGTAGGCACACATCCGCCCAGGCGACCTTTGCACCACCTACTCCAAGATCCGGGCCTTTCCATAGAAATTGTCTTAAGACAGTCTCGATGTCGTGCAGGACAGACTTGGGGAGGGTGAATATGCTGGCCCAGTATACATGCATAGAATGCAAGACAGATTTGATGAGTTGAAGACGGCCTCCATGAGATAGAAAACGCTGGGTCCAAGATCTAGCCCTTGCAGTAATCGAGTCCACCAAGACCTTACAATCCTCTTTGGATAACCTGGAGGAGATAACTGGGACCCCTAGGTATCGGAACGGGAGAGATCCACGTTGGAAACCAAGGCAGGAACAAATCTGGTTTTGAAGTTCAGAAGACCCGCCAGACAAGAAAATACTACTCTTGTTTGCATTAGGTCTAAGCCTTGACCAACCAGAGAAAAGATCAAGAGCATCCTTGATCAGTTGAATAGAACACCCATTAGCTTGAGAGAAAAGAAGGACATCATCCGCGAAGAACAAATGTGATAAACGAGTCTCCTTGCATCGCCAGAAGAATTTGAACTCCGGTCTATTTGATTTAGCTTGGATTATACCGGAGAGGACTTCCATGACAAGAGTAAATAGATAAGGGGATATAGGGTCCCCCTGTCTAACTCCCCTCGAGCTCGGAAAGAAGCCATGTAGCTCACCATTGATAGATACCGAGAACCTTGCTGAGGATACACATTCCATGACGAGCTTAACAAAGCTGGCCGGGAAGTGAAAAGCAAGGAGTACCCTCTCAAGAAAGATCCAGTCGACCAAATCATAAGCTTTTTGGAAGTCCACCTTGATGGCGCATTTGGGAAGATACGGCTCATGGTGAAAGCCTGCGAAGAGCTCCTGGGCAAGCATGATATTGTCACTAATTCGTCTTCCTTGAACAAAAGCCGTTTGAGATTGACTGATGATGGAAGGAAGGACAAGGGCAATACGATTAGCTAAAATTTTGGAAATACATTTGTACAGCGTGTTACAGCAGTTAATATCATGAAAAATCAAAAACTAGCACATTTATGATAAATTTATCCTAAACTAATTTTTTGACCATAAAAAACCCTAAACTGATACACTTGTGACAAATTTACCCCAAACAAAAAATTAGACGCATAAAAAACCCTAAACTAGTACACCCGTAATAAATTTACTCCAAACTAATTTTTTGACCACAAAAAACCTCAAACCGGTATATTTGTGACAAATTTATCCTCCGTTAAATTGGATTAATTCCATAAAAGATCACAGATTTATACATCTATGACAAACGGAGAGGTAAAACCTAAACTTGTATACCTGTCAACTGTTGCGTGTTATCCAACTCAATAATTTGATGGTAAAATTTAATAAAAACTAATTGAGGGTAAAATTGTCATAGGTGTATCGGTTTGGAGTTTTTAGTGGACAAAAAATTAGTTTAGGGTAAAATCGTCACAAGTATACCAGTTGGGAATTTTTCATGGTATTAATCCTTCTTCTTTATGTTCGAGAATTGAGGTAGGCATATGAATTGCTATTTAATCAATGAATTAAGATCCATAAAATTATAAGATAGAGTTACGTTATATTTATATCTATATATTTATTTATTTATTTGTTTATTTTTCTCGACATGGCAACCTGTTTGTTGTGTATATATGTTATGTACTTACTAATAAGTTTTAGCATAGTTGATTTTTATATTTACACTGTATTTGTTGATACATTTTGGCTGAAAGGAGAAATAGAAAGAATGAGATAAAATAGGTTGATCAAACGTTGACCATTGACCCGGTTGACCAGTGAAGTGATATGGTGTACACGTTGCAAAGAACAAGGAACGAGAGAATAGTTTTGTTCCGGTAGGTGCAATCTTTAGAACAACTTTGTCCTGATAGGTTCAATGCATCAAAGATTTTCTAGTTAAACTATTGAGAAGATGCCACATTTGAAATTAAATTTGGACATAACATGTTGGATACAGATTATGTCGGTCACTTGGATGGACGGAGGTTCTTAATAGGTTAAGTGTTCAATTTTGGGGGTTGTTAGTTGGAAAACGCAATTGTAATAGACAGTTGCTTTGCCGATATTAAAGCAGAGTAAATGATGTCAACCGAGGAAATCAAAGATGCAATTGGCTTAGCGGTTAGTTCCATAATATGGGATTGTTGTAGGAGAAGATTGATACTGCAACAATCAGAGTAAAAATAATGTGTATCACAAGGGAATGAAACACAATGATGTCACGTACAGTTTTGTATTTGATAATGTGTCGCAAGGAACTGCATTCATTGGAGAAAGTGCACACAGTAGATAATCCGACAGACATTTTGACTAAGCCTATCCCATTGACCAAATTTCGGTACTGTTCAACTTGGTTAGAGTCTGCAATGCGTGATGAGCCTAGAAAGGCCTGGGCAAGACGATGGTCATGAGGATGAAGTTGGACTTCCCGACAAACTGGAGATTTTTTTTTTATTTAGGCTTGAAGTTAATCCTGAATTGTTTTCAAATCTGACCCACAATTGACTCGCAAAGAAATCCAAGCTATATTAGGAAAGGCCGAATTGGACTCCGCCCAATAGGATCGTGGTTGATGCAAAATGGAAAATTAATTCCCACAAGACTTTTTTTCTTTATTGAAGATGAAGTCCGCGTTCACGTCGGCGAAGGACTTCTACTTTATTTGCAATAAAATATGTTGTTGAGTTTGGTCTTGGGTGCATATTGAGTATGCTTAACATGTGTGTAAACTTACAGGAGAAGCAGAAAGCATTGATGGTAATTATCCAAGAGAGTGAGAGTGTAAGTAAACTCCTTTCTTTTCATTGATTTTTAAGGGTTTGGGTTTAATCTAGGATTAAGAAACAATTATGTGTGAGTGTGATTGAGCGACTCTAAATTTATCTTTGTGATTATAATGGAACTATCTCGGTGATCTCTCTCTCCATGTAGTGGCACACCACCGAATCATGTAAAACCCATCGTATTAGAGTTTATTTTTGCAATTTATTGCTTACTCAAGTCATCACGCTTCTGCTTAGTCTTAATATATCACATCTTAGAAATCGAAAAATTCATTGTGGGAACCATAGAAGGAATATAAGCTTGCATGCATTTCTTAACTTATGATTGATTTTGACCGCATATCATTTATAAGACAAGTCTATCATACCTTACTTTTTTCATAAATCATGATATATAGTAATAGACAAAGGTTTATTTGATATTCTCGAGTTCTATCCTTTTTACATCTGAGATGTTGAAAGAAAAAATAATCAAGTATTGGGATGGATTTTACTTGTTATTAATTTGGCAATTGTTGTTTAGAATCTTTGGTCATTGACTTCTCACAGATTTTTGAGAATTGAAACAGGGTTTCGTGTTGGGCAACATGATAAATAAGTAAGACCAGACAACATCCAAATGTGGGAATCTAAGTTCCACGACTGCACTAGTCTATATTCAATCGTTCAACCCATCTACAGGAAACATGGGTTAGCCGGCCGGAGATCGTCGTCCCATAATGTCAATACGTAATTCAATGGTCGTGGTCAGTCTCAGACGGTGATATTCGTAAGGAATTCAAGGTGTTTGTGGTTTTAGTGAACTAGAGAGAAGCTGGGAGGTAAAAGTAACTAGTGGGACAAGCCAGAGGACGCTTCGAAAGTATGTCAGCCAAGTAGTTTTAGGCACAAAATCACTCATAGCAACAAATAGATAGTACACGCAAGCGGACGGTAAGATTAGTTGGGAATCAAAGCGATTGACCGAGTACTAGTCACGTCAATGAAGTTTCCGTGAAGGAGACACAACAGCAGAGAGAATGAACGAAACAGACGTCGAAGTCCTTTGGAGATTTTTTTGTTGGCCAAAAAGTCCATAGAGTTTACAAAGACCTACAAAGACCTAGAAAGCACGTAGGTTGACCGACGTTCATGTCAGCAATATCTAACCAAAATTAGTGGAAAGATTGAATTGAGCTTAATAAGCTATCAGTGTATTTAAAACTGTTCAAAATGTATTGGTGGGGTTGTGCCTTTTTATTAAGAGTTGCGTCTATTGTTCAAATAATACGACTATTTCACATAAGAGTTACATCTTTTCGTGATTCAAGACCATCCATTCAAAAAGCTATATTCTTGAATCTATTTTTTGAATCAATAGTCATGTGTTTAAAGAAAAGTGAAAATATTAATTACGTGCAACGCGAGTGACTACTTACTAGTAACCTTGAATTATAATAGATAAAGAATAATTGTCAAGACTCATCTTATACTAGACAAAGCTAATCAATTGAACAAATCAGTCCACACTAGTATTTTTTTTTAACGAAAGTCCACACTAGTTAAAAAGTGGTTTTTGAGATAAGAAATATAATAATTAATCCATTTTTAATTTTAAAACAAAGGAAAATTCAAGCTAGGCTTGACTCGGCTTGGCCCGAACCAGTTTAGTTCAATCTGAGCCTTTTCTTGTACAGTCGAGCCTAGCCTTGATGTTCCAAGTCTGGTCTGTCAGGGCTGACCCGAAAAACTTACTTGAAGCGGGGCCCATGCTCACCCTTAGTAGCCAAGTGCTCATATATGTCTTTTACAATCAATTCACGACCGATTATATCGAAAAAAATAAAATACCCAAGTTTTACATGATAGGAGAACTGATGAGACCTTATTCTGGTGGAATCCAACTTGATTTCAAGGATTCTTGATATATCATAGCTTGATTGAGCAGAACGAATTTAGGCAAAACTTGCTCTTGAAATTAGTTGGCTTGGGAAGCTAAGCTATAAACATACCAATTAAACATCTACGCAACTATTTTTTCTTTCATAAATCCAGAACATGCATACTCTAGTGGTTCATTTTAGTCGTTGGATCACGTGGTTGCCAAAAGGAGCCAAAGTTATCTAAGGAACGAGGTACAATGAAATAGATGCATACCGACACTCAATCGATGCAACAACACCTCTTCATGCAAGTAGGGTGCTCCGAAATTACTTAGTGCAGAATAAAAAACATTACTAAAGTTGAGGATAAAAGCAAATATTCTGGGAGATGGATACAAAGTTAGAGATTTGTTATGATTAAAGGTTTGCTAAAGTGACCATAAAAAGCAAAATACCGGATAAAACTCAGACATGAGCATGCGATGTAGCTCAACCTTGCACGAGTTTTGCCTGTATATACAAATGTACACTATGAGTTGACGGTGTGTCTATGTAAAAGGAAGCTCTTAGATAATTTGTTTGTACGTTAGACTACACAGAATAGTCAAGTGAGGCCCTGGCATATCATGAAATAGCGTGTAAGGCAAAACATTATAGTTCAATGCTATACCATCATTGCGTTGGTTGAGAGATAAATAAGATCTTATGAGGTACACATCCATTTGAATTCATTATTGTCAGCACTTGGGAGAGATTGTAATTTACTTGCAAAGAACTTACTTTAGCATAATTAATTGATCTTTAAAATTATACTTATGCAGTCACCAATACGCTGAACAAGTGCTATTAGAGCTAAAATTGCGCAAGCAGCGGCAAAAAAGCTCAAACACCATACTAAAAGAAACTATATCGGAAGGAACAAAAGTATAACAACACTACTTAAAGAACAGACAACAAATTTAGAATACATATTCTCACATCGTTCTGATAAAGCATGAAGCTCCACTATAAAGATCATGCATGATTAATATTACTAAGGAGATCCACAATTGCGACAATCTTCAACCGCATTATTATTGAGCCCCAGGACATGGAAACCCTCGAGCTAGTCTCTCGAAATCAAAGCCAAAGTCTAATTTCAACTAAAAGTCTTATCTATTAATCCCAAAATCGCTAAACGATACTAGAACAAAAACAACCGATCGAAGTAATCCCTAGTAGTAATCCTAATATAAAAGCCAATGAGATATTTTATTTTTTTCTTTTTATTATTATTATTTTTATCTTCTTATCTTGTTATTTATTTCATCTTGAAAAAAAAATATCTAAAATTCAAATTGCCCTAAAATTCATAAAATGCAATTTCCTAAAATATATGAACACCGACTAAATTAAACTCAACTAAATCTAATCCTAAGATCTAACTACCTAATTGACCTGCATTTTCCTACCTTATTCCATCAATCTTTTTTATTTTCGTATTTTATTTTTTTTATTTTTATTTGCTACTTTTCGTCTTCCTTTCTCGGTCCATCAATCCAGAATACACGAGTCACTTCCTCCATCAATCTGCCCCCATTCCATCTTTGTTTTCCATTGATTTCGCGAGCAAAAGCTTCAGTTGGCCAAGAGTGTCAACTTCCGGCGAATCCACTCTCCGGCCTCCATGACTCCTCACCTCAAACAACACCTAATGAATGCGTCAGCAGCAATAAACATGTACTTATAATTTTAGTACATTAACACTTTCAGCTAATTCGCAGAATCGAGATTATTACTTAACGCATTGAAAACGTATTAAGGCCGCGGTCATCAGAAATGACTCAAAGGTTAACATCAATAAGGATTATGCAACCTATACAACCAGTACAGTGAATCATTCATGCAGACAAGATGAACTCACTCAGATTCGAAGCTATATTCATACTGATGCGATGCAGACATTTCATCAAACACGTGGTGATCAGTTCAGACAAGAGATCTAACTGCAACATCAAAGCATCTATTCCAATCCGAGCTATCACAACAGCATCAAAATGAGTTCAGATCATTAAAAAACCTTTAATAAGAGATGATTTCACACAAATCTCAATAGACTTCTCTGCCTTTTCTGTTTCTCCAAGAATAGCTGAGAGCAGAGCATTTGAAGGTAAGGTGCGATTACCGGTCACGAACTGTGATTGGACTAGAAATACGAAGTCCTGGAAGTGTCGCCAGTGAGGACGCCGGCAAAGGAGCTTCAAACGGACCAAGGGTGCTTCGGACTTCACAGCCGAAAAACAGAGTGAAGTAGAGTATTGGCGGCGTGACTTACAAAACGGTGAACTGGCGATGGCGACGGTGCATATTCGTGACCGGCATCGGACAGAGAGAAATGAATTGATCAGACGAATCCGAGAGAGAGGATTTTTCCAGCTTCCAGCGTGTGTTCTCTGTGAAGTGAATCTGTAACTCCGTGGCCGGTGACGGTAAGCAAGCGACGGTGAATGCTCGTGATCGGAGATGGTGGTTTCCGGCGTCGATCGATGGTAGAGAGAAGCTGCTGGAATTTGTGGATCGAGAGAGGATTGTTTTACTCTGCTCTTCTATGTGAATCGCCACAGAGAGTGAGAAATCTGTTACTGATGCAACCCAATCCATGCGCCTTCCTCCTACCTGATTTGTTTAGCTCGGCCTCGGTCTCATGCGCCTTCTCCTTTTGGAAAAAAAAAATCAAATAAGTAGTATCAACTAATTGTCAATCTACGTAGGGAGATGGAAAGACATTCGATTCCTAGAAAGGATATAATACTAATGAAAGTGAAGATGGATTCATTGCATAAGTTGCGGTTGGAGTACGAATGGGAATCTACATCAGAGAAGAGAAACATTATCATGCTGGATAGTGTACGAATTTCACGGAGCATACTTAAAGATTGAGAAACAAAGTTGTACATGCGGATTATGCATAACACGAGTTCAATTTCTCATACTACCAAATGCAGGCAATTCATGCCCGGCACCGAACCAGGTTTCGATTCAAATCCCACTTGATCCATGATGTTAATGCCCAGCATTAAGTACCTAAGATATATAAGCTTCTTGCCATATACGACAAGACAAACAACATCATATTAGCAGAAAAAGGCAAGGCCTAGAAAACAGTATCATATTGCCATACACAGACAAATGGAAGGCAATGCAACACATATCAAAATAATTTAGCCCCGGTCAGATCCATTCTTTAAGAAATAAAGAAGATCAAAGATCGATATCTGACCTGTCAAGACGCATTTTTTGCAAGGAAAATACAAAATCGAAGTGCAAATCTTCCACAAGAACGATAATAAGTCCTATGTTTCATAACTTCGCTTGAGCGAAAGTTACCATCAAAATAAATTTATCAAAAGATTTTAATTCACTTGCCACCGTAAATAAATTTTGTTATAGAAATGCCTAACGACATCTGTAGTAAGTCATCGATTCGTTTTAGTTTATCATCACTTAAAAATTGCAAATATCACCAATCTTATCTCAATAATGGGTACTTTAAGTAAGAACTCGATATTAAAATGGATTAAAAAAGATAAAAGTAAATAAAATAAAAGAAGCCGAACAATGACATCACTTCTAGATAATGAAGTTCTAGCAATTACTCGTGATACGGCAACCACAATGAAATGTCGGAAGGAACTTCGCTTCCCACTTGCCCATTCGTCTATAAATCGCAAACTAGCCTTTCGACTAATCTGCATAGAAAGGTACACCTTTGTGTCAAGAGCATCGATTTTCCCCGAAAACAACCCCATTTCCCTTCGCCATAATTTAGGTTGTTAATTTTTTTTTAAAACATCAGTAAATTTGAAACATTGGTTAATTATGCAAATAAAAAATTGGTAAGTTGGTATAAAAATTGATAATTTGCATATTATTAAAAAAAATTCGTAATCTTATCAAAGTATTGATAAGATATCAGCAAGTTACTTAAAATAAAAAGTCACCGAGTCTCTTTTTTACCAACAATTGAGAACAACGCAGGTTTGCTTTCCACTTTACGCAATTTTCGGTATGCGATCTACCACAAAAGTTGCGGTCACTTTTGCTGATGGCCTTTCGAATCATTTCAGTCAGGTCTAATAAGGTACCGAATCTCTCTTTCCAATTCATCATGTTAGAAAAAGTTATTTAGATGAAGAGATACTACATGTATAAAAGGCACATATGAACTTTGTAGACAAGCGATATCTGATTATATCAACACATCAAATATTTATTTCGTAATAAGTGATATAGAGATGGGAGTAATCAAACAAGGGGAGAAATAGGCGAGCGTTGCCATCCATCAATAATAAAAGGGGAGAAGAAATAACTAAACAAAGAAAGAAGAAGGCTCAAACTGACCTTATAATTCTTGTAAGATTGGACGGAGCCACAGTATCCTTTCTTAGCCCCAGCTGATGCACTGCAAGGGTAGATGTCTATCCAGCAATCATTTGGCAATTTGGTGGTTGATACATCAATCAGGCTTTCCAATGGTGGGCCTTTACAGATGTGTACCCTGTTCAAAAACTCTAACTCGCCAAGGCCCTCGACAACCTGTAGCCCAGGGCAGCCCATGATATTTAAAACCTTGAGCTTCCTTAAGTGCGATAAACCATGAAGACTTTGCAGACAATGACAACACCAGGCCACAAAATGTTCCCACAATTCTGATGTACCGAGTACTTCAATTTGGACTATCTTTGGGGACATACAAAGCACGAACTCTCTCAACTTATTTAAGACTCTCGACAGAAGAATTACTCTCCCTTCCCCAATAATCAACTCATTAGCAGACTCTGCTTCACCCACATACGCTAACCTTTTCAAGGACTTGCAATTGTCGATATGCAATTTTTCCAATGATTCGAACAGCCCGGCATATTGGATCTCAACTAGCTTTATGCAAAATTTTACCTGGACGTCTTTGAGCTTCCTCATGTTTGACAGCCCGAATCTCTCGAGGGATACATCATTTTCCATAACCAACTCTGTTAAATTTTGAAGTTGAAGCCCGTTTAGTTGAATTTCTTGCACTTGAGAAGAACATAGCTTTAAACTTGACAGATTCTCTAATTTAGATGAGAGTGACATAGCTGAATTGAATTTATCGAGTCTTAAAATTAACAAAGACGATGGAAGTGGCGCAAGTGGTCGCAGGTCCAAACTAGACAAATGAAGTTCCTTCAACTGAGAAAGGGAAGCCAACTCAGTAGGAGCAGGTGCACCGAGAAGTTTCAAGCCCAGCTTATTCAGTTTGGATAACATCCCAATCCCTCCGAAGTCACTGGTACAAATTTTACCTCCTTGTCTCTGACAATAGCCAAAAGATAGGTCCAACCCAACCAAATTAGTCAGATTCGAGAGGTTTGGGACTACTCGCAATGATTTAGATGACACTTGCAGAATTTTTAAACTTGTGGGAAGTGTCGGCAATTCTTGAATCTCATCACAATCTATTAACTCAAGCACTTGCAGGCAAGGAAGCATAATAACCGTCTCTGGAACTTCACTGATGCAAGTACCCGACATGCGTAGGATTCTTAGAAAGGGCAAACTTCCAATTGCCGAAGGAAGGCGACCTTTTAAATTGGCACTTTTGATTCGAAGCACTGTTAGATTTTGAAGCATTATAGCACTAGGTAACTCCCATGAATTTGCTGAACGCAGCCTATAAACTTTTACTACGCACCCCTGATTCGAAGCATTGTCAAAGTGCAACTCACGTAATGATTTCAACTTCCATATGGAATCTGGGAGATTCTTCACTGGACACTCCGTGACCGAGAAGTGCTTAAGATTCACTAAATTCCCGATTTCTTTAGGCAAATCTTCAAGAGAAGAGCAATGACTAATCTTCAAATCAATAAGAGACTCCAACTTCCCAATAGAGCCACCAATTTTACTCAATTTGGAACAATATCTGATAATAAGCCTCTCCAAATTTGGACATCTAGAGAAGTCTGGTGTTCTGTTTATGCTCAAACATCCTTCAAGATGAAGAACTTTCAATTTTCTTGCCATCTGTCAAAATAAATGCAATATTCAATTGATTAACATTCAAATATTACTTTCAAAGAAAATATAATAGAAATAAGCACATTACGCACCTCGATTAGGCTATGTAGTTTTGAACCATCTATGAAGTCATTGTTTGAAAATTCAAGAATGACCACATTCTTTAAGCGCATATTGGTTGGCTTAAAAGACACTCGAGTAGCATTAGACCAAACAATCCACCTTAAATTGGTAAGACTATTCTCCAAGTTACCGCTGAAAGTTCCCCGAAATAATTTGAGGTACCTTAAATGTTCAAACCTTTCAATCTCTTCACTTCTAATAATGACCTCCTTATAAGTATCAAGATTTAATGCTCTAACGTTCCTCTTCATCTGCAAATGAGAACAAAAAGTAAGTGATATTTAGTATTCTGTTTTAGAGAAAAAGGATTGCAATGTCAAAAAGAAGAAAGAGAAAAGAACAACCCAGTGCAGAGTGTAGGGGATATTCTAGTAGAGAAACTACTAGTTTCCACCTTAGGTATTTTACCTCCTTTGTTCTTATTGCATTGAGGGCCTCCTCATCAATCCAAATCCTACTCCGCTCTCCAGGATTCTCTAAATTTTCTCGACGAACAATTTCCCTTCCAAGATCTCTCAGTTGATCGTGCATCCAAAACTTATTTTTCACAATCTTTATCAATGACATGCTAATGAGGACATCAACTCCAATATCCGGAAAAAAATCACAATCTTTCCACATGTAAATTGGATACATCGTATCCTCACCAATAAAAAGCATGCAATATCGAGGAAAATTTGTTGTTGCTCGTAACTTAAGGCATCATAGCTGATCTTCAACTTTTCAAAAACATCCTCATGAGGTACTTTGCGTAACTTCTCCAATGTCACTTTCCATATTTGTTGCCTTTTGTCAAAGAGGAACGAACCAATTACTTCAAGAGCCAACGGAAGTCCCCCAGTAACAAATACAATTTCTCTTGAAAGATCATTGTAATCATATGACGGAAAGTCTTTGTTAAATGCATGCTTACTAAAAAGCTTAAGCGCACAATCACTACTCATCACCTCCATTTCATATTGTAACTTTTGATAGTTTGGTTTATTGATTCGCAAAGCATCTTTATTTCTACTTGTAATCAATATTCTAGATCCAGAATACAAAATACTCCCTCCAACTAATTTCTCCACTTGTTCACTATTAGCCACGTCATCAAGCACAATGAGAACTTTTTTATTGCTAAGTGCTTCCCCAATCCTCTTTGTTCCATAATCAATTTCGTCAATGCTCCTTGTTCCTATATGACAGCCAATTTCAGATAATAACTTTTTTTGCAACTCAACTAAGCCATCGGTTCTTGATGACTTCTCTCGAACATCTCCAAGGAAACAACAACACTTTCCAAAATAAGAAGAGAGTTGGTTGAAGACAACTTTAGCGAGAGTCGTTTTACCAATACCCCCCATGCCATGAATTCCAATGAACCGCACTCCGCCAGAGTCGACGTCTAACAATTTGGTTACTGCTACAACTCGATCATCAATTCCAACTAAATGTTCAGTCACCCATCTATGTTTTGTCTTCAGCTTTTGCATGACCTCCTCAACTACCAAATTAATCACATCGCTATGGCTGCCACAATGGAAACAGTATGTATTCAAGAGGAGAAATGTTTAACGTATTGCAAATTAAATAATCAGATAGGGATGTACATGGCATTTCATTAACCCATTCTTTTTCCTCCCACTGCTTGCAATAAAGCATTATTTAAGCTACCTAGCTATTATATCATTATTCGCCCATTATACAAGATGACCTTGTTAGCAGTTTCGCATTTTTTTTGACTCGGGTAGCATAGGTTTTTTATCTAGTAATACTAATAGTAAAAGTCCCACCTCAATCATACTGGAAGTTTTTACATCTATGATCAACTGTTAAGGAAAATTGGGGAAACAAACACAAGGAAAGCATCTAGCTTACCCCCTGTACTTCCTCACTTCCCACCCCTTTATGGCATCAACCTCCATGAGAGCCTCTCTCCATGCATCTACTTGCTCATTGCTCAACTTCTTCTCGCGTTCCAAATTGAGTATGGCATCGCGATACAGCGGAGTTTTCAGCTTAACATCATCAAGTTCCACGTCGAAGAAAATAGGTAGGATCTCTTTTCTACCTTCCGATTTCGAAGTGTTTGCCACGATTTGTGCGAGCTCGCGGAGGCACCATTGGCTCGAAGCGTAGGTCCGAGAGAAAATAGGTATGTAGATCCTAGAGTTGTCAATCGCTTGTTGAAGCGATCCATTGATCCTTTCACCGACACGGACCTCTTCATCATCTCTGAAGACGCATATTCCAGCATCGGTCAAGCTGTGGAAGAGGATATCAGTGAATCCAGCACGTGTGTCAGGTCCTCTGAAGCTTAAGAACACTTGGTACTCGCTTCCCGATGACATTCCTGCATCTGATATCTCCATAGCATTAGTTTGCTCTACTTGACGGATCTCTCTCTCTCCCCGTGTGTGTTGGTGTGTCTTGGCTACGCCTGAAGAAGGGATGTGATCCTTCATTAGGCCTTTGCCATTACTGAAAGTCATTCGGCAAGAACGTCACACAGAACTTTCAGCTAATGGAACAATCAAAGTTTGAAACTTGACTCAGAAACAAGTCGATCGACGCAAAATTGGACACCACCGAAGGCACTCACCTTGAATATCAACATTGATGTATGAAAGCTATGTATGTGCTAACTTTTTCTAGAATCCTCTTGTTGATAAATTATTATATATGAGTGTAGTATATATATTAGGGTTAATATCATGAAAAACCCTAAAATGATACACATGTGATAAATTTATCTTAAATTAATTTTTTGACTACAAAAAACCCTAAACTGGTATACTTGTGATATATATATCCAAAATTAATTTTTTGACCACAAAAAACCCCAAACTTGTATATTTGTGACAAATTTATCCTTTGTTAGTTTCCGTTAAATTGGATTAATATCACGAAAAACCATAAATTGATATATCTGTAATAAACAAAGGGTGAAACCCTAATTCGATACACTTGTCAACTGTCACGTCCATTCAATCAAAAACAAAACCGTCACGTCTTATATAACTCAGTAATTTGATAATAAAATTTAAATCAAATTAACGGAAGGTAACTTTATCACAGGTATATCAATTTGAGATTTTTAATGGTAAAAAAAATTAATTTTAAATGAATTTATCATACGTGTATCTATTTAGAGATTTTTATGGCATTAACCCTATATATTAAACTGAATTTTGGTTACGAGGAAACGATGGATTTCACTTGGATCGAGCTCCAGCAGATCTGACAGTGCCATTGAGCTTGGCGTTCCAATTAGCCACGCTAAATACTTACTCGTTGCTGGTGAATGCGGCTTTCATTTATTGTCCTTATAACTGTTCATCATCATGTGATGTTTGTACTCATTTTGTGGAATTTTTGGTTCATCTTTATCATTTCGTACATGGACTTGTCAGTCCACTCCAACTTTTCCAAACCTAATGAAAATATGTGGCCCATTCCTCCATTATTTGTGTACCTCCTCCACTTTTATGTGGAACCCTCAACAGTGATGGAGCAGATTTGATCGATCTAATCGATACTTTAAAAGCTTGTTATTGGATGACGATCCTATCAAGGATTGATTCAACATGTATCCCTTTTTAGTGCATAGACATATACAAAATCATATGTTGTCAGTGTAACATCACATCACTCGTTAAGGAGCGAGCCAACCCCAAAACGCGTGAATTACGAGGTGGACCCCCGGGAGTAAATGAACCAAGAGGCGGCTTGCAAGTCATGTGTCACTTGCGTTGCATTGCATTGCTTGACCTTGACTTGTTCACACTGTGCCCCACGACCATTTAAATGTGTAATAAAAACTCATAACATACTCCCAAATATCATTAACTCAGGTTGCTATGAAGGGGCAAAGCTTCTTGCAAGAATCAACTTCCCTGGTAAAAAAAGAAGAAGAAAACACAAAGAGTGCCTAGAAAGAGCATTGGTCAAGCAAGAAGACAAACTTCTATGAAGCTCAGAGAGCAACACAAATACTTGGTCTATTTTTTATTATTATTATGATCAACACAAATAATGTTGAAGGAGCTACGGAAGGTGCCATCGCAGGGGTTATCCGAGATGCTACAGAGACCTTCATCGACGGTTTTGCTAAGATTGTTCCAGCCTCATCAGCGATGTTTTGCTAAGATTATTCCAGCCTCATTAGCGATTCAGACTGAGGCGTTGGCCATGGTCGAAGCCTTGAAGCTGCTTCGGTCGAAGAAAGAGATGAGTTTGCAGCTGGAATCTGACCGTGTTGAACTCGTACAAGCGGTGGTCTAGGATGATCACGTGCGGTGGGGATAGCAGTACCATTGCATAAGAAGTCAAATTTTTGATGGGCTCTTTCGAAAATATCGCCTTGGCCCATTGTGGTCGGTCCACAAATCATGTAGCCGATTGGATAGCTAAGGCCCTTAAAATGAATTCCTTACCGTCCTCTTGGTTGGCTTACCCCTAACCTCTTCGAGATTTACTTTATTTAAATACTTCATCATTGTATATTTTGTAACTCGCATTAAACTCAAATTTACCCCAATGAACTATCCGTCATTATCCCCATTTTGCAAAAGAGCATTTTTTATATACATTTTTGAAGCAAAAGTACATAACTATTTTCAATCTCGTCAAAGTTAAAATATTATTTAAAAAACTATTAAAGTCATATCTAAATGTGTGAAACAGGAAAAAAGTTAAAGTACATGAGCCAAAAGCTTAAGCGCTTTCTGCAAACAATTGCCCGGGCGTGAACGAGGTCACACTCGGGATCGATTGTCTAATCAAGGTCTCTCCTCACGAATGAAGTGAATTGCGATGGTTGACCAAAAGCGTAAAAGCGGGATAGGTACAGATCTTCGAGCAGGGCCACACCGTCAACATTGTTATCCTTTTTTTTTTTTTTGGTCGTTAACGTTGTTATCTTGAAGAGCAAAAGAAAAGAAAAATTCTGCTGGAGGAGATGGGCATTCGGTGGTCTAAAGAAAAAGAAAGCATGTGTCGGACAAAAGAAAACAAAGGGCAGAGGCAATATTTGTTCAGCTAAAAATCAGGAATTCTCGTTGGAGCATGGAGATATAGCCATATATTGTCAATTTTCGTGGCTGAAGAGAAGACATTGGCACAAGCCAGCACACCATCATTGATGGAAATAAATTCCTAAACATAATACGAAAATTGTGGAAAAACGTGCCCATTCTATACTTGAATCACCGATCGTTCGAAGTATATTACGTAAACGAACATACCTCTTTTGTCACAGATTAAATGCCCTTATTGCAGCCTTGAAAGAGTAAACAATCCTTGGATTATTGAACAAAAAGCCTCTTGCTTTTATCTTCTTTTGAGAGTGTTTTTCTGATGATCAAAATGCAACACTCACACATGTATGTTCATGTTTCTCACCTTTTGTTTTCAGAGAATAACTGCCAAGTGAAGTTATTTTCTTTTATGGGCTGGGTTAGCCCATCATGGGCGGCCCATTTATCACATATAAAACCCATCATCTCCCACTCGCACATGGTGGGCTAAACATTAACTCTCTCTTCTTTGCAATATTCATACTAGCAAATAATCCGTGCGATCAGCATACTTCGAGAGCTCGTTGCAATGCATCTGTTAGGAATACATAGCAGCTCAAAATTGGGTACAATGTTTTTCGAGTAGATATAGTATGCAGTACCCTAGATCAATTGGTCACATTTATATTTCCTTTGATCTCTTTTAGTATCTGGTATATTTTATTCACAACTACGATTTACTCAAAATCATAATTGGTCGACCTGTGAATACAAAATTAGAATGTGACATCATAATAAATTGATCTTCCTCTTTCCTTAAACCTCTCTATTTCAATCCAGCTCGTTTTTCTAGAAATGTCCCATTAGATCGAATCATTCATGACCATTGGCAACATCCTAAGATAGCAAACACTGAATAGAAACTTTGAGAATAAGTTAGAGTCGTGAGGGCACTAAATGAGAAACTCATATCCTCAAGAGTCTCACATGGCATAAAGTTGAGATCAAAGACTTTTGCCACTCTTATCGGTCGTCTTATGCATACGTAGTATGAAATACGTATTACGGTACTTACTCATTTCCCGTGGAGCGTATGTCTTTACATTCAATACCGTACAGATGATAGTTCAGACATACGCAATGTCTAAACTTGAGTTCACGTATCTACTCCTCTAAAGAATCCATTAGAACTCACATCTGGCATCAAAGACAGATAAAAAGTAAAATATGTGGGCTATTTTACTTTCGGACATAATATATTTTATGTCCTCATCTTAGCACTTAGCTAAGACAACATTTATATTTTAAGATTGAGCTCTCAATTATCACCTAGATAATAAGCCTGAAAATTGTCTCATCTCTATTTATCACGTAGTAAATAGAGGCGATTACCGGTGTAAAAACCTTATCTGTCCGACATACTTTCTCGACATAATACACTAAGTATTAATATGCATAAATAAAATATCATAGGCATTAACAATGATATAACAATTTCATTCAAATGTAAACATTCAGGGAAATTACAATATTCAGTACATCAACATCTACGCAGTCCTAGAGATTTTACATGACCAGTGAAAACATCTCTAGGAATTGGCTTTGTCATAGGATCTGCTATCATACTATGCGTAGATATGTACTGCAAGTTCACATCTTTCCGTGCTACCATATATTAGACAAAATTATATTTGGTATCTATATGTTTGGTTTTGCCATGATATTTAGGATTTTTAGTGTATGCTATCGCTACTTGGCTATCACAATTGACTAACAATGAGCTCGCAGCATGCTCAACAACACCTAAATGATCCAAAAATCTCTTAAGCCAAACTCCCTCTTTGTACTGCTGCTGACAATGCCACGAACTCTGCTTCCATGGTGGACAATGCTATACATGTTTGTTTCTTACTGCTCCAAGATATGACGCCATTATTCAGTAAGAATACAAACCCAGAGGTAGATTTCCTTTCATCTAAATCTCCTCCCCAGTCAGCATTTGAGTAGCCTTCAAGTCGCAGATCCTTTCCTTGATAACTCAGAGAATAATCAGCAATACCCTTTAGATACCTCATGATTCTTTTGACGGCTTTCCAATGTGCTTGATCTGGATTGGATTGATATCTACTTACCATTCCAACTGCAAAACATATGTCAGATCTTGTACACATCATAGCGTACATTAAGCTCCCAACAGCACTAGCATAAGGAACACATTTCATTTGTTCCTTCTCTTGTGGAGTCTTAGGACACAACCTACGGCTCAATCCTTCACCTTTTGCAATAGGAATATTCATGGGTTTACAATCATGCATACTAAAACGTTCAAGAATTTTATTGATATAAGTCTCTTGCGAAAGAGACAATAATCTCTTGGAACGATCTCTTGAAATCTTAACTCTAAGAATATATGCAGCTTCACTCATATCTTTCATCTCAAAATTGGATGATAACCAACTCTTAATAGTATCAACCAACTCCTTATTGCTTCTGTCAATCAGTATGTCATCAACATATAATGATAAGATCACAAATTGATCTTTGGATCTTTTGATATACACGCAATGATCTTCATCAATCATTGTAAAATCATAGGCCACTATGGCATTATGAAAACGCGTATACCATTGTCTTGAAGACTGCTTAAGACCATATATCGATCTCAAAAGTCGACATACCTTTTGTTCCTGGCCTTTTACATTGAAGCCAACTGGTTGCTCCATGTAAATTTCTTCTTCTAATTCTCCATTTAGAAAAGCAGTTTTTACATCCATTTGATGCAATTCAAGATCCATACTTGCCACTATTGCCAGAATAAGGCGAATTGAGGTAAATCTCACTACAGGAGAAAAAATTTCTTCATAATCAATTCCTTCCTGTTGATTATATCCTTTCGCCACGAGGCGAGCTTTATATCTTTCTATTGAGCCATCAGCTTTTTGCTTTATTTTAAGAACCCATTTGTTCCCAATAGCTTTGCGTCCTTTTGGAAGATCAACCAGTTCCCAAACATGGTTTGATTTCATTGACTCCATTTCTTCTTCCATTGCATCTATCCATTTTTCCTTATTAGAGCAACTTAGAGTCTCATTTACATTCCTTGGCTCATCTTCATCTTGTGGAGCGACAATGAAAGTTTCCCCTTCAATGTCAAAACGTCGTCGGGGAATACTTTTGCGACTTGTTCGCCGTATGGAAGATTGTACACGTGGCACATCATTCTCCATTATGCTCCCACTTGGATTAGATAATGACGGTATCGTCTCATCAAACGGTTGCAATTGAGATTGAGTCGAATTTAATTCCTCACTTCTCACATTGCTCTCATTTGGACGAACTTTATCAATTTCATTATCAGGATCCAAAGTTTCAAATAGTGAGTAGTCCTCACCTATTTCGCCCTTAGTAGGAAACTCATTTTCTAAGAATGTGACATCTCATGATTCAAACTCAGTTATACTCCCACTTTCTTGTGCACCTATAAACACATACCCTTTTGAGTGTTCTAAGTATCTTATGAAAATACTATTTTTACCTCGGGGACCTAGTTTCCCATATTTATGAGAGGGCTCGTGAGTATAAGCAACACAACCCCAAGGTTTAAGAAAACTTAAATCAGGTTTTCTACCTATCCATAACTCATACGAAGTGGAAGTAACTGATTTAGAAGGCACACGGTTAAGTATATAGGCAGCAGTTAACAAAACATCACCCTAAAAGGTGATAGGTAAGTTAGCTTGTGCCATCATAGACCTAACCATTTTCAATAGGGTTCTGTTTCTCCTCTCGGCAACACCATTTTGTTGAGGAGTATATGGAATAGACAGCTGTCTTTCTATTCCTTTTTCATCACATAAATTTATGAACTCATCAGATAAATATTCTCGACCTCGATCGGATCTGAACGTTTTTATTTTCTTATTTAATTGATTTTCTACTAAGTTCATAAATTTCTTGAAGCAACTTAATGCTTCAAATTTATGAGAAATCTAATAGACATATCCAAATCGAGTACAATCATCTATGAATGTGATGAAATACACAGCCCCATGCCTTGCTCTCACATTCATTGGACCACAGATGTCAGAATGGATTAGTTACAAAGGAAACTCAGCTCTTGTACCCTTTCCGAATGGTTTCCTTGTTGTTTTCCCGGCCAAGCAATGCTCGCAAATAGGCAAATCAACTTTTTCAATATTGCCTAATAAGCCCTCTTTGGCTAATCTTTGCATTCGGTGTTGGCCAATATGACCAAGTCTAGCATGCCACACATTCACATCATTTTCATATGAGTTGGAAGATGTAAACAGGGAATAACAAACGTTAACATCACTACAGTTAACATCTAATACAATAAAACCATTCAGAAAGTATCCACAGCCATAATAATTCGTACCCAAATACAAATCAACACCATTGTTATGAAAATTCAAATTGAAACCAAGTTTAACCAACACTAAAACAGACACTAAATTCCGACGAATCTCCGGAGCATATAGTACATCATGTAGGAACAATGTGCGTCCACCACGCATCATCAACTGGCAGATGCCAATTCCTTTAACTTCTGCTTTAGAGTTGTTCCCAACATAGATCCATTTCGTTCCAGTCGAAACCCATCAGAACTCCACGAAGGCATCTCTGTCCTTCGCTACATGGTCTGTTGCTCCCGAATCTACAGTCCACAAAGGATTAGACTCAGTTAAAAATATAGAACTTGACACATAGACAAAGTTCTCAAGAATGCAAGGGGAGTTTACCTTCTTTGGCTTGCCGCAATCGCGAGCAAAGTGGCCCTTTTTGCTACAGTTGTAGCATTTCACCCTCGACATATTCTTAACTTGAGGACGCTTTCCTCTCTGGTGTTGGTCATCTTTTGGTTTCTTCCCCGAAGAACTCGCTCTCTTACCTCTCCACCTTCTGAACGAATCAGGACGCTTGCGCTTAGAGCTCGAAGGCCCTTGTGAGCTAGAACCTGCATAGTAAATATCAATTACCGGCTTATCTGCCAGGAGACGGTCCTCCTCTAGCTCTAAGTGGCGCACTGCATCCTCAAAGGTTTTGATGTTCTCATTGTGAGTTAGGTGCAACTTCATATGCTCCAAACTTTGAGATAAAGAACGAATCACTGCTTGCACTTGCTGCTCATCGGTCAGAACATGGCCAACATCCTTCAGCTCATTAATCATGTTTGACATTTTCCTTAAATATTGTTTCATGGACTGACCATGTGGCTTCTTATAAGAATCAAATCTTATAGTGAGTTGTCTAAGCTTGGTTACAGATGTATGACCCAACCTTGCTGCCAATGCTTCCCACATCTCCTTAGCATTTTCAAAATGCCTAAATTCTCGCATGACATCATTGTCCATGCTACTCAGCAACGTGATGCGAGCAAGGGAGTTTTTCCTTTTCCATACAGCAAATGCATCCTTATCTCTCTTATGTTGTGCAGTGTTTCCGTCTTCGGGCTCTATCATAACCAGGTTAAGAGCTTCAAGAGCCTCTTGCTCTTCTAGCACATATTAGATTTTCATATGCCAAATTTCATAATTATCACCGTTAAGCTTCTCTCATTTGTTGAGTTCAGCAACTATATTCTTTGATGCTAAAGCCATTGAATCTGAACATATCAGATAGACAAGCACGAATTGTTAATGTCACTTATTTATGCATCAATTTTACACAAATTGATTATGTTAATGAATAATTTCACATATGCTTAAGATTCAAAAGTTCACTACGTTCCCAATCATCATCAAAAATCCTAATGTGAAATTACCGTTAATATAATCATTAAGGTAAGATTACGTTCTTTAAAGTTACTAAAACTTTTAGAACTCCCACTCAAATCCATATGATACTTATAAGATAAATATTAAAACAGAATAGTACTATAAACTATTCACAACATGAATATCCATCAATATTCATTTACCTAACATTATGTACATAAGGAATGAATCCATCAAAGAAAATAAATATAAACACCAACATAAAAAGAACTATCCACCAAAGATATCTAATACCAAAAGAGCTTACTAAAAAAATAGACAAACATAATCAGGTGGTGATCCTCTTTCTATAAACTGGAAATGACTCATGAAAAACCTCAGGAAAGTTTATTTCCTTTGGGATCCAAATGGAGGCACCCAGAAAACCCCTAGATTCGAGCAACGTATTGCGCCGAGACCGATTCAATGCAAGGATTGTCGTCCTTCTTGCCCCGACCCGTATGTACTATTTCATGAATTGCTCCATAATCATCTTATAGCTCGAACCTTCTAAGGTGTCCCAAACCCTATCAATCATTCTTCCTAACTCATCAGGAACGGTGCATTTGAGGGCTCCGACCATCACATACTGTGGCATCAGGAAACCGTTCCAAATGATATCTTGTATCATTTGGTTGACCTTGATGATGTGTGTCATCATGTCATCATCAGCATCCCACTGGTAAAGAGCCAGCTTGATTCTTAGGTTCTCAAACTTCTTCTTTTGAGCCGCCGTTCTAGGGATACTAGGGGTTTGATATCTTCGTATCATTTTTCCTACAACAAATGCAGAAAAAACTAAAATGACTACATTTTAAATCATGATATGATAATGCAAGAAACACATTCTGCCCCTTCTGCCTTTTTTTTTTTTTTTCGCCGGTCAACGACGGTCAACGCCGGTCAACGTATGACCGGGTCAAGTCAACGGTTACAGGGTCGGGTCACGGGTCAACGGGTCGGATCGAGTCAAGTTCCGGGTCGGGTCGAACCGGTTGGGCAACCGCGTGGCTGACGTCAGCGTGACGTTAGCCACGCCCCACACGCATACGTGGTGCGTGCGTTGCACGCGCGCCCAGCAACCACTGCGCACGTGCCTGCGCAGCCGCCTCTTGCGGCAGCTCGTGGGGGTGCGTGCGGCGTCTCCCGGTGGCGTGCCACCCCTCGTTTTGCTCGTCTCGACGAGCACTACGACCCTACACTTTTCAAAAATAATTTTGACGCACGGAAATCGAGAAACGAACTCGTACAGTACGGTCGAGTGTCGGTTTTTCGTACCCGAGCGTTCGTAGGCGTCGTTTCACGAATTTCGGCCATTACTCCATGGTATAAACATATTAAATGATCAGGAAACAAGAACACTCGCTCTGATACCAATGATGGAAACAAATTCCTAAACATAATACGAAAATTGCGAAAAAACGTGCTCATTCTATACTTGAATCACCGATCGTTCGAAGTATATTACGTAAACGAACATACCTCTTTTGCCACAGATTAAATGCCCTTATTGCAGCCTTGAGAGAGTGAACAATCCTTGGATTGTTGAACAAAAAGCCTCTTGCTTTTGTCTTCTTTTGGGAGTGTTTTTCTGATGATCAAAATGCAACACTCACACACGTATGTTCATGTTTTTCACCTTTTGTTTTCAGAGAATAACTGCCAAGTGCATTTATTTTCTTTTATGGGCTAGGTTAGCCCATCATGGGTGGCCCATTTATCACATATAAAACCCATCAATCATAAATGACTATGTCTCCAGCATGATGTCAGCGGAAAAAGGGAAGAGAAATTCGGAGCAAAGGCAGAAATCATGGTTGTCACCCTAAGAAGATTCAATCAAGATCCATGGCCATGCGTTCCATGGATGAACATTCACGCGGGCAATTCACTGACTTTGCGACGGCGATTTTTGGATTGGATCGCTTGGCTGCGAATAATAATTATTCTGTTTAAATAGACTTGAAATAAAATTTTGTTTGGTAATGAAATTTCAATTTTTATTTCTGGAACAAATTTTTGTTCCAAAAATAAGTTTGGAATAGAAATCAGAAGTTAAAATTTTTTGATTCTCAATTTCTGGAATAGAAATGAGAAACAAATTTTTTTTGTACTTCTCATCACTTTCCCTCACTACAAGCCGGTCGCTTACCCGCCACCCATTGTCGACCACCGCCACTTGACCACAGCCACTCGCCGACCGTGCTACCAGCTGCCGGCCATCGCCATCGGCCATTGTCTCCCGCCGCCACTGCTGACCACCGTCTCCTGTTGCCGCCTACCCTCCTTCCCCTACCGGCGGCCTACGGACGCCACCCACCACCAACCACCGTCTCCCACCGCCACTTGCCTCCCATCCCCAGCCTCCCTCCTCCCGCCACCGCCACTTGCCTTTGGCCACCGCCCACCTCCCACCGCCGGCCGCTATGGGCCGCCAGCTTCCGTGGACCGCCAGTCTCTATAGGCTAGCCACCGTCTCCCACCGCCACCCGCCTCCCACCCCAAGCCGCTCTCCTCCCGCCACTATCGCCCACATCCCACCGCCAACCGCCGTCCACCGGCCACTATTTCCCACCATCGGTCACCCTCCTCCCACTGCCACCTACCTCCCACCGCCACCCGCCGTCCACCAACCACCATCTCCCACCATCGGCCGCCCTCCTCCCACTACTAGCCACCACCCACCGTCCATCGGCCACGATCTCTCATCAGCCGTCGTGGGTTGCCGTCCACCAACTGCCGCCAGTCGCCCTCTTTTGGCCGCCACCCACTTCCCGCCGCCACCCACCTCCCACCGCTGGCCACTGTTGGCCGCCGCCCGCTGTCCATCAACCATCATCTCCCACCACCGGCCACCGTCCTCTCATTGCCGCCCGCCTCCCACTGCCAGCTATCGTCTCCCGTCGCCACCCGCCCTCCTCTCGCCACCATTCACCGCCCGTCGACCACCTAAGAAGAAAAAATTTTGTGCCGTTATCAAATAAATTTATGTTTCTGGAACAGAAATTTTGTGTCATTATTAAACGTGTTTTTTTGCTAAAAAACTTCTTCAGGAACATAAATAGAAAAATCAATTTCTGGCTAAAAATCGATTTTTGAAACAGAATGATTATCATTTGCAGCCTTAGTCAAAGCAAAGAAGATTATCATTCTTAAATGCTTAGATTTTGAGAGAGATCCATCCACGAACAAAGAAACAACTTCAGACTCCTTCACCAAGATATACATATATATACACACACACACACACACATATATATATATATATATATATATATATGAATATATACACACACATTCACACACAGAGGCCACGGAAAAAAAGGGAGGAGAGAGGAGGAGAAAAAAAAAGGAGGGGACTTTCACTTTCATTTCTTTTTGCTGCAAAAAGTCCAAAAACCGTCACATTTGAGATTGTAAATATGTTGTATACGGTAGAGAGGCTCGTCGTCCAGATTTGAGTTTTGATCTTACTGAGAAATACTAAGCTTGGTTCGCATGTCATCTAGGAACAAACCGCGATTGATTGGTGATGATTCCTCGAGCAGTCCTTGCATGTACGTGTCCTATATTTGCTGGATATGGACGAATAGCGTGCTGTCCAAGTTGGATGGGAACTGAGTTGAAGGTGGTTTGGTATCATCTACTCATCATTTGGGTCACCTAAGTAAATACATTCATGTAGGAAAGCATCACATTGAATCCACATTCACATCTCGTTAAATTGATGAATCTTAATGCCGTGGTATACATGGAACCCGGTCCCCTACTTTCTGGTTGTCCCGCCTTTAGTTTTTATTGTCATGATTCTGGTCCCGTTCAAGCATTAATTTGATTAGGAATTAAGGTGTAAATGAGTCCCTAGTCATGGCTCGCATGCTTTGTCTTACATGAGTGCCTAATCATGTTCTCCCGGGATAGAAAAAAAAAGTTAATAAATAGAAAAAGCAAAAGATTTAGCATCATTAGAAGTAGGGCCGCATTTAATGTTGTTCAAGTTCATGCTCGGTTTACCATGTAGTTTGCATGTTCAGTTTGGCACTAATATTGATCCATCTTATTTACATTATGAATGAAAAATAATAAAAATAAATAAATGAATAAGGGATTTACATTTAGCGTGAAAACCATGCTTTTGGGCACGTACACTTCATGATTAGTGATATCTCCGGTTAGAATTGCATTTGATGTTAATTTTGTAAAAATAGAAAAAGAAGAAGAAAAGATTAGTGGTCTTTTGTAATAGTGAATTGCATGTGTTTGTGGTTGGATTAGTCGACCATGTTATCTTTTTCTTTTTTATTATATTTTTATTTTCTTATCCCGTTATTTATTTCATCTTGAAAAAAAAACCTATCTAAAATTCAAAATCATAAAATGCAATTTCCTAAAATATACGAACACCGACCAAAATGGAACTCAACTAGATCTAATCCTAACATCTAACTACCTAATTTGAGGCCTGCATTTCTCTATCTTTTTCCATCAACCTTTTTTATTTTTGTATTTTCTTATTTTTTATTTGCCACATTTCGTCTTCCTTTCTCGGTCCATCAATCCAGAATACACGAGCCACTTCCTCCTTCATCAGTCTGCCACCATTCCATCTTTGTTTCCCATTAATCTCACGAGCAAAAGCTCCAGTTGGCCGAGAGTGTCACCTTCCGGCAAATCCACTCTCCCGCCGCCATTGATACACACAAAGTACACAGAACACGGTAAATTGGCGTGCAGCATCATTATCGGCCATCACAAGAATTCATTCTTTCACACAAAAGGCATACCCCCTCAACCTCAAACAACTCCTAACGAAAGCATCAGCAGCAATCAACATGGAAAAGGTATCAAGGCCGAGGTCATTGGAATTGACTCAAAGGTTAACATCAATAAGGTTTCTACAGCCTATACAACCAGTACATTGAATCATTCAAGCAGACAAGATGAACTCGCTCAGATTCGAAGCTATATTCATACTGATGCGATTCACGCATTTCATCAAACATGTGGAGACCAGTTCAGACTAGAGATCTAACTGCAACACCGAAGCATCTATTCCAATCCAAGCTATCACAACAGCATCAAAATGAGTTCAGATCATTAATAAATCATTAATCGGAGACGATTTCATACAAATCTCAATAAGACCTCTCCGCCTTTTCTGTTTCTCCAAGAATAGCTGAGAGCAGAGCATATGAAGGTAAGGTCTGCTTACCGTTCGCAAACTGTGATTGAACTACGATGCCGAAGAAGGAGCTTCGATCGGACCCAGAATGCTTGAAACTTGTCAGCCGAAAAACAGAGTGAAGTAGAGTATTGGCGGCGCGACTTCGAAACGGTGAACTGGCTATGGCCACGGTGCTTGTTCGTGACGGGCGTCGGGGAGAGAGAGATGAATTGATCAGAGGAATCCGAGAGAGAGGATTTTTCCAGCTTCCAGCGTGTGTTCTCCGTGAAGTGAATCTGTAACTCCGGTGGCCAGTGACGGTAAGCAAGCGACGGTGAATGCTCGTTACTGGAGATGGTGAATTCCGGAATCAATCAGTGGTAGAGAAGCTTCTGGAATTTGTGGTTCGAGAGAGTTTTTACTCTGCTCTTCTATGTGAATCGCCACAGAGAGGGAGAAATCTGTTGCGGATGCAATCCAATCCATGTGCCTTCCTCCTACCTGGTTTGTTTCGCTCGGCCTCTTCCTCCTTTTGGGAAAAAAAAATCAAATAAGTAGAATAAACTAATGTCATTCTACGTAGGGAGATGGAAAGACATTCGATTTCTAGAGAGGATATAACACTAATGAAAGTGAAGATGGATTCATTGCATAAGTTGCGGTTGAAGCACGAAGGGGAATGTACATATAAGAAGATAAACAATATCATACTATATAGGGTACAAACTCCATAGAGAGCGTACTTAAAAGATTGAGGAACAAATTTGTGCATTGTGAATTATGCATGACACGAGTTTAATTTAGGTTGTTAATTTTTTTTAAAACGTTAGTAAATTTGAAACATTGGTGAATTATGCAAATAAAAATTGGTAAGTTTGTATAAAAATTGATAATTTACATATTATTAAAAAAAATTCGTAATCTTATCAAAGTATTGATAAGATATCAGCAAGTTACTTAAAAATAAAAAGTCACCGAGTCTCTTTTTTACCAACAGTTGAGACCAATGCATGTTTGCTTTTCACTTTCCGCAATTTTCAGTATGTGATCTACGACAGAAGTTGCGGTCACTTTTGTTGATGGCCTTTCGAATCATTTCAGTTGGGTCCAATAACGTACCGAATCTCTCTTTCTAGCTCATCATGCTAGAATAAGTTATTTAAATGAAGAGAGACTACATGTATACAAAGCACATATGAACTTTATAGACAAGCGATATCAGATTATATCAACACATCAAATATTTATTTCGTAATGAGTGATATAGAGATGAGAGTAATCAAACGGGGAGAAATAGGCGAGCGTTGCCATCCATCAATAATAGAAGGGGAGAAGAAATAAATAAACAAAGAAAGAAGAACGTTCAAACTGACCTTACTATTCTTGTAAGATTGGACGGAGCCATAGAATCCTTTCTTAGCCCCAGCTGATTGACTGCTATGGATGATGCCTATGTGGCAATCATTTGGCAATTTGGTGGTTGATACATCAATCAACCTTTCCAATGATGGGCCTCCGTGGATGCATAACCTGTTCAAAAACACTAACTCGTCAAGGCCCTCGACAACCTGTAGTCCAAGGCAATCCCCGATTTCTAAAACCTTGAACTTCTTTAAGTGTGATATACCCAGAAGACTTCGCAAACAATGACAATCCCAGATTCCAAAATGTTCCCACAATTCTGATGTACCGAGTACTTCAATTTGGACTATCTTTGGGGACATACAAAGCACGAACCGTCTCAATTTATTTAATACTCTCGACAGAAGAATTACTCTCCCTTCCCCAATAATCAACTCATTAGCAGACTCTGCTTCACCCATATACGCTAACCTTTCCAATGACTCGCAATTGTTTTTTTTTTTTTTGGTAAGAAATGACTCGCAATTGTTGATATGCAATTCTTCCAATGATTCGAACACCCCGTCATATTGGATCTCAACTAGCTTTAAGCAATATTGCACCTGGACGGCTTTGAGCTTCCTCATGTTTGACAGCCCGAATCTATCGAGGGATACATCATCTTCCATAACCAACTCTGTTAAATTTTGAAGTTGAAGCCCGTTTAGTTGAATTTCTTGCACTTGAGAAGAACAGAGCGTTAAACTTGACAGATTCTCTAATTTAGATGAGAGTGACATAGCTGAATTGAATTTATCGAGTCTTAAATTTAACAGAGATGATGGAAGTGGCACGAGTGTTCGCAGGTCCAAACTAGACAAATGAAGTTCCTCCAACTGAGAAAGGGAAGCCAACTCTGAAGGAGCAGGGACACCAAGAAGTTTCAAGTGCAACTTCTTCAATTTGGATAACATCCCTATCCCCTCTAAGTCACCAGTGCAAATTTTACCTCCTTGTATCCAACTAGAGCCATCAGATAGGTTCAACGTGACCAAATTAGTCAGATTCGAGAGGTTTGGGACTACCTGCAATGATTGCAACGATTTAGATAACACTTCCAGATTGTTTAAACTTGTGGGAAGTGTCAGCAATTCTTGAATCTCATCACAATATATTAACTCAAGCGTTTGCAGGCAAGGGAGCATACTAACCGTCTCTGGAACTTCATTGATGCAAGTACCCCACATGCATAGGATTTTTAGCAAGGGCAAACTTCCAATTGCCGAAGGAAGCCGACCTTTTAAATTGGCACTCTTGATTCGGAGCACTTCCAGATTATGAAGCATTATAGCACTAGGTAACTCCCATGAATTTGCTGAACGTGGCCTATAAACTTCCACTAGGCACCCTTGATTTGAAGCATTGTCAAAGTGCAACTCACGTAATGATTTCAACTTCCATATGGAATCTGGGAGTTTCTTCACTGGACACTCTGTGACTGAGAAGTGCTTAAGATTCACTAGGTTCCCGATTTCTTTAGGCAAATCTTCAAGAGAAGAGCAATGACTAATCTTCAAATCAATAAGAGACTCCAACTTCCCAATAGAGCCACCAATTTTCCTCAAATTATAACAATCTCTGATAATGAGCCTCTCCAAATTTGGACATCTAGAGAAGTCTGGTGTTCTGTTTATGCTCAAACATCCTTCAAGATGAAGAACTTTCAATTTTCCTGCCATCTGTCAAAATAAATGTAATACTTAATTGATGAACTTTCAAATATTACTTTCAAAGAAAATATAATAGAAATAAGCACATTACGCACCTCGATTAGGCTATGTAGTTTTGAATCATCTATGAAGTCATTGTTTGAAAATTCAAGAATGACCACATTCTTTAAGCGCATATTGGTTGGCTTAAAAGACACTCGAGTAGTATTAGACCAAACAATCCACCTTAAATTGGTAAGACTATTCTCCAAGTTACCGCTGAAAGTTCCCCAAAATAATTTGAGGTACCTTAAATGTTCAAACCTTTCAATCTCTTCACTTCTGACAATGACCTCCTTATAAGTATCGAGATTTAGTGCTCTATCGTTCCTCTTCATCTACAAATGAGAACAAAAAGTAAGTGATATTTAGTATTTTGTTTTAGAGAAAAAGGATTGCAATGTCAAAAAGAAGAAAGAGAAAAGAACATTCCAGTGTAGCGTGTAGACGATATTCTAGTAGAAAAACTATTAGTTTCCACCTTAGGCATTTTACCTCCTTCGTTCTTATTGCATCGAGGACCTCCTCACCAATCCATATCCTACTTCGCTCTCCAGGATCCTCTGGATTTTCTCGACGAACGATTTCCCTTCCAAGGTCTCTAAGTTGATCGTGCATCCAAAACGTATTCTTCACAATCTTTACCAAGGACATACTAATGAGGACATCAACTCCAGTATCTGGGAAATAATTACAATCTTTCCACATGTAAATTGCATACATCGCATTTGCACCAACGAAAAAGCATGCAATATCGAGGAAAATTTGTTGTTGCTCGTAACTTAAGGCATCATAGCTGATCTTCAACTTTTCAAAAACATCCTCGTGAGGTGCTTTGCTTAACTTCTCCAATGTCCCTTTCCATGTTTGTTGCCTTTTGTCAAAGAGGAATGAACCAATTACTTCAATAGCCAACGGAAGTCTCCCAGTAGTAGCTACGATTTCTCTTGAAAGATCACTGTAATCATCTGACGGAGAGTCTTCGTTAAATGCATGCTTACTAAAAAGCTCAAGCGCACGATCACTACTCATCACCTCCATTTCATATTGTAACTTTTGATAATTTGGTTTATTGATTTGCAAAGCATCTTTATTTCTACTTGTAATCAATATTCTAGATCCTAAATAGAAAGTAATCCCTCCAACTAATTTCTCCACTTGTTCACTGTTAGCCACGTCATCAAGCACAATGAGGACTTTTTTTATTGCTAAGTGCTTCCTGATGCCGAAGCGCGATAGAAAAAATTGACTGAACAAAAAATTCGACGGAAGAACAATTCGTTCTCCAAATATGATTACCAAATCAAAAATATTCAAGTCTGCTGAAAAGAAACCCTAAAACAAGCTTTTATAGACTCAAACCTAACCCTATTAGGAAACGTAATCATCAAAACATAAATTAGGAAACTGCCAATTATTAAATTAACCCAAAAAAATTACTATAATAATTTAAAAAAAAAACATCTAAACGATCCCGAATCGCAAAAATCCATCGTTAGTCACATAACGGGTCCACTGGTCCTCTAGGTGTATCATTCTCCCCTGCTAGAGAAAGATTCGTCCTCGAATCTGCTTTGCCTTCATTATCGTCAATCTCCTTGGAATCTTCTTCCTCTTCAGTGTAGTAAGGTGATAAATCTGCTACATGAAAAGTTTTAGAAACATTGTGCTCATCCGGCAACCCAGGTGGTAACTCTTCCGGTACGACATCAGCAAATTCCTCAAGCAAGGGCAGAACTTGGGTAGGAATTTCGGGACTGTTAGAATTCCGCTCCATCACCATAATAGCAAAAAGCTCAGGCGAATTCACTGCCTCTTCTTGAAATTCTGATCTGGACAGCAGATTATTCTTTACTTCCTTTTTCAAATATAAAGGACCCAGAGTAATTGTCCGGCCATCCTTCTTGAAGGTGTATGTATTTTTGAATCCATCATGCTGTGTCTTTCTGTCAAACTGCCACGGCCTCCCTAATAAAATATGGCAAGCATCCATTGGGACTACATCACACCACACCTCATCGATGTAATTTTTTCCAATTGAAAATTGCACAAGACACCTTTTGCTTACCTTCACCTCGTTCCCTTTTCTAAGCCACGACAGCTTGTATGGTTGAGGATGATCTTTTGTTTTCAACCCCAACTTTTCCACCATAGTTGTGGACATTACATTTTCGCAACTACCACCATCTATTATCATGCTGCATACTTTTTCTCTACTAGTGCACTTAGTATGAAAAATATAATGTCTAAGCCCTGATTCATCATCCGCTACAGCAACATTTAATATTCTTCTAATGACTAGGGACTCACCAGAATCAGCATAGATAATCTCTTCCTGTTTTGCATCTGCATCCTCTTCTTCGCCTTCAGATTCATCATAAATTGGACCTTCATAAAAAACTGGATTATTTACAAGTGTCACAAACTGTCGGTTCGGACAATCAGCAGCAAAATGCCCGAATCCCTGACACTTAAAACACCGCTTGGCTACAGTTCCTCCCCTGCTAGTGCCATCACTACTCTGCCTGTCGTTAGATACAGGTTTAGAACTCATATCCTTAACTGTGACTGATGTCGAATTTACTGCTGATGTTCATGCTTTTCCTTGAGATTCTTTATCTGACCACTTGGAATTGCTGTCTGACCACTTAAAATTACTGCTCTTTCTTTTAAACTGCCTCTCCACCTTTAGGGCTAATCTGCACACATTCTCATATGTCCAATATTGCTGTAATTGGACAATATCAGAAATTTCATATCGCAGCCCTGCCAGATATCGTGCAATCGTCTACTCGTCTTCCTCCGCCACATCACAACGCATCTGCAAACGATTAAATTCTTCAGTAAATTCTTCAACTGTTTTATCACCTTGCTTGACGTTATAATATTCAATAAACGCCTCTTGCCTATAATGGGTCGGCAAAATTTTTTTTTGCAATAACTTTTTTATCTTCTCCCAGCGATCTACTTTCGACTTCTCCTCTTTAGCGCGTTGCTTTTTCACGTGTTCCCACCAAATCAAAGCATGTTTTTGCAGCCTAATAGCCACTAACTTCACTTTTTGCCCCTCAGTTAGATCCTTAAGATAAAAAATCCTTTCTACCGTATGCAACCAATCAATAAACTCATCAGGATGAGCCTTACCATTAAACTCAGGAATTTCGATCTTCATTCCGAAATTTTGAGAAGAATGCTGATTTCCAGGTCGTACTCCTCGATTTTGCCCCTGGTTCAAAACCCCAAAAGGGTTTACGTCTTCTTCTTCAACATCGGATGAATCCTCAAAATCCGCTCCTTCTTCGGATTGAACGCCCAATCTCGCCTCCGCAAGTTGTCGCTCCAAATCCTGGATTCGTCTTCTCTGTTCTTCAATTTCTACGTCTCGCAGATCTCTTAGACGCGGTTGGTCGTCTGCTTCAGGAACGCCTCCACGCCCCCGGCCACCACGAGCCCGCCGTCCACGACCGCGATTTTGTTCAGCAATTGAATCAAGCAACCTGTGCTCTAATACCAATTGATGCCGAAGCACGATAGAAAAAAATTGACTGAATAAAAAATTCGACGGAAGAATAATTCGTTCTTCAAATATGATTACCAAATCAAAAATATTCAAGTCTGCTGAAAAGAAACCCTAAAACAAGCTTATATAGACTCAAACCTAACCATATTAGGAAACGTAATCATCAAAACATAAATTAGGAAACTGCCAATTATTAAATTAACCCAAAAAATTACTATAATAATTTAAAAAAAAAACATCTAAACGATCCCGAATCGCAAAAATCCATCGTTAGTCACATAACGGGTCCACTGGTCCTCTAGGTGCATCACTTCCCCTGTCCGCTTTGTTCCATAATCAATTTCATCAATGCTCCTTGTTCCTGCAAGATGGTCGATTTCGGATAATAACTTTTTTTGCAACTCAACTAAGCCACCGGTTCTTGATGACTTCTCTCGAATATCTTCAAGGAAACAACAACACTTTCCAAAATTAGAAGAGAGTTGGTTGAAGACAACTTTAGCGAGAGTCGTTTTACCAATACCCCCCATGCCATGAATTCCAATGAACCGCACTCCGCCAGAGTCGATGTCTAACAATTTGATTACCGCCACAACTTGATCATCAATTCCAATTAAATGTTCAGTCACCGATCTATGTTTTGTCTTCAGCTTTTGCATGACCTCCTCAACTACCAAATTAATCACATTGCTATAGCTGCCACAATGGAAATAGTGTGTATTCAAGAGGAGAAATGTTTAACGTATTGCAAGTTTAAATAATTAGGTAGGAATGTGCATGGCATTTCATTAACCCATTCTTTTTCCTCCCATTGCCTGCAATCAAATATTATTTAAGCTACCTAGCTATTATATCATTATTCCCCCAATATATAAGATGACCTTGTTAGCAGTTTCACATTTTTTGACTCATGTAGTTTAGGTTTTTTATTTAGTAATACTAATAGTAAAAGTCCCACCTCAATCATACTGGAAGTTTTTACATCTATGATCGACTGTTAAGGAAAATTGGGGAAACAAACACAAGGAAAGCATCTAGCTTACCCCCCGTACTTCTTCACTTCCCACCCCTTTATTGCATCAACCTCCATGAGAGCCTCTCTCCATGCATCTACTTGCTCATTGCTCAACTTCTTCTCACGTTCCAAATTGAGTATGGCATCGCGATATAGCGGAGTTTTCAGCTTAATATTGTCAAGTTCCACGTCAAAAAAATAGGTAGGATCTCTTTTCTACCTTCCGATTTCGAAGTGTTTGCCACAATTTGCGTGAGCTCGCGGAGGCACCATTGGCTCGAAGCGTAGGTCCGAGAGAAGATGGGTATGTAGATCCTAGAGTTGTTGATCGCTTGTTGAAGTGATCCATTGATCCTTTCACCGACATGGACCTCTTCATCATCTCGGAAGACACATATTCCAGCCTCGGTCAAGCTGCGGAAGAGGACGTCGATGAATCCAGCACGTGTGTCGGGTCCTCTGAAGTTTAAGAACACTTGGTACTTGCTTCCAGATGACGTTCCTGCGTCTGAGATCTCCATAGCATCAGTTTGCTCTACTTGACGGATCTCTCTCTCTCTCCCCGTGTGTGTGGGTGTGTCTCGGCTACGCCTGAAGAAGGGGTGTGATCCTTCATTAGGCCTTTGCCATTACGGAAAGTCATTCGGCAAGAACATCACACAGAAATTTCAGCAAATGGAACAATCAAAGTTTGAAACTTGACTCAGAAACAAGTCGATCGACGCAAAATTGGACCCCACCGAAGGCACTTACCTTGAAAATCAACGTTGATGGAGCAAATGAACGTAGTTTTGAGTGGTGTATATTCCGGGTAGATAAAGGTTTATACATTTTAGTTCACAAGTGTGCTGTTATGGGTAAAAATAATTTTTTCTCTCAAAAAGATAAATATATTTGAAAGCTATGTATGTGCTAATTTTTTCTAGCATCCTCTTGTTGATAAATTATTATATATGAGCGTAGTATATATATTAGGATTAATATCATGAAAAACCCTAAACTAATACACATATGACAAATTTATCCTAAACTAATTTTTTGACCACAAAAAATCCAAAACTGGTATACCTGTGATAAATATACCTAAAACTAATTTTTTTATCATCAGAAACCCCAAATTGGTACATTTGTGACAAATGTACCCTCTGTTAATTTTCGTTAAATTGAATTAATATCACAAAAAATCACAAACCGGTATACCTGTAATAAACGGAGAGTGAAACCCCAAATCGATACATTTGTCAATTGTCATGTCCTTTCGACAAAAAAAAAAACTGTCAAGTCTTATATAACTCAGCAATTTGAGAATAAAATTCAACTGAAATTAGCAGAGAATAAATTTGTTATGGGTGTATCAATTTGGGGTTTCTAGTGGTCCAAAAATTAGTTTGGGGTGAATTTATTACATGTGTACCAGTTTGAGATTTTTTGTGGTATTAACCCTGTATACTAAATTGAATTTTGGTTATGAGGAAATGTTGGATTCCACTTGGATCTAGCTCCACCAGATCTGACAATGCAATTGAGCTTAGTGTTCCAATTAGCTATGCTAAATACTTACTCGTTGCTGGTGAATGCTACTTTCATTTATCGTCCTTATAACTGTTCATCATAATGTGATGTTTGAACTCATTTGTGGAATTTGTGGTTCATCTTTATCATTTCGTACACAGTCCACTCCAACTTTTCCAAACCTAATGAAGATATGTGGCCCATTCCTCCATGATTTGTGTACCTCCTCCACTTTTATGTGGGGCCATTGACAATGATGGAGCAGATTTGATCGATCTAATCGATACTTTAAAAGCTCGATTATTGGATAACAACCCTATCAAGGATTGATTCGACATGTATTCCCTGTTAGTGCATAGACATATACAAAATCATATGTCGTCGGTGTAGCATCACATCACTCATCAAGGAGAGAGCCAACCCCAAAACGCCCGAACGATGAGGTGAACCTCTGGGGAGTAAATGAACCAAGAGGGGGCTCGCAACTCATGCGTGTTACTTCCGTTGCATTGCATTGCTTGACCGGACTTGTTCACGCTGTGCCCCACGGCCATTTAAATGTGTAATAAAAATTCAAAACATACTCCCAAATATCATTAACTTAGGATGCGATGAAGGGGCAAAGCTTCTTGCAAGAATCAACTTCCCTGGTAAAAAAAAAGAAGAAAACACAAAGAGTGCCAAGAAAGAGCATTGGTCAAGCAAGAAGACAAACTTCTATGAAACTCAGAGAGCAACACAAATAATTGGTCTATTTGTTATTATTATGTTGACACTTATTTTAATTTGCCCAAAATTAATTATGCAAAAATTAGTAAGTAAATTTTAATTCCTAAAACAAAAAAAATGTTTTTAATTCCAAGTGCATTACATATAGACATTAGGCACATTTGCATTAGTTGGGCTTATTAGAGCATGTTTTTTTGATTAATTTTCAAATTAAAATTTGGATTGGGCAGAGGCGGGGCCAGGTCGATCTGACCCTCTCTTTTTCTTTTTTCCCCTTGCCCAGGCCTAGCCCACTCTTTTCTTTTCTTTTCTTTCTCTCTTCCTTCTGAGCTGGGCTCGACCCAACCCAGCTCCTTCTTCGTCCTTCCCCTCGCCCCCGATCTCTTTCTCTCCCCTGTTTTCCCCTATTTCTCCACCATCCAACTAACGAACGATAGAGTGGCCATCCCTGCCCCCTTCGAGCAGAGGGTGGACAAGTGAACATGGCAAGGGGACCAGCATTGATAGCCAGTCCTCTCTTTCCCCGTGTCCCAGTCTCTCTCCCTCTCTCCTTTAACCCCTTCTTCTCGGAATCGTCCCAATCCCTGCACCGGTTTAAATGGCCATAGAAGTCTTGAGTAGGCATAGGCCGATGCAAGCCACTAACAGAGGAGATGAGATCAGAGAGAATGAGCTTGACATCGCCTATAAAAGCTGGCGAGAGAGATAGAGAGGCGGTCGGGCATTTTCAATGAAAAAAAAATAGAGAAAGAGAGGAAGAGAAGAAGAGAGAGAATCCAAGAAAAAATAGGGAGAGTGAGTGTATATCGAGGGTTTACAGGTTGCGAGAAAGGATCTCGAAGCCTCACTATCGCCCCCAGATCAGCCGAAGACCCCCAGACATGCCATTGGCTGATGAGCCTTCCGACCCTTGAACACCCTTGTTCTGCTTTGTTTTTGTGTGTGGTTTGGTTGGGATTCATGTCGACCGTTTGACGCAAATCTCGGTCCATACCGTTCTATCCCTAAGTCTAGTCGTCACCGTCGAAGGTAAGCTACGGCCATCAGAGCCGATCTGAGCTTTGAAATAGCTTGGAGTCCCCCTATTTTTTGTGCACGCACTAACTGTTCATTAAAATGTCTTAATGAGACCGGTTTGTGTTTGAGCTTCGCCGGAGATCAAGAGGCCGAATCGTGACTGAGTCAACTTAGATTCGTGTTGAGAAGATCATTAGGGATCAAAAAATGGCCAAACCATGGCTTGGGTCCATTGACCAAGCTCTGATCGATGTTCGGGGTTGACAAACTTCGATGAGGGCCTGACTGACGATCATTTCAGTCGGCTCTTCGGCGACCAAGCATTGGAATCTCTTTAGCTTATCAAGCTAAAGAGAGTGATGCCACTAGTCGGATGAAATACTCGGCGAATCGTCGAAATTTCGTCCAATCAGTGGCCTCCCCACGTCTGTGATGTGAGCGTTGGCTGAACCGGCCCAGTCCTGTTCAAAAATCAATTTAGGGTCAGTTCATTAGTTTGGGTAAGTCAGATCCGAATTGGATCCGAATTGGATCCGAATACCCGACCCAAATTAGTCAATTCGAGTTGGTTTCATGGATTCGGGTCGATACCGAACCCAAATCCAAGACCCGACTTGGATCTGTGACCCGACTCGACCCAACCTAACTGAATATTATTTAATATTGTATTTTTTAAAATTTATTATTATTATTAATTTTTTTCTTTCTTTTTTTTCCGTCGTTATTAATATTATTAGTATTATTATTTTTTAAAAAATAATTTTTTATTTGAAAATAATTTATAAATCAGTATTTTTTAGTATTTCTCTAATTTATGTGAATTATTTGACTAATTATCATGTTTAAATCGAACAAACTTATAGGGTTATACGGTAGTATTTTACATGTTATTTTTACTACTGTTGTGATATTATTATACATGTTTTTAATTAGAATATAATTGCATGAACTATTATGTTTTGAATGTTGTTATCTTAATTAGGGTTAGAACCCTAGATTGCATATCTATCTTGATTGTTAATCGTTAATGATTGTGCACTCGTTCAATCACCTCACATGTTAGGAGAAAGGTCCTAAAATCAATCCAAATTATCTAACAAATATTTTCTGAAATGAACAAGGTGAAAAGATACCAAAAGGGCATTAGTTATCTAACTAGTGTAATCAAGTCCCTGTACTAACTTAATCTTTGGTTTGTAGAAGTAGGGTGATTCTCCTATCATCTTACTTGGGTTTTTAATCAACCCACCCTAAACTGATTAGTGGCGACTCTTAGATGAAAATCACTTATAGATTAAAAACTTAAATCCTATGTCGCGATATGGTATGGGCTTGAGAGAGCTCGAGTTAAGTCTCGAACTTAAACTTAGCGTGTACTAGGCGAGACCCTCGTTTTTTTTATAATAAAACTGGAAGTCGGTCATGACAGACTGGCAACTCCGCTCTGGACTTGCATTTTTTTGAAAGAAAAAAGTGGACTTAGGCTTGAATTTTTTTTATCATATTCAAACACTTTTTTGTTTGGCAGCGAAGATTCCAGGTATAACCCTGACATTAGGGTGTTAAATGTTCTTGCAAGTTTCAAATCGTGATTGCTTATGAATTATTGTGCATGCTTTAATGATTTAGTACTATACTGTTGCACACACAACCATGCCGCCGGACCTGGATCGTGATAGGACATTTTAGCCACTATTTGCCGATGGTGTTAAGAAAGATACAACCTCGAATACGAGTCCACGATGTAGAGGTTGCCTCTCTTTTCCCCGAAATTTCTTTCTAAAAAATCGTAAAGTCTCTATCTTTAGTCACTATTTGTGTGACTATTAGATATTCCTTTCGATTTGGTTGAGGTTAGAAGGACTTGACACCAACGTAAGATTGTGACGGTTAGGCTCCTTTTTAACTTCATTTTGCTGAACCAGTCTAGATAAAAATTGAATCTCACTCCTCATGTGCATGTCTTTGTGATTGCTATAGTTCAATGTAAGGTATATATTCTATCCCTTTTTATTCCATAATATAGCCTACTTACTCCTTTGATTTGTTACTATTAGGTTACCCGTTGATTTCATTCTATATATGATGGGAAGAGCTGATGTCCAATTCGTCCTCACTCTCAAGAAAGAGCTCCTGGGATGGTAGGACCGGCTCAATCGGAATGGCCAAGGATACGTCAAAGTAAGAATTGGTCGCCTACTTCCGTTGCTCAAGATCAATGTCCATTCTGGCATGATGCAGGCATTGGCACATTTCTGGTGCCCTCAGACATCCACTTTTGTATTTGGTAAATTTGAAATGACCCCAACTCTAGAAGAATATAGTGTTGCCATTGGAATGCTTTTGGGATCTAAGTTCATTAAACCACTTATTGGGCGTTTTCCCTATACTCGAATTATCCCAGTTTTTGCGAGTCGAGATCAATACGGTGAAAAGGGTTGTTAAAGCCCATTGTAATCCATGTCCCTTGTTTTTTTTAAATGAATGCTTTAAAAATCAACCCATGAGTAAAAAAAATAAAACCTTTCTCCTAGCTTTCATTGGGTTTGTTATTTTCCTTCATTGCAAAAATTCTATAAACCCTTCAATTGTGTATGTGGCCAAACAAATTTGCACTAGTATGGGATATGTTAATTCGGTTTTGGCAGAAACATTCTTGTCCCTTAACCGTTTTAAACAAAATGAGGAGAAAGTCATGCGAGCTGCCCCGAAAATTTTGCAAATTTGGTTTTTATCCCACTTAAAAAGATTCGGGTACCTCATGTAACTTTTTGAAATTAATGATCTTACGCACCCAATACAAAGATTCGAGATCTTAAAAAGTAATTCCCCGAATAAGGATTACTCTTTTTGGATAAATTTTTTGAAAAATCTCAATCTTGAAACATTCTTATGGCATGCTAAATGGTTTTACAAGGGTCAAGTTCGTTATGCTCAATGGTTTCATAATCCTATTCCACTACTCAATTTATTTGGCACCACTTCTTACTACTTCTACCGGGTAGCCCGCCAGTAGAGGGTCCTTTAGGAGATCCCGCCACCTCTTAAAACAGACCTATTTCGAGTTCGATTCACTCATTTGAACCGCATCTACATCAGCGAGATTCGTGTCATCCAGAGTGCATGAGTCGAGTGTCAGCCGGCATTATACCTAGGAGACTTAAAGGGCAAGAAAAGGTTTACCATGCCTCTTTGTTCCACATTCTTCGTCATCCAATCCTGACAGCTCTATAGCCAAAGGTCCCAGATATGGACAGCAAGCCCAATTGCCAAGCACATATAGGCTTATTATGAAGTTAGTATGTGAAAATAAGCGAGTCTGAGAGACTGTGGCTTCCCTATCGTTTATAGAATGAGTATCCGGAAAAGATGCTGTTTTGTTAAAAGCCTATGTCTTTTTATATTTCTTAGTATTTATGTTCAGGGTTTTCGTTTTCTTTTTTTAAAAGTATTTATGGGTTGTACTAATATTAATATAAGTCAGACCCCTTTTTGTTATATAAATAATAGAATTTGCGCCTTAATCACGCCACTTTGGCCTTAACCTAGCGGTATTCGGGGAATGGAGAAGGTCTAAGGTGATTCGGGTTCGAACCTCGGAGACGCTGTTTGTAAAGTAAAAATTAATAAAAAAACCCTTTTTGCTTCTTTTTTTTTGTAAACAAAGAAAATATGTGATAAATAGATACAATACTAGACGAAATCATGAACTAGTTCTTTATTAGGCCTTATATTCATTCATTTCAACATTTTCACAGGTAGTTACGAATTAAATGGCCGAGGAAAACGCGCCGATCCATCTCAATAATATGGAAAACGAAATGAAAATGATTTTCAATGTAATCGAAAATCTCACTAAGTAGGTAGAATCTATCAATGGCAAGCTCACCCCCACGCCTACATTAATCAAAGTGGTGTTATCACTATCATTTGTAGAAATAGACAAAGCCTTTGCCAGCGATAGCAAGATGCTCATGCTAGAGGACAATCCGCTTCCACTTGTCATCAGGAAGACCGAACTTGTAAGCGCACTGATGACAAGACATGACAAACGCCTTGCGAAGGTCGAGGAGATGCTGAAATAACTATAAGGCCCACGATATGCTGTCCCACTTGACCTGTCTATATACAAAAGGGTCAAGGTAATAGAAAAGTTCAAGATGCCAAAATTCAAGAAATATAATGGCGCCTCATGCCCTAGACACCACTTGTACATATATCATGTGCGGATAACCCAGTACACTGATAATGAACTCCTCATGATTCAGACCTTTCAAGCAAGTTTGATAGGGCTAGCTTTGACATGATATATGTCAAAAGATGTGGATGCTTTTAAATCTTGGGATGATGTTGCTGATGCATTTCTCAAGCAATATCAATTAAACCTCGATGTCATATTTTCTTGTGACGATCTTGAATGTACTGAAAAGAAAAAAAGTGAGTCTTTCAAAGAGTATGGCACCAGATGGAGGAACTTGGCTACCTAGGTCACCCTAGAACTTACTGAACATGAACAAACAAAATTGTTCATTAAGTCTCTCCTGTATGAATACAGATACCACCTAGTTAGTGTCGTTGCTAAGTCCCTTAATCGGTTTATTCCTATGGCCAAACGAATTGAGATGGGCTTATATAATGGATGGTTCACAAACCCTACTTCCACAAACAAGAGACTCAATAGGAAAAATGAGAAGGAGTTCCTGACGAATGGGAACATCGCATACATCTAGACTGTTCATCCACCACAGACAGTTTAGGTGAGTAGCAATTAACCTCAAGTCGCCAGCCTCTAAAGCAATATAAGAAAATGCAATTCACTCTACTGCCTAAATCCATTTCTCAGTTCCTAGCTATACTTTGCAAGAAAAACTTGCTCTCTACCGAGCTAAAGCGGGCCAACTAAGAAAACGTTTGGAACTACGATCTATCTAAGAAATGCAACAATTACATGGGCGAAGTAGGACATTCGACAGATGACTACTACACCATTAAATACCGAGTCTAAAACTTACTTGACACCAATCCTTCTTATTTCAGGCATCTAAGCAAAATGTCCAAAACAACCCGTTACCGTAGCATGAAAACAAAATCAACGCCATATTTAGTTTCGATGTTGGTCGAATTAAGAACGTAAGGGTATATACTATTGACGTTTATAATAGTCTAGTGAAAGCAGATACTATCCTACTGGTGAAATACTACCCTTAACCCTAATAAAAGAAAGAGTTGTTAGCATGGTGAAAGTATGTTTAATTGTATATGCCAACCATACTGGCATAATGGCCACTATCTCCGAGGTTATCATCAACTGGGATGAAGAATTCTCGGCATTTAATACCGAAATAAGTAAATCCATCGCCACACCCATGAGCGAGCCTTTGACTGACCACCCAGACGATGAGAAGGAATTGACGATTGAAGTATCCCTAATTGAAAGCACTTAGTGATCGAGATACCTCAGCCTTATCAGTACGAGAATGACAAAGCAGTATCATGGTCCTACGAATTGGACGTGGACCTAGTTACAAGGTTAGGACGAACATATGCCCAAGCTAATGCATAGCCTTCGAAGCTTGTTACCAATAAAGAAGCCAAGGAATTTCTGGCCATCATCAAAGCTAGTGAATACAGTATGGTGGATCAACTGTGCAAGTTGCCTGCCCAGATTCCTTTGCTAGAGTTACTTCAAACATCTACAAAGCATCAGAAATCTCTTATGAAAGCGCTCAACAAAGTAAACATCCTTGAAATGATTGAGCATGACAAGTTAGAGGAATTCTTAGAGTCCATCTTGTTGAAAGACCATATAGCATTCTCGAACGATGATTCTTTGCCGAAGGTAGAGGACATACCAAGAGTCTCTACATCTCAGTCAAATATAGGAATTCCCATATGGCTCGAGTCTTGATTGACAACCGATCTGCTTTGAATATTTGCCTGTCGGCAACCTTGCGTTGTCTCAATATAGACCCATCTAAGCTCCATGCCTCTAAAACTTTCGTCCGAGCACTTGACTAGATGAAGAAAGACACTATTGGTGAGATCGACCTCGATGTCTAGATTGGTCCAATCATGTTCAACATTCTGTTTCAGGTAATGGACATTCTCACCACATTTGACTTTTTGTTGGGCCGTCCTTGGATTCACTTTGCTGGAGCCATGCCTTCAAGCCTTCACCAAAGTGTGAAGTTCATAAGTCAAGGAAAGTTAGTCATGGTCCTTGGTGAAGAAGACAACCAAATTTATTAGGAAATTGCCATCCCGTATGTCGAATCAAATGGCAAGTTAGAATCCAATTATCAATTTATTGAGCTTGTATCAACCGTGCACGGATATCGAAGAGTTTCTCCCCCTCTCCCCGATATATCAAAAACCGTAATCATGGAAGGAAAGGTTAAGGTAGGGAATGGCTTCGCCCCAAGTCAAGTGTAACATCTTGAATGTCAAACCATTTTCGGGATCAATAAAGTATAAATTATTTCTCATTTAATTTTAGAAAGTCTTGCCCGGACCTGATCAATCACAGGATACTAACATTTTGGGAAAGGCTAAATAGGAATAGGTACGTGAACCGGAGACTCGATCGTGAGTTGGGCACAGGTTTCGGAGAAAGCCGAGGGAATATTTTGGACCAATGTGGGCCGATTTTAGGAAGGTGACGGATTCAATTCGGCCAATGATGTATGATCAGATTGCGGGTGATTCCACATGACCGAGAGTACACATGTTGAACAATTTCCGAACTAACCTAAATGATTAAGACCTCCGGTACTAGTGATAATTCCTCGCGCTCTCTCGAAAATCGAGGCCATTACGATTCGGACAACCCTAGGTTGATACGCGTAACACCTAAATAGCCGTCTATTAGTTAGAGGCTCTAAAATTTTAAAATGAACAAATTTAATCGCGAGATTGGACCCGAACTTCGACGTCGAAATTTTGTTGACGTTTACGATTATTTTTCAAGACCAACATCATTTTGGTGTGGTCACGCACATTTGAGGCTAATCTAGCTAGAAATTAGAATTTCAACGAAAATTGGGGAATATTATAGTTTTGCCCCCGTGGGTCCTAGGGTTGGATTTTGAGCTCGTTTGAGGTTATTTTTCGAAACCGATGTTATTTTGGTGCGGCCACACACATTTAGAGTGGTTTTGATCAAAAATTGGAAGTTTGGCTCGAAAGTGAAAAATAATATTATTTTATTTCCGAAACTTCGCAGTCGATTTTCGAGGGCTTAAAAAGTGAATTTTGTAAATCTGACGCCATATTATGTTGGCCACACACATATCGAACGAATATGTGCGAAATTGAAATTTCGCCTCATGATCAGAAAAATGACCATTTTGCCCCTAGGCTTGTATTAATTCCGAATTTTTGAGAAATCATTTGGGATAAGTAACTGTGGTTATCAGTTGCATTATTGGACCAAAAGACCCATTTGTCCCTTAATTATTTAAGCTTATCTCTTTAGAACCGTTAGATTAGGGGCGTTATGGTCATTTTTCACAGATCGGCGACACGTGATATTTGTGGGCTGACTTATTTGACCAGAATAGATCTTTTTCTCTCTCCTCTCCCTCTCATTCGGCAGAACAGTACCGTCGTCGGGAACTTTGTCACCAGTTTCACTGTTCATCAGTGATCGGCTGCCGTTTCCCATCTTCGTGGTCTAGAAATTAAGTGAGTATATTTCTTAAACCCGGATTAGGGCTAATAGTGCATTTTTTTGGACTGGCTTAGGTATTATCAGTGTAGTCTGGACTGGGTTAGGTAGTACTAGTGTATAATTCAAACTGGATTGAGGACCGATCGTTGGAAATTAAATCCAAGGAATTTAGTGGGATTATTAGAGATAATTATTGGACTAACATGAATTAGTCAAGGATTATATGATTGGACTGTCGGGTATGCCCGGGCTGATTGACAGGTTGATTTCTGTACCCAATTGTTGGGAAATTGAGTAATGCCATGTCACGTGACTGTGTGGCCGACTCGTTCGGAGTGTGATTTGCCATATGATGGCTTGATTGGATTATTGAATTATACATTGTGGAATTGGGCCGCATGGTATTAATTGGCCAGTGAATGATTATTGCGACAAGAAATTAACTGAATGCTTGACTTGTGCTAATGCTCATGTTGCATTGTGTTGCATTTCATGGCATACATAGTGAATGCCGAGAATGAGGCGTGTGATGAATTATGCGAGAATGCGTGTCTGCTATGAGCATGTGATCATCTAAAATGCCCCGATACATTTTACGCGGGGTTCAGATAATAATTGACTGTATGTTCATGTGATCATAGTTCGTCCTGATGCGTGTTACGCGGGGTGTGCCGTCCTGATGCGTGTTACGCGGGACGAAGCCCGGTACGTCCGAAAGACGACCATCCTGATGCGTTTTACGTGGGTTCTGGTTCGTAAGTAGATCGGTGTTGCGCCTGATGCGTTTTGACACGGGTTAGAGACACTGGGCTTGGGGCGTCTTTATGCTAGCCACGAAGTATTGTGATGTAAATAGAGACTTTATGCAATAGGTCAGGATAACGAGAATAAATATAATTGGGCCAGTGTGTGACACAAGAAAGAATGTGGACATTTGCATGCATTGGAATGCATGAGTTAGTGTGCGGATGTGTGAGACTCGATGAATGACATGCGAAATGTGCACTAAAATTATGAGCATGCATTTGACGTACACGTGAATCGAGTGCTTGGGTATATGATTTGATTATATTATTATTGTGAATAACCTGCAGGGTCAGCTAGGTAAGTGATCTGGGCCAGAGAGCCTAGATCGGAGTTTATTTATGAGTTGGATTACAATGTTATTTTGTGCTGTCAGTCAGGAGATTGCATGTTAGCCTAGCCTAGGTTTAGGGGGTTATACTTGCTGAGATTCGTCTCACGGTTGTAATAACTCATATTTTCAGACCCTCAGCCATAGAATGCCGAGGACAGCACCTCTTTTTGGAATAATGCATCATATCCAGCGGTTGTCTAGCGTACACCTCTGCGGGGATGGAGCAGCGTATGTGAGGTATTATTCGGTTTTGTTTATGAACGTAGGGGAGGACTATTACCACACCCATGAGTACGTGGCTTGGTGTTATAGGGGAGCTGATGGCGTGGCCAGACCCCCACTTTTGATCGAGTAGCTACTGGTGTGTGCTTTTCACTATCGTTGTATAGTTGAAGGTTGTAAAAAGTTCTCTATGGTAATGCCAGTGTATATATTTTCAGAGTTATTTGATTGTTGGTTGTTTTACCTTGGTCTCATGTGTTTTATTGTACGAGTGTATATATATTTATATACATTGTTTCCACATGTGCCTTATCTCTGATTGAGTTTGGGTCGGTGACGCAATCCTGGGAGCGTTGCACCTTAATCGACCGAAGATAGGATGCTCACGCTTCGTAGGGTTTGGGGTGTGACATCGAGGACTCGGCAGAGGAGGTTGGGGTATTCTAGAATCTATTCAAGCCGCCAGGAACCACCGTACCTCTAGTCTAGGATATTGCAGAGGAAACTCACAGGCCAATAAAGGATGCGGGAGGGGTTAAGCTGGCTTGCTACTTCCCCATATCCAGGAAATTTTCCCATCACCTGCTAGATTGTTGCAAGATGAGGAAAATTGTATCAACATCTTGGGACAATCCGACCATAAGTTTAGGCATCTTGCTGAATGCTCAAGTTGTCCTAGCTCCTCAATGCTTCCCGAGAATGTTACTAGCGACCAACATCATAACCCAAATGAGTTGTTGATTAAGAAAGATTGTGGACAAGAAGAAACGCTGGATAGCGTGGTCACCCTATTTGACGATATCTTCGTAGGAGCCATACACGAAGACTCGACCCTAGAAACGAGTGCAAATCTAATTGATTTGTTTGCACGTTTGTAGTATTAGTTGGGCAAACTACGAAATTTGCTCATATCCTTAATCGATATCATTGGCCAAATCTCGAATATGTTAGTGTCGCCTTCCGATCAAGAAGAATTGACTCATATGAATATTCTCGAAGAAAGCCCACCATTGGGAGTCTTTCCCGACGCAACATGGTAAGTTATCCAACTTTTACAATGGCAGGGCGACGTACGACAGTACTCACCAGTCCCTAAATCTATGGATGTGATATTCCATGTCCTGCAAAAGAAGATCATCATAAGGGAGCCAAAACATGCTACTCCCAAGTACTTCGTTAATTATGATCCCATCCTGTCCTGTGATTATCACTTGGGAGAAATTGGTCACTTACTGAATATTTTTCAGCTCCTTGAAAAACAGAGTACAAGATCTGTTAGATGCCAGGGTATTCACTTTTCGTGCTCTCTGGTTGTGTTACGACAGGAACGACTTCTTAGTGGTGCCCAGCATTCGTGCCACCACTCCTGAATTTGCTGAGAGGGCATGTAAAGGGAAAGCAATCATGGATACCTTGGGTAAGCCCATTGGCAGGTATGACTTCTATGTTAACTACTAGATATCGTCAAACTTTTTTGATGAGCTGCAGAATGGTATCATGGATGGATGGGGTGGCATGGACCTGCTGACAGCAACAAGGAGAGAAAGCGATGAGCTGGACTCTTGGAACTATACTTTTGAAAGTTTCTTCATCAACGCGATAGATGAGGGATCAATGGAGGGAATGTGTGCATGTTCACTTAAGTAGATTTCCTCTAACCCTTTTACACGAACCCCTGGAAAATGGGCTATCCTTGTATTTTATTTTTTGTCGTCATTTCTACTAGAAGAAATATCTTTTTGAACTCTCCCTCTCCTGAGGTTATAAATCCATATATTGTAAATAAATAATGTTTTGAGGGCATGTAGTAATATTCTAAACAAGCCCGTTGATGATATCTAGCCATGCCAACGGAAAGTATTCTAAGGCCTGGGCTACCTCATGCTTCCTCGTTTCTAAACTCTTCAAAAATTAAAAGCATCTCACTATTTCTTTCAAAAATGTTTTAAGAGAAAGGACAATGAAAAATCCATAACCCCATTTGTTTTTCTATTCGATTTACCTTGTGTTCCAGGCATGATCTTGCAACTTACAAGAGAGTTAGTACGATCTAGTCAAAGGCCATAGATGCTGATAGCAGCGATTCTAATGATTCAAGTGATGATCCCACTGAAATCTGAAAAAATTGAGAGCAATATGAACAAATCAAGCTCCTTACAATCGAGAACACTCTTACCATCAATTTGGGTGGTACTGAAAATCCAAAAGAAGTAAAGATTGAGGCCAAACCTTCTCGAAGAGAAGGCCACACGTCTAATCTCTCTCCTTAAAGATTATCAAGACTTCTTTGCATGGTCTTATTATGATATGCCAGGTCTAGACCCTCGGATTGTTGAGCACATTTTGCTGACTAATCTTGACATGCCTCCTAAGAAGCAAAGGTTACGGAGGACTAAACTTGAGCTATTGAAAAAAATTGAAGAAGTGATGAAACTCTTGAAAGTAGGGTTCGTCGAGATTTCACAATATCTTGATTGGGTAGCAAACATCGTGCCAGTGAAGAAGAAAGATGGTCAAATTCGAGTTTGCATGGATTATCGTGATTTGAACAAGGCTAGTCCTAAGGATGACTTTCCGCTCCCCCACATAGATATTCTTATGGATAGCACGGCCGGATTTAAATTATTTTTTTTCATGGATGGATTCTCCAGTTATAACAAGATAAGGATAAACAACGAAGACAAGGAGAAGACGGTGTTCATCACTCCATGAGGGACCTTTCACTACATGGTTATATCTTTTGGTCTAAAAAATGCCGGGACAACATACTGGCATGCCATGATTACTCTTTTCCATGACATGATACACAAAAAAATTGAAGTTTATGTCGATGACATGATTGCCAAGACCCAATGCGGAGAAGACCATGTTCGAACTTTGAAGAAATTGTTTAATCGATCACACGAGTTTAAGTTACGCCTAAATCCCGCAAAGTGCGTGTTCGGAGCGACCTCTGGAAAATTACTCAGATTCATTGTGAGTAGCAAAGGGATTGAGGTCAATCCTTCAAAGATCAAAGCAATATGTGAGCTCCAACCTCCATCCACAGTGAAAGATATTTAAAGCCTTTTGGGAAGATTAAACTACATCGCATGGTTCATCTCCTAACTCTCAGAGACTGCACGACCTTCTTTAATTTTCTTAGGAAAGACGCTCAGATTAGCTGGGATGAAGACTATCGGGAAGCATTTGAAAAATTGAATTAGTATTTGATGAATCCCTCGGTACTAGTTCCACTAGTCTTAGGATATCCTTTAACTCTCTATTTAATGATCCACAGTGAATCGTTAGGAGTCCTATTGGCCCAGAGCCACCCGATGATGAAAAAGAACAGGCCATCTATTATCTGAGTAAGAAATTCACCATTTCGGAATAAAATTATTTCGAATCAGAAAAAACATGTGTCGCATTGATGTGGGTATTGCACAGGCTCTGATAATATATTTTGCACCACTAGACGTTTCTCGTAATTGAAAATGACCACATCCGATTTTTGCTTAATCAACTAGTACTGGTAGGAAAATTAGCCAAATGGCATATTCTAATTTTAGAATTTGACATCCAAACATCATCGCAGAAATCAGTGAAAGGTCAAGTGATCATTGATATGCTAGCTGAATATCCCGGGGAAACACATGAAGATGATCTCCTAGATGATTGCATTTTATTGGCGAAAAGACTTATGTGGACTATGTTCTTCGATGGGGTAGTAAACCTATTTGGCTCTGGTATCGGGGCAGTCTTGATATCCCTAGATGAGCAACATTATCCTGTAGCCGCAAAATTGGTGTTTCCTTACACCAATAATGTAGCTGAGTATCAAGCGTGTATTCTCGATCTACAAGTAGCAGTTGATATGAAAATAACCAAACTAAAAGTGTTAAGTGATTCTGCCTTAATCATCCTCCATACTGTGGGTAAATACAGGGTTGGGGATGCTAAGCTAGTATCCTATCATGATTATTTGGAAGAATTGGTGATAGAATTTGATGAAATTTCGTTTGACTACTTATCATGATCTCATAACCAATTCACCAATGCACTAGCTACCCTATCATCCATGTTACATGTCACCAATGGCCTGGAAATAGAACCTCTAAAGATTGAAGTCCTGACCAGACCTGGCCATTGCATGGCTGTGACCGAGAAACTCGATGGAAAATCATGGTATTACGATATCATGAACTATGTCAAAGAGCAACAACTCCCTCAAGGGATTACTGTTGTAGACAGAAAGTATATAATGAAGATGGCAACAAAGTTCTTCGTCAGTGGTAAGAATTTATACAAGAGGTCTTATAATTCTATTCTGCTAAGATGTGTGGACATGATCGAAGCAACGTGAATTATGCAAGAATTTCATGAAGGAGTACGCCGTTCCAACCTGAATGGACACATGTTGGCCAAGAAAATAACAAGATTAAGTTATTACCGGCTTCCTCTAGAAAGCCATTACATTTGATATGTTTGAAATTGTCACCGTTGTCAGATTCATGAAAATAGAATAAATACCCCTCCAACTGAATTACATCTATTGTCTGAGTCATGGCCGTTTTCAATGTGGGGCATTGATGTGATCGGCCCAGTCAATCCAAAGGCATCAAATCGACATCGATTTATCTTTGTCGCGATTGATTATTTTTCCAAATGGATCGATGCCACATCATATACCAACGTCACTGCTCGGAATGTGATGAAATTCATCAGGCGCGACATAATCGCCTGTTATGGCCCCCCTGAAGCCATTGTTATAGATAACGGAATGAATCTGAATAACAAGCTTATTGATAATTTGTTCAGTGAATTCAAGATTCATCGGAACAAATCTTTTGCTCTTCAACGACTAGGCGTTGGGATCTTTTCAGCTTATCAAGCCAAAGAGAGTGATGCCTTTGGCCGAATGAAATACCTAGCGAGTTGCCGGAATTTTGTTCGGTCAATAGCCTCCCTGCGTATGTGACGTGAGAGCCGGCTGAACCGGCCCGATCTTGTTCAAAAACTAGTTTAGGGCCATTTCATTGGTTTGGGTAAGTTAGACCCGAATCGGAACCGAATACCAGACCTAAATCGGTCAATTTGGGTTAGTTTCATGGATCCAGGTTGGTCTTGACCGAACTCGAATCCAAGACCCGACCTGGATCTGTGACCCGACTCGATCGAATATTATTTAACATTTTATGTTTTTATTTTTTGTTATCATTAATTTTTTTCTTTCTTTTTTTGCCGTATTTATTACTATATTAGTATTATTATTATTTTTAAAAAATAATTTTTATTCGGAAATAATTTATAAATTAGTATTTTTGAGTATTTCTCTAATTTAGGTGAATTATTTGACTAACTATCATGTTTAAATCGGACGAACCTATAGGGTTATACGGTAGTATTTTGCATGTTATTTTTACTACTGTTGTGATATTATTATACATATTTTTAATTAGAATATAATTGCATGAATTATTGTGTTTTGAATGTTGTCACCTTAGTTAGGGCTAGAACCCTAGACTGCATATTTATCTTGACTGATAATCATTAATGATTATGGACTTGCTTAATCACTTCATGTGTTAGGAGAAATGTCCTAAAATTAATCCAAATTGCTTTACAAATATTTTCTAAAATGAACAGGGTAAAAAGGTACCAAAAGTGTATTAGTTATTTAACTAGTGTAACTAAGTCTCTGAAGTCATTTAATTTTTGGTTCGTAGGAGTATGGTGATTTTCCCGTCACCTTACTTGGGTTTTTAATTGATCTACCCCAAATTGATTAGTGGCGACTCCTATATAAAAATCATTTGCAAGTTAAAAACCTATACCCTAAGTCGCAATATGGTATGGGTTTGGGAGAGTCTGAGTTTAGTCTCAAATTTAGATTTAGCATGTACCAGGCGAGGCCCTCGTTTTTTAAAATAAAACTAGAGGTCAGTCGCAACATATTATTATTATTATTATTATTATTATTATCAACACAAATAATGTTGAAGGAGCTACGGAAGGTGCCATTGCAGGGGTTATCCGAGATGCTACAGGGACTTGGTCGACGGATTTGCTAAGATAGTTCCAGCCTCATCAACGATTTAGACTGAGGTGTTGGCCATGGTCGAACCTTTGAAGCTACTTCGGTCGAAGAAAGAGATGAGTTTGCAGCTGGAATATGACTGTTATTGAACGCGGACAAGTAGTGGTCAAAGATGATCACGGGTGATGGGGATATGAGGAGTACCATTACGGAAGAAGCCAAATTCTTGATGGGCTCTTTCGAAAATATCACCTTGGTCCATTGTGGTTGGTCTGCGAATTGTGTAGACGATAGAGTAGCTAAGGCCCGTAGAATGAATTCCCTACCCCCCTCTTGGATGGCCTGACCTCTTCAATCCCTTTGGCTATGTTTGGTAGTTGAGATAAAATTCAAGATAGGATAAATTTTATCCTATCTCATGTTTGGTGTCTGGCTAAGACAGGATAAAGTCGGATATAGGAAGGTTATAGCACAGATAAAATTATCCCATGAGGAAGATGGGATAAAGGTGGATAGGATTTTTAATATTCATAATAAAATGTTTTTTTCTCTAATAACAAACTTGTTAAATTATTAAAATTAAAACAATATTTGAAAATAAATAATTTTATAATTTTAATATAAAAATTCAAAATAACAGGAATTTCGTTTTTATTTATTCTTTATTTATTAATGTATTAAAAAAAATTCTATCTTATGATATAAATTTCATATATATAAATAAATATATTTAGTATTTATATTTATTACATATTTTATGTATATTGGTATATTTTAGTATTTAAAAAATTTTTATTAGAGAATGATGGAAGGGGAAAAAAGAATTAAAAAGGAGATAAAAAGTAATAAAAAATAATAAAAAAATGAAGTAAGTGTAGTGAGATTTTATCATCTGAATTTGTGCAATTTTTAGGTTTATTTACACCGATATGATGTTCATAACAAATAATAGACATGGTAAGATGTGAAAATATCCGATTTTATTATTACGATTTACCAAATAATAGATAAAATATAGTAAATCCCTTAGATTTCATATCCTATCATATCTTATCCTATCCTAACTAGAAATCTAGATGATCAAACGCAGTCTTTGGGATTTACTTTGTTTGGATGCCCCGTCGTTAGGTATTTTGTTAAAAAATTCTTAACCTTTCAATAATATCTTTATGTTTTATTGACAAAAAAAAAGTCATTTCATTCAAACAATTTGTAAAGTAAGAATTGATTATACTCCCTTCCCACTCACCTTACATAAAGTTAGAATAATTTTGTCCTTTTCTTCCTTTTTTCTTATTCATTTATATTCTTGACATGTATTCCAACAATCGTAAATGCCTTCACTTTTTTAGAACCAGTCCATTTAAATAACAACAATTCGAAGCACTTTTCTTTTTCTATTTTACATTATTTCGAAAATCTAAGGACTTAACCGTGATACGTAAAATATAGGATTTTCAATCCTAGCAAGAAAGGGAGAGAAAAGGATACTCGATTTCAAGTGAGTAATTTCATAAATACATTTCGAATTCCATGGGAAGCCTTACTCAATAAAAGTCATATGTGTGGGAATATCATTCAGGTGCCAGCCTACTTCTGATGATGAGTATTATTAGACAATTTTAGATAATGTTCGATCTTTGAGATCTTTTTATATTACTTCACTTCCAATTTCCCCATTGAATAGTCTTTAGAGGATCACTTTCCAATCAATCCGTTAGACAAGATTACACAATAGAGATTGAGTAGTCATTGAGTGAGAAAATCTGAATAACCATTGATTTAGTTGCCCATACAAACAAATCTCTAGTTTCCATAAGTGGAGTTCTTCAATTTAGGAAAGTAACTTGTCTATGAAATAATTGTCAATCAATCAAAGATGTTTGGCATGAATGATTTAGTTGCGAAACAATATTTATATTAAAGATTAATATTTTCTAAAACATAATTCCAAGCGAGATCGCTAATTGTGACGACTGAAGTTTTGCGTTTGAATATATTTTCATGCGTCTGAATATGTCTCCATGCATTTGAATATTTCTTTTTGTGTTTGGACATTTTTCGCTTTAGAGTAGAGTCTCAAATAGTCATATGCATGCACGTATAACAGATTTGATGTTATCCATACTGTTGTCGTAACTTTCCGTAGTCATGATACTTGAGCCATGGAAAATAAAATTTTAAGAACATCCAATATAATGTAGACTTTTTCTTCATGGTCGAAATATTCAAACAACATTAGATAGAGTTTGAATATGATCAAAATTGATATAAACTTCTCTTCATGAGTAGTTATGATATCCATTGAGTATACTGGTGATATCCACGCTATAACTAGCTTATGATGATATTGAATTCTACTTGTCTAATGATATCTAAATATATTGGCAGTCGTGGCTCTATCTCGCTGTTCACGTATCCATGTTACTTCCAAACTTTACCGAACTCCCCGTTTTATGCTTGTTCACCTTCTATACATGTACCTCTAGCTTGTAGACACTTCTATGCCTAATGTCTTGTTCATCATTGATGGAGAACTCATAACCTTTTAGATGTTCCTATTAGAATATCATTTGAATAATGGCTTGTGCATTTTTCGCCTGATTACTCAATCATTAAACACGTTAGTACTTTGATCACCTTGTCATCTTCAAAACATCATGAGAGATTTGACTAACAGGCCTCACTTCATTCTTCATCGCGTGGCTTTGCAGCTTCAGTTTCAGGCTCATTGTCATCCAGCCAATCTTGCTCTTTGGCTTACTCTTCGTCCCCATCGCTTGCATTCCCATCAAGATTCACCACCTAATTGAGAGCACCGAAAGTGAAGGACACCCATGTTCGGAGACCAACGAGAGAGGCCTCAAATCGCCCATGAATCATGTCATCAAGAGCTTGGTTGGGCTCAAACAGATTTCGTTCGCGGAGAAACCCCGCTCAACTTCCTTAAATTCGTGCGAATCAAGAATCACTCGTTTTACAAAAAAATTACGCAATATAGGAAAAATTCCCGCGAGGGGTCTTTGTCTCAAGGCTGTAATGTCGGGTTAGCTTAGGTGAGAAACAAACGGGGTCCCCGTTGGGACTAAGCAAGCTCAACACTCCTGCCTACGGATTAACAAAAAGCTAGTGAAAGACGACAACATGGAAAACCATCCAGCTTCGAGCTCAACGAGGGAAAAAAGAAACAAACGGCAGAGGACGAAGAGGAAAAGCAGAGGTACACCTATTTCAATAGCTATCAGGGCTGTGGTCCCCCTTTTTTTACCTGCTAATGAAATTGTATATCAATTGGATTCCATCGCCATTATAAATTTCGTGCTCTCTTCTTTAGATGCATGAACAGATCCAAGTATCCACTGATGGGCAACGAATTAACAAAAGAGGACTCATCAATCACGTTTAGCTCATTGCTGTTTCATCGCAATTTAAATATTTGCCTCGGTGGTAAATAACAACTAGCGATTGTAATAATCATGTCCTTTGGATCAAAGTCGCAGTTTCTAATATTCCTAGATGGAATCCATCTTTTAACGTGTTCAATTGAATAGGCCGTGTGTTCATCGAGGAGTTGGAGACTTGCACAGAAAATTTCAGCCAACTCATTGGCGAGGGAGCTGTACCCTAAACAATGGGGTGGTTACATTGTTGCAGTCAATATGTACAATTTATATATTCCAATAATCTACAATAGACTCCAGGATAAGAAATATATGAGTGTTTAAACATTATTACAATCACTATTGTACTTCTTGACAGCGTCGTGACCCTCCTAAGCCATTCGGGGAAACGAGTTTAGTGAACTTTTGAGCTGAAATACGAGTCACCTCTTTTCGAGGTTTGCTCGATCTCACTATGTTACACCCGAAAACCTATGAGCTTACAACATCCCACTAATAGTCGTTCGAATATGACATCCCACTTACTAACAAGAGAACACATGAGGAAGCGAACTTGAAGCACCCAAACAATAATCATACAAAGGCATAGTAAAGAAGACACCATATACACAAACCAACAAAGCTACTATATAAACACATTGTCAACCCAAAGAAGATGCAATTTACAAGCCTTACTAAAGGCCACTTCATATTAAACTACTCGCATACACAAAAAACGGATTAGTAGTCGGGTCAACTTAACTCATCTAACAACAAGGGCGGTCCAAAGAGGGATGGGGTGTCCAAAACCATCATCAATCCCCATGGTATCCCGGAGGCATTCCCGGACCAGACTCTAAATAATCTAGCTCGGAACTTGAACTCTTAGGACCAGTGTCAAGATCGATAACGGCCCCGTTAGGAGGATCTATCTCCATGGGATCTCACTCCTCAACTCTTTCTTCGCTACCATGGGGACTATTGAATCCTTGAAGAGGATTGAACAAAACGTCCCCTTCTTGATAGAACCAAGCAAAAAGGGTACGTGGCTTCCACAACGCAAAACCTTCATCCACCCAAACTATCGACGCATGACTTATATAAATCTTATCCTCTCCTACTAGGTACTTTGTTAACATGTGATCCACATCCATCGGTACCCCCAAAATGTTGAGAAGGACCATTCATGATCGGGGGTCTGGAATGGTTAATAACAACAACAATGAGATAAAACTCAATAAATAAACTCTCTAAGCCTTGCTTAGGGTAACACGTATCTTCGGACAATCCTAAACATGTAATTTTAGCATTCAACATGCCATAAACAACCACAAGCACCCTTACCTCGCATTGGCACATACAATACAATCCATGGCGTAAATGTGTGTAGTACAATTAATAATCCAAGCATATTCAACATCGATCTCAAGCACATAGCATTCCCCAATTCATAACACATGCGTGGTTATCTAAATTATTAACCACCCCTCGGGTTACACCAAACCCCGCCGGTCTTCCGATCTAGCTAGGCATCATCCAGCTATTTTCGGGCACGGTAATGTCTGGGATCATACAGCTCCCGGCAAGCTGAATACGAGACGACATTCCATTTAGGAGCATCAATTTGGCCTCCACCGCGACATGGCATCGTCTAGAACCCCCGCCTAGATAGCATCCGAACTCTCGTTGGATATCGTCTAAAACCCCACCCTAAACAAAACATCATGACCATGCATACACTTCATTCACTCAATGCCAATTTTTATCTTTGCGATTTAGCCATTATAGAGTATCTATGACGTGCATTTCTCTATGAACGAACATGCCATGAATTGCACTCTTTTCAATATCAAACATCATTAACTAATCCCAATCAGCCATTGAATCACATGATCAACCATGATTAACCACATGATCAACATCTAACCATGTGATTTATCATCAAACAATCATGATCATCCATTAATCGCCACAATCAACCACAACTAAGCAGGATCAACCATTGATTATTTGAATCAACGACAAAACAATCACGATCAGCTAAATCAAACCACACGATCAACATTAAGCACATGATCAACCATTGATTTAACTAGTCAGCCACATGATTAGCCATTAATCAACCATGATCAGCCATTGATTTAACTAATCAACCACATGATTAACATTAAGCACTTGATCAACCATTAATCTAACTAATCAACCACTAATCTAACTAATCAACCACATGATTAACATTAATCCATCAAGATTAACCACAATCACATGATCAGCCCTTCATGCCTCACATTTAGCCCTCCAAACCACATGATTAACATGCTAATCCACTAAACTAGTTTGATCATCCAATAGTTTAACTTGATCAGCCACTAATCTAGCTTAAACGGTCACTAATTTACCTTTAAACTAATCCATTAGTGACCTATCAACCTAATCAAAGTTTAGAAAGTTACTTACCACTAAACCAAGCTAACCTAGGCAAACAAGGGGTAGCAGCTAGCAAGCGGTGAGCGGCGGCATAAGCGGTGATGGCTACTCACGGCATGAACGGTGGCTAGAGGCGATGGTTCACGGTGAGATGGTGGTTGGTTGGTGATCGTGACGGTGACGGAATGGTGGCTGGTGGTGGTGTGATGGTGGTGGACGGTGGTGCCTGGCCGAGCAAGAGGGAGAGTGAGAGAGTGAGTGAGTGTGATGGGCTGATCTAAACAATAATGGAAGAGTGAGAGAGAGAAGAGAGAGAATGAAAGGGGCTGAGCACTCTATCCAAAATGAAGGGTTAGGATTACTCCTTGGTCCCCAAGTCAAGATCTAAGGGCTAGAATTTAATCTTCTAAAACAAGCCAATCAAGGATAAACAAGAAAATAATAAAAGACAAGAGGGGCAAATCTCTCTATGCTGGTCAGCCACACTAGGGAGGGGTACAAAGACCAAAATGCCCTTCCACACAACAAAGGGATCCTAAAATACTTAGGGGTAAAAGGGCCTTTTTCAATTTCCGATTCGAATTTCACTTTTACAAAAATTTCCAAGCAAACTGATAATTAGGTAGACTTAATGAGGCGACGTCCAATAGATTAGTCTTGATATCCTTGAAAGTTCAATACCCAAGTTTGACTTCTAATTCATGGCTAAAATCGATCCATTGTGACTTTAGTGTATCTCAAACTAACAGGTGACTTTTAAGAGTTAAGTGTATTCAACCCGTGATTGATTTGATATCAAGCTATGTTTAAGTTTACTCAAGCTATGGTGACTTTGGTTGTTATGTAATTGAGAGGATAAATCACTAGTTCCGAAGAACATGATCATTAGGAATTGGCCTAAGGTCATTTGAAATCCATACAATAGTCAAATGGAATTACTCTCGATCCAATTGTATAACATGGACAAATCGTTCTATAACCATCTCTTGATCTGTCTATAATAGCCCAGAATTATTCCTCGTCAATCCTTATAGTCGAAGTATCAAACCATGGTCAAGAGTTTAGGTCGGGCATACTTAATTCCTAATTATCATTTCCCAAAAAGTTAGTCTTCTCATAAGTGATCAATTCTGAGCAAGATTAACTAAAAGTGCATCGATGAAATATTCATTTCATAAATCCCGAAAAGGTTCGAAATTCAGAATGTCGCAACTATTCCTCCCTTACAAAAATTTAGTATTCGAAATTTATAACCAACTTAATTACTCAAACAAATGAGGGTGCTAACACCTCATCACTTCTTCACTTTTCCACATGGCTCTTTCTGTTCCGTAATGCTACCAAACTACTTTAACTAACGAAATTGTCTTGGATTGCAAAACTTGTTCCTTTTTGTCCTCTATTCAAATAGGTCTCTCCATATACAACACTCTATCATCCACGTCTATCTCTTCATGACTCAGCACATGGATTGGATCCGGTTCATACTTCCTCAGCATGGACACATGAAAAACATTGTGAACTTAGGCCAAATTCGGCGACAGGGCGAGGCGATAGGCTGAAGTCCTTATTTGTTCCAAAAGCCCAATATCTTGGGCTTAACTTTTCTTTTTTGCCAAATCGCGAAGTTTCTTGCATTGGTGACACTTTGAGAAAAACATGATCCCCTACTCAAAAGTTTAAAGGTCTACATCGCCTATCTGCATAACTCTTTTGACGACTCTAGGCGGTCTTAAGCCTTTCTTGGATGACTTTAACTACCTTAACTAACTGCTGTATCAATTTTGGACCCATAATACTCCTTTCACCAATTCCATCTCGACATACTGGAGTTCTGCAGGCTTTACTATATAGTGCTTCAAACGGTACCATTCTGATGCTCTATTGATAATTGTTGTTGTACGTGAACTCAACGAGATGCAAATGTTCTTCACATCTTCCTTTAAAGTCCACTATACAAGCCCGTAACATATCCTCGAGAGTCTAAATGGTCGTCTTAGACTGACCATATGTCTGCAGATGATAGGCTATACTATATTGCAGCTTCACCCCCATAGCTGTTTGAAGACTTTTCCAAAAGGTTGAGGTAAACTTAGGGTCTTGGTTTGATGTGATTGTTACTGGTACTCTATAAAGACAGACTATTTGTCGCATATATACAGCTCAGTGTACCTATCCATTGCGAAATCCTTTCGTACTGCCACAAAGTGTGCTGATTTGGTCAAGCTATTGACTATAACCCAAATTGAATCATTGCCTCTTTAATTTCTTGGCAAACCCATGACAAAGTCCATCATGATATGCTCTCATTTCTACTCAAGAATTTCCAATGGTCGCAATAGTCTGCTAGGCTTACAATGTTGTGCTTTCACTTGCTAGCACATTAAACACTTAGCTAAGTGCTTGACTATGTCCACTTTCATTCCGTTCCACCAATAGTGCTGATGTAAATTTTGCTACATATTAGTGTTTCCTGGATGAATGCTATAGTTGCTATAATGTACTTTCGACAAAATCTCTTCCTAGAGTTCCCTATCATTAGGTATACATAATCGTCTACGAAACTTTAATGTTCCATCCTTAGCTACTTAGAAGTCAGCCTTTCTCTTATCTGTATCTTCTTGTAGAATCTTCTGAATTGTAGGATCCGTAGATTGTGATACCTTAAGCTTAGCCTGAACTTCTGGCTCGATTCTTATAGTAGCCAACAAACTTGAGAGGCGACTTATCTCGAACTTAAATTCCGAATCTCTTACTCCCTCCAGCAAAGTCCATTCTTTTATCATCATTTACGCAATGATTAACTTTCAACTAAGTGCATCCGCTGCCTTGTTAGCCTTTCCTAGGTAATAAAGGATGTCATAATTGTAATCCTTAAGAAGTTTCATCCATCGGTGCTGTCTTATGTTTAACTCTTTTAGGGAAAACAAGTACTTTAAACCCCGATGGTCCGTGTAGATCTGAAACTTTTCCGTGCACAAATAGTGCCTCTAAAGCTTTAGGGCAAAGATGATGGCTACTAGCTCCATGTCATATGTCAGATAGTTTAGCACATGAGGTCTTAACTGTCGCGATGCGTATGCAACTACTCTTCAATGTTGCATTAAAACACATCGTAATCCCTTAAGCGATGCATCGCTGTAAATCTCATATCCTCTAAGACCCAATGGTATCGTCAATACTTGAGCGGTAGTCAGCTTGTACTCGAGTTCTTGAAAAATTTTCTTGTACTTATCTATCCATTCAAATCTCGTTTCCTTCTTTAGTAGGCGTATCCAAGGAGTAGCTATCGTAGAAAACCTTTCCACGAATCGTCTGTAGTAGCCTGCTAGACCTAGGAAACTCTAAACCTTTGTCACTATCGTTGGTCTTGGCCAATTCATTACTACCTCAATCTTAGTCGGATTCACCAAGATTCGATCCCCAAATATCACATGTCCATGAAACGCTACTTGATTGAACCATAACTCGCATTTACTAAACTTGACGTAAAGTGCATGTTCTCTTAAGGTTTGCAAAAGCATCCTCAATTGTTGCTCATGCTTCTCGGGACTCTTCAAGTATACCAAAATGCCATCGGTAAACACGATGAAGAACTAATCCAAGAACTCCTTGAATACCTGATTCATCAAATCCATAAAAGTAGATGGGGCATTAGTAAATCCAAACGGCATGACGATAAATTCATAATATTCATATCTTGTACAAAATGTTGTTTTCAGTATATCCTCCTTCTTGATCCTCATCTGGTGGTAACCCATCCTTAGATTTATCTTGGAGAATACCGAAATCCCTTACAGTTGATCGAACAAGTCATCTATTCTTAATAGTGGATACTTATTCTTTATGGTCACTTTGTTCAATTGTCGATAATCGATGCACAAATGCAATGAGCTATCTTTTTTCCTTATGAACAACACTGGTGCTCCCCATAGTGACACACTAGAGTGAATGAATCATTTATTGAGCAGCTCTTACATTTGAAACTTCAATTCGTTTAACTCTAATAAGGCCATTCTGGAGAGCACTCTAAAGATTGGCTTTGTCCAAGAGGCCAACTCAATCACAAATTCCACTTTTCTTTCAAGTAGTAATCCCAATAATTCCTAATGAAAGAAATCGAGAAAATTACACACCTCGGCTATGTCCTCTAGTCTTGGTTCCTCGACCAACGAGTCAACCACATTCACTAGGTAACCTTGACATCCTTCGTCTAACAACTATAGTCACCTCTAGTGACGAAATCTAAGGGATCGAGGTTCCTCCTTGGCTTCCCACAAACTCATATCTAGAATGACCAATCGGATTAAATTGGATCACCATGCTACTACAGTCCAACATAGCTTTCTGCTTCACCAGCCAATCCATCCCAATGATAACATGAAAGTCGTACATTGCCCAAACTGCCAAGTCTATTACTTCCTTCTTACCACCAACAACTAACTTACACCTTAGACATCCTACTGAAATTAGCACCTCATCCTTAAGAGGGGTGGTAACACGCAAAATTATTTTTAACCGTTTCAATTCAATCCTAGTCAATCTAACAAATTGCTTAGGCATATACAAATGCGAAGCCCCTAGATCAAATAAAGCATAGGCAACATGATCACACAAAGAGACCGTACCTGTGATCACCCTCAACGCATTCTCTACTTCCTTCCTTGCCATAGCATACACCTTTCCTTGTTCTTGGGGTCGGTTTAGGTTATTCTGCAGCACGATCCCTACTTGCTATTCCACTGACTTTTGTTGTGGTTACATTGGTGGCCTAGTGGATCGGCTCAAACAGTCCTTCACTTCATGACCATGTTGGCCACATCCATAGCAAGCTTCAATCTTACTTTGGCAAAGGCCATTCCCACGTCTCCTTCCACAAGATCGACACGCGACATTAGAGTAGTATGCCGACTTCCTAATATTCTTCTTAACAGGAGGGATGAAATGCCTATTTCTAGTCATAGGCTTCTTTCCAAAGCTCTAGTTGTCCCTAGCTAGTACATACCGCAATCTAGATGCGACAACCCGTTTAGTTATGTCCCTTTCGATCAATTGAGCCCTTTCATAAAGGTCGTTGTAATCTCTCAGATTTAGGGGCACAGGCTGACTCCTAATTTCTGATTTTAGACCATTCCATAATCTTCTTGACTTATCTACTAGGTCCTCAACTATTTTTGGTATGTACTTAGACAACCTTCCATACTCAGCATCATACTGATTAACTGACCATTGATACTGGCGAAGTCAATGAAATTTTGCCATTTTTTGTTCCTGAGTACATTTTGAAAAGTACTTTCCATTGAAGGCTTCAATAAAGGCACCCCAATTCGAAATCGTGCCTACTGAAAAGACCTTTCCCCGAGTAGCCTCCCACCAATTACTAGCATTGCCTCGAAGTTGATACACAGCTAATGTCACCTTTTCTTCCTCTGAGCATCGCAATAGTGTGAATGCTTTCTCAAGTTCCTTGACCCAAAGTGTTGCAGCCTCAGGGTCACCCTTTTCCATCAAATTTGGGCGGTTTTAGCTCTAAAAATTGTTTCACCAGTTGGTGCATATGATGTTCCCCATTTCCATTCCTGTGATTACCGTTAATGGTGGCTTCAGTATCCTCAGCAACAGTGATAGCTCATTCTTGAGCTTGCCATCCCATCAAATCTCCAATCACTTCCAAGGTCCGTAAGGCCCCATCAACTCAAGGGTCCTCTACTGCTCCAACTTGCGTATCAGGCTGAGCCATTGTTCCTTTTCCTGGGTTGCTCATCCTCACAGGATACTCACCAAACACCTAAGCCTGTTATAATTTTATCAAGGAATTGAAGACCTAAGTCATCTATTCGAGCTAAGCAACTCTAAGCAACGAATCACAACAATGATGATAAAGCAAGCAACCACCAAACAAGCATTATAAGCACCTAATTAACAGAGCTCTGGTCTTATAGTACCTGCAATTAAGGTTAATAACACAAAAACACCCAGCAATCACAAGCACATACTCTCAAGGCATGCATTAAACATTCTAAACTCGTGATCAAAACAGGTCTCAACTAGCTAATTATCCCAAAAGCCATCGCTCCTTATCACTTCAGGTCTCGACCAAACTTGGATCGAGTTGACCTTACTCTGAGACCAATTAAATTGAGCTGTCACGCCCCGAACCTACGAGCTCACAACATCTCTCCAATGGTCGTTCAAATTCAACATCGCAGGACTCATTGCCAACCTAATTGTGATATTCTGAAATTCGATCCATTTTCGGGATTTATGAAATGAATATATCTTCGATACACTTTTAGTTAAATCCTACTCGGATTTAATTACTGACTAACCATTAGGGAAAGGCTAGCTAGAGATTAAGTACGTGGACCTAAGAATTTGACTATGGATTGGCACTTCGACTATAAAGATTAACGAGAGAATATTTTGGGCCTTTATAGATAGATCCAAAGATGGTTATGGAACAATTCATCAATGTTATACAATTGGATGGTGATTTTGCTTGACCATTGTATGAATTTGGAACTATCCTAAACCTATTCTGAATGATTGTGTCCTTCAAAACTAGTAATTGACTCTCGTAATTACATGACAATTGAGGTCATTATGGTTTGAGTATACTTCAAATGTAGTTTGATAATTGAGTCAACCACAGGTTAATACGCGTAACTTCTAAAAGCTACTAGTCAGTTTGAGATATACTAAAGTCACGATTGATCGATTTTAGCTATGAATTAGAGTCCAGAATTGGGTATCGAACTTTCATGGTTCCATGACTAATTTATTGGACGCCGTCTCATTAAGCTTGGCTATCTGTCAATTCGCTCGAAAATTCTCAGAAAAGTGTAATTTGGACTGAAAGTTGGAAAAGACCATTTTACCCTTGAGATACTGTGAATTCATTTGTTGCATTGAAGAGTGATTTTGCCTTCATGGCATCCCCTTCTTGGCCAAACTACATTGACCACTTTGCCCCTATCCTCCTTGTTTATTTATTTATTTGCCATTAGTTATTTATGTGAATTATTTTGGGAGATAAATTATGAACCCTTGCATCTTGGAGTAGTGAGCAAGATAGAATCCTAGCCCTTGGTTGTGAGTGGGGTTGGTAGTGGGGTTTTAAGTGGGTTATCTAAACACCATTCTCTCTCTCTCTCTCTCTCTCTCTCTCTCTCTCTCTCTCACCATTGGATCAAGTCTCACTCTTTCACTCTCTCACTCTCTCCCTTATCCTCTCTTCGGCCAAGCCCCCCCACCATAATCAACTGGCCCTTGCTCTGCCACCTGTGGCCACCATCCAACCGCTGGAGAAGCGTTGGTTACCGCCACCCACTGCCACTCATCACAGCCATACACCACTGCCTTTCTCCCTTTCTCTTGTCCATCCATCGTCATTTTACCACTACAGCCATCACTATCACCATTTCACCATCCCAGTTTCAGCCATCGTTCGTCACCACCACCCGCCACCTTTGCTGTCACGTTGTTCAGCCGCTGTCCGTCGTGACCCTCACCATAGACTCTCTCGCTCACTTTTGATGACCATCACCACCTCTCACCATCACCACCATTAGCCATGATACTCACCTGCATCGCCAACTAGCTGCTTGCAATGCCGTGAGCTGTCGATCCGTTTGCCATATACTGTTTGTCGTTGGACCGCTAGAGCTGCTACTGCCTTGCCATGGCTTTTATTGCCCTTTGCTTGGTGTTTTGCTTAGGCTTTGAGTAAGTAACTCACTAAATCTTGATTATGACAATGGATAACTAAGGGCGTGAATGATAACTATTTTATTCCAAAAATAATTCCTGGAATAGAAATATTTTCTATTTCTGTTCCTAAGACGAGTTTCTAAGAAAATTAACCGGTTTGATAACAACCAAAAATTTCTATTTCTCGAACAGAAACCTGTTTGATAATAGCATAAAGTTTCTATTTCCTAGAACAGAAACCCATTTGATATTAACACAAATTTATGTTTCCTAGAACATAAATCCATTTTGTTAGAACCCCTTTTGCGGGTTAAACCCCTTTTCGTGTTTTTTTAGGGGTTAAAACCCTTTTAAATCCCTAAACTAAGGAGTCTTCAAAAATACCATTTGGGAACCTCAAAAAAAAAAATTCACTCAAAGTGGGTGGCCATAGGTATTTTAAGCCATATTATGAAGTTTTGAAATTTTTTATTTTTTGATTTTTTTTGAAAAAAAATTTACCAAATTTCCTATTTTCCCAAAATATGACTTTTTCTATTTTTTTGGAAATATGTATGAATTTTTCTAGAATTTTTCGATCTTTATGGATTTTTTGAAAAAAAAATTGAAATTTTTAGAAATTTTCCGAATTTTCTAAATTTTTTTATGAATTTTTTTATTTTTTTCCTAATTTTTCTGAATTTTGTAATTTTTGAATAGAGAATATAGGTACTTTTAGAAATGGTTTTCATTTCTCGTCTAGAAATAGAAAACCTGCCTTTTTTTGTTCTGATTTTTGGTCTAGAAATAGTTCTGGAACAAAATGTTGTTTCAGAAATAGAAAAATGGAATTACCTTATCAAACAAGTTTTTGTTCCAAATCTGTTTTCGAGAACAGAAAACTAGTTCTGGACAGAAACAGAATGGTTATCATTCGTGCCCTAATAGACATGTTTAAGGGCTGATATCGATATGGTTTGTGGACCGATTAGTTGATCGCTTAGTGGCTGAATTGCGGGTGGATAATTGGCTATTTAGTGGATTGATTAGTGCCTATTTTAGTGGCTAGTTTGGTGACCAAATTGTGGCTAAGTTGTGGTTTAATTGAGTGGTTGATCGTGTGTGATCGGTGATCGAATTGTGTGCTAAATGGGAGGACCGAATGTGGACTGAATTAGGGTGGACTTGTGGCTGACTTATGGGCAGATTTAGGGACCAATTAAATGGCATGTTAGGTGGTTCAAGCGTTGGTTGATCTTGTTTAGTTAATGGCTAGTTGTGTTTGATTGTTTAATGGTTTAATTTGATTGAAATGTGGTTGTTTGATTGTGGCTTAATCCGTGGCTAAATTGGAATATTATTGGTTGAGTTTGGACCCTTAATGGCTAATTTGATTCATGTGTTAACGGGTTATGCAATTGACATTCGGAAGTAATTGCATTCCATGACATGTTCATTCATCGAGATTTGCACGTCATAAACTCTAGACATTGGCTAAATTGCAAATATAGGAATTGACATTGAGTATACGATGTGTGTGTATGGTCATGGTACGTTCTGTCTAGGTAGGAGTTCTAGACGATGCTCGGCAAGAGTTTGGATGCCGTCTAGGCGGGAGTTCTAGATGTTGCCAATCGCGGTGGAGATTGGATCGATGTTTAGTTTTGGAATGCCGTCTGGTACTCGGCTTATTGGGGGGTGTTCGATTCCAGATGTTACAACTCCTGAAGTAGCGAGGCGATGCCCAGCTAGACCGAAAGACCAGCAGGGGATTCAGTTGTGCCCAAGGGGCCATTAATAATCTGGACTTAAATGAGTGCGATGTACAGTAGGGAATGCTATGCTTGAGATTCACATTGAGCATGTCTAGATTATTATGCGTATCATGCACCTTTATGCCATGTGTGATATTGTCATGTTGTGGCAGTTCTCTAACATGCAGGGCTCGTGTATTTGCCAAGGTGAGGTAAGGGCGCCTGTGGTCGTTTATGGCATGTTGGTTGTTAGCATTGCATGTTTGGTTAGTTTGGAAGTACGCATTAACCTACGTAAGACTTAGGTAGTTACTTATTAAGATTTATTCTTAACCTACGTAAAACATTTCATACCCTCGATCATGACTAGTTCTCCTCGACATTTTGGAGTACCCATGGATATTGACTATTTAGGAATAGAGTATCCGATAGGCAACAATAAGGTTTATATTAGACATTATAAAACGATATGGATAGACGAGGGCTTAGCGTACTAGAGGCCCCATACCTTTTAGCCTGGTTCTATTGTGATGGGGATGAGGTGATTGGCTTAATCCGAGGATTTGATGGTCCCCATCATGGCGATGATGAAGACATGGAGTGGGATCCCATGGAGAATGATCCCCCTTACGGAGAAGTTATTGATCCGAATACTGATCCGGAGAAGTCGGATCCCAAGCCCTATAATGATATGAAAGATCCGAGGACGTCGCCAGGGTATTGCAAGGGTTGAAGATAGGTCTAATCCTTTGTCTTTTGAATACCCCTTCTTGGTAGATAAGCTAGGCTAACTGACCACCGATCCTTTTTGTTGTGTGTGGTTCTCATATAGCAGCCTTTAGTAAGGCTTGTAATTGTATGTTTGTATGTAACGTCATGTTTATAAAAGTGATTTATTGATATGTATCAAATGTCTTTCTACTATCCTGTTTATTTAGTTGCTATTTGGAGAGTTCGCGTTTGCTTCCGCTTGTGTTTATCGTTAGAGATTCATTTGGGTCAGCAACAAGTCCTAGGATGTCGCATACTTAATGACCACGACGGGCTATTTGCATGTTCATGGGGTTCGGGGCATGACACCAACCCACTTGCTAATGAGAGAACACGTGCAGAAGCGAACTTGAAACACTCAAATAATAATCATATAAAGGGATAGTAAAGAAGATATCATATATACAAACCAACAAAGCCACTATATGAACACATTGTCAACCCAAGGAAGATGCAATTTACAAGCCTTATTAAAGGCAACTTTCTATTAGACTACTCATATACACAAAAAGGGATCGATAGTTGGGTCAACTTAACTCCTCTAACAATAGGGGCAGTCCAAAAAGGATGGGGTGTCCAAACTCGGCATCAATCTTCATGGTACCCGGGAGGCGTTCCCAGATCAAGCTCTAAATAATTCGGCTCGGAACTTGAACTCTCGAGATCGGTGTCAGAATCTATAAAGGCCCCATTGAGAGGATCTATCTCCATAGGATCTCACTCCCCAACTCCTTAGTTGTCCAGATTATAAACGGCCCACACCAAACCCACGTCAGTCTTCCGGTTTAGTCGGGCATCATCCCGCTACTTTGGGCATAGCAACATCCGGGATCGAACATCCCTCAGCAAGCCGAATACCATATGGCATTCCATTTAGGTTCATCGGTTGGGCCTCTACCGCGACATAGCATCATTTAGAACCCCTGCTTAGATGGCATCCGAACTCCCATAGGGCACTATCTAGAACCCCTACCTAGACGGATCTATCATGACCATGCATACACATCATTCACTTAATACCAATTTTTATCTTTACGATTTAGCCATTACAGAGTGTCTATGACGTGCATTTCTCTACGGATGAACATGCCATGAATCGTACTCGTTTTAATATCAAACATCATTAACTAATCATAATCAGCCATTGAATCACATGATCAGCCATGATTAACCAAGACCAACCATGATTAACCACACGATCTACCTTCAAGCCACATGATCAACATCTAACCATATGATCTACCATAAAAAATTCATGATTAGCCATCAATTACCACGATCAGCCACAACTAAGCAAGATCAACCATTGATTATTTGAATTAGCCATAAAACAATCATGATTAGCCAAATCAAACCACATGATCAACATTAAGCACATGATCAACCATTGATTTAACTAATCAACCACATAATTAACTATTAGCACATGATCAGTCATTAATCAACCATGATTAGCCATTGATTTAATTAATCAACCACATGATTACCATCAAACACTTGATCAACCATTAATCTAGCTAATCAGCCACATGATTAACATTAATCCATCAAGATTAACTACAATCACATGATCAGGCCTTCATGCCTCACCTTTAGCCCTCCAAACCACATGATTAACATGTTCATCCACTGAACTAGTTTGATCAGCCAATAGCGTAACTTGATCAGCCACTAATCTAGCTTAAATAGTCACTAATTTACCCCTAAACTAATCAATTAGTAACCCATCAACCTAATCAATATTTAGGAAGTTACTTACTACTAAACCAAGGCAAACAAAGGGTAGCAACTAGCAAGCGGCAAGTAGTAGCACAAGCGACGGATGGCGGCTGGTCACAGTGTCAATGGCGGCTAGAGGCGGTGGTTCACAGCGAGATGATGGCTGGTCGGTGATGGTGACGGTGGCGAAATAGTGGCTGGTGGTGGTGCTTGGCTGAACAAGAGAGAGAGAGAGAGAGAGAGAGAGAGAGAGAGAGAGAGTGTGTGTGTGAGTGAGTGTGATAGGCCGATTTGAACAATAATGGAAGCGAGAGTGAGTGAAAGGGGTTGAACACTCTATCCAAAATGAAGGGCTAGGATTACCCATTGGTTCCCAAGTCAAGATCTAAGGGCTAGAATTCAATCTTCCAAGACAAGCCAATCAAGAGCAAACAAGACAATAACAAAAGACGAGGGGCAAATCTGTTTATGCTGGTTGGCCACACTAGAAAGGGGTACAAAGACCAAAATGTCCTTCTACACAACAAAGGGATCCTAAAACACTTAGGGGGTAAAAGGGCCTTTTTCAATTTCCGATTCGAATTTCATTTTTTCAATAATTTCCAAGTGAACCGATAATTAGGTGGGTTTAATGAGGCAACGTCCAATAAATTAGTCTTAATATCCTTAAAAGTTTGATATCCAAGTTCAAATTTTAATTCATGACCAAAATCGATCCATTGCGACTTTAGTGTATCTTAAACTAACGGGCGGCTTTTAGGAGTTGCGCGTATTCAACCCGTGGTTGATTCGATATTAAGCCATGTTTAAGTTTACTTAAGCCATAGTGACTTTGATTGTCTTGTAATTGAGAGGGTAAATCACTAGTTCTGAAGGACACGATCATTAGGAAATGGCTTAGGGTCATTTGAAATCCATACAATAGTCAAATGGAATCACCCGCAATCTAATTGTATAACATGGGAAAATCGTTCCCTAACTATCTCTTGATTAGTTTATAATGGCAAAAAATTATCCTTCGTCAATTCTTATGGTCAAAGTGTCAAACCATCGTCGAGTCCTTAGGTCGGGTGTACTTAATTCCTAATTAGCTTTTCCCTAAAGGTTAGTCCTCTCATGAGTAATCAATTCTGAGTGAAATTAACTAAAAGTGCATCGATGAAATATTCATTTCATAAATCCCAAAAATGGTCTAAATTCAGAATGTCACACACTAAGCGTAGGTTATCTCAAATCCTTACCATGGGCAACACTAGGAAATTCATTCAAAATGATTTAAAGATGAGAAATCCTATCTTATGAGAGAGTTGCCACTTTCTTATTGTAGCTAACAAGGAGCCAAGAGGAGCATTTGGAGGACACTCTACTTCCAACAAACCAGAGATCAAGGGTTAGAGACTTAATTAAACTAGTTTTCTGATTAATGTTCTTTCAATATCTAAACTTGATCTTTTTGCATACCGAATGATTCACGCAGTCTTATCAAGTTACGAAATCCAAAAGTTCTTTCACTAAGTGTTCATGCATGATTGTTTGGATTGATTGAGATTATTTCTAAAGTGTGTGACCTAATTGTCAAACAATCAACCATATCACAAAGAAGCGAAGTAACAATAATAATAAAAAAACAACATAAAGGCGAGTATGGAAAAGTAAACCTGATATGATTGGAGCAAGGAATACTACATGGTCTTATTATTGAGCCCAAAGACATGATCCACTAAAGCTAACAGTGAGACCTTGTGTCATTTAAAAGTGACGACATGGCTAAAAGTAAAGTGCGGAAAAAGTAATATGTTACAAGTCAGGCAAATAATATACACTGCCTTATTATTAACACTACAAAAAAACATGATTTTTGCGATCAATTTTGTGATGAAAAATTTGCAAAAATCAGTCACAAATCGCAATTTGCGACGGAAAAAATTCCGTCACTACTAGGTCGTCACAAAATTTTGCGACAGAAAATTTCAATTTCTGTCGCAAATTTGAGACGGAAAAAAATTCGTTGCAAAATTCATCGCAAATAATTCGTCGCAAATTAGCCACGAACACTATCCGTTGCAAAGTTCGTTGCAAATATTTCATCGCAAAATTCATCGCAAATTAGCCACGAACACTATCCGTCGCAAAATTCGTCACAAATAATTCGTCGTAGTTGCAAAATTCGTTGCAAATATCGATGCAAATTTCGTCACAAATTTAGTTGCACGTTTTGTCACAAATTTCGTCGCTAATTTGCTGCGCACTATATTCGTCGCTAATTTGCTAAAAAAAAATTTTTTTGTCAGTAATTTGCGGTGAACTTATTCATCGCTAATTTGCCACCAAATTGTTTTGCTTTTTCCATTAACATTATTCATGAATGAATTTAGTGACGATGTTTTATTAATTCTTTTGTGACGAACTCTGCGATGAATATCGCTTAGGGACGAAATTAGCAACGAAATTTTATTTTTGCAACGAACTTTTGTAATTTGTGATCGTACGATAAGATCATTTATTTTATTTTTCGATTTTAAACCTAATTAAAAGCAAACTTAATTTTTGGAACTTATATTTAACATTGATTAAGCACTTAATAACATCAAAATATTATAATAATATGAAAATAAAATACATTCATCTACATTTTCCACAACAATGACATAAATAAAGAACCAAACTGAAAGGCACATTCTTCCTCTTCAAGATAGACCTTCTCAATTGACGAACTATCCAACCAAAAGGTGTTCTCAACTTTGTTATCAGAAAAAAGTTCACAGAATATGTTCTTGGCTCCACCAAGTCTAGCAGCCAAACCTTCGAACCTTCTCCATGTCAACTTAAGTAGCTTCATGTCAATGGTTGCAGGTGAAGTCCCCAAATTTGACATACCAAGATAGTTCCTCTTGTCCAAATCATACACTAGTCTTCTGCTTCCAATAACCTCTTGAAGCAAGTGATCGCCATTAATCTCCACAGAGGGAGTATTTGTTAAACGAACTTGTCCTGATATATGATTACCGTGGGGCACCTGGATTCGTGCTAACAAAAGTTTACTACTCAGAAATAGATACAGTCAACAAAAATGATAATAACAAGTTGTCACTAATAACACTCAAAAACAAAGGCCACAGAAAACTTGAATCTTTCTTATGAACAATGGCACCATATTACATAAGGGAGGTAAAAAAGGGAGTCTCAGACAAACCTTCCCCCAACAACCCAATGAAAAATCAAAATATGTACAGTTGCTCGAAATAAGTTGCCCTTACCAGTAAAATGAGCATATCTCCTTCTTAAGAAAGAGGAGCTTGATCTCAACCAATAATCTTCTATTATTCCCCTGAAATTCTCGAAAATCTGTCTCCCATGACAAGTCGCAACACTCTTTGAGTGAAACTGGAAATCAAAAAGGTTAGTGGTGTGATAAAAAAGATGTAGTACATTTGTAACTTGTACAAGAGAGAACCTAAAGCACCTACACACCATAATGAGGCCAAGTAGAATGCATAACGGCCATAAGGACTTTTTTGCTTCGTACACGATAGTTGCGGTGGATGCGTTGTAATTTATCTATCATACCTGTCCAGAGTATGCACCAAGAATTGTGTAAAGCTTTGACTTTAGATTGTCACCTATAAATTTTTGCCCTGTCGCTTTTCATTGAATAGGTCTTTGCCAATCCTTTTAAAAAAGGATCTTTGCACTACACTTTCATGAATAGTTTTGGAAGAGAATATACCAAAGAATGAACAACACTACACCTAAAGCATAAAGCACATGTCCTTAGCTTTTGGATGATAAAACCTAAATTTTTCTCCTCCAAGCCTTAGACACCCAAAATAAAAATCCAACTTAAACAAGGATCTGAATTTGAAAACAATCATTCGTTTTGCAAGAAACAACAGCTTCTCAACATCTAGTTCAATGAAAGTCTATATGCATTGCAAGCTAATTGATCTTAATTAATTAGGAAAACATGGACACTAGATGAAAATATGCTTGAGCAGAGGGCCTTGTCTTGCGTTGTCCAGAATCCACCTCTAAGTGACTGGTGCAACCAATTCTCTAATCTAGATGCAACAGATTAAGACCTTGACTTACCTGAACAATTTGTTCATTGGTTTGAGAATGTGTGTCGAAACGGCGAAGCATCAAGCCATCTGTCCATTTCTTCCTGTGAAGATTAAGTATCATTTTTACCTCCGGTTCATTTTTTCTGCAATTGATGGCAATTGAGTAATAGTGTCTGTTCAGCCCATGGATCAATGCCTAAAAATATGAAGTCAACCCCGTGAGATAAGATCAAAACTCAATATTCAAAGAGAGCATTATCTAGTCAGCACTCACTTGGATGGACGGTTTGTTGAGATGTCCAAGGTTGGAGGTTGTCTGCCTAGATTCTTGGCCAAGCATCATGGTTTGTGGGTTGATCAAATGGAAGGCATCAATCACCACCTTCCCTTTGACACTATAAATGGGATCCACAACTACTGCAATCGCACACTGATTTAAAGCCTCAAAACTCTGATTTTATAAGAACACATCACAAGTATAAAGCAACCTTGTTAACAATTGGATCCAACTGGAAACCTATAACCAATTATAGTCTAGCAAAAAAAAAGACATAAGAAACCAATCATACACGAATGCAATAGGCTATAGTCATCAACCCACTGTAAACCATGAGGAAACAATTAAAGTTGGAAACATACCATTGGGAATGTCCTTAAGCTGTATACCACGACCCTGAAATACCAGCAAGCCATTAATCCCTTGGAAAAAAAGATTAAAGCAAGAGAGTCCAAGCATGCCAGAACCTTTTCGATGGAGAAGCCCTTGGAAAACCCTTTAGTGAGCGCAAGAGGTTTGGCGGTGTGGGGTGGAGGGAAGAAGGAGAAGGAGAAGCGGAAGCAAATCAGATCTAATTGAGAGAAAACAAAGAGGGAAAGAGAGGGAGAAGAGTGAGCGTGAAGGGACGAGGGATCTGGGGAATCAGCAGAGAGAGAGAGAGAGAGAGAGAGAGAGAGAGAGAGAGAATGGCGGGTGAGGGCGGGGAATGCAAAATTTGCAACGGACTTCTTTATCCGTTGTTAAAATTAGCGATGGATAAAAACGTTCGTTGCTAATTTTTCATGGCTCAATTTACTTTTTGTAGTGTAATTTTGCGATGGATTTTAATCCATGACTAAATAGCCACAGATTTAGTCACGAAAATAAAAAATAGTCGGAAAAGTGAAGCAAGAGTTTATTTTCGTGACTAAATCCATGGCTAATTAGCCTCGGATTTAGCCATGAAATTAAAAATAGTCGGAAAAGTGAAGTGAGAGTTTATTTTTATCGCTAAATCTGTGGCTAATTAGCCATGAATTAAAATCCAATTAGCCATGGATTTAACAACGAAATTAAAAATAGTTGGGAAAGTGAAGCGAGAGTTTATTTTCGTCACAAATCCATGGCTAATTAGCCATGAATTAAAATCCGTGACTAAATAGCCACGGATGTTTTTTTTCGTCGCTAATTCTATTGCAAATTAGCTGCAGACAATTTTTCATTGCAAATTAACGATGAATTTTTTTCATTGTCAATTAGCAACGAATTTATTTTTCGTTGCAAATTAGCGACAAATTATTTTTCGTTGCAAATTAGCAACAAATTTTTTTTGTCACAAATTAGTTATGAAAAATTTTTCGTCGCTAATTTTCTGTAACTAAATCCTTGTTTTTTTGTAGTGAACAAAAATTTGTGAGAAGTTTGGAAGGATTGTTTTGCGGAAGCAGTACATGCTTTTATATATGAGTCTCTACGATCCTAGTGGGAAGATCCATCTCTTCATCAATTTGAAATGGACTCAAGTTCTTGAGGATAAGGACGGCATCATCCCATAAATATTGTATAATGCCCACTTTATTTCCAAAAATTTTCAAAAATCATTTAAGGGCCATAACTTTTAAAGAACAATCACTTAAGTAATTTGAGTGATGAAAAATCAAATGCGGCTCATAGGATTCCCTTAAATACACACACTTAAAATGGTTTGACACTAAATTAATTGTTTATGAAGTTTTTAATACTGAAGTGAACGTTCTTAATGTTTTTAGAATTGAAGTGATCGTTTTTAAAGTTTTGGTACAAGATACTTAAAATTGTGTATATTTAATTTATGTTGCAAACAACTTCATGGAATGCATCGATTTTCACAAATTGAGAAATGAGGGTTACATTGGTTTCCAAACGTTCCTTGGCATTGATCCTCACAATCGATGAAAGAGAAGTAGTCTATTTCTACAAGGCTCCAAACTCTGTTGTTAAATCTCAAAATAAAAGCAAGGTCAGAAATGATATAAATGCGAACTTACAAGAGGTGAAGAAGGTTTTACATACTACTTTTTTTTAGGAAAGCATATAGATCTTTGTGATTTTAAGCAAAAAATTATCTTGATCCATGATTTTGCTTTTTACTCTCTCAAAAAAAAAAAAATAGTGGCAAAGTATTGATATTTGCTTTTGTCTCACGACGTGGTTGTGTACATCTTATAATTTTAGAAATGTTAGAGCAACAATTTCATAATTGATCAATTTAGTGTTAAAGATTTACAAACAAGCATTTTAGTTCCAAAACAAAAAAGTTAGGGCACTCCAATGATCATTTCAAAAGTTTTACCAAAGTGGGACCATAGACGCTAATGTCATCCTTTTTTTGAAATGGTGCTAACGATTACAAGGGCCCTTGTGTAAATTCATCAAAACAGTAAAAGTCAAAAAAGAATTTGAACTCAGGCTCCGTTCATTTTTTGGAAAATAATTTTCAAGAAAATATTTTTTTGGATTTTTCGGTGTTCGTTTCACATAAAATAAATTAGTCTTAGAAAACATACCAATGAAAAAAAAACACTTTTAAAAGTGAGGAAAATGTTCCATATCTTCTTTCACCTCTCTTTCTTTCTTTTTTTTGGTAGCAATCTCACTTTCTTTCACAAAACACATTTTCTTTTATTTTTCTTTTTATTTTTCTTTTTCTTTTTTAAAAAAAATTGAATTTTTAATTAATTTTTAATCCTTTTTTGTCTTTTTGCTCTTCCTTTTCCAGTCGCTGGCCGCTACCATGACCGGTGACTAGCCACCAGCGAGGCTTGGCCTGGCCTGCCCAAGGCCGTCGAGCTCGAGCCTCGCCTTGTCGGCCTCGAGCTTGAGCCTCACGTCCCCTCTAGGTGATCCCTACTAGCCACATCAACAAGAACTTTAGGAGATCTTACCCTTACAATCTTGAGATCAAAACTTGATAAAGCCAACTTACAAAAAGTAACAGGGTCGGTGTTCTTAGTTGACGATTGTTGTGATATTGTTAATGGAGAAATTAGCTTTCCTCAAATCTTTTACAGTAATTAAAATGTTTAGGACTAAATTGACAAAAGTTCAATAAGTTTACGACCTTTTAGATAATTTTGTCGAGAATCGACAATTATTGAAATGAGAAGATCTTATAAACGCCTCCAATATTGATCGGAAAATTCGAACTACAAATCTCGTTGATGGAGAAATTGATGTTTATTAAATCATTTCAGCAGCTTTATAAATACTCGCACTAGGACCAAAAATAAAATACACGCGCAAAGTCATGCACTTCTCCTTGTAGTAAAATAAAGCTTGCATGATATATTAGCTCGCTATCCATGTTGCTCAAGTCGGACTTTCGCTTATGTTTTATATTGGTTTTTCTACGCTCTCTCAAGGACCAATCCCCTGTCATATACCAATTCATGTTTTTGCAATTTCTATAGAAAGTGACATAAGGCATACATAACTATTCATTTGAAAATTCTCTAAGTATTTTTAGTACAAAATTTTGCATAGGAATTATGACAAAATGAATTTGGATATGATATGATACGACGGGGAATCAATCTCTCGAGAGTCCATAGATGGGCCATGATTTATACTCTGATTCATCATTTTCCTATTATACCATAGGACATCGTGGCTCGGTTATTAGTCCCGTCTTAAACATGATTAGTATGCTCACATTATTTTGTAAAGGGTTAATACCACGAAAAATCCTAAACTGGTACATTTGTGACACATTTACCCTAAACTATTTTTTTAACCATAAAAAATTCCAAACTGGTACACCTGTGATAATTTTACCCTAAACTATTTTTTGGACCATCAAAAACCCCAAACTGGTACACCTGTGACAATTTTACTATGAACTTACCATAAAAAATTCCAAACTGGTACATATGTGATAATTTTACCCCGAATTAAAATTTTAATATTATTATATTTTATTTTTTCGAGTTTTTATATTTTTTATTATTTATTTATTTTTTTCATCTTCAACCTTTAGCTGGTTGCCGGTTCGGTGATCGGCCAGAGGCAGAAGTCGGCAAGGGCTACTCTCGCCCGATTCGGCGAGGGCGACCCTCGCCGGCGTCGAGCGAGGGCTATCCTCGCCTGACACATGCGAGGGTTGCCCTCGCCAGATCCGGCGAGGGCGAGCCTTGCCTGCATCGAGCGAGGGCCGCCCTCGCCGGATCCGGCGAGGGCGACCCTTGTCTGCATCGAGCGAGGGCGACCTACGCCGGCTTCTGCCTTTGGCCGGTCGCTAGACCGGCGATCGACCAAAGGTTGAAGGTGAAGAAAAAAAAAGAAAATAAAATAAAATAAAAAATTCAAAAAATTCAAAAAATAAAAAAATAATAATATTAAAAATTAGTTCGGGGTAAAATTGTCACATGTGTACCAGTTTGGGATTTTTTGTGGTATGTTCAGGGTAAAATTATCACAGGTGTACTAGTTCGGGGTTTTTTATGGTCAAAAAAATAGTTTAGGGTAAATGTGTCATAAGTGTACTAGTTTAGGGTTTTTCGTAGTATTACCCCTTTTGTAAATGAGGGAAAAGAGAGAAGTAATGTGGCTATGCTATTAACTCTCTGGCTGAGATGATGTTCTGAGGAACTCCAAGACTTGCTTTCCATTTATATTGGGGGTTGATCCCACATGCACATGTTTTGAAATGTCCACCAAATTCAAAATGTCTTTGCACTGATTTTGGTTCAAAGCAAATTAAATTTCCAAAAAACTTGTAACATGATGTCATTTTCACTAGTTGGAAGCAATGTTGACTAGTGGATGTTTTGGCATCATCAGTTTGGAATCCCTCCGCCTAAGAGCCAATTGGACGGATATTCCGCTTCTCAGAAAATTTAAACAAGATATATGCTTGATAGATGCAATACTTTCTGATAGTGTGTGCTTTTGAAATAAATAGTCAACTAACGTAATATTATATCTTAGTAAGGGATTAAATCCTACTATTTCATCTTCTCATTATAATGCTAGTTAATCCAATTTACTCGTGACTCATATATCGATGTATTCACATCAACGAACTGGGCTTCACATATGTTAGGCTCAAACAAAGAGTCGAAGAAATTTCTTCCCCGATAGTTTGAACATTAGATACAAATAGGTTTTTGATGTTTGTTAAGATATGTAATAAAAGTGAGAGAAAAGGGGACCACGCTATAGTAAGGAACAATCAAAGATTGATTTACGCTTGTCGCTTCCTACGATCATTGGACTTGCTATAAACTAAAATCATGAGGCTGAATTCTTAGGTTTAAATAAGGTCTTCATTCCGTATATTATTTGTATTTATGACTTAGGCTTCCATATATATAGCCATATATATCATTCATATCCTTTATTTATTTTTCTTTATGAGGAACTCAAACTACTCTTGCTAGGACGCCATAAGTCTGATCTCTTTATTATACGGTAAAGCAAATTAAAGGAAACCAACTTCAAAAATTCATGTTTCATGAAAATCAATGCTTGCAATAACATGAATAGATAAATATTACTATATAATGCAAAATGAGAGGTAAATAGAGCACAAGTGCCATAACTTTTGTACAGAGAACACTTAAGTGCCATAACTTTTTTTTGGCTCGCTTGAGTGTCATAACTTTCAAAAAAATGATTACTCGAATGCCACTTACGAGCTAATCGTGAAGGCCCGAAACCGCGACTTTTCCAATTGAACGGCAACCTTCCCAGCGAGGCGAGCACCACCAGCTTGAAGAGGGGGTGTCGGTGAATCATTCCATGGCCTCCATTTGTCTTGAAATTTCCGTTTTAGCCTCCATTGACGAAGGTAAAAATGCTTCGTAGTCACACAATTTATCAAGCCGATTTGTGTGACTATGAAGCATTTTTACCTTTGTCAACAGAGGCTAAAACAGAAATTTTGAGACGAACAGAGGTCATGGAATGATTCATCGATACCCCCTCTTCAAGCTAATTGTACTCGCCTCATCGGAAAGATCACCATTTGATCGAAAAAGCTGCGGTTTCGGGCTCTCACGACCAGCTTGTCAAAGGGGTTGGTTGTGAGGGCTCGAAACCACGGCTTTTCTAGCCAAATAGTGATCTTCCTGGCGAGGCGAGCACCACTAAATTGAAGAGGAAGTGTCGGTGAATCATTCTATAGCCTCCATTCGTCTCGAAATTTCTGTTTTGGCCTCCATTGATGAAGGTAAAAATGCCTCGTAGTCACACATTTATCGAGGCGATCTATGTGACTACGAAGCATTTTTACCTTCGTCAACGGAGATTAAAACCGAAATTTTGAGATGAACGGAGGCCATGTAATGATTCACCGACACCCCTTCTTCAAGCTGGTGGTGCTCGCCTCCATGGGAAAATCACCTTTTGACTTGAAAAGCCGCGGTTTCGGGCCCTCACAATCAGCTCATAAGTGGCACTTGAGTAATCATTTTTTTGAAAGTTATGGCACTCAAGTGAGTCAAAAAAAAGTTATGGTACTTAAGTGTCCTTCGTACAAAAGTTCCAGCTCTTGCGCTATTCTTATCCCGCAAAATGATAATAATTTAAAAAAGTCAATAAGGTGCAGGCTTAGATGGCAAATGAGTTTGCTCCTTTCCTTATTATCCTGATTTCAAGCCTTATGGGAGTGCTCCAGGAGTAAAATTCTAAATGCACGCGGGGAATATGCTTTCAAGATCGCTAAGGAGGTGGACAAGTCGAGTGTGAAAATATGATCCGAACACAATTTGATATGGTATACAATAAATTAAAAAAGCCATATGACTACCACTTAACTCAAAATATGTCATAGATTTTAAGTAGATATCATGATTCCTATCCTATAATCATTTCATTGGTTTTCCTAAAATAATTAAAATTACACTTTCTCTTTCTTTATTAAAAGCTTTTCCATTTTTGTGCACACGTCTATGTGATTTTTGGTTATCTTCAATATAGTAAGTGCTAGACTAATTTCATTGAAAACTTAGCTCTGACTTGACACGACTTCCTCAAAATATCGATTTTGAGTACAAAATGTCGATTTAAAAGTGTCATAATGTACGGACCGGGACCGCAACATTTATATTAAGTACAAAATAACAAAAAAAAAAAAGTAAATTCAGACGAACCAAGTCAAGTTGACTATTGTACCTTACAGTAAATATGAAAAATTCACCAAAATAAACCACCATGGCGAGATGTCGTAGCCCCATCAATCAGTCAATTTATTTGACTTATATTTTAGTATGGGAAGCCCATCAATCAATTAGCGTAGGAATCTGCCGGCATGGCCAACACTCTCTTGGTCAAATCTGTGATGTACGGAAAAAGAAGAAAATTTGAAAAATTATTAAATATGTACTGCCGGCATAAATGCAAGGATTTATCTAGACACTAAAATTAAAAACCAAACTTATTGCTTCTGATTTTTTAACCTGTTTAATGAGTAAATTTGTAATGTGGTCAATACACATGAGAAATTTCAAAGTAGACTTGCGGGATCGCCACCTCAAGCGAGAATTATTAGTTTTAGTTTTTTTCCCAAAAGAAAAGATTTTGATAACAATTAACGCTTCATGGTCAATTGGGTGGAGCCAAACTTGCCAAGTGGGTTTTTTAATTTTAGAGTTAATATCACGAAAAATCCTAAATTAGTACGCCTACGATAATTTTACTTATAACTAATTTTTTTACGACCAAAAATCTTAAATTGGTACAATTGTGATAAATTTACCTCGAATTAATTTTTTTACTACCAAAAACTCATAATGGTACACTTATAATAAGTTTACCATGAACTAATTTTTTGACTACCAAAAACTTCAAACTGGTACACCTGTGATAATTTTAGCCCAAACAAATTTTTTGACCACTAAAAAGCCTAAACTGGTATATTTGTGGCAAATTTACCCTCCGTTAGTATTCGTTAAATTGAATTAATATCATGAAAAATCACCAAATAGTAAACTTGTGACAAACAGAGAAGTAAAACCCCAAACTAGTATATTCGTCAACTATCACGTATCATCAAACTTAGCAATTCGACAGTAAAATTTAACGAAAATTCATGGAGGATAAATTTATCACATGGTATACCGGTTTGAGGTTTGAGGTGGTCAAAAAATTAGTTTGAGATAAAATTGTCACAGGTGTACCAGTTTGGAGATTTTGGTGATCAAAAAATTAGTTTTACATAAAATTATCACAAGTGTACCAGTTTAGAGTTTCTTTTTATTAAAAAAATAGTTTTGAGTAAATTTGTCACAAATGTACCAGTTTGGGGTTTTTCGTGGTATTAATCCTAAATTTTATCTCGACATTTTTATCCTATCATAAAAATATCCAACCTTTCAAATTTGTGTCAAATTATCCCTAATCCTTTAGCACCATATTCGAGACATTCGTTCTTGAATTTCATTTATTTCCCGACTTCATTTTGTTTTTTGTTACAAAAATTCATCTTTCAAATCGGAGACTATTTACCAGCAATTTTTATTGAAATAATATTTTGTTAAAAAAAAACTGGGTTTTCTTAAAGAAAATATGGCCTTAATAGGAATTTTTGTAAATACATAATGCTAACAAAACGCAAAAGCGAAGTAATGATGATTGGATATGATCTCAACACGATTTTCCGCTGAACTTTCCACTCAAAAGTTAGGCTTATAGACACTGAACCTCCATCACAACCTCACGAAAGGAAAGTTCTACAGCAAGATAACGCAGGAAGGAATGAAGCCACTAGCCTCTCTTCGTTCCCTCTTTGCTCTCATCCTCTTCATCCTCGCATCTCTCCATCTCCCTCCTTCATGGGCATCCTCGGACTCAGCGTACGACACCTTCCTCCGGTACCTCACCTACCGCACTCAACTGTCAGACCACGTCTCCGACATCATGTTCTCACAGGCCAACTCCTCCTTCGCCAGCGTCCTCATGTCCTACATCCGTAACAGCCGCTTCAACTCATCGTCGACGAGGAAGCCTCTCGTCATTGTGACGCCCATGCGGGAGCCCCACGTGCAGGCCGCCGTCCTGTGCTCCAAGGAGCTCGGTGTCCACCTGAAGATCCGCAGGGGGGGATGATTACAAGGGCATATCGTACGTCTCCGACAATGCGTTCTTCATCCTCGACATGTTCAACCTCCAGTCAATCGACGTGGACGTCCGGGAAGAGACCGCATGGGTCCAGGCCGGCGCGACTCTGGGAGAGCTGTACTACTGGATTTCAGAGAAAAGCAAGGTCCACGGCTTCCCTGCCAGTGTTTGTCAAACGGTTGGCGTCGGAGGCCACCTGAGCGTCGGCGGGTACGGCAACATACTGCGGAAGTATGGCCTGTCGGTCAACAACATCCTTGATGCGAGGATGGTGGACGTCCAGGGGCGAATTCTCAACAGAAAAGGCATGGGAGAGGATTTGTTCTGGGCGATCATCGGGGGAGGTGGGGCGAGCTTCGGAGTGGTTCTGGCTTATCAGATTAAGTTAAACCCGGTCCCAGAGAAGGTCACGGTCTTCCGCGTCGAGAAGACACTCGATCAGTAGGCAACAGATCTCGTGCACAAATGGCAATCCGCGGCTCCGAGCACTGACCACGGCCTATTCATGAGGCTTCTATTGCAGCCAGTCACTTCCAAGACCCAAAAGGGGCGGAAAACGATAAGGGCCTCAGTGGTTGCATTGTTCCTGGGAAATTCAGATCAGCTCGTGGCAATAACCGACAAGGAGTTACCCGAAATGGGGTTAAAGAAAGAGAATTGCATTGAGATGAGTTGGATCGAACCGGTTCTCCGGTGGATCCGCTCCGACTATGGTACCAACCCATCCCCTGAGACCTTGCTGGGCCGAGACTATAGTACCAGCTTCTTGAAGAGGAAATCGGACTACATCCAAACTCCGATCTCGAAGGCTAATCTCGAGTTCCTCTAGAAGAAGATGATCGAACTGGGGAAAGTGGGGCTTGTGTTCAATCCATACAGGGGATGGATGAGCGAGATCCCGGCGTTGGCGACCCTGTTCCCGCACCGGGCCGGGAATCTGTTCAAGATTCAGTACTCCATTAATTGGAGCGAGGACGACCCGGAACTGGAGAAGAACTACATGGAGCAAGCTAGCAGTCTGCACAATTTCATGACTCCATTGTAAGAATTTCTTAATGTGGGCTTTATTAATTGAAATTAACTGAATTAGTTTGGTCTAATAAAGGTAAGATATATGGGTTCTTAATAAGTCTAATATGGAGCTGGCTGGTGTGGGCCGAGTACGGCCCAGCCCGTAATGAGAGGGCCCGTGGTCGAAAACTCTATAAATAGCGTTCAAGTCCCTCCCCTAACTTGATGATGCACATTTTGACTCACATACGGATCAAGAGAGAACTTTCTTTTTGTGAGTGGCAATCTCATTAGGCCAGTGTTCTAACGAAGGGTATATGGGAGAAGATCTTGAGTTCGTCTTCAAAAACCGTCACAAATTCCGCGTCAAGTATGATGGATTCCAAACCAGGTACGCGAATTGACAATTTCTTCATTATCGTGTTTCGGTTTCTGAATATAGTGATCCTGGGCGTGCCATTTTCGTGGCCATCATGTGATATCAGAGCCTTGCTATAGATTAGAACCGAAACATGCGGATTAGAACTGTTTTTTTGTTTTGTTCGAGAGGTTTTTGCCAAGTTTCGAAATTTTTTGTCGGGTAAAAGTTAAATTTTATTATATATTTGGAATCTACTCGTTGAGACAAGAAGAACGGTGGCCAGATCGTCGCTGGAGGAGGCCAGACGCGCCGTCACGCGCCTACACGCGCTCAAGGCATGGCGGCGCGTGACGGCCACGCACAGCCGTGCCAAACCGGCGCGTCTGTTCACCGTAACCGTGTGCTGACGTCAACATGACGTCAGCGAGGGCATGGATCCGGTTGACCCGGATCCTGACCCAACTCGGGCCATGACCCGATTCTTTTATCAACTCGACCCGGGCCATGACCCGACCCATTTTTCGACCCGACCCGGTAGTTGACCAAACCTGACCGTTGACCCGACCGGTCAAATCAATCGGACCGGTCCGTTGAATGTTGACCGGTCGGACCGGTTAATCGATCGAACCGGCTGTTCAGACTGGTTTGACCGGCTGAACATGCGCGCACGCACCGAGCCTTCTGGCGGCGCGTGTGGGCACGTCCGACGTCTGTTTTGGACGATCTTGGTATCGATGCGCTCGTATCGAGATGCTCTACATTGTGGTGTATTTATTTTACATGGTTGAAGCTTATATAGATGTGAAAATACGTATAGAACCCTATGTACACGTATTTTTAGGGTATTTTTGCTTATTTTTTTGTATTTCTCTATGGTTTCGGAAATACATATGGTAGCTCACGTGTATATCACCACATAAGGACTGTGTAGAGTGTAATTCATTGTCTATCAATGAATGGAACAGTACAATTAGCATGGCATGTAATTTCAGAGACATACGCTCCTGTCTTTACGTCTAGCATTACATGCATATAGTAAATGTGATACATAAAGCTCATATCCTTGGTATAAGAGATTTTCAAGGATTCAGTTGGGTTGTGACTGCCAAAGTGGCACACTTGACTGGGTTTGAGAAATATCGGTCTCATATTGTGGTGGGATGTCTCCTGGTCTATTACGTGATTATACTCCCAAAGGAGATGATCTTGTATTAGTTTATGGAGGGGTATATGTATAGCATGAACTTGAAAAATGACTAATCTTAGTGGTTCATATACCCAAAGGTGGTGATTTCGCGAAAGATTAGAATATGTTCTCGTGGCCGCTGTCATGTGGAGAGTGTACAACTGCATGTCATATTTTCTGTCAAAAGGTGATTATGTGATGATGTATGTAACTCTTTGGATAAGTACTCACATGATGCTGATTGTATTGTTTGTTTATTTTGCAGTCACCTTTTCTGTAAACGGTAATTCTATTTCAATTGAGGTCCTTACTGGTTTGAACTTTAAGAAATGGAAAGAGGATTTCCTATTTGGAATAGAGCTGGCAAATGTTCACATTGCTCTTACAAAAGATAAGCCAGTAGATATCACGACCACCAGTACTGAAGCTGAGAAAACGGACTATGCTGCTTGGAAAAAGAGCAATCGAATTTGCTTATTGACAATGAAGAAATCCATTCAAGAACATTTGAAAAGTGGTTTGCCAGCTGACTGTACTGTTAAGGAAATGATGGCAGCCTTAGAAGCTAGAAAGTGCATTTCATCTAATGCTGAGGTTGGTACACTTCTTCAAAAGCTCTTCAATATGAAGTATGATGGTACTGCTGGGGTTAGAGATTATGTCCTTAGGATGGTAGACCTAAAGACGAAGCTTCAAGTTCTTAATGTTTCCATTCCTAATACTTGTATTGTGCATCAAGTCTTGAACACCCTTCCACCTGATTTATGGATTATAAAGACAAATTATAATTCCCAAGATGAGACTTGGTCAGTTAATGACTTGATAGCAAGGGTGCTGACAGAGGAAGAGAAACTTAAGAAGGAAAAAGGGCATCTAGCCTTATATGTTTCTAGTTCCCACAAAAAGAAGGATAAAAAGTTCAGAAATCATACTCAGGTACTCATGACACTACCGGTCAATTTGACAATATGGGTCCAAAAAAAACATCCTTCAAAAGGGATGGTGGCCACTGCTTCTTTTGTAAGAAGAAAGGTCACATAAAGAAGGACTGTGGAAAGTTTAAAGCTTGGTTGTCGAAACGTGAGCTTACAGGTACTGATTCTTTGGCACTTGTTTATGAATCCAACGTATCAGAAGCACCATCTAGTTCTTGGTGGCTCGATAGCGGTGCAACTAATCATGTTGCGTTTACCATACAGAGATTCATAAACTGGAGGAAGTCAAATCAGGATGAATCAAGACTCACTGTGGGAAACAACGAGAAAGTTGATGTTGTGTTTGTGGGTGATGTAATCTTGATTCTAGACTCTGATTTAAGATTAATGTTAAAAGATACTTTCTATGTACCTTCATTTAGACGGAACTTAGTTTCCGTATCGTGTTTGGACATGTATGACTACTCTTTTGAAATCAAGAACAATGTTATTTCTTTATTTCTTAATTCAAATAAGGTTGGGTGCTATTATATATCCAACAGATTGTACAGATTGTGTTTGTCTCCCAATGACATATACATTGCTTATACGGCTGAAAAGGTTGTTTCAAAGAGACCATTACTTAAAGAACAGTCTTATACATTGTGGCATAAACGGCTTGGCCATATCTCTAAGGATAGAGTAGAAATGCTGATAAAAACTAACATCCTACCTGCTCTTAAAGATGACTTAGAGACATGCGTAGACTGTTGTAGAGGTAAAATGACCAAGATAAGGAAGAAAACTGTAGTCCGAAGTTCTGACCTGTTTGAGGTCATTCACACTGATATAAGTGGACCCTATACGGTAACCTTATGTAGAAATTTTTATTTCATCACATTTATTGATGACTATTCTCGATATGGTTATCTGTACTTGATTAAAAAAAAGTCTGAGTCTCTTGACAAGTTTAAGATTTTTCGGACTAAAGTCGAGAAACAATTGGGAAAAGTCATAAAGGTTGTTAGATCTGACCAAGGTGGAGAGTATTATGGCAAGCATGGCGATGCCGGACAGCTTAAGGGGCCATTTGCCAAATATTTAGAGGATTCTGGGATAGTGGCTCAATTCACTGTGCTTGGGAGTCCTGAGCAAAATGGTCTAGCTGAAAGGCGTAATCGCACTCTTATGGAAATGGTGAGGAGTATGATTAGTAAAACAAATTTACCTAGTTTTCTGTGGGGTGAAGTTTTGAAAACAGCTTTGTACATCCTGAATCGTGTACCTACAAAAGCTATTCCATTGACTCCTTTTGAGTTATGGACCGGACGTAAGCCTAGCTTAAACCATCTTAAGATTTGGGGATGTCCTACAGAAGTAAAGTTGTATAATCCAACATTAAGTAAGTTGGACTCCAGAACCACTCGGTGTTACTTTGTATCTTACCCGGATCATTCGAAGGGATATCGGTTCTATAATCCCAATGGAGGCACAAGAATTGTGGAATCACAGACAGTCAAGTTTCTGGAGTTTGATGTGACCGAAGAAAATAGCTACTCACAGACTATTGAGGATAATAGTATGGTGAGTAATATTGTATATTTATCTTCTCCCATACAGATAATTGTGGAAACTCCCACACCACAAACTGAACCTATTGAGGCTCGGGATCCTATTGTTGAGATAGTTCCTAATGAAGTTCCTCAAGGTTCTCAGGTACAGGATGTGGCTATTGCTGCTTCAATAAGGAGATCCATTAGGGAGAGACGATCAGCTATACCACCGGACTACTTAGTCTATATAGGAGAGCAAGACTACGATATCGGTTCTGTGGCTGATCCAGTGACTTATGCGGAAGCTGTTTCTTGTCCTCAGTCAGAACTGTGGTTGGATGCAATGAGAGATGAAATGCATTCTATGAAGCATAATGAAGTTTGGGAACTTGTTGAATTACCTGAAGGTTATAGACCCATAGGCTGCAAATGGGTGTATAAGACTAAAAGGGACTCCAAAGGAAAGATTGAGAAGTTTAAAGCTAAACTGGTAGGCAAGGGTTTTACTCAGAGAGAAGAAATAGATTATGAAGCAACTTTTTCTCCAGTCTCTTTTAAAGACTCCTTTAGAGTGATCATGGCATTGGTAGCTCATTTCGATATGGAGTTGCACCATATAGATGTTAAAACTGCCTTTCTCAATGGAGATCTTAATGAAGAAGTCTATATGATGCAACCTGAAGGCTTTGTGGCAGATGATTCAAGTACGCTTGTATGTAGACTGAAAAAGTCTATTTATGGTCTCAAGCAAGCTTCTAGACAATGGTACTTGAAGTTTCATAGTGTTGTCGCTTTATTTGGTTTTGTTGAGAACCAAGTAGATCAGTGTTGCAAGGTCAGTGGGAGGAAATTCATTTTCCTTATACTTTATGTGGATGATATTCTGCTTGCGACCAGTGACCTTGGTTTACAGCACAAGACAAAATGGATGTTGTCAAAGAACTTTGATATGAAGGACCTTGGTAAGGCATCTTTTATCCTTGGCATTGAGATTCATAGAAATCGTTCTCGCAGACTATTGGATTTATCTCAGACGGCATATGTTAATCATATTTTAGAAAGATTCAACATGCAGTAATGTAAGCCAGGAATTGCTCCTGTCTGTAATGGTAATAAGTTGAGTCTGTCACAATGTCATCATTCAGATTTTGAGAAAGCCTAAATGAAGAATATACCTTATGCTAGTGCACTTGGGAGTATTATGTATGCTCAGGTATGTACTAGACCAGATATTACTTTTGCAATAGGACTTCTAGGCAGATGTCAGTCAAATCCAGGACACAATCATTGGGTTGCTGCCAAGAAAGTTTTGAGGTACTTAAAGAGGACAAAAGACTATATGCTGATTTACAAACATGTTTAGGACCTACAGCTAGTTGGGTATTCAGATTCAGACTTTGCTGGCTGTCAGGATAAAAAGAAGTTGACAACAGGTTACATCTTTAAGTTAGCAGGAGATGCAGTATCATGAAAAAGTGAGAAATAGAAATCAATGACATCTTCTACCATGCAAGCGGAGTTTGTAGCATGCTTTTCGGCCGCTACTCAGGCAATTTAGCTCCAAAACCTCATTAAGGAGTTAACCATATTTGATTTTGTGGATGGGCCCATACAGTTGTATTGTGACAATAACTCTGCAGTGTTGTTTGTTAACAACAACAGAGGTCTCAAGGGGTCTAAGCATATGGAGGTCAAGTACTTGACTATAAAAAAAAAAGTTCAGGATAGTAACATTACAGTAGAGCACATTTCAACAGATGATATGATTGCAAATCCGCTAACTAAAGGCCTTTGCCCTTGTGTATTTGATCGACATGTCATTAACATGGGTTTAGGAGTATCATGGGATACTATCAATTAGTGGGAGCTGTTTAGTTTTATGTTGCTCTTATGAAGTTTGTATATGATTTCGTTACATTTTTGTAATATTTGAATATGTATCAACTCTTTTGCATTCAATGAGGTATTTGTGAATATAGATTTATCAAGTTGAGTACATATATTTGATAAAAATCTCGAGGCATTGTGTAAACCTTGAGTACAGGCTATAGGGCATCTTGGTATTAGCCTTAACAATATGTCTTGTTACATATAAAGTACAGTTAACTATCAAGGTAAGACATATGAAGGTTCGTTGGAACCATGAAGGATATTCTCTGGTGGCACACTAGGTTTTGTGACACTTCAGGAGAGAAATTTTGGACTAACAAAGTGGACAACACATGAAGTATCACTCATTATGAGGTATTGTCCATTTGACACACTACCATATTGAATCCATATCAGTAAAGTTGAAAGCACTCGTGACCATGGAAGGATCTGCGTGAGTACATGCAGTTACCGTCATGATTCAGTATTCGAGACTTTATGGGATCGGATTGACTATTAAGAATAATCTCTAGACCAATATGAGGGTGCACACACAGTTCTGTTTCAATTAATATCGCCCAAGTGGGAGAATGTAAGAACTTCCTAATATGGGCTTTATTAATTGAAATTAACTGAATTAGTTTGGTCTAATAAAGATAAGATAAATGAGTTCTTAATAAGTCTAATATGGGGCTGGCTGGTGTGGGCCGAGTACGGCTCGGCCCGTAATGAGAGGGTCCACGGTCGAAAACTCTATAAATAGCGTTCAAGTTCCTTCCTTAACCTGATGATGCACATTTTGACTCACATACGGATCAAGAGAGAACTTTCTTTTCGTGAGTGGCAATCTCATTAGGCCAGTGTTCTAACGAAGGGTATAGGGGAGAAGATATTGGGTTCGTCTTCAGAAACCGTCGCAAATTCCACGTCAAGTACGATGGATTCCAAACCAGATACGCGAATCGACAATTTCTCCATTATCGTGTTTCGATTTCTGAATATGGTGATCCTGGGCGTGCCATTTTCGTGGCCAACGTCCATACGTGTCAAAGAATCCAAGGAGTGCATGCTTGAACTACAGAGACCTGGACATTGGGACTAGCACCAATGGCAGGAACAGCTACGAGGAAGGGTGAGTTTACGGGGTCAGTTACTTCAATGACAATTTTGTGAGGTTGGTCAAAGTGAAAACTGCGGTTGATCCCACCAACTTCTTGAGGAACAAGCAGAGCATTCCTCCTCTGCCCAAATGAAGAGCCAATCTTTTTCTTTTCTTATCGATTGATTGAGCTAGCCGTTCTTGATGAATAGCGATTGCTCTAATAAGATCGAATTTTTATACTCGTTGGTAATAAAATGATTACTTTGCATCGACCGACATCAGCGTACTTGTGACATTTCGAATTTCGACCCATTTTTGAAATTTATAACACGTGTAATTCGTCAATGCGCTTATAGTAAAATCTCGCCCGGGAACTTATCACTCTCAGTAATTATTTTTAAAATTGAGATTTTACTAGAATCACACTCGATCGAAGTTGGTCGTTATTTAGAGTCCAAACTTTGGTGTCAAATTTTTCGAAGCTTCGTGATGAATTTAATTGGACGGTGTCGATATTATTGTGGCCAGCCTCAAGATTGCTCATATTAGCCAAAAAGCGAAAATTTGAACGGGTGCGGATTTGGATTATTAAACCTCCCTCGTAGTGTATTTTATTTGGTGTTTATTGGTCTTTTATTTATTTCAAATTGGGATTTTTAGTGGTCGTTAGATCAGTCGTCGAGTTTGAACGTGGGCCGCTAGATCGCACTTGATGAGTTTGACTTTCTCCTCTCTTTGTCTCCTCTATCTCTCCTCTCCTCCCCCGCTGAACCCCCACGCCTCTGCTGAACCCATGCCATTTTCTGCTTCTGTCTATTGACTTTTGCTGAACCCATGCCACGTCCTAGTTGTTGCCCCCCATGCTATTGCTGCTGGTTCTTCTTCATTTTCTACTACTGCTTCGCTACTACTTGCTTCTTCATTTTGCTTCCTCTTGTTTCTGCTACTTTTCTCCCTTCATTCTAGCCTGACCAGCACCACCGTTCAACCCCCATCTCCACCTGACTCCGCCGTGAGCCGTCGCCTGTCCGCTGAGGCTGCTACTGCTTTGTCGTGACTGAGCTGCTCTTTTTGCTTGATTTTCTTGCTTATGTTAAGTGTAAGTGCTCCCTAAGCCTTAGTTAAGATAATGGGCTACTAATGAACATGTTTAGGGGTGGATTAGGGCTGTCAATGGTTGGTTTAGTGGTTGTATAAGCATGATTTGCTTAATGGTGCAAGTTTAATGATTCTCGGATTTCTAGTTATTACTCTATCTCTGCGCTTTGTTATTTTTTTGGTGATCATTGTGGGCCGAACATGAGGAAGTGTTCTTTGTGGAATTTGTTTCTAACATCTTTAAGTATAACATTCTTTAAATTCAGAATTTTTGGAAGTTGTTTGTGGTCATTCGGAAGTCGGTTTTCAGACCGTCACAAAACTGCTCGATTTACTGTTCACCCGACCTTCTTGTCTTTCTGAATTTTTATAAAATTTTCGAGATTTTATTTCAATAAACTTCCTTCACAAAAATTGTTAAAAACACTTGTTTCTATGACATATGAAAATTTCAGAGCTTTCCAAAGTGATTTGGGTACTGAATGAACTATATTGTTGATGGTCTGAGGGGCTATTCGAGCGAACTGGGTTTTGTCCAGCTTTAAGTGTCAAAATGAGGTATTTACTGTTGGAACTGGGTTTCGATTTCTTCATGAAAAATGTTTATCAAGATGTTTTATACAACATATCAAAAGTTGAGAATTTTTGGAGCTTATTTACTATTTATTTCAAATATTTTTCTGTCATTACATAATTATCCAGTTTGGACCCGATTTTTGTATATTCTCGATTTTTCTCTCCCACGAGAATTATTCAGTGTTATCATGGCGTTTTGACGGATTTAGTTGACAGTGGGCTAATTATGGTGAGTTAAAGGACCAGATTGCCGTAGCATGTGTGGGTGAAATTGACGATTGATCATGGCCGACTTGAATGTCGAATTGGTGAGCTCGTGGTTTTGGGTGCATATTAGTGGCTAATGTTGGTGGGTCAATGATTGGCCTTTTGTGGCATTTGTGGGTGGATTTGATGTTCGTATGTGGCTGGCTTGAATATTGGATTGGTGGGCTAGTGTGATAGGCTTGTGATGTGATTTGAATTCATACGATGTGTTGAATGGCAAATTATGATGTGGTGAGCATACCTTGAGTTTGAATAGTATGACTTGTGAGAATGGCGAATTGTATTGTGGTGCATATGCATAAAAAAAGCATGGATCAATCGAAGGGCTGCCAACTTAAGGCGTGGTTACGCAGGTGTGGCGAGAAAGGCATGACCAAACCTAAGGCGTGGTTATGCGGGTCATTGGAAGGGGAAAAATGTCCTGAGGCATCATTACGCAGGATGAAGCCTGGACTGATCGGAGGGCTGAGTCTGAGGTGCAGTAGCGTGGGCAGTGAGATTGAGCCTAAGGCGCAATGGTGCGAGCAGTGAGGATGGACCTGAGGCGCAGTTGCGCGGGTCGTGAGAAAGATGTTCAGTCACGCATACAAATTGAGTGTGATTGAATTGGCTGGTTGAATGTATGATTGAATTGGTTGGATTAATTGAGTGCAAGTGTGATTGATGTTTAAGTGATTGTGATATGTTATTGAGTTATTATTATTGCATTATCACGTTTTGATTAATGTGCAGAGCTGGCATACATTTTGATGGCAAAGGTAAGTATAATAATGTGAGCTCGTTATGTTGTTGGCTAGATTGCATGTACGACTTGTCTGGATATGCATTGGCCTAGGTAGGGTTTAGGGTGTTGTTTATTGAGACTCGTTTTCATGGTTATTATATAACCATTTCAAAACCCCGACTCCAATCATGAATGGTCTATCACAGGATTTTGAGATCTCGAGGAAGAGCCGATGGAGTAAGATCCCGAAGAGGACCCTGTGGAGTTTGTGGACCCTTTTTGTATAGCTAGGCTAATCTATCCGACCACTTGCCCCTTTTTTATAATGGTGGTTTTAACCTTAACGGCCTTTGTTTGTAAGGTTGGATTTTGTAAGTACGAGCCATTGAATAAAGTATGTGGTTTATTTGTTCAAGTGTTCTACTACCATTAGTCTTTAATCTTGTCTGAGTGCTTATAATCGTTTCAACTTGCGCATTATGTTTTGATGCTCGCGTGGGTCAACGACGAGTCTTAGGATGTCGCATTTTCAATAGGACCATCGAGGGGGTGTCGCGAGCCCATTGGGGTTCGGGGTGTGACATCCTCGTTGATTTGGTATCAGAGCAAGGTCAGCTCGATCCAAAATGGTCGAAACCTGGAGTGATAAGAAGCAATGACTTTGGAGTAGTTAGTTAGGGAGACTTATGTGCCATGCGTACCCTAAACTATGTGATTATGGTTGCTGAGTGATTTTATGCAATAATATGTGAGGTGCAGGTGCATCAGTACTTGAGGTAAGTGTGCAAACTCTGTTGGTTATGATTGGTTGTTATTTGTGATTGACTATCTACTAAGTGAATTGTTATGATTCACTGTCTAGAGCGTTAGAGTGGTGTAGTTGGCCTAGGTCTTTAATTCCTGAGGGAAATTATAGCATGTAAGTGAATGGTGTGACCATTTAAGTTTGAGCAATCAAGGTTGAGGTCAAGGATGTGTGGGTCCGCAAGCTAAAGTCACAGAGGATCTTAGAGTGGATGAAATTTTGAGGGCACTCGAGAAAGTTGAAATTTTAATGAGAATGATGGAAATCAAGGTTAAGGATAAGTTAATGTAGTTAGGCAGATGCATCAACTAGTTGAGCAATCTTTGAAATTGAAATCTCTGAAGTTCGATGCGAAAAGTGACCCTGAGACTACATCCCATTGGATAGAAGAGTTAGAAAAAGGCTTTGAAGTAATGGGGTGCTTTGGTCGAGGCTTTCAATGGGAAGTACTTTTCGAAGAAAGCGGGAGAACATAAAAAGATAAAGTTTCATCGACTTCGCTAAAATCTGATGTCAGTCGATCAGTACGAGGTCAAGTTTGTAAGGTTATCTAAATACGCACCAAGGATGATCAATGACCATACGGATAAGACAAGGAGGTTTCAAGATAGGCTGAAGTCGAATCTCCGCAGTCAGTTAGTACTCTTGAGTCTTAAGGGATTACAATGAGCTGCATGAGAGGGCTCGATGGTTGAAATGGATATGAGTGAAAGGGCTGCTACTTCTGGATCATAGTACATGCTGGTTAAGGACAATAGGAACTTGAAAAAAAGTCTATGGCAGAGAATAGAAGACTTGTCCCTCTAGTTAGTAAGAACTTTAGAAAGCCGAACCATTGCTCCAGCTCTGCATGTTGGTCTTGTGGAAAGAGGCATAGGAATGGCCATCACCAAGGTAAAAGTGGAGCATGTTGTGGATATGGACAACAAGGTCACCAAGTGAGAAATTGCTAAATCGACGGATTAGACCACTGATGCAATCACAGCAACCGCAGGTAGAACATTAAATAAGAGCTACCCCGTAGATTAATCGAAATCAATTAAGGAGGTAAGGAAAAGTATATGTTGTGGTTGAGAAGGAAGCGAAGGATGTGCCTTGAAAGTCTAGATGCGTTATGAGATGATATTTGGTACAATAGGAGATAATTTTGAAGTTATCGCTTGAGCGGTCATATAAAATTTATAATCAATTTTATGGTGAATAGGCGCAATCTGTGACATTTTGAAATTCGACCCACTTGAGATTTATGAAATGAGGAGTTTATGAACGTGCTTGTAGTTTGATCTCACTCGGAATTGATCACTTGGAGAGTACTAACCATTAGGAAAAGGTTAATTAGAGATTTAAATTCGTGCGACCAAAAAATTCAATCGTGAATCGACTTTCGACCATGAAAATTATCGATGTAACATTTTGAGCCACTATAAGCCGATTCAACAATAGCTAGGGATCAGTGTGCCATTGTCATAGTAGTGGATCGTAGGTGATTCCGCTGAACCACGAAATGAATTGATGAATGACCCCAAACCTATACTAAATGATTGTGCCCGTTGGATCTAGCATCGATTCTCGCAATTAAGTGACAACTGAGGTTGTCACAACCCGAGTAAACTTGTACGTGGCATGATTCAGTATCGACCACAGGTCAAATGCACGAATTTCACCAAAAGCCACCTATTAGTACAAGATATGCGCAAGTTACGTTATTCAGAACTTATGCATTAATTAGAGACCAAGTTGGGTATTGAAAATTTAGAAAGTTACAATAGATCTCTTGGACGATGTTGTCAATTGCTCGAGTAGCCTCGGATTTGCTCGAATCCTTTAGAAAAATTAAATTTCGGCGAGAAATGGAAAATGACCATTTTACCCCTGGAAATTTGTTAAGGCCAATGTAATTTGGGAGAAGCAATTTGGTAATTTCTCCCTAGCCTTAGAATTAGAGATTTTTGGACAATTTTTCCTTTGAACTTTTTGAGAAATTTCTAAACTACCCTTGGATATTTTGGAAAAGATTCAATCCGGACCGTCGATCTAAAGATAAGATCGAATCTTGGCCATTGATTTGATTTGTGAGAGACGGTGATGATGGTCATTTGGCCCTTCAATTATTGCCCTTGGATTATTTAAGACAAATTTCTCTCTTTCTCTTCCACTCTCGGCCCTCTCTCTCTCCTCTCATCCCGACCGAGCCAGCCACCCCTTCCCCTCACCGTGCCCATGGCCTTCCGGCTAAGCCAGCACCCGTCACTGCCCTCCCGTTCAGCCGGAGCAGCCACGCCGGGCAAGCCACTACTCACCATGGCTACTCGACACCACCACACCCCACCATTTCTCTCTCTCTTGTTCCACCTCACCGAGTACCACCACCAGGCCCCCCCTTATGGTCCTAGTCAGCCGTAGACAGCCAACAGATTGCCAGCCTCCACCGTTCTTCATACACGATCCATTGAAGCCGCACGCCGTCACCGGTTGCCACTGTTAGACCGCTAGCCTGCCGCCCCTTCCCACTCTAGTTGAGCTAGTCTAGAGTTTAGATAAGTCGCCCTCTAAACCCCATTTAGGACTTCAGGTATCGATAGATGCAACTAGGGGTGGAATCGGATTTAATTAGATGCGATTTTGGCTAAATTAGGGGTTGTTTTGGAATTAAGTTAGTGGATCGGTTTGAGGATTGATATTGGTGGAATCGAGGTTGAAATAGTGAGGTTTCAGGACTGATTGGAGGCAAAGTAAAGTGCTGGATATTGTGGATTGGATCGACGAGCAATTGGCTCGGTTTAAGGGCATATGGCGTTAGTTTGACGTGTTATGAAGTGGTTGGAACGTGATGTTCATTATGGCTTGAAATGAGTGTGCAAATGCTAAATTTCGTGCTCATTATGTGGCTGTGATTGTGGGCCCATTAGTGGTCTTGTATGTTTGTTGAAATATGTGTTGGTTGATTTAAATGTGGGCCATTGTGTGCACGTACGAGCCGAATTGAAATTGACTGTCAATTGGTCGTGTTGGATGTTTAGTGAGCTTGAGAAATGTGTGGTTTGAAGCGTGTACAGGCCAAGTGTGATTGGCCAATATGCTAGCATGTGGGTGTTGAATGTGTGAACACTGTGAGAAAGTGAGTGTGGTGCGGTATGTGTTATAATAGAAATCCCTGAGGCGATATCATTACGTGGGGAATTAATCCGTCCTAAGGTGGTACGACTACAAGAGATGATGCCCGGTATTACCAGAGGATGGCCAATCTGAGGCGGTACCATTACGCAGGTTGCGTCGTAGGTAGTAGATATTGAGCTTGAAGCGGTACCACTACGCGGGCAAGATACATAGCCTAAGACAATACTATTACGTGGACCTTGAAGTGTTGTTATGAATTAGTCGCATTGAATCTGATGCGATACTACTATGCGGATCACTAGCGAGATGAGTATGAGTTAGTCACGGTGAACGAACCTCAGACGGTACTACTATGTAGATCATTGGCGAGTTGAGTATGAGATAGTTGCAGTGAACCTGTGGCAGTACCATTACGCGGGTCAGTGGTGAGTTGTGTGGAAAGAATGTGATGAGGCCAGAATGAATGCATGAAATGAAATTAGAGCATGCATGTGATTGGGAGTGATGTTGTTGTGACTAACATATAGGTTGTGTGCTGGAATAGCCCAGGTAAGTATTAACTGTGCGCTTGCTGAGTGATGATTGAGTGTGGTTGTGGTTGTGATTGTCTGGAAGTACATGATAACCTAGGTGAGGTTTAGGGTGTGTGCTTATTGAGATGTAATATCATGATTATTTCAACCAACAATTTCAAAACCCTAGGCTGAGCAATGAATCCCTCACCGCCACCACCTAAGCATTTTGGAGTACCGATGCATACTGACTACAATGTTGTAGAGTACTTGATAGATGATAATATGACCCAGGTTAAACATACAATAATAGTTTGGGTAGACATAGGACTACCCCTCTAGCAGTCCCATACGTACCTATTTGGTTCTTTCGAGACGGGGTAGATGAGTTTGGCTCCGTTTGTGAATTTGATGTCCCCTTTGATGGAGGCGGGGACTGGGATCCATTAGCCATACCTCCTCCGGATGGCGAGATGACTAGTTTGGAGACTAGTCTAGCGCAGTCAAGACTTCAGCCGACGCCTGCAATACCTGAGCCATCGGGGGCCGAGCACGAACCAAAGCCGGAAGAATCCCAAGCAGGGTATGATCTAATGGACGTGGACCTCGAGGTAATACCTAAAAAAGAACTAGAAGAAGAAGAAGAAGAAGAAGAAGAAGAACCCGAGGCAGAACCTAAAGAGGCCCCAAAAGAAGAGCCTGAGGATGAGCCTGAAGAAGAACCGAAGCACATACCTGAGTATGAGCAATGGATTGACCCCGAATTTGTGTCAGAGGATGAGTCTGATGAAGAGCCAATCGAGGAGGAGCGGGACGAGGTTTCGACATAGTTGGGTGATATCAATAACCTAAACGAGATCGAAACCGAGCCGGAGTCCTCAAAGGAGCAGATAGTCCAGGGAGATTTAGATTCAGATGATGAAGAATCAAATTCGGAATGAATGCCAAACAGAGGGCGTAGGGGCTAGAGTGAGGGTTGGAAATAGGCTTTTTTTAGGTGTACCATTTTTGGGCGATAGGGTACCTAGATTATCGATTATTTTGGATATCGGTGGTTTATAGTTCGGTGTGCCGGTGTATATGATGGTTTGTAAATTGTGAATATTATGTAAGTTTGGATGAGAAATGAATATCTTCATTCTCCCATGTTTATCCCAGTTATATTTGTCCGGGTATTGATTGTGGCTTTCACTGATAGACAAATCTCTGGACAAAAGGATACTATAAGTGCCATAACTTGTGTACGACGCTCACTTTGGTGCCATAACTTTTTTTCAGATCACTTTGGTGCCAAGTCGGAGGATAAACGATCACTTAAGTGTTATAACTTTTTTTTGGATCACTTTAGTGCTAAAATTTTTGAAAAACGATCATTTAAGTGCTAAAATTTTTTAAAAACGATCACTTAACTGCCAATCTCCGGCGAGACTCCGACGAGCCACGTCAGCTTTAGAAATTAAGAAAAAAAATGCCACGTCGGATTTTCGACGAAAAATTATGTACGGCACCGGAGTTAGCACTTAAGCGATCGTTTTTAAAAAATTTTAGCACTAAAGTGATCCAAAAAAAAGTTACGGCACCAAAGTGAGCGCCGTACACAAGTTATGGCACTTGTAGTGTTTTTTTGCCCAAATCTCTAATAAGTTTAAATTGGGTCGGCGATTTTTCGGGACGTTGCTTTATTCGACCAGAGAAGTGTGTTGCATTCTCGATTGGGTTTGGGGTGTGACACAATCAGTTTAAGGATTCATGGATTACTGATGATATTCTTGGATGGGTTTGGAAGGATGAGTATTGCTTGAAAATTTCAGATTTTGTAAAGAACCAATGTAATTTGTTTTTGGGAGACAGTTGGATTGAAATTGGACGGATTAAGCTTTGTTTTTGAGGTATAGAAAGATAATTATTTTGTGACTGACTAGTTAGTTGAGGAACTAAGGCTAAAGGACATAGCCGAGGTGGGTAATCTTCCTAATGTCTTTTTTTAGGAATTGCCAGCATTGCCACCTGATAGAGAAGTGGAATTCGTGATTGAGTTAGTCCCAAGGATGGAACCGATCTTGAAAGTGCCCTTTTGGATGTCACTGTCAGAATTTGAAAGAATTAAAGGTCCAAATGCAAAAGTTATTGGATAAAGGCTTCATTTGTCCAAGTGTGTCTCCATGGAGAGCACCGATTTTATTCGTGAGGAAGAAGGACAGATCGTTAAGGTTGTACATTGACTACAGATAGTTGAATCAAGTTACCATTAAGAATAAGTGCCCGTCTCCAAGGATAGATAACCTGTTTGACTAGTTACAAGAGGCATCGATATTATCAAAAATTGACTTGAGGACTAGCTATCACCAATTGAGGATTAAGAAAGAGGATGAGCCGAAGACGGCATTCAGAATGAGATATGTACACTATGAGTTTACGGTGATACTGCTTGGATTAACTAACGCCCTACTGCCTTTATGGATATAACGAATCGGGTGTTCAAGAAATTTTTGGATCAATTGTAATTGTGTTTATAGATGATATCCCGATATACTTAAAGAGTCTCGTTAAGCATGAGTTACATTTGAAAAAGGTTCTACGAACTTTAAGGGAACATGCACTCTACGCTAAGTTCAGTAAGTGTGAGTTTTGACTTCATCGAGTGGCATTTTTAGGATATGTGATATCCGGAGAAGGAATTACAGTGGATCTAACAAAGATTGAAGCCATCATGAACTGGCCAAGACCGACAACAGTGACCGAGGTTCGAAGCTTCTTGGGTCTAGCAGGTTATTATAGACGCTTCGTAGAGAAATTTTCGGCATTAGCGACACCATTGACATAGTTACTAAAGAAGGAGATGAAGTTTGAGTGGACAAATAAGTGCGAAAAGAGTTTTCAAGAGTTAAAGCAGAGGTTGACGACCGCGCTAGTATTGACAATCCTGTCAGAACCGAGAGGTTATGAGATCTACAGTGACACATCACTAAATGAACTCGGATGCATATTGATGCAATATGGAAGAGTGGTGGCTTACGTATCGCGACAATTGAGACCGCACAAGCTAAATTATCTAACTTATGATGTGGAATTGGCAGCGATTATTTTTGTCCTTAAGATTTGGAGACACTATCTGTGTGGGAGAAATTTCATTTTTATATATATCATTAAAGTTTAAGGTACTTGTTCTCCTAAAATGAATTGAACATGAGACGGTATTGTTGGATGGAACTCCTTAAGAATCACGACTGCGAGATTATGTATCATCCCGAAAAAGCTAACAAAGTAGCAGATGCATTGGGCTGAAAATCAAGCATCACGCATATGATAGTCAAGAAATAGATTCTATTGAAGAGAGTTCGGGATTTGGAATTTAAGTTTGAAGTAAGTCAGGTCTCAAGTCTGCTTGCAGCATGGAGGATTGAACCGGAAATCCAAACTAAGATTAAGGCTTTGATTTAGAAGATTTTGGAAATGGATGACACAAAAAAGAAATCGGATTTTCAGGTATCCAAGGATGAGATTCTAAAGTTTCGTGGACGATTGTGTGTGCCTAATGATGAAGAACTTAAGGATGAGATTTTGTCTAAAGCACACAGTAACAATTACAGTATTCAAACTTTACCAAAAAAAAAACAATTATAGTATTCACCCGGGTAGCACGAAGATATATCAGAACTTGCGATAATATTATTGGTAGAACGACATGAAAGTGGATGTAACCATACACGAGGCTAAGTGTCTAACATGTCAATAAGTGAAAGCGCAATATTGTAAGCGGGGTAGATTGTTATAGCCATTGGAAATCCCCAAAAGGAAATGGGAGTACGTCACGATGGACTTTATTATGGGATTTCCGAGAGGCCAAAGGGGCCATAATTTAATTTAGATTATAGTAGATCGATTAACAAAGTAGGCACATTTTCTAGTAACACGAAAGGACTTCGCGTTAGAAAGGTACTCAGAGCTGTACGTGCAATAGATAATTCGTCTACATGGAGTGCTAGTGTCGATCACCTCGAACCATGATCCCAAGTTTACTGTTGCTTTTTGGAAAAGTCTTCACAAGGCACTAAGAACGAAGTTACGATTTAGCACGACCTATCGTCCCCAAATAAATGGCTAGTCTGAAAGGACAATTCAAACTTTGTAAGATATGTAGCGGGCATGTGTATTGGATTTTAATGGTAACTGGGAGGAACAATTGCATTTGGTTGAGTTTGCCTACAACAACAATTATCAGCAGAGTATCAAAATGGCACCTTTTGAGGCGTTATATGGCAGAGCATGCAGAACTCTAGTCTGTTGAGACGAAGTTGGGGAAACGGAGTATAATGGGTCCGGAATTAGTCCAACAGTCAGTCAAAGTAGTTAAAGTTATTTGGGACAGACTTAAGACTACTTAAAGTCGTCAGAAAAGTTATGCGGATTGGAGACGTAGACCCTTCGAATTTCAAGTAGGGGGATCATATTTTTTTCCTCAAAGTATCACCTATGAGAGGATTGTCATGATTTGGTAAGGAAAGTTGAGCCTAAGGTATGTGGGTCCATTTGAGGTCTTGGAGAGAATTGGCACCTTTGCTTATTGTCTCGCACTACCGCCGAATTTATCCCAAGTTTATAACGTATTTCACGTGTCTATGTTAAGGAAGTATGAACCAGATCTGACCCACATGCTAAATTACGAAGAAACAGACGTGGATGACAGGGTGTCGTACATGGAAAAGCTAGAAAGGATTGAGAACAAAATGGATCGAATGTGGCGGAATAAGACAATTCCGATGGTAAAGGTAATTTGGGAGCATCATGGACCTGAAGGTGCTACGTGGGAAAGCAAAGAGTTGATGCGACATCAATACCCCCATTTGTTTGAATAGTTTGGTTGAATTCTAAATTTCGAGAACGAAATTTTTGTAAGGGGGAAGAGTTATGACATTCCGAATTTCGACTCATTTTTTGGATTTATAAAATATGTAATTCGTCAGTGCGCTTATAGTAAAATCTCGCCCGGGAACTGATTACTTTCAGTTATTATTTTTAAAAATGAGATTTCGCTAGAATCGTACTCGATCGAATTTGGCTGTTATTTAGAGTCCAAACTTTGGTATCGAATTTCTTGGAGTTTCGTGACGAATTTAATTGGATGGTATTGATATTATTGTGGCTAGCCTTGAGATTGCCCATATTAGCCAAAAAGAGAAATTTTAAACGGGTGCAAATTTAGATTAGTAGACCTCCCTCGTAGTGTGTTTTATTTTGTGTCTATTGGTCTTTTATTTATTTCGAATTGGGATTTTTGGTGGCCATTAGATCAGTCGTCGATTTTGAACATTGGCCGTTAGATCGCACTTGATGAGTTTGACTTTCTCCTCTATCTATCTCCTCTCTCTCTCCTCTCCTCCCCCGCTGAACCCCAGTGCCTTTGCTGAATCCATGCCATTTCTACTACTTCTATTTGTTAACTACTGCCCTTTGCTATCATGTTGCTGTTCTGCTGATTGCTTCTGCCTTAGCTTTGTTGACTACTGACTTCGTCTCCCTCACGTACGTGCTGCTTCTTCCTCTGCATTATTTTTGTGACTGCAATTCCTCTATTCTGCTGACTTCTGCTCTGTTGTTGACTCCCTCACGTGCTGCTACTTCTGCCCTTTGCTGCTGCTACTGACTTCTTCCACCAACTCCATCAGCCATCATCACTCCCCCATGCTTCAGCTGACTTCCCCGTGCTGCTCACTTCTCCCTTTTCCTCTTCTTTTTCGCTTCTGCTCCTTTGTTTTTTGCTGCTCACTGCTCCTGCTTTTGCACTGCTGATTGCTTCTGCTTTTGTTATGCTTTGTTGACTACTGTTGACCTTCCTCTGCTCCCTCTCGTCTTAGCTGCTACCCCCCATGCTATTGCTGCTGCTTCTACTTCTTTTTCTGTGGCTACTTCGCTATACTTGCTTCTTCATTCTGCTTCCTCTTGTTTCTACTGCTTCTCACCCTCCATTCCAACCTGACCAGCACCACTGTTCTGCCCCCATCTCCACCCGACTCCATCGTGAGCCGCCACCTGTCCGTTGAGGCTGCTGCTGCTCCGGCGTCGCTGCTGCTACTTTGCCGTGACTGAGCTGCTCCTTTTGCTCGATTTTCTTGCTTAAGCTAAGTGTAAGTGCTCCCTAAGCCTTAGTTATGATAATAGGTTATTAATGGACATGTTTAGGGGTGGATTAGGGCTGTGGATGGTTGGTTTAGTGGTTGTATAAGCTTGATTTGCTTAATGGTGCAAGTTTAATGATTCTCGAATTTCTAGTTGTTACTGTATCTATGCGCTTTGTTATTTTTTTGGTGATCATTGTGGGCCGAATATGAGGAAGTGTTCTGTGTGGAATTTGTTTCCAACATCTTTAAGTATAACATTCTTTAAATTCAGAATTTTTGGAAGTTGTTTGGGGTCATTCGGAAGTCGGTTTCAGACCGTCACAAAACTGCCCGATTTACTGTTCACCTGACCTTCTTGTCTTTTAGAGACCTTATTTCAACAAACTTCCTTTCACAAAAATTGTTTAAACACTTGTTTCCATGACATATAAAAATTTCAGAGCTTTCCAAAGTGATTTGGGTACTGAATGAACTGTATTGTTGATAGTCTGAGGGGCTGTTCGAGCGAATTGGGTTTTGTCCAGTTTTAAGTGTCAAAACGAGGTATTTACGATTGGAACTGGATTTTGATTTCTTCACGAAAAATGTTTATCAAGATGTTTTATACAACATATCCAAATTTGAGAATGTTTGGAGCTGATTTACTATTTATTTCAAATATTTTTCTATCATTGCACAACTGCCTAGTTTGGACCTGATTTTTGTATACTCTCGATTTTTCTCTCTCGAGAATTATTCAGTGTTATCGTGGCATTTTAATGGATTTTGCTGATAGTGGGCTAATTATGGTGAGTCAAAGGACCGGATTGTCGTGGCGTGTGTGGGCGAAATTGACGATTGATCGTGGCCAACTTGAATGTCGGATTGGTTAACTCGTGGTTTGGAATTGGGATGGTTTTGGGTGCATATTAGTAGCTAATGTTGGTGGGTCAATGATTGGCTTGTTGTGGCATTGTGGGTGGATTTGATGTTCGTATGTGACCGGCTTGAATGTCGGATTGGTGAGCTAGTGTGATGGGCTTTTGATGTGAATTGAATTCGTACGATGTGTTGAATGGCGAATTGTGATGTGGTGAGCATGCCTTGAGTTTGAATGGTATGACTTGTGAGAATGACGAATTGTGTTATGATGCATGTGCATGAGAAAAGCCCAGATTGATCAAAGGGCTGCCAACTTGAGGCGTGGTTATGCAGGTGTGGCGAGAAAGGCATGATTAGACGTGAAGCGTTATTATGCAGGTCATTAGAAGGGGAAAAATGTTTTGAGGCGTGATTATGCGAAACGAAGCCCGGATTGATCGGAGGGCTAAGCCTGAGGCGCAGTGGCACAGGCAGTGAGATTGGGCATGAGGCGCAGTGGCGCGGGCAGTGATGATGGACCTGAGACGCAGCTGTGTGGGTCGTGAGAAAGATGTTCGGCCACGCATGCAAATTGAGTGTGATTGAATTGGCTGGTTGAATGTGTGATTGAATTGATTGGATTGATTGAGTACAAGTGTGGTTGGTGTTTGAGTGATTGTGATATGTTATTGAGTTATTATTATTGCATTATCACGTTTTGATCAACGTGCAGAGTTGGCATACGTTTTGATGGCAAAGGTAAGTACAATGATGTGAGCTCGTTATGTTGTTGGCTAGATTATATGTACGACTTATCTGGGTACGCATTGGCCTAGATAGGGTTTAGGGTATTGTTTATTGAGACTCGTTCTCATGGTTATTATACAACCATTTCAAACCTCCGACTCCGACCGTGAATGGTTCATCACAGCGTTTTAGGATCCCGAGGAAGAGCCGATGAAGCAAGATCCCGAAGAGGAGCCCATAAAGTTAGTGGACGCTTTTTGTATAGCTAGGCTAATCTACCCGATCACTTGCTCCTTTTTAATGATGGTGATTTTAAGCCTAGTGGCCTTTGTATGTAAGGTTAGATTTTGTAAGTACGGGCAGTTGAAAGGAAATATGTGGTTCATTTGTTCAAGTGTTCTACTACTCTTAGTCTATAACCTTGTCTGGGTGCTTATAATTGTTTCCGCTTGCGCATTATGTTTTGATGTTCACGTGGGTCGGCGACAAGTCATGGGACATCGTATTTTCAATACGACCGTCAAAGGAGTGTCGCAAGCCCATTGGGGTTCACGACGTGACAGTACTATTTCACGTCCTTTTATTTGGAGGCAGTGCTTGTGAAATGCTAGGATAAGTAGTGGTGTCGGTGGATGGACCCCTCGGAATTGGAAGATTAGTGTGGACAACTATGATGGGCGCTAGTCAAGCTATGAATAGAAACGCATGCTTGGATTATTCAAAGTCGCGCCAGTCTCTTTCGTATAGTTAAGTGCGGGGTTCACCAGAAAAGAAAAGTTACGCGGCATTTACGAGCTACGGAGACAAATCGAGAGGCTTACATACCACCATTGACTATAGGAGAGTCAGTGAACTTTTGTGTGTGCCAATCCTGGACACGAGTTGCTAGTTCAGAGGCCAGATGAAAAATTTTCTTTCCTAAGAATAAAGTCTTGCACGGACTAGAACATATCGCGGCCGTTGATCATGTGAGAACCACATGGGCAGCCTGCATAATTGACGGTCATGATAGACCTGGTCAGTGTGGACTCAAGTTCAAACAGGTGTGTACGCAGCGTACGCGGTTCCCCTTGGCACTCGAGTTTTAGGATTGAAATATCCAAAACATAATTATTGATGAAAATGGTAAAGTAGGATTGGCAAGAACGGCAATAAAGGCTCATGGGAAAGTAACGTGCTTGAATTTCATTTGTGCTTTCCGCTGTGTAAAAGGAAGCTTTGAATAAAAATGGAATTTTTTCTTATAAATTGATACAGGAAAGAGAAGTATCTTTCTAAATTGACTATTACTTTTTACATCTTGCCATTCAAACACTATGACCTTTTCTAAATCTAAAATGCTTAAAACACTCACAAAATGAATATAACGGCACACAAGTTGACATATGATGTACGGGTAGTAATTGAAATTTGAATAATAATTTAATGTTTCAGCAGGAAGGCCAATAAGTGCTTTTTGCTTCTGTTTTTCTTTTTCCTAATGAAAAGTTCAAACAAACAGGCTCAAAGAAATTGAGGGATTGCAACTTTAAAGGCAATATGAAAAAATAATTAAATTTTTCTTTGTGTGAAACGCTTTGGAGACTTCTTAAGATCTATGGATGGGAATTATGAGAGGTTTTATGTTCACAGGACGTTGAACGTAAACTCTGTTAGATTGATCATTTAGGCAATTCTCCACTTCTTCTAGTTATTATTTACACAAATTGTTTCTTGTCATATGAAAAAGGATAAGACATATTATACTAGTTTTTGGAATAGGTGGGTTGCATGTGGGTTGGTCATATTGCAATTTTAGTGGAAAATTCTTTATAGGAATGGAAACATTAGTACGAGTTTTTGGTCAATATTTCGTTCCTCTATATTCAATTTGGAATAGAAGATCCTTTGGAAACAAGAAACATACGCATTGAGAATAAGTAAAGGTTTTGCTTCGATGTGGCAATAAAATCAATAATATTGACATAAAAGGATGAATCTACAAGTCTTAAAATACATAGACACAAAATAATGTCAGTCAATGCCAGATGTAAAGACAAATCATGTCTATTTTCATTAGATATTTTTGGAGTTAGCGCTAGGCAAAATTTGGAAGAAACAAAAGTATTTTACATGGAGCATCTTTTTTATAAACTCTTTGCGCAACTATTCTTAGCGTCTTTCGATAATTATCTGTTGAGAAAATCCCCTTATGATTTTTAACAATGACAAATAATCAAAGATTGCCAATATGTGCATTTGAGAAGGTAGAATAAATAACTTTCAATTATGCAAGGCATATACAAAACGTGTCAACAACAGGACATCTAAAACATGGAAAGGCTTCGGGCCTTTACGAGGAGAACAAGCTATTGGATAGGAAATGTGTCTAAATCTGAAACGACCTTTGTCAAAGGAGAACAAGTTGTTGAACAAGGATCCGTTAAAAGCTTCAGTGGACCAAGAGAAAGTTAATGTCTATAGAATATGATGACGTAAATTTGCTCAGAAGAACCTATTTGCAAAAAGTCAACGGACCATATAACGAAAATTTGTGAGAAGTTTGGAAGGACTGTTTTGCGGAAGCAGTACATGCTTTTATATACGAGTCTCTATGATCCTGGTGGGAAGATCCATCTCTTCATCAATTTGAAGTGGACTCAAGTTCTTGAGGATAAGGATGGCATCATCCCATAAATATTGTACAACGCCCACTTTATTTCCAAAAATCTTCAAAAAACATGTAAGTGCCACAACTTTTAAAGAACGATCACTTAAGTAATTCCAATGATGAAAAATCAAATGCAGCTCACACGATTCACTTAAATGGACACTCTTAAAATGGTTTGACAATAAATTAATTGTTCATGAAGTTTTTAATACTGAAGTGATCGTTCTTAATGTTTTTAGAATTGAAGTGATCGTTTTTAAAGTTTTGGTACAAGATACTTAAAATTGGGCAAAAGGACACTATTGGTGCCATAACTTGTGTACGGAGATCACTTTAGTGCCATAACTTTTTTCGGATCACTTTGGTGCCAAAATCGGAGAAAAAAGATCACTTTAGTGACTCCAGCCAAAAAAAGAGCCACGTCAGATTTTCGGCGAGTCACGTCATATTTCCGGCGAGCCATATCAGCATTGGCACTAAAGTGATCGTTTTTAAAAAAAGCTGGCACCAAAGTAATTCAAAAAAAAGTTATGGCACCAAAGTGATCTCCGTACACAAGTTATGGCACTTGTGGTGTACTTTTTCCCTTAAAATTGTGTATACATAATTTATGTTGCAAACAACTTCATCAAATGCATCGATTTTCACAAATTGAGAAATGAGGGTTACATTGGTTTCATAAAATGCATCGACTCGTAAAACATCTTTATTTGTAGTCGTAATCAATATTCTAGATTCAGAATACAAAGTATTCCCTCCGACTAATTTCTCCACTTGTTCGTTGTTATCAATATCATCAAGTACAACAAGGACTTTCTTATTATCAAGTGTTTCTCCGGTCCTCTTTGTTCCATAATCAATTTCGTCAATGCCCCTTGTTCCCCCGGGATGGCCAATTTCGGACACTAACTTTTTTTGGAACTCAACTATGCCATCAGTTCTTGATGACCTCGCTCGAACATCTTCAAGGAAACAACAACACTTTCCAAAATGAGAAGAGAGTTGGTTGAAGACAACTTTGGCGAGAGTCGTTTTACCGATACCCCCCATGCCATGAATTCCAATGAGCCGCACACCGCTTGAGTTGATGTCTAACAATTTGGTTACTGCTACAACTCAATCATCAATTCCAACTAAATGTTCAGTCACCGATCTATGTTTTGTCTTCAACTTTTTCATGACCTCCCCAACTACCAATTTAATCACATCACTATGGCTGCCACAATGGAAAACCATTTTAGTGAGGAAAAAATGTGAAATTACGATTACATAGCTAGAAATGATGTTATTCAAGCACCATATAAGCGACGGAATAATCGGACCGAATGGGACCTTAACAATCTAGAAGTTGTCTCTTAAAAGTCCATATTAGACATTAACGTCATTCTGAAACATACTTTTTACGCACTTGGCAATGCATGCGCCATGTCATGACCCGAAATTTGACTTGATTCCGACATGAGTTTAGTAATCTTGGGATTCTATTAATAACGTTGGCACAAAATAGATGTATAAATATTTATGTAGTTCAAATTGATATTTTATGATTATGTTCGAGCGATAACTATAGAAAGTGAACAGAGTGTATTCAGAAGGAGAAATGTTCAACGTGTTGCAAGATTAAATAATTATATAGGAATGTGCATGGCATGTCATTAACCCATTCTTTTCCCTTCCAATGCCCGCAATCAAATATTAGTTAAGCTACCAAGCTGTTATATCATTATTCGCCCATTATATAAGATGACCTTGTTAAGCAGTTTCACATTTTTTGACTAATGTAGCGTAGGTTTGTTCATTTAATAATACTAATAGTAATAAGTCCCACCTCAATCATACTGGAATTTTTTACATCTATGATCAACTGTTAAGGAAAATTGGGGAAACAAACACAAGGAAAGCATCTAGCTTACCCTCTGTACTTCTTCACTTCCCACCCCTTTAACGCATCAACCTCCATGAGAGCCTCTCTCCATTTGTCTACTTGCTCATTGCTCAACTTCTTCTCCCGTTCCAAATTGAGTATGGCATCGCGATACAACGGAGTTTTCAGCTTAACATCGTCAAGTTCCACGTCAAAGAAAATAGGTAGAATCTCTTTTTTATCTTCCCATTTGGAAGTGTTTGTCACGATCTGTGCGAGCTCGTGGAGGCACCATTGGCTCGAAGTGTAGATTTGAGAGAAGACAGGTATGTAGATCCTAGAGTTGTCGATCGCTCGTTGAAGCGATCCATCGATCCTTTCACCGACACGGACCTCTTCATAATCTCGGAAGACGCATATTCTAGCATCGATCAAGTTATGAAAGAGGACGTCAGTGAATCCAGCACGAGTATTGGGTCCTCTGAAACTTAAGAACACTTGGTACCGATTACATTCCTGCATCTGAGCTCAACATAGCATTAGTTTGCTCCACTTGACGGATCTCTCTCTCTCCCCGTGTGTGTGGGAGTGTCTGGGCTACGCCTGAAGAAGGGATGTGATCCTTCATTAGGCCTTTGCCATCACTAAAACTCACCCGATGTTTTCAATGGAGAATGTGGCCGCGTCAACATCAACACGTACCTTCAAAGAAATTGTGTAAAGAACATTGATATTCTTTAATTCCCCAGAGCCTAAAGAAATCGACATTTTCATACTCTTAGTAATTTAGCTAGCATGGACTATAAACGAATTAGAGGGAATAAAATTGGAGGTGCTTTGCTTAACTTCCTTGTGAGGTAGTTTTGCTTAACTACCTTGTGAGGTGCTTTGCTTAACTTCTCTAATGTCTCTTTCCATATTTGTTCCCTTTTGTCAAAGAGGAATGAACCAATTACTTCAAGAGCCAACGGAAGTCTCCCTGTAGCATGTACGATTTTCCTCGAAAGATGCTTGTAATCATCTGATGGAGAGTTTCTGTTAAATGCATGCCTACTGAAAAGCTCAAGAGCACGATCACTACTCATCACCTTCATTTCATATTTTAAGATTTGATAAAATTGGACCCCACCGAAGGCACTCACCTCGAAAGTCAACGCTGATGGAGCTTATGTTGAAGGAGCTACGCGAAGGTGCGATCATCGCAGGGGTTATCCGAGATTGGTACGGGGACCTTCGTCAACGGTTTTGCTAAGATTTTTCCAGCCTCATCAGCGATTCAGACGGAGGCGTTGGCCATGGTCGAAGCCTTGAAAGCTGCTTCAGTCGAAGGAAGAGATGAGGTTGCAGCTGGAATCTGGCTGTGTTGAACTCGTACTAGCTGTGGTCAAAGAGGATCACGGGCGGTGGGGATATTAGTACCATTACGGAAGAAGCCAAATTCTTGATGGGCTATTTCGAAAATGTCACCTTGGCCCATTGTGTCGGTCCGCGAATCGTGTAGCCGATTGGGTAGCTAAGGCCTTGGAATGAATTCCCTACTATCCTTTAGGGTGAATCCTTTGGGATTTACTTTGGGATTTACTTTGTTTAGATGTCTTGGAGTTGGCTATTTTGTTTAAGGATTCTTAACCTTTAAATAATATAGTTATATTTTTCGAAAAAAAAAATTCATTTCATTCCTCTCATTTAAAAGGCAGTGATATTATACGTCTCCAGTGGAAAGCGAGGAATGACTATGTTTTTTGGAGGCTTCCCCCAAATCCGAAAACCCTAATTAGCTCGACAAAAACGTCAGTCAGAAATTTCAGCAAATGGATCAATCAAAGTTTGAAACTTGACTCAGAAAAAAAATCGATCAACGCAAAATTGGACCCCACCAAAGGCACTCACCTTGAAAATCAACATTGACGGAACAAATGAACGTAGTTTTGAGTGGTGTATATTCTGGGTAGATAAAAGTTTATGCATTTTAGTCCACAGGTGTGCTGTTATGGGTAAAAATAATTTTTTTTCTCAAAAAGATTAATATATTTGAAAGCTATGTATGTGCTAATTTTTCCTAGCATCCTCTTGTTGATAAATTATTATATATGAGTGTAGTATATATACTAAATTGAATTTTGACGTCGAGGAAATGATGGATTCCACATGGATCTCATTCCACCAGATCTGACAACCCGATTGAGCTTAGTATATCAATTAGCTACGCTAAATCCTTGCTCGTTGCTGGTGGATGCTGCTTTCATTTATCGTCCTTATAACTGTTCATTATCATGTGATGTTTGTACTCATTTGTGGAATTTGTGGTTCATCTTTATCATTTTGTACAAAATGGACTTATCAGTCCACTCCAACTTTTCCAAACCTAATGAAAATGTGTTGCCCATTCCTCCATTATTTGTGTACCTCCTCCACTTTTATGTGGGACTATCGACAATGGTGGAGAAGATTTGATCGATCTAATCGATAATTTAAAAGCTCAATTATTGGATGATAACCCTATCAAGGATTGATTTGACATGTATTCCTTGTCAGTGCATAGACATATACAAAATCATATGTCTGTGTCGATGTAGCATCATGTCACTCATCAAGGAGAGAGCCAAACCCAAAATGCGCGAAGGACGAGCTGCACAGTAAATGAATCAAGAGGGGGCTCGCAAGTCATGCGTGTCACTTCGTTGTGTTGCATTGCATTGCTTGACCTTGACTTGTTCATGCTATACCCCACGGCCATTTAAATGTGTAATTAAAACTCAAAACAAACTCCCAAATATCATTAACTCAGGTTGCGATGAAGGGGCGAAGCTTCTTGCAAGAATCAACTTCCCCGGTAAAAAAAACAAAGAAAACACATAGAGTACCAAGAAAGAGGATTGGTCATGCAAGAAGACAAACTTCTATGAGACTAAGAGAGCAACGCAAATAATTGGTCTATTTATTATTATTATTATTATCAACACAAATAATGTTGAAGGAGCTACGGAAGGTGCCATCGCAGGGGTTATCCGAGATGCTACAAGGACCTTCGTCGACGGTTTTGCTAAGATTGTTCAGCCTCATCAGCGATTCAGACTGAGGCATTGGCCATGGTCGAAGCCTTGAAGCTGCTTCAATCGAAGAAAGCGATGAGTTTGCATCTGGAATCTAACTGTTGTTCAACTCAGACAAGCGATGGTCAAAGATGATCACGGGCGGTGTGGACATCAGTACCATTACGTAAGAAGCCAAATTCGTGATGGGCTCTTTCGAAAATATCACCTTCGCCCATTGTAGTCAGCCCGCGAATTATATAATCGATTGGGTAGCCAAGGCTCATGGACTGAATTTCCTAGCCTCCTCTTGGGTGGCCTGACCCCTCCAATCCCTTTCAAATTTACTTTGTTTGGATGCCCCATCATTGGGTATTTGTTAAAAAAATTCTTAACCTTTCAATAATATTGTTATGTTTTCTGAAAAAAAAAAAAGGTCGTTTCATTCCTCCCATTGAAACAGGCCATCGTCATGCCACCTCCCACCCTTCACAAAGGGCTAAAGTACACCACAAGTGCCATAACTTGTGTACGGCGATCACTTTGGTGCCATAACTTTTTTTTGGATCACTTTGGTGCTAAAATCGGAAAAAAAGATCACTTTAGTGCCAATTTGGCCGGAAATCCGAAGTGACATTTTTTATTAATTTTTTACGCTGACGTGGCTCGCCGGAGGGCTGAGTCAGCGTGTACAGTCAGCATTTTTATTTTAAATAATTTTTTTCAACGTGTACAGTCAGCATTTTTAATTTTAAATATTTTTTTTCTTTTTTTTTCCTTTTTCTTTTTCTTTTTTTTCTTTTTTGGCCGGCCGAATGCCGGTGGCCGGCCGGCCACCGGCAAAGCCCGACAAGGGCTAGGCGAGGGCGGCCTTGCCCATGGCCGGCGAGGGGCGGCCGACCCTCGCCGGCGTTGGGCGAGGCCGGCCCTCGCCTGCCCAGGCGAGGGTCGCCCTCGCCAGATCCGGCGAGGGCGACCCTCGCCGGCGTGGGGCGAGGCCGGCCCTCGCCGGCGTGGGGCGAGGCCGGCCCTCGCTGGCCCAGGCGAGGGTCGCCCTCGCCAGATCAGGCGAGGGCGACCCTCGCCGGCGTCGGGCGAGGGTCGCCCGCGCCCGACCAGGCGAGGGCGACCCTCGCCGGCGTGGGGCGAGGCCGGCCCTCGCCGGCGTGGGGCGAGGCCGGCCCTCGCTGGCCCAGGCGAGGGTCGCCCTCGCCAGATCCGGCGAGGGCGACCCTCGCCGGCGTCGGGCGAGGGTCGCCCGCGCCCGACCAGGCGAGGGCGACCCTCGCCGGCCCAGGCGAGGGCCGCCCTTGCCCGACGCCGGCGAGGGTCGCCCTCGCCGGATCTGGCGAGGGCGACCCTCGCCTGGCGTCGGGCGAGGGGATCCGGCGAGGGCGACCCTCGCCGGCGTGGGGCGAGGCCGGCCCTCGCCGGCCCAGGCGAGGGTCGCCCTCGCCAGATCCGGCGAGGGCGACCCTCGCCGGCGTCGGGCGAGGGTCGCCCGCGCCCGACCAGGCGAGGCGACCCTCGCCGGCCCAGGCGAGGGCCGCCCTCGCCCGCCCAGGTGAGGCCGCCCTCGCCCGACGCCGGCGAGGCGAGGCGACCCTCGCCGGCCCAGGCGAGGCCGCCTTCGCCCGCCCAGGCGAGGGCCGCCCTCGCCCGCCCAGGCGAGGGCCGCCCTCGCCCGACGCCGGCGAGGGTCGCCCTCGCCGGATCCCCTCGCCCGACGCCAGGCGAGGGTCGCCCTCGCCAGATCCGGCGAGGGCGAGCCTCGCCGGCGTCGGGCGAGGGCGGCCCTCGCTTGGGCCGGCAAGGGTCGCCTCGCCTGGTCGGGCGCGGGCGACCCTCGCCCGACGCCGGCGAGGGTCGCCCTCGCCTGGTCGGGCGCGGGCGACCCTCGCCCGACGCCGGCGAGGGCCGGCCTCGCCCCACGCCGGCGAGGGTCGCCCTCGCCGAATCTGGCGAGGGCGACCCTCGCCTGGGCAGGCGAGGGCCGGCCTCGCCCAACGCCGGCGAGGGGCGGCCTCGCCCGTCGCCGGCGAGGGTCGGCCGCCCCTCGCCAACCATGGGCAAGGCCGCCCAACGCCGGTGAGGGGCGGCCTCGCCCGTCGCCGGCGAGGGTCGGCCGCCCCTCGCCGGCCATGGGCAAGGCCGCCCTCGCCCAGCCCTTGTCGGGCTTTGCCGGTGGCCGGCCGGCCACCGGCAATCGGCCGGCCAAAAAAGAAAAAAAAGAAAAAGAAAAAGGAAAAAAAAAGAAAAAAATATTTAAAATTAAAAATGCTGACTGTACACGTTGAAAAAAATTATTTAAAATAAAAATGCTGACTGTACACGCTGACTCAGCCCTCTGGCGAGCCACGTTAGCGTAAAAAATTAATAAAAAATGCCACGTCGGATTTTCGGCCAAATTGGCACTAAAGTGATCTTTTTTTTCCGATTTTAGCACCAAAGTGATCCAAAAAAAAGTTATGGCACCAAAGTGATCGCCGTACATAAGTTATGGCACTTGCGGTGTACTTTAGCCCTTCACAAAGTAAGAATTGATTATACTCCCTTCCCACTCACCCTTCACGAAGTTAGAATAATTTTGTCCTTTTCTTTATTTTTTTCTTATTTATTTATATTCTCCACATGTATTTCAACAATAGTAAATGCCTTCACTTTTTTAGAACCAGTACATTCAAATAACAATTTAGCTACTGTTTTCGCGGGTACTGTTCACCCGGTGAACTTCTGGTGATTCTGGCTGATCCCGGTGGTCTTTTGAGCTGGAATTCGGTGGCTAGGTTCCTCGGACCCCACTCCATCACCCCTCCGAAGGGCTGGTCTTCTCGTTCAGCACTGATGCTGAACTTCCAGATCTGATCGGTGTTGGGTTTTGTCTCCTTCGTGAGTTGTACTCGACCGATCTGAGGATTCAGCTCAGGTTTGGGTTCTCTGCGATTATCATCCTGGTTTTAGAGCTTTCCCCTTGTTTCCCTACTGCGGTGCTTGGGCTGGTGTATTGGTCTGATTGAGGCGTTGCTCGGATGCGTACGTATGTGAAGTTTCAAGTGACTCCCTATTTTGGTGTTAACGTTGCTGGATTGTCACGTGGCTGGCGTATTAATTGGAGTTGGGCTGGATATCTGGTTGGGTTCCTTTATCTCTGCTGAGTTGATGCTGGAGGGTGCGAATTGGTGGTTGTATTTGGGGACCTACTCATGCGTGGCCCACTTCCTTTCCTGGTATTCCTGTGTTGACTGGTAGGTGCTTGCTTTTTTGCCCCAATGGAGGAATCTCTCCAAACGCCTGGGCTTTCTTCTGCTCTGGATACTGTACTTCCCCCTAATGCTGGGACACATCAGACAACACCTGGTTCAGACTTGAATACCACAGCTGTTGCAAATTCCAGAGGCAATGAGGTTCCCTTGCCCAAAACCAGTAATGCTGGACCTAGGGGGAAATCAGTAGCTTTCCATGGAAATAGCCCCCCGCCTGGTTCCAGTTTTGTTCAGAAAGGTAATGCTAGGCGTAGCAGAAGCAGAGGACGTTCTAAAAGCCTTCATCCCTCCCCTAGACATGCTCACATTGCTAGTCCCCCTGGTGGGTCTGACCTTCGATCAAAAGCAGCAGGCCCCTCCACTAAAGAGAGACAAAACTCCAGTAGTCATCCTCCTGCACACATGACCAAATCTTGGGCAAATGTTGCCAAGGTATTAACCAAAGGCTATAACCTGTCTTATGTTCCACCAATGGTGGAAAATGGTGAAGCCATTGTAGACATTACCCCTGAAGTAGTTGCTGAACAGAACCCAAGATGGATGGAATGCATAGTCGGGCATTACATTGGTAAGAAAATCCCGTTTAAGCTCACTGAGGAGGCTATTAAAAAGGCCTGGGGCGATCAAGTGGTGGATATAAAATTGCATGAGAATGGGTTCTACTTCTTTCATGTACCTAATGTGGATTTCCGCAGGAAGATATTAGATATGGGACCTATCTCTATTTTTAGTTGCACACTTACGCTGCAGCAGTGGCATTTCAAATTGAGTTTGAAAAAGGGGAAGTTGGACTCTCTCCCTGTTTGGGTAAGGCTGAGGGACATACCTTTCCCCCTCTGGTCTCCGGCGGGTATCGGGCGCATTGCAAGCGCCATAGGCAAACCACTATACGTGGATACACAAACTGAACAGCTAGTCAGAATTTCCTATGCCCGAGTGTGTGTTGAGCTCAAAGCCTCCAATCCTCGGGTAGATTTTGTCAAGTTCAGATGGGAGGGTGAAATAAACTCCATCAGTGTAGAATACGAATGGAAGCCCATAGTGTGCTCTTCATGTGGTATATTCGGCCACAAATTGGGAACCAAAGGCTTTGTTTGTGCACCCCACCAACCTGAATCCACAGTTCAGCCCACCCCTAGAACTCTACCGGCGAATGAGTGGACTGTGGGCAGGAAGAAAAAAGGTTCTGCTCCTACTGATTTGGCCTCAGACCAGCGGCAACATCTTCAAACCCCCCATCTGGAACGTCCCTTGGACATTGAGGCTCCTACACCTACGGATATTGGAACCAGACCAGCTACTGTTCGAACTCCTGGAGTGAATTCAAGGGGGAGGGTCCTTCACCCCCTGCTCACGCCTCATCCGCTGCTCCTGGCCCCTCCTTGGTTCCTGTTCTGAACAGCCTTGAGATGACCACGACTGCTGTGTCTGGAACTACTCCAGACGTTACTCTGGATATTCACTCAGCTGCTGGTGTCTCCACATCTGCATCCGCCACTCCCCTGGACGTGACTACAGAGGAGGGGCCTTCTCCTCTTCTTCATGCTCTTGTCCCTCCAAGGCCTCACGTTCGACCAAGCCTTGCTCAAACCTGTCCGCAGTCTTCTTTGCCTTCTAGTTCAAACCTCTCTAAGGATCACCTGCGACTTAGCTCTGATCTGCACTTACAGCAGAACCAAAATGCTGCGTTGGCCCCCTTTGGTGACCCTGATCCTACAGGACCCTTCGTCCAGCAACCTGAGGACTTAACATTCAACTCCTCCTCCTCTTCCGATGATTCTGCTGGGTCACACATCGGGGAGGAGAATAGTGATTCAGAAGGCCAAATGGTGGAGGGCGCTGCTGTTTTTTCTCCCCCTACCACCCGCTCTAGAAAACTAGCATCCTACACTGTCGGAGACCCCTCAAAAGCTTCTCTTGGGCCCATCCCCAACCCGAGCCCCCCTAGTATACCTCCTTCTTCATCCTCCTCAAAGAAGAAAGGCAAGAAGAAGAAGGCTAGGAAACCTCGCAAATAACCTCCCCTTCGCCACTATGTTTTTTGGTTTTTGGAACGTTAGGGGTCTTGTTGATCCCCTCCGTCAAGCGGAGATCCGTACTCTTATTAGGAATAATCGTCTCTCTTGTATTGGCATCTTTGAGACCAAAGCCAAAGAGCCCTTTTTTGCTGATATTTCAAAGGGCTTATGTAACAACTGGAGATGGATGTCCAACTACAACTTCTCTCCTTTAGGCCGCATTTGGTTTGGTTGGGACCCGTATGTGCTAGAGATGGACTCGCTCTATACTTCAGGTCAATTAATCCACATGCAGCTCAGACTTCTCTCTTTGAACAAAACCTGCTTGCTCTCTGTTGTCTACGGGGAACATACTTTCTCGCACCGGCGTCCGCTTTGGGCTGATCTCATCCGCCTCTCCTCCTGTGATCTACCTTGGCTTGTTGCAGGGGATTTTAACGCTATTAAGGACCCGCAGGATAGACTTGGAAGCTCAACACCGTGGATTCCAATCTTTGATGAGTTTGGGGATTGTCTCAACCAAGCAGGACTTAATGATCTCAGATACATGGGATGCAGATACACGTGGTCCCATTCTTCCGGCACCAACAGGAAACTTCGTAAGATCGACCGGGTTCTCATCAACAGCCTTTGGTCCCAGCACTTTTCCTTCTCGGAGGCCACTTTCCTTTTGCCCGGCATATCGGATCACTATCCAATGGTCGTCAAAATCTCTTCGCCTCAAAGTTCCAGGAAACCCTTCAAGTTTTTTAACTTTTGGGCCACGCATCCCAGCTTCCTGCAACTAGTAGCCCAAGCCTGGGACTCCCCGATGGACGGCTCTCCTCTTTTCAAGGTTTGCCGTAAACTTAGGCTTCTCAAAGCCAAGTTAAAACACTTGAATAGGAGTACCTTTTCTGCTATTTCCACAAGAACGGAGCAGGCTAGATCGGAACTCTATGCTGTACAGTTGGCCTTGGAACTTCAACCTTTCGACCAGAACTTATCGGATGAAGAAGTGGATCTACTCCGGTCCTTCTCGACTTTGAGATTGCAAGAGGAATCCTTCCTTAGGCAGAAATCTCGAATTCGATGGCTCAAAGAAGGGGATCAGAACACCAGTTTTTTTCACCACTTCGTCAATAAAAGGTGTACTCAGAACCATATTCTCTCTGTGTTCACTAGCGATGGTATCCTACTCTCAGACCCGACAGAGGTAAGGAACCATGTTGTCCACCATTTTCAGGGGCTTTTCAATGGTCATCCTGTGCTTTCCCATCCAGCTATAGGCGAGATAGGCTGCTTCATTGGCCAAACCCTTGATGATAATCAGTGTAACTACCTAGCCCAACCAGTCACCGATAGAGAAATCCAGGATACTCTCTTCTCGTTGGCTATAGGAAAGGCTCCTGGACCGGACGGTTATAATGTGGATTTCTTCAAATCCTCTTGGGAAATTATCGGTCCCTCCATTCTTAAGGCGGTCAGACATTTTTTCGAGACTGGTCACATGCTGAAGGAACTCAACACTACCATCCTCACCCTAGTGCCGAAGTCTCCCAATGCCTCGACCATGGCCGACTACCGCCCGATAGCGTGTTGCAATACCCTCTACAAGTGCATTTCAAAAATGTTGGCGAGGCGTATAGCACATATTCTCCCGACCTTGATCAGCCCCTCCCAAACAGCTTTTGTCAAAGGTCACCGAATCAGTGATAACATCATGATCGCGCAAGAATTGTTTGCCGACTTTCATCATGAAGCTTATCTCCCCAAATGCATTGTTAAAGTTGACTTTCAAAAGGCCTTTGACACCGTCGATTGGGCCTTTATTGAATCTACACTCCAGGCCTTCCGGTTTCCGGTATCCTTCATTAAGTTGATTATGGCATGTGTAACTACAGCAAAATTCTCCGTCTCTATAAATGGGGAATTACATGGTTACTTCTCTAGTAGCCGTGGTATACGGCAAGGGGACCCGCTCTCGCCATACCTTTTCATCCTGGTTATGGAAGTCCTTTCCGGTATACTTAAGTCAAATACGAACTCTCCGGATTTCCACTGGTTCTGGCGTTGCAAAAAGACCCGTATATCGCATCTTTTCTTTGCAGACGATGTGCTCCTCTTTTGTCAAGCTCACCTTAAGTCTATTGAGATTATTAAGCGATCACTCGATTTATTCTCTGCATGGTCTGGCCTTTTCCCGAACAATAGTGAAAGCAGTATTTTCTTATCGGGAGGGCCTTCGACCTTACATAGCCAAATACTGCATCGTCTTGGCTTTCAACTGGGCTCCCTCCCCTTCCGATATTTAGGAGTCCCTATTATTTCCTCCAGGCTTCGTAAGGAGGATTGCAAGATCTTAGTTGACTCAATAACGGCGAGGGCCCGATCTTAGACTCAACGTTTCCTATCTTTTGCAGGGAGACTCTAGCTCATCAAGTCTGTTCTACACTCCATTCAGGTTTACTGGGCTACTATCTTCTCCCGCCCAAAATCTGTTTTAAACAGTATTGAGATCATCTTGAGACAGTTCCTCTGGAAAGGACCTGATCTTGGCCCAGGCGGTGCAAAAGTACATTGGAACAATATTTGCCTTCCCAAAGAAAAAGGTGGCCTTGGTATTCGTCGGTTGGCAGAATACAATAGAGCTTTGACTCTAAAGCATATTTGGCTCCTTTTCTCGGTCAAGGAATCCTTATGGTGCAAATGGATTCATTCCAATTTTTTAAAATCTAACTTTTGGATTGCTTCTAAGCCCACAATCTGTTCCTGGACCTGGAAGAAGATACTGGACCTGCGTCCTTCAGCTCGGACACTTTTCCGATTGAGGATAGGCAATGGTCGCTCTGTTTCCCTATGGTTTGACTGGTGGCATTGCAGAGGACCTCTTTATCTTATTTTTACGAATGTCGACATTTATCATTCCCGAATTCCCAGGGATACTACGGTTAGGGAGTTTTATGAAGGCATCTGGCAACCTTCACCCTTTCTAGACTCTATCCTCAGTTGGAATGAGCCGCCGCCTAGCTTTGTGGATGCACCCGACAAACTGATTTGGAATCCAAATACTTCGGAGTCCTTTTCGGTTTCCTCAGCTTGGGACCATCTCAGAAGCAGAGGCCACCTGGTTCCTTGGCACTCTTTTGTTTGGGATCACCACATTGCACCCCGCCATGCCTTTCTCCTATGGCTAGTCACCCTCAATCGGCTGCCTACGCAGGTCCTTCTCCTTCAATATCACAGGATCGAGGCTGCTTTATGCGCTTTCTGCGGTGCAAGACCGGATTCGATCAACCATCTCTTCTTCAACTGCTCCTCCACTAGAAGACTAGCCTCCTTTTGGGCTACCAGGTGCAACCTCCCTTGGCGGAACCGGCCGTGGCATGAGCACATCACTTGGGCTATGACAGTTTGTGGCGGCACCTCTTTTGCACACTGCCTCTCTCGGTTTTCCTTTGGGGCGTTGGTCCACATTATCTGGTCAGAGAGAAACAATGCCATTTTCAGGAACAAGAGCATTTACCTCCCAGGTATGCGCAAGCACCTACTCAAGGTTGTCAAAGATAAAGCTTTGTCTATGGGAAAAGTTCAAGACACTCCCAGGAACCGCCATTTCCAAAGAAAGTGGGACCTCCCGCCTTCTATTTTTGACGTGGGCTGATCCTCCTTGTTTCCCGGTCCTTTATTTAGTTCCGGGCTCTCTCTAGTCTTTTCGGTGTCTGTATAGCCTTGCAGGGCCTTCCTTGACCCTATTCGGACATTTTTGTCCTAACAGGGTCAGGCATAGGTTCGTGCTTAGTTTGTATTTGGTTTATTGGAAAGTTATATACACTTTTACCCTTACCAAAAAAAAAAAAAATAACAATAATCCGAAGCACTTTCCATTTTCTATTTTACATTATTTTGAAAATCTCAAGACTTAATCGTGATAGGTAAAATATAGGATTTTTAATCCTAGCAAGAAAGGGAGGGAAAAGGATACTCGATTTTAAGTGAGTAAACGGAATTTCACACTCAATTTCATAGATACATGTTGAATTCCATGGGAAGCCGTACTCGATGAAAATCATATGTTCGGGTATATCATTCAGGTGCTCGCCTACCTCTGATGATGGGTATAATTAGACAATTATTAGAGAATATTCAATTTTTGATGTTTTTTGATATTCCTCCACTTCTAATTCGCCAGTTGAACAATCTTATGATGATCACTCTCTAATAAATCCATGGGACGAGATTATACAATGGAGATTGAGTAGCCATTGAGTGATAAGATTTAAATATCCATTGATTTGGTTGCCCATACAAATAAATCTCCAGTTTCCATAAGTGGAGTTCTTCGATTTAGGAAAGTAACTTGTCTATGAAGTGATTATTAATCAATCAAAGATGTTTTGCATGAACGATGTAGTTGCTGAACAATCTTTAGATCAAAGATCAATAATTTCTAAAACAGAAATCCAGGCCAAATCACTAGTTGTGACAATTGAAGTTTTGCGTCTAAATATATTTTCATCTGTCTAAATATGTCTCCATGCGTCTGAATATTTCTCTCTATGTCTGAACATTTTTCGCTTTAGCGTAAAGTTTGAAATAGTCTGATGCATCCATGTATAACTGATTTGATGTTATCGATACTGTTGTTGTAACTTTCCTTAGTCATGATATTTGAGCCACACTAAATAGAGTTTGAATAACGTCTAGTTTAATGTAGACTTTTTCTTCTTGGTTGCAATATTCAAACAACATTAGATAGAGTCTGAATATGATCAAGATTAATATAAACTTCTCTTCATGAATAGTTCTGATATCCAACGAATATATTGGTGATATCCACGCTATAACTAGCTTATGATAATATCCAATTCTAGTTGTTTGGTGATATCCAAGTATATTGACAGTCATGGCTCTACCTCGCCATTCATGTATCTATGGTACTTTCAGATTTTACCGAACTCCCCATTCTAGGCTTGTTCAATTTCGATACACGTACCTCTAGCTTGTAGACACTTCTATGCTTAATGTCTTGTTCACTATTGATAGAGAACTCATAACCTTTGGACGTTCCTCTTAGAATATCAACTGCATAATGACATGTGCATTTTTCTCCTGATTAATCAACCATTGAACACGTTAGTAGCCTTTAATTACTCTGTCATCTTCAAAATATCATGAGGGATTTTCCTAATAGGTCTCTCTTCATTCTTCATCGCGTGGCTTTGCAGCTTCAGGTTCAGGCCCATTGTCATCAAGCCAATCTTGCTCTTTGGCTTAGTCTTCGTTCCCATCGCTTGCCTTCCCATCGAGATTCACAGCCCAATTGAGAGCACCGAAAGTGAAGGACACCCATGTTCGTAGACCAACGAGAGAGGCCTCAAATCGCCAATGAATCATGTCATCAAGAGCTTGGTTGGGCTCAAACAGATTTCGTTCTCGGAGAAACCACCCTCAACTTTCTTAAATTCGTGCGAATCAAGAATCACTCGTTTTACAAAAAATGACGCAATTTAGGAAAAATTCCTGCGAGGGGTCTTTGTCTCAAGGCTGTAATGTCGTGTTGGCTTAGGTGAGAAACAAACGGGGTTCCCGTAGGGACTAGGCAAGCTCAACACTCGCGCACACGGATTAACAAAAAGCTAGTGAAAGACGACGCCGTGGAAAACCATCCAGCTTCAAGTTTAACGAGGGAAAAAAAGAAACAAACAGCAGAGGTACACCTATTTCAATAGCTATCGGGGCTGTACTCCCTATTTTTACCTACTAATGAAATTGTATATCAGTTGGATTCCATCGCCATTATAAATTTCGTGCTCTCTTCTTTAGATGCGTGAACAGGTCCAAGTATCCACTGATGGGCAACAAATTAACAAAAGAGGACTCATCAATCACGTTTAGCTCTCATTGCTGTTTCATCGCAATTTAAATATTTGCCTCGGTGGTAAATAACAACTAGAGATTGTAACAATCATCTCCTTTGGATCAATGTCACAGTATCTACTATTCCTAGATGGAATCCATCTTTTAACGTGTTCAATTGAATAGGCCGTGTGTTCATCGAGGAGTTGGAGACTTGCACAGAAAATTTCAGCCAACTCATTGGCGAGGGAGGTGTACCCTAAACAATGGGGTGGTTACATTGTTACAGTCAATAGGTACAATTTATCTATTCCAATAATCTACAATAGACTCCAGGATAAGAAATATATGAGTGTTAATGGAAAAACGTAAACATTATTACAATCACTATTGTACTTCTTGACTACATCGCGACCCTCCTGAGTGGGTTGGGGAAACGAGTTTAGCGAATTGTCAAGCTGAAATATGCGTCGCCTCTTTTCGAGGTTTGCTCGATCTCACTTAGCGTGGGTTATCTCAAATCCTTACCACGGGCAACGCTAGGAAATTCATTCAAAATGATTTAAAGATGAGAAATCCTATTTTATGAGAGAGTCGTCACTAGCTTATTGTAGCCAACTAGGAACCAAGTGGAGCATTTGGAGGACACTCTACTTCCTACAAACTAGAGATTGAGGGTTGGAGACTTGATTAAACTAATTTCCTAATTAATGTTCTTTCAATATCTAAACTCGATTTGTTTGCCTACAGAATGATTCATGCGGTCTTATCAAGTTATGAAATCCAAAGGTTCTTTCACTAAGTGTTTATGCACGATTGGTCGGATTGATTGAGATTATTTCTAAAGTGTGTAACGTAACCTAATCGTCAAACAATCAATCATATCACAAAGAAGCGAAGTAACAATAATAATAAAAAAAACAACATAAAGGCAAGTATGAAAAAGTAAATTAATATGATATGAGTGGAGCAAGGAATACTACATGGCCTTATTATTGAGCCCCGGGACATGATCCACCAAAGCTAACAGTGAAACCTTGTGTCACTTAAAAGCGATGACATGGCTAAAAGTAAAATGCAGAAAAGTAATCCGTTACGAGTCAGGCAAATAATATACAATGCCTTATTATTGAGCCACGGGACATGAAACCTGTGAGCTAATTTCTCAAAATCAAAGCCAAAGTCTAATTTCAAGTAAAAAGTCTTATCTATCAAAACCCAAAATTGCTAAACCATACTAGAACAAAAACGACCAATAGAAGGGAACTGTAAAAGTAATCCTAATATAAAAGTCGATGAGATTTTTTTTATCTTTATCTTTCGATTATTATATTATTATATATTATCTGGTTATTTATTTCATCTCAAAAAAAAAACTATCTAAAATTCAAATTGCCCTAAAAATCATAAAACGTAGTTTCCTAAAACATATGAACACCGACTAAAATTAATTCCTCACCTCAATCTAATCCCGATGAACGCATCAGCAGCAATCAACTAGTGCTTTTAATTTAGTACATCAACTGTAATAGCCCGAATTTTGATGTAATTTCCGGGAGCAATAAAATGGATATTAATTCGCATTTCATTTTAGTCAGTCTCGCCCAGAGCTAATCACTCTCGGGATACTAACCAATGGGGCATGGCTAACTAGAAAACGGTACGTGGATCGGGGACCCTATCGTGAAACGGACACCGATCACGAGAGATGTTGAGGGAATATTCTGGGTCAATGTGGGCTGATCGTAGGAAAGGGTAATGGATTGAGTTTGGCCAAGGCCAACGATGTATAATAGGGACGCAGGTGATTCTGCAAGACCGAAAGTACACGTGGCCAACCAGTCCCAAACCTGAACTGAACGATCGTGACCTCTGGAACTAGTAATAATTTCTCATTCTCTCAATGATCGAGACCGTTACGACACAGATAACCCTAGGTCGATACGTGTAACTTCTAAACAGTCGCCCGTTAGTGAGAGACCCTGAAACTGAAAGTTTAGCGAGTTCTATTCACGATATTAGGCCCGGATTTCGATGTCGATTTTCGAATGCTTAAGAGACTATTTTTGAAAATCTAACGTCATATTATACTGGCCACGCACATTTGGGGCTAAACTAGCCAAAGATTGAAATTTTGACGGAAATTGGGGAAAATGACGATTTTGCTCCTGAGGGTGCCGGTGTTAGATTCTGAGGCCGTTTAAGGTTATTTTTCGAGGCTGACGCTATTTTTGGGTGGCCAAGTATACCGGGAGTCATTTCAGACAAAAAGTGGAATTTCGACAAAAATTGAAAAAATAATATTATTTTATTCCCGGAACTTCGCAGTCGATTTTCGAGAGCTTAAAAAGTGAATTTCGCGATTCCGACGCCATATTATGTTGGCCACGCATATATGGAACGCGTATGTGCAAAAATTGAAATTTCGGTTCGGGATCGGAAAATTACGAAAATGCCCCTAGGCCATTTTTAATTAATTCCGAAATTTGGATTTAATTTTGAGATTAACCAATGTTAGTTAGGGCTAAACCAGGTCTGGTCAATCATGGTTAAGGATAAATGATCAAAATGCCCTTGAATTATTGGATTTGGATGAATATTGGCCTTTGGATTAGGGGCAAAAGTATCAAATACCTTGGATTAATGACACTTGGTATCCACTAAGATTAACTTTGACCCATTTGACCACATATCTCTCTCTCTCTCACGTACCAGACCCTTCAGTCATTTTCCCCAAAATTTTCTCCGTTTCTTTGCTGTTTTCTGGTTCTGCAGCCTCCGTTTCTGCAATTTCGGTACTGTTCACGCCGGAACAGTACCGATCGGAGCTGTCCCCGGCAAGCCAGCACCACCAGCAACCATTTCCACCTCTGTACAACCACCACAGAACCAGTTTCACCCAAAACAGAACCAAAACCAGCAGTTTCTCTCTTTTTCCTCTTTCCTAGTCCGCAAACAGTGACGCCGGAGCTTCGCCAGAGCTCCAATCGCCGCGCCGTCACCACCCGGACGTCCGGCATCTCCATACGTCGCCGTCCAGCCAGTCCGTATAGTGTCCGTACGGATTTTACTGTTCACGCCGTACGGATTACTGTTCATCCGACCCGTACGGACCATCTCGCCGTCTCCGGCACCTCGCCGGCCACCGTTTTCCGGCCGTCCCGTGTAGTCCGTACGAAAAGTACTGTTCACCGGTACTGTTCGCCGTCCGTACGCCATCGCTGCTCGGGAATTCCGCCGCCGGTTGCACTGTTCATCGGTGATCGGCCGCCATTCCCTGTCGTCGTGACCCTTGGTTAGGTGAGTAAAATTTCTAAACCCGGATTAGGACTAATCGTGCGTTTTTCTAGATTGATTTAGGTATTATCAGTACATTTTGGATTGGCTTAGACAGTGTCAGTGTGAATTTTAGACTGGGTTGAGAATTGACTGATAGAAATTATTGTCGGGAAAATTGTGGTAAATCATTGAGGATTTATTGGGGAAAGAAATTGGATTAATTGATCAATTTAGGAGCCCATGAGAAAATTACAGGGTATGTCCGGGTTGATTGATTGTACGTACATTGTGCTTGGTTGTGATTGAGTTTCATTAGTGCTCATGGTGCATTGCATTGCATAACATGGACAAGCATTATGTGTGCCTGGAGTGTGGCATGTGGTGAAACTGTGCGAGAATGCGTGTCTGCCATGAGTGTGTGATCACATAAATTACCCTGAAGCGTTATACGTTGGGTCCATATAATAATGAATTGTGTGATCACCTAAGGACCTACGGGTCGTGATCTTCGGGTCGATACCGTCCTCATGCACTTTGAAGCAGGACGATGCCCGGTACGTCCGGAAGGCGACCATCCTCATGCACTTTGAAGCAGGCTCTGGTTCGCAAGGAGAACAGTGTTGTGCCTCATGCACTTTGAAGCAGGCTAGAGACACTGGGCCAGATCAGTTGCTGCGCCTCATGCACTTTGAAGCAGGCTAGACGCACCGAGCCGTGAAAAACTGATGACTCGAGTCGTAATAATAATAAATTGGGCAATGTGCCAGTGTGGGCCAGTGGGCCGGGAATTGCACGTGCCAAGTCCATGACGTTTACATACATGAACATGCATTGACTGGCATGCGAGAATGTGAGAATCAGTGCATAAGTGTGACATTCCGGATTTTGGCCCATTTTTGGGGTTTGTAAAACGTGTAATTCGCCAGTGCGCTTATAATGGAATTTCGCTCGAGAACTGATCACTCTCGGGTTCTTGTTTTTAAAAATAGAAATTTTGCTAGAATCACACTCGATCGAATTCGGTCGTTAATTAGACCCTGAACTTGGCAGTCAATTTCCGGGAGTTTCGGGATGAAATAAATTGGACGGTGTCGATATTATTGTGGCCAGCATCGAGATTATCAAGAGTAGTGAGAAAGTGGATTTTTGGAACGGGTGCGGATTTGGACTAGTAAACCTCCCTCGTAGCGAGTCTTGAGTTATTTTAGTTGGGCCAGTTGTCTTATATTATTGTTTGGGATTTTTCGGGGACAATTAGCTCTTTTTCTGTATTCGAATCGCGACAGTTAGACTATTATTTAATTTGAATCGTGTCCGTTGGTTCGCGCTCGAGGACAAATAATCACTTTTTCTTTCTCTCTTCTCTCTCTCTTGTCACGCCACCCACCCCGTACGTATCCCCCTCCCCGCGCATACCTCTCTCTCTCTCTCTCTCTCTCTCTCTCTCTCTCTCTCTTCTTTTCTTCTGGCCGCACGTCTCCTCTGCATGCGTCCCGTCCGCGCGCCCTCCCCATGCAAACCAAACCCCCTCCTGACATTCTCTCTCCTCTCTCCTCCTCTTCTTCTCCTTCTCCTCCTTCTTTTCTTCTACTTCTTCTTCTTCTTGGCCGCGTTTGCTCTGCGTCCGCGCCTGCTTCCCCTCCCGCTGCCCAACCAGTCACCACCGCACGCCTGGCCGTCGGCCGCCGCCGCCGTCGGCCCGACTGCCGCGCCACCCGACTAGTCGCCGCCTCGGCTGCTCCTTTCCTCTCCCTTGTGCGCGCGCGACAGCAAGCCGGCGTCGCTGTCTTCCGCGCTCGACGTCACCCAGCCAGCGCCGCTGAGCCGCCGCCGCTTCGTGCTGCCCCACCACCGTCGCCCGCGTCGTCTGGCCGTCGTCTCCGCCCCGTCGCCGCCGGCCCCAACACCACCGACCGCCCTCTCTCCCTCCCTGTCCACCATGCGCAGCAGCAAGCCAGCTCGCCGCGCCGCGTCGCCCACCGCCGTCGCACGCTCGCCGCCGCCGCCCCGTCGTCCAACTCGCCGCCGCCGGTCCGCCACCGCCCCGTCGTCCAACTCGCCGCCGCCGGTCCGCCACCGCCCCATCTCCCTTTCTCTCCCTCTCGTCCTCTGTCTCTCTCTCACCCGACTACTCTCTCTCTTCCCAGCATGCCGCTGCCATTCCTGGCCATCGCCGCCGCGTCACCACCGCCGCCGGTCGCCGCCCCGACCAACCAGCCAGCCCCGGCCGACCAGCCCGGGCCGTAGCCAAGCCGCGCGCTCGCAGCCGAGCCCGCGCGCCCGCTGCCGTGCCCACGTTGTGCCCACGCGCCCGCTGCCGCGCCCACGCCGTGCCCGCGCGCCCGCTGCCGTGCCCGCGTTGGTGCCCATTGCCCGCCCGCGCCCGAGCCCGCGCCCGAGCCCGCACCCGTGCCCGCGCCCGTGCCCGTGCCCGCGCCCGTGCCCGCGCCCGCGCCCGTCGCCGCGCCCGTGGCCGACCGCCGTGCCCGCGCACGTGCCCGGTCTGCACTGTTCATCCAAGCCACCCTAGGCCCGAGTCGACTTTTCCCGGGCCAAAATTTAGGTAAGTGATTCCCTAAACCCTACTTAGTATTTTGGGTACTTATGGACTAGTCTCGGGTTAGAACGGCTAGGGCGTGCTTGATTTACTTATATTAGGATATAATTTGTGTTATGTGACTTGAATTTAATTGTGTGCTCGGTTTGGATGCTCACGTGTTACTGATTGGAACGTCGGGTTTGTGAACTGGTATGACGAAGTATGAACTGGACCGAATTGTGAATTTTAGTTTTTCGATGTACTTGGCGTGAATTTGATTTAATTGAGTGGCGCATGCTCGCCTGCCGATTTTAAGCCCGGATCGATCGGAGGGCTACGGACTTGGGACGTGTTGACGGCGGTCCTTGTGAAGGCTTGACTGGCCGAGTTGCCAATTGGATGCGGGCTTGAGACGTGTTGACGGTGGCCCGTTAAAGGTGTGATTGGACCGGGACGTGTTTACGTCGGTCGTTGGAAATTGTTCGAATATCGTGGCTTGGGACGTGTTGACGGTGGCCACTGGAATGGATTGAATGATATGGCTTGGGACGTGTTGACGGCGACGATGAGAATTGATTGAAATGTGAGGCTTGTGAGCCTGTGAGATTGGAATTGAGGCGCAGTGGCACGAGTTGTGAGAAAGATGTTCGGACACGCGTGTGAATTAAGTATGATTAAAATGGCTGACTGAGTGTGACTGGATTGACTGGCTGAGTGTGACTGATTTGGCTGAATGATTTATTGAATTGGTTGACTGAGCATGTGATTTGATTGATCGGTTGAACGTGTGGTTGCTTGGCTGGACTGGTTGAATGAGCACGAGATTGCGTGTGATGGGTGATTGCGATATGTTGACGAGTGATTCGTGCACTGTCTTGTTTGAGTTGACATGCAGAATCGGCGTGAATTAAGGCGAGGTAAGTTGATTGCCTGAAATTAATTATGTTGTCTGGTAATATGCATGCTAGACTTGTCTGGGTACGCATTAGCCTAGGTGGGGTATAGGGTGTTGCTTATTGAGACTCTGTCTCACGGTTATTATATAACCATTTTCAGATCCCCGCCCTTGACCATGACTCCGCCTAGACGTTTTGGTGTCCCTGTACACATGGTGCATGATGACAACGAGTACCCGGGACTGAACCCGGGCGAGGTGTACACTAGGCATCGCACATATGTTTGGGTAGACGTAGGGCGGGAGCAGCTGGAGCGTCACGACTATTTGGCATGGTCCCATAGGATTGGATTAGTGAACACTGGGCCGATTCGAGGTTTTGAGGGGCTACGTTTCAACAACGAGGATGCATTTAATTGGGAACCCTGGGACAAGTTCGCCCCCGACGGAGAAGTGTCGAATCCAGCGAGCCCGATAGCGAACCCCGACCCAATACCGGTACCTGGTCCCGAACCCGAGCCCGAAGTGGAGTTTGAGCCTGAGCCTGAGCCTGAGCCCGAGCCCGAGATGGAGTCCGAGCCCGAGCCCGACATGGAGTCCGAGCCCGAGCCCGAGATGGAGTTTGAGTCCGAGCCCGAGGAGGAGCCCGAGAGAGAGTTCGAGCCCGAGGAGGAGCCCATGGCGGCCGAGCAGGGGGAGGTTGAGGAGGACCCGATTGAGATCGATTCGGACTCGGAGTCCGACTCCTCGGGGTCCGATTCGGACTGGGCCCCGTAGGAGCGTTTAGTGTAGAACTTGTAAGCTTTTTGGTAGGGTCCCGTTTTGGGCATCGTCCTTAGTTCACCCGCCCACCTGCTCCTTTTTGATGTTAAAGGTCGAGTGTTCTTTTGTGGCCTAGTGTAGGTTGTTGTGGACTCGATTCTATGCCTTGTGTTTATTAAACTACCTTGGTCTATTCCTTCGTCACTATTAATTGTCCGGGTTATTTCTATTGTTTCCGCATGTGCTTAATCTCTGATGTTTTGGGTTGGGTCGGTGACGTATTTGGGACGTCGCATTCAATATTCGACCGTCGAGGGGTGATCGCGTGCTCGTAGGGTGCGAGGCGTGACATCACCCCTGTTGAATTGGTATCAGAGCAAGGTCGGCTCAAACCAAGATGGTCGAAGCCTGGAGTGATAAGGAGCGATGACTTTGGGGTAGACAGTTAGGGAGACTTGTGTGCTATGCGTATCCCAGACTGTATGATTGTGATTGCTAAGTGATTTTATGCAATATATATGTGAGGTGCAGGTGCGTCGGGACTTGAGGTAAGTGTACGAACTTGTTGGTTGTGATTGGGTGCTATTTGTGATTGACTGCCTGCTGAATGAATTGTGTTGTGATTCATTGCGTAGGGCTTAGACTGGTATAGTTGGCCTAGGTCTTTAATTCCCGAGGGGAATTATAGCAGGTAAGTGGGTGATGTGAACCTTGTGAGTATGAGTAGTCGAGGTTGAGGTCGAAGTCGCGGTTGTGTAGGTCCGCAAGTTGGAGTTTTGAGGAATCCCAGATGGGGAGAGACTTTGAGGGTAATTGAGGAAGTTGGAATTTTAATGAGTAGACAGACTGAGGAGCGAAATGCTACTGTCACTACCGATGCTGAGGCCACTGTTGTCGTCGTCAATGGGAATGACGGGAATAATGGGTATAATGGAAATGTTGGGGATCAAGATTAAGGGCAAGTTAATGCAGTCATACGGATGCGTCAGTTGGGTGAAAAATTTTTGAAATTTAAACTTGCAAGGTTCGATAGAAAGAAGTGACCCTGACACTACGGTACTGTGGGTAGAGGATTTAGAAAGAGGCTTTTGAGGTATTCGGGTGCACTAGTGAGGAGAAAGTGACTCTGGTTGTGTATCAACTCCAAGGAAATGCGATTGATTGGTAAGAAGACCCCCAAGAGTAGGCTATTTTGAAGGGCATAATTCCAAGTTAGGTGTTGTTGTCGAGATCTTCTATGAGAAGTATAATTAGAGAGTACGCAAAGATAGAAAATGGCATGATTTCTTCAGCTTCGCTAAAATTGGTATCAGTCGATCAGTGTGAGGTCGAGTTTGTAAGGTTGCCTAAGTACGCACTAAAGATGGTCAATGACCATGTGAATGGGACAAGGAGGTTTTAGGATGAATTGCAACCAGTTTTCCGCAATCAGTTAGTACTTCAAAATCTTAAGGGATTACAATGAGTTGTATGAGAGAACTCGATGATTGACACGGATATGAGAGAAAGGGACTACTGCTTTTGGACCGCAGTATGCATCGGCTAAGGGTAATAGGAACTTTGAAAAGAAGCCTATGACAGAGAATCGAAGGTTTGTCCCTCTAGTAAGAAAGAGCTTTGGAAGGGTGAATTATTACTTCAATACCACATGTCGGTCTTATGGAAAGAGGCATGGGAATGGCCACTGCCAAGGTAGAAGTGGAGCATGTTGTTGATGTGGACAGTAAGGTCACCAGGTGAGAAATTGTTGAACCGACAGGTCAGATCGCTAATGCAATCGCAGCGACCGCAGGTAGGATATTAAGCGAGAGCTGCTCGGCAGTTTAATCAGAATCTGCTATGAACATAGGGAAAAGTGTACATTGTGATGGGGAGGGAATCAGAGGATGTGCCACGAAAGTCTAGAGGCGTTGCACGTTGATATTGGGTACGATAGGCGATGATTTTGAAGTTGTAACTCTAATGGTCATATAAGACTTATAATCACTTATGGTGATCAGGCGCAATTAATTTATGGATTTCTGATTCACTGACGATATTCTTGGACGAGTTGGGATGGATGAGTGTTGCTTAGGGATTACAGAGTTGGTAAAGAATCGATGTGTTTTGTTTTGGGAGATTGTTGGATTGAAATTGGATGGACTGAAATTGTCCTTGAGGTGTACGATGATAATTATTTTGTGGCTGACTTGTTGGTTGAGGAATTAAGGCTAAAAGACATAGCCGAAGTGTGTAATCTTCCCGAGGTCTTTCCTCAGGAATTGTCGGGACAGCCACCTGATCGAGAAGTAGAGATTGTAATCGAGTTAACCTTGGGATGGAACCAATCTAGAGAGCACTATTCCTGAATGCCGTTGTCAGAGTTGAAAGGGTTAAAGGTTCAAATGCAAGGGTTGTTGGACGAAGGTTTTATTCGTCTGAGTGGGTCTCCATGGGGAGCGCCAGTTTGATTTGCGAGGAAGAAGGATGGATCATTTAGATTACGTATTGGCTACATACCGATAAATTAGGCGACTATTAAGGATAAACGCCTATTGCCAAGAGTGAAGGACATGTTTGACGAGTTACCAAGGGCATCGATATTTTGTAAGATCAATTTGAGGACTGATTATTATCAATTGAGGATCAGGAATGAGGACGTGCCAAAGTCGGCATTTAGGACAAGGTATGGGCACTATGAGTTTACGGTGATGCCGTTTGGACTGACGAACACCCCTACAGCCTTTATGGATTTAATGAATCGGGCATTCAAGGAATTTTGGATCAATTCGTAATCGCATTCATAGGTGATATTCTGGTGTATTCGGAGAGTTCCACCGAGCATGAGGTACTTAAAAAAGGGGGGGGGGGGTTCTACGGACTTTATGGGAACATGCACTCTACACTAAGTTTATAAGTGTGGATTCTGGCCTCATTGAGTGGCGTTCTTAGGACATGTAGTACTCGGGGAGGGAATTGCAGTGGATCCGACAAAGATTAAAGCCGTCATGAACTGGCTAAGACCGACAACAGTAATCGAGGTTCGGAGCCTCTTGGATCTGGCAAGTCATTATAGATGTTTCGTGAAAAGGGTTTTTGACGTTAGTAGCACCGTGGACGCGTTTGCAAAAGAAGGAAATGAAATTTGAATGGACGGACAAGTACAAAAGGAATCAAATATGAGACAGAGTCGTTGGATGGAACTCCGTAAGGTCTACGACTGCGATATTTTATATCACGCCGGAAGGGCTAATGAGGTAACGGATGCACTAAGTTAGAAATTGAGCATCGCGCATATGACGGTCAAGGAATGGACCCGGTATGAGGGAAAACTCGGGATTTGGAATTTAAGTGTGAAACGAGTCATGTTTAGAGTCTGCTCACCGCATTGAGGATTATACGGGAAATCCGGGCCAAGATTTAGGCCTTACGATCGATGGACTTAGAAATCTAAGAGAATCTGGAGATGGAGGTTAAAAAAAAAGGAAAAAAAAAAGAAGAATAAGAAGAAGTCGGGTTTCCAAGTATTTGAGGATAGGATTCTGAAGTGCCGTGGTCGGTTATGTGTACCCAGTGATGCAGAATTTAAAGGAAGAGATTTTGTCGAAAAGTACACTGTAGCCATTACAGTATCCACCCGAGTAGTATGGAAATGTATCACAACTTCGTCAGTACTATGGGTGGAATGGATTGAAAGTGGACGTGACCAAATAGGTGACTAAGTGTTTAACATGCCAATAAGTGAAGGCACAACATTGCGAGCCGAGTGGACTACTGCAGCCATTGGAAATTCTTGAGTGGAAAGGTGATTACTGATGAGTCAGAGAGGCCATGATTCGGTTTGGGTGATAGTAGATCAGTTGACAAAGTCAGCATATTTTCTATAAGTACGAAATGATTTTTGCCTGGGGAGGGTATGCCAATTTGTATGTACGACACATAGTCGGTCTCCATGGAGTACCAGTGACGATCACCTCGGACCGTGATCTTAAGTTTACTACCGCTTTTTGGGAAAAGCCTTCATACGGCATTGAGAACGAGATTACAGTTTAGAACGGCCGATTATTCGCAGACGGATGGTCAGTCAAAGAGGACGATTCAGAATTTGGGAGATATACTGCGAGCATGTGTATTGAATTTTGGGGAAGTTGGAAAGAATAATTGCCTTGGTTAAATTGGCTTATAACAATAGCTATCAGCAAGGTTTTAGAATGGTATCGTTTGGAGCATTGTATGGCAGGGTTTGCGGAACACCGGTTTGTTGGGATGAGTGGGTGAGAGCAGCATCACGGGTCCCAAGAAGGTTTAGTAGTCAATTGAAACAATCATTGTGATTTGGAAACACCAAGGAACTGGAGGTGCAATGTGGGAAAGTGAAGAGTTGATGCGACACCAGCACCCCCCATTTGTTTGGATAGTTGGGTTAGATTGTAAATTTCGATGACGAAATTTTTGTAAGGGGGGAAGAATTGTGACATTCCGGATTTTGGCCCATTTTTGGGGTTTGTAAAACGTGTAATTCGCCAGTGCGCTTATAATGGAATTTCGCCCAAGAATTGATCACTCTCGGGTTCTTGTTTTTAAAAATAGAAATTCTGCTAGAATCGCACTCGATCGAATTCGGTCGTTAATTAGACCCCGAACTTGGCAGTCAATTTCCGGGAGTTTCGGGACGAAATAAATTGGACGGTGTTGATATTATTGTGGCCAGCATCGAGATTATCAAGAGTAGTGAGAAAGTGGATTTTTGGAACGGGTGCGGATTTGGACTAATAGACCTCCCTCGTAGCGAGTCTTGAGTTATTTTATTTAGGCCAGTTGTCTTATATTATTGTTTGGGATTTTTCGGGGACAGTTAGCTCTTTTTCCGGATTCGAATCGCGACAGTTAGATTATTATTTAATTTGAATTGCGTCCGTTGGTTCGCGCTCGAGGACAAATAATCACTTTTTCTTTCTCTCTTCTCTCTCTCTTGTCACGCCACCCACCCCGTACGTATCCCCCTCCCCGCGCATACCTCTCTCTCTCTCTCTCTCTCTCTCTCTCTCTCTCTCTCTCTCTCCTCTCTTTCTTCTTTTCTTCTAGCCGCACGTCTCCTCTGCATGCGTCCCGTCCGCGCGCCCTCCCCATGCAAACCAAACCCCCCTCCTGACATTCTCTCTCCTCTCTCCTCCTTCTTTTCTTCTTCTTCTTCTTCTTCTTGGCCGCGTCTGCTCTGCGTCCGCGCCTGCTTCCCCTCCCGCTGCCCGACCAGTCACCACCGCACGCCTGGCTATCGGCCGCCGCCGTCGCCGGCCCGACTGCCGCGCCACCCGACCAGTCGCCGCCTCGGCTGCTCCCTTCCTCTCCCTTGTGTGCGCGCGACAGCAAGCCGGCGTCGCTGCCTTCCGCGCTCGACGTCGCCCAGCCAGCGCCGCTGAGCCGCCGCCGCTTCGTGCCGCCCCACCACCGTCGCCCGCGTCGTCTGGCCGTCGTCTCCGCCCCGTCGCCGCCGGCCCCAACACCACCGACCACCCTCTCTCCCTCCCTGTCCACCACGCGCAGCAGCAAGCCAGCTCGCCGCGCCACGTCGCCCACCGCCGTCGCACGCTCGCCGCCGCACGCTCGCCGCCGCCGCCCCGTCGTCCAGCTCGCCGCCGCCGGTCCGCCGCCCCCCATCTCCCTCTCTCTCCCTCTCGTCCTCTGTCTCTCTCTCACCTGACTACTCTCTCTCTTCCCAGCACGCCGCCACTGCGCCTGGCCGTCGCCGCGTCACCACCGCCGCCGGTCGCCGCCCCGACCAACCAGCCAGCCCCGGCCGACCAGCCCGGGCCGTAGCCAAGCCGCGCGCTCGCAGCCGAGCCCGCGCGCCCGTTGCCGCGCCCGCACCCGTGCCCACGCCCGTGCCCGTCGCCGCGCCCGCGCCCGCTCCCGCGCCCGTCGCCGCGCCCGTGGCCGACCGCCGTGCCCGCGCACGTGCCCGGTCTGCACTGTTCATCCAAGCCACCCTAGGCCCGAGTCGACTTTTCCCGGGCCAAAATTTAGGTAAGCGATCCCCTAAACCCTACTTAGTATTTTGGGTACTTATGTACTAGTCTCGGGTTAGAACGGCTAGGGCGTGCTTGATTTACTTATATTAGGATATAATTTGTGTTATGTGACTTGAATTTAATTGTGTGCTCGGTTTGGATGCTTACGTGTGACTGATTGGAACGTCGGGTTTGTGAACTGGTATGACGAAGTATGAATTGGACCGAATTGTGAATTTTAGTTGTTCGATGTACTTGGCGTGAATTTGATTTAATTGAGTGGCGCATGCTCGCCTGTTGACGGCGGTCCGTGTGAAGGCTTGACTGGCCGAGTTGCTAATTGGATGCGGGCTTGAGACGTGTTGACGGTGGCCCGTTAAAAGTGTGATTGGACCGGGACGTATTTACGTCGGTCGTTGGAAATTGTTCGAATATCGTGGCTTGGGATGTGTTGACGGCGGCCACTGGAATGGATTGAATGATATGGCTTGGGACGTGTTGACGGCGGCGATGATAATTGATTGAAATGTGAGGCTTGTGAGCCTGTGAGATTTGAATTGAGGCGCAGTGGCGCGAGTTGTGAGAAAGATGTTCGGACACGCATGTGAATTGAGTATGATTAAAATGGCTGACTGAGTGTGACTGGATTGACTGGCTGAGTGTGACTGATTTGGCTGAATGATTTATTGAATTGGTTGACTGAGCATGTGATTTGATCGATCGGTTGAACGTGTGGTTGCTTGGCTGGACTGGTTGAATGAGCACGAGATTGCGTGTGATGGGTGATTGCGATATGTTGACGAGTGATTCGTGCACTGTCTTGTTTGAGTTGACATGCAGGGTCGGCGTGAATTAAGGCGAGGTAAGTTGATTGCCTGAAATTAATTATGTTGTCTGGTAATATGCATGCTAGACTTGTCTGGGTACGCATTAGCCTAGGTGGGGTATAGGGTGTTGCTTATTGAGACTCTGTCTCACGGTTATTATATAACCATTTTCAGATCCCCGCCCTTGACCATGACTCCGCCTAGACGTTTTGGTGTCCCTGTACACATGGTGCATGATGACAACGAGTACCCGGGACTGAACCCGGGCGAGGTGTACACTAGGCATTGCACATATGTTTGGGTAGACGTAGGGCGGGAGCAGCTGGAGCGTCACGACTATTTGGCATGGTCCCATAGGATTGGATTAGTGAACACTGGGCCGATTCGAGGTTTTGAGGGGCTACGTTTCAACAACGAGGATGCAGTTAATTGGGAACCCTGGGACAAGTTCGCCCCCGACGGAGAAGTGTCGAATCCAGCGAGCCCGATAGCGAACCCCGACCCAGTACCGGTACCTGGTCCCGAACTCGAGCCCGAAGTGGAGTTTGAGCCTGAGCCTGAGCCTGAGCCCGAGCCCGAGATGGAGTCCGAGCCCGAGCCTGACATGGAGTCCGAGCCCGAGCCCGAGATGGAGTTTGAGTCCGAGCCCGAGGAGGAGCCCGAGAGAGAGTTCGAGCCCGAGGAGGAGCCCATGGCGGCCGAGCAGGGGGAGGTTGAGGAGGACCCGATTGAGATCGATTCGGACTCGGAGTCCGACTCCTCGGGGTCCGATTCGGACTGGGCCTCGTAGGAGCGTTTAGTGTAGAACTTGTAAGCTTTTTGGTAGGGTCCCGTTTTGGGCATCGTCCTTAGTTCACCCGCCCACCTGCTCCTTTTTGATGCTAAAGGTGGAGTGTTCTTTTGTGGCCTAGTGTAGGTTGTTGTGGACTCGATTCTATGCCTTGTGTTTATTAAACTACCTTGGTCTATTCCTTCGTCACTATTAATTGTCCGGGTTATTTCTATTGTTTCCGCATGTGCTTAATCTCTGATGTTTTGGGTTGGGTCGGCGACGTATTTGGGACGTCGCATTCAATATTCGACCGTCGAGGGGTGATCGCGTGCTCGTAGGGTGCGGGGCGTGACAATAAGCATGTAATTGGCATATATGTGATTATGAGTGCAACTTATGTACTGTGATTATTATATATGGATCTGTTTATCCTGCAGGGTTTAAGAATGATCTGTTACTGTTGATTTGTGATTTAAATATCTGTTTTCCGGTCAGGAGATTGCATGTTAGCCTAGCATAGGTTTAGGGGTTAAACTCACTGAGATTCGTCTCACGGTTGTTGTAAACCGAAACTTTTTAGACCCCCGGCCGTAAGGATGGAGTGGCCACCGCCTCTTTTTGGGATCCCTCTGGAGATCTAGACGTATACTACTACCTACCCTTCAGGGAATGGGGAGGCTTTTGTGAGACATCAGTCTGAGGTAGTTGTGGATATAGGTGCGGACTATTATCAGAAGCAAGAATATGTGGCATGGTGTCATCGAGATGCCCATGGGATTGAGGGAGAGCCCCTTAGGACTTTTGATATCGCCATCAATGATACTGAGTTGATGTAACCAATTATAACTGCTGGTGAGGTGATAGATCCTGAGGTCGCACCCGAGGAGATGATGCAGGAGGAGGAGGTGCATGAGGATCCCCATGTGATGGCAGAGGACCCTGAGCCGATGGAGGAGGAATAGAATGGCGAACTCGAGGCCATGGAACAGGACGTAGAAGATCACGAAGAAGTAGCTGAGGTAGGTGAAGACGTGGAGATTGGCGAGGACGAGGATTTAGGTTGGTACCTAGACCCTGAGTTGGAGATGGACTCCAAGGACGAGCGAGCTCAAGCTATGGAATCGGAGGAGTCGAGGTCTAGCGAGGACGCATCCGAGGAGTTATCAGAGGATCCCACTGAGTCCTCGGATCCAGATTGGGAACCTTAGCCTAAGTTCTAGGTCCTAGCCATAGGGAAGCACGTACCTTTTTCTCTGTAGCCTTCCCTGTAGATGGCCCACTTACCCCAGCCACTCGACCCTTTTTGACCAGTGGCAGATGACTGTGTAACCTACTGTGTTTGTTTGTTTGGTTTGGCTTGTAAATGGTACTTTGTAAAAAGGTTTTCTATGGCAATATCAATGTTTATATTTTCCAGAGTTGTTTAATTGCTGGTTATTCTACCTTGGTCTCATGTGTGTCATTGTACGGGTGTATATATTTAATTATATACGTTACTTCCGCTTGCGCTTGATCTCTGTTTAAGTGTGGGTCGGCGACGCTTCCTGGGAGCGTTGCACCATAATCGACTGTGATGGGATGTTATGTTCCAGTGGGGTACAGGGCATGACATCTCCTCCTGAATTGGTATCAGAGCAATGTCAGCTCGGTCCAATTAGGTCGAAGCCTGGAGTGATAAGGAGCGATGAGACCCTGGGTAGCCAGTCGGGTGACCTCGTATGCTACATGCATCTCCTGACAGTTGTGCATTGATTGTGTTGAATTGTAATTGAGTGACCCGTAAGTGCAGGTGCGGCAGGACCCGAGGTGAGTATTCGAGTCCCTTGGGTGATGTATTGGATAATTGTTAAGCCGCATGTGGATTGCTTGATTGTTTTTTAATACCTGCCTAGGACTTAGACTAGGATAGATTGGTTTAAGTCTTTAATTCCTTTGTGAAATTATAGCAGGTAGTTGTAGAGCCGAGTGGCCAAGATGAGCAGCGAGGGGAGAGGTATAGGAAGAGCTCCCAGAAGGGGTGCAGGAAGAGGATCTAGAGGTGGAGTCGTGCTCGAGCGAGAGCAGCGGAAAACCTTGAAATTAATGTAGGAGCCGCAGTAGACCCAGTAGACCCTCGAGTTGATGTAAGACCTGTAGAAGATCCATGTATGGAAGGTGTTCAGCGGGTATTAGAAATGATTGGGAACGTACTGAATAGACAGGCTCAAGGGCGAGATAATGTAGAGGCTGCTGCGGTAGAAGAGAATCAAGCTAATGCTGGACAGGCTCAGCCAGCCGGGGTTAGACAAATGCCCCAGTTAGTAGAACAGTTCATGAAATTGAAGCCGCCCAAATTCCATGGCCGTGGTGACCCCGAGGCTGCGCCAAGATGGATAGAGGAACTGGAGAAAACCTTCAAAGTTTTGGGGTGCACTGATGAGGAAAAAGGTGACATTGGCGGTTTATCAGCTCCAAGAAGGTGCGAATGATTGATGAAATGCCGTGGAGAATAGAGTGTTTCCGGTAGGAACGACCTCGATTTGGACAGCGTTTGTAGAAACTTTTTATGAAAAATATTTCTTAGAGAATGCGCAAGAGAAGAAGTTAATGGAATTTATGCGCCTGTGCCAGGGACAAATGACTGTTGATCAATATGAGGCGGAGTTCGCAAGATTAGCAAAGTTTGCACCGACTATGGTGGAGAATCCGAGGAATAGAGCGCGAAGATTTTGGGATAGACTGAAGCCGGATCTTCGGAGTCTAATTTTGTCCCATGATATCAAAGAGTACGGCGAAATGCATAGACGGGCGCAGATCATAGAACGGGATCAGCAGGAAAGGGCAGCCGCTTCAGGATCGCGGTTTGCTCAGAATAGAGATAATCGCCATTTGGGAAAGAGGCCTATGACTGGAAATAGGCGATTTGTTCCGCCAGCTAGACGGAACATTGGAAAACCGAATCCCTCGTTGGGTAGATATGGGGCGTGTTTTAAGTGTGGGAGTATAGGACATCAGATTCGCGATTGCCCACAGATGCAGCCATCCGGACCGTCCCGAGTGCCGCCACCACGAGTTGGAAATCAAGCTAGACCTCCCCCACCGGCCAATCAGGGATGACCACCAGCCCAAGGAAGGATTTATGCAATGGCGCGCAAGGAAGCTGAAAATGCGCCGGGCGTGGTCACAGGTACGATTTCTTTATGTGATCATGCCGCGTATGCACTGTTTGATCCGGGGGCAACCCATTCATTCATTTCAGAGCAATTTGTTGAGTTGGTTGGTATGAAACCAGTGCTGCTTGAGCATGTGCTTTGTGTGTCGACACCTGTGAATGATAGGTTGCTAGTTTCTTTTGGATATCCTAGCTGTAAGACAATTATTGGAGGTAGGGAAGAGAGTATCGACTTGGCAGTAATAGCCATGTTCGATTTTGATGTGATTATTGGAATGGACTGGTTAGTCCGACAGAAAGCTGTAGTGGATTGCAGCGATAGGACGATCCAATTTAATCCAGATGGACGCCCTAGTTTTGTATTTCAGGGAAACCGAGGAGGAACCTCGATCCCTTGGATTTCCTCGCTTGAGGTGAGTAAGCTGTTGGATGAAGGGTGTGAAGGATATTTAGTGAATGTTGTGGATCCAACAGTTGTGGAACCTAAGTTGGAAGATATACCCGTAGTAAGCAATTTTCCTAATGTGTTTCCTGAGGAATTGCTGGGTTTACCGCCCGAGCGAGAGGTGGAGTTTGTGATTGAATTGGCACCAGGAACAGAGCCGATTTCGAAAGCGCCGTATAGGATGTCCTTATCAGAATTGAAAGAGTTAAAGGTTCAAATACAGGAATTACTGGACAAAGGCTTTATTCGCCCTAGTGCGTCCCCATGGGGAGCGCCAGTACTATTTGTCAAGAAGAAAGATGGAACTCTGAGGTTATGTATAGATTATCGACAACTGAACCAAGTGACAGTGAAGAATAAATATCCGCTACCGAGGATTGATGATCTGTTTGATCAGTTGCAAGGAGCCTCAGTGTTTTCCAAGATAGATTTGAGGACCGGGTACCATCAGCTAAGAATCAGAAATGAGGACATTCCCAAGACTGCTTTTAGGATTCGATACGGGCATTATGAATTTACGGTCATGCCCTTCGGACTGACGAATGCCCCAACCGCTTTCATGGATTTGATGAATCGTGTGTTCAAAGAATTCCTAGACTAGTTTGTGATAGTTTTCATTGACGATATACTAGTCTACTCCAGGAGTCCCGAGGAGCACGAGGTACACTTGACTGAGGTACTACGGACCTTGAGAGAGCATGCATTATATGCTAAGTTCAGTAAGTGTGAGTTCTGGCTCAGCAGAGTAGGATTTCTTGGACATATCGTTTATGGAGATGGGATTTCTGTGGATCCAGTTAAGATTGAAGCAGTTACCAAGTGGCCTAGACCGACATCAGTAACTGAGATTCGGAGTTTTCTAGGATTAGCTGGTTATTACAGACGATTTGTAGAAGGATTTTCGTCAATAGCCATGCCAATGACAAGGCTATTTAAGAAGGACGTGAAGTTCGAATGGGATGATAAGTGTGAAAGGAGCTTTCAGGAGTTGAAACACCGGTTAACGACTGCTCCTGTATTGACTATTCCGTCGGGCCCAGGAGGATTTGAGATTTATAGCGATGCTTCGCTAAGAGGATTGGGCTGTGTGCTGATGCAGCATGGAAAAGTGGTAGCATATGCGTCGCGTCAGTTGAGGCCGCATGAGATGAATTACCCGACGCATGACTTGGAATTAACTGCTATAGTGTTTGCACTTAAGATCTGGAGGCACTACTTATGTGGAGAGAAGTTCCAGATTTATACTGATCATCAAAGCCTTAAATACCTATTTTCGCAAAAAGAGTTGAACATGAGGCAGCGTCGATGGATGGAGCTTCTAAAGGATTATGATTGTGACATCCTGTATCATCCTGGGAAAGCCAATCGAGTAGCAGATGCCTTGAGTCGGAAGTCTAGTCTGGCGCACCTAATGGTCAAGGAGTGGACCCTGTTGGAAAGACTCAGGGATTCCGAGTTTAAGTTCGAGATGAGTCGAGTGTCGAATTTACTAGCCGCCTTGAGGATTGAGCTAGAAATTCAGGTCAAAATTAAGGAACTACATATTACAGATCGAGAAATTCAAAAGATTATCGAGATGGATGCAGCTAAGAGGAAACCGGACTTTCAACTATCTGAGGATGGGGTTTTGAAGTTTAGAGGACGACTCTGTGTACCAGATGACGTAAAACTAAAGGAAGAAATCTTGTCGGAGGCTCATAGGAGCAACTACAGTATCCACCCGGGAAGTACGAAGATATATCAGAATTTAAGACAACATTACTGGTGGAATGGAATGGAGGTGGATGTGGCCAGGCATGTAACTAAGTGTTTGACGTGCCAACAAGTGAAGGCACAACATTGTAAGCCTGGAGGATTGTTGAGGCCATTAGAAATCCCAGAGTGGAAATGGGAACATATTACGATGGATTTCGTGACGGGACTGCCAAGAAGCCAGAGAGGACATGATTCAATCTGGGTAATAGTGGATAGACTGACTAAGTCAGCGCACTTTCTGGCGGTATGGAAAGACTTCGAGTTAGAAAGATATGCAGACTTGTATGTAAGGCAGATCGTGAGGTTGCATAGAGTACCGGTAACGATCACTTCAAACCGTGATCCCAGATTTACGGCCAATTTCTGGAAAAGTTTACAAGCGGCCTTAGAAACGAAGTTACAGTTCAGTACGGCATATCATCCATAGACAGACGGTCAGTCTGAGAGGACCATTCAAACCTTAGAGGACATGCTGAGAGCTTGTGTGATAGATTTCCAAGGCAAATGGGAGGAACAGTTACACTTAGTAGAGTTTGCTTATAACAACAGCTATCAGCAGAGCATTCAGATGGCACCGTTTGAAGCTTTATATGGTAGGGCGTGCAGGACGCCAGTGTGTTGGGATGAAGTGGGTGAACGGAGTATTACAGGTCCAGAGTTGATACAGCAGACCGTTGAGGCAGTCGAGGTCATTCGAGATAGACTCAGAATGGCGCAGAGTCGTCAGAAAAGTTATGCCAATCGAAGACGACGACCTTTGGAGTTTCAGGTTGGAGACCATGTGTTTCTTAAGGTGTCGCCTATGAAGGGATTATCTAGATTCAGCAAGAAGGGAAAACTGAGTCTTAGATATGTCGGGCCATTTGAGATTTTGGAAAAGATTGGAGATATAGCTTATCGACTTGCTTTGCCGCCTAATCTGTCTCAAGTACATAACGTTTTCCACGTGTCGATGTTAAGAAGGTATGAGTCAGACCCGACTCACATTCTGAGGTATGAAGAAATAGAAGTAGACGATAAAGTGTCGTATGTGGAAAGACCGGTCAGGATCGAGGATAGAAAAGAGCGAGTACTGAGGAACAAGACAATCCCGATGGTCAAAGTTGTCTGGGAACACCATGGAACAGAAGGTGTCGCGTGGGAAAGTGAAGAAGCTATGAAACGTCAACACCCCCAGTTGTTTGAGTAGACAAGGGTAGATTGCAAATTTCGAGGACGAAATTTTTGTAAGGGGGGAAGAATTGTAACAGCCCGAATTTTGATGTAATTTCCGGGAGCAATAAAATGGATATTAATTTGCATTTCATTTTAGTCAGTCTAGCCTAGAGCTGATCACTCTCGGGATACTAACCAATGGGGTATGGCTAACTAGAAAACGGTACGTGGACCGGGGACCCTATCGTGAAACGGACACCGATCACGAGAGATGTTGAGGGAATATTCTGGGTCAACGTGGGCTGATCGTAGGAAAGGGTAATGGATTGAGTTTGACCAAGGCCAACGATGTATAATAGGGACGCAGGTGATTCTGCAAGACCGAAAGTACACGTGGCCAACCAGTCCCGAACCTGAACTGAACGATCGTGACCTCTGGAACTAGTAATAATTTCTCATTCTCTCAATGATCGAGACTGTTACGACACAGATAACCCTAGGTCGATACGTGTAACTTCTAAACAGTCGCCCGTTAGTGAGAGACCCTGAAACTGAAAGTTTAGCGAGTTCTATTCACGATATTGGGCCCGGATTTCGATGTCGATTTTCGAAGGCTTAAGAGACTATTTTTGGAAATCTAACGTCATATTATACTGGCCACGCACATTTGGGGCTAAACTAGCCAAATATTGAAATTTTGACGGAAATTGGGGAAAATGACGATTTTGCTCCTGTGGGTGCTTGTGTTAGATTCTGAGGCCATTTGAGGTTATTTTTCGAGGCCGACGCCATTTTTGGGTGGCCAAGCATACCGGGAGTCATTTCGGATAAAAAGTGGAATTTCGACAAAAATTGAAAAAATAATATTATTTTATTCCTAGAAATTCGCAGTCGATTTTTGAGGGCTTAAAAAGTGAATTTCGCGATTCCGACGCCATATTATGTTGGCCACGCATATATGGAACGCATATGTGCAAAAATTGGAATTTCGGTTCGGGATCGGAAAATTACGAAAATGCCCCTAGGCCATTTTTAATTAATTCCGAAATTTGAATTTAATTTTGGGATTAACCAAGGTTAGTTAGGGCTAAACCAGGTTTGGTCAATCATGGTTAAGGATAAATGACCAAAATGCCCTTGAATTATTGGATTTGGATGAATATTGGCCTTTGAATTAGGGGCAAAAGTGTCCAATACCTTGGATTAATGACACTTGGTTTCCACTAAGATTAACTTTGACCCATTTGACCACATATCTCTCTCTCTCTCTCTCTCTCTCTCTCTCTCTCTCTCTCTCTCTCACGTACCAGACCCTTCAGCCATTTTTCCCCAAAATTTTGTCTGTTTCTTTGCTGTTTTCTGGTTCTGCAGCCTCCGTTTTTGCAATTTCGGTATTGTTCACGCCGGAACAGTACCGACCGGAGCTATCCCTGGCAAGCCAGAACCACCAGCAACCATTTCCACCTCTGTACAGCCACCACAGAACCAGTTTCACCCAAAATAGAACCAAAACTAGCAGTTTCTCTTTTTTTTCCTCTTTCCCGGTTCGCAAACAGTGACGCCGGAGCTTCGCCGGAGCTCCGATTGCCGCGTCGTCACCACTCGGACGTCCGACATCTCCATACGTCGCCGGCCAGCCAGTCCGTACAGTGTCTGTACGATTTTACTGTTCACGCAGTACGGATTACTGTTCATCTGACCCGTACGGACCATCTCGCTGTCGCCGGCACCTCGCCGGCCACCGTTTTCCGGCAGTCCCGTGCAGTCCGTACGAAAAATACTGTTCACAGGTACTGTTCGTCGTCCGTACGCCGTTGCTGCTCGGGAATTCCGCTGCCGGTTGCACTGTTCATCAGTGATCGGCCGCCATTCCCCGTCGTCGTGACCATTGATTAGGTGAGTAAAATTCCTAAACCCGGATTAGGACTAATCGTGTGTTTTTCTAGACTGATTTAGGTATTATCAGTTCATTTTGGACTGGCTTAGACAGTGTCAGTGTGAATTTTAGACTGGGTTGAGAATTGACTGATAGAAATTATTGTCGGGGAAATTGTGGTAAATCATTGAGGATTTATTGAGGAAAGAAATTGGATCAATTGATCAATTTAGGAGCCCATTAGAAAATTACAGGGTATGTCCGGGTTGATTGATTGTACGTACATTGTGCTTGGTTGTGATTGAATTTCATTAGTGCTCATGGTGCATTGCATTGCATAACATGGACACGCATTATGTGTGCCTGGAGTGTGGCATGTGGTGAAACTGTGCGAGAATGCGTGTCTGCCATGAGTATGTGATCACCTAAATTACCCTGAAGCGTTATACGCTGGGTCCAGATAATAATGAATTGTGTGATCACCTAAGGACCTACGGGTCGTGATCTTCGAGTCGATACCGTCCTCATGCACTTTGAAGCAGGACGATGCCCGGTACGTCCGGAAGGCGACCATCCTCATGCACTTTGAAGCAGGCTCTGGTTCGCAAGGAGAACAGTGTTGTGCCTCATGCACTTTGAAGCAGGCTAGAGGCACTGGGCCAGATCGGTTGCTGCGCCTCATGCACTTTGAAGCAGGCTAGACGCACCGGGCCGTGAAAAACTGATGACTCGAGTCGTAATAATAATAAATTGGGCAGTGTGCCAGTGTGGGCCAGTGGGCCGGGAATTGCACGTGTCAAGTCCATGACATTTACATACATGAACATGCATTGACTGGCATGCGAGAATGTGAGAATTAGTGCATAAGCATGTGATTGGCATATATGTGATTATGAGTGCCACTTATATACTGTGATTATTATATATGGATCTATTTATCCTGCTGGGTCTAAGAATGATCTGTTACTGTTGATTTGTGATTTAAATATCTATTTTCCGGTCAAGAGATTGCATGTTAGCCTAGCCTAGATTTAGGGGTTAAACTCGTTGAGATTCGTCTCACGGTTGTTGTAAACCGAAACTTTTCAGACCCCCGGCCGTGAGGATGGAGTGGCCACCGCCTCTTTTTGGGATCCCTCTGGAGATCCGGACGTATACTACTACCTACCCTTCAGGAAATGGGGAGGCTTTTGTGAGACATCAGTCTGAGGTAGTTGTGGATATAGGTGCGGACTATTATCAGAAGCAAGAATATGTGGCATGGTGTCATCGAGATGCCCATGGGATTGAGGGAGAGCCCCTTAGGACTTTTGATATCGCCATCGATGATACTGAGTTGATGTAACCAATTATAGCTGCTGGTGAGGTGATAGATCCTGAGGTCGCACCCGAGGAGATGATGCAGGAGGAGGAGGTGCATGAGGATCCCCATGTGATGGCAGAGGACCCTGAGCTGATGGAGGAGGACTAGAATGGCGAACTCGAGGCCATGGAACAGGATGCAGAAGATCACGGAGAAGTAGCTGAGATAGGTGAAGAAGTGGAGATTGGCGAGGACGAGGATTTAGGTTGGTACCTAGACCCTGAGTTAGAGATGGACTCCGAGGACGAGCGAGCTCAAGCTATGGAATCTGAGGAGTCGAGGTCTAGCGAGGACGCATCCGAGGAGTTATCAGAGGATCCCACTGAGTCCTCGGATCCAGACTGGGAACCTTAGCCTAGGTTCTAGGTCCTAGCCATAGGGAAGCACGTACCTTTTTGTCTGTAGCCTTCCCTGTAGATGACCCACTTACCCCAGCCACTCGACCCTTTTTGACCAGTGGCAGATGACTGTGTAACCTACTGTGTTTGTTTGTTTGGTTTGGCTTGTAAATGGTACTTTGTAAAAAGGTTTTCTATGGCAATATCAATGTTTATATTTTCCAGAGTTGTTTAATTGCTGGTTATTCTACCTTGGTCTCATGTGTGTCATTGTACGGGTGTATATATTTAATTATATACGTTACTTCCGCTTGCGCTTGATCTCTGTTTAAGTGTGGGTCGGCGACGCTTCCTGGGAGCGTTGCACCATAATCGACTATGACGGGATATTATGTTCCAGTGGGGTACGGGGCATGATATCAACACTTTCAACTAATTTCACAGAATTGAGATTATTAAATAAAGCATTGAAAACGTATCAAGGCTGAGGCCGAGATCATCGGAAATGACTCGAAGGTTAATATCAATTAGATTTATGCAACCTGCGCAACTAGTACAGCAAATCATTCAAGCAGACGAGATTTCGAAGCAATGTTCATACTGATGCAATTCAGGCATTCCATCGAACACGTGGTGAGTTCAGACAAGAGATCTAACCGCAACATCGAAGCGTCTATTCCAATCCGCAGAGACAATTTTACACAAATCTCAGTTAGACTTCTCCGCCTTTTTTATTCTTCGAGAATAGCTGAGAGCAGAGCATATGAAGGTAAGGCGCGATCACCGGTCACAAACTGTGATTGGAGTAGAAATAGGAAGTCCTGGAAGCTGGCAAAGGAGCTTCGAACGAACCCTGAGTGCTTTGGACTTCTCAGCTGAAAAACAGAGTGCAATAGAGTATTGGCGGCGCGACCTCAAAACAGTGAACTGGCTATGGCAACGGTGCTTGTTCGTGACTGCCGTAGGAGAGACAAATGAGTTGATTAGAGGAATCCCAGAGAGAGGATTTTCCAGCTTCCAGTGTGTGTGTGTTCTCTGTGAATGGTTCTCTGTGAATCTGTAACTCCGGTTGCCAGTGACGGTAAATGCTCGTGATCGGAGATGGTGGATTCCGGCCTCAATCAGTGGTAGAAAAGCTTCTACATCTTAGAGGTAAAAATAGATGCATTGTATAAGTTGCGGTTGAAGTACGAAAAGGAATGTACATCAAAAAAGAGAAACAATATCATATTGGCAGAGTGAATGAACCTCACGGAGTGTACTATAAGTTCAAGGAACAAATTTGTGCATGCCGGTTACGCATCACACGAGTTCAATTTCTCATCCCACCAAATGCAGACGGTTCATGTCCGGCAACCGACCAGCTTCCGATGCAAATCCCACTTGATCCATGATGTTAATGCCCCGCATTAAGATACAAACTTATTGCCATATACAATAAGACAAGCAATATCACATCAGCAGAAAAAGGCCAGGCCTGGAAAACAAAATCAATATTGCCATACACAGACAAATGGAAAGCAACGCAACAGATATTACAACAGTTGAGCATCCCGTCAAGGCACATTTTTTGCAGGAATATACAAAATCAAAGTGCAAGTCTTCCACAAGAACGATAATAAAAGCTGTGGCCAAGATGTAGTTAGAATAGATATATTTCCAGGAAATAAGCTCTAAGCCAAGAAGTTTCTTATGGAGTTAAATGGAATTTTAATGTAAACATCACCGAAAACTGGTGAATATTATTTTATGTCTCTTTGCATAAGTCACATGTTTCATAACTTCGCTTGAACAAAAAAGATCCTAATTCACTTACCACCGTAAATATTTTTAGTCACGGAAACGCCTAACGTTTACGACGTTTGTAGTAAGTTATTGATTCTTTTAGTGTATCTTCACTTAAAAATCGCAAATATCACCAATCTTATCTCAATATTGCGCACTTTAAGTAAGAACTCATCCGACCAGAAAAAAAGAGAGTAAGAACTTGATATTGAAATGGATTAAAAAAATGATAATAAAATAAAAGAAGCTGAACGATTACATTTCTTCTAGATGAAGTTCTAGCAATTATTCGTGATATAGCAACCACAATGGCATGCCAGAAGGAACTCCATTCCGTCTCATTTGTCTACATATCGCAAATTAGCCTTTCGACTTATCTACATAAAAAGGAAGACCTTTGTGCCAAGGGGGTCGATTTTCCGCGAAAACAACCCTTTTTACCTTCACTTTAATTTAGGTTGATAATTTTTTAAAAAGTTAGTAAATTTGAAACATCGGTAAATTATGCAAATAGAAACTGGTAAGTTAGGATACAAATTGCTAATTTACATATTATAAAATAATTGATAGCTTTATAAAACTATTGATAAGATACCGACAAGTTAATCACAAATAAAAAGTCACCAAGTCTCTTTGTTTACCAACAGTGGAGACCAACACTTGTTTCCTTTCCTTTACCCAAAAAAAAAAAACACTTGTTTCCTTTCCAGTTTCTGCAATTTTCAGTATATGATCCACCTCAAAAGTTGAGTTCATCTTTGTCGATGGCCTTTCGAATCATTTCAATTAGGTCCAACAAGATACCGAATCTCTCTTTATAGTTCATTATGTTAGAATAAGTTATTAGATGAAGAGAGATGTCATGTATACGAGGCACATTTGAACTTTGTAGACAACCGATATCGAATTATATTAACACATCACAAATATATACTACAAAGTGATACAGAGATCGGAGAAACCAAACCGGGGGAGAATTAGGCCATCGTTGCTATCCATCAAGAAAAATGGGGAGAAAAAAGAAAGGAAACCTAAAAAGAAAAGAAGAGAGTAAGATTCGAACTCACCTTACTGTTCTTGTAATTTTGGAGGGAGCCATAGAAATTTTTCCTAAGCCCAGCAAATATCCCACGATGGGAGACGCTTATGAGGCAATTATCTGGCAATTTGGTGGACGATACATCAGTCAACCTTTTCAATGATGGGCAGTCAGCAATAAATAACCGACTCACAAACTCTAAGTCGTCAAGGCCCTCGACAACCTGTAGCCCATCGCAGTCCTGGATGTGTAAAAACTCGAGCTTCTTTAAGTGTGATAAACCACGAACACTTTGCAAATAATAACAATCCTCGACCTCGATATATGTCCATGATTCCGATGTACCGAGTACTTGAATTTGGAGTATCTTTGGGCATTCAGAAAGCCTGAAACTTGTCAACTTATTTAATACTCTCGACAGAAGAACTAGTCTCTCTTCCCCCATAATCAACTCATTAGAAGACTCTACTTCACCCGCATTTACTAACCTTCCCAAGGACTCACAATACTCGATACGAAATTTCTCCAATGATTCGAATACCCCGGCAAACTGGATCTCAACTAGCTTCGTGCAACCGGATACTTCGAAGGTTTTGAGCTGCCTCATGTTTGATAGCCCGAATCTCAAGAGGGGCCCACGGCCATGCAGAACCAATTCCGTTAAATTTTGGAGTTGAAGGCCATTGAGTTGAATTTCTTGCACTTGAGACGGTGAGAGCCTTAAACTCGACAGATTTTCTAATTTGGACGACAGTGACACAGCTGAATTGAAGTTATCAAGTCTTAAATTTAACAGAGAGGATGGAAGTTGCTCGAGTGTTCGTAGGTCCAAACCAGACAAACCGAGTTCCTTCACTTGAGAAAGGGGAGCCAACTCAATAGGAGCGGGGACATTGAGAAGTTCCAACTTCAACTCATTCAGTTTGGATAACATCCTAATCCACCCTAAGTCACCGGTACAACTTTCACCTCGTAGTCTCCAACTAGAGGCATCCGATAGCTCTAAAACAACCAAGTTAGTCAGATTCGAGAGGTCTGGGACCACCCGCAACGATTCAGATAACACTCGTAAATTGTTCAAACTGTGGGAAGTGTTGGCAATTCTTGAATCTGATGACAGTGCATTAACTCGAGTGTTTCGAGGCAAGGAAGCATACCAATTGCCTCTGGAACTTCACTGACGTAGGTGCTCAACAAGCATAGGTTTCTTAGAAACGGCAGATTCTCGATTGCCAAAGGAAGTCAACCTTTTAAATTGGGACTACTGATTCGAAGCTCTTCCAGATTCCGAAACATTATAGCACTAGGTAACTCCCATGAATTTATTGAGTCTAATCCACAACTATTGTCAAAGTGCAACTCCCGTGATGATTTCAATTTCCATATGAAATCTGGGAGTTTCTTCACTAGACACCCATTGACATGGAAGTACTTTAGATTCACTAGATTCCCGATTTCTTCGGGCAAATCTTTAAGAGGGCAATACCATATCTCTAGCGCAATCAAAGACTTCAACTCCCCAATAGAGCCACCAATTTTCCTTAAATTGGAATATTCTTCCAAATTAAGCCTCTTTAATTTCGGGCATCCAGAGAAGTCTGGCATTGTGTTTATATTGTGGCATCCTCCAAGATAAAGAACTTTCAATTCTCTCGTCATCTGTCAAAATAAATGCAATATTCAATGGATGAACATTGAAATATTACTTTCAAAGAAAATTAAATAGAAATAAGCACATTACATACCTTGATTAAGCTTTGTAATTTCAAATCATCTATGAAGGCATTGTGTAATAGTTCAAGAATGACCACATTCTTTAAGTGCATATTGGTCGGCTTAAAAAACACTTGAGGAGGATGATGCCAAACAATCCACCTTAAATTCCTAAAACTATTCGCTAAGTTGCCCTTGAAAGTTGCCGCAAGTAATTTGAGGTATCTTAGATTTTTAAACCGTTCAATCTCTTCACTTCTAATAACAACCTTACGACGACTATGTAGATCAAGATTTAGTGCTTGAACATTCTTCTTCATCTGCAAATGAGAGCAAGAAATGAGTGATATTCAATGCTTTGTTTTAGAGGAAAACGATTACAATGTGAAAAAAGAAAAAAAGAGAAAAGAGCATGCTAATGCAACGTACATGATTTTCTAGTACCAAACAGATATCAAAATTGATCACTAATCCAAGAAACCATCAATTTCCACCTTAGGTATTTTACCTCCTTTGTTCTAATTGCATTGAGGACCTCCTTTTCAATCCATATCCTACTGCGCTCTCTAGGATTCTCTGGATTTTCTCGACAAACAATTTCCCTTCCAAGATCTCTGAGTTGATCGTGCATCCAAAATTTATTCTTCACAATCTTTACCAAGGACATGCTAATGAGGACATCAACTCCAGTTTCCAGGAAAAACTCACAACCTTCCCACTCACAACCTTCCCACATGTAAATTGCATCCTCCATACTCTCACCAATGAAAAAGCATGCAATATCGAGGAAGATTTGTTGTTGCTAGCAACTCAATGCATCATAGCTAATCCTCAACTTTTCAAAAATATCCTTGTAAGGTGCTTTGCTTAACTTCTCCAATGTCTCTTTCCATATTTGTTTCCTTTTGTCAAAAAGGAACAAACCAATTGCTTCAAGAGCCAATGGAAGTCTCCCAGTAGCATATACAATTTCCCTTGAAAGATGCTTGTAGTCATTTGACGGAGTGTCTCTGTTAAATGCATGTCTACTAAAAAGCTCAAGTGCACAATCACTACTCATCCCCTCCATTTCATATTCTAAGATTTGATAGTTTGATCTATTGATTTGCAAAACATCTTTATTTCTAGTTGTGACCGATATTCTAGATCCTGGATACAAAGTACTCTTTCCAACTAATTTCTCCACTTGCTCCCTTTCAGCAACATCAACAAGTATAATGAGGACTTTCTTATTGCTAAGTGTTTCTCCAATCCTCTTTGTTCCATAATCAATATCGTCCATGCTCATTGTTCTTGCAGGATGTCCGATTTCAAATGGTAACTTTTTTTGCAGCTCAACTAAGCCATTAGTTCTTGATGACTTTGCTCGAACATCTTTAAGGAAACAACAGCACTTCCAAAATGAGAAGAGAGTTGGTTAAAGACAACCTTGGCAAGAGTTGTTTTACCGATACCCCCCATGCCATAAATTCCAATGAGTCACACACCGCCAAAGTCGATGTCTAACAATTCGGTTACTTCCACAACTCGATCGTTAATTCCAACTAAATGTTCAGTCACCGATCTATGTTTTGTCTTCAACTTTTCCACAACCTCCTCAACTACCAATTTAATCACATCGCCATGGCTGCCACAATGGAAAACCATTTTTTTTTGGGTAAGGTAAGAATATATATAACTTTTCAAAACACCAAATGCAAGCTAAAACTCAAACCAAAACCTGACCCAAATAGAACAAAACTGTCCAAATGGGGTCAAGAAAGGTCTAGCAGGACTATAAAAAAAGCCACAAGGGCTAAGAAAAGGAACTACAAGACCAAATTACAAGGAAGTCCGATCCATATCAAAGATTGAAGGTGGGAGTCCCCACTTTCTTTGGAAAAGACGGTTCCTAGGAGAATCCTGTACACGACCCATGGAGCAGGCTTTGTCTTTCACAACCTTGATAAGGTGCTTACGCATACCCGAAAGGTAGACACTCTTATTCCTGAAAATCACATTGTTCTTTTAAGTCCATATAATATGCACTAGAGCTCCAAAGGAGAACCGGGATAGGCAATTTGCAAAGGAGGGACCACCGCAGACTTTTGTAGCCCATGAGATATGATCATGCCACAGGCGGTTGCGCCAAGAGAGGTTGCATTTGGTAGCCCAGAAGGAAGCCAACCTATTCGTAGAGGGGCACTCGAAATAAAGGTGATTGACCGAATTTGGTCTGATACCGCTTAATGCACATAACGCATTGTCAATTCTATGGATTTGAAGGAGGAAAACCTGAGAAGGTAGCCGGTTGAGAGAGACTAGCCACAAGAGGAAGGCATGTCGGGGAGCAATATGATGGTCCCAAATGAAAGAATGCCAAGGGACCGGGTGACCTCTTCTCCTAAGATGATTCCAAGCTAATGCAACCGAGAAAGAGTCCGAAGAATGTGGAGTCCAAATCAGTTTATCCGAAATATCATCCACAAAGATAGGAGGAGGCTCCGTCCAACTTAGAACCGTGTCTAGTACGGATGATGATTGCTAGGTGCCATCATAGAACTTCCGAACTGAAGTATCTCTGGGAATCCGCGACTGGTATATGTCAGCATTACTAATGATAAGGTAGAGAGGTCCTCTGTTGTGCCACCAATCAAACCATAGTGAAACGGAGTGGCCATTGTTTATCTTCCACCAAAATAGGGCTTGGGCTGAGATACGCAAATCAAAGATTTTCTTCCAGGTCCAGGAATAGAATGTAGGTTTGGAAGCCACCCAAAAGTTGGATTTTAAGAATGTTGAATGAATCCATTTGCACCACATGGATTCCTTATCAGAGAAAATGATCCATATGTGTTTTAGAGTCAAAGCTTTATTATATTCAACGAGTCGCCAAATACCAAGATCTCCTTCTTCTTTTGGAAGACAGACATTATCCCAGTGTACCTTTGCTCCCCTAATGCTGAGATCAGGACCCTTCCAGAGAAACTGTCTCAAAACAGTCTCAATGCTATTCAGGACAGATTTCGGGAGGGCAAAAATAGAAGCCCAGTACACGTGTATGGAGTGCAAGACAGATTAATAAGCTGAAGTCTCCTTGCAAAGGATAGAAATCGTTGAGTCCAAGAGCGGGCCCTAACCGTAATTGAGTCAATTAGGATCTTATAATCCTCTTTACGAAGTCTGGAGGAGATAATGGGCACCCCAAGATAACGAAAGGGAAGCTAGCCCAGTTGGAAGCCAAGGCATTGAAGCAGTTGGACATGCAAGGCCATATTCCCTCCCGAGATGAATATGCTACTTTTGCTACTGCAATGGAAAACCATTTTAGTTAGGGAAAAATGCAAAATCACCATTGCCTAGCAAGAAATGATGTTATTCAAGCATCAGATAAGCTACAAAACACTTGGACAATTAATGGGACCTTTAATCTAGAAGTGGTCTTCTAGGAGTCCATATTGGACATTAAAGTCACTCCGAAACATTCTTTTAATGCAATTGGCAACTCATGCTTCATGTCATAGCCCAAAATATGACTTCATTCGAACATGACATTAGCAATCTTGGAATTATGTCAATAACGTTTGCCCTAAACAGATGCATAAATATTTATGCAGTTGAAATTTGATATTTTATGATTCGTGTTTGAGCAACGACTATATAAGTTGGACAAGATGTAATCAAGAGGAGAAATGTTTAACGTATTGAAAAATTAAATAATTAGATAGGAATGTGATTGGCATTTCATTATCCCATTCTTTTTCCTCACAACACCCAGGATCAAATATTAGTTTAGCCACCCAGCTATTATATCATTATTTTGCCACCATATAAGGTGACCTTGCCAAGCAGTTTCCCATTTTTGGACTAACGTAGCGTAGGTTTGTTCATTTAGTAATACCATAGCAGAAGTCCCACCGGAATTCTTTACATCCACCATCAACTATTAAGGCATATTGGGGAAACAAATATCTGGAAAGCAGTTAGCTTGCCCTTTGTACTTCTTCACTTCCCACCCTTTTATCACATCAACCTCCTTGAGAGCCTCTCTCCATGCATCTACTTGCTCATTGCTCAACTTCTTCTTGTGCATCATATTGAATATGGCATTGCGATATAACGGAGTTTTGAGCTTAACATCTTCTGGTTCCACATCGAAGAAAATAGGTAAGATCTCATTTGGAGGCATTTGCCAAGATCTGAACGAGTTCACGAAGGCTCCATTGGCTTGAAGCATAGGTTTGAGAGAATACAAGTATGTAAATCCTAGAGTTGTTGATTGCTCGCTGAAGCGATCCATCGATCCTTTCACCGACATGGACCTCTTCATCGTCTCGGAAGACGAGAATTCCAGCATTGATCAAGCTATGGTAGAGGACATCGGTGAATCCCACGCGAGTATCGGGTCCTCTGAAACTCAGGAACACTTGATACTCGCTTGTCGAAGACATTCTTGCATCTAAGCTTGCCATAGCAGTAGTTTGCTTAGCTTGATAGATCTCTCTGTCGGTCTGTCCCTCCCCCCCTGCGGGCGTGTGTGTATGTGTTGTGGGTGCACCCGAAGAATCGTGATCCTCAGGCCTTTGCCATTAGGGACACTGACTCGATGTTTTCAACCGAGAATGTGGCCGCGTCAACATCAACACGTTCTTCCAAAGATATTATATAAAAAACATTGATATTCTTTAATTGAATTGTGCGTAAAGAATCGACTCTTTTTTTCTGACCAAAAAAAACAAAAAGAATCGACTTTTTCTTACTTTTTAGTACTTTCGATATTATAAACTATCAACAAATTAGAAGGAGTAAAATTAAGACAATTACGAATGAAAATTAAGGAATTGGACGGAAAGCCAATATTTTAGTCACCGTGTTTTATATCGAATAATAAATTGGTCCCTCTTTTCCTTCCGCCCATTTAAACAGGCATCATCATGCAGTGAGATCACATGAACTCCAGTGGAGCCACCCGCCACCTTTCATAAAGTTAGAATTGATTGTATTCCCTTCTCACTCACCTTTCATAAAGTTGAAATAATTTTTTCCATTCCTTTTGTTTTTATCTTCTCACATATATTCACACAATCCAATAAATCTTCACTTTTTTAGAACAGGTCCAATCAAATAGCAATAATTCAAAGTACGTTGTTCTTTTTTTTTTTTCTATTTTGCACCATTTCGGAAATCTAAAGATTCAATGGTATAAATATGTAAAATATAGGATTTCCAATTTTAGAAGAGTAGGGAGGGAAGAGGAAACTCAATTACAAGTAAGTAAAAAGAATTCCATACTCGAATTCATAAATACATATTGAATTTTGCGGAATGCCGCATTCGATGAAAGTCGTATCTACTGCTATATCATTTAGGTGCTCGCTGGGTAGTGTGAGACAATTATTAGAGAATGTTCGATTTTTGAGGTCATTATTTTATTTTATTTTTTGAGTTTCATTTTTGGTTGCTTTGTTGATGAAAAAAGGAAACAAACAAAAAATGGTCTTCTTGAAGCACTTTCTGTCCAGATATCATAATTTTATCAGATGGCCCAGAATAATTTTGAAGTGATAAAATCATGCCCTTCTCCTATTGGTTAGAAAAAATAAGCAATATTTCTCTGGGAATGGTTTTTTTAAAATGCACTGTGAGCAATTCTTCTTCTGGTACAGATGTAGTAATTATTTCATTGTTGGCTCATGACTATGCCTAGTGATGTTTCTCCTAGGATCACTTGAAAATATATATATGTAGTCTTAGTTCGTAACGAAATTTGACTCTTAGTCACCCGATCTGCTATTTGTTCTTAGATTTTTTGTGGTTCAATCTTGAAATATTGACCCTACAAATCCCAGACTACTTCATTGCCCTAAGAAATAACCGATAAATAATCATTAATAGAGTCGATCGACCACACACTCGGCGAATTACACAATTTTCACCTGTGGTGCAAGAGCGTTGATGTTTGTAGTCTACATGGGACTTCTCATAAAACAATTGAATTCGATTGCACGAATATATGATAAAAAAACAACATATTTGTTGCTAACTTACTACCATATATGATAATACTTGTTATCATGCAATTGAATGAGTTAAAGCAGGCTCCGCATAAACCCTCCCAACAACTCCCTATAAATGGAAATTTAAGACTAATCTCTTAGGCTAGAGAGAGCAGACCTTAATTATATGACACAACTTCACTCGTACAACACTAACTATAAATACAAGCTTCACTGCTTCAAGTGTGTACCTCTAGTCTCTCTCTCTCCCTCTTTTCTCTCCATCGTCTTCTTCAACCTTTAGCCTCTTTTCTCTCCATCGTCTTCTTCAACCTTTAGCCATGAGAGAGGGTTTGAGCTTGTCTCACCCGCCCCTTCCTCTTTTGTTAATTTTGTTTGCATTTTATTGTTCTTTTCTTGCTTTTATTCTCTCTCGATTTAGATTTATGAGATCTTTTCTAGTTTTTGACTTGAGAGTTTGAACTCCCCTGATGTAGTTCTAGATATGTGTGTCATCCTCTCCTGATCTAGATCTGGGAATTTAATAAATATGTTTTTGGAGGTTCGATACCTCTCTACTCTATTCATGTATAGGTTCTCTGCCTCTAGTTTGAATGATAATCACAGGAACTTTAGTGTTTCGTTGAATTGCAAAGATTTGCTCCTACACATATTAGATCTCTGTTTGTTCAATCTATTTTAATTATTTATGTATGGCAATGGTGTAGAGGAAGCTGAACCTAGCCACGCCCCGCCAAATGGTAACATTGTAGTTATTAGAGAAGGAATTTCTGATGTGTACTTATCACTAACAAAGACACAAGATCCAGTGATCGACTGTTGATTATTTTTCTTGACAGATTCGTTCTTGTGGAAAGAGTGTGTGCTTAACTTTGCTAGTGCACCATTGATCCTCCTTGTTTTCTAGAACTGGCTTCGCTTTTCAGTATTCTTGCTCTGTTTCGATTTACTTTGTCATGAAGATTACGTACTTCTTATGTATCCTTTCGAGCAATGAATACAATTTTCTTTTGAAAAAAAAAGTATGTGTCTCTAGTGACCAAACAAGGGGGAAGAGATCAGCAACTTAGTATGTTCCTAGGTGGTGTGGCACTGGCACCACTCACCTATTGCCACACCATCTCTCAAACCGTCCCTAGTGGAACCCAGAGGCTCTCGGCCATTTCACGGGTCAATGGCCTCTTCTTCATCTACCCTCTAGGCCTCACCACCATCTCTCTTGGAGGCCTCACTTCATTCTTCATCGCGTGGCTTGGCAACTTCAAGCTCATCCTCTTTGCCTGTGGCGAAGGCCCATTGTCATCAAGCCAATCTTGCTCTTTGTCTTACTCTTTGTCCCCATCGCTTGCCTTCCCGTCAAGATACACAACCTAATTGAGAGCGCCGAAAGTGAAGGATACCCAACTTCAGAGACCAACGAGAGAGGGCCTCAAATCGTTGATGAATTATGTCATCAAGAGCTTGGTTGGACTCAAACAGATATCTTTCTCAGAGGAAACCCCCTCAACCTCCTTAAATTCGTGCGAACCAAGAATCATTTGTTTTAAAAAATTACTCAATTTAGGAAAAATTCCTTCGAGGGGTCTTTGTCTCAAGGATAATGCTTACATAACGGTTTATTGTGAAAGGCATGATTTAAAGGGCCTATTTTATTGTGAAATTTTCATTTTTTGGAGGGGGGTGTACTTTTACAGTAGCAATATTTCGATGACTGTTGCAAAATTATTTGCACATAGCCTAAACTAAAACTTCAAGCCAAAAAAAAAAAAAAACAAAGGTTAAAATGAGACAAAGAGGACCAACTTGACCTTTGGGTTGTCCCTCTCTCTGAATTTGGAATATGTGGCTGGGAGTTTACCATTATTCTTGGGAATAATGGTGACCATCAGCCTAGCGGCACCCTTGTCTCAAAGTTGTAATATCGGGTTATTATTATTATTATTATTATTATTATTATTATTATTATTATTATTTTATTTGTCCTACTCTAACTCTTAATTTACACTACAAAAAAACATGATTATTACGACGGAAATTTGCAAGGGATTTGCAATAAACTTTGTGACGGATTATTTACATCGCAAATTTGCAACGGAATTTGCGATGTAAAATAATTTCGTCCCAGCGACGGAAAGTTGATCGTCGCCACTTCCGTCGCAAATTTGTGACGAATTTTGCAACGGATTTATTTTCTGTCTCTACGGCAGTAGCGACGAATATTTTATCAGTTGCAAATTGCGACGGATTTTGCAACGAAAATGGGTTCGTCGCTAATTTGTACCGGAAAATTAATTTCGTGATATGCACCCCACCCCACCCGTCAATTTCTTTCTCTCTCTTTCAGTAGTTATTCATCAGGTCGTCTGCTTTTCTCTCACCTTCTCCTTCTATCATTTCTTTCAATAATCCGTGCGCCTAGAAATCAATCTCAGTGAAACTTTTCCACCGGTAAGTATCATAGCTAATTTCGTGACTAAACATGCGGCTAATATGGTCCTATCCTTTTAATTCATCGTTGGATGCGAAATGTTTTTATTGACATTATTTTTTGTTTTTGTTGTATTGGTCCATCGCAAATTTGTGACGGACCAATACCATCCGAGGTGCCAATCGACCTCGCCGCCATGGCTGCCTCACCATGGCCGCCAATCGACCTTGCTGTCGCCCAGATTTAGGGGACGATGAGGTCGACCGGCGGCCATGGTGAGGCCGCGCGGCCTCCCCCAGATCTAGGCAAGGCCGATCAGCGTCAACCCATGGCCGGCGAGGCTGCGCGGGGTGGCCATGGCCGTGGGTTGACCTCGCCGTAGCCCAGCAAGGCGATGGCGAGGTTGACCTGCGGCCATGGCCAGGCCGCTCGGCCTCACCCAGATCAATCGGATCGGTGGCCATGGCGAGGCCGAGCGGCCTCGCCGGTGTCAGCCAATCGCCGATCACCGAACCGGTGACCGGAGAAAATTATAAGAAATTTTTTTTCAAAAAATTCGGAAAAAATTAAAAAAAATTTAAAAAAATGAATGTTAACTGATTTTGCTTTTATTTATGTACGTGTCCAATTGAAGGTCTCGCTATCCAAATGAACTTTGCAATTCTCTTCAAATTGACCACTTTTTGCTATCAAGATTTCAGTTAAATATATGGGTAAGTCTTCTTTACATGGTATTTTTTTCTTTTTTAAAATTTCATAGTAATTGTTGCTTGAAAAACAAAATTTTTATTTTCGTAAATTTTTTTTAAATTAACAACAGTAGAAATATTTTACGAGATTTTTTTAGGGTAATACCACGAAAAACCCCAAACTGGTACACCCGTGACAAATTTACCCCAAACTATTTTTTTGACCACAAAAAACCCTAAACTGGTACATCCGTGACATTTTTACCCCGAACTATTTTTTTGACCATAAAAAACCCTACACTGGTATACTTGTGATAATTTTACCCCCGAACTAATTTTTTAGCCACCAAAAACTCTAAACTGGTACACCTATGACAAATTTACCCTCCGTTAGTTTCCGTTAAATTTTAGTATCAAATTGCTAAGTTTAATGACACGTGGTAATTGACATGTGTACCGATTTTGGGTTTTACCCCTATGTTTGTCACAAGTTTATCAATTTGTGATTTTTTGTGATATTAATATAATTTAACAGACACTAACAGAGGGTAAATTTATCACAAATATACCAGTTTGGGGTTTTTAGTGGTCAAAAAATTAGTTCGGGAGTAAAATTATCACAGAGGTACCAGTGTAGGGTTTTTGGTGGTCAAAGAAATAGTTCGAAGTAAAATTGTCACAAGTGTATCAGTTTAGGGGCCGGGATAAATTTATCACAGGTGTACTAGTTTGGAGTTTTTTGTGGTCAAAAAAATAGTTCGGGGTAAAATTATCACAGGTGTACCAGTTTAGGATTTTTCGTGATATTAACCCATTTTTTTTTATTTTAATACAGACACAATGCAAAGAAACAAGGCTTGGATGTATAATAAAAACTTATCTGGATGTCAAGGATTGATCGATGAGTTTCGAATTGGGTTGGAACTATTTTTAGACTTTGCTAGTAGTAAATATAAGTTCATGGATGAAAATAAGTTAAGGTGTCAGTGTAGAAAGTGCATTAATAGTAAATTTCATATGTGTAATACAGTTGGAGAACATCTTTATAGATTTAGGTTTGCTTCGAATTATTATAATTGGACTTGCCATAGTGAACCATTTATATCTGATGAAGGATATTGAAGAAGTGACCAATTTTTAGTTAGGGAAGAATGTAGCTATTATGACCAATTGAACCCACACGAGAGAATGGTAATTGATGCAGCTGGTCAGAATTTTGTTTCAGATTCGAACTATGTAAGTACTAGTTTTACCCCTATACATGAATAAGTGGGTACTAGTCATGCATCACAATTGGAAGACATAGAGTAACGGGTTTTGATGAGAATGTGTGTAATGGAGCTTTTTCATATAATCAGTTTTGGGAAGTGTTGAAGCAGTAGATGAACCTTTATGGCCAAGTTGTGACAACGACACTAAGTTATCGGTGACAGCAAGACTGTTAAATATCAAGGCAGAGCATAATGTGTCGCAAGATTGCTTCAACTCTTTTGTTGAAATAATGTGGGAAACAATGCCTTGTGATAACAGCATACCAAGTGATTGCTACGATATGAAAAAGCTAGTGGATAACTTAGGTCTTCCGGTTGTAATGATTGATGTATGTAGTAGGGGTTGTATGTTATATTGGAGAAATGATGAAAATGCAGAATCTTGCAAATTCTATAGCTAACCTAGATACAAGATTAACAGGAGGCAGGGTCATAATCAGAAGCGTAGACCATGTAAGCAAATGTTTTATCTACCCTTAATCCCCATATTGCAAAGGCTTTATGCGTCTTAAGCCATATCTGAACACATGACTTGGCACGCAAATCATAAAATAGAAGAGAATCTAATGTGTCATCCTTCAGATGTAGAGCCATGGAAGCATTTTGATAGAACGTACTCTGAGTTTGTGATAAAGCCTCGAAACATCAGATTAGATCTCTGTACTGATAGATTTGCCCCATTTAGGAAATCAGGAAAAAGTTATTCATGTTGGCCAGTTATCTTAACACCGTACAATCTTCCACCTGGTATGTGTATGAAGATACCTTATATGTTTTTGACATAGATCGTGCTTGGCTCACAAAATTCGAAAAAGTTAATAGATGTTTATATGCAACCATTGATTGAAGAGTTACAACGGCTATGAGAGGAAGGTGTCCTTACATATGATGTTTCTACCAATCAAATATTTGTAATGAAGGCTGCTCTTCTTTGGACGATAAATGACTTTCCAACTTACGGAATGTTATCTGGATGGAGTACAGTTGGGATCTTAGGATGTCCGATATGTTTGGAGACATCAAAGTCATTTAGATTAACATATGGAAAGAAGCCTAGATATTTTGACTGTCATAGACAATTTTTACCAATAAATCATACATTCAGAAGAAATAAAAAAGAGTTCATGAAGAATGGGACTGAAAGAACACGTCCACCATTGAGGTTGACCGGCGATCAAATTTGGAAACGGGTGTAGGACTTTCCAACTGTTGTTCAGAACCCTCACGACACGATTTTTGCATACGAAAGTACAAATAAGTGGACAAAACGCAGTATATTTTGGGATCTACCATATTGGAAGGCCCATCTTATTCATCATAATCTTGACGTCATGCACATAGAAAAGAATGTTTTTGACAATGTCATAAATACTGTGATGGATGTCACCGGAAAAATAAAAGACAACTTGAACGCAAGAAAAGATATGAGAGATATTTGTGATCGACCAACACTAGATGTGGATGCAAGCAGTAGGGGACCAAAACCAAAAGTAGTTTATACATTGGATAAGTGTCGCGACCCCCCCAAAAGGGCCCCAAGGCCTAAGAGGGTTTGGCTAATGGATTACTAAGTTAAACCTAACTCGAGCTTTCCTAAGCCCATACCAATTCGCGACTTATGTTTAAGTTGTTAACATGTAAATTGATTTCATTTAGGAGTCATTACTATTCGATTTTTGGTAGGTCGATTAGACACCTAAGTAAAGTATAGGAGAAAAGCTTCACTTCTACGAACCAGAGATTCAACAGGTATGGGGACTTGATTACACTAATCGACTAATTAGTGCCCTTTCGGTACCTAATTTTGTTTAATTCATCACCTAACGTGTTCTTAGCAATCGGGAGTCTCAAAATTCCTCTCCTAACTAAACTAAAGGAAGCGACAATTAATATCTAAGCCTAGACGCACCTAATTAACTGCATGCGAGGTCAAATTAAATGTGCAACTCAAAGTGTATGGACCGAGCGGCGTGGGATTAAATATATCACTAAACATGCAAAAAGGGCGAGAAAACTAATTTCAAAATCCAAATAAAACTTCTGATTTTTTTGATATTTTTTAAAAGAAAAAAAAATTTTAATTAATTTTTTTTTATTTTCTTTTTTTGGAGTTTCCGAAAATTTTCGAAATTTTTTTGCAAATTTTTTTGAAATTTTTTTTCGAAAAAGAAAAAAATAATAAAATAAAAATAAAATAAGATAAAGTAAAAAGATGAAATTCGGGCTTTTCCCTTTTTTCAAATTTTTTTTAAAAAGATTTTAATTAAATTTTTTATATTAAAATAATACAACATAAAAAAAAGAAACCGGATCCGGGTCGGATCTCCGCATCTGACCCAGACCGAGACTGACTCGGGCACGCCGGCCCGGGCCCGCAGACGGACCGGGCTCATTGGTTGAGCCCGATCAAGTTTTCCCAAATTACTATAAAAAGGGGCCCAACCCAGAAATTTTTTTAGAAAAAATGAAAGCCCAGCCCACAAAACTAAAAATACTTTAGCCCAAACCTCAACTCCGGCCTAACCGTGAAAGCCCAACACCCGGTTAGACCCGCGAAACCGACCCGAATCGCTAGAAACCCTACCCGATTCGCGACCCGACTCGTTGACCCGACTATTGGCAGCCGACCCAACTCGCCGCCGCACCTGAGGCCCCGCGTCCCCCGGATGGCCCAAGCGCCGGCGACCGGCGCCTGGGGGGGACGCTTGCCCCCCCGGTCGTCGCCGACCAACCGGAGCGCCAGTCTTTCTACCCCCCAACCTCTATGGCCAGAGATTTCCGGCCCGGCGGTCGAGCCCTTGCTCGGCCGTCGGGCGATGCACCCCCGACCTTCGTGGTCGGGGCTATGCCGAACGCGAACCAGCCAGATCCCGACCAGGGATTGGCTGTTTGTTCCCCGCGGGGCGGCGTCCGGCCCGTCATGACGATCGGCGGGTACTGGGATCGACCGACGCCCCTACAACCCCGGCGATACATGACCAACAACAAGGACCAATTCGAGCATTTCGTCAAACAACCGGTGGGCATCGATAAAAACGAGGGATTTCAAGCACGATTGACGTTCCGACACATCCGAAATCACACTTAACAATATGCAGACGAATGGGACCGAGCCTGAGGTGTCACTAGCCGAAACTCGCGCGAGCCGGACGGCCGCGAGCTCCGGCCAGTGAGCCCGGTAGTAGCACGCACAGTAATAAACAGAGGACGGGTGGCGGCCGATTGCGGCTCTCCCTACCCGGTCAGAGAGCGATGAACACGAGCGAGCTTGGATCAGAGTATGTCCAGTTGCCCCGTACGCTCCCAAACCGGGATCCTCGGGAACTTGACCACGATTCAAATAAAAACGGACTGAGTAAAGTCCGACGAGGACTCAAACCGGGACCTACCGTGAGGAGCGTCGGAGCTTCGCTGGCCGCAGTCGTCAACGGGAGCCCTCTCAGTCTCGGATCTTGCTTGCCAAGGCCCTCGGGTTCACTCTCTCCCTCGAGTCTCTCTCTCCCTCTCTGATCCGAACCTCCCCTCTCTCTCGCTTTCCTCTCCCCTGGATCTCTCTTCTTTTTTTTGTGGGTCTCTCTCTCGCTCCCCCTCTGATCTCCTCGACTCTCTCGCTCTTGTCTCGCTCGCTTTCTCTCCCTGATCTCCTCTCTATTCCCTCTCTCTGGATCTTCGTTCCTCTCTGTTCTCCGAACTCTCCCCGTCTCTCTCCCCCTTGGAACTGTCTCTTCTGTCCTCCGCCCAGTCTGCCCCCTGCATCGCTTCTACTTCTTTTTTCCTTCCCTAGGTCACTGCAGAGCTGAGAAAGAGAAGTGGGCCAGCATTGACTCATTCAACGCTGGCTTTCTCTTTCTTTTTTTTTATAATTAATTTTTATAAAATTTTTTATAAATTTTTTTTAATTTAATTTTTGAAAATGAACATGAAAAATATGTTCTAATAGGCCCTATTAATGCAAATGTACCTAATAACTATATGCCATGCAGCTTTAATGAAAATATTTTTGGTTTAGGGGTCAAACCCTAATTTTTATGCGATAAAACCCTAAATGATTTGGGCAAAATTTAGGTGTCAACAACTGCCCCTCTTTGAAGGGGAGTTCGAAGAAGTTCCATTCAAAGATAAGAAGTTCCATTCAAAGTTCCCTAAATTTTGTTCATAGAGGGCACTGGGAGATGTATGAGAGATGATGATTTTTTTTTTTTAAGAAATAAGCTCTGGGCTACGAAAGCTCGCCAGGTCGATGAAGTGCTCCGGGCTACGAAAGCTCGCCGGGCAAGGAAAGAGAAAGACTCTGGATTGCGAAAGCTCGCCAGGTCGATAAGATGCTCCGGGCTGCGAAAGCTCGTCGGACAAGGAAAGAGAAAGACTCTGGGCTGCGAAAGCTCGTCAGGTCGAAGGGGTGCTCCGGGCTGCAAAAGCTCGCCGTGCAAAGAAAGAGGCTCTGGATTGACATTTAGGGACTAAAACCCTATAAATGTCGAAAATTCCACCTAGGGATTAAAACCCTATGAGCAGCTAAGATCTCACCTAGGGACTAAAACCCTATGAACGGCAATAAGATCAATACCTTGCAAGAATGCCTAGGGACTAAAACCCTATAAATGTCTAAGATTCTGCTTAGGGGCTAAAACCTTATTGAATGGCAAAGGGAATAAAACTTAGAAGGAACGCCTAGGGACTAAAACCCTATGAACGCCAAAGATTCCGTCTAGGGGCTAAAATCCTATTGAACGGCAAAGGGAATAAAACCCAGAAGGAACGCCTAGGGACTAAAACCCTATGAACGCCAAAGATTTCGCCTAGGGGCTAAAACCCAGCAAGTACTCTAGGGATTAAAACCTTATGAACGGCAAATTGCACTCAAGATTTTGAGATACCTAATGTTTTTCATTCAAGATTTTAAAGTGCTCCAGATTTCCACTTAGGATTTTGAATTGCACTCAAGATTTTCGGGGTTTTAAGGAGAGACCCGGAACCTTTTGAAATCAGGGTTTAAGGATGACATGAAACCTTTTGAAATCAGGGTTTAAGGATGACCCGAAACCTTTTGAGATCGGGGTTTAAGGATAGACCCGGAACCTTTTGAAATCAGGGTTTAAGGATGACCCGAAACGTTTTGAAATCAGGGTTTAAAGATAGACCTACAACCTTTTGAAATCGAGGTTTAAGGATAGACCCGTAACCTTTTGAAATCAGGGTTTAAGGATAACCTGAAACCTTTCGAAATCAGGGTTTAAGGATGATCCGAAACCTTTTGAAATCAAGGTTTAAGGATAGACCCACAATCTTTTGAAATCAAGGTTTAACGATAGACCCGCAACCTTTTGAAATCAGGGTTTAAGGAAAGACCCGCAACCTTTTGAAATCAGGGTTTATGCAATAAATGCATAAACCTTTGCATTGCGTGGTTTAAGGACAAACACACAAACCTTCATAAAGCACGATCTCTCATGGGAAAGACTTCTCATGTAAGAATGGTTTCGGGCTATTAGAGCTCACCATATCTGTCGAATATTGAGGAAATTCCGAGAAGGCATCTGCACATCTAACAGAACGTGTTATGACAAGTGCCCTAGTAACAAATGCGTACTAGGCAAGATAACATCATGAGAGGCCATATGGAAAAGGTTTATTCAATGAGAAAGCATTGATTACATGAGTATATCAAGCTAGTTTCGATTGTTTGAAAAATATTTTGAATCCTTCAATATCGTAAAATTGCCTTTAGGTTTGAAAGACGTCATTAATCATCAAATTCCCTTATGAGACAAATCTTTATCAGAAAAGACCTCAGTCTATGAAAAGAGTTAGTTAAATATGCCAAACAAGAGCTTCTTGATCAGAAAATGGCTTCTCATATATTCTCAAGAAGGCTGCTTGATCCCATCCATTAATGTGGGAAATAGTCTGATCATTCAATATATCTCACATGACCGCTATCAAGAGTTTCGAGAATCATTCGCAATAAGTATACATTGACCAATCTAAGAAGTCTTTTAAAGGACCGCAATGTAGGTTTGGTCACGGTTTCAACAATGAACGAGCATTAATGGCTAAGGAATGAAATAATTATCAATCAGCATCTCCATCGGTTTTACAAGTCAAGAAACCTTAAGATGAGATAAAACAACTTTGCCCCCACTTCTTCAAGCGGTAGCTTCTTTGGACATCCAAATTTCTACTTAAACCATCCCAATCAAAAGAGACTTTGGAGAGGGCTGTAACATTGGTTTGGGTAAAGGCTCAAAAGGCTCAGAAATTCACAAAAGGGGTTTAAGAGTTAGTGATCATCATGGCATTATTACCATATCATCCAATCTTTTCAAAGGCATTCAAAATTTGAGATTCAGTTTGTCTCGAAAGTCCATTGACTAATCATTTTAATGTAAGAGTTTTGCTCTTTTCTTTAATGACTTTTACATTTGCAATGATTTTTTTTTTGCAAGCATTTTGCTTTTGACATCTTTTTTTTCACATGAGAGCTTTTCTCTTGATGCAGCCCCCCCTTTTTTTCTTTTTTTCTTTTTTTTTGCTCTCTCTTTTTTTTTGCAATGGGCATTGGCCTTGCTTTTACCAGGCACACTGCTTTTTCATGCCTCCTAGTTTTCATTTGACTTTTGCTTATTAGAATCATTTGAGTTCCTAGGACTTTCTAGATTTTTTTACTTATTGTGACATAAGCACCAATTGCCATGGCAAATCATGTACCTTTCCTCAAGGTGGGAAGACAATCACCATTCAAGCTTTAGAAATGAATATTCAGGCTTGACTTGGCTAAGCAAGTGGTATGAGTGTTTGGATAGAGAAATGAATGCTCTTCTTCATTTTGGGATGTTTCAAGCTTCTATAAGGACTCACCTGAAATTACCACAAAAAGATTAATGCTAGTAAGGGCAAAAAGTCTTTCTCATCTTTTACTCCAAAGCATGTCAACCAAAATCTCCAAATTTGCCCCGTTGTAGGGTGGTTCTTGACAGGGGTATTTTGCAAACTCTTCACATTTAATAGCTCCAATGGGCTAACTATGGTCACCTGTAGTGTATATGATAGAAGAAGGAAATGTCTCCTTTCATTTCGATCCATGTACTACTTGCGAATGAATCTCTTGCTCTCAAACAGCACTAATTTTCTCTTCCACTCAACTCTCAAAGTGTTTGTGGGACGTGTTTGGAAATGGCTTGCCTTTCCTCATTCTAAGTATTTCTCACTTGGCATTATTAACATCTCCCTTTCATTTTGTTGAGATCATCACGAATTGATTAATCTCCACGGGGAATTTTAATTCAAAATGAATGATCCGTCAAGCACAAAGACAATTTTTTAATAAGGATGATGTTCAAAATTTTTATGAAGAGATTGCTTTTTCAGTCTCCACTTTAGTGCTTGTTTTTTTCTTAAAACCATCAAAGACTTTTCTTTGTGATGAAAATTATCCATTTGATTTCCATTTGAATTTTGGGAGAAGGGTACTTACCTGCGTCATGGCGACTTGGTAAACCTATAAAGAATAAAAAAGAATGTGTTAGTTAAAGACCTTTTAAGGATTGAAAAATTGGGAACGATACAACATTACCCCTCGTTTGCATTTATCCTTCAGGTCTTTAATGCTTCCTATCAAAGGAAAAAGAATCATGTCAAAAATTTTATTAAAATAGACAATTGGAAATGATACAATTTACCCTTCATTTGAATTTGCCTTCTTGTGTCACGCTCCGCACTTTACGAGCGTGCGATCATTTCTCGATGGTCAATCATTGAATGTGACGTCCTAGATACGTCGCCGACCTAACCTAATCATTAGAGATTAAGCACACGTGGAAACAAATAGAAACAACCCGGACAATTAATAATGACAAGGGGTAACAATAGTACAAAATAATAACCGTAATTCCTACACTTGGCAAACACATATGACGTCCATAGAAGGCAATTCCCAAGCTAAGCCACAACAACAGAACCACATTTCTCAAGAGGGACAATAGTCGCAAACTTAACTCCTCTACAAAAAGGGAAAACTCCAAATGCTGGGTACTTGACCCATCCTCGATCTCCAAGATACCCTTGTAGAGTCTTCAATCACTCATGGTCGCGGATTTGAAAGTGGTTATATAATAACCGTGAGAACGAGTCTCAATAAGCAACACCCTAAACCTTACGTAGGCCAATGCGTACCTAGATGAATAATACATGCAATCTAAATCCTACTCTAACGAATTCACCTCAAAGAGCTTACCTCACCATTAAACGTATGCCGACTCTGCACGTCAGTCACACATGGCATTATAATAATAATAATAATAATGATAATAATTTAACATATCGCGATCATTCACACGCCAGCCACAATAGCACTTGATCTATTCAACCAGTCCGATCACCCAATCAATCAATCAATTCAGTCAATTCAATCACACTCAGGTCGCATGCGTGGTTGAACAACTTTCCACGACCTCCCAGGTCCTTTCACTCGGCCCGCGCCACTGCGCCTCAGGCCCCATCTCATAGCCCGCGCCTCTACGCCTCAGGCTCAGCCCTCAGATCAAGCCGGGCTCGGTCCCGCGTAACCACGCCTCAGGACACTTTGCCTTTTCAATGACCCGCGTAACATACGCCTCAGGTCTAGTCATGCCTTATTCGCCACACCCGCGTAACCTACGCCTCAGGTTGGCAGCCCTACGATCGATTCGGGCTTTTTCACATGCACATGCACCATAACACAGTTCGTCATTCTTACATGTCGCACCAGTCAAATTCAAGACACACTCGCAACATCTCAATTTGCCAAATTCACAAGTCGTACCAATCAAAACCCAGGACATGTTCACCGCGTCACAATTCACCAAGTCAACGAGTTGTACAAATCCAATTTACATCACAGCCCATCACACTGGTCTACAAATCCATCATTCACACCGACCACATGCGAACATCAAGCCCAGCCACGAATGACACAACAAGCCAATTATTGACCCGCCTACACTAGCTAGTAATATGCACTCAAAACCATCCCAATTCCAAATCACAAGCTCACAATTCCGACATTCAAGCCAGTCACAAATCACACGTCAATTTCTCCCACACACGCCACGACAATATTATCAATTAGTCCACCATAATTAGTCAATTAACTAAGCCCCACAATTCTCACAATTTAAATCTATCAATTATGCACATGCAAAAATTGCCCCCGATCCACTTTTAGTCCCTAAACCGGTACTAACCACGTCCTAAACAAATCTAAAAATACCCAAAGTCCTAAATAAGGGTTAGGAGGTCACTTACCAAGTTTTGGCCCGGAAAAAGTCAGTTCGGATCCAAAATGGCCCGGGTGAACGGTTCGGACTAGGCGCGGGCGTGGGCCACACGGGCGCGCTGACCGGCCAAAGCGAGCACAATGGCCAATCGACGCGCCTAGTGTGCGGGCGGGGTGAACGTGCGACGTGCCCGGGGCGCACGGGCGAGCGGATGGGCAACGAGCCGGGCGACGGGCACGGGCACGCGACTTGTCGCGCGGGCAACGATCCAGCCACTGCCCGGGGCGTCTTGACTGCGAGCTAAGCGGGCTGGCCGGCGGGGCTGGTCGGCCGGCCGGCAAGCTGGCTAGCCGGTGACAGCGATGGCGACGGCGACGCCACGGCGGTGGGCAGCAGCTGGTCGGTGGGCTGGGCGAGCTTGGGCGAGTTGGCCGACGAGCTGGCTTGCTAGCCGGCAACGGGGCAAGGTCGGACGACTAGGCGGCGTCGGGCCGTGACAGGCGTGGCAGCGGCGGACCGAAGGGGGAAGAGGGGTCAGCTGAGGGGTGAGGAGAGAGAGAGAGAGAGAGAGAGAGAGAGAGAGAGAGAGGGGCTAGGGGGCGGTGGGGCTCAACCTGGGGCGGGGTGGCTGCGCCGTCGCCGAAGCAGCAGGCAGTGGCGAGCGCTTGCAGCCCGGCGAGTTGAGCTCGCGGTGGCGCAGAGGACAGAGAGATAGAGCGGCAGTCGGTTGGGGTAGGGGCCGGCAGAGTTACAGGCGGCTGGTCGGGCGACGCGGCGCGGCGGCGCGGGACGAACGAGCGTGGCGGTCGGTGGTGACAGGTCGGGCGATGACGAGCTCGGGTGGGCAAAAGCAGGAGCAGATCCCGTCGGGCCAAAGGAGGAAGAAGGAAGAAGAAGGAGAAAAAGGAAGAGAGAGAAGGGAGGGGGTGTCAGCCATGCAGAGGGAGACGTGAGGGAGAGAGAGAGAGAAAAAAAGTTTGCATGGGGAAGAGAGGTCTGAGGGGACGTTGCAGGGGGGAAAAGAGAGAGAGAGAGAGAGAGAGAGAGAGAGAAAGAAGAGGGGCAGATGCAAAGAGGAGAGAGAGAGAGAGAGCGCGCGCAGAGGAGAGAGGAGAGAGAATAAAAGGTAAATTTTCGTTTTCAAATGCGGTCCAATGGACACGGTTCGAACTAAAACTAACCTAACGGTCATGGTTCAAATTCCAAAAATGATTTAATAGTCCACGAAAAATCTCCATAATAATATAGGGCAAAAGGCCAAAATAAAATGTCTCAAGACACACTACGAGGGAGGTCTACTAGTCCAAATTTGCACCCGGTCAAAAATCTACTTTCTCACTATTCCTGATAATCTCGACGCTGGCCACAATAATATTGACACCGTCCAATTTATTTTGTCCCGAAACTCCCGAAAATCGACTGCTAAGTTTGGGGTCTAAATAACGACCAAATTCGATCGAGTGCGATTCTAGGAAAATTTCTATTTTTAAAAACAAGAACCCGAGAGTGATCAGTTCCCGGGCGAAATTCTATTACAAGCGCACTGACGAATTACACATTTTATAAACCCCAAAAATGGGCCAAAATCCGGAATGTCACATCTTGGGTGTTGGACAACTCCCTTCACTTGAATTTGCTTGCTTGTATGTTTGGGAACTCCCTTCATCCGCTTTCTTCGCCTTGATTTCTTAGCATTATTTTGATATTTAAGGGCATTGTCCCTTAGATGCTTTGCCCTATCTATTACATGTTCCCTTGGTGAGAGGTGTCACCTTCGTGGTCAATGTGTGCCTTTGTCTATAAGAGAGGAGCCATGTTAGTTCAATCCCAAAATTGAATTGGACTAATTTAGGAACAATACGCCCTTTTGTGTTGAATCGAATGACTCCTCTTTATCATGCATCATGGGTGAGGATTATTGCCCTTTGAGTGACCTGCCCTGTTTATCACCCCCTTCAATGTGTGTTGCCTCATCATGCTTTCTTGGAAGAAGTTGTCACCATGGTCAAACACATTATTTCACCTGCAAAGTGAGAGATGGTACCAGTCATTTCCACTCTCTGTTGAACTAACTTATGAACGATACAACTCCTTTTATGCCTTTGTGGATGGTTTCGCCTCATTGTATTTTCTTAGTCGGAAGTTTTGTCATTGTGGTCCAGCACATTTCTTGATTTCGTGTTGAGCCAATAGACTCCATTTCATCATGTTTCCTCGTCGGTGGTTGCTTCCCCTTAGGTGATTTGCTCCAATCATCCCTCCCATTATGCCTGCTTGGTGGAGAAGAAAGAGATTTGTCCCAGTAATTGAGTGCTCCACATTGCATCAAATGACTTAGCTATATGCAATTTCATCTTATTTGGTCAGCGAGTCCTCAATCGCTCTCCAAACTCCTTTTGTGCTGAAGCGAACGCTTCAATCATGTTCTCTTGGTGAGAGGTGCTGATCTTATGCCGAATCAAGTTTCCTCGACACATGCTACTTTTGCCATGCTTGCTTGCGGGCTCTTATTTGGGGTCCATATTTTTCGAAGTCGAGTGATTTGGCATCCTATCACATCTTCATGAAGGAAAGGGAGAATGTGCGCCTTTGTCTTGTTGTGATTTGTTGGCAAGAGGTGTTGCCCCGTGACGCACTCAATTGGTGATCGGGTCATGTTGCATTTGACTCGGGTTCTAAGTGCTTATACTTCTGCTTTTTAGAGGATGTGAATGGCGAACAAGTCATTCATTTTACCTATTTGACAAAAACGGATGGACGAATCAGTTGTTGCACGAGAAATTCTTATTGGAACGATTACAACCTTACCATCTCACAGTATCATCTTGCGGTCCCAACTGAGAAAGTGATCAAGCAAATAAATATAAAACCTTAAGCAAGTCCCTTTTCTTTTCTTTTCTTTTTTTTTTAAAAAAAAACTTATTTTCGAAACATTTTGAAAGTAAGGCATAAAAGCCTAACCCAGGGGTGCAGTTTGAAGTACTACAAGTACTTTCAAAGGCCAATGATATGAACCAAAACCTCATTACTCAGGGATGAAAGTGCATGATTTACAAACACATTGATTGGGTTCACGATTAAACCAAAATCAGAAAATACTATTCGTAATGAGACTAAAGACAAGGACATGGTACAAAAAAACTCTTGCATAGGGGAATGCGATGAATGATTCTTGTCCTAGTTTTAAAGTCTACTTCTTGGCATGGTCAAGCGAGAGGATTCCAAAGAATGACCATTACGCATAACCTGCGAAAGAAAGACAATGTTAGTATGTAAATGAAAAAGTGATCTTTCACTGATGCCGCCTCTCTTATGACGAAAGTGAGGCAACAATACATGCCTCCCATGGTTCCTATTTGTGGGCATTTGGTATTTCACCGAGATTTCGTCGTAAGAGGAGACATCATTAAAAGATCAAATCGCAACTTTCAATCGAATGCCCCTTTTATTCTAAAAGCTTCATTGCAAAATGTGGCATCAATTTTGAAAGACTGATTTGCAATTTTACTTTTGTAGAAAATGGGGTGATTCTTGTTTCAAGGAATCAATACACAAAAATGTAAATTGAATTTCAATTTCGAAATGAGGACAAAAAAGAATTTTATCAAAAATTTGATTTCAACCTTATGCCCCAAAATACCATCTCGACTTGAAAGAATTTCTATACAAAATGTGATTTTAAGCCCATAATTGAAAATTTAGACAAATCATTTGTTTTATAAGGCCAAATTAGAGGCGTTTGAGTTTTATGCTCAAGGCTCATTGTCAAGAGTGATTGTCCAAAATTTTCAATTATAAGCCTAGATCACCTAGGGCATTCGATTGATTTCCATGAATTTCAAAAATAAAAGTTTGAACCAAAAGTGAACAAGTAATGAGAGAAACCATACTTACATTGGATGACAAACTTTTAATCACCTAAACATGCGAATGTAACGTGCGACTGAACTTCTACTCTAGATGGCTTAACAAATTAGAGTTACAAGGGTGGGATGACTACTCGCAGCCTCGCAGCCTCGCGCACTAAGCCAAGTCCTTGTAACTCCGGCTCGATCAAGAATGATACCCCGATGCGACGCGGCCTCGCGGGCAAAGGTAAGCATTCTTGACACCAAGAAAGAAGTTTTCGGGATTGAGTTGGGCAACCTCTACACGCGGCCTCGTGGTTGAAGTCGTATCCAACTCAATACCATCCTAAACATTCCTAACGCAGCCTAGGTCTGGCAGCACGGTTGTGTGTGCAACAGTGTAATGCTAAAACATTTAAAGCATGCACGACAGTTTACAAGCAAACGATGCCTCAAGCATACGAAAAAAAATAAACATTTATTCCTCAAATCTCAAACCTGCAAAATAGGGAGTCAATGGCAAAAGCATTCACGTTAGGGATGTATTTGAACAAGAAAAACAGCCTAAGTCCACTAAGAACTCCCCAGTGCAGTTGCCAAGTTGTCGCGACCTCCTCGAAAGGGCCCCGAGGCCTAAGAGGGTTTGGCTAATGGATTACTAAGTTAAACCTAACTCGAGTTTTCCCAAGCCCATACCAATTCGCGACTTATGTTTAAGTTGTTAACATGCAAATTGATTTCATTTAGGAGTCGCCGCTAATCGGTTTTTGGTAGATCGATTAGACACCTAAGTAAAATATGGGAGAAAAGCTTCATTTCTACGAACCAGAGATTCAACAGGTACGGGGACTTGATTACACTAATCGACTAATTAGTGCCCTTTCGGTACCTAATCTTGTTCAATTCATCACCTAACGTGTTCTTAGCAATTGGGAGTCTCAAAATTCCTCTCCTAACTAAACTAAAGGAAGTGACAATTAATATCTAAGCCTAGACGCACCTAATTAACCGCATGCGAGGTCAAATTAAATGTGCAACTTAAAGTGTGTGGATCGAGCGGCGTGGGATTAAATATAGCACTAAACATGCGAAAAGGGCGAGAAAACTAATTTCAAAATACAAATAAAACTTCTGATATTTTTGATTTTTTTTAAAGAAAATTTTTTTAATTAATTTTTTATTTTCTTTTTTTGGAGTTTCCGAAAATTTTGGAAATTTTTTTTGAAATTTTTTTTTCAAAAAAGAAAAAATAATAAAATAAAAATAAAATAAGATAAAGTAAAAAGATGAAATTCAGGCTTTTCCCTTTTTTCAATTTTTTTTTAAAAAATTTAATTAATTTTTTTTATATTAAAATAATACAACATTAAAAAAAAATCGAATCCGGGTCGAATCTCCGCATCCGACCCGGATCGGGACTGACCTGGGCACGCCGGCCCGGGCCCGCAGACGGACCGGGCTCATTGGTTGAGCCCGGTTAAGTTTTCTGAAATTACTATAAAAATGGGCCTAGCCCGGAAATTTTTTTAGAAAAAATGAAAGCCCAACCCACAAAACTAAAAATACTTCAGCCCAAATCCCAACTCCGGCCTAACCGTGAAAGCCCAACACCCGGTTAGACCCGCGAAACCGACCCGAATCGCTAGAAATCCTACCCGATTCGCGACTCGGCTCGCCGACCTAACTACCGGCAGCCGACCCGACTCGCCTCCGCACCTAAGGCCTCGCGTCCCCCGGAATGCTTGAGTGCCGGCGACCAGCGCCTGGGGGGGCGTTCACCCCCCCGGCTGTCGCCGACCGACCGGAGCGCCGGTCTTTCTACCCCCAGCCTCTGTGGCTGGGGATTTCCAGCCCAGCGGTCGAGCCCTTGCTCGGCCGTCGGGCAATGCACCCCCGACCTCCGCGGTCGGGGCTATGTTGGACGCGAACCAGCCAGATCCAGACCAGGGACTGGCTGTTTGTTCCCCGTGCGGCGGCGTCCGGCTCGTCGTGACGATTGGCAGGTACCGAGACCGACCGACGCCCCTACAACCCCGGCGAGACATGACCAACACCAAGGACCGATTTGAGCATTTTGTCAAACAACTGGCGGGCATCGACAAAAACGAGGGATTTCAAGCACGATCGAGGTTCCGACACATCCGAAATCACACTCAACAATATGCAGACGAATGGGACCGAGCCTGAGGTGTCACTGGCCGGAACTCGCGAGAGCCGGACGGCCGCAAGCTCCGGCCAGTGAGCCCGGCAGCAGCACGCACAGCAACAAACAGAAGAAGGGTGGCGGCCAATTGCGGCTCTCCCTACCCGATCGGAGAGCGATGAACACGGGCGAGCTTGGATCAGAGTATGTCCAGTTGCGCCTTACACTCCCGAACCGAGATCCTCGGGAACTTGACCACGATTCAAACAAAAACGGATCGAGTAAAGTCCGACGAGGACTCAAACCAGGACCTACCGTGAGTAGCGTCGGAGCTTCGCCGGCCGCGGTCGTCAATGGGAGCCCTCTCGGTCTCGGATCTCGCTCGCCAAGGCCTTCGGGTTCACTCTCCCCCTCGGGTCTCTCTCTCCCTCTCTGATCCGAACCTCCCCTCTCTCTCTCGCTTTCCTCTCCCCTGGATCTCTCTTCTTTTTTTGTGGGTCTCTCTCTCACTCCCCCTCTAATCTCCTCGACTCTCCCTCTCGTCTCCCTCGCTTTCTCTCCCCGATCTCCTCTCTATTCCCTCTCTTTGGATCTTCGTTCCTCTCTGTTCTCTGAACTCTCCCCATCTCTCTCCCCCTTGGAACTCTCTCTTCTGTCCTCCGCCCAGTCTGCCCCCTGCATCGCTTCTACTTCTTTTTCCTTCCCCAGGTCACTGCAGAGCTGAGAAAGAGAAGTGGGCCAGTGTTGACTCATTCAACGCTGGCTTTCTCTTTCTTTTGTTTATAATTAATTTTTTTAATTTTTTTAATTTAATTTTTGAAAATGAACATGGAAAATATGTTTAATAGGCCCTATTAATGTAAATGTACCTAATAACTATATGTCATGTAGTTTTAATGAAAATATTTTTTGTTTAGGGGTCAAACCCTAATTTTTATGCGATAAAACCCTAAATGATTTGGGTAAAATTTAGGTGTCAACAATAAGGAGTAGAGGCGAGTTATTTGTCAATGGTTGAAATCTATATGATTTCTTGATGGATATGCTTCGAACCTCGGAAGATGTGTTGATTTGAATGAATGCAAGTTGACAGGTTTGAAGAGTCATGATTGTCACATATTGATGGAAAGATTAATTCCAATAGCTTTTAAGGAAGTTCTACCGAACTTTGTATGGGGCTCCATTACAAAGTTAAGCAATTTCCTAGATGATATTTGCTCGATAGTGTTAAAAGCATCGCACATGAACAAACTAGAAAAAGATATTTCAATTATTCTTTGCAACTTAGAAAGGATATTTCCTCCATCATTTTTTGATTCAATGGAGCATCTCTTAGTTCACTTGCCTTATGAGGCCAAAGTTGTAGGTCCCGTACAATTTTGATAGTTGTATCCATTTGAGAAGTAAATTTTTTTAAAATAAAGTTCAAATTACTTTATTATATATTATGTTCCGATAAACTTCTTTCTATTACAACTAGATTCTTATATCATTTGAAGAAATAAGTGAGGAATAAGGCACGTGTTGAAGCTTCAATTTGTAATGCATATATTGTGAAAGAAGTGATAACATTTGCATCATCATACTATTTTGAGCCGCACGTACAGTGCAAGAGGTGGAGAGCAGGCAGAAATGATGAGGGCCCCATTGATTCCAGTCACTGCCCATTCTTTATTTTTAATTATCTGGGTCAACCAAGCGACGCATATCAGTCTCTTTACCTTACAAGCAAAGAATTGCATGCAGCCCATACATATATTTTACTGAACTGCCTAGAAGTCGATCCATACTTCGAGTAAGTGTAAATTTGTAAATATATGTATTATGTGTCAAATATTTGCTAATATATAAATGGTATTTATTACTAGAATTTTTCAAGCTTCAATGTATGGACTACCATAAAATGAGTTTGACCATATGTGTATCATGGTTCAAAACATATGTAAGTTACCTATGGACCGTTCACTTGCCTTATACATCATTTATTGAAATATATATTATTGATTTTACATGTGTAACCTTAGGTTCACAATAATCATGATAAACTTGGAGAGTAAGGATTGTTATATTATCTATCATGGGGTCCACAGTTAAGAGTGCGGAGTTGGCCAGCATATTTCATAAATGGATATAATTTTCACACTAAAAAATATGGAATGGGAAAAACCACAATGAATAGTCGTGTGTCTGTTTGGATCATTAATGATGCGGGTTGTGTTATTTAAGTGCAAGTGGTTCGACCCCATCAAAGGAATGAAGGTACATAAGAAGTTTAATTTGGTTGAAATAAATCACAGAAAAATATATATGAAATATGAACTATTTGTCTTGGCACAACAAGCAATTCAAGTATGTTATGCATTGTTGACACCTATTTTTATATTTGCCCAAAATAAATTGCACAAAATTTAGGAGTTAATTTCTATTAATTCCTACAACAAAATATATATTTTCATGCATTGCATATTGAAATTAGGCATATTTGCGTTAATAGGGCCTATTAGAATTTTGTAAAAAATATAAAAATATAAAAATATAAATAAAAAATAAAATAATAATAGTAATATAAATGCAAAATTAATAAATTACATTTTTAGAAAAAAGAAAGAGAAAAAAAAAGAGGAAAAAAGAAAAAAAAAATCGAGTCGGGCCGGGTCGGGGCCAGGCCGACCCGGCCCCTTTCTTTTTCCCGCGTGCGCGGGCCTTCGGCCCGCCCCCCCTTTTTTCTTTTCCTTTTTCTTTCCTTCCCGGCCCAGCCTTCTTTTTCCTCTATTTCTTTTTTTTCTCGCGCGCAACTGGGCCTAGCCCAGCCCAGCCCATTGCTCCTCCTTCCTTCTCCCCACGCGCGACGGTTGCTGTTCCTTGCTCTGTTCGCCCCTGTTTACAGCGTCACGCCGACGCACGGCGGCGCCACCGTTCTCCCCTCGTCGTCATTTGGTCAGAAGAGGGCATGGCGTGCACGCCAACGGACTGGCAATCAATGCCAGTCCCCCCTCTTCACGTTTCAGCCTCCCTTATCCTCTCCTCTCTCCCGATCCCCTGTTTCGGTCCCTGCGTCCCCAGAACTGTCCCCCTCTGCACCGGCCTCTGCAAGTCCCACCGTGAACGCCACCATCGTCACGCCAACGCCACGGGGAGAGGGGGAGCCACAGGGTCGTCGTCGTCGCCATCTATAAACCGAGAGAGAGAGAGAGAGAGGCCCCGGTCGGCAAAATTTTACAGAGACAGAGAGTGAGCCCCTGTCGGCGAGCAAGAGAGAGAACAGAGAGGGAAAGAGAGAAGAGAGAGGGGTCTGGGGTCCCAGCCGGCCTCGCCGTCTCCAGCGAGCTAACCGGTAACGCCCGGAGCACCCTTCCGGCCAAAAAAAGAGAGAGAGACACAGAGAAGGGAGAGAGAGAAAGAGTGGACTGAGACCTCGCCGGAGAAACTCTGTAGAGTCATCGTCGCCCCCAGATCGGCCGGAGACCACCCCAGGCGTGCCGTAGACCGGTGAGCCTCTCCCGGTCCCGACTGCCCCCTGTTCTGCTCTGTTTTGGTGTCCGGCTTGGCCGGGACTCGCGCCGGCCTTGTCGTGCGAGTCCCGGCCCATACCGGCGTTGGTCGTGGCCCTCAGTCGCCGTCGGAGGTGAACCCAATTCGTCGGAGCCGACCGGCTCGCCGGAGGAGGTCCGAATGTCTCGTTTTCCCACGCACCCCCAGGCGTTCGATGAAATGCTTCACCCAAGCTGCCTTTTGTTCCGTCACCGGCCGGCGAGCGGCGGTCCGACGGTGGCTCAGGTGAGTGGCACAGCCCGAGGGCGGCCCCAGAGAGCGTTCTGGGAGGTGGCGCCGCCCTGGGTCGGCCGGCGGACGGCCAATTTTGGCCCCGCCGGCGCCCCTCTCTCGCGGATCTGCAAACCGGGTCAGATTCGACCCGAATCGGCAGATCCGACCCGGGTCAACGCCCGGGTCCGATCCGTTGACTCGGGTCAAGTCTGACCGACCCGGGTCAGTAGATCCGACCCGGGTCAACGACCGGGTCGGGTCCGTTGACTCGGGTCGATCTCGTCCGACCCGGAACAGTCGATCCGGCCCGGGTCAATGACCGGGTCGGGTCCGTTGACTCGGGTCGGCCGGTCCGATCCGGATCCAACCCGACCCGACCCGGCCGGTTTTATTTTATTTTATTTTATTTTAAAAAAATATTTAAAAATAAAAAAATTATTACTTAATTAATTAAATTTTTTAAAAAAAAAAAAATTTTAAAAAAAGTTTTTCTTTCCCTTTTTATTTTCTTTTTTTAATTAAAAAACTATTAAAAAATATATAAAAATATATATAAAAAGATGTAAAATTTTAAAAAATATATATTAAAAAATGAATAAAAAAATATTTTCAGAAAATATTAATATTTTCATTCTTTTTTTTTTCTTTCTCCGAAAAACAATTTCAAAAAAAAAAAATTTAAAAAAAAAGAAAATTCAAATTTTTTTCTTCTTCTTTTCTTTTTTTTTTATTTCGTTTTTTTATCTCGATTTAAAAAAAAAAAAAAAAAAAAATTTCGCATAACTTGTATGAGTGTCTTCCTACTTTATAATTATGCATGTTGTGGTTTTATTTAAATTAAATAGGCCCGAAATCGCACGATAGTATGTTGCATGTTTTTAATTACCGTAGCGTAGTTAGTATGCATGTTTTAATACAATCGCATGAACTGCCGTATTTTGAATGTCATCTGGCTTAGTTAGGATTAGAACCCTAGGCTACATGACTTGTGTTCCTGACTGCTGATCATTTCTGATTATGCACTCGCTTGATCACCTCACATGTTAGGAGAAAGGTCCTAAAAGCAATCCAAATTGCCTGATAAATGTTTTCAAAAAATGAACAGGGTAAAATGGTACCGAAAGGGCATTAGTTATCCAACTAGTGTAACCAAGTCCCCGAATTCAGTTAATCTCTGGTTCGTAGGAATAGGGTGATCCTCCCGTCACCCTATTTGGGTTTCTAATCGACCTACCCCAAACCGATTAGTGGCGACTCTTGCATGTAAATCACCTACATGTTAAAAAAAACTTAAACCCTAAGTTGCGATATGGTATGGGCTTGGGAGAGCCCGAGTTAAGTCCTGAACCTAGACTTAGCACATACCAGACGAGCCCCTCTCCTTTTTACATGTTATTCAAAAAAGGCTCGAGAGTTTCGGTCGCGACAGACTGGCGACTCCGCTGGGGACTTGTTTTTTAAAAAAGTGGACTTAAGCCAAATTTTTACCCTGTTCAAAATAATTTTTGGCAGCAAGGATTCCAGGTATGAGCCTGACATTAAGGTGTTATTTGTTTTGCAGGTCCGAATTGATTGTTTATAAATTGTTGTGCATGCTTTAATGATTTAGCACTACACTATTGCACACACAACCAAGCTGCCGGACCTGGGCCGCAATAGGGCATTTTAGGATGGTGTTAAGAAAGATACGACCTCGAACGCGAGTCCGCGATGTAGAGGTTGCCTTTCTTTTCCCCGAAATTTTTTTCTAAAATTGTAAAGAAATATCTTTAGCCACTATTTGCGTGACTATAAGATATTCCTTTCAATTTGGCCGAGATTAAAAGGACTTGACACCAACGCGAGACTGCGACGGTCAGGCACCCTTTTAATTTCATTTTGCTAGGCCGGTCTAAAATAGAAATCGAGCCTCACTCCTCATGTGCATGTCATTGTGATTGTCATGGTTCAAAGAAAGGTATATATTCTATCCCTTCTCATTTCATTATGCAGCCTATTAATTCAATTAATTTGTTCTTATTAGGCTACCCATTGATTATATTTTATACACGATGGGAAGAAATGATGCCCAATTTGTCCCAGCTCCTAAAAAATTTAATGACACGGTGGGACCGATGAGACAAGGAATACGTTTATTGCGGAGCTTGTTCGTGAAAATAAGCAGCTCCGAGAAACTATAGTTTTCCCATCGTTTACAAAATGAGCATCCGGGAAGGGCGTCCTTTTTGTAAAAAGCCCCATTTTTATATATCTTCCCTAGTAATTATGTTCAAGGGTTTTGATTTTCTTCCTTAAAAGTGTTTTTGGGTTATACTAATGTTAATATAACTCGGGCCGCTTTTCAAGCTTTAAATTAATTTTCTCGCCCCTTCGTGACACCACCGCGGCCTTTGGCCCAGTGGTATCCGGGAATGCAGCGTACGGTCCGAGGCAACCGGGGTTCGAACCCCGGGGACGCCACTTGTAATGTTAATATTAATAAAAACCCTTTTTGCTTATTTTTTCTTTGCAAATAAAGAATTTAAGTAATATAAATATGCCTAGATCATAAATTGATTCATTATTAGGCATTATACTCATTTATTTTAACGTTTTCTCCGGTAGTTACAAAAAAATGGCTGAAGAAAATGGCCGTCTCAATAAAATGGAGACCGAAATGAAGCAAGTCTTCGCCTTCCTTCGACAACTCTCAGAACAAGTGGAACACCTGTCAGTCCGCTTAGACCAACTCACCATGACTCCATCCTGCTATCCAAGACCAGGGGTGATTCAAATGGAGTCCTCCAGTGTCAACCAGAAGGGTAAAGATGTCATGGTTGACAATGTCCACGAGTCTCCTGATCCTAAGGGATTGAGCACCCTATGCCCAAAGTTCATGCAACGTGAACAATACAAACCCAGTATCCTTCCACCCCAAAGGCGAAATAACAAAAAGCAGTTCACGCCACTCCCCTTGCCCATGTCTCAGATCCTGCCTATTCTCCTGGAAAAGAGGTTGCTCGCTAAAGAGCCGAAGCGTGAAAATCCTGAGCGTTTCCCCAACTACGACCCTTCCAAGGCATGTGACTATCATTTGGGCGAAATAGGACATTCCGTCAATGACTGTGTTGTCCTGAAAAATAAGGTCCAGAAATTATTGGATGCAAAGATGCTTTCATTCCGCAAAGCATCATCCAATCAAGCAGGAGGCGCAAATATCGTCATTGAGTATACTGAAGACTCAATTTCCCTCCCTTAGAATAGAGGCATATTTAATAGTTTGAATACTCCTATGTAGGAGATTTTCTTGCTTTTTAAAGCCTCAGTTGTTTTCTAAGATTTTCAGTTTTCTGAATTTGTAATTATGCTTGGAATTTCAGTACTGTAATTTCCATTCCAACAAATGTAATTCGCCTGTATTATTCAAAAGAATTACAAATGTTTTGTTTTGAGGGCCTGAGGAAGTATCCGAAACCGGCCCGTTGATGATATCCAGCCATGTAAAGGAAAGTGTTCTGAGGCCCGGACTTCCTCATGCTTCTTTATTTCTAAGCTTTTGAAAATAAAACAAACGATTTATTATTTTTCAAAAGGACAAAAATTGTGATAGAAAAGCATGCATGCTCACAGCCCTGTTTGTTTTTCTAACTCGCTCATTTCATGTTTCAGAGCATACTCCTTTTTGATTTGTTATTACAAAAGGGACATTTGGAAATGACACAAACTGAAAAGTACATCAGACCCTGATGATGCTATCAGACCAACTCATCTGATAGGGGCAGTCCGAGCTAAGATTAGCCAACCTTCAAAATGAAATGTGGGGCAAATCTCAGTATGAGATATCAATTCCAGAAAATCAGAGGGAGTGCTAAGCATTCATTGACACCATGATGAACGAAACATCATTTCGTACAAAAATCGGGGACAAATCAAGAAAAGATTACCCCCTTTGAAAGAAAAAGGTATGTCTTATTTCTTAACAAATTTTGAGAATGACATTCCGCCCTTTTTCTTTTGCAGATAATGAAATAGGAAACATGCTAGACTCTGACGTGCTATCGAGTCAGATGGAGCACCCATGTTGCGACCTCTCAAATGAAGCATGACGAAAAAGCGCTTAATGTCGAGAGTAGACTAGGGAGCGTGCAATCCCCCAGTCCATCAAAAAGGGTGTATTTCGTTCCTAAAGTTCATCCACTTTAGAATAGAAATGACACATTCTTTCCTTTTATGTAGGACAAACTTGAGTAAAGATTCTATGCAAGCAGCTGGAAAGGACTTCGCATATAACAAAATGGCGTCAAGACCAATCCCGACAACTACGGGAGTGTCGATGGTAGTTACGCCCGCATTCGTCGAAGACCTTTAAAGTAGAGATTAGCTTTGCTGCGAAGATTCCCATGCAAACAATTGCGCATGCCCTGTGCATGTCAGGGATCAGGGGATTTTCGAAAAATGCCTTAGCATGCCATAACCGAGTTGGCACAGCATGCGCCGACAATAGGACTTTCCAGTTGGAGGCACCCCTAATTATAGAGGATCTCATTCGAGCTTCGAGACCAAGAGTATGGAGGAGCACACTGAGATAGAGAAGGCTGAACAAAGTAAAGAGGATAAAAGACTCTGCTAGCTTTGAAGGCAAAATGGAAGAAGGAATGGAATCACTGACATCCGAGAAAACTCAAGGAATTGTCAGTCAAATCTCCAATGAAGGGAATCACGAAGGGTAACGTTGTATCGTTTCCAATTCCTTCCCTTTAAAAAGCCCATTCATTAATGCGATCTTTCTTATTACCTTGCAGGTATGCCCCGTTGTCCCAGCATAGGTAAGTATCTCTTTCCCTAAAAGAAACTTTTCTCATAAGAGTAAAAAGAAGTGAGAAGGAAGAAATGATTAAAGAAAATGCATACTGTTTTCTTCCTCAAGTGCATTGAGTGGAAAGTAATTTTGCATGGTAATTTTACCTGTTTAATTCACTAGTTCCCTGTGAAAATTTTGACAATTTGACGAATGGTGTCGAACTGCTCCGATATATTGAACGAGGTGTGTCAGGATGATGAGAGGCAATCCTTGGTCCATACACATTCTCACATACCAAACTCTTGCAAGATGAGTGAAAAAGTCTCATTTCTACAAGGTAAAGGGATTTCTCGCATAAGGTACGGTAGCCAAAATGACAAGAGGCAGTTCATTTCTTTGCCCCATACACTACCATTGATCCTTTGCTTGACCACTTTTTGAGCCCACACACTCAGAGATTCCTTTCAAATTACCCCTGTCAAGAACCACCCCACATTGGGGCAACTTGAGGTAAACCAGCCTCACAGGATGGATTCAAACTCAGAGGAAACAAGAAAAACATCCCTCCCCTTTCAGTCACTGCCCACGTGGCTTCGACCTCGCTGTTTTCATGAAACCCGTGATCCTCGACGGAGTCCTCCAAGACAGGCACAACCATCAACGACCGGACAGTCGAGACTAAGAGGGCTTTGTCAAAAGAGAAGCAGCAAACTAATGCTTGTCCAGAATGTCAATGATTTTATTGATAACAGTGATGTTTTCACTGTGCAAGACAAGAAGGATGAGGAGTTTGTAATATCTAAAATTTTCTATGATCATCCGCTGCAACAACTCGCACAAGGCGAAAAGATGCATAGAAATTTTCTTGCTCTCACTTGCATTAATCTTTGAGTGTTTTTATTGCAGATGAAGTCTCGCGTTAATCTGAATGCCCTAGGGTGATGAAGAGCAGTTTTTCTTCTATCCCATACACTCATATCCCTTGCTAGCCCAATTGAGCCGGCAACCTCATTTCCTACAAACCCAATTGGTGATCATCCCCCATACCGGGGCAAGGCAAAAGTCACCACAGTTTGAGCATCATAGTCTCAAGTACCAAATGAAGATGAGGACTCCAAGAGCCTAAAAACATTGTTCTGTTCAACTTTGTTTAGGCTAGTCCTAACAACATCAAGAGAACAGCAAAAATACTGAAGAATTGGGGCATGAAAAAGCAGTGTGCCTGGTAAAAGCAAGGCCAATGTCCATGGATAAAAAAAAAACAAAAAGAAAAAAAGGAGAAGAAGAAAAACGATGAAAAAGATACTTGAGCTCTCCTTTGATACAAATTCCTACTTTAGGAACTCTGTCTTGGCAAAGATTTGCTACATGATAGATGAAATGGTGTCTAGGAAAATGCTTGACACAGAAACTCCCCGAGAAAAAGTTGTTAAAGATGCTAAAACACGAAATTACCCGGGGAGTCTTCCAGAAAGATCCTGATGGTAGAGAAGAAGACTGGTGACAATGCCAAGATGATCACCAATTCTCACCCTTACACACATTTTTGAACCCAACGATCATTTCGTTCCTTCACCGATAAACCAAGCCCACGTTACATCCCTAATGAAGTCTCTTCTGACTGGGGCACTTGAATTAACGTGGAATTTCAAATGTTTATAAACAATGCTCGAGGAAGTGCGAGTAAGACTACTTCTATCTCTTTTGCAGGGTTCTTGACTTGTAAATCCGGAGATAATTGCAGAATATTTTCTTTCATGGCCTTGACTTGAACAGTCACCTTTGTTAAGCCATTGACCAAGCCTACATTACGACCCTGAAGAAGACCTCTCAGATTGGTAGTGTCGTACCGCTTGCGAGAAAACTCAGACCCTTGTTGATGTGATAGCGGTCAGATTGAGTGTTTTCGATGTTCCTGCATTAATGGACAGGACAAATAGCCATTTTCAATGAGAGTGAGTGGAAAGTCCTCTCTGACTGAAAGTCCCTTGTTCATCATCTCGAGAAAGTCCACCTTGCGAAAAATTGTCTTGATTGACCCACGGTGGATGTTTGGTGATGCAAACATGGCAAAATCATCATGCATGAACCTTCAAATACACACTCTGGAATAACCCAGCTTGTCTATTCTTGATGAATGCATGTATGTCTGTGCTAATCATCTTCGACAGCTCAGAATTTTATCCCCAGTGATAGAATACAAAATTTGGGCACGGGAGAAGCCCTCATTATCATCCCAAGGGAGATGCCCCGAAAAAAGGTTGGTTATTCAGCAGATGATACATCAAACCTTCGGGAACGTGCCTAGGTAAGTACATTCTACCCTTACCTGATCTCAAAATCGTCAGATTTCTTTTCAAACTACCCAAAAGATAAATCGGGCGTTGCTTTGAAAATGAAATGCATCTTGACTAGCTGGTCAAGATATTTTGTACAACATTCAAGAATAACCTCAGTTGTTCATTTCTCCAATGAATGTGTTTGTACAAAGAAAAACTTGCCTGACAGGAGACATGCCCTTAAGAGGCAGGAACGCATCCAGGTAAGTATATTCTACCCATGCCTGGTTCCAAAATCCATGTACCTATAATTGTTATGGTACCCTTTGAACATTGGACTGACCCCTCTGTTCACCCTTTTGAGCACGGAACTGACTCCCTCTGTTCACATCAAATCCTCGGGGGAGGACCCTGAGGTGCTCATCGTTGAGGTGCTCATCGTTTGAGTTTCCAAGACCTGCTTCCAGAAACCCAGCAGGCAATCAAATCCTTGGGCGAGAACCCTGAGGTGCTCATCGTTTGAGGTGGTCATTCGTTTGAGTTTCCAAGACCTGCTTCCAGAAACCCAGCAGGCAATCAAATCCTTGGGCGAGGACCCTGAGGTGCTCATCGTTGAGGTGCTCATCGTTTGAGTTTCCAAGACCTGCTTCTAGAAACCCAGCAGGCAATCAAATCCTTGGGCGAGGACCCTGAGGTGCTCATCGTTTGAGGTGCTCATTCGTTTGAGTTTCCAAGACCTGCTTCCAGAAACCCAGCAGGCAATCAAATCCTTGGGCGAGGACCCTGAGGTGCTCATCGTTTGAGGTGCTCATTCGTTTGAGTTTCCAAGACCTGCTTCCAGAAACCCAGCAGGCAATCAAATCCTTGGGCGAGGACCCTGAGGTGCTCATCGTTTGAGTTTCCAAGACCTGCTTCCAGAAATCCAGCAGGCAATCAAATCCTTGGGCGAGGACCCTGAGGTGCTCATCGTTTGAGGTGGTCATTCGTTTGAGTTTCCAAAACCTGCTGCCAGAAGCCCAGCAGGCAAACCGTCAAATCCTTGGGCGAGAACACCCAGGTATTTTGGCAAAACAAACGAAATCCAGTCAAAGCGACCGAAGAAAGGTTTGGGTCCTGTGCAAGCGATTTCCCACAGTCAAGGCGACCGAAGAAAGGTTCGGGTCCTAGACAAAGTACAGTTAGTCAAGGCGACCGAAGAAAGGTTCGGGTCCTAGACAAACATTCCCCCCGTCAAGGCGACCGAAGAAAGGTTCGGGTCCTCGACACCCAATATCAACTATCTGGAATTACTCTACCCTTCGGCAAGGTAAGTAGCCCCAGGTATGTTTTTATTTGCTTTAGCATGCATCATCTTATATCGCATCATAAAATGGGACTCACAGTTCCACAAAAAAAAAAATATATTCATCGAGCATGCATGGGCCAAATTTAGGTGTCATTTTATCTTTGAATGTAACCTCTACGAGCTCAATCTCTGCGAGTTTAATCTCTACAAGCTCACCTTCAAAGAGGGGCAGCTGTTGACACCTATTTTTATATTTGCCCAAAATAAATTGCACAAAATTTAGGAGTTAATTTCTATTAATTCCTACAACAAAATATATATTTTCATGCATTGCATATTGAAATTAGGCATATTTGCGTTAATAGGGCCTATTAGAATTTTGTAAAAAATATAAAAATATAAAAATATAAATAAAAAATAAAATAATAATAGTAATATAAATGCAAAATTAATAAATTACATTTTTAGAAAAAAGAAAGAGGAAAAAAAAAAGAGGAAAAAAGAAAAAAAAATCGAGTCGGGCCGGGTCGGGGCCAGGCCGACCCGGCCCCTTTCTTTTTCCCGCGTGCGCGGGCCTTCGGCCCGCCCCCCCTTTTTTCTTTTCCTTTTTCTTTCCTTCCCGGCCCAGCCTTCTTTTTCCTCTATTTCTTTTTTTTCTCGCGCGCAACTGGGCCTAGCCCAGCCCAGCCCATTGCTCCTCCTTCCTTCTCCCCACGCGCGACGGTTGCTGTTCCTTGCTCTGTTCGCCCCTGTTTACAGCGTCACGCCGACGCACGGCGGCGCCACCGTTCTCCCCTCGTCGTCATCTGGTCAGAAGAGGGCATGGCGTGCACGCCAACGGACTGGCAATCAATGCCAGTCCCCCCTCTTCACGTTTCAGCCTCCCTTATCCTCTCCTCTCTCCCGATCCCCTGTTTCGGTCCCTGCGTCCCCAGAACTGTCCCCCTCTGCACCGGCCTCTGCAAGTCCCACCGTGAACGCCACCATCGTCACGCCAACGCCACGGGGAGAGGGGGAGCCACAGGGTCGTCGTCGTCGCCATCTATAAACCGAGAGAGAGAGAGAGAGAGGCCCCGGTCGGCAAAATTTTACAGAGACAGAGAGTGAGCCCCTGTCGGCGAGCAAGAGAGAGAACAGAGAGGGAAAGAGAGAAGAGAGAGGGGTCTGGGGTCCCAGCCGGCCTCGCCGTCTCCAGCGAGCTAACCGGTAACGCCCGGAGCACCCTTCCGGCCAAAAAAAGAGAGAGAGACACAGAGAAGGGAGAGAGAGAAAGAGTGGACTGAGACCTCGCCGGAGAAACTCTGTAGAGTCATCGTCGCCCCCAGATCGGCCGGAGACCACCCCAGGCGTGCCGTAGACCGGTGAGCCTCTCCCGGTCCCGACTGCCCCCTGTTCTGCTCTGTTTTGGTGTCCGGCTTGGCCGGGACTCGCGCCGGCCTTGTCGTGCGAGTCCCGGCCCATACCGGCGTTGGTCGTGGCCCTCAGTCGCCGTCGGAGGTGAACCCAATTCGTCGGAGCCGACCGGCTCGCCGGAGGAGGTTCGAATGTCTCGTTTTCCCACGCACCCCCAGGCGTTCGATGAAATGCTTCACCCAAGCTGCCTTTTGTTCCGTCACCGGCCGGCGAGCGGCGGTCCGACGGTGGCTCAGGTGAGTGGCACAGCCCGAGGGCGGCCCCAGAGAGCGTTCTGGGAGGTGGCGCCGCCCTGGGTCGGCCGGCGGACGGCCAATTTTGGCCCCGCCGGCGCCCCTCTCTCGCGGATCTGCAAACCGGGTCAGATTCGACCCGAATCGGCAGATCCGACCCGGGTCAACGCCCGGGTCCGATCCGTTGACTCGGGTCAAGTCTGACCGACCCGGGTCAGTAGATCCGACCCGGGTCAACGACCGGGTCGGGTCCGTTGACCCGGGTCGATCTCGTCCGACCCGGAACAGTCGATCCGGCCCGGGTCAATGACCGGGTCGGGTCCGTTGACTCGGGTCGGCCGGTCCGATCCGGATCCAACCCGACCCGACCCGGCCGGTTTTATTTTATTTTATTTTATTTTAAAAAAATATTTAAAAATAAAAAAATTATTACTTAATTAATTAAATTTTTTTTAAAAAAAAAAATTTAAAAAAAAGTTTTTCTTTCCCTTTTTATTTTCTTTTTTTAATTAAAAAAACTATTAAAAAATATATAAAAATATATATAAAAAGATGTAAAATTTTAAAAAATATATATTAAAAAATGAATAAAAAAATATTTTCAGAAAATATTAATATTTTCGTTCTTTTTTTTTTCTTTCTCCGAAAAAAAATTTCAAAAAAAAAAATTTAAAAAAAAAGAAAATTCAAATTTTTTTCTTCTTCTTTTCTTTTTTTTATTTCGTTTTTTTATCTCGATTTTTTTTAAAAAAAAAAATTCAAAAAAAAAAAAAAAAAAATTTTTTCGCATAACTTGTATGAGTGTCTTCCTACTTTATAATTATGCATGTTGTGGTTTTATTTAAATTAAATAGGCCCGAAATCACACGATAGTATGTTGCATGTTTTTAATTACCGTAGCGTAGTTAGTATGCATGTTTTAATACAATCGCATGAACTGCCGTATTTTGAATGTCATCTGGCTTAGTTAGGATTAGAGCCGTATTTTGAATGTCATCTGGCTTAGTTAGGATTAGAACCCTAGGCTACATGACTTGTGTTCCTGACTGCTGATCATTTCTGATTATGCACTCGCTTGATCACCTCACATGTTAGGAGAAAGGTCCTAAAAGCAATCCAAATTGCCTGATAAATGTTTTCAAAAAATGAACAGGGTAAAATGGTACCGAAAGGGCATTAGTTATCCAACTAGTGTAACCAAGTCCCCGAATTCAGTTAATCTCTGGTTCGTAGGAATAGGGTGATCCTCCCGTCACCCTATTTGGGTTTCTAATCGACCTACCCCAAACCGATTAGTGGCGACTCTTGCATGTAAATCACCTACATGTTAAAAAAAACTTAAACCCTAAGTTGCGATATGGTATGGGCTTGGGAGAGCCCGAGTTAAGTCCTGAACCTAGACTTAGCACATACCAGACGAGCCCCTCTCCTTTTTACATGTTATTCAAAAAAGGCTCATATCCTAGTTTGAAACGTGATAAAGTTGATTGGTAGGCTATATGTAAAATCAAAGCATGAAGAAAAATCGAGGAACACCAGAAGGATAGAGCCTATCAACAAGAGGAAGTTTCTTACACGGTTGAAACTGAGGAATATAACATTCCAACTTTACGAGATCCATGTGGAGTTATGATAGATGTGAATCCAACAAAAATTTGCGAATTAAATGTACAAGACTGTTCAGAATATGATTTTGAGACAGATGATGAAGACGAAGAGCAAGACGAAGACGCAGACGAAGACCAAGACGAAGACGAAGATTAAAATTTTTGTGACAAAACACTAATGATATGTAATTATTATTGCGACAAGTGTTATTTTGATTGTCATAATTGTTATTATTGTTCTTGTTATTATTGATATTGTTGTTAACATTATTGTTGTTGTTATTACTGTTGTTGTCGCTTATTCTTCTTAATTTAATTGATCGTCGGAAAATTTGTCGCTAAATTATGACAAGTCAAATATTATTCGTGCAATGACATTTGCAATATTATATTTTCCATTGGATTTGGATCGTCGCTAGTTTTGTTGCTCATTTTACGACAACAACTTATTCATGGCTACTATTCATCGAATAATTATTTACGGATCAAAAAATTCACGGCACTTGTTCGAGACAGTGTTAAAATTTGCGATGGATTCGAAAATGTTCTTTATTTTTAGAATCTGAAATAAATCCGTTAGAAATTTGAGACGGAAAAATATTGTCTGTCGCAAAATTGTGGATGGGAAAAAAATACATCGCAAATTTGCGACGGACTAACATCATGTCCATCGCAAATTTGCGACGAACCAAAACAAGTCAGCCAAAAAATTTGCGACAGACATGAAAAAGTTCGTCGCAAATTTGCAATGGACACAACAAAGTCCGTCGCAAATTTGGGATGAAAAAAATTTCCTTCCAAATTTGCGATGGACCGACACAATGTCTGTCGCAATTGCGACGGACATTATGTTGGTCCGTCGCAAATTTGGGTCAGGAAAAAAATTCCTGCATGATTTTATGACGGAGAAAAAAGTCTGTCTCAAATTTGCGATGGACTTTTTATATCCATCGCAAAGTTGCGATGGACCAAAAAAGTCGGTCACAAAATTCGGACGTAAAAAAACAATTCCCTCCCAAATTTGCGACGGACAAAAAAAGTTCGTCGCAAATTTGGGACAGGAAAAAATTCCCTCTCAAATTTGCGACGGACAAAAAAGTCTGTCGCACATTTGCGACAGAGAAAAAATTCCGTCGCAAATTTGCGACGGACCAGAACATGTCCATTGCAAATTTGGGATTGGAAAAAATTTCGTCCCAAATTTGTGACGAACGAAAAATGTCCGTCACAAATTTACGACGAATCGACCGGAAATTTGCGTCTGTCACAAATTTGCAATGGAGAAAAAATCCGTCGCAAACACCCGTTCGTTGCAAATTTGCGACTGACGAAACCGTCCATCGCAATATCTCTCTCCCGCCTGTACGCGCACGTGCCCCGGTCAGCTTTTCCTCTCTAAAATTTTTTGTTGTTTCCTGCCTGCACGCTGTCGTCTTCTTCTTCTTCGTCTTCTTTGTCTTCCTGCCGTTGTCTTTGCCGAGTGCACTAATCTGCAGTCACCGTCGCCATCGCCCCCGCCACAGCCGCTGCCGTCGTCGCCCTCGTCGCCGTCCCTGTCGTCATGTGCCCGCACGTGGGGTCGCCTTTCGCCACCTCCTCACTCGCCCGCACGCCTCGCTGGCCTGCCTCACAGCCGCTTGAAGTTGTCGTCGACCAGCCTCGCTGAGATCACTGTCACTACCCAGCCATCACCCAACCGTCGCCACCCAGCAGCCGCCTAGCCTCGCCAAGCTCGCCGTCCCCGCCCAGCCTCGCCGAGCTCACCGTCGCCGCGCAGCGGCCACTCAGCTCGCCGCCATCCAGCCGCCACCGCCCAGGTCGCCATCCCTGAGGCCTTCGCCGCCCAGCTCACCGCTATCCAACCACCGCCGCCCAGTCACCTAACCGTCGCCGCCACCCAGCTCGCCAAAATCCAGTCGCCGCTATCACCGCCACCCAGCTTGCCACTGTCCAGCCACTGCGGCCCAACCATCGCCGCCGTCGCCTCCACCGAGGTAGCCGCCATCCAGCCATTGCCGCCCTACCACCGCATAGCCGCCCAACCGTCGCCACCACCCAGCTCCCCGAAGTCTAGCGACAGCCGCCTTGCTGTTGCCGTCACCGCTGTCCAGCCACCGCGGCCCAACTATCGCTGCCGTCACCGCCACCGAGCTCGCCGCCATCTAGCCGCCGCCCCCTGCTGTCGCCATCGCCGCCGTCGCCCAGCCGCCGCTGCCTAGTTGTCGGCCGACGCCCATGCCGAGCCCACCACTATTAACTAGGCCAAAATCTAATTATTGTTGGGTTTTTTTTTTTGCATTGAACCAAGTAAGCAACTCTCTAAATTCTACATATTATAATGAGTATTAATCGGACTTGTTTAGGGACTGTTTAGTGTTTGATTAGTTGACTAAGTTAGGAGTCGATTTGAGGATTGCATGTGGCTTTGATCGATGTTCGACCGGTTAATTTGTCTATTATATCGTCGATTAACTGTTTAATGATCATCGGGTGATTGCTTAAACGTTTATTCAGAAAATGCATTAAAATTGAACAATTCTAGAAAAATTCCGAAAAATTTCGTGAAAATTTAAAAAAGTCATATTTTGGGAAAATATTAAAATTGGTGAATTTTTTTTAAAATTAAAAATATCAAAATTTCAAAATATCACAAAATGGCAAAAAATAACTGTAGCCACCCACTTTGAGTGAAATTTAATTTTTTTTATGTGCCCGAAAAAAAGAATAATAATAAAAAATAACTGTAGCCACCCAAGCACTTCTCCCTGAAGTTGGTGCTGCTTATACCAAGCCGATAGATCACATTATCTCACACCTAAGCACACACTTATAACACTGTCTACACCTATTAAATGATTACACGTTTAAGCTCACAAAAGACAAGGAATTGAATCGGAGTATGCTCAGACTTTAAATTTGTTGATTCTTGATTTCGTTCTATACCTTCTGCTCCTCGTTGATCTTCTTTTATGCTCCTTCACTTCTAAACTAGCCGTTGAACAGTCTTCAGAGGATCATCTTCCAATATTCACCTTTGGATAGATTTGCATAAAATGGATTGAGTAGCCGTTGGTTGATAAAATCTTAATCCCGTTGATTTTGGTCGCCCATACAATCAGAATCTTGGTTTCATAAGTAGAGCTTTGTCCGTTGTAATGCACACTTGTCGAAATGTTTGATTGTCAATCCATTTGATTGAGATTGATACAATCAAAACTTTCCTTTCTGTGAAATCCATACCGGATCACTAGCCGTTATTATGTATTTTGAGTTATGCGTCTGAATAATTTTAGCGTTTGCGTCTCTGAATAATTTCAGCGTCTACGTCTGCGTCTAAATAAATTCACCGTCTGAAAAGTTTCATCGTCTGAATAAATTCTGCATTTGAACTTTCTCGTTCTGAGTCTGAATCTCTTTTGCTTGAAGTTCTTTCACAATCTGAACACAAACTAAATCAAGATTGACATATGCTTTTCTTCCAAAAATAACTTCCTGAAACAAAATACTTCAAAGCATTTATCAGACTTACAAAACATTCATGGACAGTTTTGTCAACTTCAAAATCTATTGGGAATTTTCCTTAACAAGTAAAACTAACATAATCAAGTCCTACTACTCAAAATCTCTAATTTGTAGAAGTAAGGCCCCCTTGGCTTCTAACTTGTCTAAAATAGATTAATTATGACTTTAGAATTATTTGATTAATAATAAAAGAGGAACCAAGTTACGATCGGTACGATTTGGAGGAACCCATTTGCAGTATTGCCAACTCACACACTACAAAAAAACAAGGATTTAGCCACGGGAATTTGCGACGAATAATTTTTCGTTGCTAATTTGCGACGGACTTTGCGACGAACTTTTTTCCGTCGCAAATTTGCGACGAATTTTGCAACGAAAAAAAATTCGTGGCTAATTGCGACGGAATTAGCCACGGAAACAAATTCGTGGCTAATTGCGACGGAATTAGCCACGAAAAAAAAATCGTGGCTAATTTGCGAAGGAATTAGCCACGAAAAAAAATTCGTGGCTAATTTGCGACGGAATTTGCCACGAAAAAAAATTCGTGGCTAATTTGCGACGGAATTAGCCACGAAAAAAAATTCGTGGCTAATTGCGACGGAATTAACCACGAAAAAAAATTCGTGGCTAATTTGCGACGGAATTTGCCACGAAAAAAATTTCGTGGCTAATTTGCGACGGAATTTGCCACGAAAAAAAATTCGTGGCTAATTGCGACGGAATTAGCCACGAAAAAAAATTCGTGGCTAATTTGCGACGGAATTTGCCACGAATTTTTTTTCGTGGCTAATTTGGGACGGAATTTGCCACGAAAAAAAATTCGTGGCTAATTTGCGACGGAATTTGCGATGGAAAATAATTCGTGGTTAATTTGCGACGAAATTAACGACGAATTTTTTTCCGTTGCTAATTTGCGAAGAAAAAGACATTTAGTCGGTAATTTGCTACGGAATTTATGACGAGTTAGCGATGGATTTGGCCGTTATTTAGAGCCCGAACTTTGGTGCCCAGCCGCGATATTACTCGGGATAGGTGAAAAGTGATTTTTGATCGGGTGCTAATTTGGACTGATAGATGACCTCTCTCGCGGTGTGTTTTTATTAATTAGAATTTTTCGGGACCATTAGATCGTTTTTGAATTCGAATCGTGGCCGTTGGATCGTAAATTTTTAATAGGATTTTTCAAAATTCAATGTATGGACTACCACCAAATGAGTTCGACCGTTTGTGCGATGAACAATTTGCAGCATGGTTCAAAACATATGTATATGTAAGTGCATGTCAACTACCATCATTTAAATATATATTATTGATTTTGCGTGTGTAATCTTAAGTGCATCATGTGGTTCGACCCCGTCAAAGGAATGAAGGTGCATACGAAGTTTAATTTGGTTGAAATAAATCACTTCGTTCGGTATAAGAAATATGAACCATTTGTGTTGGCACAACAAGCATCATATCCTAGTTTGAAACGTGACAAAGCTGATTGATGGGCTGTATGTAAAATCAAAGCATGAAGAAAAATCGAGGAACACTGGAAGGATACAGCATATCAGCAAGAGGAAGTTTGTAACGCGGTTCAAACTGAGGAATATAACATTCCTACTCTACGAGATCCATGTGGAGCAATGATAGATGTAGTTGTAACTGAAATTCGCGAATCAAATTTAGAAGGTGTTGCAGAATCAGATTTTGAGACAGAGGATGATGATGATGATGATGATGATGATGATGATGACGACGATGACGATAACGATGACGATGATGACGACAACGATGATGCTCAAGAAGAAGATCAAGATGAAGACGAAGGTGAAGAAGAAGATTTGGATTTCTGAGACATTTTACTAATTATGTCGTAATTATTGTTATGACAAAAGTTTATTGTTGTTGTTGTTGTTGTTATTATTATTGTAAAATTGTTGTTGAATATTATTGCTATTACTGTTAATGTTATTGTCCGGACAAAAAAATGAATTACGCGGGTGTGGGATAGTAGAAATGAAATTCGTGGCAAATTAGCCACGGATTTTAGCAAAAAAAAGCCCACAAAATTCGATTTTCATGAAATTCGTGGCTAAAATCCGTGGCTAATTTGCCACGAATTCCATGAAAATCCAATCACTCAAATGACAAGACCGTGGCAAAAATTCGTGGCAAATTTGCAACGGATTTTTGCCACGGAGTTCATAAAAAAATCCCGATTAGTCACACCACTAAGAAATTCGAGGACTTTTTTGAGGAAATCCCGATTTTTTGATGAAAATCGAATTTTATGGAATTTTTTTAGGAAATTCGTGGCAAAAATCCGTGGCAAATTAGCCACGGATTTTAGCCACGAATTTCCTAAAAAAATCGAATTGTGTAGGCTTTTTTTTTATGAAAATCGAATTTTATGGACTTTTTTGAGGATATTCGTGGCAAAAATCCGTGGCAAATTAGCCACGGATTTTAGCCACGAATTTCCTAAAAAAATCGAATTTTGTAGGTTTTTTTTTGATGAAAATCGAATTTTATGGACTTTTTTGAGGAAATTCGTGGCAAAAATCCGTGGCAAATTAGCCACGGATTTTAGCCACGAATTTCCTAAAAAAATCGAATTTTGTAGGTTTTTTTTTATGAAAATCGAATTTTATGGACTTTTTTGAGGAAATTCGTGGCAAAAATCCGTGGCAAATTAGCCACGGATTTTAGCCACGAATTTCCTAAAAAAATCGAATTTTGTAGGTTTTTTTTTATGAAAATCGAATTTTATGGACTTTTTTGAGGAAATCCCGATTTTTTGATGAAAATCGAATTTTATGGAATTTTTTTAGGAAATTCGTGGCAAAAATCCGTGGCAAATTAGCCACGGATTTTAGCCACGAATTTCCTAAAAAAATCGAATTGTGTAGGCTTTTTTTTTATGAAAATCGAATTTTATGGACTTTTTTGAGGATATTCGTGGCAAAAATCCGTGGCAAATTAGCCACGGATTTTAGCCACGAATTTCCTAAAAAAATCGAATTTTGTAGGTTTTTTTTTTATGAAAATCGAATTTTATGGACTTTTTTGAGGAAATTCGTGGCTAAAATCCGTGGCAAATTAGCCACGGATTTTAGCCACGAATTTCCTAAAAAAATCAAATTTTGTAGGTTTTTTTTTATGAAAATCGAATTTTATGGACTTTTTTGAGGAAATTCGTGGCTAAAATCCGTGGCAAATTTGCCACGGATTTTAGCCACGAATTTCCTAAAAAAAATCGAATTTTGTAGGTTTTTTTTTATGAAAACCGAATTTTATGGACTTTTTTGAGGAAATTCGTGGCTAAAATCCGTGGCAAATTAGCCACGGATTTTAGCCACGAATTTCCTAAAAAAATCAAATTTTGTAGGTTTTTTTTTATGAAAATCGAATTTTATGGACTTTTTTGAGGAAATTCGTGGCAAAAATCCGTGGCAAATTTGCCACGGATTTTAGCCACGAATTTCCTAAAAAAAATCGAATTTTGTAGGTTTTTTTTTATGAAAACCGAATTTTATGGACTTTTTTGAGGAAATTCGTGGCTAAAATCCGTGGCAAATTAGCCACGGATTTTAGCCACGAATTTCCTAAAAAAATCAAATTTTGTAGGTTTTTTTTTATGAAAATCGAATTTTATGGACTTTTTTGAGGAAATTCGTGGCTAAAATCCGTGGCAAATTAGCCACGGATTTTAGCCACGAATTTCCTAAAAAAAATCGAATTTTGTAGGTTTTTTTTTTATGAAAATCCAATTTTATGGACTTTTTTGAGGAAATTCGTGGCAAAAATCCGTGGCAAATTAGCCACGAATTTCCTAAAAAAATCGAATTTTGTAGGTTTTTTTTATGAAAATCAAATTTTATGGACTTTTTTGAGGAAATTCGTGGCTAAAATCCGTGGCAAATTAGCCACGGATTTTAGCCACGAATTTCCTAAAAAAATCGAATTTTGTAGGTTTTTTTTTATGAAAATCGAATTTTATGGACTTTTTTGAGGAAATTCGTGGCTAAAATCCGTGGCAAATTAGCCACGGATTTTAGCCACGAATTTCCTAAAAAAATCGAATTTTGTTTTTTTTTTATGAAAATCGAATTTTATGGACTTTTTTGAGGAAATTCGTGGCAAAAATCCGTGGCAAATTTGCCACGGATTTTAGCCACGAATTTCCTAAAAAAAATCGAATTTTGTAGGTTTTTTTTATGTAAACCGAATTTTATGGACTTTTTTGAGGAAATTCGTGGCTAAAATCCGTGGCAAATTAGCCACGGATTTTAGCCACGAATTTCCTAAAAAAATCGAATTTTGTTTTTTTTTTTATGAAAATCGAATTTTATGGATTTTTTTGAGGAAATTCGTGGCAAAAATCCGTGGCAAATTTGCCACGGATTTTAGCCACGAATTTCCTAAAAAAAATCGAATTTTGTAGGTTTTTTTTTATGAAAACCGAATTTTATGGACTTTTTTGAGGAAATTCGTGGCAAAAATCCGTGGCTAATTTGCCACGGATTTTAGCCACGAATTTCCTAAAAAAATCGAATTTTGTTTTTTTTTTATGAAAATCCAATTTTATGGACTTTTTTGAGGAAATTCGTGGCAAAAATCCGTGGCAAATTTGCCACGGATTTTAGCCACGAATTTCCTAAAAAAAATCGAATTTTGTAGGTTTTTTTTATGAAAACCGAATTTTATGGACTTTTTTGAGGAAATTCGTGGCTAAAATCCGTGGCAAATTAGCCACGGATTTTAGCCACGAATTTCCTAAAAAAATCGAATTTTGTTTTTTTTTTTATGAAAATCGAATTTTATGGATTTTTTTGAGGAAATTCGTGGCAAAAATCCGTGGCAAATTTGCCACGGATTTTAGCCACGAATTTCCTAAAAAAAATCGAATTTTGTAGGTTTTTTTTTATGAAAACCGAATTTTATGGACTTTTTTGAGGAAATTCGTGGCTAAAATCCGTGGCAAATTAGCCACGGATTTTAGCCACGAATTTCCTAAAAAAATCGAATTTTGTAGGTTTTTTTTTTATGAAAATCCAATTTTATGGACTTTTTTGAGGAAATTCGTGGCAAAAATCCGTGGCTAATTTGCCACGGATTTTTGCCACGAATTTTAAAAAAATTTAGGGTTTGCCGCGACAATTTTGTATTTCGATTTGAATTTGCCGCGAGAAAATTAAAATTCGTGGCTAATTCCGTGGCAAATTAGCCACGGAATTAGCCACGAATTTTAATCCGTGGCTAATTTCAGCGGAAATTCTCTAAACGGCGTCGTCTTTATGAGCCGGTACAAATTAGGGTTCTCTCTTCTTTTCTCACGATCGAACCAATCTCTCTTCTCTGTCTCTTCTCGGTCTCTGTCTCTGTTGCAGGTCTTGGTCGAACGATTCTCGGCGATCCTCGGCGTTCTTCGGCGCGATTCTTGGCATTCTTCGGCGCGATTCTCGGCGTTCTTCGGCGGCGGACGCTGGGAAGCGAGGACACCCAACGCGCGGTCTGAGAGTGTGTTCGGTCGGTTTGCTTCCGTTGAGAAGCGAGAGGTACGTTTGCTTGGGTCGGCATTGCGGCGAGAGGTACGTCTGCTTATGTGTTTGGGTTTGGGTCTGCTTCTATGCTTCTGCTTGTGTTGGCTGGGTTTGGGTCTGCTTCTGTGCTTCTGCGCTTCTGCGCTTCTGCTTGTGTTGGCTGGGTTTGGGTCTGCTTCTGCGCTTCTGCGCTTCTGCTTGTGTTGGCTGGGTTGGCTGGGTTTGGGTCTGCTTCTGCGCTTCTGCGCTTCTGCTTGTGTTGGCTGGGTTTGGTTCTGCTTCTGCTTGTGTTGGCTGGCTTCTGCTTCGTTCTGCTTGTGTTGGCTGGCTTCTGCTTCGTTCTGTTCGTGGGCGAAACAGACCAATTTCAACCCAAAACCAATTTCAACCCAAAAACCAATTTCAACCCAGAACCATTATGTTTCGCCCACGAAACAGAATGGTTCTGTTTCTGTTTCGCCTCTGTTTCTGCTTCGCCCACAAATTTGCTTCTGTTCGTGAGCGGATTTAGTTGAAATTGGTATTGGTTTAAGTTGAAAATTTAGTTGAAATTGGTTTGAAATTTGGTCGGAATGAGGTGAAATGTGGTCGGAATGAGTTGAAATTTGGTCGGTCAAGCGGAAACGGTCCGCTGATCCAAAATCACCGCCTTCGGCCGTGACTCAAGTCATTTTTTTGCTTTTCGGAGTCGTTTAGATGGGTTTTTTGGTAAAAAACGATTCTGGTGAATAGTATTTTCCGTGACATTTGTTTTTTTTTTTTCGTTTCGGAGTCGTGCTATAATTATTTTATTTATATCTCTATGTTTGAAAACTATTTCCAAACCTTCTTTGGCCTAGGTTGAAGCTTTGGCCATCGGGGTAAAACTATTTGCAACACATAAGTCTGTCGTTGATTATTATTGGTTATCCGTTCCTGGAGAAGACTGTGGATCCAATCTTTGTATAGGCTGTAGATGTATGGGTTGGTTCTCCCACTCTCAGTGTTTCAATTTACATAAATGAAAAAAAAATTGGGTGGAATAGTTCCTCCACAGGTTATATGCTATGGGTGTTATGTCTCCTTCTCATACCATATTGTTATCCTCAATTCTGTCTTTTGGCAATGATTTTTTGAAAATCATCTCTGACATTACGTGTATGCCAACCTAAATTTACTGTCTCTGTCTAGATCTCAAGCGATATTGATATTAAGAGTTTCGGTGCAGAACCAGAACCATCTCTACTGACGAGAACCATATACATTCACCATATATAGTCACTGTGGTTATCAAAATGTTAAAGTACATTAAGCATTAAGCATTAAGCATTATGCAGTTAGTTTTTCGAAAGGTGCAAACTGTGGTTACTTCCTTCAATTTCTGGTAAGGACAATAGGGAGGGAGGGAGATCTGTCCATTTTTGGATCAGTTGATCTTATGGGTCCTAGGAAAAGTATCTTCTAAAGAAAGATGACTCATCCTTCCTCTTCATTTCAGATTTCAGCGTCTGAAACAACCGTTGACGATTCTTCGGGCTTGAGAGAAGCAGAGAAGCCTCAAATTCAGCCATTAAGATTGCCTACACCTGAGGAAATTCGTGGTCAAGATATTTGGAACAATTGTGCTGTTCGCAGTGTTGTCAGTGGAGTCATGGGTAAGAGTTCTCAACTCTTTTGCTGCTTTTTTTCCATTTAGTGCCTCAGACCTCGTGAGCCGAGGGTAAAATGATGTTAAGATGCCAGATTTTGCTGTTTGTCAATATGTTTCATTGAAATTGCTGCAGGAGGTGGCCTTGGGATCTTTATGGGCCTGCTTCTAGGAGCACTGGACAATCCTATAATGCAGGACCAAATGACTGGAAAGCAACAGTTCATTTACACTGCAAAGCTGATGGGACAAAGAAGTTGGCACTCAGCGAAAACATTTGCAGTCATGGGCTTAGTTTTTTCAGCTGCTGAGTGTGTGTGTTGTAGAGAAGGTATCTTTGATATCACAAAATGAACAGTTTGCGAACTGCCCCTAATTTTTAGAGCTTTGTTTCATTTCTTTCTTTTTGGGATTTGTTCTTGTTAATTTAGAACTCTTCTTGGCAAGATGAACATGATTTGTCTTGACTGTGATTTTCTATCAATGTTAATTAGATTTCAAATTGAATTCGCCCCTAAACAACATTCGTCGCTAAATTATTCATTAAATTTCGTCGCCAAATTCGTTTTTGAATAATGTCCGTCGCAAACGTCATTAAATACTGACCAAAAAAAAATTGGCAAATTAGCCACGAATAAGTTCGTCGCAAATAATTGAAAAAAAAAATTGACTCGCATTTTAGCCACGAACTTTGCCACGAAAAATATTCGTGGCAAATTAGCCACGAATTTTGCCATGAATAATTAGCGACGAATAATTAGCGACGAATTTTTTTCGTTGCAAATTAGCCACGAATTTTGCCACGAAAAATTAGCCACGAATTTTAGCCACGAATTTTTTTCGTTGCAAATTAGCCACGAATTTTGCCACGAAAAATTAGCCACGAATTTTTTTCGTTGCAAATTAGCCACGAATTTTGCCACGAAAAATTAGCCACGAATTTTAGCCACGAATTTTTTTCCGTCGCAAATTAGCCACGAATTTTGAAATTTTCCGTGGCAAAATTTTGCGACGGCCTATTAGCGACGAATTTTTTTCCGTCGCTAATTTCGTCGCAAAATCATTTTGCCACGAATTTTGCCGAATTTTTCGTGGCAAAATTCGTGGCAAAACCCGGCTTTTTTTGTAGTGACAAGAGGATTGTTCTAGCCCGCCTAGCAATCTCTTAGACCCCATGAGGTTTCATCTCCAAAATGTCACGAAAGCCTTTCGTTTTAGTAATGTTGTTTTTTGATTTTCTGTTTGATTTTCTTAATAAAAATATGATAGGAACCGCTAAGTAATGAGCCACTGAAAGAAAGTACATGTTCTCACTGGAAGAAGTAAACGTATCTTGAAATCAATTGGCAGCATCTACAATTTTTTTTCCATCACCACAACAAAATTAACATCTACAGGAACATTTAGTTAGTAAAAACATTACGTATTTTAGAAAACAAGGATAGTAGAACACTACAAAAAAACATGTTTTTTCCGACGAAATTTCCAACGAAAAATTTAGAAAAATTCGTTGGAAAACGAATTTCCGACGAAAAAGAATTAGCTGGTAATAAGTCGTCGCAAATTTTTCCAATGAAAAATTTCAATTTTTCATTGGAAATTTGCGACGAATTTTTTTTCGTTGGAAAACTTGTGGCTAAATTCGTTGGAAACGAATTTTTTTTCCGACGAATTTTTTTTTCGTTGGAAACTACACATTTTTTTTGGTCGAAAAATCGTGGAAATTTTTTTTTCATCGCAAAAAAAAAATTTTTTGGTCGAAAAATCGCTCAGATCTGGGCGAGCTGGAGCTCGTTGACCATGGCGAGCTCGGCCCTTGCCATGGCCGGCGAGGGCCAGCCTCGTCGCTGGCGAGGGCCGAGCTCGCCTAGAACGCTTGCCATGGCCGGCAAGCTCGAGCTCGCCCAGATCTAGGCGACCTCGAGCTCACCGGCGACAGCGGCAAGGTGAAAAGAACAGCAGCTTCCCGACCAAAAAAAGAGAGAGAGACGAGGTGGCTGGGCTGCTGGGCTGACGGCGAGTAGGGGCGGTTGGCGGTCGTGCAGCTCGACTGGTCCGCGGTGGAGGGTGACGGCGAGTTGAGGCGGCGACGGCGAACGGAAAGGTAGAAGCGGCTTGTCGTCCCCAATCCAAGAAGACAGAGAAAGAGAGAGAGCAAGGGGCCGAGACGAGGGCGGTGGCTGGCCGGCCGGCGGCTCGCATGGCGATGCTCAGCTGAGGTGGAGGCCGCGGCGCGACGGCAAGCGGTGGACGGTGGCAGCACGGCTTCAGTTCGCCCAGCAACCAAAGAAAATAAGAAGAAGAAAGAAAGGAAGAAGAAGAAAGGGAAAAAGGGCGTGCCGGTGGAGGGTGAAGGGGGGCGAGAGAGAGAGAGAGAGAGAGAGAGAGAGAGAGAGAATGTGGAAATTGAGAGTTTTTTTTTAATTCATCGAACAATATAGGTTTTTTTTTGAATTCATCGAAAAATTCGTTGAAAATTTCCAACGAAAAACAATTCATTGGAAATTTTCAACGAATTTTCCAACGAAAATTGTACACACTGAAATAATTGCTCGGAAAATTAAAATTCGTTAGAAAATTCGTTGGAAATTTCCAACGAATTTTTCAACGAATATAAAAAATGCCGAAAAATACCGATTTTTTTGAATTCATTGGAAACTTTATTGGAAATTTCTAACGAAAATTGTATACACTAAAATAATTGCTCGAAAAATTGAAATTCGTTGGAAAATTCGTTGGACATTTCCAATGAATTTTCCAACGAATATAAAAAATGCTGAACAATGCTGGGTTTTTTGAATTAGTTGGAAAATTCATTGGAAATTTCCAATGAATGTAAAAAATGCCGAACAATACCGGGTTGTTTTTGAATTCGTTGGAAAATTTGTTGGAAATTTCCAACGAAAAAAAATTCATTGGAAATTTCCAACGAATTTTCTAACGAAAATTGTACACACTAAAATAATTGCCCGGAAAATTGAAATTCGTTGAAAAATTCGTTGGAAATTTCCAATGAATTTTCCAACGAATATAAAAAATGCCGAACAATACCGGTTTTTTTGAATTCGTCGCAAAATTCGTTGGAAATTTCCAACGAAAAATTTTTCGTTGGAAATTTCCAACGAATTTTGCGACTAAAAAGTTTTCGTTGGAAAATTTGTCGCAAATTTGCGATGAAAATTTTTTCGTCGCAAATTTTCGTGGCAAAAATCTAGTTTTTTTGTAGTGGAATCACCATTATATGGTTCCTCCTGAAATTTTCACAGACGAGCACAAGGAATTTTTTTGCAAAGAGCGAGTTTCAAATAGTGTTTTACAAAATTTGTCTATTAACTTTACCCAAAAAAAAAATTTGTCTATTAGAAAAAAGACCTTTTGGTATAACTTCTGGTGTCACGGTTTGTTTTAGAGGCCTATACTTGCCAAATTAACGCTTTGTGTGTGTTGCAAAAAATGAAGTATTTGAAATATTTTTTAAAAATAATCGTTTATATCGCTTATTAAATGAATAAACGAAAAATATTTTTACTGTCCATAGAAATATTTACACAAATTTTTGTTGATACTGAAATTTTTTTTATTGGATAATAAGTTAAAGCAAAAGAAGTGATTATTTTTAGGAACTTATTTCCCAAATTATTCAATTTTTACAAAACAAACGAAGCCTAATAGTCAAATTGAATTCTTTCTGGTGCATTTTGAAAAGGGCAATACCATAAAAAAACCCTAAAGTATGGCCATTGTAACACAAATACCACAAACTTTTTTTGTGTCGCCAAAAACCCTAAACTTGCGTAATGTACACAAATGCCCCCAACTTCTTTTTGTGCAACCCAAACTTATACATTTGTGACATATATACCCTCTATTTTAGTTCTATTCATGGTTTATTTGTCACATTAGTATAAGTTCGGGATTTTTTACGACACAAAAAAGATTTGGGGTATTTGTGCCATAATGGGCACGCTTTTGGATTTTTAATGACATAAAAAAATTTTAGGGTTGGTTATCAAAAAAAAAAGTTTAGGGTATTTATGTCACAATGATCATAGTTTGGAGCTTTTTATTATACTAACCCTTTTGAAAATACTATTCTTTCTAATTATTTTCTATCTTTCAATCTACATTCCTTTTCTTTTGTCCTTAATCAATTTTCATTCCAGTTAATAGTAAGGAGATGGCCAAGATTTTGGTTCGGCTGCCGTTTTTATTTTATTTTGTATGACATAGAGTTAACAGATAAGCATAGCAGCATAATAAAATTATTTTACTATCACATTGTTATCGTCACGATAACACTCCGGGGGAACTTAGCCGCTAGGAAGATTTGTTCTTCCACATGTTAGATATGTATTTGTTCAACCTATTTTAGTTATCTCTGTACGATACGGGAAGCTGAACCTAGGCGTGCACCGCCAATTGACAACGCCGTAATTGATGGAGAAAGAATTTCTCACATGTGCTCATCACTGACGAAGATACAAGATCCAATAATTGACTGCCTACTGTTTTGTTTGATAGATCCACTCTTGCGGAACGAGTGTGTGCTTAATCTCGTTGTTTCTCCATTTTTTTTTCTGTCGAGATGCTGGTTCTCCATTGATCCCACATGTTTTATGGATTTGGCTTTATTTTGCAGTATTATGGGTTTTGCTTTGTTCTGATTTGTTTTATTGTGAAATCTATGTACTTTTCATGTGCCCTTTCGTGCAATGAATACAACCTCTTTCGACAAAAAAAAAAAAAGCCTTAGCAGCCAGGAATGGTGCTAAAGGACTTGACTTTGAGTGGGACACAAAGGAAATTTAAAAATATAAATATATAAAATACAAAAATAAAAAATTCAAAAGGCCATCTCAAGTTTTAAGTGTAGTTCGAAGTGGTCAACTTAGCAACATATGCAGCACTGAGGAGGTTGCGCATTGGACATTGCCCCTTTCATACTTCCAATTCATTTTGATTTGTGAATTCAATTGAGGATTTGAGGATGATTTCTGATCAATCATGAGCAGAAAGAAAATTAAGAGGATTAGCATGACATTAGCTCTAGTGATGGAGTTTGGATAATATTTGGGGGCGTTCATGCCGATCCAATTCAAAGATTTAATAATTAACCGGATAAGATGATTGTTATTTGATTTTGGAGTTAATCAGTGGTAGAGTTTGGGGAGGTATAGAGCTCTTCCTCAAATCTGAATTTGTCGCAATATCCCTAAGAACCTTATCTCTTGTTTGATATCGCTTGGTTCTTAGGGATGCAAATTTATTTATGTATTTTTGCATCCAAATTCGTGGACATGCAAGGGTGCGAGAAGAAAACCCAAGAGTATTGTTTCCATGGTTTCTATGCAAAAACACAAGGCTCTTCGGTTGTGGTACGTGGATGTGGTCTGTTTCTGTGATTATACTCTGTCCGTGCATGCAAAATGGGGTAAAAGTAGATCGTCCATCGACCGTGTTCGGGAATCCATGCAATTTGTGCCAAACGCACCATTGTTATAGGTAGATTTCCGAGAATTTTTGTCATATGAACTCGTCACATTCTTTTAGTTTTCTGATTAAAATATTATATTGCGTGTAATTTTGGCAGAAAACAACTTAATTAGTACACCATTGTTTCGATGCTTAAATGCCTGGTAGATGTGATACCCATGAGGATGCCAAACGAAATTGGCGTAAATTGATGTGCCAAGTGAGTAATTGCAAACCCTAATTTCGGAGGCCGAAACGTTAAGAATTTATTACAATTTCTGTGGATCTTTTCTGGTTTGAAAAGTGATGTGGTTAGAAGGACCATTAAAAGAGTTTTCCAACGACATATTACTTGCAATTTTTTGACGTCCGTAGCTCCATTCACTCCTCCATCAAAACTTGGTCAACTTTTGGCCAAACGCTTGGTCAACTGCTTGATTTTTAGAAACGTGAGGCAAAATACGAGGTGCTAACAATTATGACCAAACAAAAATTGTGACATTTTATCGTCATTTCAGTTTATAATTTGCAGCTCAACAAAAAAAAATAACTTTTTTCTTATTTAATATTTATTTTTTTCTTCTGTTTTGTGTTTCTTCTGCACCATCACCATTATGGTCGCTGCGGGGGCGCAAATCCATCATGCCTTGTCACCTTCACTAGTTTGACTTCATGACCACCTTAGGTGCTCACTCACTCACTCTCTCTCTCTCTCTCTCTCTCTCTCTCGCTCTCTCTCTCTCTCTCTCTCTCTCTCTCTCTCTCTCTCTCTCAAGTCGGCCTCCAATGTAGTTCGTGGCCACCAGCAGATTGTGGTTGCTTAACTTCAAATTTGTGCGCATGTCCTCAGATCAAAGGTTGTGCTCTCAAATCAAAAGTCTGCATCTCAGCTCAGGGAGAGACTCAGACAGAGAGAGAAGTCGTTAAGCATATGGTGCACTGGCGGCGGTTGTGTGGTAATGGTGGCGGCGATTGGCAGTGGTGTGATTGCAGCGGTTACGTCGTGTGGTGGTTGAGATAGAGACAGAGAGAAAGAGACGGACATATTTAAATTTTGCACGCCTACTTCTAACTTTCTCCCTCTTTCTTCTTTCCCAAATAAAGCCTAACTAAAATCCTAAAAGAAATTAATATTGCATCAGCACACTTTCATCCATGAAAGCCTAGTATTGAGCCTCAATTTGAGGAATCGAGACACTTAATTGAAAGAAAAAAATAGGGTTAACATACTTTAATGGACATAGAGTAAAAGTTTTAAGGGAAAATTTTCAAATAAGGACTTGAAATGAGATAGTTTTATCAAAAGATGACTCACAGTGGGCCTTGTCTCAATAACTTAGTACCAAATAAAGACTTGAAATGACCAATTTGATCTCTAATAAGAGCCTAAATTTGAATCATTTTCTCAACAAAAAAAAGAGCGGACGTTGTCTCAAATAAGTGCCTGATTTGATAAACTTAGTCTTAAATAAAGGTCTTAAGTGAAGTTGTTTTCCCAAAAACTAGCCTAAAGTAGACCATATCTCAAATAAAGGATTGAAGTAACTACCTTGGTCTCAAATATAGGCCCAAGCTCACTAGGCGGCCAAATCTTTGCCAGTTAGCTTGCACGTGAACTCGCGTACTTGTTTTGGCGACAACATCACCGTCAATTTTGTTTGAAACATTCTACTTTGACCCAAATTTGAAGAGACCCAAATTGAAGTTAGGATTAGTTGAGAGTCCTTCTGAGGGCAACATTCCTCTTATTATAACTTATTTAGCTTCTCTATTTCAATCATGAATGTCATTGTCGTTCTTGACTCCTTGATATTGCTGCCGGAATAAGCATGTGAGTTAGACGTGCAAGTCTATATTAACTAGCAAAGATTTGGTTAGGTAATGAGCTCGAGCCTTTATTTGAGATTAAGTTAGCCACTTTAGGTGCTTTTTTGAGATAAGATCAACTCTAGGTCCCTTTTTGAGAAAATGGCTATACTTCATACTCTTATTTGAAACTAAATTGGCCACTTTATGCCATTATTTTCACTCGGGGCCCTTTTTGAGAAAATGGCCCAACTTCATGCTCTTATTTACAACTAAATTGACCATTTCAAGCTGTTATTGGAGATAAATTTCACTCTAGATCTTTTTTTTTAAAGGAAACGACTCCTCTTCAAGCTTTTATTTAAAATGTTCTTAGAGTTTAAGTACCTCAAGTGTAATTAATCCCCATAATGGTCCTTCTGCAACACTAGCAAAATCCTATTTTCAATGAGCATACACATTACGAACTTACAAAAATAGATAGCAAATGTGGTTTATGAAGTTTTTGGTAAAAAAGAGTATTGTAAAGGTGTTAACCGTTCCTCATTCCTAATCGAGCCTCCCTGCCTAGACTTCTGGCTTGCGCATATAGCACACATAGGCAAATTACCTACATACAGGTGCTAAGGTAGTTTAATTGCACGTGCTTAAAGGATTTCTGAGTGTCACTAACCTAGGTTAAAATTCTTTTAGTGACCATTCCACTGGCATTCATATTTCTAACTTTTTTAGTCAATTTTTCGAACATAAATTTGAAAAATAATTAGGAACCATAGGTGCTGTATTACTTGAGCTCATTAGTTAAGTGAGTTAGAATCGCCTAAATGTAAGATGTATTCCATTAGCCCCATCATAATATTGAGATCGAGTAATGAATTCGATGCTATTGATACACCGAAGAAAATGATGAAATAGCCTTTTAGTGCCACGTTGGCACCACTCAAACTTTATGGAGGTAATTAATAAAGGCATTGAATATAAAAAGAAAAGAAAGCATTGAATATCAGATGCGTATTTACTGCATCCATACTAAAGTGCAAGTCACAAGTAATTCAAATTGAAAATAAAAGGAGAAATCCTTATGCGTAGTTAGCTTGGCAAATTTTTGGGATGGGAAGCTTAAAAGGGAAAAAAGAAACAAAGGGAAACTATGAAAAGAGCAATGGCATTACCATAAGATCTGTCACCATTTTGTCTTCCTTAGTGCCATTCCAAGCTCAAGCCTCGCCAGATCAGTGAGCTCGTCCCTCGTCTGTGGCCAACCACCGGTCGAGAAAGAAACAAAAATAAAAAAAAGGAAATAAAAAAAGAAAACAAAAGGAAAAGAAGGAAAAATAATTAAAAATTTGAATTTTTTAGTAGTTTTTAGATTTTCCCTACCAAACGAAAGGATAATATTTTTTAGTTCATTTTCATTCTTCAGCCAAAAATTGGAAAATAATATCACTTTCTTGAACATAATTTCTTGAAAAATATTTTTCGGAAACGTCATAGTTTTCGCTAAATTAACGGAATCTAAAATGTGAGAATGATTCCCCCTCTCTGTTTTTACTTCGAAACTTACACATGTCATTCAAGACATGAACTAGTCGGCACGTATACCGGTCAAAGGGAAAGGGTACCGAAAAATGAATGGACAGAGTCTTCATGTTCACAGAGAACGAACAGTCCGAAAAAGGTACCCCATGAAGCATGTCCGTCTCCCTTTCGCCATCCATAGATCCTGTAATCTTTTTCACGTAAAATTCTTTTCTCAAGTAATCTTGCTATTTGTTTCTAACTGATATCGGATATCCGACCAATTGCTTCGATTGGTGTAAGATGAATTCTGGTCAATATGTTCAATTAATGCGATTCAATCTTTCTTCTGTCGACGTCGATGCTACCAAGAAAAAAATTATATCGATTCAATGTGCCGGCAATATCATCGCAATTTCTATGTACTGAGGCTGTGAAGATCATGATGTCTAAAGGGGGATGTTGTCGGTACTAGAAAACCTTATATATGTTAGCATGGGGATTCCATGGTCTTATTATTATTATTATTTTGGTCTTCTCCTAAATTTTTCCAGATTTTTTCAATTGTATTTTGTATATTTTTAACATTATTTTGTTCCATGTAGTAAGTTGAGCAAAAATCGATCCTAAAGATATTTCTTTATCGAGAAACATGAGAAATTTTACATATTTGTCAAAATTGTGCTCTAATGTCCTTTGTGAGAAGGAGAAGGATGATTAGCAGTTGTTTGAGAAGAAATTTTATTTTCATCATAACAGTTATTAATAATGTTCTTATCATAGTTTTTTCATATCTTAAATTATTGATATTCTTTCCCACGCAAAGCGTGGACTTTCACCACATAGCTTAAGTCCACTCACACATTCCAGCATGAGTGTCTTTTATATAAATTAATTAGCCCATGCGATAAACATGATCAACATTACTCCTAAAAAGTATTACGACAAACGACTTTGTGCCTAGCCAAAAAAATAAAGAGAAGACAACTCGCTTTAAGCTGACATTGCCTTGACTTTGTCCACTAGACCAAGTCAAACGGTAAGACTCATGCTAGACTCAATAAAAAGAAGTCCCAATGCAGTTTATAAGATGCAATTATATCTAGCCACCACATGACCCGCACGAGTCTACGAGCCCCATACACTTGGATAGCAACAGGTGGTGGAACTACATAGAATAGTATTACTACAGGAGCACCATCCCATTATGAGACATTCGAAGTGTAAGCAACTCATCCATAGTATTTTGACTTAGGCCAATTAATCATTACCGCTAATGGCTAAGCGTAACTGTCCCACTGCTATAATCAAGTGGTATTCAATCAAGTCCTCTACTTCAATGCTCCCACTAACGATTCTTCTTCCTCCCAGGAATCACTGGGATGCTCTGCTCATGCCAGAAGAAGTTGTCAGGATCAACTCTGCTTTTTATCTTGGCCAGCCTGTAGAAATTGCCCTTGTAGTACTTGTAGCCCCATGAGCTGGCCTCCATGAAGGTGGTGTTCCTCCTCCTGTTCATCCCAAGGTCGAGGTCCCTGTAATTCACATAAGCCTCTCTGGGGAACTTGGACACATAAGGGGTCATGTAATAGTAGAGCCTCCTGACCCAATCCATATGCTTTGATGGGTTTTCGTCTCCATCTTGCCAAGAGGCCACATACTGAATCTTGAAGATTGTGCCCGTCCTGTGAGGGAAGGGGGTCTGTGACTCGGGCACTCTGCTCATCATCCCTCCATAGGGGGTCCAAATCATGAATGGGTTCTCATCAAGCAAGTACCTCTTCCAGAGACCCAAGAGTGCAGCCTGAGGGATGGGCTCTCTCACGAAGTCTGACTTGGCCTTGAAGTAGTTCTTGAACAGGGACTTGCCTTGTAGGAGGACCTCGGGCGGGGTCGATGTCCCATTAGGGAAGCCGGCGATGTAGAGAACCGAGCCGATCCAGCTTGTTTGTATACAGTCATTCCTAGTGAGGCCTAGCTCAGGGAAGCTCTTGTCCATGACCTGGATGAGCCTGTCCGCATCTCCTAGGAACAGGGCATTGTATGAGGTTGTGACCGTCCTCTTCCCCTTTGGACCTCCACTGGCTGCTTGAATTATCACCCTGATGAAGAGGTCCTCATCAAGCTTGTCAGCCACTTGCTGCCATTTGTATAGGATTCTTGTTGCATCTTGTTCCAATGTTTTTGTAACAGTAAAAACTGTAACCTTTTCTGGGACTGGGACAAGCTTGAGCTTCCAAGCAAGGATGACCCCAAAGCTCCCACCGCCGCCCCCGCGGATGGCCCAGAAGAGGTCCTCCCCCATCGCGGCGCGGTCAAGTATTCTCCCCTGTGCATCCACCATCCAGGCGTCGAGCACGTTGTCCGCTGCCAGGCCGTATTTCCTCATCATCGACCCGTACGCACCCCCAGTGATGTGCCCGCCAATGCCCAGGCTTGAGCATACGCCTGCTGGGAAGCCGTGGACGCCACTCTTCTCGGCGATCCAGTAGTATAATTCTCCTGTGGTGGCTCCCGTTTGCACCCATGCCGCGCTCTCCTGTGTGTTCACATCAACGGTTCTAAGCAATGCCATGTCGATCACAATGAATGGGCTCTCGACCTCAGACACGTAGGATGCACCCTCATAGTCATGGCCCCCGCTCCGGACCCTGAGGTGGATGCCGAGTCTGTTCGAGCAAGCAACAGCGACTTGCACGTGGGGCTCAGTGAGCGGCGTGAAGATGAACTCAGGCTTGGGCACTGTGGGGACCAAGTACCTGAGGTTCTGAGCTGAAGATTGAAGGACAAAATTAAAGGAAGATGAGTTGTCAGGGGTGTAGAACAAGGAGAGTGGAATGGAGAGCGTGGTATTAAGAGACGACATGCACTGCAAAAACGATTGTTGAATGGGAATTGAGGTTGAAGATGTGTGCGAGTCTATTGAGAAAAGGACCAGAAGAAAAACTGAAAAGATGGCGAAGAATGAGCAGGCCATTCTTGTTTTTTTTTTCTTGTTCTGTGATTGCTTCTGTATGTGTGCTCCGGGCAGGAGAGAAGTCTTATAGATGATTGGCCTCGAGGCTAACGTGTGTTTTGTCTAATGCAGACGTCATTTTACGCTGCTAAGGTTCAAACGCACTGCAAAAACGATTGTTGAATGGGAATTGAAGTTGAAGATGTGTGCGAGTCTATTGAGAAAAGGACCAGAAGAAAAGCTGAAAAGACGGCGAAGAATGAGGGGGCCATTCTTGTTGTTTCTTTTTTGCTCTGTCGATATTAGAAGATGTCTGTTTGCTCTGGGCATGAGAGGAAGTCTTATAGGTGACTGGCCTCGAGGCTAACGTGTGTTTTGTCTAATGCAGACGTCATTTTACGCTACAAAGGTCCAGTTTTTGTTGTTGGTCTGCCGTTGTTCTTCAACTAATTAGTATGAGAATTGCTTCTAGCCATCTTTTCTCAATCAATTTAGCTACTATACGAAAATCAATTTAATTCACGTTAGTCCTTTCAAGAAAACATGAATTCGCTGCTCTTTACGGTAATTATAACACATACCGCCGGTGCAAAAAAGGAATTTTATGCAACGGTCTTATACATAAAGGATTTGAAAGCATGGATAATTATAATCCTCAAATAAATGAAATATAAGGCTGCTTGTCTAACATTTTAATACTTAAAAAAATTTACCGATACACCTTTTTAGACTAGTAAAAGTAAATATGATATTTACTCTCGGATTCTTACTAGCTAGTTGCGTGCTCAGAAGAATTTATTTTCTGAACTTAATATGCATGTTTTCTTAGACATAGTTGAGATCACTTGCAAGACACCATTATTTTAAAGCATGCGGCAGTTTAATCGATTATTCATCTACTTTTCAAGACAATGCGTTGTAAATTATTATTTCACTTCTTCATATTATTGAAGGAGGGAGAAAAATGTATAGTCATTTCAAAAAACAGTTCCAAATTCTTGTAATGCATCATGTAATGCATGCTTTTCTTCTCATTTTCCTTCTCCGATATCTTGTTAATCCTGAATGTTTTAGCTGCACCAGACACCTTGTTTTCTCCTCGAAGTGCGTTCAGGAGAGCTTTGGAGAACAGCTTGAGTCTATAAAGTCCCTTGAACAAAAATTTTGATACTTGGTAAAGATTTCTTAGAAAAATTCTCATCCAAACTTGCTTTGAAAATGCTCCAAATTCAAAGCAATGACACTTTATTTTTGCAGCCTGGCAAAGGCAATCTGCCCCTTGAAAGAGTGTTCTAGCGAAGACAGGGTCACACGACCTCATACCGACCATTCAGACAATTTTGATTGGGAGAAATCGGTCGAGGATTGTTATCGCATGTTATAGGGAGGTGGGCTAGTGATGAATTATCACGTGTTAGGAAGATAAGGACCAATGTGTAATTGCCGCTTGTTAGGAGGGCATTGGGCGGGCCTACCCAAATCTAGTTCATTTTCGATTTTATCAAATCAAAGCTCTCTAAGGCATTCCAATCGGATAGCAATTATCGAGGATTGTCAGATAGCAATTATTGACGATTCTGCCACCGATCCCATAAGGCACCATCCCATGATGAAATACCGCGACAAATTCATAGCAAACACATTTGTTTGCTGATATAATAAATCACAATGAATAGTATCATAAATGTGTTTTTTCATACATACGGAAGACTAAATTACAGATCAACGGCATCAAAATCACGACACTAATGGACAATCATTCTTGTGATTCTAAAAGAGTCATGTTAGAGTGCTTCTGATTGGTGAGTAATAAAGACGAATATCACTCATTTAATTTTAATTAAATTTAAATTTTGGTGACATCACTCATAGAGAAAATATCAGCCCATTATAAAATCACGTCAAACTTTTTTGACAAGAGGAAAGGCACCTTCCTCTATTTCGTCCCTTTGTAATTCCTTATTCGCCTTTGTGCACCCTGCATCTTCCTTTTAGCAGTTTAGTTGTACCAAGAGATTCGAATGTAATGGCTATAGAGAAAAGCAAGAACATTGACTCCAAAAAGGAGGACAATGACGAGAAATTAGACAATGAGTTTGTGTCTATTTTTAGCATCCCCTGATGATAAGAAAAGCGACAGTTTGTTCAGAAACAAAACACATCAGATTGCTTACAACTCTCTTTTAGCAAGATGAATCATGAATAACAGAGTAGTAGACTTCAATTTCTTTGAAAACTTCAATATCAAGATTCGGAAGCTGATTGAAAATCTTGATTTTCAGAGAATATGTTCTCTTTCCCACAAGGTTTACCCTAAACTTACACTTACTTCTATTCCAATTTATCCTTCAATTCTTTTGCTGAGATCGAATTCTCTGTTTTTTAAAATGATTATAAGTTAACAGCCTTTAATCTTTCTGTCATTCTAAGAGTAAAACACACTCAATTTTCTTTTATTTCTATCACTTCTGATTCGATATACCGATCTTGGTCTAGAAACTCTTCTTTCATCAAAGGTTCAACATCTCATGTATCTCACATTCTTTTTCCTCTCAACTCCATTGTGTCGTACAAAATCATCATAAACTGTCTCAGACCCAAAGGATCCTCTAAAACTAATATCTCTAGATACGAGGCAATGCTAATATGGGTAATTCAAAACACCTTTCCCATTTCTTTTTCCCTTTTGATCCTTCTACAAATGTATAGAACTGTCGAGAAGAGTAAAGGTCAACTCTCTTATGGAGCTCTGATCACTGCTATTTTTTAGTACTTAAAAATTTCCGTTCCTGCAAAACTCAAAGGCAAAAGCTCTTCAAACCATGACTATTGGGGAACTTATGATGACCAAAATGGGATATAGGTTTGATGGAGAAAGTTGGAAGGATATGAAGGGTAAGTTTATTCCAGTTGAGCTGATGAGTGAACAAAACAAAGGCTATATTAATATACTTCATGAATCTGATGAAGAGGAGTCAATCGAACCTCCAGTGAGAAAGAGGAAAGTGAAGATGACTGCCTTAAGATCAGATAGACTAGCCAAAAGATGACAAGCTGTGGCTAGTGATTCTGATGGAATGGAGAAATATGATGAGCAATCTCAAGCTGATGACAAAAGCCTTGAGGAAATAAGGTTTACGCAATGGCTACTTTATCAAGAAGCCAAGCATAAAGCTCATGCAACAAACTTGCTGCAACCCAGCTAACAATTTAAAGGTTGCGAGATGAGGATGATAGCTTGATAGAATCACTTAGTGACCTCATCAACAAAATTGTGATGGAAGATCAACACGAGCAAATGACCATTGCAGAGAAAGAAATTGACGATTTTTAGTTCTATAGAGAAGGACCCTCTAGGAGATAGGGGGAGTTTAAGCATGAAAATGTTATAGACGATGAAAGACAGGAGGAGTATAAGCAAGATAATGCTCAAATTGTCAAGAAAATTAGCTTTGAACTGGCTTACATTTAGGAGAGCAAATTAAGAATGCACAAGAGGCAGACCCTTCAGAAGCAACATCTGCAGATTTCCCTCTTGAAAGAGTTGTTCCATTTGAAGTTCAATAGAAAGGAAAAGAGACGCAAGTAGAATCTGTTGACATTTAGATTACCAACACTCCCTCTGGATATAATATCTTATCATCTATGTCAGATCATGCAGCTATTACAGATCTAAGATGGAGGCAAGCAGCTGTTCAAAATAAAGTCAGGGAACTCAGAAATGAACTTAAAGAAGGAATTCAGGAGCTGAAGGACTTGATGGAAGTAATAATCAACAATCTGACGATTCAAGTCAGAACTAATGTAAAACTTGCAACAGTCCACAATGCAAACATTAAAGGAAAGATTAATCAGTTCTCATCCAGTATTGAGTAAAGATTGAACCAACTTTCTTACTTCAGTCTAGTTCAAGTGCCTTTCCCACCTGCACCTTTTGGACCATCATCATCTGAACCCTATGGACCATCGGCCCATCTAGCAAATTAGCCAAATTGATCGAATATCTTCCAATCGATTAGTCTTTCTACGTTATTTTTTTTTTTTTGAGATTTAGTGTGCATTTTGACATTTGGATATTGAACTGTGATTCGAGAATGGTTGTTGAACTCTTATTGAACTTTTGTTGATGATGTTATTGTCTGATACTAGTCATTTCTGCTGATGTCAAAAAGGAGAAGAAGTATTATGTAGATTATGAATGCAAATGTTAGCGTGAGTGGCATAATGAACTGTTATACTGAAATAGTATGCTGGCTTTAGAGATTAATATTACTCTATATACTTTAAATGTTATATCATCTAAATAGAGTATTTTGTTCGCATAAATATTTTTTAAAAAAGAATATGGATAGTTTTCTCATCATAAAAAAGGGGGAGAATGTTGAGGAAAATCCCTAATTAATTTTGAAGAAAGAAAAAATAATCCTTTTCTGACCACAATTATACTTAAGTTATTTGATGCAGGTAAATACTGAGTCATCAGACTTAGTCAATGAAAAGATTTTATTACCAGACTCAAAATTCCTCATCAGATTTAATAAGTGTTATTTTTGGTAAGTTTATGCAGGACAATCAAATTAATATCTCAAAATATCCTAATTGGCAATCACAAGATCGTTCCTTAAACACAAAGAACTATAATTATGGAAACCTTGAGTTGATTATATAGGCGATCAAATCACCTGGAGATAATAGTTCTTCTTTTAATGGCTATGCATCTTCTTTTGGGAAGATTCTCCAATGGGTTGATTTGGAGATTAATCCTCTGAAAACTATCTAACGGATAGATTGGAAGTAGAGGAGTATAAAAGGAGTGTAAACGTTGTACAAGAAGAATAACTAGAATCGAGAATTCCAAAATCTGAATAGAGTTTCGATTTTACATACTTGTGGTTACTGTATTCCACGTTGTTATTTTAGAGAGAAAATTACTTGAGTGAAGAGTGTACGTGATAGTGCAATCTCTTGGTGATTCAATAGTGAAACATAGCCAACAGGTTGCCAGCGTGAAGAGTAGACGTAGGCTTGATAAAGCCAAATCACTATAAAGATCTGTGTGTAGTATTCTCTACCCCTAAACTTTCATTTATTATTGTTGACATCATACTGCATACATATCTGTCAAACAAGTTCGTTAAAACATCATCATAATCATCAGACGCAATCATTTGATGACAATATATATACAAGTTTATCATAAACATCCATCTGATATTGATTATATGAGTTGTTGATCTCGACTATATTAATTCCGCACGTTTAAATCATCCAATTTAGTAAAAACACCTATTCACCCCCTTTAGGTGATAGCACTAGCTGTAATAGCTTTACAAGCTTCACCTCGTTACAAACACTATCTATGTCGATTACTTTGCCAGTACTTGTAACTTCAAGAATTTCTAGTTGCAACTTCACCTCAAGCTGAACACCATTCATTTCTGCATAAACATTGTTATAAGCACTCCTAAGTAAAATTATTTGAAGACTCGTCGAATATAACTTGTCTGCTGACAATAAGTGAATTTATTTCTAGGCAACCGAACCAATAGCTTCGCTCACCTTTTACATAACCTAGGAACGAGTACTTTCCTACCCTTCCATCAAGCTTACCATCACTCATTTGAACATAACACGAGCAACTAAATATTCTAATAGCAGAATAATCAGCAATGTTACTTGACCATGCTTCTTTAAGAGCCTGATATCCAATTGCAGTTAATGGGGATCTATTAATCAGGTAGCTCGCCATTTTAAACACATTTGCTTGGAATTTCCTAACTATACTAGCACTAGAGAGTATTTTATAGGTTGTCTCTAGTTCTGCTCGTGGACTCTGCATCTTGTGGTTCATTAGCACTAGTACGGTGTCTCACCATACCTTCCTTCATGCAAAGTTTATTTAATAGCTTCAAGCATAACTCCATCTACTATTATTCTACACATGTACGATTGTTTTGCTAGTCTCCTTTTCAATCAAAACTCTCAACTACCTAATCCTGACAATAACATCAAATTTGTGCCTCAGCACAAGCACCCAAGTCTTTTTCGAGTAGTCACTCTTAATTGTTAGCATAAATCTAGTAATCTTCCTTGAAGGAAATTGAGACAACCTGTGAACATCTAAGTGAATTAACTCTATAATATACATGGTTCCCTTGACAAACGTACTAAACTGCACTTTCAAACATTGATTTAAATCATAGTACCTGCATTCATTCAATTCGTCAGCAACATAACTACACAACAAATTCCTTTCACTCGGACCCTTTAGGCTTCTCTCACTAATGTTCCTCAAATGCATATGCCTCAATTCGGACTCTCAAATAGATGCATTCAATGTCTCGAAGGAGAAATCTGTCATTATCTCACCATGAAGCACTTACAGGCCATTGTGCTTGATTCCTCTCATTATCACTAAGGCACCCCAAATAACCTTCAAAAGTCTGCCTTTTTAAGTATACCGACATCTAGCTAAATCCAAGGCACTCAAAGATATCAAGTTCTTTTTCAACTCTGGAACATGCCTCACTCTAGTCGATGCCCTCACAATACCATAATGCATTTTGATTATAACATCACCAAAACCTAAAACATCACAGTTAGTGATGTTCCCCAACTGTACTTTACTACTATCCATGTTTTATTTGGTGTGGCATGAAACGAACAACCATAATCCTAATCCATCCGTTATTGACTAATGAACACATTAAATTCATTGATCAGCAATTGACGCACCTTCATCCATCTTTAAGTTAAATAGATTTCACATCAAGTAGACCTTATTGATTGCAGAGGGCTTCTCAGATATGTCCGACAAGGCTTTCATCAAATCGGTAGTGGTCTTCTCTTTCACGATATTAAATGCGACGTTACAAGCCAATGTCAATTGAATAATGCCCAACGCTTGTCTATCCATCAATTCACATTCATCTTACTTCATTGACTTTAGTTTCCCCCTAGACAGGGGTAAGTGCAATTTCCTTTGGTACGGATAATCCTCAATTTGCATCTTTCAGAAACAGAAATTATTCCCACAAAATCTATTGATCCTAAAGCTATTTCTTTATCGAGAAACATGAGAAATTTACATATTTTTCAAGATTGTGCTCTAATGTCAATTGAATAATGCCCAACGCTTGTCTATCCATCAATTCACATTCATCTTACTTCATCAACTTTAGTTTCCCCCTAGACAGGGGTAAGTGCAATTTCCTTTGGTACGGATAATCCTCAATTTGCATCTTTCAGAAACAGAAATTATTCCCACAAAATCTATTGATCCTAAAGCTATTTCTTTATCGAGAAACATGAGAAATTTACATATTTTTCAAGATTGTGCTCTAATGTCCCTTGAGAGAACGAGAAGGATGATTAGCAGTAATTTGAGATGAAATTTTATTTTAATCATAACATTTATGAAGAATGCTCTTATCATAGTTTTGTCATATCTTGAATTATTGAAATTCTTTCCCGCGCAAAGGGTGGACTTTCACTACATAACTTAAGTCAGCTCATACTTTCGATCAATTTGTGGATTCAGTCTCGTGAGTGTCTTTTATATAAAATAATTAGCCCATGCGAGGCACATGATCAACATTACTTGTAAATTGTATTACAACAAACGACTTTGTGCCTAGCCAAAAAAAAAAAGACAACACACTTTAAGCTACATTGGCTTGACTTAGTTCACTAGACCAACTCAAACAGTAAGACTCATGCTATTCTCTATAAAAATAAGTCCCCATGCAGTTTATAAGATGCAATTATATCTAGCCACCACATCACCCGCACGAGTCCCCAAACGCTTGCATGGCAACAGGTGGTGGAACTACATAGAAAAGTGCTACTATAGGAGCATCATCAGACATTCAAACTGCAAGCAACTTATCCATAGTATTTTGACTTAGGCCAATTAATCATTACCGCTAATGGCTAAGCGTAACTGTCCCACTGCCATAATCAAGTGGTATTCAATCAAGCCCTCTACTTCAATGCTCCTACTAACGATTCTTCTTCCTCCCAGGAATCACTGGGATGCTCTGCTCATGCCAGAAGAAGTTGTCAGGATCAACTCTGCTTTTTATCTTGGCCAACCTGTAGAAATTTCCCTTGTAGTACTTATAGCCCCACGAGCTGGCCTCCATGAAGGTGGTGTTCCTCCTCCTGTTCATCCCAAGGTCGAGGTCCCTGTAATTCACATAAGCCTCTCTGGGGAACTTGGACACATAAGGGGTCATGTAATAGTAGAGCCTCCTGACCCAATCCATATGCTTTGATGGGTTTTCGTCTCCATCTTGCCAAGAGGCCACATACTGAATCTTGAAGATTGTGCCCGTCCTGTGAGGGAAGGGGGTCTGTGACTCGGGCACTCTGCTCATCATCCCTCCATAGGGGGTCCAAATCATGAATGGGTTCTCATCAAGCAAGTACCTCTTCCAGAGACCCAAGAGAGCAGCCTCAGGGATGGGCTCTCTCACGAAGTCTGACTTGGCCTTGAAGTAGCTCTTTAACAGGGACTTGCCTTGTAGGAGGACTTCAGGCGGGGTCGATGTCCCGTTCGGGAAGCCGGCAATATAGAGAACCGAGCCAATCCAGCTTGTTTGGATACAGTCATTCCTGGTGAGGCCCAGCACAGGGAAGGTCTTGTCCATGACCTGGATGAGCCTGTCCACATCTCCTAGGAACAAGGCGTTGTATGATGTTGTGACCGTCCTCTTCCCCTTTGGACCTCCACTGGCTGCTTGTATTATCACCCTGATGAAGAGGTCCTCATCAAGCTTGTCAGCCACTTGCTGCCATTTGTATAGGACTCTTGTTGCATCTTGTTCCAATGTTTTTGTAACGGTAAAAACTGTAACTTTTCCTGGGACCAGGACAAGCTTGAGCTTCCAAGCAAGGATGACCCCGAAGCTCCCACCGCCGCCCCCACGGATGGCCCAGAAGAGGTCCTCCCCCATTGCATCACGGTCAAGTATTCTCCCCTGCACATCCACGATCCGGGTGTCAAGTGTTGACACCTAAATTTCGCTTTGTCACTTAAGGTTTAATTGCATAAAAAATTTAGGGATTAACTTTTAACCCCTAAGCCAAAATATTTTCATTAAGCTAATCGACATATAGACTTTAGGAACATTTACATTATTAAGGCATAGTAGAATATGCTTCCCTTGTTTAAATTCAAAAAAATAATAATAAAAATAAAAATAATCGAAAAAAAGGGGGCTGACCAGCATTATTCAATGCTGGCCAGCACAGCGCCACTCTGAAAAAATCAAAAAAAAATCAAAAAAAGAAAGAAGGGGAATGACCAGCATTATTCAATGCTGGTCACGCGTGAGCCCCATCCCCAGAATATTCAATGCTTCTGGGGAAGCAGGAACGAAGCAGACGAAGCGCAGGCCTGGAGGGGAATCAGAAGCGGTGGCGACAAGGCGAAGGGAGTAGGGCGCGGCATAGTGCATCCGACCTACATCAGACAGATCCGCAGTCGTCTTAGCCGAAGATGGACTCGAATGGTCCCGAGAGGAGACCCAGCTGATGGCAGAAGCAAAAAATGGAGAGGCCGATGGTATCGAAGGCATTCTTGAGCCGAAAATGGAGTGGTGAAGGTCGCCGGGGTGGAAAGCCGAGAGAAAGAGAGGCTCCTCTTTCTCTCGGCGCTAAAAGGGAGAGTTCAGGGGGCGTTCGGAAAAAAAAAAAAACAGAGAGATCCACACAAAAGAGTTGGAGGGAGAGAGAAACAGAGAGAGATCCGAGAGAGGGAGAGTGCGAGAGAGGCCGAGAGTGCGAGAGAGCGAGGTCTGAGGTCGGAACGGTCTCCCGTTGACGACCGCCGCACTTCGGCCGTGGCCGGCGAAGCCCCGGTGAACCCATTTCTTCACGGTAGGTCTCGATCCGGACACTCGCCGGACTTTGTTTTGGTTTGATTCGGGGTAGTTTCCCGAGGATTCCGGCCCGGGGGCGTGCAAGGCGACCGGACGTTGTCCGATTCGTCATCGTTCGCCGTCCCCGAGCCGGGTAGGGAACGCATCAACGGCACTCCCCTCCCCCGTTCTTTTTCTTCCTTCTTTATTCTCTGTGTTTTGGTTTTTGGGGGGCTCATCGGCCGGAGCTCGTGGCTGTCCAGCCTACACGAGTTCCGGCCCGTGAGACCTCGCGCTTGTCCCTGCTTCCTCGCGTGTCCGATGTCGACGATTTTTGGTCCATTTTGAGTTCCGATGGAGCCTGGAACCTCTCACCTCTGTAGCGCCCGCCATGTATCTGATAATATGCTTGAACCGATCGGCTTTGTTTCATTGCATTCTTGAAGCGTCTGTCGATCTCGGCACACTGCCGGTCGTCACGGCGGTCCGAGTGTAGCTTTGAGGGGAGTGAACAGCCGATCCCTGGTCGGGATCCGGCTGGTTAGCGTTCGGCAAAGCCCCGATCGTGGAGGTCGGGGCGTATCGCCCAACAGCCGAGCAAGAGCTCGGCCGCCGGGCCGGAAACCCCAGCCACAGAGGCTGGGGGGCAGAGCTACCGACACCCATGTCGGCCCGAAAGTCTCGGCCCCAAGGACTGAGCACGCGTTCCACGGCGGAATGCCGGCCAGCGTTCAAGCAAGCTCCTCCTGGTCGCAGTGTGGCGGCCGCAAGCCGGGTCGCGAATCGAGTCGGATCTGGGTAGGGAAACTCATGTCCGGGTCGGGTCGCGGGTTGTGACCGGGTGGGCTTAGTTTCAGGGTCCAATAGGTCTTGGGCTCAGTTTAAAATCAGGGTAGCTTTCTAGGATTTGGGCCATTTCGGGCGTGGGCCGATTTGTTTTTTTTTTTTTTTTTTTTTTTTTCTGGTCGGGCTATTGGGCCCTTGTTATTTTAAAAAAATTTAGACCGGGGCTCAACAAATGAGCCCGGTTCGCCCGCGGACCCGGGCCGGCGCTCCCGGGTCAATCCCGATCCTGGTTAGATGTGGAGATCCAACCCGGATCCGATTTTATTTTATTTCATTTTATGTTAATATTCTATTATTTTAATATAAAAATTTTAATATAATAAAAAAGGGGCTCGGATTTTAGCTTTTTTATTTATTATTTTTTCGAAAAAAAAATTTTCAACAAAAAATTCAAAAAAAAATTCCGAAAAATTCCAAAAAAATTCCAAAAATTTTCAAAAAAATTTCAAAAAAACTTTTCAAAAGAAAATTCCAAAAAAATTCCAAAAAAAAATTTCAAAAGATTTTTTAAAAAAAATTCCAAAAAAAATTTCGGAAATTCCAAAAAAAAAGTTTTAAATTTTTTTTAAAAACAAAAAAATAAAAAAAGCAGAAGTTTTATTTGGATGTTGAAGTTAGTTTTCTTGCCCTTTTCGCATGTTTAGTGCTATGTTTAATCCCACGTCGCTCAGTTCACACACTTTGAGTTGCACATTTAATTTAACCTTGCGCGTAATTGGTTATGCATGTCTAGGTTTAGATATTAATCGTCGTTTCCCTTAGCTTAATTAGGAATGGAATTTTGAGACCCATGATTAGCGAGAACATGTTAGATGATGAATTGAACAAGATTAGGTACCGAAAGGACACTAGTTAATCGATTAGTGTAATCAAGTCTCCGTACCCGTTGAATCTCTGGTTCGTAGAAGTGAAGTCCTTCTCCCGTGCTTCGCTTAGGTGTCTAATCGACCTATCACAAATCGATTAGTGGCGACTCCTAAATGAAATTGATTTGCATGTTAACAACTTTAATTTAAGTCGCGAATTGATATGGGCTTGGGAGAGCTCGAGCTAGGTTTAACTTAGTAATCCATTAACCACATCCCGTAGGCGGCGGGGAAGTTTCAGGGAGGTCGCGATAGCTTGGCGACTCCGCTGGGGACATTTTGTGGACTTAGGCCATTTTTCTTGTTTATATACATCCCTAACATGAATGTTCTCGCCATTGACCCCTTGTTTTGCAGGTTTGAGATTTAGGGAATGAACGTTTATTTCTTTTTCGGACATTTGAAGCATTGTTTGCCTATACATTGTTGTGTATGCTTTAGATGTTTTAGCACTGCACTATCGCACACACAACCATACTGCCGGACCCGGGCCATGATAGGACGCTTTAGGATGGTGTTAAGAAAGATACAACCTCGAACGCGAGACCGCGATGTAGAGGTTGCCTTTCTTCTCCCCGAAAGTTCTTTCCTGGTGTCATAAGTGTTTATCCTTATTCGCGAGACCGCGTGACTATAGGATATCTCTTTCGACTAAGCCGGAATTAAGAGGACCTGACACCAACGCGAGACTGCGACGGTCAGATCACCCTCTTAACTTCACCTTGTTCAACCGTTTAGATAGAAAGCAAGCCTCACTTTTCATGTGTGTGTCTTTGTGTTTGCCATTATTCTTGATAGAGTAAGCTTTTACCTCTCCTGTTATGCAATTCATTTATGCCCTTTCGTTGGTCCATGGTAAATTAGGTCGATCGTTAGTCTCAAGTTATATGCGATGGGAAGAGCCGATGTTCAATTCATTTCCACTCCCAAGAAAGAACTCATAGCGTGGTGGGATCAGTTGGATCAAAATGGCCAAAAGCAAGTTGAGGCAAGGATTGGCCGTCTCCTCCCGTTACTCAAGATCAACATTCATTCCGGAGTCATGCAAGCGATACCGCACTTTTGGTGCCCTCAAACATCAACTTTCATATTCGGCGAGTTCGAGTTAACCTCGACCTTGGAAGAATATAGCATTGCCATTGGAATGCCTCTTGGAACCGAGCTTGTCAAGCCACCCATAGGTATAGACCCCATCTTTGAGTTGTCACAATTTTTTAGAGTTAGGGCCGAGGTGGTGAGGAAGGTCGTTAAGGCTAATTGTTATGCGTGCCTATTCTCATTTTTGGCTGAATTTTTTTCAAGTCAACCAATAGCCCAAAGGAGTAGGATTTTTATTTTAGCATTTGTCGGACTGATCATCTTCCCTCATCGTAAGAATGCCATAAATCCTTCAATTACTTGGGTGGTCAAACACATGTGTGTTGGGTTAAACTATGTCAACATAATTTTAGCCGAAACATTGTTGTCCCTTAATCGTTTTAAACAAAACGGAGACAAAATCATGCGAGCTTCCCCAAAAATTTTGCAAATATGGTTTCTTTCTCACATAAGGGGATTTAGGCACCTTATGCAGTTGTTTCAAATAGATGAGTTTAGGCACCCAATACAGAGGTTCCAAGTCTTAGAAAAGCATTCCCCCAACAAAAAATATTCCCGCTGGATAAATTTCTTAAAAGACCCTGAACCCAAGGCATTTCTATGGCATGCTAAATGGCTCCAGGTCGAGGAAGCCCGCTTCGCTCACAAGTTTGCTAACCCGATTCCACTGCTTAGTCTCTCTGGCGCCACTTCCTATTACCCATACAGGGTAGCCCGCCAATACCGAGCCCTACAAGAGATTCCCCCACCTCTCAAGACGGAGATGTTCCAGGCTCGCTTCACCCGCACGGACTATGATTATTTCGACGAAATCCGTGCCATCGAGATTGCCTAGAGCGAGTGTCATCCTGAAAGGATCGTCGTGCCCAAGATGCTAAATGGAGAAGAAGAAATCCACCATGCCTCCACGTTCTACATCCACAACCACCGAATTCCGCCCATTCTACAACCACTGGTCCCGGTAGTGACTGACAAGCCGTCCCAGAAGGCGCAAATTGAGCATCTTGAAAAGAGGGTGGAAATGGACAAGACTCGCATCTCGAAGTTAACTCGAGAGAACAAACGGCTCCGCAAAACCGCGGGTTCCCCATCGCATATAAAATGAGTCGCCCCGAGAAGTTTGAGATGACACTTTCACCAAATTTATCCCCCTAGTTTCTTGCTTTTCTAGTCTCAATGTTTAGGGAATTTTGTTCTTCTTATGTTCCAACAGTTTCATGTATTTCCTTAGTCTCAATGTTTAGGTAATTTCTCTTTTTCTAATTTCGAGGCTTAGGAGTCGTTATGTACCTTCTTTGTTTTAATGAATCTCATTTTCTAATTTCAGTGTTAAGGAGCTTTCATTTATCGACTATAATATCTCTAAAATCTTGATTCCCTAAAAAAAAATTCGAGGGGACACAAAGCACCTAGACCGTTGCCATGGGCCAACCTCCCATTTGAATTGTGTGCTCACATCCGCTCATTTTTCAGGTGTTCACAAATTGTCCGAGTCCACGCAGCGTACGAAGGGAGGAATCGAGAGATCGAGGGGTCAAAGAAAGAGGTCTTCCGGTGATTGTGGTGCCTACGCCGAGTTCGACAGCCCGCCGGTGATCCCTTCCTCCACCAAGGCAAAGCTACGGTTTCCAGGTAGTCGCCAATCCGGACACGATCAAGAGCCACGTAGATGAATATCGAGGAGCAGAACGCCTATTTTGCCGCGCTTGACGACAAGATCAATGACCTTGTGGCTCAGCTTACTCGATTCGCCGATGATATGAGAGCCGCATTAGCAGCACCGAATGCTGGTCAGACCGTGCCCCAAGCTATTCCCGAGCCAGTGGAAGGGCCTGCAAGAAGGAATGTTACTAAAGAGGCATTAGGTTCCACGCCCGTGGTGGTCGAACTAGATCCCATCTCAGAAGCCGTCACCGCCCGTTTAGAAGAGGAACACAACAAAAGGTTCGCAAAGATAGAAGAGAAGCTCCGTGCGTTGCGAGGATACGAAGAACATATGATCGAAGACCTATCTCGATATGCACAAATGAGCTTTCTTGAGAAATTCAAGATTCCCGATTTCACTAAGTATGATGTGACTGGAGACCCGAAGATCCACTTGAAGTACTACTTGAACAGGATGGCAAGGTATGCCCAGAATGTCCCGTTAATGGTTCAGACCTTCCAAGAGAGTCTGATAGGGCCTGCGCTGTAATGATACGTGTTATCAGAGCTCGAGAAGTTCGAGAAGTGGAAGGAGCTAGCTGAGGCGTTCGTCTTGCAGTACAAGTACAATACCGAGATAGCCCTTACGCGCGAAGTGTTGACCCGAACTGAAAAGAGGAGGAGTGAGTCTTTCAGAGCCTTCGCTCAAAGATGGCGTACTCTCGCCGCTCAAGTTCGACCTCCGCTCAATGAAAAGGAGCTGCTCGATCTTTTCCTCAAGACCCTACCTAGTGATTTCTATTTAAAGTTGGTGGGCTCGGGATGCTTGACCTTCTCCCAACTGGTAGATGTCGGGGAGAGAATAGAGGGGGCCATGCATGATGGTAGATTGAGCGAAGGGATTAGTCGAAAGGTCCCGAATAGAAAGAAGAAAGACGTGGAGATCGCGTATGTGCAAACGCCGGTCATGACAAGGCCCTTCACTTCATCTTCCCAAGGCTCGTCTGTATTTCGAGATAGGGCGTATCAGAATCAGGAATTTAAAAGGAGAGCACCAAGGCAGTTCACTCCCATGCCTAGGCCACTGTCCAAGTTGTTGCCCATGCTGTTGAGAAGAGGGATGGTAGCTAAAGAAGTGCCTCGGAACAACCCTCAAAGATTCCCCAGATTTGATTCGTCAAAGTCCTGTGAGTTCCATAGGGGTGAGAAGAGTCATGATGTGGATGACTGCTTTATTCTTAAACTCAAGGTTCAGAATCTACTTGACAAGGGCATTTTATCCTTTAAAGAACCAGTCCCTAATGTTCAACAAAACCCGTTGCCTAATCATGCTGAGAATGTCAATGTGGTTATTGAAGAGAGTGGTGAGAGTAAGCAGACCTTTAATGTGGACGCTCATAGACTTTACGAATTACTAGTGTCAGCTGGACACTTTGAAGATGGGGAGAATATTCCGTTGAAAGAAAAATTGAAATGCATCACCCAGGTGGTGGACATGGGAGTAATCTACAGTACAAAGGAAGATAGCATGGCGACCATAACGGTTGTCCTTAATTCGTTTCACGAGGAAGAATCGGAAGAGACACTCGTTGAGCCTATAGAAACTGACGAGCCGCCTAATGAGGATGCGTCAGAAGGAGAAAATTCGTATGAGGACTTTAGACCTCAAGCTAGCAATGTGGATTGGAATCATGAGTTCATAAAGCTTGCTCGTGAGAATGGGGAAGTAGTCGACACACTGGGTCAACCTAGCGGCAAATTCGACTATCTTGTGAAGTATTCACCGCCACCCAGTTTCTTCATCGATCCTAAGGATGTTGTTCCCGATGGGTAGGGAGGTATGGACGATCCGCTTGAACCCGAAGATATGGTTGGCATGATTACCCCAGTGGTGATTGACTTATCTGTCGAGGAGGACTTATGGATACCGGATGGGAGAGATGTTGAGCAGTTAGTCGTTGACCTGGCAGCCGAATAGTTCGCTACCCTAGAAATCGATGATAGCGTCATGGAGCCAATGGTGATTAAACTCCCGCATGAGGACGAAGAAGATATAATAGTAGACGGAACCCGAGTTACGACCCCAAGACAGTTCCTTGGAGTTATAATACAAACGAAATCGACGCCGTCACACGGTCAGGCCGGTGCTATGCACCTACATGGGTCGTTGAAAAGAAAGCCGTCTCAGAAGAGGAGGCGAAGCAATTCTTGGCGATTGTGAAGACGAGCGAATTTAACATCGTCAATCAGTTGAGAAAGATGCCAACCCAAATCTTCCTTTTGGATCTCTTCAAATCATCCAAAAAGCACAAGAATGCACTGCTCAAGGTTTTGAATGAAGTGCACATCCCTGAGACCATCGATGACACCCAGTTGGAGGAGTTTGTTGGGTCTATCTTGCTAAAAGATCAGATTTCTTTTGCCAATGAAGATTTCCCTCCAGAAGGTCGCAACCACACCAAGACGCTGCTTATTTCAGTTAAGTATCGTGATAGAATGGTATCAAGAGCGCTGATTGACAATGGGTCTGCATTAAACATTTGCCCACTCGCCACCTTTTGTCGTCTGGGAGTGAGTGAAGAGAAAATTTTGTCATCTAAATCTACCATTCAAGCTTTTGACGGTATGAAGAAGGAGATCATTGGCGAGGTCGAGCTTGAATTAATGATTGGTCCGGTTCTTTTTCTAGTCAACTTCCAGGTCCTGGACATTCCTAGTGCATTCAATTTTCTACTAGGACAACCTTGGATATACACTGCCGGAGCTGTGCCCTCGAGCTTGCATCAGAAGGTTAAATTCATTGTGGATGGGAAGTTGATAACTGTTCACGGAGAGACCGATTTCAAAATTTTCCACGACACTGCAATTCCGTACATGGAGCCTAAGAGCAAGGCTGAATAAGCTACCAGACTTTTGAGTTAGTGTAGGTAATCCATGTGCCTGTGGGGACTATTATGCGCAACCCAGAAGTGGCTAAGCCTTCGATGATGTCGAGTAGGGTGTTGCTCGAGAATGGTCATATTCCTGGAACTGAACTAGGACTGCATGGACAAGGCATCAAAGAGCCTATTCGGGCTTCCAAGTGGCGTAAGAAAGCAGGCCTAGGTTATCATGGTGACAATTCTGGTGGCCGAGTTAATCATGAAGGACGAGGCGATTTCAAGGGTCGTGGTAACCATAAAGGTCCAGCTAATCATGGAGGAGATGAAGGTCGTGGAAGTCTATTTGGATTAAAGGAGGGTCAGAAGGGCTTGCTCCTTCCTGAGTTGGAAGAGATCTTTCCAGGTCCGCCCAAGCTGCTGCAGGAAGAGGAGGCCATCCTTGGCCCAGTCGAGTTGTTCGAAGAAGAGTTTACCTGTGCTATCATGGGAAATGAGGAGACCAAGCCCTCCACTGCTACCACCAACCCTCCTGAGTAGGGATGCTATTTTTCTTTCCTGTTCCGTTAGTTTGAGTCTATGTCTATCCCTTCCATGGGAAGTCTGTTTAGGTTTGGCTGCTGCTTTCCTTTGTAATCAAGATCTTGGACTGTGAGCCGTCGGTCCAAGACCTCGAGTCATGTAAACGACCCTATCCTGTTAATTGAATCATGACCATGTTTTATTAAGGACGTGTGGAAGTACCCAAACCAGATTGATGATGATGCTTTGAAGCCTGGACTTTCGCACGCTTCCTAATTATCAAAATCATTTGCGAATAAGGGCGTCCAAGGAAATGAGGACGGATCCTTCATTTTCGAAAACTCTTTCAAAACAACTTCGAAGCACATGCATATCAGTAGTTACAGTAATATTTGCCAATTTAATCACTAACCTTCTTTATGGCATCTCAAGCATAACATGTCACATGATCATGATAGGTGCATATGTGAGTTGGATTCGCTCGACGAAAATTCCTCTGGGACCGAGGATGACAAGGATGACTATGACCGAAAAAGCATCGAGCAGGATTGGATTCGGCATGAAGAGTCCAAGCCGTTGACTGCAGAGCCTACCATCATAATAAATCTGGGCGATTTAGAGAATGTTAGAGAAATCAAGATTGGAGCTAGCCTTTCTGAGATCAACATCAAAAGGATGGTCGACCTTTTAAAAGAGTACCAAGATGTGTTCGCATGGTCATATGCGGATATACCAAGGTTGGATAAAGAAATTGTAGAACATGCTCTACCAACTAATCCAAGTATCCCGCCAAAGAAATAATGGCTCAGAAGAACAAAACCCGAATTATCCAAGAAGATCGAAGAAGAAGTCATGAAGTTGTTGAAGGTGGGTTTTATAGAAGTGTCGCGCTATTCGGATTGGATAGCCAATGTAGTCCCTATCATGAAGAAGGATGGTCGAGTCAGGGTTTGTATTGACTACCGCGATCTGAACCGAGCAAGTCCGAAAGATGACTTTCCACTGCCTCATATCGATGTATTGGTCGACAGCACCGCGGGGTTTGAATTATTTTCTTTTATGGATGGGTTTTCTGGCTATAATTAAATTCGGATGAAAGAAGAAGATAAAAGTAAAACCTCTTTCATTACTCCTTGGGGGACCTTTTGTTACAAGGTAATGCCCTTCGGCTTGAAAAACGCCGGGGCAACATACCAAAGAGCAATGGTCACCCTGTTTCACGATATGATGCATAAAGAGATGGAAGTCTACGTAGACGATATGATTGCTAAATCCAAACATGGAGATGACCACATTGAGGTGTTGCGGAAGTTGTTTGACCAACTCCGAAAGTTTAAGTTGAGACTTAACCCCGCCAAATGTGTGTTTGGGGCCAAGTCTGGGAAATTACTGGGGTTCATGGTTAGTATTCGAGGCATTGAAATTGATCCATCGAAGGTTAAGGCCATTTGTGACTTAAAGCCTCCTTCTACAGTCAGAGAAGTTTGGAGTTTGCTGGGGAGACTGAACTATGTGGCAAGATTCATTTCTCAACTGTCCGAGACAGCTAAACCTTTTTTTAAGCTCCTGAAGAAGAACGCCAAAGTTAAGTGGAGTACTGATTGTCAAGAGGCATTTGAGAAAATAAAAGAATATCTTTCTCATTCGTCAGTCCTGGTGCCACCTGTCCCCAGAGTGCCATTAATACTCTACTTGACTATTCACGAGGAGTCATTGGGAGCCCTACTAGCTCAGAAGAGACCAAGCGATGACAATGAGTGTGCAATATACTACCTCAATAAGAAATTTACTTCGTCCGAAATAAATTACCCTGGGGTTGAGAAGACGTGTGTGGCTTTGGTGTGGGTATTACACCGTTTGCGCCAGTACACACTTCATCATCGGATCCTACTTGTAATTGAGAATGATTCCATCAAATATTTGTTGGAAAAACCTGCGTTAGCTGGAAAGTTAGCAAAGTAGCAAGTACTAGTGTCCGAATTCAACGTCTACAGCATGACGCAAAAATCTATCAAGGGAAGAGTTATAGCTGACATGTTGGTAGAAACGTCGGAAGGTCAGAAGGCCATCATCAGCCAGATCCCATAGAGGAGCGTGTTTCAGAGATAGTGAGTGATAAGTGGACTATGTACTTCGATGGCGCCGTTAACCTGGCTGGTTCTGGGACTAGGGCAGTTCTTATCTCCCCGACCGGTCAACATCACCTTGTGGCCGCCAAGTTGGTATTCCCGTGCACCAACAATATCTCAGAATACGAAGCTTGCATATTGGGATTGCAATTGGCCGTCGACATGAAGGTTAGGAAGCTACAGGTTTACGGCGATTCCGCCCTTATCATTCTCCATATAGAGGGCCAATGGCAAACCCGCGATTTCAAGTTGATTCCGTACCACGAATTTCTTGATGAGTTAATAAAGGAATTTGAAGAGATTTCTTTTGAGTATTTACCCCGATCGCAGAATCAGTTTACCGATGCCCTGGCCACGTTATCATCGATGCTGCAGGTCATGGAGGGGTTAGACATCGAGCCACTGAAAATCGAAATACTGACGCATCCGGCTTACTGTTCGGCGATCGCAGATGAGCCTGATGAGAAGCTGTGGTACCACGACATCATGAACTATCTTCAGAGGGGTGAATATCCTCCTAGAAGTGAGCTAACGGATCAGAAATACATAAGGAAACTAGCATCGAAGTTCTTCATTAGTGGCAATGCTCTTTACAAGAGGTCCTTTGACTCGGTTTTGCTGAAATGCGTCGATACCAGAGAAGCTAATCGGTTGATGAGGGAAATTCACGAAGGAGAATGCGGTCCCCACATGAATGGTCATCTCTTGGCCAGGAAGATCATGAGATTGGGTTATTTCTGGATGGCTATGAAGACCGACTGCGTCCGGCATGTTCGTTATTGCCATCGGTGTCAAATCTATGCAGATAAAATCAACGTACCGCCAAATGAATTGCGGCAAATGTCCGAGCCATGGCCTTTCTCAATGTGGGGGATCGATATGATTGGGCCAATTAATCCTAAGGCCTCCAACGGACATCGTTTCATCTTGGTAGCCATTGATTACTTTACCAAGTGGATCGAGGCAAGCTCATATGCCAACGTCACTGCCAAGAATGTGGTCAAGTTTATTCACCGTGACATCATCGCTCGCTATGGGATCCCGGAGGCGATCATTACTTACAACGGCTCAAATTTGAACAACAAGATTGTAGATGGCTTACTCGGCGAGTTTCATATTCGTCACTTGAACTCTTCACCTTACCGTCTATAAATGAATGGAGTTGTGGAGGCAGCCAATAAGAACATAAAGAAGATCCTGTCAAAAACTGCTAACAACCATCGAGACTGGCATGAGCGATTGCCCTACGCACTAATGGCATATCGAACTTCGATCCGCACTTCGACAGGGGTGACTCCTTTCTCCCTCGTTTATGGTATGGAAGCCGTCTTACCCGTGGAAGTCGAAATCCCTTTATTAAGGATTCTTTCACAAGCTGAGCTCGCTGAGGAGGAGTGGGCTCAACAGAGATGGGATCAGTTGAACATGATCGACGAGAAGAGGCTGAAGGCTTTATGGCACAGTCAATGCTACCAAAAGCGGGTTGCCAAGTCCTTCAATCGCAAGGTTCGGCCTCGACACTTTGAAGCCGAAGATCTCATACTAAAGAAAGTGCTGTCCATCACGCCCGAATTAGGTAGGAAGTTCGCCCCAAATTATGATAGTCCATATGTCATTAGGAAGGTTCTACCTGGGGGAGCTCTAATTCTTGTAGAAATGGATGGCCGAGAGTTGCCAAAGCCTGTAAACACCAATTCGGTGAAAAAGTATTTTCCTTGAATGAAATCCAAGGCCCGAGAGCCATTTTCGATGCAATCCGAATCACTGTAAGGTATTCACATCATGCATATCATGCATACATGCATACATGTTTACTTTGTAGGCCCCAAACAACCCATAAAGTGATCACCAAACGACTGAACCGTCTTGGCGAGCATCCGGTGAGCTAATTCACCAGGCCACAGGTGAGTACCTTTTTTTCCCAATACCCAAAAAAAAACTTTTGATAGCTATCTTGATGCCTGGTGGGACGTTCATTTCGAATCAAAATTCCATGTGGAGATCAATCAACTCAGGTGATCTTGGCGAAACAAGAGGAAATACGTTAATCATGCCAAGCGAGAAGTACTTAGGATGAGGAAAGGCAAAACATTCCCAAACACGTCCTGTAAAACACTTTGAGAGAAACGAAAGAGAGAAAATCGTGCTTTAGGACGAGAGTTTCATTCGTAAATAGTACATGGATCGAAATGAAGAGAGACATTTCTTCTGTCCACCCTGCACACTACAGGCAACCATAGTCAGGCCCCTTTGAGCCTCTACATGGGAAGAATTTCTGTAAAGAAACACACCACGAGGCAAATTCGGAGTTTCTGACTGATATTCTTCGAACGAAAAGACGAGAAAAACTTCTTTGCCTTCACTTGCATTAAATCTTTTTGTGGTAATTTCAGGTGAGTCCCTATGGAAGCGTGAAACATCTCAAAATAAAGAAGAGCATTCATTTCTCTACCCAAACACTCACACCATTTGCTTAGCCAAGTCGAGCCTGAATGTTCGTTTCTAAAACCCAAGTGGTGATTGTCTCCCTACACTGGGGCAAGGCACATGGTTTATCAAAACAATTGACGCTTATCTTTGAAAGTCCTCATAGCTCAAAAGGTTCAAATCAGCAAGAGCCAAATGGAAGTTTGGATGCATGAAAAAGCAGTGTGCCTGGTAAAAGCAAGGTTCATGAAAAAAAAAAAAAGGGAAAGCTGCATCAAGAGAAGAGCTCTCATATAAAAGGGGATGCCAAAAGAAAAATGTCGGCAAGAGCAGAAAAATCATTATAAATGCGAAAGCCATTAAGAAAAGGAGCAAAGCTCTTGAGTGGAAAGGTTAGCCAATGAACTTTCGAGACAAATTGGATTCCAAGCTCTGAATGCCTTCGAAAAGATTGGATGATATGGTAATGATGCCATGGTGATCACCAACTTTTGAACCCCGTTGAAAATTTATGATGCCTTCTCAGACTTTACCCGAACCAATGTTACAACCCTTCCCTAAAAGTCTTTTCTGAATGGGATGAGTCAAGTAAAAATAGGGACTTCACAGAGAAGCTATCGCTTGAAGAAGTAGGGGCAAGGTTGTCTTATCTCATCTTAAGGTTTCTTGACTTATAAACCTGACAAGGATGCCGTTCCATAATCATTTCATTGCTTGGCCGATAGTTCTAATCCGCTGTTAAAACCAGAACCCAAACCTACATTATAGTCCTTAAAAGACCTCTCCGATTGGTCAATGTGTACTCATTGCGAATGATCCTCGAAACCTCTGGCACTGATAGTGAAAGGTATACAGAGAGAACGTGCCTATCTCCCACATCAATGGATGGGAGCAAATAGCCTTTTTGAGAGCTTGTGAGAAGCCCCTTTTGACTAAGCAACTCTTATTTGGCATGTCTAATGAACCCCTTACATGAGCCAAGGTCCTTCTGACAAAGGTTTATCTCCTGAGAGAATTTGATAATCAATGGCATTCCCCAAGCCCAATGGCAATTTTGTGATATTGAATTATGCTAAATGCTTTCTAAACAACTGAAACTGGTTTGGTTTGTCAATGCAATCAATGCTTTGTCGGTGATGCTATGCTTTTGATAGTGTCCTTCATGACGTCCGAATGTTATCATTCTCGCCTGATATGCTTTCCCTACTAAGGCATTTGTTATGACATGTTCCCTTAGATGTGCAGTGACCATTTCGAAGCCTTCTTGATATGATAAACTTACAATCTTGGAATTGCACGGTAAGGTTTTACAGCCCAAAGCACCTTATCGACCTGGCGAGCTTTCGTAGCCTAGAGTTCTCCTTTTTCCTTGCCCGGTGAGCTTTCGTAGCCCGGAGCGCTTCATCGACCTAGCGAACTTTCGTAGCCCAGAGTCCTCCTTTTTCCTTGCCCGTTGAGCTTTCGTAGCCCGGAGCGCTTCATCGACCTGGCGAGCTTTCGTAGCCCAAAGTCCTCCTTTTTCCTTGCCCGGTGAGCTTTTGTAGCCCGAAGTGCTTCATCGACCTGGCGAGCTTTCGTAGCCCAGAGTCCTCCTTTTTCCTTGTTTGGTGAGCTTTTGTAGCCTAGAGCGTTTCATCGACCTGGCGAGTTTTTCCAGCCCAAAGTCTTCCTCTTTCTTTGCCCGGTGAGCTTTCGCAGCCCGGAGCATCCTATCTACCTGGCGAGCTCTCGCAGCCTAGAGCCTCCTTCCTTACATAGCAAGACTTCATGTAGCCAAAAGCCCGTTCTTACACGGCATGGGTTCCTCTTCAGTCAATCACAGGTCCGTTAATCATTTCTCATGCATCCCCTCATGCCCTCCATGAACGAAATTTAGGTATCTCTTATCTTTGAAGCAAACCTCTTCGAGCTCCCCTTCAAAGAGGGGCAGCTGTTGATACCTAAATTTCGCTTTGTCACTTAGGGTTTTATTGCATAAAAAATTTAGGTATTAACTTTTAACCCCTAAGCCAAAATATTTTCATTAAGATAATCGACATATAGACTTTAGGCACATTTACATTATTAAGGCATAGTAGAATATGCTTCCCTTGTTTAAATTCAATAAAAATAAAAATAAAAATAAAAAAAATTCGAAAAAGGGGGCTGACCAGCATTATTCAATGCTGGCCAGCACAGCGCCACTCTGAAAAAATAAAAAAAAATCAAAAAAAGAAAGAAGGGGAATGACCAGCATTATTCAATGCTGGTCACGCGTGAGCCCCTTCCCCAGAATATTCAATGCTTCTAGGGAAGCAGGAACGAAGCAGACGAAGCACAGGCCTTGAGGGGAATCAGAAGCGGTGGCGACAAGGCGAAGAGAGTAGGGCGCGGCGCAGTGCTTCCGGCCTACATCAGACAAATCCGTAGTTGTCTTAGCCGAAAATGGACTCGAATGGTCTCGAGAGGAGACCTAGCTGATGGCAGAAGCAAAAAATGGAGAGGGCGTTGGTATCGAAGGCGTTCTTGAGCTGAAAATGGAGTGGCGAAGGTCGCCGGGGTGGAAAGCCAAGAGAAAGAGAGGCTCCTCTTTCTCTCGGCGCTAAAAGTGAGAGTTCGGGGGGCGTTCGGAAAAAAGAAACAGAGAGATCCACACAGAATAGAGTTGGAGGGAGAGAGAAACAGAGAGAGATCCGAGAGAGGGAGAGTGCGAGAGAGCGAGGTCTGAGGTCGAACGGTCTCCTGTCGACGATCGCCGCACTTCGACTATGGCCGGCGAAGCCCCGGTGAACCCATTTCTTCACGGTAGGTCTCGATCCGAACACTCGCCGGACTTTGTTTTGGTTTGATTCGGGGTAGTTTCCCGAGGATTCCGGCCCGGAGGCGTGCAAGGCGACCGGACGTTGTCCGATCCGCCGTCGTTCGCCGTCCCCAAGCCGGGTAGGGAACGCATCAACGGCACTCCCCTCCCCTGTTCTTTTTCTTTTTTCTTTATTCTCTGTGTTCTGGTTTTTGGGGGGCTCACCGGCCGGAGCTCATGGCTGTCCGGCCTACACGAGTTCCGGCCCGTGAGATCTCACGCTTGTCCCTGCTTCCTTGCGTGTCCGATGTCGACGATTTTTGGTCCATTTTGAGTTCCGATGGGGCCTGGAACCTCTCACCTCTGTAGCGCCCGCCATGTATTTGATAATATGCTTGAACCGATCGGCTTTGTTTCATTGCATTCTTGAAGCATCTGTCGATCCCGGCACACTGCCGGTCGTCACGGCGGTCCGAGTGTAGCTTTGAGGGGAGCGAACAGCCGATCCCTAGTCGAGATTCGGCTGGTTGGCGTTCGGCAAAGCCCCGACCGCGGAGGTCGGGGCGTATCGCCCAACGGCCGAGCAAGGGCTTGGCCGCTAGGTCGGAAACCCCAGCCACAGAGGCTGGGGGGGTAGAGCGACCGACGCCCACGCCGGCCGGAAAGTCTCGGCCCCGAGGGCCGAGCACGCGTTCCACGACGGAATGCCAGCCGGCATTCAAGCAAGCTCCTGCTGGTCGCGGTGCAGCGGCCGCAAGCCTGGTTGCGAACCAAGTCGGATCCGGGTAGGGCAACTCATGTCCGGGTCGGGTTGCGGGTTGTGACTGGGTGGGCTTAGTTTCAGGGTCCAATAGGTCTTGGGCTAGTTTAAAATCAGGGTAGTTTTCTAGGATTTGGGCCATTTCGCACGTGGGCCGATTTTTTTTTTTTTTTGGTTGGGCTATTGGGCCTTTATTGTTTTAAAAAAATTTAGATCGGGCTCAACAAATGAGCCCGATTCGCCCGCGGACCCGGGCCGGCGCGCCCGAGTCAATCCCGATCCGGGTCAGATGTGGAGATCCGACTCGGATCCGATTTTATTTTATTTCATTTTATGTTAATATTCTATTATTTTAATAAAAAATTTTAATATAATAAAAAAGGGGCTCGGATTTTAGCTTTTTTATTTATTATTTTTTCGAAAAATAATTTTCAAAAAAAAATTTCAAAAAGAAAATTCCAAAAAATTCCAAAAAAATTTCAAAAAAATTTTTCAAAAAAAATTCCAAAAAAATTCCAAAAAAAATTTCAAAAAATTTTTTAAAAAAATTCCAAAAAAATTTCCAAAATTCCAAAAAAATGTTAAAAAAAATAATTTTTTTTAAAAAAAACAAAAAAATAAAAAAAAACCAGAATTTTATTTGGATGTTGAAGTTAGTTTTCTTGCCCTTTTCGCATGTTTAGTGCTATGTTTAATCCCACGTCGCTCGGTTCACACACTTTGAGTTGCACATTTAATTTAACCTCGCACGTAGTTGGTTATCATATCTAGGTTTAGATATTAATCGTCGTTTCCCTTAGCTTAGTTAGAAATGGAATTTTGAGACCCATGATTAGCGAGAACATGTTAGGTGATGAATTGAACAAGATTAAGTACCGAAAGGGCACTAGTTAATCGATTTGTGTAATCAAGTCCCCGTACCCGTTGAATCTCTGGTTCGTAGAAGTGAAGTCCTTCTCCCGTGCTTCGCTTAGGTGTCTAATCGACCTATCAGAAATCGATTAGTGGTGATTCCTAAATGAAATTGATTTGCACGTTAACAACTTTAATTTAAGTCGCGAATTGATATGGGCTTGGGAGGGCTCTAGCTAGGTTTAACTTAGTAATCCATTAATCACACCCCGTAGGCGGCGGCGGGGCCATTTCGGGGAGGTCGCGACATCAAGCACGTTGTCCGCTGCCAGGCCATATTTTCTCATCATCGACCCGTACGCACCCCTAGTGATGTGCCCGCCGATGCCCAGGCTCGAGCATAGGCCGGCCGGGAAGCCATGGACACCACTCTTCTTGGCGATCCACTAGTATAATTCTCCCGTGGTGGCTCCCACCTGCACCCATGCCGTGCTTTCCTGTGTGTTCACATCGACGGCTCTGAGCAATGCCATGTCAATCACGATGAACGGCCTCTCAATCTCCGACACGTAGGACGCACCCTCGTAGTCGTGGCCCCCACTCCGGACCCTGAGGTGGACTCCAAGTCTGTTCGAGCAAGCAACAGCGACTTGCACATGGGCTCGATGAGTGGCGTAAAGATAAACTCAGGCTTGGGCACTGTGGGGACTAAGTACCTGAGGTTCTGAGCTGAAGATTGAAGGACAGAATTAAAGGAAGATGAGTTGTCAGGGGTGTAGAACAAGGAGAGTGGAATGGAGAGCGTGGTGTTAAGAGACGACATGCACTGCAAAAACGATTGTTGAATGGGAATTGAAGTTGAAGATGTGTGCGAGTCTATTGAGAAAAGGACCAGAAGAAAAGCTGAAAAGATGGCGAAGAATGAGGGGGCCATTCTTCTTATTTCTTTTTTGCTCTGTCGATATTAGAAGATGTCTGTTTGCTTTGGGCATGAGAGGAAGTCTTATAGGTGACTGGCCTCGAGGCTATCGAGGCTAACGTGTGTTTTGTCTAATGCAGACGTCATTTTACGCTACAAAGGTCCAGTTTTTGTTGTTGGTCTGCCGTTGTTCTTCAACTAATTAGTATGAGAATTGCTTCTAGCCATCTTTTGTCAATCAATTTAGCTACTATACGAAAATCAATTTAATTCACGTTAGTCCTTTCAAGAAAACATGAATTCGCTGCTCTTTACGGTAATTATAACACATACCGCCGGTGCAAAAAAGGAATTTTATGCAACGGTCTTATACATAAAGGATTTGAAAGCATGGATAATTATAATCCTCAAATAAATGAAATATAAGGCTGCTTGTCTAACATTTTAATACTTAAAAAAATTTATCCATACACCTTTTTAGACTAGTAAAAGTAAATATGATATTTACTCTCGGATTCTTACTAGCTAGTTGCGTGCCCAGAAGAATTTATTTTCTGAACTTAATATGCATGTTTTCTTAGACATAGTTGAGATCACTTGCAAGACACCATTATTTTAAAGCATGCCGCAGTTTAATCGATTATTCATCTACTTTTCAAGACAATGCATTGTAAATTATTATTTCACTTCTTCATATTATTGAAGGAGGGAGAAAATGTATAGTCATTTCAAAAAACAGTTCCAAATTCTTGTAATGCATCATGTAATGCATGCTTTTCTTCTCATTTTCCTTCTCCGATATCTTGTTAATCCTGAATGTTTTAGCTGCACCAGACACCTTGTTTTCTCCTTGAAGTGCGTTCAGGAGAGCTTTGGAGAACAGCTTGAGTCTATAAAGTCCCTTGAACAAAAATTTTGATACTTGGGAAAGATTTCTTAGAAAAATTCTCATCCAAACTTGCTTTGAAAATGCTCCAAATTCAAAGCAATGATACTTTATTTTTGCAGCCTGGCAAAGGCAATCTGCCCCTTGAAAGAGTGTTCTAGCGAAGACAGGGTCACGTGAACTCATACCGACCATTCAAACTATTCTGATTGAGGGAAATCAGTCGAGGATAGTTATCACATGCTATAGGGAGGTGGGCCAGTGATGAATTATCACGTATAAGGAAGATAAGGACCAATGTGTAATTGCCGCCTGTTAGGAGGGCATTGGGCGGGCCAACCCAAATCTAGTTCATTTTCGATTTCATCACATCAAAGCTCTCTAAGGCATTCCAATCAGATAGCAATTATCGAGGATTGTCAGATAGCAATTATTGACGACTCTGCCACCAATCCCACAAGGCACCATCCCATGATGAAATACCGCGACAAATTCATAGCAAACGCATTTGTTTGCTGATTTAATAAACCATAATGAATAGTATCATAAATGTGTTTTTTCATACGTACGGAAGACTAAATTACACATCAACGGCATCAAAATCACGACACTAATGGACAATCATTCTTGTGATTCTAAAAGAGTCATGTTAGATTGCTTCTTATTGGTGAGTAATATAGACGAATATCACCCATATTTAATTTTAATTAAATTTAAATTATGGTGACATCACTGATAAAGAAAATATCAGCCCATTATAAAATCACCTCAACCTTTTTTGACAAGAGGAAGGGCACCTTCCTCTATTTCGTCCCTTTGTAATCCCTAATTCGCTTTGTGCACCCTGCATCTTCCTTTTAGCATTTTAGTTGTACCAAGAGATTCGAATGTAATGGCTATAGCGGCATTTGGAAACAATGGAATTCGGCTTTAGCACTTTAAGTAGGTAAACATCACGTCAGAAACAAGTGGAAGCCAATGTGAAGTCAAGATCGATAGAAGCTCTTGGATTGAGATGGTGGGTTGGGACATTAGAGCATTTCCAGTTTGAATTAATCGTTCGAATTCAACAACTGCATGCGAACCCTCAAGGATTGAGCAGCCAACAAAACTAAGGACTTAGATTTAACTTATTCATGGGACTAGTAGAGTATCTATTGGGGTTAAAGTAAATTACATACACAAGGGAAATTGAGTACTGCCTCAGAAATTTAGATAATATTGTGAACCAAATTAAAGTTCCGTTTGTTTCGCAAAAAATATTTTTCTTATTTTTTAGCATTTAGTTTTCTTAGAAAAATGAGTCAACGGAAAATGTTTTCCTGAAAATGATTTCCTATTTCAAAAATTGGAAATCATTTGGACCATAAACTCTACATTTGGGCATGGGAACCCCAATGCTCATTTCCGAGCCCTTGGTAGCAATCTCGGGTCTATCAAGGCCTAGCCAAGGTCCATTTAAGCTAAGCCCGAGACCCTAGCACAACCGTGCTTGTGTCCACTAAGGCTTGGCCCGGGACACCAATACTTGGTACACTAGTCCCGGAAATTGCTGACATAGATATCGACCGTCTTACATGGCACAACTAGCACTACCGTGGACAATATTTACAATTTTTTAAAATTTTTTTGTGATTTTTTTTCTTATTTTCTTTATTTTTCTTTTTCCTTCTTCCTCCGCCGGTCACCGACAAAAGAGGGCCGGCAAGCTTGAGCATTGCTAACCTTTGGGGAGGTCGAGCTTGCCACCTCGTCGGATTTGGTGAGGTGGAGCCTCGCCCGAGGCCAATGATGCTAGAGTTTGCCGGGATAGGGCAAGCTCAACCTCACAAGTTCATTTTTAGGTTTAGCAAAACACCGGAAAATATTATTATTTTCTTGGAAAATATTATTATTTTCTTGGAAAATGACTTCCTAAAAATAAAAAATAAAAAATGTCACATTTTTCGAAACAAATGTAGCCTAAAACCAACAAATGATTGAATTTTTCCCGTCAAGTTTACATGCTAGGGTGATTAGTAAAATTTTGCGATATTGAAGGTGCTAAATCATAATCCTCCAAATATTCGTCTTTTGCCCCATGCGCATGCATTTAGGCCATTTACCTGTTAGATCTAAATCTTTCTAATACAGATATGAAAGATAGGCGATTGGAAAAACAAACTCAAGTTTGTTCTCTAATTCTAGCTTGACCTTGTAGTGATCAAACTTTTACAAAAATAATTTTTTTTAAAGATTGATGTGGTGTGACTAGCTCCTGAGAGCAAAAGTGATGCAGAAAGTAACCGATCTGAATGACAAGGAATCTAATGTACTTGAAATAAAGTGCGAAAACTATGAATTTGGCTAAAAGGAAGAAGCTAAACAAAATAAAGTGAAGCGCGAGAGATCTAAGGAAAATCGAAATCACAACACAGAAAAAAGGAAAAGATGAAGATGCGAACACTAAGTCTGAAAAAAAATAAAAGGCAAGTGCTTGAAAATGAAATAAACTTCACTGAAATTGAAATGACTGGAAAGTTACATACACATTGAGGCTCAAAGAGCGTCATAGGATGCTAATCCGTCCCACAGGTACCCTTATCTGCGGGCATTAGCTCTCTAGCTTCGTTAGCAGCTCCTTCGCACGTGCACTTAGGTAGTTTGACTTCCCAAACATTGCTCGAGGGTTTCAGGTGTCAATTGACATAGGTTTACTTAAATTGATTGGTGAAAACTATAGTCTGGATTGTAAGTTCGTGATCATTTGCACCTAATAGATAATCCGAACCTAAGATTTGGGAAGATCCTAGGAACTAAGGTGCTAGTCCTAGCGACTCTGGTTTGCAAAACTTTAGGATGCTCCATTGTGATGGTTCGAAGGTTGTCGAGGCATCCTTTTGGGGGCGATCCTGGATCGCTCTTTAGTCTGACCAGTGCGCGATGGATCCACTCCTTGTGCGTTCATGCTTGTCCGAGCCAATCCTTTGTGTACCCTTAGTGATGACGTCCATCTTAACATTGAATGGCGCGTGAGCATTCTGGTGTGTTCGTTTTCATGTGACTGTAACATACAAATAACAACGAGGACCTATCCGTGGTATGACTCATGACTGCAATTCGAGTAGTTCTGAGTCACCATGGACATCGAATTTTCATTTCGACATCAATGTGCATCCTTAGTTGTGGTTCCGTTTATCATAACCTATTATTGGCACAAATAAACATATAATAACAAACCAAATTAATGTCGATCCGTGACTCCAATTTTGGGTGATTTTTTCAACTCGAACGGGGTGCAAATAGCCCCGAATAATGACTGGACAACAACTGTATCAAGCAGTTTCCGTCGTATCAAAGTCTAAATAATAGTCGAAGCATCCTTTGACTCATGTCAAGCTACGAACGTTTTGCAACGGCTTCATCGGACTTTAGACGATTCCGATGTGCTATCTCATTTTCCTTTTCTTCATAATTTATGTCTTGCATTTTTTTATTTGAGTCATGTCACTTCATAAATAAATTAGTATTATAAGGAATATTAAAAATCATCTTTTAGAGTTTTTTTTTTTTTTACATTTCATGCTAGGGATAGTGGAGATTACTTTCTCACTTTCGTCATAATATATCTTTAGAATTGTTATGCATTAGAAACTAAGATGCTACTCATATTTAAATTTCTCATTCTCAAGCATATTTACTTTTGTAAGCATTGCTGAAGGGGTCTTATCTTAGGGGGTTATGATAAGATTTTGCATTAATTTTGCTTGATATGGATCGGTTTAAATTTGGATTTTGAACAATAAAAATTGTAAAAAAAAAAAAAACATTGCAAGGAAAACTCTTTTTTTCCTAAAAGGAAAGTGTACATGTAGCAGACATTAGTAAAATTAGTATAATCAAGTATGAAAACTCGAAATCTTTAGTTCGTAAAAATAAGGTCACTCTCGTGCTTTACTCGGCTCCTAACCTGTCTAAAATAAATTAATGGTGAGTTTAAAATAATTTGATTAATAATAAAAGAGTAACCAAATTGCAATCATTAGAGTTTGAAAGAATCCGTATGAAGTGTTGCCACCTCACAAGAGGATTGCCACCTTATCCCGGAAATGTCGCGAAATATATATAGCCATGTCTCCACCAAGGATATTTCTTCCCAAAAGCCTTTTGTTTTAGTAATTTATTTTCGATTTTCTCTTTGGTTTTCTTAATAACAATATGATCGGAACCATCGGAACCAAAAGTAATGTGCCACTGAAAGAAAGTACATGCTCTAATTGGAAGAAGTAATTGATATCTTGCAATTTGTAGCACGCACAAATATTTTTTTCCTTATCACAATAAAATAAACATCTACAAAAAAATTTAGTTAGCAAAAAAGAGTTAATACTACAAAAAACCCCAAATTGATACACATGTGACAAACTCTAAATTAATTTTTTGACCATAAAAAACTCCAAACTGATACATATATGATAAATTTACCAAGAAATAATTTTTTGATGATCAAAAACTCCAAATTGGTACACCTATGACAAATTTACCCTCCGTTAGTTTCTGCTAAATTTTACCATCAGATTGATGAATTGAATGACAAGTGACAATTGACTGGTATATCAGTTTGGGGTTTTACCCTCCATTTGTCATAGGCATATCAATTTGTGATTTTTCGTGATATTTATCCAATTTAACAGAAACTAATGGAGAGTAAATTTGTCATAAATATACCAGTTTAGGATTTTTTATGGTATTAACCCTTAAAAAACATAATGTATACAAAACAAGTAAAGTAGAGAGTCATCATTATACCTCCTCTAAGCATTTTCATTGACGAGCACACATGTCGAGAAATTTTTTCGCAAAGCGAGAGTTTCAAATATATCTTTCACATATGTGTCTATTAAAGAGAAGACCTTTAGGCATAAATTGTTGTGATGTAATTAAACCTGTCAAAATGGATCATAAATCCATTTCTTAATACATATATGATGGAGTGAGTTATTATATGGATTAGTTAAATTTAGTAATAAGTCATCAATGGGTTTAAACATAACATGGGTGTTAAATAGGTCAAAAGTGGATTATAAATGGGTTTACAACTTATGACTCTCTCTTTATTCTCTCTCGCCTCATTGGACATCGCACTCGCTCACTCCACACTCTTATCTCAATTTGGATATGACTTTTCTTAAACTGAGTTAAATATGAAAATGCTCTAACAATATAGGTCAAAACAAGTATAGGTCGAGAAATTTGCATTATGAATAAATTGTTCATAAACGGGTTAATCAGTTAATTTAGGTTGAATCATTTTATGACTTGACCTAAACTCGACTTGACCCACCCGTTTAACCGGTTCGAGGCCTATACTTGCCAGATTGAGAGTGCGTTTATTTCAAGAAAAATGAATGATTTAAATTTTTTTTAAAAATAATCGTTTGTATCAATAATAAAAATTGATGAGTGAAAATTATTTTTGTCATCCACAAAAATATTTAGACATAAATTATTGTCGATAATGAAAATATTTTCAGTTGACTTATTATTTTAAGCGATATAAGTAATTATTTTTATAATGGAGTGAATGCGTTTATTTCATGGAAAATAAATTATTTGGAAAACATCTTCCTAAATATAAACGTGTGTATTGCTAATATAATTGGATGAATGAAAGAAATTTTTATCGTTCACAAAAATGTTTAGATATAAATTATTTTCATTGATTGATTATTTTAAGGGACACAAATGATTATTTTTAAGAAAATGTTTTTTAAATAATTTATTTTTGACGAAACAAATGTAACCTAAAAGTCAAATTGATTTCCTGTATTGAAAAGGAATATGAAAGGGTGACAACATTGTTACTCCTAAGAGATTGACGGTGACTGCCTCCATCACATATTTTCTCAAAATACCTTGTTTCCTGAGACAATTTTTAATCCCACTTGTGGATTTGCTAGCCCGCCATGTGGGAATTTTTTTGGTTAAAAAAATAACAAATCAACCAAAACAACTTTATTGCTAGACAAAATAATTGTAGGATTTCTATTAGCACCATCACTATTGTAAACAATTTTTCACACTTGCAGTCGTGAAAGAAAAATATCCATCATTAAACAAAATAACTACAGTTATAGAAATTAAATCTCAAATAAATGTTAGTAACTAAACTTTGCTTGTGGATAAACTTTTTATTATGCCAATGTCGGTAGAAAGTAACAATTCATGAAAATATGGGAAAAATGTTAGAATAGTTCTAACCTACTATATTTTTGCGAGTTTAGTTCTAAACATTTTTAATTGGATCAATCAAGTCCTAAACCTTTTGACCTGGAGTCAATTTAGTCCTCGGCTAATTTTGGCCAAATATTACTGACATGGACACTAGTCATCTTACGTGGCATGGGCGATGCTGACGTTGACATTTTTAAATAATATTTTAATAATTTTCTTTTTTTTCTTTTTTTTCCTTTCTTTTTTTTTTCTTTTTTTCCTCCCCTTTCCGCCAGTGGCCAACGAGGGCTGGCCTTGTCTGAGCAAGCATAGCCCTTGCCACAACAGATGACAATTGGCCTCGTCGAGACATGGGCGAACACTGGCGAGGCCGCCATTGCTAGATCTAATGAGGCCGACCCTCGTGGGCCACTGGCGGAAAGGGACAGAAAAAAAATGGAAAATCATTAAAATATTATAAAAAAAATTTCACTTTAGCACCAGTTGTGCCACATAGGATAGCTAGCATACACATCAGCAATATCCAACCAAATTAAAAGGTTGAAGACTAAATTGACACAATTAAAAAGTTTATGACTAAATTGACACTAATGCAATAGGTCTAGGACTTTCTGACACTTTTCCTTGAACATTTGTATAGATGACTAATAGATTCATCAAGTAATGCTTCTCAGTGTCCAATCAAAGTCAAAAAGAGACCGATAAAATTAGGAAAAATTGGTCAGCGCTTTTTTATTGATAAAGAGATATTAACTTTTATTTGTAGTGTAATAATAGAGTTTTTTGTTGTTGTGTACGTTAATGCACTTAAAAACATTTGTAAATCCATAGTGTATATTATTTGTGTCACAAATATTTACTTTCCTTCTTCTGTTGATTATTATATATCACTTTTTTATATTTTGAAGTTAAACTTTTCTTTTTTTAGATTCTCATAGACTTTCTCCTAGGCCAAACATCACTAAAAGTTTATGTACCATATTAAACAAATTAAAAGTTGAGGGACCACATTGAACATTAGTCTAAAGTATAGGAACTACATTGAACAAATTAAAAGTTCACAGACCAAATTGCACATTGAACCAAAATTTAGGGACTGTTTATGTTATTATCCCTTTAAATAACTATAAATAAAAATAACGTATCTTTTTCGTCCATATAGAAGGCTAAATTACCCGTCTGCAAATTTTTTCATTGCATCTGAATCATGACATTAATGGACAGGATATAAATCATTCTTATGATTCTAAAAGAGTCATGTTGGAGCTTCTCTGATTCATGGGTTATTAGTATCAATTTCACCGCATTTGATGTAAGTTAATAATGAATGATTGTTTGTGATGTCCTCGTTTATAATCCATCAATCAAACTCATGGTCGGCGAAATCTTTCGTCGATCAAGAATAAAGAAAATATCACCCCGTTCGAAGATCTCCTCAACCTTTTTCGCCGGCTGGATGGGAAAGGGGGATAAATCTTTTGCCTTCGAGGGGCGTACCACTTATCGTATTGCCGTTTCATTGGAAGCTAAGGAGAGGACCCCCGCCAAGATGACAAGAAGAAAGGCACCCCGTCTATTTCGTCCATTTGACATATTGCACCATGCATCATCCCTTTGGCATTTTATTCGTACCGAGGCATTTGGAAATATATTGGAATCCGGCTTTCAAAACTTTAAGTAGGTTCAACATCAAATCAAAAACAAGAGAAAGCCATAAAGTCAGCAAAATAGATAGGAACTCTCGGATTGGGATTGTGGATTAGGACGTCGGAATATTTCGAGGTCGGGAATTGGTGGTCACTAGTTCAAAATTCACCAACCACGTGTGAATCCCTATAGGTTAGGGCCGCCTACACAAACTAAAGACTTGAATTTGACCAGTTTGCTCATCGAATATCCATAAGCCTCTAGGCAGATGGGCTTAGGCAAAAATACAACCATTTGTTGGCTTTGATCTCATTCATAATACCACCTTAAATTCTGAGGCAATATAGGTTGATTAGTGCAATTCCGCAAAATTGAAGGTGCTAAATCATATCCTTCATATATTTAGGGTGACTTCAGCCCATGCACATGCATTTTGACTATCTATCTATTGGATCTAAATCAGTCTAAGGAAAATATGACAATTAGGTGATCGAGAAAACAAACTCAAACTTGCTTTTAGATTCTAGCATGACCATAAAGTGACAAACTTTCACAAAGCTAGTATATTCAAAGTTGGGGGATGTGAATCTGCGTAAGAAATAGAAGTGATCGGTTCCAAGTTAGGTAGTCTAGTAGGTTCTAGACCTAAATGTGAACCTACCCGTTGGAACCAATTCCTAGTTTTTGGAACCTAAAATCTATCTTGTTTGTATTGTTCCGGTCCGATTTCAGGTCCATCTAAAAACCTGCTTTTCTTTTGTTCCTTGTTTTGGTTTAATAATTTACAGTAAAATAATATAAACAACAAAACGGTTCAAAGTAAAAGATAAACGAGGGCGAGCGAGCAAAGGCAAGTTTGGAATGAGCGAGGGTTGCAAGGCTTCAACGAGCGAGAGTGAGCCGCGAGCGAGTGAGGAGGAGGAGGGTGAGTCTTGAGCGAGAGACAGAGTTGTAAAGTGTCTAAGTAAGGTTGTAGAGAATAGAGAAAGAGAGAGAGATAGAGAAAAAGATTCCAAGAAAAGCTAGAATTTTTAAGTTTTATGAAATCAATTCCAAATTCAGTTTAGTTCTCAGGTGGTTCTTCACTTGGAACTGGGAATTCAACTGGTTTGCACTGGTTCCAAATATTGAAACTGGGAATTGGACCGATTTTCAGGACAAGCCGATCTGGTTCCTAAGTAGTTACAATCCGGTTGAACAGCCCTATTGAGGCAAAAGTGACGTAGAAACCAATCAATCTTAATAACAAGGAAACTAATGTACTCGAAAATTAAAGTGTGAAAACTAGAAATTTGGCTAAATCGAAGAAGCCAAACTAAGCTAGAGTGAAGTGCAAGATATCTAAAAGAAAACTGAGATGACAACGCAGGAAATAAAGGAAAAATACAGATGCAAACGCTTAATCTATAGCAAATCAAAAGACAAGTGCTTGAAAATGATAACTTCCCTTGAATTGAAATGAGGAAAGTTACATACATATTGTCGCTTAAAATGAAAAAATTAAAACGAACGCAACACCTGTTATCGGAATGCACGCTAGGAACAGCAAACTCAATCCTAAAACTGAAACGAAGGTTGAATGACGTTAATTCGAAAGGAAAATATTTTAGAGGAAAATTTAGCACTTTCTCTATACTCTTTACTTTTATAGTTTTTGAACTTTCTTCATTGGTCGTTAGAATTCACGTCAATGTGTCTCAGGTCAAGATCAATCATCACACATATCAGGTTGAAGTTGGGCTAAACGAACTCCATGTCAACGTTGAGCTTGATACAATTTTAACTCTTGCGTTTTACTTTTTTCCTCGACGTATGCCTTAACTTTGAGTCCTATCTTGATATTTGGGCCACAAATTTACACCACCCATATTTGCCCGCGGCGAAGTGTTTTGATTCGAATTTTAGCAGCCCAAATGTTCTCGGCGTTCAAAAGGCTGGCCCATTGAATAATTTTGCTAGAAAAAATTATTAAAAAAGTTCTAAACCTATTGTAATTATGTCAATTCAGTTATAAATTATTTTTTTTTGTCAATTTAGTCCATCCAGTCAATTTTGGCCCACCGGCGTTGACATGGACGTTGGCCGGTGCCGGCTATCCGGCCAATGTTGACATGGCAATTTTTTAATGATTTTTTTATTAATTTTCTATTCTTTTTCTTTTCTTTTTTCCCATAGTGACCAGTGAGGGTCACGGCCTTGACGACGCAGCTAAAGGTGGCCATGGTCTCACTAGCCGCAGGTGAGGCCAACTTTGCCAATGGCCAACGAGGCTGCCTTCGCCTGTGGCTGGAGAGCCTCAATAGTCATTGTGGGAAAAGAAAAAGGAAGAAAAAGAAAAAATTAATTAAAAAATTAGAAAATAATATATATTAAAAATTGCCACGTCGGCCGGTCAAAATTAGCCCGATGGACTGAATTGCTATAAATGCAAAAGGTTTAAGACTGAATTAACACAAAAAAAATTAGAACAGAATTGACACAATTGCAATAGGTTTAAAACTTTTTTGATAATTTTCCCAATTTGCTACCCCCACTTTATCAATATTGGGATGTATTTGACACAATTTCGAAGATTCATTCAATTTCAAAACCTCAATTTCACGATTTGAACTTAACAATTCCTTGCCGCTTTTCATCAAGTTCACAACTCTCTCAGCAATCGATTCCCGACTGCTTTAGTGATCTTCCTACATTCAACTTGTTTTCAATGCCCTCAAAGTCTCAGCAGAAGAATTTTGTTGTGGGATCTTCTTATGTACCCCAGCTTTGGTCGATTCGAAGAGCAGGAAGTGTTGCAGACACAAGCAAAGTTGATGGTCCTGTACTTCCCGAACTCCTCGTTCGAAATGAACCCAATCCTTTAATTATCAACAAATTAGAGACTTAGTCAATAAAATTAGTGTTTGGTGAAAACAAAATTCACCAATGAACAGAATTATCGATAACTTGAAAGAAATTGACAACTCATCAATAAAGTCATCGATAACACATAATGTGAAACTTATCAATAGGAGCCTTCATCAATACTTAGGAAATTGATCGACAAAGTCATCGACAGTGAGCAATCGACATAAAAACGTAATCGCTAAGTGATTATGTTTATTAACACTATTTTAAGATTTTTATAACTTCTTGTAGATAAATGTTGCTAGATAACATATAATTTCTTAGAACCACCAATCGAATTAGGAAGTTATTTCTTTATACAAAAATCAACGCTCAAATTTATTTTTTCTCTTTATTTTCCTGCAATTTACCTTTCATGGAATTCACATGGCTAACTGCGGTTGCCACTAGTCTCCGAACCTTTAAATATCTCGCCATTTTCTTTATATCCAAAATTAACAAAGACCCTTCACGACCATTGTCAATTCATGTTGATACATTCTAAAAGGTATTTAGTCACATTTTTTTATGAAACATATTTTGGGCATGCTCGGTGGGACACATTTTGGTGATTTGAGAAGACTACAATGGCAACAACCAGAAATCAACAATAGCCCGGCAATGCTGCTGGTAATAATAAGCCATTAGTACAAACAAGTGATGAGGTTGTCATGAATTTTGAGATTTTAGCTGGTAGGAGAGCGGCAGAAGATAATCAACACGAGGAAGTTCATCTTTTGAGGCATCTCACTGATGAGCAGTACAGGGAAATTGCTCCAAACTCCAACATAGTGTCAATCATCATAATAATGTTTAAAGAGTAACAAAATGATATGGCCAACTACATTATAAGTCACATGTTAGACGTAATCAATCCAATCATCAACAATACATTTATGTTGATCATGTTGGTTAAAGAAGTCAACTCCCTATATGCAAAAGCCTGAAACTTCAATTCAAGGCTAGAATAATGGAAATAATCTGATTAATGCTGGTCAAAATAACCAAATTGGTGACAATAATTTGGCAAATCAAACTGGTTAATTGCCAAATTTTGAAAATGTAAGGCTCATGGCTCCATTGGAACCACCCAATATGAATATTCCTATTAGGCCTAACATGCCGATTAATATAGATAATATGGGAAGACCAATATTATCGCCTCGAGGACAGATTGATCAACAAAACCCACAATTTAACTTAGCACGGCTTGCCGCAGAAGTCAAACAATAATTAGGATTATACAGGGGTTTTATCATACATGTTCACTGGAAACTACATCATGAATGGGTCGATATCAGCCTTTTTTGAGAGGCTTCAAAATCTGTAACTTTACCATTTTACAGGCGAAGATGATTGTTGATCCCTGAATTTTCATTAACGGTTCAAATTTGTAAAATTCAAAGTTCGAGATTTTTTATCATGACAGAACTCGATATTTGACAAAAAAAAATATTCAAATAAGCATTCATAGCATCCCATTTGCAAATATAAATTAGATCCGTTACATTTCATTAGCACTTGTGCACCATTTGATGAACAAATCAAGAGTTGACTTTTCGATTGACTTCTTTGTCAGACCGAGAAAGTCTAACCCTAAGTTGAAAATCAATAAATCATGGCATTACATATAAACATTGGATATAACCAATGCCGTGTCACTCGTCCTTGTGCTCATCAAGCAAATCAATTTAAGACTTTGATTAATATATTGTTATCTTAGCCACTCATGCTTGCCATGTCATTTATGCATGTACACTTTAATAAAGCCCCTAATTGGTTAAATAAAGCTCTCCAAGTAGTTATATTTTGTCCATTCAATTAGAGATAATCCTCACCATTGAAAATTGTCAAGTCATTAATCCATCTTATCCCCTACATAAAAAAATTTTAGCCATAGAATTAAAATTGCATCAAAGGGTGAAGGATTAACATGTCATCAATCCTTGCGATCCTCAAAATAGAAATTATTAACCATTGGATCATCATAGCATTTAAGGGTTGAGATTTGTTGATCACAAAAAGATCGTTTTTTTTCAAATCATGTTGGGCGCCAACTTGAGGAGGGGCATTCACGTATCTTTCAAAGGAGGAAAACAAAACTCTCTCTTGCTAACTCTAATTCTCCATCTTCTAAAAATTACGTAGCTCTCTCTCCCACTCTGAATTCTCGTTCTCACTTGAAGAGAATTCAACTAAGAAGGCTCTAAAATCCTCGATCTCAACATCCCTCTCTTCTTTGAATCTGTTGAGCTTCAAGCACTTCCTCCACCATTCCTTGTGGTTCTGGCGACCATCAGTCTATCTTTGATCATTGTTAGCAATCCCCCACGGAGCCGCGAAGCTTTCTTGACCCTCCAAAGAAGTATGGGCGCATTGGAAAGAGGGTTTAGAGGTAATGTTGAGCGGAACCAACAATCCTCATTTGGCGCAGGCTTTTCCAAACCGTTACCTTGCACGACGTTAGGAATTTAATTTGATTGATCTATCTATGAGGGTTCTATCCCATTTGGGAATCGCCAATAGCCTATTAAGTCGATTACGAGCCAAGTGAGACAAGGGAGGGTATCTCACTTCCTTCGTAACCAGAAATCTAAATCCGTGGACTTTGTTACACTAATTATCGAACTAGTGTCATTTCAGTACCTTAACTTGATTAGCTAAGTGTCAAATTGGGTCCTCTGTCAACTTATGAGTTCTAAAATCCTTGTCTACTAAGTGTCCATGTGATGTTATTATTTTGATTACGATCCTAGGGTGTGACCAACTAGGACAAAGGAAATAAGCGAATCACAATCATGGAAGCAACGTAAAGGAATTGAAACAATCACGTCAAAACTGGTAAGCAAGACATATACTGTGGAAAGTAACCCAATATGATGTCGGGAAAAAAATATCACATGACCTTATTATGAGCCCAGTGACATGATCCCCATGAGCTTGACCGGATACAAATCGAGCAAAAAATATGCACAGCTTTATTATGAGCCTCGAGACATGATTCTCAACTTGAAATTAGAGACTAGTCCTAGGCTAAAGAAATCTACTTGAGCCTATACTAATCTATAAAATTTATGCATGAAACTAACGATTATTTTAAAGCAAGCTTAACATGACATCTATATTTATTCAACTTGAAATGAAGTTTTTCATTATCTAATCTAACATTTTATTTCGAGATGACACATCTGCTATTTTATCAAATCCATACCTAGGTGATAGTAAACTAATCCTATCCCTTGAGTTATTTAATCTTATAAGCTAAATCTATGTCTAAGTAAAATATAAAATTCAAACTATGAAAACTAAGCTAGTGGTCTTCTCCAAAATCTACCAATTTGCAGCCATGGTTCTCCTGCCATAACATTGTACCCATTCATGATCCACATTCAATGAATGCATTAGAATGTTCAAACAGGAATTGGCCAAAAGAAATCATCAAATGAACATATTAGTGAGTTGGTTTTGAGAAGAGTAAGGCACACCACGATGAACCCGATCCACCTCCTATCCGTAGTTATTAAGGACAAATTGTTTGACCAAATGAAGATCAATTTCCACGATGTATATTCGCAAAATAGCAAATTAATTCACTTGGCAACTCCAAGTTATGCGTCTCTTTTTTAATTCTATAATCCGCTGATAATCACATGCTTTCCAAGGGATATTAAAGAGACAGAAGTATACATGCTACTTGATTGCAGGCTAAAAACCAAAGTTTTCATGGAGCTCCCTTCAAACAAAATCTGGACTTTTCTGCGTGGACTTCCTTCTCAAGTCCAGTGGCAACTATCTCCGTATGCTGGTGCAAAATTTGAACTTGATTGCTCTAACGGGCGGGTTTGAGCCAAGGGTTTCGCAATGTCATGCACATTAGGGTCACAAAAAGGTAAGGACTTCTTATGTCGATTCTTAGAATGGATTGCTTTTTGAAGCTTGATTTGCATGCAATTGGATGTGCTGTAGGGCTAAACATCATGAAGCATAGGATTTACCATATGAAATCCCGATTATTAATTGTTATGTATAGTCAATTGGATCATTAAACACATATACGACAGATTCTTGTGGAGACAAAAAAGCTAGTTGAATCATGAAAATCCATTAATAGCTAGATAATTGGACTGTGAATTTCTTTTGAATAGAACGGGCATTAATAAAGGCAGTAGTTATATCATGTGTCAGATAAATCGACTATCAAGTTGGCGCTTGGGTTTTTGCTTTTATTTGTCTATGTCAATTGCTTAAGCTGTGTTTTTTGCGGTGGTTGAAGGTCAAGTTGTCTTGCAACAGTATAGTGCTTGATTTGATGTGTAACTTATAATGCCCTCATTTATAAGTTGGCTTTAATTTGTTGATTGCAGGTTCTTTGTTTCAAGACACGGTCCTTTATTTGTGATCTCCAATAGGTTGATGTTTGTAATCAATGGCAAGATGGTTTGCTCTGGTCAACTCGGGTTACACCGAACATATTATTGAACTGTTGCAATAAGAACACCACAAATGCGATAATTTTTATATGGCGCTCACCTAAATATCATAATTTTTTTTCGATCACTTAAATGTCATGACTTCTTAAAAACGCTCACCTAAGTGCCATAACTTTCAATCGGTCACTTAAGTGTCCTAACCTTTTAAAGGCATTCACCCAAGTACTGAATATGTGAAATGGCATGGCACTTGTGGTATTCGTTTTTTAAAAGTTATAGCATTCAAGTGATCAGTTGAAAAATTATAGGGCACTCAAATTATCAAAATAAATGTTATAGCACTCAAGTGGCATGACTGGTGTTAAAGTGGATAATTTTTGCAATTTTATATCTTTTCCTTTTCTTTTCATTTCTTCTTTCCTTTTTATTTTTCCCTCCATCGGCCATCAACAGGCCTCGTCGATGGCCGGTAGAGGTTGCCGGCCTCAGGTAAGGGATGCCTACACCTAGACTATTGAGGTCCTTGCCTGAGCAAGGGTCACCTCAATTGGCCTAGCGAGGGCCGCCCTCACCTAGCTTGGAGGGTCACCCTTGCCTGGGCTAGCAAGGGTGGCCCATGCCTACCCAGATGAAGACTAGCTCGGCGACCTCCACCAGCCATTGACAAGGCCAAGCAATAGCTAGTGAAGGGAAAAAGGGATTTACAAAACTTGTCCATGTTAGCATCAACCGTGCTATGTAAGACAATCAACGTTGACTAGATCGTCACATCAAGAATTTCCAGTTAAAATTGGTCGGAATGACTAAATTGACAAATTGTTAAAAGACTTATGACTAAATTAACAAATTATCAAAATGTTTATGACTAAATTGGCATGATGGAAAGGTTTAAGATCAAATTAGTAAGTTGTAAAAAGATTTAGGACTAAATCGATACAATTAAAAACTTATGACTGAATTGATCGCCGTACAATAGTTTAAGCGTCAAATTACCTAGATAATCCATAATTAGAAGGTTGCAATGCAATTGTCTTCTTGTAATGTATTAAATTACTTCTTGCAACTACTGTCTCTCCTCTCATGCTAATAATTTACTTTCGTGATCAAGGTCACTATGCAGTAACCTTTTATTTTTACGATAGTAATCGCTCGTGGCAGGTAGTAAATTACTGTTATAGTACTCAAGTGATTAATTGAAAAGTTATATGGCACTCAAATGATTAAAATAAAAGTTACGGCACTCAAGTGAGTGTCATACATACATAAGTTATGTCACTTAAGTAATCTAAAAAATGTTATGACTCACAAATGAGCGCCAATTGAAAGTTACGGCGCCTGTGGTATCATTTTCCTTGTTATGTTAATGTCTAATTTCTGAGCTCATTGTTCTTCTTAAGTTGCCTTGGGATGACGCTTTTACCAATTGACTGATTCCCGTTGCATTGAAGTTGATTAGCTTGTACATCTCATTGTTTTCAATGACAATCATGGAGTCCGCCTTGCCTTTTGCTAATGTTGTAGTCATAGCTCATGTATTTGTATCAATGGAGGTTATCGATAGTTCATTATCCTCAACTTTCGGTGTGGAGAGAATTATAAGAAGTCCTAAACCTTATAAAGAAAATGCAATTGAGTCCTAAATCTCTCAATTGGTTCAATCAAATGCTTAGCCCTTCTCAAAAAGTGTAATTAAGTTTTTTTAGCTAACAGTGCCTAAAATTCACTGTATGTCATGTACATGGTGTGATTATGGCATTCTTGAAATTGCACTTTTAACACAATTTCAAGATTTAATCACATTTTGTTGATAAATATTGAGAACTTATTTGAACTGATTAAAAGGTTTGGGACTCCGTTGCATATTTCAATAAAGATTTAGGAGTTGATTGAACCAAATGGATCATTTAGGACTCAATTGCATTGGTTTAGGAGCTATGGTGTAATTTTCCCTTTGGTGTGGCACGGATGTTTGCGTAGAATGTTGGTACAAACCAACACTTTTTGGAATTGGATATGGTTGTCTATCCCTTTTTGCTAGAAAAGAGGAGTAGCTGATTAGTTTCTGGGTTTTGATAGACCTGCTCAATTGATGTTAACAAACATATTATGATATCAGGAGTTAACCTTTCATTGCTTAAGTTGAATATTGCTTCTATGGAATTTTCCTTTACTTTTCACCGGGAGAATGTGATGGTTATTAGCTTTTTGTATGTGTTCTCCTCCGTTTGGAGCATCCTTAGCGCTTGCCTCTCTTCTAGTGTTTTATGTTTTATGGTAACTTCACTCTCTCTCTCTCTCTCTCTGCATATGTGACTGTGAGTCTGACCACCTTCTCTTATTGATTTTGTATCTTTTCCATCCCATTCTATATTCATTTTGGAATTGAAAATTTTTCATTGCATAAGAATCCATCCAATTCCACTAGATTTTACTGAATTGTATTGAATATTGTATTTAGGGTGTGTAAACATAAACAAAACCTCTGTTTATATCGAAATTCCTTTGATTGTTCGTATGCATCAATTAATTATAAAATTGCATTGATAGCCTTGACTCGTGTCCTCTGTGTGTGTGTGTCTATGTATATATATATATATATATATATATATATATATATATTATATTCTTTTTTTGTGTGTGCTTTTTAGATTATGCAGTGTTGTAGAAGAATACTATTTAAAGGCTTTTCCCTACAAAGCTCGTGATAACCAATGGGGGAGATTTCAAATTATAAATTCTTTGTTGCATTTTTAAAACTTTAAATGTTGGTGAGAGCATGGAGAATCCTTTATGATTTGTTGGCAAATAATTCTGGGGCAGTTTTGGTTTTTATTTCCTGGAAAATATTTGTAATAGAAAGTTGAGAGTAAGCACTTTTTATTTATGAGACTATAATTTGTCTTTATCGGTCGTAATTCACCTGGTCAACAATTAGTTTAGGTGGTAAATCACCTAGATTATCCATAATTAAAAGGTCATAATGCGATTGTCTTCTTGTAAGGATGTAAATTTACTTCTTGTAACTGCTATCTCTCCTCTCATGCTAGTAATTTACCTTCGTAATCAAGGTCACCCAGCAGTAACTTTTTATTTTTACTATAGTAATAGCTCGTGTCAGATAGTAATTACTGATATGAAAAAGTGATTTGTCTTGTTATTAGACATTTGAGGGCCAAGTCATAATGACATTTTAATTTTCCTTTTTTATAGTAAATTTTACGTGAAGTCTCATCATAATCCCTTATTACATCATAAATGATAAGTTAAGTTCGTAAACTACTTCGTTTTTTTTTTTGGTCACTAAAGTTCGTAAAATACCATTTCGCTTTTAATTGCAGTAATATTTCTTAGTGTACTGTAAAGGATCGATAAGGTCTGTACATTACCATTTGAAATCGCTAATTACCTTTTGGTAGCTAATCATACTGATATTTTTTAAGTCATCGTAAATGATGAATAAAATTCATAAATTAACCACCGGGTTCTTAAAATGTTAATGTCCGTAATCTGTGGGATTATATTATATTCTTAAAGTATATTAAATAATAAATAAAGTTCGTAAATTACCCTTCGGATTTGTACCGAAGTTAGTAAGATTACCCTTTCATTTCGTAAATTGCCTTCCTAATCCTACACTAGTTAAATTTCTCATTGTATCTTAATGAACTAATAAAGCTGATAAAATTTTTTTTGTTAGTTTCTTAAGATAACCTTTCACTTCATAAATTACCATTTTGCTTCTATATCATATAAAGTTACGTGCATAATACAACTTTCGAGTTACTAAGTTAACTCTTTGGTTGTAAAGTACTAAAACTCTTCATTTAAACGTACATAACTAATGACATCATTAAGTCTATTTTTCGGTTCATAAGATGACTTCGAATTTCGTAAATTGTCATTTTGCTATTAAGTAGTAATATTTTTTATCAGGTTGAAAATAACGTATACGGTTCATAAATTCTCTTTGATCATAACGTAACCTTTAATTTTGTAAAGAAACATTTCTCGTTCGTATTATGCCTTTCTGTTCGTATTATACTTTTGTGTGTCGTAAGTTACCTTTTCGTTTGTAATACTACTTTTTCGTGTATCGTAAATTTCCTATTTCATAATTAGTTATATCTCTTTGTCATCATAATTGCTAATTCAAAAAATCAAAATATCATTTGCAAGTTTTTGCAACATCAAAATATCAGATTGGTCCTAATTTTCCTTTCTTCCGTTCATAAAATACCTCTATAAATGGTAAGTTTTGCAGCCTGCTATTATTTCATACTTGACCTAGTCCCGTTTTCCCTTCACAGGGACTTTAGAAGGACCTCTATAATCAGTAAATTCGTAATCCCGTGTCAAAGAAATTAACGCAACCTTTATAAATAGATCAGATTTAAGGCTCTGTTCGTTTGACGGAAAATATTCTCCTTTTGGAAAATATTTTCTCGGAAGTTATTTTCTTGAAAAATATTTTGCTGGAACACAATTTTCTGGCGTTCGGCTAAAATCTAAAAAAGTTTTGAAAAATATTTTCTGGTACTTGGCGACCGCCAGTCCAGCGGCGTCCAGCATCCAGCGTCCGACGACCAGCGAGCAGCGGCGGCGGGCAGCGGCAGCGATCGGCGGCGGCGGCCGGTGGTGGCGGGCGGCAACTGGCGACGGCCGCCAATCCGGCGGCATCCTATATCTGGCGATCGGCGGTGGCGGGTTGCGACGGGCGACAGGCGGTGATCGGCGGCGACCGGCGACCGGCAGCGGTGATCAGCTACCGGTGGCCATCGGTGGCGGCGATTGGTGGTGGTTGGCGGCTGCGATCAGTGACCGATGACGGCAGGGGACCGGCGACGGGCGACGGCCAACAACCGACGGTGACTGGCGATTGATGATTGGCGGCGGCCGGCGAAGGGCGGCAGCCAATGACCGGCAGACGCCGACAATCGACGGTGACCGGCGACCGACGATCGGTGGCAGCGATCGGCGGCCGATGGTGGCGGCGACGGCTGGCAACTGGCGGCGGTGACTGGTGGCCGACGACGGTGACCTACGATCAACTTCCTCTCTCATCGAAAACATTTTCCCTCCCATGGGCAATTTTGCCTTCACTTTGGGGGAAAATGATTTCCTCTTTGTGAAAAGAAGAAATCATTTTCCACAAAACAATGAAGGATTTGGGGGTGGGGAAGGAAAATATTTTCCCACGGAAAACATTTTCCGCCCCCGAACACTGGAAAATGCGGAAAATGTTTTCCGGAAGAATATTTTTCCAGAAACGAACACAGCCTAAGTTATACTAGACTATCCTTTAATTGGACAATTAAACTGACAAACCTTTGTTTGAGGTCTGTTTGCTGTTCGATTAGGTTCTTCGAAAGCCATTAGAAGAGGACCAAGACTCCATACAACTCACCCGCACCACTAGCGGCCATAAGCGGTCGGAGATCGACCAAACGCTATATAGAAGTGCAACTCCTTTTAGAGGCCCTCTTTTTCAAATGAAGTGATATTCTAGACCAGTTATCGCCGAGCCGAGCCCATCTCTTATGTCTGATCAAAGACAAGTTATCCACGCCGGAAAATACGGTATTCGCTAGGAAAATTTTAATCATGAAATGGCTAATCTCTAAGGCTTTTTTGAGCAAAGACACGGGATGGTACAAATTTGCTAGTTGACGCCGACAGAAGGCCCAGTATTTTCTCCCAAATTATGATGTAAGAAAATTGCTAGCATTGGAATTATCATCGTCTCTTTGTTCTTGCCCTGCCAAATTTAGTATCAATCAGCCGTCTTCTGCAGATCTTCACTGGGAATATTCTGCCTCAGCAAACGCCAAACCTATTCCAAAATATATATGCAATCTTCTGTCAAGATGCTACTAAACTTTCTGTAACATCAACATTGTATTTGTCAGTACACATACAGAGTTGGATGAAGTCTCTTGTTCTAGCTTTTGTTCTGCTCTTCTTTCCCCTTGTGGCTTCAACCACAACCCATGAAAGTTTCATGCAATGCATGAGAACTCGATTCAGTGACTACACGAAGACCTTCGAAATCGTATACTCCTCAAACTCCTCCTCCTATCCACACCTCCTCCAATCTTCTGAACAGAACCCCAGATGGGTCAACTCTTCTAGGTCAACTTTGAAGCCCCTCCTCATCATCACGCCTTTCCACGAATCCGAAATCCAAGCAGCCATACTTTGCACCAGAAGAAAAGGCCTACGGATCAGGGTTCGGAGCGGAGGACACGACTATGAAGGCCTGTCCTATCGCTGCAAAACCCCATTCATCCTTGTCGACCTGGTCAACCTCCGTTCGGTAGACATCGACCTCGAAGAGGAAGCAGCTTGGGTTCAATCTGGTGCGACACTCGGGGAACTCTATTATAGCATTGCCAAGGAGAGCAAAGTCCATGGGTTCCCTGCTGGTCTATGTCCCAGTGTTGGGATTGGTGGGCATTTTAGTGGAGGTGGGTTTGGTACTATGTTGAGAAAGCATGGCCTAGCAGCTGATAATGTCATTGATGCTTATTTGATTGATGTCAATGGAAGAATCCTAAACAGAGAATTAATGGGTGAGGACTTATTTTGGGCCATAAGAGGTGGTGGTGGAGCTAGCTTCGGGATCATATTGTCGTGGAAAATCAAGTTGGTCAGGGTCCCACCGACTGTGACGGTTTTCACAGCATCGAGATCGCTTGAACAAGGCGCGATCGAGCTCGTGCACAGGTGGCAATACATCGCACATGAGCTACCTGAGGATCTCTTCATTAGGGTGATAATTCAAGATGTGGCTGATAATCCAAACAAAGGGAGCGTAAAAGCCGTACAAGCCGTGTTTAACAGTTTGTTTCTTGGGAAATTGGATTCTCTTATGCAACTGATGAACCAAAGATTTCCTGAGCTGGGACTGAAGGGTGGTGATTGCACTGAAATGAGTTGGATTGAATCCGTGCTCTATTTCGCTGGGTACAAAAAGGATAACCCGCTGGAGGTGTTGCTAGACAGGAACACGCTATACAAGAGCTACTTCAAGGCGAAGTCAGATTTCGTCCAGGAACCCATCCCGGAAGTAGGATTGAGAGGAATATGGGAAAGGTTATTGGAAGAAGAGATAGCGTTCATGATAATGGACCCCTATGGTGGGAAAATGAACGAGATATCAGAGTCAGAACTACCGTTTCCTCACAGGAAGGGCAATTTGTACAACATCCAGTACCTGGTAAAGTGGGTTCAAGATGGGGTTGAAGCGTCCAACAAGCATTTGCACTGGATAAGAGCGCTGTACAATTACACGACACCATATGTTTCTGCGTCACCTAGAGCTGCCTATTTGAATTACAGAGATCTTGACTTGGGAATCAACGGGAAAGGCGAAGAGAGTTACTCACGAGCAAGCGTCTGGGGTGTAAAATACTTCAAGGGCAACTTCAGGAGACTGGCCATCGTGAAGGGTCGGGTCGATCCAGAGAACTTCCTCAGGAACGAGCAGAGTATTCCGTCATATCCTGCACTCAAGAAGAGGAGGTGACTGGGCGTCAGCTTTGGATTGCATAGTACTGCCTACTTCAGATTCCATGGCTGTTTGTGTCAACTTCAGATTGCAAGCTATATGTCAGCTTTCTAGGATTCCTATTGCTTGACTTTATGTCAGCTTTAGATTACATAACTGTGTTGCAGCTACATCATGACAGAATGATAGCCTTAAATTATCGCTTCACCACATATCTTTTTGTGAATAATTACCTACGGTTTCAATTGGCGACCCACCGCATGGCTAAGACTGTTTTTGCACGAAAAAGTTTGCAATTCCAACACAACCAATTCACCATTTCTTAATTGTTAAGTTTAGTCAGTTTCAAACGCTACTTATGCTTTAAGTGTCCAATCAACTTAGGCTTTCCTAAATTGATTGGTAGCTACTCTAGTTCATGTATAGATGATGAAATTATGGTTGTAACGAAAACCTACTATGCGAAGCTATCGCGGCCAGCCCTTTCCGCGAGGAAAAGTGGGGCTAGCCTAGCATGCGCTAAGTCTAAGTTTTAGACTTAACTAGAACTTTCCCAAGCTTATACTATATTGCAACTTGTGGTTTAGGTTTTTAACCTGCAAGTGATTTTTATCTAGGAATTGCCACTAATCTGTTTACAATAAGTCGATTAGACACCTAAGTAAAGCAGTGGGACAATTACTTTACTTCTGTGAACCAAAAATTAAATGAGTTTGGGGACTTGGTTACATTAGTTGAATGACTAGTACTCTTTCGGTGCCTAATATTTGTTCAAACAACATTTAAAGGTATTTAGTACAGTCTTCCTATTGATTATGAATCTTATGGTTCTGATCCTAATTAGGTTAAGGAAACGACAATCAATACATTGGAAGTGTGCACACCAAAGGCCTAACATGCCTCTAATCGAGCATGTGCAAGGTTGAATTAAATACGCAATTCAAACAAGCGAATCAACCACCAAGCAATTAAGTGTGTAATTAAATCACACAAAACATGCAATAAAAGGCAATTCCAAAGCCTAATTACCATTTTTTTAAAATTTTCGAAATTTTTAGTTTTTTTAAATATTTTTTTATTTTTTTGAAATAATATTATAATAATATATAAACGGACCCGAGTCGGGACTGCCTGGACCCGCCAGCTCGGGTCCACGGCTGGACTAGGCTCGTCCAATGAGCCCAGTCCAGCAACCTTATAGCCAACAAAAAAAAATTAGGCCCAAGACATTAACCTAGTTTCAAAATTAACTAAGCCTAGGCCCACTATTCTATTTGAGCCCAGCCCGAGAAACAAAGAGAAAGGGAACCGAGTCTAGCTCCTCGCCCAACCCTGATCCGACCCAAATCCTCCCCAGGGACCTGACTCTGCCCCCTTACAGACCCGACACTCCTTTGTTTTGCGGCCTTGCGCCCTCGCCAGGACAGAGAAGGCCATGGCGAGCAAAACGCTCATCTCCGTCAGGCCTGGGGATCTCCAAGCGTCGCCTCACCGGTCTGGGCTGAACACTTGGCCGTCATCTGGCTAGCGACACCCTAGTAACGACCATAGCGAGGCGTCCGACGTGTTGAAAATATGTCTCGAATTTGAGCATATGAACGAAACCTAACCCATGGTGAATTAGTATTTGCGGACGTCCAAATATAAGTCATGGAAATTCAGAGTTTTCTTTTCGGTGTAAAAGTTCCGCTGGATAAGGATTCCAAACAAAACAAGAAAGGAAAGTCTAGGTGAGAAGAGGCAATAAAACAAAACAAGAAGGGCACACAAATTATATGTTCCTGTTAGTGTAATCGGCCAAAGGGAAAGATAAAATAGGAAAGTCCAAAATTTGGTTTTGGTTGACCGTGTATTACTTGGACTTTGTTTCCTATTTGATGTGGCAATCTTCACGATGGAAATTTTCACTTCCCTCTGGCGTTGGGTTTAATATAAATATTTCTCGAGATTTCTTTATAGAGGTCACAGAGAAAGACAAGCGTCATTCCAACCGGACGCTTGTAGTGGGTCTTTCTTGGCTGAGTTATATCCATGAAGTCTCGAAGCGCCGCTTGCTTGCGAGTGCTTGGCATTGGGTTTGAGGTTTTGTTCGTGAAATTGCACCAAAAGTTCAAGTGTTCGTAGCGATTAAATTTTGTGTTAAGATTTGTGTATAATTCCTTTACGAGATTGAGAGATTTTTTCGTGAGGAATTATAGGACTAAACACTACGTGAGTTATTAGGTGTAATTGGGGTCTGGAAAATACCGAGGGTGTTTGAGTGACTCGAGTGTGATTGTAATCTCCATTGTATTGCTTGATCTATAGTGAAATTTCGTGCTGCTCTCCCTGTGAACATAGGTCACTACGACCGAATCATGTAAATCTAGTATCCGATTTATTTTCTTATTATGTCAATTTTATTGTTCGATTGCTTGGCTTCCGCAACAATTGGTATTAGAGCCAAGTTTGGCTGAATTGAAGCGAATCGATGATGGCTGAAGAAGGAAAAGTGAGAGTCAACAGATTTGATGGGAAGGATTTTGATTTCTAGAAGATGCAGATTGAGGATTATCTATATTAGATGAAACTATACTTGCCCCTGTCTAGGGAGAAGCCTAAGACGATGAAGCAAGCTGTTTGGGAATTGCTGGATAGATGAGCTTTGGGTGTTATTCGGCTGACGTTAGCACATAATGTCGTGTTTAATATCATGAATGAGAAGGCCACTGCAGGTTTGATGAAAGCCTTATCGGACATGTACAAGAAGCCCTCTGCAATCAACAAAGTCTATTTGATGCGACGTCTATCTAATTTGAAGATGAGAGAAGGTGCGTCGGTTTCATATTAATGAATTCAATGTAATTGTTAGTCAATTGAGTTCAGTTGAGATTGACTTTGAAGATGAGGTACATGCTTTGATTCTATTATCCTCATTGCCTAATAGTTAGAATACTACTGTTACTGCTGTTAGTAATTCCTCTGGGTCGACAAGTTTGACGTTTGATGATGTTTGAGATTAATTCTAAGTGAGGACATCCGTAGAAGAGAATCTGGCGAACATGTATCTGCTGCTTTAGTAGGTGAAAGTAAAGGAAGAACTGGTACATGTGTTAGCGGAAGTTGTATGAACTCGAATGGACGATGTCAGTCTAGGACTGGTGGTATTGTCTGTTGGAGCTGTGGCAAGAGGGGGCATATTAGAAGGGATTGCCTTAAGCTAAAAAACGACAATGGTAAGGGAATTAGAGTTGATCTCGTGGATAATGTTGCAGTTATAGCTGATGGTAATTTGAATAATGCCGATTATGTCTTGTCTGTCACTGATAATTTGTTATTTGGCGGATGGATTATGGATTCTGGTTGTTCTTTTCGTGCTACACCAAACAATAACTGGTTTATTACTTGTCAGTGCATTGATAGTAGTAAAGTACAGTTGGGGAACAATTTTGAATGTGATGTTAATGGTGTTGGTAATGTCAGAATCAGAATACATGATAGTGTCGTGTGGACATTGATTGGAGTGAGGCATGTTCCAGAGTTAAAGAAAAATTTGATTTCCTTGAGTGCCTTGGATTCAGCTGGATGTTGGTATTCTTCAGAATGTGAAATTTTGAAGGTTGTTCGAGGTGCCTTGGTGATAATGAAATGAACCAAGCATAGTGGCCTGTATGAGCTTCAAGGTGAGATTGTGACGGAATTTGCTGCAGAGACGTTGGATACATTGTTCGAGAGTCTGAATTGTGGCATATGTGTTTGGGGCACATTAGCGAGAGAAGCCTGAAGTTCTAAGTAAAAGGAATTTGCTATGTGATTATGTTGCTGATGAATTGAATGTATCGAGTGCTATGATTTAGATCAACAACGGAAAGTACAGTTTAGTATGGTTGTCGAAAAAACCACGGAAATTGCAGAATTAATTCACTTAGATATTCGCAGGTTGTCACGGTTTCCTTCGAGGAAAAGTGCTAGATTTACACTAATAGTTGTTAATGACTACTCGAGGAAAATGTGGGTTTTTGTGCTAAGGCACAAGTTTGATGTTATTGTCAGAATCATGCAGTTAAAAGTTTTGATCGAAAAAGAGACTAGCAAAATGATTAAGCAAATGTGGATTGACAGTAGTATGGAGTTTTGCTATGAGCTATTAAACAAATTTTGCATGAAGGAAGGCATAGTGAAACACTGCACTAGTACCATTGAACTAAATAGGTTGTAGAATTGATGAGTATAACATTACTAGAGACGGCCCATAAAATACTCTCTGGTGCTAATATGGCTAGAAGATTCCTGGCGGATACGCTTAGTATGACGAGCTACCTAAAGAATAGATCCCCATCAACTGCGATTGAATGTCAGACTCCCGAAGAAGTGTGGTCAGGTAACATTGTTGATTATTCTGTTCTTAGAATATTTGGTTGTCCATGTTATGTTTGAGTTAATGATGGTAAGCTCGATGGAAGAACAAGAAAGTACATGTTCCTAGGTTATGCACATGGTAAACGGGGCTATAAGTTGTGGTGCCCAGAATAAAATTTACCTATTATCAGCAAAGAAGTTATATTTAACGAGTCTCTAGTACTTTTAGCTAAAAGGGTTAATAGCAGTGTTTATATGGATTTGGACGGTATTTAGCTTGAGGTGGAGTTGCAACCAGAAATTCCTGAGGTAGTGGGTGCTAGCGAAATAATCGACATGGATGGTGGTTGTGGTGTGGTGGAGTCTATTGAGCCAACAGTTGCCGTAACTGCTGAAATTGACAAGGTGCGTATTTAATCTCCCGATAAATATGGATGCAACAATGATTTTGCTTTATCTACGGTTGAGAAGGTTGTGTCGGAAAATCCTTATGGAGCAGTTAAAGGTGCATGTGAAGTTGGTGTTCCGATGAGGTCCACGACTATGGCGAAGTTCAAGCGAGGCTTGGACTTGAAAGATATCTGTGGTGGTTGAGCCCATCAAGGGCTATAGGAGAGTAGTAGCGAAATTCGGATTTTATCAAAGCGATTGTTATCTGGTTCAAACGTCGAGCCAAGGTGGAGATTGTTAAAAATATGTCTCGAGTTTGAGCATGTGAATGAAACCCGACCCGTGGTGAATTAGTATTTGCGGATGTCCAAATATAAGTTATGGAAATCTAGAGTTTTCTTTTCGGCGTAAAAGTTTGGCTGGATAAGGATTCCAAACAAAACAAGAAAGGAAAGTCCAGGTGAGAAGAGGAAATAAAATAAAACAAGAAGGGCACACAAATTATATGTTCCTGTTAGTGTAATCGGCCCAAGGGAAAGATAAAATAGGAAAGTCCAAAATTTGGTTTTGGTTGACCGTGTATTACTTGGACTTTGTTTCCTGTTTGATGTGGCAATCTTCACGATGGAAATTTTCACTTCCCTCTGGCGGTGGGTTTAATATAAATATTTCTTGAGATTTCTTTATAGAGGTCACAGAGAAAGACAAGAAGCGTTGTTCCAACCGAACACTTGTAGTGGGTCTTTCTTGGCTGAGTTATATCCATGAAGTCTTGAAGCGCCGCTTGCTTGCGAGTGCTTGGCATTGGGTTCAAGATTTTGTTCATGAAATTACACCAAGAGTTTAAGTATTCATAGCGATTAAATCTTGTGCTAAGATTTGTGTATAATTCCTTTGCGATATTGAAAAATTATTTCGTAAGGAATTATGGGGCTAAACATTGCGTGAGTTATTTGGTGTAATTGGGGTTTGAGAAACACCGAGAGTGTTTGAATGACTCGAGAGTGGTTGTAATCTCTGTTGTATCGCTTGATCTATAGTGGAATTTCGTGCTGCTCTCCCCGTGAATGTAGGTCATTACAACCGAACCACGTAAATTTAATATCCTATTTATTTTCTTATTCTGTCAATTTTATTGTTCGATCGCTTGGCTTCCGCAACACGATGAACGCTTAAAACCGTGATGTCCACGGCCTCTGTAGGCGGCCACGATGACGGCCACAGACCGGGCAACATAGCAACCTCAACAACAACTTCCCTTCCATCTAGACTGCCGTTCCTCGGACGACCTCAACTTCGGCCAAAAAGGTGAGATAAAACTAGATGTCATTTGGGTATTTCAACAAACAGGTGGTGTGCGCTCCGAATCGTGAGGTTCCCGACTTGATCGAGACTTAAACTCCGACCTAGATTCTCAACAAGCAAACCTAGACACTCACGATGATCTACCAAAGGACGTATAAGGGCTGGGGCTCCCACGAGAGGACCAACACGAACTCCAACCGGTGTACCCCAAAAATAGGGGAAAAACAGGGGCTAGCGACAAGGCAAAACCAGTGGCGTCGGTCGTGAGTTGTCCTTACCCGGCTCGGTGACGACAGCTTAGAGGTGAGCCCGAGACAAGTTGGGCCATGGCCAGCCACCTTGGGGCCGTCGAACCAGGATCCTTGGGATAAACGACCCCTAAACCAAACAAAAACGAAAACCGGCAAATCGGAACCTGCCGAGGCTTGGCACAGGGGAGGGGGGACGACCACGAGTTTTTGGTAGTAGCATGAGTGTGGCAATCGCCAGAAAAGCTCTTCGGCTCTCTATCATCCCCTGTTGGCGCTTGATGGGCAAACCGGGTTCAGACCGGTCCAACCAAGTCGAACCAGCCGACACTTGCGCCAGTTGGCGCTCCGGCAAGCAACACGCCAAAACGGCGCCGTTTCTGCTATTTTTCATTAGGGCATTTCCCTGAACACCTAGTGGGCACCATTTTCATTTTAGAGTTGTTGAAACCGCCTGTTCAGGCCGAGCTCTAACGAGCCACTAGCGACCTTTCACCATTTTTGATTAGTTTAAAGTGGAGACTATGTCATCCCTTGTCTATTTTTGCTTATTGTTCCATCGCTGGACCGTCGTCGGTTGGCGAAAAACCAATCCTAAAAGGCCAATCTAAAAACTAATCCAGATTAACTTCACTAATTTTTAGATTGAGATAAAGTCCTCCCTAGCCGTCTAAATGGTTCAAAATGAGTACAAAACCATCAAACAAGGTAAGGAAAAGCTAACTTGGATGGCCTATGGCCACGGGGATACTTCGGCGAGGTAAGGGCTGCTTTGGCGAGATGGTTCAATGGTCGGCCGACTCGATTTAGGGCACATCCAAAATGCAATCAAACAAGAAGAAATATGCTCAAAAACGAGTTTCAAACATCAACAACTAACAAAATTACAAAATATAGCGCGGTGTAGTTCAACTATTCAATCTAGAATTCTGGAAAAACAGTGATGAAGTCTGAAATTTACCTGCTTCAACGGAAAGTAAAACAAGATTTCTGAGGCAATCAAAAACCGTGGCACCATTCTTTGACACTTGAGCTTCAAGCTAATAGACTCAGTTTTGTCGGAGAAGCTCTGGATGCACCGGTCGAGCTCGAGTTTCAGAGCTTCACAACCAGCTTCGACACAAGTTTTCCAGGTGAAGAGGTTTGCCATCGAAGCCAATTTGCTGGCACTTTTCTCACCAGAAAAACGCCGATCGCTTGGTCTTTGGAATCTCAACACACCTCTCAAGCTTAGACTCTCTCTTTCTCGCTCTCTAGTTCTCTTACCCTCTCTCAGTGATTTCGTTGAACACCCTCTATCCGCAGGATCACGTTTTTTCTTTCTTTTCTAGCCCAATTTCCTGCCTAAAAATCATTACCATTGACTTCCGAGTCAATTATAACGAATCTCCGATACTAATTGGAGATTCTCCATATGGTAAACTTGATCTTCACGTGCCTATTTGGTCCCGATAAGGCAGTGAAGAGGTAGGTCGAGAAGCTATTTTCCAGTTTTTGTGCACTCTGGGTGAGTTGGGTAAAGAAAGAGGCTGACTCGGGTAGGGTCAAGTCGATTCGACCGACCCGGCAGACCTGGATTGGTTTAAATCCGCAAATTCGACCCGATTTTAATCCTATTTTTCAATTTTAACCCCAAAATTGGATTCCTCAACACATTTTGCATCTAAATATGAAATTTATCCTAATTTTTATCACAATTAAGCCAAACAATTCCAAATTTAAAATCTGGATGACTAGTGTTTTTGTTCAATTATGTACCTAGATGACGTGATTAGGAAATATTGATGCCAAAATTGGATTGCACATGATTGATTAAACCTAGAAATGATGATCTCTTGACTCGACAATTTCAAATTGATCAAGATCCCCAATTTGGGCTTAAAATCCCTAATTTTTTTATTGATTTTTGGGGCTTTCTAATTCCTTTGACAAATTTTGCAATTAAACTGATCATTATGCAATTTAAGGTCCCAGAATCATTTGTTGTGAAGACACTATGACCTAGAAATGACTCAATTGAATTTTTGGTTCAATTTGGGCTTGATTTTATCCTATTTTAGGAAAAACACATTCCCAATTGAAATTTTCTAAAATTGAGGCCATATTGATGAAATTGGATTTAAAATAAGAGTAATGGATATTTTTATGGTATTTTTGGATTCCATTTGCTATTTTTCATGGTTTTCTCCCCTATTTTGGCTAAAAGAAATTAAGGAAAAATCTAGGAAAATTCTAAAAAATTTATTTTTGATTTATAAATAGGTTCCTGGGCTTGGCCAAGGTTCCTAATCCTAATTTTGAGACTTTTAAGAAAATTTGAAAAACAGGCCAAAAATCAGGTATTAACAGTGAAAAAAATGATTATTATACATGCAAAGCAGTATATAGACGCTGATGAAGAACTTACTTACAATTACAAGTTTCCTTTGGAAGAGAAAAAGACACTTTGTAACTGTGGTTCTAGAAGGTAATAGTTCTAGATGTATTTCTTTTTCTAATAACTTTGTTTTGCTTTAAGCATGGTATTTCTCTCTTAGAAATTGTTGATTTCATTTATATACTGGCTTTATCTTTAGAAGACTTGTGGGGCTGCTGTTTTAGTGAACTGACATGTGTATAATCCATTTTTAAGTTGAAACATAGCAAAGATATGAATTAGAAAGCTCATTGAACTTTATAAACTACTATGGTAGTGTTGACTTTGTGACCTTATTTCCTCTGTACCGGAGTCATGCATCATTGAATTAAGAACCTTCCAATATTCTTGACGTAGATTTATTGAAGTTTGAGTTCAAGTTTTACCAAATTTGTAGTTTCAGAACATGTAGTGAATTTATCAAGGGATGGGTGAATTTGTCACAGTTGATGACATCGGTTCCTCCAATTGACAACGATGCATCTGTGTTTTGCTATTGTGGCCTGAAATCTCCTCTGCAAATAGCAACGGTGAAAGACAATTAAGGAAGAAGATATCACAGCTGCCGGAGATACTACAACAACAAAGAGGAAAGTTGCTGTTTTTTTTATTTGGATTGTGCAGAAACCAATCAATCGGCAATGATTGTATCCAAAATTTTTCACCGGAGCAATGTCGAAGAAGAATTAGTGTCGATTCATAATGAGGATGATGACAATTCAATGGATGTTTGAAGTCAAAGCTCTCAAAGCACAACTGAAACGTGAGAAACAAAATGCGGCAAAGTTGAAGAAAGAAAATTCCAAATTAAAGAAAATGTTGATTCTGTTGTCAATGTTTATAGTAATATTAGCTTGCATGTTATTTGAAAATTTGAAGGTCAAGGATGTTTTGAGTTTGCCATAGCGTGTTCTATTGAAAATTTTGCATGTAGTTGCCAACATGTTTTGTACATGTATGTACAACTCTATCTATGGGAATAAAGTGGATTCCACTATTGGGGCCTGAATATTAGTTTCTTCATTTTGTATATCTCTACAATCTTGATTTCGATGTTCCTTGCATGTATGTTTCGCTTGTTGTCTTAACCTAAGCTTTTGTTTGCTTAAGTCTGTGTATTAGTATTCTCATTTGTTAACAGAGGCTAGATGCCCCCACTTCTCTCACATTTTAGTTTAGGTCAACACAAAGAACATCTTGATAAAAGAGGCATGTTTCGATGATTAACAACGATTGTGATATTCCCATTTTGCTCTATCTTAGCATCCACCACAGTCCAACCTACCAAATGCATTATACTTTCACGTTCAACAACCAGTCAACCCCAAATACCCACCAGTATCTTCTCTCTCTAGTATAAAAAAAAGCATTGAAGAAAATTTCTCTTCTGGACCACGAGGCAAATTGATTATACTAGACAAACTTCGTTCGAGACCACAAAAAACATACCTTTCTGTCTTGTTCGGTAAGTGCCAAAAACACAAGCAAATCGAGACCACAATATATTGTGTTCGCTATGAAATCTTGAGGTCGAATCGGGTATGGGTGAATCGGGTCTTCACGTTGAATCGGGTCTCGACAAAGCTACTCATGGAAATCCCCCGGTTCCTTTCAAGCGTTGTCAGCAGTCGGACGGCTATCGTCAACCATCATCGAGCATCATGGAGCAAATTTTCGGAGCGGCTTTCTAATTTTTGGAGTTGGGCAAGCAAATTAGGTCAACTCAGCGTGGAGTTTTTCATCGTGTTCTGATTTGGGGTTACTTTGCTCATAAACCCAAAATAGCAAAAATTTCAAATTAAAAAAGTCATCCTTTTTTTATGTCCGACGTCCACATTAGCGCCGATTCGGCCACGTGGGACGGCTGGCACTAACTAGGAACCTATTTGAGCATTTTCTCGGGTAAGTTGACCAATTGGACTCAATTGACAAGAAGTGAAAATGTTTAAAACTCAACTGGTAATAAGTAAAAATGTTTAGGATTAAATTGACAAAAGTATAATAGATTTATGAATTTTTTGACAATTTTCCCTGTCTTATTTTGAATAATTACTGTCAGTTTCAATTTGCGACCAAATGCATGGCTAAGACTATTTTGCATGAAAAAATTTAAAATTCCAACGCAACTAATTCACCGTCTATTAACTGTTAAGTTCAATCAGTTTCAAACACTACTTGAGCCTCCAGGTGTTTGATTGACTTGGGCTCATCGTCTCTTAATTGTTAAGTTCAATCAACTTCAAACACTACTTGAGCCTCTAGGTGTTTAATTGACTAAGGCTTTTCTGAATTGATTAATGGCAACCCCAGTCTGTTTATAAGTTCATGTATAGAAGTTGAAATTATGCCTGTAGAGGAAATCTACTGTGCAAAGCAAATGTCTTCTCTCAACAGATATATAAATAGAGTAGGGGATAGAAAAGATTGGAAAGCAATTAAAAGTGGCTGAACATTTTCATTTGGCTTTTCCACTCTCCTTGCCCAACAGAAAAGTTAGAATCCGCTAGTGACCTAAAGCCTTTGACAGTGATTACAAAGAAAGTTGCCTCTCCACTGGGCATCAAGCTCACTCTACATATACACACAATTCCCTCCACACGCAAAGTACTGTTTACAATGAGAAGACCAACGTTCTCCTGGAAACTTGCAATAAGAATCACATGGCTTTTCTGAAAGAACAAGCACAAGAAGTAAAACAGGCTTTGAGAGCAATTCGATCCCCTCAACCACCATTCAGCTCTCACTTTGACACATATATACAGCCCTCCAAACTTTCTCAGCAAGTTGGAGACCTCAAATAGGTCAAACTAGCCATTGCATGAGTTCATAGCTCAGATCTTTCACCTGAAGCTAATTATTGAAGCTTGCTCGAAAGGACTAAATTGCCTATGCATATGCATATGTGACAGTCCCGAGGTTTGCATGTGCAAAGGACCGTGACACGATTGAGAAAGAATAGGCGAAACAGTCTAGAGCTTTCGGAACATTCCCAGGGACGGGCGATACGGTAATTGTGCCGTATTCTAGAGAATTCTTGGCATAAATGCCGGTAGTTGGTGGACTAGAAGATGCAATCTCCTCTGCTAGATCGAATGTTGATCAATGGATGTAATCAATCAAGTCTTAAGTAGGGTGTTCTCCCCATTATTTGAATAATCCAAAATGATTAAAATATTTTCCATTCTTTGCCAGAGCTTCTCTCTCTAAAACTTTTTCTCTATGATTTGAGCAAGTGAGTGAGCGGCGCTCCACAGGTCCGATCCCAAACAATCGACCCGTGACTCGACACTTCCTATAATTAGCCAGAAAAAGGCAAACCCCATCGCCACACTGGCCACGGTACACAAATTTCGAGTATTTCATCTTCATGCATTCTCAAATTCCCACAACGGAGCATTACACAAACCTGAACTCGAAGACGCACTTCCACAATTCCCATTTGAAACATTCCTAGACATCCATCCTCGAAGGAGATTTTTCGTTTTTCAATTCCATACAATATGACTTCAAAGTCATCCCTCTCTTCGAATACAATCTTTCAACTCTCGTTCAAAAGAGAAGATAGAAAATTGAGAATTCTTTTAATTAATATGACTTCAAGGTTACATTGCGAATATAATTCTTCAATGTGCTTATAAGAAAGATAAAAAGAAAAAAAAAGGAGTGCAACTCGAAAGCACAAGGCAAATGTCGAAAGCTCAAAAACAATCACAACAAAATTCCCCCTGAGGAAGGTATCTTTTCAATGTAATATTGTACAAGTCCCGGCAGCCAACGTAGCTGTCGGAGTTCGAAAAGCCTAGACGGAAGTTCCACCTTGAAGAAAGTTCATTCAGATCAAATGACAGTCACACAGGTAAAAAAAATCTCTAATCTCGAGAACCCAAGAACTTCCATTCTGATAGTTTTAACTCAACATCTATAGTTAGGGAAATAAATAAGTAAATCCCTAGTCTACCTCGGCCAGGCTTATGGTGCATGACCTCGTCGACTGGTTCCCGATCGCACAACTTGAAGGTCTGTCTCGAGGACCTCCATCTCGAGGACCTTTTTGAACTATTTATTATATATGCATCCTAAAGTAAGAGTTATCAGACTTGTTCCGACATTAAGATTTCGACTCTCCTATATTACGTCTCGATTTTCAAATTTGTTTCAGTCGGAACTTCTTTCACACGAGCATTTGATTCGAAGTCTTCTACATGCCTCATATCATTTCCTCCATTGCAAGCGCTTGTTTGCATCATTCGTACACATGACGTCTCAACATCTCCTTTCCCACATTCACCATCGACTTGCACACGCTTGATCAATCAATGCACTTAATCTGCAATATTTAACTTCTAGGTCTAATCTTGAATGAGCATCTCTTAATACTGTCTGCATTTCAAACAGTTTTCCAAATATTTCTTCAAAGAAATTTCAAACAAAACGTTTTCAAAAGTTACAATTCAACGTTGTCGCAGAAATAGATGTCAAATTTCCCATGGCCCAGGCAGGCTTATCAAGACAAACTCAGGCTCTTCACACGGGTATGGTAACCTTCGCAAGTATGTTCAATTATTCAAACTATCGAAGTCATTCGACTCTCTCATAATTCTAGCAACCTCCAATCATAACCAAACCCGATCATCTCAGTCGAAATTGAATCTTGGCTTCATCTCATGCAATAAGTCTTCCAGTCTAGTTCTGGTTCATAGATTTCAATGCGAAAGGTCTACAACTGATAGCGAAAAAGCTTTGCCGCAAACCTCATCTGACCCATCCTTTAGTCAATTCACTCGAGCCGAGCTTAACCCCTCATGTAGGAAGTAATAGACACATAAGGCTGCAAAATGAATTTCTGTTTCGGCTCCACAGTAGTTTCAGGACATTAAAGTATACGCAATCACCGCAGTAAACAAGCACAGGCACATCTCCAAAGGTATTGCATTCCACCAACCCGCAAATGAGTAACAACCTCAGCATTCAAGTAGGACATGGTTTTAGGTCTAATGCATATGCATCCATGCCACAGACATCAAAATATGCTAGCAGATAGCATGTGCAGACCAGAATAATAGATATTTATTTAGCCAAAACAGCAAGAAACTGGACAAAAAGGCTACCCATTCTCATCCTCTCAAAATCCTTCCCTGAACATTCCAGTTACACAAATTGCATCATGACAAGCCAAATTGCGATATCGACTACAACAAGCTACTCCCTGAGATCCAAAATTGTCATGATGCCAACCACATTGCAATGATCTAAAAAATAGGTGGAAATTGCCGAAATGTCCAGTCCTCTCCAATAACTTAAACCCAACAATCTGTGTAGAGCTTGTGAATTGATTGATGTTCAAGTGAAGAAAAAAGCGGGTCGACACATAAAGCTCAGCTTTTATCTACAGTTGCTGATTGGAGAAGATTACAAATCGAGGTTTTCTGATCTCTGGTTAAAGAAGAAAACCATTTTCTGATAGCACGGGCAGAAGCAGACTGACTCACACTTGTGTTACCCCGCACAATATTCTCAAAATCTAGCGGCACAAGCCGAAGCAGAGCAATTGCTATAGCAGACTGAGTAGAGAAGCCCATGTTCAAGGTGGTGGCCTGTCCGAGAAAGCTATACAAGGAACGACTCAAACTTTGGACTCCAACATCATCAAAGCCACCGGTTTTAACTCCAAGCCTGAAATTAGAACAAGACATAGTTAGTGCATATAAACCAAGGCATGTGTAAGACCACCAAGGGAAAAGCTATAGCCAATTTGCCACAAATTAACATAAACCGGAGTACCGTTTCATTTATTATATTTCTGTTCTAGTCACAACCTTCACTTAGTTTTGCAATTATTCATTCCCAATGTCCATGAGACCTACTAACCAGCTCTCACACACTTTAACACCATATGACTATATATCAGCTATAACCAAATCTCTTGATCATATCACTAATATCTATGTCTATCAATTAACACTGATAAGCCTGCAAGTCAAATGTCCATCCCATTGTTTCACAATTTCTCACTCTTTGAAGTAAGGAGCTTTATCCCCCACCAAAAAAAAAAAAAAGAAATAAGGAGGTTTATCATGCATCAACGCTCAATAATTTAAGGTAATCAAAGTTTTGCATTGTCAATAAATTTTCCCAAAAAGTCTATTATGTTTCAAAATCGAGCTTAGTTGTTTTCTGGGAATATTTATTTAGGAACCATGTGAAGGGCTGGTCAAACGCATTAAGCACTAAAGGTGAAGAAAAACTAGGATTTAATCAACTTGCAAAATCGGATGAATATTTTTAAAATACTTTCAGTCCAGTGGCCACTGCATAGTCGCCATTGTGAGCAAATTCACAAAAAGAGATAGGTAATATTACTGTCTGGTTTTCTGTAACTAAGTTCTAAAGATGTTTTCAAACAGAAGAGTTACCAGCAACCTCTTCATACTCTCAAGAATGCAATAACGGGAAAGGAAAGGTTGAATCACATCTTCCTTAGAGGAGGTTTAAATTCTCATATCTCCCCAATCAACATTGACTGACAAACCATTCTCAACAAACCATCTGCTGGGCAGAGATCTTCACAAACTAAACTTGTGCACCAATTTGCATATGCACACTTAATACCTTTTAATCTATAGATATTTAAATCCAAGAAGCATAAGACAGCACCAAGGTGTCGTAAAAGATCATGACGTGGCACACAGAAAAGCAGTTCCTTCTATTCCCCTAACAAATGTATGTGTGGGTTCTGAGCCAGGCCTTACATCAATTTACTATGCTTGAAATGAGGTACATGAGACATTCAAGGATTGTGCACATGATCAAATAACAAATAAAGGTGCCTGACATGGATCTACTCAGCAAACTTCACATAAACAAGTCTGACAAAATCTCCTCTCCAAGTATTTGTCACAAAGACTTGTTCTACAGAATCTCCATAAGTGCCATTAATAAATTAAAAACATTTTCAGAACGAGATCAACCCAAAATAAATGCAACCTACAAACATATTAGAGCTCAACACCAATATATAGCAAATCATAAATAGCTAGTCTGATCTTTCCACCTCAATTTTTGTCAGGATTAGACAATATACCTCCAAAAAGGGGGGAAATCCAAAGTTCTTTTTGTTTCATAAAAACAAGTCAGTAACATTTTACCTTCCAAGTTGACCAACAAGAATTATAACAGCTGCAGAAATGCTTTCCAGCATGGGAGATTCAAAAAGTTTTAACAGCTGTGGGATGATTTTACTTTGTGTGGACTCCCACCCCTGCATCATTAGAAAGATGCTTAGATCAAACAGAACTAGGGTGGCCAGATATAATATGTTAATCATGAAGGGCAGAGCAGTAGATTCAGCAGAAGACTTACTGCATTCATTGCAATTAGCTCCACCAAAGAAAGTAATTCACTAAGATCAAAGAGATCGTCAGCATTTCTGATTTGTGATTCAGTAAGGGGGACCCCTTTGCCTCCCTTCTCAGGCAGGATTTCAAATGCATCCGGCTGAGCACTAAAATTATCTAGAGTATTTCCTAAATTGATCAGTTCCACTGTGACAGGTTGCAGACTTCCACAATGAGCAATCTTTTGAAGCCTTTCTAATAATAGCGATATGACACCATCCACAGAAGTTGCTCCAATACTGAATGGGCAGCTGGCACACGGAGGGACAACAGCCCCCACCTCCCCCACCAACAAGGGACATTGAGAACCCACCGACAAATTAGATTGCTCAAGAAGCATGACCACTGACTTCAAGACGGTCATCAGCAAACTATATCTGCTTGATGTAAGATATTCGCTTCCACATAAATAAGCAAACACATGAAGAATGCTAAGGACCAATAAAGGATCAGATCCATTTGTACAACAAATCTTGTAGGAAGCTTCACATGAAAAACTAATCTTATTGTCCATCACACATATTGATGCAAAAACAATACTGCCTGCCACCAACAGATCCCTTGATGCAGTTCCTGATGACAGGAGACCATCAACGTTGTCCAATTTCATTTCCACTGTTCTATCAGCCACGATTGAAGATTCAGAAGGTACACCATTACAGAAAATAATCTTCCCGTGAACAAGGAAATCCTCAGTGAGACAAATAAGTCCATCAATTTGACATAACTCCATAAATAGTAGTCTTGTCTCCGCATTTGACATCACTGTTTCCACAAACAAACGTACAAACAAGATCAAATTTACATTTAGCATAACAAATGTAACCAAGAAATTTACTTCCATGGTTATCATCTTTGACTTCATGGAGTACATTCAATAAGCACATGAAGAGAACTTACCAGACTTTATATGCTCAGCAAATGAATCTACCAAATTGAAAAAATCTCTGTCAAATGAGTACCCAAATGTTCCTGACGCCACAACAGAGTAGTTGACCAGCAATAATGAAAACAGCACACAGACCCTCTCCCTGAAATTAGTACAGAAAAGAAATTAAATCATTGATTTCGAATTTCTCAAGTGGATAGAACGAACAACTAATAAAAAGCAAGCAGTTATAATAAAAGCAGGTGTAAAATGCAGAAACAAACTAAAAGTGTCGGCGTATGGAACCAGGATAGAACATTTGAATCGGCACAACATGTAAGATATTTGTTTTCTCTTTTTCTGCTACTGTTAGTTTCCAGAAAGGATCAACATAAGTACATGGAAGCAGAATAGTAACTCACTTCTGCAGGAGATTTTCTTCCTTCCTCAGTTCAATCAGAAATTTTTGCAGCATCCAGCCTGGGTGAGATAGCAAAGAACTCCGAACCACACAACTGTCGATTGCTAGAATTATCCTATATATGCTTTCGATTTCCTTAACATCCGAAGAGATAACACAATATTTAGGAAGAGCATCATTTGCAGATCCATGTTGACTCTCAAATAAAAATCTACCCCCCTCTCCTGAAACAATAAATCTGAACCTGTTTAAATCGACTCTCCCTTCTCCCAAACCAAGACAGCAGGAAGTTGATGTATTCTCTTTCTCATGCACTACTCCATGGATCAAGTCTTTCTCTTCCTTATCAGAAGATTCAGTGATATCGAAGTCCATCTCAGGAAGCCCTGGAGAAACAAGCCTACCAATCGCTCTCCTGTAGCGCTGCTCATCAGTCGGATCATCCAATTCCAGCAATTTCATATAACTGCCATCCACAGCATCAAAAATTTCAACTCTATCATTGTTACAGCCAAAAGAACCACTAACATCCTCACTCCGTACAAAGCAAACTCCTCCATTTATTTCATTGGGAACCCGACCACTGGTATTTGCTTCAGTGCGATTTTCAGATCCACAGTTATTTTTGTTCTGCAGTATCCTATTGCCATTTTGTAGTCCTTTTCCACCGTCCTTTTTATGTAAAACCTTTCTCTTCTTCCACTTGCTCTCATGCTCCACTTGTTTACTATCAAGCATATATCCAGCATCATTCAAGGGTTCATCTGTTTGTTGACTTAAAATACCATGCAAGAGAGTACAGTCCTCTCCCATATGGAGATGCAACTTCCTACTTCTTACACTCATATGATCAACTGATTCAATCACATCAAGAAGGTCCTTCCTCTTCTGTCCGCATACTTTTGATCCATGAAGACCCACATGAGGACTTTTCACACTATCATCACAAACCTCAGGAAATTTTTCATTGGCCCTCACTTTGGTATCTCCATTGGATAGGCTCGAAACAGTTCTTTGCTGATTCAAGTTATCTTTCCTCAGTTTTGCTGATGAAGCAACAATGTATGCCTTGTCCTGTGATCCCACCAACTCTCTATCAGAAAAAGATGCCGTAGCAGAATTTATGGCAGAACACTGTAATTTTTTTCTGTTAGAGCCTCTAGGTGGAAGCTCCAATTTAGAATCAGTACCTGATACAAAATCAGTAGAACTGCCTCTGGGTGTAGGCGGCCCAACTTCTCTATGCGGAAGCTGTCTCAAATCATCACATGTGGCAACGGATACACAGCTAGGCTTGAAAATTGCAATGTTGCTTTGACAGCATGCATGAAACGATTCTGGGACACACAAATTTTGCCTCCTTCCAGTTGTACCGGTGGTTCTTGCATTCTACAGAGTTCATCAAACCATCAGGTAAGCAAACCAGAAAAGAAAGCCAGTTCACTCTTAGATGATGTTTGTGAAGAAACTATAAGTAAATTCAAACTAAACAAGAGTTCAAAAAGAACCAGGAATACGCCTGATCAGGAAAAACACAAACTATAGTATCCTTACTCAAGCAAAGAAAAGCCATCCTCTGGGAGTTTCACTACGTATGAGCCGGAGGAGAATGTACATATGAGGAATAAAGCACAAGAAAAAAGTGGGATTTATGATAAACCCAAACAATTTTAAGAAGTCTTAATGAAGATAATGGTTCTCTCAATTATTGGCAAAGCGTGTCGTGTTATCTGATGCATCTAAGACACTCTGATGCCCTAGCCCACCGGGAAAATGAAGCTATAAAGAGATTGTAATGCTTGCTGAAGATCAAGGGTCACCAACATCAAGTCTGAATTAATATAAAAAGGGCCATATTTTTACATAATATTCAAAACAAATGTAATACACTACTAATCAAAAACGCCCTCACTTTTTCAATCACTACTATAATTTCACAGCATTAGCATTTATATCTATCAAATTCAAGGTTCCATGTGTTTTCTGTAAATTAAATCAGACCAGACTACAGGGGAAAAGCGAAGAGAGAAAGCACTTATGGATTACTCATTGTCCCTGACCATGACATACAATTTTTGCTGCCTCCTAAATTTGTAGTAACATAACATCATAGAAGCTGTTATGATTAGTTGCTTTTCTGCCGCATATACTTATATACCGCAATTGTCTACATCTCTATTGCTTACCTCCTTCACATATGCACGAGACCAAAACCAGTCATAATGAACTTACTGATTAGGAAACACACCTTTTCAAGGCCAGGCATTCCTCCACGGCTGAGTGAGAAACAGCTGCCCAGTACATCAAGGCGATGTGCAAATTCGCCAAACTCCATCTTCATGCGAAGGATTTCTTGCATCAGAAGATCATTTCGGCATTTTTCCAATTCCACCACTTCTTTGGCATGTTTAGCTCTCATCTTTTCAAGCTTCAATCTTTCTTTCAAAAGCTTCAACTTGGCAGAGTTAGCATCCGTCGTAGGCAAGGCAGGAGGAGCCTCCAACAGTTTCCCAGATCCATCTTTCTTGAACTTTCCACTCCTTCGCCTCTTTTTCTCCAACAATTTGGGTGATTTATCATTATCTTTGTCATCCAAAGCCTTATTATGCTCTCCAGTTTGACTATTTTCTTTCAACATTTCCAAAGCTGTCTGTTTCTTCTTACTTGACTGTCTCTGTTTCTCAACATCAATGGCTGCTTTCTCAGCTGTTGAAATCAGCCTCGCCATTCTGCAAAGCTCATCATTCTGCTTTGCAATCTCAAAATCCACTTTCTGGTCAGTTCCTGCTACAGGACAGTTACTCATTCTGATAGAAGACATAACGTCATGAAGCTCTTGCTGCAATTTCTCAATGCACTTTTTGCCTCGCTCAACTTCACCAGACAAATTTTTAGCATGATCTTTCTCTTCCATTAGCCTCCTATAATTATCTTCAGCTAGCTTTCTTTGATCAGCTACTTTAGCCTTCTCCAAATCAGCACGCTGTCTCTCTTTCATTGTTCTTTGCTTCTCCAATTCAAGTTCTTTCTTTGCCTCTTCACACCTTAAAGTCTCAGAGACTAATTTTGATCTTGCTTCATCAATTTCTTTTCTCAAGTTCTGCAACTGCAGCCTACAGTCTTCAGCCTTCCTCCGTTCAATAACACAGATTTTTCTCTCTTCATCAGCCTTACTTTTCTCGGTTTGCAACATTTTCCAGGCTTCCTCAGCTCTTCTTTTCTCGGACTCTGCATTCTTCCTTTCTGAATCTGCCCTAGATTTCTCCTTCTTTGTAAGTTCCTTTAGGCGTTTAATTTCTGCCTCCCCCTTAGAGACCTGGGCCTCGAGCAACTTGATTTTCTCCTTCCCGTCTTGATCATCAGAACCGAAACTTCTCCGCAATGACACTATCTCGGACTTCAATGCAGCGACTTCATTCTCCAATGAAACTCTGACAGATAATGCTCTCTCCTTTTCCTCTTTCTCAAGTTCTGCATGCGCCCGTTCCGCTTCACATGCTGCAAGAAGAAAAAAAGACCGAAGTATACATACTATTCGTCAGTGGCAGCCCCAAATCTGTTCTTCCTTAAGGAATTGAATACACAAATAACAGCATTAAGCCCACTCGCAAATCAATTTCATCGAGCGAGGTATCGAACCTACACTTTCGGATTCAACACCAAATTTTCAGCTCTCAGAATCACACAAAGCAAGATAGTATTCAACACAATCTTCTTACATCATTGAAGCAACAGTTTCTCCATTACCTTTCTTGTTATTGAGGCTTTCAGCCTGAACCTTATCGAGCTGCTGCTCGAGGAGCTTCACGGCTTGCCTCAGAGCATTCCGCTTCTCTTCCAACTTTGAGTACTTGAGCTTCCACTGCAAGCGCACGACACCCAAAAAAAGCCGTCAGCTCGAGAGAACTACCAAAACCCACCAAAACCCTCCACCCTAAGGACCCAAAAAAAGCCAAAACAACAGGCGCGAGTGAATGCATCCGAACAAGCCGTACCGCTCTGCAACAGACGTTCTCCGGCTCCACCTTCACTGAAACGTCTGCCGCCATTGCAGCTACTGCAAGCGAAGAGGAGCCGCCGCCAGTTCAGCTGCTGCCATTGCTACTCTCGCTGTGTTCGCAGGGAGAGAGAGAGAGAGAGAGAGAGACGAGAGGAGCGGTAAGATTTCAAGAACAACCCTGACCGCCTGAAGGAGGTCTTCCCTTCGTGTGTGTAAGAACCCTAGGAGGTCCGACCCGGTCCCGCGACGCTTCATTCCCGGTTTTTGGATCCGACCCGAAATATTGATGGCGGTGTCGCTGCGGGCGGCCGCAAAACTGAGCGAACGGATCGGGTCAGATGACATAACTATTCGGATCACTCGAATTAAATTCCTAATAAAGACTTAAAATGCCCATCATTTTCTCAAATGAGAATCTAAAATGGATATTACATCAAATAAAAATCTGAAATGACCATATCAATCTCAAATAAGGATATAAAATAGCCATGATAAGTTTCAAATAAGGGTCTGATCTCATCGGTCGCTGGCCGGCTAAATATTTAGGCTGGTTAAGGACATTTTCGTCCAAAGACAATTTTTAGCTAAACTTGTTAGCCCCATGACGCTTTTTTGTTTTGGTTTTGGATCCGACCCGAAACGTTGGGAGTGGTGTCGTTGTGGGTCACAGCAAAAACTGAGAAACGGATCTGTTCGAGTGAGATAGAGATTCGAATCACTGGGATTTCACTCCTGTAGGGCAAGTTTATACATGCTTTACAAGACCGTTTTATATGATTTTCTCTAAATTTATAAAGGGGCTTATGATGTATGTATATGATATCAAGATGTCTCAATGACATCATGTATTGTATAATGACTTTATTATTGTCCGCATACAGCTTAATGAAACTAAGGATCCATTTATTTCATGGAAAAATGAACAAATTGAAAAATATTTTCCTAAAAATAATTTGTTATATTGCTTGAAATAATTAGCTAATAAATTTTTTTTATTATCGATAATAATTTATAGATAAATATTTTCGTGGACAATGAAAATATTTTTCGTCCATATATTTTTATATACAATACAAGCAGTCGTTTTTAGTAAAATGTTATCCAAAACATGGGTTTTCCAAGAAAACAAACGGACCTTAAATTCTACTTACTATAAGCCTCTTTTTTAATTTTTTTTTGGGCTATTTATGTCTGGCAATAGATCTTGATAATAAACAGGCGTAAAATCGTTGAGCTTTTAGATACTGAAAAGACAAATTGCACCTTAATGTGATTAAGTTAAATTTATATTTGGTCTTGGTCCATGTGTTACATAAAATGAGCTCAGCAGATATATGCATCTGCATCTTGAACGACAACACGCCTATGCAAACGAATTTTCTAAATGTAAACGCTTTTCAAATTTTTGGACGATTTATTTTTTATGAATATCAAAGTATTTGAGCTATCAAACACTTAGCTCTATTTATTTTCGTGAAAAGTAAATAATTTGAAAAATATATATTTTTAAAATGATCGATTATATCATTTGAAATAATTAGTCAATGAAAATTGATAATAATTTATGTTCAATATTTTCTTGAATAAAAAATATGTTTACTTTTTATTTTTAAGCGATTATTTTTAAAAATATAAAAATTATTCATTTTTCAAATAACAAACGCACTGTTAAGGACAAAATGGCATCTCTATATGTCATATCGGGCTAATGGGCTACATAGATGGGATCCTGACACTATAGGTGGTACCTCCATATTTTAAGATTTGCCGTCTAATATCGATAAATAATATTTAAAGTAAGCTTTTTATTAGTTCTTTTTTACTTATTCACAATCTGTCGGCAGTACACGTGAATATTATTATAGGGATAAATTAAATATAGAGAAAATTTCTAATAAGAACATGAAGTGAGGTTATTTTCTCAAAAAAGGATTTAGAATAGATATAGTATCAAATAAAAATCTGAAGTACCCAAATCAGTCTCAAACAAGGCTTGAGCTCGCCAGCCGGCAAGGATGTGACTTTTCCGGCAACCTAAACAAGGGCATTTTTGTCCAAAAAAATTTTGAATAGAAAGAAAAGGCAATTTTACAAAAATAAAAAATTGCGTTTTTCTCTTCCCCAAAACCCTGTTCCGATAAAAAAAAACCCCAATCCATTTAAATGAACGAAGGGGGTGAGTCGCGCAATCGGACGGCCGTGGTGCACGACCGGCAATGTACAATCGGTGGCGTGCAATCAGTGGTGGCGGTATGTGACCAAGCGGCAGCGGCAGTGGCGTGGGCAGCGGCGGCCTGTGACCAGGCAATGGAGGCATGTGAAGGGTGAGGGATTTTGAACAAAACTAAAAGAGAAAGCTCTCCTATGATTCACACAAAGCGATCGAGTCTTTTGTTTTGCGCCCGTGAATCCACCAAGGTTAGTTTTCCAAATTGGAGCTATGATTCTAAGGGAGTGCTGCCTAATGTTTCTAGTTCATCTTCTCCTCAATTGTGCAAAAATGAACCTGAACTTGTCAATAAGCGCTGTTTTTAACCGTTAAAGTTCCTCAGCAAACTGTGATTGATGGTAAGGCTTTCAGTGCAACTGTTTGGTTGATCAAACTGTTAGCAAACCTGAGCCATATTCGAGTTACCGCAAATATGTTTTGGTGAGCAAATGGTTCAATTGATGGGCAAAGATGGAATATGGCTTGTTTATCTTTAAATTCCCTGATGCTAGTACTTGTGATTGGGTTTTAACCGGTGGTCCTTGGCACATTAATCACGAATCCTTAGTACTTTGTTGATGGTAGTTCAATCTTGAAGCTGAGAAGATGAGTGCTGTTCCAGTTTGTATCAAACTTTGGGTTTACAGACTGCAACTAACGACGAATGAAGCTCTAAGCTATACTGGCAGCGCAATAAGTACTACTTTGTATATGGATAAATCCACGCAATTGATGTAGACACAGGATTTTGTTAGAATATATGTGTGCAGTTTCTTCTTGATGGTTCAGTTCCCATTGTTCTCGAGGATGACACTTCCTTTGAGTCAAACCTGAGTACTTATGGAAGCCTAACCCACCACATTTCCCACAAGATTGGGTGTCAGTTCTTGATGATTCAAACTCTGGGTGTCATCTCCTGTTATTTGTTGATGTAACTGATTCTGTTCTAAATTCTGTCACTTTTAAGTTGGCATGTTCGACTGGAGAGTGGTATTAAGAACAGAAAATTACCTATTGTAGTCTTGTCGATTAAACATGAACGGGTCTGTTTAGTAACGTTTCTGTTTCTTTGTTTTTCTGTTCTTTTGTTCCTCGGAACAGAAAAAGAACAGAAATCCGTTTAGTAAAAAAAATCTGTTCCAAAAAAGTGTTCTAGAAATAGATTTGGAACAGAAACAAGAAGCAAAAAAAATCTGCTTCTTGTTTCTGGAACAAGAAAAAAGAAACGATTTTTTTTTCTAAAATTCTCTAAAAATAAGAAACAACCCATTAGCCGCAAGCCGCCCACCACCGCCTCTCACCGTCCTTCGCCGCCACCTACCGCCCGCCTTCCGCCGCCACCGCCTCCACCTGCCGGCCAACGCTCGCCAGCCGCCTCCCGCCCGTTGGCTACCTCTTGTCGTCGACCATCGTTCTCCACCACTCGACGCTTGTCGCCACCCGCCACCGACCGTTGTCCTCCACCGCTAGCCGCCGTGCTCCATCGCCCGATGCCAATCGCCAGCCGGCACTGGCCGCCTTCCCCCGCCAACCACCCAACGCTGGCGATCACCCACCACAGGTCGCCGTCCTTGGCCTCCGCCGGCCACCCACCACCGGTCGCCATCCTCCGCCGCCAGCCATTGTGCTTCACCGCTCGACGCCGGCCACCACCCGGCGTTGGCTACCCTCGACCGTCGGCCACCTCTCGCCTCTGGCCACCCGACGCCGATGGTCACCCACCATCAGCCGCCATCCTTCGCCACCGACCGCCGTGCTCCATCGACCGACGATGGCCACCCTCCGCCACCGGCCACCCTCCGCCACCAGCCACCTCCCGCCGCCGCCCCCCGCTGCCGTCACCACCACCCGATGCCACCGTGCTCCACCTTTGACCGCCGTGCTCCACTGCCTCCCACCGTCGGCCGCCATCCTCTGCCGCCGCCGACCACCGTCCTCCGCCACCTGCTGTCCTCTGTCGGTAGCCCATAAGGGAGAAACTCGTCCATGGAATAGAAATGGATCATTCGCACCCTAAACGCGTTTCTATTCTTTTTCTATTCCAGGAATAGAAATTTTGTGTAGTTACTAAACGCTATTTTTTTGTCAGAAACTGTTCCAAGAAATAGAAATAGAAAAAACTATTTCTGATCAAAAATTGTTTCTGGGAACAGAAACGTTGCTATGCAGACCCAAAGTTGCTCCCTCTGCTTTATGAATCTTTAAGCGACCAAAGCCCAGGGAAAAGAAGTGAGTTATCTGTGCATTCCCTTTTATTGTAGCTAGAGGCGAGGCATAGCCACTGTACATGCATAGGTCTTGCAAAACAGACTGAAATAAAAGTTCCAAATGAGAATCTGTTGCCATGATACTACTTATGATTTATTGGGCGTACTATGTTTAGAAAAGCAAACACGTATCTTTTCAGCAATCACGCGAATTGATTATCACATACATTGACTTTTGTGTATTTCTCATGTCTTATTTCTCTGTTCAGGTTGGTTTGTTTGTTCGCAGAGATGGAGATCCATCAAAGGTCTACAGACGAGAATTAAAGCCTATATCCAAGGCGCTGAATCATCTCTAGGCTCTTGCGAAGAACAAGATTGATTGAAGCCGACCTTCAACAATACAGAAAGAGAGAAAAAAATTTATTAGGTGTTATGATAAAATCATGGGTGATAATGTACTAACTTTAAAAAGATGTGGGAGAACTGTAATTGGTTGTTATCTTTAGGTGCCCACAGTAGGATGGGCTGTAATTGGTTGCACATATATTGAAGTTCTAAACTCGTGTTGTTATTTTTTTTTTGTAATGCAAATATTGAAGTTCTGTAAATTCAAATGTTGTACTAAGCTTGATGATGGTGGTGGTGGATATATTGCCAACAACAAAAGTGAGCATTCTGCAAAATAATTAGCATTTTGCCGAGAGAGCATGAGTAAATTAAAGGAAAAAGAAACTCTTCTCAATATATTCACAACTCAAAAAAAGTATTAGATAAACTTGAACTGATCCATATAATTTGATGGAAAGAGAAACATCCCAACATAATAACATTCTCAACACGGCAAACCTATACATACTTTAACTTTAAGATGCTTTCAAAATGGATTCATACGGGGTCATCCATATCAACTAACAATTAAAGAAAAAAAGAGTTTGTGTCGTTGGTCTTATTGGTTTTGTTGGTCTTGCATATCTTAAAAAACAATCGCTCGTCTTTGACCGCGTGCATGTTTAGGTCTTTACATTCTCTTCTTTGCCTACAATTGAATCAAAACATAAATAATTAGTCAAAACAAAGTTAAGCACAAGTCAAAACAGTTTTATGACAAAGTCAAACATAGATAGATACTTGCATCTTCTCTCTTCCCATAGGTGATATTGACCTTGAATGTTGTTAAAAAAATGACTTAAGCAATTCAACTGTCTCAATTTGTGATGTTGGGGGTTAAGGGAGTGCTTTCTACCATATATTGTGATCATAGGGCAAATGTAGAAGTTGTTAGGGTTGATGATGTTGTTGTTGATGCTACTAATGGATTCTTGCAATGATATATGTTATGGCCTAACCTACCACATTTCCAAAAGTGATTGTGGTATTCTATCTGTCACGCCCCGAACCCTATCGAGCTCGCGACATCCTCCACTAGTCGATTTATGCGACGTCCCAGGATTATCGCCGATCTCAATTAACCATCAGAGATTTACATTCATAGCGGATACCACAATTAATCCCGGATAATTAAAAACTGGAGGAAAGTCAGGAAGAACATACATATTTTCATTATCAAACTTATAAACTATTTACAATTTACAACCACCACGAACTCTTGCACACCACACTTAAATCCATCGATATACAAAAAGATCGATGACCTGGCATTCTGACCTAAAAAATGGTACCATGCAAAAGCCTACTCTGAACCCCTATACTAATCCCTACGCCCCTTGCTTGGCGTCCATTCTGAGGCTGACTCCTCATCTTTTGAACCCGAACTCTCCTAATCGGTCTGCTCCTTTGAAGAACTCGACCCCGTCTCTATCTCAATCGGGTGATTGATGTCACCCGATTCAGCTGGAACTCCGTTTTGATTCTTCTCAACTAGAAAATCAAAGAAATTGTACTCAGGCACGAAATTGGGATCCATATACTCTTCATACGGGAGTACATATTCCAGGTCTCCTACAGTCTCTTCCGACTCCTCCGACTCATCAGGCACATCCTCAGGTTCCACTTCGGGCTCCGCTTTCTCTAGTTCTTCCTCGGGAATCGGTTCTAAATCTATGTCCATAGGTTCAGCCTCAGCTTGCGATGCTTCGGGCTCGGGTTCATGCTCAGCCTCTGAAGATCCTTGAGCGGCGGGTGATGGGTGCATCCCGGATTGTGCTAAGCTAACTTCTGTACTGGTCAACTCTCCATCAATCGGGGGTACGACAGTCGGGTCCCAATCCCTAATGAGATCAAACGGAACATCAAAACCTCTGATGGACCTGAACTCATCCCCATCAGCATCATGGAAAAACCAAGCAGTATAGACGTGAGTCTCCCACAAGAGTAGTCCTACCTCTACAAAAATAGTCGTAGTATGCCTAATCCAGGTCACGTTATCGGGTATAGGGAATTCAGCAACATCTAACTCGGTGTGCACTAGTACTCCAAAACGTTCTGGTGGTGGTGGCGGGTGATTCATAGGTCTTGTCGGGGTTCTAAAAAATATTGATTTAAACAACCATGAGACTAAATCTCAGTAAGTACACCCTTAAACCCTGTCTAGGCTATCACGTACCTCCAGACAATTACACAAACACAATTCACACACAAATGCTAATTCGTCACGTAGCAAGCACATCAATTAGTTTACCTGGGCTTATTCTACTTACACCCTACATGTTAGTCGCAATCACTTTATAAGCAATCACGTGCATAATTAATTCTCATTCTCGCGCATTTCCCTTTACCTCATCACATTCCTTTTTATGGCACTCGCCAGTGACCTGCGTTACGGTACACGCCTCAGGTCCATTGCGACTATCACATCACAACACTCCATACCAGCGTTACAGTATACATCTCAGGCCATGTTTCTTGCCTGCGTAAACGTACATGCCTCAAGCTCAACACCTATCACCTACTGCGCAACCGGTGTTGAAGTACACGCCTCAGGCTGACAGTTTTCCAGCAATACTGGACATCGTCCTGCGTTAAAGTACACACCTAAGGAAGGCACAATTCCCACGATCTCACATACCGTACCACACACTATTTCTCGTTTTTTCACACGCGCAACAATCACTTACCACTTAACTGGTCAATCACACGTGACCCATGTACGCAACAATTATACACAAACCATGCTCGCTCAGCAGTGAACATAGCCAATTTTAATAATTAAAATAATCTGGCCCAAGCGTACACCCAACAGACATAATTAAATCAACCAGTTGCACAATAACACATTCAATTTCACCACCACAACCTAATTATATTTTAAACACACGTAAAACACAAAAATCATTATTTTTCTCTAACCAAATGGCCTCAAATCAATTCAGGTTCTTCACGAAACTTTCTCGCCATTAATTCTCGGTTCTAAAAATCCAACTTGCGTCCTGATTGGCCCATCACAGCCCCATGAACAGTAGTCCACAGCCCACTGTTGTCCTCAAATTTCGAATAAAAATTTCCTGAGTTCAATCCTAAGACCCGCCACATAATTCCACTCCTAAATCATGCAATTCCGCACTTAACTTATACCCGATTTCATCCAAAAATCACCCGTCGATACCCAAAGTCCTAAGTTGGATTTATAGAGTGACTTACAGAGTTCTAGACTCACGTGGCTAGAACGGAAAGCGGCGGTACTTAATCGGGAACAGAGGCGATGGTGTACAGCTCCTAGCGGGCGGCGATCGGCTTGGGCGGCGACGGTGGGGCTTGGGCATGACCGGCAAGGCTCACGGCTAAGAGAGAAAAAGACCGAGGGAGAGGGAAACCGAGAGAGAGATGGCGCGGGTGGTGTACGGCGGCGTGGGGCGACGGCACGGTGGGCGGCGGTCCGCGCTGTGCGGCGGCGACGGCAGGAGGGGAAGAGGGCCGGAAGGGGGAACTCACGGTAGGGGGGGATTCACGGTGAAGAGGGAGGAAGAAGAGAGAGAGAGAAAGGAGAGAGAGAAAGGTCATTTGGACCTAAATAGTGGCTTTGACCCAAAAATATCTAAGGCAAAAATGACCAAAACGCCCTTTGCCCATAAAACTAACCCTTTAATAATTCCCAAGGGCAAAATTGTCACTTTCTCCATTTCTCATCGAAATCGAATTTTTCTGAAGGATTCGGGCGCGTCCAAAATTGCACGTTATATTCGCAACGTCGTCCTAATATCCCGTTGTGACTTCCAAATTTTCTCGATGTCCAATTTGGGCTAAATTAAACAATCAAATTTTATTAAACGCAACTCGAGCGTTTTTCATCTAACGGGCGGCTTGTTGGGGAAATCTCATATTCGACTCGTGACTGATTCTAAATCGAGTCATGTGCAATTTATTTAGACCGTAATGACTTCGATTGTCAATAAAATCGCGAGGATCAATTACTAGATCCAAGGGGCATGATCGTTTGGTATAGATTCAGGATCGTTCGTCAATTCATTTCATGGTTCGGCAGAACCACCCACGATACACTACTATGGCAGTGGCGAATAATACACATAAAAATGTGCATCTAGTACCTATATTGATATAAATGTTGAGGTGAAGGTTAAAATGTGTTGAAAGAGCGAATTAAGAGCTCGAACACTTGGCACGCGACAACGTGCCACATTATCAATGTTGGGACACTTTGTGTGCAATGGACGCATTACGAGTTGACCCCACAGCAATTGGAGCAAGACCTCAACTTTATTTATATATATAATGGTCCCACGCCTTTTTTTGAGGAATATTAAATTTTCTTCATGATACTTTTCTCGTAAAAGATTATCTCAATATCTTTATTTACTTTAAGCTTGAATGTGTTTGTTGAAATTGTATATCATCAAAAAATTAAAGTTCTTTTGACAAAATAAAATTGTGATAAAGAAATTTAAACTCATTTCAAATATGATATAAATTGATTGGGAAATGTATAAGAGCAAAGAAATAATCCTATCTACATAAAAAATAAGGCGCTTCCAAGTGAAGGGTAACTTGGGAAGGCTAGAAACCTGCCTTGAGCTTTCAGCGTTTTCGGAATACTAAAGGCCTCAATTAATGAAATTAGTTGGTTGCCTAATTTGCCCTCAAAACCTTACTAAAAATCCAATTTACCCCTTTTAAAAATTAAAACCCCATATCTACATTTGGTTGATTTGTACCCTTTAATCATTCTGCTCTTGCTCTAGGCTTCGCCTCCACCTCTTCTTTGCTAGTTGCTCACTTGATTCTATTGGAAATATGGGACAAATTGATGGGTGAATGAATGAGAAATTGATGCTCAAAGAATATCTTTGAGTTGGAAGCGGGAAGTGAAAAGTACTAGTCCCATATTGGAAAAGAAAGAAGGCTATAGAATGCTTTATATACAGTTACACTTATTTGAAGTGGTAACTATCATAGCACAAATACTACGCCTCGCCCGCAGGCGCAAGGGGGGTGCAAATCCGACGCTCGATGAGCTGCAACTTGGGCGCGAGCGCACGTCCCGTGTACACGATTGCAGGACCGAAAAGTGGGCCTCACGACGAGCCCAATTTTACTAGCCTTCTGATTTAATTTTTCTTTTTCAACTCAAACTGTTACAGATTTGTAACGTATGATTAAAGGTGCGTTAAATTGTATTATTACGGAGTTATAACGGCAAGCTGTTACGGAATTGATTTTGTAATGGCAGAATTAATCGGCCATTATTCCAGACGCGAATTAATTTTGTAACGGCAGATTTAATCGGCCGTTATTCTTGACGCGTATTGATTTTGTAACGGTTGATTTAATCGAAACCTCAGACGCGTGCTGAAGGGAACGAATCTGTTTTAAGGAAACTGTGTCAAACACAGGCCTCGGTATTTATTTGTATCGATTCCAACTTTGTTATTGCAATTTTGTCTTCTTTCCGATTCTAAATTGTTTGTGATATTTATGCTAATGCCGATTTGAATTGATCAACAATCTTAAAACAGATTCGTCATTTTTAAAGAATTCAAATGGCTACTGGGAAAGAAGTCGTGGATGTGGTTGCTCCAAACGATGGTGTCAATGTGACTGCTAACAACATCACCAAAAACTCTGCCTATGCCATGGCTGTCCAACTACCTGGCTCATCCTCTGTTCATCCTGCAGTTTCTATCCACCATGGTGAAAAACCTGAAAAGTTCAACGGACTGAACTTTAAAAGGTGGCAGCAAAAGATGCTGTTTTATTTAACGACTCTGAATCTTGCGAGATTCTCGACTGAGGAAGCTTCTAAATTATCTAAAGGAGAGACGGATAAGCAAGCCTTCAACGCTATTGAAGCCTGGAAGCACTTTGATTTCTTCTGCAGGAACTATGTTTTGAATGGTTTACATGACTCATTGTACAATGTCTATTGTGCAAAAAGAACGGCAAAGGAGTTATGGGCAGCCTTGGACCGAAAATATAAAACAGAGGATGCCGGAGCAAAGAAATTTGTTGTCGGTCAATTCCTTGATTATAAAATGGTGGATTTTAATACTATGATCAGTCAAATGCAAGAAATTCAAGTGATCTTGTATGAAATCCAAGCTGAAGGAATGAACTTGAGTGAAACCTTCCAAGTGGTTGCTATTATCGAAAAGCTACCTCTTAGGTGGAAGGATTTTAAGAACTATCTCAAGCACAAGCGAAAGGAAATGAACCTGGAGGAGCTGATTGTCAGACTTCGAATTAAAAAAGACAATAAAGGATTTGAACGCAAAGGGTTCAATCCTACTACAACTAAAGCAAATGTTGTGGAGCTTAGTCAAGGTCACAAGAACAAGAAGATTGTCAAGCCAAAGTTAGGACCAAAAGGAGGAGTTTCCAAGAATAAGTTTCAAGGAAAATGCTTCAACTGTGGCAAGATGGGGCATAGATCTGTGGATTGCAGACTTTCAAAGAAGAAGAATTATGAGACAAATATGGTGAATGGGGCATCGCTCAAGACGTGTCAGACATAATCTTTCTGCAATGATTTCTGAAGTAAACTTAGTTGGGTCCAATACGAAGGAATGGTAGATTGACACTGGTGCCACTAAGCACATATGCTCTAACAAGGACCTATTCACAAACCTTGAATCGTTTAATGGGGAAAAGGTTTTTATGGGAAACTCTGCCTCTTCTACTGTCAAAGGCCAAGAGAAGGTGTTGTTGAAGATGACCTCTGGAAAAGAGCTGACTTTAAACAATGTCCTATATGTACCAGAAATTCGAAAGAACCTGGTTTCTGGGTCTCTGTTGAACAAGCATGGATTTCGTATGGTGTTTGAGTCAAGTAAAGTTATTTTGTCTAAATCCGGGATGTATGTGGGGAAGGGATATGTAACTGATGGGCTTTTTCAGCTCAATGTGATGATAATTATCAATAAAGATAATAAGTCTTCTGTTTATTTGCTTGAGTCTTCCAATTTTTGACATGGTAGACTAGGACATGTTAATTATGATACATTGCGTAGATTAATTAACTTGGAACATATACCTTCATTCCAAATTGATTCAAAACATAAATGTGAAATTTGTGTTGAGGCAAAATTAACGAGATCATCATTTCAAACAATTGAAAGAAACACCGAACCCCTTGAATTAATTCATAGTGATGTCTGCGATTTGAAATTCATTCAAACTAGAGGTGGTAATAAATATTTTATTACTTTTATCGATGATAACACCAAATATTGCTATGTGTATTTGCTTAAAAGCAAAGATGAAGCCTTAGAGAAATTTGTTCTCTATAAGAATAAAGTTGAAAAACAACTCAATAAGAAAATTAAAAGATTGAGAAGTGATAGAGGTGGCGAGTATGAAGTACCAATTGGTGAATTCTATGCACAACACGGAATTATACATGAAGTAACTACGCCTTACTCTCCTCAATCAAATGGTGTTGCTGAACGTAAAAATCGCTCATTGAAAGAAATGATGAACGCGATATTACTAAATTCAGGTTTGCCTCAAAATATGTGGGGAGAAGTTATTTTGTCAAGCAACTACCTTTTAAATAAGGTACTTCGAAAGAAAGAGGACAAAATCCCTTATGAGTTATGGAAAGGTAGAAGACCATCCTACAAACATTTACGAGTGTGGAGTTGTCTTACAAAAGTAGCAGTTCCAACACCAAAGAAGACAAAGATAGGTCCTAAAATGGTAGACTGTATATTTATAGGCTATGCACATTACAGTAATGCATATCGATTTCTTGTACATAAATCTAAAATTCCAGATATACACAAAAATACAATCATGGAATCAAGGAATGCATCATTCTTTGAAAATGTATTTCTTTATAAATCCAATGATGGATCAAGTTCATCTAAACATAAGAATGAAATTATGAATGAAGAAAGTCATGAAATTCATGATTCAAACCATGAACTTGAACCGAGAAGTAGCAAAAGAGCAAGAGTGGAAAAATCTTTTGGAAATGATTTTCTAACTTATTTGTTAGAAAAGGAACCACTAAATTATGCAGAAGCTATGAATTCTTCTGAGGGACCTTTATGGCAAGAAGCAATAAAAAGTGAAGTTGATTCTATTTTGCAGAATCATACTTGGGAGCTAGTGAATCTTCCTCATGGTTGTAAGCCTTTAAAGTCCAAATAGATTTTTAAAAAGAAAATGAAAGCAGATGGCTCCATTGATAAGTATAAAGCCAGACTTGTGATCAAAGGATACAAACAACGAGAAGGCTTAGATTACTTTGATACTTATTCTCCTGTGACGAGAATAACCTCCATTAGGATGATAATTGCAATTGCAGCATTGCGAAATCTAGAAGTACATTAAATGGATGTAAAAACAGCTTTCCTAAATGGTGATTTGGATGAAGAAATCTACATGGAACAACCTGAGGGTTTTATAGTTCTCGGACAAGAAAGGAAAGTCTGTAAATTGGTGAAGTCATTGTATGGCCTAAAACAAGCACCAAAGCAGTGGCATGAAAAGTTTGATAATGTAATGATTACCAATGGTTTTAATATCAATGAATGCGATAAATGTATCTACATTAAAGAGACAACAAATGGCTATGTCATTTTGTGTCTTTACGTAGATGACATACTAATTATTGGTAGTGATGATAAAATGATCAAATCTGCCAAATATATGTTGAATTCAAGATTTGATATGAAAGATATGAGACCTACTAATATGATTTTAGGAATTAAAATCACAAGAACATCAGAAGGTCTTATTTTAAACTAGTCACACTATGTGGACAAGATTCTTGAAAAATTCAACATGAATGATTCTGGTATTGCTAGAACACCATTAGACAATAGTCTTCATCTGTCCAAGAATAGAGAAGAGGGTATTTCTCAAGTAGAGTATTCTAGAGTTGTTGAAAGTCTAATGTACTTAATGAGTTGTACTAGACCAGACATTGCCTATACGGTTAGTAAATTGAGTAGATATACGAGCAATCCGAGCGCTGACCATTGAAAAGCAATAGTGAGAGTATTCAGGTACTTAAGATATACTCGGAATTATGGCTTGCATTATACCAAAAACCCAGCTGTTCTGGAAGGATATAGTGATGCGAACTGGATATCTGATATAAAAGACTCAAAATCTACTAGTGGATATGTATTCACACTAGCAGGAGCAGCCGTATCTTGGAAATCCTGTAAACAAACTATTATAGCCAGATCCACAATGGAATCTGAATTTATAGCTTTAGATAAATGTGGTGAAGAGGCTGAATGACTACGCCATTTCTTAGAGGATATTCCAAAATGGCAAAAACCTGTGCCACCAGTAAGTATACATTGTGATAGTCAATCTACAATTGGAAGAGCACAGAGCAATGTGTACAATGGTAAGTCTAGACATATACATCGTAGACATAATACTATCAGACAACTACTCTCAACAGGAATTATATCTATTGACTACGTAAAGTCACAGGATAATATTGCGGATCCGCTAACCAAACGGTTAAACAGAGAGTTAGTTGAGAAATCGACAAGAGGAATGAGACTGAAGCTCATGAAAGAATAAGTTGGTATAAAGGAAACCCAACCTAGTTGACTGGAGATCCCAAGATCTAGGTTCAAAGGGACAGCCTAATTATACAAACTTAGTGATGTCACTGTGGGGATTATCCATAAAACCATTCCTATATAAAATATCAGTGATATTGTAAAAGGAAAGGATATCAATTTTGCTTTAATGATTCTTAAGTGGAGTAAACAAATTACTCAAAATTAAGTAATCACCTATATGAGAAAGAAGTGGGGCCGCTTCAAGGGAGAATTATTTAAGGGCTAAACTCTTTAGAAACTCTTGTAGAACTAGGTTGTGTTCATGGCCAAAACGAACATAACTATGAGAACTGAACAAACATTTAGATGATTCCTGTGTAAAGTGTATGGTTCATTTACACAAGAAAGCTGGACAATTCAAGGACATCATGTCTACTGGACAACCAGTAAAGTAAATATACTTTCACAAGGAAAGGTTCAAAGGGTAACACCTACATATCCTATGCAGGTTTCAATTGTTGAACACTGTCACAGAGTCAAAACTAAAACAATTTTCATTCATGTGGGGGATTGTTGGAAATATGGGATAAATTGATGGGTGAATGAATGAGTTCAACCACACAAGCCAATTTCATTTTTCCTCAATCAACCCATACAAACGTGGTTGTGCTCAAATAACAAAATACTGCAACTTTCATGCTAAAAACATAGTAATAATTTCACATGTGATCACATACATACAACTAAACCATCAAACTTTGCATGCTTCTATTTTAAAAATTTAAATAACAAGGTTTCACAAAGGGCAATTATTAATTAGGGCAAGACGGACAATAAATTGCATGAAATGGACGTATATTTAAATTAAGTAGAAAACAAACATATAAATTGCACTTATCGCCCTAATTTCGATAATTTATCAACTACTTAGTGATAGCTTATCACCTAATTGTGATAGCTTATCACTCAAAATCGAAAGCTTATCGTCCCTCCGATGATAGCTTATCACCCTTTTTGCAATAGCTTATCATCATTTCCTCGACAACCTATTACATAATTGGCGATAGCTTATCACTAAAATCTCGATAGCTTATTGCATTTTCTCAATAACTTGTCAAGTCCACTTATCACCTATCGCGATAACTTATCACTACCACTTATCACGTATCGCGATAGCTTATTAACTAATCCCTAATTAATTAGCACTAAGCATAATTAACTTAATCTAACCTAATCAAGTTTAAAGTACTAATCAAGGGATTAGAGCGATAACTCACATAGAAATTATTCCAACGACATAAGCGCGATAGCGGCAGCAAGGGTTACACGTGGCTTGGTCCGAAAACGACACAAAATGACGACGAACAGTTGGATAGCAGCAAAACAGCATCGGTGAGGGCTGATTTGGCTTCGGTGAAGGCGGACTGACAGGGGAAACGGCTTGAACGGACGGCACACGGCTAGGGGGCGGTCACGGCTTGTCACAACGCTCGGCGGTTGGCTCCACGGCAGCAAAAACAGTAGCCACAGGGGCTGCTCTGCTGTAGTCGAAGAAGAAAGGAGGAGGAAGAGAGAGATTGGCGAAAATGAGGGGTGAATAAAAGAGAGAGAGAGAGAGAGAATCAGTGATGAGGGAGAGAGAAGAGAGAGAATGGGGGAGAGACAATGAGATTATCTCTCTTGCAAGTCTTCTATTTCAAGCCAAGATCAAATCCCCAAATTTCATCATTTCTTCACATAAATGATCAAGACTTTTGCTTCCCTTTGTCACTTTTCAATAAATGCTAGAAAGGCATTTTGGTAATGTCACAAAGTATAGTATAAAATACTATATGCTTACATGAGCTAGAATTTTGTATGGGCTGGTATAAATCGAATTTGGGCTCAAAAGGATAAAGAATGGGCTAGAATTACCAATGAGCTTGAAAATAGGCTAAGTGGGCTTAGTGGGTGTAACAGCCCGAATTTTGATGTAATTTCGAGATCAATAAAACTGATATTAATTCGCATTTCATTTTAGTAAGTCTCGCCCAGAGCTGATCACTCTCGGGATACTAATCAATGGGGTTGGCTAACTAGAAAACGGTACGTGGACCGGGGACCCTATCGTAAAACGGACACCGATCACGAGAGACACTGAGGGAATATTTTGGGTCAACGTGGGCCGATCATAGGAAAGGGTAATGGATTGGGTTTGGCCAAGGCTTACGATATACAATAGAGACACAGGTGATTCTACAAGACCGAAAGTATACGTGGCCAATCAGTCCTGAACTTGAACCGAACGATCGTGACTTCTGGAACTAGTAATAATTTCTTATTCTCTCAATGCTCGAGACCATTATGATACAAATAGCCCTAGGTCGATACGCGTAACCTCTAAACTGCCGCCCGTTAGTGAGAGATCTTGAAATTGAAAGTTTAGTGAGTTTTGTTCATGGAATTGGGCCCGAATTTCGATATCGATTTTCGAAGGTTTAAGAGACTATTTTTGGGAATCTGACGTCATATTACGCTGGCCACACACGTTGGGAGTTAGTACGTGTAAAAATTGAAATTTTCGTCCGGGGGTGAAAAATTACGATTTTGCCTCTCGGGACGCTAGCATTGCTTTTCGAGACCAAATGAGGTTATTTTTCGAGGTCGATGCCATTTTTGGATGGCCACACATACCAGGAGTCGTTATGGCCAAAAATTGGAATTTCGACAAAAAATGAAAAAAATAATATTATTTTATTTTCAAAACTTTGCAGTCGATTTTCGAGGGCTTAAAAAGTGAATTTCGCGAATCTGATGCCATATTATGTTGGCCACGCACATATGGAACACGTATGTGCGAAAATTGGAATTTCGCTTCGGGACCAGAAAAATGACAATTTTGTCCCTGGGCTATTTTCGAGTCCGAATTTTTTTGAAAAAATTTTAGGATAATTATCAAGGGCTATCAGCTCAATTATTGGGGCCATTGACCATTTTACCACTCACCTTTTAGACAAGATTAAATTAGAACCGTTAGATTAGGGGCGTTTTGGTCAAATCGCGCGGATCGGCGACACGTGTCGCCCCTAGGCTGTTTTTTTTTTACCAGGTCTGACCTTTCTCTCTCTCCACACTCACCCTCACGCCCAGAACAGCCCAAACCAGCAGCTTCTCCCCCATTTTCTCTCTTTTCCTCTCTTGTTTGGCCTTGCCGGAGCAAGCCGCCAGCCACCGGAGCACCGCCGCAGGCCATCGTGCCTCCCCGTGGACCACTTCAGTCCCTAGCCTCAGCCCCGCCTCTGTCTGACCTCTCTCTCTCCCTTTCCCTCTCTTTTTCTCTCTTTTTCTCTCCCAGGTTAGCACTGCTGCCGCGTTGGAGCCTCGCCGGAGTTTCACCGGAGCTCGGATCGCCGTTCCGTCACCACCCAGCCATCCAGCTAGTCTGTACGTCGCTATTCATCACCGGTCGTACAGTGTTCGTACGGTCGACATTATAGCTGTCCGTAAGGTCGCTGTTTGTACAGCCCGCTGTGGCCGTCACCGTCGTCTCGCCGACCACCGCTTTCCGCCCGTTCGTACATGTTCGTATTGCTATGAACAGTATCATCTGTACCGCGTGAACAGTGCCGTCCGTACCCCCGTGAACAGTGCCGTCGCAGGAAATGCAGCCGTCGGTTTCACTGTTCATCAGTGATCGGCCGCCGTTTCTCGTCGTCGTGGTCTAGAAATTAAGTGAGTAAAATTCCTAAACATGGATTAGGACTGATAGTGCATTTTTTTGGACTGGTTTAGGTATTATCAGTACATTTTGGACTGGCTTAGGTAGTATCAGTGTATGTTTCAGACTGGGTTGAAGATTGATTGGTAGAAATTATTATCGGGAAAATTTAGTGGATTAATAAGAATTATTTAGGGAGATTAATTGGATTTAATGACCCATTTAGGAGCCCATTGGAAAATTATCGGGTATGTTCGGGTCGACTGATTGTATGTAATTCGTGCTTAATTGTGATTGATTGCGTACTACCATGTCACATGTTGTGTGGTTGATTTTTGTGGAGTGCGATTGGACATTGTTTGGCTTGTAATTAATTATTGAATTGTGAATCGCACGTTGGGCTACACGGTATTAATTGAGCCAATTGAGCACGCGTTGTGATATTGAGTGTTTGAATTTCATTGGTGCTCATGGTGCATTGCATTGCATAACATGGACACGCATTGCGTATACTAAGAGTGAGGCATGTGATGAAATTGTGTGAGAATGCGTGTATGCCATGAGTATGTAATCACCTAAAATATCCTAAAGTGTTATACGCTGGGTTCAGATAATAATAAGTTGTGTGATCACCTAAGGATCTTCGGGTCGTGACCTTTGGGTCAATACCATCCTCATGCACTTTGAAGCAGGATGATGCCCGGTACGTCCGGAAGACGACCATCCTCATGCACTTTAAAGTAAGCTCTGGTTCGTAAGGAGATTAGTGTTGCACCTCATGCACTTTGAAGCAGGCTAGAGACATTGGGCCAGATCGATTGCTGCGCCTCATGCACTTTGAAGTAGGCTAGACGCACCGGGCCATGAATATTGTTGACTCGAGTCGTAATAAATAATAAATTGGATAATTGCTAGTGTGTTAGTGTGGGCCAGTGGACCGGGAAATGCACGTGACATGTCGACGACATTTGCATGCATGAACATGCATGGACTGGCATGTGAATGTGTGAGAACCAGTGCATGAGCATGTGATTGGCATACGTGTGATTATGCGTGCCACGTATGTGCCGTGACTATTATATGTTGATCTATCTAACCTGCAGGGTCAAAAAATGGTTTGATTATTGTTGTATTGTGATTTAAATATTTGTTTCCGGTCAGAAGATTGCATGCCAGCCTAACTTAGGTTTAGGAGTTGAACTTGCTGAGATTCGTCTCACGGTTGTGTAAACCGAAACATTTTCAAACCCCCAGCAGTAGGATGCCGATGTCACCACCTCTTTTTGGAATACTGTATTTTATCCAGCGGTCGTCGAGCATGCACCCCGGTGGAGACGGAGCAGAACGGAGAAGTGGCTGTTTGGTTATTCCCAGCTGTTGGTATTTACTTTTTGGTTGTAGTGAACACTGTAAAAAGAGTTTTAAAATAGTAATATAAGTATGTACATATTTTCTGCGTTGATCGTTGTTTATTGCTTATCTATCATTGGCTCATATTTTATAATAGTCAGGGTTTATTATGTATTGCTTCTGCATGTGTTTGATCTCTGCTTGATCTCGTTAAGTCGGCGGCGCTTCCTGAGACGTCGCAGTCAAATGACCGAAGGTGGGATGCTCGCGCTTCGTGGGGTATGGGCCGTGACAGTGGGCCTCATTGGGCTCACTTGGGCTTGCTTGGGCCGAAGCACAATGAACGTGAGGCCCATTGGGCCTTCACTCGGCCCACTTTTTCGTGGACTCCAATTCTTGGCCTGTTAACTCATTTTTCAAGCATTTTGAGCAAATCGATAAATCAAAGAATTAACGAGACGACATCCAATAGGTTAGTCTTGAAATCCTTGAAAGTTTGATCCCCAATTTTGGATTCTAATTCATGGTCAAAATCGATCAATCGTAACTTTAGTATATTTCAAACTAATGGGCAACTTTTAGAAGTTACGCGTATTCGACCCGTGGTTAACTTGATATCAATCCACATTTAAGCTTTCTCAAGCCATGAATGATCTCGGTTGTCATGTAATTGCGATGGGTTAATCACTAGTTCGGAAGTACACGATCAATAGGGATTGGTCTAGGGTCGTTCACAATTCATACAATGGTTAGGTGGAATCACCCGCGATCCAATTGTATGCTATTTGTGAAATATTCTATAATCGTTATTTGATCGTTTATAATGACTCAAAATTGTCCCTCGTCAATCCTTATTGTCGGACTGTCAATCCATGGTCAAGTTCTCAAGTTGTGCGTGCTTAATTCCTTAATAGCCTCTCTCTAATGGTTAGTCTCTCATGAGTGATCAATTCATAACAAGATCTCATGTTGTGCATACTTAATTCCTTAATAGTCTCTCTCTAATGGTTAGTCTCTCATAAGTGATCAATTCAGAGCGAGATTTAACTAACAATACATTAATAAATATAATCATTTCATTATATCCAGAATAGGGTCGAGACTTGAGGATGTCACATGCAGGCTATCTTGAAATAGGTCATGTAGCTACTGTTTCAACGTTGACTACTCTGACAATTCTGAGAAATGCATATTCCTGATCCTCAATAGACATCCAGATCTTCTGTTGCGCATTTCCACCCTTCAATGGCTATAATTTCAAACATCCTCATATGGTCGTTATTCAAATATTGCCATTGACATGAAGCCTCAACATCAATATAAACATCATCAACAAGTAATATTTAGGTCCGTTGGTGCTGTTTATGGAAACCATGTAAATGACTTGCGATCAATGATCCTCTTGAGTATCTCAGCTTCCAAAATGTCACATTGATGAAAGATTGGCCATCATACCTCCAAGTCATCATGAACAGCTCATCATCTTTGACTTGTTCTCTTTCTTATCAAGATCATCATCTTTGTACCTATTCGCTAGGCTCACATAGTTCATTGATGTCATTACAGTCTTCCACCTCATCTGTATAAGGCAACTACTTTTTGCCAATAATCTACTGCTCTGACTACAATTCACTATACTTGATAATGATGCTAATCTTTCTAGTATGTCCAAACAAATAGGCAATTTCAACTCTACTAAGCTTTTCTTTTTTATGGTCCTTCCAAGCTTTACCAAATATCCTCATTTTGGACTTATTCACCATCATCAGGTCCATCCAATTGTTTACTCGATCTTTATACTTCCAAGCCATCACGAATATCTCTATTTTTCTCGACTTATTCACCATTGATCATCGTCCTTCCATATGTTCACCTTATCTGAAGATCCTTCCAGCTTGTGGAGATCTTCAATGCCCAATACCTTGTTCATCTCAGATAACACCCAATACCTTATTCACTTCTCATATTATAATCTTCTAGTGCTATTTATGATAAATATCTGCCTCTCGTCTAGTACATATATCTCCCGAGACTACTCAACCGATACACACATTAATAGTCTTTGATTGTCTTTGTTGTTACCAAAATAACATAGGAGATTTTTTAATAACTGTTTATTGACAACATCTATGCCACCTATCTCCTATGTTTCATTCTCACATTAAACACATTAATTTGGATTACCACTTTGTTCGAGAATGAGTTGCTTCCAGCGATCTACATGTTCGCTACGTGCCTACACCAAATCAGTTGGTAGACATCTTCACCAAGGGGCTACCTAGTACATGTCACACCTATTGCGATCCAATCTCTCAATTGTTACACCTACTTCGAATTGAGGGGAAGTATTAATGTGTAATTTTTTTTTATGTACTATGGGGTATTTGTAATCATGTTTCTATTGTACCCTTAATTAGTCACTCCTATAAATCCATATCATAAACCTTAATTAGGGTTGAGCCACCATAAACACTTCGTCGTTATTTTCTCTTTAATTCTAAACATCAACAATCTGCTCCCACGTCCAAAAATCGCCACTAGTTATTTCAGAGTTATCAAAATGAGGGCTAGGTAGAGGTTCATTATTAGAATAAGCATCTTCACAAACACTTCTCACCTTCTTACGGAATAAGAGCATCACATGATATTGATATTTTGAAGAAACCAATGGTGATTTTTGGATGCGGGGTAGATTTGGAACTAGAGTGAAAATTGGTGATTTTTTTAGTAAAAAAAAAAGTTTGAGGTAGATTTGGGATTAAACCTAAATTTGGATTTTTTTTAGGAATAAAACCTAGAATTTTTTGATACACGAAATGGGTCATCATCCAACTATTGATATGTGAAATTAAGTGTTTCATTTTCTGAAAATAGAAATTGCTTTGATGGCCGGTGACAAGCCCGTGTTACCTCGGCTTATCCTAACATATATACTTGCCCCATTGCATTGAACCTTTGTTCATTAACAAGTTTTGTAACGTGATGTCAGATTTTTTATGTCAAAAGCTCATCAACCATAAATTTTGCGATAGTGCTAGCAATAGGATAATCTCAAGATCTTAGAGGAACCTCCATTGAACATTTTGAAGCTATTGGAGCTTGACCGTAGAAGCCAATGTTTCCAAAGCCCCTTAAAATGTGCAAAATATCATAATTTTTGAATTTTTCAACCATTAGGTCCTCTTTTATGCACCCGAAAAGATAAAAGGACCATATTGTACTTGTAGCGAAAAAGATTGTCCTGGATCAATACAGATAAATTGGGCTTTACAAGAGACGAAACTTCTGCTACAAAACAAGTAGCAAGTACTGGGCTTATGGTGATGGGAGATCAATGATAACCCAAACAATATCAGATTAAAGTAGCGGAATAAAACAATATCACCTCTTGTGCAAACCTAATATGAAACAACACAATAGAGCAAAACATTTGCCAAATTTAAATACAAAGCAGCCACAAACACAAGGCAGATTTTAAGTGGAAAATCTCTTCGATGTGAGGAAATCAAAACCCATGGGATTGGAGTTCATCCAAAATCTTCACTATTAACAAAATTGGGTGAACAAAATTCTTCTTTAGTTAATACTAGAGGTACATAGCAACAACAACATCAAGAACACCGTTCTTGACAATACATGTGAATTTGACAAGGGATCAACGATAAATCTCACTAAAACACAAGTTCGGTTCTATTTACTAAAAAAAACCTAATGAAGGGAGCAGGAATCGACCTCCGATCACTAGCTTGATGAAAATCGGACAGCAACCTCCCTTCCAGATTTTTTGCTTACTCTTTTTCTCTTGTTACTGCCTCACATTAATCATTCTTTGCGTCTACCACTTAACTAGAGAAAAAACCCTATTCTTTCTCCATATGGATATCATATGGGTTCAAGCCTTTGTGTTTATATTTTATAGGACTTTCTTCGCATGGGAGTGAACCTAGCCCAACCAATAGAAATTATTAGGAATAACAAAGCCAAACGCATTAAAAATAGAAACTTTGTCGTCTTCAAGATCTACAACCGAATCACATCCTCCACTGCCGGTGGAGAATGACGAAAAGAAGAAGGGAATGATGAAGATCATCTTGCATTGCATGAATGAGCCATAGGAATAGCAAAGCGAAAAAGAAAATCGATGCCGAAATTCACATGAAGAAACAAGAGAGACCTATTCCAAATACTACCTCCCATTTCCTTCCATCAAATTGAGGCAAACAATGTCTACTTGGTAATATTCCCAACTCTCTGATTAGTTAGAATCATGAAACATTGAATCAACATTTTCTATAAAATCCGAGACATCACAGCTCGACTGACGTTCTTGATGAACGCCCCTGCAGCTGCGTACTCTTCCAACGCCTTCTTGTCGACACCATCCCTCAGCAGTTGTGGAAAAAACAGCCAAGATCCGGTCACCATTACAAATGTCACTGTCATCAGACCAGTCAAAGCCCTGGGCAACCGCCACTTCGCGCCACACTTCCTTTTCACCACCATCTCGACCACCAGACATGCCCCGTGGAGCACGAAAAACCACATGACCTCCCAAGTGGGCTTCATGCGCCCCATGTAGAAAAACAACAGCTCGTGCATGAGCCCCGACACCAGGAAGGCGGCCATCACTGCGGGCAGTGCCGCCCACTTGCGCCCAACAGCCGCTGCTGCAGCGTTGTGGACCGGTTCGTATACGGTCAATCGCAGGATGTTGGTGACCATGAGGTTCCACCGCTTCCCCCAGAAGTCTTGAAGTGAAGACGAGAGGTACGGCTCACGGAACTGCGGCTCCAGCTCCATCCTGAAGCCTGCTCGAGCTGCGGCTTGTATGGAGGCTAAGGTCAGCTCAAGGCTAAGGTATATGTGGCAGCAATAGAGTAACAACATCAGGTTTGGATGGAAATGGTCACCATAATCGTATAATCGCAACAGCATCACAAAAAGCAAAGCTTTTGTAGGATAGTTCAGGAACAAGATGGCTTTATATCTAATGTTTTCAGAATTTGGAGGAAGTGGGTTTTCTTTATGATGGCCCTTTTGAGGTGGGTGTGTGTGATCTTTGGTGCTGTGTGTCCTCGGTGGTGATTCTTGAAGTGGGGTCTGTTGGATCTTGATGGGTAAGCATGCAATGGCCAAGAAGCATGGAAGAGAGAGGGGAGGATCTGAAGATAAAGGCCCTTTGCCGAAGGCAAAGAGGAGGAGCTTGGAGTTGCCAAGCCATGAAAGCATGAAGCCAAATTGGCCTGTAAGATTCACTGCAGAGAGATTGAGAGGAAGATAAAGAAAGAGAGCCACAACAGGTAGTATCGCTAAGAGTCTTTGAGTACCTTTTGGGATGATCCTGCCAACTATGTAGCAATAGCACAGAGACATCAAAGCTGTGATGCATACCTTGAAGATGTTGTAAATCTCTCCTTCCATTTTCTCCCCCTCTCTCTCCGCCTTCCCCGTTCCTTAATTTTCTGCTACTCTGTTTTTCAATCTTCTCCCTGGACAGTCGACAGTAATAGAGTTTTGCGCAAGTTTGACACTCAAAATGTTGACAAGATAAGGCCAGTTGCGTCTTCAATAAGCAAGACCCAGGAAGCTGCTTGCCTGCTTTTATTTTTTGCTTATTATCGGAGCATGCTTAACTGTACCTTCTTATTTTTTGCCAGGAATCACACACGATGTTGAATTCAGTAATGGCTACGGTATTTTATTCATTTTATTGCCTCCTGCTTAGCTTTGCATATGATGCACAGGCAATTTTTTATGTTGAGTCAACGGAACCTCAAGCATGCCATGTGCGGCAGCTCCTATAAAATAGCCAAGGACACAGTGGAGAATTGTCAAACTAACAAAAAAAAATTTCCTTTGATAGTCCTCAAAATAATAATAGTGCTGATACTGGAATTTGAGATCAGGCATGGAAGACTGGTAATTTAAGCGGATTGTTAGGTTTTCTCTGCAACAAAAGATTAAAATTATTCTCTAAGTCTGAACTAAGGTGTTGCAGATCTTGGGCTGCTTTTATAGACAGACAAGATTCGAGAACAGACTCAATTGACACAACCCTTGCACATTGCTGTCGTATAAATATGATAACAAGATTTGAATTGTACCTCTAATACAATCCAAGGCCTGTATAATAGCTGAAGCAGTTCCAAAGAATGGAATTTGTCATTACTTTCTCTACGTGAAGGCATGTCCATTGGCCGTTCCCCCTTTATTTTCTATTAATAAAATTATTGTTTTTCTTGGATGCTTATATGCTTTCCCCATTGTATTCATTCGTCTAGTCCGTTTCCACCCTGCATCATGGGAGTCATACTGGTCTTCACCTTCTCATCACAAACTATCTCCTTTCCAAGAGTGAAAAGCTATTTTGGAATCCACAGAGCGCAAACAGGTTCCAAGCTAACAAATCCAACCGTCACAAATCATCAAATGGCGACTAAAATGCAGGAAAATAAAAGGGGAAGAGAAAGGGAGACAGTCACAAAGCGGTGTCATCAACAAATTTGAGCAACTTCATTATTGTGCAGGAAGCAAAAACAGTGGCGAATGGGCCTTTACTTCACCACTTCCTTGCTCACAGAATCAGCTAAATGAAATAAAGAAAGGTACAGATGATGAAAACATACATTTCTCTTCACAGCGAGTTCTTACGATCATAAGTATTTCTTAAGACCGAGGGACTGAGAAAAAGCTCAGATGCACCACTTCCAAAATACTAATTAAGGAACACCAGCTTCGTTCTTCGAACTTATTTTCTTCATCCCAATAAAAGTTCGCACAAATATCTGTTCTTGAACTGTCTAGATGACCATCCACGACCAAACTAGATGAGTTTCACAGCAATGGTAATTCGTCAAGTATATCAACCTGGGAAACAAGATAGATTAGGGCCACCTTTGATAGAGTGGGAAAGTTGAATTCCAGTATTTTCGGATATCAAAAGTGTTATTGATCTTGAGGTAATACTTGTTGTCATCATCAACAAACGGGAGATCAAAATAAAAGCAGAAAGGACATTAGTAAAAACAATAGAACACGGGAATCTTTGGTGAGAGGATAATAACAGTGATTTCTTTTTATTTATCGACAAAGTTTGCAAAAAATAAAAAAGGAGCACTAATCATCCATGTTGGGAGCTAACAACCAACTAATTTTTCGTTCCTATAGATTGATCTTGTTGACGAATAATGCATGATGAAGACTGTGTTAGGATTTGGGGCATAAGAACCGCAGGAGTTCTATAACTTTCTTACGGCGCTAGCTTGCTTAAGTATTACATCTGAGTAAAATCAATCATTTGAATGTCAATTTTGGTAAATCATCCTATGTAGATTTTTTGTATTTTTTTTATAATTTTTTGTATTTTCCTTTTTTTATTTTTTTTGTGTGCCGACTGCAAAGGCCTCACCCTCGACTGGCGGGACTGCAAAGGCCCTGGGAGAGGTCATCGTCAGTTGCAGGCAAGGGCCTTAATGGCGAGGCCGCAAGTAAGGGTGCAAAGGCCCTCACCAAATCCAGGCATAGTCGACGACGAATTTTCCAGCATGACCAATTGTCGATGGCACTTAAGTGGTTTATTTTTCAAATTAGTGGCACTTAAGTGATCAATTTTTCAAATTTATAATACTTAAGTGAGTGATACAAAATTTATTAATGTTAGTGCCTTATAGGATGACCGGCGTCCACGTCAGATTTTCTAGTGAGGCAAATCACCGATGGCACTTAAGTGATCAATTTTTCAAATTTGTGACTGTTGATACCTAAATTTCGGCAACCTACTTACTCATTTATCACATAAAAAATTAGGGGCAGTTCTGATTCCTCAACAAAAGTTCGTTAAATCTAGCTTGCATATTAAAAACATTTTAATTGCATTTGAACTGGGACTAATGAATTGGCGTAGGGAAGATTCGAATTAAATTCTATAAACATATTTGCGGTAAAGACTTCGGATATACACTTATCTGTTTAAAGAGTTTTCTACAAGACAAAAGAGAATATGGGCAGACAATATTGAAAAGGGACATGATTCAGTAATGAGTCAACAATCTCGACCAAATGTGAGAGAGTTATGGAAAGAAAGGAAAAGAGGTCATCAAATCCTTACTTCCCGCGGATTCATCCATTGACATTATCCTGCGAGGAAATCAAGGAATGACACTGGAAAAGGAGTCGGGGGAAGATTATGAAGAATAGAAGGAAAATATGAACAAAAGGGAAGTAAGCGAGAGATTTGAGAGAGAATGCACTAATTGAGGAGGGGAATCGGTCAGAGAAATCTTCTGTCCAGCAATCTTTGGCCAGCTAAATGGAGGAATCAGCGGAATATTCTTACTTGGAAATATGGCAAGCGAGAGGTGAGATCGGCATGATATTGGAGGAAATCAAGAACTTGATATTCGTGGATTGAGCTGGCCGCGAAATTGCAAATAATAAATCTGGGCGCATTTACAGCAATATAAGCTGAAGCAGAAAAGGGAACCAAAGGAAAATAGATATGAAATGGTGGCGAATCGGGCCCAAAAATTCAGCAATCCCCACGATCTAAGGAGCACGGGTTCAGACTTTCCAATGATAAATGGAAGTCTTTTGCTATAAAAAGGGGTCGGTTGAGCCATTGCAGAACATCAAGAAAGGAACTGATAATAGAGAGATCAAAATACGTGAAAGACAAATGAATTCTTTTCTTGGGATATTGTTCTCTCACATCGCTTTCCTCAGTGATTCGCAGCAAATTCCTTTGTTCCAGTAAGCCTCTTGTCAGCCTGGTTGCGTAGTTCTTGCCACTCATCGTTGTTGTTCACTGTTGTTCGCTGCTGCATTGTTGCTACTTGCTGCTGCGCTGCTGCTTGCTGTTTGCTGCTATTGCGTTCCTCTTCTTACTAGTTGCGTCCTTGTGCCTTCACTTTGGATCGACTTCTCGTGGCAATCTCCAACCAAGTCCATCCGCAAAGCCTTGCTTATTCTTGCCATCATTGCTATGACTGTCTTGCTCACGACCTGTTGCTGGTGTCTCCTCAAGTCCACTGTTGCTGCCTTTCGTGACTCATCAAGTTTATCCTCGGGGAAATCCTAAATAAGGTTGTCAAGGTTTGACAAATTTCATGCAATAGTTTCATTTTAATATATAGTTTTTAAACACATGATATTTAGTGATGAAACCTTAGGGTGTTCTCATTGTTTCAATGCATCAACAAAGACTTATTTGGCTTTCAAACCTTTAGACACTTAGGTTGAACCCTAAAATTGTTTTGCGTGGATTGCTGTGGTTGAGTATGCAATCAATGATGTGATTATTTCGTACATCGTCATTGTGCGTTATTGTATCACATTCATAATTTACACTCTAGATTTTCATATTAGGGCCGTGCATGGTTAGTTTCGTAACGCATATAGGTTTAGAATATGTTAGTTTTAGAATACACATAGATTCAGGTTAGTTCATAGCTTTCACAAAAAAAAAAATCAAATAAAAATGTTATTTAGAATCATTTAGATTGCAGGTAGACCTGGGGTTAATTAGGCTTATGTCATACAACGCATGTCATTTAGAACTAAGTTTTGATAATCATATGATGTAGATAGTTTTAGTTATTACATTACATCCGTCGTCCGCATTGCATGTAGTTCAATAATAGTGGATAGTTCATTAGGCCACATTAGAGTCTCAAGTATTAAACTTGCTATTTTTAAAAAAATAAAAGATAGAAACAATTTCATAGTTTCTCTTAGGTCATTCATACATATTAGAATTACATGGATATATTATCTTAGAAATAAAACTACGTCATCTCACACCTCAAGAATGTAGATTGCATTAATTAGGTTAACTATTTTTGTAAAAGTCTATTTTGCATGACATTCAGTAGAACTAATAGATAAATTTAGAATTAATACTATGACAGGTTAGTTAAAATTCATCATGCATAATCATTATAACATTATGAATTTCGACCTTTTTTCGGGATTTATGAAATGAATATTTCATCGAGACACTTTTAGTTAAATATCGCTTAGAATTGATCACTCATGAGAGGACTAACCTTTAGGAAAAGGCTAATTAGGAATTAAGTACACACAACTTAAGAACTCGATCATGGATAGAAACTTTGACCATAATGATTGATGAGGGATAATTTTGGGCCATTATCGACCGATCAATAAATGGTTATGGAACAATTTGTCAATGTTATAAAATTAAGTCGTGGGTGATTTCATTTGGCCATTGAATAGATTGTGAATATCCCTAAATCAGTTTTTAATAATCGTATTCTTCAAAATTAGTGATTTACCCTCTCAATTATATGACAACCGAAGTCACCATGGCTTGAGTAAACTTAAACGTGGCTTGATATCGAATCAATCATGGGTTGAATATGTGTTACTCCTAAAAGCCGCCGTTAGTTTGAGATACACTAAAGTTGCAATTGATCGATTTTGACCATAAATTAAAATTCAAACTTAGGTATCGAACTTTCAAGGATATCAAGACTAATTTATTGGACGTCGCCTCATTAAGCTCACCTAGTTATCGGTTCACTTGGAAATTCTTGGAAAGTTAAATTCGGACCAGAAATTGAAAAAGACTCTTTTACCCCTAAGTGTTTTATGATTTCTTTGTTGTGTGACAGGCATTTTGGTCCTTTGTACCCTCCCTAGTGTGGCTGACCAGCATAGGACAGATTTTCCCTTTTTGTCTTTTATTATTTTCTTGTTTGCCTTTGCTTGGCTTATCTTTGAATATTGATTTGTGGCCTTTGGATCTTAACTTGGGGACCAAGAGGTGATCCTAGTCCTTCATTTTGGATAAAGTATTCAGCCCATTCTCTCTCTCTCTCTCTTCCATTATTGTCATACCAGCCATCAATCTCTCTCTCTCTCTCTCTCTCTCTCTCTCTCTCTCTCTCTCTCTCTCTCTCGGCCATGAACCACTAGCTCTCGCCACCACCAGCACCACCACATGTGAGACACCATCATTGCCGCCGTTCACGCTGTGACCAACCACTGTCTACCACTTGTGCCGCCACTCACTGCTTGCTAGTTGCTGCCCTTTGTTGGCTTAAGTTAGCTTGGTTTAGTGATAAGTAACTTTCTAAACCTTGATTAGGTTGATAGGTGACTAATGGATTAGTTTAGGGGACAATTAGTGGCTAATTGTGGGTTGATTTAGGACTGATTAGTGTATGGTTGATGTGGGTTAATCGTGTGGCTTAAGGGCTGATCATGTGATTTATGTGGCTGATCATGTGCTTAGGGCAATCATGTGACTGATTAGTTAGATTAATGGTTAATTATATGCTTGATGATTGACTATGTGGTTTAAATGTTAATCATGTGGTTGATTAGTGAAATCAATGGCTGATCATGATTGATTAATGGTTGATCATGTTCTAATAGTTAATTATGTGGCTGATTAGTTAAATCAATAATTGATCATGTGCTTAATGTCGATAATGTGTTTTGATTTGGCTTATCATGATTGTTTAGAGGCTAATTCAAATAATCAATGGTTGATCTTGCTTAGTTGTGGTTGATCATGGTGTTTGATGGCTGATCATGGTTATTTGATGGTAAATCATATGGTTAGATGTTGATCATGTGACTTGATAGTAGATCATGTGGTTAATCGTGGTTAATCATGTGATTCAATGGCTGATTGTGATTAGTTAATGATGTTTGACATTTAAACAAGTGTGATTCATGACATGTTCGTTTGTAGAAAAATGCACATCATAAACACTCTGTATTGGCTAAATCGCAAAGATAAGAATTGGCATTGAGTTAATGATGTGTGTGCATGGTTATGTTAGTTCCGTCTAGGCGGGGGTTCTAAACGATACCCGATGGGAGTTCAGATGCCGTCTAGGCGAAGGTTCTAGACGATGCCATGCTGCAGTAGAGGCCAGACTGATGCTCCCAAATGGAATGCCGTCTGGTACTCGGTTTGTTAGGGGTGTTCGATCCTAGACGTTGCCGTGCCTAAAGTAGCGGGACGATGCCCAGCTAGATCGGAAGACCGGCAGGGGTTCGGTGTGGCTCGAGGGATCATTAATAATCTGGATAACTACACATGTGTTATCCATTAGGGAATGCTATGTGCCTGAGATCGATGTTGAATATACCTGGATTATTAATTGTGTTACACACATTTATGCCATGGATTATATTGTATGTGCCATGGCGAGGTAAGGGTGCTTGTGGTTATTTATGGCATGTTAGATACTAGAATTGCATGTTTAAGATTGTCCGGAGGTACGTGTTATCCTAAGCAAGGCTTAGGGAGTTTACTTCTTGAGTATTATCTTATTGTTGTTATTATTAACCATTTCAAACCCTTGACCCTGAATGATCCTCCTCAACATTTTGGGGTACCGATAATTATGGATCATATATTAACGGAGTACCCAATAGGAGAGGATAAGGTTTATATAAGGCATGCGTCGACGGTTTGGGTGGATGAAGGTTTGGCGTTGTGGAAGCCACATACCTTTTTGGCTTAGTTCTATAAGGAGGGGGACGTTTCATTCGATCTTTTTCGAGGTTTTAATGGTCCCCATAATGGCGGATTGGGAGTCGCTGAGTGGGATCTGATGGAGATAGATCCTCCCAACAAGGCCGTTACTGATCCTAATACCCGTCTAAGAGTTCATATTTCGATTCGGATTATTTAGAGTTTGATCCGAGAACGCCTTCGGGATACCATGGGGATTGATGATGGGTTTAGATACCCCATCCTTTTTGGACCACCCCTGTTGTTAGAGAAGCTAAGTTGACTCAACTACCGATCCCTTTTTGTATATGCAAGTAGTCTGATAGGAAGTATGTCACGCCCCGAACCCCATCAAGTACGCGGCATCCCTCTTCGGTCGAAATAGTGCGACATCCCAAGAAATGTTGCCAATCCAAACGAATCCATCAGAGTTTAATCGTGACGGAAACAAGAAACACCCAGACAATGATTTATCAAGGGTACTAGGGAAAATAAATTGCCAAACCACCAAGTCTTATACTATACCTCGAATTAAGTACAATGTCCATTTACAATATAAACTTATGCCACAACCGTCATTTACAAACCATAAAGCAAAATATGCACACTGGACTACTAAACTTCAAACCACCGATATCATGAAAAGAGTCTTCTCTGACTCACTCTCTTCGGAATCCTCATCCAAATCCTCATCAGGCATATGCACATCCGATGGCTCCGATTCAGCCTCAATCTCGATCGGGTTATCCTACAACGTCATGATCAAAGTGCATAACAATCCCAAAACGTTGCGACGGCGGCGGAAAGTTCATGGCTCGAGCAGATGCTTTGAAATGGTTTGGTTGAAACAATCATGAGACACTTCTCAATAAATTCACAACCTAAACCTTACCTAGGCTATCACGTATTCCAGAGAAGTCCAGACACTGAATCAAGCAACACACAAACAACATCCACACAATCGTACTTACCCGATTCTCAATACACTCAACCTACACGTTAGACTTACAATAGCACTATTCCACTCACATGCATGTTCTAATGACATTTCATGCATTTCTTCCCGTTTCACCACATCTTTTTCCACAACTCTCGTCAGTGATCCGCGTTACAGTACACGCCTCAGGCCATGTTTCTTGCCCGCGTTACCGTACACGCTTTAGGCTCAACATCCATTCTCCTAGTACACAACCCACATTGAAGTACACGCCTCAGGTTGGCCATGTTCCCAGAACTCCTCGGCCGCGTTACAGTATATGCCTATGGCCATATCTTTTACTTGTGTTACAGTACACACCTCAGGCTCAATACCCACCACCTATGGCATAACTCGCGTTGAAGTACACGCCTCAGGTTGGCAGTCTTCCAGTAATATTGGGCATCGTCCTGCGTAGTCGTGCCACCTCAGGATGGAAATATTCCCACGATCGCACGTACCACACCACACATAATTTCTCGTTCATTCACACACTTAACACTCGCTTGCCAAACAAGTTAGCCAATCACACGTGACCCGTGCACGCATCAATTTACACACAATTCCATGCTCAAAAAGCATCCAATATGGCCATTTGACAATTAATTCAATTTGGTCCGAGCGTGCACATAACAAAGCACATTTCAATCTATCAAATCACGGTGCAATAAACACATAAGGCCACTCATGGGCCCACAAACACAGCCACATTCATAAGTATAAATTCGACATTTCCAAGCATATTAAACACCACAATCCAACCACACTACCACACACCAAACCGACACCATTATCCTTAAATCGAGCCCTAAGCTCACCAATTCCATCCCACAACATCCGACACTCTATTCAGTCTCACTCCAGCCTCGAAACATTCTCATTTCATCCTCAAATCAACTTATGTAACACACATTCAAGCATAAATTCTAGCCACGAGGTAGCAACTATTCAACCTCGACACCCTCACCATTCCGCTCATAAAAATGAATATCCAAAGAATCAGGGTAAATTTAGGCAGTTTATATAGTGACTGAAATCCCATCAAAATAAACAGTAAACGAACTCCAAAAGTTCTAAATTTTGGATATATCATAAAAAACATCTTGATAAACATTTCTTATGAAGAACAAGAAATCCGATTCAATCGGCAACCATGCCTTTTTGTCCCTCGAAATCAGACCAAAATCAGTTCCCTCTAACAAATTGTTCTATCCTCAAAATACATTTCTTTCAACACCCAAATTACCTTAAAAAGCTTTGAAATTTTTATATGTCATAGAAAAGAAAGTCCCAACAACTTTTGTGAAGGAATTTTATTGAAAATAGATCTAGAAAATTTTATAAAAATTCGGCAAGACAAGAAGGTCGAGATGAACAGTGTTCCGGGCAGTTTTAATACGGTTTGAAAATGGGTTTTTGTGCGACCCAAATGGCCTCCAAAAATTCCAAATTTACAATATGTTATACGTCAAGATGTTGGGAGCAACTTTCATGAAGAAAACTTCCTTAAATTTAGCCCACAAAATTCTCCACAAAAATAGCAAACCGGATGGATACAGTAGTCACGAATCCGAGTTTTGCACCAAACAACTAAGATTCAAGTTCTAGCTCACACCCATAGATTTCCAACCCACAAAACTCATTCTTAGGTTTCTAATCCAACATGAAACAGTCACTAACAGCCATAATTAGACACCAACAACCATGATCCACACCCTAATCAACTCCTAAACTACCCTAAACCGCGTATAAACAAGTCCGATAATACCCGATATACTAAGCAAGGGTTAGATTGCAACTTACTCGAACTCTAGACTGGCTTGGCTAGAGCGGGAAAGAGGGCGGCGGTCGGCGGCCTCACAGCGGCGATCGGAGATGGCGAGCGGTTCGGCGACGGCGGACGGCGATCGGGCGGACGGTGGCATGGCGGCAACGTGGCCAAGAGGGAGAGAGGGCGATCGGTGAGGGAGGGAGAGGGGTGAGTCGAGAGAGTGAGAGAGAGAAATGAGGAGAGAGAGAGAGACTTTGGTCTTATAAAACCAATAATTGAGCCCCCTTTAGGCAAAATTACCATCTTGCCCTTCTCTCACATTTTCAATCGACGGCCGAGATTCGTTCTTATCCTGAAATCAACGGCCGAGATCAAATCTTTTCCAAAAATATCCAAGAGCAATTTGGAAATTTTTATAAAATTCCAAGGACAAAATTGTCCATCTCAAAAATTAGGGCAAAATGACCAAAATGCCCTTCCCTTTATATACTTGGCCTTAATAAACTTCCAAGGGTAATTTGGTCATTTTCCAACCTTCGTCGAAATTCAATTTTTTTGAAGGATTCTGACAATTCCAAGACTGAACATTCCAATAACAACATCGTCCAAATGTCCTGTCGTAACTTCCTAAATTTTCAATGCCCAAATTGGTCTCTAATTTAATAACTAAATTTTAAATAACGTAACTTGAGCGTGTCTTGGACTAACGGGCGGCTTTTAGGGAAATTCGCATATTCGACCCGTGACAGATACTAAATTAAGTCACGTGCAAGTTCGTTCGGATCGTGACAACCTCAATTGTCAATTTAATCGCGAGGATCGATCGCTAGTTCCGACGGGCGCGATCGTTCGGTAAAGGTTCTGGATGGTTCGTCAACTCACCTCGTGGTCAAATGGAATCACCCGTGATCCACTCATATGACAATGACGAATCAGCCCATAACTATCCTAAGATCGGCCTTCGTTGGCTCAAAATGTCACCTTGACGATTCTATTGTCGAAAGTCAGTTCACGACCGAATTTCCTTAGTTGCACGAATTTAAATCCCAAATTAGCCCTTCCCTAACGGTTAGTATCCTAGGAATGGCCAATTCCAAGCGAGACCTAGCTACAAGTACGTTCATAAAACCACTCATTTCATAAAATCCCAAATGGGCAAATTTTGGAATGTCACAAAGTGGCCTTTAGTAAGGCTTGTAAATGGTATCTTCCTTGGGTTGACAATGTATTTATATACTGGCTTCGATGTTTGTATACATGGTGTTTCTTTTACTATCCCATTTATTTGATTGTTGAATGGAGTGTTCGAGTTTACTTCCGCATGTGTTACTCATAAGTTAGTTATATCGGGTTAGTGACAAGTCCTAGGATATCGCATTCGAAAAATCGAGGCAGTATGTTGTGAGCTCGTAGGGTTTGGAGCGTGACAATCATGCATAACATTCATGCATCCTACATATTTTTCTAAATTAATAGTTTCCAGAAAGCCCTTAATGCTACATTACCGACCGTACAGACACTATATGGATAGGTACGGTCAGCATCGTACGGCGTGGTTGGACGGCTGGGTGGCAACGGAATGGCGATTCGAGCTCCAGCATGGCGGCGATGAGGCTCCGACGTGGCAGCAGTGCTAATCCGGGAGAGAAAAAGAGAGGGAAAGAGAGGGAAAAGGGAGAGAGAAAGGGTCGGACAGGGGCAAGGCTGAGGCTGGGGGCTACGGTGGTCGACGGCGGGACACGGCAACCGGCGGCGGTGCTCTGGTGACCGGCAGTGTGCTCCGGCGAAGCTTGGCCGAGAGAGAAAATGAGAGAAAGAGAGTGAAATATGGAGAGGGGCTGTTGTTCTGGGGATGTTCTAGCCGTGAGGGGGAGTGAGGAGAGAGAGAGAAAGAGGTCAGATCTGGTCAAATACAGCAGCCTAGAGGCGCCATGTGTCGCAAATCCGGCGGTTTTGACCAAAATATCCCTAATCTAATGGTTCTAAATTGTCTCTATCCAAAAATGAGGGCCAAAAGGGTAATTAAGGCCAATAATAGAGCTGATAAACCCTTCATAATTATCCTAAAATTTTCCCAAAATTTCGGAACCCAAAAATGGCCCAGGGCAAAACCGTTATTTTTCCGGTCCCAGGGTGAAATTCCAATTTTCGCACATACGTGTTCCATATGTGCGTGGCCAACATAATATGGCGTCGGATTTGCGAAATTCACTTTTTAGGCCCTCGAAAATTGACTGCAAAGTTTGAGGAGCAAAATCGTAAATTTTTTCAATTTTTGTTGAAATTCCAATTTTTGGCCATAACAACTTCTGATATGCGTGGCCACCCTAAAATGGCATCGGCCTTGAAAAATAATCTCATTTGACCTCGAAAAGCAAAGCTGGCGTCCCGAGGGGCAAAATCGTAATTTTTCACCCCCAAACCGAAATTCTAATTTTTACTCGTACTGACTCCAAATGTGTGTGGCCAGCATAATATGACGTCAGATTTTCAACAATAGTCTCTTAAACCTTCGAAAATCGACATCAAAATCTCGGCCCAATTCCGTGAACAAAACTCGCTAAACTTTCAATTTCAGGGTCTCTCACTAACGGACAGCTATTTAGAGGTTACGCGTATCGACCTAGGGCTATCCGTATCTTAATGGTCTCGATCATTGAGAGAATGAGAAATTATCACTAGTTCCAGAGGTCACGATCATTCGGTTCAAGTTCAGGACTGATTGGCCACGTGTACTTTTGGTCTTACAGAATCACCTGCATCCCTATTGTACATCGTTGGCCTTGGTCAAACCCAATCCATTACTCTTTCCTAAGATCGGCCCACGTTAGCCTAAAATATTCCCTCAGTGTTTCTCGTGATCGGTGTCCGTTTCATGATAGGGTCCCCGGTCCACATACCGTTTTCTAGTTAGCCATACCCCATTGGTTAGTATCCCGAGAGTGATCAGCTCTGGGTGAGACTTACTAAAATGAAATGCAAAATAATATCAGTTTTATCGATCCCGGAATTACATCGAAATTCGGGCTGTTACAGAAAATGATTTCCTCTTTTGAAGAGGAAATCCCTGAGCTCATCACGAGTGAGGCCCATTTCTTAATGTTCTCTCAAAATTTTGAATCTGTTCCAAAATCCCTGAGCTCATCACAAGTGATAATAGTTGCTGATGAATGAGCACATGCACATTTTCCGCCTTTACCGGGGCCCATTTTGGTCCAAAAACACATTTTTCGAAAAAAAATGACACTAAAAGTGTTCATAACTTTTGTAAGGCACTTATTTTAGTACCAAAATTTTTCGTGGGATCACTTTAGCGCCATTTTTGTAAAAAAACGATCATTTAAGTGCCATTATTGACTTGGGATGCCAAAAATCCGATGTAGCAATATTTATCTTTTTTTCCAACCAACATGGCTCGATAGCGCTTCAAGTCAACATTTATAACCCAAAACGACGTCGCGTAACATGTTTGCTCGCAAATTATAAACCCTAATTGAGACAAATCATGCTTCTTAAAACCCTAATTCTTCAAATCCCTCTTCTTTGATTCCTTTGATGATATTCTGTTGTCACTGAACAATTCTTAACGTACGGACAATTTCTTCTTCTTTGCCCTTTTGACTCTTGCAATTCAGCCAATGGAAAGCTCTCGTTTCTTTTCACTCTTGGATTTGACGTCGAATTGGTTCATGTTTTCCGTCCAATTTCTCAGGTTCTTGTTAAGATTTCCTTCAGCTAATCGATCTTGATCCTTGTTCTCAATCTCACTTTCGCAACAAGTAACAAGCTGAGGCTCTCCACCAATTAGTAGGAACTAACATTTTGGGACAAGATATCGGGGGTGAAACTTTGTCATTGAAGATAAAGAGCTAGCCAAATGAGCATTTTGTTAGGTGCTCTAGGAGCAGCATTACACGTACTGCATCTTACGCTTCAACTTTATGAAAGCAACGGTTGAATATATTTTGAGAGCAATGTACCCGGATCGCGTAATCAAAACTAGGGCAAAAAGCAGCCAAGTGCTAATGCTTGTTTTAGGACAAGATATAATGACCAAGCGGCAATTGTTATCACTGCACCAGAACATCAATTTCGTTGACTTGGTTTCTTGATTCGGCTTTGATCCCTGTTTCTCTAAAGTGGTTATACAAAAAGGTCAAGTTTCTTGATTCGGCTTGATCCATTTGTTTCTCTGAAACGGCTATCCAGAAAAAGCCAAACACTAATATTTGCTATATGGTTTGCTTTTCACTTGTATAGCTTGGGACTCGGTCAGTGTGCGTTGACTTGGCTCAGCTTGTGTGGAATCTAATCAATTCTGAGCCGGTCACCTTTGTCCTAGGCCGCACGAGGGAACCCTCAAATTGATGCCAACATTAACAATATGATGAAGAAAACTGTATAATACTGTTAGTCTCCTAATGGATCATATATACTTGTTACTGGAAACTTAATGAACTTAATTCTCCAAATATGCACTCTATTAAAGATAATCCCGAAATGATAATCAGTTTCCGGTTTGTTCAGATCAATGATCTTTCACCTCAGGCTTCTCTTATCCCACAATGGATAGTATTCTGTTCGCCGTTGCTGCAGAAAGATTTCCTCAAGCACCGTTTATTGCAGGACAGATGCAGAATAGATTAGTTATGAAAATCGAATCTCCACTCGTTTTATGACAATAAAACTCATGTAACAATCTCCATCGATAGGGAATACCTAAAAATAAATGATGAATTATATGTAGTGACAATTTGCCTATTGCTTGAAGGTCTTGTTTGGTATATAGAAATGAGGCAATCAGAAAAAGAAATTATAGGAATCGAAATGAATTGATGAATCGGAAAAGGCGCTCACTAAACTGAAAATTACAGCGTATTCATACATTGGAATTGAAATTTATTTGCTATATGGTTTGAATATTTATCGTTTCACATAATGTAGGTACGAGCAATTAGCTACGTTTGCTCACCATACTTAGCTTTCTCTATACACAAGTTACTTAATTATGCTTACCATTTCTAATTTTCTCATATAATAGTTATCGACGTCAAGGCATAATTAATGATCAATGTATGATCTGGGTAATTTTTTATTAACCCAATTCTATTCATTCAAATTCATCCTCACGTATTCTCACCTACCGTTATATTTATGAAAACGTAGCGGAAATGAGGCTCCTCATTTCATTTAGCAAAAAAAAAATGCTTATGTAACTGTCCTTAGTCCATTGTGAGAATAAAAGCCTATTTTTGACCAAAAATTTAAAAATTATTAATTAAAAATTATTATGGAGTCCACTTTTGCAAGAATTTGTGGCTCACAATATACCGTTACTCTCACAATCCAAAGCACTTAATAAAATAATATCTCAGGGGACATGAGGCTCCTGCTGATCCCATTCCACCGGCTTCAGATGACCAAACGAACCCTAAGGGTGGAACCTCTTACAATAAATTCTTGTCGCAAAAGATGACCCATCTTCTGTATGATTTCTGACACCCTTCATCGTACCTGAAAGCTATGTTTTTGTCATGTAATTCAAAACACCAGGGCTGTGTCATTACATGCTGTCCGCTCATGCAACCTGAGAAGCTGGACCCGTTCACCGTTTTGTTTGTGCCAAGACGGCTAATATTTGCACCCACCACTTCTTAGTTTCACTCATCTGTCGCCAAGCGCTGATCAAAGGCTTATAAATTGGTACTTCAAGTAGCCACAGTCTCAACATCAAGTAATTTCAGATTCATTGATCTCTTCGTACACAGATTGCTTGTCACGCCCCGAGCTCCTATCGAGCTCGCGACATCCCGCCTCCAATCGATCAGTTGCGACGTCCCAAGTTGTCGCCGACCTCATCTAAACATCAGAGATTTAATTGCGCACACGGAAACCATAAAACACCCGAATTAAAAATTTAACTGGGGAAATATTGGGAGAATATATATATTTCCATTACTCGGTCAAACTTGTACCACCATATTTACAAAATACAAACCTTAGTTTACCAATGCACACATTACTAACCCTTCAAGAGTAAGAACAAAAACCGATGACCTGCCATCCAACCCGTAACAACCTTTAACACCCCTTGCTTGGCGTCCACTCAGAATCTAACTCCACATCATCCCGTCTCCCAATTGAAACTCAGCTGTCTCATACTCTGTATGCACTAGAACTCCAAAACGTACTGGGGGTGGTGGCGGTGGAGGATCCATGGGTCCTGTCGGGGTTTTGAAATGTTTGGTTGAAAACAACCGTGAGACACTTCTCAGTAAGTTCACCTCTAAACCCAACCTAGACTATCACGTACCTCCAGATAATTACGCAATCACACACATATATTCACACACGCTGAATATCACATCGCAGGCACATCAAATAATATAGTCAGGCTCAATCACAATCATACCATATGCAAACACGCACATGAATTATTTCCCTTCCTTTGATCCTTTCATTTTCATTTTCTTTTTCACATTCCTCGCCAGTGACCCGCGTAAACGTACATGCCTCAGGTACACTGCGACCACTGATCACTTTCCACAATACTCACCAGTGATCTACGTTGAAGTACACGCCTCAAGCACATTGCAATCACTAATCACTTTCCATACTCGCCAGTGACCCGCGTTGAAGTACACGCCTCAGGCACACTGCGATTGCTAATCACTTTCCACACTCGCCAGTGACCCGCGTTGAAGTACACGCCTCAGGCACACTGCGATCATTCCTTTTCCACAATACTTTCAAGCCTGCGTAAACGTACACGCCTCAGGCCATGTTTCTTGCCCGCGTAAACGTACACACCTCAGGCTCAACATCTGCCACCTACTGCGCAACCCGCGTAGAAGTTCACGCCTCAGGCTGGTAGTCTTCCGATAATACTGGGCATCGTCCTGTGTAAACGTACACGCCTCGGGACAGCACAACTTTCCACAATCTTTCATGCCATGCCGCACACACCATTCTTTTCTTACTCATGCACACACTCAGCACGCTTTTACCACAGTCAATTGGCCCATTACACGCGGCCCGCACACGCATTATTTAACTCATAATTCATACTCACTAAGCATAGGACATGGCAATATCAACAATTAATTTAATCTAACTCACGTGTACACCCAACAATCATATATAATTACTCAATTGCACCACAACATACTCAATTCAATCACTAGTATTTATTTATAATTAAATATGCATCCAACACGTAAATTCCCATTTTTCTCCAACTAAATAGCGTCAAATTATTTCCGATCCTTCACGGGACTTTCTCGCCATAATTTCTAGGTTCCAAAAATTCAACTTGCGTTTCGATCGGACCATCACAGCCCCGTGAACAGTAATCCACAGCTCGTGAACAGTGTTTCGCAGCAAATGAACAGTAATTTGCAGCCCCATTTTTCTGAATTTCCAATAAATTTTACTCGAATTAATTTCTAAGGCCCGCCATAAAATTTTCACTCCCTATTCATACAATTCCGCACCTAATTCCATACTGATTTTGCCCAAAATCGCCCGTCGATACCTGAAGTGCTAAATTAGGTTTAGGCGCGACTTACCCACATTCTAGACTTTCTTGGCTAGAACGAAAAGCGGCGGCCCTTAATTAGGGATAACGGCGATGATGTACGGCTTCCGGGTGGCGGTGATCGGCTTGGGCGGCGACGGCGGGGCTTGGGCGTGGCCGAGGGCCTCACGGCCAAGAGAGAGAGACCGAGAGGGAGAGAGAGAAAACGGTGGCTTGGGTAGAAACGTGGTGTGGTTCGGCGAGCGGACGGCGGCGGCTTGCGGGCGTGATCGGCGATCGGCGGTCTGGTGCAGCGGCGACGGCAAAGGGAGAGAGAAAGAGAATGGGTCCACGGTGGGGGCTTCACGGTGAAAAAGAAGAGGGGGGGATTTCACGATGGGGAAGAAGGAAGAAGAGAGAGAGAGAGAGTCAAAGGCTAAAAAAATTAATTTTGACCACTTTTTGACAAATTACCAAAATACCCTCCTCTAATCTTTTTGATCCAACAGTCCCGATTTGATCTTATCTTGATCCGACGGCCGAGATCGATTCTTGCACAAAAATATCCAAGGACAATCTTGTAATTTCCAAAATATCCAAGGGTAAAATTGTCCAATAAAAATTTTAGGGCAAAATTACCAAAATGCCCTTTACCATTAAAACATACCCTTTAATAATTCTCAAGGGTAAAATGGTCCAATTCTCAGTTTCTTGTCCAAATCGAATTTTTCCGAAGAAATTGAGCACACCAAAAATTGACATGTGTCACGTGCAACGTCATCCTAACGTTCCGTCGTGACTTCCTAATTTTCCGGTGTCCAATTTGGGCAAAATTTCAATAATTAAATTCTATTAAACGCATCTTGAGCGTTTCTCGAGCTAACAGGCGGCTCGCTGGGGAAATTCGAAGAATCAACTCATGACTGATACTGAATCGAGTCACGTGCAAGTCCGTTCGGTGCGTGACGACCTTGGTTGTCATTAAAATCGCGAAGATCAATCACTTGATCCGAGGGATACAATCGTTCGGTATAATTTCAGAATCATTCGTCAAGTCGTTTCGTGGTCCAACAGAATCACCCGCGATCCACTACTAGGACAGTGGCGAACTGACCCCTAACTATCCTTAAATCGGCCAACAGTTGCTCAAAATATCACTTCCGCGATTTAATGATCGAAATCCATTCACGATCGAATTTTCTTTAGTCGCGCGAATTTAATTTCCCTATTAGCCTTTCCCTAATGGTTAGCATTCTCAGAAGTGATCAGTTCCGGGGGAGAATTTACTGCGAGCACATCTCATAAAACTCAATTATTCTATAAATTCCAATTGGTGGAATTTCGGAATGTCACATTGCTTGTTGGTTTCCGCATAGAAGAGTGAGATGGCAGACTTACTTTTCTTGTGTGTGCTTTCCATTGTCTGCACTATCGCAGTGGCCTATGAGCCGAGCCCGTTACAAGATTTCTGCATCGCAGATTTCACCACCTCAAGTGAGCAATTTATTCCTGATTTAGCGGTTAATATCAATTAATTCCATGTTTGCTTGTTAAGACATTTCTTTATGTGCACCGGTCTCGTGCAAAATGGTAGAAGTTCACTAATTGTTTTGTGTGTGCCATTTTTTCCTTGAAGCTCGAGTGAATGGATTTTCTTGCTTGGACGCTAAGCAGGCACAAGCCAAGCATTTCTCCTTCAGTGGACTTCACTTGGCTGGCAAGCCCATGAACGCATTCGGTTCGAGTGTCACACCAGTCTTTGTAGGACAATTACCCGGACTCAACACTCTTGGCATCTCATTGGCTCGGATCGACTTCGCTCCGGAGGGCGTGGTCCCGCCCCACATGCACCCTCGGGCCTCCGAGATTCTGACAGTCTTGGAAGGCACCATCCATGTTGGCTTCGTGACATCAAAGCCCGACAATAAGCTCATCAGCAAAGTCCTTCAAAAGGGCGACGTGTTCGTCTTCCCAGTCGGGCTCGTTCACTTCCAGAAAAATGTGGGCTCTGCGAATGCAGTGTCAATCTCCGCGTTGAGCAGCCAAAACCCTGGAGTGGTTCTGGTTCCTAATGCAGTTTTCGGATCGGATCCGCCCATTGCTAATGATATCCTAGCTAAGGCTTTCCAGGCTGACAAGGCAATCATTGATCAGATTCAAAGCAAATTCTGAAATGTGTGTGTACCTCCGAGTCCATTGTTCGTGCGTTTCCAAAGCTTGGCACGTGTATGCATTTAAATTTCTGCCTAAATTCTCTCTCTCTCTCTCTCTCTCTCTCTCTCTCTCTCTCTCTCATATGTAATGGCCGCACCATTAGGATGAGTGAGTTTTGCATTGTTTTCAAAAGGCTAATCTAAGAGATAGAAATAGAGATACAGAAAAGAGACAGAGAATATAGAAGATATAAGAATTGTTTCTTTTGATTTTGAATTGTGTACTTTACAATCAGTGATCACTTATATATATATATATATATACTTTAGAAAGAATCTCAAAAAATAATTATGAACAACAAAATTGGTAACTACCGATGGAGATATTAAAATAATCTTGAATTGTTAATTATGCTGATATTTTGATTGTGCTCTGATTTTGGTATGTCGCGACCTATTTCTCGAGGACTAAACTCGATAAAGTGGGTTTAGAGATAAGTGTTCATGAAACAGTCCGAATGGCACATCATAAAAAACGGCTTATCAAAGCATCGATCTTTTGGTCATCCATAAGATCCATTGATCATGCACTTGGATTTTCCCTAAATTCATACCTTGTGTGACAACGAATTGATTTTATTTTTTTTTAGCAAATAGGAGTCGCCACTAGCCTAGGCCGACGGTCAGTAACTGAAACGCAGGAGTTTCATTTCGGTTTCTACAAAAATCAAAGATCATAGGTTCAGGGACTAGCTTACGTTAATGTTTCCATTAACGCCCTTTCGGTACCGCTAAACTTAATACGGTTATTATCTAAGTTGTCATGCATTTCTTTTTTACTATTTTCATGCCAAAGTCTTAGTCCACTAGGTGATCATGCATTTTATTTTTGTATTTTCCATTTAAATTATAAACAAGTCCTATCTTAATCTAGAAAAGAAAAGAAATAAACAATTTGTATTGAAATGGCGATGCGTAAAGTAAACACAAACAAGATTTGATAAAAAAAAAAAAAGTAAACACACAAAGTATTGAAAGACAAGCTATTCTAAGTGTGAAAAAAGAAAAACCAACAACTCGTCGAATGTTTAATACAACATGAATAGAAAGACCTGAGACATGGTCGGGTAACATGAATTGTATACAAGTCAAGAACGGATTGGACATCGGTCTTTGGCCACCATCTTCGAAGTTGTTTGGCCATCTTCTCCATGGACCACCTTATGGGTGTCGGTTTTACATCCGTGCCATACATTCAAGTGGCACTCAAATAAGGTCAAGCACGAACATTCAAGCATGAACTCAATAACGGGTCTCAGTGTCAGCCTTTGCTTTACATGCATTTCGATCATCCCACTCAATTAATCAACTAATCATTGATTGATTAATGGTTAACGATATTGAGCTACCATTTGTATTCACAAAACAATGGCTCATATCGATTAACTCGTAAAATAGGGTCTAAGTATTTACCATGAGTTACCCGCCAAACATGCATCGGGCTTAGACATACATCTAACAATTACATGCGTAACAATGAATAAAGCATGTATTTAGGCCCATGGGCCTTGTTTCTCAATCAATCAAGCAATGGAAAGTGGATCTTATAAGAGGACCACTTACTCAGTTATTATTATCAAATTCGAACCATTTTTGTTCAGATATGATTAATCAACTTAATGATGTCCAAATAATGCAAATCGGGTGTCTTTAGAAAGCTTAGATTGGGAGAATCAAAAGTCAAGCGGACCATTTTTTCAAATTCCAGCCCAATTTTTCCGAAAATCAAAATATAACTCAGAATGACAGACTGGACCCGGTTCTGTCAGAGATTTCAAATAAATGGGGGAAAACTAACAAAAGTTATCCAAATTGTATGAAAATTTTTATGCAGTTAGGATTCCCTATGCCTAGCAACTGTAATATTGATTTTTTTCCTAAAAACCCCTTTATTTTTTTTTATTTATAAAAATCGGTTTTCATCGACAACTCATTTGCAAAACGGTTTTGAGGCCGAGAGCATCTTATCCGGAATTTTTAGCAAATTGACCCCCAAAAAATTGCTATCGGGTCCCTAAATTTCCCCATTCACATAATGAGGCCCTAATGAATAACTTTTAAGTTTTAAGTTTTTGCTAAAAAGCTCCCTAAGTTTATGAAAATTGCAAAACCAATTCGGTCACTGAAACTGAAAATTTTGGATCAAATCACAGAATCTGGATGTCTTCATGACAGACCAATCAAACCATCTAAATCAACATGAAATTGCATGAAATATTGACATTTATTATATCAAGGTGTTTTCTACAACTTTTATGAATGAGGTTTTTCAAAATAACGACCACAAAATTTATAAAAATCATGGAACATGCAAAGGTCGTTCTGAAACCGATTATCAAAGACTAATGACGAGACTTAAAATCAAAATTTCTAGCATCATTCGTGCATACTAAATCAGCATGGAATTTTCTAAAAAATTTATGCTAGGTAGATCTAGATGTGTTCTACGACTTTCATAAGAGAGTTTCTTCAAATGACGATCATAGAAAATCAGAAAAATCATAGAACAGAACAATGTCAATCAGGAAATCACAAGAACAGAATAGAAACTCAACATTCCAGATTCTGACTCTAACTTACGAAGTGATTTTTACCTAGCAACGAAGTCCGATTTATGCATACGACCTATCAAATCGAATCTAAGGAAGTATAGATCAAATCTCTAGTTGAGAATTTTTTCAGATTTCGACATTTTCGAGCTCAAATCAGTACTGGAAGTATGCAGGTTCCTCAGTACACGATTTCATCTAATAGGATTTAAGAGTGCCTACCTTGTTCAACGAAATTGTTGAGCTCAAACGAGCTATTTAGGTCACCAAGGAACTCTGGAATGGCATAAAAAATAGCTCCCGATATCTTCATCACAACACAAGAAGATGAAAGTGAGATGGCGATCCAACAACGAAGAACGAACAAGAAGTACAAATGAATTTAAAATGGAACTCCGGTGGCTTTTCTGATGGAGGCCAACCACCACGGTCTCGAGGAGCCTCTGGGAGACGTCGGAGGTGCGGTGGTCCATCGGAGATCGGCCGGCGAGCAATAGAGAGCCCTGCCCGAGAGAGAGAGAGAGAGAGAGAGAGAGAGAGTAAGTCTAGAAAATGAGCCCCTCTTTGATTTTTAGATAGAAAAGCTTATATATCCTCCAAGTTTGAATGATATCCCTTGGATTAATCAAATAACCCAAATTGTTTCTCTAAAAGTTAAGAATATTCCTTAGGGGCTAAGAATAGATGACATGGCACAATCGATGTCTGTGATGCACTCTTAATGGATGGTCATGATTGTTTGCTTAATCCCTAAGAAAATTTGCTTACCCCTTAAGAAAATTGGCTAAAATTTGATTATAGGTGCATTTTTGTAATTTCACTAGGAGCATTTTAGTAATTTTGGACACAAAAGGGATGGATGGGTGGCCAAGGCTAGAGGTGGTTAGAATGGACTGTTGGCCAGCTAGAATTTTGGCCGGGAAATGATTGGCCTGATCGGGCCGGTTCAATTCCGGTCAAATTGGGTTGAGCCAGTTGGACCAGTTTGACTCGGGCTCGATCAGGTTGACCCAATCTCGACCGGGTTGAACCAGTTCGGTTCTTGGCTCAATTTTGTTTCAATTTTATGCAATTTCATCCCTATCATGATTGATTAACCCAATTGAATTGAATTTACTTAAATTAGATTGAACTAATTTGAAATACAAGTACGAATTGATCAAATTTAACTTGTTTGGCCTAATTGCGCTTCAATTTGAGTTAAATTGCATTGCCAAGCTAGAAAAAATAATTTAATTGAAGTTTAATTGGCCAAATTGAACTTCAATTCATCAAATTGGATGTTAGTCTAGAATGAGCCAAGTTGAATTGTACTAATTGAATCAATTACTCTTGAATTTCTCAATCATTGGATCACTAGATTGGTCAAATTGACTCAAATTCATATAAATCTTCCAAAATTGATTTCGGATTGAGTTTCATGTGAGAAATTAGGCTCATCCGTGTCTCAATTATGCAAATCATAAAGAATCGACCGGAAGCCCTAATTATGGCTCAAATTTGAGGTTTTCACCCTTGGCTTGGAATTCTAAAATTGATTTGAAAATTAAATGTAATATAACCTCTAAATCAAATGTCGTGAAGGAAACTATCCTAAAAAAATGACTAGAAATGAAGTAATTTCATTATTGGCCGATTTAAACCAAATTCCGTAAATTGGGGAAAAGTTGATTGTAAATTGATTTTTGTAAAATTGATGATGCCAAAGTGAAATTAAGCTAAAAATAAGATGATTTGGGGATTTTGAATTTGTTTAATTTTTTTCAACAAAGTGTTGATCGAAAAGTTAACATTTTAGCGATTTGTCACTAAAATGCCAATTAATGGGTTAAACTTTAAATTTTTTGAAAATTGACAATGTAAAAATTGAAATTGACATTACTTTGGGATTTTTCATGTAGAAAACTAAAGTTTGACTTTGGGTTGACTTTTCAGTCAAAGTTTGACCAAAAGTCAACACAAAAGTCAACGTTTTTTTTTTTTTTTAATTCAAAAGGAAAAAGCTAAAAAATGAGAGACTACTGCTAATTCAAATGCTAAATGACTCTTTTTAATTGAGAATCGGGTTCTATCGTGATAAAAAACTCTAATCTAAAGTTTTTACCTTTCACGATGCGTCAGCTAAAAATCAGGTGTCAATATGGTACAAACTGGAGAGAACGTTAGAATCAATCTCGGATTGCTTATCATGGAACGTTAGAATCAATCTCGGATTGCTTATCATGCGAATATTCTGATTGTGTTCTAATTATGGGGCGAGCTAGAGATAACATTTGACTATGGTGCAAGTTGGACCAGCTAGCAGTGGACTGGGCAACATCCCCCCACAAGCTAATGGGGCGGAACAAACCATCAGCTTGGAACATAAGAGACGAAAACAAGTAGATGGCAAGCCTTTGGTAATAATGTCTGTAGGCTGATCAGCGAAGGATATAAATTGAACATAAAGTGGTCCGCGAGAGAGACTCGCAAATGAAGTGATAATCAATCTCCACATGCTTTGTATGAGCATGAAAAATCGGATTCGCCGTAAGATAAATGGAAGAAAGGTTGTCGTACGAGAGTGTGGGTAGATGAGGTGGTAGAACATGGAGATCACGAAGAGGACACTTGATCCACATAACTCCAACAATCGTGTTGGCAAGGCACTTGTGTGCAGCCTCAGTACTAGAGCATGCCACAGTTCGTTGTTTGAGTGAGCACCAAGAGATAAGATTATGATCGAGAAAAACACAGTATCCACCAATAGAGCGACGATCATCACGATCACTAGCCCAGCTAGCATCATAAAATGCATGAAGAGCCAACAAAGAATTGCGAGAGAAGATAAGTCATAACGAGGAGTATCTACAAGATTTTGAAGAATGTGTTTCACAGCCTGCCAATGCACGGTGATGGAAGCATGAAGGAACTGATAAGCAGTATTCACTGAGTATGCAATGTTAGGCCTGGTTAGAGTTAAATATTGGAGGACACCCACAATGCTATGGTAGAGGAGGGGATCAGGTAACGGCTCCCCTTGATGAATGGACAAAAGCTCATTGATGGTGCATGGGGTGGAAACAGCACGAGCATTAAACATCTTTACACGATCCAAAATCTCATGAGTAAACTTGGCTTGATATAGATTAAGTGCATTGGATGTAGATTGTACTTCAATACCCAGAAAATAATGAATAGGTCTGAGATCCTTGATAGCAAATTCACCATGTAGAGCATGCAGATGAGCTAACAGTGGAGCATGGAGAGAGCCAGTAAGAGTTCTGTCATCCACATAAACTAATAAGAAAATGCTGTAGGATTTAGAATGATGAATGAACAAGGATGAGTCAACAGTTGAGATAAGAAAATCATTGTTGGTGAGATAGGAGCTAAGCCACTGATACCAAGCACGAGGAGCTTACTTCAAACCATAAAGAGAGCGACGGAGACGGCAAATGTGATGAGGCCATTTGGAGTCAACAAATCCCTAAGGTTGGATCATATACACCTCTTTAGATGAATATCCATGGAGAAATGTATTGGAGACATCAAGCTATTAGATAGACCATCCTCGAGAGTAAGCTAATGCAAGAGCAGTGCGAATGGTGTCTGGTTTGGCCATGGGACTAAATGTCTGGCTACAGTCAATGCCAACCTACTGATGAAATCCCTTAGCAACAAGTCGGGCTTTGCAGCGTTTTAGTGTACTATCGGAGCGAAGTTTGACTTTGAAGACCCATTCACAACCAATAGGGTGAGCATGAGAAGGTAGCAGAACCAGTTCCCAAGTGTTATTCTGGATTAAGTGCAATGTACTCAGCGGTAAGGGCAGCTCTTGATGCTTGAGAAAAACAAGTAGGCTCAAAGTGAGGCTGAGCAGTGGTCATAAGAGCAAACATGTAATTTCGATTAAGGATTCAGCGAGAGATGGTGTCATCATGGAGACGAGTAACTATATGGTGAGAAGATACTTGTGAAGATGTCGCCAATGATGGTGGAGACTGTGAGTCAGGTACTTGAGCCAGAGACGTTGAGGATGAAGTCGAGGACAGTGGAGTTGGCAAAGCAGAGTCTAGTGATCGTAAGGCTCAACAGAAGCGATTGGTTGTAGCGACAGTGGTAATTGGATTAGCAACAGCAAGTGGTGATGGTGTAGACGTATATGTAATCTCTTGAAATGAAAACACAGTCTCATCAAAGATAGCATCGACAGTGATGTAGGTATGTTGGGTCTAAAGACGGTAGCAACAGTAGCCTCAGTAACCTGGAGGGTAACCAAGATATATGCAAGCTCGAGAGCGATGAGCTAGCTTGTGCGGAGCATACGATCGTAAGTATGGAAATGCTGCACAACCGAACATTCATAATTGAGATATATTACGAGTGGTACAGAAAAGAACCTGCCAGGGAGACAAGTTGTCTAGAATAGGAGTTGGGAGTCAGTTGATTAGGTGAACTACAATCTCAATGGCAAAATTCCCACAGATGAGAAAGAACAACAGCTTGGTCATGAGAGCAAGGCCAGTCTTCATCATATGTTGATGCTTGCGTTCAACGGTCCCATTCTGAAAAGGAGAGTATAGGCAAGAGATGCACTGATGAATATCATGACTGAGAAGGTGAGAGCGCATGGTAGAGGATAAGAACTCAAGTGCTCCATCACACTGAATTATCTTAACCTTGCACTGAAGTTGAGTCTCCACAAGTGCATGAGGGTTTAAAAATGTTGAAAAATTGATCTCGAGATGTGAAGGGATAAAGCTAAGTAAATGGAGAAAAGTCATCAATAAAACAGACTTCGTATTTATAACCAAAAAGAGAAGATATAGGAGACGAACCCCAAACATCAAAATGTTCCAGCTGAAGAGGGGGAAGTAGCCCTAGAATGGGTAGGAGGGTGGGGATGGTGATGGCTTTTACCAAGAGCACACGCCGTACATATAGAAGAGGGAGAACATGAAAGGCTAGTTTTTGTTCAATTTAAAAGATGAATTACAATATCTAAGGAGGCATGTCCCAAACAGTGATGCCAAGTAGTGAGTGAACTGGTGTGGGAAGACACAAAAGCATATGGAGAAGTTGCTAATTTGGGAGGCAAGATATTGTAGAGGTCGGAATCAAGGCTGCCTCGAAAAAGGATTTGACCCGTAAGTAAGCACACCACAAGAAAATATGTAGGGTAAAATAAGAAAACACTGTTATTATCAAAGGAAAATTGAGAAACAGATAATGACTTTTTGGTGATATTATGAACAACTAAAACACTATTAAGGATAAAGATAGGAGAAGTGGAAGACACAAAAGTACCTGTGTGAGTTATAGGAAGAGAGACGCCATCACCCATAGTGAGTAGTAGCAAGCCTGTATAAGGAGTGACATTGGTAAGACTAATAATACTATCGGTGACATGATGGGTATAACCGGAATCAGAGAACTAGCTAGAAGCCGCATGGACAAAGGAAGGTTGAGGTGGAGGAGCTGAGGAGTATTGGGCTATTGGTGGTGGTAAGGAGCTATAATATGCCTATAAAGGTAGAGAAATGGCACGATACTAAGGTGGGTAAGTAGGAGCAGGATAATGGGTTTGTGGGGCATGTGTAGCATAATGAGCCAAAGGGGAAGGTGTGGCCACAAATTGTGAATTATATCGTTCACGGTAAGTTGTAGTATAATTACCCCGACAATGGCAAATTTGACTAAAGGGAGCTCCCCGACGACGGCCCCTATCGCCCGGCAACTGGTACGCGACCGATGACAGTGGGGTGGGTGGAAGACCAACAGATGACGAGTTATAAGCAGGTGCTGGTTGGCACAGCTGTGAACCCAAAAAAATTGCTGATTTGGCCTAGATGGTGCAAAAGTTGGTAATGTAATATAATACATCCAGAATTTTCGAAATAATATTTTTGTGATATTTGGAAATTTCCGTATCCAGTAATGATACTTTGATTTTAAAGCTAAGTGTTATCAGTTTAGAATTTGATGGACACATAGAAATCTTAATTTGGATCGTAAATTTTGAGAGGCGCGAAGTATGATCTTCGTGAACAAAATCATTCCGAGTTCAACGTGTTGCAAATTAAAATACGTCAATGTTTTCGTTAATGTTGTAATGGTGATTATTTAATTCACCGTTGTCTTAGAATTTGATGGATAGTATTATTGTTTGAACTCTAGTTAATTAGTACCAATATTTAGTTACTTATATTAATGTGTCGAAGATGGAAAAAATCTGGTTTCACTTGGTTTACTCCCGGCCTTAACTCATTAAGACACATAAACACCACATGTCTTTGGATTAAAGCATGCATGGCTAGGTGTTCTTCAACATGAGTATTTGCATGATAATTTTGACACCCAAGAACTTAAGTAATCATGACACTAGTGTATGGGTCATCAAAACATCTCCACTTGGCCGTAGGTTGGATGAGAATTAGCCACTCGTGACTCCAAGCAATCTTATTGCTAATATCCAAACATAACTTTTGACTTAGGTAAAATTCAGACTCATTTTTATCTCAGTGATATCATTTTTAAAAGAAGAGTTTCTTCTATCTTTACGTGTAAACTTCAACCTGTCAAGAGCTTTCTTGGTGGTTTAAATTTTGGGGTCGTTTGGTCTCATTTGAGGTAAGTGAAGACACTAGAGTTAAATTAAATCAATCTACTTGTCACTTTCAACTTGGTTGGTGTGACGTGCTATTTTTGTGTGTTACAATATTGAGAATATGGTGATCTATGGAATTGTTTGGTTGGTCTCAAGCTTGTTAAAGATATGTGTGAATTGTTTCCTTAAAGAGTAGTATAATTGACAATTGCAATTGTTAAATATGAACTTGGAAATGTTATCCTAGAGGTGATTGTGGATGTCTTGCTGATCTTATGCATGTTTAAAAGGTAGAAAATCGTTTTACTTAGAGTGGAGTACATTTGGTGAGTTGAAATGATGAATTTGAACCTGGAAAAATCAGATTTGTAGATTCGGACTTAACCGTCGTTCGTAAAGTCTATTGATTCCTGAACTGAGTACATTTTACTCTCTAAATATGAACATGTTTGCTTATGAACCCAAGCAGATTTTACCCTCTAAATCTGATTCCACATTTATGAACTTGAGTAGATTTTACTCTCTAAATCTGAACCTATTTGCTTCTAAATCCAAGCAGATTTTAGCCTCTAAATTTGATTCTATTTTTTCTAAACCCGAGCAGATTTTTCTCTCTGAATCTAAACCTATGTATTTCTGAACCCAAAAGTATTTCTTTTCTAAAATGGAGTGTATTTCACTTTGACTTCATAATATACTCGTTTAATTGTCCAGACTCAAAACCTGCCCATTTGTTTGTTCATTCTCACGTCCAGACTCAATTCATGTGTCCAAACTCATGTTCGAATTTATGTTTAGACTCAATTCACGTGTCCATATTCATTTCAAATTCACGTCTAGACTTAATCCTTGAATATAGTATTTGGCTTGCTCAGAACCACTTTTAAAGTATACTTAGTTTTTGAATATATTCAACTAATGAGACTTATCACATATTGCTCCTTACTTATTTGTTTGGCTAAGATCTCATTTCTTGAGGAATATGTGGTGGAGCAAAAAGTGAATGTGCATATTGAGATGCGTATAAATGCTTATGATTATGGTTATGGTTTGTATGTAAATAATATAATTCTGTCACCCATATAAAAAGGTGACAATGCCCCGTGTATCGGGATGCCCTGTGCGTCAAGAAGCCTCCAGAGTCAAGATGCCCCCGTGTGTCGAGATGCCCCGGAAGTTTCGAGATGCTTGGCTGTGTGATCTAGATGTCCCGTATGTCGGAATGCCCCTAGTAGAGTCCAAGAGGAGAAGTGACGAACATAACGCATGAATATGAGTGCTAAATGTTATGACATATGCTTGCGTCCAAATTGAATTATTGTAGAATAATGAAGTAATTAGATTATTGTGGCACATCCAAATGGGAAAGGTACATCATTTATTCATATTCTCATCATACCTATTGATTGTTATGCATTTATGTTGTTTGTACCAGGTGAAGTGGTAAGATAATTTTGCTAACTTAAAACCACAGATTTCATTTACTAGGCCTCGGCTCATTTCTTTATTTTTCAGACGTGTAGAAATGGACAATCTGCCACCAATGCTTGCTGGTTTTTCTAGACACTATGAGTGTCAGTATGTTGATATGCCTTTCCCAAGGGCAGATATAGTTTATACTAGATGTATATCCACCATATGGGTTGATGCGGGGCTACTGGAGTGGGTTACTCATTGGTTTATAGCATGGTATGTGAACCTCAATGGCGACTTGGTTGGGCTGTTGTAGGATTTTGGCTAATACGACGGCAGCAACACCTACGACTTGTTGGGGGCGTAGATGATCCATAATGTAAAGTCTACTTTTGTACGGACAGACTTTTGGAATATAATGTAGTATGGAGATAAGCAACCACGACATACCCAAACTTTTGTTTTTTTGTAATAATATGAACTGTGGAATGAATTTGTAAACCCGATAAGTACACTAAGTAAATAAGCGTAAGTATTTAATTATGCTTGTGTGAATTTCACTATTAATTAATGATTAGATTATGCTTCCACTTGACTAAAGATTAATAATATTAAGAAACACATGTCGCACGTGACGTTTTGGGGCATCACATACCATGGATAGCAAATGCAACTGGAGGTGGTTAACCAGTGTCCAAAGCCGAAAGCTCTAAACGGCCCTCGTGAGCCAGCAACAAACTATGTAGCTCATTTCTGGAGAGAGTAGAGGATTGGGAATGAGCCGAAATAGCCGAGAGGGTAATGGTCAAATTTGAGCATTCCGAACCTAAACCTCGAAAGAGGTGGGTTTGGTATTCTCCAACAGAAATAGTTTCCCCAATAGCTAGCAATTGATTGGCAATCTAGGTAGTCTCCTGTATATATTTAGTCACACTCCTATTGCCTTTTCTCATGGATTGGAGTTGCATTCAGAGGGAGGAGGAGCGAGCATTGGACTGAGAAGTGTATTTGTCGGCCAGGTAGGACCAAACTGATGCCGAAGTTTTGTGGCCGGTAAGTTGTGCTACTGTGGGACTTGTTGCTATATTTAGGATCCAGCCAAGGGCTGTTTGATCTTGAATGCGTCAGGCTTTGTGGGCGGGGTTAGGAGTGTGTATGGTTTGACCAAGATTTTGTGGGTCTTGTTGAGAAATGTGGATAGGTGGTGCTGGTTTGGTGCCATCTTCTATAGGAATTAGCTCAGACGCTTGACAATATGGTAGGACCTGTGTGAGCCAAATCACATAATTTGTTCCATCTAGGCGTTCACATAATTTATATCTCTCTGGGTGTATGTGTGTGCTTGCACCATCACATGTCTCTAAATAGGATATATCACTTCACTGAAGAGAAACAGAACTATCTTTCTCAAAAAATCAACCCACTGAAAACTACAAAAAAATAAAAAATAAAAATTCTTGGTATTGGCAATAAGTGGAAATAAAGACTATCGGAGGTGAAGCATATTATAACAGCACCATCACAAGCCCAGACATAGTCAGCAGTTGAAAAAGAAACTTGCTGGTGTTATTGGATGCAGATCCCACATGCCCATAGTTGATGCCAGCACGTGAAAAGAAAGGATGGATCCATGATACCAAGAATATCGTCAATTTGTACATTGCATGATGGGTAACATTAACTTTTCTCATCCTAGAACAACTTCGGACTTGAAGAAAGCAACTCACCATTCACATTGCATGAAAATGGCAAAGAAAGCGAGCCCAAGGAAACATGCCATTTGAGAGAAGGTATACCATCCTTGTGGAGCACAGAATACCAGCTGATACAGCTCTCGGCCGTCACCAACATCACAGGCCTTAAGGCTAACATGGCCAATCTAGCTTCATTGGCACTCTATAATCAAGATTTTAGAATGAATTAACACCGTCAAATAGAAGCACATATTATAAAACAATCATCGTCATGACATGTAGCAGTTTGCCCTACTTTCTTAATTTTCTGGCTAACAAAAGAGACAACTAAGGCACTGAGATCTGCTAATTTTGGCAACTAAGCAACTGGGATTGGCTAATTTCTCCTCCAACATAATATGACGCAGAGACCTGATCATCCTGTCTGTTTTTCACTTCCACATAGTCATGACCCACGGTTGCACTTCAACATTGCATTCATGAGCGGGTCAAGTTAAGATTTCACTTGACCATTGAAAAGGTACGGTGGTCTTGCTTGGCGCAAAGGCTGATGGTTCGGGCATTCAAATTTATAATGGCTAATACCAATTGACCGATTCATCCAGTCAAGAAGCAAAAAAGGGCACAAAAAGTAACAAAAAAAAAAAACACAGTAACCACAAAAGACTAGCATCCTTATCAGTACAAACTGAACAATAGCTCACTAGTTACGGCAACTTTTTTATTTTTTTGGTTAAGAAGTTACGGCAACTTTCAAATCTACAAAACAAATAAAAACACTGCAAACACAAAATTGCCGATTTTAATACACAAGAGTAAACATGAAGAGGAAAGAATGAGAAAGGAGTATATCTACACGCAAACATCAAGAGTAAACATGTTTGATAGAATCCCGGTCTAAGTATGCATGTAATGTAATATCGTTCTAACATTTTACCAGTTTAATTCCAAGAAACTGCAATATCTCATGATAAATTATTGCAATTGCTGCTAACAAAGCCTTGCCCTTTTACAGGTGGTTATTTGATTGGAATCCCCACGATCATCTCCCAGGGATGGTGGGCAATTACTCGAGGCAATTTAAAAACAAAGTGTGAAATGATTAGCGTTCGATTCAACTCTCGCTGGTGTTGGGGAAAAATGTCATTACGTGATTCTTTAATTGGTCCGGTGCCAGTGTTGAGAACAAAAGCCCAGCGTAGATTGCAGAATTGTGAGAGACGTATGCACCAAGACGAAAATTTCAAAAACGAAAACGTCATTTTACGAGGTGAGAGCAAAGTTCCCATCAGAAAGTACCACTTCGCATTTCTTTTACCTACAGTCAGAATTTACAGGGAAGATAGAATCAAAAAACTGCTAATACAGCGAGATAATGAATGGTATCCAATGTTCAATCGCCATCATCGCTACTTTTATAATTTTGACTAACCAACTGTAGTCCACTGCTAGAGGTTGGAGCAACTCTCTTTACCACAGCAATTCGCACAACGGAAGCACCCCGGTCCCGTGAACCCACATAATTTCCTGTTAAACATAACAGACATATGAGTCAATGAACAAGGAACAAGGACATGAGTTTGTCACGACCCAACAATATTTAACTCTATGCAATATAGATGCTCATGGAACAACCAGCAATACTTATTTCTAAAGGAAAATCGAAAGACCACAAACATGATGGAAAGACACAGAAATGTAACCAGAAAACTCGCAGAAACAACCACCATCACACAGAAAAAGTTTCTTTCTAAAAGTCAAGTCCACTTCCACAAAGGGAGTCTACATTTTAATACAATCCAAAGCACTTGCAGGAAAAGGGAAGGGCCGAGCCCATATATTTCAACACACCCATTATTCAAAAGAGCTCACGTAATTGAAAAGAACATGTTCGAAAAATGTGACGTACCTCTGTTATTTGACGTGCCACTAGAAGTAGCTTCTGTCAAGGAATCTGTTGGCTTGTTCGGAGATTCTTCAGAAAATTTTCTCTTCTGCATTTCAAATCAAATATATGAATAAGCTTTTCTAATGGCCTCAACAACAAAAGACAATTTCATATTAAATCAACAACTTATGCTAGCCTCAAATCCAAAACACCTGAAAGAATACCCTAATTGTACCCAGAAAAAGAAACCAACTTGGTAATATGCATTCTTAGGTAGACGTGAGATTTAAAGAACAATAGTAGTGCTTTTAAGAAGAATTGAGAAACCACATGGAAGATGATCTAAACTACAAAGCACGTCCACCTTTCCTGATTATAGAATCGAGGTACTATCAGTTTTATCTACAGTGTATAAACAATCAGCAAACCAATAAATCATGCTCTTTCATAGAAGTTTGATAGATATTTCCATCAAGAGTAGGAAATACATGCACGTACTGGCAATGACTCTTCTTTTGCTTTATGACGTGGTGATTCACAGGCTATGATCTAACAACTTCATCAACATCTTTAGGTGTATCCGTGATTAGGTCCTGAAAGTTCTCAAGCAATTTTCATAACTCCTTACTCTTCGAAGTTGCTGATTCTTCAACAAGCAAATGTCTAACGGTGCACATGACACATATTAAGCACGTATGATGACATTGATTAAGCAAAGAAAAGCATGCTATACAGATGACAGTGTCAATGCATATACATCTAATGCAAGTAAAGCAAGACAATTGTAAACTTATTCCATACTGAAACAGGTATCAATGATCACAAAAACAAAGAATTTGCAATAGAGTATCTTCAAAAGAGCTCAGACTTTTAGATATACCAGTGGATTATAAGCAGATTAAACTTAAAGTACCATATAAATTTTATAAACTGCTACATGAGCACCTTATTAAGCAAATGATCAGTTCAACCAGAACTTATGCATGACACATTCAAGACTGTTCTTAACAAATTCACATGCTTAAAGATAGCCAATAGGGAAGCAAATATGCTGATTATTAGATCATTACTAACCTTGAGAGTACTGTGCAATGATTCGTCATCACCAGCATAAGGTTGAGTCAGATCTTCATGTTCGATCCTTCGGACAAAATTTTTGGATGTCTGCAAGAAAGTTTCAAGGAAGCAAGTTCAATGAAATGTAGAGAGATGAAAAATAGATGTGAAATCAAATACAGAAGGGTGGCTGAATACTAACATGGAATAATATTGATTTCGTAAGCGCTTCATCCTCTTCCTCTAATTTCCCTTCCTGTAATACCAACAGAGTCAGGCCTAATCTAGCAATCGACCAACCAAACTTAACTCCAGGAGTGGAAGCAAATTCTAAATAGTGACATTCTAAGTAGCGACAGTGGCCCTATATAAAGCGAAAACAACTCATACAGCAAAAAGGAAGCACATAAAAGGAGCTTTTGGCCCTATATACAAGTTCAATGCAAGCAGATAAAAGGAAGCACATAAAAGGAGCTTTTGACCCTTACAGCAAAAAGAATGCCAATTTAAAGCGAAAACAACTCATACCTTCGCAGCAGATTTACGTTTTAAGACCTGTAGCATTGCATCTGTGCTCACAGTTGCATGTCTAGACTGAAAAAACAATGCTAGCTCGTTAGTACCACAACAATAAAAATTTTCTAAGCAATTATTTGTGAACTTTGATGATTCAATTAGCATATAATAATATTTGTATAAATACACATTCAAACAATCCGAAAGTTCAAAAATCTTACATTCATAGATTTCATATCATGAAGGGCTGCCTCAATATCCATCTCTCTCTTGGCATCTAAATTTCTATTTTCCAACGATTTCATGCCGTCAGCCATCTCCCTCCTCTTCCTTTTCTCACCCTCCACCACCTGCCCAAACCCAAATGAAGAAGCTCAACTCACATACTTCCCAAAGGCCAACAGACTCTAAAACAAAAACCCAAAAATTCAAAAGACAGGATCTTCTACCTCATCATGCGGACGCCAGGGCTCAAAATTTCTTGTCGCCCCTGACTCGACAACGTAATCACAATTAGGTGGATCAGTCTTGATGGTAAGCTCGGCAGAACAATGGGCACACTTAAAGTAAAACCTGAATAAGCGGATCCCCAAGTACGTCTGCGAAGTCAAAACAACACCAAGAATTAGAACAAAGTCAAGAGCTTCGAATGGGAAACAGAATTGAAGGGCACTGGACCTCGCCGACGACGTCCTCCTTCCGGGAATTGAACTTGGTGCCCTTGTAAATGTAATTCCCGCAGGCGTTGCATCAGATGCTCAAGGGAAGCATCATCCGGAGCTTAATCTGCCCATCCTTGGACCTCCGAGGCCTAGACAGTTTCCAAGGGTCGAAATCCGATGGGTAATACTTGTTCACCACCTTTCTTTCTCTCATCTTCTTCTTCTCCTCTCTCGACTGGAAGCGAAAAACGAGGAAAACCCCTAAGAAACCAGCGACGAAATTGCGTCAGCCAGCGGTAGTCGAGCCGCAACCCGCCTGCCAAAACCCTCGAATTGGACAGGGCAGCGTCCGGCGGCGATCGGAGGTCGAGACTCAGCGGAGGAAACCCCTAAGAAATCCGCGGCGAGGTTGCGCCAGCTGGCGGGAGTCGAGCCGCAATCCGCCCGCCAAAACCCTAGAATCGGACGGGGTCGCGTCGGGCGGCGATCGGAGGTCGGGACCCGGCGGCGAGAAGGAGAGCAGCCGCGCGCGTGCCCCCGTCGGCGGCGGGAAGCGGTGGTTCAAGGAGGCGAAGGGGGGGGGGGGGGGTGGCGGGGCGGGGGGGTGGTGGATGTGAATACGCGCGGGTTTCGGTCGGTTTGAGGGAAATTTGAAATTTTGCCCTTCGATTTTTCCTATTTGTATTTATATTGTTGATGGGGACATGTCGAATTTATTTTTTTAATAAGAAAAAATTCAATTAATCTGGACAAAATAAAGTTAAGGGTCCGTTTGTAACCCAATTAATGAGATTATGCTTGGTTTGCAACTATAATAAGCATTGATTAAATAGAATCAATTATATAAAAAAAATATTCACTTATCGAGATTAGTCCATTTCTCACTCTTTTTTCTTACGTAGCACGGCTTTGTTCTTCCTTTTATTTTTCCACCAAATCCAGTGAGAGTTGCTTGCCGACCCTTGCCAATCCCAAGTGAGGCCAGGCCTACCCTCACCAACCATAGGTTGCTGCCCATCGCCGGAAACTAGGCAAGGGCCATGAAGTCGGCGAGGGTTAGTCCAAAAGAACAAAAAGAAAAAGAAGAAAATAATAAAAATTTTAAAAAAAATTCGTAAATTTTAAAAGAAATTACAACTATTGTATAGATCAACAATGGCCATGCCAATATCACCTAGGACGACTGGCATCCACGTCAGCAATTTCTCACTGCAATTGGCAAGATGAAGTCAATTGACAAAATATGAAAATGTTAATAACTCGATTGATAAAATTAAAAAGTTTATAATTGAATTAACGAAAATGAAATAGATTTTGACCTTTTTGCACAATTTTCCCCTATCTTGCTTGGTGCTCCCATTAATGTCTCAACTACTTCTTAAAGCCATCTATGCATGAAAATGAGGTAAGAACCAATGGTTTAGATACGTCGAGACACCCATAAAAAGCATGGTGTAGGGGTAGAGTATCCACTTCCGTCGTTTAAATACCAGGCTGAAATTAATTAAGTTTTGGAACTAGGAAAAGGGACGTGTTTCATTATATGTTGTCGCCATATGTTGTCCTCATAAGCAACACTGACCTCTTCAACGTTTTGGGGTGGGGCAGAGACGGCCACATCCACTATATATTTCTTAGCCGTTGTTTCAACATATACAGCCACAAGCACTGCCAGATTCATCAGTTGATCTCTTCTTATGTATGCAGATAGTATTGGTTCTTCAAAGAAGACTGAAATGGCAAAGAGCCTCCTTTTCCCGTGCGTGCTTGCCCTAATCTGTGTGGTGGTGACAGCGGACGAGCCGAGCCCGTTACAAGATTTCTGCGTCGCAGATCTTACCAGCTCAAGTGGGTATCATAGTTATCCTAGTTTTCACAGTTAAATACACTGCAATCTCTCTTTTATTCACCCGCATTTACAGTTTTTGTGCACGGTCCATTCGGAAAACTAGATAATGGATAGTGTGTGTTTGAGTCTACACATCCCTCTTCATTTTCTCAGTGTTCTGGATTTCGCCTTCTGATATTCTGCCTTTTGCATTGCAGCTCGAGTGAATGGACTTCCTTGCTTAGATGCTAAGCTTGCGCAAGCCAGCCATTTCTCCCTCAGTGGGCTTAACTTGGCCAGCAATGTATCAAACCCATTGGGCTTCGGGTTCATCCTAGCCACAGTAGATCAAATACCGGGGCTCAACACTCTTGGCATCTCGATGGCCCGGGCCGACTACGCTCCGGGTGGCGTCGCCCCGCCCCACATGCACCCTCAGGCCACCGAGATCATTACGGTGTTAGAAGGCCACCTTCTCGTCGGCTTCGTGACATCGAACCCCGACAACAAGCTCATCAGCAAAGTCCTTCAAAACGGCGATCTGTTCGTCTTCCCGCCCGGGCTCGTTCACTTCCAAAAGAATGTGGGGTCCAGTAACGCCGTCTCAATCGCCGCCTTCAGCAACCAAAGCATAGGAACGGTTCTTGTTGCTAACACTGTTTTCGGGTCTGCTCCGCCCATTGCTGATGATGTACTTGCCAAGGCTTTTCAGGCGGACAAGGCCATAATCAATCATATTCAATCGAAATTCTAAAAAGTCCGGCCTTTGTAGATGTTCATGAGGTTTCCGTTTCGAGACGCGGTAACATCTATTGAATACATAATTTGGTTTAGTTTGGGTAAAATTGTGCAACTTTTCTATTCTATTAATACTAACTTAATGTTAATTACTGATTCCAGCTCAGTGAATCCTTTCTTTCGTGATTCTTGACACTAATCCTTTCTTCTGCCATTCACTTTTTGACACTAGCCCTTGCTTACTCAAAAGAATCAAAAGACTACATTTGCAAAATTTTAGATAACCTTCTTTCTTAATCTTGCATAGATTTACTCAATTCATCGCAATTCCTTACAGCAATTCTTTCAGCATACAGGATAGGCATTCTAAACTTAAATAATGCAAACCAAAGAGAATCAGATTTTTAATGACTGAGAGTACACAAGGATATAGAGAGATCAGACAAATGGACGTTTCTCCATCCATAGCTATTGCAGACAAGACGGGAGTGCGAGAGTTAAACTGCATCTTTAGCAGATGTAAATTAAGAATACTAGAAAAGTTCTGCACCACATAATAATTACGTGGGCACACTAACAGGAAATGAAGAACAATGCAATGCATCCTCAATAACCAACTGGTATCGAACCTTATATTTCAACAGTGTTAAGTCTTCTGCTTCAGATTGTCTCTAAACTCATCCAATGTTAAGCAAAAAAATGGAGCAATTTACATACAAGATTCGCGATTGTTTTGTCACAAAGAAAGAATATGGGATGACCTTTTAGTTTGCCCCTGTTGACGTAAACTCCTATTAATTTTGAAGTTGACAAAACCTTCTACGTTATTATAAGTCTAATACTTATTTTGAACTAATTTATTCTAGGTATGTATATTATGGAAGTTCAGAAGGAAGTTATTCAGACTTTACAAGATATCAAATACCTTATTGAAGGCCCATATAATCTTAGTTCTGAGATTCAGACGTAGAATTTATTCAGATGCAGACGAAGAAATTATTCAAACGCAGACGCAGAAGTTCTTCAGATGCAGACGTAGAAATTCTTTGGATGCAGATGCAGACGCAGATGCAGAATTTCTTCAGACATAAACACAGAATTCGGAACCAAACATAACAGTTAGTGATCCGGTATGGATTTCACAGAAGGAAAGTTTTAATTGTTTCAATCTAAGGCTATAATTGATTGACAATAAAATACTACGACAAGTATGCATTACAACGGACAAAACTCTACTTATAGAAATCAAGATTATGATTGTATGAGCGACCAGAATCAGCGGGATTCAGAATTTGTCATCCAACGGTTACTCAATTCTTGTTATACAAATCTGTCCAGGATAAAGATTGGAAGATGATCCTCTAATAGCTGTCCAACGGCTAGTTTGGAAGTAAAGGAGTATTTAAAGAGATCAACGAGCAGCAAAAGGAAGAACAAATTCAAGAATCAACAAGTCTAAAGTCTGAGTATACTCCAATAATTTCTCTTGTCTTGCTGAGCCAAAAATTAAGATCTTGAGGGATACTTTATAAGGATGATTTGTATGAGATAGAGAGTCCTATCATACATAAGAGTGATGTCACTCTAAAGCTGTAATTCCTCATTGATTACATAGTGAAATTCAGCCAGTAGGCTGTCAGTGTGGGAGAGTGAACGTAGGCTTACTATAAGCCGAATCACTATAAACTTGTATGCAGATTCTCTATCCCTTATCTCTTACTTTACATTTTGCACATCAAGAGCACCGTCTATATAATCTGTCTTGAATATGAATTTTATTCAAACTCTTCTGTGATTTATTTTATTTCCACACAAATATTTAAAATTTGTTTAAGATCACTTATTCACCCCCCTCTAGGTGATCCTTGCTAGCTACATCAATTAGTATTAAAGCAGGTTGCTCATTTATTGAAGTGTTTTTACTTATGAGCTAACGATCTATATGGTTAGCGTAAGTACTCTAGGTCTCATTGAAGGACAAAGCTACAACAGACCACCATATTTCAATGACAAGGAATACAGTGTCTGGAAGAATAAGATGAAGGCATTCATTAAGTCAATTGATCACATGCAATGAGATGTCGTCATCAGAAGAGTCAAGACAAAATCTTCTAATTCAAAAGAAAAGGCAAATGCAAGCAAAGCAGCAGATCCTCCATTTTCTCAAATTGAGATATCCAAAAGAGAAACCTTAGATTCTTAAGCAATTTATTCTTTATATTGTGCCTTATCTCCTATTGAATATAAAAAAAATTACTGCTTGTGAATCAGCTAAGGAAATCTGGGATACGCTCCACATTACTTATGAAGGAACAGATCGAGCCAAGGAAACTCAAATAAATCTTTTGCTTGGTCAATATGAATCCTTCAAAATGAAGCATAAAGAATCAATTGCTGATATGTATGACAGGTTTACTGACATAGTAAACGGTCTTGCATATTAAGAACAATCAGTCCCAGATGCAATGAAAGTCAACAAACTACTTAAAGGACTGATAATGAAGTGGGATAATATCAAAAAATCTCTTCGAGAGACGCAAAGGATCAAGCCTCTATCAGTAAATGAGTTGATTGGAACTCTTCAATCATATGAGATTGAGCATCGGAATGAGGAGAATGAATTTAGAGGTAATAAGTCAATTGCATTAAAAACTAACATTGATTCTTATGCAAATTCTGAAGATGAAGATGTTGACGATGAAAAACTAGCTCTCTTCATAAATAAGTATAAGAAGATGAACATCAGAGGAAGAAACCTCAAAGGGAAGAAGTCTTTTGAGAAAAAGAAGTCTGTCGATGAAACAGAGAGATTAAAGAATGTAATATGCATTCACTGTAGGAAACGTGGACATATCAAGCCTAACTGTCCATTTCTGAAAAAGAAGACCGAATTTGAAAAAACAAAGAAGGCCTTAAAGGTAGAAACCTAGAGTGACACAGAGTGCGAAGATAGTGATAAAGATATATCAAATTTCTGTCTAACGGCAAAGTCAGATTCAAACTCAGATTCTGATTCTGATCCTAAAATGGAAATCGAGGTAAAGCCTTCTAAAATGACTATTGAAGTATCAAATTACATTGATGAATTATACTTTGAATTTAAGACTGCTCTTAAAAAAATCTCTTCATTGAAAAAGGAAAATTCATCTCTAAGGCAATAGGATATTTCACAAAAAGAAAAAAATTGATTTCTTCCAAAAGAATTTTATCAGGTCAAGGAAAGTCGAGATTTTCTTTCCAAAGAAAATGCTGTTTTGAAAAATGAAGTTTCAGAATTACTTCCAAGTTTTCAAAAGGTTCAGAAACCTTGAAGCATATCCTTTCCATCCAAATTCCTTACTATAACAAATCTAGTCTCGGATTTGTAAAGGAAAATGATAGCTTGATTGATTTTCCAAAGGTCAAGGAGAGATTAAGACAAAGACCTCCTCGACAAGCTTATAAAAATCATTTTAAAAGGAATTTTGTCGAACCTGTTGGCCGAAATGCTCTTAAGTGCTCAAATTGTGGAGATTCACAACATTTTGAGAATTAATATCCTAAGGTTTGGAGACGTATACGAAAAGATTTTGTTAAGACAGCATATACTAATGCTCAATGACCCAAACAAATTTGGATACCAAAGAAAACTTGAGATGTTGTGATTTTTGCAAGTTACCACAAAGAGAAAAAGAAAGTGGTACCTAGACAGTGGATGCTCTAGACACATGACAGGAGATCCAAGCATATTCGTTGATCTATAAAGTTTGAATGGTTGAAAAGTTTCCTTTGGAGGAAATACCAAAGGAAAAATCGTTGGCAAATGAACGGTTGAAATTAGAGGACTCACAATCAATGATATTTCATTGGTAAAAGACTCAACTACAACTTGATAAGCATAAGCCAACTATATGATACAGGATTCAGGATCAATTTTCAAGAAGATACATATTCAGGAACAAACAAAGATTCTTCTCAAATATTCACAGGAAGAAGACATAGCAATATTTATCTTCTAGATGTCAATCCAAATTTCACTCATTGTCTGATCTCAATTAAAGAAGATAAAGATCTATGGCATAGAAGGTTAGGGCATATCAGTATGAAACAAATCTCAAAAATTTCAAAAATCTCAAACAAGATACTGGTTCGAGGTCTGCCAGATTTAAAATACAAGAAAACAAAGTTATGCAATACTTGCACTCTAGGAAAACAAACCGCACTGGCAAGTTTGATGAGAAAGCAGATGAAGGACTCTTCCTTGAATATTCTACTACAAGTAAAGCATATAGAGTTTTCAACAAGAAGTCTCAGATCGCGGAAGAAACAATGAATGTTAAATTTGAAGAAAATATTCATACTCACAAAGATGAATCTGAACTATCTTACAACATTCAAGAATCATCAGAAGCTCAACAAGAATTTCCAAAGATTGTCGAATTAACAGAAGAAGGAAAAGAAGATACAATCTAGACTCAATGGGAACCTTCAGAGTCTGATAATATTCAGAATGAAAAATTTAACAGAAACTGGAAATATAAATCCAGTCATCCGAAGAACCTCATCATTGGAAAAATAGAAGATAGTATCAAGACTCGATCTAAACACAAGGAGAACATCGACAACTTGACCTTGATATTAGAAATGGAACCAAAAGAAGTTGGTGAAGCATTGTCAAATGAAAAGCTGGATCAAAGCTATGCAGGAGGAACTTCAGCAGTTCATAATCAATAAAGTATGGGAGCTTGTGCCAAGACCCAAAAACCATCCAGTCATTGGAATAAAATGGATATTCAGAAACAAACTAGATGACAAAGGGAAAGTTACAAGAAACAAAGCAAGACCGGTAGCAAAAGGCTATTCTCAAGAAAAAAGCATAGATTATAATGAAACATATGCATCATTTGCCAAGTTAGAAGCCATTAGGCTACTATTAGCTTGTGCTTATTTCCATAATTTTAAACTGTTTCAGATGGATGTGAAAAGTGCCTTCCTAAATGAATATATCAAAGAAGAAGTATATGTGGAACAACCACTGGGTTTTGAAGAACCAAGGAAGATTGATTATATCTATAAACTCAAAAGGGCTCTTTATGGTCTGAAACAAGCACCTCGTGCTTGGTATGAGAGGTTAAGTAACTTCCTTCTGCAAAATGACTTCACAAAAGGTAAGGTTGATACAATGTTATTCATTAAAAGAAAAGGTAAGGACTTTCTACTTGTTCAAATTTATGTTGATGATATCATCTTTGGATCTTCTAACGAACTGTTGTGCAAAGAATTTTCCAAGAATATGCAGAATGAGTTCGAGATGAGTATGATGGGCGAGCTAACATTCTTTCTTGGCCTACAAGTGAAACAAACCAAAGATGGTATATTAATTTTCCAAGAGAAGTATGCAAAGGAGATTGTTAAAAAGTTTGGATTGCAAAATTGCAAGAAAATAGACATTCCCATGTCTCATTCATCCAAACTAGATAAAGATGAAAATGGTAAAAAGGTTGGTCAGAAGGTATACAAAAGCATGATAGGTTCATTATTGTATCTTACTGCATCTAGACCTGACATACTTTTTAGTATTTGTATGTGTGCAAGATTTCAATCAGACCCAAAGAAATCACATTGATCTACAGTTAAGAGGATAATCAAATAAATTGGAACTTATCCAATGTTAGGTCTTTGGTATTTTAAAGATTCAGATTTCACTCTTACTAGTTATTATAATACTGATTTAGCTGGATGTAAAGTGAACAGGAAAAGTACTACAGATACATGTTAACTGCTTGGAAATATGTTGGTATCGTGATACTCAAATAAGCAAAATACAGTTGCACTTTTTACGGCAGAAGCAGAATATGTAGCCTTGCGAAGTTATTGTACACAGATTTTGTGTATGAAGCAGCAGTTGCGAGACTTTGCCATTGAAGATTCAAGTGTTGCAATCAAATGTGACAACACAAGTACTATTAATCTAACCAAAAACCCTATTCTTCACTCTAGTACAAAGCATATTGAAATCAAGCATCATTTTATTCGAGATCATATTCAAAATGGTAATGTGAATATTCAATTCATTGATTCTAAGAATCAATTAGCTGATATATTCACAAAACCTCTTGATAAGTCCTCTTTTGAGTATATTAGAAATAAATTGTGCATTCTTCATCCATTTTCGTGAAGTATCTGTTAGATAGGAATTTTTCAGACTGAAGTGTTCTCAGTTTGAATGTCCTTCTCAGACTCACAAAGAAAGGTACGTCCATATTTCAAATTTTGGCAGGTATATTTTTGACAGGATATTTTCATATTTGTCACTTCTGGAAGCAAATCAGATACGTATCCTAATTTATTCGATTAATTATGCTTAAAATATTGTTATGATATTGTTGAGATCATTTGTGTTCCACAAAGTATATTTCCTTCCTACATGTTCGGGTTTACTTTTTATATTGTCTAAAAATGATTTTTTACAAAACCCTTCCTTCTCGTTTATAAACCAGTCTGTCACTTTTCAAAACCCTATCAGTACGATCTTTCACTCTCAAAACTCTTCCGATATTCAGAGACCCTTCTCTTCTTCCTTCTCCAAAAATCAAATCTTTCTGCTAAAAAAGTACTCAAAATGCCTTTCAAGAGAAGATCTTCACGCATTCTCAATCAAGATTCCAAATCTACTGCACCGGCGGAGTATATGGCGATTTCAGATAAAAAGTCGGACCATCATGAAGACCCTTATGAAGCGACACCACCCTAGCGATCATTGCCACAAAAATCGTTCGGTAAAACTGACTTTCGTTTCTGAAGTATCAAACTTGTGTGGAAAGTTTATCAAAGGTTGAAAAGGAATAATGCTTCAGCATCGATCCTTCATGAATGTCTGAAAGACAACGATTTTTACTCTGAAGAACATCTTGTGCAAAGTTATTCTCTTTTTTCTCTAAAACTGAAAAAGATCCGGCCAATTCTACCCCAAAAGAGCCTTCTTCCAGAAAGGGCAAGAACAAAGTCGGAGAAACTTCTACTTCTTCTTAAAAGAAATCTGTTCCTATAAGCCCAAAGACAATAAGTGCCTCAAAATTTATTGTTCCCGATGATAATGCTCGATTTTTTGATACTTTTGAGATGAAGGTGGGAATAGCATTTGGTTTGCCTGATATATGAGGATTATTTAGAAGCACTGAGCATAATGTATGCTATAAGTTGTTATTTGCTAGAGCGGTCATGAACCATAGAACAATGGATTTTGACTACTTAGAGAAGGATGGGATTTTAGTAAATCACCTGTTTGAGAAGTTTGGGATTTATGAATTTTGCCTTCAAGTTGCCAATGTTTATGCTGAATTGACTGCCACTTTTATTCCAATCTCTCCATTCTGTCACCCAATTGGATTCAATTTACTGTTGGTAACAAGAAGTTTGATTTAAAAGCGGATGGGTTAGCAAGAATAATTGGAGCAAAACATTTCAAGTTTACTCTATTGGCAGTGAATCTTAAAGATGCTTCCAGGGTGGCTTCTGAAAATCCAAAATTTGCTCAAGGATCTAAGCGACATTTTTCTTACTCTGACTTATCCAGACGATATGTGATCTTGCATAAGATCATAATCAACTGCTTAAAGCCCAAAGCAACCTCAAAACTGACCTATCAAAATCAGAAATCAAGCTCATCTAGGCTATCTTAAAAGATCAATCCTTCTCTCTCTCTCATATCATCATCTTTCATATGTATAGAGTATTGTAAAAGGACAAGGGACAGTTGCCATATGGTGCTCTAATCTCTCGCATCTTCATGTTCTTAAAAATATCTATTCCTGATGATATGCGCAAGAACCTTGTTCCCTCTATGTATGTTGGAGAAAGAATGCTCTCCAAAATGAAGCAATTTGAAGATGTAAGGGAAAGAGTAAGAGGAAAAGAGGCTCAACCATCGGAGGCAAAATCTGTTGAAAAGACAAGTGAAAAAGAAAAAGGGCAAAAGAAAAGATCTAGTCTAGCCAGCAAACAAACTGACTCTCCTACCCCAATCAAAGTGTACAGAAAGAAAAGAAAAATTCTTCTGCTTGATGAAAGTAATGAAGCAGAAGCAGAACACTTTCAAACAGGACACACTGAAGGACCAGAACATGTTCCTAAACCAGCTCCCAAAGTTTCATAACCATTTCATGAAGAACATGTTTCTGAAGCTCAAGCACCTGTTCAAGGAGAGAATCAACCAGAATCAGTCACAGGGTATGATCAGTCTAAGCAAGCAAATGTCCAAGAATAGCCCTCTGACAATCAGAACATCCTTTCGATTCTGCTTGGGATTAAAGAAAAGCAAGCTGCACTAGAACAAGATATGAAGAATCTATAGAGTATTGTTGAGGAAAACTACAAGACTCAATAACTTCAGGCAGCAGCAGACAAAACAAAACTAGAGGAAGCCATTGCTATGTGCTCATCCAACATAGATAAAGCCATAGGTTAATGCAGTTCGAAGATTGAGGAGGCTGTCTCAATATTGAAAAATTTTCAACTGATTTGCACCCATTCTTAAAAATAACATGTTTTTTCAAAATTTCTCTCCAAATCATCTCCTTTTCATTTAGTCTGTAATATCACTAACAATTCTTGTTAGACTGGCTGATCGTTTATTATCATTGATTTATTCTCTCTATTATTTTTGCTGATGACAAAAAGGGGGATAAATTATATGCAGATTTGCTATACTAATTTTAAAACGCAGGATCATATGCAAGTTATATACAAAGAAAGAGAAAGACATAGATTTCAACAGAATTTGCTCTTTCAATTTCAATCTGTGCCACAATGCGCTTAATATGCTTATTTACTTACAAATGAATTTCAAATTTATTCAATCTGCAGGAAAATTTTATCACCATTAAAAAGGGAGAGATTGTTGAGGAAAACTTCTATTAATTTTGAAGTTGATAAAATTTTCCATGTTATTATAAGTCTGATACTTATTATGAACTAATTTATTCCAGATATATACATTCTGGAAGCTTAGAAAGAAGTTATTCAAACTTTACAAGATGTCAAATACCTTATTGAAGACCCACATAATCTTAGTTCTGAGATTCAGACGCAGAATTTATTCAGATGCAGACGAAGAAATTATTCAGACGCTGACGCAGATGCAGAAGTTCTTCAGACGCAGACACAAAAGTTCTTCAGATGCAGATGCAGAATTTCTTCAGACGCAGAATTCAGAATCAAACATAACAGCTAGTAATCTGGTATAGATTTCACAGAAAAAAAAGCTTTGATTGTTTCAATCTAAGGCTATAATTGATTGACAATTAAATACTACAATAAGTATACATTACAACGGACAAAACTCTACTTATGGAAATCAAGATTCTAATTGTATGGGCGACCAGAATCAGCGGAATTAAGAATCTGTCATCTAACGGTTACTCAATCCTTGTTATACAAATCTGTCCAAAGTAAATATTAGAAGATGATCCCCTAATAGCTATCCAACGGCTAGTTTGGAATTAGAGGAGTATTTAAGGAGATTAACGAGCAGCAGAAGGAAGAATAGATTCAAGAATCAATAAATCTAAAGTCTGAGTATGCTCCAATCATTTCTCTTGTCTTGCTGAGCCAAAAATTAAGATCTTGAGGGATATTTTATAAAGATGATTGTGTGAGATAGAGAGTCCTATCATATATAAGAGTGATGTCACTCTAAAGCTGTAATTCCTCATTAATTACATAGTGAAATCCAGCCAATAGGCTATCAGCGTGGGAAAGTGGACGTAGGCTTACTATAAGCCGAACCACTATAAACTTGTGTGCAGATTCTCCATCCCTTATCTCTTACTTTACATTCTGCACATCAAGAGCACCGTCTATATAATTTGTCTTGAATCTGAATTTTATTCAGACTTTTTTGTAATTTGTTTTATTTCCGCATAAATTTTTAAAATTTTTTTAAGATCACATATTCACCCCACTCTAGGTGATTCTTGCTAGCTAGAGGTGATCACCTATTATATAGATGGTGCTATCTTGTAATCTGAATTTGCTATCTAATACCGATTAATGTAGCTAGCAAAGATCACCTAAAGGGGGGTGAATAGGTGATCTTAAACAATTTTTAAATATTTATGCGGAAATAAAACAAATCACAGAAGAGTCTGAATAAAATTCAAATTCAAAATAGATTATATAGAGGTGCTCTTGATGTGCAGAATGTAAAGTGAGAGATAAGAGATAGAGAATCTGCACACAAGTTTATAGTAGTTCGGCTTATAGTAAGCCTACACCCACTCTCCCACGCTGACAGCCTACTGGTTGGATTTCACTTTATAATCAATGAGGAATTACAACTTTAGAGTGAAAGCACTCTTGTGTATAAGAGGACTCTATCTCACACAATTACCCTTACAAAGTATCCCTCAAGATCTTAAATTTTGGCTCAGCAAGACAAAAGAAATGATTGGAGTATACTCAAATTTTGGACTTGTTGATTCTTGAATCTATTCTTCCTTCTGCTGCTCGTTCATCTTCTTAAATACTCCTCTATTTCCAAACTAGCCGTTGGACAACTATTAGAGGATTATCTTCCAATCTTTACCTTGGACAGATTTGTATAATAAGGATTGAATAACCGTTGAATGACAGATTCTGAATCTCGCTGATTCTAGTCGCCCATACAATTAGAATCTTGATTTCCATAAATAGAATTTTGTCCGTTGTAATGCATATTTATCGTAGTATTTGATTGTCAATCAATTATAGCCTTAGATTAAAACAATCAAAACTTTCCTTCTGTGAAATCTGTGAAATCCATACCGGATCACTAGCTGTTTTGTTTGATTCTGAATTCTGCGTTTGCGTATGAAGAAATTCTACTTCTGCATTTGCATCTAAAGAACTTCTACGCCTGCATCTGAAGAACTTCTGCGTCTGCATCTGAATAATTTCTTCGTCTGCATCTGAATAAATTCTGCGTCTGAATCTCAGAACTAAGATTATGCGAGTCTTCAATAAGATATTTGACATCTTGTAAAGTATGAATAACTTCCTTCTGAGCTTCTAAAATATATATACTTAGAATAAATTAGTTCAAAAGAAGTATCAGACTTATAATAACGTGGAAGGTTTTGTCAACTTCAAAATTAATAGGAGTTTTCCTCAATAATCTTCCCTTTTTTAATGATGACAAAACTTTCATACAAATTGAATTAATTTAAAATTGATTTGTAAGTAACCAAGCATATTAAGCGCATTGAAGCATAGATTGAAATTGAAAGAGCAAACTCTGTTGATCCTGCGTTTTAAAATTAGTATAGCAAATCTGCATATAATTTCCCCCTCTTTTTGCCATCAGCAAAAATAATAGAGAGAATAAATCAATGATATTAAACTATTAGCCAGTTTAACAAGAATTATTAGTGATATTACAAACCAAATGAAAAGGAGATGATTTGGAGAGAAATTTTGAAAAACAGGTTATTTTTTAGAAGGGGTGCGAATAAGTTGAAAATTTTCCAATATTAAGACAGCCTCCTCAATATTCGAACTGCATTGACCTATGGCTTTATCCATGTTGGATGAGCACATAGCAATGGCTTCATCTAGTTCTGTTTTATTTGCTGCTGCCTGAAGTTGTTGAGTCTTGTAGTTTTCATCAACAATACTTTGTAGATTCTTCATACCTTGTTCTAGTGCAGTTTGCTTTTCTTTAATCTCGAGCAGAATAGAGAGGATGTTCTAATTGTCAGAGAGCTATTCTTAGACATTTGCTTGCTCAGACTGATCATACCCTGTGGCTGATTCTGGTTGATTCTCCCCCTGAACAGGTGCTTGATCTTCAGAAACATGTTCTTCATGAATTGATTCTGAAACTTTGGGAACTGGTTCAGGAACATGTTCTGGTCCTTTAGCGTGTCATGTTTCAAAGTGTTCTGCTTCTGCTTCATCGCTTTCATCAAGTAGAAGAATTTTTCTTTTCTTTCTGTATACTTTGATTGGGGTAGGAGAGTCAGTTTGCTTGCTGGTTGGACTAGATCTTTTCTTTTGCTCTTTTTCTTTTTCACTTGTCTTTCCAACAGATTTTGCCTCCGATGGTTGAGCCTTTTTTCCTCTTACTCTTTCCCTTACATCTTCAAATTGCTTCATTTTGGAGAGCATTCTTTCTCCAACATACATACAAGAAACAAGGTTCTTACGCCTATCATCAGGAATAGATATTTTTAAGAACATGAAGATGCGAGAGATTAGAGCACCATATGTAATTGTCCCTTGTCCTTCTGCAGTGCTCTATACATATGGAAGATGATATGAATGAGAGAGAAGGATTGACCTTTTAAGATAGCTCAGATGAGTTTGATTTCTGATTTTGATAGGTCAGTTTTTTAGGCTGCTTTGGGCTTCAAACAATTGATTATGATCTTATGCAAGATCACAGATCGTCTAGACAAGTTAGAGTAGGAAAGATGTCGCTTAGATCCTTGAGCAAAGTTTGGATTTTTAGAAGCCACCCTGGAAGCATATTCAAGATTTACTGCCAATGGAGTAAACTTGGAATGTTTTGCTCTAATTATCCTTACCAACTCATCCGCTTTTAAATCAAACTTCTTGTCACCAACAGTAAATTGAATCCAGTTGGGTGACAGAATGGAAAAATTGGAATAAAAGTAGGCAGTCAATTCAACATAAACATTGGTAGCTTAAAGGCAAAATTCATAAATCCCTAACTTCTCAAACAGGTGCTTTACTAAAATCCCAGCCTTCTCTAAGTAGTCAAAATCCATTGTTCTATGGTTCATGACCTCTCTAGCAAGTAACAACTTATAGTACACATTATGCTCAGTGCTTCTGAACAATCCTCCTGTACCAGGCAAAGTAGATGCTATTCCTACCTTCATCTCAAAAGTATCAAAAAATCGAACATCATCATCGTGAACAACAAATTTTGAGGCACTTATCGTCTTAGGGCTTATAGGAACAAATTTCTTTTAAGGAGTGGAAGTTTCTCCGACTTTCTCCTTGCCCTTTTTGGAAAAAGGCTCTTTTTGGGTAGAGTTGGTTGGATCTTTTTCAGTTTTAGAGCAAAAAAGAGAGTAACTTTGCACAAGATGATCTTCAGAGTAAAAATCGTTTTCTTTCATACATTCATAAAGGATCGACGCTGAAGCATTATTCCTTTTCAACCTTTGATAAACTTCCCACACAAGTTTGATACTTCGAAAACGAAAGTCAGTTTTACCGGACGATTTTTGTGGCAACAATCGCTAGGGTGGTGTCGCTTCAGAAGGGTGTAACAGTCTGAATTTTCGATCCTTTTCCTGGGATTTAAGAAATGAAATTGATTAATGCACTATAGTGAGATCTCACCCGGGACCCGCGCATTCTCGGGATGCTAACCTTAGGGGTAGGGCCAGTACGGGATTGAGTTCGCACGACCAAAGAACTTGACCTGGGTTTGATCTTCGACCATATGGATTGACGAGGCAATGTTTTGAGCCAACCGAGACCGATCTATTTGATTGATCGTGTCCGAAGGGCACTAGTGACAAACCCTCGCAATTATATGACAATCGAGGTCGCCTTGGTTCGAGCAAACTTAAACGTGATTTGACTTAGTGTCGGTCACGGGTCGAGAGCGCGTAATCCTAATGAGCCACCCGTTAGCTAGAGATAAGTTAAAGTCGCGATTGTTCAATTTTAGTCATTTCTTGGAATTCGGGCCCGGGAATCGAGAATTTTGAAAGTGACAATTTTGGGCGGCCGATGACGTTTTTGGCTTGGCCAACCTTGGGGCCACCCATTTCTGCAAAAAAATGGATTTCGGTCCGGGGCTGGGAAAATTACGGTTTTGCCCCTGTGGGTACCGGGGCTAGATTCGGAGGCCGTTTGAGGTTATTTTTCGCGGCCAGGGTCATTTTGGAGTGGCCACGCACATTTAGAGTGGTTTTGGACAAAAACGGGAATTTCGACAAAAATTAAAAAAATAATATTTTATTCCCGGAACTTCGCAGTCGATTTTCGAGGACTTAGAAAGTGAATTTCGCGATTCCGACGCCATATTAGGTTGGCCACGCATATATGGAACGCGTATGTGCGAAAATTGAAATTTTACCCCGGGACCGGAAAATTACCATTTTGCCCCTAGGCCATTTTTGATTAATTCCGAATTTTGGATTTAATTTTGGGATTAACCAAGGTTAGTTAGGCTTAAACCAGGTCTGGTCAGCTTGGGTTAAGGGCATTTGACCATTTTACCCCTAAATAATTGGATAGGGATCAATCTTGGCCATTAGATCAAGGGCAAAATTGTCCAAATGGCCAAGATTTTGACACTTGGACCCCACTAGCACTTTGTTGACCTGTTTGACCAGACTATATCTCTCTCTCTCTCTCACGTAGACTTCATTCAGCCATTTCCCCAACTTCTTCTTCTTTTTTTCTTTCCCGTTTCCATTTCTGCAAGTTGCGTTTCTGCTCAAACTGGTACTGTTCACGCCAGAACAGTACCGGCCGAAGCTGTCCCCGGCAAGACAGCACCACCAGCAACCCTTTCCCCCTCTGTGCAGCCACCACAGCCCCGGTTTTGGTCCAAAACAGCCTTGTTTCTCTCTTTTTCTCTCTCCGGGTCTGCAAACAGTAACGTCGGGGCTTCGCCGGAGCTCCGATCGCCGCGCTGTCACCACCCAGACGTCCGGCACCTTCATACGTCGCCGTCCAGACCAGTCTGTACAGTGTCCGTACGGATTTTACTGTTCACATCCGTACGGATACTGTTCATCCCGTCGGAAAAACATCTCGGTCGTCGTCGACACGTCGCCGGCCATCGTTTTCTAGCTGTCCGTACAAAATCCGTACAGAAGTTACTGTTCACCGTTACTGTTCACAGTTACTGTTCATCCGGTACTGTTCACCGCCCGGTCCGTACGTCTCCGCGACGCCGCTGCCGCTGTTTCAGCCCATTCTAGGCCCGTCCTGTCTCGCTTTTCAAGATAAGTGTTTTCCCCAAATGTCATTTAGGACCTCGGGTATTTCTAGGCTCGTTTAGGACCCGGTTTAGACGAATTTGTGAATATTTTGTGACTGATTTGGTGGCTGTTAAGACTGAATTAGGGACTGGATAATTAATGGTTATGAACTGATTGGCGAGGGAAATTTGAGGTTTAGGAGGTTCGGTTAGGACTATGATATTGAGGATCGATCAGGGTTGAATGGTGTGATTAATTGGAATTGTATTGGCTTAATTGGATTAAATGTTTGTGTGCTGTGGTTGGTTGGTTCTGAATTGTGCATTGGACTGAATGTGATGCAGTGGTGTGCCATGTGTGTGGCTGAGATGTGTGGTGGCGTGAAAATGTGAATGTGCATTGAATTCGTGTGATAAGCGTATGTGGGTCGTGGAATGTGTTCGTGTGATGAGAATATGCGCATTTGTGATGTGTATGGGAGGTGTGAGATTGTGTGTGATAGCATGTTTGAGTGGCCGTGTGGTACGTGTGGAATGAGTGGAACGAAGGTACGGATGTGTAGGATTGATTGGCAAAGTGGATCCGTCCTGAGGCGTGTACGTTTACGCGGGACGATGCCGTTCCTGACGAGGTGACGATGCCCGGCCTGACGAGGTGTCGATGCCTGACGTGGTCAGAAGACCGTTGGCCTGATGCGTTTTACGCGGGCACGGTGGAAGGAAAGTGTGTGTAGGACTCCGTCCTAAGGCGTGTACGTTTACGCGGGACGATGCCGTCCCTGACGAGGTGACGATGCCCGGCCCGACGGGGTGACGATGCCTAACGAGGTCAGAAGACCGTTGGCCTGATGCGTTTTACGCGGGCACGGTAGTGGTGGAAAGGTTGAGAATGAGCAAGAATTGACGGAACGAGTGAAACTAAGAAAGTGACGTGTGGTGTGAGTTCGTGTGCGAGTGTGTTTGTATCGCGTGATGTGATGCTTAATTATGGGGTAAAAACTGCTAGGCACGGCATGGGACGTACCCAAGTGGGTTTTATTTTATAATTGAGACATGTGTGCGTCTGTGATTCATTGCTGCAATATATTGGCTGTATTATTGCCTAACGTGCAAGGGCGTGTATGTTGGATTCCAGGTAGGGTCGTGTGTGGTTGTTAGTTTGTTTGATGGTCGTGTGTTACGTGTGTTTTCGTCTGGCGGTACGTGAGTGCCTACGTGGGGTTTGGGTTGTACACTTATTGAGATTCGTCTCACGGTTGTATAACCGACACTTTCAGACCCCCAGTCGTATACCCGGGAAGTGCGCCTTTTAAAATTGGAAGTTCGGGGAAACGCTTTTGGTGCCCGGTGAAACTGCAGGCGATCGTCTAAAGATCCAAGCCAGGGAAACAGGAGCGGATTGGATAGGAGGCGATTAGTAGGCTTTCCCTAGGGTATTTTAGGGGTTGTGTAGATTGAGGAGACCGATAACGAAGTTAGGTTAACCAGACCCCTGATCTTTTGTTAAAATAGGTGACTGTGGATGTTTAATTGTTAATATGTCTGTAATACGATGTTTGTATATTTGGTGCTGTATGAATATGTAGTTGCTGGTTGGTTATGCTATTCTACCCTGTTGTCGTCATCTTTTTGTCCGGGGTTTTTATATCTGCTTCCGCATGTGACTCTGATATTTGGGTTGGGTCGGCGACGTTCCTGGGACGTCGCATCATTTCGACCGAAGCAGGGGGTGTTGCGAGCTCGATGGGGGTTCGGGGCGTGACAAAGGGTCTTCATGATGGTCCGACTCTATATCTGAAAAATATAAAAATGCTTCATTTTTATGAGCAAGAAAGAACACTCATGTAGATCTTGTGAAGTCATCAATAATAACTAAACAATACTTCTTATCACTAATATTTTGTGTTCTAGTTGGTCCAAACAAATCCATATGAAGAAGCTACAAGGCACGATCAGTAGAAACATGATGTATAGATTTAAAAGAACTTCTTACTTATTTTCCTAGAGTGCGTGCATTGCATAACTCTGTTTTCTTGTATTTCAAATCTGGCAGACCTCGAACTAGTTTCTTGTTTGAGATCTTTGAGATTTGTTTCATATTGATATGCCCCTACCTTCTGTGCTATAGATCTTCATCTTCTTTGATTGAGATCATACAATGAGTGGAATTTGGATTAACATCTAGAAGATAAATATTGCCATGTCTTCTTCCCGTGAATGTTTAAGAAGAATTTTTGCTTGTTTCTGAGCATGTATCTTCTTGAAAATTGATCCTGAATCCTGTATCACATAGTTGGCTTATGCTTATCAAGTTGTAGTTGAGTCCTTTTAAACATCTAGAAGATAAATATTGCCATGTCTTCTTCCCGTGAATGTTTAAGAAGAATTTTTGCTTGTTTCTGCGCATGTATCTTCTTGAAAATTGATCCTGAATCCTGTATCACATAGTTGGCTTATGCTTATCAAGTTGTAATTGAGTCCTTTTACCAATGAAACATCATTGATTATGAGTCATCCAATTTCAACCTATCATTTGCCAACGATTTTTCCTTTGATATTTCCTCCAAAGGAAACTTTTCCACCATTTAGACTTTGTAGATCAACGAATATGCTTAGATCTCCTGTCATGTGTCTAGAGCATCCGCTGTCTAGGTACACTTTCTTTTTCTCTTTGCGGTAACCTGTAAAAATCACAACATCTTATGTTTTCTTTGGTACCCAAATTTGTTTGGGTCCTTAAGCATTAGTATATGTTGTCTTAACAAAATCTTTTCGTATAGGTCTCCAGACCTTCGGACATTCATTCTTAAAATGCTGTGGATTTTCACAATTTGAGCACTTATGAGCACTTCGGCCAACAGGTTCAACAAATTTCCTTTTAAAATGATTTTTATAAGGTTGTTGAGAAGGTCTTTGTCTTCATCTCTCCTTGACCTTTGGAAAATCAATCAAGCTGTCACTTTCCTTTACAAATCCGAGACCATATTTGTTATAGTAAGGAATTTGGATGGAAAGGATATGCTTCAAGGTTTCTAAACCTTTTGAAAACTTGAAAATAATTTCTGAAACTTCCTTTTTCAAAATAGCATTTTCTTTAAAAAGAAAATCTCAACTTTCCTTAACTCGATGAAATTTTTTTTTGAAGGAAATCGATTTTTTCGTTTTGTGATATATCTGTTGGACAGGAATTTTTTAGACTCAAGTGTTCTTAGTCTGAATGTCCTTCTCAGACTCACAAAGAAAGGTATGTCCATATTGCAAGTTTTGGCGGGTATATTTTTGGTAGGATATTTTCCTATTTGTCACTTCTGGAAGCAAATCAGGTACGTATCCTAATTTATCTAATTAATTATGCTTAAAATATTGTTATGATATTGTTGTGATCATTTGTGTTCCGCAAAGTATATTTCCTTCCTACATGTTCGGGTTTACTTTTTATATTGTCTAAAAATGATTTTTTACAAAACCCTTCCTTCTCGTTTATAAACCAGCCCATCACTTTTCAAAACCCTATCAGTAAGATCTTTCACTCTCAAAACCCTTCCGATATTTAGAGACCCTCCCCTTCTTCCTTCTCCAAAGATCGAATCTTTCTGCTCAAAAAGTACTCAAAATGTCTTTCAAGAGAAGATCTTCACGCATTCTCAATCAAGACTCCAAATCTATTATACCTGCGTAGTATGTGGAGATTTCAGATACAGAGTCGGACCATCATGAAAACTCTTCTGAAGTGACACCACCCCAGCGATCGTCGCCACAAAAATCGTCCGGTAAAACTGACTTTTGTTTCCGAAGTATCAAACTTGTGTAGGAAGTTTATCAAAGGTTGAAAAGAAATAATGCTTCAGCGTCGATCCTTCATGAATGTCTAAAAGACAACGATTTTTACTCTAAAGAACATCTTGCGCAAAGTTATTCTCTTTTTTGCTCTAAAGCTGAAAAAGATCTAACCAACTCTACCCTAAAAGAGCCTTCTTCCAGAAAGGGCAAGGAGAAAATCGGAGAAACTTCCACTCCTTCTGAAAAGAAATCTGTTCCTATAAGCCCTAAGATGATAAGTGCCTTAAAATTTGTTGGTCCCGATGATGATGCTCGATTTTTTGATACTTTTGAGATGAAGGTGGGAATAGCATCTGGTTTTCCTGGTACGAGAGGATTGTTCAGAAGCACTAAGCATAATGTGTGCTATAAGTTGTTACTTGCTAGATGGGTCATGAACCATAGAACAGTGGATTTTGACTACTTAGAGAAGGCTGGAATTTCAGTAAAGCACCTGTTTGAGAAGTTAGGGATTTATGAATTTTTCCTTCAAGCTGCCAATGTTTATGCTGAATTGACTATCTACTTTTATTTCAATCTCTCCATTCTGTCACCCAACTGGATTCAATTTACTGTTGGTGACAAAAAGTTTGATTTAAAAGCGGATGAGTTGGTAAGGATAATTAGAGCAAAACATTCCAAGTTTACTCCATTGGTAGTGAATCTTAAAGATGCTTCCAGGGCGGCTTCTGAAAATCCAAACTTTGCTCAAGGATCTAAGCGACATCTTTCCTACTCTGACTTGTCCAAACGATCTGTGATCTTGCATAAGATCATAATCAACTGCTTGAAGCCCAAAGTAGCCTAAAAAACTGACCTATCAAAATCAGAAATCAAGCTCATCTAGGCTATCTTAAAAGGTCAATTCTTCTCTCTCCCTCGTATCATCTTCCATATGTACAGAGCACTGCAGAAGGACAAGGGACAATTGTCATATGGTGCTCTAATCTCTCGCATCTTCATGTTTTTAAAAATATCTAATCCTGATGATATGCGCAAGAACCTTGTTCCTGTATGTATGTTGGAGAAAGAATGCTGTCCAAAATGAAGTAATTTGAAGATGTAAGGGAAAGAGTAAAAGGAAAAAAGGCTCAACTATCGAAGGCAAAATCTGTTGGAAAGACAAGTGAAAAAGAAAAATGGAGAAAAGATCTAGTCCAGCCAGCAAGCAAACTGACTCTCCTACCCTAATCAAAGTGTGCAGAAAGAAAAGAAAAATTCTTTTGCTTGATGAAAGTGATGAAGCAGAAGTAGAACACTTTGAAACAGGACACACTAAAGGACCAGAACATGTTCCTGAACCAGTTCTCAAAGTTTCAAAATCAATTCATGAAGAACATGTTTCTGAAGATCAAGCACCTGTTCAGGGGCAGAATCAACCAGAATTAGCCACAGGGTATGATCAGTATGAGCAAGCAAATGTCTAAGAACAACCCTCTGACAATTAGAACATCCTCTCAATTTTGCTCGAGATTAAAGAAAAGCAAGCTGCACTAGAACAAGATATGAAGAATCTACAAAGTATTGTTGAGGAAAACTACAAAACTTAACAACTTCAAGCAGCAGCAGACAAAATGAAACTAGAAGAAGCCATTGCTATGTGCTCATCCAACACGGATAAAGCCATAGGTCAATGCAGTTCGAAGGTTGAGGAGGCTATCTCAATATTGGAAAATTTTCAACTAATTCACACCCATTCTAAAAAATAACCTGTTTTTCAAAATTTCTCTCCAAATCATCTCCTTTTCATTTGGTCAATATCACTATCAATTCTTGTTAGATTGGCTGATCGTTTGTTATCATTGATTTATTCTCTCTATTACTTTTGCTAATGACAAAAACGGGCAACCCACCCATCGGTGACCGCGTTGATTTGCGCTTAGTTCCTTTCACAAAAGGTTCTGAGTTCAAACTCGCCCATCGGTTATTTGAGTGGGGGGTCGTAGCAGTGGGATGCTACGCTAGCCTCCCTCGAAGACTAGTCGGGCATCACCGCTGGTTTGAGCCCTAGCTCGCCGGCCGCGCGGACACCTCGGTTATCAAAAAAAAAAAAGAAAGGGGGAGAAATTATATGCAGATTTGCTATATTAATTTTAAAACGCAGGATCATATGCAAGTTATATACAAAGGAAGAGAAAGACACAGATTTCAACAGAGTTTGCTCTTTCAATTTCAATCTGTGCCTCAATGCGCTTAATATGCTTATTTACTTACAAATCAACTTCAAATTAATTTAATCTGCAGGAAAGTTTTGTCACCATCAAAATGGGGGAGATTGTTGAGGAAAACTCCTATTAATTTTGAAGTTGACAAAACCTTACACGTTATTATAAATCTGATACTTATTCTGAACTAATTTATTCCAGTTATGTATATTCTGGAAACTCAGAAGGAAGTTATTCAAACTTTACAAGATGTCAAATACCTTATTGAAGACCCACATAATCTTATTTCTGAGATTCAGACGCAGAATTTATTCAGATGCAAACGAAGAAATTATTCAAACGCAGACACAGAAGTTCTTCAGATGCAGATGCAGAATTTCTTCAGACGTAGAATTCAAAACCAAACATAACAGCTAGTAATCCGGTATGGATTTCACAGAAAGAAAGTTTTGATTGTTTCAATCTAAGGCTATAATTGAATGACAATCAAGTACTACGATAAGTATGCATTACAACGGACAAAACTCTACTTATGGAAACCAAGATTCTGATTGTATGAGCGACCAAAATCAGCAAGATTCAGAATCTGTCATCCAACGGTTACTCAATCCTTATTATAGAAATCTGTCCAAGGTAAAGATCGGAAGATAATCCTCTAATAGCTATCCAACGGCTAATTTGGAAGTGGAGGAGTATTTAAGGAGATCAACGAGCAGCAGAAGGAAGAATAGATTCAAGAATCAATAAGTCTAAAGTCTGAGTATACTCCAATCATTTCTCTTGTCTTGCTGAGCCAAAAATTAACATCTTGAGGGATACTTTGTAAGGATGATTGTGTGAGATAGAGAGTCCTATCATACATAAGAGTGATGTCACTCTAAAGCTGTAATTCCTCATTGATTACATAGTGAAATCTAGCCAGTAGGTTGTCAGCGTGGGAGAGTGGACGTAGACTTACTATAAGCCGAACCACTATAAACTTGTGTGCAGATTCTCTATCCCTTATCTCTTACTTTACATTCTGCACATCAAGAGCACCGTCTATATAATCTGTCTTAAATCTGAATTTTATTTAGACTCTTCTGTGATTTGTTTTATTTCCGCATAAATATTTAAAAGTTATTTAAGATCATCTATTTACCCCCATCTAGGTGATCTTTGCTAGCTACATCAGCCCCCTTGGACTCACTTCAGAGAAATGAACCTTGACGAATGGGTGGCACCAATTCCTGGTCTACCATGCTTGACAGGCTTGTAGGAGATGGAGAATTCGGCCAGGTAATGGCCAATCATTTCAGGCTTTATTTTCACTCGATTGAAGGTTTTACCATTATATACACCAATGATGCTCCCAATCATTTCTGCAGCAATAACCATATTGCGCAGGTGAGTTCGAACTGGTTCAGGTTTCTCACCAGGCGAAGCCTCCCTTTTCTGAGCCATGATATGATAGATTTAATGATTAGATTTGTCTTGCTAATGCAAGATTAGTGATACAATCAACAATTTACAATAAGGAGCTTATCTTTCCAAAAACAAGCATGAACATCAACCAGGCATCTTGAAAGGCAGCATCATCCAAAAGTAACAAAAGAAAAGAAAGAAAGAAATGCAACATGATGGTGTACAATATGATCTAGACATACAGAACAGGAACAAGTTACTAGACACTAAGATTCAGTCTCAAATATTCCAAGCAAGCAAATTATTTAGGCCTAGAAATTGTACATAGATCCATGATATCAGTTCATGGACATCACATAAGCGTTTGAGCATTACAGCATCCAGAGTCAGCTCAATCAGTGCCAAAATTTCTTTTCTCTTTTAGAGAAATGCACCTCATATCATCCTTCACTTTACTAATCTTCATTCAATATATAATCGACCCATTTAACAAAAGAAGATACATCTTGACCATCAATCGACCGTATACTCAGTAAACTAGTTCGCTCCAAAATTTTCTACTTTGAGAGGAGAAAGTATTTTTGAGAGCAACATGTGAGATGGATTCAGTAGGCAAGCAGCACTTTAAGCCATTCACCTGTGGATCCATCTCTACAGTTGTCTGGCTGCTGCTGATTTTACAGCAATTGATCTATGCACCCTAGCTCAAAGGCTCCACCATCAAATTAGGAGAGGCCAATGGATAAGTGCAAAATTATTTCACTCGTCAACCAACACCCACGATCACTTCTAAATAATAAATCAGAATTTTATTGAATCAATAGTAACAACTCATGACCAATGATGATTCCATTCCACTAGAGGTACTAAACCCCCAAGTAACAGGCAAGCCATTGGATTTCTAAAGCAACAACTTAAAGCAAAGCAACAATCACAAGAAAGCTGCCCAATTTCAAATTCAACAAGCAAAACCACCCACATTCACAGAGAAGCACCCACTACGCGGGCTTGTAATAGATTACAGAAATGCAATTCAAAAGGGCATGCGACTTTGGTCCGAACCACAAGAGAACTCATCAGAGCAAGGATAACCAATGAAAACCAGCAATTACCGCCTTGCCCGGCTTCTTGATGAGAGGCACGGGCTTCCTCTCGAGACCTCTCCGGAACCCAACTCACATGACATCATAACCAACGAAATGTCAGGGCGAATAGAACTCATCTCCGACTCTCTTTCTCTCGAGGCTTTCGGCATTGCAATCGGAAAATGTGTAAATGCGGGCACCTTCTGCGAGCTCGGGCATGGTAGAGCATGACGAGCTCATCAGGGGACACCTCCAGGAGAGCATCCAAACCGACGCCCCTAAAGTAGAACTTCTTGAACGTCCCTCTTCTTCAGCTTCCCTGAAGAAGAGGCTCTATCTCGCCGGAGAAGCTCAGGGTTGGTGGTGGGCGCAGGGGTTTAACAGTGGAAGTGCAGAGGGCTCAAGGTTTTGGTTTGGATGATGCAAAAGCAATGACGCAAGTATACTATTTAGAATGTTCATACAGAATCAATTCTAGGAGATTTTTTTTTTCAAGAAAGGCGGTTTATGATTCTGCTTCGCATCTCAACTCTTAACCCTAGACCTCTTTGTGGGTTTCTCTAACTATTTTCTTACGAAGTTTTGTTGTAGCATCTATAACTGCCTCTTGTTCGGGCGAATAGCCTGGCAAATAGACATCTGCAGGACTTAAGATTGTCATCGTTTTGTTTGGTTACTTTTCCTTCAAATATCCCTGAATTTTGTCATCTCTTGTTTGTTGATTTTCAATAGGCTTCCAACATCAGATAGAGACAGAAGGCAGTTTCTCAAATTCACTAGTCGGGCGTCACTTGCAACTAGGAAAATCGAAACTAAGGAATCGTTTGAGTGTGACATCTATTCCTTGGTTTGCCGAAGGGTTCTTCAACTGTGTTTTCCTCGAGAGATCCTGGAACTAGGACTCTCGGGTTTCGCCGGGTAAGCTTGAGCTTGAAAGGTGAAGATTTCAGGAATTGTTCAAGCTAGATTGCAAGGAGCATCGCATCAAAAGGACAATCGTCTCATGCGTTTTCCCTGATGCTCCACTGAAGACATTGCAATACGAAATCAAGCCGTATGGGCTTACAGCAAGATTTGGTCTGCCTACATTTGATAGTCCGAAATAAAATTTTAAGTTATCTAACAGCGAAACATTTGATAGCACGTCTAGCAACCATGCTATGGGAGTCGCACAGGGGCACGATTGATTGAGCAAATTGCAGTCGAGTAGGACAACAACGGTATATTTACAGCACAACACCAATTCTTCTAACCTTACCAAAAAAAAAAAAAAAACACCAATTCTTCTAGATAAACCAAGATGACATTTGTCTACCGTTATCTTTTGGACTGTGAGTGAAGTGCCATCAATATGGCAGTGATGGCACCACCGGAATGCCTCCCACATAAAATGGCGCTACCCTAAGTTCTTATTGTATCCTATATATCCAATACTCTGTCATGGCTAACCCAAAAACTTAAAAGAGCCTGATATTCTTCAAACTATGTTGTTCGAGGGAATGGCTCGATTTTTCCAGTAAAACAAGCCAATATCACCATTCAACACCTACAAGGAGTTCTCCGGAAACTCGACCACATATTTCTGTACTACCAAGGGTTCCTATGTCAATGCAAGAGTGGCAGCAGGGAGAGTTTCTGCTCAGATGTGAAAAATAACACATAAGAAAGGAAATTCATGCAGATATACAATTTATCGAACTTACATAGTAATTTCACAGAGAGAAAATGAACCATGGAGAAGATACAACTACTACTTACAGCCCAAAATCCTTTCAGTACTCGTACCTCATGAGATAGATTCCTCTGGCTACCGTTTACCCCTTTATCTTTCAGGTGGATGTACTTGCAAAGATCTCTCCCTGGCAAAGTTTCAAAATTTAATGTGAAGATCAAGAATTAGCTATCAAATAAAAAATTTGAAAGGATAAATCAATGAAGTTAATGGTATATTAAGAAAGATCAATCTTATTAATCAAGGTTGAAGCGATTGAGAATCAAAATAACAACAACCTAACCAAAAGAATCACATCTCCTGAGGCAAGAACATAGCTTCAGTTACCAGTTCAAAAACTAGATGCATCTAAATTTCTAGACATTGTCCTTATTTACAAAAATTATAGCAGCAAAGCAAGCCTGAAATCCATTAACATTTCAAGTGTTCAGCTCAGCTTGACTAGAATTGTCCAAACTAAAGGATGCAAGCACATTTTTTCCTACACAGTTGTGTTATTCACCTCTAAAAGAGCTACGTTACCTCCCTTTTTTCCTCAATGTTCTCCTAATAAGCAAAGCCTTAAACACAGTGATTTACATCTCTGTTATACGCTAGTCCTTTGCTAAGAGAGCTTCCTTGAAGATTATATTATGGAACAACAATGCTGGTCTCTCTTCAATATTAAAAATCTCACTTATAAATCCCAGTAGCATCAATTCAATGTAAAATCATTATGATGCAATCAATGTAAAATCTCACTACATGATAGTTGCCATTTCAACAGTAGAAAGATATTTTCGCAAGAGGACCCATAGCAGGTAATAATCAAAGTGCTAAGCAGTATCGGCTCCATGTATTACAAAAAAAAAGCAGTATCAGCTCATATTACAACAGCATGACTATCTGATGCAGGAAACAACTGAGACTGTACATTTAGTATGCCAAATAAAGAGCCACACACAAAAAGGTTACAGGAACAGTAGGTCAATCTATCTGCTGAATATTATGAGGCAGTAGACTACATGATTAACAAAGTAATGTCGAACAATTCATTTAGCAAAGAAGTAAGACCCATATCAAGTTTTACAGTGTACATAAGCCAATTGAGGAAGCTAAAAACACAGAATCAGGAATCTAATATAGCACATTGTCCCATGCTTCTTGACCAAGCCGTACTTGCAGGCATGAAGATCAAAAAAAAAAGTTTTTGAAGTTCTTAAATAAAAAAATCCTCTGCACCAATCATCAGGTAGCGTTTTAATCAGAAAAAGAAGGAGATACAAAATGAAAACATTTTTAAAGCAAGACCATCATTCAAGAAGTTAACATCCTACAATTTTCAATGTACATCTGATTGTTTTACATATGACTATATGCATTCAAACACAAAGCTTTTAAGTGTTATTTACAATTTCCTGCAATAATGCTTTTTAGTTATGTGCACAAGCTTTAAAAATACTGAAGACATGTTTAAATCAGCAGCATTCTTCAACAAAGACATTTTGGAACACAGCAGAAAAAACAAGAATCAAATGCAAAAGTTATATCACGAACAGCAATTCACAAAGAACTAATCCACAAGGAAAGATATGCATTTCGAATACAACCCACTATCTTTTATCTTGACTTTCATGTCAAGTCACTGCCTGCAAATCTTCAACATTACATCAGAAAAGAAACAAAAAACTTGTCATATTAAAAGACAATTCCTTTTGAGAATTGGTAAACTAAAAAGGTTCAGCATGTGAAAAACCCAGGACTCCTATTTATGAATAAAAAGCTAAGAGTATAGTTTGATTCAACAGTTTCACTAAGAATCCAAAGGCAACATCCACTGGCGTTTTTAACAGTTTTGGACGCAAGAACCCACTAATATGATTCTATGCTGCAAAAGCTATTTGACATTTCGATGGCACATTTCTATTGTCTATGATACTCACCATGCTGCATAAGGATTTCAACATATTGTTCTGGCTATCGGCTTTTCCATTATGAGGTTGCGATCTGTAGATTGGTTGTCTTATGTGGAACATTAAGTCACCTCTGCCTCTGCAACCAGTCATCTCCAAATTTGCACATTGATTTTGCTCAAAGTCAAACCCATAGCTGTGACATCACATGGGTAAAATCATAATAGAAGTGAGACCTATGCACAATCTTGGTTACTAAAATTTACAAAGACTTCTGCACATCAGACGTCGTAGTTGCTGTCTACCACAGCTGATACAGCTGACATCCATGCTCGTAACCCCTGTTGAGCATCCTTCTTTGCCAACACTTCCAGTTTGCCAACAGCGTGCTTTGAAACTCCATATTTCATTAGAACGTGTCTAAGTGATCTAAATGTAGAATCATCAGGCTGAATTGCAGCTTCCATCATTTCCCTGAAGGTTCCAACCATGTCCTTAACCCTTCCATCTAGCATGTACAGTCCTAGCACATTGTTATAACTTAACTGATCTGTTAGGAGTCCAGATTCTCTCATCCGATTTGCAATTTGTAAGGCCTTATCTAATCTTCCTATTCTCTTGTACATGCATAACATCATTGCATATGTAAACTCATTGGCATCCCCCTTGTGCTTCATTCTGTCAAAGATCTGTTCAGCTTGTTCAACCATAGATCTCTCACCGTACAGACCAATCATACAATTCGACGAGAAAACATCAGGACCTACCTCTGACAACTGAAGCATTCTGTACGTTTCTTCCGCTTCTCTCAATAAACCAACTTTGGTATAGAGTTTGATCAGGGAGTTGTATATTACATTATTTCCTGTCAAGCCTGATTCTTTCATAGCATTGACATAACCACGAGCTTCCTGAACACTTCCGGCATCAGCACAAGCGTTTATTAGGACACCATACACAACAACATCAGGTAGTATATTACACTGAATCATCTCCCTGTAAAGTCCCTCTGCCATTTCTAACTGCCCTACCCTCACAAAACTTGAGATCAAAGCACAATAGGGGATGCAATCCTGTACTAAACCCATATCCTGCATCTTCCTCAAATAGGGTAATGCTCTGTATGGAAAATCAGCACCAGCCAAGATTTGTATAATGGAACTGTAGCTACATTTGTCGGGAGATATCCCTTGCCCTTCCATGCTATCAAAAATTTGACATGCTTTATCATAATTATTTGCTATCCCATAAGCCTTAATCATCACATTGTACTCAAGAACTGTCTGCGGCCTCTGCTCTTGGCAGCATAGGAAAACTCTCTCAGCTTCAGAAATGTAACCACGCTCCCCATATGCATCAATATTGGCCGAATAACACTCGGAACTCATATTCCCTTCAAGATGGAATCGCCTGAACCATAACCATGATTTTTCGAGCATCCCATCGTCTATGTACATTCGAAGAAGTGCTGATTGTGTGTATTCATCAATCACCATATCCCTTTCATCCATTTCACATACAAGTTCTTCAGCTTCATGAACCATTTGCCTTATGGAATATGCATACAGAAGAGTGCGATAACTCACCAGGTCTGGTTTAAGGCAGGCGTCTTTCATCTTTCTAAAGTAAGCTCCAGCCACTCTAACATTGTCGTGTTTAGTATAAATTGAAATCAGTATATTGTAAGTTCTTGTATCTGGCGCACAACCGAGCTCCTCCATCTTCTGCATCAGTGTATCTACTTCATTTAACTGGCCATTGTTACCATTAATGTGGATCATTGTGTTAAAAGTAACTGTGGTAGGTGTTATCCCTTCTTTAAGCATCTGCAAGAATGTTGCAGATGCTTCTTGAAGTTGCCCAGCTTTACCATAAGTATCAATCAACGTGTTATATGTGTGAGAGCTTAAGCAAACATTCTCTTGAGAAGACATTGGAACTTTCCCTTCTCTCCATGTCCTATCAACTCTCAGCTTTAAAGATTCACCTAAAGACCATCTTCTGAAGAAGTCCTCAGCCTTGTGAAACTCTCCACCCTTCTTGTACATTTGGACGACAATCCCCATTGTCACCTCGTCAGGTTCAATCCCTTGCTTGCTCATTTTGCCAAGCCAAACAACTGCCACTTCTCTCCGCCCACCTTTGCTGTAAACATCAATAAGCGTACCATATGTCGAGTTGACTGGTACGATCCCTTTGTCATTCATCTCATCCCACAAACGCTCTAAATGCCACCACTGATGTGCCTTCCCCAGAATCCTAAGCATGATGTTATAATGAATCACATTCAGTTCAAAACAACCCTTCTTCTTGAACCATCCAAATATCTCCATAGCTCTCTCCCATCGAGTTTGCTCCTTCAAAATTATGGTCCTCACTTTATTGCTGAGCCGCCCTTCCCACGGCCCAAAAGCCTCATCCAAGTCCTCAATAGCATCTAGAGCTCGCAGAATCGCGGGTAAGCATCCACCATAAGCCGCCCATTTCGTCGAACACTTGGTCTGCACATTCCTCACCAAAACTCTCCCACCACCCGGACAACCTTCGACCCCCACGTCACTTCCATTCACAGCTCCATCATCATTCCCACCATTCGTCCTCCGTACCCATTTCGCATTCTTCCTCAAACCCTGCTTCTCCGCTCCGAATTCAACAAGAACCGGACTTCCCCCGTCGCGTTTCTGCTCCCACGCCCAGCCGAAGCTCTTCCTCGCCGTGGGTTTTCCGGGAACCCTGCACTCCCTTTGCCGCTCGACCGGTTTCGCCTTGCCCTGAGGGGCGGCGACCGAGATCGTCACGTCCGGAGGCGTCGTCGGAGCACCGAGGACGTGGAAGCATTTGGCGTCGAGCTTCGCAATCATGTTTTCCCAGTACCGGGTAGGACCAAATTCCGACCGTAAAGTTTGAAGAGAGTTATCACTCGTAGATTTTTCTTTTCAGATGGGACTGTGGGAGAATTAGAAATTTATATTTGGGCCCCTCAAGTTTTAAGATATTACCAATTTGCCGCTTGAAAATCGAATTTTTCTTTTCAGGTGTGCTCTTCCCTCCTCGACATGCTATCTCAAGTTAGGGACACGATGATGATGGGGGGCACGACGACACAAAACGAACCCGATATGAAATTGGATGTTTTGAGGTTATGTTAGTCGTGATCGTGTCATAATCGTGGATGCCCGTTGATACAATTAATAAACGGGCTTGGCTCGAAACCGATTCATATGATCCGAGAACCGACCCGTTTAACCCATTTAATTAAATGGGTTAGTCGATGATTTGTAGAGCAAATCATCGACCAATTGACTAACATCGACGTGTTTAATTTAAAACACTTATATCTTTCTACCTTTCCCTATTAATGATTGTAATACAGGTGGACATTGATACGGGTCCTTTTATATTTTTATGAGGTATTAAAAAACTATAAAGACTTTGTCAATATTAATTAGACTGCAAAGTGGACTTTTCCATGTATTAAGGAAAAAAGACAAGTTCACGATGTGACTGGATTATTTCCTAAAATAATTTGGTCGGGTTTAAATATTCACATTCAACTTATGCACGCGGCAATTTCGTGAAGAAAGCCATGAAAGTCAATTCCTTTTTTCTCAAAATTGATATTCTGGTAGTCGGGTCATGCTCGAGTTGGATTTATTGTTAAAGCAAGAGGCTATTCCAAAAGACATATATCTTTATATTCCCTTGTCCACGTTGCTTGGAAGGTCTTCCTTTCTTCATTAGCGAGTTCACAATATGCAATTGGTAACATCAATGATAGGGGTAGGAGCTCGTATGCATGAGATTGAGCCAAACCAAATCGTAAACCCATTGAACATGCAAAAAGTATCTTTCACCTTACAGATGAAACTTCCACTAGATGCCAGCCATTGCCGTCACACCTAAAGCCTCGGCCACCATTGGAAGCAGCAGCAATGGGAGATAATGTATGAGCGGCACGTATCTATTGTATGAAAACAACCGAATTGAAATTTCAAGTAACCTTATCGATATTATTTTACATAGCAAAGACGACCTCTTTTTTTTTTATAGGATCTCAATTATTTTTTATCCAAAATTACTTATTTTACAAATATTGAATCCATGTGCAAATACGTAAGTTAATAATAGTTCTTTACAATCCCTCATATGTTTTGATGTTAAAATTTGAATCCTTTCTATCTAACAACATTCCTAGATCTTAGGTCTTGAAATATTCCTATCTTTCCACATAATACTATACGTTTTCTTCGTAAAATGAGATTTTTATCAATAATTTTTTCTGATCATTTAATGACTCAATTATTTAGTCATAAAACAAATTTGATTAATCTTTCAAATGTCAATTCTTTGTATACATGCTTTTAATCGGTTTTTCAGTAGTAAGAGTGTCTATCAAACTAAGTTAAAAGTGAGATGTCGACAAGTTCTTCAATAAGGGCTTTCATTAGTTCTCTGAATATAACTCTTATTCCTTCTTGTCATGAAAGTAGCGCGCAAACTAATGGATCTTGAAAATTAAGTCTAACGTGAGAAGAAGAAATTATCAGAGAAATTAGCAAAGAACAACAAAGACATCAGAAATTTACATGGTTCGTTTCGAGTGTCAATATCTACTTTGCGAGAAGAGCTAGCCGCCAAAAAATTCACTATGAATCCGGAGAATGAAGAGTTCATTATTGCTCAATCTCTTAAGTTTTTCCTAATCCTAGATTGCACCTAGGACAAACTTACGAGTGTTATCTCCCAATCTTTCACAAAGAACTTACTAACAAAATTCACACGAGAAAGTCCCATCTCTCATCTTGTTTTGCTTGAGTGCGATAACCTAGTAAGGGTGTGCAGAGGAACTGAAAATCATCTAGAACCGAACTTGACCAGCTTAGAACCGGTAGTTCCCATGGAGAACGGTCCACTTTTAAGTTCCAATTTACTGGAATCAATGAGTACTGGTCTAGTTCCCGGTTCCAAGCGTGGAACTGCCCACCTGCAGACAGGTATGTGTCTGTGTGTGTACATTTAAAAAAATGGGAGCATTCATCTTAAAATCACGGTATCATTTTGTGTCAAATGATAAGTAAGAAATGGAACCAAATGTTCAAGTGGGAGCATTCATCCCAAAATCATAATATCATTTCATGTTTGATAGCAAGACTCTCATATGAATTTCTTTATTGTTCTTACATTTTCCCTTGCAAAGAAGTACTCAAATAGAAACTAGGTTCACCATAATATTAATTGATTAATGCAATTTTGTAGGAATTGGAGATCGATTCCATAAACCCACTTGAAAACTGGAACCGGATCGGACTGGCAGTCTGGTTTCCGGATAGATCTATAAAACTAATGGGCGGTTCTCGATTTTAATTTTTCGGAATCAGTCCTTGGTGGGCGGTTTTCGGTTTCATGTTGGAAACCGAACCGCCCACTCGAACCATGCTCACCTCTACCCAGTAGAATTCCATCTCTTATATACACAATATTGTATATAAAATAGGAAACTCATATAAGGAAACCTTATCAACTAGAAAGCCCACTCAAACTAAAAAAAACTATTTTTATGGGCTTTTCTTCACCGGCTCAACCCATTTATAGGAAATAGGAGGAGCTTACACTTGGACGATGCCATCTATAAATATATATCTCAGTCACAAAGGATACATCAGGCAGCCAACGGATATAATCTAACTAAATGTCTTTTTTTTCTTCCATTAATTAACTCAACCTCTTCGGAATTTTAGACAGATGTTTCTTCTGCAACAAACTAACACATATTCTATGTCGAATAGCGATGCCTTTACCCCCGGTCCGCTCATCGAACCGGCTCCATCTTAAAGCCGAAGCACCATTCCGGATTGCTATCTGAGAAAGCCAGGGATGTTTTATAATGAATCTCGCGCGAAAGTGATCCATCTAGTCTTTGTTGATTTATAGTACGAGCTTTTAGCAGATAACTATGTCCGGAATTGAAACTTGAAACATATGTTTGTGACCCCTTCTTGTTTGTTTAAAACACGGGACGGCTGAAGACAAGACTCGTTCTCTTCTTCCATCTCTTCGGTTCTTCGCCAATGGTACGTGAGGCTTATAAATAGGGAAGTTGAGTATCATTTTGCTTCAAATCCGACTCCTGCACAGTGCTAACTTAAGCTGAGATTTTCATTATCTTCCTGATTCTATTGGCTTATATAGCAGCACAAAAAGAAGTTTTAAGATATGGCGAAGAACAATCGCCTTTGTTGCATCATCGCCGTCGCATGCACCCTTGTGGTGGCCTCTGATCCCACGCCGTTGCAAGATTTCTGTGTTGCAGATCCCAATAGCCAAGGTTAGCACCATCTCTACCATGTTCTCGTTCTACATCTGCCTAATTTTTGTACGTTCGATTTACGAAAACTGGTTTATTAAGGAATCTGGCCAGCTTGAACAGTGTATTTTATGTTGGAGGTTATGGGTTTGAGAGAGAAAAAGTGTTTTACTTGAAGTATTATACCAAGAGACATCAAGTTTGGAATGCTCAACAGTATTCCTCAAGCGTAGGGAAAACCCTAGAGTTTATATGCAAGCTATTGGGCTTAAGCCCATATGGGCCCAAAATAACCATGCTTTACACCTATTTGGCTTGTATGTGAACATATTATTTGGACTATATTAACAATATATCCAACAATCTCCTCCTATGTTCACCATACAACACAATCCAATACGGTGGTCAATGTAATGTTCAAACAAATATGAATCATCCACATTCAGTTCAAGATAGTCAACGTGGATCGGTCAAAGAGTTTTAGCACGAAATACTAAACTCAATCATAATTTGCAATCTAAATAAGTGAATCATCCTTATCATGAATCTGTTCTGAGATCAGCACATAAAATTAAATATGAAGAGTTTTAGATTCAATCTAAACTCATCCAAATCCCAAAATAAATCTCAGAATCAATTCACAACCAAGCACAATGATGTTCACACAATAGAGATAGCAAAATGGAAGTCTCAGGTAACTGAACTTCATCAAAATAGGCAATAGCAGGTGACTTGTCAAGTCCCTACTTACTCTAAATGATATATTCATTCATCTGGTGGATCATCTTGGTCAGGATCCAACCCAATAAGCTCTCCTCCATCTCTGCCATCCCCTTTAGAATGTCATATTATTATGAATTCAATCAAGCAGGGAAGAACATATATTAATGTCATAAAGCATCAATATCATGTTTATAAGCATCAAGCCAGTTTCATAAATTATGAACAAGGCCTAGACAGTTTGAATTACAAAGAGCCATCAACTTCAATTTATTTATAAGAGAATAACCATTGTCTAGTTTCAAAGAACAGGACCAATAGTCATGTCACTTACAATAACCAACAGTTCGGTTTATGTATAAGAGAATAACCATTATCCAGTTTCAAATAATAAGACCAATAGTTATGTCACTTACAATAACCAACAAGCTTCTTATGTAAACAACTATTTCTGTATTTCAATTTGGAATGTCATAATTACTGATTCCTTAAAGTCAAATAATCTAGCATCAAGTTTGGAATGAGATCATTTAACCAAAGGATAGTCCAATCTAGTCGGATTGTATCATCAAGTTTGGAATGACACAAGCTCCCCAGATATAACCTTTGAATTGGGTTACGTCATCTTCATCAAGTTTGGAATGAAACAACTCACCCTTTTCAAATTAATCAGCAACTATGAACATCGATGAAACACATAAACTGTGCTTATCATTGTGGCCAACAAAGGGAGATTCGATAATGCAAAACATACAATTAGAAGGTAAGTAAATGGTAATTAAGACATATCTACATAGTCTTTAACCCCATTTTCCCCACTGTTTTGAATAATCGATCTATAGGCATACCCTTTGTGAGAGCATCGGCCATGTTATCCGTCGATCGCACATCGATCAAGGTGACAACTCCTTGTTCGCGCAGATAATTCAACAACGCATGTCTCAGTCTCACATGTCTTCTCTTGGAATTAAAGAGAGCATTCTTGACGACTTGGACAGTGGCTTGATTATCACAGAACAAGTTTAAAGAATTAATCTTTAGCTTAGTAAAAGGAATACCCATAATCAGATTCTTTATCCACTCTGCCTCTTCACCGGCTGAGACCAAAGCAAAAAGTTCTGATTCAATAGACGACAATGCAATACAAGTCTGTTTTTTGGATTTCCAAGCAATAGCAACTCCACCCAAAGTGAATACATATCCACTAGTGGACTTATTATTTCCAATTTCTGAACACCATGAGGCATCAGAATATCCATCCACAGTTGGAGGATAACTAGAATAACATAAAGCATAATCTTTAATACCTTTAAGGTATCTCATCAGCCTACTGAGGGCATCCCAATGCTCTTTACTAGGATTACTAGTGAAACGACTCAGCATGCCAACTGTTAAGGCTATGTCAAGTCTAGTGCGACTTATAGCATACATGAGACTACCAATCAATTTCGAGTACTTTAACTGATCAACACTAGTCCGTTCATTAGGACTCAGTCTTTTATTATAGTCACATGGTGCCGCACTCGGTTTACATTCACTGTATCCCCAGGTAGAAAGTAGTTGCTCCATATAATGAGTCTGGCTAAGGGAGATGACTTGCATTTCAAAACTTACTTTTATACCAAGAATGGTATTAACAGTACCAAGATCTTTCATATCAAATTCTTTAGCTAAAGTAGCTTTCACGTCACTCACTACAAAATGATCGGAATCAAGAATTAACATGTCATCAACATACACGCAAATGATGACTATCTTATTTGACATAGAACGATGGTAAAAGCATTTATCTGAATAACTAGACTTAAAGCCATAACTCTTTACCACTTTGTCAAATTTAAGATGCCACATCTTAGGTGCTTGTTTAAGACCATACAAAGATTTGTTCAATTTACAAACTTCGTCCTCAAGATCTTTCATGACATATCCTTCCGGTTGTTCCATGTAGATCTCTTCATTTAACTCTCCATTTAGGAAAGCTGTTTTTACATCCATTAATGCACTACAAAGTGTTCAATAGATGCCAAAAGAAGAAGAATTCTTATAGTTGATAGATGACACACAGGTGAATAAACATCAAAATAGTCTATTCCACTCTGTTTTTTATAGCCTTTAGCTACTAAGCATGCTTTGTACCTGGCTATTGATCCATCACTATTCAGTTTCTTCTTCAATACCCACTTACAGCCTATAGCCTTAGCCCCTTTTGGCAAATTGACTAGCTGCCAAGTGTGGTTCTGTAGCAAAGAGCTCATTTCATCATCTATGGCTTCTGCTCACAATGGAGATTCCCTAGATCTCATTGCTTCCTGATAGAAGAATGGATCATCCTCTATATGGTAAGTGACAAAGTCCTCACCAAAACTTTTGGGAACTTTATCTCTTGTAGATACTCTAACTGGAACTTGTTCACAAGTCAACCGTGGGGAATTAGTGTTAGAAGAGCTTGTTTCAAATTCTACAGGAGACTCTGAAATCATATCTGTAGACCTAGAAACATTCAAGCCATGATCTCTGAAAAACTTGTTCTCGAAAAATTCTGCATCTCTAGATTCTATCATTGTATTAGTAGATAGATCTAAAAATCTATTTGCAGCACTATCTTCCACACAACCTAGACAAACACGGGTAATGGTTCTAGGTCCCACTTTAGATCTTTTAGGATCTTGTATTCTTACATAAGTAATACAGCCCCAAGTCTTAAGAGTATCATATCTACAAGAACACTTGTGTCATATCTCATAAGGTGTCATAGACAACTTAGAGTGCGGCAACCTATTTAGGATGTAATTGGCAGTTAAAACTGCTTCTTCCCAATAGGAGGAAGGCATGCCAGCTGTAAGTAACATGGAATTTAACATTTCAGTTAACGTTCTATTCTTACGCTCGGCAACACCATTTGATTGGGGTGAGTAAGGAGCAGTGGTTTCAAGTATTATGCCCTTCGAAGCACAAAAGTCCTTGAACCCTATTATTGTATATTCTCCTCCTCTATCACTTCTAAACCTCTTAATTTTCAAGTTGAGTTGATTTTCTACTTTAGACTTGAAAATCTTAAACTTTTCAAAAACCTCATCTTTCGATTTTAACAAATAAACATGACAATATCGAGAAAAATCGTCTATGAATGTTAGTAGATACTTCCGACCACCTCTAGTAACGTCATTTCTAAAGTTACAGAGGTCAGAATGTATTAGCTCAAGAAGTTGTGTGCTTTTAGAAACTGATTTAAAAGGTTTTCTAGTGATCTTAGCCTGTGCACACACTTCACATTTAACAAATCGAATAGAAGTATCTAATGGAATGTTGTGAGTTTTAGCTAGATGTTGCATCTTCCTTTAATTCACATGTCCAAGTCTATGGTGTAATAACTTTGGATCAATCAAAGTAGAATTCATATGGTTGATGCTATCAGTATCTAAACTCAACCTATACATACCATTAACCATGAATACACAACCGAAATAACATGAGTTAACAGATAAAGTTACTCTGCCATTCATAGTTGAAAAAGACATACCAGCTTTATCAAGTAAACTTATAGATATCAAATTCTTTTTAAGTAAAGGTACTACTAACATGTTTCAGAGTTAGTACTTTACTTGAAAAAAGCACCAAATTTGTAGTTCCGACATGAGTCACCTCTGCCTCACCACCGTTACAACTTTCTACGGTGTCTTTCACTTCTATGACCTCAGTGAGTGAGTTCTTGTCATTTGTAGCATGACAAGTAGCACCATTATCTAACCACCACTCAGAGGAGACTCTGGCCTTACCATTCTTCATCATTCTAATGAAGGCTTGAGGCTCAGATTTACTAATTAACATATTAGTCACAGTTTGTGGTGTGTCATTCTCTGGCTTCTTTTGTAGCTTACAATCTACTGCCCAGTAACCCCACTTTACACAGTTATGGCACTTGCCCTTCTTCTTCCTTTTGAAGATAGTCTTTTCGGCCTCTAACTGTGAAGAGGATTCACCTTTTGATGACTTGGACCTTTCCGAGGTTTGTTGGAATATGAAACTAAATTGACAATTGACTTTTGTTGTCCATCTTGTTCCAAACTCTTCCTAGTATACCTCTTTAATTTATCCAGTCTCATATGTTCTTTTTGTTTGTGCATTTCTGTCTTGAAAGAACTCCATTCAACAAGTAGCTTACTCAACACAAGACCAACGAAGAGATTATCGGACATATTAGAGTGATCCTCTTTCAAGTGAGCCCATATCTCTTTCGATGTCTTAAACTCACTATAAGCCATAGCTAGACAGGGATTTAAATAGGTTAACGAGTAATCTCTACAAAAATCTTCATCTTTGTTCCATTGATTTTCATCAACAACTTCAGTGGTACATGCAAAATCACTCAATACCGTATGGAATATTTTACATTCTTTCATGCCAAATTGAACATACAATTTTCAACCATGAAATTCAGTGACATCAAGTGATTGCAGCTTGATAATATCATAGGAACTATGTTTTGCCATTTTAATCAGAGCAAAAACGTAGAAAGAGTGCACCTTGAAGTCCGCGGAGCTCACAAAGTTGAATAATGCCCTTAACCTTAGTCAAACTGCTCTGTAGAGATGGAGTTTGCCAAAATAGACCCCAAAAACAGATTCGAAGCACCCAAAAACCTTAAAATGGAACTGCCCTTGTTGCTGAAAGCAGAGAAGTGCCGGAAATTCGCCGAAAGCCGAAAAGTCGCGGAAATTCGCAGGAAGCCGAAAATCGCCGAAACTTCCGGTTGTCGTATCTCAGCCATCCAAACTCCGTTCAAGGCGAGTGACCACTCAAAACGCTCGTATCGACGAGGAGAACAAGATCTAGGTGGTTTCACCCTCTGAAATTGGCTATAATTTCTGGGTTCTTGAATCAAAGATTTCGGCCATCGAATCTTCAAACTCAGATCCCGGCCAACCCTCTCGTCGAAATCGAAAATAAATAATATCTACGAGTTCGTTTCAACGCGATCTTCGAGTAGACACCTTTCTTGCTCAAATCCGACACACGAATCTAATACTTCAAGATTGTTGGAGGTTATGGGTTTGAGAGAGAAAAAGTGTTTTGCTTGAAGTATTACACCAAGAGACATCAAGTTTGGAATGCTCAACAGTATTACCTTCAGCGTAGGGAAAACCCTGGAGTTTATATGCAAGCTATTGGGCTTCAGCCCATATGGGCCCAAAATAACCATGCTTTACACATATTGGGCTTGTATGTGAATATATTATTTGGACTATATTAACAAATCCAACATTTTAAACTTATAACAGGAGAAAAAGTTAAGTATTTAAAGAAGTGTGAATCATGGTCAAGCACGGAATTCTGAACTAATGCTATGAATAATTGTTAAATAGTTCTAGTTATCTTCTGGACGTGTTTACTGACGTTTTCTCATATTTATTCTTATTTTTTTATTTGTGAGCAGTACTGGTTAATGGTGTTGCTTGCTTCGACCCCAAGCTTGTGACTGCCAACAAAATCTCTTTGTCTGGGCTCAACATGTCAGGCAATGTGTCGAATCCGCAGGGCTCGGCGATTACGCCGGCCACAGTTGGACAGATACCCGGGCTCAACACTCTCGGCATCTCCTTGGTAAGGATTGACTATGCCCCATGGGGTGTCGTCTCACCCCACACACACCCCCGAGCCTCCGAGATTTTGGTGGTCATTGAAGGGACGCTGTTCGTTGGTTCGTCACATCGAACCCCGACAACAAGCTGATCACCAAGGTTCTCGAGAAGGGTGAAGTGTTCGTGTTCCCCGAGGGACTCATTCACTTCCAACAGAATGTGGGCTACGGGAATGCCTTCTCGTTCTCCGGCCTCAGCGGCCAGAACCCGGGTGTGGTTCTGGTTCCAGATACCATCTTCTGGTCGACTCCGCTCATCGCCACTGATGTACTCGCCAAGGCTTTCCAGGTGGATAAGGCCATAGTTGAGCAGATCGAAGCGAAATTCTAGTGAATGATTTATGTTCTTGTGTTTAGTTTGCTTGGAGAAGATGTGACAAAAATTGTTGGCTTTTTTTTATATATACATATTGTGTGTCTCTGGTTAATTAAGAAGATATACTTGTATGTTTTTCAGTGTCAGCATCAATTCACATCGTTGGTTCGAGTGGTTTGTCTTAGTTTGTTTTCTAAGGTTCTGATGCTGTGCCCATAGTGTAGAATGTCTGGTTAAACATGGGACACTTGAATATATGAAGAGGCATGTTAGGGATGCTAGGACTTCTTCCTAAGATTAGTGTAATATGTTATTTGTCGCGGTATAATGATCAAAGATTCATGCACAAAGTCATTCACAGCTACTATACTTGGGAAGTGCGAAATTAGCCGGACCTTTTCACCTGAAATTGACCTACACCATGAAAATCGGGTTAAGGCGTTAGGATATCCGGATCGGCCCTTCAACTCTCAAGTTAGTGTTTGTGTGTGTGTGAGAAAGAGAGTTTTGAGAGAATTAAGCAGATGAAAAATGACTAGCCTTTTACCCGTGTGCTTGAACCACAATTTAAAGGCTATTGCTTTAACAGGCTGTAGGGTAATGCTTGACTAGTGGGGATTTTTGGGTGACAAATGGATGAGATGGCTCAATAAGTGGCGTTTGGACCGACCACAAGGACCACAAGGACCAATGTATGTCCAGTGTGTTTCAGATAGTGGTCTCACCATTCTCTCTTTGAATGTGGTGATCCTAACGTGTCTTGTCAAGTGCTATCTACAACTCGAACCCTGAAATCATGTTCTGATGGTTCTTCTCGTCGGGTCGTGAACTTAAACCGTCACCTTAGGGGAAGACATGTCAAGAGTCCATTGGTTAGTTAAAACTGTTTCAATCACTTTCCTCCCACATTTAGTTTTGTTGTGGTAGCCCGACAGGTCAAGAGTAAATGGTTTCTACTTATTTTCCCTTTTCGTTCAGGGGATTCATGCAAAACACAAAGGAAGCCAAGATGTCATATTGGTTCCAATGGGTCTTCCTGTAGGGTCGTGAACTTGAACCGTCGTCACCTTAGGGGAAGACATGTCAGGAGTCCATTGGTTAGTTAAAACCGTTTCAATCACCTTCCCCCCACCCCCCACCCCCACTTTTAGTCTTGTTGTGGCAGCCCTACAGATAAAAAATAAATGGTTTCTACTTATTTGCCCTTTTCGTTCTGGGGATTCATGCAAAACACAGAGGAAACCAAGATGTTAAATTGGTTTCAAAATAGGGTGAAAATAAGAGGAAGTGCTTTGAATGGAGATGTAGCTGCAATGGGAGCTGTATATGCAACAGCAATCCATGGCGACCCCATGAATTATACCTATGTTTTCCAAGTACCTTTGGTGAAGGAGCTCTAAAATACATATGCATATAGTATACCACCTTGTTACCTTATTTCCTTAATGAGGTAGCTAATCGCATCAACTTTTATTTCTACTCCGAGATTTTTTATATTAGGTGTGCTGTGGTAAGTTATATCAACATTTGCTCTTAATCGATGGTGGTGTAATTAACAACCATGGTGACCCTTGATTTCTGCATTAACCATGACTGTTCTTTTGAGTGGGATTTCTTGGGCTAATTTCGGAGCGCCCATTTTTCAAATAGCCTGATCTGTACAGTCCATTTCTGATGTATTCAAGGCCTGTGTTCTCTCACTCTTCCTTCATCACCATTCATCTTTCCTACTCATCTTTTCCAAAGGTCTACGAATAACTCCTCTCTCAAAACCAAATTCGCATTTTTCCTCTTCTTCAAAGCTACTTCTACTACGGTCAAATGGCTGGGTTAAGCTCTCAGCCCAACACTGTGGTACCTAGAACTACAAGTTAGTCTTCTTCTCTTCGAGTTAGGCCCATGGAGCTGCCTTTGTTTCTTCGTCTGGATCTAAATTCGCTGCACTGCTCACGACCGCCAACCCTGAAGTCCCCACGACCTCTGGAGCGATGGGGAGCGAGGACCCTTCGCGCTTAGATTTAGCGTAGATGGTTACTCTAGTTTACTCACTTACGATGACTTGGCTGACATTAGGGAAATATACCAAATTCTAGGGAATTACACCCTTCTTCGCCCAAGCTTTTGGGAGTACCGTCTAAGCCTGGGTGTATAGGCACCTAAGAAGAACATTTAAGATGCTTTTGGTATCATTTATGTTATCAGGAACAGTTTGTTTTAGAAATGTTTTTTTCTATTTCTATTTTCTAGACGAGTTTATGAGCAGAAGAATTCGTCTGATAATTGCACAAAATTTTTATTCTCATAATAGAAAAAAAAAAACAAAAGTGTGTTTGGTATGACCCTAAAAGTTTTTTGTGACATGGATTTTTTTATATTTTTTTAATAATATTCTGAGATTTTTCTAATTTTTTTCTTTTTCTTCTTTTTTTCCTCCCTTCTTCTTCCTCCTCTAGTTGATCGCCAAGCCTCGGCGATGGCCAGTGACCGGCCATAGACAAGGGTCAGCGAGGCCCGACCTCACAGTGGCTGGGCGAGGTAGCCGAGGGAGGAAGAAGAAGGGAGAAAAAAAACAAAATGACTTGTTTCAGAAATTGTTCCTGGGAACAAAGAACTAGATTTTTTTTAATTTTTATTTTTGTTTCAAATCTATTCACTAGCCCCCTCTCTATATCAAGGAATAGAAAAATTAGCTGACGTTACTAACGGATTTCTGATCTTTTTCTATTTCGGGGAACAAAAATTATAGAGAAATATGATGATTACCATTTTAGTTGCTGAACAAAGATTTCCCATTCCTTCACATCTAGGTGGCGCACACTGCGCCATTGTCCTCCCGCCCCGACAACTTACTTAACGCCATCAGGTACAAAGTAGGATCCATTCTTGCCTTCCGCGGGGCTGAGAAAGTTTGTTCCCGGGTGTTCTTTGGAACATCTATATCTTGAAGGAATTACCGCTTCAGTCCCGTCGTGCCAAATTAAACGGAGTTTCGCCTGTGGCGTTCTTTGAGGTCGTCTGATATGCCCAAAAGATGCTCGGAAGCTCGTCAGCCCTGCTCCCTTGAGCATTGTTAATCCTCTTTTTGATCGCATCTACAACAACAGCTTGTCTACCTGCCAGTACGCGGATGGCAGCCGGCAAGTTTCATTGTAATTCTTCAATTCCTTAAAAAATTTTCTGATCTTCGGGATGTCGAACTGCTTCCTATCATCGGTGGTCAGGACAGTTGGGACATCGAACTGACAAACGGTAAGCTGCCATCCGAAGCTATGCAGTCTCTTCTCAATTATAGTAGCTAGCGCTTCATCCACTGCTACTATTACAAACCTTCTGGCCCAAAGGCAAATGTGAAAGGTCCCAGTGTCTCGGCTCCCCACCGGTAAAAGGACCAGGGAGAAGGGTATCGGAACCAAGTCACTGGGTCACGGGCACTAGAGGACGTTGTCAAATTAGAAGTTTTTCTATTTCCTATGAAAGGGTTGAGAATGAGTAGGAGTTAATTTGGTGAATTCCATTCCCACAGCTTAGGAAAGCTTTTGTTGAACGATTTTGTAGGCATCTCCCATTTTATTAAGTTTGATCGACACCCTTACTATTGAAAAACTGATTGAAAGGATGACATCAGGGTAGTACCCATGATGAACGTTTTATAAATACCCGATTTGTCCAAAAACTAATTATTGCATTAGGACCACGAAAAACCCCAAACTAATACACATGCTGCAAATTTACTTCAAATTAATTTTTTAATCACAAAAAACTTCAAATTGATATACTTGTGACAAATTTACCCCAAACTAATTTTTTGACCACCAAAAACTCCAAACTGGTACACTTGTGATAAATTTACCCTTCGTTAAATTAGATTTATACCATGAAAAACCATAAATTGGTAAATCTGTGATAAACATAGGGATATAATCCTAAACTGATATATCCATTAACTGCCACGTGTTATCCAACTTAGTAATTTGATGGTAAAATTTTTGGAGGGGAAATTTATCTTAGTTATATTAGTTTGGAATTTTTGATGATCAAAAAAATTAATTTGTGGTAAATTTGTTATGTGTGTACCAGTTTGGGGATTTTTGTAATATTAACCCTATTGTATTTCAAGATATCACATCCTTTAATCATAGCGGTTCAATTTTGATAATATCATGAGACTTGTGATTTTCTCGGTCAAATGGACTTTTGTGAAAACTGAGAGAAAAGTACATCGAAAGTGTTGAAATCTTTTGTACGGAAAATAATCAAGTCTTAAATATTTAGAATGATACAATTAATTCCTAAATCTTTTTCAAAAAGTGCAATTGATGCAATTTTTTTTATTGAATAATTGATGCAATTAATTTCAAAATGTTTTTTCAAAAAGTGCAATAAGTCATTCTAGTGACCATTATTGAAAACTGTCTCCACCTCAATTGAAAGTTTCCACGTGGCAGCCTAAATTGCATATTTCCCTATTGGTTCGACTTAATTACACTTTTTAAAATTTTAAAATTAGATTTCACCAATTCAAATGTATGGGTTTTACTTTGCATTTTGTGGACTGCATGCGTGAGGGCGAGTAGCTCATAGAGTTATGTGGTAGGGCTACTATTGCCGTCCTCGTCCGTTCGAAGCCAGCCGCATACACACGAAATTTCCTCGGCTGCCACCCAGGCTCCAGGGATATATCTCCTTTACAAAGGTTGTTTTTTTGTTCTTTCTTTCTATCAATTAAGTCACCCTCCTCGGAATTTTGGACAGATGTCTCTTCCACAACAAACTAATATACAATTGATGTCAAATGGCGATACCTCAAAACCCGCTCCACACATCTAACCTACTCCGTCTTCAAACTACACTAACTTAATAATTCCGTTCATGTTCCGAAGCACCCTTAAGAGTCCTTATTCAAGAAAGCCGGAGATGTTTCATACTGAATTTACAGTACAAGCTTTCACTAGATAACGGTCCAAAATCAGAACTCCAAACATATGTTTTTGGGAAAAGGTGCCAAAAAAGTCCTAAATATTTTGTATTGGTGCCTATTTAGTCATAAACCTTTTTTTGGTGCCAATTCTATCCTAAACCTTTTGCATTGGTGTCAATTTAGTCATAAATTTTTTTTGTGCCAATTCAGTCATAAATCTTTTGCATTGGTGCCAATTCAGTCCTAAACCTTTTTTCTTTATGCCAATTCAGTTCTTCCGATCAATTTTGGCAAGATTTTGCTGATGTGGACGCCAGCCGACCAATGGCCGGTCACCGGCGCTAACATGGACAACTTTAATAATATTTTTAAATTTTATTGAATTTTTATTAATTTTTTTCTTTTTTTCCCTCTCCCCTCCCTCCTTCTTCCAGTCGGTCACTGGACCGACGATCAGTCAAAGACTAGAGGCCGGTGCCAGTGAGGACCAATGAGGCTCGCCCTCACTGGCCACTAGCGAGGACAGCCTTGTGTTAGGCAAGGCCCGACCTCGCCAGATCCAGAGAGGTCGTGCTAGCCGCCGACAAGGTTGAGCCTCGCCCAGCCATGGTGAGGCAAGGTGAGCCTTTGCCATCGCTGGTGAGGGCGAGCCTCACTGAATCTGGCGAGGTCGAGCCTCGCTGGCAGCTGGGCGAGGCCGCCCTCACCAGTGGTCGACTAGGGCGAGCCTCGTTGACACTGGCCTCTGGCCTTTGGTTGGTCACTGGTCCGGCAACTGGCTAGAGGAACGAGGGTGGGGAGGGGAAAAAAAAGAAAAGAAAAGAACAATAAAAATTCAATAAAATATTAAAATATTATGAAAGTTGTTCACATCAGCGCCAGTGATCGGCCACTAGCCGGTTGGTGTCTACATCAGCAAAATCTAGCCAAAATTAGCCGGAAAGACTGAATTGGTACAAAAACAAAAAATTTATGACTGAATTGGTACAAATGTAAAAGGTTTAGGACTAAATTGGTACCATAAAAAGGTTTAGGACTAAATTGACACCAATGCAAAAGATTTATGACTGAATTGGTGTCAAAAAAAGGTTTATGACTAAATTTGCACAATTACAAAAAAGTTTATGACTTTTTTGACATTTTTCCCTATGTTTTTGACTGGGTCTTGTTCCTTTGAAACACCGACGGCTAAAGACAAGGCTTGTTCCCTCATTCCATCTCTTCTGTTCTTAGCCAAGCGTACGTGAGGCTTATAAAGAGGGAAGCCGAGTATCATTTTGCTTCACATCCAACTCCTGAAAAGTGCTAACTTAAGCAGAGTTTTTCATCATCTTCCTGGTTCCATTCGCTTGTATAGCAGTGCAAAAAGGAAGTTTAGAATATGACTAAGAACATTCTCCTTTGTTGCATCCTCGCCGTTGCATGCGCTGTCGCGGTGGCCTCTGATCCTGCGCCCTTGCAAGATTTCTGTGTTGCAGATCTCAATAGCCAAGGTTAACACCATCTCTATCATATTGCCGTTCTGTATCTGCTTATTTTTGTACTATTGATTTACGAAAACTGGTTTATAAAGAAATCCGGCAAACTTTAACAGTGTATTTTTAACTTATAATGAAAGAAAACGTAAGCATTTAAAGAAATCATGAATCATGTTCAAGCACGTAAGTATGAACTAATGCTATGAATCATTGTAGTTATCTTTTAGACATGTTTGCTGACGTCTTCTCATTTTTTCTTTTTTGTTCGTGAGCAGTACTGGTAAATGGTTTTGCTTGCTTGGAACCCAAGCTTGTGACCGCCGACAATTTCTCTTTGTCTGGGCTCGACATGCTAGGCAATGTGTCGAACCCGCAAGGCTCAGCGATTACCCCGGCCACGGTCGGACAGATACCCGGGCTCAACACTCTCGGCATCTCCTTGGTAAGGACTGACTATGCCCCATGGGGTGTTGTCTCACTGCACACACACCCCCAAGCCTCCGAGATTTTGGTGGTCATTGAAGGGACGCTGCTTGTTGGCTTCGTCACGTCGAACCGCAACAACAAGATGATCACCAAGGTTCTCCAGAAGGGTGACGTGTTCGTGTTCCCCGAGGGACTCATTCACTTCCAACAGAATGTGGGCTACAGGAACGCCTTCTCCTTCTCCGGCCTCAGCAGCCAGAACCCGGGTGTGGTTCTGGTTCCAGATACCGTCTTTGGGTCAACTCCGCTCATTGCCACTGATGTTCTCGCCAAGGCTTTCCAGGTGGACAAGGCCATAGTTGACCAGATTGAAGCGGAATTCTAGGGAATGATTCATGTTCTTGTGTTTAGTTTGCTCGGAGACAATGTGACAGAAATTGTTGGGTTATTATTTATATGGTGTGTAAGATAAAAACATAGACCTGTATCAAATCATATGTTTTTCAGTGTCCGTAGTAATGCATATCATTTGTTTAAGAAGTTTGTCTTAGTTGGTTTTCTATGATTCTGATCCTGTGTCCATTGTGAAGAACGTCTAGATAGACATGTTACTCATGAACATATTAAGAGGCATGATAGGAATGCCAAAACTACCTACTACGATTAGTGTAATATGCTATTTGTCGAATATAATGATCAAACACCCATGCACAGAGTCATTGATAGCTGTTAATACTCAAAGTAGGAATTGTGAGCTGGCTGGATCTTTCCCTTTAAATCGACCTACACAGTGAAAATGGGGTCAAGGTGTCCGATTTTTGTACCCAGATCAGCCCTTCGGCGCTCAAGTTGGTGTTTATATGTGTGAGAGAGAGAATAAAGGAGATGAAAAATGGCCAGCCTCTTGCCTATGTGCATGAACCATAATTTATAGTGTCGAGAATATATCTCATGTTTAAACCCGTGAAGAAAACTTGATCCAAATAGAAATTCTAAATCCAAATAGGACTTATGGTTTAAAATCCTAACAAGCAAGAAGTTATTCAAATACTTTCACATTGGAGTTCAATTCTTATTTTGAGTTGGTTTTCTAGTTTGAGTCAGCAAATCATATAAAAACATATCAAAATAAAATGCTACTCGGTTATTATATACTAGAGCAAACAAGATGAGTCTTGAGGTTTTATCTCTGTGAGTTTCGGGAAACAATTTTTTTTCTGTTATAGATTGTGTTATTGTAGGTTTGCTTTGGGTGCAATCTTGGACTAGGAAACACTCAATTGAATATAATTGTGTAAGTCTCCGAATTCATAGTGGAGTTTGCAATTGGCTCTCTCCGTGGATTAGGTACCAGTACTCATATTGAACTACGTAAATCTATGGTGTTCTTAATGTTCCTTGTTTGATTTCTCTAATAATTTCTTCGTTTTGCATTAGATTCGAATTGTAAGAGCCAAGGTTAATGTTTCTAGAGTTAATTTGGAGCTTTTGCTTATTTAACTAATATGTGGAAACGTTGTAACTTGCAATTATGTCCGAAACAAGAGTTGAGATTGAGAAAAGGGAGAATCAACTTTGGGTTGTGGGGCATTAAGATGCTTGTCCTATTTTTTTTTATTTTTGGTCGAAATTCCTGTGTTATTAACAATCCAAGTTTTGGTGAAGGTGATGGATGGCAATGATAAATTACTAGAAATGATGAAAGAAGCTGATAAGATAGAGTTGATGGATAAGACAAAAAATATAATCCTGTTGAATATATTGGATAAGGTGTTGATGGAAGTGGCCAAAGCAAAGGATGTGACAGTGTCGTGGGAAAAATTTGAGTTACCATATATGATGAAAGTTTGGAATAATCGCTTGTATATAAGGATAGTGTAATTTGGGGTGATTGAAGATACACCTACTAGAGCCTATTTAGATGAACTTAACAAACTCATGATGGACTTGAAGAATCTCAATGAGGCATTGCCTGATGAGAAACAAAGCATAATGTTGTTGGCGTCTCTACATGTTTCTTTTAAACATTCTACTAATCACTTCTATAAGGGCATACTACGATTACCCTGGAAGAGGTAAAGTCCACCTTATTTTCTATAAAGTGGCAAAGGAAGTTATGAGAAGATAACTTAGAGTGGGATATGGTGCAAAGTTTGGTTAACCAAGGTAGAGATGAACACAAAGGGTCTAGAGGTTGCAAATGGAAGATTCGTTCTAAATTGAGGTCTAATGGGCAATTCTAATGCTGTTACTGCAACAAATAATAATTTAAATGATGCCAATGTTATGTTAGCAAACAACAAAAGTTCATCAGATGATGATTGGGTGTTTGACTCTAAATGTTCTTATCATGAGACTTCTTATAGGCACTGGTTTACTACCTATCAGTGTATGGAGAATGGTAAGTTACTTATGGAAATAGTGTTGCTTGTGAAGTAGCAAGGATCGAAACAGTTCAATTAAGATCTCACTATGGAAAGGTGAGTTTGTCAATGGATCATCTCACTAAGTGCTCTTAACGTGTTCAAATGTCGGATCCCTACTGAATATGGAGTTTTAAAGATCTTTCGAGGTGTGCTTACTGTGATGGTGCATTAGAACTGGGGGTAAAGAAATGCACATTCTTAGAATATGCACATGGGTGAAGGGATATAGAAAGTGATGCACTAAAGAAGATTTACCTTGGTTTATATCTAGTAGAAATGTTACCTTTGATGAATCTGCTCTATCTCAGAAGAGGAGTGAATAATCAATTGCAGTGAAAGATTTGGACGATATAAAGAATCATTTGGGGCTTCAAGGAGAGACTAGAAATGTTCATAGTGTAGTACATAAGTGTTTGCAAAATCGCTACATATCATAGCAATTGTCGGTTATTCAATGGTCATGATTGATGAAACTTCAATGTGATTAATGGAGGTAGATGAGATGGAGCAAATCAAAATAAGAAATTTGGGTGTAGTAGAGACAGCTTTGGTATGGAGATGCAAAAGAGCGAAGATTGTTGGAACTTTGCGAATGACTTAGAGGAGCTACGTTAAGAAAGTGTTAAGGTGCTGCAACATGTAGTTTAGAAATTTTGTAAGTAACCCACTTGTTGTGTATCACAAATTGTCTAGATTGTCATAGTGATACCGAATTGAGGTGGAGCACTTGTCCATGCTTCACATACTTGTACTCTTGGTTATTTGCGTTATGTCGTGGATAATACTAAGCTTAACCTATTGTGTGCAGTCAAGAGAATTTTTACGATTAATTTAGTTTTCATTGTGCTATTGTGAAGTGGATCCTCCTAGTTTTATTAGGGATGACAGATGTTAGGGCATGTTTCGAAGTATGCAGGTTGAGAAGTGTGATTTAACTAGGTTTTTTAACCAGGTCACGTATGGAACTGAAGAATGGTTGAAATATGAGCAACTATGCCTTTGTTTCTATTAGTTGTACAGTGAGCTGGAAGACATTGTTGAGAGACACGATGATTTCATCGACGACTGAGGCTGAAAACATGGTGACATCTTACGGAGCTGAAGAGGCGGTGTTGTCCAATGACTTAGTTAATGATGTTGGTATAGGACATATGATTGATGTGGTGTTTAATGGAAGCCAGAGATATCACTGGAGAATCCAGTTCATTGGTGATTGATATTTCTGCATCAAAAATAGCATGTTAGGAGAGGATGTGATCGTAAAGAAGTTCGCTATGGCACAAAAGCTTGCAGGCATGTGGACTGAGTTCATTCCTCTAGCAAGTCTAAACTAAGCATGGGCTAGATAGACGTCTGTGATGGTTGAGTGCCCATCCAGGCATTCAAAGTGTAACATCCTCAATTTCAATCTCTAAAAAATGGTTGTGGTTTAATTTTGGTGGTTTTCCAATCAGAGCCAATTTTACTCTTGTTCTAGAAAACCTAGATTCAGATCTTCTGTACCCCTTTTGCTTTGTTATTTTTGTGGAAACTTTTGTGATCCGAATTTCCAAACATCTTGAAGTTTCATATACTTTAATTTCAGAATTTTTGGACTTTATATGATTAGTACGATAGCCTAATTTCGGACCGTGTAAAACTGCCCAAGATGGGCATTTCTATGATGTTTACATTTTCTTGATTTTATACAAACTTTTCTAGGTTGAGTTTGAACAAGCTTCCTTGGAAAAGTTGTTAAGAACTTCTTCCTCTATAACATATATAAATTTGGGAACTTTTAGAGATGATTTGAATTATGGAAAGAGCTTAAATTGAGAAGCAAGAATCCTATCCCAGTGAATTATTTTTAGTCTATCTTTGAGCTATTAAAAGTTATATTTACAGAAAGATTGAGATTTCATATTCTTCATAGAAAATGTTTGTTAAGGTCTTTTTTATGACGCATTCAAATTTGTGAGTTTTCGGAGTTTATTTACTATGTTTTTAAGCTCGATTTCTAGAACAGTGCAAAAACTGCCGGTTTTGCCAGATTTCGAAGATTCATCATTATTTATCTGAGAATGTTGGAATTTCGACTTGATGTCTTCTAGTGATTTAATGTACACATCCTGAGATTTCAAATGAGATATGTTACACTTTTGTTGGAGATCACATGATGGGTGAAATGAGGCTTTACATGTGGAGGCAAAGCTAAAATGTGTTCTTCTGGAAGGCTTCTATAATTGAGTCTTGAGGACGAAGACCATCGTTCACGCCTAGCAAGATGGCTCACGGCCAAAGAGAGAGAGAAAGAGAGATCATCATAATTTATTTAGGCCTTGAATGAATAGGGCATAATGACCCTAAGATAGAAACTTGGAGGCCAAGTTGGAAATAAATGGCCTCAAATTAAAGGCTTGCACAAGAAGCTTAAATATGAAACTTAGACTTTAAGGCCAATTACAACTTGAGGATCAAGTTTTAGGATCTTAATTGCTCTTATAGGTCATCATGAACTCTAGATTGAAACTCAGAGCCCAAGCTTAGATTATGTGGCTAGAATAAAATCTTGTTCAAGAAGCCAAATTAATGGCTAAAACTTTCAAGGCCTTTTCATTATGGTCTTTTGGCTTTTCTTCATTAATAACCAAGATTTTTTAGATTATAGTCATGATGGCACTTGACTTTAGGGGCTATTTCATTAATGTCATTTGGCTTTTCCTCATGATTAAGCTTGGGGAACAAGTTGGCTTGTCTATAAATAGGCTTAGTTTCCTCCCCCCCTTGACACCCCACTTTCTCACCTCTCTCTCATCTCTCACCCTCTCGTCAAACACTTCTCTCTCTCTTACCATTTGCTGCCACCGACTACCATAGACGTTTTCTTGTGATTATAGGTGATTATAGGTGAGTGAATTCCCTAACACTTGGATAGGACAGTGTGTTACGCGGTTGGAACGCGGCATGCAAGTGGATTCCCTAATCTTGGAACAGGAAGTATGATGCGTTGTTGGCTGAGTTCTCACCCGAATCTTTGTTGAGACTTGTGTGTTGTTATTTGTCTCGATGTTGCACATATTGCTTGTTACCATGCTTGATGTTCTCATCCATGCTTGTTGATTTATAAGAAGATATGACGTGATGATACAAGTTTGGCTCGCGTAGTGACTGTGTCTGTGATGCTCGATATTTGCATCAATGCTTCTTATTTTGCTTGATAATCGTAAGTCAAGGCACGTACGAGTCACGAAACGGGGTGTCATATGGTATCGTAGTCATGTTGTGGCATCACAGGACGAGTTCTACTTGGTGCGGGTTTACATTGGGATGTGTGAATCCAGGCCAAGTTCGGCTCCGAGCCAGTGCTCGGCGTGGCGGACCGAACCACGTGCCCTTGACCGCGACCTGCATGTTAGGCGAATGTTCTAGAGATCATGATTATACAAGCACGGCGCACCTTTGGGCTTGATTGCATAGACTAATGAAATAAAGATAATAAACCGGCTTGTATGACTCATGACGTGTGATCACTAAATGAAAGAAGAAGACCGTCGTCACATAGCATTAGCGACAATGCCTCAGTAAACTAGCGTCGGGATGCCCTAATTGAGCTAGGATGCCTAGATTGAGCCTAGATGCCTCGTTAAACTAGTGCTGGGATGCCTTAATTGAGTTAGGATGCCTTAGTTGAGCCCGGATGCCTCGAGTGAGCTAGCCCCAGGATGCCTCGATTGAGCCAGGATGCTAAGCATGAAGCCGGATGCCCTGGTTGAGCCAGGATGATGATAAATGAATCTTATATGTATGTCGGTATGTGTATTTATTAATAAGCCGTAGGATTCTCGAGGATGCTTCACGTATAAATTTTCTTTTACATTTTTATGTGACCGAATAAAGATGAGCTTCTATGTATACATAGTAAGGGCAAGGACAAAGACTTTGCTATTGATTTGCTATCGACATAAAGTGGGGAAAATATTTGTATGTATTAGTACAACGGCGAGGCATCATCCTGCACGAGTATTAGTGAATTTACTCATTGAGTCTCCTCGACTCATTCTCCGTTGCTTGTCCTTTTCAGGTCTGTAAGATGGAGGATGACATAGAGGAACTAGGATTAACCTCGGCCTTTGCTTGTGATATGATTTGTACATCGGAGCGGCCCATGGAAAAAAAGGACTTGTAAAATATGTTTAAGTAAAATGACAATAATGTGTCCTGCCTTGTTTCCGAGAGTAAGATAAGGATGTTACATATTTATACAAGGTTTGCTCATGATGCTTGTCATAATCCTGTTAATTGTTTTGATTATGATTGTCCCGAATTAAATGCTTCCGCTTATGCTTAGTCAAAGATAATAACGAACACGATGTCACACAAATAACCCCGAGGTGGGGGTGTTACACGATGAGCTGGAATGGATGATGGGCACAATGACTTGGTTTAATCGTCATGTCAAGGTGGAGATTGTTGTATGTATGTCTCGAGTTTAAGTCTATCAATGAAAGCTTGATCTTAAGTAAAAAGTTCCAAATTTGGATAGGTCTTATGGTTTGACATCCAAAACAAGTATGAAGCTATTAAAATACTTTAAATTTCTAGTTTGAGTAAGCTTCCTAGTTTGAGTTAGCAAGTCACATAAGAACATATAAAAATGAAATGTATAGGAGTAAATAACATGAGTGTTAGGGTTTTCACTCGATAAGTTTTTCCCGAGTGAGTTCTCTATGAGAAAATGTAAGATAACACTTGTGCCTTGACTTTGGATGTAATCTAGGACTAGGAAACATTTAAGCCCTTGAACAATTGTATCCGTGTAATTCTATGGATTCATAGTGGATTTTTTTTTGTGATTGGCTCTCCCTGTGAAATAGGTACTAACACTAAAACAAAGCAACATAAATCTCTAGTGTCCTTATCGTTCACTATTTGATTTTTCTAGTTGTTTTGTTCTTCTCACTCACGTTTGACTTAAATTGCAAAATACGTTGACTTTCGCATTATTTCATAGCATAGAGGTTACCCATTTAGTGAGCTGTTGGGTAAAGCTTAACAAGTGGTGGTTTTCAAATGACAATTGGATGAGATGTTGGGTAAAGCATAGGCATCTGCGAAGAGCATTTAGCTGCTGCACATAGATCACCCATAACTTCGAAACTAGGTGGCGCCCACTGCGCCATTGGCCTTCCGCCATGACAACTTACCCTTAATGCCATCAAGTACATGGTAGGGTCCATTATCGCATTCCGCGAGGCTGAGAAATTATATTCCCGGGTGTGTTCTTGAACATCTGTAGGCTTGACTCAAGTAGCCGGCGAGAGAGGTTGGTGGCAATTCCTCGACCAAACACCAACATGCTTCTTTCGTTTCTTGGTACCCTTCGTCCTACAATGTTTGGAGGAATAAATGATTTTACTTGGAAACTCCAAGCGGACAAAGGAATGTCCTGACATAGTCGGTTGATCTAAATAAAGACCATTACAAGCATCAACTTCGTCAGCACGAGCTGACCCTTCCGCCTACCCCGCAACCTGCAGCTGGTATTGACCACCAGGAATTCGGGTAGGCCACTCCCCTCAAGCCCTGATGTCAACCTCTGTGGCACTCCCACCATTCTCATCCCTGAAAAAGATGAGACTGCTGGAGCTGATGCTGTCAGTGGAGGAGATGGTGTTGCTGACCATGGGCCGACTGATGCTGGCGAAACCACTAGCACCGGAGGAGGGCAACAGTGGGAAAAGTAGATGGGGTGATGATTTCAAGATTTTCTTTTTGCCAGATCTTGTCAAACCTATCCAGATAACAACAATAGAATATTTCAAAAATGTCGAACGTCTGCCTCATTTTCACTAGCTGCTTCTTATCAGCCATACCTATCTCTTCCCCCACGAATAGAACTCCTAGGCTTCGTCATCCAGAGAAGGAGGCTATCTTTATGGAATGTTCCCCGCAGCCAAAGGCAGTTGCCTTATGAAAGTACTAAGAAAGTTTGAAGGGATTTGTGCGGCCAAAGGCTGTCACAGCAAAACCATGTTCCCGGTGGCAAAAGGTTGTCGCCATAGGGGAACACTCAGACAGTCTGTAGGGACTTGTGTGGCCAAAGGTAATCACAGCAGACCGTGTCCCCGGCGGCCAAAGACTGTTGCCATAGGGAAACGCTTAGAAAGTTTGTGTGTCATGACAAAGAGCTAGATTCGAGACTGATGCACTGTTCTTTGCTCATTACGCAAGTCAACAGAAAGGCTAGTAATAAAGCCGTATAAAATTGCCTACATTCCAAGTGTGAAGATTCACGTGCCATTGCGCCGTGCGCGTCGCTAGTTTATATGGCCCGTTACTAATTACTTCTTTCGTAATCAGCAAGCCATACCCATTAGGAGCCAACTTTTTAAGCTCTGCAGATGATGTCGTGGCTTCAGACTTTCTGAGGACCAGGTTGCCCACGCCGAACTCCCGATGGTGCACAGAATATTGCTGATAGCTGACGACACGCGCTTTATACTTTGCTGATCTTAGCACGGCATTGACTGCTTTTTTTCAACCAAACCGAGGTTCATTCTTAATACATCGACATGGCTCCTCTCCAAAACTGTTCAACATAGCCAGACGAAGAACCTTTCATGATGAAATTACCTCTTCAGTCCCTCAGGCCAAATTAAACGAAATTTCGCCTGTCATGTTCTTCGAGGTTGTCCGATAGGCACATAAGATGCTTGGAAGCTCGTTCACCCAGCTCTTTTGAGAATTGTTAATCCTCTTCTTGATCGCATCTACAATGATCTCGCTGACAGCTTCTGTCTACCCACTAGTCTGCGGACGGCAACCTACGAGTATTCATGACAAATCTTTAATTCCTTGAAGAACTTTCTGAACTTCGGGTTGTCGAACTGCTTCCTATCATCTGTGGTCAAGACAGTAGGAATGTTGAACAAACAAACGAAAAGCTGCCATACGAAGCTCTACGCTCTCTTCTCAACTATAGTAGCTAGAGCTTCAGCCTCTGCACAATTGGTGAAATAATCCATTGCAACTGTTACAAAACTTCTGCCCCAGTGGCAAATGTGGAAGGTCCCACAATCTCAACTCCCCACTGGCAAAAGGGCCAGGGAGAAGGGTATCGGAACCAGTTCACTGGGTGGCAGCCTACGAATTTTCGTGAGGTTGTGGCTGGCTTCGCATCAACGATCATATGCCTCGACGTCTTTCATAATGTAATTAAGCCGTAAACCGATAGAGATATATGCAATTTAGGCCGCCATAAGAATAACTTCCGATTGACATGGGACAGTTTTCAATAATGGTCACAAAAAGGGCTATATTGTACTTTCAAAAAAAGATTTAGGAATTAATTGCATCATTCTAAATTTTTAAGACCTGATTGTTTTTTGTACAAAAGATTTCAGCACTTCTGGTGTAACTTTCTCTTAGTTTCACAAAAGTCCATTTGATCCAAATTATCACAGTGTCATAGTATTGTCAAGATTGAATTGCTGTAATTAAAGGATGTGATATCTTAAAATGCAATAATCAGATTTTGGGCAAATCAGATATCCATAAAAGGTTTATCGCAGGTACTACCATATGAGATCCTTTCAATTGGTTTTTCAATTGTCAGAGTGTCGATCAAACTTAGTAAAATTTGAGATGACTACAAAATCGTACAACAAAAACCTTCATTAGTAGTTGGAATGAAATGCATTAAATTAACACCTGATCATTCTCAACCCTTTCATAGGAAATAGAAAAACTTCTAGTTTGACAATGTCGCCTATGGATACATCTCTTTCACAAAGGGAACATCAGTCAAACAAAGGATACAATCTGAGTGATTGTCTTCTTTTGGGTTTCTATTAATTAAGTCAACCTCTTCGAAATGTTAGACAAATGTCTCTTCTACAACAAACTAACATATAAGTTATGTCGAATAGCGATGCCTCAAAAACCGCTCCACACAACTAACTCTTAAAACTACATTACTCCCAAGTTCATCTAATGCATTCTATATTTCATTATCTTAATTACATTCATTAGCTTAATTATGTTCATCTTCCGCGGCATGATTCATATATCGTTATTCAAGAAAGCCGGAGATGTTTCATACTGAAATTGCTAACTTAAGTAGAGTTTTTCATCATCTTCCTGGTTCCATTCGCTTGTATAGCAGTACAAAAAGGAAGTTCTAGATATGGCTAAGAACACTCTCCTTTGTTGCATCCTTGCCATTGCATGCGCTTTCGTGGTGGCCTCTGATCCCGCGCCCTTGCAAGATTTCTGTGTTGCAGAATTCAATAGTCCAGGTTAGCACCATCTCTACCATATTCTCGTTCTGAATCTGCTTATCTTCATGCGATTGATTTACGAAAACTGGTTTATTAAGGAAACGGAAAAATTTAACTGTGTATTATTAACTTATAACAAACGAAAAAGTAAGTGTTATAAGAAGTGTGAGTCAATCTCAAGCACGGAAGTCTGAACTAATGCTATGAATATTGTCAAATAGTTATAGTTTTCTTCTAGACATGTTTACTGACGACTTCTCATTGTTTTTTTCTTTTTGTGAGCAGTACTGGTTAATGGTGTTGCTTGCTTGGACCCCAAGCTTGTGACCGCCGACAATTTCTCTTTGTCCAGGGTCGACATGCCAGGCAATGTGTCAAACCCGCAAGGCTCGGCGATTACCCTGGCCACAGTTGGACAGATACCCGGGCTCAACACTCTGGGCATCTCCTTGGTAAGGATTGACTATGCCCCATGGGGTGTGGTCTCACCCCATACACACCCCCGAGCAACGGAGATTTTGTTGGTCATTGAAGGGACGCTGCTCGTTGACTTCGTCACGTCCAACCCTGACAACAAGCTGATCACGAAGGTTATCCAGAAGGGTGACGTTTTCGTGTTCCCCGAGGGACTCATTCACTTCCAACAGAACATGGGCTACAGGAGCGCCTTCTCGTACTCTGGCCTCAGCAGCCAGAACCCGGGTGTGGTTCTGGTTCCAGATACGGTCTTCGGGTCGACTCCACACATTGCCACTGATGTTCTCGCCAAGGCTTTCCAGGTGGATAAGGCCATAGTCGACCAGATTGAAGCGAAATTCTAGTGAACGATTTCGGTTCTTGTGTTTAGTTTGCGCGGACAAAATGTGACAGAAATTGTTGGCTTGTGACTCATAATGTGTGTGTCTGGATAATTAAGAAGATATAATTGTATGCTTTTCAGTATTCGTATCAATGCTGATCGTTGGTTCGAGTGGTTTGTCTTAGTTGGTTTTCTGTCGTTCTGATGCTGTGCCCATAGTGTAGGGTTCTGGTTAAACATGGGACACTAGAATTTATGAAGAGGCATGTTAGGGATGCTTGGATTTCCTCCTAAGATTAGGGTAATATGTTGTTTGTCATGGTATAATGATCAAAGATCCATGCACGAAGTCATTGATAGCTATTATACTCAAAGTGGAAATGCAAACTTAGCTAAAGCTTTCACTGGAAATTGACCTACACCATAAAAATCGGGGAAAATATCAATTAAGAACCCAAAGTGGGTCTCTTTTTTCAAAAAAAGATCCCAAGTAAACAATATTTTAATTAAGAATCCAAAGTGCCCAAATTAGTCTCAAATAAGGACCTAGCTCACCGGCCGGCCAAATGTTCGTCAGCCGACGATCGTGAGACATTTTCTGATGTCGAAATAGGGGCAATTTTGTCTTTTTCTTTCTTTTTTTTTCTTTTTCGTTTTTCTTTTCTCTCTTCCCTTTTGTGGCCATTGCCGGTGACGTCCGCCAACCTCAGGCGAGGACCGTCTTTGCCGGCGTCGGGCGACGGCCGCCCTTGCCGGCGTCGGGCGACGGCCGCCCTTGCCGGCGTCGGGCAACGGCCGCCCTTGTCGACGTTGGGCGACGGCCACTCTCGCTTGGGAGGCCCTCATCGGATCTGGCGTCCTCACTCAACGTCGACGAGGCTGAGGGTTGCCCTCGCCAACGTTGGGCGAGGGTTGCCCTCACCAAACCTAGCAAGGGCAACCCTTGCCTGGGCTAGCGAGGGTTGTGGCAAGGGTCGCCCTTGGCCACGCTAGCATTAGGCGAGGACGTTAGATCCGGCGAGGGCGAGGGCAACCGTCGTCAGACGCCGGCGAAGGAGGCCTTGCTGGTGTCGGGCGAGGGTGGCCCTCGCCTGGGCTGGTAAGGGCGGCCCTCGCCTGGGCTGGCAAGGGCATTCCTCGCCAGATCCAGCGAGGGCAACCCTTGCCCTCACCTAATCCATCGAAGGCCACCCTCGCCCACCCAGGCGAGGGTTGCGGCGTTGGGCAAGGGTCGCCCTCGCCTGGGCTGGCAAGGGCGTTCCTTGCTAGATCTGGCGTAGGCAGCTCTCGCCCGCCTAGGCGAGGGCGGGCCTCGCCCGACACCGGCAAAGGGGGCCCTCGCCTAAGGCCGAAGACGTCATCGGCGATGGCTACAAGAGGGAAGAGAGAAAAGAAAAAGGGAAAAAGAAAGAAAAAGACAAAATTGCCCCTATTTGGGCACCGGAAAATGTCCCACGGTCGTCGGCCGGCGAACATTTGACCGACTGGTGAGCTGGGTCCTTATTTGAGACTAGTTTGAGCACTTTGGGTCCTTAATTGAAATATTGTCTATTTTGGGTCCTTTTTTGAAAAAAGAGACCTACTTTGGGTCCTCAATTGATATTTTTCCTAAAAATCAGGTTAAGGCATCCGGATACCCGGATGGCCCTCCAACCCTTGTTGGCCCTAAGTGAGGGAAAAAAACGGAAGAAAGAAAAATTTTAAAAATTATTTAGAAATATCCACATCAACGCCAACAATGTCACGTTAGTGCCGATCGGCTAAAATTGGCTAAATGAACTGAACTAACATAATTACAAAATATTTAGTATCAAATTAATATAAAAAAAGATTTGTAGCTAAATTGACACAGTTATAATAAGTTTAAGACTTTTTTGATAGTTCTCTCTGACTTAGCGTCTTGTCAAATGCTATCTACAGTTGGGATCTTGAAGTCATGTTTTCTTCACATCGGGTCGTGAACTTGAACCGTCAGCTTAAAGGAAACACGTGTTAGGAGTCCATTGATTAGTTAAAATTATTTATATCGCTCTCCCCCCATTCTTAGTCTGCTAGTGGGAGGCTGAAACGTCGAGAGTAAATGATTTTTCCCATTTCGTCTTGGGGATTCATGCAAAACACGAAGAAACCGTATGTCACATTGGACCTTTGTACTTAGTAGCTCATATCTCAAATGTCGGACATCGTTGTAACGGGCACCATGATCTTTATCAACACACATGTATAAATCCTCAAAAATAAGTAATAGAACTCCTCGATATGATTCATTCCAAAAAAAAAGTCATTTCATTATTATTCATTGTTATCAAACTTAATAAACGAAAATTTGTTTCCAAAAAAGTATAAATATAAGAAGTGCTTCAAATGTAGTAGCAGCTGTGAATATGCAACGGTAATTCAAGGGCGACTCCACGGATTATACCCGTGGGTTACACTTACAACCATTTTCGCCTAGGCTTTGGGGAGGGGGCTTGCACGTCTAAACGTGGGCGCATAGGCATCTACGAAGAGCGTTTAGTTGTCGGACAAACGATTTGCCATTCCTTCACATCATGGTGGCGTGCTCACCGCCATTGGCCTCCCACCAGGTCAACTTATCCTTAATGCCATCAGGTACACAATAGGGTTCATTCTCGCCTTTTGTCGGGCTGAGAAAGTGTATTCTTAGCTTGTGTTTCTGAACGTCTATAGGCGGACTCTAGTAGCCGACGAGAGAAGTTGGTGGCAATTCTCTCTCCAACACCAGCAGGGGGCTTCTTTCATTTGTGCATACCCTTTGTTGAAGGAGAAAAAGGTTTTACTAGGGATCTCCGACGGGACATCGGAATGTCCGGACGAAGTGAGTTGTTCCAAGAAAAGACCATTACAGTCGTCTTCTTTGCCCTCACCCGCCTCCCCGGTACTTAAGAACACCAGAGGAAGAGCTGGCCCTGGAGGTCATGGATGTCAAGGGGCTTGACGGGGACATCAAGGGGCTGATAACCAATCAAAGACCCTTCGAACCCAGTCTTCAAGGAGTGGGCTTGCGCATCTAAACTCGGGTGCATATGCATCTAAGAAGAGCATTTAGTCGCTGGACGATTTCCATTTTCTTCACATCTAGGTGGCGTGCTCCGGGCCACTAGCCTCCCACCAGGTCAACCTAAGAAGGGAAAATGGCATAAATAATTTAGGAACTTTAGCTCAATGTATAATGTAGTCTCTAAAATTTTAATTCGTATAATGTGATTTTGAACTTTAAATCAATGTGTAATATGGTCCATGAACTTTTAATTTGTTCAATATAGTCTCTAAACTTTTGGTACGTGTTCAATTTAGTCCATCGAATATATGAAATTATTCAATATTTTTCCTGACCTCGAATTGATATAAAGACTACATTGAATATTTTCATATACTTTAAGAACTGAATTAAACATGTACAAAAAGTTAAAAGATTAAATTGAACAAATTAAAAGTTCAGGAACCATATTAAATATTAAACTATAGTTCATGCACTATTTGTATCATTATCACGTTTAAAAATGCCATCAGGTACATAGTAAGGTCCACTCTTGCCTTTCGTCAGCTTGAAAAAGTGTACTCCCAGCTACATTATTGAACATCTATAGGCCAACTCATGTAGCCGACGAGAGAGGTTGGTGGCAATTTTCTCACGATTCTTTCATTTCTCGGTACCCTTTGTTAGAGGAAAATATGGTTTTTACTCGGAATCTCCGACCGAACAATGAAATGTCCTAGGGAGGTGAGTCAGTTCTAAATAAAGACTATCACAAGCACCACACCCCCCGCACCCCCCCCACCCCCCCCCCCTCCCCACCCCAACTTCTAGCACGAGAGAAAGAGCTGGTGCTAGAGATCATCGGTACCGATCTTGCTCCATTTGAGCCTTGGTTTAACAGAGGTGTCTCCTCGGCCTCTCCAATTGTAATATTTGGATTTTTACCAAGCAAAAAAAAAAGAATGAAAGAAAAGCAAAAGAGTTGAAAAGTCAAAGGAAGAGAAATAAAAGAGAAAAGAAAAAGGGGCACTTCAGCTCTCTTTAACCGAGAGCTTGCACGTCCGACAAACATAAAAGGAAAAGGGGTAAAAAAGGAAGAAAGGAAGAAGAAGAAGAAAGAGAGCGTAAACTCGTCTTAGGAATCTCGCTAAGTCAAAGTTACTTCGTATCGTAATGTCCAATAAATACTCGCGTCCCTCGTTCATCTAATCGGATTAATATTTGGGGGTTAAGACAACTTTGGGTGATGTAATAGATCATTTATGTGTGATTAGAGATTGATCAATAAATGAATCATTAACATGATTTTTCAAAGAGATTGATCGAATAGACTTGCCATTGATACTTGATTTGATATGATGATTTAAATGAGTATTTCTTATTTATATAAAATATGAGCTTCTGATATTGCTATATATATAATGGCTACTTGATTTGCTTAGAAGAGATATGTACTACTTACTGAGTTACGATTGCTCACCCCTCATTTCCAATCTTTACAGGTTCCTTGGTTAGTAGTCAAAAGTACGAGAGCTATGTCGTGGGTATTTTTGAGAGTTGAATTTCTTGCTATGATTTTGAGGTTGTGTTTTTCGGGTGGAATGATGACCATGTCATCCTTCATTCTCATAGGTTTTGGGGCGTGAAACTAATCCCATCTTGCCTTGAAAACGCCGTTTTTGACTCTTACGTTTTGCTGCATTGGATCCTCCGGCTTTGAGCAGGAAACTGAGGAAGAAACACAATACGTCGATGGGCGACATGAGGAACCATGATGCTGTTGGTCGTCGGCTGACGACCAACTTTTTTGGCTTGCCACCCAACTTGCTTCCGGTAATGACCGCCAGGAACTCAGGCACATATTATTGAAAGAGAAGCTCGCTCCACTTCAACCGAACAAACCCCTGTTCGCTCGAAAAAGAGTAAGACGGGTCCTAGCCAGCCTCGACAAGGCTTAGGCTTGGGACACTCACTCCGACCTGCCCAAAATCCTAGAAATCGACTTCCCGTTGCTCCCCACGGGGTCAATTCATGTTCATGCTCCGAGGACGAAGAGGAGTAGGTAGCTCACCCTCCGAGACTCCTAGTGCATCTAAAGCCGCCATGGCCGACAAGGGAAAGAGACCAGCTTCCCCTTCATTTCACGTAGGTGCCAGAGAGTCGGGACGGATCGCCGTTAATTTTTCCGGCGCCAGCAGAGGTCGGCCGTACAACGGACGTCATTGGATCAGCCATAAAAAAGCATTCCTCCCGACAGCATCGGCAACGTCCCTCCGCTCGCTCTTCTTGACGGGGCTTTGACGTTGTTCTCTCGTGTATGCAAGAAGCATTTTGCCTATGACTTTCCAAGTCCTGATTGACGTTTTCCGTCACTTTGCAGGGTCTTGCCATGGTTGCTGACGCTCGGACCAGGTTGGGCGTTTCCTCCCGTCAGCTAGAGCATGACAGGAAGGCTCTCGACGCCTATATGATACACATGTCGATTGACTTTATTGTATGAATTTAGAAACTCTCCCTTCCTACTAATTTAATTCTCCACCAAGTGGTTTGACTATACGCTCAAGACTGGAAAATTTGCTCTGATTTCAAAGTCCGCATTCCACTCAATTCGATTTCGAATAGGTGCAACCGAATTCGGGCGCGCACACTCTGCAGCAAATAACCCGGTAAATCAAATTCGCTTCGGTTGTTTCGGCGAGATCTCTGCCGTTGGGATATCAAATCGTCATGTTGCAGCCGTAAGTGATCGTAGTAGTTGAGACCTTGAGTTCTTTCAGAATCGCCAAGAGATTGATCAATCAGCATATGTAAATCTGATAGAATGCTTGCTGCATCATACAAGGAACAGACAGCAACCTCAGGAGTATACTCATTCAGTCTGTATCTGTGAAAAATTTACACTTCAAATTACAGATGACGCGACCGATTGGACGATACCGGGCCAACACATATGTATACCTTTCTATTAGTGAGCTCTCTAAATACAAGTTAAAACTCTCGAACCCCTGAAATCTCCAATGCATACGATCTTCAAGACGAAGAACAAGCCGGCAGAAGCTTTCCTTCAAACCCATCTAAGCGATCAAAGCTGAGATCCGTGTGTTAATAAGATCAATCCTTCGCTGAACGAAAGCTTCGTCTACTAGCCCAGATGGATACCGTCATAGCACATCCAAATGTAAGCACAAAGGCCAGAAACCGTCCGCCGAGAAGTCCGGCAAGCACAACCAGCAGGATGACGACTCTGCCCAATTTCCGCTTCTTTTCGCTCCTCTCGTTTTCGACACCGGTTTCTGATGCAGGGAGAGCCAGCGAAATGGTAGCCAACGTCAAATTGGTCTCAGCTGCCAACAACTGGTCACTTCCTTTGTTACTACATTGTGCTCGCTGCTGACATCCTTCGACTTCGGCCTTCGACGAGCATGATTTATCTGCATTTTCTCCCTGCTCGCCATACTCTTCCTCTGCCTCTCCCTCTCGACCCGCCCCGATACCGAAGCCGCCCAAGTGACTAGCCAATGTGTTCGACGCTTCGGGGTAGGCCTCGCACTCTTCCTTTTTCCCTTTCTTGGAGGTCCTCAGCTTCTTCGGCACGATCCATTTGACGATCTTCAATTTGATTTTCCGGTTCTGCTTGCGAGCATCGGTTCCCAAGCCCGCGCGCACATCCTCCTCACCCTCCTCCACAACCCTCACCTCTCCTCCCTCTGCATCCACACACCTCCATCTCGGGTCGCTTCTCGGGTCGCAGCTAAGCGATTCGCCATCCGGCCACAAGCTCGAATTGCTCTCGACGGGCACCACTACCCTCTCAAACTTACACTCCACCACCCGAATTCCCTCCACAGCCGAGCTCGAATCGCCCGGGCCATCGACGGCCTCTCGAGCCGGCTCCGCGGGATCAGAATAGGTAATCGCCCGTCGAACTGACAGACCCTTCTGGGGCCAAACGGGCGACGAAATCGCAAGGGCCCTTCCGATCAAGCCCTCGAAACCCGTCCTCGCATCGGGACAGGGCCTCACGAAACAAGCCACGCGCTTGCCCACGAACTCAAGAAACAGAAGCAAGAAAGCGCTCATGGTGACGCCGATCACGAGCCCCCTGGTGCTCAGCGCCAGGACCACCACCACAAACACCTTGAACACCGCCAAGAACACGCCATTCGCAGCCGACCCACCAGCGCAATCCCCACCAGCCTCGTCCCCGAACGCCGCCGCCGGCAGCTCCGGCGCGGCGGCGGGGGGTGGAGGTGGATCGCGGAAGGGGTCGGGGCCGACGACGAGGTGGGCGGGCAAGGGGGAGGTGAGGACGGGGTCGGAGATCTGGAGCTCGGGGGGCTCCTCCTCCTCCTCGTCCTCGTCCTCCTGCTGCTGCTGATGATGCTGCTGCCCCTTCCTGCGGGAGGGCTTGCGGAGGCGATCCCGGTTCTTGACGAAGAGGTCGACGAGGGAGGTGGGGAAGCCGGTCTCGACGACGAGGGAGCCGCCGCGGCGCGGGGAGGACTGGAGGTCGGCGACGAGGCGGGAGATGCGGGTCACCCTCGACTTCTTCCATGGCATGGGCATGATCCCCCACCCCCACCAAAACTGACACGCGCACGCCCTCACACACACACACACACACACAGAGAAAGAAAGATGTAGAGATAGAGAGAGATGTAGGGAGAGATGGTGCAGGTGGAGGTGGAGGTGGCGGTGGAGGTGGAGGAGGTGATGAAGGAGGAGGAGGTTGTAGGAAATGATGGAATTCAACGTTGTTACATTTCCTCGCTGTTTCTTGCTCTCTCCAGCAGGATGTTTTTTCACGTGACCTGAGGGGAGAGGAAAAGGCGAGGAAGTGGAGCAGATTTTTCGCCCCCTGCTCCGTATACACCGTGAGCCCCGCAAGATCTCACCCGTCCAATTGATCGCCCTCGGGCGGGGCCCGCGTCATCTGACGGTCAAAATACGTCGAGCTCGTGTGGATCCGTGCGCGGGGGAGCTTTTCTCGGAAAGTCGCGACTTTAGCGAGAGACAAGGGGGGGGATGGGGAAAGTGCGCGTGGGGGAGAGGGGGAGGTGGGGCCGAAGTGGACGGAGAGTGTGTTCAACTGACGCGTTACGGCAGTTTCTGTCTCCCTCTCCGTTTCTTTCTTTTTTCTTTTTCCCTTTTTTTTTCCGGTTCACGCATTTCTTGGGTTTCCATTCGCGCTTTGCAATTCCGCTCCGTCTCGACAGGGTTTCGCTCAACGGATTTTTTCGATTTAGATTCAATTCGTTAACAAAAAAACCGGCAAATTAATTTGAAATCCTCATTGAAAACAACCCCCCCGTCAGTTTGGTGTGCCTGACCAGGGATTTTCCACATCGAATTTGTCGTTCTCCGTGGTCATCTGCTGAACGTGGCGAGGGAAAAGTTGGGTTGGTGGGTTGAAGGTCAAATTAATTTACAATAAACATATCGCGTCGTATATTTAATTTGAAAGTTTTTAAGGGTGTTAACGCGCCGGTTTGTTACTGCCTTTTCAACCGAATCCCCTGCCTCGCTGGAGCCGCGATGTTTTCTTCTCCGTTTCCCTAAACAAGTGTGCTGGCCCGCCTCAACAACTTAACTGTTCCTCCCCTTTCTTCTCAAAAAATATCTTTCGACGAAGGAGGAGAGCATATAAAGAGAGAGGGTCTTCAGTAGAGGTGGCCACGGGCCGGTTTTGGCCCGGTCAAACCCGGGCCCGGAGCATTGACCGGGCCCACGGTTCGGAACCGGAACTGGCCCGTGGCCATGACTAGTCTTCAGGTTGCGTCCCGCGGCCGAGGGATCACGACGTCGTGTGGGGGCCGAAGATTCTGTGCTTTCGTTGGGATTATTGTTATTCCGAGATTATTTATTGGTGGGTTCTTTTCGTATTAGTCTTAGACACATGAGTATTCTAGCGCTTTGTTTTTGCATAGAGATTCCGTGCGTTGCGTTGCGTTGCTCTGCTTTTCTCTGTGCTGCTCGCCTATCCTCTCGAGTGCCCCCACTTTGGTTCCGTGCACTAAATTATAAGCTTTCGAGATCACCCGATTTGATTTTTCTGGATTACTCGCACGCTTATCACAAGTTGCCCGCTTTTTGCCTAGGTTGTCATACCAATGAAGGGACCGCAGGCGCTCAGCACGATGCTGCGTGTTGGGATGCGGTTCGTATTCTCTGGTGAATGGACAGCACGGGGTCTCGGGTTGCAGGGGCGACACCCCCGAGTCGTTAGAGGGCTTTTATAGTTTGAGCTCGATAAAAGAAAATTTCCTATTTTGAATTGGTTTTCTGATTTAAATAGATTTCCTATTTTGAATCAAATTATTACATTTATATTTTTTTTTCTCTCTTGTAATTAAGAGATGTAATAGTAATGTGCGATGTGCTAATTCTAGTGGAATTTTCAGCTGGACGTCGCCCTAGTTTAAAGATGAACCAAAATAAAACCTTACGTTTTAAATTCTTTTTATCGCTTTTACTCTCTATTTTCTTTGTGATTGGGTGGCGAATCCTAACATCGCGGCCATTCGCCGTCGCACTGAACACCGGCGCCGTGCGGAGGAATCGCAGAGCTCGTCCTTCCATCGCAGATCAAACATCGAATCCTCTTCGCCACCGGATTGAGCCGAATGTTGGCGATTTTTCAACCCACCATCATCGGTTAATGGATCAACGGACTTCATAGTAAAAAAATTGGGTTTATTCTACAACCCAAGACGCTTGGACCGCGAATATGCTACCATTCAACTGCTCAAGCCGTCCCACCTAATCTCGTAGCTGCCATTGCCGATTTGTCCAAAAACACTCACTATGTAGTCAATGACGAATCTAGATATTCTATCAGAGACAAGCGCGAAAAATATAACGTTTTTCAGAAAATGTTTTCTAGAAAGTTATTTTCTAGGAATATGACAATATTTTTCGGTGTTCGGCTGAAATCTAAAAATGTACTTGAAAATATTTTTTGTCATTCGGTATGAAAAGTCCTCATTGCACTCCATTTAATAATTTTTTATTTTTATTTTAGTTTTAAAAATTCTAAATTTTAATTATATTTGAATTTTGAATAATTTTAATATTTCTTTTCTTTTCTTTTATTCATTTTTTTTCCTTTTCTTTCTTCCTCAGCCAGTTGTCGGCCACGTTGACAGCCGGCAAGGCAAGGCTCTGCCCGATGAGAAGAAAACAAAAAACAAGAAAGAAAAGAAAATATAAAAATAAATAAATTTAAATTTGCGTTTGGTGAAAGAAGATACGAAAAATGTTTTTCGCTTTTTGTTTTCCTCAATTAGTTTATTTTTTGTGAAACAAATGCTGGAAAAAATTTTCCTGGAAGTGGTTTTCCGTAAAACGGACGAATAGTCTAAAATGGACTCGGAGATTCCTTAAACTGTGGATGGCTCTATCTACTAGTCCTTACACTTCTGAACCTTCATGTTTAGCAAAACAAGTTCTTGCACTTGGTGTGTTTATTTCATGAAAAACTCAATAATAAAGGAAAGCATTTTCCAAATATGCGATTAATTTTTCTTTATTTGGTGATAAATAATTGAAATTTTTTTTTTTTATGTTTGGATCTCATTGAAAAATGATTTCAAGCTCATGACTTCATCTTATGTTAAAAAAGAATTTGAAATTTTTAATAATTTTTAATTTTATATTTTAAAAAATCTAATTGCTAATTATTTTTATTTTATTTTTTAAAAATTCGAATTATTAATTAATTATTAATTTTCTTTTTTTTCTTTTTTCTTTTTCCATTTTATTTTCTTTCCTTTTCTTTTTCTCCCTTCCTCCACAGCCACCGACTAGCATCAACCATAGACGCTTGTCAGGATTTGGCAAACCTTGAGCGAGCTCCAACCTCGCTGGCCTCGGCCGAGGTTAAGGTCAGGTCGAGCTTGCCAGATCTCGGCGAGATTTGAGCTTGCTGGCCTAGGGTGAGCTCAACCTCGCCACGGCGAGGTTGGCGAAGGTCAAGCTCGCCGGCCTCGGGCGAGCTTGGCCTTGACTGATGCCGGCCTGTGCTTGTGGCCGGTCGATGGTTGTTGCTGAGGCTAGCAATAGGCAAAGAGAGGAAAAAGAAAAAAGAAAATGAAAGAAAAAAAGAAAGGAAAAGAAAAAATAAAATATTAACAAATTCAACGTCAGTAACTTCAAAAAGTGATTTCAGCCTTTCAAATTAGGGAATTGACTTTCTTATTTTTATACATGAATGTTTTTGTTGATCAGAAAGTGTTTTTGGTGGACTTATTATTTTCTGCAAATCGAACGAATGAAAGTCCAGAAAATGAATTCCCGAAAAACACTTTTCTTTGAACCCATGCACCTTAATAAGTCCTGATTCGGTATTGGTCTGGACCCGGGTTGATAGTGGCCAAAAAGGAACCTTGATTGACCCGGTTTGGATATTCTATTGCAGATTCTTTTTGTATTAGCCTAGTCTTGAGAGTATTTTGATGCTTGTTTAGCTTAGAGATTCCTTACGTTCTCTGCTTTTCTGCACTAAATTAGCTTTCGAGATCACTATCGATTTTCTGAAACTTTTCATGCTTCAGATCACAAGTTTGCGTACTTTGTACATAGGTTGTCATACCAAGGAGGAAACCACCGGCACTCGCACCGTGTCACATCCATTGCTGCGTGGAGGAATTGCGAAGCACTGCCAGTTGGAATTTTCGTTCTTCCGTTGCGGATTGAACCTCGAATCCTCTTTGCAACCGGATTGAGCCGAATATACACGACCTTTTCAAGCCCGCGATCGTGGCTTATTTGATTAGCCAACTTCGTTGTCGCAAACCGAGTTTGTTCAGCAGCCATGGACACGCTCGGCGCACGAATCATGGGGCATGCCGCCACCATTCACCCACTCAAGAGTCACCGTCGCCTGTGCCGCTTAATCTCGAAGCCGCCGTCGCTGCTTTGTCCGGAGGCATAGATATGCAGCCAAACAAGCTCTTAGTCTAATGAAAGACTCGGAGATTGGCTTAAAGGAAAAACCCAAGTCCTCTCACACTTCTAAATCGGGGTTGGTTTTGTCGACCGTATCATTTATGAGTCTATCTAATGTTTCTTTCTCAGTAACGTGAAACTACAAGAAGTAGATTGGTCTGGAACCAGGTTGAAAATGGCCAAAAAAATTACCTGGATCAACCCGGTTCGAATTAGTGAACCGGACAAATGCTAAGTTCGAGCTCGATCCAAATCGAACCAACCCGGTCTTGTTGCAAATATCTGACTTTTGCGGGGAGTCTGGGTCTTGGACCAGTTGGAGTTGACCTATGGTTTAGTTTATAGAAACGGGCTGACTAAATGCGCAGTCCATGCTTATCTTGAAGCCTAGTTAAAGGTGACAAGTGCAGTAGGACGGCTCAAAACGTACTTGCAGCTGACTCAACCCGGTGGTCCAATTGTTTGAACTGCTGCCCGGTTGTCAGATATTTTCGTGCCGTCAAGAAACATCGTCCGATGGCAGGAAAAAAAAATCCATGTTGATAGTAACTAGGTGCTATAACAAGGAGTGAACACGATTTCAAGATAAAATCTAGAACATAAAAATTTGACCGGTGAGAATTTATAGGTTTCGGGTTTTAAGATATGCAAAGTAGGTTCCAGATTTCAAAAATTGAGGAACCTACTTTGACGGGTAGGTTTCAGATTTTAGGTAGGTAGAACTTGAAATATAAAACCTTAAATAATTTTTTTGTGTTTTTTTCTTAGTCTATGTCTCGCATAATCCTACAGTGTTCTATGGCGTTACATGATGAGTGTATGATTTGGAATCACTAATCTCAGCTTTCATTTTATGACTTGTTAATATTTCATATTTTTCATGTGTCTAAATAAGTAAATATATAGTTGTGGTCAGTAGCTTGTAGTAGCAAGTGGTAATCATTAAAATTGATGATTTACTGCAATTATTCAATTAATAATATAGGTATAACTTAGGTAGACCTTGGAACCAACCCTTGAACCTGTGATAGGGTAGGTTCTAGGTTTCAAGGTATGTAGAGTAGGTTTCATATTTTAAAAAATAAAGAACGTGTTCCCATGGTAGGTTTCAGGTTTTATGAGGAACTTGTACGGATCCTAAAACCTCTCACCCTTAACAGCAATAGCAACATCCAACTTTGGCAAAGAAAAAGTATTTATTATTATATTCTGTTTGTTTCGTGAAAAATAAATGATTTGAAAATTATTTTCCTAAAAATATTTGTTTGTGTCGCTTAAAATAATTAACCAATAAAAAGATATTTTCATTATCGATAATAATTTATGTCTAAATATTTCCATGGACGATGAACACATTTTTTGTTTTATCATTTTTGTAAGCGATATAAACAATCATTTTTAAGAAGATGTTTTCTAAATTATTCAATTTCTGCAAAACAAACGGGGCCTTAGTTAAATGATTCGAAGGATATTTTTGTCGATGAAATTCTCCTGTTATATTTAATTAAATATTCTTTTGAAAATTCATTACTTTATTATGAAAGCCAACATCACAGTATAATGTTTTGCTGTTAATTACACTACTTCCTCTACCAACTGGTAACTATCTCTCATGACTCTCCCAACCCTACGGACAACGCCCTCTCTCTCTCTCAAATTTGTGCCTCTCAATTTGTTCACTAATAAAATGTTTACTTTTATCGAATTTTATGTGAAAAAAAAACCCATATTTTCCTTATCCCAATTAGACCTGATCAATGGACAGGAGGCTTGCATACTACCAATAATATGAGCCGGTTAAGATGAAAATTTTGAACTTGCTAGACGAGCTCAGGCAAAATTTCCAGGCTTGCCCATATACTTCTTTAAAAATTTTGCAAAATATTTTGTTATTAATAGTTCTACCTTGATATCCAAAGTATGTAAACACCGATAGGACAAAACAAGGCAGAATTCTCGTAGATGAGGGAAAAAAAGTGTAAAACTCTTAGGTAATGTGGTAAAATAAACTATCAAAAAAATTCTAAAAAACCATTTTCCATTTTTATTTGTTTTCAACTGAAATTTAAGAAAAATAAAAAGGTTGCCCCCTTGGCGGGCTTGGCCCACCCATGTCTTTCCTGAAGCCCAAGTTCCGTATTGGGCCGGGCTCTAGAGGTTCAAGCCCAATGAGTGTCCGGTAGCGGTTGGTGCATGGAAAAGGAACTTCAGAACTTTCATGGAAATTTATCTGGTCTTGGGAGCCAGACAGACCATGAATGTTTTACTTAGGAGAAGATAGGTGAAACTTGGAGGTTTCGTTAGATCTCTCAGGAGCCACTCTAGTTAGAACGGCATCAAAAAATGGAAAACAGTGGAAGACTGATGATGCACAAATTGCGCACGGCGCTGCCTTTGGCTGATTCACGCGCTCCATGGACTGTAATATGCACATCATTAAGGAAAGAAGTCCCCTGGGCTTTTCCCTTTCGAGACTCTCCTATGCTTAGGTCAGTAGATACTCATAGTGTGATAAATGAGAGAGAGAGAGAGAGAGAGAGAGAGAGAGAGAGAGAAGCATTTTTCAGGGAGGATCGAATATCCCCCGAGTATGACTAATACATGTGTGTAGATGGGGGTATCCTGGACTTGAGCATAGATCACCAGTAAAGCTTTCGGCACGATGAGTTCGGCTCGTATTTGCTGCATGATGCTAGCCAGGCGATCGTCGGATGAGGTTACAGTTGATTCTCGTGAAAGGGTTATCATCGATGTACCCCATAGGACGTCTTGTACTCATTGTATCCCGTAGGGTCCTTCGTGCCTTGGATGGTCTGTCGTGTAATGCCTTCGGCTTTGTCCGGAGATTTCCTTTGTAAATGTGGCTTGAGTGAGGTTGGAGCTAAGATTGCCAAGAAGTTCCTTGCATCAAACCCTCGGTAATATCACTGCATGTGTAGATAGTCTTCCCTTTTAGCTGGGCAGAGGACACCGGAAGTATCAAAATTTGTATACGGCACTCATTTTAGGGCTAACAATTTGTGTACGGTGCCAAAATTTTGTGGACGGCGCTCATTTCGCCGGCTCACTTAAGTGTCATATAAGATAAAAAACGATCACTTAAGTGTTAATGGCAAAAAATTTCAGCCAAATTAATTACATGGCCTTTATAATTATAAATTTATGTGGAAATGGACTATCATTTAAAAAATTTCTCCAAGTGGATGTCCAAAACGACGTCGCACGCTCCTGCATGGCTGTTTGCATCAAAGCAACGCTGTTTCCTCTCCCTCACCTAGATGATGTCGCACGGCCTTAAGATCTTGTTATTTCAAACCGATTGTTGTTGACATCCTCGTTGGCATGACCATCACTCTTCCTTGCTCAATCATCATTGTCGCTTACTTTGTCATCATCATCATCACTCGCTTCGTTGTCATCGTCGCTCAGTCGTCGCCATCATTGCGTCTCTATAACCTAGGTTTGTGATCTTCTCTCCCTGACTCAGTTGTTGGAAAAATTAGGGTTTCAAGGCGAATATTATGAATCCAGCGGAAAAATTAGGGCTCGGAGGAAAAAGTTAGGGCTTCGGAAAAAGTAGGGTTTTGGTTGTGGGTGGGGACCTCAATTTATTTAATCACAGTATCACTTTCTTTCATGGAGACAATGGTATTTGCAGCCATGGGGACCTCAATTTGTTTAATCACAGTGATGTTGTTTAATCACATCGAATTGTTTGATCACAATATCAACTTGTAGCCATGGGATCCTCAATTTGTTTAATCACAGTATCAATGGTGATGTTGCGATTGTGGGTGGGGACCTCAATTTGTTTGAATAATTCGATGTTGCTTTGTCTCCACTAAACAATGTATGTGCTCTCTTTCCACTAAACGACAACAGTTGTTAACTTTTTATAATCTTCTGTACAAACATACGCTCGATTGTAAGGATTAAGAGGGTATGGGAATGGTTTTCACAGAAACTTTTTTTAGATATATAAAAGTTTTGGTGAACTTGATGAGCTAGGTTCGACTTCGACTACGAGAATATTCTTCGTCCTGCTAGTTCTCTGTGACTGCATCAACTGCCTCAATTTTGTGGCTACTCTTCATCGGTTGATGATGACATGCAAGGAAAAGCATTAATGTTCCAAGATCAGCGGTAACGACTCGACATAACACTGACAGTAGTAGGACCAAGTCATTTAACATAGAGTACTTGCCTGAAGATGCAATATGTTTAAACACCTATCTTAACGCGATGGCGACCACGAAAGGATTATGCATCGCTTTGCGCTCACAATCGCAGTTGCGCGCGGGGCTTAGCAGGCGATGAAAGGCATTTCTTAGTGGGTTCTGATTATTCACAGCGAGTGGATTCGGCGGTGTTGGATTTCTTAAAGCTTGTCATACAAAGGGAGAGAGAGAGTGTGTGTGTCTTTTGCAGACTCTATCGGAGTCCCACAGCCACCATGTTTTGTTCGAGACGATATCGTTGCACTTCACTAGACTTTGAGACTCTGGATGCTGTGCCCCGATCTCTTCATCGGCCTAAGTAGAACAATGACTAAGTGTTGGGACAACTGGGTTTGTTGCTCGTGTCCCATGGACGGCAATAGTAAGTTCTGTCCTCTCTTTTGTTCATTAGCTGTTTTCGTTTGTTCATTATCAAAAGGGGGTTTAAATCCATATAAGATCTTGAACAATAGCCTCACCAATTATCGAGTCAATTGCTGATTAGTAACCAAATTAGGATAGTCAAGCTTCTCTAAGAATTCGGACACGCAATCGAGATATGTGCAATCAAGGGTTATCTCAACCTCGGTGACATTCGATCGGAGAAGAAATGCATTTAGCCAGCTTTTTGTCAAATTAAGTACGATGTTGACCATAATCAAGGACCAAAAGCATAGGTTTTATCTAAATATATCTCAAGTTTGAGCCCAAATAGGAAAATTTCCTATTTCAAGTAGGTTTCCTATTTTTTAATGGGTTTTCTAATTGAATGATTTCCTAGTTAGAGAAAGTTTCCTAAAAAGAGATTTCTTAATTTGGATCAAATTCTTACCTATAAATATAAATGGGATGTTATTTGTCAAGATCATCAAAGAGGAGCTTCTGCTAGTGAATTACACTCTAAAGATATCCGAGTATTTGTAGCGATTAAATCTTGTGGTAAGATTTGTGTACAATTTCTTCATGAGATTAAAAGATTATTTCGTGAGAAATTATGGGGCAAAACACTATGTGAGTTATTGAGTGTAATTGAGGTTTAGGAAATACTTAGAGTGTTTGGGTGACTCAAGTGTGGTTGTAATCTCCATTGTATCACTTGATTTATAGTGAAATTTTGTGCTGCTCTCTCTGTGGACGTAGATCACTACGATTGAATCACATAAATCTAGTGTCCGATTTATTTCCTTATTTTGTCAATTTTATTGTTCGATCGCTTCGCTTCTGCAACAATTAATATCAGAGCTAGACTTGGCTGAGTTGAAGTGAATCAATGGCGATAGAAGAAGGAAAAGTGAAAATCGATAGATTTAATGGAAAGGATTTTGGTTTCTAGAAAATACAAATTGAGGATTATTTGTATCAGATGAAACTGCACTTGCTCCTATCTAGGGAGAAGCCAGAGACAATGAAGCAAGCTGACTGAGAATTGTTGGATAGACAAGCTTTAGGTGTTATTCGACTGACGTTGATTCATAATATCGCGTTTAACATCGTGAAAGAGAAGACCACTACAAGTTTGATGAAAACCCTGTCGGACATGTACAAGAAGCTCTCTATGATCCACAAAGTCTATTTGATGTAACGTCTATTTAATTTGAAGATGAACGAAGATGCGTTAGTTGCTGATCATATCAATGAATTCAATGCGATAATTAGTTAATTGAGTTCATTTGAAATTGACTTTGAAGATGAGGTAGATTCTATTATCCTTATTGCCTGGTAGTTGGAATTCTACCGTTACTACTATTAATAATTCCTCTGGGTCAACAAATTTGACGTTTGATGATGTTTGAGATTTAATTCTAAATGAGAATATCCGTAGAAGAGAATCTGATAAACATCGTAGGTGAAAGAAGAGGAAGAACTGGTACTCGTGTTAGCAGAAGTAGTATAAACATGAATAGATGAAGTTAGTTTAGGACTGGTGGTTTTGTCTGTTAGAATTGTGGCAAGAGGGGGCATCTTTGAAGGGATTGCCTTAAGCTAAAGAACGAGAAAGATAAGGGAATTAGAGTTGAGTCTACGGATGATGTTGCAACTATAACAGACAATAATTTGAATAGTGTTGATTTTATCTTGTCTGTCATTGATTATTCATAGTTCGATGGATGAATTATTGATTCTAGTTGTTCTTTTCATGCTACACCGAATAAGAACTGGTTTACTACTTATTAGTACATAGATGGTAGTAAAGTCTAATTGGGTAATAACGCTGAATGCGATGTTATAGGTGTTGGTATTGTTAGAATCATAATGCATGATGGTATTTTGAGGACATTGTCTGAAGTGAGGCATGTTTTAGAGTTGAAGAAAACTCTAATTTCCATGAGTGCCCTGGATTCAACTAGGTGTTGGTATACTTCAGAAGGTAGAATTTTGAAAGTTGTTCGAGGTGCCTTGGTGATAATACAAGGAGTCAAGTACAATGGCCTATATGAGCTTCAAGGTAAGGCAGTGAAGGAATTTGCTGCAGAGACGTTGGATGCATTGGTTCGAGAGTTTGAATTGTGGTATATGTATTTGGGGCACATTAGCGAGAGAAGCCTAAAGGTTCTAAGTGAAAGGAATTTGTTATGTGGTTATGTAGCTAATAAACTGAATGTATGCAGGTGCTACGGCTTAGATAAACGGCGGAAAGTGCAATTCAATACAACTGTTAGAGAAATCACGGATATTGCAGAATTAATTTACTCGAATGTTCATAGGTTGTCGCGGTTTCCTTCGAGAAAGAGTGCCTGGTTTTTGCTTATTGACACATAATTGCCTATTCATTTAGGATTTAATTGTATAAAAATTAGTGATTGATTTTTAACCCCTAAACAAAAATATTTTCATTAAATTACAAGACACATAGATATTAGGCGCCTTTGCATTAATAGAATTTAGTGAAATATGTTTTCCTTTTATTCTATTTTATTTTTATTTTATTAAAAAATCATTATAAAAATTTTAAAAAAGAGAGAGAGAGAGAAGACAAAAGAGGAGCTTTTCCCTATGGCTCTCCCTTTAGACACACTTATAAAAAAGAAGAAAAGGGGGAAAGGACACAGAAGAAAGGTCTCGGCGTGTTTTCGTGAAAAAAAAAAAAGTAAAGCTGACCAGAAGAGACAAAATAGGGAAGAGCTCTATTCTCTCCCTTGGTGACTACACGTCCAAACGAGGTCAAGAGGAAGAGGGAGGGGAGTTTGAGAAGGAGGTAGAGAGATTGAGGGCAGAGTGATGGTCGTGAGCTTCAAAGAGAGGAAAGGTGATTGAGAGTTTGGGGATGCTTAACCATTCTTTATTGTGAGAGGGAACTCGAGAGTGAAATTGAAGAGGGGTGCTCAATCTCACCCCATCAGTCCAACTATGTGTTCCCATCGCACCCCTACGACCTTCGAACGGCATCCCTGACACCTCATTACCCGGCGTCGATATTTCCGAGAGCATTAGAGAGAGTTTTGGAAAGGAGTAGGAAGAGACTGAGAGAGCTCGGGGGGAAAAATAAAGAGCAGAGGGCCCCCATCTGCTTGAAGGAGACCCTGAGGTGCCGTCAACGAGCCTCCAACAATAGACGCTCCAACCAGCCGTGAATAGGCTTAGCGTCTATTGTTGGGGTCGAATGTTGGATTGTCGAAAAGTGTGAAGATATGGTCATTTTTAGCCATCGGTGTCATTGCTAGAGCGTCGGCCGGCAGTGATAGTGTAAGGTCGGTGCTGGTAGCCTAAGCCGACGGCCGGCGGTGGGTGTCCCCTGGCATAGTCACAGTGGAGTTCGTGTTTGGGGGAAGCTCTCGGTGAAGAAGTCCCAATGAAGGAGGGGACATTTTGGGCAGGAAGACACAAAGAGGAGGAAGACCACAAGAAAAGTAAAAAGAAAAACAAGAAAAGAAAAAGAAACAAAAAAAGAAAGGAAAAAGAAAAGGGGGAAAAATTAGAAAAGAAATTGCTGAACGGGGGTCCCGGATTGGTCGGAGAGCCAGGTCAAGCAGTTGGGCTGATCGGGTCAGGAGACCCGGTCCGGAATTCTTATTTTATTAATAAAAATATTAAAAATTCCAAAAAAAATTGAAAAGTTTAAAAATCCAAAAAATATTTAAAATTCTGAAAAAAACATTAAAAAAATTTAAAAATTCGGAAAATTTAAAAAATTAAATTATTTAAAAAATTTAGAAAAATTCCACAAAAAATTCGAAAAGTAAAAAAAAACATTATTTGGGCTTTGGAATTGGTTTTTCTTGCCCTTTTGTGTGATTAGTGTTATGTTTGATTGCACGTTGCTTGATTCATATACTTTGAAATGCACATTTAATTTAACCTCATATGTAGTTGATTATGCATGTTAGGTTCATGTATTGATTATTGCTTCCCTTAGCTTCGTTAGGGATGGACTTTTGAGACTCCCAATTGCTGCATGAATACGTTATGTGGTGTTTGAACAATGTTAGGCACCGAAATGGCACTAGTTGATTAATTAGTGTAATTAAGTCCCCGAATCCTTAGAATCTCTGGTTCATAGAAGTGAAGCAAGTTTTCCATGCTTTACTGGGGTGTCTAATTGACCCATCAAAAATTGATTAATGGTGACTCCTAAATGAAATTGATTTGCATGTTAATAACATAAATCTAAGTCGCGAATTGGTATGGGTTTGGGAGAACTCGAGCTAGGTTTAAACTTAGTGATCCATTAGCCAAACCTCTTGGGCAATGAGATCGGTTCGGGGAGGTCGCGACAATGCTAATAGTTGTTGATGACTACTTGAGGAAGACGTGGGTGTTTGTGCTTAGGCACAAGTTTAATGTTGTTGTCAGGATTAGGCAGTTGAAAGCTTTGATAAAAAAGGAGACTGGTAAGACGATCAAGCAAATGCAGACTGACAATGGTACGGAGTTTTGCTCGAAACTGTTAAATGAATTCTACATGAAGGAAGGCATAGTGAGATACCGCACTAGTGCCAGTGAACTACAACATGTTGCAGAATTGATGAACAAAACATTACTAGAGACGGCCCATAAAATGCTTTCTAGTGTTGATATGGTTAAAAGATTTCTAGCGGATGTGTTTAGTACAGCAAGCTAACTGAAGAATAGATCCCCATCGACTGCAATTGGATGTTGGACTCCTGAAGAAGTGTGGTCATATAATGTTGTCGATTATTCTATTCTTAGTATATTTTGATGCCCATGTTGTGTTCGAGCGAGTGATGATAAGCTCGATGGAAGGGCAAGAAAGTGCATGTTTCTAGGTTATGCACAAGGTAAGCGGGGCTATAAGTTATGATGCCCGAAATTAAATTCAGCCGCTGTTAACAGAGAAGTTACATTCGACAAGTCTCCGGTACTTCTGGCTAGGAGTGTTAGTAGCAGCGTTCATACAGATCTGAACGGTGTTGGGCTTGAGGTAGAGTTGCAACCAAAAACTCCTAAAGTAGTGAGTGCTAGTGAAGTAATCGACATAGATGATACTTATAGGGAGGTGGAGCCTATTAAGTCAACAGTTGTTGTAACTACTACTATTGACAAGGTACGTATTCGATCTCTTGACATATATGGATGTAATGATGGTTTTGCATTAATTGTAGTTGAAGAGATTGTGTCGGAAAATTCTTGTAGAGCAATTAATGGTGCATGTGGAGTTAGTGTTCTGATGAGGTCCACAGCTATGGCGAAGTTCAAGCGAGACTTGGACTTGAAAGATATTTGTGGCGGTTGAGCCCATTAGGGCCTATGGGAGAGTAGTAGTGAAGTTTGAATTTTTTAGCGAAATTCTAACGAAACAATTATGACTTGGCTCAAATGTTGAGCCAAGGTAGAAATTGTTAAAATATGTCTTGAGTTTGAGCTTGAGTTTCCTATTTCAAGTAGGTTTCCTATTTTTAATAGGTTTCCTAATTGAATGATTTCCTAGTTGGAGAAGGTTCCCTAATTGGAGAAGATTTCCTAAAAAGAGGTTTCCTAATTTGGATCCAATTCTTTCCTATAAATAAGGAGTTGATGTTATTTGTGAAGATTATCAAAGAGGAGCTTCTGCTAATGAATTCAGCTTTGAAGATATCCGAGTATTTGTAGCGATTAAATCTTGCAGTAAGATTTGTGTAAAATTCATTCGTGAGATTGAAAAATTATTTTATGCGAAATTATGGAGCTAGATACTATGTGAGTTATTAGGTATAATTGAGGCTTGAAAAACACTTAAAGTGTTTGAGTGACTCGAGTGTGGTCGTAATCTCCGTTGTATCGCTTGATCTATATTGAAATTTTGTATTGTTCTTTCCGTGGACATTGATCATTACGATCGAACCACGTAAATCTGGTTTTTGATTTATTTTCTTATTTTACTAATTTTATTGTTCGATTGATTGGCTTTCGCAACAAGTTTTGATTATAAAACAATTCAATGCCGACTTTGAAGAGCAGGGAACGAGCTTGGTCGATGAGCAAAAACGGCACGTAGACATCACTCAGTGGCGTGCCGCGGCCAAGGAATAAAAAGTATAAAAGCAAGAATAAGACACTAAGAACAACATGCGCACTCAACCAAAACGAGGTTGTGCTATTGCCTTTTGGCTTAAAGTCACACCCATAAGCTTAGTTCATGTTCCTTCCTTAGCTATAATTCGTTGACCAATAATGTAGGGGTTATGTGCTTTTCATATAGGTTTTCATTAGGTCCACTGCCGATGTGAAAGATGCAATTGTCGTTGGATGACATGTAGAACAATTTGTTAACAAAACTAACTCCAGATATTGGCGGTGGATCTAATTTTATTAATTTTCATATTTGCCCATCTTGGGAAATCTTCCTTAAGGGGGCTGGCATCCATTGGCGAGTGGGGTTCGATGTCCAAATGTCACGATGGGCAATGGCTACTCAAACATTTATCGCAGTAATTATTTCAAAAGAATTAGGATGCAATTGATTAAAGTAGAATGTGTACTCCTGTGGAACCTATTTCGGAAAATTTTGTGAGGCCACGATGAATTCATCCAAATTTTAAGCTACAACCCACTAAAATAATTAGTTTAGGCTACAAAAATGTGAGAGCAACAACTGTGTAAACAACTTCCATGATTACAAACCAACTATATTCAAAACTTAAGTTTTTTTAGATAAATTCGTGATTTACTATCGAATTGCTCTGACATGTTTGTAATGTCATACCATCCTCCCATTTCCATGCATTGGTCGATTTTTTTTTAAAATTTTTTTAGATTCTTCACTTGTAATATGATTACTTCGTACACGACAGTAGCCGACCTCTAACTACGAAACCTTACCTCTTGAAAGATTCCTAGCGCTTTACTTATTAATTATGAAAAGCTCTTTACTTTAAGCAAATTCTATGTGAATACTTCATAGTTTGTGTCAGACGGCATTCTAAAAAAGGATTTTTTATTCATTCCTCAAACTTGGCATGATGAAGATGTTGAGGAAAACTCCTAATAAATTTTGAAGTTGATAAAACTTTCTATGTTTATCTTGTGAATCTGACATGCATTCCATTCCAAATTAATATATTCTAGAAGTTCAGAAGGAAATATCAGACTTTACAAGTTCTCAGATTTAAAAGTTCAGACTCAGAAATAAGAAGTTCAAACTTTACCATAAAAGTCATTCGGACTCTAATTTTGAAGGACTCAGATTTTACTGAAGACCTATGCTGACTCTGGTTATGAATGTAAAGCAAGATTCAGAAATTCTTCAGATGCAGAAATTACGCTGACACAAAAGCAAAACTCATTCAAAATGAAACACAACAGTTAGTGATCTAACATGGATTTTACAGAAGGAAAGTTTTGATTGTCTCAATCTAAAGCTATAATTGATTGACAATTAACTATTATGACAAGTATGCATTACAACAGATAAAACTCTACTTATGGAAATCAAAATTCTGATTGTATGAGCGACCATAATTAGCGGAATTCAAATTTTGTCAACCAACGGCTACTCAATTCATTTTATACAAATCTGTCCAAGATGAAAATTGGAAGATGATTCTTTAAAGACTGTCCAATCGATAGTTTGGGAGTGAAGGAGTATAAAAGGAGATCTACGAGAAGCAGAATGAAATGTACGAAATCGAGAATCAACAAGTCCAAAGTCTATGCATACTCCAATCATTTCTCTTGTCTTTCTTGAGCTAAACATTAAGATCTTGAGGGATACTTTGTAAGAGTGATTGTGTGAGATAGAGAGTCCTATTATACACAAGAGTGCTGTCACTCAGAATTTGCAATTCCTCTTGATTACATAGTAAAATTCAACTAGTAGATTGTCAGTGTGAAAGAGTAGACGTAAGCTTGTTATAAATCAAATTACTATAAACTTGTGTGCAGTTTTTCTATCTCTTATCTCTTGCTTTACATATTGCACATTAAAAGCACTGTTTATATAAACTGTTTTGAATCTAAATTTTATTCAGACTCAACTGTGATAAATCATTTCTACTATAAATTAATCAAAATTGTTTAAGATCACCTATTCACCCCCCTCTAGGTGATCCTTGCTAGCTACATCAATTGGTATTAGAGCAGATTGCTCGTTTATTGAAGTGTATTACTTCTAAGCTAATGATCTATATGGCTAGCTTGAGTGCTTTAGGTCTCATTGAAGGACAAAGTAACAACAAACCACCATATTTTGATAGTAAGAAATATAGTGTCTAGAAGAATAAGATGAAGGCATTCATCAAGTCAATTGATCACATACAATGGAATATTATCATAAGAGGAGTCAAACTAAAACCTTCTAATTCAAAAGAAAAGATAGAAGGGAGTACACCAGCAGATCCTCCATTATCTCAAACTGAGATATTAAAAAGAGAAACTTTAGATTCAAAAACAATTTATTCTTTCTATTATGCTTTAGCACCTATTGAATATAAGAAAATTGCTTCTTGTAAATCAACTAAGGATATCTGGGATACTCTCTACACTAGATATGAAGGAACGGATCGAGCTAAGGAAACTCAAATCAATCTATTGCTTGGTCAATATGAATCCTTTAGAATGAAGTCTGAAGAATCAATTGCTGATACGTATGATAGATTTGCTAACATAGTAAACGGTCTTACATATCAAGAACAACCAATTTCAGATGCGATGAAAGTCAATAAACTTTTGAGAGGACTGTCAAAGCAGTGGGATAATATCAAAACATCTCTTCGAGAGACTCAAAGGATCATGCCTCTATCAATGAATGAGCTAATTGGAACTTTTCAATCATATGAGACTGAACAACTGAATGAGAAGAATGAATCCAGAGGTAAAAAGTCAATTGCATTAAAAACTAATATTGATTCTGATGCAGATTCTAAAGATGAAAATGTTGATGATGAAAAACCGGCTCTCTTCATAAAGAAGTAAAAGAAGATGAAAATCCAAGGAAGAAACCTCAAAGGGAAGAAGCCTTTTGAGAAGAAGAAGACTCTCGATGAAACAAAAAAAATCAAAGGAAGTAATTTGCTTTCATTGCAGGAAACGTGGACATATTAAGCCAAACTATCCACTTTTGAAAAAGAAAAAGAGCAAATTTGACAAAGTAAAGAAAGCCTTAAAAGCAGAAATCTAGAGTGATACAGAATATGAAAATAGTGATGAAGATATTCTCAAACTTATGTTTGATGGCCATGTCAGACTCAGACTTAGATTCTGATGATGGAGTCGAAATTGAGGTAAAGTATCCTGGCATTCCAATTGAAGTGTCAATTACATTGATGAATTATGCTTTAAATTTAAGGCTGCTCTTAAAAGAATCTCTCAATTGAAAAAGGAAAATTCATTACTGAGGTAGTAGGATGTTTCACAAAAAGATAAAATCGATTCTTTCAAAAAGAATTCCATTAGGTTAAGGAAAATTGGGATTTTCTTTCCAAGGAAAATGCTGTTTTGAAAAATGACTTTTTAAAAATTACTTTCAAGTTTTCAAAAGGTTCAAAAATCTTGAAGCATATTTTTTCTATACAAATTTCTTACTACAACAAACTTGGTCTCAGATTTATGAAGGAAAGTGACAATTTAATTGATTTTCCAAAAGTTAAGGGGAGATTAAAGTAAAGACCTCATCGACAAGTTTATAAAAATTATTTCAAAAGGAATTTTGTCAAACTTGTTGGCCAAAGTCCACTCAAGTGCTCAAAATGTAAAGATCCACAACACTTTGAGAATGAATGTCATAAGGTCTAGAGACCAATTCGAAGAGACTTTGTTAAAATAGCTTATACTAATTTTCAAGGACCCAAACAAATTTGAGTACCAAAGAAAAGTTGAGTGGTTGTGATTTTTGCAAGTTACCACAAAAAGAAAAAGAAAGTGGTACCTAGACAGTGGATATTCTAGACATATGAAAGGAGATCCAAGCATATTCGTTAAACTACAAAGCCTGAATGATGGAAAAGTTTCCTTTGGAGGAAATAAGAAAGGGAAAATAGTTGACAAAGTAACATTTAAAATTGGAGGACTCACAATCAATGATATGTCATCGGTAAAAGGACTCAACTACAACTTGATAAACATAAGCCAACTATTGATACAGTCTTCAGAATCAACTTTCAAGAAAATACATGCTTAGGAACAAGTAAAGATTCTTCTCAAACATTCACGGGAAGAAAACATGGCAATATTTATCTTCTAGATGTCAATCTAAACTCTACTCATTACTTGATCTCAATCAAAGAGGATGAAGATATATAGCACAGAAGATTGTGGCATATTAGTATGAAACAAATCCCAAAAATCTCAAACAAGAAATTGTTTCGAGATCTGCTAGATTTGAAGTACAAGAAAATAGAGTTATGCAATGCTTCCATTCTAGGAAAACAAGTAAGAAGCTTTTTTAAGTCTATACATCATATTTCCACTAATCGTGCTTTGCAACTTCTACACATGAATCTATTTGGACCAACCAGAACATAAAGTATTGGTGGTAAGAAATACTGTTTAGTTATTGTTGATGACTTCACAAGATTTACTTGGTTGTTCTTTCTTGCTCATAAAAATAAAGCTTTTCCATATTTTTCAAGATTTACAAAAAGAGTTCAGAATGAAAAGAGTTATACTATTTCTAGCATTAAAACTAATCATGGGGAAGAATTTGAAAATCAAAGTTTTTTAGATTTCTGTGAGGAAAATGGCTTTCAACAAAATTTTTCTATTCCTTATACACCAGAATGAAATGGTGTTGTGGAAAGGAAAAATCATTCTTTGCAAGAAATGGCAAGAACTCTTTTGATTGAAAGCAAGATTCCTTTTCATTTTTGAGCAAAAGTAGTTTTTATAGTTTGTTATATCATTAACAAAGTTTTTCTTAGGCCCATTTTTGACAAAAGCCCCTATAAGCTTTACAAAGGTAGAAAACCCTGTATTTCATAATTTCGTGTATTTGATTGTAAATGCTTTATACTCAAAAATCCAAATAATCGCTCCAATAAGTTTGATGAAAAAGCAGATGAAGGATTTTTCCTTGGGTATTCTACTATAAGTAAAGCATATAGAGTCTTCAACAAAAATTCTTAGACTGTGGAAGAAACAATGAATGTGACGTTTGATGAAAATGTTCAGACTCACAAAGGTGAATCTGAACCATCTCCCAATATTCAAGAGTTATATGAAGCTCAACAAGAATCTCCAAAAATCGTTGAAGAAGGAAAAGAAGGCTCAATCCAGACTCAATCAGAACCTTCAGAATCTGATGATATTCAGAAGGAGAGATTTGACAAAAACTGGAAACATAAATCTAGTCATCCAAAGAACCTCATCATTGGAGAAATAGAAGATGGCATCAAGACTAGATCTAACACAAGGAAAACATTAACAACTTGGCATTGATATCAGAAATAGAACCAAAAGAAATTGGTGAAGCATTATTAAATGAAAGATGGATTGAAGTTATGTAGGAAGGACTTCAGCAGTTCAGAAACAATAAAATATGGGAACTTGTGCCAAGACCCAAAAATCATCCAGTAATTTGAACAAAATGAGTATTTAGAAACAAACTGGATGACAAAGGAAAAGTCACAAGAAATAAAACAAGACTTGTAGCAAAAGGCTACTCACAAGAAAAAGGCATAGATTATGATGAAACCTATGCATCGGTTGCCAGGTTAGAAGCCATTAGGCTACTTTTAGCTTATGCTTTTTTCCATGACTTTAAATTGTTTCAAATGGACGTGAAAAGTGCTTTCTTGAATGGCTATATCAAAGAAGAAGTATATATGGAACAACCACCTAGTTTTGAAGAACCAAGAAAGACTGATCAAGTTTACAAACTCAAAAAGGCTTTTTATGGTCTAAAACAAGCACCTCGTGCTTGGTATGAGAGGTTAAGTAACTTCCTTCTGCAAAATGACTTCACCAAAGGTAAGGTTGATACAACTTTATTCATTAAGAGAAAAGGTAAGGATTTATTACTTGTTCAAATTTATGTTGATGATATCATTTTTGGATCATCTAACGAACTGCTTTTCAAAGCATTTTATAAGAATATGCAAAATGAGTTCAAGATGAGTATGATGGGTAAATTAACATTCTTTTTCGGCCTACAAGTGAAACAAACCAAAGATAGTACATTCATTTGCCAAGAAAAGTATGTAGAACTGCAAGAAAATAGACATTCCTATATGTCATTTATCTAAACTGGACAAAGATGAAAATGTTAAAAAGATTGATCAAAAGATATATAAAAGCTTGATAGGATCATTGTTATATCTTACTGCATCTCGACCTGACATATTGTTTAGTGTCTGTATGTGTGCAAGATTTCAATTTGACCTAAATAAATCATATCTCTTTGTAGTTAAAAGAATAATCAAATACATTGAAACTTATCAAATGTTAGATCTTTGGTATTCCAAAGAATCAGATTTTACTCTTATTAGTTATTCTGATGTTGATTTAGCTGGCGGTAAAGTGGACAGGAAAAATACCACAGGGACATGTCAATTACTTGGAAATATATTAGTATTCTGGTACTCAAAGAAGCAGGGCACAATTGCACTTTCTATAGCAGAAGCCGAATAAGTGGCCTTGGGAAGTTGTTGTGCACAGATTCTGTGGATGAAACAATAATTGCGAGACTTTGCTATTGAAGATTCAAGTGTTGCAATCAAATGTGACAACACAAGTCCTATCAATTTGACCAAAAACCCAATTCTCCATTCACGAGCCAAGTACATTAAAATCAAGCATCACTTCATCAGAGATCATGTTCATAACGACTCAAATGAAAGGCAGGTCCTCAATTCAAATTTTGGCGGGTATATTTTTGGCATTTCTGGCGGGATATTTTGGTACATGTTACTTTTGGAAGCAAATCAGGTTGGAATTGCGTCTGGTGTACAAGGTAATGACAGTTTATTCAGAAATACATAGCACAAATGTATACTATCATATGCTTCTTGCTAGAGGGATTATGAATCATCGTAGTGTGGACTTCCACTATCTAGATAAGGCTGGCATTTCTATGAAATATCTTTTTGAAAGATTGGGCATTTATGAATTCTATCTACAATCTGCGCATGTATATGCAGAATTGACTGCTTATTTTTACTCAAATCTTTCTATTATGTCTTCAAATTGGCTTCAATTCACTGTTGGTGATGAAAAGTGTAATATGAAAGTGGAAGATCTAGCTCTGATTATTAGAGCGAAAAATTACAAGTTTATTCCATTTGAAGTGAGCTTAGAGGATGCTTCCAAAGTAGCCTTAGAAAATCAAAATTTTTTTGCTAGAAGCTCTAAACGCCATATCTCATATTCTGATTTGACCAGAAGGATAGTGATCTTGCATAAGATCATCATCAATTACTTAAGGCCTAAAGCTGCTTCCAAAACTGACTTGTTTAAGTCTGGAATCAAGCTTATTTGGGCTATTCTAAATGGAAAGTCTTTCTCTCTTCCTCACATCATCATTTTTTTACATGTACAGAACTCTCCAAAAGGACAAGGGACAACTTCCTTACGGTGCACTCATCTCTAGAATCTTTATCTTTTTAAACATAACTATTCCTGATAACTTATGCAAAACCTTTGTTCCTTTGATGTTTGTTGGAGAAAAGATGCTTATCAAGATGAATCTTAAGCAATTCGATGATAGAAAGGAAAGAGCAAATATAAACAAAGGAAATGCTATTCAGCAGTCAGAAGAAAAATCTGTTTGCAGGAAAACTGACCAAGACAAAGAAGAAGAAAAAAGAGCAAGAAAGGAAAAAGCAAGAAAGCAGACTGTGTCTTTAAGTCCATTAAGGGTGTACAGCAAGAAGAGAAAAATTCTTCTCAGAGATGAAGATGATGAATCGGAACAACTTGAAATAGGATAGAATGTTGGTCTAGAACATGTTTTAGCACATGTTGAGAAGGTTTCAAAACCAGTATCTGGAGACTCACATCTGCATCAACAGGATGATATTTCATAGAGGACAGATGTAAGTCAATCTCCACTTAATCCTGAAGAGACTTTGAATGAAAATACTACGGTAGGATAGACAGATTTTTAAGGGGAGATTCCAACAAAGACAGGGGATGAGTTCAAACAGAATGCATCGGATAATGTTCAGGGACAGACCTCAAACAGTATGACCATTCTGACCCTTCTACTAGAAATAAAAGAGAAATAAGCTACACTTAAAGAGGACGTGAAGAATCTTCAGAAAATTGTTGAGGAAAACAATCAGACTCAACGTCTTTAGGTAGAAAAAGACAAAGTAGAGATTGGGGAAGCTATTGCACTATGTTCAACAAATATGGAGAATGCTATGAGTCATTGTTCTACAAAGATTGAGGAAGCTGTTTCTCTCCTAGAGAACTTTCAGCTTGTTCAGACCCGATCAAAGAAATAGCTTGCTTTTCATACCCTCTTTTTAAACCATACTTATTTCCAAACTGGTTCTGTATTCTTAACATTTGTCTTTGTTCGACTATTTGAATGGTTTATATCAGTACATTATTCTGCTTATTATTGATTTATTCTTTTTACTAATGACAAAAAGGGGGAGAGATTATGCAAATATTGTTGTACTAACATTCCAATATGCAGGTTATACTCAAAGGAAGAGAAATACACAGTTCTTAAGAGTTTGCACATTTATTTCTTATCTGTGTTTCATGCGCTTAAGATAATTATTTTCTTCAAATTTATCTGACATTGATTGAATCTGCATGAAAGTTTTGTCATCATAAAAAATGAGGAGATTGTTGAGGAAAACTTCTAATGAATTTTGAAGCTGGTAAAACTTTTTATGTTTATCTCGTGAATTTGACATGCATTCTATTCTAGGTTAATATATTCGGGAAGTTCAGAAGGAACTATTAGACTTTACAAGTTCTCAGAACTAAAAGTTCAGACTTAGGAATGAGAAGTTCGGACTTTACCATAAAAGTCATTCGGACTCTAATTTTGAAGGACTCAGATTTTATTGAAGACCTACGCTGACTCAGGTTCTGAATGTAAAGCAAGAATCATAAATTCTTCAGAGGTAGAAATTATGCAGGCGCAAAAGCAAAACTCATTCAAAATGAAAGACAACAGATAGTAATCTGGTATGGATTTTACAAAAGGAAAGTTTTGATTGTCTTAATCTAAAGCTATAATTGATTGACAATCAAACATTATGACAAGTACGCATTATAACGGATAAAGCTCTACTTATGAAAATCAAGATTCTGATTATATGGATGACCATAATCAGCGGATTCGGATTTTATCAACCAACGGCTACTCAATCCATTTTATATAAATATGGCTAAGATGAAAATTGGAAGATGATCCTCTGAAAACTGTTCAACGGCTAATTTGAAAGTGGAGGAGTATAAAAGAAGATCTTTGAGGAGTAGAAGGAAATGTACGAAATCGAGAATCAATAAGTCCAAAGTCTAAGCATACTTTGATCCTTTCTCTTGTTTTTCTTGAGTTAAACATTAAGATCTTGAGGGATACTTTGTAAGAATGATTGTGTGAGATAGAGAGTCCTATCATATACAAGAGTGCTGTCACTCAGAATCTGTAATTCCTCTTGATTATATAGTGAAATCTAGCCAGTAGGCTGTCAGCATGGGAGAGTGGACGTAGACTTGCTATAAACCGAACTACTATAAACTTGTGTGCAATTTTTGTATCCATTATCTCTTACTTTACATACTACACATCAAAATCATTATCTATATAAACTGTTTTGAATCTAGATTTTATTCAGACTCAACTGTGATCAATCATTCCACTATAAATTGATCAAAATTGTTTAAGATCACCTATTCACCCCTTCTAGATGATCGTTGCTGGCTACATCAAAAGACTCGATCGAGCTCTCTATAAAAAAGGCAATGTAAAACCCTAAATCTTCACAACTGCATTTGATTAAGCATTCGCATACCTAGTATATCTTCTTGTAAGATTTTAAAAGCATTTTCTCTTTTATTGCCACATTGTATTGGGATGGCGACTTGTGTTTTCATCGCTAGACTTGCGGTCTTGTTGATCGCTGCAGTTGTTGCAGCCGATCAAAGTCCCCTTCAAGATTTTTGTGTCGCCAACCCAAGTAATACAGGTAAAAAAGCCAAATCAATGTTTTGATCGACAACAATGTCGAAGTATGAATATTAGGATGGCATGTTCGAATAGCACCTTTGAAAGTCTTAGCATTAAGTCAAGAGTAAGGGAGTGTCAAGAAGTCAAGTAATTTCCTAAATTATATTTTCAAAATGCCTAGGTTAATTTAGTGGAGTCAACATCCTTAGTCAACTCAAACCGTGCCACCTCTTCCTTGTTATCTATTCACTAATGATAGTTACACTGCAGACATCAATCTGCACTTTTTAAGTGCACACACAACTTTCTGCTAAATACAGTGATATTTAATTTGATGAAATTGCATTGTTCATTCTTGCAGTCCAGGTGAATGGCTTGGCTTGCAAGGACCCTAAGATGGTTCAAGCCGATGACTTCTTATTTGGCGGGCAACACGTCCAACGCGGTCAGGTCAAGAGTGACTCCGGTGACCGTGGCTCAATTGCTGGGGCTCAACACACTGGGCGTTGCGCTCCCCCGCATCAACTTCACTGTTGGGGGCCTCAATCCGCCCCACTCACCCTTGCGCCACCGAGCTCCTGATGGTCATCAAGGGAGCCTTGAGGTCAGGTTCATCACCTCCATCCCCAAAGACCGCCTCATCTCAAAGGTCCTCTCCAAGGGTGACGGGTTCGTCTTCTCCCAGGGGCTCATCCACTTCTAGAGGAACGTCGGGAAGATGAATGCCATGGCCGTCTCCGCTTTCAATAGCCAAAACCCTGGTATGGTCGTGACCACGAACGGGATTTTGGGGTCGATGCCCGACATTGCAACTGACGTTCTTGCTAGGGCATTCCGAGTAGATAAGAATTTGATTAGTCAAATCCAGTCAAAGTTCTGGAAAGGAGATTCAATTACTCTAGAACTGAACTGGCTCTCGAAGCTGTTGCTGCTTGTCGTTATATTTAAGAGCATGTCCTTTCGTCTGTTCGTGTTGACATCTATTGCCATTTATGTTGTTTGTGGCTGGCTGCTTTCAAGTAGTGTTTCTTTTTCATCTGGTTTATTTTTTTATTATTATTTTTTTTTGGTAACCCAGGGAACCTCCGCACGGCCGACAGCCGGGGAGTAAACCCTGGGGGCGACACGTGCTAGCCACCACACACGTGCCACCGGTTAAGTCACCTGCGGCGCCCGGGATTCGAACACTCAACTTTTTGCGAGAGGAAGAGTGCGCGTTCCAGTAACGCCACCTAGGCGGGTGGTTTTCATCTGGTTTATTGCACTTGATATTTTATTATTTTAATTTGTTTGATATGGCGTCGCTAAAACAGCAACTAAGTTTATACCGTTGTCAATATAATAATGTCAATGTATAAAAGAATGTGATGCTCTTTCTTTTTCTTTTCTGAAAACTTAGAAGCATGGGGCACAGAAACCCGATTACGTGTAACTGATATTCTTTTCCTCGTCTTGTATTTTAAGATAGAATTTATTTTGTCATTACTCATCTTATTGGGTCTTGTTAAAGTATTCTAGGACAGTTTAATAAGTTCTCTGTACTATTTTATTTTATTTGAAACATCCTATTTGGGTCATACGATAATTATATTATTTTTGTATGAATGTTTGTGTACCAAAAAGCATTGCATGACTGCATATTTATCACTTGTTTCTTTTCTATATTTTGTAGTCGAAGGTCTCGATCATTCTTAACATATAAGCAAATGAAGTAATCCCTACTTTGATTTAATCAAATTGTGTTTTGGATAAGAGAATCATAATTTTTTTTGCATGGGGTCAATCTGTCAAAGCAACCAAATTACTATATATATATATATATATATATATATATTGTAATTGGTTATTTACTTTAGTTAGGAATTAATATGTCGATTAATAGGAAAGAAAGGAATCTCTTCGAAAAAAAATGGGGTGGTTTAGATGCATAATAAATACTCAAAACGAAAAGGCTCCGTAGACCAAACGTTACTAAAGAAAATTATTGTATGGTCTAATAAACAAATAGATCAAAAGAACTCCTTTCATCCACTTCAAAAGATAACTATGCCACAAGAATTAGAAGGGAAATTAGAAGGGAAACTCAAGTAAAGCATTGATTATTTCATAGAAAATAAATGATTTGGAAAATAATTTCCTAAAAGTGATCCTTTTTAAGGAGATATTTTTTAAATAATTTATCTTTCGTGAAATAAATAGAGCCAGACTAAAAGTCGATACGTGTAGTGATTGACCGAAAACCATTTTTCTATAAAAAAATAACCACCCAGCAACCATCCACTTATAAAAGAACGAATTGATTTTCCAGAATTGATGGCGCGTGTTTCAATTATCAACAATCGCATCATATTTTCCTTAATTTTCGTAATAATTTCATTCTCTCAAGTTGTAAGTGTGTTCACACTTGCGCTCAAAATATGAGCTTGAATCACACCATCTTGCGCATTTTCTTAAAGCCACCCCAAATAAAATAGCTCGGTATTTCTCCGACCAATAATTATGCGGGTGGGCTCTAACTTGAGGCTATAGCAATTGCCAACTTGTAACTCTCACCGATCCATCTCAAAGGATGGGCGTCGAATGAAAGGAGTTGAGCAGATCATGTTTTTCGTGTAAGAATCCGGCGACGCATGCCACGAAGGTCGTACGCTAATCACCATCCTTCTAACCTAAGGGTTCCCTCGATGACCCAGGTCCGATTGTATTTTGTGTGTACACATGCATTGTAATGCAAGTGATCTGATCGTGCACGACAGTTCAATATCACAAGAATTATAGCAGACACGGGTAATTTAGTACTATATTAACAACATACATTAATCAAACAAAATCAAAGTAAACGATCAACATGCAACATGCACATATGTGGGAAATTAAGTGACAGTTGCAAGGATTTAATTGAAAGCTAAACGTACCCAAATCCTCTAGATAGTTACGTAGCGCCTCTTGAGAACCGGCAGAGGTTCCAAGAGGAGTGTTGCTACGAGGGAAGAAAAAGAGGGAATTGGTTTTTGGAAAAAGGATTTTGAAAATTTCCAGAAATTCGGGTTTCAAAATCAAATAAGTTATAATGGAGTCACTGCCAATCAATTTTGAGAAAACTAGACTGATACGATAACTAGGTGCATATATGAAGTCACTGGTCGTATGAGAAAACCAAACAACTGCGTCCCGAGTATTCGATTACGTGTGGGGAGGGCTTCGCATCCGCAGAACGCCCTTTCGACGCCACATATTTTTCTTAATAAAGTCCTTAAATGCGCTTATCAAAATAGTTTCCTAAAATCATAATACAATAATGATTTTTCCGTAGACGTTATCAGGTGCAATCCTTTTGTCGTTTATGGCCCCCATATGACTTCGTGCGCCGTGTATGTTTGTGTTATGGAAATACGATTTTTTTTTTTGGTCAACAAAATACGATTGATGATGTGCAAAATATGCTTTAGTCCTGCTCTGCGAGTGTATACCTGAGCAATTGATTGAATGGCGTTTTTATTGAAGATGCTTGCTTAGTTCTGAAATTGATGGAGTCATGTCAATATTTGGCCTAATTAGACGTGGCAATTTTTGTCTTTTCTGCCATAAATAATATCGAGATTTACAAATTGAAAATCATTCAAAGAAAATTACTAAGGTTTTTTAAAATACTTTTAAAAATACGGCTAAGTGTACTTGAAGTCCTAAAACTTATCACAAAACTGTGATTGAGTCCTAAGACTTTCAAAAATTACAATCGAGTCCTAAAACTTTCAAAGAGTACAATTGAGTCCTAAAATTTATTATGAAAGTTCAATCGAGTCTTAAAACTTTAAAAGAGTATAATTGGGTCCTAAAACTTATCACAAAAGTTCAATCGAATCCTAAAATTTTCCGAAAGAACAATCAATTGAAAGACTTGATTGGACCAATTTGACAACTTCTGGGACTTGATTGCACATTTTGAAAGTTTTAGGACTCATTTGCACTTTCGTGACGAGTTTTAGGATTTAATTGTATTTTTAAAAGTTGAAGAACTTAATTACATTTTCATGACAAGTTTTAGGATTTCTAAACACTTATCCCTTTAAAATATTATGACATGCCAGCCTCTCGACCTTGGGTACGGCCAGAGTGATTTCTACATACGGGTTGGCTTCATACAGTGGATTTTTTTTCCTAATGGAGGTACTTAAACAGGCAACATAATGATCTAAGTAATCTATAAAGTTTCCAGATTTATTTCAACAGAATAAGGGCTGTAAAAGCATACCTTTATTTTTTTCAAAAGGTAATTTCAGCATTACAACAGCCTAATTATTCATGAAAAGCCTATTTTTTCAATTTAGCAAAGTAACCGCTACATATTTGATTTTCCAACCTAATTTTAGCACCATAAAGATACTTATATAAACGGTGCTTAGAATTCTTACCTGACGCCGCTCCATTTTTCTTCGACTTGTACACGCTTGAGATTCGCTGGAATTCCGCTCTCGATTTCAGCGGGTTGCAAAAAGATCAAGAGGGCTGCTAACAATGATTTAAGAGCATAACACGAAGTAGAGAGGGTTCGAGTTGGTTAACTTAAGTGCCAAAAATGAAGAATGGTGGCCCCATTTATAGTGCAAAGTTGAAAGTAAAAGAGAAATCCTTATCAGGGGCGCTAAAATGTTTGGGAAATGTTTGCACAATGCCTAAACTCTCTCAACATCTCTTCTAAATCCTTCGTCAATTCTTCAAGGAATTCATGATATGAGATTAGCTTGGAATCACGTGTTTGCCATAAGCCTTCAATTTGAAGGATAATAAGCGTGAAATCACTGTAAACTTGTAATTTTCTGACCCTCATGTCAATAGCCAATTGCAACCCAAGCACGAAGTGCTCGGGATGCGGCTCATTAGATTTGGTCTACCCTCTAACTTCTTCTGGAGGGTTTGATCTGAGCACATGTACTCATGACATAGGCCACTTACTCTTAACCCGTGTTCTCTTGACACGCGGCAAAACATCATTCGTGGATTAAACACAACAGATCGCCATGCGGCAAGATCCCGTTCCAATAACGTGGAATAGCCGGCCTCTCACACGCAGAAGTCCCATTTCTCATGTACATTCGGATACTTGTTCTTTTCTTTTTGGATTTATATAATCACCTATTCTGTTTCCTTTTGGTAATGAACCTAAAACTGCACTATGCCGCGTCTTAGACTTGGTTTTTCTCGGCAAGAGACGGCATTCTAAAATCCTTTCTTAGTTGGCTAAGAAATAAAGAAGCAACACATATTCATCTTCTACATGGTCAGGTATAAATAAGACATGCAGGGATCTATAGCTTCATAGCAACATCAAGCATTATCGATCAATCTTGACATTCTTTTGCAGAGTTCTCGTTTTGTATCATCAATACATTTTTTCCATGGCGAATCGCATTCTCTTCCTTGGACTTGCAGCTCTTGTAATTACTGTTGCTGTGGCGGATCAGAGTCCCCTTCAAGATTTTTGTGTTGTGGGCCCTTCCAATGGAGGTAAACTTTTTAAGCGATGTTTAAATGATAGAGTAGAAGATACATTGAGAAAATACTTTAGGCATGCAAATCTTAATAATTTGTTGTCCCCTACAGTTTTTGTGAATGGGTTCGCATGCAAAGACCCCAAAATGGTCCAAGCCAATGACTTCTACTTCGGAGGACTTCACTTAGCTGGCAACGTATCAAACCCGGTCGGATCAAAAGTGACTCCAGTGACCGTGGCTCAGCTGCCAGGGCTCAACATGCTCGGCATCTCACTTGCTCGGATTGACTACGCGCCGTGGGGCATCAACCCGCCCCACACACATCCTCGCGCCTCAGAGATCTTGACGGTCATCGAAGGTACTCTCGAGGTAGGGTTTGTCACCTCCAACCCCGACAACCGTCTCATCACGAAGGTCCTCTCCAAGGGCGATGTGTTCGTGTTCCCCGTGGGACTCATCCATTTTCAGAGGAACGTCGGATACAGCAATGCCATTGCCATCGCGGCTCTCGGCAGCCAGAATCCCGGCGTCATCACGATTGCAAATACGGTTTTCGGATCTAATCCGGATATCGCAACAGACATTCTTGCCAAGGCATTCCAAGTCGATAAGAGCATCGCTGGTCAGATCTAGTCCAAGTTCTAGAAACTGAAATTGGAGATTCATTTGCTTCCTAAGGATACCCTTGTGTGTTTGGACATTTAGGATCAATTATCTGTTCATTGTTGTTGTCCATTATTTATTCAATCTGGCGTCATTATTCTTTCTGTAGAATCACGTCAATTAAAGCATTGTTTGTGTTCCTAAAGCTAAATTCTTCTGCTGTGCAAGCTTTAAGGGTCACGATCCTTTCTTCTTTGCAAAGGGTCTGTGAATGGCAATTCGTGCTTTCTATAATGAACTTGTGGCTTTATTGATTACCCTAGTTGTAGCAGATCGGTCCCCTTTCGGAATTCTTCGCACGACGATATCGCGAAACATATGTCAATTTGTCAATGTTGGTTTAGGGACCCAAAAGGATAAATGGGGAGATCGTAACTTTTCATGCGCAGGCGGATTTATGGATTTTTGTCTTTGACCACCTTCTCCTGTTGCCATGCGGAACGGAAAAATGTGCAGCAATCACTTGTACTGTACATGCATTTATCTTATGACTCCAATTTTTGGGGCTAAGCAATCGATTCCTTGAGAGAATGCATTATGTTCTGCTTGTGTGCAGTTCTATGGAAGGGCTTATTACGTGCATTTACCGTATGACTCCAATGTTGTTGATCCCAAACATAAGCACGTCTTGTCCGGGAATTTCTAAGGTTTGATAGAATACTGTACAACTACATTTTCTTACAATAGTTTTGCACTTGAATGCGGTAACACGTCATAATGTATAAGATAACTTTACGGAGTGTTGCGACATTTTTATCCTTAATTAAAGTAGCGTGTCGTATGGACATACGGTATAACCTGGAGTACCAAAAGTAAGCGTGTCTCTTGTCCATGCTTGCAGACACTTAACGCCAAAAGGTTCGGGTGATTTGGTGAGTTGGCACTTATATCCACTTTCTCGGTTTCCTTCCCCACCATGTGCGTGGTATGGGGCGAGCCCCCTCTCTCAAACTTACAATCGTTTATACTAAGAATAATAGGAGTCCTATAATTTTTATACGGCATTCACTTAAGTGCAATAACTTTTTTTTCACTCAATTAAATGCCATAAATTTAAAAAATTGATTACTTTAGTGCCATCGACGATTTGCCTCGCTGAAAAGATACGATGTAGATGTCAGTCGTCCTACATGATATCGATGGCGGTGACACAGATAATTTTTGAATTTTTTTTATATTATTATTTTTAATTGTTCTTTTACTTTTTTCTGTGTCAGTGAGAGTCATTGGCAACCCTCACCAGCCACAAAGGCCTCGCCTAGACTGGGCAAGGGCCACCTCATTTGCGATTGGTGGGGCTGTGAAGGCCATTGCAGCCTTGTTGCGACCGTGCAAAGGCCGTCTATCACGCCCTGAACCTCAGGAGCGCGCCAACATCCCTCTTAGGTCGTCAAGTATGTGACATCCCATGATTTGTCGCTGACCCAAATCGAACACTAACAAATAGCATAAGCGGAAGCAAAACGAATTCTCCATACAACATGTAATCCAACGGGACAATAGAGAGACAAACAAAACACATCAAGAAATACATTTTATAAACATAGCATTAAACGCAAATAATCAATTACAAGCCTTACTAAAGACCACAATCTAGACACTACTCATAACAAAAAGGATTGGGAGGTGGGTAAGCTTAACTTCTCTACAAAAGGGGTACTCCAAAAAGAGACGAGGAGAATAATCCCATCCTTAGATCATCACGGTACCCTAGTGGCATCTCCGGATTAGTCATGGTCGTAGGTCTGAAATGGTTTGGTTATACAACCATGAGAACACTTCTCAAGAAGCAACTACCTAAGCCTCACTTAGGCTAACACGTACCTCCAGACAATCATAAACGTGCAATTCTAACAAACAACGTGCCAAAGACAATCACAGGCGTCCTTACCTCGTCTTGGCACATGCATATGCCCTGCACGTTAGAATACCACCATAACATGGCAATTCGCTCCATGAGCACATAATACAACCACATGACGTAAACGTGCATAAAACGGTTATTAATCCAAACATGCTCAACAACAACACAAACACATTGCATTCCCAATGCATAACACACGATTATAACTGTCTAGATTATTAACGGCCCCTTGGGCCACCGAACCCCCGCCGGTCTTTTGGCGTAACCAGGCATCGCCCTGCTACTTCAGCGACGGCAACATCTAGAACCCCTGCCCAGACGGTGTTCCATAAAGGAGCATCGATTCGGCCTCCACCGTGATCAACAACATCTGAAACCCCCGCCTAGACGGCATTCGAACCCCCATCGGGCATCGTCTAGAACCCCCGCCTAAACGGAACGTGTCGTGACCATGCACACACTCAACAACCATTACCAATTCTTATCTTTATGAATTAACTGAATGCCAACTAAGTCTGTACTCATCAATTAAAAGCCTCGCCTTCTTTTGTAACAAAATCTCCAAAAAGTCCCCGAGAGAGAGAAAAACCGAGTATGCACAGAATCGGGGTCAAAAAGGGCAGTTGTGCAGTGACCGAAACCCATTTGAAATAAATAGTAAATCAACTCCAAAAATTATGAAATTTGGATATGTCGCAAACATCTTGATGAACATTTCTTATGAAGGACTTGAAACCCAGTTCAAATCATAACTATGTATTTTTTCCCTTAGAAGTCAAACCAAAAATCGGTTCCTTTGGACAGGTCACCCATCCCCCAAAACACGTTTCACTCAGCACCCAAAACACCTTGGAAAATTTTGAAATTTTTATATGATATAGACATAGATGTTATTAAAAATTTTCGTGAAGGAAGTTTGTCAAAATAAGGTCAGGGAAAATTTATAGAAAATCAGAAAGACCAGACAGTCGGGTGAACAGTAAATCCGACAGACTCCAGACGGTTCAAAGATGGAATTATGAATTGCCATAATTGATCTCCAAAAATTATGAATTTAAAGTATGTTATACCTCAAGATGTTGGGAACAAATTCCATGAGGAGTACTTCCTCAGATTCGGCCCACAATGATCACCAAAAAAATAACAAAGCGCAGAGATACAATAACAACTAGAAATCCGAGAATCATTAAACTTGCGCCATTAAGCAAATCAAGCTTATACAACCACTAAACCAACTATCCACAGCCCCTAATCCATCCCTAGACATGCCATTAGTAACCCACTAGCCTAACCAAGGATTAGGAAGTCACTTACCAAGGGTTTAAGCAAGAAAACCGGTGAACAAGCAAACTGAGCTTCGGCAGTGAACAAGGCTGGACGGGAAGCTCCGGCGACTTTCCGGCGACCAGGCTGGGATGGTTGGAACAAGCACAAGATGGTGATGGTCGGGGTACCAGGAGTGAGGCCTAAAGAGAGATAGAAAGAGGGGGAAATGGGTGTTTTCCAGTTGGTTTCTAGGCTAGTTCAGGCTTTTGTGAACAGTGCGCACTCTGGCGGCCGGACGGGTGGCTGGCCGATGATTCATGTGGCGAGTCTGGTGGCGTCTGAACCGGAGAAGCAAGGTGGAGGTGATGGTGCTTGGAGCTTCAGCCGATTCCAAGGAGGGAGAGAGAGAGAGAGAGCTCCAAGAAGGAGAAGAGAGAGATGGAGAGAGAGAGAGAGAGAGAGCTCCAAGAAGGAGAAGAGAGAGATGGAGAGAGAGAGAGAGAGAGAGAGAGAGAGAGAGAGAGAGAGAGAGAATTCTAGGAATGAGAAGAGAGAGAGTCGAAGGTCAATTATTATCTATCCACCCCCACTCACATAAATCTAGGGCCAAGATCAACCTATCAATCTCATCAAAAATCCAAAGGCCACAAATGAGTCTTCTAAGGCAAGATGGGGAAAATATCCAAGGGCAACTAAGGAATAAGCAAAAAGGAGAGGGGACATTCTTGTCCAAATTTTCGCTTATGGAGGGAAATACAATTGTCCAAATTGCCCTTCAATATTTCAAAAGTGCTCAATTAACCTAGGGGCAAAATGGTCTTTTTCCACTCCCAATCCAAATTTCGATTTTTCCGATAATTCCAATTGATCCGATAGTTGGCCACGCTAAATGAGACAACGTCCAATAAATTAGTCGTGGAAAACTTGAAAATTCGACATCCCAATTTGGATTCTAATTAATGGCCAAAATCCAACAATCGCGACTTTAATATATCTCAAACTAACGGACGGCTTTTAGAAATTACGTGTATCGACACGTGGCCGATGACATCGAGCTACATCCAAGTTTACTTGAGCCATGGCGATCTCGGTTGTCATGTAATTGCGAGGGTCAATCACTAGTTCCGAAGGATACGATCTTTCGGATTAGGTTTAGGATCGTTCGAAACTCATACAATGGTTAAGCAGAATCACCCGCGTTCCGATCGTATAAGATTTGCGAATCCTTTCATAGCCATCCTTGGATCGATCTTTAATGGCACAAAATATTCCATTGTCAATCCTTATGATCGAAATGCCAATCCATGATCAAGTTCTTAGGTCCACGTACTGAATTTCTGATTAGCATTTCCTTAACGGTTAGTAGCTCGAAAGTGATCAATTTTCGAGTGAGATTTTACTGAAAGTGCATCAAAGAAATATTCATTTCATAAATTCCGAAAATGGGTTGAATTTTAGAATGTCACACCATTGCTAGATCTCGGCTAGGGCCTTTGCAGCCCCACCAGCCGCGAGGAAGGTGGCTTCACCCAAATTTGGCAAGAACCTTTGTGCCCTCGCCCAAGGCCGACAAGGATGCTGTGGCCCTAAGTGAGGCCTTCACTGCTAGCAATGGCCTTGACTAAGGTCTTCCTAGCCCCACCAGCTAAGGGTGATCAGTTCCTATTCTAGTCCCGTTCCACTTAGGAACTAGGGACCACACCAATATCGGTCCGGTCCAGTTCTGGTCTAGTGGAATTGATTGCTTATTTAACATGAAGATGAAATTAAAAAAGAAAAAATGGTAAGAGATTCCAGCTTTTCTTTGGCAAATTTCAGCCAACATGATTGAAGGAATTAATTTTGCCAAACTACATAAAAAGGGGCAATAAATGTTGTAGTGATCAAAGAGGGAAGCAAATGAGATTGTATCCATTTTATGATAAGGACATTAGGAGTGTCATAACTTTCGTAAGGCGCTCATTTGAGTGCCATAACTTTTTTTTTTCGCTCACTTGAGTATCACATCAGAGTAAAATAGATCATTTAAGTGCCATTTCCAGCGAAAATAGATCACTTGAGTGCCATTTTCGACAAATGACTTGACGTGGATTTTTTAATTAATTTTTCATCTGACATGGATTTTTTAAAGTTATTTTATTTTATTTATTGATTTTTTAAATTTTTATTTTTCTTTCTTATTTTTCTTCTTTTTTTTAATGTTGGTGAGGGTTGTCGGTGATCGCAGGCCTCGCCCTTGGCCAAACTGGGCAAGGGCTACCTCGCCATCAGTCGGTTTGGCCACGAAGGCCCTTGGCAAAGCCATCGCGGCCTTACTACCGCAAGCAAGGCGGCGGAGGCTCTCGCTAGATCTGGCGAGGCTGTGAAGGCTCTCGCCAAATTTGGCGAGGCCACCTTCTCTGTGGTGGCAAACGCCCTTGGCAAGGCCATCACGGCCTCACCGGCCGTGGACGCAGCGGCGAAGGCTCTTGCTAGATTCGGTGAGGCCGCTTCGCCCGCAGTGGCAAAGGCTCTTGCCAAATTCGGCGAGGTCGCCTTGCCCACAGCCATGAACGTGCGGCCTCGCTAGCGCGGGCAAAGTGGCGAAGGCTCTCGTTAGTTCCGGCGAGGCCGCCTCGCCCATGGTGGCGAAGGTTCTCGCTAGATCCGATGAGGCCGCCTTGCCCTTGGCCACGAAAGCCCTTGGCGAGGCCATTACGGCCTCACTGGCACGGGCGAGGTGGCAAAGGCTCTCGCTAGATCTAGCAAGGCTGCATCGCCCGCGACAGTGAAGGCTCTTGATAGATCTAGCAAGGCTGCCTCGCCCATGGCCGGCAAGACGGCCTTTGCGGCATTGCCCGCCCCTGACGAGGCCGCAACGACCTCACTCCGGTCCTTCGCGGCCAAGGGCAAAGCGTCCCTCGCCCAATCTAAGTGAGGCCCTTTCAGCCGACGAGGGTCGCCGATGACCCTCGCTGGTGTTGAAAATTTTTTTTGATAAAATAAAAAAATTAATAATAAAAAAATTCAAAAATTCAAAAAAAATATCAAAATATTATCCATGTCAGCTCCGGCGAAACCACATCGGATTTCCAACTGACAAATGGCATTTGGTATTCAAATGATCACTTTTTTAAATTTTTAACACTCAAGTGAGCGAAAAAAAAGTTGTAGCACTCAAGTGAGAGCCATACGAAAGTTATGGCACTTCTAGTGTCCTTATCTCCCATTTTATTTTGGCAACAAATTGGCAAGGGAATCTAGTCCCGAGGGAAAGAGTAGAGAGGGATATTCTCTTTGGAGAATAATGGGAAAGGTTGATCAACGGGGAAGAAATAAAAGGAAAATATGAATAAAAAGGAAGAGGGCGAGAGATTTAAGCACTAATGGGAGTGAAGCAAATCAGTGAGATCATTCACATGGTTCTCTTCCCTTAATTTTTTGAACAATTGTATATGTTGAATTAATGCTTTTATAGAACTTTTTGACATTGGAATTGTATACATAGACATATCTATCTTCGAATTTCTTGAATTGTACGAGAAGAAAACTTCGTATAAGTTTCTAGGGGGGGCTCTGGTTTATCTATGTCTATCCCAATGAGCCGTTATTGAATCATTGCAATTGATGTTCGATCCCAAAGAGAAGGAAGAGATCTTCGAAAAGTGGGTTTTTATGATCCGATAAATAATCGTATTTAATATTTCTGCTATATATATATGGTCGGTTCAGTCTAGTTCCCCTATAACTAGACCGCCTAGATACCCATTCCACTTTTAGGAATTAGGAATCGGATTGACACTCCCAGGAACTGGACAAAACCGGTTGGTTTGGGCGGTTCTTGATCCGATCAGTCCGTCTTGCTTATCTCTACTATCGGCTGAGGGCAAGGTGACCCTCACCCAATCTAGGCGAGGCCTTCGTGGCCAGCAAGGGTCGTCGGTGACCCTTGCCAACACGGAAAATATAGGAAAAGAAAAATTATAAAATCCACGTGGAAATGGAAAATTAAGTAAAAATACACGCAGGACAATTTATTGGAAATGACACTTAAATGATTAATTTTACTCCAATGTGACACTTAAGTGAGCGAAAAAAAAGTTATGCCATTCAAATCAATGTTGTGCAAAAATTATGACATTTTTGCTGCTCTTATCTCTTTATGCCTAAGTTGACGTATGAAAGAACCCGAAGCCTAGAGAAGTTAATTTCACTTTTGCCTCCATAGATTCTGACATGCCTATGTATTCCCTTTCTGGACCAATCGATCCTCTAACTTGTTCAAGTGGGCTTGATGTTAACCCATGTCCTCATAATATGGGCCACTTATCCGTAATTCGTACTCTCTTAACACGTGGCAAAACACCGTCCGTCGATTTAACACGTATAAATTGGCGCCGAGCAAGATCCCATTCAATTTCGACCAAAAAAAAAAAAGGATCCCATTCAAACTACGTGGAATAGCCGGCCTTTTCCTTGGACAAGTCTTATGCATTCAAACGCTTCTTCCTTTCTTTTAAACTGGATACGATAACCTTTCTTTAATGATGACACCGCAATCTAAAACTTCATGACACCGCGCGTCTTGGACTTGGTCTTATCATTGGCGAGAGACGGCATTCTAGATCCTTTCTTAGTTGGCTAAGCAATAAAGAAGCAATACATCTTCTCCTTCTCCATGGTTTTGTATAAATAAGACATGCATGGGCTCTATAGCTTCATAGCAACATCAAGCATTGTCGATCAATCTTGACATCCTTTTGCAGGGTCCTCGTTTTGTATCATCAGCACATTCTTTCCATGGCAACTCTCATTCTCTTCCTTGGCATTGCAGCTCTTGTAATTACTGTCGCTGTGGCGGATCCGAGTCCCCTTCAAGATTTTTGTGTTGCAGACCCTTCCAATGGAGGTAAACTTTTTAAGTAATGTTTAAATGATAGAATAGAAGATACATTGAGAAAATACTTCAGGCATGCAAGTCATAACAATAAAATTCCTATCTCCTACAGTTTTTGTGAATGGGTTCGCACGCAAAGACCCCAAAATGGTCCGAGCCAATGACTTCTACTTCGGAGGACTTCACTTAGCCGGCAAGGTATAAAACCCAGTCGGATCAAAGTGATTCCCGTGACCATGGCTCAGTTGCTGGGCTCAACACCCTCGGTATCTCGCTTGCCTGGATCAATTATGCACCATGGGGCATCAACCCACCCCACATGCATCCCCGTGCCTCGGAGATCTTGACGGTAATCGAAGGTACTGTGGAGGTCGGGTTCGTCACCTCCAACCCCAACAACCATCTCATCACGAAGGTCCTTCCAAGGGCGATGTGTTTGTTTTCCCTGTGGGACTCATCCATTACCAGAGGAACATTGGATACAGCAATGCCGTTGCCATCGCGGCTCTCGGCAGCTAGAACCCTGGTGTCATCATGATCACAAATGCGGTTTTCAGATCCAATCCGGACATTGCAATAGACATTCTTGCCAAGGCATTCCAAGTCGATAAGAGCATCACTGGTCAGATCCAGTCCAAGTTCTAGAAACTGAAATTTGAGATTCATTTGCTTCCTAGGGATACCCTTGTGTCTTTGGACATTTAGGACCAACTATTTGTTCATTGTTGCTGTCCATTATTTATTCAATCTTGCGTCATTATTCTTTCGGTAGAATCAAGTCAATTAATGCATTCTTTGTGCTCCTAAAGCTAAATTCTTCTGCTTGTGCAAACTTTTAGCGTTACGATCCTCCCTTCTTTCGAAAGGGTTTAGATATGGCAATCTGTGCTTTCTGCATCGGACTTGCGGCTTTATTGATTACATGCATTTATCCAATGACTCCAATTTTTTGGGGCTAAGCAATTGATTCCATGAGAGAATGCGTTATGCTCTGGTTATGTGCATTTATCGTATGACTCCAATGTTGTTGATCCCGAGCATAAGCACGGCTCGTCTGGAAATATCTAAGGAAATTTCTAAGGTATAATAGTATATTGTACAATTACATTTTGTGCAATACTTTTGCACTTGAATACGGTAACACGTCATGACCAATCTTCCCATTTTTTATTCTGCATAAGAGCCTTTTTTCAGAACCCTCGTTTTGTGTTATCGGCACATTTCTTTGGATGCTGACTCTCGCTCTCTTCCTTAATCTCATGGCTCTTGTAGTTACTGTTGTCGTAGCTAATCAATGTAGTCCTTTAAGCTAATTACCGTCAGAGATCGCGGACGTAAGTATCCATAAGTTGTCCATATCACATTGACAATTCTATGTCCTTGCCACTTACCCGTACTTTGACTCGCCTGACTTACATAGTACAATGAGATCTATTAAGGTACTTCGTAGGGTCGTGCTTGCCTCTCTAAAGTGGGTCTTTTGTCGTAAAAGAAGCATGCTACCGTAAGTTGAGTATATCTAGAAAAACCTCTTCTTTTTGAGAAGATACAATGCGAAAGTCCTTTAGACATGCAAGTTTTGCCAATAAGTTTCGTTGTCTCCTGCAGTTTTTGTGAATGGGTTCGCATGAAAGGACCCTATGACGGTCCAAGCCGATGACTTCTACTTCGGAGGGCTTCACTTAGCTGGCGACACACCAAACCCAATTGGATCAAAAGTGACTCCCGTGACCGTGGCTCAGTTGCCGGGCCTCAACATGCTAGGCATCTCGCTTGGTCGCATCGACTACGTGCCATGGGGCATTGTCAATCCATCCCACACGCATCTCCGTGCAACTGAGATCTTGATTGTCATTGACGGTACTCTTGAGGTCGGGTTTGTCACCTCTTCAACCTGGACAACCGTCCCAAAAAGAAGGTCCTCTCCAAGAGCCATGTGTTTGTTTTCCCCCTCATGTTGGATCCCGGTTTAGTTAGGATTGTGGATACTGTTTTTAGATCCAATCCATAAATCGTGACAGACATTCAAATTCAATAAGAGCATAGCTAGTCAAATCCAGTCGAAGTTCTAGAAAATATAATTTACGATTCCCATTTGCCTAGCGAGGAAGTTGATTGCCTCTCAAAGTGTTTCTATTCGCATTAGACGATATATTGAGCTTGATAGGTCATATATCGATATGACATGATGCTCATCTAGGTAGATATCTTTCGCAATTTACCAAATCTCACAAATGTTCAGATAATGCATGTATCTTGCATTTTTTTATTACATGAATGATCGCCAGTGCTTATATCCTATTCCAATGGAATATAAAGAGCACTTCAATTAATTGTGTTTAGATATTTAAACCAAATATTTGTTTATTGTTGCCTTCAAGATTGGAGTTACGGATGGCATTTATTTTGTCGATTCTTTTTTCGATGTAGTCTATATTCTTTCTTTAGTTGATTCTACATACTCATGAATTAGGGAACTTAATGAGTAAAGCAAGATAGAGAGCAGAAATGCACCATAAGTCTAAAAAATTGTAACTCGAAATCAAATTCTAAAACTTTAAATCACTGGGGTTTGCCTCAATGGCTAACATTCTCAAGTGAGAATGGGTAGGTAGAGAGTTTGAAATTGCTCTCCTTCGGATAGAGGAGTTTATGGGTTTATGGGGTTTCTCCATATAGACTCACTTGGGGGTCCAAAGTCCAAAAATATACTTGAGGCCAAAAAAATAATCCAAAACTTCAAAATAGTTTAAATAATAAGATACATAAAGTAATAAGCAAATACAGAAGACTGCATATCCTATCAACCTAAGACCCCAAAACCTTTAGTAACTTTCGGAAGTTACAGACACAACTCTGCCGGAGACGATTATCAAAAGGAGGGAGGAGGAAGAGGAGAATTATAGAAACCCTTTAGCCAGAGGAGCTGAATAACGTACAAAGATTTTCAAGGTACCACTTGAGATGGGGATGACACTTGTACCCAAGCAAATTCTTCCTTGTAACCCATGGCCACATCGCAAGACGCTTCACAGGAATAAACAACTATAGTAGCCCAGTCAAGCGAATCTGCGTCGTTCTTCACGCCGAAATAGTAAAGAAGCTGAGGCAAGACCTGAAAAATAGAGGGCAGTGATCAAAAAGGTCATCCAGTGCGCGATGGTACACAAATAAGAGCTCTAAAATAGATGCATATCATGGTAAAATGACAGGGAGGGGTTTCAGCAACTGCACGTTGACATAAAATCTTTGAAACAGCAATGTCTTTTGGAAGAAAAGGATGCAAAAGGACAACCTGAAATTCGAAACACCGGGGCTTTCCACAATAGCTGCAATTGGGAATATCTGCTGTTGATGGCTGACCACTTGACATCGGCCACAAGGGCCTAGAGCATACATTTCGACAGTACCTGTTCATTACAGGTAGAATAAACAAATAAGATTTGCGATTTTCTGATTTTCCAAACAAATTAAAACCATTCTTATTTCAGACTGTGGGAGAGGAAAGAGTAACAACAGATATCGTTCTAGGATGTCCAATGAGAAATTACCAAAAAGTGGCTTTGAAGTGTCAAAACAGTAATACGACTGACCTGGACTAGGTTACATTTACTACAAACGACGCACAGGCCACATTCAGACATTAAGTTGATACATGTATAACCCATCCATAATTTATTCAAAGAAATTTACTTCCATTTGAATGGCATCACATCTCATCACAACTCACATGTGTCCCAGCAGGACATCCACAGTAGGGTTCGAAATGTTGTCAAGACACCATGACTCTGAAAACCTAGTCAGGCTCTTCTTGGACATCACAGGAGTGTTCCATCCAATAAAAATACCCAATAAACATACTTGATATGCACGTCCTCATTGAAGAATTCATGCATTTCAAAACCATACATTGCAGTTAGAATGGAAACTATCATTAACCTTAAAATTTGCTCAGGCGCCCTGGCAATGCGTTCTTGGAAGTTGCCCCAACTCCTCCTGTCACTATCACCCTACTCACAGAAAAAGGCAAAGGATAAAGCACGTGAAATTTTTAGCAGAACTAATTCTCAGTAACTACGGTGCAATTATACCTGGAAACTATCAATAAGTGAATTTATTGAGTCATCCATCTGGTTTCTGGATACCAGACAATTGGTATTATCCAAATCAGCAGACACATCGACATCATATTCAGCCTCATTCTCATTAACAATCTCATGTTCAGGCCATAGACTCCTGCTTGCAGCTGTTGGCAGAATTACAACGTAGAGAAGTCAACATTCTAAAAGTACAGAAGTAATTGCCGGAAGTTAAGTCATGATGCCAAGTTCAATTTCAACATCAAGCATAAGACTACATACCGAAATCATCACAGCTAAATCACTACATATATCTCTGGTAGTCTACGTACTAAGACATCTTTAAATTACTCCAATAGGACCACTACTATGCCAACATGACAGAAAGAAAGCACTAAAATAACTGTTAAAACAGAGCTTCGAAGTAACTCATATTAACAACAGAGCTGTGCATGTGAAGACGGAAAATCCATGAGACCTAAGAGGCACATATAAAAGCACCTCCATGAAATACTGGTATAATTATCCAAAGAAATCTAAAATAGTTGTCTCACGTTTCTGGTCTTCTGCTGATGAGTTTCCCGCGTTTCTGCTACTAATTTGGCAGGTAACTTTATGACTGGTGCGCCAATGCATGGCCTGCAGGTGAAAAACAAAAAGTGTTACGGAAAAGATCGGACTGATCGTGAATGTGTATAAGGAGCTGAATAACCTAGAACCTGATGTTTTTCAGAGCAGTATCGTGCGTCTCTGCATCTACCACAAACTTTATCTCCTTTCCATGTTCCACACCAGTTACAAAGTGGAGCTGCTCAACAACAGTACATTTTGGCCAAAACGAGAAGGATTAGTACCATAATAACTAAGAGACTAATTAGGCCATCTATGAGTTCAGTCTTTGAACTAAGGCCCTTGGAGGCAACAACATTACCAAGTCATAGAAATCTCCAATTAAACAAAGACAGTGTATTCATCTGCTCATACGTATGTGCAATGTCAAAGTGTTCCATCCACTTCCAAAGAAAAAAATCAAAATGTGACTGACTGGGAAAAGACATAAAAAGCTACCTCCACTTCCTAAAGGTTTGTCACTCCCATCATGCCGTGGGGGTTCAGTTGAGTAGAAGGGATTGTCACGAGGCAATTGGCAACGAAAAACCTTCACACTTGAATGCCACCAGAGGACCAAAAGAATGAGACAAATTAGATTAAGACAAGTGCACAAATAATAAACTGAAACAGGACTTGCTGGATTAAGAACATTGAAAGTACCTTCGAGATGCATTTACTGCAGGTCTCTTCCATTGTTCATGTTGATCACGAAGAAGACAAGACATCGACGGACATGTGAACAAATATAATGTGCGATGAAACGTGGATTCTCGATCAGAGGTCGGTGCATATACCTAATAACGTCACAATCAATGAGAAAAAGTACAAACATCTACTAAACAACGTAAAAAGAGGGACCCGTGGACTGAGACAACATTACCAACCAAATAAATGATCTACTATTGAGAGCTCATAAATGAGGCAACTGATAGAAATGAAACTTCTTTCATTGCTTACATGATCACCAAGGGAATAGATAAAAAGAACATAAGACAATTTATTAAGAGAAGGACACACGGTCACCACACTGCCAATAGGATACCAAATCACTCCATCTAGTACATGCATATTCTCCACACGCATGCTAATGATTAAGACACAAGTAAATACACAATCTTGGAAAGAATAAGCAAGTCAATAACAAATATAGTCCCATATCCGTCAACAATGAACAGTTATAGAATTCCAATCAACAATATACGAAAAAGAAAAAGATTTTTATCCCAGTTAAGTGTAATAGGAAATTCAATGGTTAACACACACTACATAGAAACTCATCAAAAGCAAAAGAATAATGTACCTGGAGCAAAAATTGCAAAGGTTGTCTACATCTATCACAAAGGCAAGACCTACCAGATGGTAGGTTATTTGGATCCAACCAAGCCTGCATTCAGGCAAAAAAACCATAAACCACAATGATGTCAAGCAAAAATCGACAGTTTGACATTTCTATCTACTTTTACTGAATCTCCAACAACTTGTCCATTAAAATATGCTCTTTAATTTCATATCTTACTCTTGAAGAATCATAGAATGCAAATTGGAAGCTGGTGTAAGAATGCCAAAAGTATTCAGGCAAAAAGAAACGATAACTGAAAAGGTCAGAATTTTGCAAAAATAAAACGCACCGGTACTCCACCAGCTTTGCTAGGGAAGAGTTGACGCAGCAGGGACCATTTATTTTTTGGCTTCTCTACAAAACCTAGAGTTACCAGTTTTTGCACTTCATCATCTTCGTTGTCATCATCATTATCATCATCATCATTCATCAGATCCTCCACTTCTTCTGGATCTGCATCATCATCCCTGTCGTCATCGTAGGAAGAGATATGAGTATTCCTCAGCATCTCCACTGAATCATCGTTCTCACCAATCTCCATGGGCATTTTAATAACTGCACCAAATCAGCAAAATACAAATGCGCAACACCATATTTAATGTCAATGAGAAAAAGTTGAGTGAGATAAACAAGTAATGCAAATACTTAAATCAGCTGACCCATGTAAGTAAATAGACACTCATACACACATATCAGTTCAGCGGACCGGCAAATTGTCTGATTGGTGAAATGAGAATAGTTCACAATGCCTTGTTAAAGAATCAATCAAAGAAGAGAACAGCACCATCATAACAACTAGCAATGATGCAGTCCAAATCATTGTATGAAGATGATGAATGCTAGAAATACGAAGACAGGTCTACTAAATTGGTCTTGTAAGTGATGCGAAAAAGTTATATTCGATGTTCAAAAGGACCCACTCATTCAAAGGTCCAGTTACTATCTGCCAAGCAAACCAATTTAGTGGAACAGTCCTAGCATACCTACCATTAATATCAAATATACGCACACTCGGAAACATCAGCTTTTTCACTTAACTTTATATTCTGCACGAAGCACCCAGGAATCTCGACACAAGCACAGAAGCACAACTTCACACATCCAGTGCAATCAAAGTGAGGTAGTGGGAGCAGAGCAAGAGAGGGAAAGCAAAACCCACCAAAATTAGACTAAATCGGGTCGAGCAAAGTAGGTCAATTGGCCCAACTCATCTGAATACACTAGCCACTAAATCGGTATCAACAGGACAATATGAGGGTCCAACTTGAAATTCGACTTAAAGGCTGAAAATTGCATACTGACAGCAAAATTTCACGCGAAAACAAGAAAGAAAATAGCCAGCCGCGGAATCACCATACACAAATTATGATCACAGGCGTAGCTAAAGCCACCTACTTCCAGCCAAAAAGAAAACCATTTAGGAAAAGAATGAAACGACGAAGAACAACACCACACGGAAACATTACACAATCCGTGTATTATCTAGACACTGCCCGGCCGCATACAAGAGAGAGAGAGAGAGGAGCGACCTTGAGGATGACGGCGACGGCGCGACGGCGCGGTGGCGACGGCGTGACGGCGAGGTGGCGACGGCGACTAAGCGGAGCGAAGTGGAGAGAGAGGAGGCGTGAGCTGGTGTTTCGGTTTTTTTGCCTCTTTGTCCGGTCGGCTTATGTAGGTTTCGCTTCGCTCCCTAAATTTCATAAAATCACAAAGTGAGTGGGCTCGGGCCGGACCCAACCCAACCCAGGAGTCGGATATTGGCCTGACCCAGGCCCGGATTCACCGGCCTATATTTGGAATCAGGCCCGCCCAGATTTTCTTCATCAACATGGATTTCGAAACTTCAAATTGAAATCGACACATGAGAGCTTCAAGCTAGGGGTAATCGGTTCCTGATCCGATCCGATTTCAAAGTGGAATTGAGAATCGGACCAAGAGGATCGGTTCCCAAAAATGGGAGTCCCCGATTCCCAACACAAGACTTGGACCGGTTGGTTCTAGGACTAGGAACTGGTTTTTTTTTTCCAACTACTTAAATGTCATATGTTCTAAAACTGGAATTGTGTTCTCTATTATTTTTTTAGAAAAAGATCAGAGTATAGGACCCTAACTATACGCTCATATATCTTCTAAGATAAATTAACTCACCAAATTGCAAATCAACCACATAAATTGCATATTGAAAACAATAAACTAAACCAACCAATCATCGAGAGATAAGGATTATTTTGTAACCATGAATGATCAAACATTAGTAATGATCTTCAAATTGAGAAGACAAACACAAAAACAAGGATGAGTAGCTCGCAGACGACAGAACCTAGGAAAGGAGAAACAGTGGACGATGGATGAGCCAAAGGAGTGATGGCAAACGAGCCAAAGGAAAGAGATGGCAGAATGACGCTGGCGATTGGCAATTGGACGAGACTCGAGAAGTCGAGAGGATTGAAGTGCTTCACTTAGAATTTAGTTCACGTTTTACTAATTTTTTGAATAAATAAAAAATAAAAAAAAGTATATAGTTAGTCCGGTGAATCCAGTTCGATCGATCCGGTCTAGTTGGTCTAGTTTAGTATGGTTCCCTTTGAAACCAGGAACCATACTAAACAGAATTGCTTGGACATCTGTTCTACTTTTATGAATCGAGAACTGGACAAAATCAGCTAGTTCGATTTGGTCTAGTCGATCCCAGTTTGGGCAGTCTGTTTTACACACCCCTACTTTAAACCATAAAGGTATAAGGTTTGTTGTTAACCCACTTTATTTACCATTGAATTTCCGCGATCACCACCTTGTCGTTGTTTAGTGACGATACGACCACCGTTCATTGCTTGAAAAATGGTAAACCTCAAAGAGTCCGTTTGGTTCAACTTTGCAAATGAACCTTTGGAGAATGCAAATACCTTTAGGTTTAAGCCCTTTGGGGAAATGCAAATGACGTTTGCTAAAAAATTCTTTGTAAAACTATTTTGGCTCAAGTAGTGTTCTGCTATTTTTTTTTTTTGCAAAGGGCTTTGGGACCCTTTATTTTTTTTTAAAAAAAATTACCCTTCCCCAAAGTCGACGAAGGGCTATGGTCGCCGGTGAACAGATTGGCGCTAGTGGCCATTGCTCGAGGTCGGGCGATTGTTGGTGAGCCAGATCTAGTGCCGACGGTCTTCGCCTGAAGTCAGGTGACCCCCGGCAAGGGTCGTGCAGGTGGCCATCGATTGCGATCGCTCAACCTAGGCCGTTGTCGCCTAGGTCGGGTGACCTCACCGGCCTTTCACCATCCAGATCTGGTGTCATCGGTGCCCTTGCCAGCCACTCTTTCATGAAAAAGATAAATAGTAACAACAAGAGGCAAAACTGGAATATTAAAGAATAATAGAGGGTAGTTTGAGAAGAAAAAAAATTAGATTTAGCATTTGCCAAATGCTGACGGCCCAAAATTGGTCTAGACCAGTTTTGAGCTTTGAGCATTTCCAATGATGGCTTTTGGCCGAAAGCCCATTAGGAATGCTTGCCAAGCGCCCTAGCATTTTTTTAAAGGGCTTTCGGCTTGCCGAAATCCCCTTGAGAATGCTAAACCAAACAAGGTCAAAGTAGTTGAAGATGAAAACACGACTTTTAGCCTGTTCTCCCCCGTGTTGTCCGTGCTCGTGCACTCAAAAGATTAGAATAAAAGACCCTCTCTTTCCTAAAAGGGGCCCTTTTCCTTCTATCTCTCGCGCCCCGAGAGCCAATCCCCACACTGTTGATACCTAAATTTTATTTACGTCGTTTAAGGTCTAATTGCATAGAAAATTGGGGAATTAATTTTGAACCCCTACATCAAAAATATTTTCATGGCATATAGACATTAGGTGCATTGTGTTAATAAGACCTATTAGAGTATATTTTCCTTATTTATTTTCAAAATAAAATAAAATAAATTAAATTAAAAAATGTTATTCAATGCTTATGAGGGCCGGCCCACTCTCGTCTTTCTTCTGGCCATTCAGTTTGGCCCCGTGAGGCGCTCCTTCCCCTCACGCTCGGATAGGATGAAGACGAGCAGAGACGACAAAGCAGAGGTGTGCTCTGCACGAGGAGGCTGATAGTTGCGATTCCAGAAGCGGGAAGCAGTGGCGCAGCGCTGCGTCCTGACGGCGCAAGGACCCAAGAGATCCCGCAGCCGTTTTAGAAAAGAAACAGATGTGATTCAACCCCAAGGAGAGGACCGGCTGCTGGCGTAGATCAAAATGGGGAAAGCATGTTGATCAACGGGATCTTTGAGCTGAAAATAGAGGGGGAAGGGGGCTGGCGTTGTTGACTGGCGAAAGTCGTCTGAATGGGGACTTAAAAGTGAAGTGATGGCTCTTAAAGGTCAGCAAGGGAGCAAGGACGAAAGTGGGAAGAAAAACAGAGGAAGAGAGGGGGGAGTTCAAAGAAAAGAGGATGAAAAAAAAAAGGGAGCGAGAGAAGAGAGACCAGAGGAGACAGAGGGGAACCGGGAGTGGAATGAGCGAAAATGGAGAGAAGAAAGGGGTTTTGAAGAGTAAAATGCTTCGGTTCTTCTTTCCGGGAGGTTCGCCCGCAAATTTCCTTCCCCTTCAGTCGCTTCTTCGCTAACGCCTCTCGCCACAGTTTTCGATTGCCTCGACCGAAGACCATCCGGCCTCCTAATCTGCCCAAGACCAAGTCGCTGCGAAACCAAGCCCTAGCTGCAGCGAAGGGACGAGCTCAGCCTCATCCTTCGTTCTGTTCGCCCGACTGTCCGCCCTTCCCGAACCAGGTAACTCCTCCATTTCATGCTCTGTTTCGTCCTTTTTTTTAACTCGAGAACGTTAAACAACCCCAACCACCCCACCCACTCCTCGCGGAACAAGTATAGACTTTATTCTTTCTCTAGGGTTCTGTATGGTCGCGCCGCGCAGTGGCGTGATCTTTAGGAGTGTGAGTTTAAGCAAACTCCAATCCTACGGTGCTTGGTATCATGCTTTAAAAATATTAGAAACCGATGAAATCCTAATTTTTCAATCGAAGGTCAAATTCTTCGATTTGCCCAAGAAGTCAACATTTTGCTATTTTTACGAAAATTCGAAACCTTAAGGCCTAATTCTACCCGTCCATGCTAAATTGACACCCATATGCGATTTTTAAGTTTTGTAATTTTTGACCAAGAATTTATTTTTCTTTTTCAGGATTGACCAAAGAGTCATAAAAAAAAGGTCAACTCTTGATTTATTAAAAAGCATGATGCCTAATTACTAATCAATGCAGTGATCCTAATTTCTATGTGCAATTGACATAAGAAGGACGCTTAGCCAATTATTTTTGTCAAGGAGCGAGTCTCGTTCTGATTAGGGAATTCGAGAGTCTCATCGTGATTAGGGAATTCAAATCTCAAATTTTATAAATTCGATTTTTGAAAAAGTTTAGGTGTCAACACGTTAATGCAACACCACATCAGTAATAAGAAAATAAAAAAAGTTACCAAAAAAGAATATACGAAGAGAGAGAGTGTGTGTAAGAGCCAACAATAGCAGCTTAGCCTCACCCGACCCCATGGCTACGGGTGGGGATCGCTTAACCTTCTCCATATGCAGCCTGCTACACCCAAATCAAGAGATAGACTTATATGAAACTTACCGAAATATTCTCGTTTTGACTTATAGAATTGTATATAACATCTTAGTAAATTTTGAAAATTTGAATAATATTAAATGTTGCATTCAAAGTCATAAGTTGAAGTCAAAAGTAATGGAGAAAAGTAGGCAAAGAAATTGTGACTGCTAATATTTCATGATGATTAATAATTTTTAGATATTAATACATTGGTTCAATATTTCACAGTTAGTTAAAACAGGAAGCCTCTTTTCATTCATGAGTAACTTTTCATATCTGAAAGTATGCATGTACGGTTGATTAGGAATTCTTTCCATATACAATCATTTTTTTAAATAATTAGTCACTTTAAAAATAGTCGAAGTTAGCAACTCCGCTGATTAATTAGAAACTTTAATATGAAAATTTAAGTACCATCATATTTAATAATTATGTTAAGTAGTGTTATCATGCTGGTTATCGAATAAGCATATTGAAAAGGTCAGGATGAACCTATCTAAGTTAGCAAGGGCTTTTTATATAGGAAAAATCACACGAACAGTCCATAAACTTTGGTCCAATGTGCAATGTGGTCCATGAACTTTTAATTTGTTCAATACGGTCCCTAAACTTTAACCCAATATGCAATATGGCCCTTAAACTTTTAATTTGTTCAACGTCATCATTGAACTTTTGGTACATGTTCAATTTAGTTCTTGAACTATATGAAAATGTTCAATGTAGTCCTTCCATTAATTTTTTTTTGTCGGAATTCCTTCCATTAATTTAAGTACAGGGACTATATTGAACATTTTTATATAGTTCAGGGATTACATTAAATATGTACTAAAATTTCAGAGATCACATTGAATAAATTAATAATTTACGAATCACATTGTACATTAGACCAAACTTCAGGGACTACATTGAAAAAATTAAAAGTTCATGAACAATATTATAAATTAAGTTCAAGTCAATGACTATTTGAATCATTATCCCTTTTATATAGCATTAAGTTTATGTAAAAGGTGCTCTTTTTTTCCCTTTCCTTCAAAATTTAAAATTCTAATTAAATTTCCAAAAATTACTAAAAAATATATATGTAAATCTATGTGGCAACAATTATATATTTTGAAAGGTTTATGTTTTAAGGGTTAAAAAAGAGTTAAAGTGCATCCACCGCAAAATTTGGATTTATCAAAAAGCCAAAAGCATAAGTCTATATAGATACAAAATCTTCAAGGTGATTAGAAAATAATGCATGCAAAAGTAAGTTTCACATAAGTGAAATAAGTAACTTTCAAGGTGCAGTTAGACTATGCATAAATCCAATATGTAATTTTATAGATATTTGTTTATAGTAACTTTTAATAAATAATTACAGAGTTTCAAAGAGGAAAAGTAATTTGCAACCTATGGAAATTAGTAACTTTTCCTGGTGACTAGTGACTGTGTAATGGAAAAAGTGAATTTTTCAATATATTATGTACTTATTCATGATTAACTAGTAAACTTTATGATAAATCAATTAGTTATGTTAAGTGAAAGTAACTTTCAACATTGGGGAATTGTTCATTCTGCTAAGCCGTTAGTAAGTTTTCCACATGACCAGTAAATTTCAACATAGTAAAGTAAGAAGGTGATAACATTGGGTAAATCACTTTTTCACTGTGGCCAGTAACTTTTCAAAACTACCAGTATATTTTCCAATTATACAATCTTTTATTTGAAAATTTATATTTATTAAAATTTCTTCCATCAAACTAATATGAAAAAAAGTAACTTTTAGAGTTATAGCAGCGATAATAATCATGAAATTGTTAAAAAAAATATTACTTTGAAGATAATATATATCATTTAGGAGATAACTGAATATCATGGATTCATTTGCCTTATATATAAATGCACTCTACACATACCAAACATCTATACATCATCTTTTACAAAAAAAAAAAAAGAATTTATCAGAAACTATTTATATTTTATTTGACTCAATCCTTTGGTAATTCCGTTATGAGTAATTATTGTTCTCTAATTAACCTTGACTCTAAAATTGTATTTTGGTACATGTTGTATAAGATGGAAGTCAAAGCTATTTACTAATTATGGTGTTTTATATTACAAGTGACAAAGTCAATTCTCTCTCAATATTATTCTATAAATAGATGAGTAGACTTTTTCTATAGATATATCACATCTCATAATATTCATAATCGAATCAATTTTATGTGAAGGTATAAAAAAATTACTTTCACATTCTCGGAGAGTTAATTTTACCACTCGATGTTTTTTTATATTACTAAATAGACATAATATCTATAACTATGTTAATAATTTAAAAGAATAGTAGTATTATTTTTTTGAAAAGTATTTGCTCAATCATATAGACAATTGTACTACTTATTGTCAAGAGATTTTTCTCTAAACTTTATTTTTTCTTGAAAAAACTCTTGAGTATTCATTTGGAAGAGAAGAGATTGCCTCTTTAAAATGTAACCTATTTCGACCAAAACAAAAAATGTAACCTATTTAATATACAAAGTCACTTTTGATATGATATATTAGATTAGCTGTAACTATATTAATAGATGGAATTTCTTTTATATGCTAAGTCTCAGCCTTAACAATAGCTTTTCATATATAACTAATGCAAGTTGGAACATTTAAGTAAGGACCAATCTCTCAATATGCTTGTTAATTGTTGGGATAAGGACATAATAGTGCTGTGACTTTCTCACAGTACGCACTTCAGTACCATAACCTTTGAGAGTTCATTTATGTGTCATTATTTCTTTTAAAAAAAGAAGAAGATAAATCGGCAATTTTCTTGCTAGAAAATCCAATGTGGCACCAATTTTCGATGACCCTCGTCGTATTATTCAATATTAAATTAGTGTCATGTCAGATTTTCAAGTAAGACAAATCAAATATATCTTTTGGTAATCAGTTTTTAAAAGTATTTATGACACTTATTTCAAAAAGCTATAGTACCAAAGCAAGTGTTGTACGAAACTCATGGTAATGTCCTTTCCTGTGTGATTTACCCAACAAAGTAACATTGAAAAACTTTTCAATCTCTATTAGTAATAATGGTATGCAGTCAATGATCCTTTGTTTATTTTTTTAAGCGGTCGAGTGGTGTCAAGACTAGCTTTTGCACATCTCGACTGATTTATCTCCCTGAGCAATAAAGCGCACTCTCCCATGTGGGCAAGTTTCGCATCTATTATATTTTTTAGGGTCGTTCAATAATGTTTATAGCTGGGTAATCTTTATATTCGCCGAATGACTCTAGATACAATCTCCCATCCAGTTCTTAAAAAACGACGGCGTTTAGGGTTGCTGCTAGCCTGCTTCACCTCCTCCTTGCTTCTTCTCTGGGCTCTTCACCATGCAACCGTCGACACTTACTCTTCCCCAAGTGCGCGGTGCGACGTTCACACTCCGTCAAAAGTACCAGCAATCACCACGTGTGTGTCGCTCTCTCTCTCATTCTGTGTTCGGGGACTTGTGTCGCTGAGCGAGCACCCAACAAGTTCCAGACCCGTTCTTTCCCAGCGGTGTTTATACTGTAACAGTGAAGGGAAGGCCAAGCTCAAGCTTCTCACTGTCTGCAAACGATGAAGGTATACCATATACTCACTTCTCTCGCATTCCCAGTATTACTTCAAGTTCCCATGATGTTGGAACTTCACGAGTTAAAGAGAATTCAAGCTACATATTTTGTGCTCTGCCTCGTTCTCCATTGACTTATGCAATCATAGTTAAAACTTTTAGAACAGACGCTCACGGGATCAAAGCTATATCACGATATCAGAGTCAGAGGGTTCCAAGTTCGGTTTCTCGCACCCTCTTTCAGCCATTTATGGATACCCTTCCTTACCAGCCTTATTTACTGTATGCCTTGGATTATGCACCACCTCGGGCTGTCTTCGCTGTATCAGCCTTTGCGCACAGCGATATCGATATCTATTGGCATATGGTCTTTCGCCTTCTCATAGTCTGTCAAATTCTTGGTTCTCTGCGTTTTTCTGTTTTTATTTGGCGTGTATACTTAGATTTATACTAAGCCAATCTAAGTATTTTAATAAAGGAGGGGGGAGCTTGTAGAGGCTGAGGTGGAGGGTTTGATGAAGGTGCTGGTAGATAAATTTCACGAATTATCAGACCAAAAAGCGCCTTTGCGTCTGGGATTTCAATTTCTTATAATGATTTTTTTTCGGTCTGACAATTTCTTATAATGATGATAAGCTTAACCTTCAGAAAATTTCCAAAGCCTCTGGATTTCTCGCCTCATGATTTCCATATACTTGACTCGAAGCCTTTCGAACTGCAGAGTTCAGTGTACTTTCCTGACAGAGAGTTGTTCCGACAGAGAGGAATCTCCTGATAAAAATCCTGCACTTGTTTGTTTCGATTGATGCAGTGACCAGAATGCCGTTGAGGTTGCTCAATAATCTTAATGTGCCGTGTGGCTAGACCCATTTGAGCCTAACATATAGATAGGACCTGATAGTATTTTTTAACTTTGCCAATTTAAATGTCCGGCTGCTCACAAATTTAATTTTTCTCCTTGAACCAGAAGAGAAGAGCAAACACGGCCAATGACCAATCGTCTATCAGAAGAGTGGTGTGTATGTCCTCGTATTGTATGCTTACAATTTGTATTTTGGTGTATTTCGGCTGGATCACTATTTTCTCATTTTGCAATGTTACTAGATCTTGGTTAGGGTTTTTCTTTTTCTGGGTTTTTTTGTTTACTTTTGGTGTATGTGCTCCTTAGATAGAGTCTTAGAAGAATGGAAGTCTTTCAAGAACTTAGGATAGCTTTTAGAGGATCTAGTGAGTCAATCAGATAAAAGTGCTTAATGTTCCAAGATCGACATGGAACTCTGACGGATCAAAAGCTAAAGACATGTACATGTGCCAGAAATCCAGTAAGAGAAGAAATGTAGATTAGCATATATGAATGGAGTACCTCTATGTTGATAGCACTATTTTCTGTGTAGAAACACGGCAGGGTTGCACTTGGTGAGACAGAACCTTGCAATAGAAACATTAGTCTGGAATATGTACCTAAAACTGGATGCTATGAGGGTGTCTCTTGACTACTCATTATTGTTCGCTTGTTCCAAAACGGATTGCTTTGCAGAGCAAGGACTACACTTTGGAGGATGATTCACGAGGAGAAGAAAATGTAGCACACCTGAAGGTAAGATGTTAAATTAAAGTTTCAACCAGAAGCACTATAATACAATGCAAAATACAAGCTGATGTAACCAGATAAAGCTATGTGAGAATTGCTACTTTTGTTACTCAAGGAAAGTACTCTTGATCTTCTACATGGAATAAGATTTGTCACTCAATGAAATAGTTGTTGAGATATGAATGATTGTGAGCTACACTTTGCATATGATCAAATAAGTTCTGTCCATTAAATATTTATAATAGGATTGTACGGACCAGTGATAATATCTTTGTGTAGCATTTAGACTTAACCAAAGGCAAAAAATTGGGCACAAGTTTTTGCGATGCCAGAAGAGTCCTTTTATTGATCATCTAAGATTGTGCTGATTAATAGATGGTGAATGACTAGAGAGGGGTCATCAGTTCCATCTAGACCAAAGCCTGTTAATAACTTGTTAGATTCCATAAATAAATGTAATCACAGAGGAAGACAGGGCACAGACCGGATACATCAGACATGTGCAGCAACAACAATAGAGAAGAAGAGGATGACAAGGACGAGGATGAGGATGAGGATGACGGAGATGAGGAAGATGAGGTGGACAAGGAGAATGAGCAGGAGGAATCACGCGGCAAAGTCACTCATGGTTTCGATTTAGTCGAGGGAAAGATGGACCATGGAATGGAAGACTTCATTGTCGCAGAAAAGAGAGAGCACAATGGCAATGACTTAGGTCTATATGCCATCTTTGATGGACACTCCGGCGGCAAAGTTGCAGAGTACTTGCAGCACCATCTATTTGACAATATACTCAGTGAGGTATGTGTGTATGTGGCTTAGTGAACAGAAGGACGGTTGTGGCTCTAACCATGAGACATTTTTCTTTTGTTTTCCGATAAAATAGCCGGACTTCTGGACAAGCCCGAAATGTGCAATCAAGCGGGCCTACAAAAAGACGGACGACCAAATTTTAGGGGGCGTAGTCAGCTCAAGAGGAGGTTCCACTGCGGCCATGGCTATACTGATCAATAGGGAGAAGCTGATAGTAGCTAACGTAGGTGACTCTCGTGCCAACATGTGTGAAAACGGCAAAGCTAAACAGATAACGGTTGATCATGAACCGCAAAAGGAAAGGGAACTTGTAGAAAGCAGAGGAGAATTTGTATCTCAAAGGCCGGGTGTGTCCTTCGAACTTGAGAAGTTCGAAGTTTAATAGTGTTTCTGACACTGTATTTCAAAGTTCAATTCAAAGTTTAATGCTCGATGTTACCAGTTCTTTGAGTCTTAATTGCTCCCGAATGCTGCAGGGAACGTTCCGCGGGTGGACAGACAACTTGCCATGACCAGGGCTTTCGGCGATGAGAAAGTGAAGGATCATATCACATCCGAACTGGATATATTCATCGAGAACATCGACAAGGGCACCGAGTTCATTCTTTTGGCAAGCGACGGCCTCTGGAAGGTACTGACCCCGCTTGATGCCCTGGATATTCGACGTCATTCCATATTAGTCCAAGCAAGAAGAAAAGAAAAAGGGTCAATCCATTTACTTATGTCAACTCTCAAATACTAGGGGCATACTTGTATGCTTTCTGGTACTGAAATTTCCCAGCTCATTTATTGGAGCTTTTCGCCACTGCAGGTAATGTCGAATCAAGAGGTGGCAGATTCCATGATGGCGATAGACGATGCTCGGGAAGCGTCAAAGGCGTTGATCAGAGAAGCCATGTCCTGAAAAAGCCCTGACGACATCTCGTGCATCATGGTAAAATTCGAGTGACGATGTGTGGCGTCCTTCAGCTTTAGGCTTGAGATGGCACGAAATGAATGCTCGTGGTTTACTTTGAGTTTTAGATTACTGTTGGAGTAAGTAGATCTGTTGGCAGTAGAATGTAGAGAAACAACAGGTTGACTACTGGAGGCAATGATATATGAGTAAAAACACGAATGTGGTTCCATCAGCATGCCAAATGATTAAATAACGAATCATCTATACAGTATTCATAGGTAACGATATATGAAATTCTCTTTAGATTTGGGAAAGTGAAATTACATGTTTTATTCACTTTTTCAAATAAATGTCATATATCCCAAACTCGGAATAATGGGCGACAGGGCCATGTTTTTTTTTATTGGACATCATAAGTTAAGTTTGCCTGTAAGTGATATCCTAGAATCTCTAATTCACCGCTTAGAGATTGGCATTTTGTCTTCGTGCCACAAGACCTGAACTTGCGAGATGACTGGATTGCCAGCATGTCGATGCTGGTAAGCCATCGGTGTAATTATAGTCCCGTTTGGTTCAACTTTCGGCCTAATATTAGCCAAATGCTAGCATTTGGAATGCCGAAAGCCCAAAGCTGGTTCGGACTAGCTTTGAGCTTTTGGCATTCCATAAATGTTGAACCCAAATCTTGTTACTGCTCATCTTCTTCGTGAGGCGGCCAACGAGGGAGGTCAGTAAGGGCAACCGACATTGGATCAGGCCGGCAAGAGGCTGGGGAGGTCACACGACCCAGGCGACGGCCACCTAAGGTTGCGCGATTGCCCAGGTGCCGCCGGCCTGGATCGCACGAGGTCGTCTACTGCCTAGGTTGCATGACCACAGGTGGCCATCGCCTGGGTCGCTTGACTCAGGCAGCCAGTGCCTGGGTCGCTCGACCTCATGTGCCGGCTGGCTGGGTTGCCCAGCCTCAGGCAACGGCCGCCGGCGACCATAGGCCTTTGCCACTCCGACGAAGGGTGGGGTAAGTTTTTTTTTTAATAAAAAAGATAATTCCCAAAGTTCTTCTGCAAAACAAAATTTGTTAAACACTATTTTAGACAAAGTAGCTTTACAAAGTATTTTTTATCAAATGTCATTTGTATTTTCCCAATGCTTTTTAACCTAAAAGTATTTATATTCCCTCAAATAGCATTTAGAAAGCTGAACCAAATGAGCGCTAAGTACAGCGGTTTCGGTTTAGTGACTTGCCCGATTATGCATGATTGTGGAATTGTCACTTCTGTGATGCAACAAAATTTGAGTAGGCTAGACTTATGCGCGACAGAGAGATCTGACAATCGATGAAGAGAGAGAAAACTGATGTTTTAAGCTTTTTCTTTTTTGGTCGGTAAGCTGATGTTTTAAGCTTCGCTAGTGCAATTTTTCACTCGAAGAGATTTTTTTCCAATAGAATTTGACGGTTCGTTGTAGTTGGAGTCGCACTTTAGATGTTTAAGTTTATTATTATTCGAAATAATAACACAAACAGTCTCTGAACTTTGACTTAATGTGTAATGTAATTCATAAATTTTTAATTTATTTGATATAGTCCGGGAACTTTAGTTTAATATTCAATATTGTCTCGAAATTTTTAATTTATTTAATATAATCCTTGGTTGGTACATGTTTAATATAATTTCTGAATTATATGAAAATATTTAATGTGAAACTCAAGCGAAGGAAAATCTTCAAAGAGATTTTGAAATTTGAACTTATCAAAGAGTTTAGGGGCCATAAAAAAATGGAGAAAATGGAGCCGCGGACTAACAGATTTCCCACCTCCATAGCTACTTGCAAATGCTAAGAGCAAAGTTAAACTCTAGAGCTACAAACAAAGCAAGCAAAGATGAAAGAGTTGTATTCCTACTTTTAACCTTCTATCACTCAAATTAAATGATATTATATATAACTAAAGAAAATAAACTAACTTTACTGAAGTTTTATTATGGTGCAAAAAGAAAGAGTTAATACTACGAAAAACCTCAAACTAATACACATGTTATAAATTTACCCCAAACTATTCTTTTGATCATCAAAAACCCCAAACTAGTATACCTGTGACAATTTTACACTCCGTTGATTTCTATTAAATTTTACGATTAAATTTCTGAGTTAAATGACATGTGGCAGATGACGGCTATACAAATTTGGGATTTTACCTTTCGTTTCTCACAGATGTACCGGTTTGTGATTTTTCGTGATATTATTTTAATTTAACGAAAAGTAAATTTATCACAAATGTATCAGTTTAGGGTTTTTCGTGATAAAAAAATTAGTTTAAGGTAAATTTATCACGGGTGTACTAATTTAGGGTTTTTAGTAGTCAAAAAAATTAGCTTTTGGTAAATAAGTCTTAGGCGTACTAGTTTGGAGTTTTCGTGATATTAACCTAAAAAGAAAAGGGAAAAATTCAACTGTTAGTAATTAGATAAGATAAAGAAAACTAAAACGACAAAATTTGTAATGCTCATGCCATTTCTACCTCTCAAATAGCACTTACCCTAATATTTAAATAGTTCAAAATAGTTCTCCTTGGCACCTTATTAATGGTAGTAAGATTGATGAAAGGGGAAAAAAATATACCTTTGGCATAGACCAATCCATCCAATGATTTTTATCGGTCTTTCTTGAATTCTTGTTTCTTCTTCCTCTACGTTCAAACGGGAGAAGTTTACATGTTGGTTCCTTTTTTTACGGTAATCGTTTAAGATTCAAATTCAAGTATCTATACAAATATGATTTCTTTTTTTACGAGAATTATCTAAGATTCAAGTATTTGTACAAATTTGGCGATCGAGATTCTAACTTAGAAAAATATTGACAAAAATAATTATTTATGATGTCCCCCTTAAGTTCAACCTCTAGTAACTCCTTATAATATACAATCGATGCTTTTTGAAAGGGAGCTTTTTTATTTGTTAAAATTGTGAAATCTTTATAATTATAATTTATATCTAAGGTATGTTAACGAACAAATATTACGGACGAGATTTAAACTCATCATCATCAACTAAGAAAGATAACGAAGATATGTCAATTTCCTTTTGATATCTTCTAGCGTGAGTTTTCCAGGTGTCGGTTAAGTTCTCCCCTACGTACTTCTCAGAAAATAACTCGGACTCTGCTTCTTCGATCACTTTCGCCCATCTTCTTCAAAACCTCAGCGACAACCAATCGATATGAGAGAGAGATCTCTTGTGGACATCTTCAAAGCGTGCATTACTCTCGTTCGTCCGAGATGGGTGAACGAAAGGTGTTGGCCTACCCGCCACTGTCTTTCGAGCCTTCGGAACTGCCTACGATTCGGAGGACCAAGAAACAGCAGAGCAAGGTTCGGATCATGCTTCCGATGAGCATCGTATGCAACACCTGCGGGAATCACATTCGCCAAGGGGCCAAGCTTCATTCCAGGAAGGAGGAAGTCGTCGGCGAGGTGGGTGCCCAATCAATTCAATTAAATTTCTGTTTTTTTCCATCTTCCAAGTTCAAGCTGTGATGATGCTCTGGTGGGGTTTTCGTATCTGTGGAGTTGACCACTTTGTTCTTTTCTCGATGTTCTGTTGGTTTTTTTTTTTTGCTGCAGACGCGCTTGGGGATCCAGAGATTCAGGTTTTACTTCAAATGCACCGAGTGTTCTGCTGTTCTCACGATCAAAACCTATCCGCAGGATCCCAATTGCATAGTGGAGTCAGGGGCGACGAGAATTTTCGAGCCCCTGACTCCACCACGTAATGTCGAGCCCTGGCGCAAGCAGGATCAGGTACAAGATTGTGCCCTTTTTTGAATTGTTGGGTTTCTTGGAGTTCGTTCGACTTTGGGAAGAATTGAACGTGACATGCGCTTTTTCTATTTGTGGGTTTGCGCAGGTGGTGGAGAACGAGAAAAGGAGCAGTGAGGCTGAAGAGATGGGCAATGTTATGAACCCCTTGCAGAATAGTACGTCCGATTCCAAGAGAGAGATGGTGCTTGATGAATTGAATTCCATGAAGGTACGTTGTTTGAACTTTCTGCATTATTTTCTCTCTTGTTTGAGTATGGATTTGTGCAGTCCCTGAACGGATACTGTCAATACTATGCTGATTGATTTATCACCAAAGTTTGCAAAATAACATTTTTTCCATGTACATGAATTGATTTCAGTTGCTTAGAAAACATCATATCAGTGTAGATGCAATACTAGAGGTATCTGCTGAAAAGGTTTGAGTTGTTTCCCATTTAAATCAGCATTCTTCTTGTCGTATATGTATATGGTGACGAAGGGTCAGTGCTCATTTTATGAGCTCATGCATTGAGAATATAGGGCACCGTCCTACTTAGAACCCACATTACCATTCTTGTTCGGTTGCCTACATGGTTGCTTATGACTTGATTGTTGGACCTTTTATTCCATAAGCTCCAACTTGAAGAATTTTCTCCATACTGTGGTCCAATTCCTATCCCCGAGTCCCTGACCAACAAAGAAATTGGAGGAAGAGGATGAAGTGCTCATTAAATCATTAGTAATCCATGTTATTATTAAAACACCCTTTTGTATATAGTTTCGCATCTATTTCGCATCTCTCTACATTTCATTTAAGTATCTTTCATCCATTTCATCTATACTTGTTGCTTCCCTGAAACTTTCTTGCAGAAATCCGAAGATTTTGTCCATAGGATCGAAGAAAAAGATTCTGAGGATGAGGAAGACCTGACTCAATCTGGTGCTAATAATGACGAATCATTGAACAATGCTTTCAAGGTCAGTAATGCTCTTATTGTCAGCATATTTGCTTCCTTGTCGGCTACCTTTAAGCATGGGAATCTTATTAGAACAATCTTGGATGCGTTATGCATAAGTTCTGGCTGAACTAGTCATTTGCTTAATAAGGTGCCCATGTATCAGTTTATAAGATGTATGTGGTACTTTAATCTACGTATAATCCATAGATATATCTAAAAGGCTTAGCTCGTTTGAAGATACTCTATTGCAAAGGCTCTGTTTTTGTGACCATCAATCCCTGATTCAGTATGGATTAAGTTTACAATTGTCTTGCTTTACTTGGTGTATCCATGGTTAGGTCCTAAAAGTTCTCGAGTACTTTTTCATAACTCCTTACTCTTTGAAGTTGCTGATTCTGCAAGAACTTGCAAATGTCTGACGATACACATGACACGGAATGAGCACATAAGGTGACATGGATTAAGCAAAGAAAAGCATGCTGTCCAGATCAAATCCTCAATGCATATGCATCTTATGCAAAAGACGAGCCTGTTAATTGCCAGTACGTGAATGTATGTCCAACTCTTAATGCAAGTATCTGCCAAACTTCTCAGAAAGAGTATGGTTTACTGGTTTGCTGATTTTGTATACACTGTCAATAAAACTGATGGTGCCTTAATTCGATAATAAAGATAGGTGGACGTGCTTTGTGGTTTAGATCGTCTTCCATGTGCTTTCTTGAAGCTTCTCACTCCCTCTACCTAAGAATACATATTACCAAGTTGGTTTCTTTTTCTTTATGTGATTTGTTAGGATATTTTTGCCAGTGTTTTTGTTTTGATGCTAGCATAAGTTGTTGATTTAATATGGAATTGTCTTTTGCTGTTGAGGCCTAGAGAAAAGCTTACTTATTTGCGGGATTGATTTGAAATGCAGAAGAGAAAATTTTCTGAGGAATTTCCAGACAAGCCAACAGATTCCTTGACAAAAGCTACCACCTGACAGAGGTGTGGCACGTTTTCCGAGCATGTTTTCTACAATTACGTTAGCTCTCCTTGGTTGGGATTTATGGTATTACTGTCTGTCTGAATGATGGATGTGTGGAAACAAATAGCAAATGCTTTGGATTGTATTAGATACAGTCTCCCTTTGCGGAAGTAGACTCCACTTTGAGAAAGTAACTTTTTCCATGTGACGGTGGTTGTTTATGTGAGTTTTCTGGTTACATTTCCGTGTCTTTCCATCATGTTTGGGGTGTTTCTGTTTTCCTTTAGAAATAGATATTGCTCGGTCGTTACATGAGGATCTTATATTGTATGGAAATCTAAGTGATTTTTCCAGTCTGATGTAGAAACTCATGTCTTTGTCCCTGGTTCATTGACTCATATTTTTGTGACGTTTGACCGGAAACTCTGTTGGATCAATGGACCAGGGCGGGAGTAAAGAAAGCTGCTCCAACCTCCAGAATTGAAGAGATTAAACAAGATTGAGCGTATAAGAATGGTGGTCTAGGCATTGATGATGGGGATCGAGTTGCAAATGATGTCATCCATTTTCCCGCTATATTAACAGAAAGCTTTTTGATTCTATATCTGCTGTAATTTATGACTGAACCTGGGATTGATTATCAGATTAGCTTTTAAGTCGCAATTATTTTTAAATCGTTTTTGGTCTAGACTAAAGTCTCAAATGACTAGGTGGAAATTTGTCTCTACAGAGCTAATTCACGTAGTAATACTCATGAAAACAAATTCACGGTGCAACCAAGTTTAAGTATGCACGATTTTGCTCTTTGACACTCCATATTTGTCCGTAATAGGCTATGTCGCAGTATTACTATTTCTGATCAGAGTCATGATCAGCGAAGCCGAGCAACGGTGACCTTGCCCCTATCTTGCCAAGGCTACCCAAAATAATGAGAGAAACATCGAATTCTTATAGGAGCAATGCCAGTGGTAAAATGAACTTGCAGTCCAAATGTTCAATTGAAAACTTGTGACAGAGATTGGCTCGATTGACTGGTAAGATTTGGAAGTATCATGACCTTCAAATAAGCAGATAGAAAAAAGGATCTAGCAAAGCTTATTTCCTGACAAGCGACAGGAACAGCATCGCAAAATAAACGACACAGGCGTTCTCAAGTCACAGGACAAATCAGAAAATATGAATCACCACTTCAGCTACGAGACACCCGAGGCATAGTCTTGCTAATATGACCAAAACAAGACAAACGACGTGTGCTACAATCCACTGAAGTTCATCCACATTCCTTCCATAAATAGTTAGTTTCCTATCAACCACACCATGTCGACCTGGTAATCTGATTAAGACGAAAATGGAGTGTGTTCAATGAAAATTGAGAGCAACAGCCTCCCAAACGATGCAAATACCTACTGAAGTTTGATGATCTCTCAAGCTACTGCCAACTGTAATTGACTTCATGTAAGGATGACATAACTAACACCATGAGGATGAGGGAGGTTTCCACCACCACTAGTATGTCTTCTTCCTCAATAAGAGCATCACTGCAGTACAAATTCTTGCATCAAAATCATGAGCACTTCCGATTTGAAACTTAAATACTAGAAGAATCTTCGTCGAGACACAGTCACCCCAACTTCCTCCTCGGTTCGCATGACCTCTTGCCGAACAACTCATGCTCCTGTTTTTCTCTTCCCATCAAAACAGCCAAAGCAATACACTTGAATGCCACCACTCCTCTCTGATCCAAACATCAAATTTATCTTCCCAGAGTCGTCATCAATCATATTAACCAGACATTTAGTCCTCAAAATCGCATCTTGTAACATTAGCTATTTTAAAAGGTGTCACGCTCTGCACCCTACGGGCGCGCAATCATCCCTCGATGGTCGAACATTGAATGCGACGTCCCAGACACGTCGCCGACCCGACCCAAACATAAGAGATTTAGCACGCGCGGAAATAAATAAAAAAAAACAACCCAGACAATTAACAATGACGATGGGTAGCAATAGCACAAAACAATGACTAGGATTTCTACACTTGACAAATACATACTACGTCCACGAAGGACAGTCCCCAAGCTAAGCCACAACAGCAGAACTACAATTTTCAAAAAAAAACAATAGCAGCAAACTTAACTCCTCTACCAAAAAGGGGAAACTCAAAATGCCGGGTACTTGACCCGTCCTCGATCTCCGAGATACCCTTGCAGCGTCTTCCATCTCTTATGGTCACAGATCTGAAATGGTTATATAATAACCGTGAGAACGAGTCTCAATAAGCAACCCCCTAAACCCCACATAGGCCAATGCGTACCCAGACAAGTCGTACATGCAATCTACCCCATAACATACAAAATTCGCATCATTATACTCACCTTGCCATCAAACCCATGCCGACTCTACACGTTAGTCATAAGATGGAAATATAGTAATAGTAACTAAATAGCACATTGCAACAGCTCAATTGCCAACCACACTTGCACGCCATTCAACTTACTAATTCGATCACACATTCCACCAGTCAATTCAATCGCACGCTCAACCAAACAATTCAGTCATGCTCAACTAGACATTTCAATCACACGCTCAACCAGCCATTTCAATCACCCACTCAACCAGCCATTTCAATCACACGCTCAACCAGCCATTTCAATCACGCTCAACCAGCCATTTCAATCACGCAATCCGCACACGTGGTCGAACATCTTTCTCACGACCCGCGCCACTGCGCCTCAGGTCCATTCTCACTGCCCGCGCCACTGCGTCTCAAGCCTAATCTCACAGCCCGCGCCACTGCGCCTCAGGCTCAGCCCTCAGATCAAGCCGGGCTCCGTCCCGCGTAACCACGCCTCAGGACATTTTCCCATTCCAATGACCCGCGTAACCTACGCCTCAGGTCTAGTCATGCCTTATTTGCCACACCTGCGTAACCTACGCCTCAAATTGGCAGCCCTCCGATCGATCCGGGCTTTTCTCATGCACATGCACCACAACACAATTCGCCAATCAACACATCGTACAAATCAAACTCGATCATGCTCGCCACATTATATTCCACCAATGTCACACTGACATGCCACCACACTCAATTCAACTCAGTTCAATTCATACTTCGCCACCTCAATCCATAACCCGACATTCAAGTCGGCCACGCACAATTGTTCAATCAAGCATATTATTTAATCAAATTCAAGTAGCACAATTATAAAATAATATAATTAAATTAAACGCGTCCTAGCCGTTCTAAACCCGAGACGAGTTAATGAAATACCCACATGCCGATCCAATTCACATCACAGCCCATCTCACTTGCCCACAAATCCGTCATTCACGCCTACCACATACTAACCTCAAGGCCACCCACAAATGCCACAACAATATTATCAATTAGCCCCACAATTCTCCCAATTTAATCTATTAATAACGCACGTACTAAAATTGTCCCTAATCCATGTTTAATCCCTAAACCGGTACTAATTAATCCCTAGACAAGTCTAATAATACCCAATGTACTAAGTAAGGTTTAGGGAGTCACTTACAAGTTTTGGCCCGGGAAAAGTCAGCTCGGGCCCAAAATGGCCTGGGTGAGAAGTTCAGACTAGGCGCGGGCGCGAGCCACACAGGTGCGGTGGCTAGCCAACGCGGGCGCGAGCCACACGGGCGCGGTGGCTATCCAACGCGGGCACAATGGCCGGTCGGCGTGCCTGGCGCGCGGGCGCGGCGAATGCGCGAAGTGCCCCGGGGCGCTTGGGCGCGCAGATGGGCAACGCGCCCGAGCTATGGGCACAGGCGCGGGCACGGGCACGGGCGCGCGACTTGTCGCGCGGGCAACGGGCTCGGCCACGGCTTCGGGAACGCTCGGCCGATGAGCTCGAGCATGGCTGGCCGACGGGCTGGCTGACCGGCTGGTTGGCCGGCCGGTGAGTTGGCTGGCCGGTGACGGCGACGCCACGGCCATGGGCAGCAGCTAGTTGGGGGTTGGGCGAGCTTAGGCGAGCTGGCCGGCTGGAGCTGGCTGGCCGGCGAGCTGCAGCAGGCGGCGGTGGTGACGGAAGGACGGCGAGCGGCGGCGAGCTGGTCCGGCGAAGCTCGGAGGGGAGAGAGAGACAACCGAGGTGGTGAGGCGAGGGGGAGAGGAAGGCCGCAGGCTGAGGGGAAACGGCGGGGGTGACGGGGCCGGCGAGCGACGGGTAGGCTGGACGGCTGGGCGGCGCCAGGCCGTAGCAGGCGCGGCGACGGCCGGACGCGACAAGCCCGAGCAGTAGGCCGGGCGCGAAGGGAAGGGAGAGAGAGAGAGAGAGAGAGAGAGAGAGCTGGGGGGCTGAGGGGGAGCGAACCGGCGACGGCGGCGACGAGGTGGCACGGCGCGGCGCGGCGGGCTAACTGGCGACGGCGGCGACGCGCGGTGCTGGGCAGCGACGAGCAGCTGCTCGCGCGCCTCGCGGGCAGGCCGGCACGGGCGGTCGGGGTGGCTGGCGGAGCTCGCTGGCGACGTCGGCGGGCCGGCACGACGCGGCGGCGGCTCGGGTGGCGGTCGAGCGGCGGTCGGTGAGCTGGACAAGGGCAGAGCAGAACCAGAAGCAGCGGCGAGCGAAGGGAACAGAGAAGAAAAACGAAGAAGAAGAAGAAGAAGAAGAAGAAGAAGGGAAGGAGAGAGGAGAGAGAAGAGAGAGACAGAGGGGAGTGATGGTCTGACAGGGGGGCGAGTGGACGTGTGCATGGGGAAGGAGAGAGAGAGAGAGAGAGAGAGAGGACAGACGTGGGGGTGGGGGAAAAGAACGTGCGCGGAAGAGAGAGGAGAGAGGAGAGAGGAGAGAGAAAAGAGAGAGGAGTGAGAGAGAGCAGACAAGACAGGGGGAAACGTGAGCGGAAAGAGAGGAGGAGAGAGAGAAAGAGAGGAAAGGATGAATTTAAATTTCTCGAGCGCGATCTAAAGGACACGGTCCAAACTAAAAATCGATCTAAAGGTCCCGATTTAAATTCGAGAAAAAGGCCTAACGGTCCACGGAAAATCCCAAGATAATCTATGGCAAATAGCCAAAATAAAATGACCCAAACCACACTACGAGGGAGGTCTACCAGTCCAAATCTGCACCCGGTCCAAAAATTCACTTTTTCACTATTCCTGACAATCTCGATGTTGGCCACAATAATATCGACACCGTCCAATTTATTTCGTCCCGAAACTCCCGAAAATCGACTGCCAAGTTCGGGGTCTAAATAACGACCAAATTCGATTGAGTGCGATTTTAGCAGAATTTCTATTTTTAAAATCAAGAACCCGAGAGTGATCAGTTCTCGGGCGAAATCCTATTATAAGCGCACTGACGAATTACACGTTTTATAAACCCCCAAAATGGGCCAAAATCCGGGATGTCACAAAAGGTCAAGCAGCAAAACGGCTTCTGATTTACTAGAGAGAAAAAGGAAATCCTAGGGTCCAAAATATGAGCAACTTGATGGGATAAGCAAGAGTCAAGTTTGTTGGCAGCTAGCCCTTCCTTTCAAACTAGAACCAAGAACTGAGTAGTCCGGATATGAAACAATGCTACAATTTCTCGCCTAAAAACCTACAAACAATCTCACTACCAGTCATTCTCGTTTGGGTTAACATCAGGTATCCCTCCCTGGGAGTAGCCGCAATCAAGGAAAACAAATGCAGAAAGAACACGAGAGGACAATATCTTAGAAACGCAGCACTTACTTGACCGGGAAATGATTCAGTAGCATCATAGTAGAATATCTTTCGGTGAGGAGGCCCAAGCGATGAGTACCTGGCTGCTGCTTCTCCGAGACGGAATGAGATGGACAGAGCTCTTAAATTTGAAATCTTCTCTGAAAGGAGAAATCAAGGGCACAAACTTCACTAGATAAAACGGTTCATTCAATCAATTCAACTGCCCAAATTGATGGGACACTGATACTCCCAAACCGCAATAAATTCGTACTAGAAGTAGGAGAAACTTGTCCCAGCTTTTGTGAGAGAGACAGAGAGAGGGTAGCTGCTTTCTCTAGATGTTACAATTTGGTATAGTTGAGAAACTAATTCCTAATATCAATTCTATATGACTGAAACAAATTCCCAAACACATGCCTCGAACGATCGAGTAACGCAAAAAACGCATATGAGAAACGTACCCAAAATAACCTTGTATCACTGATTGAAAAGTACAATACCCAAAGGAATGTAGCTTATATTCCACATATTAAAAGCACCCTCTTGCAGGCTTGAGAGACATTGTACACTTTGGGAGTTGACAAAATGTCGTTCTTCATCAGAGAAGACGCAAAATCGAAGTAACGAACATAATGTCGTATCATCCAAAAGATCACACAATCTCTTTAAGATAACTTCTCTCATTGTTTGATGATATCTCCTACTTGTTTTTGAGCTGCCAAGGGTGGTTATTATTTTATCCGCAACCGCCCTATCCACAAATAGCTGCATGAAGGAAGATGGGCTAGCATTATGGATCATGGCCTAGGTTAGCCGAACATGGGTGGCCCACATAAAAACCATCATCTCCCACTCCCATGATGGGCTAAAATTTAATATCACTTCTCTACAATGTTCATACTAGCAAATAATCTGTACGACTAGCATACCTTGAGAGCTCGTTGCCATACATCTGTTAGGAATATATAGCAGCTCAAATTGGGAATAATCATTACGAGTAGATTTTGTATGTTGTACCCTAGATCAATCAGTGACATTTATATTCTTCTTGATATCTTTAAGTGTGTATATATACCGTAATCACAATTACGATTAAACATAAATTATCATAATTGATCGACCGGTGAATACAAAATAGAATGTGACATAAATAACAAATTAATGTTCCTCTTTCCTTAAAACTCTCCATTTCATTTCAATTCGATTTTGTAGAAATGTTCCGTTAGATCGAATCAATGCATGATCATTGGTAACATTCTAAGATAGCAAATATTGAATAGAAATATTTGAGAATAAGTAGGAGTCGTGAGGGCACTTGATTGAGGAACTGTTATCCTCAAGAATCTCACACAGCATAAAAGTAGAGATCAAAACTTTTGCCAATTCTTATTGGTCATCTCATGCATACATAGTATAAAATATGTATTACGATATTAACTCCTTTCCATAGAGCGTATGTCTTTGTATTTAAATACTGTACAAATGATAGTTCAAACATACCAATGTCTAACTTGAGTTCACAAATCTACTCTCTTTAAAGAATCCATCGAAACTCACATTTGGCTTCAAAAATAGATAAAGTAAAATATGTGGGTCCTTACCAAAAAAAAAAGTAAAATATGTGGGTTATTTTACTTTTGGACATAATAAATATTATGACGTCATCTTAACATTATGTTAAGAAGACATCTATATTTTAAGCTTGAGCTCTCAATCATTACTTAAATAATATGCTTGAAATTATCTCGTCTCTATTTAACACACAGTAAATAGAGGTGATTACCTATGTAAGTGAGCTATTTTCTCATTTGTCTAACATACTTTCTTAATATAATGCACTAAGCATATGCATAAATGTCAAATGAGCTCATAGGCATTAATAATGATAGAAAAATATCATTGATTGTGAACTTCCAGGGAAACACACTAGTACATCAACCTTTACATAGTCCCAGAGATTTTACATGACCAAGGAAAACATCTCTAGGGATTGGCTTTATCATAGGATCTACTATCATTCTTTCCATAGGTATATACTGAACGTTCACATCTCTTCGTGCAACCATATCCTTGACAAAGTTATACTTTGTATTTATATGTTTGGTCTTGCAATGAAATTTGAGATCCTTGGTGTAAGCTATCTTTGTTTGGTTATCACAATTAACCAACAATGAGGTTGCACATTCTCATCAATACCTAAGTGATCCAAAAATCTCTTAATCCAAACACCCTCCTGTACTCCTGCTGATAGTGCCACGAATACTGCTTCCATTGTGGATAAGGCTATACATGTCTGTTTCTTACTGCTCCAAGATATGGCGCCATTATTCAGTAAGAACACAAATTCAGAAGTAGATTTCCTTTTATCTAAATCTCCTCCCTAGTCAGCATATGAATAGCCTTCAAGCTGCATATTTTTTCCTTGATAACTCAATGAATAATTAATAGTACCCTTTAAATACCTCAAGATTCTTTTGACAGCTATCCAATGTGCTAGATCTGGATTGAATTTGTATCTACTTAACATTCCAACTGCAAAACATATGTTTGGTCTTGTATAAATCAGAGCGTACATTAAGCTTCCAACAACAGTAGCATAAGGAATGCGCTTCATTTGTTCCTGTTCTTGTGGAGTCTTATGATAGCCTATGGCTCAATCTTTCGCGTTTTTCAATAGGAGTATTTATGGGTTTGCAATCTTGCATATGAAATCATTCAAGAATTTTGTTTATATATGTCTCTTGCAAAAGGGACAATGATCTCTTTGAACGATCTCTTAAAATCTTAACTTCAAGAATATATATAACTTCACCCATATTTCTCATTTCAAAATTGGAAGACAACCAATTCTTAATAATATTAATAAACTCCATATTACTTCCGGCAATCAATATATCATCCACATATAATGATAAGATCACAAATCGATCATTTGATATATACACAATGATCTTCATCAATCATTGTAAAATCACATGCCATTATGGCATTATGAAATGTATATATCATTGTCTTGAAAACTACTTAAGACCACATATCAATTTTAAAAATCGACATACCTTTTGTTCTTAGCCTTTTATAATGAAACCAACGCGTTATTCCATATAAATTTCTTCTTCTAATTCTCCATTAAGAAAAGTGGTCTTTACATCCATTTGATGTAATTCAATATTCATACTTGCCACTATTGCCAGAATAGAGTGAATTGAGGTAAATCTCATCATAAGAGAAAATGTTTCTTCATAATCAATTTCTTCCTTTTAATTATACCCTTTTACCACAAGACGGGCATTACACTTTTCGATTGAACCATCAATTTTACGCTTTATTTTTAGAACCCACTTGTGCCCAATGGTTTTTCACCCTCTTAGAAGATCAACTATTTCCCAAACTTAGTTTGATTTCATTGACTCAATTTCTTCTTCCATTGCTTGCATCCATTTTGCTGATCAGGACATGTTAGAGCCTCATTCATATTTCTCGGCTCATCCTCTTCTTGCGGAGCGACCATGAAAGCTTCCCCTTTAGTGTCAAAGTGTCGATGGGGAATGCTTTTGCGACTTGTTCGCAGTATATGAGATTATACACTTGGTACACCATTATGCTCTATTTTGCTTCCACTCGGATTAGATAATGGTGGCATCGTCTCATCAGATGATTGCAATTGAGACTGGTTCGCATTTAATCCCCCTTTTCTTACATTGCTCCCACTAAGATGAGATGATGGTATATTTTCCATTTATTTCATTATCACAATCCAAGGTTTTAATTAGCAAATAGTCTTCACCTATTTCAACCTTTTTAGGAAAATCATTCTCTAAGAATAAGACATCTCGTGACTCGAATTTAATTATACTTTCACTTTTTTGCTCATCTATAAACACATACCCCATCGAGTGCCCTGAGTATATTATGAAAATACTCTTTCTGCCTCTAGAACCCGGTTGTTCATATTTGTGGGAGGGTTCATAAGTATAGGCAACACATTCTCAAGGTTTAAGAAAACTTAAATCGGGTTTTCTACTTGTCTATAACTCATATGGAGTAGAAGTAACTAATTTAGAAGGCACATGATTAAGTATATAAACAGCAGTTAACAAATCATTACCCCAAAAAGTTATTAATAAGTTAGCTTGTGCCATCATAGACTTAACAAAGCATTTTTAGTAGGGTTCTATTTCTCCTCTCTGTAATACCATTTTGTTGAGGATTGTATGTAATAGACAAATGTATTTTGATTCCTTTTTCATCACATAAATTTATGAACTCATTAGATAAATATTCTTGATTTCGATCGGATCCGAATGCTTTTATTTTCTTATTTAATTGATTTTCTACAAAGCTCATAAATTTCTTAAAGCAACTTAATGGCTCAAATTTATGAGAAATCAAATAGACATATCCAAATCGAGTATAATCATCCATAAACGTGATAAAATATATTACCCCATGCCTTGCTCTTACATTCATTAGACCACATATGTTAGAATGGATTAAATGCAATGGAAATTCAGCTCTTGTTTTTTTTTTTTCCAAATGGTTTCCGTGTTGTTTTTCCCTCTAAGCAATGCTTGCAAATAGGCAAATTAACTTTTTCAGTATTGCCCAAAAAGCCTTCTTTGGCTAATCTATTCATTCGTTGTTGGCCAATATGACCAAGTCTTACATGCCATATATTCACATCATTATCATAAGAATTAGAATATGCAAATAGGGAATAACCAACATTGAAACTACCATAGTCAACATTATGTACAATGAAACCATTCAAAAAGTATCCACAACCATAATAACTTGTACCTAGATATAAGTCAACACCATTGTTATGAAAATTAAAATTGAAACCAAGCTTAATCAACACTAACACAGATACTAAATTTCGACGAATTTGCAGAGCATATAATACATCATGTAGGAACAAAGTGCATCTATCATGCATAATCAATTGACAGGTGTCAATCCCTTTGACTTCAACTCTAAAATTGTTTCCTATATAAATCTATTTCGTTTCATGTGAAACTCATTGGAACTCCATGAAGGCATTTCTGTCCTTCGCTACATAGTCCGTGGCTCTCGAATCTATAGTCCACAAAGGATTAGATTCAGTTAGAAAAATCAAACTTAATACAAAAGTAGTATTCTCAAGGGAATAAAAGGTTTCTTTAGCTCGCCACAATCGCAAGCGAAATGGCCTTTTTTACCACAGTTGTAGCACTTCACCCTTGACATTTTCTTCATGAAAGGATGTTTTCCTCTCAAGTTGGTTGAACTTTGGTTTCTTACCTGAAGAACTCGTTCCCTTGCCCTTCCACCTCTTGAACCTATCTAGGCCCCATGTGAGCTAGAACCAGCAAAATAAATATCAATTTCTGGTTTAACCGCTAGAAAACGGTCCTGTTCCATCTCAAGATGGCACATAGCATCCTAAAAAATCTTAATATTTTTATTATGGGTCAAGAGGACTTTCATATGCTCCCAACTATGTGCAAAGAACGAATCACTACTTGCACTTGCTGCTCATCCGTCAGTATGGGGCTAGCATTCTTCAACTCATTGATCATGTTTGACATATACCTTAAGTGCTGTTTCATGGCCTGTTCATGAGGTTTCTTGTATGAATCAAACCTTATTATCAGTTGTCTCAGTTTGATCACAGATGTTAGGCCAAATCTCGCTGTTAATGCTGCCCACATATCTTTGGCATTATCAAAACACTTAAACTCCCACATGATATCATTCCTCATGCTACTCAACAACGTAATGTGAGCTATAGAATTATTCTTCTTCCAAGCAGCAAAAGTATCCTTATCCCTCTTATATTGTGCAATATTACCATCTTCAAGCTCTTCCATAACTTGGTTAAGAGCTTCTAGTGTCTCTTGCTCTTCTAGCACATATTAAATTTTCATGTTCCATATCTCATGATTCTTGCCGTTCAATTTCTCTCATTTGTTCAGTTCAGCCACTATGTTCTTTGATGTTGAAGCCATTGTATATGAACATTTCCGACATATATGCACAAATTAATGCCTAACATTTATGCATCTATTCTACACAAACCTATTGCATAAATGAATAATTTCACATAAGGTTTTAGAGTCGAAAGGTCACTATGTTCCCAATTATCATCTAAGAATCCTAATTTGAAATTATCATTAATATAATTACTTATGTAAAATTAAGTTCTTTAAAGTTACTAAAACTTTCTTGAACTTCCCACAAGAAACGCAAATAAAATAGCAATAACAGTAGTAAATAACATTGAGCATTCATTAACTTAACATTCCATTTGCACAAAATAACAAATCCAGCATAAAAAGAAATATCAACATCAACATGGAAAGAAATATTTACAAAGGGTAACAGAACTAATCCCTTATCAGCAACGCCACTCATCTATCCTATAAACCGAAAAGGACTTATCAAACTTCTAAGGTCACATTGGGCATCCATGGCTGGGCTCTCGGAAAATCCTTATGATTCCTCCATGGCGCATTCATTCTACGCCAAGATGAATTCATGCCAAGGGTCGACGTCTTTACTGCTCTAATCCTTATGTATTCTTTCAAGAAATCTACCGCAAATTGTTTATACTTCGAAACAATAGGGATTTCGCCAATTTCCCATTCACTATCCATAACTTCGATTTTCGGAGTTTTCCATAAATCATCCATCTCATCTCGCCATTCATATGGGAGAGTACTTCTCATGACATCAATCATCTCGTTGTTAGATATACGGTAACAATTCCAGATGACATTCTGTATTATCTCATTGACCTTCATGATGTGTTTCACCATGTCACATCCATCCCATCGATAGGCAGCCAACTTAGCTCTTAGCCTAGCGAGTCTCTCCCTTTGTTCATCTGTCCTTATGAAAACAGGCATACGAATGAAATGCCGTGACATTATTCCTACAACAAATGCAAAACAAAAGGATTACTTGTAATCCATGTGAGGGGAAAGAACAGCATTGGTGCCAAAACTTGTGTATGGAAGCCACTTTGGTGCTAAAAGTTTCAATCGGATCACTTAAGTGTTAAAAGTTGTGAAAAACGATCACTTAAGTGCCACTTCTCCGGAAATCTGACGTAGCATTTTTTTATTAATTTCTCAAGCTGATGTAACTTGCCAGAGGCTAATGTGGCATTTTTTTCCTTTCTTTTCTTTTTTTTTCTTTCTTCTTATTTCCGATGGTCGGCGTCCAGCCACCGGCCACCGGCCATAACCAGCCTCGCCTTCCTTTGGGCAAGGCTTGACGAGGCCGTCGTGGCCTCGGCAAGGCGAGCCCTCGCAGAGGTCACTGCTGCCTTGCCGGGCATCGTCTTCCTCCAGGCGAGGCTCGGTGAGGTAACCGTGGCCTCGGCGAGGGCCGGCCTCGACAGATTTGGTGAGGCGAGCCCTCGCCGGGGCTCGCCCTGCCTAGGCGACGGTTGAGGTCACCTGGGTAGGGCGAGCCCCAACGAGGGCTCGCCTTGTCAGATCCGGCGCGACCGGCCCTCGCCGAGGCCACGGCTGCCTCATCGGGCCTTGCCAGGAGGAAGGTGACACCCAGCGAGGCCGGTGGCTAGCCTCCAGCCACCGGCCATGGTAGAAGAAGAAGAAGACAGAAATGAAAAAAGAAAAGAAAAAAAATATTTAAAAAATTGAATTATACACGTGGAAATGCCACGTGTCATTAAAATTTAAATATAAAAGCCATATATTAAATTTGATCGGAATTTCTTGCCGTTGGCACTTAAGTGATAGTTTTTTCTCTGATTTAGCATTTAAGTGATTGCCGGCATAAACTTTTGGCACTTAAGTGATCCAAATGAAACTTTTGGCACCAAAGTGGCCTCCGTACACAAGTTTTGGCACCAATGCTGTTCTTCCCCCTCCATGTGACATCATAATAAGCATTCTAAAATGCACATACTGTTACCAACAACACTCCAATTGGAGCTCACATGCGACTGTTTACGCGGTCTAAATTTTTTTTTTAAAAATTCGGTTAATGGTCAACGAGCGAGTCAACTGGGTCGGGTTGGCCGGGCTAGGTCGATCGACCCGATCGGATAACCAGCGTGGTTGACGTCAGCCACATCTACACTTGCACGTGAGGCTCGCGTGTGTCACACACGCACCAACAAAGCCAGCCCCTTCCGACTGCGTGTGAAGGAATATCTGGCCTCCTCTGGCGGTGTGCCACCTATCGATCTTCTCGTCTCGGCGAGAACTACGATCCTACACTTTCAAAAAATAATTTAATTGCACAGTACATCGAGAAACAACCCCGAACAGTACGGTCAAGTGCCGGTTTTTTGTACTCAAGCGTTCGTTGGTGCTGTTTCGCGATTTCCAGCCAACAATTTGTTTATTAAACTTGTTCAACGATCTGGAAACAAGAACATTGCTCTAATACCAATGTTAAGAAACTAATTCCTAATATCAATTCTATATGACGAAAATAAATTCCTAAACACATGCCTTAAATGATCGAGTAACGCAAAAAACACATACAAGAACGTACCCAGAATAACCCTGTATCACTTATTGGAAAGTACATTACGCAAAGGAATGTACCTTATATTGCACATATTAAAAGCACCCTCTTGCAGGCTTGAGAGACGCTATATACTTTGGGAGTTGACAGAACGTCATCCTTCAGAAAAGAAAAGACGTAATATCAAAGTAGAGAACAGAATATTGTATCATTCAAAAGATCACACAATCTCTTTAAGATAACTTCTCTCATTCTTTGATGATATCTCCAATTTGTTTTTGAACCGCCAAGGGCGGTTAGTATTTTATTCGCAACTACCCTAACCGCTCGAAGGAGGACAACGGGCATGATGGATCATGGCCCAGGTTAGCCCAACATGGGCGGCCCCATAAAAACCATCAGGTAGCATACTAAAGGAGGTTCGTTCATGTTACCCCGAATTTTTCACATAGATAAATTTCTACCATAAGTCAACCTTGTGACATACCAAGACCAACTACCCAAATTGAAGAAAATAATTCCCATCGGCCAAAAGCTAGAATTAATACTGGCTAGCTTCCTGAGCCCCGCGACAGTGAATATTTTCGTTCCAAAACAGGCCACAAGCAACAGCAAGCTCCATCAAATAGCATCACAAAAGACCTTGCCATAGACAAGAAAGAAACATAGAGTAATCAGACTACTCCAATCATGGATAAGAGCTGATTATGATGAAAAGGTCCCACAAAAGTTACGGGGATGGGTCACAGAATGGAGAAATCATACTTCTCCGAGCACAAAGAAGAGTTGATTATGATAAAAAGCTCCCACAAAAGTTGTGGGAACGGGTCACAAAGTACATGGTGGCCTACATAGCGAGCTAAACGCCTTCACTTCATTTATATGTCATGAAAAAGCTGAAGATGGAATCCAGGATCCAGAAACTGTCAAACGGGCTTCGCATTACATTCTTAATCTATATTCTACCACCAGTCATACATAGCCAAATTAGGGAAATATGAGGGTGATGCCCAGTTGAAATTAGTCAAGGCTGATGACTAAGATGTGTTTTTGCCGGGTCAACAACTAAGTGTTTTTGGCAAGGTCGATGATCTCTCACCTAATCCTATTAATCTAGGGCATGCTACAAACCTTAAAATTCTAGTAAGCTTAACTGATCACACATGGACGATAACATTTTCTATATCATAGAATAATAAAAGTTGGACATGTCGGTGACGTATGCTTCATGAACTAACCGCCAGAATTGGGATGTACCAATCTAAGGAACTTGACCAAAAGCTAGCATGAAATATTAGATAATGGAAGCTCCAATAACACATAGCTTTAGTTAAGCAATTGTTTGAGATGGCCTCTCAACAAGATCATTAAAAGAAATTTAGAGGAAAGCTAGACCTCCGCACAACAAAATTATATAGAAAATGATAATTGAATAATAAAATGTCTAGTATAACTTCAGGCCGCACATAATGGAGGCAAACCTCCCAAAAGTGCAAAAAGACACCTGAAAGCTAGACCTAATAATCGGCAAAAGTACACTACAAGTGCCATAACTTGTGTACGGCGATCACTTTGGTGCCATAACTTTTTTTCGGATCATTTTGGTGCCAAGTCGGAGGAAAATAGATCACTTTAGTGACTGGCCAAAATTCCGGCCAAAAAGCTGATCTGGCATTTATATTTTTAAAAAAAATAGTCTGACTTGTACACGTGGAAATTACGTTGTTTTTTTCGAATTTTTTAATTTTTAGAAAAAAAAATGGGGGTTGCAGCAGCGGTGAGGGAGCCCTCGCCGCTGCTGCCTGGGTCGCCACCACCGTCGGGAAGGGCCGGCGGTGGTGGGCGCAGTGGTCGGCGAGGGTCGCCGGCCCCTGGTTGGGGCCCGGTGACCCTCGCCTCGCCCGGATCCGGCGAGGTGGCGCCTCGCCGTCGCCTGGGTCGTGACGGCGAGGTGGCGCCTCGCCGTCGCCTGGGTCGTGATGGCGAGGTCCCGCCTCGCCCAGCGAAGGCGAGGACGACCTCACCATCACCTGGGTCGCGACGGCGAGGCGCGGCCTCGCCTTCGCTGGGCGAGGCGGGACCTCGCCGTCGCTTGGGTCACGATGGCGAGGCGCGGCCTCGCCTTCGTTGGACGAGGCGGGACCTCGCCGTCGCCTGGGTCGCGACGGCGAGGCACGGCCTCGCCTTCGCTGGGTGAGGCTGCGCCTCGCCGTCGCCTGGGTCGCGACGGCGAGGTCCCGCCTCGCCCAGCGAAGGCGAGGCCGACCTTGCCGTCGCTTGGGTCGCGACGGCAAGGCGTAGCCTCGCCTTTGCTGGGTGAGGCGGGACCTCACCGTCGCAACCCAGGCGACGGTGAGGTCTCGCCTCGCCGGATACGGGCGAGGCAAGGGTAGTCGGGCCCCGGCCAGGGGCCGGCGACCCTCGCCAGCCACTGCGCCCACCACCGCCGGCCCTTCCCGGCGGTGGTGGCGACCCAGGCAGCAGCGGCGAGGGCTCCCTCGTCACTGCTGCAGGTTTTTTTTTTTTTTAAGTTTTTAATATAATATAATATAATATTTAAAAAAAAAAACAGTACATGTCAGCAGGTTAAACGGCGTCGTTTTTGGTTTTTAATGCTGACTAGACCTCTCCAGCAAGCCGTGGATCTCTCCGGCGAGCCGTGTCAGTGCCACATTGGATTTCCATCGAGCCATGTCAGCATTGGCATTAAAATGATCATTTTTTAAAAAAGTTGGCACCAAAGTGATCCGAAAAAAAAGTTGTGGTACCAAAGTGATCGCCGTACACAAGTTATAGCACTTGTGGTGTACTTTTTCACCTAATAATCTATTTAGTGAGTTGTAGCTTGAGATACCAATTTTAACTCAGCTTAGATCGATATGCAAATCTAGCACATCTATGTCCAGGAGATGCATGTGGACACCAAGCAGCAGGCACATGTCCATATTGGGGGTAGCCTTCCAGACCTGCGGGTACCTTGAATTCGAAGATAAAGCGTGTTACACAGTGAAAATACTTAAACTGCAAATAAACAAACCTTACCAGATGTAGACATTAGCAAAACAAACATTAACCATAAAACAAATCAAGAATACTTCTAACAAGCATGTTCAGGATCTATACCATAGCCAGTCGGATAAAGATTTCCCGCTGTCAGATATATATATTTGTGATATTCTGTGATGCTGTATATTTTCATTTATTTGTTACTTTAGATAGTCGTTATGTAAAGCTTATAAATAAGCTCGTGTACTATTCACTAGAATATATATAGAATATTATTTTTCTCTTCATTGACAATTCTTAACTTTGTGTCAGAGCTAGTGTTATATAAGGTGTGTCCATTGAGTCTGCTACACGGTGGCCATCACAACACCAGCCGGCTGCATCACTACTGATTTTTAGTCGAGAACGAAGCTTTTAGTCACTATTTGACATAATTTTGTCACTCATTTAGGAAAGTTGTCACCACCATTAGACTTACCACCCTTAGACGAGCGAAATACTGAAATTTCGTCACTAACGGATGCCGGACGCCACCATATGCACCTCCATGTGCCGTTGCATCTCCGACCCAGGAAACCCGCCACCGTTCCGTTGTGATTTAGACATCTTCCGCCACGTGTTTCGGAAAACAGACACAAACCCAAGACTTACCGTCCTCCGTCGAGCCAGCCCGTGAAGTTTCGTTGCAAAAAACCATAGAACGCGCCCTCACACGCCACCTGAAGGACCTGTATGTGAGATCCATACGCCACCACAGCAACACACGCCTACATGCGCCATGTGTCTATACTATGCTGATGTCATCTAGCACGTCAATGCCACATCACCTCAAACTGGACCGGTCAAACCGTTTCTGTCGCATTTTTGACCGGTTCAATCGTTTTTTGACTGATTCTTGGTGATTTGTGATTGGTTCCCAAGGTTTTTCGGCATGCTGAGTTCATTTTTGGGCTTATTTTCTCCATATCTACTCTCCAGGTATTGTTTTCTTGACATTTATTGTCCAATTTATTGTGTTTAACACAGTAAAGTGCATATAATGGATAAATTTTGTAAGTATCGTCGTCGACGTGGTCATATGGCATCCCATTGTTATCGATTACAATATAAGCAACCTATTGGACTGATCAATCAACTACAAAGCCGAGGTTCATATGCACATTCATCTACCATTGCTGTTGTTGTAGATACTTTTCCCAATGGATTGTCAGTCAGTTTCTCACTAGAGGATTTCCATTCTATTCTTCAAGAATCTAGTACTTTTAGCTCTTATATTTCTTCTACTATGTCTGTTGCTTCAGGTAACTCCAATTCGTGGTATTTTGATTTCGCTTGCTACAAGCATATGGCATCAAATTCTAATTTGTTTAAGTCAAAATCCTTCCTTTCACATGCACCTACTATCCATACAGCCGATCATTCTCTAATGCAAGTCAATCATACAGGACACATTTCCACATCCACCTTGTCCTTACCTAACACCTTTATGGTTCCCAAACTCTCTCTAAATTTAATTTCAGTTGGACAATTATGTGAACTTGGCTTTGATGTTCACTTCTCTCCTCATGGTTGTCGTGTGCAGGATCCATAGACGAGACAGACTATTGGAACTGGTCATAGAGTGGGATGCCTATTTGAGCTCGTTTCTTTAAATATTCCCAACTCTTTTACTAGTTGTGCTGCCACAGTGTCATCTAAAACTTGACATTCTCGGTTAGGTCATCCTTCCACTTCTAGATTAAAATCTTTGATTTCAAGTGGTTATTTAGGCTCTGTTGATGATAAACATTTTGATTGCTTGCCTTGAAAATTAGGAAAACATCATGCCTTGCCATTTGATCTTAGTGAACCTATCTCTCATGCTCTCTTTGATCTAATTCACTCTGACATTTGGGGACCCTCTCCAATACCCACCATGGGAGGTTCTCATTATTTTATCATTTTTGTTGATGATTATTCTCGTTATACCTGGCTTTATCTTATGAAAAATCGATTTGAGCTTACTCATATCTATCGTGATTTTGTTGCCATGATAAAAACACAATTTTCTAAAGATATCAAGGTTTTTCGTATCAATAATGCCATGGAATATCGAGACATGGAATTTCTTAGACTTCTCTCCCAACAAGGTATTCTTATTCATCGTTCATGTCTAGGAACTTCACAACAAAATGGTTGCACCAAACGTAAACATAGACATATCTTGGATGTTACTCGAACTCTTTTAATCTCTGCCTCTTATCCAGAAAAGTTTTGGGGGGAAGCTTGTCTCACTGCTATTTATACTATCAATCGTACCTCATCCCCTGTCATAGACAACATTTCTCCTTGTGAGCATTTATATGGCAAGGTTCCCTATTACAATCATCTTAGAGTCTTTGGTGGTGCTTGTTTTGTGCACCTCCTTCCACATGAACGCACAAAGTTAGAACCCCGTGCTCATTTATGTTGCTTTCTTGGGTATGATATTGAACACAAGGGATATAGATGTTGGTCCTATTTCTAACCATTTTCGTGTGTCTTGTCATGTTTCATTCTGGGAACATAAGATGTTCTCATCCATTCATCCCTTTGAATCTTCTACTCATGTCCCTTTCTTTACTAATCCTTCAATGGATTTATTCCCGAAAGATCATGTACTACCATCAACTTGTGAATCTTCCTCTTCATAGTTGTCTTCTTCTCATCTTGATGCAAGCCTATCTGGCGATCCCACTTCAGCAACTTCTGACATGTCTACCCCAACCGAGGATCCTATGTCTTCAGCCATTCCATCTACTTCTGTTCGTCGTTACACCGGAGTAAGTCAACCTCCGGCTCATCTTCATGATTATCATTGTTACTCTACCATTGCTTCTCTTCACGAACCTCGCATCTATAAAGAATCTAGTACTAATCCTCTTTGGCAACAAGCAATGACAGATGAGTTACAAGCCTTGGAAAACTCTCACACATGGGATTTAATTGAATTACCTGCTGGTAAGTCTGCTGTTGGTAGTAGATGGGTATATAAGATTAAAACCAAGGTAAATGGTACAGTGGATCGCTATAAAGCTTGGCTAGTAGCAAAAGGCTTTACTCAGGAGTACGCCATTGATTATAATGAGACTTTTGCCCCTGTTGCTCGTCTTACTTCTTTTCACAATCTTCTTGATGTTGTCGCTATTAAACGTTGGCCTCTATTTCAAATGGATGTTAAAAATGTATATCTTAATGGCAATCTCACAGAGGAAGTTTATATGGTACCTTCTCCTGGATACTCTCATTCATCTAATAAAGTGTGCCGATTACATCGAGCATTGTATGGATTGAAGCAAGCTCCCCGTGCATGGTACTCCAAGTTTAGTTCAACTACGGAATCTCTTGGTTTTAAACCCAGTTTTTATAACCATGCTCTCTTTGTTCGGCGCACGCATCGTGGGTACATTATATTGCTTTTATATGTGGATGATATGGTTATTACTAGCGATGATCAGACCGAGATTATCAAACTCCAGTAGTATCTTAGTAAACAGTTCAAAATGAAAGATCTTGGGTGACTCAACTATTTTCTAGGCTTGAAGGTTGAGTCTGATGCTTTTGGTCATTGTCTGTCTCAAGCAAAATATGCCACTGATCTTATTTCTTGAGCTAGGTTGCTAATAACAAGATTTCTTCTACACTCATTGAGTCGAATGCAAAATTCAATGACAAGGATGGAACTCTTCTTCCGAATCCTACACTTTATCGATAGTTGGTTGGTAGTCTTATATATCTCACCGTTACACGTCCTAACATCGCTTACACTATTCATATTGTTAGTCAGTACATGATAGTGCCTCATATGACTCATTTTGCTGCAGTTCTTCGAATTATTCGCTACATCAGGGGTACTTTGTTTCATGGTCTTTATTTTTCTGCTCACTCTACCTTGGAGTTGACAACTTATTCTAATGCTGCTGGGCTGGTGACCCTTAAGATCGTCGCTCCACTACAGGCTAATGTTTCTTTTTGGGCAACTCACTTATCTCGTGGCGTAACATGAAACAAACCACTGTTGCTCGCTCTAGTATAGAAATAGAATATCGAGCTCTTGTTGATACAACATCGGAGTTATTATGGTTACAATGGCTACTTGAAGACATGGGAATGTGTCATCATAGCGGAACGGTAATTCATTGTGGCAACCGGAGTGCTATTCAAATTGCACATAATGATGTTTTTCATGAACGCACCGAGCATATTGAAATAGACTGTCATGTCATCCGATATCATGTTCTTCGTGGCACCATTCAACTTGTATCTACTTCCTCCGCTGAATAGATTGCCAATGTCTTCACCAAGACACATCCACCTGGGCGTTTTTTGGATCTGTTCTCCAAACTCAAGTTGACATCTTTCAAATCATCTTAAGTTTGAGGGGGGATGTTAGAGAAATACATTTGCGATATTTTGTGATTTTGTATATCTTCATTTATTTGTTACTTTCGATAATCGTTATGTAAAGCCTATAAATAGGCTCGTGTACTATTCACTAGAATACATATAGAATATGATTTTTCTCTTCATTCACAATTCTCAACTCCCGCATAATTAACTTCAGGATTGCTGTTAGCCGCATTGCAGCCTGCACAAAAATGGTTGAACGACAAACAAACAGGGACCGTTTCTGGTGGAGCGGTTAGATGTAAAAGACGGTAACAGCTTCGTTTTCACATGCTGAGGATGCCGCGTAATAACCCTCTTAGTAGACAACACTCTAAGTAAAACAGGTAAGTGATCAGATTAGGCAATAAATATAAGTAGTTCCTTCATCTACTTTTACGTGAGTCATACATTTGGAGATCCTTTGAGCTGGCCAAAAGCAGCCCACGTTTAAATGCAGCATTAGTGGTACAATAAATAGGAATGCAGAGTCTAAAAGTAAAATTTGTCCGATAGGCTCCATTTGTTTTACGGAAAACAAATAATTTGAAAACTTTTTTCCTAGAAATGATCTCTTATATAGCTTGAAATATTAATCAATGAAATTTTTTTCATTATCGGCGATAATTCATGTCTAAATATTTTCATAGACGATGAATTTTTTTTTCGATCATTCGTTTTTATGAGTAATACAAGTGATTATTTTTTAGAAATTGTTTTTCAAATCATTGATTTTCTACAAAAAAAATTTACCCTTACTTTCAAGATGAAGATCGCCCTTGCATATCACGAGCAAAGAAAACAAGGAACTTTTAACAGATGGATTTATGAAATAGCCTATAAATAAGGTTGCATTTCCTTCGCCTAAACTATTTATTAAATGTAATGTATTTATTCACTATTTCACGTCAAGTGCATGCGTGTATGGAGAAAATATATCAATATATATATGTAGGACAGAAGTTTCTGTATGGCAAATGAGCATGAATACTCATTAGAAGGGAGTCTACTTCAGGTTTCTTTGCAAAGGGAAACCAGTACGAATATACACTCCGCAATTTAATGGGTCTTTAAACAAGTTGCGGCTTAGAGTTGTAACACGAGATGGGGATAACACTTACAGAACCCGTGATATAAGTGAGAGAGAGAGAGAGAGAGAGTTAGCATTTTGCAGGGAATGGCTCCCGTTTTTTGTTGGGGGATCGCATATCCTATCTGAGAATTTCTATAGGTATAATACTGTGCTCATAATTACATTTTTTTAACTATACTTTTGCACTTGTATACGAAAACACTCGATAATCTCATAGAATAATTTAATGAGGTGTTACGACAGCGCATCGCATAGTTGTATGGTATGGATGGGTTAGCATAGAAATGTCCTTCGTATTGAAATAATATCTCTCGATAGCAAAACAAATCCAAAAATTGCTCTTAATCAGATCAAGACGAGTCAAGCAATTCTAGTATTCTTGGCGAGACAAATTCATTTTATCTTTATTTGTGTAGAGGGTATTATCTTTCTGTGTACAAAGGCCGTAGCTCAAGAAAGTTATTCCATTGCATATATTAGCTAGTGCCTTTCTATAAACCAATAGCTAACTTGTACTCTAAATACATGTAAGAAATAATAGTAAAGTGTATCTTGTCCAATTCTTCGCCTTGTCTATCCTAGCAAACGTATAACATCTCGGAAGTTTGTCATATCATGCTCACCACTGGTTTCTTGCCCTTCCTAGCCTTAAATTGCTTTCCGGTGGAGGCTTGAACATCCTGAATCTGACCGGCACGGAGGCCGTTGTCGATCCTTTCTCTGATAATCACCAGGTTGCAAACTTTGGCAAATTATGGCTCGCTATCAACCCGTAGCATGGGGCTTTAAGGGTCTCCATGAATGTCTGGACCATCTCATACATTGTCAATGGGGGGCCTTACTTGAACAGCCTGCTCACGCCGAAGATGAGAGAATAAGCATCGAAGGTTTCATTCTTCCTCTTCTCAAATTTCTGCAGGTCCTAAAGGGTCGGAGCAATCTCTATGTTGAATCATTATTGCTGAACAAACATCTGTGTGGTCATTCCATGCCAAGAGGTCCCTCAAGTCCAAGTGGGCAAATCATTGAGGTTAACTCCAGATTAGTGTCGAAATCCCGGGTTATCTCGACCTATTAGGACATTCCAGAGAGTTTTTGTGTGATGGGCTCGGTACAGGGCTTATTATGGTGAATTGAACGTAATCTACCCTCTAACCTAATCTAGTGGGCTTGATGTCAGCCCATGTCCTCATCATATGACGCTGCTTATCCCTAATTCGTATTCTTTTGACGGGAAAATTACCAATACGATCCTGAATCTATTACAATTGTGTCAATTCAATCTTGAACCTTTTGCATTTGTACCAATTCAGTCTAGCCGGCCAATTTTGGCAGGTTGGTGCTGATGTGGATGCTGAGCGGCTGGCCAATGGTGACATGGCAATTTTTAAATATTATTTTTATTTTTTCTAATTTTATTTATTTATTTATTTTCTTTTTCCCTTTCTTTTTTTTTCCTCATCTTCATCTTCAACACCTAGCCAGCGAGGTCAGCCTCGCTGGCCCTTGGCGAGGCTCGACCTTGACATTCTTTCGCAGAGTCCTCGTTTCGTATCATCAACGCATTGTTTCCATGGAGATTCGCATTCTCTTCCTTGGGCTTGCAGCTCTTGTAATTACTGTCGCCGCGGCGGATGAGAGTCCCCTTCAAGATTTTTGTGTCGCTGACCCTTCCAATGGAGGTAAATACTTTAAGTAATGTTTAAATGATAGAACAGAAGATACATTGAGAAAATACTTTAGGCATGCAAGTCATAACAATAAAATTCGTTGTCTCCTGCAGTTTTTTGTGAATGGGTTCGCATGCAAAGACCCCAAAATGGTCCAAGCCAACGACTTCTACTTCGGAGGACTTCACTTAGCCGGCAACATATCAAACCCGGTCGGATCACAAGTGACTCCCGTGACCGTGGTTCAATTGCCGGGGCTCAACACGCTTGGCATCTCGCTTGCTCGGATCGACTACTCGCCATGGGGCATCAACCCGCCCCACACACATCCCCGCGCCTCAGAGATCTTGACGGTCATCGAAGGTACTCTCGAGGTTGGGTTCATCACCTCCAACCCTGACAACCGTCTCATCACAAAGGTCCTCTCCATGGGCGACGTGTTTGTTTTCCCCGTAGGACTCATCCATTTCCAGAGGAACATTGGATACAGCAATGCCATCGCTATCGCGGCTCTCGGCAGCCAGAACCCCGGCATCATCACTATCGCAAATGCGGTTTTCGGATCCAATCCAGATATCGCAACAGACATTCTTGCCAAGGCATTCCAAGTTGATAAGAGTATCGCTGGTCAGATCCAGTCCAAGTTCTAGAAACTAAAATTCGAGATTCATTTGCTTCCTAAGGATACCCTGTCTCTGGACATTTAGGACCTATTATCTGTTCATTGTTGTTGTCCATTATCTATTCAATCTCGCGTCATTATTCTGTCTGGAGAATCAAATGCATTGTTTGTGCTCCTAGAACTTAATTCTTCTGCTTGTGCAAGCTTCAGCGTTACTATCCTCCCTTCTTTCGAAGGGTTTAGGAATGGCAGTCTGTGCTTTCTACATCGGACTTGCAGCTTTATTAAATACATGCATTTAGCCAATGACTCCAAATTTCTGGGGCTAAGCAATCGATGCCATGAGAGAATGCGTTATGTTATGGTTATGTGCAGATCTATCGAACTGCTTATTACGTGCATTTATCATATGACTCCAATGTTGTTGATCCCGAGCATAAGCATGTCCCATCCGGGAATTTATAAGGTATAATAGTATACTATACAACTACATTTTTTTACGATACTTTTCCCTTGAATACGGTAACAGTCGTGATGTATAAGATAATTTCACAAAGTGTTATGACATTTTTTATACTTAATAACAAGGGTTAATAACACGAAAAACCCTAAATTGGTACACTTGTGATACATTTACCCCAAACTATTTTTTTGACCATAAAAAATCCCAAACTGGTACACCTGTGACAATCTTAGCCTGAACTATTTTTTTGACAACCAAAAACCCCAAACTGATATACCTGTGACAATTTTACCCTAAACTTACCACAAAAAATCCTAAACTGGTACACATGTGACAATTTTACCCTGAATTAAAATTTTAATATTATTTTTTTTTCAAATTTTTATTAATTTTTTATTCTTTTCTTTTCTTTTTTTTTTTCATTTTCAAACTCTGGCCGGTCCTGCGTCGGGCGAGGGCCATCCTCGCCGGCGTCCGGCAGCCCTTGCTTGACGCAGGCGAGGGTCGCCCTCGCCGGATCTAGCAAGGGCGACCCTCGCCGGCTTCCGCCTCTAGCCGGTTGCCGGAACGACAACCTGCCAGAGTTTGAAAATGAAAAAAAAAGAAAAGAAAAGAATAAAAAATAAATAAATATTCAAAAAAGTAAGAAATAAATAACATTAAAAATTAGTTCGGGGTAACATTGTCACAGTGTACTAGTTTGGGATTTTTTGTGGTATGTTCGGGGTAAAATTGTCACAGGTGTACCAATTTGGGGTTTTTTATGATAAAAAAAATAGTTTGGGGTAAATGTGTCACAAGTGTACCAGTTTAAAGTTTTTCGTGGTATTAACCCTAATAACAATAGCGCGTCGTATAAACATATGGTATAAATGGAATACCGTAAAAGTGCCCCTTGTCACTCAAGTTTCACCAAGATGTCCAGACACCTTTCATCCACTCTTCAGTAAAGAGAAATGAATTTTGGCCGACGACAAGTAGATACAAATGGGGTTTTCATTTTGTCCATGCTGCAGAATCAAATATTTACCTAAAATTTCTTTCTTTCTTTTTCAGTCACTTACGAAAATTCTCAAATGAGTTTACTTAGATCTTGCATCGACCAAACTTAACTTATATCTCAATTAATAGTACCCGTGCACCCGTCGTCACAATTATGTAAAACTTCGAATTAACATCAACGTGTAATTAATTAGGTGTAGAATTTGAGGATATTACAATTCCAAACCAGCTAAGTCACGTATTGATTAGGCTCTAATTAGGTGTAGAATTTGGGGATATTATAATATTTTTCTTCTTCTTTTTCTTTTTCTTTTTCTTCTTCCTCGACTGGTAGCCGACCACAAGTGAGAGACAAGCTCGCCGATCTAGCAAGGCCAAGTCCTTGCAAGGTTTTCAAAACTATTGAAAACAAGTGGGAAATGATCAATGCATATATTTAGGAAACAAGATGCATTCACACGGGAAAAATTACCAAAACAGTCATAAAACTATTGTAATATTCAATCATAAACCCTTTCTTTTTGCCAATTCAGCTTTAAATCTTTTGTATTTGTGCAATTCAGTCCATTCGGCCACTTTGGCCGACCAACACTGACGTGATGCCAGCTGACACTGGCCATTTGGCCGACGATGACGTGGCAATTTTTAAATATATTTTTATTTTTATTTTATTTATTTTTCCTTTCTTTTTTCTTTTTTTCATTCCTTCTTCCCTTGGCCAGTCTAGCAACTAGCCAAAGGCTAGGGCCGGCGAGGTTGCAAGGCTCAAGGTTGGTTAAAGACAGTGAGGGCGAGCCTCGCCATGGCTAGGCAAGCTCGACCTTGCCTAGCAACGGTAAAGTTGTCATGTCGCTAGTACCATTGAGGACGAGCCTCACCAATGGCCGGTGAGGCCTACCTCGCAGGTCCTAGCCTCTGGCCGGTTGCTAGACCGACCAAGGGAAGAAGGAAAGAAAACAAAAAAGAAAGAGAAAGGAAAAGAATAAAATATATATTTAAAAATTGCCACGCTTGCATCAGCCAGAGCTGAACGGTGTCAACGTCGGCACTGGTCGACCAAAAGTATCTAAATAGACTAAATTGGTATAAATGCAAAAAGTTTAGAACTGAATTGGTAAAGAAAAAAGATTTAGGACTGAATTAACATAATTGAAATAGGTTTAGGATTGTTTTGGTAATTTTCCCATTTCACATATGGAAGCTATTGGGACATGTAGATTAGTTCTCTATAGTGGCTTTGTTTTGAATTTGGAAAGGACCTTTTATATTTCAAGTTTCTCTAGAAATTTGATTTCAGTTTCGAGACTCGTACCGTTAGGTTATTTCTTTAACTTTTCAAATTCAAACTCTAGTTTGTCATTTAAATCTGAAATTGTTGGGAGCGGTAGTTTATCTTATGGTCTTTTTCTATTTAAATTACAAGACAGTGCCTTTATAATGCGATGCATGCTCATGATAAAGTTGGTACAAAACAATATGTTATGAATGAACATTCCTCTATGTTGTGGCATCAAAAATTTGGACAAATCTCCATAGATATAATTAAGCGATGGAATGCTTAGTATTTTGTTTATTTTACTGATTATAACACTTGCTTAGACTGCATAAAGGGAAAGCAAACCAACAAGACAAAGAAATGTGCTGAGAGGAGTATGAAAACATTAGAAATTATACATACAAACATTTGTAGATCCAAACTAATTGGGGCATTTCATCGTCCATATTCGCGTAACTTGCTTTTGTTTCCTTGTATGTAACTTCTATAGTTAGTTGGCTGATGTTTAAGTCTTCTTGTACTGCTTTCATATCTTGTCTAGCCGTAACACCTTTGCACCTATTGGGACACATAAAGGTGTCACTATATGTGCGGGTTTTTGTGTTCGGTTGCCATCCCTGTAAGCATGGCTTTGAAAAGTTTATACAATACTTAACTTACCAAAAAAAAAACATTTGTAGTCCAAATATGGACTCGTATGGTTAGACGTACTTCATTTCCTTCATTGATGATTACTCACACTTCATGTATCTCTACTTGCTTCATAATAAGTATGAAGTGTTAATGCTTTTAAGGTATTCAAAACCAAAGTAGAGAAACATGCGGTAAGTAAATTAAAATCGTGAGATCAGATAGAGGAGGTCATACTATGGTAGATACATTGAAAATGGAGAAGCACTTGGTCCATTTGTGAAGTTTTTTTGTCGAGTATGGGATAGTGGCTCAATATACCATGCCTGATTTTCTAGACCAAAATGGTGTAAGAAAGAAGAAATCGAATTCCATTGGACATTGTGCGGAGAATGCTTAGCAACTCCAAATTTCCTAAGTTCTTGTGGACTAAAGCTCTTAAGATGGTAATCTACATATTGAACCGAGTTCCAACAAAAGCTACCCCAATGACACATTTTGAGCTACCAAATGTTAGAAACCGAGTCTGCGACATGTACACGTTTGGGGATGCCCATATAAAGTGAGAGTTTACAATCCATAGGAAAAGAAATTAGACCCAAGGACTGTAAGTTTTCATTCATCTGCCAAAAAGTCCAAGAGATACAGATTTTATTGTTTATCTCACACCACTAGGATTGTGGAATCGAGGAATGCTGAAAATTACTTGATTAGTGGGAGTGATCAATTCAAGGACGTTGTTCTTGAGAAAAATCATTCAAATACTCAATCTTCCGCCTCAAGTATTAGATTGATTCTTGTTCATAACAGCCCTCCAGTTCATCTAGCTGTTAAACCACCAATCATTGAAAGTTATACAACCTACTGATATTGATTTGGTAGATCTAGTTTTCAACAATTACCAAAAATTGTTAAACAACTAGTTGAACGACATGCTCCTCTAGAGAATGCTGATGTAACATCAAGAAAATCTGCTAGACTGAAGAAATTGGCAATTCATAGTTATTACATTGTGTATCTACATAAAACTGACTATAATGTTGGAGCTGAGTACGATCTTGAAACGTTGTTACAAGCCATGGGTTGTGATGAATCCAATTTGTGGTACAATGCCATGAAGGAAGATATGAGTTCTATTGCATTTAACGAAATATCGAATTTTGTTGAATTGCCTAATGGTGCAAAAGCCATTGGTTGTAAATGGGTCTTCAAAATTTAGAAGGATTCATTAGGCAACACTGACAGATATAAAGATGGACTTGTTGCTAAAGGATTCACTTAAAACAAAGGAATCAATTACCCGAAGACCTTTTCTCCTATATTTGAGAAAGATTTTCTTCATATCGTTTTGGCATTGGCTGCCCATTATATCATGAATTACATCAAATGAATGTGAAAACGGATTATATCATGAATTACATCAAATGAATGTGAAAACGGCATTCATCAATGAAGAATCGGAGGAGGAACTTTACATTAAACAACCACAAGGATTCTCCTTTAGTAATGGTGACCATTTGGTGTGCAAGTTTAAGACATCTATATATGGCTTGAAACAAGCATCCCGCCAATGGTACTTATAGCCCCTTGGTGTCATCTCTTCATTCAGTTTTGTAGAGAATGTCATGAATCAATGCATATACCAAAATGTTAGTTGGAGCAAAATTTATTTTCTTGTCCTATATATGGATAATAATTTACTTACAACCAATGATAAGCACTACAAAAAAACAAGGTTTTAGCGCCGAATTTTGTGATAAAAAATTTGGCAAAATTCGTTGCTAAACGAATTTGCAACGGAAAAAAATCCGTCGCTAATTCGGCGTCGCAAAATTTAGCGACGGAAAATATCAATTTTCGTCACTAATTTGCGACGAAAAAAATTTGTCGCAAAAAAGTCATCGCAAATTAGCCACGAACTTTTTCGTCACAAAATTCGTCGCAAAATATTTGTTGCAAAATTCATCACAAATTATCCACGAACTCTATTCGTCGCAAAATTCATCGCTAATTGTCCGTCACAAACTTCGTCGCAAATTAGCCATGAATTGTATTCGTCGTTAAATTCGTCGCTAATTATTCATGGCAAAATTCGTTGCAAATTAGCCACGAACCGTATTCGTCTCAAAATTCTTCGCTAATGCGCGATGAAATTTTTTTTGATCTCTAAATTGCGACGAAATGTTTTTTTTTTGTCTAAAAATTGCGACGAAATGTATTCGTGGCAAAATTCGTCGCTAATTTTTTATGAAATTTTTTTTTGGTCATTAATTTGCGACCAACTGGTCTAGCGTCTGCCCCTCAACATTGACTGAGTACTCCTTCAAAACATATGCAAAGTTCAAAGCCTCCGTCGTTTGGGCCACACTGAAGTTCTTCAGAAGAGTATAATCCCAGTAGAAACAGAGAATATGGCATTGGATGCTTTATACGAATTGTACAAAGAGGGATAAAAGTACAACCGGACGAACTTTTGACTGCATGCCACGGGAAAACTGTAAGTAAAATTAGACGGGAAGATCCTTGCGATCATGTACGGGACTTGGGGCACTAAGGGGTCTTGCGTGGTGGTCGCGGCCGTGATCGAGTTCGCGGTGGAAGACAGGAACTTGGAACCGATGTCCGAGGTCCACACCCGGCCATCGGTATCGGTGGTCTGTGGATCTGCCCTACAATTCAACAGGATCTTATAGGTGGGCACATAGTTCGCCCCCAAAAACGCCGCCGCCACCAACGACGCGGACAAGCATAGAAAAACCAGGGCCGCCCCAGTGTCGATCGTCACGGTATTCCTCATCGACCCCCAAAAAAGGCACGAGATTCAGCTTAAACTTTGGAACAACTTTACTTCACTCCGCTTCAAGATCTCGCAAAAATCCTCTGCTGGTAGAACGACCCAACAGCGAGACACGATCAGCTCATGACAAGACCTAAACGAGACAGTCAATGGAGGGGAAAAAAACAACACAGCTATCAGCTCGAACCTCCCCAAGTTCCGAAACTTCACAACAAGAAGAAGCAAACGAACAGACTTAAAACTCCAAAAGCATGCGAACATCGAAACAGCAGAAAGTCAAAATGCAACCCTCCGGAAGCCCAAAGACAAAGAACAGCTAAAAGAAACGAAGGGAGACACGTAGAGCTGTACCTTATGGCCGATGATGGAGCGAAGAGGGCGGAATGCAAGGATCTTACCTGAGTTGGAGCAGCGGAGAGGGGGACAAATCGTGGCAATTCCTCGTTGGGTCTGAGGAGAGATCGCCAGGCTGCAGAGATCAAGAAAGAGAGAGAAGAAGAGGAAGAGGAAGACGAGGGAGAAAGAGCTGAGAAGGTCGGAGCAGAGAACGTGCGCGCGAGGAGGAAGAAGAGAAGAAGAAGTGTCACATCCCGAACGCCCATCGAGTTCACAACACCCTCTGTTGGTCGATTAATGCGATGTCCCAGGGTATTGCCGACCCCAATCTTTGTTATCAGAGATTTAGAATGATCAGCGGAAACCACAAATACCCGGACAATTAAAACTGGGAAGAATAGGGAGAGTATACATATTCGCTTCTCATTCCAACTTATACAATATTCACAATTTACAAAACCACCATATGTAAAAACACACCAAGCTATGAACCACTAATATACATATGCACACCGTACTACTACCATCAATATCAAAAAGGACCGATGACCTGGATACCATATCTCAAAAATGGTACTTTTCCAAAAACCTATCTTCGACCCCAACTCTAGCCCCTAGGCCCCTTACTTGGCATCCACTCTGAGTCTAATCCTCCGACTCTAAATCCCTCTGTACAGTCTGCTCCTCCGAGGACTCCGGCTCGGCCTCAATCTCAATCGGGTGATTTATGTCACTCGACTCCGCGGGAACCTCAACCTGTTCTTCCTCGGCCAACTCCTCAAACCAATCATCCTCGGGCACAAAATCAGGGCCATCCAATACTCATACGGAGGAATGTACCCCGGTTCTTCCTCAGGTTCAGCGGGCTCAACAAGTTTATTCTCAGGTTCCGCCTCAGGTTATACTTCCTTTGGTTCTTCCTCTACTGGTTCCTCCTCAAGGATCGGTTCCAAATCTACATCCATCGGATCATATTCTACTTGTGATCCTTCGGGCTCGGGTTCATGCTCAGCCCCTGAAGATCCCAATGCCGCAGGCGCTGGATGCAGTCCAAACTACGCCAAACTAGTTTCCGCACTAGTTAACTCGCCGTTGGGAGGGGTAGAGCAGCCAGGTCCCAATCCCCAACTAAATCAAAAAGAACGTCAAATTCTCGGATGGGCCCGAACTCATCTACTTCGTCCCTGAAGAACCAAGCAGTGTATGTGTGGGGCTCCCACAAAAGTAATCCTACGTCTACAAAAACTACGGTGGTGTGTTTAATCCAAGTCATGTGGTCAGCCATGGGAAACTCTAAAACTTCATGCTCTGTGTGCATTGGTACTCCAAAACGTTCATATGGTGGCGGAGAATTCATTGTTCTTGCCGGGATTCTGAAATGTTTGGTTAAAATAATCGTGAGATTATATCTTAGTAGGCACACACCCTAAACCACACCTAGGCTATCACGTACCTCCAAACATTCACAAAACACAATCACACACACAATCATCACATAGCAAGCACATCAATTATTCTTACCTGGCCTTATCATGCGTGCTACCTGCATGTTAGTCATAATCACATCATATCCAATCATATACACGTTCAAGTATCATTATGCGCATTCGTTCTGGACTAATCACATCTTTTACACAACTCTCGCCAGTGACCCGCGTTACAGTATACACCTCAGGTTCACTGCGACCAACTTATCACAACACTTCAAGGCCCACGTTACAGTACATGCCTCAAGCCATGTATCTCGCCCACATTACAGTACACACCTCAGGCTCAACATCTACCACCTACGGCACAACTCGCGTTGAAGTACACGCCTTAGGTTGGCAGTCTTCCGGTAATATCAGGCATTGTCCCGCGTTAAAGTACATGCCTCAGGACAGAAACATTTCCGCATAGTGACACCACCTCAGGAATTTCCACAATCACGCATGCCATACCACATACACTCTCTTGCTCATTCACATGCTCAACAATCACTTGCCAATCAAATGGCCAATCACACATGACCCGTGCACGCAACAATGCACATGCGATTTCATGCTCAATGAACATTCGACATGGCCAATTGACAATTAATTCAATTTGGCCCAAGCGTGCACATAATCAAGTACATTTCAACCAATCAATTATATAATAATGCACCCAATTTCACCACCACAGTTCAATCACAGTACAAACACACCATCAACGCACAAATTGGCATTTTTCCTTGTCTAAACTGCATCAAATCAATTTCGGCTCTTCATAACAATTTTACACCATTAATCACCGGTTCTAAATATCTAATTTGCGTACCGAACCGAACCTCACAGCACCTAAATCAGCCAATTCCAGCCCACGATCAACCTCAAAATTCCCATTAAAATTTCCCGAATTCAATCCTAAGGCCCGTTCGTCAAACCTGTTCCTAAAATCATACAATTTCGCGACTAATTAAACACGATTTCTCTATAAAAATTGTCTGTCGATACCCGACTACTAAATAAGGTTTACGGCGCGACTTACCGACACTCTAGACTAACGCGGCTAGAGCAAAAAGCGGTGGCGATCGGCGGGGACGGCGGCGCGGCTTGGCGGTGGCGAGCGGTGGCGTGCGGCGGTCTCGGCCTCCCTTGGCTGTGACCCACAGCCACACAAGAGAGAGAGAGAGAGAGAGAGAGAGAGAGAGAGAGAGAGAGAGAGAGAGAGAAAGAGACGGACGGTGTGGGACGGTGGTGGTGGCGTGAGGATGGTAGGGCGGTGCGGCGACGGGCGGTGGCCGACGGTGGTGGTGCGGCGGTGATCGGCCAAGAGGGAGAGCTCACAGTGAGGAGGGAAGAGAGAGAGATGGCCGAGAGTCTAGAGAGAGAGAATGAGGATAAAGAGAGGTTTGGGCCTAATATAGTCAAACCAATAATTGTCTAGCCAAAATGACGATCTTGCCCTTTACTCACAAACCGAATCAAACGGCCTAGATTCGATCTTAACTTGAAATTAATGGCCCAGATCGAACCTTACCCAAAAATATCCAAGGACAATTTGGAAATTTCATAAAATTTCAAGGGTAAAATTGTCCAATCAAAAAGTTAGGGCAAAATGATCAAAATGCCCCTCCCTCATAAAAAATGCCCTTTATTAATTCTTAGAGGTAAAATGGTCACTTTCGTCATTTCTCATCAAAATTGAATTTTTTTGAAGGATCCGGGACAATCCAAAATTACACGTTCCAACCGCAACGTCGTCCTAACGTCTCGTTGTGACTTTCAAATTTTTCCTATGTCAAAATTGGGCTCAATTAAATAATGAAATTTTACTAAACGCAACTCGAGCGTTTCTCAAACTAACGGGTGGCTGGTTAGGGAAATCCACATATTCGACCCGTTACTGATAATAAATCGAGTCACGTGCAAGTTCATTCGGTTCGTGACGACTTCGGTTGTCATTTAAATCGTGAGGATCAATCACTAGATCTGAGGGGTACGATCATTCGGTATAGGTTCAGGATCATTCGTCAATTCCTTTCATGGTCCAGCAGAATCACCCACGATCCACTACTATGACAGTGGCGAACTGACCCCTAACTATCCTTGGATCGGCCTATAGTGGCTCAAAATGTCACCTCAGCGATTTTATGGTCGAAAATCAATTCACGATCGAATTTTCTCTTAGTCGCACGAATTTAAATCCCTTATTAGCCTTTCCCCAATGGCTAGTATCCCAAGAATGATCAGTTCCAGGCAAGAATTAACTACGAGTACATTCATAAAACTCAATATTTTATAAATCCCAAGTGGACCAATTTTTAGGATGTCACAAGAAGAAGAAGAGGAAGAAGACAAGAAAAAGAAAAAAGAAGAGAGAGAAGGGGGGAAAAAGAGGCGAGAATTTGTTTTTTTTTGTCAAATGGGTGGGAATTTTTCCTTTTTTTTGGTCAAATCCGTCGCAAATTTACGACGGATTTATTTTTTGTCTAAAATTTGCAACGGATTGATTTTTCCATCGCAAATTTGCGACGGATTTATTTTTCCGTTGCTAATTTGCGACGAAATTTGCAATGAAAGTGATCTTCGCGGCAAATGGCGCCCATTTTTTCAAATCCGTCACTAATATGCAACGGAATTAGCGACGGAAATGTTTATACTGACCAATTTTTTGAATCCGTCGCTAATTCCATCGAAACCTTGAGTAGATATGCTTCTACACTTTTACATACAATGACACATTACTCATATTTTGTCATGCCCCGAACCCTTCGAAGCGCAATCATCCCACGTACCGATCGAATTTGATGCGATGTCTCAAGACGCGTCGCCAACCCATCACTCGAACACAGAGCACATGGCACATGCGGAAGCAATAATTAAAACACCCGTAAAAAAATAATACATGACCAGGGGTAGTAGAAATATCAAACAGCACTATTAACTGCCTTCAAAACACTTACAATGTTCATCTTACACAACAAATACAAACAACCTACCATAAGCAGATCAGCTCTCTAAGGTCAAAAGGTTACTAGCCCTACTACTCTATGGCTAAGACTGATCCTAGAAAACTTAATCAGGATCAGATCCTGATGTTTAGGACTTAGCCTCGATTATCTCATCCTCTGAATCCATCTGCTCGACCTCGCCATCTGTTCGGGATTATGCTCTATGGGCTCCGAATCCTTTTATTGATCGAGTACACTAGATATCCTCTAACAGAGGTATGAAAAATGGGGTTTAAACAACCATGAGATAAATCTCAGTGAGTAGGCCTCCTAAACCGAAACTAGACTAACATGTACCTCCCGACAAGCAAATCAACAACAACTGACAATTAATGTCAAACAACTGACCTAGGCCCTTGAGCCCGGATCGCTTACCTTACTAACCTTGCAGGTTAGGCAATTCAATATAATAGCCACAACACATGCGTGTACACACTTGGCCATACATACGCCACACGCATGCTCATGCTCAAAGTGTTCATCTCGCATGCCATTCACCGAATCTTGCACACTCGCACACTGGCCCATGCATTTTTATGCATGCAATTTCTATTTTCATGCCATGATTTCCATCAGTCACAAACGGCACACTGGCTCAATGCTTAATTATTAACTCAGAGCTCGACCCGCGTAAAACGCATTAGGTCTAACCCGTGCCAATGCAATAGGTCCACATAATCACAACACTCCGTGGCCAGCGTAAAAAGGCCCCAGGCCTAGTGTCTCTAGCCCACGTCAAAACGCATCAGGCGCAACACCGATCTCCTTACAAACCAGAGCCCGTGTAAAACGCATCAGGATGGTCGCTTTTCAAACGTACCGGACATCGTCCCGCGTAAAACACATTAGGATGGCACACCCCGCGTAATATGCATCAGGGCGAATTGTGATCACACATACACACAGCCAGTTATTATCTGAGCCCCACGTAACATGCATCAAGGCATTTAGGTGGTCACATACTCATGTCATGCACGCATTCTCGCACAATCTCATCTCATACCCCATTCTCGGCATACACAATGCATGACCGTGCAATGCAATTCAATGCAACATGAGCATCAACCAATCAAAGGCACCCAATCAAATTCACATCACCACACCGTACCCAATATACAAACAGCATGCTCACTTGGCCCATTAATACCGTGCGGCCCAAAATCACATTTCATAATTCCATACTAAATACAAGTCATCAATTGGCCAGTCACACTTCGCACGGCTCGACCACACGAGCACGTGACATGGCATATTACAATTAAGCACGAGTCACTCAACAATCAACCAATCCGGATAATTCCGGCAATTCTACAATTAAACTCCAATATGCCTAATCCAGTCCAATAATCCTCCAATGGACAGCCATCAAACCAGCCACTCCGCGGCATATTCGACCCCAATTGGGTCTCAACAAGCAACAATCAGCGATAATTCATCAACCCAAGCACACCCGGCAATCACACCGTCAAATTTCCAACTTGCCGATTTCTAATCCATCAAAGTCCCAAAGCAGACAGCCACTATTCATCCCAACCTTGACTTCCGATCTAACTCTAATTGGTACAATAAGCCACTAATCAGTCCGAGAGAGAAAAACCGAGAAAATACAAAAATCGGATCCAAACTGGGCAGTTGCACAATGACCGAAATCCATTTGAAATAAATGGTAAATCAATTCCAAAAATTATGAAATTTGGATATGTTGTACAAAACATCTCAATGAACATGTTCCATGAAGAACTCGAAACTTAGTTCTAATAGTAAACACCTCTTTTTAATACTCAAAGTCAGACAAAATCCGGTTCGTTGGGACAGCCCCTCGGGCCATCAAAATACAATTCATTCGGTACCCAAATCATTTCGGAAAATATTGCAATTTTTATATGTTATAGCCACAAATGTCCCAAATAATATTTGTGAAGGAAGTATTTTAAAAATAGGTCTGAAAAAATTTATAAAAATTCTAACAGACCCGAAGGTCGGATGAACAGTAAATCGGGCAGTTTTATTTCGGTCCAAAGATGGACTTTCGAATGGCATCAAATGATTTTCAAAAATTCCCAAATTAAAATATGTTATACTTGAAGATATTGGAAACAACTTTCATGAAGAACACTTCTTCAAATTTGGCCCACACAAGTCACACCAAAAATAACAAAATCCGACGATGCAACAGTAATCGTGCCAGAAATCAACAAATATGCATCACTAAGCAAACCAAGCTCAACAAACCATTAATCCAATTATCCATAGCCTTTAAACCATCCCTAAATCATCACCTTAGGTCATTAAAGTCACCACAACTTCAGCCCCAAATCAGCCCACACTAATTAACCCCTAAAATACCCTAATAACCCCTAAACTTGTCTAAAGTACACATAATCCTAATTAGGGGTTAGGATTTCCACTCACTAGGTTTATGGCTTCAAAAGTGGGCTAAACAAGGAGAGGGAAGGGCTGAACAGCAGCTGGATCGACCCGGTTCAGGGGCGGTGCTCCGGTGTCCTCACGGTGGCACAAACGGCGGTGGGTTGCGGACGGCGATCCACGGTGGGGGCTGCTCACGCAGCTGAGGAAAGGGATAGAGAGAGAGAGAGAGAGAGAGAGAGAGAGAGAGAGAGAGAGAGAGAGAGAGAGTGGGAGATGGAGAGTGGTCGGTGAGGTTGGTGACGGTGGCGGATCAGCTCTGGCGGCGGCGCAGTCGGACGACGGCGAACGGCGCTCCGGCGAGGGCCTCTCATGGCCAAAGGAAAAAAGAAAATGAAGAAGAAGAAGAAGAAGTGTTGGCGTGGGAGGAAGGGGGCTGTAACAGCCCGAATTTCGATGTAATTCCGGGATCAATAAAACTGATATTATTTCGCATTTCATTTTAGTAAGTCTCACCTAGAGCTGATCACTCTCGGGTTACTAACTAATGGGGTAAGGCTAACAAGAGAACGGTACGTGGACCGGAAATCCTATCGTGAAACGGACACCGATCACGAGAGACACTGAGGGAATATTTTGAACCGATGTGGACCGATCATAGGAAAGGGTAATGGATTAGGTTTGGCCAAGGCCTATGATGTACAATAGGGATGCAGGTGATTCTGCAAGACCGAAAGTACACGTGGCCAACCAGTCCTGAACTTGAATCGAATGATTGTAACCTTTGGAACTAGTGATAATTTCTCATTCTCTCAATGATCGGAACCATCATGACTTGGATAATCCTAGGTCGATACGTGTAATCCCTAAACAACCGCCCGCTAGTGAGAAACCATGAAATTGGAAGTTTAGCGAATTTTGTTCACGGAATTGGGCCCGGATTTCGATGTCAATTTTCAAAGGCTTAAGAGACTATTTTTGGAAATCTGACGTCATATTACGCTGGCCACACACATTTGGAGTTAGTATGAGTAAAAATCGGAATTTCGGTCCGGGGTGAAAAATTACGATTTTGCCCCTCAGGACGCCAGCGTTGCTTTGCGAGGCCAAATGAGGTTATTTTTCGAGGCCGACGCCATTTTTGGGTGGTCATGCATACCAGGAGTCGTTATGGACAAAAATTAGAATTTTGACAAAAATTAAAAAAATAATATTATTTTATTCTCAAAACTTTGCAGTCGATTTTCGAGGGCTTAAAAAGTGAATTTCGTGAATCCAATGCCATATTATGTTAGCCATGCACATATGGAACACATATATGCGAAAATTGGAATTTCACCCCGGGACCGGAAAAATAACAGTTTTGCTCTTGGGCTATTTTCGGGTCCGAATTTTTTTGAGAAAATTCTAGGATAATTATGAAGAGTTATCAGCTCAATTATTAGCCTTATTGACCCTTTTGCCCCTCATTTTTTGGATAAGATTAAATTAGAACCGATAGATTTGGGGTATTTTGGTCAAAACCGTCAGATTTGTGACACATGTCGCCCCTAGGCTGCCCTTTTTGACCAGATCTGACCTCTCTCTCTCTCTCCTCACCCCCCTCACGGCCAGTTACTTCCCAGAACAGCAGCTCTCTCCAGTTTTTTCTCTCTTTTTCTCATTTTCTCTCTCGGCCAAGCTTTGCCGGAGCACACCACCGGCCACCGGAGCGCCGCCGCCGGCAGCCATGACCCTCCGTCGACCACCACAACCCCCAGCCTTAGTCTTACCCCTGTTCGACCCTCTCTCTCTCTCTCTCTCTCTCTTTTCCTCTCTTTTTTCTCTCTTTTTCTCTCCCGGGTTAGAACTGCCGCCGTGTCGAAGCCCCACTGCTGCCGCGTCGGAGCTCGAACGGCCGAACTGCTGCCTCTGTGACGCCCCGACATCTGTACGTCGCTGTTCACCTCTGGTTGTACCGTGTCCGTACCGTGTCCCGTACGGGTGACCGTACGTTGACCGTACGTCGCCCGCACGCTGTCGCCGGGAATTCCGCCGTCGGTTTCACTATTCACCAGTGATCGGCTGCTGTTCCCCATCGTCGTGACCTTGGATTAAGTGAGTAAAATTTCTAAATCTGGATTAGGACTAATAGTGCACTTTTCTGGACTGGTTTAGGAATATTAGTACTGGCAGAGAAAAATTAGTGCACTGACTTATAGAAATTATTATCGGAAAAATTGTAGTGAATCATTGAGAATTTATTGGGGAGAGTAATTAGATTGATTGGCCAATTTAGGAGCCCATTGGTGGAATTACCGGGTATGTCCGGATTAACTGATTGTACATAATTCGTGCTTAATTGTGACTGATTGCGTACTGCCATGTCGTATCTGGTGTGGCTGATTTTTGTGGAGTGCGACTGGCCGCTGTTTGGCTTGTCATTAATTATTGAATTGTGAATCGCACATTAGGCCACACGGTATTAATTAGGCCAATTGAGCACGTGTTGTGATATTGAGTGTCTGAATTATGTTGGTATTATCACACGCATTGCATAACATGGACACGCATTGTGTATGCCAAGAGTGAGGCATGTGATGAAATTGTGCGAGAATGCGTGTCTGCCATGAGCATGTGATCACCTAAAATACCCTCAAGCATTTTACGCTGGGTTCAGATAATAATGAGTCGTGTGATCACCTAAGGACCTTCGGGTCGTGACCTTCGGGTCGATACCGTCCTCATGCACTTTGAAGCAGGACGATGCCCTATACATCCGAAAGACGACCATCTTTATGTACTTTGAAGCAGACTCTAATTCGTAAAGAGATCAGTGTTGCGCCTCATGCACTTTGAAGCAGGCTAGAGACACTGGGCCAGATCAGTTGCTACGCCTCATGCACTTTGAAGCAAGCTAGACACACCGAACCATGAATGTTGTTGACTTGAGTCGTAATAAATAATAAATTAGGCGATTGCCAGTGTGTCAGTGTGGGCCAGTGGGCCAAAAATAAAAGTGTCATGTTGACAACATTTACATGCATGAACATGCATGGACTGGCATGCGAATGTGTGAGAATCGGTGTATGAGCATGTGATTGGCATACGTGTGATTATGCGTGCCACATATGTGCCATGACTATTATATGTTGATCTGTCTAACCTACAGGGTTAGAAAATGGTTTGATTATTGCTGTATTGTATTTTAAATATTTGTTTCTGGTCAGGAGATTGCATGCTAGCCTAACCTAGGTTTAGGGATTGAACTTGCTGAGATTCGTCTCACGGTTGTGTAAAACGAAACTTTTCAAACCCCCAGCCGTAGGGTGCCGAGGATACAACCTCTTTTTAGGATACCGCATCATATTCAGCGATCATCGAGTGTACACCCTTGTGGAGACGAAACAACTTATGTGAGATACTACTCAGTTCTATTTGTGAACGTGGGAGAATTATATTACCATACCCAAGAGTACGTGGCGTGGCTGCTGACCGATTTCTGCGTTGTGCCTTTTTGATTATGTGTGAAGAATATATTGTAAAAAGGTTTTTCCTATAGTAATACAAAATGTATTCCTGTGTGATGGTTGTTCTACCTCGGTCTTACGTGTTTATTTTGTACGGGTGTATATATGTAATTATATACGTGATTTCCGCTTGTGCTTTACTCTATGATTGGGTTTGGGTCGGTAACGCATCTTGAGAGCGTTGCACCAAAATCGACCGTGGGCGGGATGTTGCGCTTTGTGGGGTATGGGGCGTGACAGGGGTTGCCGACTGGAATGAAAAATGGGGGAGAGAGAATGGGAGGAGAGAGAGAGAAAGGGCAATAATAACTTTGACCAACTTTTCTAAATTCCAAAATTGCCCTTTACACACTTGGTTCTCATTAATCCAAACCAAAATATCCAAGGGCGTTTTAGTCTTTCACCCCTTGAATTATTGGGCGGAAATACACATTAAAATATCCAAATTTAATCCTAAAAAATGGCCCAAAATCCGGAACCTAAAAAATGAGTCATAGGGGCAAAACGATAATTTTCCGATCCCAGGTCGAAATTTCATTTTTTGACCGTACCGACCCCAAATATGTGTTGCCACTCAAAAATGACGTTGGCCTCGCAAAATATTCGCAAATACCCATAGAATTTCGACATCAAAGGTCGGGTCCAATTTGACGATCAAAATTGCTCAATTCAAAATTTTAGAGCCTCTCACTGACGGGTGGCTATTTAGGGGTTATGCATATCGACCTAAGGTCACTCGAGTTGTGACGGTCTTGATTACCGGGAGAACGCAAGGAATTATTGGTTATTCCAGGGGTCACGATCGTTCGGTTTAGATTTGGGATTTATTTGCCACGCGCACTCTCGGTCGAGCGAAATCACCCGCGATCCGATCGTACGTCGTTGGCCAAACCAAATCCGTTACCTTTCTAGGATTAGCCCACATTGGCCCAAAATACTTCCCTACCGTTTCTCGAAATCTGCGTCCGATTCGCAATCGGGTCCCTGGTCCACGTACCGTTTTCCTAGTTAGCCTTTCCCATTGGTCAGTATCCCACAAGGGGCCAACTCCGGGCGAGATGTACTAAAATCAGATGAGAAATAATATCCACTTCGTCGGATCCCGAAAATGGGTCAAAATTCAGGATGTTACATATTTGACGAATTAGTAAATGTCATGATCTAATTTGTCTAAAGGCGACAAGTCTGGTGATGTTTTTTTTTCATTAGAGCAGCGAAGGAATGTCAAACAACTATAGGAGGTTGTTGCGAAATGGGCCGATGTGACTAGCATTATGAACACTGTGGAGAAACATGACTAATATGGATGTTGTTGTTACAAACAGACTCGATTGACACTTTCTTAAATAATAATAGGGCTTTGATACCAAATCAAGAATGTGATAAAAAAAAATTAAGAGCAATATATATATGTCATTATTAAATGAAGAGTACACGAACCTATTTATCGGTTTTATGGGATGACTATCTAAAAGGGAAAATATCAATTACAATCAATTAAGGGAAATATAGGCAATCTTCAAAATATTTCTGTGATAGAATGCATGCCCTCTATTCACTCATCATTCGGATATAACCCTTTAGGAGTAATTCATCTAATTGGTTAGATCAAATTGGTTAGGTCTAAATAAGAATATCTCTTTTATAGGATCTCCTATAGATATCTCCATATAGATACATTGACTTTACATTTCATACATCAACCCGATTCCGATTTATTTGAAAATTGCTATAATTTATTTACCCATATATTTACGCATACATAAGAGTTACATGCGGAGGAAACCGCCATATTTAACTAAATAGATATCTGTGTTATCTACATCTAAGTTTTGAAAAAAAAAAAATAAGATAAGACTTGCACCTATAGAATCTAAAAAAGCTTATTTGAGACGAGAACATTTTAAGAGATTATCTAATATCTTGAATTTATAATAGATCTTCTTATCTAATTTGAATTTGTAATATCTAATCTCTCTTAGAATTGGACGTGTAGCAAATCGTCCAATCTCTTTTGAATTTGAACTTGTGACAATCATCCAATTTAGTTTGAATTTCAATTAATAATTGTTAGTTTGCATTAGATTGATTTCATTAGGCAATATTTAGTTTGTCTTGTGTTGGAGTATATTCCTTATGTAGTCCTCGTCCTTATCACGAGAGATTGAGACATGGTAATCATCGTAATTAGACTTAGAAGAACTTAGGTTTAGTTTTAGAACACTACAAATAAATAAGGTTTTTGCAACGAAAAATTTGGCAAAATTCATCGCTAAATGAATTTACGACGAATCCGTTGCAAAATCTGTCGCAAATTTGCGATGCATTTATTTTCCGTCACTAATTTGCGACAGATTTATTTTCCATCGCAAATTCCATCGTTAATTTGCGACGACTAATTTTCCATCGCAAATTCCATTGCTATTTTTGCGACGGATTTATTTTCCGTTGCTAATTTACGATGAATTTTTATTTCGTGGCAAATTCCGTCGCAAATTAGCGACGAAAACTTTCCGTCGCTAATTTGCGATGGATTTATTTTTCGTCACAAATTAGCGACAAAAAATTTTCCGTCACTAAATTCCATGGCAAAATGCTTGCTTTTTTGTAGTGAAGGGGTTACCACATGAAGCGAAACAATTTCTTTCTAGGGTTAAAACCACGAAAAACTCCAAATTAGTACACATGTGATAAATTTACCCCAAACTAATTTTTTTACCACTAAAAACTCCAAACTGGTACATTTATGACAAATTTACTCTTCGTTAGTTTCTGTTAAATTAGATTAATACCACAAAAAATTACAAATTGGTACACATATGACAGACGGAGAGTAAAACATAAAACCAATACATCAGTCAACTGCCGCGTGTCATTTAACAAAGCAATTTCACGGTAAAATTTAACAAAAATAAACCGAGGATAAATTTATTACAAGTATATCAGTTTGGGATTTTTTGTGATAAAAAAATTAGTTTGGGGTAAAATCTTTACTGGTGTATCAGTTTAGAGTTTTTCGTGGTATTAACCCTTCTTTCTAAGAGTTTTGGCATGAAACATATAGATGAGGCATCTTATGTCATTGGCATTAAAATCCACAAAGATAAACCTCGAGGCATTTTAGGACTGTCTCAAGAAACCTATAGAGAAATTTCGGATGAAAGATTGTTCACCAAGTACAGAAGCTATTGTGAAGGGTTACAGGTTCAATTTAAATCAATGCACTAAGAACGATATTGAAAAAGAACAAATGAAAAACATCCAATATGTTTCTGCCGTTGAAAGCTTGATGTATGCTCAGATTTACACTCGACATGACATTTCTTTTGCTATATGAATGTCAGGAAGATATCAGAGTAATCCAGGTTTGAACCACTAGAAAGCTTTAAAGAAGTTGATGAGGTAACTTCAAGGTACAAAAAGTTACATGCTTATGTACAGACGGACTAACAACCTAGAGATAGTTGGTTATTTGAATTCAGACTTTGTTGGTTGCGTTGATTCTCAAAAATCAACATATTGACATATTTTTATGTTTGCAGGCAAAGTCGTGTCCTAGAGGAGTGTGAAGTAGACTTTGATTGCTACTTCCACAATAGAGGCCAAGTACATTTCCAGTTTTGAGGCTACCTCACATGATGTGCGGTTGAAGAGTTTCATATTAGGGCTTAGAGTTGTGGATTCCATTGCTAGGCCATTAAGGATGTTTTTTGATAATTCAACTACGGTTTCCATGGCCAAAAACAACAAAGGTGGTAGTCAAGGTAAGCACACATTAACATTAAGTATTTAGTCATAAGGGAATATGTTAAATGGAATAAAGTGGTCGTAGAACACATTAGCACTGAATTGATGATAGCCAACCCTTTAACTAAAGGCATGCATCCTATCATGTAAATTTTCTTTGTATGGACGAATTGTAAAACTCTTATTCATTTTTTATGCTTTTGTCAATCCGGGTGTCCACATTAGTTTATTTTGAGAATAATAATCATTTTTTGACTTGGAATAAATAGAATGTTTATTCACTAAATTATATTATCACATATGGACTGATTTTAAAAAGAAGAGGTGCATTGTGATACATAAAAGATAATGCTCATTCTAAGCAGACTTATCACCATGATTCATGTTTTTTTCTTCAGCGTGAAGTTTTTATGGATTTGGTTCAACAATTGTTTGATGAAATGTTGGGGTTAAGGGGAGAATGTTATCACACTAATCAATAATGTATTCCCACATTCAGTTTATTATTGCCTACATTGATTAATTTTGTTGGCGTTTTATTGTCCGTGTCAAGCTACATATGGTGATCCCCAATATTAAGACAACTATCTTGATTGAAAAAGTTATCTATAAGGGTTTGAATGGGAATATAAATAAGTCTAAGTCAGACCTCTATTATTTGATATGAGATATAAAAAGCACACCATTAATGTTGACAGGGCAATTGGCTAAAAGTACCCATTTACCGATCGTTCAAGTCTCTGCGTATATGATTTTCAACTTCATCAATGGTTAGAGATTAGTACATATTTTTTCACATTTCTGCACTCAATTCTAATTATATATAGTTTTTGTTCATCCATCAACAATCAGAATCTTTAGTCTTCCGCTAAATCTTTTTTAACACTTGTAAGCAGTACTTTTGCATATTACAGCTGGACGTTCCTTAATTAATATTGTTTTGGTCGCATGACGTTCCTTAATGACTTCAAGATTTCTTCAGCAAATATTAACCGACTTCCCGCTCTCCTGCTTGTTGAATTTCCTCGTTGCCGGCTTGGACAAGTTGCTGCTGCCGACTCTTCCCTTCTTCGCTAAGTATACTTCCTTCCCAAGCATGTGTAGACTAAGCTTGTTCTAGAATTTCCAAAAATAGATCACCTTCTAACAAAAAGAAACGAAAAAAGAGAATTAACAAAGGCGTGGTGGGAGAGAGAGGGGGAAGACGTGGGGCGGTTTTCTCAATACTTAGCATCCGAGATCTCTCTCTTTCGTTCTGGTTTAACCTTTATCTCGTCGTGCATCGCTCGCCTATCTTTCATCTCTCTCTTCATATGGTCGTGTCGCTCTGGTCGTAAAAGCATTCCGTCCTTGAAGACAGACAGTCATGGACAGAGGGGGAAACCAATGGAGCGAACGCGATAGGCATCGCAAGAGGGATGAGAGATACCGCAATAGGGGTCATCACCACCGTGGACGAGGCCACTGGCATGCAAGGGGTGATCATGGAGAGGAGAGGAAAACTTCCCGAGAATCTCACGGTAGAGATGGGAGTCGATCACATACCGAGACCGACGCTCGTCATCCTGGATATGATGCATCACTGTATCCAGACCCTGAGCCTATAGCTGGTACGTATAAGCTTGTCTCCTCGACGTTGCTCTACAGTGGAATACCTGATTGGATATTGATCGACTTGCTTTGGAATAAGAAAGTGGTCCAAATGGCCTGAAACTTAGTTCTTTTGATTGCATTTTTCGAGTGACATTAGAAACGCTTTCTTTTTGTATTTCTCTTTCAATTTGGTTTTACCAGGAGGATCTTTGCATGTGAATCATGTCAATTTTCCATTCAATTCACAAATTCAATTCTAATGTTTCCACACACTCTATATTGATCCCCTGTTTTCTCCTGAACAAGTGCATGACTGTTGCATTTAATTTTTAGCCGTGTTCTGTTGGTTAAATGGACAGACGTCTTGCAATAAAAAAAGAAGTCATGGGATACTAATCCGCCCAATGCAATGGGGCATGGCTGCTGATATTTCATTTTCATGTTTCTGTTGCGGAAGCCAAGCGATCGAACAATGAAATTGACAGAATAAGAAAATAAATCGGACACCAGATTTACGTGGTTCGGTCGTAGTGACCTACGTCCACGGGGAGAGCAGCACGGAATTCCACTATAGATCAAGCGATACAACGGAGATTACAACCACACTCGAGTCACTCAAACACTCTTGGTGTTTCCCAAACCCCAATTACACCCAATAACTCACGCAGTGTTTAGCCCCACAATTCCTCACGAAATAATCTCTCAATCTCGCAAAAGAATTATACACAAATCTTAACACAAGATTTAATCGCTTGAACACTGATCCTTCTTGGATATAATTCACGAACGAGAATCCACGGAAACATCCACCGCCAAGCACTCACGAACGTCTTCACGTCAACCGCGGCGCTTCAAGACTTCTTTATCAACAATAGCTCTTCAAGACTTGTTCTTCTTGCGGCCAAGTTCAAGAATAAATATGTATGCCCAAGAAGTAAACGTAGAGTGGCCGACTCCAACTTGGAAAGGGAAACCATGCGGTCAACAAGTCCAAGTTTGGACTTTCCTATTTCTTCTTTCCTTTTTTTTCGTTGCTTTCTTTCTTTGTCTGACACATTGACCGAGTCAAAGTTCAACATAAAATCCATGTGAACTTTCCAATTTGAGAACAAAGACTCCAACGTGCATTAGGAAAGTGAATTTCAAATATTTCCCTTTTGCTTGGTTTCGGAGATCCACAAAATATTCAATTCGAAATATTTAGATTTCGCTTCGGGCTTAAACTCGAGACATATTTTAACAATCTCCACCTTGGCTCGACGTTTGAGCCAAATTACAATCACTTTGATAAAATCCGAATTTTGCTACTACTCTCCCACAGCCCCAATGGGCTCAACCGCCACAGATGTCTTTCAAGTCCAAGCCTCGCTTGAACTTTGCCATAGCCGTGGACCTCATCATAACACCAACTCCACATGCACCTTTAACTGCTCCATAAGGATTTTCCGACATAATCTCCTCAATCGCAGATAAAGCAAAACCATCATTGCATCCATATCTATTCGGAGATCGAATACGCACCTTGTCAAGTTGAGCAGTTACAGCAACCGTTGGCTTAATAGGCTCCACCTCGCTACAAGCACCATCCGTGTTGATTATTTCGCTAGTGCCCACTACCTCAGGAGTTTCTGGTTGCAACTCCACCTCAAGCTGAACACCGTTCAGATCCGTATGAACACTGCTATTAACACTCCTAGTCAGAAGTACTGGAAACTCGTCAAATGTAACTTCTCTGCTGATAATATGTGAATTTAATTCCGGGCACCACAACTTATAGCCCCGTTCACCTTGTGCATAACCTAGGAACATGCACTTTCTTGTCCTTCCATCGAGCTTACCATCACTAACTCGAACATAACATGGACAACCAAATATTCTAAGAACAGAATAATCAGCAACGTTACCTGACCACACTTCTTCGGGAGTCCGACATTCAATCGCAGTCGATGGGGATCTATTCTTCAGGTAGCTCGCCATACTAAGCGCATCCGCTAGAAATCTTCTAACCATACCAGCACTAGAGAGCATTTTATGGGCCGTCTCTAGTAATATTTTGCTCATCAACTCTGCAACCTGTTGTGGTTCATTGACACTAGTGCGGTGTCTCACTATGCCTTCCTTCATGCAGAATTTGTTTAACAGCTCCGAGCAAAAATCCATACTATTGTCAGTCTGCACCTGCTTGATCGTTTTACCAGTCTCCTTTTTGATCAAAGCTTTTAACTGCCTGATCCTGACAACAGCATCAAACTTGTGCCTAAGCATAAACACCCACGTCTTCCTCGAGTAGTCATCAACAACTGTTAACATAAATCTGGCACTCTTCCTCGAAGGAAATCGCGACAGCCTGCGAATATCCAAGTGAATTAATTCTGCAATATCCGTGGTTTCTCTGACAACCATACTAAACTGCACTTTCCACTGTTGATCTAAATCACAGCACCTATATACATTCAGTTCGTTAGTCACATAACCACATAGCAAATTTCTTTCACTTAGAACCTTCAGGCTTCTCTCGCTAATGTGCCCTAAACGCATATGCCACAATTCAGACTCTCGAACCGATGCATTCGACATCTCCGCAGCGAATTCTGTCACTGTCTCTCCTTGAAGCTCATACAGGCCACTATGCTTGATTCCTTTCATTATCACCAAGGCACCTCGAACAACTTTCAGAACTCCACATTCTGAAAAATACCGACACCCAGCTGAATCTAGGGCACTCAAGGAAATCAGATTTTTCTTCAACTCAGGAACATGCTTCACTCCAGTCAATGTCCACACAATACCATCATGCATTCTGATTCTAACATCACCAACACCAATAACATCGCATTCATAATTGTTCCCCAACTTCACTTTACTACTATCTGTGCATTGATAAGTAATAAACCAGTTTCTATTTGGTGTAGCATGAAAAGAACAACCAGAATCCATAATCCATCCGCCAAATGACGAATTATCAGTGACAGACAAAACATAATCAGCATTATCCGAATTACCATCAGCTATAGCTGCAATATCATCCGCAGATTCAACTCTAATTCCTTTACCCTTCTCGTTCTTCAGCTTAAGGCAATCCCTTTGAAGATGTCCCCTCTTGCCACAGCTCCAACGGACAACACCACCAGTTCTAGACTGACTTCGTCTATTCGAGTTCATATTACTTATGCTAGCACGTGTACCAGTTCTTCCTCTATTTTCACCTACTAAAGCAGCAGATACATGTTCGCCAAATTCTCTTCTACGGATGTCTTCGCTCAGAATTAAATCTCGAACACCATCAAACGTCAAACTTGTTGACCCAGAGGAATTACTAACAGCAGTAACAGTAGTATTCCAACTATAAGGCAATGAGGATAATAGAATCAAAGCACGTACCTCATCTTCAAAGTCAATATCAACTGAACTCAATTGACTTACGATCACATTGAATTCATTAATATGATCAGCAACCGACGCACCTTCGCTCATCTTTAAATTAAACAGACGTCGCATCAAGTAGACTTTGTTGATCGCAGAGGGCTTCTCGTACATGTCCGACAGGGCTTTCATCAAACCCGCAGTGGTCTTCTCATTCACGATGTTAAACGCAACGTTACGAGCCAACGTCAGCCGAATAACACCCAAAGCTCGTCTATCCAGCAATTCCCAATCAGCTTGCTTCATTGTCTCTGGCTTCTCCCTAGACAGGGGCACGTGCAGTTTCATCTGATATAGTTGATCCTCAATTTGCATCTTCCAGAAACCAAAATCCTTCCCATCAAATCTGTCGATTCTCACTTTTCCTTCTTCTATCGCCATCGATTCGCTTTAACTTAGTCAAGCCAAGCTCTGATACCAATTGTTGCGGAAGCCAAGCGATCGAACAATGAAATTGACAGAATAAGAAAATAAATCGGACACCAGATTTACGTGGTTCGGTCGTAGTGACCTACGTCCACGGGGAGAGCAGCACGGAATTCCACTATAGATCAAGCGATACAACGGAGATTACAACCACACTCGAGTCACTCAAACACTCTTGGTGTTTCCCAAACCCCAATTACACCCAATAACTCACGCAGTGTTTAGCCCCACAATTCCTCACGAAATAATCTCTCAATCTCGCAAAAGAATTATACACAAATCTTAACACAAGATTTAATCGCTTGAACACTGATCCTTCTTGGATATAATTCACGAACGAGAATCCACGGAAACATCCACCGCCAAGCACTCACGAACGTCTTCACGTCAACCGCGGCGCTTCAAGACTTCTTTATCAACAATAGCTCTTCAAGACTTGTTCTTCTTGCGGCCAAGTTCAAGAATAAATATGTATGCCCAAGAAGTAAACGTAGAGTGGCCGACTCCAACTTGGAAAGGGAAACCATGCGGTCAACAAGTCCAAGTTTGGACTTTCCTATTTCTTCTTTCCTTTTTTTTCGTTGCTTTCTTTCTTTGTCTGACACATTGACCGAGTCAAAGTTCAACATAAAATCCATGTGAACTTTCCAGTTTGAGAACAAAGACTCCAACGTGCATTAGGAAAGTGAATTTCAAATATTTCCCTTTTGCTTGGTTTCGGAGATCCACAAAATATTCAATTCGAAATATTTAGATTTCGCTTCGGGCTTAAACTCGAGACATATTTTAACAGTTTCAATGTATAGACAACTAATAAGTGAGCGACACAGGGAACTTCTTGACTGAAGTGAATGTTTACTGATGTGATTTATATTCACTTGACAGAACTCCAGGCTGTTGCTGTCCGGCCAGAGTTTAACCTTGCGCCGGAGTTTAATCAGGTTTCCCTAGGAAATGGGGATAAGATTTGCCCCATCAGACGCCCCGACAAAGGTGGCTCGTTGCTTGCTCGTCATGTCGGGCTTCATGTCAACCACTTTCGCATCACCTTCAATCCTGAAACCATCATAAGGCACTACAATATTGAAATCAAGCCCGAGGCACCTGCGAGGCACAGCCATCCCGTAAGGCTATCAAAAACCACCCCTGATCAGATCAAGGAGAAGTTATTCTCTGACAACCGCACAAAGTTTCCTTTATCCATGACCACTTACGATGGCGAGAAAAACATCTTTAGTGTGATTCCATTGCCATGTGGGACGTACAACGTGAAGATGTTTTCTGGCGAAGACGGCGAGGACTCCTCATTCCAATGCACCATCGAGCTTGTGAACGAGTTCAATCTCCTTAAATTGAAAGACTACTTGGTGGGAAACTTGCTATCGATCCCCCGGGACATATTGCAGGGCATGGATCTGGTGATGAAGGAGAACCCAAAGAGGCACATGATCTCGGTCGGACGGCACTTCTATCCCCTCGAGCATCAGGAGACGAACGATCTGAAGTGCGGCATCGCGGCATTCAGAGGTTCCAACACAGCTTGAAGCCAACCTCCCAGGGTCTTGCGTTGTCTCTCGATTGCTCGGCCATGGCCTTTCGAAAGAGGATGCCGGTCATCGATTTCCTCAAGGAGAACATACATGGATTCAGCATGGGTCAATTTGCGAAGTTTAGGAGGAAAGTCGAGCAGGCGCTAAAGGGGGTGAAGGTCACAGTGACCCACCGCAACACCAAACAAAAGTATACGATCGTGAGACTGACCGACGAGATGACAAGTTCGATATCTTTCAACTACGAGAGCTCTGACGGCAAGATGAATAAGATCAATCTAGTGAACTATTTCTTGGAGAAGTACAAAATCGAGATCAAGTACAGGGACATTCCTTGCTTAGATATCAGCAAGAACAACAAGAAGCAGTACGTGCCTATGGAGTTGTGCGTGTTGGTCGAGGGGCAAAGGTACCCGAAAGAGAACTTGGAGAGTGATGCTCCACCTTGTTGAAGAATCTCTCCTTGCCTCCCCCACATATCAGAAAGGAGTCCATATGCCACATGATGAGGTCAAACACCGGACCTGCGGGTATGCAACACTTTGTTCTTTGCTCTAATTGTGCATCACTATCATTGCTTTTGTCAGAACTCAACCTGCATATCAAAAATTAATGTGATTATGGCTCCGTCATACTTTTCTAGCGTAGTCAATTTATAATTTGTTTTATATATGCTCTTGTTTTTTTTTTTTAATAATACTGGTGCTGTTGTTTAGGTGATATTCCATTAATATTATACGATGTTAAAGGATACGTTCAAATAGACAAAATACTTGAAATATATATTTTTTTGGTGAAATGGTTGCACAAAAAGGGGTAGACTATAGGACAAAAATGGCATTCGACCGACGAAGAAAGTGTAAGTTTATATCACAGTAAGCACCGGACTCACATAACAATGTTTTTCTGTCTTTGATATTATTTTCTTTATTTAAAATGTTTCTTTCATTGCTACAGAGACGTCAGCCAAAACTTTGGAATGGACGTCGACATGAACATGACGAAAGTGGTGGGACGTGTCCTCGAACCTCCCGAGTTAAAGCTGGCGGCTCCGAATGGCAAGGCGATCAAGATAGAGGTTGATAAAGATAAATGCCATTGGAATTTAATGGGGAAATGTGTCGTGGATGGGAAGCCTATTGAAAGATGGGCCATTGTCGATTTCAGCGCGTCGGATCAGAATCGGCTCAAATATGAGCCGTTCATCCAAAAGCTTATTACCAAACGCAGAAACTTGGGGATTCGAATGGAAGAACCACTCTTTTATCAAGATGCGGCAATGAGCATGTTATCCAATGTGGTTAGATTGACTGAGTTGTTAGAGGCTGTCAACAACAGTGCTTGTAGAGTCAAGAGAGGGCGTCTTCAATTCATTCTTTGCGTCATGTCTAGGAGGGACATTGGCTACAAAAACCTCAAATGGATCTGCGAGACTCAAGTCGGGTTAGTTACTCAATGTTGCCTTTCCATGAGGGCCAATAAAGCCAACGATCAGTATCTAACATATCTGGCCCTCAAGATCAATGCCAAGCTTAGGGGCAGCAACGTGGAGCTATTCAATCGATTCCCGCACATCAACGACGAGGGGCATGTGATGTTCCTTGGTGCTGATGTCAACCATCCTGCATCCCGCGACATGATCAGTCCGTCATTTGCTGCAGTTGTCGGCACCATCAACTGGCCCGTTGCCAATCGCTATGCTGCAAGGGTGCAACCTCAGCTCCACCGGCAAGAAAAAAGTGTCAACATCGGGGAGATGTGTCTAGAGCTGGTTGAGATATATGCCCGTCTGAACCGAGTTAGGCCCAGGAAACTTGTATTGTTCCGCGATGGGGTGAGCGAAAGCCAATTCAATATGGTTCTGAATGAAGAATTGCAGGATCTAAAGAAGGCTTTTGCCGAGAAAGATTACAAGCCAACCATCACGATCATCGTGGCGCAGAAGCGCCACCAAACTTGTCTTTTCCTGGAGGATGTCGATGGGGCTCCCATAGGCAACGTGTCGCCAGGGACAATCGTGGACACAATAGTTGTCCATGTTATATTTATAATGTGATCCCACATTTTAGGTTTGACCCACGTTTTCTCTTTTAACTGACGGTTATCCACATTCGGTTTTTTCCACGCTTCGTACCCCTGCGGTGATAACCATCCGCTTCAGTAACCGCCTTGATGGGAAGCGGTTTATAAAGTGAATGTTCATTCCATAAGGGCAGACACAAGGTCTAACACAAACCCTCTCTTTCGGTAATACACCATCAGTACGCGAGGGGATTGGGTTTGTAGAGTGCGCCCGTAATCGCTTCGAATTGACGTCGAACTATCGTGGATTTCCGACGAACTTAAAATTGAACAATGGCTGGAGGTCAGTTTATTTCGATCTTGTTTTCCGCATTTGATTCTAATTGTGCATGGATTTTGTTCTTCAATGCACAAAAGAATCCTTCAAGTTTAGTCTTTCATTTGGTATCAGAGCGAGTTTAATACCTCTGCCTTGTTCTTGTTGAATTTTTGGTATATTTTTGGGGCTTTTTGAGATGAGCAGTGATTCGGGTTTTTGGGGCTAAGAGGGAAATCGTCGATTCCGGCCAAATTCCGGCGACCCATCGCTTGACTTCGGACCGGAAATGGTCGCACCGCTATGAAGAAGAATAGCCCTAAGTTAATCTGGCATTTCGGTGATCGCCGAAGGCTATTTGAGCGGCAGAAGTTGCGGATTAGGGTTTGTGCGTTTAGACGGAATTTTGCTTGATTCGAGCCAATTTCTTGGTTGTTTTTGCCGAATTTTGGGTCCATTTGGTCGCGCCGACGTGGTCTCCGAAACCCATTAATTATTTTGGTATGATATGGACTACCGGAGGAGACCCATTTGGTCGAATGCGCGGTGGAACGGAGAAGAACGGCGAAAAATGGCGTGAAAATGCTTCTGGTGTCGCGGAGGAAGAAGCGCGTGGGAGCCACGCGCGCGCAACCGTTGGCGCGTGCGGGCCACGCGCGCGGCAGTTGCAGGCGCGTTGCTGCACGCGCCCGCGCGGTTAAAGCAGGTGCGTGCGCGGCACGCGCCTGCGCAGTTAAAGCAGGCGCGTGCGCAGCACGCTCCCGCGCCCTAGAACCAGCCTATTTCCCTTCAATTTTTACGATTATGCCCCTGCTTTCAACCATTATTACGATTATGCCACTTGTCGTATTAAGTTTATTATTTTGTCCTTCATGCATTTTATGAATATTTTTTATGCGTGAAATTAAATGTCCAATGATCCATATATTTTTTAATTAATTGGGGAGTAGCCACAGCATCCTTAATTAATTAAATTATATATGAATAGCATTCGGATCACATTTGGAAATGGACATTAATTGTAATTAATTTTATAAATATGATGAATTTAATCCCACATGAATCTTCATTATATTAATTTGATTAATTAGGTTGAAATATCATATTATTTTTCTTAATTTACTCACAGGGATTAAGGAAAGGAATATAATATGATAGTTTCTTCATGAAGAATTTATGAATCTATTTAAATTAAAAACTTAGCTCACAGGTAGTTTTTATGTTATGTGATTCATATTTTGTGACATGTTTTACATTGGTAGAACATGATATATGTTAATTTTGCCTCAAATTTTGTGACATAAGCATGATTATTGATATGCAGTTTTGCAACCTGTGAATTTCTCTAAATTTAAGAGTGATGTTCCCATACTGAATGGTGAAAACTATAAAGTTTGGAAGGAGTCAATTCTTCTTCAATTGGGGTGCATGGACATTGACTATGCTATAAGGAAAGATGAACCACCTGCTCCTACTGACAGGAGCACTGCAGCTGAGATAGCCCTTTATGAACAGTGGGAGCGGTCCAACCGCCTTAGTGTGATCTTCATAAGGACTAAAGTATCTCCTAGTATCCGTGGTTCAGTCGCTCAGCATAGCAATGCTAAGGCTTTATTGGAGGCCATTGATGCGCAGTTTGAGACTTCAGTAAAGACACATGCCATGACCCTAATAATGAAGTTTTCATCTCTAAAGCTCACAAGTGTTAGAGGTGTGCGTGAGCACATCATGAAGATGAGAGACATTGCAGCTCAGCTGAAAAATCTTGAGGTTGAGATATCTGAATCATTTCTTGTGTACTATATTCTGAACACTCTCCCACAACAGTATGCACCTTTCAAGATCTCTTACAACACACATAAGAATAAATGGTCAATTAATGAACTTATGACCATGTGTGTTCAAGAAGAAGAGAGGCTGACTATGGAATTGGGAGAAAGTGCTCATTTGGCAACACATGAAAGGTTTAAGAGTCACGGCAAGAACAAGGGGAAAGGTAAAATACCTCCTCAAGCTGACATTAAGAAGGAATTCAAATGTTTCTTCTGTAAAAAGAAGGGGCATATGAAGAAAGATTACATCAGATTTAAGGCCTGGCTCGAGAAGAAAGGTAATCCAACCTCTTATGTTTGTTATGAATCTAATATGGCTGATGTGAGTCACAACACTTGGTGGATTGATTCTGGTTCTACAATCCATATTTTGAATTCCTTGCAGGGTTTTCAAAACTACAGGAAGCCAGTGGGAAGTGAACAAAGCATCTATTCGGGAAACAAGATGCGTTCGCCTGTAGAAGCTATTGGGATATGTAAATTAGTTCTCAATAGTGGCTTTGTTTTGAATTTGGAAAGGACCTTTTATGTTTCAAGTTTCTCTAGAAACTTAATTTCAGTTTCAAGACTTATACCTTTGGGTTACTCTTTTAACTTTTCAGATTTAAACTTCAGTTTATTGTTTAAATCTGAAATTGTTGGGAGTGGTATTTTGTCTGATGGTCTTTTTCGAATTAATTTGCAAGACAATGCCTATTATAATGCAATGCATGTTCATGATAATGCTGGTATAAAACGATGTGTTGTGAATGAAGTTTCCTCTATGTTGTGGCATCAGAGATTGGGACATATCTCCATAGATAGAATTAAGCGATTAGTAAATGATGGAGTACTTGGTACTTTGGATTTTACTGATTATGATATTTGTGTGGACTGCATAAAGGGAAAGCAGACCAACAAGACAAAGAAAGGTGCCAAGAGGAGTACGGACATATTAGAAATCATACATACAGACATTTGTAGTCCTAATATGGACTCGTATAGTCAAAAATACTTCATCTCCTTCATTGATGATTACTCACGTTACATGTATCTCTACTTGCTTCATAATAAGCATGAAGCGTTGGATGCCTTTAAGGTTTTTAAGGCGGAAGTAGAGAAATAATGCGGCAAGCAAATTAAGACCGTGAGATCAGATAGAGGTGGAGAATTTTATGGTAGATACACTGAAGATGGACAAGCACCTGGTCCGTTTGCGAAGTTTCTTCAAGAGAATGGGATAGTTGCCCAATACACTATGCCAGGTTCACCAGACCAAAATGGCGTAGCAGAAAGAAGAAACCGAACTTTATTGGACATGGTGCGGAGTATGCTTAGTAGCTCCAAACTTCCTAAGTCCTTATGGACTGAAGCTCTTAAGACGGCAGTGTACATATTAAATCGAGTTCCAACCAAGGTTGTCCCAAAGACGCCTTTTGAGTTATTCAAAGGTTGGAAGCCAAGCTTGCGACATGTACGCGTTTGGGGAAGCCCGTTTGAAGTAAGAGTCTATAATCCACAAGAGAAGAAGTTGGACCCAAGGACTATAAGTGGGTATTTCATTGAATATGCTGAAAAGTCCAAGGGATACAGGTTTTATTATCCATCTCACACTACTAGGATTGTGGAATCAAGAAATGCTAAGTTTCTTGAAAATGACTTGATTAGTGGGAGTGATCGATTAAAGAACATTGTTCTCGAGAAAGATCATTCAAATACTCAACCTTCCACTTCAAGTATTAGGTTGGTTGTTATTCATAATGCCCCTTCAGTTCAGCCGGCTGTTGAACAACCAACTATTGAAGTTCCATAACTTGCTGATAATGATTCGGTAGATCTAGTTGTTCAACAATTACCAGAAGCTATTGAACAACCAGTTGAACAACACGCTCCTCCAGAGAATGTTGATACAACATTAAGGAAATCTACTAGAATGAGGAAATCAGCAATTTCTAGTGATTGTATTGTGTATCTACAAGAGTCTAACTATAATATTGGAGCTGAGAATGATCCTGAAACGTTTTCACAAGCCATGAGTAGAGATGAATCCAATTTGTGGTACAATGGCATGAAGGATGAGATGAGTTCTATGGCATCAAATAAAGTCTGGGATTTGGTTGAGTTGCCTGATGGTGTAAAAGCCATTGGTTGTAAATGGGTCTTCAAAACTAAGAAGGACTCGTTGGGCAACATTGAGAGATATAAAGCTAGACTCGTTGCCAAAGGATTCACTCAAAAGGAAGGAATCGATTATACGGAGACCTTTTCTCCTGTATCTAAAAAACATTCTCTTCGTATTGTTTTGGCCTTGATTGCCCATTTTGATATGGAATTACATCAAATGGACGTGAAAACAACGTTCCTCAATGGGGACCTAGAGGAGGAGGTATACATGAAACAACCTGAAGGATTCTTCTCTAGTAAAGGTGAGCAATTGGTGTGCAAGCTTAAGAAATCTATATATGGCTTGAAACAAGCATCCCGTCAATGGTATTTAAGGTTCCATGATGTCATCTCTTCATTCGGTTTTCTAGAGAATATCATGGATCAATGCATATACCAGAAAGTCAGTGGAAGCAAAATTTGTTTTCTTATACTATATGTGGATGATATTTTACTTACAACCAATGATAAGGGGTTGTTACATGAGGTGAAACAATTCCTCTCTAAAAGTTTTGATATGAAAGATATGGGTGAGGCATCTTATGTCATTGGCATTAAGATCCATAGAGATAGAACTCGAGGAGTTTTAGGACTATCTCAAGAAACCTATATCAATAAGGTCTTGGAGAGATTTCGGATGAAAGATTGTTCACCAAGTATAGCACCCATTGTGAAGGGTGATAGGTTCAATTTGAACTAGTGCCCGAAAAACGATTTGGAAAGGGAACAAATGAAGAACATCCCATATGCTTCTGCTGTCGGAAGCTTAATGTATGCTCAGGTTTGCACTCAACCTGACATTGCTTTTGCGGTGAGAATGTTGGGAAGATATCATAGTAATCCAGGGATGGACCACTGGAAAGCTGCAAAGAAAGTGATGAGATACCTTCAAGGTACTAAAGGCTACATGCTTATGTATAAACGGACCAACAACTTGGAAGTAGTTGGTTATTTGGATGCGGATTACGCTGGTTGCGTTGATTCTTTAAAATCAACATCAGGATACATTTTTATGTTAGCTGGCGGAGCCGTGTCATGGAGGAGTGCGAAGCAGACTTTGATTGCTACTTCCACTATGGAGGCTGAGTTCGTTTCTTGTTTTGAGGCTACCTCGCATGGTGTATGGTTGAAGAGTTTCATTTCAGCGCTTAGAATTGTTGATTTTATTTCTAGGCCATTAAGAATATATTGTGACAATTCAGCTGCGGTTTTTACGGCTAAAAATGCTAGAAGTGGCAGTCGAAGTAAGCATATCGACATTAAGTATTTAGCCATAAAGAAACGTGTTAAAGAGAATAAAGTGGTCATTGAACACGTTCGCACTGAATTGATAATAGCTGATCCTTTAACTAAAGGCATGCCACTTATGAAGTATAAGGATCATGTGACCAGTATGGGAATAGTTCCCATGATGTGATTTATCGTCGTATGGACGACTTTTGTTGTTTGAAACTCTTATTCAATTGTAATATTATTCTCAATTTCTGGTGTACACATTCAGTTGTTTATGAGAATAACAATTATCCTTGGTTCTGGAATAAACATAGGGTTTATTCATTAAGATGTGTTATCACATATGGGCTAACATTAAAGGAATAAGATGCATTGTAATACATGGAAGATATTACTCGCTCTTAAAAGACGTATCGCCATGATTCATGTGTCTTGTTTCTTTTCTTAAGCATATGGTTTTCGTGGATTTTGTTGGGTAATTTGTATGATGAAAATGTTGGGATCAAGTGGGAGAATGTTATATTTATAATGTGATCCCACATTTTAGGTTTGACCCACGTTTTCTCTTTTAACTGACGGTTATCCATATTCGGTTTTTTCCACGCTTCGTACCCCTTCGGTGATAACCGCCCTCTTCAGTAACCGCCTTGATGGGAAGCGGTTTATAAAGTGAACGTTCATTCCATAAGGGCAGATACAAGGTCTAACGCAAACCCTCTCTTTCGGTAATACACCATCAGTACGCGAGGGGATTGGGTTTGTAGAGTGCGCCCGTAATCGCTTCGAATTGACGTCGAACTATCGTGGATTTCCAACGAACTTAAAATTGAACAATGGCTGGAGGTCAGTTTATTTTCAATCTTGTTTTCCACATTTGATTCTAATTGTGCATGGATTTTGTTCTTCAATGCACAAAAGAATCCTTGAGGTTTAGTCTTTCAGTCCATCCTTTTGAATTCAACTTCTATCTGTGCAGCCACTATGGAGGCATCGGGACAAGCAAGTCGACCAATTACCATGTCCTCTGGGACGAGCACAGGTTTAGCTCTGACCACTTGCAGAAGTTGATTTACAACTTATGTTTTACCTTTGCTCGATGCACCAAACCGGTATCTCTGGTCCCGCCTGTGTACTATGCTGATATTGCCGCCTATAGAGGAAGGTTGTATCACGAAGCAGCGATGGAGCATTCTCCCAATTCAATGGCCTCTTCATTCTCCTCAAAGGCGTCCTCATCGTTCTCATCGGTTGGTTCAAATGAAGAGCAATTCTACAAGCTGCACGCTGATGTGGAGAACATGATGTTCTTCATTTTAAGGCCTTACGCTCCTGTGTTTAGAAGAAGTCCGAGTTCTCTATCCAAAAAACGTAGAGGAGAGACTTTCTGGATATTGCCATCACCCCTTCCCAGAAAAGAAGCCTTCTTTTAACGGGTGAAAGGCTAATGAAGCCATGTTAGCAAGATTTCTTTCAACGGGTGAACTTCTCTTCTGCTGGAGAAGCAATGACAAATAACCAGGCACCTCTTCTATGCATTTATTTAGGTGGAGCAGATGCAACGGTGTTCAGTATTCTTAGTGCTTTATTAGGATCCTGACAAGATTAATGTTCATCGTGTGCATTGGAGGAAACAGTGGATCTAGTTATTGTATTTATGAATTTGTTTTTGGTAACAATTCTGCGTTCTTAGGTTATTTGTCTCCAACTTATTTTGTGGTGATTAATGGTTACAATACAAGTCGTTTTCGTACTCTTGATATTACTTTGTTACCAATTCAGTTAACTCTTCCTAGGATCTGTCTCTCCGATGAATCGAACCTGGAAAGTAACTATTTTTATCTAGAGAATACTCGTGCATTTCTAAAAAAATGCTATAATGCTGGGTCGTTCGGTTATATTAATGTGGACGCTTTTCTATACTCTAGCATTTTCTGACTTGTTCATTTAATTCCCCATTCTGTTAAATTCTACAATCGAATAGACTATTTTCTTACTAGTTAAAGATTGGTGTCTTGCTTAGATTTGGAAGTTTACTTATTAAAATTTAATTTAGGTGATGTGATAATCAAACAACTTAAAATGCGTAAAACTTTGGTATAAGGATTAAATTAATCAACAAACAATTTTTTTAATATTAATATAAACCGTTACATTACCGTTTCATCTTAAGATTTTGGTATATTTTTTAATGTTCACTTTATTAAATATTTATAGGATAAATAACTAAATGTGTTGATCTTCGCATTCCACTACACTATACAATTGAATGATTCTATTTTTAACGGATCTCTTCACAAGAAAAGACAGCAATAGTTCCTAAACCTTGGTTCAATATGTAATGTCATTCTTAAACTTTTAATTCATTTAATGTGGTCCTTAACCTATTTTTAAATGTTCAATGTAGTCCCTAACTTTTCAATTTATTCAATGTAATCCTTCAATTTTCCAACTACTTCTATTAAATTGATAATTCTGCTTTTTTATGTGTAAGTATTTTTCATAAGGATATCTACAAATGATATTAATTTATTTATAGATATTCGTATTTATATTAATTTAAATCCCGTTCTGTATTTTAATATAAACCACGTTCCTAATTTTTTAAATTGGTAATACTTTCAATAATCTAAATCCTATTCCTATTGATTGAGTTGCCAGAGGATGTCAAGGACAGTGCTTGTAGAGTTGGGAGATGGCGTACACAATTTCTTCTTTGCGTTGTGTCCACAAGGGACATCAGGAGCAACTCAAATGGATCCGTGAAACTTGAGTCGGGTTAGTCACTCAATATTCCCTTTCCATGCTAGCCAATATAGTGAATGATCAATATCTCTTCACCCTCAAGATGAATGCCAAGCTCGGAGTCAGAAAGGTGGAGCTATTCAATCGATTCTAGCACATTGACGGCAAGGGGCATGTGATATTCCTCGGTGCCAATATCAACTATTCCGCATCCAACAACACCATCAATCTATCATTTGCTGTGGTTGTTGGTACCATCAGCTAGCTTGATGCCAATCGTTATGCTGTGAGGACGCCTAGAAAGGATATTGATCTGTCTATAGATTTTCGTATCTATAATAATCTAAATCTTGTTCTTTATACTTCAGATTGAAATTTTTTTTATTATTTCAATTGTCTGAATCCTGTTCCAACTTTTTTAGATTGATAAATTTTCAATCTTTCCCTAAGACTTAAATAGCGAGAATATCAACCCGATACAACTATAAATAAGGTTTTACTGATACTATTTTTTTTGGTAAGGGGGTTTTACTGATACTATTCTAGAGTTCATAATCTAAAATTGATTTAAATGAAACTATCATATTATAAAGACCAAAATGGTAGAGAGGTTATAAAAATATGTCCTATTTTTTTTTAAGGAGAGAATTAAATGAAAAGATACTCTAAAATCCAACAATTAGTGTAGGTATGAAAAATTTGACTTTGTCAATGGAAAATCAAGAGATTGGATTGAACTAATTTGAAAGTTTAGGGCTATATTGAACATTTAGGAATAGTTTGAGGACAACATTGAATTAATTAAAAATTCAATCGATGACATTGCACATTGGATCAAATTTTAGGAATTATTAGTATCAATTTCCCATCCAAGAATAAAAGAAAACGGTACAAATTGCACAAGCCCCCTATGAACTTTAGTGATAGTACATGTTTATCTTAAATTTTCAATCACTATAGCACACCGTCTTGATGAACTACCAATATGTTACAATTGTTTACCCCTGGTTCATTTTTATTTACATGTGCAATGCACATAATCTTTCAAGGAGAAAACTATTTTTTTCATTACTTTTCTCAATAAAGATAAATTAACAGAAAATTCCTTTGAACTTTGGAAACGGAATACATCAATCGACCAAATTTTATAGAAGTGCATGTTCCTTCAATTCTTTTATATAGAATAAAATGAAAGGAGAGACAGATTTGAGCAGTGGAGCTAATTAGTGCCTATTTAGTCGAAGTACGTTGGCGGATGGGTAGAGGGAGGATGACATCAGAATAAGTTTGAGATAACTTAACATTGTTCTTAAATTCAAATCCAGATAAACCTGTCAAAATGGGTCAAAACCCATTTATTAACCCAGATTCTTTGAAATTGGTTATAAATGGGTCACCTAAAATTTCATAGGCCAGTCATAAATGGGTCCTAAATGGAAGGGCCAAAACAAATGGGTCTCATTTTCATTTACGGTAAACATGATTAAGGTCTAGCCATCCTAAATGCAATGCCTGATTTTTGCAAACCCTAGAGCTAATATGATTTATAATGACCTATTTGCAAATCTCAAACAAAATGCAGTCTCTGTACCACGAAAACACGATGGGCTTTACTTCTTAAAAACCAAATATGATGCAAAGTGTAGTGCGTAATCGTGTGAGCCCAATATAATTTTTCCTACTTTCGTTTTTATCCTGCTTACTTTTGGATGAGCTGATGTTGCTCTGCTCTCTCCTCCTCTTTGTTGTCGGCACATTCTTAATAGATCGGCCTTTGCGAAGTTGATGGCCTTCGCTGATAAGCAAGTGGAGTTCCCAGCTGATCTAAGCTTGATCTTCAAGTCCACGTATCAAATCTAAATGGTCTGTTTCTATCTCCAAGTCTTCTCCTGCATGTGCGTGGAAATACTTTAGGTTGTGTTTGGTCGTCTAGATTTTTAATTAGGATAGGATATGAAATCTAAGAAATTTGTTATATCTTATCTACTGTTTGGTGGATCGCAGTAATGAAGCCGGATATATTCATATATTATCATGTCCATTATTTGCAATGAACGTCATATCAAAGTAAATAAACCTAAAAAAAAGTAAATAAACTTGAACGGAGATATTAAAAATTTCTCAAGACACTCTTACCTACTTAATTTTTATTTCTTATTTTTTAATTATTTTTCCTCTCTTTTTTCCCCTTCCATCATTCTCTAATAATTTTTTATTAAATAGTAAACTATGGAAATATACCTAAAATATGTAATTAATATAAATACTAAATGTATTAATATATAAATATATGAAATTTAATCATGAGATAGAAAGAAATTTGAATATATAAGTAAAAATAAAAATTATTGTTAATTTTTTGTTTTTTGAATTTTCATATTAAAGTTCATATATTATTTATATTCAAATATTATTTTAATCTTATTAATTTAACAATGTCGTTATTCAAGAAAAACAACTTTTATATTATGAATATTAAAAGTTTTATCCACATTTGTCCCACCTCCCCATGGGATAATTTTATCTTGGTTATATCCCGTCTATATTCGACTTTATCATGTCATGAGTAGGCACCAAACACGGGATAGAATAAAATATATCCTATCCCGAATTTTATTCCAACTATCAAATGTATGTCGCGACCTCCCCAAATCGGCATCGCCACCTAAGGGGTTAGGCTAATGGATTACTAAGTTAAACCTAGCTCGAGCTCTCCCAAGCCCATTCCAATTCGCGACTTAAGTTTAAGTTATTAACATGGGAATCAATTTCATCTAGGAGTCGCCACTAATCGGTTTCTGATAGGTCGATTAGACACCTAAGCGAAGCATGGGAGAAAAGCTTCACTTCTACGAACTAGAGATTCAACAAGTACGGGGATTTGATTACACTAATCGACTAATTAGTGCCCTTTCGGTACCTAATCTTGTTCAATTCATCACCTAACGTGTTCTTACCAATCGGGAGTCTCAAAATTCCGCTCCTAACTAGACTAAAGGAAGCGACAATTGATATCTAAGCCTAGACGCACCTAATTAACCACATGCGAGGTTAAATTAAATGTGCACCTCAAAGTGTGAACCGAGCGACGTGGGGTTAAATATTGCATTAAACATGCGAAAAGGGCGAGAAAACTAATTTCAAAATCCAAATAAAACTTCTGATTTTTTTTATTTTTATTTTTTAAAAAAGGAAAAATTTTAAATATTTTCTTTTGTTTTTGAAATTCTTTTTCTGGAAAATTTTTAAAGTTTTTTTTTTGAAAATTTTTTTGGAATTTTTTTTCCAAAAAAAATAATAATAATAAAATAAGATAAAAATAAAATAAAAAGATGAAATTCGGGCTTTTCCCTCTTTTAAATTTTTTTTTAAAATTTAATTAGTTAATTTTTTTAATATAAAATAATACAACATTAAAATTTAAAAAAAATCGGATCCAGGTCGGATCTCCACATCTAACCCGGACCGGGACTGACCCGGGCACGCCAGCCCGGGTCCGAAGATAGACCGGGCTCGTTTGTTAAGCCCAGTCAAAGTTTTCTTGAATTTTTTTGTTTTTTAAAAGAAAAGCCCAGCCCGAGTTTTTTTAGAAATAAGGGCCCAGCTCACTATATATAAAAAGAACTAATAACACTTCAACCCAAGTCCCAAAATTCCGGCCCAACCGCGAAAGGCCCAAAACCCAGTTAGACCGGCGAATCCGACCCGGATTGATAGAAACCCTACCCGGTTCGCGACCCGACGCGCCGACCCGGCTACCGGCAGCCGACCCGACTTGCCGCCGCATCCTCTTCGTCTCCCCCGGTCGGCTCGAGCGCCGGTGACCGGCACCTGGGGGCTAGCCTCCCACGGCCAACGCCGACCGACCGGAACGCCGGTCTCTCTCCCCCCCTTTCAGACTCTGTGGCTGGGCGTTTCCAGCCCTTGCTCAACCGTCGGGCGAAACACCTCGACCTCCGAGGTCGGGGCCTCGTCAAACGCGAACCAGCCAGATCCCAATCGGGGACTGGCTGTTCGCTTCCCTCGTGGCCATGCCCGGACCGCCGTGGCCACCAGCGGCACGCCAGGACCGACCGGCGCCCGCAAAAATGTACAGGACAAAGACAAACCAAGACAACTTAGCTCGGGCAGAATGACAAACAGTTGGTGTGCGTAATGAAAACAAGGGATTTTTGGTGTGATCGGGGCTCAAACGTGTCCGGGATTCACACAGAAAGACGCATCAAGAGGTAGGATCAAGCATGTGGTATCACGGGCCGGAACTCGCGTGAGCCGGATGGCCGCGAGCTCCAGCCAGTGAACCTGAAAAACAGGGGAAGGCCGACCAACAGACCAGAAACTAGAGGAAGGAGGAGCGGCCTTTGTGGCGTTCCCTATCGGCTCGGGGGCGGCGAATGGGGACGACTACAGATCGGACCACGTCCAGTCGTCCTACACGTCTCCAAGCCAAAATCCTTGGGAAATCGATCTCGAATCAGACTGAACAATAACAAAAACAAACACAAAAAGAAACGAAGAACACTCGGGGTCGGGACCTACTACGAGACGCGTCGGAGCTCTGCCGGCTACGGTTGAGGCGTGACAGTCGTCGACGGGACCGCTCGCCTTCGATCTCGCTCTCCGGACTCTCTCTCTCGGCTCTCTGGAACTCTCTCCCTCTGCCCCCTGTCTCGCTCGCTCACTCTCTCTCTCCCCTCTGTCGAACTCCGATCTCCCTCTGCTCTCCCCTCGATCCCCCTCTTCTCTCTCTCTGATCTTCGAACTCCCTCCCTCGCTCTGTGGACTCTTCCTCTTCCCTCTGTGCCTCTGTTCTTTCTCGGAACTCTCCCTCTTCCCCCTCGGAATTCTCTCCCTCCGTCAAAACTCCCTCTCTCCCTCGGAACTCTCTCCCTCCGTCGGAACTCTCTCCCTCCGTGCCTCTCTTTCTTTCTTCTGAACGTGCCTTCATCCCCCTAAAAGAAGAGGGCAGAGTCCTCTTTTTGTCTCCTATCATACTCCTTTCTTCTGTGTCCTTTCCCCCTTTTCTTCTTCTGTGAAAGTGTGCCCAGAGGGTAAGCTGTCCACGGGAAATGCTCCTCTTTTGTCTTCTCCCTCTCTTCTTTTGATGGAAATGTTCAGCTCCCCTTTTTTTATCCTTTCTCCCTTTTTCTTCTTTTCTGTTAGCGCGCCCAGAGAGAGACCCCTCTTTTGTCTTCTCTCTCTTTTTTTTCTTTTTTTATTATTATCATTTTTTAATTTTTTGTAATAATTTTAAATAAATAAAAAGAAGTAAAATAAAGCGAAAATATGTTTCACTAAATCTATTAATGCAAATACGCCTAACGTCTATATACCACGCAATTTAATGAAATATTTTTGTTTAGGGGTTAAAAAACAATTCCTAATTTTTCATGCAATTAAACCCTAAATGATTAAGCAAAATTTAGGTGTCAACAGCTGCCCCTCTTTGAAGGGGAGCTCGAAGAAGTTTCTTTCGAAGATAAGAGACGCCTAAATTTTGTTGATGAAGGGTACGGGATGATGCAATGCAAGAAGGAGGAGAGAGAAAATAAAATAACATCTAAATAAAAAAAAGAGCATTGTTTAAAGAAAAATGTGGTTTAAGGTTGGACCACAAATCTTTGAGGCGTGGTTTAAGGTTGGACCACAAACTTTGGAAGCGTGGTTTAAGGTTGGACCACAAACCTTTGATGCGTGGTTTAAGGTTGGACCACAAACCTTTGATGCGTGGTTTAAGGTTGGACCACATACCTTTGATGCGTAGTTTAAGGTTGGACCACAAACCTTTTGAAAGAGTGATTTAAGGTTGGACCACAAACCTTTAAAGCATGGTTTAAGGTTGGACCACAAACCTTTTTGAAAAGCGTGATTTAAGGTCGGACCACAAAACTTTGAAATCGTGGTTTAAGGTTGGACCACAAATCTTTGAAAGCGTGGTTTAAGGTTGGACCACAAACCTTCTGGAAAGAGTGGTTTAAGGTTGGACCACAAACCTTTGATGCGTGGTTTAAGGTTGGACCACAAACCTTTGAAGCGTGGTTTAAGGTTAAACCACAAACCTTTTTGAAAAGTGTGGTTTAGGTTGGACCACAAACCTTTGAAAGCGTGGTTTAAGGTTGGATCACAAACCTTTTGGAAAGAGTGGTTTAAGGTTGGACCACAAACCTTTGAAGCGTGGTTTAAGGTTGGACCACAAACCTTTGATGTGTGATTTAAGGTTGGACCACAAACTTTTTTGAAAAGAGTGGTTTAAGGTTGGACCACAAACCTTTGAAGCGTGGTTTAAGATTGGACCACAAATCTTTTTGAAAAGCATGGTTTAAGGTTGGACCACAAACCTTTTTGAAAAGCGTACCTAGGTGTACATACCTGTAGGTCAGATCGGATTGCTTAAAAGCCCTTTGTCAGCGAGGTTTGAAAAGACTTAGACACTTAGGGGTCCTTGTCCGAGGGTTTGATAGATCGCCTATTGTGTCCTTGCCAACGGGGTCTTGGAAATTCATGAATGCTTAGATGCATCTTAGCATTTCCGAGATCAGCTTGAAGGTTGGTGTTTGAGAAAACGTCACATGTCTTACAGGATTAGTAATAACAGGTACGTGTTATAGTAAGTGCTCTAGTAGCGAGTGCGTACCAGGCAAGATAACATCACAATAGGCCATATCAAAATGGTATCATCAATGAAAAAGCATTGATTGCATGAGTAATTTAGGATAAGCTCAATTGTTTGGAAAGCATTCAATATCCTTCAATATTGCAAAATCGCCTTAATGCATGAAGGACGTCATTAATCATCATATTCCCTTAGGAGAAAGTCTTTTATTAAAGTGATGTTAACTTCTAAAGAGAGCCCATTAAGCATGCCAAACAAGAATTCTTTAGTCTGAAAGGACTTCTCACATACTCTCAAAAAGGCTGTTTGATCACATCCATTGATGTGGGAAGTAAACATGATATCTCTATATACCTCACACTATCAGTGTCGAAGGCTTCGAGAATCATTTGCAGTAAGTATGCATTAACCAATCCAAGAGATCTTTTAAATGACTGTAATGTGGGTTTGGTCATGGTTTCAACAACGGATAAGTATTATCGGTTAAGGAATGAAATAATTTTCAATCAACATCTCCATCAAGTTTACAAGTCAAGAAACCTTAAGATGAGATAAGATAACTTTGTCCCTACTTCTTCAAGCGATAGCTTATTTGGGAATCCAAATTTCTGCTTAAACCATCCCAATCCGAAAAGACTTTGGAGAAGGTTATAACATTGGTTTGGGTGAAGTCTCGAGAGGCTCAGAAATTTTCAAAATGGGTTCAAAAGTTCGTGATCACCATGGCATCATTACCATATCATTCAATCGTTTCGAGGACACTTGCCTTTTAAAATCCAATCTGTCTCGAAAATCCATTGACTAATCATTTTAATACAAGAGCTTCGCTCTTTTCTCTAATGACTTTTGCATTTGCAATGATTTTCTTTTCATACAAGCCTTTTGCTTTTGACACTTTTTCCTCACAAAAGAATTCTTCTCTTGATGCTACTTTTTGCTCTTTTTTTTAATGGGCATTGGCCTTGCTTTTACCAGGCACACTGCTTTTTCATGCCCTCTAGTTTTTATTTGACTTTTGCTCATTTAAATCCTTTAAGCTCCTAGGACTTTCGAGATTTTTTTTTTGTTGTGACATAAGCACCAATCGTCATGGTAAATCATGTGCCTTTCCCCAAGGTGGGAAGACAATCACTACTCGGGCTTTAGAAATGAATATTCAATCTCAACTTGGCTGAGCAAATGGTATGAGTGTTTGGTGTAGAGAAATGAATGCTCTTCTTCATTTTGGGATGTTTCGAGCTTCCACAAGGATTCACCTGAAGTTACCACAAAAAGATTAATATAAGTAAGGGCAAAGAAGTCTTTCTCATCTTTTCCTCCAAAGCATGTCAACCAAAAATTCCAAATTTGCCCCGTTGTAGGGTGGTTCTTGACAGGGGTATTTTGTACAAATCATCCATATATAAAGGCTCAAATGGGCTTTACTATAGTCACCTGTAGTGTGTAGGGTAGAGGAAAGAAATGCCTCTTTTCACTTTGATCTATGTACTACTCGCGAATGAATCTCTTGCCCTTAAACAACACATGTTTTCTTTTTCACTCAACTCTCAAAGTGTTTATGGGACGTGTTTAGGAATAGCTTGCCTTTCCTCATTCTAAGTATTTCTCACTTGGCATTATTAACATCTCCCTTTCATTTTGTCGAGTTCATCACGGATTGACTAATCTCCATAGGGAATTTTGATTCAAAATGAATGACCCGTCAAACACTAAGGTAATTTTTGGATAAAGATGATATTCAAAATTTTCGTGAAAAGTTTGCTTTCACAATTCTATTTTTGTGTTCTTTTCTCAAATACATCAAAAACTCCCTCATTTTTTGGTGAAGAAAATTTTCATTTGAATTTTGGAGGAAGGGTACTTACCTGCGGTATGGCGCTTGGCAACCCTGTAAAGAATTAGAAAGAAAGTGTTAGTGCATGAATCTTTACATATCGAAAGATTGGAAACGACACATTATTACCCTTCACTTGCATTTGTCCTTCGAGTCCTTGATGCTTCCTATCAAAGGAAAAAAGAATCATGGCAAAAATGGTATTAAAATGGACAATTGGAAACGATACCATTCGCTCTCATTTGAATTTTGCTTCCCAAGTATTTGACAACTCCCTTCATCCGCTTTCGTCTGCCTTTGACTTTTTGGCACTTCTTATTTCAATGTTTGAGGGCATTGTCCCATGGGTGCTTTCCTTTTTCATTGTAGCAAAATGGATGGTTCGTCTTCATTGTGCTTTCTTGGAAGAAGGTGTTGTCACCTTGATCAAACACATTGTTTTGTCTACAAAATGAGAGACGGGGCGAGTCATTTCCATTCTCAGTTGGAATAATTCAAGAACGATATACACCCTTTTGTTTTAGGGATAGCTCAATTCTGGACTAAGTCGTCCTCTTCGTGCAATCTCGTCGCTTGAGCTTTTCCTTTGCAACTCCTTCCTCAGAGTTGCTTGATATTCCCTCTTAAGTGTTTGGAGGCACCGTCCACAACATGACCTACCCTACATTTATCTGTCTGGCATATGTCTCTTTTGCATCCATCCACTTGTTGGAGGAGAAGGAACTTACTTACAGGCTTGATTATACTAAAGCTATTTGCCCCAGCTAGATGACACTTGCCCCAGCTAGATACTTTCTCTTCCGGAGACTTCAGTATGTTCAATACTCCTTCATGCCTTCTTACAGACACTTGTTTAATCTTCATGGTCCTTTGCTCGGGTCTTCACTTTTGATCATCTTGACTATTCGTGCCCTTAACTATTTTTCACGTGTCCCTAGTTTGATGGACAAAAGTTCTTCAAATGCACTATTTTGCCCCATCATGACGCAATCTTTCATTTGTCACAATGGGATGGACAGTTTGGCCTCGTCATGTCTTTCTAGCTGGAAGCATTATTGCTATGGTCAAACACATTCTTTATTTTGTGTTGAACCAATCGACTCCACTTTCTTATACTTCATGGACGGGGTTTACTGCCCTTTCAGTGACATGCCCTATTTATCACCCTGCAAAGAGGGAATGGAACGTGTCATCTCCATTCTCAAGTGAACTTAATTTAGGAACGATACATCCCTTTGTGCTAAATTGGATGGTTTTGTCGCGATTTGTTGATGGGAGGCATTGCCCCTATGATCGGATACACTCCCTTCAATGTGTATTGCCTCATCATGCTTTCTTGGAAGAAGTTGTTGTCGCCATGGCCAAATACATTATTTCATCTGCAAAACGAGAGATGGCACAAGTCATTTCCATTTTCAGTTAGACTAATTTGGGAATGATATACACCCTTTTTCTTTTTGGGACGACGCAATTATGGACTAAGTTGTCCTTCTCATGCAATCCTATCGATTCCTGGGAATTTGCCTTACATCGACTCTTTTTGTCCTCACGAATTCTGCACAAGAGGAGGAAAAATTCATTGTTTAAATAAATCGAATTTAACTTGGAACGATTACAACCTTTTACTCGGGGGCACCATTTGATGGCTAATTCTTGCTCGTGTGCATCCATGCCTTGAAGGATCATTTCGCAAATCACCAATAATCATCTCCACGCTAGATTAAATGCTGAAAAGCTATTTGAAGGCGCAAAAATTGCAGCTACTAATGCTCAGCAATTCCAAATGGATTGTAGCTCATTCCTCTTCTTGTCTTTTGACAATATTGTTTGGATAGTCCGCATCCATATATATGGACCCGTCAAAGAGCTTCCCATGAGTTATAGACGTCACTAACCCAGGAAGTAGCCTTGGTGCCGAGGAATTTTCGCACATTTCTTCATTTGAGAAGGTTGTCAAATTGATATGAGATTCTCCAAGATGAGAAATTTCTGTGGACTCTGCTCTGAGAATAATAGGGATTACTTGAAGCACAAATTTTAAGAGCATTTCTTCATCCACGTTGACGATTGAAGAAAGAAGTGGATTCATAAATGTGACCCTAAGGTCAAATTTCAAATTTAGGAATGTTAAGATGTCATCCCTCCTTAGTCTCATTTCCCGAAAATGGTGAAGCCTTTACGCTTCAACTAAATTTCAAATGGTGAAGCCGTTATGCTCCAAATAAAATGCCTTAGACGCTTCATGGAGACCAGGGACATCATCTAAATTGCTGCAATTGATAAAGTCCGGCTCTATCTAAGCCCTCTACATTTGTCAAGTCGTACATGCGCTCCAACGCATTACAGTTCACCATATTTGACTCAAGCAAGTTCACGAGAAGCGGAGGTAGATACAATGAGATAAATTGAGTTTTTTTTTTAGAAGCACAAGGCTCCCTCAGACTGGATGGAAAGCTGGAAAAAATCATTACGACCCACATCCAAATCTTGCAAGGAGGCAGTCCTTTCAAAATTATCGGGGATTCTTCCCAAAAATCCCCAAGTATGCACCCATTTCCTAAAACCTTTGTTGCTTTCAATCCAGAAGCCGCCTCTATTCCAGTTTAAAATCTCAAGGATGCGAGCAGACTTCATCATGCAAATGTTTGCATGAATCAAACGCCAATCCGTGTTCCAAAAGATTACTTATGGATTTTGAGAAGACGGATAATATACTTTGAAACTTCAAGAAATTATGTCTTCTAGATCTGCCAACTTCATTGCTAACCCATTGTGAGTAATGATCCTTTTCTTCTGTTATCCGTCTGGCAAATACAATGAGAATCACTTTATACTCTCTACGACGCAATTCCTTTGACGCTCATGCCTTGCTGCATGCGCCTCAAGTTCAAAGGGCCCACACTTTGGCTTTGTAAGGAAAGTGAACACCAATCTCGAACAACCTTTTCACTTAACCTGTTTTCGTGAAAGAAAATGGAAAACAAGTCAATTGTTGCATGAGAAATTCTTATTGGAACGACGACATTTTACCATCCCACGATGTCCTTTTGCAAATCAACCTGCAAAATTGGCTAGGTGAAGAGATACAATTTTATACAAGTCATTCTTGAAACTCAATTTCAAAACATTTTGAAGATAAGGCATAAAAGCCTAATTCAATAACTCAATTGGAAATACTGCAATTACTTTCAAATGACAATGATCTGAATTAGAACTGCATTACTCAAAGACGTGAGTTGCGTGATTTACAAAAATATTGATTGGGTTCACAATTAAAACTTAATAAAAAAAACATTGGTTCCCAATAAGAATAAAAACAAGGATAAAGTTTGAAAAACTCTTAAATAAAGGAGGGCAAACGAACAATTCCCGTTCTAACCCTAAAGTACACTTCCTTGCATGATTAAGCAAGAGAATTCAAAGGAATGACTGTTACGCATAACCTGCGAAAGGAAGACAACATTAGTATGTGAATGAAGAAGTGGTCTTTCACTGATGCCGCCTCTTATGACGAAAGCGAGGCAATAATACATGCCCCCATGGTTCCTATTTGTGGGCATTTAGTATTTTACCAAGATTTCATCGTAAGTGGAGACACCATTAAAAGATCAAATCGCGGCTATCAATGGAGCGCCCTTTTTATTTCAAAAGTTTCATCGCAAAATGTGGCATCAATCTTGAAAGACTGATTTGTGATTTTACTTTTGCAAAAATGAGGTGATTCCTATTTTTAAAAATTAATACACAAAAAGTGATTTGGATTTTGATTCCGAAATGTGAACAAAATAGAATTTTATTGAAAATGTGATTTCAATTTTATGCCCCAAGATGCAATCTTGACTTGAAAGAATTTCTGCACAAAAAAGTGCGATTTTAAGACTACAACTGAAAGTTTAGACAAAACCATTTATTTTGGTAGGGCTAAATCAAAGGTGTTTTAAAATTTATGCTCGAGGTTTACAGTCAAGGGTGATTGCCTGAAATTTTCAATTATAAGCTTAGATCACCTAGGGCACTTGATTGATTTCTGCGAATTTCAAAAATGAAAATTTCAATTCAAAGTGAGCTAACAACGAGAGGAATCATACTTACAGTGGGTGACGATCGTTTTTTCTTTTTCTTTCTTTAAAAAAAAATCACAAAGACACGCATATACACTTGTAAGGTTCGTTTTCTATCTAGACGGTTTAACAAGGTGAAGCTAAGAGGGTGATATGATCGTCGCAGTCTCGCGTTGGTGTCAGGTCCTCTTAACTCCGGCTCAGTCGAAAGAGATATCCTATAGTCACGCGGTCTCGCGGACAAGGATAAACACTTACGACACCAAATCTCAAACCTGCAAAACAAGGGATCGATAGCAAGAATATTCACGTTAGGGATGTATATGAACAAGAAAAATAGCTTAAGTCCACAAAATGTCCCCAGCAGAGTCGCCAAGCTGTCGCGACCTCCCCAAACCGGCACCGCCGCCTAAGGGGTTAGGCTAATGGATTACTAAATTAAACCTAGCTCGAGCTCTCCCAAGCCCATTCCAATTCGCGACTTAAGTTTAAGTTATTAACATGGGAATCAATTTCATCTAGGAGTCACCACTAATCTGTTTCTGATAGGTCGATTAGACACCTAAGCGAAGCACGGGAGAAAAGCTTCACTTTTACGAACCAAAGATTCAACAGGTACGGGGACTTGATTACACTAATCGACTAATTAGTGCCCTTTCGGTACCTAATCTTGTTCAATTCATCACCTAACGTGTTCTTACCAATCGGGAGTCTCAAAATTCCGCTTCTAACTAGACTAAAGGAAGCGACAATTGATATCTAAGCCTAGACGCACCTAATTAACCACATGCGAGGTTAAATTAAATGTGCACCTCAAAGTGTGTGAATCGAGCGACGTGGGGTTAAATATTGCATTAAACATGCAAAAAGGGCGAGAAAACTAATTTCAAAATTCAAATAAAACTTCTGAGTTTTTTGATTTTTTTTTTAAAAAGGAAAATTTTAAATTTTTTTTTTGTTTTTGAAATTCTTTTTCTGGAAATTTTTTTGAAGTTTTTTTTTGAAATTTTTTTGGAATTTTTTTTCGAAAAAAATAAATAAAATAAGATAAAAATAAAATAAAAAGATGAAATTCGGGCTTTTCTCTCTTTTTAAAATTTTTTTTTTTAAAAATTTAATTAGTTAATTTTTTTAATATTAAAATAATACAACATTAAAATTTTAAAAAAAAATCGGATCCGGGTCGGATCTCCACATCCGACCCGGTCTAGGACTGACCCGGGCACGCTGGCCTGGGTCCGAAGACAGACCGGGCTCGTTTGTTGAGCCCGGTCAAAGTTTTTTTGAATTTTTTTGTTTTTTAAAAGAAAAGCCCAGCCCGGGTTTTTTTAGAAATAAGGGCCCAGCCCACTATATATAAAAAGAACTAGTAACACTTCAACCCAAGTCCCAAAATTCTGACCCAACTGCGAAAGGCCCAAAACCCGGTTAGACTCGCGAATCCGACCCGGATCGTTAGAAACCCTACCCGGTTCGCGACTCGACTCGTCGACCCGACTACCAACAGCCAACCTGACTCGCCGCCGCATCCTCTTCGTCTCCCCCGGCCGGCCCAAGCGCCAATGACCAACACCTGGGGGCTCGCCTCCCACGGCCAACGCCGACTGACCGGAATGCCGATCTCTCTCCCCCCCCCCTTTCAGCCTCTGTGGCTGGGGGTTTCCTGCCCGGCGGCCGAGCCCTTGCTCGGCCGTTGGGCGAAACACCTCGACCTCCACGGTCGGGGCCTCGTCAAACGTGAACCAACCAGATCTCGATTGGGGGCTAGCTGTTCGCTTCCCTCGTGGCCACGCCCGGACCGCCGTGGTGACCGGCGGCACGCCAGGACCGACCGACGCCCCCAAAATGTACAGGACAGAAACAAACCAAGACAACTTAGCTCGGGCAGAATGACAAACAGTTGGTGTGCGTAATGAAAACGAGGGATTTTTGGTGCGATCGGGGCTCAAACGTGTCCGAGATTCACACAGAAAGACGCATCAAGAGGTAGAATCAAGCATGTGGTATCACGGGCCGGAACTCGCGCGAGTCGGATGGCCGCGAGCTCTGGCCAGTGAACCCGAAAAACAGGGGAAGGCCGACCAACAGACCAGAAACAAGGAGAAAGAGGGGTGGCCTTTGTGGCGTTCCCTATCCGGCTCGGGGGCGGCGAACGGGGACGACTATATATCGGACCACGTCCGGTCGTCCCGCACGTCTCCGAGTCAAAATCCTTGGGAAACCGACCCCGAATCAGACTGAACAATAACAAAAACAAACACAAAAAGAAACGAAGAACACTCGGGGTCGGGACCTACTGCGAGACGCGTCGAAGCTCTGCCGGCTGCGGTTGAGGCGTGACAGTCGTCGATGGGACCGCTTGCTTTCGATCTCGCTCTCCAGACTCTCTCTCTCAGCTCTCTGGAACTCTCTCCCTCTGCCCCCCTGTCTCGCTCGCTTGCTCTCTCTCTCCCCTCTATCGAACTCCGATCTCCCTCTGCTCTCCCCTCAATCCCCCTCTTCTCTCTCTCTGATCTTCGAACTCCCTCCCTCGCTCTGTGGACTCTTCCTCTTCCCTCTGTGCCTCTGTTCTTTCTCGAAACTCTCCCTCTTCCCCCTCGGAACTCTCTCCCACCGTCGGAACTCCCTCTCTCCCTCGGAACTCTCTCCCTCCATCGGAACTCTCTCCCTTCGTGCCTCTCTTTCTTTCTTCTGAACGTGCCTTCATCCCCCTAAAAGAAGAGGGCAGAGTCCTCTTTTTGTCTCCTATCATACTCCTTTCTTCTGTGTCCTTTCCCCCTTTTCTTCTTTTGTGAAAGTGTGCCCAGAGGGTGAGCTGTCCACGAGAAATGCTCCTCTTTTGTCTTCTCCCTCTCTTCTTTTGAAGGAAATGTTCAGCTCCCCTTTTTTTGTCCTTTCTCCCTTTTTCTTCTTTTCTGTTAGCGCCCCCAGAGAGAGACCCCTCTTTTGTCTTCTCTCTCTTTTTTTTTTCTTTTTTTATTATTATCATTTTTTAATTTTTTGTAATAATTTTAAATAAATAAAAAGAAGTAAAATAAAGCGAAAATATGTTTCACTAAATCTATTAATGCAAATGCGCCTAACGTCTATATGCCACGCATTTTAATGAAATATTTTTTTTTAAGGGTTAAAAAACAATTCCTAATTTTTCATGCAATTAAACCCTAAATAATGAAGCAAAATTTAGGTGTCAACAATGTCGCTTTAGGGTTTTGACTAAGGTTGTCGCCTCAACCATTGCCGCCGATGAAGCTCTAATTGACCGCGCAAAACGTCGACGACAAGACATCCATGGTTGTCTCTACAAACAGCTGCAGTGGCTCCTTCACTCGTTCCTTCCAGGTAAGCACCATCCATGTTGATTTTTAGTTTTCCTCTCTCCGGTGATCGCCACAATTGAGGAGGATTTGCTGATAGAGTTTCTTTTTTTCTCTTTCCTAGGAGCCATCTTTTGTATTTTTTAAACAAAGAGTGAGCATTCTCCACTGTGCGCTCAGGATTCGGTTTCAAGGACCAAAACTGAACATGACCCTTATTAGTAGAGAAGCAAATAGGGTGGCTGATTGGGTTGTTAAAGCCCGAAGGAGAAAAAGCCAACCGAGTGACTGGGTTCTTTATCCCCCCTTGGGTCTTTGGGATTTACTGTGTTCCGAAACCATGGAGTGTATTCTCGAACCTCTTCTGAATAAATAAAAGTGCTTTCCATGACAACAAAAAAAAAAATAGATCAGCCTTTTTCTTTGCGCCTTATCTATATTCCTGTCGTCGGTTGTCATTAATGGATACTAAGAATTTTTTAGGTCCATCAGAAAATCACGTGTTCTACACAACAGTGTACAGATAGAGAACTCAAATCTTGATTTTTGTTCTCTAACCAACATCACCTAAAACTTGTTCACTCCAATTGCCGCTACTTAGTAGGACGTCTGATTTGGAACTTACGTCAAGCTTTCTTGCCTTTTGATGCCTCCCAAAATCTAATTTTTGACATGCTTGAAACATGCCCAAATATGCCTTGTGTGCTGGTTCCACATGGACGCTGGACTAAAAAGATTTAACAATCACAAAATTATAAATTATTTCGTGACGCTAAAAATATGTATCATGACTTGTTTAGTCGCTTTTTTATTTTTCAACTTTTGTGGTGCTCTCTATATAAGTCTCAATTTACATATATATATATATATATATATTTGAAGTAAAGTTTAGACAATTCTGCAATATTTGAAGAAATTTCTATCAATCAAGGGAAAATTAACTGAAAAATTACCTTCATTTATAAGAGTGCAAAATGATTAATTATGAGGCATCCATGTTTTATCTGAATAAAACTAAAGCAATAATCTTTTGAGTGATATTCCATGTTAACTCTAAATGTTTCATTGACTCAATTACTAAAAATATAGATAATCAATTAATAAATCCTATCTCTTATACAATTAGTGAATTCGTTGTCATGTATAAGACATATCTCATGCAATAATTATCGTTAAAAGTTCGAAGCTGTCTATCAATAGTGCGAACTTATTTCACTTAGGAACTTAAATAGAAACTTTGATGCTTATAAGTTATTAATGTCGCAATTAGTACCCACACATTAAATTATGTGCATTATCATTCTGCAAATATTTGATGAAAGAAAAGGAATTATAAAATATAGCTGGTAGAATAAAGTAAAAGAAATTTGATGAAAAAAAAAGTGACATAAACGGGGAGAAGAAACAAAGAGCAAAAGTGACGGTTGATGTAAATTTGGTGAAAATTTGAAATTAATTATTTTCATTCTAAATTTTGGTTCTTTAATCTATTAATTTAAAAATTAAAATCAATTATTTTCTCCTATCGTCGATATGTTTATACTTTTTCTGAAACTGTCTTTCATAACCAGTCACATACTAAAACTATGTGACAGAAAAAAAAACATACTAAAATTCAAATGGTGTTGAAGTGGATAGTGTGAAGGGTACATTGAAATTGATTTTTAAAATTTTACAAAAATTTGTGTCGTACAGATATGAAAATTTGTGCATTTTTCCTTCAAACCTCGTTTCCTCTTTTGAGCCCTGCGAACCGTTTTAGAGAAGAGCGAAGCATTTTACTCTATGAACTAAATGCTCACCAAGTGCAGGACTGAAGAAGCATCACTATCCCTCATTTTACTCTGTGAACCAAATTCATCAGTTCTTATTCATATTACTTATGCAGCAGTAGCAGCAGGGCGCATCGGGCTCCGACGAGGCCAAGACCATATGGATCGGCAATCTACACCACTAGATGGACGAGACTTACATCCGCATCTGCTTCTCTCTCTCTCTCTCTCTCTCTCTCTCTCTCTCTCTGGCTTGTATGTGTAGGTATAGGAACAACATTTTGTGATTGGAGTTTTTTTAGTTCTAAGGAAAGTCTTCGATTGTGGTTGGCTAGCGGCCACTGAGTCATATGCCGGCGAGAAGTTTTGAGTGTTTGAAATTTGAAAAGACTAAAATTAAAGAGGGAACGGTTACTGCCTGAAAACATAACAAGGGAAATTCTTTCGTCGTTTAATGCCTTGGCATGACTTCGTGTGCCATGTCTGCTTGTGTTTTGGAAGTATGCAATGATGTGTAAAAATATGCTTGAGTCTTAATTTATGTGTATGCAAGTGCAATTGACTAGTGACCTGTATTTAGATGATGCATGTTTAGTTTTAAAATTGACAAAGTCATGTTATTATTTGGCCTATTAGATAGAGGCACTTTCCTTTCAATCATAGATAACACGGATATGTATATTGGAAGTCTTAAAATTTGTCATGAAAGTACAATTGAGTCATAAAACTTTTAAAAAGTGCAATTATGTCCTAAGACTTGTTATGAAAGTGTAATTGAATCATAAAACTTTATAAAAGTACAATTGAATCCTAAAATTTTTAAAAAATACAAGTAAAGTTGTCATTTCTTTTACCTAACATTCATTGATCTCCATCTGTGATGCTCTAAGGAGCTGCACGATGCTTGGGAATTTGCTCTAATTACCGGCACAATCCATATATGCTCATTGAAAATTATGGGTTATTATTGCAAATCCATTGGGTTAACCGGTCTTCGCTATCATTAGTTCGTACTAGCGACAAAATGTTTCCAGCACGCTACAACACTCTTCCGGGCATTCGAGTTCGAAGCCTGATCCCCCGTGTTATTCACTAATCTTAGCTTGCAACAGAGAGTCTCTTTCCCGATTAGAGCACGACCCCGTACAATCTATACAAAACATTTCTAATGATTGCGCACCAACATAAATAACTACATAAAGTACTTAGAAGGATAGGAATCAACTGTTACAGTGCACGTGTGATTAAAACTTGTTTCTCAATTCCGTACCTCCTTTTTACTCAAACTTACAATATTCGGGTTATTATCATTTTATCTTCTGTAATTTGCAATATCTAATTTATTAGAAATTGTAAAAGAATCATGGTAATATTACTGTTTGAGTTCCACCCATGACCCCAAAACGACACGACAGATAAACAGAAACAACAAGACCCTCTAACTTAAATTGCGCAATCACAAATATAGACAACGGGACGAACTAACAGCTCACCTCCTTCAGACCATGAGCAACCGACGATTGCCACGCACGCAACCTTCATATTCTCCCCACTAACGGCCACACTGGATCACGTGAGAGGTCGGTCGTTCGATCGATTCATATCGCCAGGAAGAGGCAGGTCATGGACTTCCCAACCAGATTCGAGAGGCTGCTCTCCCAGATCGACGGACAGTGCTGAGAGCCCGGTGCCGTGAGGGGTGAAGGGGAAAGATAGAAAATGGTTAGGTGGGCTTAAGCAGGGTTGAATCATTCTGGGCTCAGTCTAGTTAGGTAAATTTGGACTTGCGTTGGTGCCTTTTTTAGGTTCAAATTGGTTTGATGGATCTGGGCTTGAAAAAAACAAACGGATTGGGCTTGTTTCTAGTTATGATTGGAGCGCGAGGAGGGGAGGGGACGGAAAATAGAGCATCCGAATGGAGATGTACATCATTTTGTAAATATGGTTTCTACAATGCTAAAAAAGAACCAACAAGGTACTCCTTTAACTTAGCATGAAGATAAATTTGCAATTCACTATGGAGGTGATGCGAGATGTGATGCATGTTTTTGCTCCTTACAAAGATTAAAGGCCAGTGGCCACAGAATGAGTGTTTGGTGTGACTTTGGCTTTTGATTTTTTGCCCTTTGCCCGTTCAATCTTAACTTTAAATGTTAATTTTTTAACATAAAAAAGATAAATGTATTTATAATTGCGAAATTAAAACGTGAAGAAATAAATATGTCGCCTTCTAAAAGTACATATATATTAATATGAGAAAAGTAGAGCTTTGTTGGAGGGAGGGAGTGAGAGGACAGGGTTGACGCAGAGCTAGAGATTGCTGAGTAATAATGGTTATTACAAATTTAAGCATGAAACTCTAGACGTAAAAGATGATTTCATAAACAATTAAGCAATTAATGATTATTTAATTAATATATTTTGAATCTACTACCTCTCTAAAAGATATCATGTAAAAGATACTATGTAAGGCTACATGGTGGGTATTGAATTAGTAGCACAACCACTCTGGACTTACCAATTCTAAACTTTTGGAGCCTAGAAATTGCTCTACCCCCTCTAATGCCCATCTTAAAACTTACCGATAATGTCAATTCCATAGCAAATTCCGCTGATCCTCCGGAGCCCAATTTCTATTCACAAAGTTGAATACTTTAATGGCAGCACAAATGCAACAAATAACATCTCATCATATGAGTAATCCGTCGCCAATTAGACAATTGACACTCACCATATTAAGAATCATTTAGCAAAGGATTTTAGATTATATAGATATATAACTTATTTATCCCATGAAGACTTGCACCATACTTGTTAATGGAAAAAGGTTAATGGTGTTAATGAGCGTGAGAAGATACAAGTTTGGATTAGGCAGACAAGAGTTGCAACTTTTTTTAAGACGTGACATGTGCTAACTTCGAATTTATGAAGGGTAAAATGAAACTTTCCCTAAAATGTTAGAATGAGATCTCCCATTCTTCTTACAAATGCATGGAGCTTGAGGTGATTTTCTTCATTGTAAGCGATGTCACATTTTCCCCCTTTAAGTTGGAAAAAATTACCTCCAACTATATTTTTTATTGGTGTTCAACTTATAAAAATACCGATACGACTTTACCAAAAAAAAATCTTTACCAAAAAAAAAATACCAATACGCAAACTTAACTAAAAATAAATATGAATTATGTCTATATTTGTAACTCATCAATAAGAAAGTTGCATATAGTGGGAGCATGGAGAGGAAACCACTAAGGTGTAAACATGTGGCCACCCAACTCGCTTTGCTTTTGTTTTCTTTTTTTTTTCGATTTAAGATCATGTGATATTTTGTGCGGATTGATTCCTTTCAAAAATTGCAAATTGGCACAAGAAAAATTATAAACAAGTGGAACGTGAGGCCCCAAAATTAAACTGTTTATCATAACAAATTGCAAAAACCAATATTACTTGAAACAGTCGGGCCAAAAGTTAAAGCAAAGAAGTAAGAATATTTCATTCCCTCACGGACGGACGAGCCAACTTTCTTTCTCTTTTTCTAGCAGAGAAGCTTGGCATGCCGAAGGTTTCTAATGCCCTATTTATATGCACCAATCTACTGCTTTGGGAACCTTAGCTTTTGGGAACAAAGGGAAAATGTCATCAAAAATCTTAAACTTAGTTCAATGTAACAAATTTACGCCCAACTTTTTTGTGAAATAAAAAACCTCAAATTTATATACATGTGACACATTTATCCTAAATTTTTTTCTATAACACCAAAAATTTCAAACTTTATCAACTGTGATACATTTATCCCAAATTCTTTAGTCGAATGACATTTTCGTCTTTTATTTTTTAATTTTTTTTCTTTTTCTTTTTGTTTCCTTTTTCTTTTTTTTCCTTCTCCTCCCTTCCCTCCATTGGCCATGGTAGAGGGAAGCTGACGACGTTGGCCCTTGCCTGAGTCCGGCGAGGGTGACTCTCGCATACGGGCAATATTCAAACCTTCCTTTCCTGTAGTATTGCTGCAGTCTTTTTTTGCAGCTTTTGTTGTTGTTGTTGGAATTCATTCGTATACTTGGTGGAATTAGACATATCTTAATCAAACCCCCCCCCCCCTTTTTTTCCAATCGATTGAATACAATATTCAACATAATTCACAAAAATCAAGTGGAATTGAATGGATTCTTATGCAATGAAAAAATATTCAATTCAAAAACGAATTGAATATAAAATAGGATGGAAAAGATACAAAATCAATGACTTAATTCCCTAAAAAACCCAAAACTTTAATATTTGTCCCAATTATACCATGAATTTTTTTTTATCTCATAAAAAATCACAAACTTTCACTCAAATCCCAAATCTGCCCTCCATTAGCTTTTTATCCAATAGTACGGTTAGTAGTCCCACGTGGCATCGCCATGTCCATAAAAACGCCACATCAACTTGCGGTTACTGTTTATCATCTTCAACCTCAGAAGTGCTCGATTTGTCATCCAACAAATACATCATTTGGCATTCTACCATGATACACAATCCCAGCACCTCTCTCCCAATCACATTGTCGTCCTTCACACATTTGAAGATGTTGGAGATGGGGAAGTCCAGCTACTCTCGCCTAATGTTGGTTTGGTGCCGGTTTTGATTTTTTGAACCTGATTGTCTTTCAGCTGACTGTACACATCATTAAACTCTGTTCATCCTCTTCCTTGTCTTCTTCAACTTCTTCTACTTCTTGCTCATCTTGTTCTTCTGGTTCGTCATCTCCAACTGGGTCAACTTGTTCTTCCTCCTCAGCTTGGGCTTCGTGTTGTTCTAGCTCCTGGGGGTAGCTCAGAACTGTGATAGGTCTGTGAAAAGTTGGCTTCTTGGGACACACACTTGTAGAGATTGAACGACTTGAGCCTGTTCGGTTCGGCATTATAGGAGATCTGGTCAAGAAAGGCGTTCCCTTTTCGCTTTCCCCCTCTTGTTCTTGTCCAAGCTCGGAGCCTTGCTGTAAGAACCCATGAAGGGTTTCCATTTCAAGGGTTTTGCCAAAATGGGTGTTGGGTTCTTGGGATATGTAGCTGTAGAAACTCATGGACTTGAGCCTATGCAACATTGATGGAGATATGGCGAGGTGTTGGGGTTTTGGGCTATCTTCGTGATTTCTTTGTTGTTGATGTGGGTCTCCTTCTTCTTCCTTGGGTTTGTGGCTGCTAAGGCTTGATGCGGTGAAAATGGTGCCAATCATGAGGTTCAGGAGCACGGAGAAAACATTGGGTGTGAACCAGCTGTGCATGGTCGCCCAGATTGACAGTGCACTTGTCACTGATTCTTCGAGCATGGCTGCAGAGAGAGAGAGAGAGAGAGAGAGAGAGAGAGGTTGAGGTGAAAATGACTAGGTAAGCCAAGAGTTTCGTGTATTTTGGGAGGTGAAGGTGAAGGTGAATGGGTAAGTAGAGTTCTGTGTTTTTTGATAGGCAGGTGAAGGTTGAAGACAATGAACAGTAATCGCAAAGAAGATGAACAGTCTATGTGAATAGTGTCTGAAATCCTGACGTGGACTTTTTACTGACGTGGAAATGCCACGTTGGACGATTAACGGAAAGCTGGACGAAAGGCAGGTTCGTGATCTAGTTGATGGTTTTTTATGAGATAAAAAAATTTAAATAAAATTAGAATAAATCTTAGAATTTGGAATTTTTTCGGGAATTAGGCCCAAGATCAATAAGAGAAGGTGGTCAGACCCGATTAGCAAAGGGCCAGAGAAACTTTCGAATTATGAATGGCGTCGAGTGAGGGTCTCGCCTGGGTCAGAAGAAACTCTCAAAACGCGCATTGACCGCCTTTGGTTGATCCATGCATTAGAAGAAATCCGAGCTTCTAATCGGGAAAGAAAGCGTCGGCCTCTCTTCTGACTCCGGCACCCACCAGAAGAACTCAAAGTCCCCAGCAAGGAACGGCCAACCTCGCACCAAAACCACCTCACGATCTGAATCACCATCATCATCTCTCCATTCAAATCCCACTCGCATCCGAAACCCACCTCGACGATGAAGGCATATGTAACAACAGCCCCTCCATGAGCCAAAAGACCAATCTTTCGACACCCCACAAGGGACCCATGATGACCCAGTCACCTCTGGCTTTCTATCGCTCTAGCTCGCAATCACCCGTCGCCAATCGCCACCAGCAACAGAGACTTTTCAGTTCGGATTCTGGCACGACCAGGCTTTCTTGCTTTGGCGAGGGTTGCCCTCGCCTGACCCAGGCAAGGGCCAACGCTGGTGGCTTTCTGGCGGAGAGAAGGGAGAAGAAGAAAAAAAGGAAAAAAATAGAAAAAAAATTAAAAATTTAAAGACGAAAATACCTCTCCACCAAAGAGTTTGGGATAAATGTATTTTAGTTTAGAATTTTTTGTGTTACAGAAAAAAAATTTGAAATAAATATATCATTCAAATATAAATTTAAAATTTTTTGTATTATAAAAATGTTTGAAATAAATTTATCACGTCGAATAAAGCTTGTGATTTTTTGCAGCATTTTTCCTTTCCAAAATGTGTTGCAAAATTCCTGAACAAAAAATTCACACGGCCGGCCACAAAAATTGAAGCCCACAGATTTTGAAAGACAAAATCCCAAACTTTATGAACCTGAGCTTCGTCAAGAGCTCCTCATCTGTCATTTTCTTGTGAAAGCACTTATTGTATGTCCCCCAAATAGTTTCCTACTGGGAGACTTACCATTTGCTTCATGGCATTAATTTCCAGGTCCAATGGTGCCCCCGCTGCACGGTTCAATTAGAGGACAAACACTTCACGCAAACGTTTCTGGAACGTAATGATTGTGTCGGTGCTCTAAAGCTCTTCCCATTTTTTATTTTGGACTGGCAACCAGCGCGTTTCCCATTGACTCTAAAAAGGAGAGGGTCAAGATGCCCTTGGAGACTCGAAAAAGAAAAAGTGATCGGGACAAATGAGAAAATAATTGATGAATGCTTTTCGGTAATGTGCTGGTGATTGTCATCTCATATTTCCGATTCAATTGGGAAGTTCGAATGATTGATTGAATTAAACTCGTTATTTACAAGTATTTAGGAAACACCAGAATTCATTGAGGATTTGAAATATGGGAAAACTTAGCGTATTGTTGAAAGTGAGATATTAAGTAATTTATCTATTACTATCAGCAAGTTGGGCAAAAAACACAACTCAGTCTTGTTATATGGAAAAAAACAATGTAATTGGTTAGGTATGCTGACAGTTATTTACAAACAAGGCCAATAGACAAATGCAATAGTAAGTTATCAATATCTTTAGAAATTTGCCACTCGAACAAAAACTTAATGGTAGAGATAGCAAGTTTCTAGTGAAAATCAGTGATTTACCAAACGAGATCCAATTGTACAATAGCCAGCAAAGTAAAGCATGTTTTAATTTTAAGTACAATGTAAGTTTTCTATTTATGTAAAAGCTCATAATTCAAAATAAAAATTTATCGGTGGAAATAATGAGTCACAAGTAAAATTAATAAATTTTTTATTAATGTTTTTTTTGGTAAGGTAAATTTTTTTATTAATGTTCGCATTTAGATATTTCACTTTTTCTTTTTGTCAAGTTATACATGTTTCACTTCCAATATTACGAAAAGCTCTTATTTTCATGATGATTAACCTACTTCTCAATATCTCTAACATTATCAATCAAGAAAGATCAATAACTTTAATACATCTCTAGCATCCCCCTCAAACTTAAGGTGACGGAGAAGAGGTTAATTTGAGTTTGGTGAAAAGATCTTAAAAACGCTTGGGTGGATATGCCTTAGTGAAAATATCTGCAGTCTAATCAACCGATGTAGTGGGAACAAGACGAACAATACCACGAAGCACGTGAGAACGTGTGAAAGGACAATTTATTTCAATATGCTTGGTACACTCATGGAAAACATCATTATGTGCTATTTGGACAATGAACGGCCATGCCCTCATTATGATGGACTCCCATGTTTTCTAATAACCATCGCAACCATAGTAATTCTGATGTTGTATCAACATAAGCATGATATTCTGCTTCAGTACTCAATCGAGTGACTGTAGTTTGTTTCTTGCTTCGCCAGGAAATAAGGGACCTTCATGAGAAGAAGCAGTAGCCTATAGTAGAGTGACGATTAAGAGGATCATTAGCCCAGTCAACATCAAAATAAGCTGTCAACTTTAAGATTGAGTCAGCAGAAAAGTGAAGACCGTGAAATAAGATACCCTTGACATAGCGAAGAATCTGAAGAACAGCAGCAAAGTGAGCCGTTCGCAGCGTTGTCATAAATTGACTTACGATATAAATAGCATAAGCGATGTCAGGGCAAGTAATAGTGAGGTATACAAAACTACCAAGCAGTTGTCGATAAGGTGTAGGATTTGGACGAGAAGTCCCATCTTTGTCATCAAATTTGGCATTAGTTTAAATGGGAGTTGTAGGAGTCTTGTTAACAGTAAGTCCAGCTCGAGAAAAAAGATCAATGATATATTTTGCTTGAGAAAGATAATAGCCAGAGGAATCTAACATAACTCCAAACCTACAAAACAATTGAGCTATTTGAGATATTTCATTTCAAACTGTTGATTCAAATACTACTATAGTTTCATAATGCCATTATGATCATTACTAGTAATAACCATGTCACCTACATATAATAGTAACAGAATAAACCCACGAGATGTTTGTTGAACAAAGAGACCATTGTCATAGGAACTAGAAGTAAAACCAAAGCGTTCCATGATGGAACTAAACTTAGAATACAATGCATGAGGAGCTTGCTTCGGTCCATATAATGCTTGGCGTAGGCGAAACACTTTATTAGGCGTGTGAGTCTATCAAGGATGAGACTCCATATAAACTTCTTCAGTGAGATCACTATTGAGGAATGTATTTTTGACATCCATATGGAATAGAGGCCACCGCTTAATAGCAGCAACAGCAAGTAGGCAGCAACCAGAAGTAAGACGTGCAACTGGAGCAAATGTCTCGTCATAGTCAATGCCATACTCTCGAGTGAAGCCTTTTCCTACTAGTCTAGCTTTGTAGCGTTCAATTGTACCATTTTCCTTTGTTTTGATCTTGTGCACCAATTTACAACCTATAGCCGACTTTTCAAGAGGCAAATCAATCAAATCCCAAGTATGGGATGTTTTCTAATGCTTTCAACTCATCTGTTGTTTCTTTCTACCAAAGAGGATTAGTACGAGCTTCTCCATACGTGTGAGGTCTAGAACAACCTATAAATAAGTTCATGTACCATCAGTATTAGACACACAAAAACATAAAAAAATTCTCTTTTCCTCGTCATTCTTAAATATACTCTCGAGATTTTTCGAGATAATGATTGAAGGACCGTATGGGATAGAAGATCTCCATCCTGATATTGACTATCTTCCGCACATTTTATAATCCTCAGTTATGACCCTTTTTTTTCTTTTCAAATCTTGTCTATTAACAGAGAAAAAAAACACAAGAAGTTAAATTTAAAAGCAGACACTCATTTGGACAGGCCTCATCAAATGTATATTAGCAGTATAGCTGTGGGCAGAGAGAGAGCGCGCAAGAGAGATACTACCAAATAGTCCTTGGCAAAAAGATATTCATTATAGGTTTTAATAATTTTTCATTCTCCACATCATTGATACCATTAGTTAAGATCAAATTTCCCCCGAAAACTTTAACAACGAAAATATGAGAGGCCTCCAATTTCTCGTCCTAGAAGTCCTCATGGAGTGAAAATTGTCTATACTCAAATTTGCATTTAAGGATGAATAAATCTAAAATGTGACACAAGCGCTTTACGAGCGCACATTGATAACGATCTTTCTTAAAGTCCGAAATACATCTAATGAATATCATCATCACAAAGGTAGCCAAAACCCCGGTCCGCCCACACCAAAACGAAGGACACTTTCTTGTAGCAACTACTAAAACAAACTGAGCACATTAAGCGAACTTGAAGGATGATGTTAAACGCAGTTAGGAGCAATTTGTGTTAAAGTAGACCTACCAAACCAAAGCGTTGCAGCTAGATTAGTCACTAACATTCACCGAAAGTTGCGCTTTGCTTTTGTCTTGCCGATAATGCTATTTAAAAGTAGAGCTATTATTTTGCTTGCGTTTCACTTTCCATCACATGTGAATCCTTTACATTGAGGATTAGCTGTGCTGTGACGATACATACTAATGATGCCTCCTCAGGCAGTTATCTTCTTTAAGAAGAAAATTACCAAAATCATCTTTAACTCGACTTCCCACCGTAAATATCCACATGAGAGACTAGCTCGATGCCACACACCCCACCACCGGGTTTCCCCCTTCCACCGGACGTAATGCCATTGTTCCCTCGGAGGTCGTCACTGACCTCACATCTGAGGAAGCCGATCGTCACCACGCCAGCTTAAGGTCAGATCGAGCTTGTGGCCACCATGGTTAAGCTTTGTTACAGAGCTTACGCAGCTGGATTGCCACAAAAGCTCGTGACTAGTCATGGCCCTCACAAGCTCGAGGCCAACCTCATGCGGGCTCAGCCTAAGCTCGTGTGCCCCCATTGTCCCAAGCCACGAACAATCTCGCCATAGACAGAGACAGGGATGAGGGGAGAGGGGTGTAGGCAACGGGCAAGTGCAAAGGTGACGTCGTCGGTGTTAGCATTGAACCGTGGCATCAACCCATGCGTTGCTCTCGGTCATAGATGGGGATAATTACTAAAAAAGTCACAAACCTATTGTAAGGATGTCAATTCAGTCATAAACTTTTCAATGTGATCTATTTAATCTTAAACATTTTGTTGATTTGCCATTATAGTCCTTTCAATCAATTTTGGCCGGAGATTACTAATGCGGATGTCGGACATTTTACATGAGTGCTGACATAGATAATTTTTGCAATATTTTTAAATTTTTTCTGAAATTTTTCTTTTTTCCAATTTTTTCCTTTTATTCTCTTTCCTTTTTGTTTTTTTTTATTTTTTTCTTATTTCCCTTTGCCGATCCATGACCTCAGCTGTGGCAACGTAGGACGGCCGACGTCCACGTCAATGATATCTAGCTAAAATTGACCATAAGAATTATATTGGCAAATCATCAAAAAATTTTGAATTAAATTGGTCAAATTAAAAGGTTTTGGTATGAATTGGCATCCATATAATAAGTTTAGGACTTCTTTTTCTATAATTTTCCCAACGTTGATGTGTTGTGCTATTACGTGTGAGGAGAGAGAAATGGCAGGGGAAGAGAGTGCAAGAGGGGTTTCGGTGGAGATTTTGAAGTAGATATATAATACAAGTTTGAGAGCCAAAAGAAATGAAGGAACTAGCAGAGAGTAGATGTAGAATATATGGCCATAACGAATACCAAATTCATCAAGCCAAATGAGAAAGTCACAATCATCTTTGTTCCATTTAATTTTGTGAAGGTCATTCAATAGTGCACTCGACCTGCTCTTTCACAGTATGAATCACAGTAGAGGCTAACAAAAGACATGAACATGTGCTGAATGAGAGGATGATAAGAGACATGAAAAGGACTAAAGTTTTATTGAAATGAAGAAATCAACAAGCAACAAGTCATGTCTTGAACATATTTGACCACATATACCACCATACTGGACCACCATCCTCATCAGTCTTTCCATTCCCACAAAGATAAAGACACCAAGATAGCCCTAAAAATTTGATCACATGACGGTGCACGCAGTGGCATTTTCTTCACTGAAGTAATCACATGGGCTCACGTAGTAACCCCTATTCCCACCTCGACACTCAACAGCTGGTCTTCCACATCCATCATAGCACATCACTGGCCTCCTCTGCCCACAATAGCATTGTGCCGCACCATAGCGTCCATAGCATGGGGGACAACAATACACTGGCAACATCGGATACACCGGCACCATCGGATACATTGGCACTGGCGGGTAGCCTGCCATCGGCTTTGGTACCTTCGGGGGCGGCGGCGCGGGCGCCTGCTGTGGAGGATTTGGTGGAGCAGTTTGGGGGGCTTTCGAGGGCTGTGCTGATACCGGTGCAGGAGCAGGCGGCTCTTTGAACCTGACGTTCTTGGTCTCGACTTTCTCCACTATCTTGCCACCCTCGCAGATGATCTTCTGCCGGATTTTCTCCGGGCTGCAGCACACGACGGTGATTTCCACCGTGTTCTTATTTTCATCGTATATTTGATCTCGAATTTCTCTTGTTCACAAATTAATTCATAGGAAACTCAGTTGAATTAAATTAACACCAATGCAATCGTAATTACAAATCAAGAAATGATAACAATTTTAAACTAAAAAGAGGGGAAGCAAAAAAAAAAAAACAAAGAGAGAAAGAGAGACTCACGGGGAAATTTACAGAGAATTTTCTTGATCTTCTTATAGCAGCGCGGGCACTGCAAATCCACCTTTATCCACATTCTGGTCACCTGCAACAAACAAGAACAATGCAAAAATCAATAAAGCCATGTGTATCAGATGAATGCGAAGAGGTTTTCCTTTTCCTAATCGTTTGCAGAGAAAGTATCAGGGGGAAGATGCAAAACAGAGAAATGAACAAGATGGACCCAACGAAATAATAACCCCCCAAATGGAGAGATAGTTGTTCTGAAGAATCACAATCATAGAATGATAAAAAAAAAAAAAAAACGACCCAGAAAAGAAAAGGGAAGAAAAATGGAGTTGGCGGGTATCGAGAGAGTGAGGAGGAGGATTTACCTTCTCTACCATAGCTGCGGGAGAGACAAGGTCTGGAGAGCTCCGAAAATGAGTGAATGGGAAGTGTGAAGAGGTGAAAGAAGGAAGGATCGAGTGACGATGGGGTGCCAGTGATGGATGAATATGAATGTTAGAGAATGAGAACAGACTGGTTAAGAAAGAGAAAGGTCCCTATATGTTCAATAGCTTCATCTGCTTCTTAAGTGTTGAGAAAATTCTGTATTTGGCTTAGAGTCGCATGATGAACAGAAGTCAACCGAAGTGTGCGGCAAACTCGAATTTTGATGAGACTAAAGACAAGGAACTTGACCGTACGTATGTTAGTCCTCATGTCGCTGTCACGTTGAATGCTAGGAGAAGCACGCGTCGAACTCATGACGTCCATTTGATTACATCACCTCCATCGCTGGTGGGCTTGCAGTCTGCGGCAATGATGGGGCTATGAACAGATAATGCACGTGTTTTATCTTCCATTGTCGAAAGAATTACAGCAGAAGAACAGGAACAGCGCCAAGGCGATTGCTACAATTTCTATCACTTTGCTTTCTGCAGTTGAATTTCCAACACGCGCAGTGAGATTTTTGCTCCTTAAACTGTCGTTTTGCTCATGTGATTTCGGTCCTTTTGGCTGTTGTTCTTGCAGTGAATTTGGTTTAGACAATTCACTGCACATGAAGTTGGATTTTGAGGGAATTCACAGGTGACCGTGATGGGGTGAACTGTACTGTTTTATGCGCGGTAATGCTTAGCTCAATACATGGAACTAAAATTGTATGGACTGATCATCTAAGTATGTCAAGCGATCGAACACAATAACAAATAAATAAAGGAAATAAATGGTGCACCAGAGTTACGTGGCTCAAATAATGTGACCTACCTACTTTAGGAGGAGAGAAACACAAGATTTCACAAAAGATCATACGATATGACGGAGAGTACTAATTTTAAACTTTGAAAAGAAAAGAAAAAAGCCTTTATTGAGCTGTCTCCGACATGGGGTAGGTAATAGCCCGTATTCTCCAAACCGACATTACATGGTTTGATATGAAGTCCAAGTTGGACTTTGAACTCGTGACATAATTTAATTTAAAGTTTATCAAACTCCAAAAATATTATGTTAGACCTTCCTTACATGGAAAATCAATCTCCACAAAGTGTATAACATGAAATCAAAGCATTGTGGAAAGAACAAAGAATGATTCTCCATCGACAATAAGACCAAATTACACGCACACGATTTGGTTGGCAATGAATGTTAGAATAATATTGGGCTTTGGAAAAAATTGATCGGGGGACCGCGAATGTGGTTGTGGAATTCATCTGTGTAGAGAGCAAGAAGCGATTGATTGGAAAGAACAAGAAGCTTAGTTTATCAAGTCACTGTCCATTTAATTAGGAAGTCGCCATCCACAGTGCAAGGTAAGATAGATTAAATCCATCGCCTGAACAAAAATTTAGACCTATGACTCCGTCTATGATGGGTATGGACCACAGATTCTCACTAGTTAGGTTAAATCTAGCTTATAAATTAGTTTAGACAAAAGTTGAGAACTTGAGAAGCCATGGGTTTCATTAGGCAATATTATCTCCCTCTAATTTAAGAAATTAAGCTTATAGTATATGACCTCTAGATATAATTTGTGGTCCGCCTTTCAACTTGCAAGTGCGTGGCTGCTGATTATATCTTAATGCCGTAAAAGTATCGTGCACATGGGAAAGTTCCCTTGATTAAATACTAGTGTTGAGCACGCGTTAAAGGGGCGTGCAAAAGCGGATCATTATATAAAGAAGAAAAATAGAGAATTTCCTCCAAAAAAGAAAAAGAAAAAATGGGTAGTTATTTTTAAAGTTGCAGAAAAGGGTGGTGGATGAAATTTGATGTATATTTTTTAAATGAAGTAAGAGTAAGATGAAACGGTGTTTTGTTTTTAAATATATAGAATTCTATTCTTTATTTGCCCTACATGATATGCTTTAGTAGCCATAATTGATAGGTTCATGTAAGCACGAAAATAGTATATTATGAGACAATAATACGAGATATAATTCTGTTCTTTATTGCCCTACGTAATATGCCTTAGGAGCCAAAATTGGTTGGCTCATGTAAGCACGGAAATAGTATATTAAGAGACAGAAATATCAGACATATCGACGTCTTATCAATAAACCATCAAGCGTACACATTTTAGGGCTTGTATTTGATTTCTATAAACAGAGATGCTTGATTTTTCAATTAGATAAAGTAAAAAAAATATTTTATTAGCCAGCAATACCACATAAGTTGTCACGAAATAAGCATTACATGATACAATTTTATCTAAAGTTCACCTAATTTAAAAATGAAAAAAAAATAAAAGAGCAGTTAATAAGATTTAATTTATAAGTTTATCTGTCAAAAAAAAATTAATCTTACAATGTAAACAAATTTAAATAATGAGTAAGGAATAATGATCTCAAGTTTCATTTGGTCAATCAAAAGATTAAAGCAAAATGACATTTGAAGAACAAGATTAGGAAATCTAGATCCACTGGTATAAAAATAGAATAAAATTTGCAAAAAGAAAAAACAAAAAGTCTTCTTTTCATTTTCAATTATAGGTGTATTTACTTAAATTTTGAGTTTAAAATTCCCGCTATACAAGTAGATAAATATCTTTATTTGGCATTTTCCATACTCAATAATGGATAACAACCCTAAATAATACATACGCAAATATCACCGACACTAATAACAAGAAGAAACTAAAAACATGTTATAATACAATAATCAACCCATGTGCAAACCGCCAGCTAGCTATGCTCAACAATTATAAACAATCTGTTCAAGGAGCTTGGGGTAGATCTAGAAAATGAATCTTCAAAGATTGTTATATGACTGGCCAGAAAAAATCCAAGTGTCCATTTGTTTTATGAAAAACGAATGATTTTAAAATCATTTTTTCTTGAAAATGATCGTTTTGTATCAATGCTGTTTGGACATTGAACAAGACTTTTTGAACAAATCGATATATTGACTAACATCCTAAATTAGGTTTTTAGTTGGCCAGAAACATGACTATGAACAATCGAAGAGGGACGTCATACTTCAGACTTTTCAATGGACTTCAGCTCCGATTGATGCTCTAATAAAAATTAGGTTTTTAGTTGGTTTGCGTTTGGAGACATCCATGATTAACTAAACAAGCTTTACTGGGTCCAATTTTAATACTTGCTCTGTATGTGCATATGCTAGTGGAATCATTTCCTTTTCCTTTACATGCAAAGGAGAGAGAAAAGTGAGTAGGTGGGACTCAACTATAATAAACAACCAGGAAAAAGTGTTTAGCAAAAAAACAAAAAACCAGGAAAATGTGATGACTAGCAAAGGACAAATAGAATCATGATTGAGTTGGGCTTAGGGGCTATTTGGCAACCAACCAAATAGTATCCGTTTCTATTATTTTAATTCTGGAACAAAAAAAGAACAAAAATCCATTTGATAAATTTTTTATTCTCGAACACAAATTTGTTCCCAGAATCAGTTTTGGAATAGAATCAAGAATCAAAATGAAAAAGAATCAAAATTGATTCTTGATTCTAAGAACAAGAATCAGAAATGAAAAAAAAAATTTCTTCTTCTTCTTCGTGGCCAGTCTTCTGGCCGGCGAGAGCGAGGGCTAGACCCTCACGGCCTAGGTGGCCCTCGCCCTCGTCGACGAGGGTGGCCCTTGCCAACCCTGGCCATGTGCCAAGGAAGGAGAAGAAGAAAAAAAAGAAAAAGAAAGGAAAAAAAAGAAAGAAATATTAAAATATTTAAAATATTATTAATAAAAAGAATTTTTGTATAGTTATCAAACGTATTTGTGCTCTTTTTTTATTCTAGAAATAAAAATTTTGGGCAGTTACCAAAGTCCTTCAAATGCTTAGAGATTATTTTCGGAAATAGAATAAAAAAATATATTTCTAAGCAAAAATCGTTTCCGAGAATATAATGGTTACCAAACCCACCAGGATGGATAAATATGTGTAAATTATGTGCACGGAACAAATTCAACCTAGCCTTTAAGTTTATACATATTAAGAACTTGTTTTAGGAACACCCGTTTAAGTTTAGATTTATATAAGGTATATCATTAGCGTAATATACTTTTTTATGCAAGCGTTCATGAAATGAAAATTCTCGTTTACGAATAAAATAAATGCAAATACCAAAATTAAGAACCATGTAAGTGTTAGCATTTGAATCTTGCTTGTGCAATGATTCTTTTACATCATCGATGTGCCAAACAAACGTCTCGAAATTCAAGGCGATTCTCATCACGAGTCAAAGTTGTCTTGCCCCTAATATAACGAGCAAACTTAGACATCTTAATAGCTAGAGGAAAAGAAAATAAAAAAAGTAATTCTCTTGAATAGCTCAAATCAGTTATCTTGCATAACTATGGTTGTTTTTTTTTTTTTCATCTTCCTTTGACTCTCCTCTCTCTCTCTCTCAAACTTCCACTCTAACTCTTTGCAAAGTGTAAATCAAATCCCACACCTGAAATTAATTGCCTCCACCCCAACCAATTCTCTTACCATTGGACCGCGTGCCCAATGGGTGGTCATTATAAGAGTTACCAACACAACTCGTACGATAATTGTTTGCAAAGCCATATAAAAAAAAAGGATGAGAGTCCTATATTCTAAATGAGTCTCTCTTTCCTAAATATGTGAAATTTGTGGGGAAGTGGCGAGGTCCACCCCTGACAGGTTAAATACTATTTGGTCACCGATAGTGATCGTGACGGAAAGGGTAAAAGACAGAGGTATGCAAAACGGACAGCTCGAACATCGAGAATAGCCTTGATCGAACCGGCCAGTTTGGTTCGGTTCCCAGGAATGTTAGTCCTGTTCTTAGTTCCTAAAAGTGAAATTGATATCCAGGCGATTCGATTCATAGTTCTAAAAGGAAACTAGACCAAACCGATTATATATATTTTTAAATTTTTTTTAAAAAATTAATAAAATGTGAACTAAACTCTAAAAGAACTTAATCGACATAAATTAATTGACAAAAATTATTTAAATGTGAACTAAACCCTAAGCGAACTTCATTGACATAAATTCATTGATAAAAATTAATAAAATATGAACTAAACTGTAAGTGTTAGATAAAAAAAATGGTAAACCCTAAGTGACCGGTTCTCGATCTTAAGATTCACCGGTCCGATCCTCGATTCTTAATTTTGGGAAACTATTCTTCTAGTCGGATTCCTGATTTACCTTGAAATCGAATTGGATCGGGAACTGATGAACCCTATTGAAAGAACCTATATCTGCAAAAAGTGAAAGTCTGATTGGAGAACGAACCTGCTTGTATCACACGGCATTTGTACCACAGAGATGGGAGGATAAGCATGAAACAAACAGTAAATTACGAACTTGACTTAAGATTGGTGAGAGATACATTAGATAAAATACTTCGACATATTTCAATGATTTGCTCCCCCACAAACAGACAGAAAGAAAAGGAAAGAACAATAATTGCCGGAAACACAATAAACCAAAGTAGGTGAAACCAAGGACCGGTAAAATTACTGTTCTTTTTCTTCTCGACGAGGACAAAATACACTGTAGTCTTTTTATTCTTCAAACCCCATTTCCAACGCAAATCCTCCCTTGACTTGTTCGCTATTACAGAAATCTATATGTGGAGAAATCTTTGGTTTGTAGCCCTCTTTTTGTCATCACTTAAGAGAGTTTCTGGACTTCTCAGGTAAACAATACTATTAACTACACCACCCGCTTGGGTGGCGCTGCTGGAGCGCGCACTCTTCCTCTCGCAAAAAGTTGAGTATTCGAATCCCAGGGGCCGCAGGGTGACTTAACCGGTGACACGTGTGTGGTGGCTAGCACGTGTCACCTCTAGGGTTTACTTCCCAGCTGTCGGCCGTGCGGGGATTCCCTGTATTATAAAAAAAAAAGAATACTATTAACTACGAGCTGGGTCAATATTACATAGTAAGCATATAGAAATGTCAATATTCTTCTTTGTGAAACATACAACAACTTGATGAATCTTGAACAATGTGATTGATGCCGAGGCTTGCAATAGGTTTATAAATCATTTAAATCGGACCCTTTTGAAAACTAGGTTACTGAACTCTGTGAGCAGCTAATTTTAACAATGATATTCCTTCGGACATGACAAGATGAACTTTGAAAATATGTGGTTCTCATGTTACTGATCAGAGGAAGAGACCCTTCTTGCTTTCTGGAGTTCATGCGTTGAAAGGTCATGTTAGGATAAGAACTTGCCTTTGCATTGATTCATGGGGGGGGGGGGGGGGGGGGCGGGGCGTGCCCCTCTCCCAATAAACGTCAAGTACTAGTGGTGGTTGCCTTGGGGGGCGCCACATGCCCCTCTCCTAGTAAACGTCAAGTACTAGTGGGCCCCTCTCCCAGTAAACGTCAAGTACTAGTGGTGGTTGCCTTGGGGGGTGGGGTGGGTGGGGGGGGGGTGGGGTGGGTGGGGGGGGGGGGCGCCACGTGCCCCTCTCCTAGTAAATGTCAAGTACTAATGGTGATTACCTTTGCATTGAGTCATGATAGGGGGGGGGGGGTTGGGCGTTGCGTGCCCCTCTCCCAGTAAACGTCAAGGAGGTTGCCTTTGCATGGAGTCATGTGGGCGGGGTATGGCACCACGTGCCCCACTCCCAATAAACGTCAAGTACTAGTGGTGGTTGCCTTTGCATTGAGTCATGTGCCCCACTCCCAATAAACGTCAAGTACCAGTGGTGGTTGCCTTTGCATTGAGTCATGTCGCCGGGGGGGGGGCGGCTCTCCCATTAAACGTCAAAATACTAGTGGTGGTTGCCTTTGCATGGAGTGATGTGGGCGGGGGACAGCGCCGCGTGCCCCAATTCTAGTAATCGTCAAGTACTAGCGATGGTTGCCTTTGCATTGAGTCATGTGAGTGAGGGGGGCGGCGGCGGCATGGGGGCGCCGCCTGCCCCTCTGCCAGTAAACGTCAAGTACTGGGCTCCGCAGGATTGGACGTATTCCCAGATAAAACACGTGAGTGGTGGTGACCAGTGGCTTGGACGTGACGTGCCCGCCCCCAAACCCCCCCCCCCCCCTCCCAATGAATCAATGCAAAGGCAAGCCCTTATCCTAACATGACCTTTCAAGGCATGAACTACAGAAAGCAAGAAGGGTCTTTTCCTCTAATCAATAACATGAGAACCACATATTTTCGAAGTTCATCTTATCATGTCCGAAGGAATATCATTGTTAAATTAGCTGCTGAAGAGTTCAGTAACCTAATTTTCAAAAGGGTCCAATTTAAATGATTTATAAACCTATTGCAAGCCTCGGCATCAATCACATTGTCCAAGATTCACCAAGTTGTTGTCTGTTTCACAAAGAAGAACATTGACATTTCTATATGCTTACTATATGAGATGGACTCAGCCCGTAGTTAATAGTTATGTTTACCTGAGAAGTCCAGAATCTCTCTTAAGTGATGACAAAGAGAGGGCTACAAACCAAAGATTTCTCAACTTATAGATTTCTGTAATAGCGAACAAGTCAAGGAAGGATTGGCGTTGGAAATGGGGTTTGAAGAATAAAAAGACTACAGTGTATTTTGTCAAACTGGGACTGGTCCGGAAGCTGTCGATTCAAAAAGTTGCTCTACTCGCCAAGTATCATCATTGGCCACTTGATTTTGTTTTCGCGGCAGTGCTTGTTATGAATGTAACTCATGATGAATGTCCACTGCACGTCCATCTTTTCGGGTGGAAAGATTAGGGCGAGACAGCTTTCTGAGTTAGGAGATAAAATATCGTTCTGTTCGTGTGCTTCGTAGGCAGAAAGGGCTCAATGTGGCTGATCAAGATTGCTCTCTGTGGGTCTAGCCGTGGAAAGCACTTGGGGATATGGATAAAGATTTAGTGCCATTCTTGATGAGACCATGATGCATCGTATGTGTGTTGGGTCAAGAAAAGATGGTCACTAATAATGAAGAATCTTGGGCTAATTGTGAGAAGATTATGGCAAGTGATGATCTTCCACTGTGATCCGTGGTTGTGTACCGTTCGTGCTGCATGTTTGATAATTCAACTAGGTGCTGAAAATTGAAAACTCCGCACTTAAGGAGATTAAACTTTTTGAAAGCCTTGCATGGACTTGAAGGACTCCATTGAGTCAAAAGTTCACTTAGGACCTCTTTGATAACTCAATTAAGTGATGAAATTTCAAAATTTCTAATACAGGTTAGAACTCTTTCTCCTGTCAAAGCTGCTTTTCAAAGGTCGTCTCACTTGGCTTTGAGGTACTGTTGTCTTAAACCAAGTATTACCAAACATGCTAGTTTTGGCACTTCACAGCACGGCCACGTCGCAAATCAAGCTTTGGTGAAGTCACAATCATAAGAAGCAGATAATAATTCAAGCATTCATTTAATTTGGTAAGGAAGGGAGGGGATACTTAATTTATTCAATAGAAAAATAGTGGGAAAAGTGTTAGAAAAGTCATAAACCTATTGCATTAGTGCCAACTTAGTCTCAAATCTTTTTTTGGTGTCAATTCGATCCTTTTGACTAATTTTGATAGGATATTGTTGACTTGGACAGCGACCGACCTACGTGGCACCACCAGCGATGACGTGGATAACTTTTAATGACAACCAGTTAGAGGGAAGAGGAAAGGAAAGCAAAAAAATAAAAAAATAATAATAATAAAACTAAAAAAATAAATTTTTTTTGAAAAATATTAAAATATTATTAAAAAGTTGTTTAGCAATTAGCTGGAGGGAAGAATCAAGGAAAGAAAAATAAAGAAAACTAAAAAATAAAAAAATTGAAAAAAATATTATGAAATTTTTTCCAACAATTGACTAGAGGGAAGAAGAAAGGAAAAACAAAAAAAAATTTAAAAATAAATAAAATATTTGAAAATTATTAAAATATTATTAAAGTTGTCTGGCAATTGGCTGGAGGGAAGAAGAAAAGAAAAGCAAAAAAAAAAGAAAAAGAAAGAAAAGAAATTTTAAAAACTAAAAATAAAAATTTTGAAAAATATTAAAATATTATTAAAAGTTGTCCACGTCATCGTCGATGATGCCATTAAGCTGGCTGGTGTCCAAGTCAGTAATATTCGGACAAAATTAGTCGAAATGACTAAATTAACATAAAGATAAAAGGTTTAGGATTGAATTGACATCAAAAAAATGTTTATGACTAAATTAGTACAAATGCAATAGATTTAGAATTTTTCTGACATTTTTCTTGAAAAATAATTGATGACAATTGCAATATTACAAAATATTTTGGTAAAACTTACAAGTAATGATCATTGTTCTATGTTTGGTAAGAAATTAATCATATTTAGCTATCGATAATCAATTATCATCAAATACCTTTTCAATTATATCATCAGCATTCATTCAATACTTATATATTCAGCACTTATTTCTCAATTTTATACCCTAACTTGTGATTAATAATTAATGAACTTAATCGGCCAAAACATGAAATGTGGCAATGAAGATGAGCCTAACTCTTTGGTCTAGACCTGCTCAAATAGGCGAGCCGGTCCAAAAGGTTATATAGTCCAATGGGCCCAATAAATTGTTAATAATTCCTACGAAGCTAGCTCATCTCAATAATCTTTTTTTTAATCTGAGCTGAAAAAACAAAACCACGTCATTTCATCCCTAGTAAAAATCAATAATCATCCAAATGTATAATGCTTGTCCAATCAATGTAAAAATCCCCTAATTAGTACTCGATCATGAATTTATGCAACCAGGTTGTTACACACGCCAAATACACGCAGTTAGATATATTGCACCCATAGAATATAATGTAGTCCATCAAATCTATACATATGAGTCCGATCATATTAAAATCTTAGTTGGTACTGACACACATATAAATAAATCCCAAATGTTTACACTTGGTCCAAGCAATGATTTTTCTCTTCTCTATATCTAGGTCAGTCTAATCGAGATTCGCTACGTGTTACGTGTCCTGCTATTTATATGAAAGTGAAAACTACATGGAGCCTATCCCCGCAAGCATTATTATTGCTTAATCGTTTTCCTTGTTTCTTTTCTAGCTCTCAAGCCTTCCCAAATCGGAACTCCAGTTAAATAAGCTAGCTATAAATGGCAGAATCACTCAACCACTCTTAAGGATAAATACCCATGTAATTAATTAATTGATTGGTTACGTCATAAGGTGATTTTTACACCTATTGAATCGGGGCAATAATATGACACATGTCACATATAAGCTACGTGGCAGTGCATGGATTCTAATTGATACGCCATTCGAAAAAAGATTGCTAAAATTGCCATCCAATCCAATTAACTTAATCCTCTCTTCCATGCACGGTGGTTAAAGAATGCTTGATTGCTATGGGGCTAGAAACATAATCACCATTAATCAAATCAAGTACATTTATACATCATGGACAGAAGAGGATGGTGCTGCCATTTCTGGAAAACTCTCGGGCTTCCACGTTTTTCCCAACTTTGGTATTGATTAGCCATAAGCACACTATCCTGCCATTTCTATAAAAAATCATTTGCCCTAAACATTTCATTCGTTCGGTAGATTGCCTTTTGATGATCAGTAGAAAAGACATGTCGAATTTATTATCGATTATTTATTTCGAAAAGACATGTCGAATGAATACATTTTTACTACGTTTACAGCTTGTGAAGAGATCGATCGTGATGATCTTTATGCAATCAACGTTTTAGATAAGTACGTTAATTTTTTTTTTTGGTATTGTAAGTACGTTAATTTTAGTTGTTGCTTAGGGGGAACTAATTAATTTTATGACTATATAATCAAAAGGGAGATATGTCTAGTCAATTTCTTCGTGTACAAGGAGGACTGTCGTGCCTATAGCTCAGTAAAAATATTGGATCTATACTTAGATATCTCCAGTATCTCCATTAAAAAATTTCTCTATGTTCTAAACTTAGGGTACGTTTGTTTCGCAGAAAATAAATAATTTGAAAAATGTTATTCTAAAAATGATCGTTTGTATCGTTTAGAAAAATGAATATTAACGAAAAATATTTTTCATCATCCACGATAATATTTAGACATAACTTATTAACCACGTTTTATACACTAACACCTATCATTGCTTGTGCTCTGAAAAAGACCTATATATCTTTTTTTTTTTATAACTGAGATGTCCGCGCGGCCGGCAAGCTAGGGCTCAAACCAGCGATGATGCCCGACTAGTCTTCAAGGGGGGCTAGTGCAGCATCCCACTGCCACGAACCCTCACTTAAATCGCCGATGGGCGAGTTTGAACCCAGGACCTCTCGTGAAAGGAACTGAGTGTAAACTAACGCGGCCACCGATGGGTGGGTTATATATCTTTTATAATTCAAGATTACGAAAAAAAAAAGAGATTGATGCTGATCTGTCCTTCAACGCTAGAAACCGTGAAATGGTACCACAAAACACAAAATTACGTTAAGCTCCCAAAACCTAAACCGAAAAACTTCGAACTCCAACAAGAAGTCACTCACAAGCCAAAGAACCCTTTTATACATGGAAAAAAAAAATACTTAGCTGCACTAATCTTTCTCTTCTATTTTCTTTTTTCTCATATATTGTTCACATGATGGAACATGCACTAGGGTTCTTGTCGCTGAAGACGGTGGTGAACTGCTCGTCGGGGGCGTTAGGGCTTGGGAGGGCTTGGGGCACGTTCTTGACGTAGCCGGAAGGCGCCTTCTTGTCATAGGCCTGACGCTCGTACGGATATGCCACCAGTTGTACGGCACGTACGGCCACAGCGCCGCCTTCTTCCCAGTGCTCTTCACCTTGTTCAGTACTTTGCCCGCTTCGACGTTGCCGCTCACAGTCACCTTGCTTTGTTTCCTGTTCACTTCCACTGATTTCACATCTATGAACAAGGAAATCAGCTTAATTAATCAGTGAAACCTTAGGCTCGTTTTTCTTTTCGTGGCGCGGATGATATGTAAGGAAAGAAATGGAGGTGATATGAAGACATGGAAGTGGACTTGGATGTGATGTAAAAAAGGACCTTGAATCTCAATAATGAGCAGCTAGATCCAATTGAGTATACTTACAAAGTTGTTTACCTAGCTATATGTGAATAGATAGGTAGTTGGTTAGTCGCAAAATGAAAAATGAAAAAATTAACCATATTAATATCATGTATTATCATAAGTTCTGTTTATCGCGGATTTACAGAACTAATACTTTAACTTCATCTGAGCGACCGTGGCCTCCAAATGGTATGAAATTTTGTCCAACATAAACCAGCTATGACACAACATCTCGATATGGTGGTGCGATATCTCTTAATTCATTCATCGCAAGATATTACCTAAGACGAAGGTTGGGTTTGAGATACAAATCATAGGTGCGACGTATAATTGGTGAATCCATGAATGAACCATATGAGATGCTGGCCCCATGATGATAAATGGTACACGTGAGGGGAGGAGAGTGAACCTTTCATGGACGAAACGGCATTCCGGACTCTCCTTTCGCGGCTGTCACAATCCATCTTCACCTTGATAACAACCGTCTGCGAAATTCACAACCGCGGCGGGGGCTAAACAGTTAGAGAAAAGCACTGAAGTGATCCGAGGAAGAGAGACGCGCGTTCAAGACCTTGAACAGTAAACTCAGGAAGTACCAAAACCAAAGATCATTGGAATGCAAAGCAACAGGGGGAAGAAGAAGGAAGGAAACCTGCATGGGCTTGCGTTTCTTCCGTGGCCTTGAGACATCGAAGTCGAAGATGTCAGAAAGACGATCCAGCACTCCCATCTTCTTCTTCACTTTGTCTCGTTTCTTGAGAGCGAAGAACTGATATACAAAACAAGCTTAGCTAGAGAGAGAGAGAGAGAGAGAGAGAGAGAGAGGCCGAGGAAGAACGCAATGGAAGGTCTGGAGTGAATTGGCTTTCTCTCTCTCTCTCTCTCACACACACACACACACATGCGTATATATAGGGATAAACTATGATGCAAGTTACGCGCAGAAAAATGGTAATAATAGAGACAACGTAGGATGAACTGTCTCTATGTGTAATCTCGCCGTTCCCCGAAATATCATGCCACACAGGTGGGGGCTTCGGACTCGCCCCGACGCGCCGGTTTTCTTCACGAGCCGAACAAAAACTACACTTAACACTATAATAATTGAGATGTTTTGGGTTTTCTGATTATAGTATTTGGGATGATTGATGAGCACCTGGCTGTCAATCGAGCTGCTTGCTTTGCTCCCAAGGAATGTCATCGAATCGGAGTGTAGCCGATACGGTGCCTATCTCGAGCTCGACTCGACTCGACTGGCATATTCGATGTTTAAAACCCGACTCAACCTCGATCGTGTATTGAAAATTCCGCTCGAGCTTGACTCGACGCCAATTAATTTACGAAGGATATAGAGTTCGTGCTTGTGGTCAATCTTGAAAAAGCTTGAATAAGGTGGATATATTGTGTAATTTTGAGGAAATCTACAAGTATTTTTTATCTAATGTGAAAAAAAATCGAAAAAAAATCAATTAGGCTCACGAGCCTCTCGAGCTGAGAATTGGCGAGTTTGAGCTTAGATCCATGAACCTCAACTAGACAAAGATACTCGAGTATTTTGTTGGGAAAATTATCAAAAAGTCTCGAACTTATTGTACGGCGTCCAATTAATTGTTAAACCTTTCAATTTGATCAATTTAGTTTTAACCCTTTCAATAATTTGTCAATGTAATCCGTCCGGTCAATTTTGAATGGAAATTATTGACGTCATTACCGACCGTCCTAGGTGGCATGGCCAGTACTAACATGGACAATTTTTGCAACTTTTAATTTTTCTAATTTTTTATTATTTTTTATTTTATTTTATTTTCTTTCTAACTCTAGGCCAGCAAGAGTCACCAGCTAACCCTACTTGACCGTAGGTGAGGGCTTTGCAGCCCTCGCTTGGTGACCCTCGCTGGCCTAGAGAAGGAAAAAAAGAAGAAAGAAAATGAAAAGAAAAAATCTAAAAATTGTCCACATTAGTGTCGGACATGTCATGTAGAACGGCTAGCATCAACGTTAACAATTTTCAGTCAAAATTGGCCGAAAGGACTATATTGACAAATCGTTAAAATGTTCATAACTAAAGTAGTTAGATTGAAAGGTTTAGAACTGAATTGGCCGCCACACAATAGGTTTTGGACTATTTTGGTAATTTTCCCATATTTAGTTGAAACTCGAGCAAGAGTCACACTATCAGAAGAGTTGAATAGTCATCGAGTTGAGCTTAATGACTTGCAAGCAACTTGACTTAGTCTCACTCCTCAATCCGATGACGAGAGAGAGACACACGCACAGTTTTTTTAAGTAGTCTTTCCTGTCATTGGATGAGAGACATTGGCGGACTTAGGGAGGCTAGAAGTAACCTCAAATTCTCGGTCCGCCATTGATGAGAGATCTTCAATGGGATGCGTGTATATTAGATCATCATCTTTAAATATCTCATCTCATTAATATTGATATCCCTAAAAACTCCAAAATCCAAAATCATCCAACTATAATTTTTTAGTCTAGTGATAAACAATTATGCTAATTATATCAGGGATAGTACTATCATTAAGATATTATTAGATATCATATATATATATATATATATATATATATATATATATCCATACGATATTTTAGTCGAGTAATTAACTTTCTTCTAGAAAAACTGTTTGTTTTTATGCTATCAAAAAGGCAAATCTTTATATTTCTCTTGATTGACTGAGATACTAAAAATTGAAAAATCAAGAAAAAGCCATATAGAAGCTTACAGATCACAAAATACCCTCGGTAGACAAATAAGATTGAAAGTGCTCTCTTTTGAGAAAAACAGTTTGTAAAAAATGTTGGTTGGGGAAAAAAACTCTTGATATTAATGATTGTTGTTTGTGTATATTGCTTGTGGGAGTTCTCAAACCTGAAAACAGAAATTCTAATTGTGTCAAATTTTATGCGGATTTTATATCTGTGCAAGATATACAGTATCTTATGCATCGCATACGTCGTGTATGAATAACACATGCTATAGCTGAACTAATACAAGAAATTTGTGTATATCTGAAATCAAAATCCAAGTACAAAGATGGTTTCCTTTTGTTAATACTAGCAGAAAAGAGCACATACCATGTATGTGTAGAAAAAGAAATAAAAGCTATCAAAAGAAGAGAAGTATGATTTGGTTTGCTTTAGGAGCGAATTATAATTGTATGAAAATATTTAATAAAAAATTACAATTAGTGAGAGATTTATGGGACAAACACGATTATTTGTCGGTCCATTGCAATTACCATTTCATCTTTTACTCAATTTTATATTTTTTCTTCCATTTATTCCATATCAACCATGGACATTATTGTTTGACAAAAAAAAAACCATGGACATTATTGAAATCTATTTAGCCAAAGTTTGAGGCAGAAAGTGTCTTTTAATTTGCTTTATTATATAATCTATAAAGAGCTAAAAATGAAAATATAATGTTATTTGATAATAGCTGAATATGGAGCACAGAATAATATTAATTTCTCACCAAATCTGGAATGTTAGGTACTATTCACTACAAAAAAACATGTTTTTTCTGACGAAATTTCCAACGAAAAATTCTGAAAAATTCGTTGGAAAACGAATTTCCAACAAATTTTCCAACGAAAAAAATTCGTGGGTAATTTGTAGTCGGAAAATTTTCCAACAAAAAATTTTAATTTTCGTTGGAAATTTGCGACGAAAATTTTTTCGTTGGAAACTTCGTGGGTAAATTTAGTGGCTAAATTCCTTGGAAAGTTCGTTGGAAAATTCATCGCTAATTATTTGTTGGAAAAGTCATGGCAAAATTCGTCGGTAATTATTCGTGGGTAAATTCATGGATAAATTCCTTGGAATTTTCGTTACAAATTTCGTCGTTAATATTAGCGAAAAAACATCTTTTTTCCAATGAAATTTCCAACGAAAAATTTGGAAAAATTCATTGGAAAACAAATTTCCAACAAATTTTCCAACGAAAAAAATTCGTTGGTAATTTGTCGTCGCAAATTTTTCCAACAAAAAATTTCAATTTTCGTTGGAAATTTGCGACGAAATTTTTTTCGTTGGAAAATTCGTGGCTAAATTCGTTGCAAAGTTCGTTGCTAATTATTATTCATTGGAAAACTCGTGGCAAAATTCATCGGTAATTATTCGTGGTGAAATTCGTTGCAAACCGAATTTCCAACGAATTACCGATGAAAAAATAGTCGTCGCTAATTCAGCATGGGAAAATTTTTACGACAAAAAATTCGTGGAATTTTGCGACAAAAAGAGCTCTTTTTGTTACAAAATTCAAATTTTTGGCATAGGCTTTTTTTTAATTTCGTAGCAAAATTCGTGGGAAATTTCCCACGAATTTTGCCATGAAATTGAAAAACCTAGTATTTTGCCACGAACAAAAAAATTCGTTGGAAATTTTTTTCGTAAATTTTTGCGATGAAAATTTGAATATTCGTTGGTAATTTGCGACGAAAATTAATTCATGACTAATTATTCGTTGCAAATTTCGTGGCCGTGGAAAATTCGTTGGAAAATTTGTCGCAAACTATTCGTTGAAAAATTTGTGGGAAATTTCCTATAAATTTTCCAACGAAATTCAAATTTTCGGATTTTTTCAAATTCGTAGGAAATTTCTTATGAATTTTCCAACGAATAGTAAAAAAAGCTGAAAATTTGAATTTCATTGGAAAATTCATGATAAATTTCTCACAAATTTTCCAACAAAATTGAAAAAAGCTGAATTTCGTTGGAAAATACGTGGAAAATTTCCCACGAATTTTCCTACAAATTTGAAAAACCCAGCATTTTTTCGCAAAATTTTGCGATGAAAATTTGAATTCTCATTGGTAATTTGTGACGAAAATTAATTCGTTACTAATTATTCATTGCAAAATTCATGACTAAATTAGTTGCAAAATTCATTAGAAAATTTGGCGCAAAATATTCGTTGCAAATATGGTGGGAAATCACAAATTTTGCCGCAAAAAAATTTCAATTTTCGTTGGTAAATTGCGACGAAACAAATTCGTGAGAAATTTCGTTACAAAATTTGTCGCCAATTATTCGTTACAAGAATCGTGGAAAATCGCTAATTTTTCCGACCAAAAATTTCAATTGCGACAAAATCTATTCGTGGGGTTGCTAAATTACGACAAAATCAACAGTGGTCACCCTTAATCTTTGTGGTGTTGTTAAGAAGAGTAATTAGGAAAATGGGGAAGTGATCCAACTAACCTGGCTTGACTGATCGAAGCCCTGATGTTATGATGCGATGTTTTCATAACCAGCTTGTTTTCATAAACAGCCTTATTCAGCTTGGTTTCACATTACACCTAAGGGGAAACAGATTCCGACATCATGAAGCAAAGACGAAAATTTTCGATAAGAAAGAAATCGAGAACTTCCGAGACCGTATTCAATAAGTATGGCTGCACAAGTCTTTACATCCCTGAACCTAGAAAAATGGTGCAATTACTTCTGAAGCTGAACTATCCTCCTATGCCATGGTGTAGCTTGAGATGGAGATGTCTGCTTGAGGCAAAGCGTGGATGTACACAAACTCGAGACTCTTCCCTGAAGGCAAGGATTGAATCCATGAAGGGAACACATACAAGTCGCCGGAGTTGGCTAGTCCCCACAGAGGACCCAAATTGATTAATCCCCTGCAATACGTTCTGGTTGTTTAAAATTGGCTTTGGAAAGTTTAAATACATGACAAGTAAGATATAAGCTACACGTATACATGGATGACTTATTCACCATTCATCTAAACTTATACCTATGCTGGGGCACACACTCTGGAACATTGATATCTCGAATTTCCTAACCTTAACAATCCATAGACCCCAAATCAACAGTCCAAAACAGATCAAATCTATCACTGTCCCTCCCCCGCTTCTCTATCTCATAAACAAGATCCTATGAGAACAAAGGTATATTTTCAGTTGTCATATAGCCCTAGTTTCAGAAACTCTAATCATGGTATTTGCAATTTCAAGAAACTTACAGAGAATTTAACATCCAGAAAAGGTTGCACAGGACCCAAAACGATAAATCTCACAGCGATAAAACACAGCCTTATTTATCAAATTGCAGCTAGCAGGGCATCGTCAAGGCTATAAAGGAGGATTAACATCTGTACCTCAAGTTCATCCAACTCCCAGTCAAATTCACAAACAACCTGTAGGGTGGAACAGGAGAATAGTCGCATATAAAATTTATATCAGGCAGAATAGCCAGCGCAATCATCCTAACCTACGTATGCAGCATCACAAATCGTAAAGCTAAATAAAAGAAAAAAGTCTTGAAGGATCTGCTACAGAAAACTCATCCTTTAACAATAACTAAATCACTTCACGGATATGATTAAATATTTGACATGAACGGGTGCTAGTAACTTCACATAGAGACTACTGCTATCCGGGAAACGCTTACCGGTGGCTCTACTGGATACATAATTGCAACCTCAGTGCTCTGTTCAAACCCATTCTCCTTGAATGGCTGATAAAAATTTAAAAGAGAAGAAAATGAATTATAAAGGATATATTGTGAAATCCATTTGGAGTAAACTAAATCTTGAGTAAATCTGTATCTCTCGAGGCTTCGTCGGAGGCGACGACATGGTTCGTCGGATGGCGAAGACGGCGAGAACTGCAAAGCGTCGAGGCGGAGGCGGAGGCATCAGCGGAGACGGGGACGGCGAGAACAACAGAGCGAGTCGAGGTGGAGGCTAGGGCAACGGCGAGGCATTGGCTAGGACGTGGCGGAGGCGTCGGCGTCGTTCGTCGTAGACGACGGAGTCTCGGAGGCGTGAGTGCAGAGAGAGAGAGAGAGAGTGTAGATCTGGAAGTGGAAGTCTGGGAGCGCGAACGCGAGCGTGAAGTAGAGAGAAAGGAGGGAGAAAGGAGGGAGAACTCACGCCGATTCGAGCCTCGCCCCGCTCTCGCTCTCCGCGAACGCGGTCCCAAGAACAGGCTCCGCGCGGCGATGCAGCGCCCGCCGATCCCGCCCCCGACCACCACGCAATCAACCAGTCCCCCACCGGCGGCCCTCGGCAACAAAGACCGAATCCCGGCCTCGGCCATGGCCACCGCTAGCCCTTGCCGTCGCCCAGATCCGGGCGACAGCGAGGTCGAGCAGCCATGGGCAAGGTTGAGCGGCGGCCATGGGCGAGACCGCTCGACCTCGCCCAAATCTGGGCTGAGGGAGAGCTGGTGGGCACAGAACGAGCGTATGGCAATGGAGGAGGAAGCGACAGCGATGGCGATGAGGGTGGCCATCATGGCTGGCAGAGGGGAGGGGGGAGCGACGGAGAGGTGTTTGGTGGAGGGGGGGATCTGAGGAATAGGAGAGAGAGAGAGAGACAGAGAAAAAAAATTAGGGTGAGGGCGGGCAAATTTGAGAGAGGGCGGGAAGCAAAATTAGCGACGAACATTATCTTTTTGTGGCTAATTAGCGACGAAAAAAAATTCATGGCTAATTAGCCACGAATTTGGTGACGAATTTGACCTCACAAATTTTAAAAATTAAAAAAATTTTCGACGAATTATTTTTCGTAGCTAATTCTGTCACAAATTAGCCACGAAAAATAATTCGTCGCAAAATATTTTCATTTTTTTACATTGATAATGTCGAGTTCATGGCTAAATTTGTCTCTGGCCACGGATTTTTTTCGTGGCTAAATTTGCCGCAAATTAGCCATGGAAAAACATTTGTCGCAAAGTTTTTTTATTTTTTAAATTGGTAATGTCAAATTTGTGGCTAAATCCGTTGCAAATTAGCCACAAATAATTTTTCGCCACAAATTAGCCACAACAAAAAATTTGTCGCTAATTAGCGACAAATTTTTTTGGTGGCAAATTCCGTCACAAATTAGTGACGGATATTTTTTCGTCGCCAATTTTCGTGGCGAAATACTAATTTTTTTGTAGTGAAACAGTGAAGGCAGTTTTATATCTGTCCTTTTCATTGATTTGTATTTGCCAAAATCCTGATTTCATATCAAATTTATAAAATAATTTTGAATTGTGTAATCTATTCAATAAGTCTTTTTTATTAGGAATTGGATATATTATCTATTTCAGAGCTATATTTAAAGATTTATAGTTGATTACCGATATTGAAACTCCTCTTTCTAATTTAGCATTTTTGTTTACATAGAAAACGGAGCAACACCAAGGTGATTGGCCCTTTCTAATGAGATTTTTATCAAGAAGTTCTTGGATTTCATTTTGACAAAAATTCACGACTTCCTAATTCATTTAGGAAGGTATTGCCTTGGCCGGGATTTCTTTTTCAAAAAATTAAGATTCATAAGGTAAATCAACTATATGATATCTTTTAGACCAAAAGGCATTAGGAAGTGTCGAACATATAGAACTTTTTATGCAAATTTCAAGATTAGCAATTATTTTCTTAATAGTAGAATCAGAAAAATTTTGCTCAATTCTTTTATGTTCAAATTCTTTTAAATATTGAAGGTGGTTTTCTTATTTTGGATAATACAATTTATTTTAGAAATGGATTGTTCCTGAAGTGTACTTAAGTTCTTGGTTTGTGGTTTGCTTATAATATTAAAAATTATTTTCCTTTCTAAAAATTTGGTCTCGATACCATCATTAGTAATTTTAAAAGGTTGTATAAGTCCTATAAAAGGAGTCCCTATAAGTCCGTAAAGTGATAATTTTAAAAGGTTGTATAAGTCCTATAAAAGGAATGAAGTTTTATAAGAAGTATTATCTTTTGTTATTTCAGCTTCTGGAATCTAATAATTAATATATAATTTTGCAATGAACTTTTTTGTTCGTCGCTAATTAAGCACTGAAAATAATTCATCGCAAATTTTTTTTTATTTTCTAAAATGTTAATGTCAAATTCGTAGCTAATTAGCCACGGAAAATAATTTGTAGCAAAATTTTTTGATTTTCTAAATTGTTAATATCAAATTTGTCGCTAAATCTGTCGCTAATTAGCCACAAATTTTTTTTCGTCACAAATTTTCTAAATTGGTAATGTCAAATTCATCGATAAATCCATCGCTAATTACCACGAAAAATAATTCGTCGCAAATTTTTTTTATTTTTTAAATTGGTAATATTGAATTCGTGGCTAAATCCTTCGCAAATTAGCCACCAATAATTTTTTGTAAAACATTAACCACAAAAAAACATTCGTCGCAAAATTTTTTTATTTTTTAAATTGGTAATTGTTTGCCGGTTTTTTTTCAAAATTCGTGGCAAATTTGCCACGAATTTTCCAACGAATTTCGAACATATTAGAAAAAAATGCATTTTTTGAAATTCGTTGAAAAATTTGTGGCAAATTTGCCACGAATTTTCCAACGAATTTTCAACATATTACAAAAAATGAACTTTTTTAAAATTCGTTGGAAAATTCGTGGCAAATTTGCCACAAATTTTCCAATGAAAATCCAACATAGTAGAAAAAATGCCTTTTTTGAAATTCGTTGAAAAATTCATGGCAAATTTGTCACGAATTTTCCAACGAATTTCGAGCATAGTAGAAAAAATGCCTTTTTTGAAATTCGTGGGAAAATTTGTGGCAAATTTGCCACGAATTTTCCAACGAATTTCAAACATATTACAAAAAATGCCTTTTTTGAAATTCGTTGGAAAATTCGTGACAATTTGCCACGAATTTTCCAACGAATTTCAAACATATTACAAAAAATGCCTTTTTTGAAATTCGTTACAAAATTTGTGGCAAATTTGCCACGAATTTTCCAACGAATTTCGAACATAGTAGAAAAAATGCCATTTTTGAAATTTGTTGGAAAATTTGTGGCAAATTTGCCATGAATTTTCCAACGAATTTCAAACATATTAGAAAAAATGCCATTTTTTGAAATTAGTTGGAAAATTCGTGGCAAATTTGCCACGAATTTTCCAATGAATTTTGAACATATTACAAAAAAATGCATTTTTTTCAAATTCGTGGCAAAAGTCCAACATAGTAGAAAAAATGCATTTTTTTGAAATTCGTTGCAAAATTCGTGGCAAATTTACCACGAATTTTGCAAAGAATTTCAAACATATTACAAAAAATGCATTTTTTGAAATTTGTTGCAAAATTCGTGGCAAATTTTTTGCGAATTTTGGAATGAAAATCCAACATAGTAGAAAAAATGCCTTTTTCTCAAATTCGTTGGAAAATTCGTGGCAAATTTGCCACGAATTTTCCAACGAATATCGAACATAGTAGAAAAAATGACTTTTTTGAAATTCGTTGGAAAATTCGTGGCAAATTTGCCACCAATTTTGCAACGAAAATCCAACATTGTAGAAAAAAATGCCTTTCTTTGAAATTTGTTGGAAAATTCGTGGCAAATTTGCCACGAATTTTCCAACGAATTTCGAACATAGTAGAAAAAATGCCTTTTTTGAAATTCGTTAAAAAATTCGTGGCAATTTGCCACGAACTTTTCAACGAATTTCAAACATATTACAAAAACTGCCTTTTTTGAAATTCGTTACAAAATTTGTGGCAAATTTGCCACGAATTTTCCAACGAATTTCGAACATAGTAGAAAAAATGCCATTTTTGAAATTTGTTGGAAAATTTGTGGCAAATTTGCCATGAATTTTCCAACGAATTTCAAACATATTAGAAAAAATGCCATTTTTTGAAATTAGTTGGAAAATTCGTGGCAAATTTGCCACGAATTTTCCAATGAATTTTGAACATATTATAAAAAATGCATTTTTTTCAAATTCGTGGCAAAATTCGTGGCAAAAGTCCAACATAGTAAAAAAATGCATTTTTTTGAAATTCGTGGCAAATTTACCACGAATTTTGCAATGAATTTCAAACATATTACAAAAAATGCATTTTTTGAAATTTGTTGCAAAATTCGTGGCAAATTTGGAATGAAAATCCAACATTGTAGAAAAAATGCCTTTTTTTCAAATTCGTTGGAAAATTCGTTGCAAATTTGCCACGAATTTTCCAACGAATATCGAACATAGTAGAAAAAATGACTTTTTTGAAATTCGTTGGAAAATTCGTGGCAAATTTGCCACCAATTTTGCAACGAAAATCCAACATTGTAGAAAAAAATGCCTTTTTTTGAAATTTGTTGGAAAATTCGTGGCAAATTTGCCATGAATTTTCTAACGAATTTCGAACATAGTAGAAAAAATGCCTTTTTTGAAATTCGTTACAAAATTCGTGGCAATTTGCCACGAATTTTTCAACGAATTTCAAACATATTACAAAAAATGCCTTTTTTGAAATTCGTTACAAAATTTGTGGCAAATTTGCCACGAATTTTCCAACGAATTTCGAACATAGTAGAAAAAATGCCATTTTTGAAATTTGTTGGAAAATTTGTGGCAAATTTGCCAGGAATTTTCCAACGAATTTCAAACATATTAGAAAAAATGCCATTGTTTGAAATTAGTTGGAAAATTCGTGGCAAATTTGCCACGAATTTTCCAATGAATTTTGAATATATTATAAAAAATGCATTTTTTTGAAATTCGTGGCAAAATTCGTGGCAAAAGTCCAACATAGTAGAAAAAATGCATTTTTTTAAATTCGTTGCAAAATTCGTGGCAAATTTACCACGAATTTTGCAATGAATTTCAAACATATTACAAAAAATGCATTTTTTGAAATTTGTTGCAAAATTCGTGGCAAATTTTTTGCGAATTTTGGAATGAAAATCCAACATTGTAGAAAAAATGCCTTTTTTTCAAATTCGTTGGAAAATTCGTGGCAAATTTGCCACGAATTTTCCAACGAATATCGAACATAGTAGAAAAAATGACTTTTTTGAAATTCGTTGGAAAATTCGTGGCAAATTTGCCACCAATTTTGCAACGAAAATCCAACATTGTAGAAAAAAATGCCTTTTTTTGAAATTTGTTGGAAAATTCGTGGCAAATTTGCCATGAATTTTCCAACGAATTTCGAACATAGTAGAAAAAATGCCTTTTTTGAAATTCGTTAAAAAATTCGTAGCAATTTGCCATGAATTTTTCAACGAATTTCAAACATATTACAAAAAATGCCTTTTTTGAAATTCGTTACAAAATTTGTGGCAAATTTACCACGAATTTTCCAACGAATTTCGAACATAGTAGAAAAAATGCCATTTTTGAAATTTGTTGGAAAATTTGTGGCAAATTTGCCACGAATTTTCCAATGAATCTCCAACATATTAGAAAAAATGCCATTTTTTGAAATTGATTGGAAAATTCGTGGCAAATTTGCCAAGAGTTTTTCAATGAATTTCGAACATATTACAAACAATGCCTTTTTTGAAATTCGTTGGAAAATTCGTAGCAAATTTGCCACGAATTTTCCAACGAATTTCCAACATATTACAAAAAATGCATTTTTTTTAAATTTGTTGCAAAATTCGTGGCAAATTTGCCTCTAATTTTGCAACGAAAATCCAACATATTAGAAAACATGCCTTTATTGAAATTCGTTGCAAAATTCGTGGCAAAACATATTACAAAAAATGCATTTTTTTGAAATTCGTTGCAAAATTCATGACAAATTTACCATGAATTTTGCAATGAATTTCAAACATATTACAAAAAATGCATTTTTTGAAATTTGTTACAAAATTCGTGGCAAATTTTTCACGATTTTTGCAACAAAAATCCAATATAGTAGAAAAAATGCTTTTTTTTTTTCAAATTTGTTGGAAAATTCGTGGCAAATTTGCCATGAATTTTCCAACGAATATCAAACATAGTAGAAAAAATACCTTTTTTGAAATTCGTTGGAAAATTCATGGCAAATTTGCCACGAATTTTCCAACGAATTTCGAACATAGTCGAAAAAATGCCATTTTTTGAAATTCGTTGGAAATTTCGTTGGAAATTTCCAATGAATTTTGCAACGAATTTAACATATGCTAAATAATAAGGTGTTTTTAAAATTCATTGCAAAATTCGTTGGAAATTTCCGACGAATTTCGCAACGAATTTAACATTTGCCGAAACAAATAAGGTGTTTTTAAAATTCGTTGCAAAATTTGTTGGAAATTTCCAACGAATTCAAAAAACACATTATTTTTTGGTATATTCGAAATTCGTTGCAAATATCGTTGGAAAATTCTCACAAATTTTGCAATGAATTTCGAATATACCAAAAAATACTGTGTTTTTTGAATTCGTTGCAAAATTCGTTGGAACTTTCCAACGAATTTAACATTTTCCTTACTAATAAGGTTTTTTTAAAATTCGTTGTAAAATTCGTTGGAAATTCCCAATGAATTTTGCAACGAATTTTCAAAATACATATTTGTTCGGAAAAATTGAAATTCGTTGTAAAATTCGTTGGAAATTTCCAACGAATTTTGCAACGAATTTTCAAAACACATTTTTGTTCGGCAAAATTGAAATTCGTTGCAAAATTCGTTGGAAATTTCCAACGAATTTTGCAACGAATTTAACATTTGCTGAAACAAATACGGTGTTTTGAAAATTCGTTGCAAAATTTGTTGGAAATTTCCAACAATTTTTGCAACGAATTTTGATTAATCCGAATAATATGGACTTTTTTAAATTCGTGGCAAAATTAGTTGGAAATTTGCGACGAAAAATTTTTTGTCGCAAATTTCCCACGAATTTTGCGACGAAAAATGTTTCGTCGCTAATTTCCGACAAATTTTGCGACGAAAAATTTTTTCACTAATTTCCAACGAATTTTGCCACGAAACATTTTTCGTCGTTAATTTCCGACGAATTTTACTTTTCGTTGGAAAAGTTGTTGCAAATTTGCGACAAAAATTTTTTCGTCGCAATTTTTCCTGGCAAAAATCCTATTTTTTTGTAGTGATTGGTAGGTTTTCAGGCCATTAGCGATACAAATAGGCAGAACTTAATTGTTTATTAGTGTCTCCTCCATTGAATCGATTGAGCAACCCAATCATATTTAAAAAATTCGGACCTTTTAAAAGACTTCATCTTGGTTCTTGTCCAAACCTCGGGATCACTGGAAAGTAAAACTTTTGGAGAGTATTCCCTCTCCTTGGGAAAACCAAAGATTCGGGGCAGAATTGTCGAATTGGAAGTGTGAGACATGTGGGTACTGGCATATTAAAATAAGAAACGCATTCGTGAAGCCCGCCTCATAAGGTGGGGCCAGGTCACGGAGGTTCTCGTAGGAGCTCCGGCTCAGTTCCTTTGGTGAGATTACGTCTTAATCGAAATACCAAGGATCCAAGGGAAGCCTATGGTTAAAAGATAAGGGTAATCCAACCTTACTAAGGAAGTTAAGTAATTCTTTTACTTAATTGAACACCTTGAGTCAAAACTAATTATAATTATTAAACGTGCTTATTTTCATTAATTGTTGAAGGTTCTACTTCCAGGGGTATCAGACCACTCACCCTGTTTGGTGAAATTAGACACCACTAGCGGGAGAAGGAGATATTCCTTCATATTCTTCAATTTCTGGACCTCAAGTCCGGACTATCTACCTATGATTTCCTCCTGCTGGCAAAAAGAAGAAGTTAGAGGATCATGCATGTTTGCAGTAGTGACAAAGCTCAAAAAACTAAAACAACAACTCAAGAGCCTGAATAGATCTCAGCTTGGTGACTTACAAGTTAAGGTAAACCAGGCTAAGGAAAGCTTGTATCAAATTCAACAAAAGCTGGTGATTGACCGATTCGATGCCATATCTCGGGCGGAAGAAAAGGCACATTTGAAGGAATTTTTGGCTTTAAGTAAATACGAAGAAATTTTGCTCAAACAGAAATCCAGAAATCTTTGGTTAAAGGAGGGCAACAATAATAGCAAGGTTTTCTTTGCTTCCATGATGCGAAGAAGTACTCAAAACAGGATAAATCATCTCATACTTGAGGATGGATCCGCTATCTCTGAAGAGGGAGCTCTTAAGAACACAATCTTATCATACTATCAAGCCCTTCTTGGTAGTTCCAAGGGACCTTATATCTAGGAAGCACCGACACGCTATTTTTGCTTCTGAATCGGTGTCCGACATGTGTCGCGTGTCCGACATGCTCGGACACGCGGTCAACGCGTGTCGGAGATCCGACAAGCGGTCAATGCGCCGGACACGCTGGCGACACGCGTGTCCCTTCGTCACACAGAGAGAGATGAGCAAGAAGGTGCATCCAAGAGAAATGAGGAAGAAGGTGCAGATCTCTGGCACTGAGGACGACGCCCTCCATGCCGTCGTCTCCTTTGCCACCCGCTTCTCCGGCGCCGAGGACGACGCACTTCATACCGTCATCTCCTTTGCCTCGCGCTTCGCCGGTGACGGAGGAGAAGGAAGAGGTGGGAGGAGCCTGCGTCGTGCAAAGGAGGAAGCTGGAGAGAGGAAGAGGCGGAGGGAGGGGAGGGATAGGGAAGAAGACGTTACTAGGGTTTTGACAAAGTGAAAGTGGGCTGGGCTTCTTTTTTTTTGGTAAGGGTGGGCTGGGCTTCTTATTTGATCAAATAGGCTGCTTTTTTCTATTTTTGATCTTGTATTTTCGTTTTTTCAAATTTGATTATTTACTTTTAGATTCTTAACTAATATATGTTTATACATAATTATTTTTTGAAAATTTATGTGTATAATTATTTTAGGGTAAATTCATTCTAGGTTATTATTATTATTTATTTACTTAATTGAATCAAATTTAAAAATGATAATTTATCATGTATATATAAAAATTTATTTTTTATATACAACGTGTCGCAACGTGTCGGAATTCTGTATTTTTGAGAAATAACGTGTCGTGTGTCGTGTCGTGTCGTGTCGCGTGTCGCGTGTCGCGTGTCACGTGTCGGTGCTACTTAGCCTTATATCCCTTATGAGAGGTTTGCCCTTTTTTTTATGAAGATATCAATGCTTTAGTTACTTTCACACCACCTCAGAGAAAGGATATTCTTCAAGTCCTAAAGGGTTTCAATGATTTCAAAGCACCGGAGTCTAGATGGTTTTAATAGTCATTTCTTCAAAAGTGCTTGGCCTATCATTGGACACGACATCGGGGAAGCTATACTGGATTTTTTTCTCGTCCAAAAGATTATTGAAATCTATAAATTCCACTCTGATCTCTCTTGTCCCAAAGGTTTCAAATCCCTCTTCCCTCAAGGAGTTCAGACCCATATCATGTTGTAATACCTTGTACAAGATCATATCCAAACTCCTTGTAGAACAAATAAGCGGAATGCTCCCCTTGATTGTTGATCTAAACCAAACCGCTTTCATCACCGGACGACAAATCTCAGAAAATATCCTGTTATGCCAAGATTTACTTCACAACTACCATAAAAGAGATAAAGGTAAACGTGTTGCCATAAAAATAGATCTCATGAAGGTTTACGATATGGTTAGATGGGATACAGTCATTAGGGTCCTAAAAGCTCTAAATACACCCCAACATCTGCTTGAATTGATAAGTGAGTGCATTACTACCCCGAGATTTTCAGTGAATTTTAATAGTGAACAGTTAGGGTATTTCAATAGCACTAATGGGCTGAGACAAGGTGATCATCTTTCTCCATATTTATTTGTTCTAGTTATGGAAATTTTCAATAGAATTTTAAAAGCAAAAGTTGCTAGTTCTTCCTTCAAATACCATTGGCGCTGCAAAATGCAAAAGATTACACACCTTTGCTTCGCTGATGACCTGTTCTTATTTGCCCATGGAGATGTAGACTCTGTTCTATACCTGGTAGAAGCTCTTGAAGAATTCGCCACTCTCACTGGACTGCGGTTTAACCCTGACAAATGCCAAATATTTTTCTCTAGGTTAAATGAGGAGGAAAAGCTTCTTATATTGGATCATACACCTTTTTCCGCAGGTACTCTCCCTATCTAATACTTGGGTGTTTCTCTTATTATTAAAAGACTTCACCCACTCAGTTTGCAAAAGTCTTACTAATAAGATATTTAAGAAAATTGAGAGTTGGGGAATGAAGCATATGAGTTATGCGGGTCGGTTACAACTAACCAAATCGGTCCTTATATCTATCTGCACATACTGGATGCAAATGTTTCTTCTTCCGAAGCAAACTATCTATGATATTGAGACGAAGATTCGCCACTTCCTATGGGCTGGGTCTTCAACAAACCGTGGATCGCACAAAGTTGCATAGCGTGTAGTATGCTCATCCAAAAAGGAAGGAGAGTTAGGATTGCCAGATTTGAACCTATGGAACAAAGTGTTATTAGGGCACATAATGTGGAATCTTATCAATCATCCATCTTCTTCACTTTGGAGCTCCTGGGTCCATAGTACAAAATGCAGAGGAACCCCATTTTTGTAGATGGACATGAAGGGTAGTATGGCTTGGAGTTGGCGATGTCTCCTCAAACTACGTCATGTCTTAACCCTAGTCATGTCTAATCCAAGATATTGTTGCCATGATGTCTTGGATAAACTTAGACACGAGAGTCCGGCTGTGGAGTGGTATAATTTAATATGGAGTAGCGATGTTAGCAAACACAATTTTATTGGTTGGTTAGTATGTAGGGATAGGCTTTCGACAATAGAGATTATATCACGGTGGATGACCTCAGTCGATGTCCAATGAACCTTCTGTAGGGCAAGTATAGAGAACATAACTCACCTTTTCTTCCAATGCGAATGGATAGGTAGCATCTGGCGCAATATTCTTGCGCAACATGGGATCAAGCGTAATGTATGGGGATGGAATGAGGACCTTCAATGGATGGTTGGAGCAACAAGAGGCAAAGATTCGGCAATGAAACTCCTCAAAGTATCTTTCCAGCGACTGTATATGTCACTTTGATGGAGCACAACCATAGGCGGTTTCAAATAATCCAACCAACATTCAAATTATTTTGGCGAAGATGCGGAAAAATGTAAGAGGTAGAGCTTCGCTATACTAAAAAATCAAACATTTGCAAGCTAACGTTATTTTAACTACTTTATGGAGACTTCCTACCCCCATATTCTCGAATTATTAGTACTAGTTGTAATGCTGGAGAATGCCCCTAAGCTATTGTACATCATTTGTTATATACTACTTACATTTTATACCAAAAATTATTGAAGGTATCAATATATATATATTCTTTGCAAGCTGGCCCGGACACCTCGGTTATAAAAATATATATATTCTTTTATTCCAAAAATAGCAATAATGTACATTATATCAAATTTAAGGTAAGCATCCGATAACAATGCTTCATAAATTTAATTAGTATAGAGAATTGATACCTTCAACAATTAATGAATATATATATTCGGAGAAATTAGTGTGCCAAATGATCTTCTCAACCCTTCATGGTGGACATTGAAAATAAACTGACCTTCAGCCATTATTTAACTTTACGTTTGTCAGAAATCCACGGTAGTTCGACGTTAATTTGACAGTGATTACGAGCGCACTCTATTAACCCAATCCCCCCACATACTGATGGTGTATTACCGAATGAGAGGGTTTGCGTTAGACTTTGTGTCTCCCCTTATAGAATGAACGTTTGTCGTTATAAACCGTTTCCCATCAAGGCTGTTACCGAAGAGGGCGGTTGTCACCGAAGGGGTACGAAGCGTGGAAAAACTATATGTGGATAACCGTCACTTAAAAGAGAAAACGTGGGTCAAACCCAATGGATAAGTTTTTATTTCAAAAACTATATCCCTAAATATGGGATCACATTATAAATATAACATTCTCCCACTTGATCCCAACATTTTCATCATACAGATTATCCAACCAAATCCATGAAAACCATATGCTTAAGAAAAGAACCTCTAAGAGTGAGTAATATCTTCCATGTATCACAATGCATCTTATTCCTTTAATGTTAGCCCATATATGATAACACATCTTAATGAATAAACCCTATGTTTATTCCAGAACCAAGGATAATTGTTATTCTCATAAACAACTTAATGTGTACACCAGAAATTGAGAATAACATTAGAATTGAATAAGAGTTTCAAACAACAAAGTCGTTCGTACGACAATAAATCGCATTATGGGAACTATTCTTATACTAGCCACATGATCCTTATACTTCATTGATGGCATGTCTTTAGTTAAAGGATCAGCTATCATCAATTCAGTGCGAACGTATTCAATGACCACTTTATTCTCCTTAACACGTTCCTTTATGGCTAAATACTTAATGTCAATATGCTTACTTCAACTATCACTTCTAGCATTATCAGCCGTAAAAACCGCAGCTGAATTGTCATAATATATTCTTAATGGCCTAGAAATAGAATCAACAATTCTAAGCCCTAAAATGAAACTCTTCAACCATACACCATGCGAGGTAGCCTCAAAACAAGAAACGAACTTAGCCTCCACAAGGGAAGTCGCGGTCAAAGTCTGCTTCGCACTCCTCCATAACACGGCTTTGCCAGCTAACATAAAAATGTATCATGTTGTTGATTTTAGAGAATCAACGCAACCAGCGTAATCCGCATCTGAATAACCAACTATTTCCAAGTTGTCAGTCCGTCTATACATAAACATTAGCCTTTAGTACCTTGAAGGTATCTCATCACTTTCCTTGCAGCTTTCTAGTGGTCTATTCCTAGTATACTCTGATATCTTTCCAACGTTCCCACAACAAAAGTGATGTCAGGTCAAGTGCAAACCTGAGCATACATAAAGCTTCTGACAACAGAAGCATATGGGATGTTCTTCATTTGTTCCCTTTCTAGATCGTTCTTCGGGCGCCGGTTCAAATTGAACCTATCACCCTTGATAATGAGTGCTATACTTGGTGAATAATCTTTCATCCGAAATCTCTCCAAGACTTTATTAATATAGGTTTCTTGAGATAGTCCTAAAGCTCCTTGAATTCTATTTCTATGGATCTTAATGCCAATGACATAAGATACCTCACCCATATCCTTGATGTCAAAACTCTTAGAGAGGAATTGTTTTACCTCATGCAACAACCTCTTATCATTGGTTGCAAGTAGAATATCATCCACATATAACACAAGAAAACAAATTTTACTCCCACTGCCTTTCTGGTATATGCATTGATCCATGATATTCTCTACAAAATCGAATGAAGAGATGACATCATGGAGCCTTAAGTACCATTGACGGGATGCTTGTTTCAAACCATATATAGATTTCTTAAGCTTGCATACCAATTGCTCGCCTTTACTAGAGGAGAATCCTTCAGGTTATTTCATGTATACCTCCTCCTCTAGCTCCCCATTGAGGAACGCCGTTTTCACATCCATTTGATGTAATTCCATATCAAAATGGGCAACATAGGCCAAAAAAATACTAAGAGAATCTTTCTTAGATACAGGAGAAAAAGTCTCTGTGTAATCGATTCCTTCTTTTTGAGTGAATCATTTGGCAACGAGTCTAGCTTTATATCTCTCAATATTGCCCAACAAGTCCTTCTTAGTTTTGAAGACCCATTTACAATCAATAGCTTTTGCACCATTAGACAACTCAACCAAATCCTAGACTTTATTTGATGCCATAGAACTCATTTCATCCTTCATGGTATTGTACCACAAATTGGATTTATCGCTACTCATGACTTGTGAAAACGTTTCAGGATCATTCTCAGCTCTAATATTATAGTCATACTATTGTAGATACACAATATAATCACTAGGAATTGCTAATTTCCTCATTCTAGTAGATCTTCTTAATGTTATATCAACATTCTCCGGAGGAGCGTGTTGTTCAACTGGTTGTTCAACAGCTTCTGGTAATTGTTGAGCAACTAGATCTATCGGATCATTATCAACAAGTTATGGAACTTCAATAGTTGGTTGTTCAATAGCCAACTGAACTGAATGGGCGTTATGAACAATAACCAACCTAATACTTGAAGTGGAAGGTTGAGTATATGAATGATCTTTCTCAAGAACAATATCCTTCAATCGATCACTCCCATTAATCAAATCACTTTTAAGAAACTTAGCATTTTTTGATTCCACAATCCTAGTAGTATGAGATGGACAATAAAACCTCTATCCCTTGGATTTTTTGGCATATCCAATGAAATACCCACTTACAGTCCTTGGGTCCAACTTCTTTTCCTATGGATTATAGACTCTTACTTTAAATGAGCATCTCCAAAAGCGTACATGTCGCAAACTTGGTTTCCAACCTTTGAATAACTCAAAAGGCGTCTTTGGGACAGCCTTGGTTAGAACTCGATTTAATATGTACACTGCCATCTTAAGAGCTTCAGTCCACAAGGACTTAGGAAGTTTGAAGCTACTAAGCATACTTCGCACCATGTCCAACAAAGTTCGATTTTTTCTTTCTACTACATCATTTTAGTCCGGAGAACCTGACATAGTGTGTTGGACAACTATCCCATTCTCTTGAAGAAACTTTGTAAACAAACTAGGTGCTTGTCCATCTTCAGTGTATCTACCATAAAATTCTCCACTTCTATCTGATCTCACGATCTTAATTTGCTTGCCGCATTGTTTCTCTACTTCCGCCTTAAAAACCTTAAAGGCATCCAACACTTCATGCTTATTATGAAGCAAGTAGAGATGCATGTATCGTAAGTAATCATCAATGAAGGAGATGAAGTATTTCTGACCATACGAGTCCATATCATGACTACAAATGTTCATATGTATGATTTCCAATATGTCTGTACTCCTCTTGGCACCTTTCTTTATCTTGTTGGTCTGCTTTCCCTTTATGTAGTCCACACAAATATCATAATCAGTAAAATCCAAAGTACCAAATACTCCATCATTTACTAATCACTTAATTCTATCTATGGAGATATGTCCCAATCTCTGGTGCCACAACATAGAGGAATCTTCATTCACAACATATCGTTTTATACCAACACTATCATGAACATGCATCGCATTATAAAAGACATTGTCTTGTAAATTAATTCGAAAAAGACCATCAGACAAAATACCACTCCCAACAATTTCAGATTTAAATAATAAACTGAAGTTTGAATTTGAAAAGTTAAAAGAGTAACCCAAAGGCACAAGTCTTGAAACTGAAATTAAGTTTATAGATAAACTTGAAACATAAAAGGTCATTTCCAAATCCAAAACAAAGGCGCTATTGAGAACTAATCTACATGTTCCAATAACTTCTACATGCAAACGCATCTTGTTTCCCGAATAGATGCTTTGTTTACTTCCAACTGGCTTCCTGTGGTTTTGAAAACCCTGCAAGGAATTCGAAATATGGATTGTAGAACCAGAATCAATCCACCAAGTGTTGTGACTCACATCAGCCATATTAGATTCATAACAAACTTAAGAGGTTGGATTACCTTTCTTCTCAAGCCAGACCTTAAATCTGACGTAATCCTTCTTCATATGTCCCTTCTTTCTACAGAAGAAACATTTGGATTCCTTCTTAATATTAGTTTGGGGAGGTATTTTACCTTTCCCCTTCTGCTTGCCATGACCCTTATTCCTTTCTTGTGTTGCCAAATGAGCACTTTCTCCCAATTCCATAGTCAGCCTCTCTTCCTCTTGAACACACATGGTCATAAGTTCATTAATTGACCATTTATTCTTATGTGTGTTGTAAGATATCTTGAAAGGTGCATACTATTGTGGGAGAGTGTTCAAAATGTAGTACATAAGAAATGATTCAGATATCTCAACCTCAAGGTTTTTCAGCTGAGCTGCAATATCCTTCATCTTCATGATGTGCTCAAGCGCACCTCTAACACTTGTGAGCTTTAAAGATGAAAACTTCATTATCAAGGTCATGGCATGTGCCTTTTCTAAAGTCTCAAATTACGCATCAATGGCCTCCAATAAAGCCTTAGCATTGTTATGCTGAGTGACTGAACCACGAATACTAAGAGATATTTTAGTCCTTATGAACATCACACTAAGGCGGTTGGACCGCTCCCACTGTTCATAAGGGGCTATCTCAGCTGCAGTGCTCGTGTCAGTAGAAGTAGGTGGTTCTTCATCTTTTCTTATAGTATAGTCAATGTCCATCCACCCCAATTGAAGAAGAATTGACTCCTTCCAAACTTTATAGTTTTCACCATTTAGTATGGGAACATCACTCTTAAATTCAAAAAAATTCATAGGTTGCAAAACTGCATATCAAATAATTATGCTTATGTCACAAAATTTGAGGCAAAATCAACATATATCATGTTCTACCAATTTAAGACATGTCACAAAATATGAATCATATAACATAAAAACTGTCCGTGGGCTAAGTTTTTAATTGAAATAGATTCATAAATACTTCATGAAGAAACTATCATATTATATCCCTTCCTTAATTCCTATGGGTAAATTAAGAAAAATAATATGATATTTCCATCTAATTCATCATATTAATAAGATTAATTACAATCAATGTCCATTTCCAAATGTGATCCGAATGCTCTTAATATATAATTTAATTAATTTAAGATGTTGTGGCTACTCCCCAATTAATTAAAATATATGGATCACTGGACATTTAATTTCATGCATAAAAATATTCATAAAATGCATGAAGGACAAAACAATAAATTTAATTCGGCAAGGGGCAGAATTGCAATAACATATAAAGTCAGGGATAGAAGAGTAAAAAATAAAGAAGGGTTTCGCCGATCCCAAGGCTTGTGCGCAGCACGCGTTTGCCCTATGCACGGGCACGTGGCACGCACGCGCCTTCTTTACTGCCCAAGCACATGCGGCGCACGCGCCTGCAACTGCCGCACACGCTTGCAGTTGCGCGCGCGTGGCGACCACGAGCCAACGGTTGTGCGCGTGTGGGGCCACACACCTTCTTCCTCAGCGCAAACAAAAGCCTTTTCTCGCCATTTTTTCACTATTTCGCTGCGCTTTCGATCGAATGGGTCTCCTTCAGCAGCCCATCTCACACCAAAATAATTTATGGGTTTCGGAGACCACGTTGACGTGACCACATTGACCCAAAAATCGGCGAAAACAACCAAGAAATTGAATCGAATCAAGCAAAATTCGGTCAAAATACACAAACCCTAACCCGCAACTTCCGCCGCTCAAATAGCCTCCAACAATCATCGATATGCCAAATTAACTTAGGGCTATTCTTCTCCATGGCGGTACGACCGTGTTGATCCGAAGTTGAGCGGTGGGTTGCCAGAATTTGGCCGGAATCGGCGATTTCCCTCTTAGCCCAAAAAGCCAAATTACTGTTCATCTTAAAAGCCCCAAAAAATGCACCCAAAATTTGACAAAAACAAGGCAGAGACACTAAACATGCTCTGATACCAAATATAAGACTAAAACTAAAGGGTTCTAATCATGCATAGAAGAACAAATTTTAGGCACAATTAGAATCAAATGCGGAAAACATGATAAAAAATGAACTGACCTCCGGCCATTGTTTAACTTTACGTTCGTCAGAAATCTACGGTAGTTCGACGTTAATTTGACAGCGATTATGGGCGCACTCTACTAACCCAATCCCCTCGTGTACTGATGGTGTATTACCGAATGAGAGGGTTTGCGTTAGACCTTATGTCTCCTCTTATGGAATGAACGTTTGTCATTATAAACCGCTTCCCATCAATGCGGTTGACGAAGAGGGCGGTTGTCATTGAAAGGGTACGAAGCGTGGAAAAACTATATGTGAATAACCGTCACTTAAAAGAGAAAACGTGGGTCAAACCCAATGAATAAATTTTTATTTCAAAAACTATATCCCTAAATGTGGGATCACATTATAAATATAACAGTATGTTCATAGTACGTGTATATGAGTGGCAGTAGCAGAAAAGTGCTGGCATCATAGTGTTCTATATAACTTTCCGAAACTCTATTAATCTTCTTTTGCCATTTCAATGAAGGGAAAATCATTTGATTGCGTATCGTTGTAAGATACGTAAGTTTTAACACAAGTGCCATTGTTCCAGGCATTTCCAAGTCATCAGAAACTATTCAGCTTGAAGACATGAAGATTAAGGTCCGTCGTACACATATCAAGACTGATGCCGAAGCGCGATAGAAATTAGGCTAAACAGAAGAATTGAAATAATAACGAGGAACAAACTGTTCTCTCAATCGATTAACAATCGATAAGTTTTCAAAACATCCAAAAAACTACTGCCTCTCAAAACCCTAAAAACAAATTTATAAAGGTGTTAACCCTAATGACAAAAAAAAATGCAAAAATTACAAAAATACCCTTAATTCGAAAATTACTAAAATAATTAAAATAAAACCATCTAAACGATCTTGAATCACAAAAATCCATCGTTAATCATAGCCAAAGGCTATGTGTATTGATCAGCACGCCGTTTCGCTTCAGACGACCAAATTTAAGCTCAATCCGACATCATTGACTTTAAGCCCGTCGGTTCGTCTAGTCACATAACGGGTCCGCCAGTCGCCTAGGTGCATCATCCTCCCCTGCTAGAGAAAGATTCGTTCTCGAATCTACTTCGTCTTCATTATCATCAATCTCTTCAGGGTCTTCTTCCTCTTTAATGTAGTAAGGTGACAAATCTACTGCGTTAAAAGTTCCAGAAACATTATGCTCACCCGGCAACCCAGGTGACAACTCTTCTGGTACGACATCAGCAGACTCCTCAAGCAAGGGATTGTCAGAATTCCGCTCCATCACCATAATAGCAAAAAGCTCAGGCACGTTCACTGCCTCTTCTAGAAATTCTGACCTGGACAACAGATTATTCTTTACTTCCTTTCTCACATTTGAAGGACCTAGAGTAATGGCTCGACCATCCTTCCTGAAGGTATAAGTATTTTTGAATCCGTCATGCTGTGTTTTCCAGTCAAACTGCCAAGGTCTTCCTAACAGGATATGACAAGCATCCATTAGAACTACGTCACCCCACACTTCATCAACATATTTCTTCCCAATCGAGAACTGCACTAAACATCTCTTGCTCACTTTTACCTCATTCCCCTTCCTAAGCCATGACAGCTTATATAGTTGAGGATGTTCGATAGTTTTCAACCCCAACTTTTCCACCATAGTCATGGACACCACATTCTCGCAACTCCCACTATCTATTATCATGCTGCATACTTTTCCTCTACTAGTGCACTTAGTATGAAAAATATTATGTCTAAGCCATGATTTATCATCCACTACAGCAACATTTAATATTCTTCTAACAACTAGAGACTCACCAGAATCAGCATAGAAAATCCCTTCTTGTTCCACATCCTCATCCTCTTCTTCGCCTTCAGATTCATCATAAACTGGATCTTCATCAAAGACCGGATTATCAACTAGCGTCATAATCTATCGGTTCAGACAATCAGCAGCAAAATGCCCGAATCCCTGACACTTGAAACACCGCTTGACTGCAGTTCCTTCCCTGCTAGTTCCAGCACTACTCTGCCCTTCGTTGAATGCAGGTTTAGAATTTACATCCTTAATTGCAACTGGTGTCGAATTTGCTGCAGATGTTCCCGCTTTTCTTTGGGATTCTTTATCTGACCACTTGGAACTGCTGCCTAACCACTTAGAATTACTGCTCTTTCTTTTAAACTGCCCCTCTACCTTTAGAGCTAGTCTGCACACATCTTCATATGTCCAATACTGCTGTAATTGGACAATATCAAGGATCTCGTATCGCAGCCCTGCCAGATATCGTGCAATTGTCTGCTCATCTTCCTCCGCCACATCACAACGCATCCGCAAGCGGTCAAATTCTTCTGTAAATGCCTCAACTGTTTTATCACCTTGCTTGACATTATGATACTCAATAAACGCCTCTTGCCTATAATGGGTAGGCAAAAAAATTTTTTGCAATAACTTTTTCATCTTCTCCCAACGATCCACCTTCGGCTTCTCTTCTCTAGCGCATTGCTTTTTCACGTGTTCCCACCAAATTGAAGCATGTTTTCGTAGCCTAATAGCCACTAACTTCACTTTTTGCCCCTTAGTTAGATCTTTAAGATCAAAAATCCATTCTACCGTATGCAACCAATCAATAAACTCATCAGGTTGAGTCTTACCATTAAACTCAGGAATCTCAATCTTCATTCCGAAATTTTGAGAAGAGCTCTGATTTTCAGGTCGTACTCCTCGATTCCGCCCCTGATTCAGAACCCTGAAAGGGTTTACGTCCTCCTCTTCATCATCGGATGGATCCTCAGATTCCGCTCCTTCTTCGGATTGAACACCCAATCTCGCCTCCGCAAGTTGTTGCTCCAAATCCTAGATTCGTCTTCTTTGTTCTTCAATTTCTATGTCTCGCAGATCTCTTAGACGCGGTTGGTCGTCTGCTTCAGGAACACCTCCACGCCCCCGGCCACCACGAGCCCGTCATCCACGACCGCGATTCTGTTCAGCCATTGATTTAAGCAACCTGTGCTCTGATACCAATTGATGCCGAAGCGCGATAGAAATTAGGCTAAATAGAAGAATCGAAATAATAACGAGGATCAAACTGTTCTCTCAATCGATTAACAATCGATAAGTTTTCAAAACATCCAAAAAACTAATGCCTCTCAAAACCCTAAAAACAAATTTATAAAAGTGTTAACCCTAATGACAAAAAAAAACGCAAAAATTACAAAAATACCCTTAATTCGAAAATTACTAAAATAATTAAAAAAACCATTTAAACGACCCCGAATCGCAAAAATCCATCGTTAATCATAGCCAAGCTATGTGTATTGATCAGCACGCCATTTCGCTTCAGATGATCAAATTTGAGCTCAATCCAACATTATTGACTTCAAGCCCGTCGATTCGTCTAGTCGCATAACGGGTCCGTCGATCTCCTAGGTGCATCAAAGACCCAAAGCCAAATCATCTGCCGTATAAGGATACAAGTTTGGCTAAGCAGGTTTGGCTCGATTCTGAGTGAAACTGCACAAACCCTAGCCACACTGATGCATTCCCTCTATATATATTTTAGGTCACTTTTGATGTTTATGATTGAGTGAATACGTTTCCTAATTCAATAGCCGATGGCAAGTGTTTGTGATCACTGTGAACGTCGTTTTTGGCGTAGAATGGCTAGAAAAGATCTAGCTTTCTCGACACATTGTCGTATATGTCGTAATGGGTTTCCATAACTTTGGTTCTTTTGCGAGTACAAGGATACAAGTTCTTGGTGTTCTATTATACATTATTGTCTTTGATGCATGTATTTCTGCACCGATAAAAGGTCAACGTGATAGCTGTATAAGATGAACTTCCGTAACTTCGGTTCTTCTGTGAATTCGAGGATGCACTTCAACTGCTAACCAACCCCATATCACAAGAGTTCGTGTACCAAGTGATAATGGCCGTCTATAGATGTGTATTTCGAATATCTTATCATTTAGCACATCAATTTGTAAACCGATATTAACCTAGTTAGCATTGTTTGATAATGGAGCGTCGCATTTTCCTCCAACTGACAGATAGAGAGCACTTATAATTTAGGTATCGATTGTAATCTCTTTGGTAGACATTAAAAAGAATGCTTTAAGGAGAATCGGACATTCCATGAGTTTGCTTATTCATTTAAAACATAACTCAAAAAGTTGAGGGGAGATTAAAATCGGGACAAAATATTGTTTCACATCTCATTGTATTTTTTTTTATTTATATGCATTAATAGTGTTAAAATTAATACTACAGGTACTGACATGGCATCAGGGCTAAGTTCCAACCAAATTTATGTTGCGTGTGAAGCTTTGTCAATCTCACATCTCATTCCAATCGGAATGTGAGATGGCATATTAAAATTATCTCACATCACTTATTTGAAATTACAATGGACATTCTAACAGATAGCAACTCAGCATCCCGATGTGAACTTTTGAAGAAAATGTTAATGAGCTGAACTGTTTCTCTTTTGTAGATCTTGTTTTCATGATTCAGTTTTCGAAAGATGAGAGAGAGAGAGAGAACCAGCAGGAAAAAGAATTTACTTCCCTACAATAAACAGTGATCAATGACAAGCAGTGGCAGAACCTACAGAATACCAATACAGATAAAGGGCATGCAGACCGCAAGCCCAGAGAGAGAGAGATCCTCTTTCCTAATAAAGAGGCTCACCATCCAAACTCCTTTCCCAAAAACACAATGCCAGCCCATACTTTGAAGTGAATTTGCTCTGGCTAAACGTTTCGATTGGAAGTTGAATTCGGCATCATGTGAACCACAACCCATGTCTATCCAAAACGTAAGAGAATCAGAAAAAGTTTCTGTCCACTCGTCGTGTCAGACTCGCAATTGGGTGTACACCGTGACCCAAGGACCTCAATTCTATCACTAGGCCGACCTGAATTTCAATCATATTTCCCCCAAACAATTTTCACCCTCCACTTTTTATTCCTCCTTCCTTAATAAATTACATATTACATGTATACACACTAATGAATGATGAAGATGTATTTCTATTAAGCTGATGGTCGCACGAAGCACATATTGCATTCGAAGCAGGGCCTGCAGAATTTGACGCACCGATTCTGGAACAACCCACCTCTACTGTCTTTCTCAATGCCAGATTTCATTCCTTTTTTCGCTTTTGTGAAAGCAATCATTAGACTTAAGTGATACAGTTCTTGACAGGAGAAAATTGTCCATAAAGTTTTAAACTTATTGAACTTTTACCAATTCATTCATAAACCTTTTAATTGTGCCATTTAAATCCTAAACATTTTCATGTTTTGTTAATTGAGTCCATTTGACTAATTTTGGCTGGAAGTCCTAAAGTGGACGCTAGCCGTCCTACGTGACACAATCGGCGTTGACGTGAATAATTTTTCTTAACATTTTTTTTGAATTTTTTAATTATTTTTTCTTTTTTTTTTCTTTTCTTTTGTACTCTTTTCTTACCGTGCCCTTTGCCGGCCACTGGGCGAGGGACGTGCAGTTCAACTGACAAGACATAAAAAAATTTAAAATTTAATTGGCACAATTCTCGCTTTTGTGAAAGTAATCGTGAGACTACTTACGTGTAGCATTGAAAATTCTCTATCAGGGTAATTTTAAAATACATGAGAAAAAAGAAACAAATGACGACAAAAAAAGCACGAATGGCATGCTACGCAGATGTACTTACGTGGCAATGATAGACGTAGGCCCCGTTTGGTTCAGTATTCCAAATGCTCATTTGGGCTCTAGAGTCCCTTGGCAAAATGCAAATGGTGTTTGATAATTTTTTTTACTCACTTTGGAGAGATGCAATTGCATTTGCAATGCTCCCCAAGGACCTTTGCCCAATGCTCCACCGATGGGTCCGCCGATGGGTACTCGATGAGCTTCTCCAGTATCCTCGTCGGGTCGACCTCCGGGTCCTTCTTGATGATGAACTTCATGACCTTGCTGTTGGCCTCGTTGACCGGATCGCCGGATGGGTACGGGTACGCCGCATTGTTGGCCAGGACGGCGTGGTCCGACTTCGACTTGGAGAAGCCGACCACCACGTCGACGATCTCGGACGGGGCCACAAGGGTCTCGTTGGCCGCGAGGGGCTCATCGAGGTACGCCGAGTCGGCCGCCACGTGGACGATTTCCAGCCTGTTGGTGAAGAAGAATCTGAAGAACCTCGCGTTGCTGGAGTTGATGATGCGGAACCGGCACTTACGGCGCCGCACCACCATGTAAGGCCACGCCTTGCCGTTCACCATGATCGCGTCGCCGAAGTACTCCGGCTGCCACTAAGGGTGTATGGAGGGATTGTTTCCGGTGGAGTTCATGTATATGGAGCCATCCACGCGGAAGCTCTGGTCGAACACCACCAACGGGCAGTCGAACTCGTCGCAGGCTGGGAGCCCGAGTGGCGACTCCACCTCCGGGTGGCGGATGATGTAGGCCCCGATCAAGCCGGCCAATAGGTTGACCCGGGTCAACCCCATGGCATGATCGTGATACCACATGTTCCCGGGATGCTGCTTATTGTGGTAGTGATATTTGTCCTTGGTCCACTTGGGCCCCCGCTCTCGGAACCCGGCAGTGAACCACGAGTGCGAGTGCCCGTCGCTCTCGGGCTCGTCGATCCTGCCGTGGAAGTGAACCACGGTGGGAATGCCCCTCTGGGTGCGCGGCACTGCGGTCGGGATGGTCGGGTCCCACGGAAGGATGTGCTTTGGAGGGAGGTAGTTTCGCCACATCACGTAAGTGTCGACGCCGTGGAGGGCCTCGATGGTGGGGCCGGGAACCGTGGCGTTGGCTGGGGATGTGCGGAAGGCGAACACCGGGGTCGGAGGGACATCCCTATGGAATTTCTGAGAAAAGCAAAAAAGCAAAGTATTAATTAATTCTCCCAAAAAGCTTCCAACCCATTAATTATCTAAGTTTGATTAAACTTTATTGAGGCCCAATTGTATATAGCAATGTAAAATTCTAGTTGCTAGGAAAGCAACGACTAGAAGAGTGGAGGGTGGAGATGTCTAGAAAAAGGTGGCACAAACCATATGATTAAATTAAATATCAGAAGTCAGAAAGAATGATTATCATATTGATTAAAAACGCGACTAGTGTTTTAATGACGAATCAAACCAGAACCAGTTGCTTTGGACTGACTAATCGCAGTTCTTTTGGAAGTGCGCTTCATTTTATATAATTCGGCGAATCTTTTCACTTTAAATAACAGAGATTGGAACACGATCTATTCCTCCCTCTTCCGACATGGTGTAAAATGAGTTAGAGTTGATTCATGATTATGAGAAGCGATTTTTAATTTAAAGATATACCCTAATCTTATTGTAACTGGAATAGAATGTTTCACCAGCCATTGGCCAGAAGCGAATTGAAATTCATATATGTGAAGAGCCATAGTAAAATGAAAAATCTTTATTTGCTGACCCCTCCCCCCCAAAAAAAATAAAATAAAAAATAATTTAAAAAAAAAATGTCACATGCAATGCACTGAACAAGCCTTGGCCTGGTCTGGATTTGTGCTGGCAAATACGAGGTTGAGCTCATAGACCAAAATCACAAGCCATAGCTCGAGAATTCAGACATCTGATTGCGTGGGGGTGTGATGAAAGTGTCAGGGGCAACATGCAGCCAAAGTTAGCAAAATATATAAAAATGGCGTGACTTAGTTTCTTTTCCTTGTTTACAGCGAAAATGGAAATTTCTTGCAGGTTGACCCAAATGAACTCGAATCCATCGGAAGTAAGTGTAAAAATATGTGAATGGAATGAACTGCATCATAGGTTCCTAATGGAGAAAGACAAGATTGCTCTATGCAGGGAAAATCCGCAACTCTATGAATCATGGGATGCCAACATAGAATTGTGATGAATCAGAGGGAACTCAAGAAGAATATAATCTAACACCCCAAGAGAGAGAGAGTTGCAGAGAGACAGAGATGCGGGGAAGAAGATGGAAGTAAAAGAGTGTCTTTCTTTCTTACCCAGCGTGTCTCGTACATGCCAATATTCAGGGATTTGGGCCTAGGAACACCATCCACGACGTCGAAGCCTTGGACCTTGGGCATGTCCGGAAGCTTGTCCACGAACATCTCCAGCTTTGATGGGTTTATGAGCCTGTCCTTCGCCCAAACACTGCTCATCATGATGAGCAGCACAAGAAGCACTGTCGTCTTCCCTGGATCGACCATTTTGAGCATCATACAAACGCACCCAACTCAGCCCTCTCACAGAGAGAGAGAGAGAGAGAGAGAGAGAGAGAGAGAGGAAAAAGTGGTGAGAAAAGTTGGTAATCTTTAGCTTTTTTGGGGGGGATCAGCTTCTTATGATGGTGAAAATGGAAGGAGTGCTTCTCATTTTTGGCTCTCTTTTGTAATGGCGTGGTGGGCTTTGTCGTCTCCATTAAAGAGCATGAGGACATGCTCAAGAACTCGAGTGTGTGCGTTGATCCTCCTCTCCTTTATATATCACATGTGCAACCCTTTCTTTTGTCTTCCCTTTCTTCCTTTGTCTGTGTGTTGCTGTCATGCTCTGTTTGTTGGTTGTCTGCTAATCGGAGAGTTAGATGATTGGACGACGGAGTCAGGAGTCAGATCAAGGGGACCGGAAGTGCTATCGCGTGACTCTAAACGTTTCAAGGTTTAGAGTGTTGCTCTGGCTAAATGTTTTCCCAAATAGGGATCTAATGTCCTCAAGAAAAAAAATCTTTTTTCGTTCATTCATTTTTGTAAGCAGTACAGACGATCATTTTTAGGAAAATATTTCACAAATTAATTGTTTTCCACGAAACAATCTAATATTGTTTTTCCCTCTATTCCTAACTCATCATCACATACATTATTAGTGCAAGACTCTTTTGCTCGTGAGAACCCAATAACACAGAGGAGGATTGATGAAGGAGTTGGAGTAACGGCGAATTGGGCGCAACTCACGCAAGAGCTCCTGCAGCTCGTCGCTCAACAGTTAGCCATAGAAGACTTCGTGGCCTACCATGGAGTCTGCACTTCATGGCAGTTCGCCACCACCGTAGAGAAGCATGACGTGAGGAAGAAAGCCCCTTTGGCTTATGACTCCTAGGGACAAGCCAACCCAACATGAGTTCTGAGTCAGAGTCCAAGGTGCATTATGTTCAATCCCTGCTCTCCAGCATCAAAATCCCCAAGTTGAAAGGCAGTCTTATGAATCATTTAGTGAAATCTTTCATATTACTGTTAAAATATACTTCTTGCTATTAGCGAGATAGGTGTATACACGTTGAGTAAGGAGAACATGCCAGGCACCTGATTACTTTGTTACCTATTCAATTAACTCTTTTTGAAAAAGTCTTTTCAACAAACCAATATGATGTTTATCCAGAGAATATTCGTGCATTAAAAAATGATATAATGCAAGGTCATACGATATTGGAAAACTCTTTCCCAAGTCAGCGATATTTATAACAATACAAGAAATTCAAGAAAAGAGAAACATGTTAAGAGAGAAGTTCTAAACTTGAGTTTATATTGTGTTTGTACTTTTGGGATCGCAAAGTATACAAGAACCTCTTTTGTTACAACCATAGATCTACGACCCGATCTAATGTTGGAGATAAACACAAGTGTATATTTCCTATTGGCCCTAAGAGTACTCTAGAATACACATTTTTCATATTTCCCTTAAGAATATTTTAAAGTAATCAAGAAGCTTCAAGACATGCTGAGTTATCTTGGCCCCCTTCCTCGGCTTATTGGGCCTTGAAACTTTTGGTCGGTGACGCTATTCTACTGCTAGTTAAAAGACTGGTGCCTTGAATAGATTCAGAAATTCAGTTATTCAAATTTAGTTTAGGTAATATGATAATCAAATAATATAAGACAAACAAAAAGTTTGCGCAAATTTATAACTATTTTACATTAATCAACAAACAAATTTTTTTTATTAATATAAACCGTTATAATACTATTTCATCTTAATATTCACGGTATTTGCTTGAACGGTCATATTATATAAACATTAATTTAATAAAAGGGTTAATACCATGAAAAATCCTAAACTGGTACACCTGTAATAAATTTACCCCAAACTATTTTTTTTACCATAAAAAACCCCAAACTGATACACCTATGACAATTTTATCTTGAACTATTTTTTTGACCACAAAAAACTCCAAACTAGTACACCTGTGATAATTTTACCATGAACTAATTTTTTAATATTATTTTTTCAAAACTTTTTCATTTTTTTCTTTTCTTTTCCTTTTCTTTTTTTTTCCTTCATCTTCAACCTTTGGTTGGCAAGGTCGGCCCCTGGCGAGGCCAACCTCGCCGTCGCTGGCAAGGCTCAGCCTTGTCGGCAACTAGCGAGGTCGGCTAAGGCTCAACCTCGCCACTTTTAGACAAGGCCGACCTCACCAATGCCGATGAGTTCGAGCCCTCGCCAGAGTGACGGCAAGGATGACTGCTCGCCAAATCTGGCGAGGCTTGAACTCGCCGGCAACTGGCAAGGTCGGCCTTACCCAAAAGTGGCAAGGTTGAGCCTCAGCCGACCTCGCCTGTTGCCGGCGAGGACGACCCCTTGCCGGCAACTGGTGAGGTCAAACATGCCAACAGCCGGTGGGGCCGATCTCATTGGCCAGAGGTTGAAAATGAAGAAAAAATAAAAGAAAAGGAAAGAAAATATAAAAGAAAAGAAAAAATAAAAATAATATTAAAATTTTAGTTCAGGATAAAATTGTTGCAAGTGTACCAGTTTAAGATTTTTGGTGGTTAAAAAAATGATTCGAGGTAAAACTATCACATGTGTACCAGTTTGAGGTTTTTTGTGGTCAAAAAAATAGTTTGGAATAAATTTATCATGGATATATCGGTTTTGGGTTTTTCACAATATTAACCCTTTAATAAATAACCAAAAGTATTTAACCTTACATTCCGCTACACTATACAAAAGGATGGTTATGTTTTTAAGAGATCTCTTACCAAGATACTATATCAATAGTTATTAAACTTTGTTCCAATATGTAATATTGTCCTTAAACTTTTACTGTATTTGTTAAAATATATGTCTCGAGTTTGAGCCCGTTGAACGAAACCCAATTCAAGATTTATTAAAGGAAAGTGCAAAGTTGAATATTTGCGGACGTTTGTCATGGAAATACAATTTCTTGTTCGGAGTTAAAGAAAGCAAAAAAAAATAGGCTTTATTATTTGTCTTGATAATGTATTTGTGCGAAAGAGATTGTCGGCAAGCAAATACGAAAGGAAAGCAAATCGTCGAAGGAAAGAAATAATAATAAAAAAAGGGGACTTGGACGCACTCAATTTCCTTTATTACTGAAGTCGGTCAAACAGAAGAAGAAGAAAAGCTGACTTTGTTGACCGCATGGAATCCTTTTCCTCGTTGAAGTTGGCCATCGTGCGTTCACTTCTTGGGCTATATAAGGGCTGTTTCTTTTGTTGCAAGAGAGGCACGCACTTGTTGATGAATACGTGAAGAATTCTTGAAGCACCGCTTGCTTGCGAGTGCTTGGCAGTGAGTTCGTGATTTTGTTCGTGAAATTACGCCAAGAGCTCAAGTGTTCGTAGCGATTAAATCTTATGTTAAGATTTGTGTACAATTCTTTTACGAGATTGAGAGATTATTTCGTGAGGAATTATGGGGCTAAACACTGTGTGAGTTATTGGGTGTAATTGGGGCTTGGGAAACACTGAGAGTGTTTGAGTGACTCGAGTGTGGTTGTAATCTCAGTTGTATCGCTTGATCTATATTGGAATTTCGTGCTGCTCTCCCCGTGGACGTAGGTCACTACAACCGAACCACGTAAATCTGGTGTCCGATTTATTTTCTTATTCTGTCAATTTTATTGTTTGATTACTTGGCTTCCGCAACAATTGGTATTAAAGCTTGGCTTGGCTGAGTTGAAGTGAATCGATGGCGATAGAAGAAGGAAAAGTGAGAATCGACAGATTTGATGGGAAGGATTTTGGTTTCTGGAAGATGCAAATTGAGGATCAACTATATCAGATGAAACTGCATGTGCCCCTGTCTGGGGAGAAGCCAGAGACGATGAAGTAAGCTGATTGGGAATTGCTGGATAGACGAGCTTTGGGTGTTATTCGGCTGACGTTGGCTCGTAACGTCACGTTTAACATTGTGAATGAGAAGACCACCGCGGGTTTGATGAAAGCCTTGTCGGACATCTACGAGAAGCCCTCTGCGATCAATAAAGTCTACTTAATGCGACGTCTGTTTAATTTGACGATGAGCGAAGGTGCATCAGTTGCTGATCATATTAATGAATTCAATGTGATCGTTAGTCAATTGAGTTCGGTTGATATTGACTTTGAAGATGAGGTACGTGCGTTGATTCTATTATCCTCATTGCCTGATAGTTGGAATACTACTGTTACTGCCGTTAGTAATTCCTCTGGGTCAACAAGCTTGACGTTTGATGGTATTCGAGATTTAATTCTGAGCGAAGACATCCGTAGAAGAGAATCTGGCGAACATGTATCTGCTGCTTTAGTAGGTGAAAATAGAGGAAGAACTGGTACACGTGTTAGCAGAAGTAGTATGAACTCAAATAGACGAAGTCAGTCTAGAATTGGTGGTATTGTCTGTTGGAGCTGTGGCAAGAGGGGGCATCTTAGAAGAGATTGCCTTAAGCTGAAGAACGACAAAGGTAAGGGAATTAGAGTTGATCCTACGGAGGATGCTGCAGCTATAGCAGATGGTAATTCGAATGATGCTGATTATGTCTTGTCTGTCACTAATGATTCATCGTTTGATGGATGGATTATGGATTCTGGTTATTCTTTTCATGCTACACCAAACAGGAACTGGTTTACTACTTATCAGTGCACGGATAATAGTAAAGTGCAGTTGGAGAACAATGCTAAATGCGATGTTATTGGTGTTGGTGATGTTAGAATCAGAATGCATGATGGTATCGTATGGACATTGACTGGAGTGAAGCATGTTCCTGAGTTGAAGAAAAATTTGATTTCCTTGAGTGCCCTAGATTCAGCTGGGTATCGGTTTTTTTTCAGAATGTGGAGTTCTGAAAATTGTTCGAGGTGCCTTGGTGATAATGAAAGGAATCAAGCATAGTAGCCTGTATGAGCTTCAAGGTGAGACAGTGACGGAATTCGCTGCGGAGACGTCAGATGAATCGGTTCGAGAGTCTGAATTATGGCATATGCGTTTGGGACACATTAGTGAGAGAAGTTTGAAGGTTCTAAGTGAAAGAAATTTGCTATGTGGTTATGTGGCTAACGAACTGAATGTATGCAGGTGTTGTGATTTAGATCAACGGCGGAAAGTGCAGTTTAGTACGGTTGTCAGAGAAACCACGAAAATTGCAGAATTGATTCACTTGGATGTTCGCAGGTTATCGCGGTTTCCTTCGAGGAAGAGTGTCAGATTTATGCTAACAGTTGTTAATGACTACTCGAGGAAGACGTGGGTGTTTGTGCTTAGGCACAAGTTTGATGCTGTTGTCAGGATCAGACAGTTAAAAGCTTTGATCGAAAAGGAGACTTGTAAAACGATCAAGCAGGTGCAGATTGACAATAGTATGGATTTTTGCTCGGAGCTGTTAAACAAATTCTGCATGAAGGAAGGCATAGTGAGACACCGCACTAGTGTCAATGAACCACAGCAGGTTGCAGAGTTGATGAGCAAAATATTACTAGAGACGGCCCATAAAATGCTCTCTAGTGCTGGTATGGCTAGAAGGTTTCTAGCGGATGCACTTAGTATGGCGAGCTACCTGAAGAATAGATCCCCATCGACTGCGATTGAATGTCGGACTCCCGAAGAAGTGTGGTCAGGTAACGTTGCTGATTATTCTATTCTTAGAATATTTGGTTGTCCATGTTATGTTCGAGTTAGTGATAGTAAGCTCAATGGAAGGACAAGAAAGTGCATGTTCCTAGGTTATGCACAAGGTGAACGGGGCTATAAGTTGTGGTGCCCGGAATTAAATTCATTTATTATCAGCAAAGAAGTTATATTTGACGAGTCTCCAGTACTTCTAGCTAGGAGTGTTAATAGCAGTGTTCATACGGATCTGAACGGTGTTCAGCTTGAGGTGGAGTTGCAACCAGAGACTTCTGAGGAGCGGGTGCTAACGAAATAATTGACACGGATGGTGCTTGTAGCGAGGTGGAGCCTACTGAGCCAATAGTTGCTGTAACTGCTGATATTGACAAGGTGCGTATTCGATCTCCGAACAGATATGGATGCAATGATGGTTTTGCTTTATCTGCGATTAAGGAGATTGTATCGGAAAATCCTTGTGGAGCGGTTAAAGGTGCACGTGGAGTTGGTATTCTGATGAGGTCCACGGCTATGGCGAAGTTCAAGCGAGGCTTAGACTTGAAAGACATCTGTGGCGGTTGAGCCCATCGGGGGCTATGGGAGAGTAGTAGCGAAATTCCGATTTTATCAAAGCGATTGTGACTTGGCTCAAACGTCGAGCCAAGGTAGAGATTGTTAAAATATATGTCTCGAATTTGAGCCCGTTAAACGAAACCCAATTCAAGATTTTATTAAAGGAAAGTGCGAAGTTGAATATTTGCGGACGTTTGTCATGGAAATACAATTTCTTGTTCGGCGTTGAAGAAAGAAAAAAAAATAGGCTTTATTTTTTGTCTTGATAATGTATTTGTGCTGTGACATTCCGATTTTCGACCCATTTTTGGGATTTATAAAACGTGTAATTCGTTAGTGTGATTATAGTAAAATCTCGCCCGGGAACTGATCACTCTCGGTTATTTTAAATTTTTAAAGTAGAGATTTCGCTAGAAACGCACTCGATCGAATTTAACCGTTATTTAGAACCCGAACTTTGGTATCGAATTTCTCGGAATTCCGGAACGAATTTAATTGGACGGTGTCGATATTGTTGTGGCCAATCCCAAAATTGACAAGGTTAATGGAAAAGTGAATTTTTGACTAGGTGCGAATTTGGACTGGTAGACCACTCTCGCAGTGTGTTTTTATTAACACAATTTTGGCCAAATCCTAAAATTAGTAATTAGGATTTTTCGGGGGACTGTCGGATCTTTTTGGGTTTAAACCGTGTCCGTTGGATCGCGATTATTGCGATTGGACTTTTCTTTTCCCTCTCTCTCTCTCTTTCTCTCTCTCTCTCTCTCTCTCTCTCTCCTCCCCCTCTTTCCCGCTGACTTCCCCTCCCTTGCGTCTGACACACCCCACTCCCCCACTAGCCCACCTACTCCTCTCTCTCTCTCTCTCTCTCTCTCTCTCTCTCCTTTTTCTTTTTCCTTTTTCTTCTTTTCCTTCTCTTCTTCTTCCTCCTTCCTCTCCCCTCCCGACGCCGTGATTTGCTTCTGGTTCTCATCTGCTCCTCGCCGGACTGACCTCCGCCGCTCATCGTTGCCGCGCCTCGCCTCACGCCGCCGCCATCCCGGCTCCCTTCTGGCCGAGCAGCGCTGGCCGTCGTCCACCTCCGCCGCGGTCCTAGCCGCCTCCGACTGCTGTCCCGGACGTCGCCGCCGTTCACCGCGGGCACGCTCGTCGGACCGAGCTCGCCCCGCCCAGTCCGCTCGCTGTCGGGACCGGCTCCGCCGCGCGTCGTCCACCCCGACTCGCCCGTCGCTGCTGCCACTGGCCGCCCGGAGCCTCCCGTCGCCGGTTCGCCGAAGCCACACGCGAGCCACGCCTCTCGCCGGTCACGCCCGCCGCCCGTCACCGCCGCTCACCGCCACTGTCCGGCACCCCAAACCGCCGCCGCCAGCTGCTGTCCACGCCGGGAACAGTCCCGACCAGCCACCACAGCAGCTGCCCTTCGCCATTCCCCGTCGTTCGCCGGTCGCCGTGTCCGAACCGGAGCCACCGCGGACCGCCCTCGCCGCCGCCGTCGTTCCCGCGCCTTCGCCGGCCTTAACTAGGTAAGTTAACCCCTAATCCTTCGTTTAGGGTGTTAAACTTGCTTAGGGTAGTTTAAGTAGTGTTTAGGTTAGTATTAGGTTGGTTTAGTTAGGATTATGTATAATTATGGATTAGTGTTTAATTAATGATGTTTAGGATATAAATTGTTGATTAGTTTATTGTTATTGGTTATTATTATTAAATTATTTATTTTCGGAATTTTAAATATTATTTTATTATTTAATAAATTAATTCCGAATTAAATATTATTTTATTATTTTCGGAATTAAATATTATTATTTTATTATTAAATAATTAATTTCCGAAGATTAAATATTATTATTTTCGGAAAATTTTCTAGCGTCAATTATGATGCCAATGTTGGATTTTTGCCGTATAAATTGACGTATTTAGAAAATGATTTGAATGATTTTTGATTCGAGGAAACATTTTGACATTTTGGAAAATTAAATTATTTTCGGATATTATTAATTAATTAAATTCCGAATTTATTTAGTTATTATTTCGGAAAATTTATAAATTCAAATTATGAGTTTTAGTTTGAATGTGGGCATTTGCGCCGTGATTTGTCGTATAAAATTATTTTTACGACAAAATGTTTTGATTGGAAATTTTCAAGAAGGTTTACGAGTTTTTGGCATTAAATTATTTTATTCTGTTATGCCAAGTAATGTTAGTGATGCTTTGTGATTGATATTCGGGTTTGACATCGAAGCATGCAAAATTGATTGACTGTTGTATGTGTGACCATGTGATATTGTTGTATGGCATTAATATGAGCGCTATTCATGGATGCATGGGCTAATTGAAAAGATAATAATTGGCCAAAATGCTTGTGTGCTCGTGTGGTCACACGTCGGAGCCGTCTTGCTGTAGATCGCTTGACGATGCCTGATTTATCGGGGTCTTGCTGTAGATCGCTTGACAATACTCGATTTATCGGATGCCTGGGGATAATCTGGAGTGCCGATACCCCGGTTGCCTTGTTGCGGCCCGAGGCCGGACTTGATGCTCCTTACGGGATACCATCTTACTGTAGATCGTTTGATGTTGCCGTATTGGAATGCCGTCTTACTGTAGATCGTTTGACGTAGCCGTGCCCGACGGAGCGGGACGGAGCCCGGTTATACCGGTAGACTGCCATCTTGCTGCAGATCGCTTGATGTGTAGTGGCCCCGAGGGGGCGTAATAATTGGAATACGTGTGATGCATAGTGCTTGATTATGAGGTAAAAACTGCTAGGCATGGTATGGGACGTGCCCAAACGGGTTTTGCCTTATAATCGAGACACGCGCGACTGTGTTGCATTAATGCATGGAAAATCTCGCTAAATGCTTCGAGTATGTGACATATGCATTTCATCAACGTGTGTATCAAGGCGAGGTAAGGATGCCTGTGGTTGATTAATAATGTGCTGTTACCTGATTAGGGACCCCCGTGCGAGTAGGCCTAAGCGGGGCTTAGGCGTTAACTTATTGAGACATTCGTCTTATTGTTGTTGTTAACCCCCTTTTTCAGGCCCTTAGCGTGTTGGCGCACCCAGTTTGGTTCGGGGTGTTTGGAAGCTATCTTTTTGGAGTTCGACCGGTCGATGAAGTAGATTAACCCTAGCCCTTGTCTTTTGCTGGCTTTTTGTGAAAATGCCCGGAGTGGGCTTGTAAACTTGTTTCCAGGGATTAATCAAGTGAATATTAAAAATGGCTTCTGTTATGTCTGGTTTTCCTTTGTTATCCCTATTTGTTGTTTGTCCGGGGATCCTTGTATTCGTTTCCGCATTCGTAATTAAAAGATAAAATGAAGGGTCGGCGACGAGTCCTGGGACGTCGCATCTCAACGACCATAGCGGGGTGTCGCGCACCCTTGGGGTTCGGGGCGTGACATGTGCGAAAGAGATTGTCGGCAAGCAAATACGAAAGGAAAGCAAATCGTCCAAGGAAAGAAATAATAATTAAAAAAAGGGGACTTGGATGCACTCAATTTCCTTTATTATTGAAGTCGGTCAAACAGAAGAAGAAGAAAAGCTGACTTTGTTGACCGCATGGAATCCTTTTCCTCGTTGAAGTTGGCCATCGTGCGTTCACTTCTTGGGCTATATAAGGGCTGTTTCTTTTGTTGCAAGAGAGGCACGCACTTGTTGATGAATACGTGAAGAATTCTTGAAGCGCCGCTTGCTTGCGAGTGCTTGGCAGTGAGTTCGTGATTTTTTTCGTGGAATTACGCCAAGAGCTCAAGTGTTCGTAGCGATTAAATCTTATGTTAAGATTTGTGTACAATTCTTTTGCGAGATTAAGAGATTATTTCGTGAGAAATTGTGGGGCTAAACACTGTGTGAGTTATTGGGTGTAATTGGGGCTTGGGAAACACTGAGAGTGTTTGAGTGACTCGAGTGTGGTTGTAATCTCAGTTGTATCGCTTGATCTATATTGGAATTCCGTGCTACTCTTCCCGTGGACGTAGGTCACTACGACCGAACCACGTAAATCTGGTGTCCGATTTATTTTCTTATTCTGTCAATTTTATTGTTCGATTGCTTGGCTTCCACAACAGTATTCAATATAATACTTGAACTATTCCTAAATGCTCAGTGCAATTTATAAAATTTCAATTTGTTCATTTTAATCCCTCAACTTTCCAAGTTTTCCTAATTAAGTGATTATTTCTGCTACTTTATATCTCAATGTTTTCATAAGGATATTTCAAAACAATATCAATTTATCTATAGATATTCGTATTTATATTAATCTAAATCTTGTTCTTTATTTTTGAGATTGATAAAATTTTAATATATCTAAATGAGTTTCTACTTTCACTATTCTAGATATTATAATCTGAAATTTACTGAAAGGGAACTATCCTAATATTTATAATGATAAAAAAGTAGAGAGGTAATAAAAAAGATATCCCATCTTTTGTTTATTCAGGATAAGGATTGAAGTGAAAAGATTTTCTAAAATCTAGGCATTAGTATAACTATGAAAATTTGTGAATAGTATCAAAAGATTATAGTTTGTAGATCGCATTAAACAAAGTAAAAGCTTAAGCATGACATTGCACATTGAGCCAAATTTTATAAATATTAGTGTCAAGAACGGACCTTGTCTCCACTTGAACTTGAGCCGAACGTGTCCTCTACGCACCAAGTCAGCTCGCACAACCCAACTCACGGTTCTGCTCCTACTGCTTACAGTGGGGCTTTGCTTCAATCACCGTCTTGGCATCGTGGGCGAACAGACTAGTTTGGAGTCGAGACTGTCGAGGGTAGATTCATGGATTCCAAGAGGCATTGTAGTATGTACGGGTGTCGCGGTTTAGGACCACGAAGACGAGGCATTGCCTTGAAGTAGGCTGCCAGAACACAACCCGCAGCTTGTCCTTTTCCACCTAATTTCACACCATCTCTCTCTCTCTCTCTCTCTCTCTCTCTCTCTCTCTCTCTCTCTCTCTCTCTCTCTCTCTCTCTCGTCCAACGAGAATAGAGCCCGGTTTGGTAGGGCTATAAACGATTCGGTTTGGCTCGGTTTTCTTGGAAAACCGAATCGTTAAGAAAGCACCCCTGAACCGAACCGAAAATCGCTCAAACCGAATTGAAACCGAACCGAAAAACTGATTTAGTTCGGTTCGGTTCAGTTTTCGGTTTCTTCTTCTTTTTTCTTTTTTTTTCTTTTTATTCATGGCTCGATTTTCTGTTTTTTCTTCTTTTTTGCTTTTTATTCCTATAAAAATATTTTAGTCATTTATGCGATTCAACTATTTATAATTTCGATAACGTATCGTTCAATTGCCATTTCAAATAATATGAAAATTAAATAATTCTTTTTAATATTTAACGATATTTATTTCTTAGATTTGAATCTTTAATGTCAAAATGTAAACACATTCATGATATTCTGCGTAAGAGAATCATCGATCTTACAAATTAAAATAAGTTGAGTACATAATAATTTTGAAAAGCATAATCCTCATGCTTTGGATATAAGAACTCAACGACTTTGGATTTGGAAGGAGGATAATATATCACAATACACATAACATCCTGATCCGAAAGCTGCCATTAACATCGACGTTGCCCTATAGTATCTTCCGGACATTGTCAAATTTGACTTGATTGGCAATAGATAATGTCTATTAAAAGAAAGAAGAATGTTATGGTGTATTTGCCCAATAGTGAGACCTTTATCAGCCAGCAATGTGACAAGGTACAAGATCACTACACAACAATCGATAAAACTTCCTTGGACATGCTTTCCATCAATTCGCCACATAGCCCTCAACCCGAATGCCTTAGCAGCAACAATGATGTTAGGATTCCCTGCCCACTTCATCGACAGCTCCATTATTAACTCCTTCTCTTCAGTAAGATAGACTTTCATTCCTGGTGAACAGAGTAAGATAGCATTAAAGATATGCCATTTGAGAAGATGAATGACAACTAAACAGGAAAATGTTATCATTCAGCCCATAGTTCACCGTGTAGTGCTAGGTAAATAAAGAAGCTGTCAACAAGAAACTGGACTGAGTGAAGCAGCTTCTCCCAAACATTCTGGCTGGTTCTTAAGATCCGCATTAATGTGCCAATTCTTACCCCAATTCCTACCCATTGGAAGCCATCCAATTTTTGTGCCTTTAATTTTTATTGCAGCTATATCTCCAGCACCAGCCACATTGCTGATCAAGACTGAGATGAAGATACCCAAGCCATCAATTGTAAAACGAATCCCTCCCCTCGTTTCTGCATTTGATCCTGCATAGTGACAAAGAAGAGCTACAAAATCATATAATGGACTAGCTACAAAAAAGAAAGTAGAATCTCCGGTACTTATTTGCTTTCTTTACACATCAAGGAGATGACTACTTCTCTTTTGTTCGTCAATCATCAAGGGAAACCAATATCGAGTTCAGCTCCGCAGTCACAGTTGACAACTCTACATTAAATTCACAATAAAAATGGAAATTAAAGTATCTATTGCAATAGTAAATGATATAAAATATTTCACGATAATTTTTTCTCACCTGACTCAAAATTTTTTAGTTCTTCTAAGTCCTCCTCAATCGAAAGTGAAAGTGGTGCGGATCGTAGCCAATCTTGAGCACATATAAGAGCCTCCACCATGCTTGGGGTCAAGGAGCTACGAAACACGTCAAGTACCATTAAAGTGAAAGTGGTGCGGATCGTAGCCAATCTTGAGCACATATTAAGTGTTCCCAAGCAGTCGATCTCGTCCTCCTTTTATTTGTGCCACTAGATTCACTCATTGAAGTAGACATCTACCAATCTATGACAATTAAAACCTGAAATTATTATAATTCAAGTGCCTCTGTCAAGTTAACAAACTTTGTATCACAAGCAAATACTTAATCCAAATAAAAGCATAATAGAAGGGGTAGCCATTAAAGCACCAGGACAGAAGTTACTGAACAAACACAGGTTTGATATGCTTCTTAATTTACAATTGGCTGAGATCACTTCACATATTAAGGTTTATATCATCCATCATCAAGAGGCATCATCACCAGACCTTATTATCATTAACAAGCCAATCATATTCCTTGCCACCATCCTCTTAATATGGAATCTGTTAACTGTAGATAAACAAAAAATGATACTAATTCCATCCTACATAAAGAGCATGCAGATAAACCAAAAATGACGATTGACCAGCAGTTCAACTAGTTAGACACGCTTCTATCACCAAAAGGGAGAGAGGAAAACTGTCAACAAAGCCAGATATAAGGACTTGAGAAGAGAATAAAAGAGAACTCCATATTCAAATATACGAAAAACTCTGACCAAAAAATAATTCATGTAAACCTCCTCGAGGAAGGACTTGAAATTCATAGGATCTTACTTGAGTCGATGTCAATTCCCAAAATGCTCCGGCAGCAAAACTTTTTTGCTGAAGACAGAAAAAGATTATGTTATAACAAGTGCAAAAATTAGATCCATAACTCAGAGATCATACAATGTAGACAAATATGACCACTTGTAAACAGCATCAAGCAAAAAACCACGGGTGGTGGCAACAAATGCACGCAAAATACTGAATTCCGCTTCCCCCCAAACTACCAGGCTATGTAGGACCAGTTAAAAGAAATAAACGAAGAAAGAGAGGAGAAATTATCATAATCTAAACTGCACAAGAAGTCTCAAGATATTAGTGAGGTAAATGATCAATGCATAAAAATGCCAATTTGCTCATTCTTAGTCATATTCGCAGTTCTTTTGTTAAAGTCACTTTACCAGTGGATTTTCCCACCGTCCTAAAGAAGAACATCTAAGTTCCTGAACGGAAAGATTGGCCAAGGAACCTTGCTCTATTGGTTGCTTTTAGATGCAATTTCTCCCTACCACAACCAAAACAAGTAATAAATCTTATAGTTCCGATATGATATCATCGAGCACTTGCAAGTGTGTTGCAGTTGGTAAGCATTAGAAAGTTCTCCAAGAAAATAACATGTAATTTCTAAGACAAACCACAGTCTTCACAGAACAAGTATTGGAAGGATTGAAGGGGGATATCAAATACTAAATGGAGTTATCTCCCTTCAAAAATTACGCAACATATTTTTGAGGGACTAGAGACCTAGTATCTGCTAACAAGAACAAGTCCAGATAGCACATGTGGCCCCCAAGCAAACTCACATAGCCTACAGAATCCACCATTCACTAGAACACTTAGAAACGGCTCTCAGTTGTACTCTGCCCTCTCGACAACAAGTACAATGTAGAACCCAAAAACCCATGAACAAAGCAAGAAAACCCAAAAAAAAAAAAACAAAGCCGACCCGTGAGAGGTTTCAGGAGTTTTCAGACAAAAACCCGCGAACAAACACGCAATGTCGACTCCAAAATAGCAAAAGCGACGTCCTTACCCCATCGCTGCCACTTGCGAGGAAACAAGATCATAAAAAACGAAGCATACCGCTCAAACCCAGGGCACGGACTATCGAAGCATACCGATTGCGAAGATCAGCAAGAAGACGATCGGCAAATGGACTCCTTGGTCTCTTGGTTTGAACCTATTCCTATCGCCCTTTTTCCGACGAATGGACTCCTCCTCCACCTCTCTTTTTCCGGCGAGAAGACAATCGGCTCAAACCCAGGGCTCGGTCGCGCGAACCAGCGGAGGAAAACGCCCGGCTCGGGTCTGTGGTCCCGGCGGGAGCTGTAGCCGGCAAAGGCTGTGGCGGCGGTGGCGGCGGGGCCGAAGGGGGAAGTCGTGAATTTCGAAGGCTGAGCGGCAAGGAGGAGAGGGAGAGAGGGAGATGTGAGCGCGAGAGAGGGCGACTGAGTGGGCGAGATAGGGCTTTTTAGTTTTTAGGGCTAAAATCGAAGTTAATTTCAGTTCGGTTCGATCCGAACTGATCTGAACCGAACTGAAATAAACCGAAATGAAAAAAAATAGTTAATTTTGATGATCCGAACCGAAATCGAAATCGAACCGAAATGCACGAAATTTTCAGTTCGGTTCAGTTTTTCGGTTTGGTTTTGACACCCTTACGATTTGGGACTTTGTTTGGTCCTCCAATTCTAGCTTAGTCTTAGTTTGTTTTGCCGAAATGCAACATTTCTGAAAAATGTTTTCCATGAAGTCATTTTCTAATATTTGGCTAAGTCTTGAAAATGAACTGAAAAATATTTTCTATTGTTTAGTAAGGAAAATCTCATTTGATTTTTCTAAATAGATATTCACTATTCGGGGGCCAATGACTTGCGCATAGGTAGCCAAGGAACCCAACATGAGCACCGAGGTCTTAAGCCCAAATCCCTGACTTTGGGCACAAGCACGGGCACTAGTCTTAGGTCCATCGAAACCGAACCCGAGAACTCAATGCTTGAGCTCGGCTCCCTAATGTCCTGGCCTTGCTTTGCGGAGGCCAGGCCCATGTCCCCAACACTCAAGCTTGGGTCCATCAAGGTTGAGCCCCGGACCCCAACACCCGGGATCGGGACCCGATCACCCGGGCTTGGATCAATTGAGGTCGAGGCCGAACCCCAGCGCTCGGGACTCGATCCCCAACGCTTGGACCCAAGTCCCTTGAGGTCGGGCTTGGGACCTTGGCACCCATGCTCGAGTCCTCCAAGGCCAAGCTTTGGTCCCTAATGCCTAGTCCTGGGCATCAGACCGAAGTGCGGGTGTAGGGGACCCGGGCAAGGGCATCGGCACGGGACTCCTAAGTTTGGCCTCGATGGACCTTGGCTCAGAAGTTGAGTCCCAAGCACTAGTGTAAAGGGTTCGAGGCTCAACCTCAATGGACTTGGGCACAGTCCTTGAGGACCTCTGCACGGTAGCTGGAGTCTTAGACACGGCCTAGATGGACTTGGGCCAGGTGCTGGGGTCCTGAGCCTAGCCTCGATGGACCTGGGCCTAGGTGTTTAGGACCAAACCCCACTACCAAGGGCCCCAAAATGAGTGTTGGGATTTCCATATCCAAGCTCAGAGTTTCTGCTCCAAGCGCAAATTACCTAATTATATTTTGAAAATTGATATTTGATTTTTTAAAGTGAAAAATTTTTTCCTATATTTAAGTGATTTTTTAAAGTGAAAATTTTTTTCCTATATTTAAGTTTTCGTAGGAAAATCTTTTCTGTTCACTCATTTTTCAAAGCAATCCAAGCGCCGAAAAATGAGAAAAATATTTTCCCAAAAAATGTCTTACTTGAAACAAACGGAGCCACAATCAATTTTCCAATTTAGTGGAGAATAAATGGGGCTAATTTAGGGGGCTTAATAATGTGCTAAGATGTGGAATTAAGCGGGTGAATAAAGGTTCAAATTAATTTGGACGAATTTCAAAACTAAATAACAAGAGGACACGCAAAAATAACAAACATGAATCCGAGCTCATACAATAAACGATAGTTTGGGTTAGGGGTTGAACTACGTCAGTATGACTATATGAGGTGGAAATTAGTTATCTAGAAATCATAATGCTTCTAACTTCTAAATGTACAAGGAAACTGTATGTAAAAATTTAGGTGTCGATACTCTTATAGAATAGTGAATAAAAATCCAACTTTTACTCTTCCTAAATCATATCCATTGCACGTTCTGACCAAAAATGGATACGGTGAAAATATACGAGTTTAGTGAATGTTGTGACGGTCAATAATCAAGGGTAAAAAATTGTGCCATTCCCGGGGGGGGGGGGGGGGAGGGGGAGCACGGGTTTTATGTAATTTTACCAGAAAAGAAACGGACAGAGAGGATGAACACAGGCTTTATCTTCAGAAACGGAAAGAAATTTGGGGACCCTCTCCAACACCCACCATTTGAGGTTCTCATTATTTTGTCATTTTTGTTAATGATTATTCTCATTATACCTGGCTTTATCTTATGAAAAATTGATCTGAGCTTACTCATATCTATCGTGATTTTGTTGCCATGAAAAAAACACAATTTTCTAAAGATATCAAGGTTTTTCGTACCAATAATGTCATGGAATATCGAGACATGGAATTTCTTAAACTTCTCTCCCAACAAGGTACTCTTATTCATCGTTCATGTCTAGGAACTTCGCAACAAAATGGTCGCACCAAACGTAAATATAGGCATATCTTGGATGTTACTCGAACTCTTTTAATCTCTACCTCTTATCCAGAAAAGTTTTGGCGGAAGCTTGTCTCACTACTATTTATACTATCAATCATACTCCATCCCCTATCATAGACAACATTTCTCCTTGTGAGCGTTTATATGGCAAGGTTCCCTATTACAGTCACCTTAGAGTCTTTGGTGGTGCTTGTATTATGCACCTCCTTCCACATGAATGCACAAAGTTAGAACCCCATGCTCATTTATGTTGCTTTATTGGGTATGGCATTGAACACAAGGGATATAGATATTGGAATCCTATTTCTAACCGTCATCATGTGTCTTGTCATGTTTCATTCTGGGAACATAAGATGTTCTCATCCATTCATCCCTTTGAATTTTCTACTCATGTCCCTTTCTTTACCAATCCTTCAGTGGATTTATTCCCAGAAGATCATGTATTACTATTAACTTGTGAGTCTTCTTCTTCATAGTTGTCCTCTTCTCATCTTGATGCAAGCCCATCTGGTGATCCCACTTCAGCAATTTCTGACATGTCTGCCCCAACCGAGGATCCTATATCTTCAGCCATTCCATCTACTTTTGTTCATCGTTCCACTGAAGTAAGTCAACCTCTGGCTCATCTTCATGATTATCGTTGTTACTCTACCATTGCTTCTCTTCATGAACCTCGCACCTATAAAGAAGCTAGTACTAATCCTCTTTGGCAACAAGCAATGGCAGATGAGTTATAAGTCTTGGAAAACTCTCACACGTGGGATTTAATTGGATTACCTCCTGGTAAGTCTGCTGTCGATAGTAAATGGGTATATAAGATTAAAACCAAGGTAAATGGTACAGTGGATCGCTATAAAGCTCGGCTAGTAGCAAAAGGCTTTGCTCAGGAGTATGGCATTAATTATGATGAGACTTTTGCCCTTGTTGCTCGTTTTACTTCTGTTCACAATCTTCTTGCTATTGTTGCTGTTAAATGTTGGCCTTTATTTCAAATGGATGTTAAAAATGTATATCTTAATGGTGATCTCATAGAGGAAGTTTATATGGTACCTCCTTCTGGATACTCTCATTCATCTAATAAAGTGTGCCGATTACGTCAAGCATTGTATGGATTGAAGCAAGCTCCCCGTGCATAGTACTCCAAGTTTAGCTTAACTATGGAATCTCTTGGTTTTAAATCCAGTTTTTATGACCATGCTCTCTTTGTTCGGCGCACGCATTATGGGTACATTATATTGATTCTATATGTGGATGATATGGTTATTACCGGCGATGATCAGACCGGCATTATCAAACTCTAGTAGTATCTTAGTAAACAGTTCGAAATGAAAGATCTTGAGTGATTTAGCTATTTTCTAGGCTTAGAGGTCGCGTCTGATGCTTTTGGTCATTGTCTATCTCAGGCAAAATATGCCACTGATCTTATTTCTTGAGCTAGGTCACTGATAACAAGATTTCTTCTACACTCATTGAGTCGAATGTAAAATTCAATGACAAGAATGGAACTCTTCTTCCGAATCCTACACCTTATCGATAGTTGGTTGGTAGTCTTATATATCTCATAGTTACACATCCTGACATCGCTTACACTATTCATATTGTTAGTCAGTACATGACCATACCTCGTACGACTCATTTTGCTACAGTTCTTTGAATTATTCGCTACGTCAAGAGTACTTTGTTTCATGGTCTTTATTTTTCTGCTCACTTTACCTTGGAGTTGACAACTTATTCTAATGCTGACTGGGCTAGTGACCCTTAATATTGTCACTCCACTATAGGCTAATGTTTCTTTTTGGGCAACTCACTTATCTCATGGCGTAGCATGAAACAAACCATTGTTGCATGCTCTAGTATAGAAGCAGAATATCGAGCTCTTGCTAATACAACATCGGAGTTATTATGGTTACAGTGGCTACTTGAAGACATGGGAATGTGTCATCATTGCGGAACGGTAATTCATTGCAACAACCAGAGTGTTATTCAAATTGCACATAATGATGTTTTTCATGAACGCAAAAAGCATATTGAAATAGATTGTCATTTCATCCGATATCATGTTCTTCGTGGCACCATTTGACTGTATCTACTTCCTCTGCTGAACAAATTGGCGATGTTTTCACCAAGACACATCCACCTAGGCGTTTTCTGGATTTGTTCTCCAAACTCAAGTTGACATCTTTCAAATCATCTTTAGTTTGAGGGGGGATGTTCGAGAAATATATTTGCGATATTTTGTGATTCTGTATATCTTCATTTATTTGTTACTTTAGATAGTTGTTATGTAAAGCCTATAAATAGGCTCGTGTACTATTCATTAGAATACATATAGAATATGATTTTTCTCTTCATTCACAATTCTCAACTCCCGCATAATTAAATTCAGGATTGCTGTTTGCTGCATTGCAGCCTGCACAAAATGGTTGAACGACAAACAAACAGGGACCGTTTCCGGTGGAACGGTTAGATGTAAAAGACGGTAACAGCTTCATTTTCACATGCTAAGGATGCCGCGTAATAAGCCTCTTACTAGACAATACTCTAAGTAAAACAGGTAAGTGATCAGATTAGGCAATAAATATAAGTAGTCCTTCATCTACTTTTACGTGAGTCATACATTTGAAGATCCTTTGAGCTGGCCAAAAACAGCCCGCGTTTAAATGCAGCACTAGTGGTACAATAAATAGGCATGCAGAGTCTAAAAGTAAAATTTGTCCGATAGGCTCCGTTTGTTTTACGAAAATAAATAATTTGAAAATTTTTTTCCTAGAAATGATCTTTTATATAGCTTGAAATATTAATTAATGAAATTTTTTTCATTATCGGTGATAATTCATTTATAAATATTTTCATAGATGACGAAATTTTTTTTCGTTTGTTCGTTTTTATGAGTAATACAAGTGATCATTTTTTAGAAAATGTTTTCAAATCATTGATTTTCTAAGAAACAAATTTACCCTTACTTTCAAGATGAAGATCGCCCTTGCATATCACGAGCAAAGAAAACAAGGAACTTTTAATAGATGGATTTATGAAATAGCTTATAAATAAGGTTGCATTTCCTTCGCCTAAACTATTTATTAAATGTAATGTATTTATTCGCTATTTCACGTCAAGTGCATGCGTGTATGGAGATAATATATCAATAGATATGTAGGACACAAGTTTCTGTATGGCAAATGAGCATATGAATAGTCATTAGAAGGGAGTCCACTTCAGGTTTCTTTGCAAAGGGAAACCAGTGCGAATATACACTCCGCAATTTAATGGGCCTTTAAACAAGTTGCGGTTTAGAGTTGTAACACGAGATGGGGATAACACTTACAGAACCCGTGATATATGTGAGAGAGAGAGAGTTAGCATTTTGCAGGAAATGGCTCCCGTTTTTTGTCGGGGGATCGCATATCCTATCTGAGAATTTCTATAGGTATAATACTGTGTTCATAATTACATTTTTTTAACTATACTTTTGCACTTGTATACGAAAACACTCGATAATCTCGTAGAATAATTTAATGAGGTGTTATGACACCGCATCGCATAGTTGTATGGTATGGCTGGGTTAGCATAGAAATGTCCTTCGTATTGAAATAATATCTCTCGATGGCAAAACAAATCCAAAAATTGCTCTTAATCAGATCAAGACGAGTCAAGCAATTCTAGTATTCTTGGCGAGACAATTTCATTTTATCTTTATTTGTATAGAGGATATTATCTTTCTGTGTACAAAGGCCGTAGCTCAAGAAAGTTATGCCATTGCATATATTAGCTTGTGTTTTTCTATAAACCAATAGCTAACTTGTACTCTAAATACATGTAAGAAATAATTAATAGTAAAGTGTATCTAGTCCAATTCTTCGCCTTGTCTATCCTAGCAAACGTATAACATCTCGGAAGTTTGTTATATTATGCTCACCACTGGTTTCTTGCCCTTCCTAGCCTTAAATTGCTTTCCGTTGGAGGCTTGAACATCCTGAATCTGACAGGCACGGAGGCCGCTGTCGATCCTTTATCTGATAATCACCAGGTTGCAAAATTTGGCAAATTATGGCTCGCTATCAACCCCGTAGCATGGGGCTTTAAGGGTCTCCATGAATGTCTGGATCATCTCATGCATTGTCAATGGGGGGCCTTACTTGAACAGCCTGCTCACGCCGAAGATGAGAGAATAAGCCTCGAAGGTTTCATTCTTCCTCTTCTCAAATTTCTCCACGTCCTAGAGGGTTGGAGCAATCTCTATGTTGAATCATTATTGCTGAACAAACATCTGTGTGGTCATTCCATGCCAAGAGGTCCCTCGAGTCCAAGTGGGCAAATCATTGAGGTTTACTCCAGATTAGTGTCGAAATCCCGGGTTATGTCGACCTCTTAGGACATTCTAGAGAGTTTTTGCGTGATGGGCTCGGTACGGGGCTTATTATGGTGAATTGAACCTAATCTACCCTCTAACCTAATCTAGTGGGCTTGATGTCAGCCCATGTCCTCATGATATGATGCTGCTTATCCCTAATTTGTATTCTTTTGACGGGAAAATTACTAATACGGTCCTGAACCTATTGCAATTATATCAATTTAGTCTTAAATTTTTTGTATTTGTATCAATTCAGTCTAACCGGCCAATTTTGGCCGGTTGTCGCTGACGTAGACGCCGAGCGGTTGGCCAACGGTGACATGGCAATTTTTAAATATTATTTTTATTTTTTCTAATTTTATTTATTTATTTATTTTCTTTTTTCCTTTCTTTTTTTTTTCCTCATCTTCATTTTCAACCCCTGGCCGGCAAGGTCAGCCTCGCTGGCCCTTGGCAAGGCTTGACCTCAACCTTGCCATCGTTGGGCGAGGCCAAACTCACCAGACCTAGCAAGGATGAGCCTTTGCTAGGCGAGACCTGGCCAGATTTAGCGAGGCTCGAACTCACCGGCAACTGGTGAGGTCGGCCTCACCCAGCAACAACACTAGATCTACGAGGTTGGCATTGCCCAACGACGGTAAGGTCGATCCTCACCAGCGGCCGGCGGGGCCAACCTTGCTAGCCAGAGGTTGAAGATAAAGATGAGGAAAAAAAACGAAAGGGAAAAAGAAAAGGAAGGAAAAGAAAAATAAAAATAAAAATAATATTTAAAAATTGCCACGTCAGCGTTAGCCAGCCGGCATCCACGTCAACACCGGATGGACTGAATTAGCACAAATACAAAAGGTCTAGGACTGTATTGGCACAATTATAATAGGTTTAGGATTGTTTTGGTAATTTTTCCTTCTTTTGATACATGGCAAAACACCATCCGTTTATTTTTAACACATAAGAATCGCCATTCGGCAAGATCCCGTTCAAACTATGGGGAATGGCCGGCCTCTTACTTGGACAAGTCTTATACATTCAAACGCTTGTTCTTTTTTATTTTTAATTTGATACCATAACCAATTCCTCTTTCTTTAAGGATGAATCTGCAATCTAAACTTCATGATACTGCGCGTCTTGGACTTGGTCTTGTCATTGGGTAGAGACGGCATTCTAGAATCCTTTCTTTGTTGGCTGAGAAATCAAGAACCAACACATATTCTCCTTTTACATGGTTATATATAAATAAGACATGCATGGCTCTATAGCTTCATCGCAACATCAAGCATTATCGATCCATCTTGACATTCTTTCGCAGAGTCCTCGTTTCGTATCACCAACGCATTTTTTCCATGGCGATTCGCATTCTCTTCCTTGGGCTTGCAGCTCTTGTAGTTACTGTCGCCGTGGCGGATGAGAGTCCCCTTCAAGATTTTTGTGTCGCTGACCCTTCCAATGGAGGTAAATACTTTAAGTAATGTTTAAATGATAGAACAGAAGATACATTGAGAAAATACTTTAGGCATGCAAGTCATAACAATAAAATTCGTTGTCTCCTACAGTTTTTGTGAATGGGTTCGCATGCAAAGACCCCAAAATGGTCCAAGCCAATGACTTCTACTTCGGAGGACTTCACTTAGCCGGCAACGTATCAAACCCCGTCGGATCAAAAGTGACTCCCGTGACCGTGGTTCAATTGCCAGGGCTCAACACGCTTGGCATCTCGCTTGCTCGGATCGATTACTCGCCGTGGGGCATCAACCCGCCCCACACACATCCCCGCGCCTCAGAGATCTTGACGGTCATCGAAGGTACTCTCGAGGTTGGGTTCGTCACCTCCAACCCTGACAACCGTCTCATCACGAAGGTCCTCTCCAAGGGCGACGTGTTCGTTTTCCCCGCAGGACTCATCCATTTCCAGAGGAACGTTGGATACAGCAATGCCATCGCCATTGCAGCTCTCGGCAGCCAAAACCCCGGCGTCATCACGATCGCAAATGCAGTTTTCGGATCCAATCCAGATATCGCAACGGACATTCTTGCCAAGGCATTCCAAGTCGATAAGAGTATCGCTGGTCAGATCCAGTCCAAGTTCTAGAAACTGAAATTCGAGATTCATTTGCTTCCTAAGGATACCCTTGTGTCTCTGGACATTTAAGACCAATTATCTGTTCACTGTTGTTGTCCATTATCTATTCAATCTCGCGTCATTATTCTGTCTGGAGAATCACGTCAATTAATGCATTGTTTGTGCTCCTAGAGCTTAATTCTTCTGCTTGTGCAAGCTTTCAGCGTTACTATCCTCCCTTCTTTCGAAGGGTTTAGGAATGGCAATCTGTGGTTTCTACATCGGACTTGCGGCTTTATTAATTACATGCATTTATCCAATGACTCCAAATTTCTGGGCCTAAGCAATCGATGCCATGAGAGAATGCGTTATGTTATGGTTATGTGCAGATCTATCGAACCACTTATTACGTGCATTTATCATATGACTCCAATTTTGTTGATCCCGAGCATAAGCGTGTCCCGTCCGGGAATTTATAAGGTATAATAGTATACTATACAACTACATTTTTTTACGATACTTTTCCCTTGAATACGGTAACAGTCGTGATGTATAAGATAATTTCACAAAGTGTTACGACATTTTTTATACTTAATAACAATAGCGCGTTGTATAAACATATGGTATAAACGGAATACCGTAAAAGTGCCCCTTGTCACTCAAGTTTCACCAAGATGTCCAGACACCTTTCATCCACTCTTCAGTAAAGAGAAATGAATTTTGGCCGACGACAAGTAGATACAAATGGGGTTTTCATTTTGTCCATGCTGCAGAATCAAATATTTACCTAAAATTTCTTTCTTTTTTTTTCAGTCACTTACGAAAATTCTCAAATGAGTTTACTTAGATCTTGCATCGACCAAACTTAACTTATATCTCAATTAATAGTACCCGTGCACCTGTCGTCACAATTATGTAAAACTTCGAATTAACATCAAGGTGTAATTAATTAGGTGTAGAATTTGAGGATATTACAATTCCAAACCAGCTAAGTCACGTATTAACTAGGCTCTAATTAGGTGTAGAATTTGAGGATATTATAATATTTTTCTTTTTCATTTTCTTTTTCTTTTTTCTTCTTCCTCAACTTGCGGCCGACCACAAGCGATAGACAAGCTCGCCAATCTAGCAAGGCCAAGGCCTTGCAAGGTTTTCAATACTATTGAAAACAAGTGGGAAATGATCAATTCATATATTTAGGAAACAAGATGCATTCACATGGGGGAAATTACCAAAACAGTCATAAAACTATTGTAATATTCAATCATAAACCCTTTCTTTTTGCCAATTCAGTTTTAAACCTTTTGCATTTGTGCAATTCAATCCATCCGGCCACTTTGACCAACCGACACTAACGCGATGCCAGCTGACACTAGCCATTAGGCCGACGATGATGTGGTAATTTTTAAATATATTTTTCTTTTTTATTTATTTATTTTTTCCTTTCTTTTTTCTTTTTTTTAATTCCTTCTTCCCTTGGCCGGTCCAGCAATTGGCCAAAGGCTAGGGCCGGCAAGGTTGCAAGGCTCGAGCTTGGTTAAAGATAGTGAGGGCAAGCCTCACCATGGCTGGGCGAGCTCTACCTTGCCTAGCAACGGCAAAGTTGTCATGTCGCTAGTACTGATGAGGACGAGCCTCACCAATGGCCGATGAGGTCTACCCCGCAGGCCCTAGCCTCTGGCCGGTCACCAGACCGACCAAGGGAAGAAGGAAAGAAAAAAAACAAGAAAGAGAAAGGAAAAGAATAAAATATATATATTTAAAAATTGCCACGCTTGCATCAGCTAGCGCCAAACAGCGTCAACGACAGCACCGGTCGACCAAAAGTGGCTGAATGGACTAAATTGACATAAATGCAAAAGGTTTATGACTAAATTGATTTAAAAAAAGGTTTAGAAATGAATTGACATAATTGAAATAGGTTTAGGACTGTTTTGGTAATTTTCCCATTCACATGTGGAAGCTATTGGGACATGTAGATTAGTTCTCTATAGTGGCTTTGTTTTGAATTTGGAAAGGACCTTTTATATTTCAAGTTTCTCTAGAAATTTAATTTCAATTTCAAGACTTGTACCATTAGGTTATTTCTTTAACTTTTCAAATTCAAACTCCAGTTTGTTGTTTAAATCTGAAATTGTTGGGAGCGGTAGTTTATCTTGTGGTCTTTTTCTATTTAAATTACAAGACAGTGCCTTTTATAATGCGATGCATGCTCATGATAAAGTTGGTATAAAACAATATGTTATGAATGAACATTCCTCTATGTTGTGGCATCAAAGATTTGGACAAATCTCTATAGATATAATTAAGCGATGGAATGCTTAGTATTTTTTTTGTTTTACTGATTATAACACTTGCTTAGACTACATAAAGGGAAGGGTTAAAACCACAAAAAATCCTAAACTGGTACAGCTGTGATAATTTTATCCCGAACTATTTTTTTGACTACAAAAAACCCCAAACTAGTACACCTATGATAAATTTACCTTCAACTATTTTTTTGACCATCAAAAATCCCAAACTGATACACTCGTAACAATTTTACCCCAAACTATTTTTTTGACAATCAAAAACCCCACACTGGTCCAGCTATGACAATTTTACCCCAAAACTAATTTTTTGACCACTAAAAACCCCCAAACTGATACATTTGTGACAAATTTACCTCTGTTAGTGTCTGTTAAATTATATTAATATCACAAATGGGTAAACTTGTGACAAAAAGAGGGGTAAAATCCAAAACCGGTACACATTAGGGGTGAGTGGTTCCCGGTCCGGTCCAATTTCAAGAAGGAATCGGGAACTGGACCGAGAGAACCGGTACCCAATTTTGGAAACTGCAGACCGAAATGGTTGGTTCTAGGATCAGGAACCGGTTACTTAGAGTTTAAGGTTTTTTTTTGTCAAACACTTAAGGTTTGGTTTACATTTTACTAATTTTTGTCAATAAATTTATGTCAATAAAGTTCACTTAGGGTTTAATTTACATTTTACTATTTTTTATCAATGAATTTATTATAATGAAGTTCACTTAGAGTTTAGTTCACATTTAATTAATTTTTTAAAGAAAAAAATAACAAAAATATATATTAAATAGCCGGTCCAATCCGATCGGTCCAATCCAATCCGGTTCCCCCTTGGAACAGGGAACCGGACTGCTCGGAAACCGGTTCCGCTTTTAGGAACCGGGAACCGGACCGATAGTCCTGAGAACCGGACCAAACTCGTTGGTTCGATCCGGTCCGGTCCAGTCCCGGTTTAGGTGGTCTAAGTTGCTCACCCCTAGTACACATGTCAATTAACACGTATCATTAAACTTAGCAATTTGACAATAAAATTTAACAGAAACTAACGGAGGGTAAATTTGTCACAAGTGTACCAGTTTGGGGTTTTTGGTAGCCAAAAAATTAGTTCGGGGGTAAAATTGTCACAAGTATACTAGTGTGGGGTTTTTTATGGTTAAAAAAATAATTCGACGTAAAATTGTCACAGGTGTACTAATTTAGGGTTTTTTTGTGATCTAAAAAATAGTTTGGGATAAATTTATCACAAATGTACCAGTTTGGGATTTTTCGTAGTATTAACCCTAAAGGGAAAGCAGACCAACAAGACAAAGAAATGTGCAAGAGGAGTATGAAAACATTAGAAATTATACATTAAAAAAAAACATTTGTAGTCCAAATATGGACTCGTATGGTTAGACGTACTTCATTTCCTTCATTGATGATTACTCACACTTCATGTATGTCTGCTTGCTTCATAATAAGTACAAACTGTTAATGCTTTTAAGGTATTTAAAACCAAAGTAGAGAAACATACGGTAAGTAAATTAAAATCGTGAGATCAGATAGAAGAGGTCATACTATGGTAGATACATTGAAAATGGAGAAGCACCTGGTCCATTTATGAAGTTTTTTGAAGAGTATGGGATAGTGGCTCAATATACCATGCCTGATTTTCTAGACCATAATGGTGTAAGAAAGAAGAAATTGAACTTTATTGGACATTGTGTGGAGTATGCTTAGCAACTCCAAATTTCCTAAGTTCTTGTGGACTGAAGCTCTTAAGATGGTAGTATACATATTGAACCGAGTTCCAACAAAAGCTACCCCAATGACACATTTTGAGCTATTCAAATGTTGGAAACCAAGTTTACGACATGTACACGTTTGGGGATGCCCATCTAAAGTGAGAGTTTACAATCCATAGGAAAAGAAATTAAACCCAAGGACTATAAGTTTTCATTAATCGGCCAAAAAGTCCAAGAGATATAGATTTTATTGTTTATCTCACACAACTTGGATTGTGGAATCGAGGAATGCTAATTTTCTTGAAAATTACTTTATTAGTGGGAGTGATCAATTCAAGGACCTTGTTCCTAAGAAAAATCATTCAAGTACTCAATCTTCCACCTCAAGTATTAGATTAATTATTGTTCATAACAGCCCTCCAGTTCATCCGGCTGTTAAACAACCAATCATTGAAAGTGATACAACCTACTGATATTGATTCGGTAGATCTAGTTTTCAACAATTACCAAAAATTGTTAAACAACTAGTTGAACAACACACTCCTCTAGAGAATGCTGATGTAACATCAAGAATGTGACATTCCGAAATTTCCGCCAATTGGAATTTATTAAATAATTGAGTTTTATGATATGTGCTCGTAGTAAATTTCTCGCCCGGAACTGATCATTCCTGGGAATGCTAACCATTAGGGAAAGGCTAATAGGGGAATTAAATTCGCGCGACTAAAGAAAATTCGATCGTGAATGGATTTCGACTATTAAATCGCGCAAGTGATATTTTGAGCCTCTGTTGGCCGATCCAAGGATAGTTAGGGGTCAGTTCGCCATTGTCCTAGTAGTGGATCGCGGGTGATTCCGTTGGACCACGAAACGACTTGATGAATGATTCCGAAATTATACCGAATGATCGTACCCCTCGGATCAAGTGATTGATCTTCGCGATTTTAATGACAACCGAGATTGTCACGCATCGGACGGACTTGCACGTGACTCGATTTAGTATCAGTCATGAGTCGATTTCGCGAATTTCCCCAGTAAGCCGCCCGTTAGCTCGAGAAACGCTCGAGTTGCGTTTAATAGAATTTAATTATTGAATTTTTGCCTAAATTGGACACCGGAAAATTTGGAAATCACACCGGAACATTAGGATGACGTTGCACGTGTCACGTGTGAATTTTTGGTGTGCTCAATTTCTTCGGAAAAATTCAATTTGGACAAGAAACGAAGAAGTTGACTGTTTTGCCCTTAAGGATTAATAAAGGGCATGCTTTGGAAGAAGGGGCATTTTGGTCATTTTGGCCCTTGGATATTTTGGGTCAAAATCACTATTTAGTCAAGACAAGCTTTCCCTTTCTCTCATTTTTCTCTTCCCCAATCGTGAGAAACCCCCCATTAGACATGGCCACGGGCCGGTTTTGGCCCGGAACCGGCCCGGTCAAACCCGGGACCGGCCCGTTGACCGGGCCGGCGGTTCTGAACCGGAACCGGCCCGTACCCTACGGGCCCGGTTCCGGTTCCCGAAATTCTTGAACCGGCCCGGAACCGCCGGTTCCGGGCCCGGTTCCAAAAAAAAAAAAAAGAAAAAAGGGCGGAGCGCGGACTCCGCGGAGGCGGAGGCGTCGCCGGTGTCGGGCGAGGCCAGCCTCGCCCGACGTCAGGCGAGGGTCGACCTCGCCTGCAACTGGCGAGGCCGGCCCTCGCCTGCAACTGGCGAGGCCGGCCTCGCCCGACGCCTGCAACCGGCGGCCGGCCTCAGGCGGCGTCGCGGCGACTGGCGAGCGCCTCCTCGCCGTCCTCGACTCCTCGGCGCCCGGCGCCCGTTGGGCAACGACGGCCCAACGGGAAGAAAAAAAAAATAGCTTTGCAGCTGCAGGGCAGCAGGGCCTGCACGTCTGCAGGCCCTGCTGCGGGCAGGGCAGCGCCCCAGCGGCAGCGGGCCCGCCTTGCGGCCTGTTGCCAAACGGGCAAAAATTTGCCCGTTTGGCAACGGGCCAACGGGCAAAAAAAAACGTACAAAAATTATGAAAAATAATAACCGTTGCAAAATTGCAACGGTTATTATCTTCTCTTTTTTTAAAAAAAAATTTTCTTCTCAATTTTTTTTTATAAATACTCACACAATTCTCTCAAATTCTCTCAAATTCTCTTCTCTCAAGTCTTAAATTTTCTCAATACTCGAAATTCTCTCCAATTGCCAATTCTCTCAATTTTTTCAATCCACGCAATTCTTTCTTAATTCTCCCAATTAATCCGCTCAATTCTCTCAATCCACTCGAAAAATGGCAAGTGGAAGTCGAGTGCCATCTGGCAAAGGTAAGAATATCCCGACGGAATCCTATCATTCTTTTGATCCTCGTGAATATGCAGATTTTCAAGATGATGAAATCAACATTTTTCCCGATATGGAGCGCGTCCCGACTCAAGAAAGTTTTAATCCTCCTGGAGAAATATCTACAACAAAGGAAGCGGAACGAGAATTTACATCTGACATTTGGAATCACTTCACGAAAACGGAAAGGTTTGATCTTGGTGAAAAAAGGTATGATATAATTTGTAAATATTGTGGGAAAATATATAAATATACAGGTGGACAAGGATATGGAACATTTAAACGACATCTTAGGAGCAAACATCCAACCGAAACGGGAATCGATATCGGGCAACAACAAATTTCCGGGTACGTCAATCCTAACAATTCCCCTTTGTTTCGTTTTAATGACAAAACTTATAAGGAAGAATTAGGCAAATTTATTTCCGTTGAGCATTTAGCATTTAATTTTGGAGAAAGATTTGGTTTTAATGAATTTGTACAAAATGCATGTGCTCCACAAGCAAAACGTGTTCCTAGAAATTCAGTTAAACGAATAATTAAAGATCTTTACAAAAAAGGAAAAAAAGATTTACAAAACTTTTTTATGCAATTTAATGGATGCGTGCATATAGGTAGTGACATTTGGAGTGATCCTTGGCAAAGTCATTCTTACATGGGCATAACATGTCATTGGATAGATGACGAGTGGAGTATTCAAAAAAGAGTCATTGCATTTAGAGTTTTCGATGATAATCATACGGCAAATAATATTTATAGATTAATTAGGCAAATTTTAGAAGAATATTATTTGCTTAACAAAATTTTTTCAATCGGTTTTGATAATGCTGCAGCAAATACCGCTTCAATTGTCGAGTTAGAAAATATTTGTAAACCCGCTTTTGGCGGAAAATTTTTTCACGTTAGATGTGCTTGTCATGTTTTAAATTTATGTGTACAAGATGGTTTGAAAACTCTCGATATTTTTCTTCAACCAATAAAAATGGCGATTCAATTTTTATGGAAACATCCCCAAAAAATGAGAGAATGGGGTAAATTTTGTAGAGAAAATGGCAGAAGGCCAAAAAGATTTTCAAAAGATGTTCCAACTCGTTGGAATTCTATTTTCCACTTGCTTACTGAATCTTTAGCATATAAAGATTTATTATGTACATTCATTTCTAATAATGTACCTCAGATTAATTTATACCCACAAGAGTGGGATATTTGCCAAAAAATTTTAGATGTTTTAAAGATTTTTAATGATGTAACTTATACTTTATCTGGTATTTATTATCCTACTACACATTTATTTTTAGTAGAGTGTATTAATATTGTCGGAATTTTTTATGAATGTGAAAATGATGTTCAATTACAACATACTATACTTGCAATGAAAATGAAGTGGCTACATTATTATATGGAAATTCCCATTATTTATTTAGTTGCTTGTGTTTTTGATCCGTGTTGCAAATTTGATGGCTTAAATGATTTTTTGCGTGTGTATTATCAATGTTTAAATTGTGATGATATAAATGTTACAGCTATAGTACGTAATGTTAAAAACTTATTAATAGAATTATATAATGAATTTTATACTAAATATAATTTAGATGATACTGGATCTTCTCAATCTATGGAGATACAAAATGACGGTACAGGTAAAATTAGTAGAGGGTACCAACTTTTATTACATAAACAAAAAAAACAAAATGGAGTAATAGGAAATATTTCTGAATTAGAGAGTTATCTAAACGTTTCATTTGAGATTACTGAATGTGGTAAGGATTTTTAAATTTTGGATTGGTGGAAGGGGCACGCAAGCCGATACCCAATCCTTGCTCTTATTGCAAAATAGATTTTTTCAATCCCTTGTTCCACAGTTGCGGTCGAACAAGCATTTAGTGCCGGAAGCAATATTTTGGAAGAACATCGTTCAAGATTATATCCGGAATCAGTGCAGATGCAAGCTTGTGTTGCTGATTGGACGAAGGCTCAATACCGGCGACAAGAGATAGATCACAATGCTGAATCTGAATTCTTTAACGATGGAGGAGATACTACCACTACCGGTACTGGAACGGGTAGTGACGATTGAGGGTAAAAGAACTATTGGAGTTGGCAAATATTTCGGGAACCCTTGTTTCTCATATCGGATACGCCCACATGAGCTTAAGGAAACCCGAGTATAATCCGACGACATGTGACCTCTGATCCCCTGTGCATTGTGCACGGAATGTTTAGGTTTTGGGATCATTTTAGGGCATATATATTGTGTTCGTTTTTTTTTATAGATCGTTGTAACGAATTGTAATGTGTTTAATGATAATTTATTAAGTTCAAGTCATGTATTTTTATCCCCAAATTTAATTACAATTTACATTTTAATTACAATTTATATTTAATTTTCTTTTCTTTTCTGTTTTTCCTTTTCTGTTTTTCTTTTTGGTCTTCCTCCGCCGGCGCCGGCGCCGGCTAGGGCCGGCGGAGGTCGCCGGCGTCGGGCGAGGCTCGCCGTCGCCTGGGCGAGCGAGGCGAGCCTCGCCCGACGCCGGCGAGGCTCGCCCTCGGCCCTCGCCTGGATCTGGCGAGGGCGAGCCTCGCCGGCGTCGGGCGAGGCTCGCCTCGCTCGCCCAGGCGACGGCGAGCCTCGCCCGACGCCGGCGAGCCTCGCCCGACGCCGGCGAGGCTCGCCTTCGCTCGCCCAGGCGCCGGCGAGGCTCGCCCTCACCTGGCGAGGGCCAGCCGGTTCCGAACCGGTTCTGAACCGTCCGGTTCCGGTTCTGGTTCATGAACCGGACGGTTCCGGTTCGTTATTGGCCACGAACCGGAACCGCCGATTCCGAACCGGAACCGGTCGGTTCCGGCCCGTGGCCATCACTGCCCCCCATCATACACACCCACCCTCTCACTTTCTTTCTCTCTCTCTCTCCCTTTCTCTCTCGTCGATCACCTTGCCGGACCGTCGATCGCCGCCGGTCAAGCCGCCGCCGAGCCACCGCCGTCCCCGCCTCACGCCGCCCTCACGCCGATCACCCTCTCGCCGTCTCTCTCTCTCGGTTTCCCTCTCTCTCTCTTGGCCGTGAGTTCTTCGGCCACGCGCAAGTCACACCGTCGCCATCTAAGCCGCTCGCCGCTACCCGGGAGTTGTACGTTGTCGCCGTCATCCCCGATTAAGGGCCGCCGCTTTCCGTTCTAGCCGCGAAAGTCTAGAATGCGGGTAAGTCGCGTCTAAACCTAAATTAGGACTTCGGGTATCAACGGATAATTTTCGGACAAATTAGTATGGAATTAGGTGCGGAATGGCATGAATAGGGAGTGGAAATTTTATGGCGGGCATTAGGAATTAATTCGGACAATATTTATTAGAAAGTCAGAAAATTGCGGCTGCGAATTACTGTTCATATGCCTCGAAACACTGTTCACCAGCTGTAAATTACTGTTCACGGGGCTACGAGGGTCCGATTGAGACGCGAGTTGAAATTTTGGAACCTAGAAATGATGGAGAGAAAGTTCCGTGAAGGCTCGGAATTAATTCGACGCCAATTAGTCGGTGAAAAATGGGAATTTACGTGTTGGATGTTTAGTTAATTATAAATAAATGGTGGTGAACAAATTTAGCATGTGGTTGTGCAATTGGGTGATTATATGTGCTTGTTGGGTGTATTCGTGAGTTTGATTAATTTAATTAATGATGTTACCATGTCCTATGATGAGTGAGCTTGAATTATAAGCTAAATAATGCGCGTGTGGACTGCGAGTAATGGGTCAATTGATTGTGGTAATTGCGTGCTGAGTGTGTGCGTGAGTAAGAAAGGAAGGATGTGTGGCATGGCATGAGAGATTGTGGGAAGTGTGCCGTCCTGAGGCGTGTACGTTTACGCGGGACGATGCCCGGTATTTCCGGAAGACTGCCAGTCTGAGGCATGAACTTCTACGCGGATTGCGCAGTAGGTGGCAGATGTTGAGCTTGAGGCGTGTACGTTTACGCGGGCAAGAAACATGGCCTGAGGCGTGTACGTTTACGCAGGCCGAAAGAGTGGTGATGAACGATCGCAGTGTGCCTGAGGCGTGTACGTTTACGCGGGTCACTTGCGAGTGATGTGGAAAGTGATTAGTGGTCGCAGCGTACCTGAGGCGTGTACGTGTACGCGGGTCACTGGCGAAGAATGTGGATGGAATAGTGTGAGAATGGAAAGAGTGCATAACATGAAAATTGTGCATGCTTGGATTTGTATTAAATTGCTTGCTATGTGATTATGTGGCTTGTGTGTATGTTTGTGTGTTTTGTAAAATTTTCTGGAGGTACGTGATAGCCTAGGTTGGGTTTAGAAGTGTACTTACTGAGAAGTGTCTCACGGTTGTTTTCAACCAAACAATTTCGGAACCCCGACAGGACCCATGAATCCTCTGCCACCGCCACCAGTACGTTTTGGGGTACCCGTACACTCTGAGTTGGATGTTGAAGAAATTCCAATGGGTGATAATTTTACCTGGATTAGATACACGACCACAGTGTTTATAGAAGTAGGCTTACCGCTTTACGAGGAGCATAAATATGCCGCTTGGTTTTTCCGAGATCAGGACGGGGCTGAGTTTGGACCCGTTAGAGGTTTCGATGTCCCATTTGACTTAGTAGGAGACTGGGATCCGACAACTGTTCCTCCGATAGATGGTGAGCTGACAAGTACGGAGGTTAGTATAGCACAATCAAGGTTGCACCAAGCAGCTGCTCCTCAAGGATCATCAGAGGCCAAGTACGAACTCGGGCCAGAGGCATCGCAAGTTGAGGACGATCCTATGGACATAAATTTAGAACCGATCCCAGAGGAAGATCTGAAGGAAGCAGAGGACGAGGCTGAACCTGAAGCGGAGCCTGAAGTGGAACCTAAGGAGGAACCTGAGGAGCCCGAGGAGCCCGATGAGGAGGCTGGCTATGTACAACCGTATGCGGAATACATGGATCTCAATTATGTGCCTGAATTTAATTTTTTTCGACTTTCTGGCTGAGGAATACCAGAATGCAGCTCCAGCCGAGTCAGGTGACATCAATCATCCGATTGAGATTGAGGCAGACCTAGAATCTTCAGAGGAGCATATAGATCCAAAGAGTTCTGATTCAACTGGTGAGGAGTCAGACTCGGAATGGACGCCAAGTAAGGGGCGTAAAGGCTAGTCCAGGGGTAAGGAATAGGATGTGAATGAGTACCATTTTTGGATCAAAAGTCGGGCTGTCAATCTTTTTGTTATACGACGATGTGTGACGGGGTGTATGTGTATGTGATGGTGGCTAAGTAAGGTGGTTGTAAAATTTTAAACTGGAAGCTCTAAGCTGTGAATATATTATAAGATGGAATGAAGTAGTTGTATATTCTCCCTGATTGTTTTCCCCAGTTTATTTTGTCAGGGTGTTTATAGTTTTCGTCGTGCATTAAATCTCTGATAACGTTTTGAGGTCAGCGACATTCCTGGGACGTCGCTTGAATCGACCAGAGGCGGATGTCGCGTGCCCGTTCGGGTTTAGGGCGTGACAAAGAAGATCTGCTAGAATAAAGAAATTGGCAATTCATGGTTATTACATTATGTATCTACGTAAAACTGACTATAATGTTGGAGCTGAGTACGATCCTGAAACGTTGTTACAAGCCATGGGTTGTGATGAATCCAATTTGTGGTACAACGCCATGAAGGAAGATATGAGTTCTATTGCATTTAACGAAATATCAAATTTTGTTGAATTGCCTAATGGTGCAAAGGCCATTGGTTGTCAATAGGTCTTCAAAATTTAGAAGGATTCATTGGGCAACATTGATAGATATAAAGGTAGACTTGTTACTAAAGGATTCACTTAAAACAAAGAAATCGATTACCCGAAGACCTTTTCTCCTATATTTGAGAAAGATTTTCTTCGTATCGTTTTGGCATTGGTTGCCCATTTTAACATGAATTATAGCAAAATGGATGTGAAAACGGCATTCATCAATGAAGAATCGGAGGAGGAAGTTTACATCAAACAACCACAAGGATTCTCCTCTAGTAATGGTGACCATTTGGTGTGCAAACTTAAGACATCTATATATGGCTTGAAACAAGCATCCAGCCAATGGTACTTATAGCCTCGTGGGGTCATCTCTTCATTCAGTTTTGTAGAGAATGTCATGAATCAATGTATATACCAAAAGGTTAGTTGGACCAAAATTTATTTTCTTGTCCTATATATGGATAATAATTTACTTACAACCAGTGATAAGGGGTTACTACATGAAGCGAAACAATTTCTTTCTAGGGTTAAACCACGAAAAACCCTAAATTAGTACACGTGATAAATTTACCCAAAACTAATTTTTTGATCACTAAAAACCCCAAACTTGTACATTTATGATAAATTTACTCTTCATTAGTTTCCGTTAAATTGAATTAGTACCATAAAAAATTACAAATTGATACATCTGTGACAGACGGAGGTTAAAACATAAAACCGGTACATCAGTCAACTGCAACGTGCCATTTAACAAAGCAATTTCATAGTAAAATTTAACGAAAAACAAACCGAGGGTAAATTTATCACAAGTGTATCAGTTTGGGGTTTTTTTGTAATAAAAAAAATTAGTTTTGGGTAAAATTTTCATCAGGGTATCAATTTGGGGTTTTTCGTGGTATTAACCCTTTTTTTGAAGAGTTTTGGCATGAAACATGTAGATGAGGCATCTTATGTCATTAGTGTTAAAATCCACAAAGATAGACCTCGAGACATTTTAGGACTGTCTCAAGAAACCTATAGAGAAATTTCGGATGAAAAATTGTTCACCAAGTATAGAAGCTATTGTGAAGGGTGACAGGTTCAATTTGAACTAATGCCCAAAGAACGATATTGAATAGGAACAAATGAAAAACATCACATATGTTTCTGCTGTCAAAAGCTTGATGTATGCTTAGATTTACACTCGACATGACATTTCTTTTTCTGTATGAATGTTAGGAATATATCAGAGTAATCCAAGTTTGAACCACTGGAAAGCTATAAAGAAGTTGATAAGGTAACTTCAAGGTACAAAAAGTTACATGCTTATGTACAGACGAACTGACAACCTGGAGATAGTTGGTTATTCAAATTCAGACTTTGATGGTTGCGTTGATTCTCGAAAATCAAACATCTTGCTACATTTCTATTATGCTGGCGAAGTCATGTCCTGGAGGAGTGTGAAGTAGACTTTGATTGCTACTTCCACAATAGAGGCTAAGTACATTTCCAGTTTTGAGGCTACCTCACATGGTGTGTGGTTGAAGAGTTTCGTATTAGGGCTTAGAGTTGTGGATTCCATTGCTAGGCCATTAACGATGTTTTTTGATAATTCAGCTACAGTTTCCATGGCCAAAAACAACAAAGGTGGCAGTCAAAGTAAGCACACATTAACATTAAGTATTTAGTCATAAGGGAACATGTTAAAGAGAATAAAGTGGTCATAGAACACATTAGCAATAAATTGATGGTAGCCGATCCTTTAACTAAAGGCATACCTGCTATCATGTAAATTTTCTTTGTATGGACGAATTGTAAAACCCTTATTCATTTTTGATGTTTTTGTCAATCCTAGTGTCCACATTAGTTTATTTTGAGAGTAATAATCATTTTTTGACTTGGAATAAATAGAATGTTTATTTATTAAGTTATGTTATCACATATGGATTGATTTTAAAAAGAAGAGGTGCATTGTGATACATGGAAGATAATGCTTATTCTAAGCAGACTTATCACCATGATTCATGCTTTTTTCTTCAGCATGAAGTTTTTATGGATTTGGTTCAACATTTGTTTGATGAAATGTTGGGGTTAAGGGGGAGAATGTTATCACACTGATCAATAATGTATTCCCACATTCAGTTTATTATTGCCTAAATTGATTAATTTTGTTGGCATTTTATTGTCCGCGTTAAGCTACATATGGTGATCCCCAATATTAAGACAACTATCTTGATGGAAAAAGTTATCTATAAGGGTTTGAATGGGAATATAAATAAGTCTAAGTCAAACCTCTATTATTTGATACGAGATATAAAAAGCACGCCATTAATGTTGATAGGGCAATTGGCTAAAAGTACCCATTCACCGATCATTCAAGTCTCTGCATATATGGTTTTCGACTTCATCAATGGTTAGAGATTAGTACATATTTTTTTACATTTCCGCACTCGATTCTAATTATATATAGTTTTTGTTCATCCATCAACAATAAGAATCTTTAGTCTTCCGCTAAATCTTTTTTAACACTTGCAAGCAGTACTTTTGCATATTACAGCTGGACGTTCCTTAATTATTATTTTTTTGGTCGCATGACGTTCCTTAACGACTTCAAGATTTCTTCAGCAAATATTAACCGACTTCCCTCTCTCCTGCTTGTTGAATTTCCTCGTTGCCGGCTTGGACAAGTTGCTGCTGCCGACTCTTCCCTTCTTCGTTAAGTATACTTCCTTCCCAAGCATGTGCAGACTAGCTTGCTCTAGAATTTCCAACAATAGATCACCTTCTAACGAAAAGAAACGGAAAAAAGAGAATGAACAAAGGCGTCGTGGGAGAGAGGGGGAAGACGTGGGGCGGTGTTCTCAATATAAAGTAAATTGATCTTATCAGAAAACCGCCCACGTTTGTTTTTGAAAAATCTTTCGAAAATACTTAGCATCCGAGATCTCTCTCTTTCGTTCTGGTTCAACCTTTATCTCGTTGTGCATCGCTCGCCTTTCTTTCATCTCTCTCTTCATGTAGTCGTGTGACTCTGGTCGTAAAAGCATTCCGTCCTTGAAGACAGACAATCATGGACAGAGGGGGAAACCCATGGAGTGAAAGCGATACGTATCGCAAGAGGGATGAGAGATACCGCAATAGGGGTCGTCACAACAGCGGACGAGGCCACTGGCATGCAAGGGGTGATCATGAAGAGGAGAGAAACACTTCCCGAGAATCTCACGGTAGAGATGGGAGTCGATCACTTACTGAGACAGACGCTCGTCATCCTGGATATGATGCATCACTGTATCCAGACCCTGAGCCTATAGCTGGTACGCATAAGCTTGTCTCCCCGACGTTGCTTTACAATGGGATACCTGATTCGATATTGATCGACTTGCTTTGGAATAAGAAAGTGGTCCAAATGGCCTGAAACTTAGTTTTTGATTGCATTTTTCGAGTGACATTAGAAACGCTTTCTTTTTGTATTTTTCTTTCAATTTGGTTTTACCAGGAGGATCTTTGAATGTGAATCATGTCAATTTTCCATTCAATTCACAAATTGATCCACTGTTTTCTCCTGAACAAGTGCATGACTGTTGCATTTAATTTTTAGCAGTGTTCTGTTGGTTAAATGGACAGACGTCTTGCAATAAAAAAAGAAGTCATGGGATACTAATCCGCCCAATAAAATGGTGGCATGGCTGCTGATATTTCATTTTCACGTTTCACTGTATGGACAACTAATAAGTGAGCGACACAGGGAACTTCTTGACTGAAGCGAATGTTTACTGATGTGATTTATACTCTTGACAGAACTCCAGGCTGTTGCTGTCCGGCCAGAGTTTAACCTTGCGCCGGAGTTTGATCAGGTTTCGCTAGGAAATGAGGATAAGATTTGCCCCATCAGACGCCCCGACAAAGGTGGCTCATTGCTTGCTCGGCATGTCGGGCTTCATGTCAACCACTTTCGCATCACCTTCAATCCTGAAACCATCATAAGGCACTACAATATCGAAATCAAGCCCGAGGCACCTGCGAAGCACCACCATCCCGTAAGGCTATCAAAAAGCACCCCTGGTCAGATCAAGGAGAAGTTATTCTCTGACAACCGCACACAGTTTCCTTTATCCATGACCACTTACGATGGCGAGAAAAACATCTTTAGTGTGATTCCACTGCCTTGTGGGACGTACAACGTGAAGATGTTTTCTGGCGAAGACGGCAAGGACTCCTCATTCCAATGCACCATCGAGCTCGTGAACGAGTTCAATCTCCTTAAATTGAAAGACTACTTAGTGGGAAACTTGCTATCCATCCCCCGGGACATATTGCAGGGCATGGATCTGGTGATGAAGGAGAACCCAAAGAGGCACATGATCTCAGTCGGACGGCACTTCTATCCCGTTGAGCATCAGGAGATGAACGATCTGAAGTGCGGCGTCGCAGCATTCAGAGGGTTCCAACACAGCTTGAAGCCAACCTCCCAGGGTCTCGCATTGTCTCTCGATTGCTCGGCCATGGCCTTTCGAAAGAAGATGCCGGTCATCGATTTCCTCAAGGAGAACATACGTGGATTCAGCATGGGTCAATTTGCGAAGTACAGGAGGAAAGTCGAGCAGGCGCTAAAGGGGGTGAAGGTCACAGTGACCCACCGCAACACCAAACAAAAGTATACGATCGTGAGACTGACCGACAAGATGACAAGTTCGATATCTTTCAACGACGAGAGCTCCGAGGGCAAGATGAATAAGATCAATCTAGTGAACTATTTCTGGGAGAAGTACAAAATCGAGATCAAGTACAGGGACATTCCTTGCTTAGACATCAGCAAGAACAACAAGAAGCAGTACGTGCCTATGGAGTTGTGCGTGTTGGTCGAGGGGCAAAGGTACCCGAAAGAGAACTTGGAGAGAGATGCCTCCACCTGGCTGAAGAATCTCTCCATGCCTGCTCCACATATCAGAAAGGAGTCCATATGCCACATGATGAGGTCAAACACCGGACCTTGCGGGTATGCAACACTTTGTTCTGTGCTCTAATTGTGCATCACTATCATTGCTTTTGTCAGAACTTAACCTGCATATCAAAAAATTAATGTGATTATGGCTCCGTCATCCTTTTCTAGCGTAGTCAATTTATAATTTGTTTTATATATGCTCTTGTTTTTTGTTTATTTATTTATAATACTGGTGCTGTTGTCTAGGTGATATTCCATTACGATTATACGATGTTAAAGGATATGTTCAAATAGACAAAATACTTGAAATATATATTTTTTTGGTGAAATGGTTGCACAAAAAGGGGTAGACTATAAGACAAAAAGGGCATTCGACCGACGAAGAAAGTGTAAGTTTATATCACAGTAAGCACCGGACTAACATAATGTTTTTCTGTCTTTGATATTAATTTCTTTATTTAAAATGTTTCTTTCATTGCTACAGAGACGTCAGCCGAAACTTTGGAATGGACGTCGACATGAACATGACGAAAGTGGGGGGACGTGTCCTCGAACCTCCCGAGTTGAAGCTGGCGGCTGCGAATGGCAAGGCGATCAAGATAGAGGTTGATAAAGATAAATGCCATTGGAATTTAATGGGGAAATGTGTCATGGATGGGAAGCCGATTGAAAGATGGGGCATTGTCGATTTCAGCGCGTTGGATCAGAATCGGCTCAACTATGAGCCGTTCATCCAAAAGCTTATTAGAAAATGCAGAAGCTTGGGGATTCGGATGGAAGAACCGCTCTTTTATCAAGATGCGGCAATGAGCATGTTATCCAATGTGGTTAGATTGACCGAGTTGTTAGAGGCTGTCAACGACAGTGCTTGTAGAGTCAAGAGAGGGCGTCCTCAATTCATTCTTTGCGTCATGTCTAGGAGGGACATTGGCTACAAGAACCTCAAATGGATCTGCGAGACTCGAGTTGGGTTAGTTACTCAATGCTGCCTTTCCATGAGGGCCAATAAAGCCAACGATCAGTATCTAACATATCTGGCCCTCAAGATCAATGCCAAGCTTGGGGGCAGCAACGTGGAGCTATTCAATCCATTCCCGCACATCAACGACGAGGGGCATGTGATGTTCCTTGGTGCTGATGTCAACCATCCTGCATCCCGTGACATGATCAGTCCGTCATTTGCTGCAGTCGTCGGCACCATCAACTGGCCCGCTGCCAATCGCTATGCTGCAAGGGTGCAACCTCAGCTCCACCGGCAAGAAAAAATTGTCAACATCGGAGAGATGTGTCTAGAGCTGGTCGAGATATATGCCCGTCTGAACCGAGTTAGGCCCAGGAAACTTGTATTGTTCCGCGATGGGGTAAGCGAAAGCCAATTCAATATGGTTCTGAATGAAGAATTGCAGGATCTAAAGAAGGCTTTCACCGAGAAAGATTACAAGCCAACCATCACGATCATCGTGGCGCAAAAGCGCCACCAAACTCGTCTTTTCCTGGAGGATGTCGATGGGGTTCCCATAGGCAACGTGCCGCCAGGGACAGTCGTGGACACAATAGTTGTCCATCCTTTTAAATTCGACTTCTATCTGTGCAGCCACTATGGAGGCATTGGGACAAGTAAGCCGACCCATTACCATGTCCTCTGGGACGAGCACAGGTTTAGCTCTGACCACTTGCAGAAGTTGATTTACAACTTATGTTTTGCCTTTGCTCGATGCACCAAACCGGTATCTCTGGTCCCGCCTGTGTACTATGCTGATCTTGCCGCCTATAGAGGAAGGTTGTATCACGAAGCAGCGATGGAGCATTCTCCCAATTCAATGGCCTCTTCATTCTCCTCAAAGGTGTCCACATCGTTCTCATCGGTTGGCTCAAATGAAGAGCGATTCTACAAGCTGCACGCTGATGTGGAGAACATGATGTTCTTCATTTGAAGGCCTTACGCTCCTGTGTTTAGAAGAAGTCCGAGTTCTCTATCCAAAAAACGTAGAGGAGAGACTTTCTGGATATTGCCATCGCCCCTCCTCTAGAAAAGAAGCCTTCTTTTAACGGGTGAAAGGCTAATGAAGCCATGTTAGCAAGATTTCTTTCAACGGGTGAGCTTCTCTTCTGCTGGAGAAGCAATGACAAATAACCAGGCACCTCTTCTATGCATTTATTTAGGTGGAGCAGATGCAACGGTCTTCAGTATTCTTAGTGCTTTATTAGGATCCTGACATGATTAATGCTCATCATGTGCATTGGAGGAAACAGTGGATCTAGTTATTGTCTTTATGAATTTGTTTTTGGTAACAATTCTGCGTTCTTAGGTTATTTGTCTCCAACTTATTTTGTGGTGATTAATGGTTACAATACAAGTCTTTTTCGTACTCTTGATATTACTTTGTTACCAATTCAGTTAACTCTTTCTAGGATCGGTCTCTCCGATGAATCGAACCTGGAAAGTAACTATGTTTATCTAGAGAATATTCATGCATTTCTAAAAAAATGCTATAATGCTGGGTCGTTCGGTGATATTAATGTGGATGCTTTTCTATCCTCTAGCATTTTCTGACCTGTTCATTTAATTCCCCATTCTGTTAAATTCTACAATCGAATAGACTATTTTCTTACTAGTTAAAGATTGGTGTCTTGCTTAGATTTGGAAGTTTACTTATTCAAATTTAATTTAGGTGATGTGATAATCAAACAACTTAAAATGCGACAAACTTTGGTGTAAAGATTAATTTTAAATTAATCAATAATAATATTTTTTAATATTAATATAAACCGTTACATTACCGTTTCATCTTAAGATTTTGGTATTTATTTGAATGTTCACTTTATTAAATATTTATAGGATAAATAACTAAATGTATTGATCTTCACATTCCACTACACTATACAATGGAATGATACTATTTTTAACGGATATCTTCACGGGAAACGACAGCAATAGTTCCTAAACTTTGGTTCAATGTGTAATGTTATTATTAAACTTTTAATTCATTTAATGTGATCCTTAACCTATTTTTTTTTAAATGTTCAATGTAGTCCATAACCTTTCAATTTGTTTAATGTGATCCTTTAATTTTCCAACTACTTCTATTAAATTGATAATTCTGCTAATTTATGTCTAAGTGCTTTTCAGAAGGATATCTACAAATGATATTAATTTTATAGATATTCGTATTTATATTAATTTAAATCTAGTTCTGTAGTTTAATATAAACCACAATCCTAATTTTTTAAGTTGGTAATATTTTCAATAATCCAAATCATATTCCTATTGATTGAGCTGTCAGAGGATGTTAAGGACAGTGCTTGTAGAGTTGGGAGATGGCGTACACAATTTCTTCTTCGCGTCGTGTCCATTGTCACGCCCCGAACCCTTCGAAGCGCAATCATCCCACGTACCAGTCTAATTTGCTGCGACGTCCCAAGACACGTTGCTGACCCAACTCCTAACACAGATGATGCCGAAACAAGATAGAAAATTTGACTGAACAAGAAATTCGACGGAAGAACAATTCGTTCTCCAAATATGATTATCAAATCAAAAATATCTCAAAGTCTGTCCAAAGGAAACCCTAAAACAAGCTTATATAGACCCAAACCTAACCCTATTAGGAAACATAATTATCAAAACGTAAATTAGGAAACTGCCAATTATTAAATTCTCCCAAAAAAATACTAAAAAAATAGAAAAATCCATCTAAACGATCTCGAATCGCTAAAATCCATCGTTAGTCACGGCCAAAGGCGTGAATATTGATCAGCACGCCGTTTCGCTTCAGCCGACCAAATTTGAGCTCAATCGAACATAGTTGACTTCAAGCCCGCCGGTTCGTCTAGTCGCATAACGGGTCCCGCCGGTGCATCATCCTCCCCTGCTAGAGAAAGATTCGTCCTCGAATCTGCTTCTCCTTCATTGTCGTCATCAATCTCCTCAAGACCTTCTTCTTCTTCAGGGTAGTAAGGTGACAAATCCGCAACATTAAAAGTTTCGGATACATTATACTTACCCGGTAATTCGATCTTGTAAGCATTGTCACTAATTCGCTCCAAAACTCTAAAGGGTCCATCAGCTCTAGGTTGAAGCTTGCAAAATCTACCCGCTGGAAATCGTTCCTTCCTAAGGTGAATCAAAACTAGATCACCTTCCTTGAAGACGACTCTTTTCTTGCGCAAATCCACGGGTTGCTTATACTTCATATTCTGCCTGTTGATCTGATTATGAACCTGGGAATGCAGCTCTTTGATATGTTTTGCATGTTTTTCAGCTTCCGAACTAAATTGCTTGAGAACTGGTATTGGTGTGAGATCTAATGGAGTAATTGGATTACGCCCATAAACGACTTCAAAAGGAGTTTTGCCAGTAGTTCGGTTTTCTGATATGTTATATACAAATTCTGCCTGAGGCAATGCCAAGTCCCATTGTCGAGGATTATCTCCAATCAAACTTCGCAGCAAATTCCCTAAGCTTCAATTGACAACTTCGGTTTGACCATCAGTCTAAGGATGATGAGATGAACTAAACTTCAAACTTGTACCCATGTACCTCCAAAGAGTGCGCCAGAAGTGACTCACAAACTTCACATCATGATCTGAGGTTATGGACTTAGGAATTCCATGCAGCTTAACAATTTCCTGCAGAAACAATCGAGCAACCTGTGAAGCATCATATGACTTGCTACGCGGGACGAAGTGGGCCATCTTCGAGAACCTGTCGACAACCACCATTATTGAATCTTTACTCCGCTGTGTTCTTGGCAAACCCAAGACAAAGTCAAGACTGACATCCTCCCACGGTGCAACCGGAACAGGTAGAGGCATATACAATCCTGCATTAGTACTCTTGGTCTTTGCCACATGACATACCCTGCACCTTTCTATAAAACGTGTCACGTCACGCTCCATCCGAGGCCAATAAAAATGTTCACTCAATAAGGCCTTCGTCTTATCCACGCCAAAGTGCCCAGCTAAACCGCCTGCATGCCCCTCAATAATAATAGATTCCCTCAAAGAACATTGAGGAATGCACAATCTGTTACCTTTAAATAGGTAACCTTTCACGATTTGGTATTGCTGAAAAGGCTTCGTTTTGCACTTCCTCCAGATATCTCCAAAATAAGGATCATCAACATATAATTCTTTAAAAGTGTCAAAGCCTAGAACCTTTACCTGCATCGTAGACAGCAAAGAGTATTTTCTGCTCAATGCATCCACCACATTAATTAGCACTCCCGCCTTATGCTTGATGGAAAAACTGAAAGCTTGAAGGAACTCCACCCACTTTGCATGCCTTGCATTCAATTTGTGCTGCCCATTGATGTATTTCAAGGCTTCATGATCAGAAAATAAGATAAATTCTTTCGAAATAAGATAATGCCTCCAATGCTCCAAACTCCTCACAATAGCATAAAATTCTTTATCATAAGTTGAATATTTCCTTTTCGCCCCATTCAACTTCTCACTAAAGAATGCCACAGGTTTACTCTTTTGAGTTAGAACACCCCCAACACCAACACATGAAGCATCACAATGCACCTCGAAAATTTCATTAAAATCAGGAAGCATGAGAACAGGTGCTTTAGTTACCTTCTTCTTTAATAATTGGAAGGCAGCTTCTGCCTCCTTAGTCCACACAAATTTACTTCCTTTTAGACAATCCGTCAGAGGTGCAATAATAGTACTGAAATCCCGAATAAATCTCCGATAAAAAGATGCAATCCCATGAAAGCTACGTACCTCATGAATATTTTTCGGAATCTCCCAATTTGTAATAGCCTCAACCTTAGCTGGGTCCATATGACTGCCCTCCTTAGTTACTATATATCCCAAAAAGGTCACACGATCAGTCAAGAAGTGACATTTCTTGGTATTAGCATATAATTTCTGCTCCCTTAATGCCTCGAACACCCTTCTCAAATGCTGCAAGTGTTGATCAGTTGATACACTATAAATCAATATATCATCGAAATATACGACGACAAACTGGCCAATAAAAGGACGAAACACCTGATTCATCAATCTCATAAAGGTGCTCGGTGCGTTAGATAACCCGAAAGGCATCACCATCCACTCGTACAGACCATCTCGGTTTTAAAAGCGGTCTTCCACTCATCTCCAAAACGCACCCTGATTTGATGATACCCACTCCTCAAGTCTATCTTCGAAAAGATAATCACTCAATGTAGTTGATCAATTAAATCATCAAATCTCGGAATAGGAAAACGATACCTGATCGTGATCTTGTTAACAGCTTTGCTATCCACGTATATTCTCCACGAACCGTCTTTCTTAGGAACCAATAAAGCTGGCACTGCACAAGGACTCATGCTCTCTCGAATTGCACCTTTTTCTAATAATTCCTGCACTTGCCTTTGCATCTCCTCATGCTCCTTAGGATTCATTCTATAAGCTGCCTTATTAGGAATAGCAGCTCCTGGAACAAGATCTATATAATGTTGTATGTCCCTCATGGGTGGCAATTCATGTGGCAATTCCTCTTGCACGACATCAACAAACTCCTCAAGTATAGGCAGAACTTGAGTTGGAATTTCTGGACTATCAATATTCTACTCTCTAACTATGACAGCAAAAAGCTCTGGAGCATTCGCCGCCTCCTCCTGGAATTCCGATTTGGACAGTAAATTACTTTTCCCTTCTTTTCTCAAATCTGAAGGACCTTGAGTAATAGTCCAGCCATCCTTCTTGAAGGTGTATGTATTTTTTAATCCATCATGCTGTGTTTTCCTGTCAAACTGCCAAGGTCTTCCTAACAAGATATGACAAGCATCCATTGGAACTACATCACCCCACACTTCATCAACATATTTCTTCCCAATTGAGAATTACACTAAACATCTCTTGCTCACTTTTACCTCATTCCCCTTCTTAAGCCATGACAGCTTATATGGTTGAGGATGTTCGACAGTTTTCAACCCCAACTTTTCTACCATAGTGGTAGATATTACATTCTCGCAACTTCCCCCGTCAATTATCATACTACACATCTTTCCTCCACTAGTGCACTTAGTATGAAATATATTATGCCTGAGCCACGATTCATCATCTACCTCAGCAATATTTAATATTCTTCTAACGACTAGGGACTCACCAGAATCAGCATAGATAATCTCTTCCTATTCCGCATCCTCTTCTTCGCCTTCAGATTCATCGTAAATTGGACCTTCACTAAAAACTGGATTGTCAACAAGCGTCACAATCTGTCGGTTCGGACAATCAGCAGCAAAATGCCCGAATCCTTGACACTTGAAACACCGCCTGCCTGCAGCTCCTGCACTACCTTGCTCACCTTTTGTTGCAGATTTTGAACCAGCGCCCTTAACTGCTGCCGGGGCCGAAGAACTCCCTGCTTTCACCCGGGACTCTTTATCTGTCCACTTGGAACTATTGCTTGTCCATTTAGATCCACTGTTAGACCACTTGGACTTACTACTCTTTCTTTTAATCTGCCCCTCCACCTTTAGGGCTAGTCTGCACACATCCTCATACGTCCAATACTACTGTAATTGGACAACATCAGAGATCTCATATCGCAGCCCTGCCAGATATCGTGCAATCGTCTGCTCGTCTTCCTCCGCCACATCACAACGCATCCGCAAACGATCAAATTCTTCAGTAAATTCTTCAACTGTTTTATCACCTTGCTTAACGTTATGATACTCGATGAACGCCTCTTGCCTATAATGGGTAGGCAAAAAAAATTTTTGCAACAACTTTTTCATCTTCTCCCAGCGATCTACTTTCGGCTTGCCCTCTCTAGCGCGTTGCTTTTTTACGTGTTCCCACCAAATCGAAGCATGTTTTCGCAGCCTAATAGCCACTAACTTCACTTTTTGCCCCTCAGTTAGGTTTTTAAGGTCAAAAATCCGTTCTACCGTATGCAACCAATCAATAAACTCATTAGGATGAGCCTTACCATTAAACTCAGGAATTTCGATCTTCATTCCGAAATTTTGAGAAGAATGCTGATTTCCAGGTCGTACTCCTTGATTCTGCCCTTGGTTCAGAACCCCAAAAGGGTTTACGTCTTCTTCTTCATCATCGAATGAATCCTCAAAATTCGCTCCTTCTTCGGATTGAACGCCCAATCTTGCCTCCGCAAGTTGTCGCTCCAAATCCTGGATTTGTCTTCTCTGTTCTTCAATTTCTACGTCTCGCAGATCTCTTAGACGCGGTTGGTCGTCTACTTCAGGAACGCCTCCACGCCCCCGGCCACCACGAGCCCGTCGTCCACGACCGCAATTCTGTTCAGACATTGATTTGAGCAACCTATGCTCTGATACCAATTAATGCCGAAACACGATAGAAAATTTGACTGAACAAGAAATTCGACGGAAGAACAATTCGTTCTCCAAATATGATTATCAAATCAAAAATATCTCAAAGTCTGCCCAAAGGAAACCCTAAAACAAGCTTATATAGACCCAAACCTAACCATATTAGGAAACGTAATCATCAAAACGTAAATTAGGAAACTGCCAATTATTAAATTATCCACAAAAAAATACTAAAAAAATAGAAAAATCCATCTAAATGATCTCGAATCGTTAAAATCCATCGTTAGTCACAGCCAAAGGCTGTGAGTATTGATCAGTACGCCGTTTCGCTTCAGCCGACCAAATTTGAGCTCAATCAGACATAGTTGACTTCAAGCCCGCCGGTTCGTCCAGTCGCATAACGGGTCCCGCCGGTGCATCAACAGAGCATAAGGCACATGCGGAAGCAATAATTAAATCACCTGTACAAAACAATACATGACCAAGGGTAGCAAGAATGTCGAACAATTAAAGCCTAATAATCAAGACTTGCATTGAGCTTCAATCATATACAATATTCACAATACACCAATACAAATCACCAAACAAAAGCGGATCGATGGCCACTACTAACAAAATCCCTAAGTGGCCAAGGGGGCAGTCTAAGGTGGGGCTACAATCAAAAGGCTACTAGACCTACCTAAGGGAGGCTAAGGCTGATCCTAGGAAACTGAATTGGGATTAGATCCTGATGACTTGAACTCAACCTCGATTATCACATCCTCCGAATCCATCTGTTCAACCTCGCCATTCTGTTCAGGATCCTGCTTTTTGGGCTCCGGATCCTTATATAGATCGGGTACATCAGGTATCCTCTAACAGGGGTCTGAAAAACGGGGTTTAAACAACTATGAGACGAATCTCAGTGAGTAGGCCTTCTAAACCGAAACTAGGCTAACGTGCATCTCTCGATAAGCAAATAAACACCACAACCGACAAATAATGTCAATCAAATGACATAGGCCCTTGAGCCCGGATCGCTTACCTTACTAACCCTGCAGGTTAGGCACTTTATATAAATCACGGCACATACACGACACACCGGTCACATGTACGCCATACGCATGTTCATGCTCAATAGTGCCTATCTCACACACAAATCACTGGTGCACACATTAGTCACATACTCCAACACACAATTGCCATGCTCATGATTTAGTTCAAACGATGCACTCTGGCAGACAGCTCATTTTGCAATTTATAAATCGACTCGAAGGCCCGACTTGAAGGCCACAGTAATAAACCAACCTGAAGGCCCGACCCGAAGGCCACAGTAATAAATCGACCCGAAGGCCACGACCCGAAGGCCAAAATAATAAAACGACCCGAAGGCCACAACTCGAAGGCCAACAATCTCCACACTCAGGCAATAATGTCGTGCACAATGAATGCCAAATTTCTCACAAGAACATGATCATCAAATGGCCAATTAGATGTGCATTTCAACATGCTCAATCAATTCAACAATTCAATTTAGCCACAGCATGTAATTCACACACCACTTTCAATCGATCACATGAATGTGCGGCATAGCAACGCCCCAATTGGGCCTCAACAAGCAACAATCAGCGATAATCCATCAACCCGGGCACACCCGACAATCACCCAGTCTAGTTTTCAACTTACCGATTTCTAATCCATCGAAGTCCCAAAGCGAACAACCACTATTCATCCCAACCTTGGCTTCCGATTCAGCTCTAATCAACACAATAAATCACTAATCAGCCCTAGAGAGAAAAATCGAAAATATACAAAATAGGGTCCAAATTGAGCAGTTGCACATTGACTGAGATCCATTTGAAATAAATAGTAAATCAATTCCAAAAATTCTGAAATTTGGATATGTTGTACAAAACATCTCAATAAACATTTTTCGTGAAGAACTCGAAACCCAGTTCTAACCGTAAACACTTCGTTTTGACACTCAAAGTCGGACAAAATTTGGTTCGCTTGGACAGCCCCTCAAGCCATCAAAATACAACTTATTCAGTACCCAAATCATTTTGGAAAGCTCTGAAATTTTTATATGTCATAGCCACAAATGTTCCCAACAATTTTTGTGAATGAAGTATTTTGAAAATAGGCCTGAAAAATTTATAAAAATTCGAACAGACCTGAAGGTCGGATGAACAGTAAATCGGGCAGTTTTAGTTTTATTTCGGTCCAAAAAGGGACTTCCGAATGGCCTCAAATGATTTTCAAAAATTTCCAAATTAAAGTATGTTATACTTAAAGATGTTGGGAACAATTTTCATGAAGAACACTTTCTCAGATTCAGCACACAATGATCACAAAAAAAAAATAACAAAGCACAGAGGTATAGTAAAATCAGTAATCCGAGAATCATTAACTTGCACCATTAAGCAAATCCAGCTCATACAACCTCTAAACCAAGTCTCCACAGCCTTAAAACCATCCCTAAATCATCACATTAGGCCCTTAAAATCACCACCATATCAGCCCAAATCAGCCCCCGCTAATCAACCCCTAAAACTTGTCCAAAGTGCACCTAATCCTAATTAAGGGTTAGGATTTCCACTCACAGTTTTGAAGCTTCAAATGCGGGCTGAGCAATGAGAGAAATGAGCTGAACAGTAGCTGGATCAAGCTAGTTCAACGGCAGTAAACGATGGGCTGGTTTACACACGGCCAAGGCGGCTGGTTCTAGCGGAAAATGGGCTGGCATGGTGCTGGAATAGAGAGGTTGCGGCAGAAACAGAAGAAAAAATGAAGAAGAAGAAGCAGCAGCTCAGCAGAAGCAACAGCAGCGATAACGTGAGAGAGGAGGAGAAGAGAGAGAGAGTCAAAGTAGTCTTCAATGGGTCAAAAAGTGAGTGCCACATGTCATTATCCTAGCCACTTGACCATTTTGCCCTTGATCCAATGGCCTAAATTCATCCCAATCCAATAATTGAAGGGCATTTTGGTAAATCAATAATTCTGGATTTTTTACTAATAATTATCCATAATTTAATTCCTTTTTTTTGTCCAAAATTCGGAACCCCAAAAATAAGTTATAAGGGCAAAACGGTAATTTTCCGATCCCGGGTCAAAATTCCATTTTTCTACCGTACCAACCCCAAATGTGTGTGGCTAACATAATATAACGTCGGATTCGCAAAAATAACCTTTTAAGCTCTCGAAAATCGACTACAAAGTTAAAGGGCAAAATAGTCAATTTTTCCCTTCTGGGCCGAAATTCCATTTTTTCTTCTGAAACTACTCCAAACATGTGTGGCCACCCTAAAATGGTATCGGCCTCAAAAGATAATTTCATACGGCCTCGAAAATGGACATTGGAATCTAAAGGGGCAAAATCGTAATTTTTCCAATTTCAACCAAAATTTCAATTTTCGGTTGGACTAGCCCCAAATGTATGTGGCCACACCAAAACGACGTTGGCCTTGCAAAACAGTCGTAAACGTCCATGAAATTTCGACATCGAAGTTCAGGTCCAATTTCGCGATCAAATTTGCTCAATTTAAAATTTTAGGGCCTCTTATTGACGGGCGGCTGTTTAGGGGTTACGCGTATCGACCTAGGGTTGTCCAAGTCATGATGGCCTTGATTTTCAGGAGAACGCGAGGAATTATCACTAGTGCCGGAAGTCACGATCGTTCGGATTAAATTCCGGATTTATTCGTCACGCGTACTCTCGATCGTGCGGAATCACCTGCGATCCGATCGTACGTCATTGGCTAAATCGAATATGTCACTTTCCTAAGATCGGCCCATATGGGCCCAAAATATTCCCTCGGCGTTTCTCGAAATCGGTACCAAACTCGCGATCGGGTCCCCGGTCCACGTACCGTTTTCCTAGTTAGCCTTTCCTATTGGTCAGTATCCCACGAGGGAGCAGCTCTGGGCGAGACGTACTAAAATCAAATGAGAAATAATATTCACTTCGTCGAATTCCGGAAATAGGTCGAAATTCAGGATGTTATATTCATAAGGGACATCAGGAGCACCTCAAATGGATCTGTGAAACTTGAATCTGGTTAGTCACTCAATATTCCCTTTCCATGCTAGCCAATATAGTGAACAATCAATATCTCACTAATCTTACCCTCAAGATGAATGCCAGGCTCGGAGTCAGCAAGGGGGACCTATTCAACCGATTCTAGCACATTGACGGCGAGGGGCATGTGATATTCCTTGGTGCCAATATCAACTATTCCGCATCCAAAACGTAATTTTAACCAAAAAAAAATTATTCCGCATCCAATGACATCATCAATCTGTCATTTGTTGCAGTTGTCAGTACCATCGACTGGCTTGATTCCAATCGTTATGCTATGAGGATATCTATAAAGGATATTGATTTGTCTATAGATTTTCGTATCTATAATAATCTAAATCTTGTTCTTTATATTTTAGATTGAAATTTTTTATTGTTATTTCAATAGTCTGAATCCTGTTCCAACTTTTAGATTGATAAATTTTCAATCTTTCATTAAGACTTAGATAGCAAGAATATCAGCCCGATACAACTATAAATAAGGTTTTACTGATACTATTCTAGAGTTCATAATCTAGAATTGATTTAAATGAAACTATCATAATATAAAGACCAAAATTATAGAGAGGTTATAAAAATATGTCCTATTTTTTTATTTTTTTAAGGAGAGAATTAAATGGAAAGATATTCTAAAATCCAACAATAAGTGTAGGCATGAAAATTTTGACTTTGTCAATGGAAAATCAAGGGATTGAATTGAACTAATTTGAAAGTTTAGGGATTATATTGAACATTTAAGAATAGTTTGAGGACAGCAATGAATTAATTAAAAATTCAATGGATGACATTGCACATTGCATCAAATTTTGGGAACTATTAGTATCAATTTCCCATCCAAGAATAAAAGAAAACGGTACAAATTGCACAAACCCCCTATGAACTTTAGTGATGGTGCATGTTTATCTTAAATTTTCAATCACTATAGCACACCGCCTTGATGAACGATCAATTTGTTACAATTGTTTACCCTTAGTCCATTTTTATTTACATGTGCAATTCACATAATCTTTCAAGGAGAAAACTATTTTTTTCATTACTTTTCTCAAAAAAGATAAATTAACAGAAAATTCCTTCGAACTTTAGAAATGGAATACATCAATCCACCAAATTTTATAAAACTGCGTGTTCCTTCAATTCTTTTATATGGAATAAAATGAAAGGAGAGAGAGATTGGAGCAGTGGAGCTAATTAGTGCCTATTTAGTCGAAGTACGTTGGCGGATGGGTAGAGGGAGGATGACATCGGAATAGGTTTGAGATAACTTACATTGTTCTTAAATTCAAATCCAGATGAACCTGTCAAAATGGGTCAAAACCCATTTATTAACCCAGATTCTTTGAAATTGGTTATAAATGGGTCACCTAAAATTTCATAGGGCAGTCATAAATGGGTTCTAAATGGAAGGGCCAAAACAAATGGGTCTCATTTTCATTTACGGTAAACATGATTAAGGTCTAGCCATCCTAAAGGCAAGACATGATTTTTGCAAACCCTAGCGCTAATATGATTTATAGATTCCTATTTGCAAATCTAAAACAAAATGCAGTCTCTGTACCACGAAAACACGATGGGCTTTACTTCTTAAAAATCAAATAGGATGCAAAGTGTAATGCATAATCGTGTGAGCCCAATAGAATTTTTCCTACTTTCGTTTTTTATCCTGCTTACTTTTGGATGAGCTGATGTTGCTCTGCTCTCTCCTCCTCTTTGTTGTCGGCACATTCTTAATAGATCGGCCTTTGCGAAGTTGATGGGCTTCGCTGATAAGCAAGTCGAGTTCCCAGCTGATCTAAGCTTGATCTTCAAGTCCACGTATCAAATCTAAATGGTCTGTTTCTATCTCCAAGTCTTCTCCTGCACGCGCGTGGAAATACTTTAGGTTGCGTTTGATCGTCTAGATCTTTAACTAGGATAGAATATGAAATCCAAAAAATTTGTTGCATCTTATTTATTGTTTGGTGAATCGCAGTAATAAAACCGGATATATTCATATATTATCATGTCTATTATTTGCAATGAACGTCATATTAATGTAAATAAACCTAAAAAAAAAGTAAATAAACTTGAACGGAGATATTAAAAATTTCTCAAGATACTCTTACCTACTTAATTTTTATTTCTTATTTTTTAATTATTTTTTCCTCTCTTTTTAATTATTTTATTTTATGTTTCTTTTTTCCCCTTCCATCATTCTCTAATAATTATTTATTAAATAGTAAACTATGGAAATATACCTAAAATATGTAAGTAATATAAATACTAAATGTAGTAATACATATATGAAATTTAATCATGAGATAGAAAGAAATTAGAATATACAAATAAAAATAAAAATAAATAAAAATGAATTTATTGTTAATTTTTTGTTATTTTGAATTTTTTATATTAAAGTTCATATATTATTTATATTCAAATATTATTTTAATCTTATTAATTTAACAATGTCGTTATTCGAGAAAAATAACTTTTATATTATGAATATTAGAAATCCTATCCACATTTATCACATCTTTCCCATGGAATAATTTTATCATGGTTATATCCCTTCTATATCCGACTTTATCATGTCATGAGTAGGCACCAAACACGGGATAGGACAAAATATATCCTATCCCGAATTTTATCCCGACTATCAAATGTAACTTTAGGGTTTTGACTAAGGTTGTCGCCTCAACCATTGCCACCGATGAAGCTCTAATTGACCGCGCAAAACGTCGACAAGGCACCCATGGTTGTCTCTACAAACGGCTAGCTGCAGTGGCTCCTTCACTTGTTCCTTCCAGGTAAGCACCGTCTATGTTGATTTTTAGTTTTCCTCTCTCCGGTGATCGCCACAATTGAGGAGGATTTGCTGATAAAGTTTCGTTTTTTCTCTTTCCTGGGAGCCATCTTTTGCATTTTTTAAACATAAGAGTGAGCATTCTCCACTCTGCGCTCAGGATTCGGTTCCAAGGACCAAAACTGAACATGGCCCTTATTAGTAAAGAAGCAAATAGGGTGGCTGATTGGGTTGTTAAAGCCCGAAGGACAAAAAGCCAACCGAGTGATTGGGTTCTTTATCTCCCCTCGGGTCTTTGGGATTTACTGTGTTCCGAAACCTTGGAATGCATACTTGAACCTCTTCTGAATAAATAAAAGTGCTTTCCATGACAACAAAAAAAAAAATAGATCGGCCTTTTTCTTTGCGCCTTATCCATATTCCTGTCTTCGGTTGTCATTAATGGATACTAAGAATTTTTTAGGTCCATCAGAAAATCACGTGTTCTACACAACAGTGTACAGATAGAGAACTCAAATCTTGATTTTTGTTCTCTAACCAACATCACCTAAAATTTGTTCACTCCAATTGCTGCTACTTAATAGGACGTCTGATTTGGAACTTACGTCAAGCTTTCTTGCCTTTTGATGCCTTCCAAAATTTAATTTTTGACATATTCCAAGCTTGAAACATGCCCAAATATGCCTTGTGGGCTGGTTCCACATGGACGCTGGACTAAAAAGATTTAACGATCACGAAATTATCAATTATTTCGTGACGCTAAAAATATGTATCATGACTAATTTAGTCGCTTTTTGATTTTTCAACTTTTGTGGTGCTCTCTATATGAGTCTCAATTTACATACGTACACACACACACACACATATTTGAAGTAAAGTTTAGACAATTCTGCGATATTTGAAGAAATTTCTATCGATCAAGGGAAAATTAACTCAAAATTACCTTCATATATAAGAGTGCAAAATAATTAATTCTGAGGCATCCATGTTTTATCTCAATAAAACTAAAGCGATAATCTTTTGAGTGATATTCCATGTTAACTCTAAATGTTTCATTGACTCAATTAGTAAAAATATAGATAATCAATAAATCCTATCTCTTATACAATTAGTGAATTCGTTGTCAATGTATAAGACATATATCATGCAATAATTATTGTTAAAAGTTCTAAGTTGTCTAATAGTGTGAACTTATTTCACTTGGGAACTTAAATAGAAACTTTGACACTTATAAGTTATTAACATCACAATTAGTACCCACACATTAAATTATGTGCATTATCATTTTGCAAATATTTGATGAAAGAAAAGGAATTATAAAATATAGCTCGAAGAATAAAGTAAAAGAAATCTGATGAAAAAAAACGTGACATAAACGGGGCGAAGAAACAAAGAGCAAAAGTGACGGTTGATATAAATTTGGTGAAAAATTGAAATTAACTATTTTCATTCTCAATTTTTATTCTGAATTTTGGTTCTTTAATCTATTAATTCAAAAATTAAAATCAATTATTTTCTCCTATCTTCGATATGTTTATACTTTTTCTGAAACTTTGTCTTTCATAACCAGTCACGTACTAAAACTATGTGACAAAAAAAAAACATACTAAAATTGAAATGGTGTTGACGTGGATGGTGTGAAGGGTACATTGAAATTGATTTTTAAAATGTCACAAAAATTTGTGTCGTACAGATATGAAAATTTGTGCATTTTTCCTTCAAACCTCGTTTCCTCTTTTGAGCACTGCAAACCATTTTAGAGAAGAGCGAAGCATTTTACTCTATGAACTAAATGCTCACCAACTGCAGGACTGAAGAAGCATCGCTATCCCTCATTTTACTCTGTGAACCAAATTCATCAGTGCTTATTCATATTACTTATGCAGCAGTAGCAGCAGGGCGCGTCGGGCTCCGACGAGGCCAAGACCATATGGATCGGCAATCTACACCACTAGATGGACGAGACTTACATCCACATCTGCTTTTCTCTCTCTCTCTCTCTCTCTCTCTCTCTCTCTCTCTCTCTCTCTCTCTCTCTCTCTCTCTCTCTCTCTCTCTCTCTCTCTCTCTCTGGCTTGTATGTGTAGGTATAGGAACAACATTTTGTGATTGGAGTTTTTTTAGTTCTAAGGAAAGTCTTCGATTGTGGTTGGCTAGCGGCCACGGAGTCATATGCCGGTGAGAAGTTTTGAGTGTTTGAAATTTGAAAAGACCAAAATTAAAGAGGGAACGGTTACTGCCTGGAAACATAACAAGGGAAATTCTTTCGTCGTTTAATGCCTTGGCATGACTCCGTGTGCCATGTCTGCTTGTGTTTTGGAAGTATGCAATGATGTGTAAAAATATGCTTGAGTCTTAATTTATGTGTATGCAAGTGCAATTGACTAGTGACGTGTATTTAGATGATGCATGTTTAGTTTTGAAATTGACAAAGTCATGTTATTATTTGGCCTATTAGATAGAGGCACTTTCCTTTCAATCATAGATAACACGGATATATATATTGGAAGTCTTAAAACTTGTCATGAAAGTACAATTGAGTCATAAAACTTTTAAAAAGTGCAATTATGTCCTAAGACTTGTTATGAAAGTGTAATCGAGTCATAAAACTTTAAAAAGTACAGTTAAGTCTTAAAATTTTCAAAAAATACAAGTAAAGTTGTCATTTCTTTTACATAACATTCATTGATCTCCATCTGTGATGCTCCAAGAAGCTGCACGATGCTTGGGAATTTGCTCTAATTACTGGCACAATCTATATATGCTCATTGAAAATTATGGGTTATTATTGCAAATCCATTGGGTTAACCGGTTTCCGCTATCACTAGTTCGTACTAGCGACAAAATGTTTCCAGCACGCTACAACACTCTTCTGGGCATTCGAGTTTGAAGCCTGTTCCCCCGTGTTATTCGCTAATCTTAGCTTGCAACAGCGATTCCCTTTCCCGATTAGAGCACGACCCCGTAAAATCTAGACAAAACATTTCTAATGATTGTGCACCAACATAAATAACTACATAAAGTACTTAGAAGGACAGGAATAAAATGTTACAGTGCACGTGTGATTAAAACTTGTTTCTCAATTCCGTACCTCCCTTTTACTCAAACTTACAATATTCGGGTTATTATCATTTTATCTTCCGTAATTTGCAATATCTGATTTATTAGAAATTGTAAAAGAATCACGGTAATATTACTGTTTGAGTTCCACCCATGACCCCAAAACGACACGACAGATAAACAGAAATGACAAGACCCTCTAACTTAAATTGCGCAATCACAAATATAGACAATGGGACGAACCAACAGCTCACCTCCTTCAGACCATGAGCAACCGATGATTGTCACACGCGCGACCTTTATTTTCTCCCTACTAACGGCCACACTAGATCACGCGAGAGGTTGGTCGTTCGATCGATTCATATCGCCAGGACGAGGCCGGGCATGGACTTCCCAACCCAATTCGAGAGGCTGCTCTCCCAGATCGACGGATAGTGATGAGAGCCCGGTGCCGTGAGGGGTGAAGGGGAAAGGTAGAAAATGGTTAGGTGGGCCTTCTAGGGAAGGCCGACGGAGCTGGCCTTCTAGCTAAGGCCGACGGCCGCCGGTGAGATAGATTTGGTGCAAGTGACTGTTACCGAGGTCAGGCGACCCCCAGCGCACCAGATCTGCCTCCAGTGGTCGTTGCCCGAGGCCAGGCGACCCTCAGCAAAGGTCGCACAACCCAAGCTAGCGATGCCTGGGCAGTTGTGCGACCTCAGGCGATTGGCACCGGATCAAGCCGGCGAGGTCAGGCCACCTCAGGCAGCCATCACTTGGGTTGTGCGACCTCGCCTGCTCGATCCGATACCAACCTCCCTCGCTGGCCTCCCTCGCCGGCCGCCTCATGAAGAAGATGAACAGTAACAAGAGGGGTAAAATCGGAACAGGCTAAAATAAGTGAGGGTAGTTTGGGAACAAAAAGTTTGGATTTAACATTTGTGGAATGTCGAAAGCCCAAAGCTGTTTCAAACCAACTTTGGGCTTTCGGCATTTTAAATGATGAACCAAACGGTTCAACATTTTGGGAAGGTTCTTTCAAGGCTGAAAACCCATTCTCAAACAGGCCCAAAGAGCAAATGACTCCAGAGACAAACGGGCTCAAAGCCCCTTCCATGCATGCCAGCCACAAACCAAGCTTTCCATGGACAATGCATGTCGGCTCTACTGTACGAATGCATTCCACATTTTCACAATGACTCCAGAGAGCAAATCTCACGAAGGCTTCAATAATTTCCGCATTAGTGCCGTATCGCTACCATTGCATCATGCGTTGTCACGCCCCGCGCTTCTCGGCGCGCCACATCCCTCGCAGAGGTCGATTAACGTGCGACGTCCCAGGACACGTCGCTGACCAAACCCAAACATAGAGATTTAAAAACAACACATGCGGAAGCAATTAAATCCACCCGTACCTAATTAATTACATAACCACGGGTAACCACAGAATTCAACACATGTACTAGTATTGGGAATCATAAACAATAATCAGATACAGCCCAACTTCAAAAATCAAAAGCAGTTCAAGGCCACTACAACTAGCCGGGGGTTCCTCCCAAAACACTTCGGTACGCCTGTCGTCCTCAAGGTCGGGAATCTGAAAAGTCGGTTTTACAACAACCGTGAGAATAAATCTCAGCGAGTAATTCCCTAAACCTAAACTAGGCTAACATGCACCTCCTGACAAGTACTAAACAACACATACTGACTCAGGCCCTCGGGCCTAAATCTAATCTCACTAGACCTTGCAGGTTAGGCGTTCATTAACTGATAATAATATCGGCACAGAACTTAATCACAGTATGTGCACGCTTATCTCTATGTCACAACACGTGTTATGCATATACTCCTGCTCGCACTCATGCTCATGCCTCATCAATGCATTATCGCACACTTGCATACCAGCACTCGGCCATTTCTCAATTTCTCCTCCGACCCGCGTTAAACGCATCAGGTTGGTCCCTTTCTTTAATCACAACACTCCGTGGCCCGCGTTAAAACGCATCACTGGCCCAGTGTCTCTAGCCCGCGTCAAAACGCATCAGGCGCAACACCGATCTCCTCACGAACCAGAGCCCGCGTAAAACGCATCAGGTTGGTCTCTTTCTTTAATCACAACACTCCGTGGCCCGCATTAAAACGCATCACTGGCCCAGTGTCTCTAGCCCGCGTCAAAACGCAACAGGCGCAACACCGATCTCCTCACGAACCAAAGCCCGCGTAAAACGCATCAGGTTGGTCATCTTCCGGACGTACCGGGCATCGTCCCGCGTAACACGCATCAGGACGGCATACCCCGCGTAACACGCATCAGGGCGAAATATGATCACAATGCACATGTCACTCGGGCATACTTGTGAATGCAAATGCCGTGCCAATGCTTGAGATGCACACCCATGGCATAAAGTTCACACTTGGGCATCCACATGCGCGAATTACGATATAACATGCTTAACTTGCATCGCGCATATTCAAATTCACAATTCAACATGCCCAAATCAGATAATCGATTTAAGTCAGCCATAGCATCCAATTGACACACTACCCATGCACAAATTCACATAATTGATCACAAGCACTCACGCAATCGAGGCCCATCAAACTGATCCATTTCTAGTCCCGCTAGACACGCGACAGGACACCATCAAATGAACCACAACCGAGACTCAATTAGCCAGTCAATTACACCAATCGACCAATCCCAGTAATTGCACAATTAAACCTCAAAATAATCTCGCCTTGCCCCAAATCAAATCCAATCCAATCCAATCGTGGCCAGTCCCTAAACCACAATTTTTAGGCCGCTAAATATTCTCAAATACTCCATTATAATCCTCAAATATCATTCCAATTGGCCCCCACAAAATTAAAACATGGCGCGCACTATAATCCACATTATAAACCGGAACATTCCCAAACTCAAGCCAATTTAATCCAAACTGACCGGTCATTTATCGCGCCTCTCGGGCCACTAATCCTCCAATAATTTGTCACACTAATCCCCCAAATCGATCACAATTTCCATCCCTAATCACTTTCACAATTAACCCCTAAATTAACCCCTAAATAACCCTAATTAACCCCTAAACCGGTCTAGAAATGTAAATTATCCTAATTAGGGTTTAGGGTTGTACTCACCGGGTGTCCTACGCGTAAAACGGGCCGGACGGAACGATTCGGGCTCGGATGAACAGCACCCACCGAACAGTATTGCCGGAACAGTGTCCGGCGCCGGAAATGAACAGTGCTCCGGGATGAACAGTAACCGGCCGGACCGAAAGGAGCGGGAACGGCGGCGACGAGGCGGGCTTGGGGCGGCTCGGCGAGGCTGGGCGACTAGCCGGTCGACCGGGGCGGCGGCCGGCAGCGGCGACGACTCCGGCGGTGGCTCCGGCGCTCCGGCGAGGCCTTCCACGGCCGAACCAGGGAGAGAGGGGGAGAGAGAGCAGCCGGGAGAGAGAGCTGGGGGAAAGTGAGGCTGAGGTGGGGTGGGTAAGGCCGTCGGGGACCGACCGGCGGTGGGCGGAGCGGCGGCGACGGCCGGGGCGGCTGGGGCGACGGCGGGCGCGGCGAGCTTGCTGTTCGCGTGCACCGGGAGAGGGAAGGAGCGGACGGGGCGGCGACCAGCGCGACGGAGGCCGGCGAGGCAACGGCGGCTGTCGGAACGGCCGAGGGGACGGCGGCGACGGCCAGGCACGGCCGGGGGCAGCGACGGGCGGCAAGCTCGCGCCGCGCGTGCGCCTCGCTGCTGCGCGCGCGCCTCGCGGGCCGGCTGGTGACGACAACGGTCGACGCGGCTAGGGCGACGGCGGCGGCGGGCGGAGCTAGACAGGCCGCTGCGCGGTGGTCGGCGAACGGAGCAGAAGCAGAAGCAGGTCGGGAAGCAGCGAAGGAGGAAGGGGGAGGAGAGAAAAAGGAAAAGAAAAGAAAAGAGGAAAAGAAAGAGGAGAGAGAGAGTAGGTGGGGGAGGGGACATTACCGGATGGGACAGGGGGGCGCGCGGGAAGGGGATCCGAGGGAAGAGAGAGAGAGAGAGAGAAAAATTTTAAAACAAATTTAAACGAAATCAAATATTAAACACAAACCGGGGGTCCAATTTAAAAACCGAAAGTTGCTCACTAACCCCGAGTGAACCTCGCAACTAAAAAGGGACAAAGGCCAAGTTAACTCGACTAAATTTTTTCGAGGGGGTCTACTAGTCCAAATTCGCACCTGGTCAAAACTCACAATTTTTCCACTATTCCTGATAATCTCAGTACCGGCTACACGAATATCGACACCGTCCAATTTATTTCGTCCTGAAGCCCCCGAAAATCGACTGCCAAGTTCGGGGTCTAAATAACGACAAAATTTGATCGAGTGCGATTCTAGCGAAATCTCTAGTTTAAAATAATAACCGAGAGTGATCAGTTCTCGGGCGAGATTTTACTATAAGCACACTGACAAATCGCGCGTTTTATAAATCCCAAAAATGGGCCAAAATCCGGACTGTTACATGCGTCACTTCCGAAAACAATTTCAATAGAATATAACGATTTTATCAATTTAATTTTAAATTTTTACGCAAAACATTATTATAGTTTTTGCAGTCAATTTCTGTTTAGAATCGCTGATGTGGCGATCTAATTGTCTTGGGCTGTCCTATGTGGCACATCGTTACACCAGTGGTTTCTATCAAAAATTGGTCACAATAATTACAGTGAAATATCGCATAAAGATTTAGAACTAAATTGGCGAAATTATAAATTTTGGAATTAAATTGAATTTATATAATAAATATATGACTAATTGGATTATTTTTTCAATAGGATAGTTGGTTTAAGATAAGAAAAACATGCACGAGTATGACGTCCATGGCATTTGGTATGATGCATGTGATCCTGCCTACCCATACGTGTCTTGTTCCCACTTGCCAATCTTTGAGCCATGATCATTGCAAAAATTATGCCATGTCTTCAAATTTTTAGTTAAAAAAAAGAGGTCATTAATGGTTTGGTTGAAAAATCATGTGGAGGTAACATTGAAGCGAAATTTGTTCTGAAACTAGATATGATTCATCACTCGTTGTTGGGCACGGAAGCAGTAGTGGCAACACAAAAGACAGGAAAGGAGTAGTAGGTTCTTTCGGTAGGAAAGGATGGAGAAAAGGGAAGGGAAGGAAGAGTGGGTTGGGGGGGGGGGGGGGGAGGAGTGGAGCGCGAGGAGGGGAGGGGACGGAAAATAGAGCATCCGAATGGAGATGTACATCATTTTGTAAATATGATTTCCACAATGCTAAAATAAAAAAAGCCAACAAGGTACTCCTTTAACTTAGCATGAAGATAAATTTGTAATTCACTTTGGCTGTGGAGGTGATGCGAGATGTGATGCATCTTTTTGCCCCTTACAAAGATTAAAAGGCCAATGACCACAAAATGAGTGTTCGGTGTGACTTTGACTTTTGATTCTTGCCCTTTGCCCATTTAATCTTAACTTTAAATGTTAATTTTTTTAACATAAAAAAGATAAACGTATTTATAATTGCGAAATTAAAACATGAAGAAATAAATATGTCGCCTTCTAAAAGTACATATATATTAATATGAGAAAAGTAGAGCTTTGTTGGAGGGAGGGAGTGAGAGGACAGGGTTGAAGCAGAGCTAGAGATTGCTGAGTAATAATGGTTATTACGAATTTAAACATGAAACTCTAGACGTAAAAGATAATTTCATGAACAATTAAGCAGTAAATGATTATTTAATTAATATAGTTTGAATCTACTACCTCTGTAAAAGATATCATGTAAAAGATACTATGTAAGGCTACATGGTGGGTACCAAATTAGTAGCACAACCACTATGGACTTACCAATTCTGAACTTTTGAAGCCTAGAAATTGCTCTACCCCCTCTAATGCCCATCTTAAAACTTACCGATAATGTCAATTTCATAGCAAATTTCGCTAATCCTCCGGAGCCCAATTTCTATTCTCAAAGTTGAATACTTTAATGGCAGCACAAATGCAACAAATAACATCTCATCATATGAGTAATCCATCGCCAATTAGACAATTGACACTCACCATATTAAGAATCATTTAGCAAAGGATTTTAGATTATATAGGATATGTAACTTATTTATCCCATGAAGACGTGCACCATACTTGTTAATGGAAAAGGGTTAATGGTGTTAATGAGCATAACAAGATACAAGTTCGGATTAGGCAGACAAGAGTTGCAACTTTTTTTAAGATGTGACATGTGCCAACTTCGAATTTATGAAGGGTAAAATGAAACTTTCCCTAAAATGTTAGAATGAGATCTCCCATTCTTCTTAAAAATGCATGGAGCTTGAGGTGATTTTCTTCATTGTAAGCGATGTCACTTTTTCACCCATTAAGTTGGAAAAAATTACCTCCAACTATATTTTTTATTGGTGTTCAACTTATAGAAATACCAATGTGCAAATTTAACTAAAACTAAATGTGAATGATGTCTATATTTGTAACTCATCGATAAGAAAGTTGCATATAGTTGAAGCATGGAGAGGAAGCCTCTAAGGTGTAGACATGTGGCCACCCAACTCACTTTGCTTTTTGTTTTCTTTTTTTTCTTTCATTTAAGATCATGTGATATTTTGCGTGGCTTGCTTCTTTTCAAAAATTGCAAATTAGCACAAGAAAAATTGTAAACAAGTGGAACGTGAGGTCCCAAAATAAAACTGTTTATCATAAAAAAAAATTGCAAAAACTAATATTACTTGAAACAGTCGGGCCAAAAGTTAAAGCAAAGAAGTAAGAATATTTCATTCCCTCACGGACGGATGAGCCAACTCTCTTTCTCTCTTTCTAGCAGCGAAGCTTGGCATGCTGAAGCTTTCTAATGCCCTATTTATATGCACCAATCTACTGCTTTGGGAACCTTAGCTTTTGGGAACAAAGGGAAAATATCACCAGAAATCCTAAACTTTGTTCAATGTAACAAATTTACCCCCAACTTTTTGTAACATAAAAAACCTCATATTTATATCCGTATAACGTATTTATCCCAAACTTTTTTCTATGACCTCAAAAATTCCAAACTTTATCAACTATGATACATTTATCCCAAACTCTTTGGTCGAAGGACATTTTCGTCTTTTATTTTTTAATTTTTTTCTTTTTCTTTCCTTTCTCTTTTTCTACTTTTTCCTTTTTTTCTGCTTCTCCCTTCCCTCCGTTGGCCATGGTAGAGAGAAGCCGCCGGCGTCAGCCCTTGCCCGAGTTCGGCGAGGGCGGCTCTCACATATGGGCAATATTGAAACCATCCTTTCCTGTAGTATTGCTGCAGTCTTTTTTTGCAGCTTTTGTTGTTGCTGGAATTCATTCGTATACTTAGCGGAATCCAGCAAATCTTAATCAAACCCCTCCCCCCTTTTTTTTCCTGTCAATTGAATACAATATTCATCACAATTCACAAAAATCAAGTGGAATTGAATGGATTCTTATGCAATGAAAAAAATATTCAATTCAAAAATGAATTGAATGTAAAATAGGATGGAAAAGATACAAAATCAATGATTTAATTCCCTAAAAAACCCCAAACTTTAAGATTTGTCCCAATTATGTCTTGAATTTTTTTTATCTCGTAAAAAACCATAGACCTTTACTCAAATCCTAAATATGTCCTCCATTAACTTTCTGTCCAACAGTATCGTTAGTCGTCCCACGTGACATCGCCACGTCCATACAAATGCCACGTCAACTTGCGGTTACTGTTCATCATCTTCAACCTCCGGAGTGCTCGATTTATCATCCAACAAATACATCATTTGGCATTTTACCATGATACACAAGCTTGGCACCTGTCTCCCAATCACGAGAAAATATTCAGTGATTAGCGCATGCCAAGTCATCTGCCTACGTGGCGCGCATGAGCTTAGTTGGCTCCACTCAACGGCAAACACGTGGCGCTGAGTTGGATTTGCTGAAAAATTAAAAAAAGGCTATCTTTTCTCTGTGTGGGGACAGAGCTGAAAAATTAAGTTCCCGCCTAAAACATCCCCCCTCTCTCCTCTTTTCAATTTTCAAGGCCCTTCTTTACCTGCACTGTTGGGGAAGAACAGCCAAAACACTCTCTCTCTCTTTCTCCACCGCCTCCGCCTCCTCCTCTCCCAAGAGCCCCGCCGGTCACTCCGAGCTCAAATCTGCGCCCAAGAGGGAGAGCCCCGCATCGCTCCGAGCTTGGATCTGCATCTGGCACGTCGCCTCCCCCCAAGAGCCCCTCCTTCTTGGCTGCTGGATCCCGAGCCCCTCCGCCTCCGCCGAGCTCAGATCTACGCTCAAGAGAGAGAGCCCGCGTCGCTTTCTTGTTCTTTATCTTGAGTCCCCCATATGCTGAGTTTTCTTTACTGTGTGCCTGAGCAGCACCGTAAAATGGTTTCTTGACGCAAAGCGTGAAGTAGAAGCAGCGAAATCACTCACGAGCGCACACACACACGCACTTTACACGAATCGATCGAATCCGAACAGGTTCGTGTCTTTTGACTCCTTCGATGTCCGACGAATCCGTTCTCGGACGGTGGTTTTGATGCGCAGTTGCGCGCTTCGTTCGTTTCCTGTTTGTGGGTGTTCTTCATTTGGCTGACTGACTACGGCTTGGTTTTTGCAGAGGGGGGAGTAGTAGAAATGGCGTTGTGCGGCGATATGGTGTTGGACTTGATGGCATGCGTAGTTGGGGGGCAGAGCGAGGTGAGGGATAGGGAGGAGGCATTGGGGTTCGGGCTCGTGAGGTGCACGCGGGGTCTCGGGAGGAAAAGGGTTGGGATCTCGGAGGGCCCCGATCTGGCGGCGTGACAAGCTGAGTCGGCAGAGTTCATAGCTCCACTGAAGAGGCAGTGCAGCGCGAGGCTATTGCTCGACGGCTCTGAGAAGTCCGGTCTCGAAGCCCTGCCTTAGGACATTCTGGTGAGTTGGCTTGCACTTTCGATTTGCTCGAATGCTGCTTAAATCAATGCCTGGTTTGGATTATGATATGATAATTTATAATGATTTTAATGATTGAGCGTTTTGGGTTTAACGGATTAGGATACTCGGTCACGTCGTGCACGGCGATTTGAAGCAGCCGGTTCACGTGTCCAAGACAATCGAAGAAGCTATAAGTTCATCTCTAGTAATAGTATTGCAATTTTTCTATGCTCAATTTGTTTCTTGCGGGGAGACAGTTGATTCGTTTCTTCTGCTGCAGACTGCCGTGGTGAAGCAGTGGCATTTTGCGTACACGATGCCCACAAAGATCCGCGGGTTCAGGAACTCGATCGATCTGCAGAACTCGAGTGACTGCAAGGAGATTGAAGCCCCGAATGCCCTATTGAGGACTTTCAAGTCGTGTATCAGCCGGAGGAAGCTCGTGGATGTCATGACAGTGCTGTTCGCCTTGCCCGATGAAGGCAGTGGACCCGGAGAGGTCTGCTCATGGAAACTAAGATATGAATTAATCAGCTTAGTGCTCCAGATCCGAGTTCTGTAGAGTGTAGATAAATTTCTTGTTGTAGATTGGTTGACACAGATTAGGCGGGGAGAGAGACGGAGACAATGAATAGGGTTATGATGAACATGTAGAAAGAATCATTGAGCCGTGGTTTCTTCAAATGTTTCATTGAAGATGGATTGGCTTCAGAAGCTTATTTTTTTGTGTGTACATTGTAAAGAGATAGATTTTTAGGTGATTTCCGAGTTGTTTGAAGGGCATGGGCTATCCTGTGGCCCTTCCCATGCTGATAAAAACACAAGAGAGGAGTGCAGAGTTAATCCTGCACTCTCCTTGTTCTGTGTAATAAGCATGAGAAATGATATATTTCCTTCTATTGTTCTATTCTTATCTTGGTTTCATCTGTTCTTGTGTGTGATCACTTTGAAATCCGTGGCCTGACTTGCACCACCACCATCACTTTTGTATGCTTTTGACAATTTTAATTTTGAATCTTTGATGATTTGCAATGATATCTCCAAGGGTCTTGGAAAGGTATAGGGTTTTAGGGCTACTGCCTTAGAGATGATTCTTGAATCGTTCACTTTTTGGGTGCTTTTTTAGATTATGACATGATCAAACAAATGATGGATCAATCTTTACCCAAAAAAAAAAACAAATGATGGATCAATAAACATTGTCAAAAGTTCTTTTCCAAAAGCAAACTATTCTGTTTCAACATTCGATGACTTTGTCGTCAGCTTGGAAAACAATCATGTGCTGTTTTGAGATTACCTAAATTCGCCAATCTCATCCTATAAAATGGAGAGCATTGCACCTCTTGGGTATGAATTTAAGAAGATTGATGTCATTCTTGACAATTAAATACAGGAACAACCTGATAAAAAAACGCATCTTGTAATTGCAGATTGTAAAAGACTATGCAACAAAATTTGAAATTATTAAGCGGGTAGGCAAAGTCCAATTTATTGCAACAAGAAAATGAGAAAAAAAAGGATGGGTGATTCAGATGTTGCTGCTTCCATTTTCCTGCTTGATTGCCAGACTCTTCTTGAAGACGAATAAATGCTTAAATCACAGACTTGGACGCTTTCTAAAACTTGTAACTAGTAAGTCTGCCTCCCTTAACACAACCTGCATCAGCCGCGATATATCTTCAAAGAGGAAGAGAGGTACTTGACCATAGAAATAAAACGAGCGAAGGCTCGGAGCATCGATTTCAATTAGCGAAAGATCTGAGCAATCTCCCAATTTTAACACCTTAACCTCTTGAGATTTTGCGCATTCAACTTCAACTGACAAATGGCATCAAAAAATTAAATCTCATGAAAAAAAAGCGATATTACATGAATATGTTGACTTGATTTCATGAATCCGTTGACTGAAATATCAAAAGACACAGTCCCTGTCATCCTGATCACTTTCTTGCTCGTACGTGATGCGAATTTCGAAATTCATATCGCCTCACTTCGCCTTTCTTACTTGCAAGCGGTTGCCGTGGGCGGCTCTCCGGCGAAACCAGAGCTTTCTCCGACAAGCCCACTCGCCTCCACCATGCCGAAGCGGACCTCCCGAACGCCACCTTCCTCTCCCCTTCCAAGTCACCATTATATCCATCTCCGCCGCCGGACACCCTCGCCATTCCCCACCACCACCACCACCACCCTCTTCTCCTCAAAATCCTGAAGCTCATCATCGAATGCTACCTCCGTAGCCGGCGTCACCGCCTCCGCGGCCAGCGTCGCCTCCACGACCCCTATCTCCTCCGCGACCACGATCGCGATCCTCTCTGGCTGTGCGCGGCGGAAGCACCGGAGGTGGCGGCAATGGCGGCAATGATGCCATTGACGACGACGAAGGGATACGGAGGCCTAAACGACGAGGAGCAAGCCCAGCGCGGGAGGCAGCCGAGGACCCAGAGGGCCGGGGATAGATGGAACAGCAGCCCCGAGAGCGGCAACGGCGATGGACATCGCGTAGGCGGACACGAGCGGGGCTTTCAGGGACGCCATCAAAGCGCTCGACGACACCATCTCGCGGATTCTTTCGCGGCGAAGTCCGAGAGCGTGAGCTCGCCAAGTGAAGTTTTCAATGATGGAGAGCATCGGCTGGGAGCAAAGAACACTCAGCATATGGGGGACTCAAGATAAAGAACAAGAAAGCGACGCGGGCTCTCCCCCTTGAGCGCAGATCTGAGCTCGGCGGAGGCGGAGGGGCTCGGGATCCAGCAGCCGAGAGGGAGGGGCAGTTGGGGGAGGCGACGTACCAGATGCAGATCCAAGCTCGGAGCGACGCGGGGCTCTCCCTCTTGTGCACAAATCTGAGCTCGGAGCGACTGGCGGGGCTCTTGGGAGAGGCGGAGGCGAAGGCGAAGGCGAAGGCGGAGGCGAAGGCGAAGGCGAAGGCGGAGGCGAAGGCGAAGGCGAAGGCGGAGGCGAAGGCGAAGGCGAAGGCGGAGGTGGTGGAGAAAGAGAGAGTGTGTGTGTTTTGACTGTTCTTCCCCAGGAGTGCAGGTAAAGAAGGGCATTGGAAAATGAAAAGAGGAGAGAGAGAGAGAGAGGGGATGTTTTAGGCGGGAACTTAATTTTTCAGCTCTGTCTCCACATAAAGAAAAGAAAGCCTTCTTTTCAATTTTTCAGCAAATTCAATTCAGCGCCACGTGTCTCCCGTTGAGTGGAGCCAACTAAGCTCATGCGCACCACGTAGGCGAATGACCTGGCGTGCGCTAACCACTGAATATTTTCTCCCCAATCACATTGTCGTCCTTCACACATTTGAAGATGTTGGAAGTGGGAAAGTACAGCTGCTCTCCCCTGATGCTGGTTTTGATTTTTTTAACCTGATTGTCTTTCAGCTGACTGTACACATCATTAAGACTCCGTTCATTTTCTTCCTTGTCTTCTTCAACTTCTTCTGCTTCTTGCTCATCTTGTTCTTCTGGTTTATCATCTCTAGCTGGGTCAACTTGTTCTTCCTCCTCAGCTTGGGCTTCGTGTTGTTTTGGCTCCTGGGGGTAGCTCAGAATGTGATAGGTCTGTGAAAAGCTAGCTTCTTGGGACACACTTGTAGAGATTGAACGACTTGAGCCTGTCCGGCATTGAAGGAGATCTGGTCAAGAAAGGCGTTCCCTTTTCGCTTTCCCCCTCTTGTTCTTGTCCAAGCTCGGAGCCTTGCTGTAAGAACCCATGAAGGGTCTCCATTTCAAGGGTTTTGCCAAAATGGGTGTTGGGTTCTTGGGATCTGTAGTTGTAGAAACTCATGGACTTGAGCCTCTGCAACATTGATGGAGATATGGCGAGGTGTTGGGTTTTGGGCTATCTTCATGATTTCTTTGTTGTTGATGTGGGTCTCCTTCTTCTTCCTTGGGCTTGTGGCTGCTAAGGCTTTGATGTAGTGAAAATGGTGCCAATCATGAGGTTGAGGAGCACGGAGAAAACACTGGGCGTGAACCAGCTGTGCATGGTCGCCCAGATTGACGGCGCACTTGTCACTGATTCTTCAAGCATGGCTGCAAAGAGAGAGAGAGAGGTTGAGGTGAAGGTGACTTGGTAAGTTAAGAGTTTCGTGTGTTTTGGGAGGTGAAGGTGAAGGTGAATGGGTAAGTAGAGTTGTGTCTTTTGATAGGCTGGTGAAGGTTGAAGACAGTGAAAAGTAATCACAAAGAAGATGAACAGTCCTTGTGAATAGTGTCTAAAATCGTGACGTGGACTTTTTACTAACGTGGAAATGCCATGTCGGATGATTAACGAAAAGCTGGCCAGAAGGCAGATTTGGGATGTAGATGATGGTTATTTACGAGACAAAAAAAGGTTTAGATAAAATTAGAACAAATTTTAAAATTTGGCGTTTTTTTAGGAATTAGGCCTAAAATCAATAAGAGAAGGTACACTTACCTTTACCAAAAAAAAAAAATCAATAAGAGAAGGCGGTCAGACCCGATTAGCAAAGGGCCAAGAAACTTTCGAGTTATGAATGGCGTCGAGTGAGGGTCTCACCTGGGTCAGAAGAAATTCTCAAAACGTGCGCTAACCACCTTCGGTTGATTCATGCATGGGAAGAAATCCGAGCTTATGATTGGGAAAGAAAGCCTTGGCCTCTCTTCCGATTCTGGCACTCACCGGAAGAACTCAAGTCCCCAGCAAGGAATCGCCAACCTCACACCAAACCCACCTCGTGAACTGAATCACCATCATCATCTCTCCATTCATATCCCTCTCGCATCTGAAACCCACTTCGACGATGAAGGCATATGTGACAATAGCCCCTCCACGAGCCAAAAGACCAATCTTTTGACACCCCACAAGGGACCCATGATGACCCAATCGCCTCTGGCTTTCTATCGCTCCAGCTCACAATCACCCGTCACCAATCGCCACAGGCAACAAAGCCTTTTCAGTTCAGATTCTTGCACGACCAGGCTCTCTTGCTTTGGCGAGGGTTGCCCTCGCCAGATCTCGGCAAGGGCCAATGCTGGCGGCTTCCTGACAAAGAGAAGGGAGAAGACGGAAAAAAAAGAAAAAAAATTAAAAATTAAAAGACGAAAATGCCTCTCAACTAAAGAGTTTGGGGTCAATGTGTTTCAATTTAGAATTTTTTTATATCATAAAAAAATTTGAAATAAATTTATTACGTTGAATAAAATTTAAGATTTTTTGTAGTATTTTTCCATTCAGAAATGTGTAGCAAAATTCCTGAACAAAAAATTTCCCACGGTCAGCCACAAAAATTGAAGCCCACAGATTTTGAAAGACAAAATCCCAAACTTTATGAACCTGAGCTTCACGTTCGCGTCAAGAGCTCCTCATCTGTCATTTTCCTGTGAAAGCACTTATTGTATGTCCCCCAAATAGTTTCCTACTGGGAGACTTACCATTTGCTTCACGGCATTAATTTCCAGGTCCAATGGTGCCCCCGCTGCACGGTTCAATTAGAGGACAAACACTTCACGCAAACGTTTCTGGAACGTAATGATTGTGTCGGTGCTCTAAAGCTCTTCCCATTTTTATTTTGGACTGGCAATCAGTGCGTTTCACATTGACTGTAAAAAGGAGAGGACCATGATGCCCTTGGAGACTCGGAAAGAAAGAGTGATCGGGACGGATGAGAAAAAAATTGATGAATGCTTTTCGGTAATGTGCTGGTGATTGTCATCTTTATCATATTCTCGATTCAAAGGAGAGGATCATGGTGCCCTTGGAGACTCAGAAAGAAAGAGTGATAGGGACGGATGAGAAAATAATTGATGAATGCTTTTCGGTAATGTGCTAGTGATTGTCATCTCTATCATATTCCCGATTCAAAGGAGAGGATCAGATGCCCTTGGAGACTCGGAAAGAAAGAGTGATCGGGTCGGATGAGAAAATAATTGATGAATGCTTTTCGGTAATGTCATGGTGATTGTCATCTCTATCATATTCCCGATTCAATTGGGAAGTTCAAATGATTGACTAAATTAAACTTGTTATTTACAAGTATCTAGAAAACACCAGAATTCATCGAGGATTTGAAATATGGGAAAACTTAGCGTATCGTTGAAATTGAGAATTAAGTAATTTATCTATTTTACTACCAGCAAGTTGGGCAAAAAACACAACTTAGTCTTGTTATATGGAAAAAAAAAAAACAGTGCAATTGGTTAGGTATGCTGACAATTATTTACAAACAAGGCTAATAGACTAACGCAATAGTAAGTTACCAACATCTTTAGAAATTTGCCACTCGAACAAAAACTTAATGGTAGAGATAGCAAGTTTCTAGTGAAAATCAGTGATTTACTAAACGAGATCCAACTATACAATAGCAAGCAAAGTAAGGCATGTTTTAATTTTAAGTACAATACAAGTTTTCTATTTATGTAAAAGCTCATAATTCAAAATAAAAATTTATCAGTGGAAATAGTGAGTCACAAGTAAAATTAATAAATTTTTTATTAATGTTCGCTTTTAGATATTTCACTTTTTCTTTTTGTCAACTTTTACATGTTTCACTTCCAATATTACAAAAAGCTCTTATTTTCATGATGATCAACATACTTCTCGATATCTCTAATATTATCAATCAAGAAAGATCAATAACTTTAATATATCTCTAACATCCCCCTCAAACTTAAGATGACGTAGAAGAGGTTAATTTCAATTTGGTGAAAAGATCTTGAAAACACTTAGGTGGATATGCCTTAGTGAAAATATCTGCAATCTGATCAACAAATGTAGTGGGAACAAGACAAACAATACCACGAAGCACATGAGAGCGTATGAAATGACAATTTATATTCAATATACTTGGTACACTCATGAAAAACATCATTATGTGCTATTTGGACAATGAGCGGCCGTGCCCCCACTATGATGGACTCCCATGTCTTCTAATAACCATCGCAATCATAGTAATTTTGATGTTGTATCAACAGGAGCATGATATTCTGCTTCAGTACTCGATCGAGTGACTATAGTTTGTTTCTTGCTTTGCCAGGAAATAAGGGACCTTCCTGAGAAAAAGCAATATCCTGTAGTAGAGCAACGATTAAGAGGGTCATTAGCCCAGTCAACATCACAATAAGCTATGAACTTTAAGATTAAGTTAACAGAAAGCGAAGACCGTGAAATAAGGTGCTCTTGATGTAGCAAATAATTTGAAGAACAGCAGCAAAGTGAGTCGTTCGCGGCATTGTCATAAATTGACTGACGCTATAAATAGCATAAGCGATGTCAGGGTAAGTAATAGTGAGGTATACAAGACTACCAAGCAGTTGTCGATAAGGTGTGGGATTTGGACGAGAAGTCCCATCTTTGTCATCAAATTTGGCATTAGTTTAAATGGGAGTTGTAGCAGTCTTGTTAAGAGTAAGTCCGGCTCAAGAAAGAAGATTAGTGGCATATTTTGCTTGCGAAAAATAATAGCCAGAGGAATCTAACACAACTCCAAACCTAAAAAACAACTAAGCCATTCGAGATCTTTCATTTCAAACTGTTGACTCAAATACTGCTGTAATTTCATAATACCATTATGATCATTACTAGCAATAACTATGTCATCCACATATAATAGTAACAAAATATACCCATGAAATGTTAGTTGAACAAAGAGACCATTGTCATAGGAACTAGATGTAAAACCAAGGCATTCCATGGTGGAACTAAACTTTAAATACAATGCATGAGGAGCTTGCTTTGATCCATATAATGCTTGGCGTAGGCGAAACACTTTATTAGACATGTGAGTATATCAAGGATGAGGCTCCATATAAACTTCTTCAGTGAGATCACCATTGAGGAATGCATTTTTGACATCCATATGAAATAGAGGCCAACACTTAATAGTAGCGACAACAAGGAGGCAACGAGCAGAAGTAAGACATGCAACTCGAGCAAACGTCTCGTCATAGTCAATGCCATACTCTTGAGTAAAGCCTTTTCTTACTAGTCTAGCTTTGTAGCGTTCAATTGTACCATTTGTCTTTGTTTTGATCTTGTACACCAATTTACAACCTATAGCTAACTTTTCAGAGGGCAAATCAATCAAATCCCAAGTATGGGATTTTTTCTTATACTTTCAACTCATCCGCCTTTGCTTTCTGCCAAAGAGAATTAGTACGAGCTTCTCCATACGTGTGAGGTCTAGAACAACCTACAAATAAGCTCATGTATCATTAGTATTAGACATACATAAATATAAAAAATTCTCTTTTCCGCTTCATTCTTAAATATACTCTTGAGATTTTTCGAGATACTGATTGAAGGACCGTATGGGATAGAAGATCTCCATCCTGATATTGAATGTTTTCCGCACATTTTATAATCCTCAGTTATGACCCTTTATTTTTTCTTTTAAATCTTGTCTATTAACAGAGAAAAAAAAAGCACAAGAAGTTAAATTCAAAAGCAGACACTCATTTGGACAGGCCTCATCAATGTCTATTAGCAATATAGCTGTGAGCAGAGAGAGAGCGCGCGCAAGAGAGAGACTACCAAATAGTCCTTTGCAGATATTCATTATAGGTTTTAATAATTTTTCATTCTCCACATCATCGTTACCACGACATTAGTTAAGATCAAATTTCCCCCGAAAACTTTAACAACGAAAATACGAGAGGCCTCCAATTTCTCGTCCTAGAAGTCCTCATGGAGTGAAAATTGTCTATACAGAAATTTGCTTTTAAGGATGAATAAATCTAAAATGTGACACAAGTGCTTTATGAGCGCACATTGATAACTATCTTTCTTAAAGTCCGAAATATATCTAATGAATATCATCATCACAAAGGTAGCCAAAACCCTGGTCCACCCTCACCAAAATGAAGGACACTTTCTTGTAGCAACTACTAAAACAAACTGAGCACATTAAGCGAACTTGAAGGATGATGTTAAACGCAGTTAGGAGCAATTTGTGTTAAAGTAGACCTACCAAACCAAAGCGTTGCAGCTAGATTAGTCACTAACATTCACTGAAAGTTGCGCTTTGCTTTTGTCTTGCCGATAATGCTATTTAAATGTAGAGCTATTATTTTGCTTGAGTTTCACTTTCCATCACATGTGAATCCTTTACATTGAGGATTAGGTGTGCTGTGACGATACATACTAATGATGCCTTCCTCAGGCAGTTATCTTCTTTAAGAAGAAAATTACCAAAATCATCTTTAACTTGACTTCCCACCGTAAATATCCACATGAGAGACTAGGTCGATGCCACACACCCCACCACCACGTTTCCCCCTTCCACCGGACGTAATGCCATTGTTCCCTCGGAGGTCGTCACTGACCTCACATCTGACGAAGCCGATCGTCACCACGCCAGCTTAAGGTCAGATCGAGCTTGTGGCCACCATGGTTAAGCTTTGTTACAGAGCTTGCGCAGCTGGATTGCCACAAAAGCTCGCGACTAGTCATGGCCCTCACAAGCTCGAGGCCGACCTCACGCGGGCTCAGCCTGAGCTCGTGTGCCCTCGTTGTCCCAAACCACAAACAATCTCGCCATAGACAGAGACAGGGATGAGGGGAGAGGGGTATAGGCAACAGGCAAGGGGGAAGGTGACATCGTCGGTGTTAGCATTGAACTGTGGCATCAACCTAGGGGTGGCTCTCGGTCATAGATGGGGATAATTACCAAAAAAGTCCTCAACTTATTGTAAGGATGTTAATTCAGTCATAAACTTTTTAATTTAGTTCATTTAATTCTAAACATTTGACGATTTGCTAATATAGTCCTTTTAATCAATTTTGGTCGGAGATTGCTAACGGGGGCGTCGGACATCCTACATGGGCAATGACGTAGATAATTTTTGCAATTTTTTTAAAATTTTTCTGAAATTTTTCTTTTTTCCAATTTTTTCCTTTTATTCTCTTTCCTTTTTATTTTTTATATTTTTCTTATTTCCCTCTGCCGATCCATGACCTTAGCAGTGGCAACGTAAGACGGCCAGCGTCCATGTCAGTGATATCCGTCTAAAATTGACCATAAGAACTATATTGGCAAATCATCAAAAGATTTTGAATTAAATTGGTCAAATTGAAAGGTTTTGGTATGAATTGGCATCCGTACAATAAGTTTAGGACTTCTTTTTCTATAATTTTCCCAACGTTGATGTGTTGTGCTATTATGTGTGAGGAGAGAGAAATGGCAGGGGAAGAGAGTGCAAGAGGGGTTTCGGTGGAGATTTTGAATTCGATATATAATACAAGTTTGAGAGCCAAAAGAAATGAAGGAACAAGCAGAGAGTAGATGTAGAATATATGGCCATAACGAATACCAAATTCATCAAGCCAAATGAGAAAGTCACAATCATCTTTGTTTCATTTAATTTTGTGAAGGTCATTCAATAGTGCACTCGACCTGCTCTTTCACAGAATGAATCACAGTGGAGGCAAGCAAAAGACATGAACGTGTGCTGAATGAGAGGATGATAAGAGACATGAAAAGGACTAAAGTTTTATTGAAATGAAGAAATCAACAAGCAACAAGCCATGTCTTGAACATATTTGACCACATATACCACCATACTAGACCACCATCCTCATCAGTCTTTCCATACCCACAAAGATAAAGACACCAAGGTAGCCCTAAAAATTTGATCACATGACGGTGCACGCTCTGGCATTTTCTTCACTGAAGTAATCGCATTGGCTCACGTAGTAACCCCTATTCCCACCTTGACACTCATCAGCTGGTCTTCCACATCCATCATAGCACATCACTGGCCTCCTCTGCCCACAATAGCATTGTGCCGCACCATACCGTCCATAGCATGGGGGACAACAATACACCGGCAACATCGGATACCCCGGCACCATCGGATACATTGGCACTGGCGGGTAGCCTGCCGTCGGCTTTGGTGCCTTCGGGGGTGGCGGCGTGGGCGCCTGCAGTGGAGGCTTTGGTGGAGCAGTTTCGGCGGCTTTCGAGGGCTGTACTGATACCAGTGCAGGAGCAGGTGGCTTGGCAGTTTCTTTCGGCGGCAGTTCGAACCTGACCTTCTTGGTCTCGACTTTCTCCACTATCTTGCCACCCTCGCAGATGATCTTCTGCCGGATTTTCTCCGGGCTGCAGCACACGACGGTGATTTCCACCGTGTTCTTCTTTTCATCGTATATTTGATCTCGAATTTCTCTTGTTCACAAATTAATTCATAGCAAACTCAGTCGAATTAAATTAACACCAATGCAATAGTAATTAGAAATCAAGAAATGATAACAATTTTAAACTAAAAAGAGGGGAAGCAAAAAAAAACAAAGAGCGAAAGAGAGACTCACGGGGAAATTTACAGAGAATTTTCTTGATCTTCTTATAGCAGCGCGGGCACTGCAAATCCACCTTTATCCACATTCTGGTCACCTGCAACAAACAGGAACAATGCAAAAACCAATAAAGCCATGTGTATCAGATGGATGCGAAGAATAATTCGAGGTTTTCCTTTTCCTAATCGTTTGCAGAGAAATTATCAGGGGGAAGATGCAAAACAGTGAAATGAACAAGATGGACCCAACGAAATAATAACCCCCCAAATGGAGAGATAGTTGTTCTGAAGAATCACAATCATAGAATGATAAAAAAAAAAAAACGACCCAGAAAAGAAAAGGGAAGAAAAATGGAGTTGGCGGGTATCGAGAGAAAGAGGAGGAGGATTTACCTTCTCTGCCATAGCTGCGGGAGAGACAAGGTCTGGAGAGCTCCGAAAATGAGTGAATGGGAATGTGAAGTGGTGAAGGAAGGATCGAGTGATGATGGGGTGTCAGTGATGGGTGAATATGAATGTTAGAAAATGAGAACAGACTGGTTAAGAGGTCCCTGTATGTTCAATAGCTTCATCTGCTTCTTAAGTATTGAGAAAATTCTGTATTTGGCTTAGAGTCGCATGATGAACAGTAGTCAACCAAAGTGTGCGTCAAACTCGCACTTGGTAAGACTAAGGACAAAGGAACTTGACCGTACGTATGTTAGTCCTCATGTCGCTGTCACGTTGAATACTAGGAGAAGCATGCGTCGAACTCATGACGTCCATTTGACTACATCACCACCATGGCTGGTGGGCTTGCGGTCGGTGGCAATGATGGGGCTATGAACAGATAATGCACGTGTTTTATCTTCCATCGTCGAAAGAATTACAGCAGAAGAACAGGAACAGCGCCAAGGCGATTCCTACAATTTCCATCACTTTGCTTTCTGCAGTTGAATTTCCAACACGCGCAGTGAGATTTTTGTTCCTTAGACTGTCGTTTTGCTCACGTGATTTCCGTCCTTTTGATTGTTCTTCTTGCAATGAATTTGGTTTCGACAATTCACTGCACATAAAGTTGGATTTCGAGGGAATTCACGGTTGATCATGATGAGGTGAACCGTACTATTTTATACGCGGTAATGCTTAGCTCAATACATGAAACTAAAATTGTATGAACCGATCATCAAGTATGTCAAGCAATTGAACACAATAACAAATAAATAAAGGAAATAAATGGTGCACCAGAGTTACGTGGCTCGAACAATGTGACCTACCTACTTTAGAAGTAGAGAAGCATAAGATTCCACAAAAGATCATACGATATGACGGAGAGTACTAACTTAAACTTTGAAAAGAAAAGAACAAAACCTTAATTGAGCTGTCTCCAACATGGGGTAGGTAATAGCCCGTATTCTCCAAACCGACATTACATGGTTTGATATGAAGTCCAAGTTGGACTTTGAATTCGTGACATAATTTAATTTAAAGTTTATCAAACTCCAAAAATATTACCTTCCTCACACGGAAAATCAATCTCCACAAAGCGTATAACATGAAATCAAAGCATTGTGGAAAGAAACAAAGAATGATTCTTTTTTTTTATAACCCAGGGAACCCCCGCATGGTCGATATCTAGGGAGTAAACCCTAGGGCGACACGTGCTAGCTACCACACACGTGCCACCGGTTAAGTCATCTTGCGGCGCCCGGGATTCGAACACTCAACCTTTTGCGAGAGGAAGAGTGCGCGCTCCAGCAGCGTCACCCAGGCGGGTGGTAACAAAGAATGATTCTCCATCGACAATAAGACCAAATTACATGTACACGATTTGGTTGGCAATGAATGTTAGAATAATATTGGGCTTTAGAAAAATTGATTGGGGGACAGCGAATGTAGTAGTGGAATTCATCTGTGTAAAGAGCAAGAAGCCATTGACTCGAGAGAACAAGAAGCTAAGTGAAGGAAACAAATTCCTAAACATAATACGAAAATTTGCGGAAAAACGTGCCCATTCTACACTTGAATCACTGATCGTTCGAAGTATATTACATAAACGAACATACCTCTTTCACCACAGATTAAATGCCCTTATTGCAGCCTTGAGAGAGTGAACAATCCTTTGATTGTCTGACAAAATTTGCCTTTTGCTTTTTGTCTTCTTTTGAGAGTGTTTCTAGTATTTGCGAACACACAGAACACACACTCACGTTTGTTCACTATTCTTGCTTTTGTTTTCAGAGAATAACTGCCATGTGCAGTTATTTTTTTTGACATGGGCTGGGGGGCTGGGTTAGCCCATCATGGGCGGCCCATTTAATACACATATAACCCATCATCTCCCACTCGCACATGGTGGGCTAAACAACAACTCTCTCTTCTTTGCAATATTCATACTAGCAAATAATCCGTGCGACCAGCATACTTTGAGAGCTCGTTGCAATGCATCTGTTAGGAATACATAGCAGCTCAAAATTGGGTACAACGTTTTTCGAGTAGATATAGTATGCAGTACCCTAGATCAATCAGTTACATTTATATCTCTTTTGATCTCTTTTAATATCTCGCATATTGTATTCACAACTATGATTTACTTAAAATCATAATTGGTCGACCTGTGAATACAAAAATAGAATGTGACATCATAATAAATTGATCTTCCTCTTACCTTAAACCTCTCTATTTCAGTCCAGCTCGCTTTTCTAGAAATGTCCCATTAGATCGAATCATTCATGACCATTGACAACATCCTAAGATAGCGAACACTGAATAGAAACTTTGAGAATAAGTTGGAGTTGTGAGGGCACTAAATGAGGAACTCATATCCTCAAGAGTCTCACATGGCATAAAGTTGAGATCAAAAAACTTTTGCCACTCTTATCGGTCGTCTTATGCATACGTAGTATGATATACGTATTACGGTATTAACTCCTTTCCCGTGGAGCGTATGTCTTTACATTCAATACCGTACAGATGATAGTTTAGACATACCCAATGTCTAAACTCGAGTTCACGTATCTACTCCTCTAAAGAATCCATTAGAACTCACATCTGGCATTAAAAACAGATAAAAGTAAAATATGTGGGTTATTTTACTTTCGGACATAGTTAATTTTTATGTCCTCATCTTAGCACTTAGCTAAGGCAACATTTATATTTTAAGCTTGAGCTCTCGATTATCACCTAGATAACAAGCCTAAAAATTGTCTCATCTCTATTTATCACGTAGTAAATAGAGGCGATTACCCATGTGAGTGGGTTAATCTTATCTGTCCGACATACTTTCTCGACATAATACACTAAGTATTAATATGCATAAATAAAATTATCGTAGGCATTAACAATGATATAACAATTTCATTCAAATGTGAACATTCAGGGAAATTACAATATTCAGTACATCAGCATCTACGCAGTCCTAGAGATTTTACATGACCAACAAAAACATCTCTAGGAATTGGCTTTGTCATAGGATCTGCTATCATACTATGCATAGATATGTACTGTAAGTTCACATCTTTTCGTGCTACCATGTCTTTAACAAAATTGTACTTGGTATCTATATGTTTGGTCTTGCCATGATATTTCGGATCTTTAGTATATGCTATCGCTGCTTGGCTATCACAATTGACTAACAATGAGCTTGCAGCATGTTCAACAATATCTAAATGATTCAAAAATCTCTTAAGCCAAACACCCTCTTGTACTGCTGCTGACAATGCCACGAACTCTGCTTCCATGGTGGACATTGCTATACATGTTTGTTTCTTACTGCTCCAAGATATGACGCCATTATTCAGTAAGAATACAAACCCAGAGGTAGATTTCCTTTCGTCTAAATCTCCTCCCAGTCAGCATCCGAGTAGCCTTCAAGTCGCAGATCCTTTCCTTGATAACTCAGAGAATAATCAGCAGTACCCTTTAGATACCTCATGATTCTTTTAACGGCTTTCCAATGTGCTTGACCTGGATTGGATTGGTATCTACTTACCATTCCAACTGCAAAACATATGTCAGGTCTCGTACACATCATAGCGTACATTAAACTCCCAACAGCACTGGCATAAGGAACACGTTTCATTTGTTCCTTCTCTTGTGGAGTCTTAGGACACAACCTACGGCTCAATCCTTCACCTTTTGCAATAGGAGTATCCATGGGTTTACAATCATGCATACTAAATCGTTCAAGAACTTTGTTGATATAAGTCTCTTGCGAAAGAGACAATAATCTCTTAGAACGATATCTTGAAATCTTAACTCCAAGGATATATGCAGCTTCACCCATATCTTTCATCTCAAAATTGGATGATAACCAACTCTTAATAGTATCAACCAACTCCTTATTGCTTCCGGCAATCAGTATGTCATCAACATATAATGATAAGATCACAAATTGATCTTTGGATCTCTTGATATACACGCAATGATCTTCATCAATCATTGTAAAATCATAGGCCACTATGGCTTTATGAAAACGCGTATACCATTGACTTGAAGACTGCTTAAGGCCATATATCGATCTCAAAAGTTGACATACTTTTTGTTCTTGGCCTTTTACATTGAAGCCAACTGGTTGCTCCATGTAAATTTCTTCTTCTAATTCTCCATTTAGGAAAGCAGTCTTTACATCCATTTGATGTAATTCAAGATCCATACTTGCCACTATTGCCAGAATAAGGCGAATTGAGGTAAATCTCACTACAGGAGAAAAAGTTTGCTCATAATCAATTCCTTCCTGTTGATTATACCCTTTCGCTACGAGGCGAGCTTTATATCTTTCTATTGAGCCATCAGCTTTTCGCTTTATTTTAAGAACCCATTTGTTCCCAATAGCTTTGCGTCCTTTTGGAAGATCAACCAGTTCCCAAACATGGTTTGACTTCATTGACTCCATTTCTTCTTCCATTGCATCTATCCATTTTTCCTTATTAGGGCAACTTAGAGCCTCATTTACATTCCTTGACTCATCTTCATCTTGTGGAGCGACGATGAAAGTTTTCCCTTCAATGTCGAAACGTCGTCGGGGAATATTTTTGCGACTTGTTCGCCGTACGGGAGATTGTACACGTAGCACATCATTCTCCATCATGCTCCCACTTGGATTAGATAATGACGGTATCGTCTCATCAAACGGTTGCAATTGAGATTGAGTCGAATTTAAATCCTCATTTCTCACATTGCTCCCATTTGGATGAACTTCATCAATTTCATTATCAGGATCCAAAGTTTCAAATAGTGAGTAGTCCTCACCTATTTCGCCCTTAGTAGGAAACTCATTCTCTAAGAATGTGACATCTCGTGATTCAAACTCAGTTATACTCCCACTTTCTTGTGCACCTATAAACACATACCCTTTTGAGTGCTCTGAGTATCTTATGAAAATACTCTTTTTGCCTCTGGGACCTAGTTTCCCATATTTATGAGAGGGCTCGTGAGTATAAGCAGCACAACCCCAAGGTTTAAGAAAACTTAAATCAGGTTTTCTACCTGTCCATAACTCATACGGAGTGGAAGTAACTGATTTAGAAGGCACGCGGTTAAGAACATAGGCAGCAGTTAACAAAACATCACCCCAAAAGGAGATTGATAAGTTAGCTTGTGCCATCATAGACCTAACCATTTCTAATAGGGTTCTGTTTCTCCTCTCGGCAACACCATTTTGTTGAGGAGTATATGGAATAGACAACTGTCTTTCTATTCCTTTTTCATCACATAAATTTCTGAACTCATCAGATAAATATTCTCGACCTCGATCGGATCTGAACGTTTTTATTTTCTTGTCTAATTGATTTTCCACTAAGTTCATAAATTTCTTGAAGCAACTCAATGCCTCTGATTTATGAGAAATCAAATAGACATATCCAAATCGAGTACAATCATCTATGAATGTGATGAAATACACAGCCCCATGCCTTGCTCTTACATTCATTGGACCACAGATGTCAGAATGGATTAGTTACAAAGGAAACTCAGCTCTTGTGCCCTTTCCGAATGGTTTCCTTGTTGTTTTCCCAGCCAGGCAATGCTCGCAAATAGGCAAATCAACTTTTTCAATATTGCCTAATAAGTCCTCTTTGGCTAATCTTTGCATTCGCTGTTGGCCAATGTGACCAAGTCTAGCATGCCACACATTCACATCATTTTCATAAGAGTTGGAAGATGTAAACAGGGAATAACAAACATTAACATTACTGCAGTTAACATCTAGAACAATGAAACCATTCAGAAAGTATCCACAACCATAATAATTTGTACCCAAATACAAATCAACGCCATTGTTATGAAAATTCAAATTGAAACCAAGTTTAACCAACACTAAAACAGACACCAAATTCCGACGAATTTCCCGAGCATATAGTACATCATGTAGGAACAATGTGCGTCCACCACGCATCATCAACTGGCAGGTGCCAATTCCTTTAACTTCTGCTTTAGAGTTGTTCCCTACATAGATCCATTTCGTTCCGGTCGAAACCCGTCGGAACTCCACGAAGGTATCTCTGTCCTTCGCTACATGGTCTGTTGCTCCCGAATCTACAGTCCACAAAGGATTAGACTCAGTTAAAAATACAGAACTTGACACATAGACAAAGTTCTCAAGAATGCAAGGGGAGTTTACCTTCTTTGGCTCGCCGCAATCGCGAGCAAAGTGGCCTTTCTTGCTACAGTTGTAGCATTTCACCCTCGACATATTCTTCACTTGAGGACGCTTTCCTCTCTGGTGTTGGTCATCTCTTGGTTTCTTCCCCGAAGAACTCGCTCTCTTACCTCTCCACCTTCTGAACGAATCAGGACGCTTGCGCTTAGAGCTCGAAGGCCCTTGTGAGCTAGAGCCTGCATAGTAAATGTCAACTACCAGTTTATCTGCCAGGAGACGGTCCTCCTCCAGCTCTAAGTGGCGCATTGCATCCTCAAAGGTTTTGATGTTCTCATTGTGAGTTAGGTGCAACTTCATATGCTCCCAACTTTGAGGTAAAGAACGAATCACTGCCTGCACTTGCTGCTCATCGGTCAGAACATGGCCAGCATCCTTCAGCTCATTAATCATGTTTGACATTTTCCTCAAATGTTGTTTCATGGACTGACCATGTGGCTTCTTATAAGAATCAAATCTTATAGTGAGCTGCCTAAGCTTGGTTACAGATGTATGACCAAACCTTGCTGCCAATGCTCCCCACATTTCCTTAGCATTTTCAAAACGCCTAAACTCTCGCATGACATCATTGTCCATGCTACTCAGCAACGTGATGCGAGCTAGGGAGTTTTTCCTCTTCCATACAGCAAATGCATCCTTATCTCTCTTATGTTGTGCAGTGTTTCCGTCTTCAGGCTCTTCCATAACTAGGTTAAGAGCTTCAAGAGCCTCTTGCTCTTCCAGCACATATTGGATTTTCATATGCCAAATTTCATAATTGTCACCGTTAAGTTTCTCTCCTTTGTTAAGTTCAGCAACTATATTCTTCGATGCTGAAGCCATTGAATCTGAACATATCAGACAGACAAGCACGAATTGTTAATGCCACTTATTTATGCATCAATTTTACACAAATTGATTATGTTAATGAATAATTTCACATAGGCTTTAGATTCGAAAGTTCACTACGTTCCCAATCATCATCAAAAATCCTAATGTGAAATTACCGTTAATATAATCATTAAGGTAAAATTACGTTCTTTAAAGTTACTAAAACTTTTAGAACTCCCACTCAACCATATTGTTCTAATAAGACAGATATCACAATAAAATAGTACCATAAACTATTCACAATAATAAATATCCATCAACTTTCATTCACTAAACACTATATACATGAGGAATGAAACTGGCATAGAAAAGAAATATGAACATCAATGTGAACAGAAAATATCCACCTAGAATATCTTAAAACGAGCTAAAGTAACATAAAATCAACTGACTATCAATTTCCTATACACAGGGAAAGATTCTTCAAACTCCTTAGGAAATTTTATTTTCTTTGGCAAACAAATGCAAGCACCCGGAAAACCCCCAAATTCAGGCAATGTATTGCGCCGAGACCGATTCAATGCAAGGGTTGACGTCCTTCTTGCCCCGACCCGTATGTACTCTTGCATGAACTGCTCCACAATCATCTTATAGCTTGGACCTTCTAAGGTGTCCCAAACCCTATCAATCATTCTTCCCAACTCATCAGGAATGGTGCATTTGAGGGCTCCGACCATCACGTATGTCGGCATTGCAAAGCCGTTCCAAATGATATCCTGTATCATTTTGTTGACCTTGATGATGTGTGTCATCATGTCATCATCAGCATCCCACCGATAAAGAGCCAGCTCGATCCCTAGATTCTCAAGCTTCTCCTTTTGAGCCGCCGTTCTAGGTATAATAGGGGTTTGATATCTTCGTACCATTTTTCCTGCAACAAATGCAGAAAAATCAAATGATTATATTTCAAATCATGATACGATATTGCAAGAAACACATTCTGCCCCCTTTTTTTTTTTCGGCCGGTCAACGCAGGTCAACGCCGGTCAACGGTGGTCAACGGTCAACGGATGACCGGGTCAAGTCAACGGTCACAAGGTCGGGTCCGGGTCGGGTCAAACGGGTCAACGGGTCGGATCGGGTCAAGTCCGGGTCGGGTCGTACGGTTGAGAAACCGCGTGGCTGACGTCAGCCACGCCGCACACGCCCTCGTGGCGCGTGCGGTGCACGCGCGCGGGGGGGAAACCGCCATGCACGTGCCACGCACGTGCCGGCGAGACCTCCCCTTGCGGCGGCGCGTGGAGGCGCGTGCGGCGCCTTCCGGCGGCGTGCCACCCACCATTTTGCTCGTCTCGACGAGCACTACGATCCTACAATTTTCAAAAAAAATTTTAATGCACGAAAATCGAGAAACGAACACGCACAGTACGTTCGGGTGTCGGTTTTTCGTACCCGAGCGTTCGTCGGCGTCGTTTCACGAATTCCGGCCATAACTCCGTGTTATAAACACATTAAACGATCAGGAAACAAGAACACATGCTCTGATACCAATGAAGGAAACAAATTCCTAAACATAATACGAAAATTTGCGAAAAAACGTGCCCATTCTACACTTGAATCACTGATCGTTCGAAGTATATTACATAAACGAACATACCTCTTTCACCACAGATTAAATGCCCTTATTGCAGCCTTGAGAGAGTGAACAATCCTTTGATTGTCTGACAAAATTTGCCTTTTGCTTTTTGTCTTCTTTTGAGAGTGTTTCTAGTATTGCGAACACACAGAACACACACTCACGTTTGTTCACTATTCTTGCTTTTGTTTTCAGAGAATAACTGCCATGTGCAGTTATTTTTTTTGACATGGGCTGGGGGGCTGGGTTAGCCCATCATGGGCGGCCCATTTAATACACATATAACCCATCACTAAGTTTATCAAGTCACTGTCCATTTAGGTTGGAAGTCGCCATCCACAGTGCAGGGTAAGATAGATTAAATCCATGGCCTTAACAAAAATTTAGACCTATGACTCCATCTATGATGGGGACCACAGATTCTCACTAGTTAGGTTAAATCTAGCTTATAAATTAGTTTAGACAAAAGTTGAGAACTTGAGAAGCCACGGGTTTCATTAGGCAATTGTATCTCGTTCTAATTTAAGAAATTAAGCTTATAGTATATGACCTCTAGATATAATTTGTGGTCCGCCTTTCAACTTGCAAGTGCGTGGCTGCTGATTATATCTTAATGCCGTAAAAGTATCGTGCACATGGGAAAGTTCCCTTAATTAAATACTAGTGTTGAGCACGCATTAAAGCGGCGTGCAAAAGCGGATCCTTATGTAAGGAAGAAAAATAGAGAATTTCCTCCAAAAAAGAAAAAGAAAAAAAGGGTAGTTATTTTTAAAGTTGCAGAAACGGGTGGTGGATGAAATTTGATGTATACTTTTTAAATGAATTAAGAGTAAGATGAAATGGTGTTTTGTTTTAAAATATATAGAATTATATTCTTTATTTGCCCTACATGATATGCTTTAGTAGCCATAATTGATAGGTTCATGTAAGCACGAAAATAGTATATTACGAGACAATAATATGAGATATAATTCTGTTCTTTATTTGCCCTACGTAATATGCCTTAGGAGCCAAAATTGGTAGGCTCATGTAAGCACGAAAATAGTATATTAAGAGACAGAAATATCATACATATCGACATCTTAACAATAAACCATCAAGCGTACACATTTTAGAGCTTGTATTCTATTTCTATAAATAGAGATGCTAGATTTTTCGCTTATATAAAGTAAAAAAAATATTTCATTAGCCAGCAATACCACATAAGTTGTCACGAAATAAGCATTACATGATACAATTTTATCTAAAGTTCACTTAATTTAAAAATGAAAAAAAAAACAAGAGAGCAATTCTTAAGATTTAATTTATAAGTTTATCTTTCCAAAAAAAAGTTAATCTTACAATGTAAACAAATTTAAATAATGAGTAAGGAATAATGATCTCAAGTTTCATTTGGTCAATCAAAAGATTAAAACAAAATGACATTCGAAGAACCGGATACGGAAATCCAGATCCACTTGTATAAAAAAATAGAATAAAATTTGCGAAAAGGAAAACTGAAAAGTCTTCTTTTCAAATTTTCTATTAAGGTGTATTGACTTAAATTTTGAGTTTAAAATTCCTGCCGTACAACTAGATAAATATTTTTATTTGGTATTTTCCATACTCAATAATAACAACCCTAAATACTACATACGCAAACATCAACGACACTAATAATAAGAAGAAACTAAAAACATGTGATAATACAATAATCAACCCATGTGCAAACCGCCAGCTAGCTATGCTCAACAATTATAAACAATCTGTTCAAGGAGCTTGGGTTAGATCTAGAAAATGAATCTTCAAAGATTGTTACATGACTGGCTAGAAAAAATCCAAGTTTCCATTTGTTTTGTGAAAAACGAATGATTTTGAAAATATTTTTTTTCTGAAAATGGTCGTTTGTATTGCCTGAAATAATCAATCATTGGCAATTGTTTCCATCATCGACAATAATTTATATCTAAACATTTTTGTGGACGATAAAAATAGTTTTCATTAATTTTTTTTTGTAAGCGGTAAAAACAATCATTTTTGGGAAAATGTTTCACAAATCAATTATTTTCCATGAAACAAAAGGAAGCCTAATAAGATTGTTTTCCCCCCTATTCCTAACTCATTATCACATACATTATCAGTGCAAGACTCTTTTGCTTGTGAGAACCTTATAACACAGAGGAGGATTGATGAAGGAGTTGAAGTAACGGCGAATTGAGCGCAACTCCCACAAGAGCTCTTGCAACTCATCGCTCAACACCTGGCCATAGAATAGAAGACTTCATGGCCTTCCATGGAGTCTGCACTTCATGGCGGTCCGCCGCCACCGTAGAGGAGCACAATGTGAGGAAGAAAACCCCTTTGGCTCATGACTCCTGGGGACAAGCCACCCCAACATAAGTTCTAAGTCGAAGTCTGAGGTGCGTTATGTTCAATCCCCGCTCTCTAGCATCAAACTCCCCAAGTTGAAAGGCAGTCTTATGAATCATTTCGTGAAATCCTTTCATATTACTGTTAAAGTATACTTCTTGCTATTAGTGAGACAGGTGTATGCACGTTGAGTAAGGAGAACATGCCAGGCACATGACCTGATTACTTTGTTACCTATTCAATTAACTCTTTTTGAAATAGTCTTTTCAACAAACCAATATGATGTTTATCTAGAGAATATTCGTGCATTAAACAATGATATAATGCAAGGCCATGCGATATTGGGAAGTCTTTCCCAGGTCAGTGTTATTCATAACAATACAAGAAATTCTTGAGAGAAACATGTTGAGAGAGAAGTTCTAAACTTGAGTTTATATAGTGTTTATATTTTTGGGATCGCGAGGTATACAAGAACTTCTTTTATTACAACCATAGATCTACAACTCGATCTAATGTTGGAGATAAAGTGTATATTTCCTATTGGCCCTAAGAATAGTCTAGAATACACATTTTTTACATTTCCCTTAAAGAATATTTTAAAGTAATCAGGAAGCTTCAAGACATGCTTAGTTATCTTGGCCCACTTCCTCGGCTTATTGGGCCTTGAAACTTTTGGTCGGTGACGCTATTCTATTGCTAGTTAAAAGACCAGTGCCTTGAATAGATTCAGAAATTCACTTATTCAAATTTAGTTTAGGTAATATGATAATCAAATAATATAAGACAAAAAAAAATTTTGCACAAATTTATTACTATTTTACATTAATCAACAAACAAATTTTTTTTATTAATATAAACCATGATATTACTATTTCATCTTAATATTCATGGTATTTGCTTGAACGGTCATATGATATAAACATTAATTTAATAAAAGGGTTAATAGCATAAAAAATCCTAAACTGGTACACCTGTAACAAATTTACCAAAAACTATTTTTTTATCACCAAAAACCCCAAACTGGTACACCTGTGACAATTTTATCTCGAACTATTTTTTTGACCACTAAAAACCCTAAACTGGTACACCTGTGACAATTTTACCCTGAACTTATTTTTTTAATATTATTTTTTATTTTTTCAAAATTTTTATTTGTTTTTTTCTTTTTCCTTTCCTTTTCTTTTTTTTTTTCCTCCATCTTCAACCTCTGGCCAGCAAGGTTGGCCCCGCCGGGCCCTGGCAAGGGTGAGGGGTTGTCATTGCCGTTGCTGGTGAGGCTCGGTCCCGCTAACAACTGGCGAGGTCGGCCGAGGCTTAACCTCACCGCTTTTGGGCGAGGCCGACCTTGCCAATGCCGGCGAGTTTGAGCCCTTGCTAGAGCGACAGTGAGGATGACCCCTTGCCAAATCTGGCGAGGCTTGAACTCAGCGGCAACTGGTGAGGTCGGCCTCGCCCAAAAGTGGCAAGGTTGAGCCTCGGCCGACCTTACCTGTTGCCGGCGGGGCCAAGCCTTGCCAGCGATGGCGAGGACAACCCCTTGCCGGCAACTGGCGAGATTGGCCTCGCCAACAGCCAGCGGGCCCGATCTCACCAGCCAAAGGTTGAAGATGAAAAAAAGAAAAAAGAAAAGAAAAGAAGAGAAAATAAAAAAATTTTGGAAAAATAAAAAGTTAATTCAAGACAAAATTATCGCAAGTGTACCAGTTTGGGGTTTTTGATAGTTAAAAAAATGGTTCGGGGTAAAACTGTTACAAGTGTACCAGTTTTGGGTTTTTTGTGGTCAAACAAATAGTTTGGGGTAAATTTGTTATAGGTGTATTAGTTTGGGATTTTTCGTAGTATTAACCTTTAATAAATAACCAAAAGCATTTAACCTTACATTCCGCTACACTATACAAAAGGATGGTTATGTTTTTAAGAGATCTCTTAGCATGATACTATATCAATAGTTACTAAACTTTGTTTCAATATGCGATATTGTCTTTAAACTTTTAATGTATTCAATGTAATACTTGAACTATTCCTAAATGCTCACTGCAATTTCTAAAATTTCAATTTGTTCATTTTAGTCCCTCAACTTTCCAAGTATTCCTAATTAAATTGATATTTATGCTACTTTTATATCTCAATGTTTTCATAAGGATATTTCGAAACAATATCAATTTATGTATAGATATTCGTATTTATATTAATCTAAATCTTGTTCTTTATTTTTGAGATTGATAAAATTTTAATATATCTAAATGAGTTTCTACTTTTACTATTCTAGATATTATAATCTGAAATTTACTTAAAGGGAACTATCCTAATATTTATAATGATAAAAAAGTAGAGAGGTAATAAAAAGTTATCCCATCTTTTGTTATTTAGGATAAGGATTGAAGTGAAAAGATTTTCTAAAATCTAGGCATTAGTATAACTATGAAAATTTGTGAATAGTATCAAAAGATTACAATTTATAGATCGCATTAAACAAAGTAAAAATTTAAGCATGACATTGCATATTGGATCAAATTTTATGGATAATTAGTGTCAATTCACATTCAAGAACGGACCTTGTCTCCACTTGAACTCACGCTGGACGTGTCCTCTACGCACCAAGTCAGCTCGCACAACCCAACTCACGGTTTTGCTACTACGGCTTACGGTGGGGCTTTGCTTCAATCACTGTCTTGGCATCGTGGGCGAACAAAGTAGTTTGGAGTCGAGACTGTCCAGGGTAGATTCATGGATTCCAAGAGGTATTGTAGTATGTACGGGTGTCGCGGCATAGGACCACGAAGACGAGGCATCGCCGTGAAGTAGGTTGCCAGAATACAACCCGCAGCTTGTCCTTTTCCACCTAATTTCACGACCTCTCTCTCTCTCTCTCTCTCTCTCTCTCTCTCTCTCTCTCTCTCTCTCTCTCTCTCTCTCTCTCTCTCTCTCTCTCTCTCTCTCTCTCTCTCTCGTCCAACGAGAATAGAGCCCGGTTTGGGACTTTGTTTGGTCCTCCAATTCTAGCTTAAGCTCAGTTTGTTTTGCCGAAATGCAACATTTCTGAAAAAACATTTTCCATGAAGTCATTTCCTAATATTTGGCTAAGTCTTGAAAATGAACTGAAAAATATTTTCTGTCGATTAGTAAGGAAAATCTCATTTGATTTTTCTAAATAGATATTCACTATTCGGGCGCCAATGACTTGCGCATAGGTAGCCGAAGAACCCAGCATGAGCACCGAGATCTTAAGCCCAAATCCCTGACTTCAGGCACAAGCATGGGCACTAGTCTTAGGTCCATCGAAACCGAGCCTGAGAACTCAATACTCGAGCTCGGCTCCCTAATGCCTTGGCCCTGCTTTGTGGAGGCCAGGCCCTTGTCCCCAACACTCAAGCTTGGGTCCATCAAGGCCAAGCCCCGGACCCCAACACTCGAGACCGGGACCTGATCACCCGAGCTTGGATCAATTGAGGTCGGGGCCGAACCCTAGTGCTCGGGACTCGATCCTTAACGTTTGGACCCAAGTCCCTCGAGGTTGGGCTTAGGACCTTGGCACCCATGCTCGAGTCCTCTGAGGCCAAGCTTTGGTCCCCGACGCCTAGACCTGGGCATCAGACCGAAGTGTGGGTGTAGGGGACCTGGGCAAGGGCACTGGCATAGGACTCCTAAGCTCGACCTCGATGGACCTTGGCTTAGAAGTCGAGACCCAAGCACTAGTGTAAGGGGTTCGAGGCTCGGCCTCAATAGACTTGGGCACGGTCCCCGAGGACCTTTGCACGACATGGCCTAGATGGACTTGGGTCAGGTGCCAGGGTCCTGAGCCTGGCCTCGATGGACCCGAGCCTAGGTGTTTAGGACCGGACCCCACTACCAAGGGCCCCGAAATGAGTGTTGGGATTTCCATATCTAAGCATAGAGTTTCTGCTCCAAGCGCAAATTACCTAATCATATTTTGAAAAATGATTTTCGATTTTTTAAAGTGAAAACAATTTTCCTATATTTAAGTTTTGGTGGGAAAATCTTTTCTGTTGACTCATTTTCCAAAACAATCCAAACACTGGAAAATAAGAAAAATGTTTTTTCGAAAAATGTCTTACGTGAAACAAACGGAGCCACAATCAATTTTCCAATTTAGTGGAGACTAAGTGGGGCTGATTTAGGGGGCTTAACAATGTGCTAAGATGTGGAATTAAGCGGGTGAATAAAGGTTCAAATTAATTTGGACGAATTCCAAAACTAAATAACAAGGGGACACACAAAAATAACAAACGCGAATCCGAGCTCATACGATAAGCGATAGTTTGGGTTAGGGGTTGAACTACGTCAGTATGACTATATGAGGTGGAAATTAGTTATCTAGAAATCAGAATGCTTGTAACTTCTAAATGTACGAGGAAACTGTATGTGAAAAATTGAAAATTTAGGTGTTGATACTCTTATAGAATAACGAATGAATATCCAACTTTTGCTCTTCTAAATCTTTTTCATTGCACGTTCCGACCAAAAATGGACACAGTGAAAATATACGAGTTTAGCGAATGTTGTGACGGTCGATAATCAAGGGTAAAAAATTGTGCCGTTCGGGGGGGTTTTATGTAATTTTACCAGAAAAGAAACGGACAGAGAGGATGAACACGGGCGAGGGAGAGAGAGAGAGAGAGAGAGAGGAGGGGGGGAGGGGGTTTCGGCCGTTGATGCACCGATGATCCAACGGCGGGCAGTGCGTCTCCTTCAGGGAGCAATACCGATATGGTTGCGAGCGCTTCGCATTTCGCAGTTTCGCGTTATCTGAGCTGGCGATGGAACCTGGAAGAACCCTAATCACCTGAGCGTGGCGGGGCTTCATCGACTGGGAATCTCAAGGTGGGTTTTCTTTCTGTGGTACTGTCTTTATCTTCCGATGTTGTTGAAGAATCGCTTTCAGCCGGTGTCGTGCGTGCTCGGTAGTAGATGCTTGAAGTTTGCTCTATGTCGTGTTCGAATCTGTTGTTTTTTCTTCTCTTTTCTTGCTTGCTCGAGCCTTGACGGTCGCTTTCTTCCAAGTGTATGAACTGGTTTCGCTTTCTTCCTAGTGGGTTTCGAAGTATATGAGCTCTGATGGTGTCTGCTTTGAGCCCTTCGTCGGCCGGCCGTTTCTGGGTCACTGAGGTATTCGTGGGAAAAGGGGCGTAGATGCCTTTGTGTTGGTGACGTGTTGTGCTGTTTCTTTTGATTCTCTGCATTTTTGTGGGTCGGGTTACCTTTCAATCTAAGGCGACTTGGTGGGTTTCAATTTTGGAGCTCCAACTGAGAATTCAGTTTTTGGTCATTGGAAGAAAATGCGAGCACCAGCTCATCCACTACTCAGTAAGTCGAGCTTGAGGATGTCGATTAATATTTTAGATCCAGCTTGAGCTTTAAATGATAGTGCTCGCTCGATCGATCTCTTATTGGGTTTTGAGCAATGAACTTGTGAGCTGGGTCCAGCTTTATCACTCTGTCAACTAGTTGCACCCGACACCCTAATTATTATGGTCGAGAGGCCGGAAGTGCTTTAGGGGTTTGTTGGGAAGTTGTCTTGTCGTCTGCATTTGAAGCCTAGCTTGTGGTCGGGTTTTGATGAAAACTTGGGAGTTGGCTCTCGATGAGCAATCTTATGGCATGGAAAAGAGTTCATGTCTAGAAGCTTTCCACAAATCCCTGGAAAATTTCTTGTCTCCTGCTTCGACTGCGATGAAGTTGGTTGGGATAGCTACTTTTTGCCAGTTAATATCATTTTACACGGAGTACCAATATGTTGCGTAGAATACTGATGTTTTGCACTTATCTCCTGACATCTACACAAATTAATTTTCCTGATTGATTACATGATTTCTCCATGAAGTTGTTCTATTATTCTATCATGAGAAGCAAGTTCTGTTCTCTTCCCATGACCCTTTGTTCTGACCGCACTTTCTCTATAAATTGTTTCTCTCTTAGTAATACCGATTTCTTTACAGGTATCCGACTATGTTATTAAGTGGATGCACCTCACTCTTGGGGTGTGGGGTCACAAATCCCGCTTCTAAGCCCACATTGCCTATTAACTCAGTTATTTCTCATAGACCTGCCTTACATACCAAGGCCACTTTATCGAGCATCGGGAGTTCCTGGAGACCTCGTCTGGAGTTTAAGCGATGGTCCAACAAATGTATGTGAATGATGCAGTCATTTAATATTGGTGTGGCAGGTTCTTGCTTTCCGAAACATGCTGAAATATGCTGAAGATATGGAAGTTTGATTATTTTTTCCTCTGCATAGGTTTGCTGCACCAGAACGTATCCTCGGCATCCACCACTCTTATTAGAGGAGACAGTGATGGCCTGTCATTCTCACTCCCAATTATTCCCACCAGGCGGAGACCTTGCAGGGCCCCACGAGCATCCAAGGATGTGCCATACAGTTACCGGTACCCTCCTATGACCAAGAAGCCGAGGTGGTGGTGGAGAACCTTGGCGTGTCTCCCTTACTTGATGCCTCTCCACGAGACCTGGATGTATGCCGAGACGGCTTATCATCTTCATCCCTTTTTAGAAGACTTTGAGTTTTTGACATACCCATTCCTCGGGGCCATTGGGAGGCTGCCGAGCTGGTTTCTAATGGCTTATTTTTTCGTCGCCTACTTGGGGGTAGTGAGGCGGAAGGAGTGGCCTCACTTCTTCAGGTTCCATGTGGTGATGGGCATGCTGTTGGAGATAGCCCTGCAAGTGATAGGAACGGTGAGCCGTTGGATGCCGCTCGCGGTCTACTGGGGAAAACTGGGGATGCATTTCTGGACGGCCGTGGCATTCGCCTACCTGTTTACCGTGTTGGAATGCATAAGATGCGCCCTTGCCGGCATGTATGCTGACATCCCCTTTGTGTGCGACGCCGCATATATCCAGATTCCATATGACTAAGGGATGTCAATTCGCAAGATGAGGTGGTTTCAAAGGAGTTTCACATCAGATAAGAGTGACCAGGATTTTGATCTTAAATCCAATCCCTCTTGGTATTTGGATGAGCTGATGTTGCTCTGCTCTCTCCTTCTCTGTGTTGGCTCACCAACAACAATTTAGCTTGAAGTTTGCACATTCTTAATAGGTCGACCTTTTCCTTAGCGCCTTATCCATTTTCCTCTCTTGGGTTGTCATTAATGGAGAACTTTGTTAGGTTCATCAGAAAATCATGTGTACAATTTAAACTAAAAAACAGTTTACAGTTGGAGAACTCAAATCTTGATTTTTGTTCTTTAACCAACATCACCTAAAATTTCTTCACTGCAATTGCTGCTACATAATGTTTCCTACAAGGGCGTCTGATTTGGAACTTAGGTCAGACTTTCTTGCCTTTTGATGCCTTCCGAAATTTAATTTTTGACACGATTCCAAGCTTGAAATATGCCCAATTATGGCTTGTGGGCTGGTACCCAGGAATAATAATCTAGCTAGACTAATAACACCACATGGATGCTGGACTTAAAAGATTTAACAATCACAAAATTACAATTTTTTCGTTACGTGAAAAAATTTGTGTCATTACTTGTCTAGTCGCTTTTTAATTTTTCTACGTTTGCGGTACTCAATATAAGTCTCAATTTACCTAAATGTATTTTTGAAGTAAAGTTTAGACAATTTTGCGATATTTGAAGAAATTTCTATCGATCAATGAAAAATTAACTCGAATATTACCTTCACATATAAGAGTACGTGTCAAATTTGGATTTGAGAGACTTATCAAAATGATTAATGCTGGGGCATCCATATTTTGTCACGTTAAAACTGGAAAGATAATCTTTTGAGTGATATTCCATAATAACTCTAAATGTTTCATTGACGCAATTAGTAAAAGGAATAGATACTTAATAAATCATATCTCTTACATAATTAGTGAATTCGTCATCAATTATAAGACATATCCTCATGCAATTTATGATTATTAAAAATTCGAAATCGTCTATCGATAATGTGATCTTATTTCATGTAAGAACTTAAATAGAAATTTTCTACGCTCATAAGTTATTAATGTTGCAATCAGTACTCGTATATTAAATTACGTGCATTATGATCATGCGAAAGAAAAGGAATTATAAAACGCATATTGAAGAATTTGGTAAAAGAAATTTGATTAAAAAGAGAGTGACAGAAAAAAGGAGAAGAAATAAAGAGCAAAAGTGAAAGTTATTATATATATATTTGGTGCAAAATTTGAAACGGATATGGATATTTTGTGCTCCTTTTTATTTTATTTTATCAAACCCTAGTTCCCTTCCTTCAGCCCCCACTGCGACCTCAGGCCCGCGCCAGTAGCATCCGAAGTGGTTTGACTGCCCGCCGCCGCTCACAGGTTCCGCGACCACTCCTCATTTTAACTTGTGAATTGAGTTCGTCGTTATTAGTCAGGTGAAATGCGTAACGATGTATCCTGATTTGAAGGTGGCGATGGACAGACAACTTCACTACTGTGGTCGGAGCGTCTTTTCGGCCCAACCGCTGCCGACTGCCGAACTTCGCGCGTTCTCTTCGTCGGTTATCAAGCATCGTCAGCGAAATTGCTCCGTAGCGAGTACTTTTCTTCTTTTATTCTTCCCGTGTTCAGCAGTTCGCTACGTTACTCATTTTCTGCCGTCCGAACCGACACTCTGTTAGTCCATTCAGGTTTCTCTTGACTTTGGCCGCGTTTGATGTTTTGATAGGATCGAGGATAAGTTGTTCCATGAGGTCTTACAAGTTGTCGGAGCTTTCCCGTGCCGAGGTCGATCGTCTGAAGGCCCGGCCGCGTATTGATTTTTCTGAGATCTTTAGCGTGGTGAGTTTTTTCAGGCTCGTTTGATTCACATGACACTGATCGTGGGCTATTCTTAATTATGGTCATCGCTGATTGCTTCGCGGCGTTCTTTTGTTTAAGGTCAATCCGATTGTCGATGACATCCAGAGTAGAGGCGATACTGCGGTCAAAGAGTTCGTGTTCTCTCTGACTTCTTGTTTAACACGATGTTCTTTGAATTCCGTTTAGCTTTTTCTCTCGACGAGGCAGGATTTATGAAGTCAGAAGGAGTACTTTGTGATAATGTCAACACTCCTGCTTGTTTTGTTTGTTTTCGTAGGTACACTGCGAGATTTGACAAAGTTGAGCTGGAGAAGATAGTTGAGAATGTGTCTGACCTTCCGGACCCAGAGGTGTCTTAAGATAACATGCTTTCCAGATACCCGTCTTTTTGTTGGCCAGCAGCTATCTCTGATCCCATCAGTTTAGAGATATAAAATCATGACCTAACGTTTGCCAATTTTGCAGCTTGATGCAGCAGTAAGAGAAGCATTTGATGTGGCGTATGACAATATATATGCCTTCCATTTGGCTCAAAAATCACCTGAAAAAAGCATCGAGAACATGAAAGTAAGAAGAAATGTTGCCTGATTTCTCCTTTTCAATCTAGCAATCTCTTTGTGGCTCATGGATATTGTGATCCTTTAGGGCGTTAGATGTAAAAGGATGGCCAGGAGCATTGGCTCTGTAGGCCTTTATGTTCCTGGGGGTACTGCAGTTCTACCGTCAACAGCCCTTATGCTTGCAGTTGTAAGTGGATGAAGGTTGACTCTTCTGCTATTTTTTGCCACTACAACAAATAATTTGATTTCCATATACTGAAAATTGGATTTACTTGATGTCTGGCTTGTTGCATGCTTCAGCCTGCACAGATTGCTGGGTGTAGAACTGTTGTTCTTGCAACTCCCCCAAGTCAAGATGGCAGCATCTGCAAGGTAAATTTCCTTCCAAAACGATGTTTTGTTTAGGTGATAAGCAATATGAGCTAATTACACCTTTCTATTTTTTAATTGCCTGAAGGAAGTACTATACTGTGCCAAGAAAGCTGGTGTGACTCACATCCTTAAAGCTGGAGGAGCACAGGTTTGAAACATAACATTGACTACTAATTTTTTTTTATCTGTTTCTTTCGCATGGTTAGGTTTACTTAATTTTCGGTATTGTTCTGCTATGCAGGCCATAGCTGCCATGGCATGGGGAACTAAATCCTGCCCGAAGGTACTTTGAATTGGTATCAATGAAATCCTTTGTCATCAGGACTTTTTACAGAAACGCATGAATCTTTTCTCCAACAAATGCTTAGGATTGCGAAGTGCAGCCACATTGTTATTGGAATCAGTGAAAATCCTGATTAGTGTCGTAGCTTTAGGCCATGAAATAAGAAGAAATTAGTAAAGTGCGTATGAGGTCTATGGGCAATTACATGGTTCACCCATTTCTCACCCTACTTGACCAAAAGGCAAGTGGCAAAGATTAATAATAGGGAGGGACAATATTTTATTGAACGGCCAAAATTGAAGAGAGAAGTTTTTGGTTCAAAGTCTTCTCTTATATACGTGAATACGGGAATATTATAGGATTTATTATTTCTTCGATTGCTTGGAAGAGGTATAACCAGGCCTGCTAACGGATCTTATGAGAGTTATGTGAATGGTTGCTTGAATTTTTGGTTACAAATATATGTGGATGCATTTAAATGGACTTCTTGACCTTTCGTACTGATGAGTTTGTGCGCTTGATTTAATTTTTCTAAAGAAATCTGCGTGCTTTTGAGTATTCAGATAACGAAAAACGACAACTAAGGGACAATTGGGGTTGAACAGTATCAATTAAAATTTTGCTCCATACTTAAATTGCATTCAAAGTGATAGAACTTGTTCCCTGTTGTTGAGTCATTATGAAAAGAAATGTCATCTGGGCATCTAATGTTTATCATATTGGTTTGCTTTTACTTTTGGTAGGTTGAGAAGATATTTGGTCCCGGAAATCAGTATGTCACCGCTGCAAAAATGATTCTCCAAGTATAAATGAGCACTATTTTCAGTCCTATCCACAAATAAATTGCTGGAGCCAGATACCTTTTGCTGATTTATTATCACCAATTAACACCTCTTTTGTAATCTCATCTCCTCAACAGAACAGTGAAGCAATGGTTTCCATTGACATGCCTGCGGGTCCTTCGGAAGTTCTTGTCATTGCAGACAAGTATGCTAGTCCAGTCCACATAGCAGCTGATCTGCTATCCCAGGTGCTTTTACTTTGTGAAGTGATTTAATGTCTAATGAATAACACAACTTCTACAAATGGTGCTGCATATGTTTTGTATTCAACAGATTCTAAATCATTGTCTTGGGATATATTATGTAGACATCTGCTGGGATATACTAAGTACACATCTGCATTGGTACAATGAGTTTGCCTTGCCTTCCTGTCTAGAAATGGGCAGAAAAGTCTTCTGCTCAGAACTTGGAAATCAATTAGGTTGGTTTTTGTTTCTCTATAGATTTACTACTTGTTGAAGAGAAAACAAACAAAAAGAAAAGAATTGAGTATGTTGTATTTCGTCTCACTTTTGATCATGTTTTTAGATGTTACAGAAGTTGTAGATGATCTAATTGCACGTAGCTTAAGACTTTCACTATAGGGTAGTGATTAATAAGGCAAATGAATTTCATATTGCATCTTGGGAGAAAATGATCTGCTATGAAAAATATTTTCAAGAGAATGAGAGTTAGAATTTGTTTAAATGGGGAGGAGTTAAATTCTGATGGAATTCAAAACACATCTTGTATTGGACTGATTTAGCAAAGTGGTTCCAACGGCTCGCCTAGCAGGATTTATCCAGAAAAGGAGGAAAAAGACCAAAATGCTAGTACAGAGGACAGTAGGAGGAAATGTCTTGCCCATGCCTTTTGTTTGGCAGAAACTTTCTATTGCCATCTGCACTTCCTTAATTCTAATCTTTGGTGTCTGTGCAATGATTGTGTTTTTATGATCGGCTTGTTTCCTTGCTTCTTCCATGTGGCTTTCTTATGACGCATTATCATGATCATTTGATCTCTATGAATTTAAGATGTGTTGTTTAAATAAAAGATCTGTTCTATGGATTGTCGGCTGCAAATACAATATTTAGCACAATGTCAGGCGCCACAATTTGTGCGATGAAATTCTTTGGGGGACTTAGTAATTGTTTCTTATAGGTTAAAAGCTCTGAAGGTTACTTTCAGCTTTCTTTATTGCTGTGAGCATCTTCTTGTTTAGGAACCTCGAGCACTGTGTGGAATATGAGAAGGATGCCTCCACAATCCGTTTATGATGGGGAGTCTATCTCAATGGTAGCATAATGTGATACTATAATCTTTCTTTAGTTCCATGCTGCCCTTCATCCAGAAAAAAGGAAAAGAAAAAGAAGGACTACCGTTCTGGCTATTTGACATCTTGTAATGGCATCAAACATGGTTCAGTCAGGCTTCTAGTTTTTTCTTATAAAGTGCTTACCTTTCCTGTTTCATCTCTATGGCAATTACAAGTTTGAACATACCGGAATGCAAGGGTTCCCTTAGTCTTATCATTCAGTCCATTATTCTCTTCCAAACCTTATGGGAGAATGGCGAAGCACTCTGCCTAGTATTTTAATGGATTCCTCTTCCTAGTGCCACCTGTCTTAAGATACTGGAGAGTTTCGTTGCTTTCTTTGATGTTTGTACAAATGTATAATGTTGTGGTACAAACTGCACTATGGATAAGTATTCTGGCTCTGCTCTTTTCCTTTGCTTAAGTATCTGTCTCTGCTCATTTCCTGAGATAAATACAGCTGTCTAATTTGGAACTGGACTGATATGCTACAATGTGGTAAAACCAAGGTCTTTGCAGCAATAGTTCAAAATTTGAATGTGGTAGACCGACTAGTTTGATGCTTAAGAAGCTTTGGATATGATGCCTAAGAATTTTTAATGTTCCTTTCCAAAACTCTTTTATTCTATTCAAATACTATCAATTAGATCCTTTTTTATAAACCTTCATCAACTTTCAGAATTGACCCATCAAAATCCCAGCCTGCAATACTATTTCAGTCTTCATGGGCACTTGTCACAGTCCGGAAGTAGTACTTCCGCGCTTGATTTACGTCTGATCTAGTCGTTTTACATCAGAAAGGAAGCAAGGCACACTCAAAAAATCAACTTGCAAGTGTCTGTTTTTTCCTTGTTTGGTCGGATATACTTTTGTTATGGAGTCATTTTGCATTTCTCTCTAACTTTGTGCCATAAATTCAAGTTCTTGCAATCAATGGCAAATGAAGTATTCTTTTTCTCTTTAATTCATTGACTTGATGCTTGATCTTTCTAAAATCACTCCACACTGTGTCAATTACTTTCAGCCATCATCTGCTTACATTATACTCCTGATATCATTGCCCACACATGACATGCATGGTTTTCATCTGTTATGTTCCCTGTTCATATTTTCTTATTTGTTGACACATTATTCATCATTGTCAGGCTGAACATGGTCCAGACAGTCAAGTTGTTCTCGTCGTAGCTGGGGATGGAGTGGATATAAAGGCTATTGAGGAAGAAATAACCAAGCAGTGTGGGAGTCTTCCTAGAGGAGAATTTGCTTCAAAAGCTCTGAGCCACAGCTTGATTGTGTTTGCTCGTGATATGGTTGAGGTTACGCGACTAACCTCTCACTGTTCAGAATGTCTTATGTTTATCTTTCAACAGAAGAATTTGAGACCTGAACTTTGGGATTCCCTGATGTCCATGCTCTAAGTGAGATCTTTCCTGAATATGAGAGTAGTCTATTTGTAGTCCCCAATACTGGAGGAAATAAAGTATGAACATTTGGGTGCTTCATAACACTGCATGCAACATACACATCTGGTGTGATGGCTAGACCTATTTAAAGTTCTTTAAAGTCCAGAACTGATAGTTTTTGGCTTATCTTAAGGAGTTTTCACTTCCTTTCTGCAAAAAATTCTCATATGTCACTTTGCAACTTCATTCCCTATGGGAGTTTAGTTGGAGTTATATCTGTTTTCTTGTTCAATCTCAAATGTGCATATCTTCTATTTTCATGTTTTCATATATGCACCAATTCATGCATTAACTTGCTATTGATATTAACAGAACTACTTATATCTGCAGGCAGTTTCCTTCTCAAATTTGTATGCCCCTGAGCATCTGATCATCAATGTAAAAGATGCTGAGAAGTGGGAGAGCTTTATTGAGAATGCAGGTGTAACTTGTTGATAGCATCGTCACTGTGTTTGTACCTTTTTTTTTTCACCGGCTATCATTCCCTTAATATCATGTCTTGTAATGTGTTGCTCCTAAGTATGTTTTATGAATCACCGGTATAAAGTCATCTTTCCATGATAAAACTAAATTAGACTTCCAATATAGCTTTGAGCTTGCCCAACTTTGGCTGGAACCCCAATAAAGTCTTTCGACTTTTTAAAGTCCATGGGTTGGTTGCACTTCAAGATCTACTTTTTTCCTTCCAAGTTGGATTTAATACAGATTTACTACATTGAAGTCCAGTCTCACCTCATTTGAGTCCCTTTAGCCTTTCTGCTATGATGAATTTCTGAAATCCATAGTAAGCTTATTTAGATTTCTGTGAAGTAGATATGTTAATGGCAAGTTCCTAATAATCAGTTTCCTCAGTTTGCGCTTATTCACGAATATAACCTGTTTAATTAGCTAAGTGGTTATTCTTTACTCCTAGGTTCAAGAATTCCTGTATATCTTTGCCGACACATTTTCATACATAATATTATGAAAAATGTATACAAATTTTTTACTGCTAGTTGGTATCGATAATAGGTACGAAAGATATCTAAAAATATATCCAATTTTGTTTTTTGATCTGTCAAGGTATGGAACCAATTTTGACTAAGCGGCTAGGGAGAGTAAGAGTAAACTGATCGAGAGAGTAGTTAGCACTATGGGATGGAACCCAATAACTTCAGTATGCAGCTTTCACTAGAAAAGAAAATATATGAAACATAGCGCCATGACTGCTGAGAAACTTTTAAGATTAAATAATTTCTTTTCTGGAGAAAAGTTGTTCTTTATTTTTGTTTTGCAATTTCTTGTTGACTGGCCATCCCATGTTTACCACTTACAATCAGACCCTGAAGAATTGTTCAGGTATTTGGAAAGGGGGGTCAGGGGATAATCTTCATTACCATAATTTTGCAGAGCAGATTTTGGTGAATTTAAGTCTTAAAAATTCCTCTCTTGTGCTGGTGCTATAGATAGATGATATTTGTGGTTGAGAATGAGTGTGCTAAATCAACAGCATCATATTTCACTGATGGCATGTGCTAGCTCTTTTGTGATGAATGGCTCTATCCTAAGGAATAAAGGAAGAAAGAAGGAAAATATTAAAAGTTTATCTTTCCTTTATCATGCAGGCTCTGTATTTTTAGGCCAGTGGACGCCAGAGAGTGTTGGAGACTATGCCAGTGGGACAAATCATGTCCTCCCGACTTATGGTTATGCACGAATGTATGGCGGAGTGTCTCTTGACTCCTTTCAGAAGTTCATGACAGTTCAGTCTCTGACAGAGGAAGGGTTGAGAAACCTAGGCCCATATGTGGCCGTTATGGCCGAAGTGGAGGGATTGGAAGCCCACAGGAGAGCTGTTACCCTTAGGCTTGAGGACATTGAAGCGAAGCAAGCTTCAAATGTCCAGTGAGTCCGATGTCCTTCTCTCATATCTCTTTGAATGATGCTCTAGATGGAAACTATTGTTTTCTGGGCATCCGAGCAATGGAGTCCAGTCTTTTGTACCCAAGTTATGTGTGAAGGGTTTTTCATCTTCTTTTTTAGGGTTCTGATTGTACAGAGGCAAAAATTTCTGTTATGAATAGATGGTGACATTCGATATCTGATTTAATTAGAGTAGCTGTGGGTGCTTACTGTCAGTCTTGATGCTATGGTTATCCAAACTCAAGCATGGAGAGATTGAAACTACTGTACCCACAATTGGTATGTCTTTTTATGAAACAAGTACTTTACAGCCTGAGTTTATGGCTAATGATGCAGTAGTTTTATGGGAGTTTGTTGTTGGATGTTATCGATTTACCTCTTGGTATTGTTCAGTATGAAGCTCGTACATCTAATTTCTTGTAGGTTTTGACACACTGGAAAGAAAACATCAGGTTAGCATTTGGGATGTCTTTTGTCAAGTCTTGGGATAAACCCGAGTATGCAGAGCTTCTATTCCATAATTTCACGTCTCTGATCGAAATTGCATGGTTCAGTATAAAACTACATGCTATCTATGCGTCCTTTCTTAAGTGTTCTACTCGTGGGAAGATTCTGCATGCAAAAGATGTGCGCTTATGGAGGGTCCTCTGTTGATTATATTTTGCTAGATGAGTACACAACACATGCATAATTGAGATCTACCAAAACCACCTTGTCTTTCGGTTTACCCCTTGGCTAAATCTGGGGAAGGCCATCCATGCTGTGGCAGAAATCATAGTGATCGCTTGAATATATTCTTTGGATGCATGGTTTATTACTTAGTATCTGCATCATGTCTTCATTGGATATTTTAAGTGCTTGTGGATGTTCTCGTGCTGAATTAGTATTGCTCCTTCAGCATATAAAATTATCGTAAGTTACAATTACATGCCACTGTTTCTCCAATAGCTTTCACTCTGCTATGACAGAGAATTGTATCCAAATTGTGGCAGATATTGGCGAAGGTGGATAAAAAGCATTCTCTTTATGCATTTACCTCTTTTTCATGGCATAATGGTGTAGATAAGTTTAAGGTTGTTTTTTTGGTTGATGTTTTTGTACTCGGGTGTTGCCTAATTTATGGGATTCACATTTTTTGCGGACGATCCAGATTCGACCTTTGTGTAAATACCACATTCACAACATTCAAGAGCTTATCTTTTTGTTGATAGTAATGTGTGGCCACTTTGTTAGCAAGGTATAAGCTTCGACATGGTTTTGCAGGCTTGACGGGTCTACAGATTTTGAGGGAGTTTCCGTTTCTATCCGAACTCCAGCCCTTTGTTGCAGATTTTGTCACACGAAAGGAATCCTTCAAGCACTAGCCTCAGCAGTGACTATAACCAAATCTGTTCCTAAAACAGCAGTGGTTGATTTACCTTGTCTTTCCATCAAACCAGCAATTGTCTTTTAACAGTACTATTTAGTTCTAGGAAATACTCCATTAGCATCGACAATGTCTTGTTCATATGAAATGTGGTTTTATTGAAAAGATCACATATTACGCCATTTTTAGTAAGGAACGGCTTTTGTCACTGTTCCGTGCGGTAACTCTTCGGGTCATTGGACGAATGAAATGAAAAAGTTGAGCTGGAGAAGATAGTTGAGAATGTGTCTGACCTTCCGGACGCAGAGGTGTCTTAAGATAACATGATTTTCAGATACTCGTCGTTTGTTGGCCAGCAGCTATCTATGATCTCATCAGTTTAGAGATATAAAATCATAACCTAACTTTTGCCAATTTTGCAGCTTGATGCACCAGTAAGAGAAGCATTTGATGTGGCGTATGATAATATACATGCCTTCCATTTGGCTCAAAAATCACCTGAAAAAAGCATCGAGAACATGAAAGTAAGAAGAAATGTTGCCTGATTTCTCCTTTTCAATTTAGCAATCTCATTGTGGCTCATGGATATTGTGATCCTTTAGGGCGTTAGATGTAAAAGGGTGGCCAGGAGCATTGGCTCTGTAGGCCTTTATGTTCCTGGGGGTACTGCAATTCTACCGTCAACAGCCCTCATGCTTGCAGTTGTAAGTGGATGAAGGTTGCCTCTTCTGTTATTTTTTGCCACTGCAACAAATAATTTGATTTCCATATATCGAAAATTGGATTTACTTGACGTCTGTTTCGTTGCATGCTTCAGCCTGCACAGATTGCTGGGTGTAGAACTGTTGTTCTTGCAACTCCCCCAAGTCCAGATAGCAGCATCTGCAAGGTAAATTTCCCTCCAAAAAGATGTTTTGTTTAGGTGATAAGCAATATGAGCTAATTACACCTTTCTATTTTTTAATTGCCTGATGGAAGTACTATACTGTGCCAAGAAAGCTGGTGTGACTCACATCCTTAAAGCTGGAGGAGCACAGGTTTGAAACATGACACGGACCACTAATTTTTGTTATCTGTTTCTTTCGCATGGTTAGGTTTACTTAATTTGCGGTATTGTTCTGCTATGCAGGCCATAGCTGCCATGGCATGGGGAACTGAATCCTGCCCGAAGGTACTTTGAATTGGTATCAATGAAATCCTTTGTCATCAGGACTTTTTACAGAAACGCATGAATCTTTTCTCCAACAAATGCTTAGGATTGCGAAGTGCAGCCACATTGTTATTGGAATCAGTGAAAATCCTGATTAGTGTCGTAGCTTTAGGCCATGAAATAAGAAGAAATTAGTAAAGTGCGTATGAGGTCTATGGGCAATTACATGGTTCACCCATTTCTCACCCTACTTGACCAAAAGGCAAGTGGCAAAGATTAATAATAGGGAGGGACAATATTTTATTGAACGGCCAAAATTGAAGAGAGAAGTTTTTGGTTCAAAGTCTTCTCTTATATACGTGAATACGGGAATATTATAGGATTTGTTATTTCTTCGATTGCTTGGAAGAGGAATATCCAGGCCTGCTAGTGGATCTAATAAGAATTATGTGAATGGTTGCTTGAATTTTTGGTTACAAATAGACGTGGATGCATTTAAATGGACTTCTTGACCTTTGCTACTGATGAGTTTATGGGCTTGGTATAATTTTTCTAAAGAAATCTGTGTGCTTTTGATTATTCAGATAACAAAAAACGACAACTAAGGGAAAAGGGCGGTTGAACAGTATCAATTAAAATTTTGCTCCATACTTAAATTGCATTTAAAGTGATAGAACTTTTTCTCTGTTGTTGAGTCATTATGAAAAGAAATGTCATCTGGGCATCTAATGATCATCATATTGGTTTACTTTTATTTTTGGTAGGTTGAGAAGATATTTGGTCCTGGAAATCAGTATGTCACCGCTGCAAAAATGATTCTCCAAGTATAAATGAGCACTATTTTCAGTCCTATCCACAAATAAAATTGCTGGAGCCAGATACCTTTTGCTGATTTATTATCACCAATTAACACCTCTTGTGTAATCTCATCTCCTCAACAGAACAGTGAAGCAATGGTTTCCATCGACATGCCTGCGGGTACTTCGGAAGTTCTTGTCATTGCAGACAAGTATGCTAGTCCAGTCCACATAGCAGCTGATCTGCTATCCCAGGTGCTTTTACTTTGTGAAGTGATTTAATGTCTAATGAATAACACAACTTCTACAAATGGTGCTGCATATGATTTGTATTTAACAGATTCTAAATCATTGTCTTGGGATATATCATGTAGACATCTGCTGGGATATACTAAGTACACATTTGCATTGGTACAATGAGTTTGCCTTGCCTTCTTGTTTAGAAATGGGCAGAAAAGTCGTCTGCTCATAACTTTGGAAATCAATTAGGTTGGTGTTTGTTTCTCTATAGATTTACTACTTGTTGAAGAGAAAACAAACAAAAAGAAAAGAATTGAGCATGTTGTAGTTCGTCTCACTTTTGATCATGTTTTTGGATGTTACAGAAGTTGTGAACGAACGTGAGAAAATATAAGTCTAGGGAATGTCGTCACGGTCGAAAATCAAGGGTAAAACTATGCTGTTCAGGGGGGTTTTTACGTAATGTCTTCAAAAGAAACAGAAAGAGGAAGAGAAAATTTTAGGTAACCAACTGATACCGAATCAGCAAAACATTAGTCCATTTAACGTGCGACACGTGGCGATTTCGGGCCCACATGTCACATCTCTCTCCCTTTGTCGCTCTCCTCTCTCCCCTTCTTGTTCACGCCACCGCTGAAATTTAGCTCTCTTTCGTTTCTTCACTGGTTTCGTTTCGGCTCCTTCTCAGCGAATTGAAATGGGAATTTGAAAGATCTTTGGGAGTTTCACTACTTTCCAAAATCCCATTTTTGTCAGCCATGTGTGTCCCAGAGATAAAGAGGAGAAATTAGTTGGATTTGGGTGCGTTGCAGAGGCCGAGAAAACAGAGAGGGTCCCGGGTTCTGAAGAGGGTTTTTGTTGGGGTTCTCCTTGAAGGCACTCCTACTGCACAACAGCGCCCCCAACGACGGCGGCTGCGACGGCGACGACTTCGCGGACTCCGCCTCGTCCGCCGCCGCCCCCCTGGGTTCAAGAACCTGCCCAAGCCCCACGCCTTCATCACCCGCAACCCCGAGCCCTCCCACAGCTCCTGCATCCTCGAGGTCCCTTGCGGCTCCAATGTCGTCCCCTCCCTCCGCAGCTTCTGGATCTGGCGAGCCCTTGCTCAGGCAGCGACGGTCGGGCCCTCGCCAAAGGCCGCGAGGGCGACCCTCGCCTCTGCAAAAATTTTTGGTGGAGTCGTGAAGAAGCAGGGGAGAGAGGTGAGAGAGAAAGGGGAGAGAGATCTGGCATGTGGGCCCGGAAACGCCACGTGTCGCACGTTAAATGGACTAATATTTTGCTGAGAGTGTGAACGCAGGCCGAGGGGAGAGGGGGAGGGTTTTCGGCCGTGGATGCACCGATGATCCAACGGTGGACAGGTGTCTGCTACGTAGGGTTTAAAGAGCTTTCGCAGTTCGCATTATCTAATTAGGGGATGGAAGCTAGGAGAACCCTAATTTCCTTATTGCGGCGGCCGGCGCTCTTATCGCCTCGAAATGATCTTCCTTTTGTTATCTTTATCTTCCGGTGTTGTTGAAGAGTCGTTTTCAGCCGGTGTCGTTCGTGCTTGGTAGTAGATGCTGAAGTTCGCTCTCTGTCGGGTTCAAATCTGTTGTGTTTTTTTTTCTGTTTTCTTGCTTGTTTGAGCCTCCTTGACGATCGCTTTCTTCCAAGTGTTCAAATTGGTTTCGCTTTCTTCCTCAAGTTTTCGAATAAGTTTCAGGTTTCAAAGTGCAATTTTCGAAATTTTGTGCATTCTTCTTTCAAATCCTCATTTCCTCTTTTGAGCCCGCATTGCCACTGAGCCCCGTGGTAGACCACTTTAGCGAAGAGCGGAGCACATCGCTGATGAACGCCGTTCAATATTGGTGGCAACCGCCCCTTCCCACCAGCAGGTGCGGGACTGAAGGATCACTATCCCTCATTTTACTCTGTGAACTAAATTCGTCAGTTCTTATTCACATTATTCACGGTGAGATGTATATAGCCTCATTGAAGATAGTAACGGGCAAACAATTTCTCTACTGTAGACGGAGCAGCTCATTTCGACCGGTTATCGAGCGTCCTCGCCGAGATTGGGCCAGTACTCTTCTCAATAATTCGAGTTCTTTTTCCTCCTGTGTTAATTGCTTCGGTCCTATGTGTACGAGTTATTCCATAAATTCTTACAACTTGTGGGAGCTTACTTCTGCGGAGGTTGCTAGTTTAAAGGCCCGGCCACGTATTGATTCCTCGAAAATCTCTAGTGTGGTGAGTTTTGAGGCTCACGTTGTCGGTTACTCTTGATCATGTTCATCTGTCAGCTTTTGACCGCAGCACTAATTTTTTTGTGATGTCTTCTCTTTTAGGTCAATCCGATTATCAATGACGTTCGCAGTAGAGGCGATGCTGCAGTCAAAGAGTTTGTGTTCTCTCTGATTTCTTGTTTAAGATGATGATCTTTGAATTCCGTTTAGCATTCTCTCGATAAGCAGGATTTATGAAGTTAGAAGGAGAGATGATGTCGAAATGTCCAGCTTGTTTGCTTTCATAGGTACACTGCGAGATTTGACAAAGTTGAGCTGGAGAAGATAGTTGAGAATGTGTCTGACCTTCCAGACGCAGAGGTGTCTTGAGATAACATGTGCTTTTCGGATACTCGCCTTTGTTGGCCAGCGCATATCTGTGATCTCATCAGTTTTAGGGATATGAAATCCTGGCCTAACATTTGCCAATTTTGCAGCTTGATGCAACGGTAAGAGAAGCATTTGATGTGGCCTATGATAATATATATGCGTTCCATGTGGCTCAAAAATCACCTGAAAAGAGCATCGAGAATATGAAAGTAAGAAGAGATGTTGTCTGATTTCTCCTTTTCAATTTAGTAATCTAATTTTGGCTCTTGGATACTATGATCCTTTAGGGTGTTAGATGTAAAAGGGTGGCCAGGAGCATTGGCTCCGTAGGCCTTTATGTTCCTGGAGGTACTGCAGTTCTACCATCAACAGCACTTATGCTCGCAGTTGTAAGTAGATGAAGTTGCCGCTTCTGTTATTTTTTGCCACTATAACAAATAATTTGATTTCCATATATCGAAAATTGGATTTACTTGACATCTATTTTGTTGCATGCTTCAGCCTGCACAGATTGCTGGGTGTAGGACTGTTGTTCTGGCAACTCCCCCAAGTCAGGATGGCAGCATTTGCAAGGTAAATTCCCTCCAAAAGGATGTTTTGTCTAGGTAATAAGCAATCTGAGCTGATTACACCTTTCTATTTTTTATTGCCTAAAGGAAGTACTATACTGTGCCAAGAAAGCTGGTGTGACTCACATCCTTAAAGCTGGAGGAGCACAGGTTTGAAACGTGACACGGACTATTTATTTATTTTTATCTGTTTCTTTCGCATGGTTAGGTTTTCTTAATTTGTGGTATTTTTCTGCTATGCAGGCCATAGCTGCCATGGCATGGGGAACTGAATCCTGCCCAAAGGTACTTTTAATTGGTATCAATGAAATCTTTTGTCATCAAAACTTTTTAGAGAAACGCCTGAATCTTTGCTCCAACGAGTGCTTAGGATTGCGAAGTGCAGCCACATAGTTATTGGAATCAGTTAAAATCCTGATTAGTGTTTTAGCTGAAGGCCATGAAAAGAGAAGACATTAGAGCTTATGTGGTCTATGGGAAATTACATGGTTCACCCATTTCTTGCCCTGCTTGACCAAAAAGCATGTGGCAAAGATTAATAATAGGGAGGGACAAGGTTTTATTGAATGGCCAAAATTGAAGGGAGAAGTTTTTGGTTCAAAGTCTTCTCATCGGATTTGTTATTTCTTTGGTTGCTTGGAAGAGGTATAACTAGGCCTCTTGAGGGATCTAATAACAGTTATGTGAATGGTTGGTTGAATTTTTGGTTACAAATATGTGGATGGATTCAAGTGGACTTCTTGACCTTTGCTACCAATGAGTTTATGGGCTTGGTGTAATTTTTTTTTGAAGAAATCTGTGTGCTTTTGAGTATTCAAATAAGGAAAACGACAAGAAGGGGAAAAGTAGAGTTGAACGGTGTTGCAACCCAAATTTTCCGAGGTCGATAGGGGAAAATTTAAGGTTTAGGGGTATTGCCTAAAGGTGGGCCAACATCCCTCGATTAGGCGCAAACTCTCCCAAGCCCTTATCTCGCACAACGGTGGATTTCATTTTAAGTTCTTCTTTAGCCTAAATAATTCTAGGAGTCGCCACTAGTTTTTTGGAGTCGGCTAGAAACCAAACAAGATGCAAGTGGTTCGTCTCGTTTTCTACATGACCAGAGATTCCAATTTGGGGATTTGATTATGCTAATGTCTATTAGCGCCCTTTCGTTACCACTAACTTGGAATGTTGTTCATCAAAGTGGTCATAAAATCTTTTTACCAATTAGGAACCTAAAGGTATCGGTACGCTAAGTGATTATGCAAATGTTCTCGAGGGGATTTATTATGATCCTAATCTAGTCCTAACCATTCTAGAAAGGGAATTAACAATCTATTAAGATGACTATTAAGTAAACACCCAAGTAATGAAAGCTCTAAGTAAATGTACAGAAATGAAAACATGATATGAGTCAGGCAAAGAATATTACATCATCAAATAAAAAATCCGATGCTAAGTTGGGCAAAGAATATATATGGCCTTGTTATGAGCCTCAGACATGATCGCCGTAAACTAAACCCGATACAAGTTGGGCAAAACATAGACAAAGCCTTGTTATTAGCCTTTGGACATGAAGCCCCATAAGCTTGAGATTAGAGACTAATCCTATCTTAGGTGAACTTAAATTCTACTCATTATGATGGTAACTCTTAAGTCTAGTTTGATTTTCTTGTTTGCTAGAACCTAAGCTAGTTTATTAATCAAAGTATAAACTAACCCATTCAAGGCCAGACTATTCTATTCTAATTAAGCTTCTTCATACCACCATGGACCACCCTCAGCTCCTCCTCAATTGCCGGTCACTGGGAACTCTTGGCCACCACTATGGATCCTACCCTTGGCTGCCGGTATGTGACATTCGGCCATTGGCTCGTGGTTGCCTCTTCAGTGTCGATTCTCATCATTCATTCAACATTTATATAATTATTCAAAACAAAGCATCAATAGGCTCGTACAAATCATTGAAGAAATTCGGTAGGGAATTTGAATCTTTTGCTCATGCAATTTGATTAACCCAACCAACTCCTAATCAAACTTATGGGTACATTCATTAAGGTTAATGATTATTAATCCCCACTTGTATTCACAAAGCAGTAGGAAAACATCACTAACCCTAATTAGTCTCTAATCACCTTTCTTAATCTACCCGTTGGAGGATATGCATTGAAAGCCTAATCATACATCTAATCATCCACATGCAAGGCTATCTAAGTCATGCAATTTGGCTAATTAGCCTTGGGAATCAAAGAAACAATTAGTGAACCAAGAGGGTCACTTCTCAATTTTTATCCTAATTTTGCCCAACTATGCTTTAATTTAATTGAATGGCTTAATGACCTACCCATTGATTAATTCCAGTGGCAATTGAAAGCTTGAGAAGTCTAGTTTAATGTTCATTAAGACCATTTTCAACAAATCAGACTGAAAGACCAGGATTTTGTATTTTAGAATGCTACCCGGATCACACCCGGTTTTTGAAAATTGCGGGAAAAATAGTAATTGAAGGTCAAATGCCTCGAAATTTTACAGAGAGCATCCTAAGCACGTGCTCTTCAACTTTCATTTCATGACTTTTTTGCAATAAAGCGCCGCAAGAACTAGCAATAATTCAGTAAACACCCGACTCAAATTCGGAGCTGTTTTAGAGGCCAAATTTTTTTTTAGGTCTGGCTAGAGGTCAAATTGACCTTGTCCGAATTTCATGAAATTAACTGTCCAAATCAATTTTAAAAATTGTGAAACTTTCTAGATTTACAATTCCAGACCTTCTGAACAACTTCTGTTTTTCAACTTTTTGTGCTACCGGGGTGTGTATGTGTATTTTTTAGAAGGCAGGAGTGAACGTGGAGTGAGTGTGTTGAGAAAATCTCTCCGTCCAAAATAGAGTCCTTCAAATAGAAAAGGAGCCTTCAAGATAAAATTGGGATCTTGGAGTCCCCTTTGTTTAGAGTGAAAAAGTGAGGGAGTGTGCAAGAGTGTACATGAGTGTGAAGAGGGAAAAAAGGAGAGAGAGTCCTTGATCTTGCCTTGTCCTTTTCTTGATTTTTGGTCTTCTTGTCTACACTTTGTTCTCCAACTAGTACAATAAGTACATGAAGAATGTTGAGGTATTGGTAGGAGAAAGGGGAACGCGCCCATGTGAATGTCTAGGAAAATAAAAAAGCCTCTTTTCTCCTCCCTTTTTAGTCAACAACTCCAACAAAATAGGATAACCTAGTTTTTAACTAGGGTTTTGTGTGGTCGTGCCAAGTGGCGTGATCTTGAGGAGTGTGAGCTCAAATTCTATGGTGCCAAGTGTCATGCTTTATGGCTGCGTTTGGAAACACTTTGGGGGAAAGTTTTTGGGAAAATGCAAAGGACTTTAAGTTAAAGGAGTTTTTCAAAATGCAAATTGTGTTTGGTAAGTTGTAACTTAAAAGTCCCTTGCAAAGTAACTTTGGGTAAAATAGTGTTTGGAAAAATTATACCTACAAAGCAAAATTTTCATTTTTTATTAAAGGAAAGTTGAAACCTTTTGCTAGCCGGCAAAGGACGGGCGGCCGCCGGCAATCTAGATCTGGCGCCGGTGGCCGTTGTCTGTGGCTGAATGGCCTCGGGCAACCCTCGGTGATCGCTGACGAGGGCCACTTGGGGTCGAGCGACCCTTGATGAGGGTCGTGAAACCCAGGTGAGGCCGCCGGCGACCTAGGCAGCCGTGGCCCTCGTTGGTGGTCTCCGGAGGCTGCCTGAGGTTGTTTGGCCTAAGATGACCGCCGTGCGGTGCCAGATCTAGGTCGTCAGTAGCCCTCAAGGGTTGTCTAGGTCGCGCGACCTCAGGCGGCCCTCGCCTGGGTCATGTGGCCCCTCGCGGCGATCGTGCGAGCCCAAGCGACAGTTGCTAGGTTGCGCGACCATGCCAGCCCCCCTCTGGCCGGTCACCGTTGCCTCATAGCCACGTTGCTGAGGTCTCAGCGAAGAAGAAGATGAACTGTACAGACGAGGCCAAAATCGGAAAATCAAAAAAAAGATAAGGGTAGTTTCAGAAGAAATTTTTTTTCACTTATTCGGCGCTGTTGCTTGCTGAGAATGCCCAAATGCCAAGGCACCTCCAAGCTTGCCTTGGGCTTTTGGCCTTTTGAAGGCCAACTTTGGCTCAATGAGGTTTCTAAAAAATCTTGCCAAACACCAAAATTTAGCCCAAGGGGCTTTGGGCATCCGAAGCCCCTTGGCAAAGCTAATTCCAAACGCAGCCTATATGGTTGATTGCATCCTAAGGCTAAAATTTCTTTAATCGGACCCGATGTCTTTGAATTTCACTGTCCCTAAATCAAATGTCTAAAAAGAAAATTAGAAATGAAATGATGCCTAATTACGAATGAAATGCAATGGCCCTAATTTCTACACGCAATTGAGATACTAAGGACACTCAGCTAATAATTTTTTTGGTCAAGAAATGAGACTCACCACAATTGGGGATCTCGAATCTCAAATTTTCTAACTTGGACCGTCGGGAAGATTCAGGTGTCAACAAATGGTATCAATTAAAATTATGCTCTTTACTTAAAACTTGTTCCCTGTTGTTCAGTCATTATGAAAAGAAATGTCATCTGGGCATCTAATGATTATCTGCTTTTATTTTTGATAGGTTGAGAAGATATTTGGTCCAGGAAATCAGTATGTCACTGCTGCAAAAATGATTGTGCAAGTATAAATGAGCACTATTTTCAGTCCTTTCCACAAATAAATGGCTAGAGCCAGATACCATTTGCTGAATTTATTATCACCAATTAACACCTCTTGTGTAATCTCATCTCCTTAACAGAACAGTGAAGCAATGGTTTCCATTGACATGCCAGCGGGTCCTTCGGAAGTTCTTGTCATTGCAGACAAGTATACTAATCCAGTCCACATAGCAGCTGATCTGCTATCCCAGGTGCTTTTACTTTGTGAAGTGATTTGATATGATGAATAAAACTTCTACAAATGTTGCTGCATTTGATTTGTATTTAACAGATTCTAAATCATTGTCTTGGGTTATATCGGCGGAAAAGTTTTCTACTCATTATTTGGAAATGAAATAGGTTGCTGTTTGTTTCTCTATAGATTAACTACTTGTAGATGAGCAAATAAACAAAAAAAAAAAAGAATTGAGTATGTTGTAGTTTTTTTTTTGGTAACTGATAGTATGTTGTAGTTTGTCCTCACTTTTCATCATGTTTTTTTAGATGTTACAGAATCTGTAGATGATCTAATCACACGTTGCTTAAGACTTTCCCTATAGGGTAGTAACTAATAAGGCGAGTGAGTTTCATATTGCATCTTGGAAAAAAATGATCTGCTATGAAAAATTTTCTTCAGAGAAAGAGAGTTAGGATATGGTCTCGAGGGGAGGAGTTATATCCTCATTTGATTCAAAACACATCTTGTACTGGACTGATTTAGCAAAGTGGTGCCAACGGCTCACCTAGCAGGATCTATCCAGAAAAGGAGGAAAAAGATCAGAACGCTAATACAGAGGACAGCAGGAGGAAATGTCTTCCCATGCTTTTTGTTTGGCGGAAACTTTCTGTTGCCATCTTCACTTCCTTGATTCTAATCTGTCGTGCCTGTGGCACGATTGTGTTTATATGATTGGCTTGTTTACTTGTTACATGTGGCTTTCTTATGACATATTATCACACACATTTGATCTCTATGAGTTTAACGTGCGTCGTTTAAATAGAAGTTCTATTCTATGGATTCTTAAGACATCAAATCTGTGAAGAATGTGATGGCTCTATTCTAGATGTTGGCTGAGTAATGGGCTTCAAATACAAAACAATGTTTAGCACAATGTCAGCGGCTACAATTTGTGCAATGAAATTCTTTGGGGGACTTAGTTGTTGTTTCTTACAAGTTAAAAGTTCTGAAGGTTACATTCAGCTTTCTTTACCTCTGTGAGTATCTTATTTAGGAACTCCAGCACTGTGTGGAATATCAGAAGGATGCCTATACAATCTGTTTATAGTGGGGTGTCTATCTCAATGATAACACAAAGTGATAATCTTTCTCTAGTTCCATGCTGCCATTCGTCCAGCAAAATGAAAAGAAAAAGAAGGACCGCTGTTCTGGCTATTGGACATCTTGTAATGGCATCAAACATGGTTCAATCATGCTTCTAGTCTTTTCTTCTAAAGTGCTTGCCTTTCCTGTTTCTTCTCTATGGCAATTACTAGTTTTAACTTACTGGAATGCGAGTGTAGAGGTTGCTTTCCCTTAGTCTTATCATCCAGTCCATTATTCTCTCCCAAACCTTATAATGGGAGAACAGATAAGCACTCTAGCTAGTATTTTATTGGCTTCCTCCTCCTAGTGCCAGGTGTCTTAACACTCCGGAGAGTTTCATTGCTTTCTTTGATGCTTGTATAAATGTATAGAGTTGTGGTACAAACTGCATTATGGATGAGTATTCCGGCTCTGCTCTTTTCCTTTGGTTAAGTATTTGTCTCTAATACAGCTGTCTAATTTGTGTACTGGACTGCATTGCTACGACGTGGTAAAACCTAGGTCTTTGCAGCAATAATTCAAAATTTGAATGCAGTAGACCCACAAGTGTGATGCTTAAGAAGCTTTGGATATGATGCCTGAGAATTTCTACTGTTCCTTTCCAAAATTCTTTTATTTTATTCAAATACTATCAATGAGATCCTTTTTTATAAACCTTCATCAACCCTTGGAATTGATCCACCAAAATTCCAGCCTGCAATACTAATTCGGTCTTCATGGGCACTTGTCACAGTCCTGAAATAGTACTTGCACTCTTGATTTATGTTTGATCTGGTCGTTTTACATCAGAAAAGAAGCAAGGCATGCTCAAAAATCAACTCGCAAGTGTGTTTTTTCCTTGTTTAGTCGGATATAATTTTGTTAGGGAGTTATTTGCAATTCTCTGGAACTTTGTGCTGTAAATTCAAGTTCTTGCAATCAATGGCGGATGAATTATTCTTTCTCTTTAATTCATTGACTTGATGCTTGATCTTTCTAAAATCATTCCATGCTGTGTCAATTAATTTCAGCCATCATCTGCTTACATTATACTCCTGAGATCATTGCCCACACATGATGCACATGGTTTTTATCTGTTATGTTCCCTGTTCATGTTGTCTAATTTGTTGACACATTATTCATCATTGTCAGGCTGAACATGGTCCTGACAGTCAAGCTGTCCTTGTCATAGCTGGAGATGGAGTGGATATAAAGGCTATTGAGGGAGAAATAATCAAGCAGTGTGGGAGTCTTCCTAGGGGAGAGTTTGCTTCAAAAGCTCTAAGCCACAGCTTCATTGTGTTTGCTCGTGATATGTTTGAGGTTACGCCACTAACTTCTCACTGTTCAGAATGTCTTATGTTTTATCTTTGCTCAGAAGAATTTGAGACCTGAACTTTGGGATTTTCTGATGTCCTTGCTTTAAGTCAGATGTTTTCCCAAACATGAGAATAATCTATTGGTATCACCTAATACTGGAGGAAATAAAGTATGAACATTTATGTGCTTCATAAGGTTCTGGCAACATACACATCCGGTGTGATGGCTAGACCTTTTTATTGTCCTTTAATGTCCAAAACAGATAGCATTTGGCTTATCTTATAGAGTTTTCACTTCCTTTCTTCAAAAAATTCTCATATGTTGCTTCGCAATTTCATTCCCTATGTGAGTTTAGTTGGAGTCATTTCTGTTTTCTTGTTCAATCTCAAATGTGCATATCTTCTGATTTCATGTTTTTATATATGCGCCAATTCATGCACTCACTTGCTATGGATGTTAACAGAACTACGTATATCTGCAGGCAGTTTCCTTCTCAAATTCGTTTGCCCCTGAGCATCTGATCATCAATGTAAAGGATGCTGAGAAGTGGGAGAGCTTTATTGAGAATGCAGGTATAACTTGTGGGCTTCTTTAGATTTCTGTGAAGTGGATATGTTAATGGCAAGTTTCAAATATCGATTTACACATTTTGTGCTTTTACATGAATATAACCTGTTCTATTATCTAAGTGGTTGCTCTATTTTGGGTAATGAAGAACTTGCTATTCCTTCCTCTTGGGTTCAAGAATTCTTATATGACTTTACCGACACATGTATGCAAATTTTTTACTGCTAGTTGGTATTTGACAATAGGTATTAAAAATATCTAAACATATCGAATTTTGATTTTTAATTTGTCGAGGTATGGAACCAAATGTGACTAAGTAGCTAGGGAGACTAAGGCCCGTTTGGCAAGTTGCCAAATAGTGATAATTTCTGTTTTTTTGTTCCCAAAATCAGTTTTGTAGCAGAAATCCGTTTGGTAAATTTTTTGTTACCAGGCACAAATTTGCAAAAATTTGTTCCTAGAATTAGTTTTGGAACAGAATCAAAAAGCTAAAATGTAGCTTCTTGATTATGGGGCCAATGTTTTCATTTCTGATTCTTCTTGGTTTTCTTCTTCCTCGGTTTCTTCTTCGTCTTATTCCTGGCCTGCCACCGGCGAAGGGCGAGGGCTGGACCCTCGTCGCTTGGGCGAGGGCAGCTCGCGATCGCGACGGCGAGGCTTCGCCCAGCTCGCGACCTAGGCGAGGGAGATGGGTTGCGGCGGTGAGGGTCCACTGTCGGCGACCTGGCCATGGGCCAAGAAGGGGAAGAAGAAGAAAATTAAAAAGAAAAATAAAAAAATAAACATTTAAAATTGAAAATATTATTAATGAAAAGAAATTTTGGGCAGTTACCAGACACATTTCTGTTCTTTTTCTATTTCAAGAATAGAAATTTTGAGCAGTTATCAAATGCCTTCAAATGCTTAGAAATTATTTTTAGGCACGAAATCAAAAATAATTATTTTTGAGCAAAAATCAGTTTTCGGACACAGAATGGTTGCTAAAAGCACCTTAAGAGTAAACTAATTGAGAGCATAGTCAGCACTATGGATGGAGCTCGATAACTTCAGTATGTAGCTTTTGTTGGAAAAGAAAATCTATGAAGCATAGTGCCATGGCTGCTGAGAAATTTTTAAGATTAAATTATGGGTTAATGTCACGAAAAACCCTAAATTGGTATACTTGTGACATTTACCTCAAATTAATTTTTTGACCACAAAAAATTTCAAATTGTTATACATGTGACAAATTTAATCAAACTAATTTTTTGACTAAGAAAAACCCTGAATTGGTGCACTCGTGAAAAATTTACCGTATATTAATTTTTTAACTGCAAAAAACCTCATGTATACCTATGATAATTTTACCCTAAGCTAATTTTTTTATCACGAAAAATCCCAAATTGGTACACGTGACAAATTTACCCAAAATTAATTTTTTTTACCACAAAAAACTTCAAATAGGTACATCTGTAACAAATTTACCCTTCATTAGCAGACTAATTTGAGGTTTTTCGTGGTATTTACCCTATGAATTTTCACATGGACTTGCCATGTCACCATACCATATTACCATGTGTCATCCACATAAGCAAATTTAATAGTAAAATTTGACGAAAATTAACAGAGTAAATTTGTCACAAGTGTATCAATTTGGGGTAAAATTGTCACAGGTGTATCAGTTTGAGGTTTTTCATGGTTACAAAATTAGTTTGGGGTTTTTCTTGGTCAAAAAATCAGTTTGAGATAAATTTGTCACATGTGTACTAGTTTGGGGTTTTTCGTGATAAAAAATTAGTTTTGGGTAAATTTGTCACATATGTACCAAATTAGGGTTTTTCGTGGTATTTATCCTTAAATTATTTCTTTTTTGGAGAAAAGTTGTTCGTTATTTTTGTCTAGCAATTGCTTATTAATTGGCAATCCCATGTTTACCACTTATAATTAGACCCTGAAGAATTGTTCAGGTATTTGGAAAGGGGGGGGGTTAGGGGATCAAATCTTCATTACCATAATTTTGCAGAGCAGATCTTGGTGAATTTTAGTCTTAGAAATTCCTCTCTTGTGCTAGTGCTATATAGATGGAGGATATTTGTGATTGATAATGAGTGTGCTAAATCATCAGCATCGTATTTCACTGCGAGTATGTGCTAGCTCTTTTGTGATGAACAGTTCTATCCTAAGGCATAAAGGAAGAAAGAAGGAAAGTATTAAATGTTTATTTTTCCTTTATCCTGCAGGCTCTGTATTTTTAGGCCAGTGGACGCCAGAGAGTGTTGGAGACTATGCCAGTGGGACAAATCATGTCCTTCCAACTTATGGGTATGCACGAATGTACGGCGGAGTGTGTCTCGACTCCTTTCAGAAGTACATTACAGTTCAGTCTCTGACAGAGGAGGGGTTGAGAAACCTAGGCCCATATGTGGCTGTTATGGCCAAAGTCGAGGGATTGGAAGCCCACAAAAGAGCTGTTACCCTTAGGCTTGAGGACATTGAGGCGAAGCAAGCTTCAAATGTTCAGTGAATCCGATGTCCTCTCATCTCTCTTTGAATGATGCTCTAGATGGCAACTATTGTTTTCTGGTCATCCGAGCAATGGAGTCCAGTCTTTTGTACCCAAGTTATGTGTTAAGGGTTTATCATATCATTTTTTAGGGTTCTGATTGTACAAACGAGGCAAAAATTTCTGTTACGACTAGATGGTAACATTTGATGTCCGATTTAATTAGAGTAGCTGTGGGTGCTTAATGTCAGTCTTGATGCCATGGTTATCCAAACTCAAGCATGGAGAGCTGTACCCACAATTGGTATGTCTTTTTATGAAACAAGTTCTTTAGAGTCTTATGGCTAATGATGCAGTAGTTTTCTGTGAGTTGGTTGTTGGATGTTGTCGATTCACCTCTTGGTATTATTCAATACGAAGCTCGTACATCTAATTTCCTGTGGGTTTTGAGGCACTGGAAAGAAAACATAAGGTTAGCATTTGGGATGTCTTTTGTCAAGTCTTGGGATAAACCGGAGTATGCAGAGCTTCTACCCTAGAATTTCACGTCTCTGATCGTAATTGCGTGGTTCATTATAAAAGTGGATATGTGCTCATGCTACCTATGCTTCCTGTCTTAAGTGTTCTTCTCATGTGGGACGATTCTGCATGCAAAAGATGTGCTTATGGAGGGTCCTCTGCTGATTACTTTTTGCTAGATTAGCGGACAACACATGCATAATCGAGATCCGCCAAAACCACCTTGTCTTTCGGTTTTCCCCTTGGCTAAATCTGGGGAAGGCCATCCATGCTGTGGCATAAATCATACTGATCGCTTGAATATATTCTTTTGATGCATGGTTTATTAGGGTGTGCAAAAGAACTAAAAACCGCCTGGACCGTTTGGGACTGCTCGGAACTGGACCAGAAACGGTGATTCCTAAGAGAACTAGTCCGGTTTCCGGTTTCAATTTTTGTGAACTGATGAATACCGGTCTGGTTTCCGGTTCCAGGTGTAAAACTGCCCACTCCCCCACCTAGACCGGATCAGTAATATAATAATAATATAATATATTTATTTAATTTTTAATTTTAAAAAAATCATAAATCTCTAAAACACTTGATGCTCGCAGCCTCACATTGAGCCGAGAAACACCTTATTTTTCTTTCGCCTCACGCTTACTTTCACTCTCTCACTATTCTTGGTCAATGCTCATCTCATCGACTCCGTCCTTGGATGGTGGGACCGGTTCCATGGACTCACCCGGGAATCGGAGTGGACCGGTGGTCCGATTCCCGGGTGGATTCATGGAACCAACAGACAATTTCCAGTTTCAATTTTTTTGGAACCGGTCTTTAGTGGGCGGTTCCCGGTTCTAGGGTGGGAACCGCCCTCCCAGACCATGCTCATCCGTATGGTTTATTACTTAGTATCTGCATCATGTCTTCATTGGATATTTTAAGTGCTTATAAACCTTCTCGTGCTGAATAAGTATTGCTCCTTCAGCACGTAACATTATCGTAAGCTACAATTACATGCCACTGTTTCTCCAATAGATTTCACTCTCTGCTATGACACAGAATTGTATCCAAATTGTGGCAGATATTGTTGAAGGTGGATAAAAAACATTCTCTTTATGCATTTACCTCTTTTTCATGGCATAATGGTGTAGATAAGATTACAACGTTTTTTTCGTCGTCGTATTTCTACTCAGGCGTTGCCTAATTCATGGGATTCACATTTTTTGCGTCCGATCTTTGTGTAGATACCACATTCACAATATTCAAGAGCTTAACTTTTTGTTGACAGCAATGGCTGGACACTTTGTTAGCAAGGTATAAGCTTCGACGTGGTTTTGCAGGCTTGACGGGTTTACAGATTTTGAGAGAGTTTCAGTATCGCCGTCTGTTTTCTATCCGAACTCCAACCCTTTGTAGATTTTCTCACACTAAAGGAATCCTTCTAGCACTAGCCTCAGCAGTGACTATAACAAAATCTGTTACTAAAACAGCAGTTATTGATTTACCTTGTCTTTCCATCAAACCAGCAATTGTCTTTTAACAGTCTTATGTAGTTCTAGGAAATACTCCATTAGCATCCACAATGTCTTGTTTATATGAAATGTGGTTTTATTGAGAAAATCACATACTCACCATTTTTAGTAAGGAACGGCTTTCATCACCGTTCCGTGCAGTAACTCTTCGGGTCATTGGACGAATGAAATGAAAACTGGGTTATCTGGGACAATTTTAGTGAAGCATTGTTGACCTAAGTTATGGAATTCTGGGACATTGGTCAGGTGCTCAGTGAGCCATCTTTAGGAAGCATTTGAGAGGAAATAATTCCCCCCGCCATCCTAAACTAAATGCTTCCTGGTTATGGAAGGGCGTCGAAGCAACAAAGTCTATTTACCAAATGCGATGTGTTATCAAGTTCGCAACGGGGCTGAAGTCAATGCTCGGCGTGATCCGTGGAGTCCCTTTGAATCAGAATTTCAAGCCCGAACTGCTACCGGAAGTTGATACTGATGGGCTAATTGTCAGCAGCGAGAAGCCCAACGGTTCCGTTTCTGGTTTCATAGTTCTTGGAAATGTCATATATTGATATCGTATCGCTCCTCACCTCCTTACCAAAAAAAAAAAAAAAAGATATCGCTCCTCACTTGAAACTATAAAATACCTGCAAATTCATCTGTTAAGACGGCGATGACTTGCGTATCTGTGACAATAGAATCGTTTTCCATCACCTAATAATGCGAAGGATCACTTGCAATGGAAAATTCGGCCTATATTAGCATATCCGCATGCACGTCCAGTATCGTTAGCTCCCCCACCTTTCTAAGCTATCTTTGAAGACCGGGAGCAACGCATGGAAGATACTACAAGAAGAATTTCAAAGTCAAGACCGAAACGTTGTGAAACATGCTCGGAATATAACAAAAGATGATTGAGGAGAAGTGCTAAACTTCGTGATCCTTTTTCAAGAATTCTCTAGATTTTCTAGAAATACTCCTTGATCATTTTCCGTGATATTCCGAGCATATTTCGCAACGTTTCTGTCTTGACTTGAAATTCTTCTTGGAGTATGTCCCATGCCTTTTTCGCGGGTCTTTGAAGTGCTCTTGCATCTTTTCGTAATTGCTCTGCCAGGAACACTTGCACCTTCCTCAAATGAGCACAAATTTTTGTCAACGATATCCCATAAGTCATGGGCCATCAAGAAAGCTGTCACAGTTATCCCCATTGATAGTAGGAATGGGTAGTGAGCGCGAGGTACAGTTAGTCATAATTTTGGTGTCGAAAATTTAGGCGTGTGATTTTAGTAAAGGGTAATTAGGACAAATCTCAATATCAATCGAATTAAAATCCGATACCAATGATAATTTTTGTTTATTTGAAGAGTTTGGAGAAAGGGCTAGTGCTTTGGTTTTTGTGAAGGCCTCTTGATCATATATTTGCTCCTCAGCAAAAGGAGAAATTCATTACACTTGTACGACAGCAATTGATACAACCACTGCCGATCTAGTGATGATTTCTTTCAGACAATTTCTTGGGTGCCAAGCAAAGAAACTATTGGAAAGAGAAAGGTGATTCGCAGTAGGAATTAGCACATTCAGGGAGTTTGCCATTGCGTAATTCGTGCGAAAGATACAATGTGAAAAATCGATAAGTGCACTATGCGAGCCACATGACATTGCTATTTTGTCAATTTTCAACTAAATTGATGGATCTCATCTCCTAGGCCATTCAACAATTGAAGCGTCTTGGAGGAGCATGTCTATCTTATACAATGTTTCTGCTATGCAAACCCTTTGATTTCTGCGAAATTTGGACGGAACACAAAGAGTCGATATAAATTGAACCTTAGTTATTGCCCAAGATGGATCCGAGAATAAGGATCATTGACAAAACCTTCAATTAAATATATGTGTATACCAATAAATGGAACAATTCAACATGACTTGAAAATCATTTAATCGAGGTTTTAGGACTTTTAGTAAAGATAGAAAATTCATATGGGCCGTGAATGACAAGAAAGGCCCGGTCCAACATCAATCGTAGGCCTTGGAACTTAGAATCATGAGTAATATGATTCCCACATTGGTCACAGATATTGTAAAGCAACAGTTTTTATGTGCAGGAAGAGATGACAGAGGCTGCCTCTTTGGAGATATCTGATAAAATTGAAACTACACAGAGAAAATTAACATGACTCCTGCGCATGACACGCACAAATCGAAAAATGGTCTAAATCTTTTTTTGGGAAAAAATCATTAAAAATCTCAAACTTTGTCATTTTGTGACACATTTACTTCGAACTTTTTTTTGTGATACAAAAAACCCCGAACTATGGTATTTGTGACACATTTACCGTAATGTATTTAATCCATAGGCATTTTCGTCTTTTTTGCTTTTTTCTTTTTTTTTTCCATTTTTTTTCCTTTCCGGCAAGGGAGGGTCTCGTTGGCGTCGGGCGACTATGGTATTTGTGACACATTTACCCCAATGTATTTAGTCCATGGGCATTTTCTTCTTTTTTGCTTTTTCTTTTTTTTTCCATTTTTTTCCTTTCCGGCGAGGGAGGGTCTCGCCGGCGTCGGCAAAAAAGACAAAAATGCTCATGGACTAAATACATTAGGATAAATGTGTCACAAATATCATAGTTTGGGGTTTTTAGTGTCACAAAAAAAAGCTTGGGGTAAATGTATCACAGATGGCAAAGTTTGGGATTTTTGGTGGTTTTTTCCCTTTCTTTTTTGTGGATGCGATGATTCATTTGCCATCTTGATGCAATGGGCAGAAACAGATAGGATATTTAATCTTTTGTGGAGAGTCTTTCACGTTTTGAAGTTGAAGACAACAACAATTTTCCTCGGCTTGCTTTATCTACTTTTTTTGTGCTGAACTTGACCTGTCAATATTTTTGGCACCTTGTCTGATCCCATGCTCTTTGCTGCACAAACAGACCATTACATCATTTCAGATTGATATAGGGGAATGCACCTTCAATGTACATTTCTTAATCTGTTGATTTTGTAAGTTACAATTTCATCTTCCTGTCTTACCAAGGAATGCACCTTCAGTGAGTTTGACCATTTCTCTTCTCAAATGTTTGCTTCATTGACATTAATTGACAATACAGTTATTTAGAATGTATTGGTGGGATACTGGTGATTTGGTTTAATAAAGCTACTGATACCAAATTTGAACTAAATATGGCAGAACCATCTGACTGCCTTCTTTCGCCCCGAGTATACCATCTTGCCAGGGATACTATCTCGAAGCACGTTCCTTGCGAGTCACCTCTTCTCATTTGTGTTTGTCATGTTGAGGACAGCCAGTATAACCAAGGACCCGAGCAGGGATCTAGTAGGCTGTGTGTTGACTATGACCCACAGTCCTTGATTCAGGCTCTTGCTAATCTGATGGGCAAATAATGGGCAGAATCATGGCGACAGGCTAGCTCAAGTTCATCATCGCTATGCTTTCAGAGCTGAAAAACCGTGTATGTGCAGGTGGCTGCTTCCCTTGTTTGTTGATTAGAACTCAGATGCCGTACTTGGATGAGGAAATTATATGACCAGATTACAGTTAGTCAGAACTTCAGAAATATCGCCTGACGAGATTGCAGATGGAGATGATGAGAACTGATTCGTTCTTTTGCTTGCGCGGAGAAATCTCAAATGATGCCTAAATGTTTTTTTTTATAAACATTGACTTTTTGCTCTTGGATTAAAAAAAGACAGAACCCAGCAATGGCAGTCATTGCCCGATACATCGTTAATCGGGCCATTCTGATACTGAAGGTAGTGATTAAAGCGACCAATTGTTCTTGATCTTCAGTTGTTTTATCAACAGAGAGATCAGACATGAGTTTTATTTCTAGCTGAAACCAAACTCATCTGGTTGGTTTCGCCAGCATTATCATTGTAAAAAGATCTCGAAGGAGGCTGTTCTCTTAAACATTTTTTCATGGATATGATCAAAACTGTCCAATAGATTGGACTTTGAGTGAACTTTAAAATTTCACATTGTAATTGCCATGTTTGCTTAACTTGTGCATAGCGATCTGTACATATCTATCCATTTGGAGAAAGACAGAAAAGCATAAAGCCGTTCGTGAATCGAATGGTTAAAGTTACTACTAACTGATGTAGCAATTGCATATTCGATAAACAAGTTAATTATTTGATGCATGATTCTCACTTGTTTCACCACTTAATTAAAGCGCTAATCATCTTACTTGGTAAATAATTTTTAGTAAAATTTCTTAATACCAAGCTCAGCTAAACACTCTTCTTCCACTTCCTAGTAAATTTGGCTGTTCAAATACGTATTACTTGAATGAATTGATGATTAAATTTACACTCGACTAACTGGGAAGGATGACTCCATATCAGTTACCTCATTTTTTGTGCTTTTCCACTAATTAAGAGCTAAGTTCGTGTGAACTAGAGACACAGCATTGGAGGACTCGAGTATATTAAAATAAATATTTTGTTTTTAGTTCAAACAGCTTCTTACAACCATAAAAGTAATGCAAGATAAGGCCACTTCATAATTATAATTCAAGAGCAACTCCAGTGCAGGAGCGTTAATTCGACCGGTTGATTTCGTAGTAGTAGTTCATGTTGCTCTATTAATACATGTCTCAGTCAAGGGTTCCTCACCCTTCAATCACAACAGTATTCATTAGCACAACCCTGGAAGAGGATTATAAGAAATGGCGCTCTTTGTCGATCGTAAGTTTGTCTTCATGGCCGCGATGATTTTGGGGCTTTACGCCTCGCGTTGCAGGCATGGTCTCGTGAGCTGCCCGAGCTATCCATGCAAGAGAGACATAAGCAGTGGATGGATCGTAATCACCATGTGTACAAGGACGACGCCGAGAAGGCGAGGCGCTTAATGATATTCAAGGACAACGTCGAATTCATCGAGTCTTTTAACGAAGACAATGCCAACCGTAAAAACTTGGCATCAATAGCTTCGCAGATATGACCAACGAGGAGTTCATGGCCACGCGAAATGGATACAAGAAGTCGTCCCCCTCGAGATCATCTGGTGGTAAGTCCTTTAGGTATGAAATCGTGACGGCAGTCCCATCTACCATGGATTGGAGGAAGAAAGGAGCCGTCACTCTCATTAAGGACCAAGGACAGTGCAGTATGGCCACGAAACTCTCATGCTCGAAACCCTAACCAATTTAACAATCTCCTGATTTGGTTGTGAAGAACTAGTGGACTGTGACACGAGGGGCAAAGATCAGGGTTGCGAAGGCGGCCTCATGGATGATGCTTTCGAGTTCATCATCCAGAACCACGGTCTCACAAGCGAAGCAAATTATCCCTACGAAGCAGTCGTTAGTACCTGCAATGCGGGAAAAGAGGTGTCTGCCACTGCCAAGATCGCCGGCTATGAAGACGTGCCTGCTAACAGCAAGTCGGCTCTTTTGAAGGCTGTGGCTAGCCAACCCGTCTCGGTCTCCATGCCGGAGGATCTGCTTTTCGGTTCTACTCAGGGGGGAGTTTTCAACGGTGACCACGGGACCGATCTGGACCACGGTGTCACCACAGTTGGGCACGGGACTACCAACGACGGAACCAAATACTGGTTGGTCAAGAACTCGTGGGGCACGGGATGGGGCGAGGACGGATATATAAGGATGAAGAGATATCGATGCCAAGCAAGGGCTATGCGGCATTGCTATGCAAGCTTATCCAACTGCCTAAATGGTTCGAAAATCAACATATTTTCAGCATCGACTCCGCGCTGCATGGACAAGAAAGAACACAAAAACAGGATGAGAAGATCGTTTTAGCTGCTTGGAGATGTTCACATGTGTATTCCTGCGTTCTGTTGTTCCTTATTTACTTGTATGTACATGAAGACAGCCGATTTCATCGGTGAACATTTTCTTACACATTTTATATGAGGATTTTATTTACCAACGTTTGTACTGCTTCATGTTACGTATGATTGCTGCTTTGAAAAGTGAATCATTTTTCAATTTAGCATACTTAACGAGCGACCCGATATTGTTAACAAATCTTATCGGAGCACTTGTTAAGTATACATTATTTGGAATTATTCAATTCTCAAAGAACTAGTTTTGCCCTTACCAAAAAAAAAGAACTAGTTTTGCATAATACGAGGACAATCGATACTTCAAAAATTGTAAAAAATTTCTTTTTTCAGTTGCTTAAACAAGTGCCTCTGGACACTCTCTAACGAAACCATTTGTTTGATCATGCGGCGCATCTCTCTATGGTGCAAGAAGCGGGGACTTCGCGGTCGTGCAATATCTGGCCAAAAAACAATCAACGTGCAATATATCTTGAGCACTTATTTTGACTTTTTTTAATTTCAAATACCTACAACTTATTCGCATATAAATTTTTCATAATTTGACGTTTGAAATAATATTTTAACTGTGATGGTAAATAAAAGGTAGTGCTTTTTTATCAAACAATGAAAACAAACTCACCCTCAACTCGGGAGTTTTCCACAACATACAATTTATCTTTCTATTTGTTCAAGAAAGTAATAAAACAAAAATGAGAAGAAAGAATTTAGAAAAGCCAAAGCACATTGAAAAGTCCAAATGTCATTCGATCTTCTTATATTTACATGACAAAAATGCTAACGAAACTCAATTTCCGTAACATGTAGCCAACCGCATTATCACAAATTCGGGCTATGAATCCATCAATCCCAGTGTGTCGATCCCATGATGACTATCTTGAATTTTGTCAACTAGTTTCTTGACTCGACGCATCGCCCAGTTGATTGATTTCACTCACTCGAACACGACGTCGGCCACCACAAACTCCTTCACTCCATGAGCCTCCGCCGCCTCCACCATGAACGCCTCCACCACCTCCATCACGCCATTATCGTCGTCCCCCCTCCCGATCTGCACCCGCTCCAAAATCTCCGCCATCACTTGTGCCTGGAGTATCGGGAGCGCAATCTCATACTGCACAATGTCAAAGCCAAACTAGACCTTCGGAACATCACCACTGCTGCCGACGATTTGTGTTTATGTTGTTGCTAAACTACCTAATGAATTGTAACTTTCTTTTGGTGTATATAATTGTCCTCACGAGTAATTTGCAAGTAAAATATCTTTTCTTAACTTTTCCTTGGAGGGCGTAATTTTCCTTTACTAGTTGTAAATTTTCTGGGTTCCATGGTTCGTAATATTTCACAAAAATGGTAATCTACCTAAGTTAATAGTAAGTTTAGAAAAATATTCAATTCATAATGTAAGTTAGATCAACTCTGTGTTCGTAATTTTTCTTTAACGTCAGTAAGCCATGACGGAAAATCTTGCAAAGCAAATATGACGGACCACGTTCTTTTGAAATAAGTGATCGATGGACAATATTTTTATTATTGACAGGTCCATTTTTCCTTTTTTTGCTTGGCGTAGATATTGTTGTTCTTTTGGCTCAGCATTCATCCGTTGGAGGTACAAATAGTTCAGCAGATTATCTTGTTTCCAGTGAGTCACGGGTATTGACAGAATCTTGCTATCAAAGAATGTCACTATCCTGTCATTTTTTCGCGTTAGGGAGTCCCAGGAAAGAGTTATCATGACAAGCATTGCTTTTAGACAAATCAATGTGGTCGGGCGAAACTTGAAATGGGATAGAAAGCCAGCAAATGATTTTTTGAGATGACTAGAATCAATGTTGCAGAACCGATCATCAGCTTCACTTCTTGCTTTGATGAAATTGATCACCCATCTCTTCTCTTACTAGTGTAACCTATGATTTGTTCTTTCCTTGTTTCCCCCCTCAAATTTTATGGTTTTCTCATGTTAGCGACTGCTACATGGAGTGGTTATTAGCTGTTGCGTTCATTGGAGGGATCGTCTGCTCCTCTAACTACAGATGGGTGAGTGAAGTTCTGCAGAACTAGTTAGTGTAGTGAAGGGGTTAAATCCTCTGTATTGGCAATTATGCATTTGAATGCATAAAATGGATATAACAATAATTCATGTTATGGAAAGTAGAGGTAACTTGTCAAATTTTAGGTACATAAGCAGGACTCCCAGTGGCAAGACATCAGTGCATCATGAGCCTACTTCATGGCAATTTTGGCATGATGAATATGTAAATCTTTTATATGCATTACCTTTGGATGCTCCAGTGAAATCTTTAGTAGACCCGCACATGAATGCAATGCTCTGTAACGGAACCAAAATATAGGACGTACTAAAATTGTTGCGATTACAGCATGTGAAGTGTGACCTTGGGTGATGACTCCGTGAAAGTGGAAAAACAGAAAGGATGATGAGGTGTCTGTATCATATTAGGTCGGAGGAGAAATTAGCCAATCTCAGTACCTTAGTTGCCGAAATCAGCAGATCTCAGGGCCTTAGTTGTCTCTTTTGTCGCCCAGAAAATTGAGAATGTAGGGCAAACCGCTAAGTCATTATGATGATTGTTTTATGATGTGTACATCTATTTGATGGTGTTAATTCGTTCTAGAATCTTGATTGTAGAGTGCAAATGAAGCTATATTGGCCATGTCAGCCGTAACCCCGGTGATGTTGGTGACAGACGGGAATTGTATCAGCTGGTATTCTGAGATCCACAAGCATGGTATACCTTCTCTAAAACGGCATGTTCCCTTGTGCTCCCTCTCTTTATCATATTCGAGAAATGTGAATGGTAAGTCGCTTTCTTGAAATCTGAATTTTTGTAGGATGAGAAAAATTCATGTTACCCATCACGCAATGTAGAAAATCATGATATTCTTTGTATCGTTGATCCAGCGTTTCTTTTTCATGTGCTAGTATCAACTACGGGCATGCTAGATATGCATCCAATAACTCCTCCGAGTTCCTTTTCGACTACTGTCTACGTCTGGGCTCGTGATGGTACTGTTATAATATGCTTCACCTCCGGTATAGTCTTTTTTTTTTTTTGGTAAAGTTAAAAATATGTATTACTATTCAAACACCAATTACAGACTAAAGCCAAAACCAACTTAGACCCAGAAAGGACAGGAGATGTCCAGACAGGGACCGAAAGGTTTCGCTAGAGCTATACAAAAAGGCGAAATATGCCAGAAAACAAAGCTACCAGACCGAACTAAGAGGACATCGGAGACATTTCAAAGATCGAGGTTGGAAGCTCCCATTTCCTTTGTAGAATACGGTTTCTAGGTGTATCAGGAACACTCCCCATGGAGATGGCTTTGTCTTTGACCACTTTGATGAGGTGTTTGCACATACCCGGAATGAAGACACCCTTGTTCCTGAAGATGGCATTGTTCCTCTCGGTCCAAATAATATGGACAAGAGCGCCAAACGAGAAACGGGAGAGGCGGTGGGCAAAAGAGTCACCACCGCAAAAGAGTCACCTCCGGTATAGTCTTTACTTCCTCTTATTGCCAATAACAAGTATTTTTGTTTGGTCTTCAAGGGGTAGCTTTTTGGGAAAGATTGGTTTTTTACTCTTCAGTAAAGTGATAGATCCTATCTAGAGACGCGTAAAGGTGCAAGCACACACATATACACGCACGGAGACATGGAAATGGCACTTTGTAGCTTTGTTACCTATTTCGAAGTCTCAATCGTACGAACTGATGCCAGATGGCACTTTTTTGGATTGATTACCCGCCCAAAAAGTTTCAATCTTATCGGATTTGCCGACGAGTGAACCGCACCAGATTTGTAAATATATATGACTTTCTTTTGGCTTGATTACCTGTTGCTTAAGATACTTCGCAGACCTTACATCTGAACAAGACTACCTAGAAAAGCTTCTTTGTCCATCTTTCTTGGCAATTTTTGAAGAGTTCTCAAATTTGAGGATTAAGGTATTTGATATTGGTTTCTAGTTTCAAAGGTTGTCTTGCATTCCAATACTCAACAGATATCTTTGGGCGCAGGTTCTGTTTATACGATTTCTTTCCTCTCTGTGATTTTCATAGGTGGGGTCAAAATATCAATTACATGTCACTTTGACACCTAAGTTTGGAAAAATGTGGCATTGGAAGTCCATAGTCATGCATGGCACATCCCAAGTTCTCATTTCCAGAAGTTTAGTTCTACTAGGCTTATTGGCTTCAGGTTCTACTGGGAACCAAAAGGAGTCGCCATAAGCCATTCAGCTTTGTTCATTCAATCTATGGCAAAAAAAGCCAAATGTGGTTACAGTGAGAATGACACATGCCCTTTCCAAGTTTCTTCTCGTTTATTGTCTTCATGCTTGGTTGGCAATCGGAAATTCTATAATCATTGTCAGAATAAGTCTGCAGTGATTGTTTCCATATTTGGAAGGTATGCTGGCAATTAAGAGTCAGAGTAATATGACAAGTGAATTTCTTTTCAAACAATTTTTTCAGGTTTATTTGCATACTGCTCCTTTGTGCCACATTGTGGTCTCTCATCAATCATGGCAATGTTAAAGGCTGGAACTTGTCATGTCTTAATACAAAAGTTCGAAGCTAAATTAGCCATTGAGGTTATAGAGAAACAGGACGTAACCGCTTTGATCACAGTTCCAGCCATGGTCGCTGATCTAATATCCTTCCTCAGGTTATCTACAAAGAGTGATCTTTAACGGGTAATGTAAATGCTAAATATTATGTGTACAGAGCATCGGCCACTTTCATGGTCTAAGTTCAAAGTTATGCTCTTCTAGTGGTACTCTTGCTTAACTCCTAGTTTCCTCAGGGAGAAAGGACCGTGGAAAGGAACAGACTGCGTGAAAAAGATATTAAATGGCGGAGGAAGTCCGTTGATCGATCTCGTCAAAGAAGCTGGAAACTTCTTTCCAAGAGCTAATATATTATCTCGGCCTATGGTGTGCATCCTCTATAAGCATATATGCAGTTAATTTCACTACTTCAAGGCTAATTAGAGCAGTACTTGCTCGCAATGTGCCTTGAACTACTCTGCTCATTAAACTATTTCTTCTTCTTCCCTTTTTTTTTTTCCAATAGGCAGGGATGACAGAGGCTTGTTCTTCGCTAACGTTCATGATTCTCAATGAACCACATTTCCGTTTTTCCTACCATCCCCTTCATTATCACGTCAGAACAAATCTTAATTCAGTTCAAAGACCAAGAAGCATTTGTGTCGGCAAACCGGCACCACATGTTGAATTGAGGACAGACAGTGATGATTCTATTGGCATTGGGAAAGTTCTAACCAGGGGACCGGATTTGATGATTGTGTACTGGGATCAATTTCCTGCATCAGACTCTAGCAGTCACTCGTGGTTTGACTTGGGTGATAGCGGTTTCATTGATGAACATGGTCGGGTGTGGCTCACTGATCGAGAGAGTGGTCGAATCAAGACTGGGGAAGAAAATGTTTACCCTGAAGAGGTAATGGACTGTATCATGTTTGAATTGGCTTAGCAATGAAATCATTTTGCTCTCTGAGCAAGCATAGATTTGTTTATAAGTTCAAATGTGATACATATTTTTCTCTCTTCGATGAACATGTTTCATTTTCTCAAAATCAGGATTAGCTAATATAAATGTCCTATTTCAACGAATCTTGGGCAAATTGGTCGACCGCATGAACGTGATGCTTCAACATCAACTAGCTCGTGATCTTGGTGGGAATGAAAATAGATAAGAATGCCTTCAAAGCACATTGCATGTCAGTATACGTCATTGTTAAATATGTCTTGAATTTTATGTACTCGGTCCAGTTCATGACCCGACCTGACATATTTTTTGTGCGACTTGAAAAGTGGAAAGAAAATTGAGATTTGGTTCGCGACGCGAAGGGTTGGGCCGATAGGCCCAACCTGCAGCAAGCGAACAAATCTCCATAGCGGACCGCCTAAACTGGAGGAAGCGAACCAATGCGCGAGGGGTTTGGGGGCGTAGCCCTCGAGAAAATTTTCGGAAGCCCTATTTTGCACCGCGGCTAGGTTTTCTTATGGCCATACAGAGAGTTTTGTTTTTAGAGAGTTTTGTTTTCAGAGAGTTTTTGTGAGCCGTGAGGTTTTGTCGTTGTTTCGACTTCTAAAATTTGTACTCTCTTTGATTATAGTGGAATTTTGTCGTGTCTCGCCCGTGGACGTAGATCACCTTGTGATCGAACCATGTAAATTTGCGGTGTTCTGTCTTTCTGTTTTTCGCATCTGTTTCCAACAGTCATCAGTCACAAAGAAAGACTCTTCATCCTTGACATGATAATAATATGTTCTTATGCAAATAGAGTATTAGCTTTTTCCAAGTTCTATTAAGGTTGGTTTCCTAAAGCACAGGATGTTTATTATTTGGTTCTTTCATGCATAATAAATCAAAACTTCATTCATTGTTACAGGTAGACCGCATGTCTACAACCCTTTTGATGCCCTTTATACAAGCAATGTGGAATAACACTTCCAACGATTGATTGATCATGGCAACTACTCATGTCTATGTGGTTTTGATTGCATTTTTAGTAACTTATGTCCACTTATTCTGTCATGGATTAATAAGCCACTGGAGATACCATCATAAGATATCTACTTTTCTCATATCCAAAACACCGATGTAGACATGATGAATTTCCATGGATCTATGTTCTACTTTGTTTGTCAATTGAGATGGTAATACATAGGTTTCTCAATCTGATGGTGGATTTATGGCCTTGATCTTGTCAAAAGTAACATCCTGTACGGTGGAAAATCATGGTAGGAATCATGTTGTACTCTTTCCTATTTTTCATCATGTCTATATCCATCTCACATGTTTGTACCATCAATCAGTGTTTTTACGTATCGATTTTGCATCATTCTGTTCGTTCTTCACTTGGTGATGACAATTTCTCATGCCCCTGATGCTTTAATGGACCAGGAGCTTCACTATAATTTCGGCAATGGTGCGAGATTTGAACCAAATATCTGGGATATGGATGCAACAAGAACATTCTTTAAGCCGATTGCATTGTGTTGTGCTTTTTAAATGGGAGCCATCCATCATAGTAATGAAAATAGGCGCTTTACTTTATTCCTAGGACGTTTGAGGGCTGATCTGGATCCATGAATGCCCATCTTTTCTTGAACTATTACTTAATCAAATCGGAATACTTTGTTACAAATGCCACCGCAGCAGAACAGAATTGGAAGTTCGACCTACTAAATACAAGAGGACCTCGGAAATGATCAACTTTGGGCCCAGCTAGATATATCTACTATTCCGGGTGTAATGATACTCGGTAAGTTCTCTTTTTCTTTCTTTGTTTTTTTTTTGGAAGGATAGTAATTTTCCTCAAAACTTTGGTTATGTTACTTATAAATTTTTCATAAATATCATGATTTTGGCTCTTAAATTTTACTGTATAATATTTATAAACATGCATCTAAAGATTGCAATTAATTTCTTGTGTAACTAAGACTAACAATACCTACTGGTTAATAGTTTTCCCACAAGATCCTAATCCTCCTCAATCAGCCATATGTACCCAACGATGCCTATCATTAGCACCTCCTCATTCATAAGCACAATAATCCTTTTTCTTCTGTCGATCGTTGCCGATCAGTGGAGTAAGACATGTTTTAATCTTAAGTACAATGTAAGTTATCTATTTATGTAAAAGCCTATCATTCAAAATAAAAATTTATCAGTGGAAATAGTGAGTCACGAGTAAAATTAATAAATTTTAGATTAATGTTCGCTTTTAGATATTTCGCCTTTTCTTTTAGCCAACTTATAGATGTTTCACTTCCAATATTACGAAAAGCTTTTTATTTTCATGATGATCAACATACTTCTCAAATGATTATTTCCTATAATCTAATTCACAAGACTTTTCCGTGCATAGCCACTGTAATGGTAAGATGATCACAGTGACAACGTAGCCATTCAATTCTTTTATTTCTTTTTTTTCCTTGCTTTTTGACACGGTACTAACGTTGCCGTGAAAAATGACAACAAAATAAACCTGATGCACCCATGCGTAGCACACAGGCAAACTGAACTGCTGAAATAAATGGTATAGGTTATTTTGTGTTTTAAAATTCTTAATTGGTGATTCTTGGTTGATTTAGCCGAGTCTCTAGAAATTTAGTGCATCAGTCAAAGTGTTGCTCTCCCACCAGCGTGCGAGTGCGAGAGGAACCTGGAGCTTCAGTGAGTCGGATCCGTGTGAGGGGTGAAGGGGAAAGACAGAAAATGGTTGGGTGGCCTTAAGCAGGGTTTAATAATTCTGGGCTCAGTCTAGTTAGGTAAATTTGGACTTGCGTTGGTGCCTTTTTTAGGTTCAAATTGGTTTGATGGATCTTGGCTTCAAAAAAAAAAAAACGGATTGGGCTTGTTTCTAGTTATGATTGGAGTGCCGATTAATTTCTTCTCTTTTTCCTGTTTTTATTCCCTTACGCAAATTCTTTCCATTTCATATTATCCATGAGGATACTCAACTAGAAGAACAATTGCTTCAACTAACCCATATGTTCTCTTTAGGAAATCCCTTAAGTTCAGCTATCTCAGTCCCTTAACAATTCTTTTCATGGTAAATCATCAGCATGTTTTTTGATCAATTGCTATATTTTATTCACAAGATTCCCCGGTCATTTTGGATTCCTTGATCAGCTTTACGTGTCAAACTTGACCAAGCGCGGAGTATCGATCAAATTCATTCTGTCTGGAATAGTCATGTTTTGATTTTATTTTATGTTCGTTCAAGCGTCAGAATATAGCAGTTGAGGCCCAAAACGTATGTGAAGTTCAAGTCGAGGCACTGGACCACACAAGCCCCCCCAAACAATCATCGTGTAGATAGGCTTCTTGAAGGTTCATGTTAGGGGTGAGCAACTTGGACCGCCCAAACCGGGACCGGACCAGACCGGACCGACGAGTTTGGTCCGATTCTCGGGACTATCGGTCCGGTTCCCGGTTCCTAAAAACGGAACCGGTTTCCGGGCGGTCCGGTTCCCGGTTCCAAGGGGGAACCGGACCGGACCGGACCGGACCGGACCGGACCGGACCGGACCGGACCGGACCGACCGGACCGGACCGATTATTTAATATATATTTTTGTTATTTTTGTCTTTAAAAAAATTAATAAAATGTAAACTAAACTCTAAGTGAACTTCATTATCATAAATTCATTGATAAAAATTAATAAAATGTAAATTAAACACTGAGTGAACTTCATTAACATAAATTTATTGAAAAAAATTAGTAAAATGTGAACCAAACTTTAAGTGTTTAACAAAAAAAAAACTCCAAACTCTATGTAACCGGTTCCATTGGACCGGAACCGGAACCGGACCGGACCGACGGTCCGGTCCGGTTCCCGGTCCTAAAATCAACCGGTCCGGTCCGCGGTTCTCAAAATTGAGAACCGGTTTTCTCGGTCCGGTTCCCGGTTCCACCTTACCCCGGCCGGAACCGGACCGGACCGGGAACCGCTCACCCCTAGTTCACGTGCCCTGACCCCAGTCGGGGGAAAGATCTCAAGAGATGATGGTCCACAAAACGCGTATGATGGTCAAGCCATGATGTAGACAAAGCAAAGTGGATCCCCCCCTTGTCACTCTCCCCAATAATTCGCCCCTTACATTGCTTTTTCCAACTTGTGTTTGTATTCCATCCATGCCAGCCACAAACCGAGCTTTCCATGGATAGTGCGTGTCGGCTCTACCGTACGAATGCATTCCATATTTTCACAATGACTCCAGAGAGCAAATCTCACAAAGGCTTCAATAATTTCAGCATTAGTGCCCTATAGCTATTATTGCATCACGCATCACTTCCAAAAACATTTTCGGTAGAACATAACGATTTTATCAATTTAATTTTAAATTTTTGCACGAAATATTATTATAGTCTTTGCGGCCAATTTCCATTGAGAATTGTTGATGTGGCGATCTCATTATTTTGGGTCGTCCTACATGGCACATCGTTACGCTAGTGGTTTCTATAAAAAATTGGTCACAATGATTACATTGAAATATCGCATAAAGATTTAGAATTAAATCAACAAAATTATAAAATTTAGGATTAAATTGATATTTATATAATAAATTTATGACTAATTAGATAATTCTCCCAATAGGATAATTGGTTTAAAATAAGAAAAACATTCACGAGTATGACGTCCATGGCATTTGGTATGATGCATGTTATCCTGCCTACCCATACGTGTCTTGTTCCAGCTTGCCTATCGTTGAGCCATGAGTATTGCAAAAATTATGCCATGTCTTCAAAGTTTTAGTTAAAAAAAAAGAGGTCATTAATGGTTTGGTTAAAAAATCATGTGGCGGTAACATTGGAGTGAAATTTGTTCTGAAACTAGATATGATTCATCAGTCATTGTTGTGCCTTCAGTCGTTATTGTTGGGCACGGAAGCAGTAGTGGCAACACAAGAAAATTGTAATGAGCAACTCGGGTTGGGACATACTTAGCTGAAAATTAAGTATGAATATGACACACCCAAAAAAATGTATATCAAGCAACTATCACACACATAATTCATGATTAGTGAAAGTTTATACTTACTATTATGATTGTTTTTCTCACATGACAAGCAAAAACACTTAGAACAAACTCTTTAATTTCTTTCCCACACGGATGAGCCAACTCTTTCTTTTTCTCCTCAGTTCGGAGCCCGCAAACTTTGAAAGAACCTGAGCTTTCACGGATGACTTTAAGAGCACCTCATCTTCATTTTCTTGCGAAAGCATCTATCGTACATCTCCCAAATAGCTCCCTATTATTACCCTTACCATTTCCTACACAGTAGCCTCGACAGGTAGACATTGATTTCTCTTTAATTATTTCTGTCGAAGACATGAATTACGAAATATCTTGTCAATTTCCCAATCCGATGATGCTTGTGCTGCATACAACTTGTTGAATAAGTGTGAATAAAGGCAACTTAGACGAAACTTCAGGTTGACGATTCAGTGAATGTTGATGCACTTAAGGAGACCCGTTATGCTACTGAACGAACCGGCGAGCTTGAAGTCAACGATGTCCGATTGAGCTCAAATTTGATCGGCTGAAGCGAAACGGCGTGCTGATCAATATTCACCGCCTTCAGCCGTGACTAACAATGGATTTTAGCGATTCGAGATCGTTTAGATGGATTTTTTTATTTTTTTTAGTATTTTTTTGGGTTAATTTAATAATTGGTAGTTTCCTAATTTACGTTTTGATGATTACGTTTCTTAATAGGGTTAGGTTTGGGTCTATATAAGCTTGTTTTAGGATTTTTTTTGGGCAGACTTTGAATAATTTTGATTTGGTAATCATATTTGGAGAACGAATTTGTTCTTCCGTCGAATTTTCTTGTTCAGTCAAATTTTTTATCGCGTTTCGGCATCAAATGTATTGATTGATGTGGGACTCTTTTCCTTTTTTTTCTTTCGAACAGCTGGAGGCAACCACTGTGCTTCACATTGACGCCAAAAAGAAGAGTTTCGTGGCTTTGCAGACTTGGAGAGAAGAGCGGTACGGACGGATGAGGAAAGTAACATAGGTCCCTGAGGTAATTCGCAATGAGATAGAGGGGTTGCGGGTTCAGTGAGCACAGTAGAGGCGTGTTTCTCTGCATCTGTTTCTCTATTGAATAATAAGCCGAAAAGCAAAAGAGGGAAGGAAGAGAGTGATAGATTTGCGTCCCCAATTCATGAGATAGAAAGATCGATTTTTTCATTTGTGATATACAATGATTGAAAAAATTACCCAATCGATGCAGTGTAGGGTGTAATTACAAGTTGCAATGCATTTCTTGGTAACTGTAAATTAAGTGGTTTTGGTCATTTTTCATTCAAATCTAATTGAGACACGACACCGCTTTTGACTTGTAAGGTGTAATGTACGGCCCACCATAGATCCCCTTCCCGACTTGAACGCGTCCTTCCCATTCACACCTCATCTTATCTTCCCTTCTTGTTTTCTATTTTCCTCTTTTTTTTTTCAATTTTCTTCTAGCTGTTGTTTCACACCCAAACACAACCTTCTCTCTCTCTTTCTGTGGCCACACACGAAAGGAGTAATAGGTTCTTTCGGTAGGAAAGGATGGAGAAAAAGGGAGGGGGGGGGGGGGGGGGGGGGGGGGGTGTGTGGGGGCCTGTTGTTGTGGAAAGGAGAGCATCCGAATGGAGATGTACGTCATTTTGTAAATATGATTTCTACGATGCTAAAAAAAAGCCAACAAGGTGCTCCTTTAACTTAGCATGAAGATAAATTTGTAATTCACTGTCGAGATGATGCGAGATGTGATGCGTGTTTTTGCTCCTTACGAAGATTAAAAGGCTAGTGGCCAGAGAATGAGTGTTCGGTGTGACTTTGACTTTTGATTCTTGCCCTTTGTCCGTTTAATCTTAACTTTAAATGTTAGTTTTTTAAACATAAAAATGATAACACATATTTATAATTGTGAAATTAAAAGGTGAAGAAATAAATGTCACCTTCTAAAAGCACATATATATTAATATGAGGCAGGTAGAGCTTTGTTGGAGCGAGGGAGAGAGAGGATAGGGTTGAAGCGGAGCTAGAGATTGCTAAGTAATAATGGTTGTTACGAATTTAAACATGAAATTCTAGACGTAAAAGATAATTTCATGAACAATTAAGTAGTTAATGATTATTTAATTAATATACTTTGAATCTGCTACCTCTCTAAAAGATATCATGTGAAAGATACTATGTAAGGCTACATGATGGGTATCAAATTAGTAGCACGGCCACTCTGGACTTACCAATTCTAAACTTTTGGAGCCTAGAAATTGCTCTGCCACCTCTAATGCCCATCTTAAGACTTACCAATAATGTCAATTTCATAGCAAATTTCGTTGATCCTCCGAAGCCCAATTTCTATTCACAAAGTTGAATACTTTTATGGCAGCACAAATGCAACAAATAACATCTCATCATATGAGTAATCCGTCACCAATTAGACAATTGACACTCATCATATTAAGAATCATTTAGCAAAGGATTTTAGATTATATAGGATATGTAACTTATTTATCCCATAAAGACGTGCACCATACTTGTTAATGGAAAAAGGTTGGCGGTGTTAATGAGCTTAGCAAGATACAAGTTCGGGTTAGGCGAGCAGGTGTTGTAACTTTTTTTAAGATGTGACATGCGCCAACTTCGAATTTATGAAGGGTAAAATGAAACTTTCCCTAAAATGTTAGAATTAGATCTCACATTCTTTTTACAAATGCATGGAGCTTGAGGTGATTTTCTTCATTGTAAGCGATGTAACTTTTTCCTCCGTTAAGTCGGAAAAAATTACCTCCAACTATATTTTTTATTGATGTTTAACTTATAGAAATACCAATATGCAAACTTAACTAAAATTAAATATGGATGATGTCTATATTTGTAACTCATCAATAAGAAAGATTGCATATAGTAGGAGCATGGAGAGGGAGCCTCTAAGGTGTAGACATGTGGCCACCCAACTCACTTTGCTTTTTATTTTCTTTTTTTTCTTCGATTTAAGATCATGTGATATTTTGTGTGGCTTGCTTCCTTTCAAAAATTGCAAATTGGCACAAGAAAAATTATAAACAAGTGGAACGTGAGGTCCCAAAATTAAATTGTTTATTGGAAAAAATTGCAAAAACCAATATTACTTGAAACAGTCGGGCCAAAAGTTAAAGCAAAGTAATAAGAATATTTCATTCCCTCACGGACAGACAAGCCAGCTCTCTCTCTCTCTCTCTCTCTCTCTCTCTCTCTCTCTCTCTCTATTAGCGAAGCTTGGCATGCTGAAGCTTTCTAATGCCCTATTTATATGCACCAATCTACTACTTTAGGAACCTTAGCCTTTGGGAACAAAGGGAAATTGTCACCAAAAATCCTAAACTTTGTTCAACGTAATAAATTTACCTTAAAATTTTTTTGTGACACAAAAAACCTCAAATTTATATCCGTGTGACACATTTATCCCAAAAATTTTTCTGTGATATAAAAAACCCCAAACTTTATCAATTGTGACACATTTACTCCAAACTCTTTGATTGAAGGACATTTTCATCTTTTATTTTTTAATTTTTTTTTCCTTTTTTTCTTCTTCTCCCTTCCCTCCGCCGTCCATGGTAGAGGGAAGCCGCCAGCGTCGGCCCTCACCTGAGTCTGGCGAGGGCAACCCTCGCGTATGGGCAATATTGAAACCGTCCTTTCTAGTAGTATTGCTACAATCTTTTTTGCAACTTTTGTTATTGCTGGAATCCATTTGTATACTTGGCGGAATCCGGCATATTTTAAACAACCCCCCGCCTTTTTTTTCCTGTCGATTGAATATAATATTCAATACAATTCAAAAAAATCAAGTGGAATTGAATGGATTCTTATGCAACGAAAAAATATTCAATTCATTTGAATTGAATATAGAATAGGATGGAAAAGATACAAAATCAATAAGAGATGATGGTCAGACCCAATTAGCAAAGGGTCAAAGAAACTTTTGAGTTATGAATGGTGTCGGGTGAGGGTCTCGCCTGGGTCAGAAGAAATTCTCAACACGCGCGCTGACCACCTTCAGTTGATTCATGCATCAGAAGCAATTCAAGCTTCTGATCGGGAAAGAAAGCGCCAGCCTCTCTTCCGATTCCGGCACCCACTAGAAGAACTCGAGTCCCCAGAAAGGAACCGCCAACCTCGCACCAAACCCACCTCGCGAACTTAATCACCATCATCATCTCTCCATTCAAATCCCACTCGCATCTGAAACCTACCTCGACGATGAAGGCGTATGTAACAACAGCCCCTCCACGAGCCAAAAGACAAATCTTTCGACACCCCACAAGGGACCCATGATGACCCAGTCGCCTTTGGCTTTCTATCGCTCCAGCTTGCAATCACCCGTCGCCAATCGCCACCAGCAACAAAGCCTTTTCAGCTCGCAATCAGCATTGCTGGACCCACGCAAGGCCCGACGCTAGTGACTGGCTAAGAGAAGGGAGAAGAAGAAAAAAAGGAAAAAAAATAAAAAAAGGAAAGAAAAAGATTTTTTTTAAATTAAAAGACAAAAATGCCTTTCGATCAAAGAGTCTAGAATAAATGTGTCACAGTTAATAAAGTTTGAAATTTTTTGTGTTATAGAAAAAAGTTTGAGATAAATATATTATATATAAATTTAAAGTTTTTTGTATTATAAAAAAATTTAAAATAAATTTATCACGTTAAATAAATTTTGAGATTTTTTGCGATATATACCCTTTATTAAATGCTTTACAAAATCCTTGAACAAAACATTCACACGTTCAGCCACAAAAATTGAAGCCCACAAATTTTGAAAGGTAAAATCTCAAACTTCGTGAACCTTAGCTTCACGGACACGTCAAGAGCTCCTCATCTGTCATTTTCTTGTGAAAGCATTTATTATATGTCCCCCAAATAGTTCCCTACTGGGAGACTTACTATTTGCTACATGGCAGCCTATGGACTTTGATTTCCAGGTCCAACGATTCCCCTGATGCACGATTCAATTAAAGGACAAATACTTCATGCAAACGTTTCTGGAACGTACTAAGTGTGTCGGTGCAATCAGCGCGTTTCACATTGACTCTAAAAAGGAGAGGGTCATTTCGACCAAAAAAATAAAAAAAGGAGAGGGTCATGGTGCCCTTGAAGACTCGGAAAAGAAAGAGTGACCGGGACGGATGAGAAAATAATTGATGAATGCTTTTAGGTAACGTGCTGGTGATCGTCATCTCCATCGTCTCCCCGATTTAGACATGATTATGGATCGGTTTTGGCTCAGAATCGACCCGGGTCAAACCCGGGATCGGCCCGTTGATCGGGCCCGCGATTTCGAACCGACTCGAAATCGGCAATTCCGGGCCTAGTTCCAAAACAAAAAAAATTGGTGCTGCCTGTAGCCCCACATTGACACGTTCCCATTGGGCCATCCCCACCCACACCTAGAGATGGCCACGGTTCGGAACCGTCCGGTTCCGGTTCGTGGCCAAGAATGAACCGGAACTGGAACATTTTTTTTTTCTTTGGTTCTCTTCAGTCTTCAGTGCAGTCTTGCCGGCCCGGCGGAGCCGTGGGCGGAGGTCGCCGGCCTCAGGCGAGCCTCGCCGGCATTGGGCGAGGCTCGCCCTTGCCTGGGCCCGCGATGGCGAGCCTCGCCCGACGCCGGCGAGCCTCGCCCTCGCCTGGGCGAGCAAGGGCGAGCCTCGCCCGACGCCGGCGAGGCTCGCCCTCGCCTGGGCGAGCGATGGCGAGCCTCGCCCGACGCCGGCGAGGCTGGCCCTCGCCTGGGCGAGCGAGGCGAGCCTCGCCCGACGCCGGCGAGGCTCGCCCTCGCCAGATCCAGGTGAGGGCGAGCCTCGCCTCGACGCTCAGGCGAGGGCCAGCCTCGCCTGAGGCCGGCGGAGGAAGAAAAAAAAACAGAAAAGAAAATAAAAAAAATTAAAAAATTATTGTTCCGGTAACGAAACATTATTCAATATAAATTGTAATTAAAATGTAAATTGTAATTAAATTTGAGGACAAAAAGACAAGACAGGACTTGAACTTAATAAATTATCATTAAGCACATTATAATTCGTTATAACGATCTACAAAAAAAAAGAGCACAATATAGATGCTCTAAAAGTCTAAAATGATTCCAAAACCTAAACATTCCGTGCACAGGGGATCAGAGGTCACATGTCGTTGGATTATACTCGGGTTTCTCTAAGCTCATGTGGGCGTACCCGATATGAGAAACAAGGGTTCCCGAAATATTTGCCAACTCCAATAGTTCTTTTACCCTCAATCGTCACTACCCGTTCCAGTACCGGTAGCGGTAGTATCTCCATCGTTAAAGAATTCGGATTCAGTATTACGATCTATCTCTTGTTGCCGGTATTGAGCCTTCGTCCAATCAGCAACACAAGCTTGCATCTCCACTGATATTGGATCTAATCTTGAACGATGTTCATCCAAAATATTACCTCCGGCACTAAATGCTTGTTCGACCGCAACTGTAGAACAAGGGGTTGAAAAAATCTGTTTTGCAATAAGAGAAAGGATTGGGTATCGGCTTGCGTGCCTTTTCCACCAATCCAAAATTAAAAAATTTGTACCACCTTCGAATTCAGTAAACTCAAATGAAATGTTTAGATAACTCTCTAATTCAGAAATATTTCCTATTACTCCCTTTTGTTTTTTTTGTCTATGTAATAAAAGTTGGTACTCTCTACTAATTTTACCTGTACTGTCATTTTGTATCTCCATAGATTGAGAAGATCCAATATCACCTAAATTATATTTAGTATAAAATTCATTATATAATTCTATTACTACGTTTTTAACATTACGTACTATAGTTGTAACATTTATCTCATCACAATGTAAATATTGATAATACACACGCAAAAAGTCATTTAAGCCATCCAATTTGCAACGCGGATAAAAAACACAAGCAACTAAATAAATAATGGGAATTTCCATATAATAATGTAGCCACTTCATTTTCATTGCAAGTATAGTATGTTGTAATTCAACATCATTTTCACATTCATCAAAAATTCCGACAATATTAGTACACTCTACTAAAAATAAATATGTAGTAGGATAATAAACACCGGACAAAGTATAAGTTGCATCATTAAAAACCTTTAAAACATCTAAAATTTTTTGGCAAATATCCCACTCTTGTGGGTATAAATTAACCTGAGGTATATTATTAGAAATGAATGCACATAATAAATCTTTATATGCTAAAGATTCAGCAAGCAAGTGGAAAGTAGAATTCCAACGAGTTGGAACATCTTTTGGAAATCTTTTTGGCTTTTTGCCATTTTCTCTACAAAATCTACCCCATTCTTTCATTTTTTGGGGATGTTTCCATAAAAATTGAATCGCCGTTTTTATTGGTTGAAGAAAAATATCGAGAGTTTTCAAACCATTTTGTACACATAAATTTAAAACATGACAAGCACATCTAACGTGAAAAAATTTTCCACCAAAAGCGGGTTTACAAATATTTTCTAACTCAGCAATTGAAGCGGTATTTGCTGCAGCATTATCAAAACCAATTGAAAAAATTTTGTTAAGCAAATAATATTCTTCTAAAATTTGCCTAATTATTCTATAAATATTATTTGCCGTATGATTATCATCGAAAACTCTAAATGCAATAACTCTTTTTTGAATACTCCACTCGTCATCTATCCAATGACATGTTATGCCCATGTAAGAATGATTTTGCCAAGGATCACTCCAAATATCACTACCTATATGCACGCATCCATTAAATTGCATAAAAAATTTTTGTAAGTCCTTTTTTCCTTTTCTGTAAAGATCTTTAATTACTCGCTTAGTTGTATTTCTAGGAACACGTTTTGCTTGTGGAGCACATGCTTTTTGTACAAATACATTAAAACCAAATCTTTCTCCAAAATTAAATGCTAAATGCTCAACGGAAATAAATTTGGCTAATTCTTCCTTATAAGTTTGGTCATTATAACGAAATAAAGGGGAAGTGTTAGGATTGATGTACCCGGAAATTTGCTGTTGCCCGATATCGATTCCCGTTTCGGTTGGATGTTTGCTTCTAAGATGTCGTTTAAATGTTCCATATCCTTGTCCACCTGTATATTTATATATTTTTCCACAATATTTACAAATTATATCATACCTTTTTTCACCAATATCAAACCTTTCCATTTTCGTAAAGTGATTCCAAATGTCAGATGTAAATTCTCGTTCCGCTTCCTTTGTTGTAGATATATCGGCAGGAGGATGAAAACTTTCTTGAGTCGGAATGCGCTCCATATCGGGAAAAATGTTGATTTCCTCATCTTGAAAATCTGCATATTCACGAGGATCAAAAGAATGATGGGATTCCGTCGCAATATTCTTACCTTTGCCAGATGGTACTCGACTTCCACTTGCCATTTTTCGAGTGGATTGAGAGAATTGAGCGGACTAATTGGGAGAATTACGAAAGAATTGTGTGAATTGAGAAAATTGAGAGAATTTAAGAAAATTTCGAGTATTCAGAAAATTTGAGACTTCGAGAGAAGAGAATTGAGAGAATTTGAGAAAATTGTGTGAGTATTGAGAGAATTTGGGAGAATTTATAGGAAAAAATTGAGGCTTTTGCCCGTTGGGGCTTTTGCGTTTTGCCCGTTGCAATTGCAACGGTTATTTTCTTTTTTTTTTTTTTTACTTTTTTGCCCGTTGGGGGGCTTTTGCCCGTTTGGGAACGGGCCCGCAAACCGCTGCCCGCAGCAGGGCCTGCAGACGTGCAGGCCTTGCTGCGGGGATAATTTTTTTTTTCCGTTGGCAACGGGTGGCCAACTGGCCATTGGCCAAGGCCAACGGCCGCCATTGCCGGCATCAGGCGAGGGCCGGCCTCGCCTGGGCTGGGCGAGGCTCGACCTCGCCTGGGCTGGGCGAGGCTCGACCTCGCCTGCAACTGGCGAGGCCGGCAAGGTCGAGCCTCGCCAGATCTGGCGAGGCTCGACCTCGCCTGCAACTGGCGAGGCCGGCAAGGTCGAGCCTCGCCAGATCTGGCGAGGCTCAACCTCGCCGTCGTCGGGCGAGGTCGGCCTCGCCAGTTGCAGGCGAGGTCGAGCCTCGCCAGTTGCAGGCGAGGTCGAGCCTCGCCGACGTCAGGCGAGGCCGGCGAGGTCGGCCTCGCCAGTTGCAGGCGAGGTCGAGCCTCGCCGGCGTCAGGCGAGGCCGACGAGGTCGAGCCTCGCCAGATCTGGCGAGGCTCGACCTCGCCGGCGTCGGGCGAGGCCGGCCTCGCTAGTTGCAGGCGAGGTCGAGCCTCGCCGGCGTCAGGCGAGGCCGACGAGGTCGAGCCTCGCCAGATCTGGCGAGGCTCGACCTCGCCGGCGTCGGGCGAGGCCGGCCTCGCCAGTTGCAGGCGAGGTCGAGCCTCGCCGGCGTCAGGCGAGGCCGACGAGGTCGAGCCTCGCCAGATCTGGCGAGGCTCGACCTCGCCGGCCTCGCCTGATGCCGGCCTCGCCAGTTGCTCGACGCCGGCGAGGCTCGACCTCGCCTGCAACTGGCGAGGCCGGCGAGGTTGAGCCCTCGTCGGCCGGATGTGCAAGGCCTGCCTGCAGTTTTTTTTTTTTGGAACAGGGCCGGGAACCGCTGGTTCCGGGCCGGTTCATAAATTTCGGCAACCGGAACCGGGCCCGTAGGGCACGGGCCGGTTCCGAACCGCGGGCCCAGTCAACGGGCCGGGCCCGGGTTTGACCGGGCCGGTTCCGGGCCAAAATCGGCCCGTGGCCATGTCTACCCACACCCACCTCCTCCAATCCTCCACTCCACGCCCTCCTCTCCCACCAGTCCCTCATTCGCCACTTTCGCTCCGCCGTCTCCTCCTTCGTCCACACCCTTCTCCGCCACTCCCACCCCCTCTCTACCTTCGCCGCCGCCGCCGCTGCCCCCTCCGCCTCCCTTCTCCTCTTGCCCTCCTAATCCTCCCACCCTTCCCTTCCTTACATCGGTGTCAAAGCCCGTGACCCACTTCCCCGGAAACTCCTCCGCGCTGAACCTACTGGGGGTTTACGCCGTCTTCGTCCTCTTCAACTCGCTCACCGGCCAGCCCCTTGCCACCGTGGACGCCACCGTGTTGACAATGTACTACATCGCCTGCGTCTTGGGCCTCGCCCCCAAGCTCCTCTCGCGGACCGATTACAAGGTCCTTGTCATGGTCAGTCTGTGACATCCCGAAATTCGGCCCATTTTTGGGATTTATAAAACGTGTAATTCGTCAGTGCAGTTATAATAGAATCTCGCCCGGAAACTGATCACTCTTGGGTTTTTATTTTTAAAATAGAGATTTTGCTAGAATTGCACTCGATCGAATTTGGCCGTTGTTTAGACCCCAAACTTGGCAGTCGATTTTCGGGAGTTTCGGGACGAAATAAATTGGACGGTGTCGATATTGTTGTGGCCAACATCGAGATTGTCAGGAATAATAGAAAAGTGAATTTTCGACCGGGTACGAATTTGGACTGGTAGACCTCCCTCGTTTTAGTTTGATTTAATTAATTTGGCCTTTGTCCCTTTTTATATTCGAGGTTTATTTTGAACCGGTAGATCGTTTTCGATTTTGAATTTGGACCTTCAGATCGCGATTAATATTTGAATGTTTATATTTTTTTTATTTCTCTCTTTTCTTTCTCTCTCTCTCCTCTGCGCCGCGCCACCCACCCCGTGTGACGTCCTTTCGTGCGCATCTGTCCTTCTCTCTCTCTTTTCCCCCTTCTCTTTCCTTCCCTCTCTCTTTCCCCTCTGATCGCGCGCATCCCCACCATACAGACGTCCCCTTTGCATGTTAGACCAGTAACCACTCCCTCTCTCTCTTTCTTTCTTTTTTCTTTCTTTCTTTCTTTCTTTCTTTCTTCTTCTCTCTCTTCTCTCTTCTCTTCTTTCTTCCTCCCCCAGCCCGACTGGTTCTGCTTTGTTCCTACCCTGCTCGCCGGCTGCCGTGCGATCGCCCTTCCGCCTCCACCCGACGCCGCCACCTCCTTCGCGCTGTCGCCGCGCGGCGGCTCCACCCGGCGCTGTCTTCCTCCTCTCCCGAGCGCATGGGCTCAGCTCGTTGCCGCCTGTCACTGCGTCCGGCGAGCCCCGGCCGTCGTTCAGTCTGCAGCCCCCATTTCCTCTCCAACCTGTGAGCCCCCTTTCCCCTCCCTTCCTTTTCTTGTTTTAGCTGTGAACAGCCCTTCGCCGGAGGAGCTCCGCCGCCGCCGGGGGCTGTTCCGCTACCACCACCACCTCGCCAAGCGTCGTCAACCGTCCCACTCCTCTCTCTCTCCCCTCGTCTGCCACGACCAGTCGCTCCCCCGCCTAGGACCGCCGGTGCCCTCAACCGCCGTCGCGCGCGCGCCGGGGAAGTCGCCATCGCCGCCGCTGCCTCGCTGCTGCCCAGCCTCCCTCGTGGTGTGTTCGGCCCTGTTTCAAGCTTAGGACACCCGGTGAGTTTGACCCTAAATCCTAATTAGGCTAAATTGCATTTTTAGACGGGTTTTACGGGTTAATTAGGGTAATTTGAGAGTTAAATTGTGGAGGTGATTAGGGGCTATTATTGTGGTTGATTCGGTGGATTAGTATGATGAATTAGTCGAAGTTTAACGGCCCGTATAGTGCTGTGACGTGGGGAAGCGTAGGTGCCGAGATTCGGACAAAATGGTAGACTTAGTGGATGAAATTGATAGACCGGGTAGTGGCTATTTTGGTGGCTGATTAGAATGATATTTAGGGAGCATAATGGAGCATTTTGGAGATAATTATTAGCCTATAAATTGCGGTATAGTGGCTGCCCACGACAGGATTTAATTTGGGCGCGGCGTGATCAATTTGAGGTTTAACCGTGCAATTACCGGGGATGATCGCTTTGTGCAATTGACTGGCGAATTGAGCCTTGTTTGTGGTTAATTTGATGATGCCACGTCGCATGTCTAGCGGGACTAGGAATGGATTAGCTTGGCAGGCCTCAAATGTGCGAGTTCTTGTTGACCCGGTTATGTGAATTTGTGCATGGGTTGTGTGTCAAGTTGATGCTATGGCTGATTTGAATTGATTGTCTGATTGGGCATGTTGATTTATGAAATTGAATATGCGCGGTGCAAGTTGAGCATGTTACATCGTAATTCGCGTATGTGGATGCCCAAGTGTGAACGTGATAGCCATGAGTGTGCATCTCAAGCATTGGCACGACATGTGCATGTACGAATGTGCCCGAATGACATGTGCATTGTGATTACCTAAAATGCCCTGATGTGTCTTACGCGGGGTTCAGATATAAATTGGTGCTTGTGAATGTGTGATCACAATAAACCCTAATGCGTGTTACGCGGGGTAGTGAACTCGTCCTGAGGCGTGCTACGCGGGACGATGCCCGATTTGCCAGAAGATGACCAACCTGAGTCGTTTTACGTGGGCAATGTGTCATGAGCCTGATGTGTTTTACGCGGGCTAGAGATCGATCTCGAAGTGATAGACCTGATGCGTTTTACGCGGGTCGAACTTGATGTGTTTAACGCGGGTTGGAGGAGAAATTGGTAAATGGCAGAATGCTAGCATGCGAGCGTGCGTTACTGCATTGTTGAGGCATGACATGAGTGCGAACATGAGCACGTGCATTACATATATCGGGATTAAGTGATATGTGTATCTGTTCGGCTATCTAAATGTTATGATGCTGTTGTGATTAAGTTTATAGAATGGCTAACCTGCAGGGTCAAGTATGAATTAGATTTAGGCCCGAGGGCCTGAGTCAGTTATGTTTTGATTTATACATGATTTAGTACTCGTCAGGAGGTGCACGTTAGTCTAGTTTAGGTTTAGGGAATTACTTACTGAGATTATTCTCATTGTTGTTTAAATCACATTTTCAGACCTCCAGCCTTGAGGATGGCAGGCGTACCAATGTGTTTTGGGAGGAGCCCCGGCTAGTTGTAATGCTTGACCGCCGAGTCGCGTGTCCCCCATTTTGACGTTAGTGGCCGTTGAATCGCTTTTGATTTTTGAGCATGGGCTGTATATGAATATTGTATATGGTTTCCCACAGTAATACAAGTGTTTATTTTGTAATCTTGTTTTCGTTTGTGGCTATCTTTGGTTTGGTGTTATAGTTCTACACAGGTGTTTGATTTGCTTCCGCGTGTGCTTTAAACCTCTGTGTTGGGTGTTGGGTCGGCGACGCGTCCTGGGACGTCGCACTCGAATCGACCATGACAGGGATGCTCACGCGCCGTAGGGTTCGGGGCGTGACATAGTCCCTTCTTCCCCCCTCTTCCCTGCGCCTGCTCCGGTCCTCCCCTTTTCTCCTCCGCCCCCTTCTTCCCAGATCTAACCCCCGCCGCCGCCGCCGCCGTCGCCATCGCCCTCGCCCATGGCCGCAGCCACCGACGCTGACACCTCCTCCTCCTCCCCTCTCGCTACCCTGCGCCTCCTCCCCTTTTCTCCTCCTCCCCCCTCGAACCGGAACCGGCCAGAATCGGAACCGCTCCCTTGCGGTTCCAGTTCATACATGGCCACGAACCGGAACCGGCGGTTCTTGAACCGTGGCCATGTCTATCCCAATTCAATTGGAAAGTTCGAATGATCAACTGAATTAAACTTGTTATTTACAAGTATCTAGAAAATACCTAAATTCATTAAGGATTTGAAACATGGGAAAACTTAGTATATTGTTGAAAGCGAGAAATTAAGTAATTTATCTATTACTACTAGCAAGTTGGGCAAAAAACACAACTTAGTCTTGTTATATGGTAAAACAATGTAAATGGTTAGGTATGCCGGTAGTAATTTACAAACGCAATAGTAAGTTATCAACATCTTTAGAAATTTGCCACTCGAACAAAGACCTAATGATAGAGATAGCAAGTTTCTGGTGAAATCAGTGATTTACCAAACGAGATACAACCAACGGAATAAGTCATGTTTTAATTTTAAGTACAATATAAGTTATCTATTTATGTAAAAGCTCATAATTCAGAATAAAAATTTATCAGTGGAAATAGTGAGTCACAAGTAAAATTAATAAATTTTTTATTAATGTTTGCTTTTAGATATTTCACTATTTCTTTTTGCCAACTTATAAATGTTTCACTTCCAATATTACGAAAAGCTCTTATTTTCATGATGATCAACATACTTCTCAAATGATTATTTCCTATAATCTATTTTACAAGACTTTTCCATGCATAACATGGTTCTGTAGGCCACAGTTTTGGCAAGATGATCGTAGTAACAATGTAGTCATTAAGTTCTTTTATTCCTTTTTTTCCTTGCTTTTCAACACGGGACTAACGTTGCGGTGAAAAATGACAATAAAATAAACCCGATGCGCTAATGCACCCATGTGTAGCACGGGCAAACTGAACTGCTGATATAAATGATAAGAAAATCAGCTCGTCTTGATTCCATTCAACATTGAGATAGAACTGCCACTTGATAATGCCTAAAAGCCATGCCTAAGCACGCGTAAGAGGAAGACTCCAAGAAGTGGAAAGGAAAGGCGCGCTTGGAGCAGTGAACGGAATGATCATCCATCGGATCAGATAATGCCGAGAAGCCAACGTCGAGGATGAGGAGGAGTTTGGACCACAAGAAGGCAATGTGTGAGTAGTTTGTTTCGAGTAAAATTTGAAGGCATCTCCAGATTCCAAGTGTCAGCACGTGGAATACATGAAACGACGAATGTACTTCGAGAGATTAAAAATATACTTAAATAGTCGAGGAGTAATCATGCCTTGCCTTCTGCTTTCCCTTTTTCCTCTTTACCCGCCACGCTACAAAAGTGGTGCAGAGACAGTCCAGTACCAGTGACTAATCATTTTGCTGCTCAAAACTATCCAAAACTGTCGAGCCTCTGACTGTGAGAGAGAGAGACAGAGAGAGAGAGAGCGTGCACTGCAATGGAAGAACGACAACCCAAGCGACCAAAATTCACTGAAGCTTCGAGTTCGTCCACCTCTGCGATTGAAAATAATTACTACGTATTCCTGAGCTTTAGAGGTCCTGATACTCGCAATGGCTTTGTTGATCACCTCTACCATAGACTCCGAGATGAGGGCCTGCCGTTCCATCCAAACTTCGTGTTCAGAGATGATGAGAACCTCCGCTTTGGTGAGCCAATTGCTGAAAAACTTTGTAGTGCAATCGAGCACTCTAAGGTTTCAATCCCAGTCATCTCGGAAAATTATGCTGCTAGCGAATGGTGCCTTCGCGAACTCATTCAGATAATGAAATGCCGGAAAAAAGGACAAAAAGTCTTGGCCGTGTTTTACAAGGTGAAACCCTCTGAGGTGCGAGAACTAGAGGGGGCCTTTGGAAAGGCCTTCAGATCCAGTATGCATCTTTTTAAGGATGACGTCAAGGAACAAGGGCCAGAAGCGCTCAGAGAAGTAGCTGCTTCTAGAATATTCGAATCAGACAAATTTTCCAGTGGGTAAGCCATTCACCTTGTTTTAAGAGATCCTCGCCGGAAGAATATTTCTATTATCATCCTTGATCCTTATTTTGTGGAGCCATTAATAAGTTGTTTTGTGGTGTGTTGTTCTTTTTTTTTTTGGGTCGGTTTGGGTTGTGTTGTTTGACAGGCGCGAAGGGGAATTAGTAAAAGAACTCGTACGAATAATAATGGGCGAGCAGCAAGATGATTTCCTCTTACCTCTTCCTGGGAAATTGGTTGGAATTGATGATCGTGTGGCTGAGGTAATGAAATTGGTGGATACCGATCCTTCCAAAACTCGAATTATTGGGATTTGTGGGATAGGTGGCATCGGTAAGACAACTCTGGCTATGAACATCTACAATAAGCTTTCTAAGAAATTTGAGTACCGCAGCTTTCTTATGGATATTAGAGAAACATTTATTCGCAAGGATGAGGAGCGTATCCAATCTCTGCTGATCTCAGATTTAACAAAAAATCATGAAAGTAAAGTGCGTGATTCTGTAACGGGGATTGGAAAGATCCGATCAAGTTGTGAAAAAAAGAAGGTACTTATTCTTCTTGACGATGTGGGTCATCAAGAGCACCTCGATAAATTGATTGGAGGTTGTAATTTCGGATCGGGAAGTAGAATCATTATTACATGTCGAGATAAGGCCCTCTTGAAGTCTATTCAAGAGTTTAAACATAAAAGTTATGAACTCAAAGAAATGAATGACAAAGACTCTATGCTTCTGTTTAGCTTGTATGCACTTGGAGCGAAACAACCTCCAACAGAACTCGCGACTCTTTCTAAGGATATTGTTGCCACCACAGGAGGGCTTCCCTTAGCTCTCGTGGTTATAGGTTCACTTCTCAACGGAGAAAAAGATTCACTAGTGTGGAAAGAGACACAGGAGAAATTGAGGAATGCACCTAATAAGACCGTACAAGGAAAGTTGAGGATAAGTTATGATACATTAGAATATAAGGAGCAACAGATGTTTCTAGACATTGCATGTTTTTTCATTGGAATTGACAAAAGAATTGCTACTTACCTGTGGAAGGATCTCAACTTTTCCCCAATAATCGGATTGCAAGTACTGATTAACCATTCGTTAATAAAAATTGATGGCGAGAATCGATTGAGAATGCATGATCTATTAAGAGATCTAGGCAGAGCTATTGCCCGTCCAGAAGATGTGGAGCCTTGGCATTGGAGCAGACCATGGGACGTGGAAACCATGAGAATTCTACGACGCAAGGTAATAATTATGTCTCCTTTTGGCCTTTCCCGTGTTCTATAATAATAGACCCTCAAATCAATGTTGTTATCGTCCTTTTTCTCTGTCTTTGACCATTCTCAACATGTTGTTAGCATTTTCTTGGTAAAGGCTACATCCAATTTTGGCCTTTAGTCCATTAAAAGTTTGCACTCGTGATTATGAGGCTCAGAAGAGGGTTTTGCTCTTCTCGTTTTAACATCATTTTCTAGCAGATTTGTTATCGCTTCTTACTATATTACTGGTTGAAAACCGACCATCACACGGGTTTGAAAATTTACTTTATGCCACTTATAAATCCGGTTCATCAAACTCGAAAATCTATGAGTCATTATAACTTTATGCCGATTGATTTATATTATTCAACCAAACAACAAAAACTTCGCTATTGATTATTACTTTGTGTCTTTCATTCTATCTTCCCAAAATCTATCAGCAATATATTTTTGAAGTACGTTGGCATGAGGATAAATACATGCATCACGTATTATTCACCTTTTTCACTCCCGAAATTTTACTTTTGTATGATATGTGTGATAGTCTCCTTCTCCAAGAATCGAATACATTATTCCATCTTCAATTTCCTACCGTGAATGTGTGTAATTTGCTCGTGTATAGGTTCTGCTTTTTAGCAACAAAAAGAAAGGTTTCAGTTAAATGCTTTGCACCTCAACTATTGGCTATCAACTTCAGATTATGTTCAATTTCAAGTAATAAGATGTTTGGCAGTGGTTTCATATGTATGAAGAATTTTGACAATTTATTTTCTAGGATTTATTATGCATGTTCACGATGTAAAACAATATGATAATGTGAATGCGGAAGTACATGTACTTAATACAAAGAAAATTGAAGATTTACTTTAAATTGTATAACTCGGTGCATGTTATTAACATAATTGAAGAAGTGCCTTTAAAAGTATAAATTTTTTGAGTAATCTAGAAATGCATAATTATGTTATTAACATGGTTGGGTCAGTTGATAACTTGAAACAACACTACATAATTTGGATGCCTCTTAGTCAACAATAAATAGAAAACTCTTATTTTTCTTTTCACTTAAGGGACTGGTAAATTAAAAAAAAAATTCAAATTTTCTATAATGACTTTGGCTTTTCTTATATTGTCGCCTATACGAACTTATAGTCAAATTATCAAATTACATGAAAAAAATGTTGGAAGATTGTTCAAGATACATTAATTATAAAGGAAGTGGCATAATTAGCATTTTTTAAGTTTTATTTATGAGCTTTGCGCACGTATCATGGATCAATCATGTTCATATGAAAGATGACAACTCAAATGATTTCGATAGGCTATTCTACTCAATGTTCATAATATGTCCTAGTTTTCATACTGGTGCTATGTATAGTTCTCATCATAGGTATTTTGAGCACATAATTCAACATTGTGCAAAATTACATAACAGTAAATTAGGACAAAATAAACTAAATAACAACTGACATATGATTTTCTAGGTATTCGTATTAATTTTCAACCAAAAACTGAAAAAGCAAAGATCGAAATTAAGAAAGTAAATGATTATAGAAAGTACGTGATGGAATAGTAAAAAGGGAAAGAAATTGTATTCTCTCGTATCTGTCTTTAATGTAATATGATATCCACATCTATTCTTTAATGAACGAGCCTTCCTAGTAAGTATAATTGTGCCTTTACGCACGCACACAGACCAAGAGAAGAGACAAAAATCTATTGTTAGATATTAGCGGAGAAAAAACAGATAGTTAACCTTATCAAATAAGATAATTGGAGGAGACAAAAATAAATGAGAGAATGCAAAAAGAGGAAAATGATAATAATCGCTAACCTTTATTTAATAATTCATATATTTTTATATGAATGGGTGATTGCAAAAATGAACGAACAAATTCTTAAGATCAGGCCGAATTTTATGACTGATTGGGGCAAATTCAATGATGATTAATTGAGTGGCATGCTCATCTTAGGGGAAAATTACCTAATTAGTCTTAAATCTATTGTGCAAAAATTACCTAATCAATCTTAAATCTATTGTGCGGAGTCCATTCAATCATAAACTTATCAATTTTGCTAATTTAGGCCTGAACTTTTGCGCAAAATTCTAATGTAATCATTCCGGTTAATTTTCGCCGAAAATCACAAACGATCCAATCATTTGCGATCGTCTTACATGGCACACTGCCACATCAGAGATTTCTTGCAAAAATTAACTGGAATGACTAGATTGAAATTTCACGCAAAGGTCTTAAAACTAAATCGCAAAATTAATAAGTTTAGGATTGATTGGATAATTTCTCTCTCGTCTTAAGATTAGTTGTTGAGCTTTGAGCTTGATTATCCAAAAATGAACACTCAAGTTCAAAAGACCAAATTCTTGCTTCCATCCAACCATACGCCAAAACCAAAAATATTTTATGAATGGGAAGGGAATGAATTGTCATGCTTTATGAGTGCATAAGTCTGATTTGGTACTATCTGTTTTTCAAATGTATAATAGTTCTCACATATGTCACAGGGACACCATATTTAGTTACTCGTCAATACTCTGAATGTTACATAATTTAATTTCAAAATTTATAAGAAAACTTGACTAATTTCATATAGGAATTTCACATAAAACATCAAAATTTGGGGCATACGAGTGAAAATTGACATATTACATAATCACATAATTATAAAAGATCATGTGTATTTCTTTTTTCCTACAAGTGTAGACAAAATGCATCGGCCACAATAACATGCAGAGTATACTAACAAAAGGAGGTTGGATGGTATTTACAATCCTCAATTTTATTTTATTTTTTGTAGGAGGAAAATCAAAAAATTGAGGCACTACGTCTGGACGAAAGGGGTTCCAGAGAGTTCATGGAGCGAGAGAGCTTCAAAAGAATGCCTAACCTAAAGTTCCTTCATTTGAGGGCCATGGGTTTTCTTGGAGATTTCAAAGGATCACTTTCTGAATTAAGATGGCTAAAGTGGAAGAGATGTCCTGACTCTTTCGAGGCGACCAATGTTCATTTGAAAAAATTAGTCACGCTTACTTTATCATCCAATAATATTAGTGAAAATTGGAGAGGATGGAGTTTAATGAAGGTAGAGATAAAAAAAAAAGGCTTTTTCTTTTGTTACATTTGATGGTAAATCATTTTATTTTCTTACTGCTAATATTGGAACATGTTTCTTTCTTGTAGATGGAGAGGTTGAAAGTTCTCAATCTTTCAATGTGCTTCAATTTACGAAGCACCCCCAATCTTTCTGCATTTGAAAATTTAGAGATGCTAATCCTAGAAGATTGTGCCCATTTGAAAGAAATCGACCCTTCCATTGGAGATGTCAAGCGCCTCATTTCCTTAAACTTGAGTCACTGTGAGAGTATCGAGAAGTTACCCGAAGAACTGGGCCAACTAGAAAATTTGGAGGAACTTGTCATAAACGAGACTCGGATAAAAGAAATCCCTCCATGTATAGGATCTTTAAAGAAGCTGAAGAGGCTTAGTGCCACGTGGTGTCGGCGACTGACTGAAATTCCTAGCTCAATAATCCGTCTCCGTTTGGAAAATTTGTCATTAGCAGACTGTGGTGCGTTGCAACAAATCCCTTCTTCAATTGGTAAGTTGGGAGAGTTGGTTGAGCTAGACTTGTCATGGACAGGGATTAGTGAATTACCTGAATCCATTGGGGAATTGAATAAATTGAAAATTTTGAGGATTCGTCATAGCAAGATAAAAAGGTTACCGAGCTCAATTGGAAAATTGCAAAGCCTCCAAGAGTTCAATGCCTACGCATGCTTTGAACTAGAAGGAGAAATTCATGTTGATAAAGGTGGATTGTCTTCTCTAAAGACCCTTTGTTTACGTGGAGCAAAAATTTCTGGCTTGCCGGAAAACTTAGATCAGCTTTCTTCTCTCGAACACCTCGATTTACTTGTCTGTAGTGAGCTTCAGTCACTCCCAAGCCCTCCTGTTGGCTTATCATCCCTGGGGCTCACCTGTCGGAGCAATGAGCTGCCATCGCTCTCTCACCTGAAGCATCTCGAGGAGCTCACCCTTGATTTTTGCGAGTCTCTTCAGAGCATCCCAGAGCTTCCCTCCTGCATACGGACGCTTGACGTTTGGAGATGCCCCAAATTGGAAAGGTTGCCAAAGCTTTCCGATTTGGAATTTTTGTCGGAATTAGAGCTCTTGGAATGTGTTGGGCTGAAGGAATTGGATGGACTGGAAGCTTTGAAATCCCTAAGATGGTTGAACCTATCCATAGCGCTAGGGTCGTCCAACCTCGACGACTCTGATGAAAGGGCAGATAAACTGCATGCGATACGAGGCATTGAAAAATTGGGATCCCTAGAAGTATTGGTTATCTCTGGGCGCAAGCACATTCAAGTACTGGACCTTTCAAAGTCGGAGCATCTGAAGGAATTGATTGTTATTGGTTGCAAAAGCTTAGTTGAAATTCGCTGCCCTAGTAAATTCTTGGAGCTCTTTTATTGGAATGGGTGCGAGTCACTCAAGAAATTACCGGACTTTTGGCCATATGACAGGCCAGATATTTGGTAGGAAGAAACAACAAGAAGCTGACTGAGGTTTGCGAGGGCTATAGTCGGAAATTCATGCCTTGCTCTTCATGTAATCACTTGAATCTCCAAAACCCTAAAACTCTCTCTCTCTCTCTCTCTCTCTCTCTCTCTCTAGACGTTGGTTAAGGCCTGATGAGTTTACATTGTGTCCTTTTCTGGTCGGGCTAATGAGGAAGGATCTTCGTGTTGGGTCTTCATTGCTTCCGGTTGCCATATCTTCAGAGTCCAGGTGATTGGACCCCTTTTAACATTAATCCATTCTTGTCGCTGATTGATCGGTTTATTCATTGTGTTGAGTTTTTAAAGATGAAAAAACAGAGGATTGAATTGCTGAAGAAGAGAAGAAGTATATGGATATGCAGCCAACCAAGAAAACTGCAACTTTGATTTCTCAATCTTAAATTTAAAGTTAAAAACAAACTGAAAGTGAGAGAATCGTGGATGAAAATCCCAACAACATATCTAACTACTTCCTAAAGACTAGGATAACATGATTTTATTGACTGAAACAAACTAAAGAAACGTATTCAAAGAACACGTGCAGTACTGAAGCAATTTTATAACACTCCTCCTTGCTTTAGGTGTTGCAAATCCCGAGCTTCTTCCTTAGATCTTCAAATTTGCTTATAGGCAATGGTTTCGTGAAAATATCTGCCAACTGATTTTCTAACTTGCAGTAAACAAGTGCAATTTCGCCTTCTTTATGCACTTCTCTTAGAAAGAAAAACTTGATTTTGAAATGCTTAGTCTTCCCATGAAAAACTGGATTGTAAGAAATTGCAATTGCTGCCTAATTATCAACAAGAATTTCCGTGTTGTTCCACTGCTTCAGGTTCAAATCACATAAAATTTTTCTCAGTCAAATTACCTGATTAACTGCTGTTGTGGATGCTATGAACTCAGCTTCTGCTATGGATTGTGCTACAACTTCCTGCTTCTTAGAACACCATGAGAAAATTCCCAAGCCAAGACTAAAACAATAACAAGAGGTACTTTTCATATCATTCACCAAACCTCCCTAATCATTGTTAGAAAATCCCAACAGCTTGAAATCTTAGCTTTTCTTAAACTTCACACCAAATTCAATTGTTCCTTGAATGTATCTCACTACTCTATTGCTGCTCTTAAGTCCATTTCAGTAGCACAATGCATAAAACAAGATAAGAGACTTACAGAAAATAAAATGTCTGGTCTTGATGTCGTGAGATACATTAGACAACCAATCAGACTTCAAAAGTAACCCTCCTCAACTCTGTCAGTCCCGTCCTCTTTGCTCAAGCCCTCCTTTTGATTCATTGGAGTGGCCATTGCCTTGCAATCCTCCATACGAAACTTCATGAGAATTTCCGTGGCATACTTCTTTTGACAAATGAAAACTTCATCTTCCAATTGCTTAATCTCCATTCCCAGAAAGTATGTCATTAGTCCAAGGTCTGTCATTTCAAAGATCTGCATCATTTCTATTTTGAACTCTTCAACAAGCTTGGCATTACCACCTGTGATTAAGAGATCATCAACATAAAGAGAGACTAAAAGTAGATCATCTCCCTTATGTTTCACATAAAGAGTAGCCTTTGACATGCTCTTTTCGAATTCGAATCTTGACAAATGCTCATCTATCTTGCTATACCATGCTCTAGGTGCTTGTTTCAAGCCGTATAGAGCCTTCTTGAGCAAGTAGACCTTCTCCTCTTCACCTTGTTCCGCGAATCCCTCAGGCTGTTCAACATAGATCTCCTCTTGCAAAATACCATTCTAGAATGCAGATTTTACATCTAGTTGAAACACCTTCCAACCCTTTTGAGCTGCAATTGCTAGCAAGAGTCTTATGGTGTCCAATCTAGCCACGGGTGCAAAGGTGTCTGAATAATCAACACCAAAAATCTGTGCATAACCCTTACTACAAGTCTAGCCTTGTACTTGTTGATGGAACCATCTACATTTAACTTGGTTCTGAACACCCACTTTACTCCAATAACCTTTCTATCCTTCAGTTTGTCGACAAGCTCCCAAGTCTTATTTTTTTTAAACATCGACAACTCCTCTTCCATTGCCTTCTTCTAGTTCAAGTCTTTAATAGCTTCTTCATACCCTGCAGGTTCACAAATGGCCACATTGTATCTCTGATAGATATTAGAGAGCAATCTTGTTCCATGGATTGGTGGATCATCTTCCAACTCTTCTTGCCACTATTCTGTTGCTCTCTCTTCTATTGTTTGGAAGGGAAGACTTGATTTCTGCTTGCTTGTGGATGTCTCTTGTGTCTATTTCCAGTTCCATTTCTCATCTTCATTAAAGAACACATCTCTATTGACAATTATCTTCCCTATTTGAGGTTGATACACCTTGTAGGCCTTGGAGGAAGAACTGTAACCCACGAAGATGCCCAGTTCTGATTTCTTGTCAAGTTTATCACGCTTGACCTATGGAATGTGAGAGAGACACATACAACCGAACACTCTAAGGAAATTGAGTGAAGGTTTAAAGCCATACCATGCCTCCAATGGAGTTTTGTCCTCTAATGCCTTGGTAGGCAATCTATTCTGCAAGAAAACCGCAATGCTTGCTGCCTCAGCCCAGAAATTCTTTGGCAACTCCTTGTCGTGAAGCATGCATCGAGTCATTTCCATTATATATCTGTTTCTCCGCTCATTGACTCCGTTCTACTGTGGAGTGTAAGGAGCGGTGAGTTGGTGCTCAATGTCAGATTCTTCGCAGAACTTGTTAAATTGCTCTGAAGTATACTCTCTTCCATTGTTAGACCTAATGCATTGAATGTTGCTGCCACTCTGCTTCTCCACCATTTTCTTGAACTTCCAGAACGTGCCAGCTACTTCTTATTTATGCTTCATGAAAAATATCGAACACATTCTACTGAAATTATCTATGAAAATAACATAGTACCGACTACCTGCGAGTGATTGAGTTCTTTGAGGACTAGCAACATCTATGTGGATTAGTTTCTACTTGTGAGAGGCTCTCCAAGTTGACTTAGGAAATGGTTTTCTATTTTGTTTAGCAAATTAATAGGCATGACAATTCGATAAATGGTCTGCAAAGACTGGTAAACCATTTGACAACTCCTTTTTCTTCATCAGCAACATTCTTGAAAGGTGACAATTGGCTAGTCTCTTGTGCTAGGTCTCAGTCACATTCTCCTCCATGGAACAAGCAGCTTGCTCCTCCTTGGTTTGTTCAAAAGAGAAGCTCTTGCATCTCATTTTTGCTTTGATGATTTCCTTTCCATTTGGATCTTGTATGAGGCAAAGTTTGTCTTCAAAAAACACCTTGAATCCTTTTTCAATGAGCTAACCAACACTCAACAAATTTTGGTCAATATCAGGTACAAAGAGAACATTTGAGATTGACTTTGTACCTGAATTTGTTGAGATGACAATAGTTCCCTTTCCCTTCACCGGAATATGGTTACCATTTCCTATTCTGACCTTTGTGATTGTTGTGGGCTTCAACTCTTTGAAAAGACTTTGATCGTGAGTCATGTGGTTTGTACAACCACTATCTATCAACCAACTCACATTTGATTCTCTGCTTGAGAAGCAAGTGGCTACAAACAATTGATCTTCCTCTTCTTGGTCTGCAACTTGAGCATCTGCTTCCCGCACCTGATTTTTATTCCTGCATATCACTGCCTCGTGTCCGAGTTGATTGCATTTGGAACATTTGGCATCAGGTCTTCTCCAACATTTGAATGGAGGGTGACCTTTCTTCCCACAGTGATGGCAAGGAAGGTATTTACCCTTGAAACTTCTATTTCTGCTTTTGTTGCTACTCGAAGTAGGTAGGACCGAATTTCCCTCTTGGCTTTTCTTCTTTTTCTTCTTGTTTTTTTCAGCTTCATGATGTTTTGCAGGTAAGGCTCCTTCAATTTCACCTTCCTGCCTCATAGCTCTTCTTTGCTCCTGCGCTTGTAAAGCATTCAACAGTTCTGCCATAGTGATTTTTGACATATCCTTAGTGTTTTCTAAGGATGTAATCGTGGCCTCAAATTTTTCAGGCATCGTTACAAGGATTTTTTCAACAATCCTTGATTCTGGTAGAGAAGAGCTGAGTAGCTTGACTCGGCTTACAATGTTAAGCAACCTATTAGAATACTCTTTGATGGTTACAGTCTGCCTCATCTTCTGCAACTCAAAGTCACGTACCAAATTCAACACTTGCATCCTTCGGATCCTTTCGCCTCCTTCGTATTCGGTCTTGAGATAATCCCATATCTCGTTTGTTGACTTCAGAGACATGATACGAGTGAAGATGGTGGATGAGACTGCAGTAAACAAGTAGGCCTTTGCCTTTGATTTCTTCGTCTTCTTCTTCTTCTGCGCTTTGATTTGTGCCATGGTGGGATTGTTTGGAAGAGCAGGAATTTCATAGTCTTCTTCCACTGCTTCCCAAAGATCCAAGGCATCCAAGTATGTCTCCATGCGTACTGCCCAAATCCGGTAGTTGTCTCCATCGAACACTGGCGGAGCAATTGATGAGAAACTGGCTTCGGCTTCCATGATGCATCAAACTCACACATAGATCCCTCAAGAAGAGTGCTTTGATACCAATTTGTTGAGTTTTTAAAGATGAAAAAACAGAGGATTGAATTGCTGAAGAAGAAAAGAAGTATACGGATATGCAGCCAGCCAGGAAAACTGCAACTTTGATTTCTCAATCTTAAATTTAAAGTTGAAAACAAACTGAAAGTGAGAGAATCGTGGATGAAAATCCCAACAACATATCTAACTACTTCCTAAAGACTAGGATAAAATGATTTTATTGACTGAAACAAACTAAAGAAACGTATTAAAAGAACACGTGCAGTACTAAAGCAATTTTATAACACATTGGTTGATTCTTGGCATGATTAGTGCATGCACATTCTGGTGATTCGAGGTTTTGAGCCGCTATTGTTGGTCTGATTTCGGATGTTCGATGTCTGCACACGGAGGAAATGAAATGAAACTAATTCGAGCTTTTCTGCATGTTCAGCAAAGCATGTTTAGTTGTCCTGTTATATTTATCAGCTTGTGAGTCCTGTTAGGTGCAGAGATGTGCTCGGTTATTCTCTTCTACTAGTTTGCTATGGTGTAATGAGATAACTATAGTAGCTTTTGATTAGGTTTCGTGTCAATGGTGATGAATTTTCCTCATGTTATCTGAGCAGTCGTTGAGCATGTATTTTCCTCATGCTCGATTATCAGGACTTATGAGCCTATTACAGGTTTAGGTTGATTTTATCACCATGTCTAGGTACCGTGGAAATTGACTGTAGGCAGAGTTGTCGGACTAATATGAACTAACTTCAGGTTGAACGGGAAGATTGCCTTGATTGATGAGGTTCTACTTTCGTAGCCATTTCTTTCCAGTTCTCGGATCTTGAAGCACCTTGAGGGGTGATGAAAAGTGGAAAGATGAACAATCTCCTGTGAACCATTTGTTTGTACCTATGATCCAAAGTAGCATTTTCTCCATGAGTATGTGGAAATTCCTTCTCATAAGATTCTCCAAGGATTTCCTCACTCATCCCAGTTAGCTAATAACATGGTGAAATGGTGTTGAAGGCTACTAATTTCACACGGAAAAGGATGCTAGTGTCCGAATTGTTGTGATGGTGATATGGCTTGTTCATTTTTTCCTTACTTTTCCTTTGCTAGCTTTCTAGTTGAATGGAATTGCTCCTTATCTTCTTCTGACTATGGGAAAATGCAAAAGCTTGAGTGCGCTAATAGAAGTCCATTGGTTTCTTCTTTCACCAAGAGTTATCGATGTGTTTGGAAGAACTTTTGCTTTTAACTTTCATCTATACTATTGTTTTTAGCATTTGCAATGTGTCTTTTGTTCAATACTCAGTGCTTCGAACCTTCAGAAAGCATAAAACTATGCATTTTATGGCCAATTATAGCAAAATAATTCTTATCTTTCTCATAAGGTCAAGTTGATTTCTGATGTTGAAACAGAAACACCATTAAATTTGTTTCTATTTCCATGGTTGGTTTTCATTCTGTCATCCTCTGTATGGATCCTCTTCAATGTGATTATCTTGCTTTTTGAAGGTTACAAACTCTATGCTAGTCGACCGTTGCCTGCGCCAATGCGAAATTCAGAGTACAGAGCTGACTGAATCTAACGGTAAGTGGCTTTTCTTTTAAGTTACCTGAAGATTTCAATTCACAAAAAGGTGTTGAAGAATGATGTTGAGTTGTGCTTGAGAAATATCTGGTCATTGGCCGGTTCAACTATGAATTTGAGGTTTGCATCTCCAGTAGGGATGAATTATGTTTGATGCAGTGGTAGAGACTGCTTTGGCCAACTTATTTTCTGTTCCTTAGCTTTTCAATGTTTTTCTTTTCTCATGTTGGGCAAGAAGGTTGGTCCACGATTGAGCCATGCCCTCGATCGCTGGTGCTGCATTGTTCTGCGGTGGAGTCTCTCCCTAATTCGCCTGCAAAAAATCCTTCTGTGCTATTTGGGAAGCTTGATTGTGGAATGGTAAGGAAGAGGATCAATCTTTGGAGTTTAGTTTGGAGGCTTCAGACGTTGCCACCATAAAATAAGCGACATTTGTTTTATCCATGGATCTGTATCGAACTTTGTTCATCGCTTAATATGCCAATGTGAAGGATGCTCTCTCCGAAGGCAGATATATGGCCTTGATCAAGCTGAAAGTATTATCATCAATAGTGGAAACCCGGTACAAATCATGTCGCGACTCTTTCCTTGTTCTACTTCATGCCTTTATTAATCATCTTGCAAATTCGTACCTTAACATCATTCGCAAGTTATTACTTCAGTTCGATCATTGTTTGGTGATGATGATGCCTATGCCCCAGAGACTTTAGAAGAATAAAGGATTTCCACTGTCTTGTGGATAACAGTGTGAGATCCAAACCAGAAGTATGGAGGAAGTCCTTCAATCAATTGCATTGCTTTCATTTTTTTGGGATAAACATGACAAGTAATCAATGGGTGGCTAGAAAGGTGATTTGCTTGAGTCCTTTAATGTTTGAGAGCTGATCTAGATCTCTTAATGCCATCTTTTCTTGAACTACAGCTTAAATTAGAATGTTTTGTTACAGTTGCCACTGAATGGAATTGGAAAGCCACTCCTGCAATAACTGTGATTTCAGCCAGAAATGTGCACCATTTCTGGCTAGGCTAATGGCGGGGACACAAAATCTTCAGAGCTCGGGTACTACCCAGCTGTTTATGGCTCTAAAATGAAGTGGGAGGAGTTGTGCATATGATTTTTAATTCTGTGGAGAGCTTAATTGGTACTGCATCGGAAGCGAGGACTTCCAACTATAATTGTAATCTTGACATAGGAACTGCATATTGGCAATATTAGGAGTGCAAATTGACTTGGAAGATACTAGTCATGTTCTTTTATTATCGTTTTCACAATAGTTTGATGTGTCTCTGAATCCTAATGAGAGAAATTATGTTCTTTCATTATCATTCACTCAAAGAGAATACCAGAATGATGGAGAACACATATGCCCCATGTAGAATTATGAAGAATATATGCATGATAGCAGCACGATAGAGATTGGGTTCTGGAGATCGTTCGTGTTTCCTAGTAATTGTAAATATAGCTGGTAAAGTATCATATTCGGTTAAGAGTACCTACTTCACATTAGTAATATCGGTTTGGCATGGGGTTGTGTCGATGTCTTATTGCTTTCTGCCTTATTTCAAGTAATCTCAGGGAAATTGGTCGACTAAGTGAATGCAATGCTTTGGCATCATCTGGCTTGTGATCCTGGTGGGAATGAAAATAGATAAGAATGCCTTCAAAGTATATTGCATGTCATTATATGTCATCAGTCACGAAGAAAGACTCTTCATCCTTGACATGACATGAATATGTTCTTATGCAAACAGAGTGTGACATCCCGAATTTCGGTTCTTTTTTGGGATTTATAAAACGTGTAATTCGTCAGTGCACTTATAATAGAATCTCGCCTGGGAACTGATCACTCTCGGGTTCTTATTTTTAAAATAGAGATTTTACTAGAATTGCACTCGATCGAATTTGGCCGTTATTTAAACCCCGAACTTGGCAGTCGATTTTCGGGAGTTTCAGGACGAAATAAATTGGACGGTGTCGACATTGTCGTAGCCAACGTTGAGATTGTCAGGAATAATGAAAAAAGGGGAGTTTTTGACCGAGTGCGAATTTGAACTAGTAGACCTCCCTCGCTATAGTTTGATTTAATTAATTTGACCTTTGTCCTTTTTTATATTCAAGGCTTATTTTGGACCGGTAGATCGTTTTCGATTTTGAATTTGGGCCATCGGATCGCATTTAATATTTGAATGAAGTTTTTTTTATTATTTCTCTCTCTCTCTCTCTCTCTCCTCCGCGCACACGTCTTCTGATGCACGACCGGTCTTCTCTCTCTCCCCCTCTCTTTCCTTCCCTCTCTCTTTCTTTCTCTCTCTTCTCTCCTCTCTGCCGCGCTCACCGAACCCCCATGCAACGTCCACTCTCGCCCATACCCCCCCTCTGACACCCTCTCTCCTCTCTTTTTCTTCCTTTTTCTTCCCTTTCTTCTTCCTTTTTCTTTCTCTTCTGGAGTTTTTCTTCAGTCTTCTTCTTCCTCCCCCGACGAGCCTGCGCGTGGCCCTGCTCCGCCCAGCGCCGACTCGGCTCGCCAACCGCTGCTCGTTGGACCAACCTCCGTTGCCCATTGCCACCGCGCGTCGTCCGGCCGTCGCCTCTGCTCTGTCGCCCGACGCCCCCGACGCCACCGCGAGCCAATCCGCAGCCGCAGCTCTCCGGTGGGGCTCAACCGCTCGCCAGCCAGCCCCGCATCGCCAGTCGCCACCGTGCCGCCGGTCACCGCCATTCCTCTCCCCCAAACGGCCGGCAACCCCTTTCCTCCCCCTCACTCTCTCTCCCCCGAAGCCTTCCCCTGTTTCGGGCTTCCAGCCTCGCCGCCGTCGCGTGTTGCCGTTCCAGCCGTCGCCGCATCGCCTCTGCCACCCAGCCGTTCCCCTCAGTCACCTCCGCCGCCCTGCTGCCCCCTTGGCCGCCACCACCTTACTTCTCCTGTTCTTCTTCCTCTTCGACGCCTCCCCCGTTCTAGGCTTTTTCCCGCAGCGCGCCGCCTCACCTTGCCACAGCGCGCCGCCACCCAAGCCGTCGCCGCCGCTCCGTCCACCGCTGCCTAGTCCCCGGCGACCTTGCCCAGCCACTTACAGCCACTGTGTTCGTCGGGTTAGCTCAATCGTCATTGTCGTCGTCTCGCCCGAACATCCTGGGCCGTGGCTGAGCTCACCAAGCCCGCTGCCCAGCCGCCATCGCCATGTTTTTGGCTCAGTTTGAAGCTTAGGACACCCGGTGAGTTTGGCCCTAAACCCTAATTAGGGTAATTTGCATTTCTAGACAGGTTTTATGGATTAATTAGGGTAATTTAGGGGTTAAATTGTAGAGGTGATTAGGGGTTGCGATTGTGGTCGATTTGGTGGATTAGTATGATGAACTAATGGAGAATTCGTGACCCGAGAGGCGCGATATATGGGCTGGACAGATTTGGATTGAATCGGCCCGACTTCGGGTTAATTCGGGTTCAATTGGGGATTATAGAGCGCGCCTAGTTTGGTCCTCATGGTGGCGGATTTGGATGATATTTTGAGGAGTCAAATGGAGCGTTTTGAGGATAATTAGTGGCCTAGAGCAGCCTGTTGGTGACTGCCTATATCGGGGTTTAATTGGACAAAGCGCGATCGATTTGGGGGTTTAATGGTGAAATTACCGAAATTGTTGGATTAACTGAATTCGTGGCTGAATTGTCCTTAATTGAGATTGATTTTTGTGATGCCATGCTATGTGCCTAGAGTGACTAAGGTTGGAGTAGCTTGGCGGGATTCGAGTGTGCAAGTCCATATTGATTCAACTGCGTGATATAGATGCGTAAATTATGTGTCGAGTTTGTGCCATGACTAAGCTGGATGATTTGGTTAATTGGGCTTGCGATTCATTGAATTGAACATGTTGTGTTGTGAATTGAATGCTCATTGTGAAATATGTGAGTGCACAAATGTGAACGTTATAGCTTTGAATGTGCATCATGAGCATTGGCATGGCATGTGCATTTGCAAGTGTGCTCGAGTGACATGTGCATTGTGATCACCTAAAATGCCCTGATGCTTATTACATGAGGTTCAGATAAAAATTGATGCCTGTGAATGTGTGATCATAATAAACCCTGATGCGTTTTACGCGGGATAGTGAACCCGTCCTGAAGCGTGTTACGCGGGACGATACCCCGTTTACCGGAAGATGACCAACTTGATGCGTTTTACGCGTGTAATGTGTCATGAGCATGATGCGTTTTACGCGGGCCAGAGATCGATCTCGAAGTGAAAGACCTGATACGTTTTACGCGGGTTGGAGGAGGAATTGGTAAATGGCAGAGTGCTGGCATGCAAGCGTGTGTTATTGCATTGTTGAGGCATGACATGAGTGCGAACATGAACACGTACATTACATACATCGGGATTAAGTGATATGGGTACTTGTAATGCGATCTAAATGTTATGGTGCTGTTGTGATTAAGTTTATTGAATGGCCAATCTGCAGGGTCAAGTATGAATTAGATTTAGGCCCGAGGGCCTGAGTCAGTTGTGTTTTGATTTATGCATGGTTTAGTACTCGTCAGGAGGTGCACGTTAGCCTAGTTTAGGTTTAGGGAATTACTCACTGAGATTATTCTCATTGTTGTTTAAACCACATTTTCAAACCCCCAACCTTGAGGATGGCAGGCGTACCGATGTGTTTTGGGAGGAGCCCCGACTAGTTGTAGTGCTTGACTGCCGAGTCGCGCATTCCCCTTTTTGATGTTAGTGGCCGTTGAATCGATTTTGATTTTTTTTAGCGTGGGCTGTATATGAATCTTGTATATGGTTTCCCATTGTAATACAAGTGTTTATTTTGTAATCTTGTTCTCGTTTATGGCTATCTTTAGTTATGTGTTTATCTTTGTACGGGTGATTTTATTTACTTTCGCATGTGTTTTAAACCTCTGTATTAGGCACTGGGTCAGTGACGCATCCTGGGACGTCGCACTCAAATCGACCATGGCAGGGATGCTCGCGCGCCGTAAGGTTTGGGGCGTGACACAGAGTATTACCTTTTTCCAAGTTCGATTAAGATTTGTTTCCCAGAACAGAGGATGTTTATTATGCGGTTCTTTTCATTCATTCATTCATGCACAATAAAAAAGAACTTCATTACTTGTTAGCAAAAGTTCCATCGAAAAGCTTAAAGTATTAGTCAGAGGTAGACTCAATGTATATGACCCTTGTTGAAACCTTTATTTAACCAATGTGGAATAAGACTTCTAATAATTGATTGATCATGGCAACGACTCATGTCTATGTGGTTTTGATTGCATTTTTAGTAGCTTATGTCCACTGATTCTGTCATGGATTAATGACCCACTGGAGGCACCATCATAACATTTTTACTTTTCTCAAATCCAAGACACACTGATGTTGAGATGATGAATTTCCATGGATATATATGCAACTTTGTTTGTCAATTGAGATGCTAATACATAGATTGCTCAATCTGATGATGGATTCATGGCCTTGATCCTGTCAAAAGTAACATCCTCTACGGTGGGAAATCTAGTAGTAATCATGTTGTGCTCTTTCTTGTTTTTCGTCATGCCTATATCCATTTCACATGTTAGTACCATCAGTTAGTGTCTTTACGTATCGAATTTGCATCCTTCTATTTGTTTTTGATTTGGTGATGACAATTTCTCATGCCCCTCATGCTTTAAATGACCAGGAGCTTCACTGTAATTTTGGCAATTGTGGGATATCCCAACCAAATATCTGGGACATGGATGCGATGGGGACATTCTTTAAACCGATTGCATTGCATCATGCTTTATGAACGGGAGCTATCCATCATAGTATGAGATTCTTCATTCTCGACATGGTATCAATTTGTGCTTGTGTAAATAAAGTAATACTTCTCTCCAACTTCTATGAAGTAGAGAAATTCACCATCCGATGGATTTTGGAAACTGCTCATGCATATATGATCTTGATTGCATTTTATTAATTCGTTATTTGGTCATGGAAGTAGGCAGTGAAGGTACCATAAACGTGTTCTGCATTTTCTCAAAGCTCGAGCATTAATGTCAAGATGATGAATCTCCTTGGATCTGTATCAAACTTTGCTCGTCGCCTTAAATGCCAATGTGAAGATTGCTCTCTCTGAAGGCAAATATATGGCCTTGATCAAGCTGAAAGTATTATCATCAATAGTGGAAACCCCATACAAAATCATGTAGCTACTCTTTCCTGGTATTACTTCATCTCTTTATTAATCATCTTGCAAATTCTTACCCTTACATCATTTGCAATATCTTACTTCAGTTCGATCATTGTTTAGTGATGACAATATCTACGCCCTAGAGGTTTAAAAAAGACAGGATTTTCACTGTATTGTGGATAACAGTGTGAGATCCAAACCAGAGTATGGAGGAAGTCCTTAAATCAACCATATTGCTTTCATGTTTTTTTGGATAAACATGACAAGTAATCAATGGGTGGCTAGAAAGGTGATTTGCTTGAGTCCTACAATATTTGAGAGCTGTTCTAAATCTCTTAATGCCATCTTTTCTTGAACTCTAGCTCAAATTAGAATATTTTGTTATGGCTGCCACTGAACGGAATTAGAAATTCACTTATGCAATAAGCAGTTGTGGTACCATTTTTGGCTTAGCTGATGGCAAGAACAAAAAATCTTCAGAGCTCGGGTATCCCTCAGCTGTTTATGGCACTGAAATGAAGTGGGAGGAGCTGTGCATATGATTTTTACTTTTGTGGAGAGCTTAATTGGTACCGCATCAGAAGCGAGGACTTCCAACTACAACTGTAATCTTGACATAGGAATAGCTCATTGGTAATATTAGGAGTGCAAATTGACTTGGAAGATACTAGTCATGTTCTTTTATTATCATTTACACAAAGAGAATACCATAATGATGGATAATACATATGCCTTATGTAGAAGTATGAAGATTATTTGCATGACAGCAGCCCGACAGGGATCGGATTCTGGAGATCATCCTTGTTTCCTAGTAAATATAAATATAGTAGGTAAAGTATCATATTCAATAGAGAGTACCTACTTCACATTACTAATTTCAGTTTGGCAAGGGGTTGTGTTTTTTGTCTTATTTCAAGGAATCTCAGGGAAATTAGTCGACTAAGTGAATGCAATGGTTCAGCATCATCTGGTTTGTGATCCTGATGGGAATGAAAATAGACTAGAATGCCTTCGAAGTACATAGCATGTCGTCATACGTGAGTTGTAAACTCTGCATCCTTGAGATGATATGAATATGTTCTTATGCAAACAGAGGATTACCTTTTTCCAAGTCCTCTTAAGGTTGGTTTCCTAAAGCACATGATGTTTTCTTTTTATGTGTTTCTTTCATTCATTCGTGCATAATTAAAATAACAATTTTGTGGAGAAACAAATGGAGTCAAAGTGTTTCGAGATTTGTTATGAGCAAATCAAATTCATGGAGAAACTAAGAATAATTTTTTTTATCTCCTCGTTCCATCATTTGTTAATGTGCTAAGAGTAATGCCACACTTATCATCCTGTGTTAAATTACCAATATTTATTAAATTATTAACACCGTCGTAAGCGTTCCATTAAATTACCAATATTTATTTCCGCAAACTTTGAAGCAAATGAACAAGTAATCTCAATAAAATAATTTCTAGATTTAGCAAATCATTTCAACGACAATCAAACAATTTCTAGTTATTATCGTGATATTATCTATTTCTTCCCTCGAGTATTTTCCCCTTTGGCATACCACCCATGCAAAAAATAGATTGATTTATCTCGTGGCACATCGCTTGGGCCTGTTTTAACTATTATATGAATTTCACTCCAAAATTTTAATAATATTTCGTGTTTTACAACAATCGGAATGATTATCATAAAATTTTTGGAAGCGCAAAAATTCAAAACTGGTAATCATCCTCTTCTTCCTGTCGAACCTTGACATCTCTATCTACCGTCCCATCCCCACCAATCCATGAGCGTCGACCCTAGACATCAATGACTTGAAAGTATTTTACCTAATTTAACTATATCACATGCCATAAACTTTTGGATAACCAAATCCATCAAGATTTCATTTTCTTCTCTCGAACCTCATTACTTTATTTTTATGAAAAACAGTTAACTCACTTCTTTACATACATAGTGCAATAAATTTTAAGATCAACTTACTCTTAAATTATCTATATTGCTCTAAAATTAGGAATCGAGCACCATCGCCCATCTCCCATCGCCCACTTCTCTCCCCCTCCCCCAATTCTCTCCCCCTTTGGTTTCTATCTTCTTGTTTTTTCTTTCTAGATTTTGCAGATGTGGCTCCTGACGGCCCAATTAGGCTAGCAATCGTAGGTCTCAAGATGGAGATGGATCATCACGTCAGATGCCGTGATGCCAACATGACCAAGTTGATTAGGGGAATTCAATTGATCCGATTCAAAGAATAAATGGCCAAATTAAACAAAATTAAAGTTCAGCGATCAAGTTGAGCTTTCATCAAGAGCATGGGGATCATTTTTTTTTTGGTGGATATTATTTAAAGTCGAGAGCTTTTAAACAAAAAGTCCGATGAAGGGGTATCCAAACATAAAAGCTTTCAAAAAGGTTGGGGGGACTAATTTTGAAAATGCCCCTTTTTTATACTCAGTATGTTATTTTTAAGAATGTCTTTGAACATTTCTATTTTGGGTAAGTACAGCACAAGTGCCATAACTTTTGTACGGAGGACACTTAAGTGCCATAACTTCTTTTTAGCTCACTTGAGTACCATAACTTTAAAAAATAAGATCACTTAAGTGCCAATTACGAACTGGTCGTGAGGGCTCAAAACCATAGCTTTTCCGGCCGAACAATGACTTTCGCAGTGAGGTGAGCACCACCAGCTTAAAGAGGAGGCGTCGGTGAATGATTCCATGGCCTCCGTTCATCTCGAAATTTCCGTTTTAACCTCCGTTGACAAAGGTAAAAATGCTTCGTAGTCATACATTTATCGAGCTGATTTATGCGTCAACGGAGCATTTTTACCTTCGTCGACGGAGCCTAAAACAGAAATTTCGAGACGAACGGAGGCCATGAAATGATTCACCGACACCCCCTTTTCAAGCTAGTGGTGCTCGCCTCGCCGGGAAGGTCACCATTTGGCTAGAAAAGCCGTGGTTTCAGGCCCTTACGACCAACCCCTATGACAAGCTAGTCATGAGGGCCTGAAACCGCGGCTTTTCTGGTTGAACAGTGACCTTCCCGGCGAGGCGAGCACCACCAGCTTGAAGAGGGGGTGTCGGTGAATCATTCCATGGCCTCCATTCGTCTCAAAATTTCCGTTTTAGCCTCCGTTGACGAAGGTAAAAATGCTTCTTAGTCACACAATTTATCGAATCGATTTGTGTGACTACGAAGCATTTTTACCTTCGTCAACGGAGGCTAAAACGGAAATTTCAAGATGAACGGAGGCCATGGAATATTTCACCGACACCCCCTTTTCAAGCTGGTGGTGCTCGCTTCGCTGAGAAGGTCACCGTTCGGTCGGAAAAGCCGCGGTTTTGGGTCCTCACGAACCAGCTCGTAAGTGGCACTTAATTGATCTTTTTTTTGGAAGTTAGGGCACTCAAATGAGCCAAAAGTTATAGCACTTGCGCTCTACTTATCCCCTTCTATTTTTCTCTTGTTTTTCACCTAACACAACTTACTCCCACACATAAATTACTAAGTTACAACTAATTAGACATAGGAGTCACTTCGTTCTTTGTCAGTTAATTATATTGAGGTTATACTTCAATGATCAATCAAAGAAAGTGTATTTCCTCTAGATCAACCTGGAGATACTATTTCGCAAGAGGAGAGATATTAAATTGAAGAATTTAAGGGCGTGTTTTGCGAGAGGAAGACAGGTGTCAAAAGGGAAATGATCTTGTAGTGTTGAGTGCCAACTCGGGTTTTAGAGATACAAAGGTGATGGATCGAATCAGTCGACAAAAATACAAATAAAGAAGATTCAGCATCCCAAGGAAGCTACTGTTCTTTCTTTTGGTAATTATTTAATGGCCACCAAACAATAGCACGTTCAACAAAGATTTCAATCGGTTATATGTAACTTTGATACCGTCTCTCTCGGATAAAAAAAAATCGATCGATGTCAATTAAATGAAACTTGTAACTTTAGCTGGATAAAATATTAATGGACGTCAATTTAATGTAACTTCAGCTGGATAAAAATTGATGAAAGTCCTTACCAAAAAAAAAAAAAAATTGATGAAAGTCAATTTGATGTCGCTGGGCAAGTCCTTTTCTTGCCAACTCTGCAATGGGTCATCATCATTGTGACTAAAGTATGATAATAAGAAACAAATTTAAAATTTCAAGTTGCGTTAATTTAGAAAAGTGCGTGAAAAGCCACCTAATTTTGTCTATGTCTAAACCAACTGGGAAAATTCATTTGCCCAGCTATTTTCGAAAATCCATGAACTTGGATCCCCATAGTTTCTGGTGCATACCCTTTAGCAATTGCGCTAACCATGTGTTTTTTTTAGCTGCCACGGATGCAGCTTGATGCTTGGTCTCTGTCATCGACAACGATGCAGTTGGCTGTCTTCAGCCGCACCAACAGATGGCTTCTGAATCAAGGCTTAACATATAGCCTGTCGTCGATCTACAGGTGTCATAGTCATGGGCGTCATCGGCATCACCCTAGCCAATTGCCTCTTTGACCCTTTTTCCCTTCCGGCCGGCACGCTATTATTCCTGTACAGCAAGTTCAATTTTGTTTGTGATATCTTCTTTTGTAACTTGGTCCACTGAAAATCATCAATCCATGAAATTTTTGTATATGCATCTTCCCTTATTTATTTCCTTTTTCTGTTTATAGTTTTTTCTTTTATTTTTAAAACTCAAGTAGATGAATTTTTCACGAAAATGTCGATAAGGCCAAACGAAAATTAGGTAGGTAAGATGACTTTGTCGCCAATAGGCATAATGCATATATCTAGCAACTCGGAACGTACTATGGAGGACTTGCACATTCCCATGTCAATGTCAGAGAAAACCATGAAAGTCCATCGCAAATAAAAAAAGAAAAAAAAACACTAGTGAGGAAATTTCAAGGAAAAAAACGGAGCACGCAAAAGACAATCTAGCCTTCGACCAAAAAAAAAAGACAATTTAGCCTGCGAAATTACGGGATGTGTCGCCTCACCTTTAAATCGGACGATTGGTTATGGGATAAAAGGAAAAAAGTTCTTTGAAGAAGCTGGAGATGCTTGACGCCTCGATTGTAAATCTTGAAAAAAATGTCATGATTGTCTTAACTTTTTACGGCGCTCACTTCTTTTTTTTGTTTGGTCAGACGGCGCTTGCTTCAATGGCGTAATTATCTTCTTGACCACTTGAGTGTCACGTGAAGAATTCATCACTTTAGTGTCATTGGCGATTTGTGCAGCTAGAAAATTTGATGTGACATTATTTTAATATAAACCTTCCGACATGACTCACCGATAAAATTAAGTCGGTAATATTGCAGCTGAACAACGTCGTCTGTGTGTGTTATTTGCCCGCCAATTAGCGACTTGGGGCTAAATTTGTTTTCTCCTTCAAACCCTGAAGTTGTTGGGTTTTTCAACGGAGGAAGTGGAGCAAAATCAGGTGCTGAAATTTGCGAAGGAGAGCAGGAGCAGGATGGACATCGCCAAATTAAGCATGTTCCAATCAAGAATCGGATGAACAAGATCTATGGAGTAGAGGGAGCCACATAGTTAGCAAAATGAATCCGTTGGTGCAATTGGGCTTCTTTGGAGTTGAATGGTTGTCATGGACTATGTCTCCGGCCCTCCGGGAGAACTCAATTGGATGAACTCAATTGGCAAAACATGTATCTTAGGATCCTCCAAAGCCTGAATTGGAGTCTCCAAAAGTTTGGTCTCATCTAAGGCAAAAGAGTTCAGCCTTTGAGAAGCGTAAGGACTCTACCTTCATTGTGTTTTGTTTCCACCTGTTTTCTTCCCCTTGCTACATTTCTTTTGGGGGCCTTTTGAGCTGCCTTACAGCATTGTAGAGTGGTTTGGAGCTTTTATCAGCATCATGCTCTTTTCTTTGTTTTTGTATGGTCTAATGTTACCTTTTCCAATTGCTTCTATCTCCCGGGCAAAAATCTATGCTGACTTTCCCAGATTGTTCCCACTTCTAGGAACCAAGAGATTCTTTCCTGCAGGCTCATAGGGCACCATTTGCAGGGTGGGGGTAGGAGTTTCTGGAATAATCTCATCATCTATGGTTATATCCTCTGGTTTTGCATAGAACAACTTCCAAAGAGGGCTCTTCTTCCAACACAACTAGGATCATCAGTTTCTAACCAGTTCTTGCCTTATTATTCTTCCTGAAAGAACTTGGCATAATGGCCTATGCGACCACATGCATAACAAAAGTGCGGTGATCTCTCATATTTAAAGTCCACCCATGGTTTCTTTCCTCCTTGACTGACAAATGTCCCGGGTTTCAAGGGGGATGATAAATCAATTCTTACTCTAGCATTTCCACCTGTATAAGAGGTAAACGCCTTGTATCAATTTTCACTTCAGTTACCAAGCCCCCCGGCCCTTCTGTTTGCCTTATGGTTTTCTCCGAGACCCAATCCATAGGTAATCCGTGCACTTGAACCCAAAACTCGTAATGTGTGTAATCATAACTGTACTGTGAAGTAGTCGATGTCCATTGTTTAAGCACCAAAGGATTGCTAGAGAAAGACCAAGGCCTTGCCTCAATAATTCTGTTCATTTCATTTTCAGAAGGCTAAAGTTCTCAATTGTACCCAATCAATGGTAACTGAATCCACTGTCCATGTCCTCTTCATAGTATTTTGGAAGGCTTAGAGATTGATATTGGGGTTGTAGAATAATTGCCCAAACATTGTTAAACAACATTCTTAAATTCTTTCAGTTGGGACCAATCCATCTATCTCTGCCAGGTCTTTTTCCGACCATTAATTGCCCAATTTTCTGCAGAGGATAGTAACTTGAGAATTTGAGGTGTCTAATTCTTCCATCGAAGATGCACGAGAGGCAAACAGCTTTCTCCCTGTGAGAAAAGTACGGCAGAAGCAGCTATTCCTGTAAATTCATTCTCGGGGTTGTATCCCAATATACTGTATGGCAAAATGCTGTCCAAAGACAATGCAGTTCTCAGGGAGGCTGATGGGATAGGGGGGGGGGGATTTTGGGTTTGAATTTGGGCGAGGACTAACAAGGGTTGTTGCTTTCAACTGATATGATGGTCATTGATTGCATGCCTTGTTGGGCGTGATGCTATCGAAGGGAGATCGGGTTGTATTAGAAGCTGGGTTTGGGGTAGCTTATGGAACGGTGAATATAAGGCCCCTTAGAACTTCAATTTGGTTTTTCTAGTTCTTTTTCTTTAGTTTGTAGTTTTCATTTTGGGCTGAAAACTTGAATGCGGGTGTCACCCTTCATGCAGCAATTGTCGAGGCCATCGCAGGGTCTCAATCTTGAACATCTATTTGTTGTACAGAAGCCCACACTACTTGCCATATCTCAGCGATGCAGGCACCATGTCATTTTCAATAATAATTTTCTCATGTTTAGAAGTAGTTGATCAGCCACAAAAGAAGCCCCACATTAATGGACAATCCTTCATCCCATTATACACAAAAAGAAGAAAAAATTTGAGTTCTTTCTGGAGAAGAGCAAGCATCAGTGCATGCGCGAGCAGAATTGGGATTAGCATTTTCTGCTACGCCCTTTGCACTGCGTAACTAATCTTTTGTGTAAGAAACAATGCTGTCGTTGGTAACTATTATAATCAAAGATACTGCTTGGGTTTCACAAAGGAATAAATAGCAAAGAGTTGCACGGGAGGTAGAGATTTGCAGAGTTCACCACATCAGCTAACCTCTTCAGGATCTTAACGCTGCCGTTGGAGGAACTGAGATTTTCTAGGAATGACTTAGCCCCGTTTGGTTCAACATTTAGAATGCTCATTAGGGGAATATAAATACTTTCAGCTGAAAGCCACATGGGGAAATGCAAATGGCATTTGGTAAAAAATCATTTGAAAGTCACTTGAAGAAATGCAATTGTGTTTGGTTATTTCTTTTACAAATAGGCTTTGGGATTTTTTTTTTAAAAGTATCCTTCATCGGCTTCCGCGAAGGGCTATGGTTGCCGGTGAGCCAGATCTAGCGCTGGTGGCCGTCGCCCGACCTCGGGCGACAAGACCTGAGGTCGCATGACCTCAAGCAACCATCGCTTGGAGTTGCGCGACCCCAGGCGGTTGTCGCCTGGAGTCATGTGACCCAAGCAGCAACGGCCTGGGTCTAACGACCCTAGGTGACGGTCGCCTGGGGTTGCGCAACCCAGGCCGTCGTTGCTTGGGGTCGCGCAACCTAGGTGATGACCCCTGGGCAGTTGCTCGACCCCAGGCGACCGTCGCCTAGGTCGGGCGACCTTACTGACCAAATGCTACCAAATGAGCATTTGGAACTCCAAATGTTGAACCGTTTGGTTCAGCATTTTGGAAATGCTCATTTGAGGCCAAATGAGCATTCCCAAGGCTAAACTAAACGGGACTCGTAGAAAATGAAGCTTTGTAATTGCAACCATCAATGTGTCCTTTTTCAAAATCGATGAAAAAGAAAGAGCTCAACTATCCACTAAAAAAAAACTACCCATCCGTCCAAGTGATTGCGTACAAATCTAGGGATGACGTTCAATTATTTCTATCATTATAGCACAGCCAAATGGCAAAATATGTGAAATTTCTAACATAGCACAGAATCGGAGTGTTAATACTGTTGGAATCAACTAAAAAATACCCACTACCTATCAAAATATTATGCTCGGGATCTCAAAATTTATTTGAAGAAAAGAGTCAAGGAGAGAGACGATTGCTCCAAGTCAAGTATTATGTTGATTAAACATGTGAGCAAGCCAAGGTCATCAAGAATGATTGGTGTCATCAAAGGATCACATAGTTAAATCTTGAATACCAGTCATAACAGTTCTTTATATGACACGAAAAGTAGTCGGTAGAGAAAAATCAGAACTTTACCAATGACGAACTTCTCCAATTATCTTTATCAATTCTAATAGTGAATTCACAGAATAGAATAAATAGCTAATTAAGCTCAAAGTGAAGAAAACATGGAAAGGAGAATCATTGGGTCCGAAGGAAATTGGATGTTTGAAACGAAAGAGCAAATCAGGTACAGACACTAGTAATAGTAAAGCTATCGAAAGATATTGTTAAGAGATAAAGCTCTGCATGTAAGATTTTCTGGTCTCTATTTTGGCCAAAAAAAATGCCATTTCATGCCCCCTACTACAAGGGTTTGGTACTATTCTGAATCAGGTAACCAATGTAAGCATCCAACTCCGAGCTCTGAGCAATGCAAAAATTATGCCAAGTCTTCGAATTTTTAATAATAAAAAAAGAGTTTGTTTATGGTTTCATTGGAAAATCCTATGGGGGTTGTAGTTGGGCACAAGAGCACGGTGATGGTAACACAAAAAAACTATAATGAGCAATTCGGCACATACTTTGAAAGAACCATAGCTTATCATATGACTTCAATAGCTCCTCATCTTTCATGTTCTTGTGAAAGCATCTATCTATTGTACATCTCCCAAATGGTTCCCTCCTATTACTCTTGCTATTTCCTACACAATTTAGCCACGACAAGTAGACATTGATTTCTCTTAATTGTTTTCATCGAAGACAAGAATTACGGTATCTCTTGTTAATTTCTGTGCGTGCTACACAGAACTTGAATAAGAGTGAATAAAGGGAATGACTGATTGGGGGAACGTACTGATTGATATGGGTGCTTTAAGCCTCCTTCCCCTTTTTTATCTTTTGAATAGCTGGAGGCAATCAACGTGTTTCACATTGACACAGCCAAAAAAAGAGGCTGTGGCTTTGCAGACTCGGAAAGAAGAGTGGTACAAACGGTCCCCGATTCATGAGATAGAAAGACTGCTTTTCAATTTGCGAAATACAATGATAGAAAAAGCTCATCCAACCGATGCAGTGTAAGGTGTAATTACATGTCGCGATGCATTGCTTGGTAACTGTGTATGAAGTAGTTTTGCTCGGTCTTCATTCAAATCTAATTGAGACGTGACACCACTTATGACTTGTAAAATGTAACGTGTGGCCATCGACTCCACACTAGACTTAAAGTTAAACACAACCTTCCCATTCACACCTCATCTTATAATTCTTCCCTTCCTTTTTACTTCCCACCTTTTCTCTTCAACCCCCACCCTCACCCCCACCCCAGAGCGCCGCGCCACACCCCCCTCCCCCCCCCCCCCCCCAAAAGGAAAACTAATGAAAATAAATTAAAGAAAAAGGAAGGAGAAAAGGGGAAAAATGGAAAAGAGAGCATCCGAAGGGAGATGTACTATTCATTTTGTAAATATGATTTCTACAATGCTAAAAAAGCCAACAAGGTACTACTTTAACTTAACACGAAAATAAATTTGTGATTCAATATGGATGTGATGCGAGATGTGACACAAATGTAATAAACTATCTTTCACCAATTAACAACCGATGCTCATTATATTAAGAATTTATCTTTTAATAATGTAACGATCCAATTCGACGAAAATGGAGAGTGATCGTCAAGGCCAGAGGACTTGGACAAGGAGGGACTCCTGACAAACTTATAAGATGAGAAAGGGAACATGAATTAATCGGATTATGAATATATATGTGAAAAGTGAAATTATACCGAGATTCTGCAACAGCTAGATTGGACGAGAGCGAAGAATGATCGTCAAGGCCAAAGGATCAGGATAAAGAGCAACTCTCAACAAACTTATAGGATAACGAAAAAAAAATAAAAATGAATTGAACTATCTACCGAACATGGTAAGAGCATTCACACGTTAACCCATAAAGATTGAAGCCCACAAATTTTGAAAGACAGAATCCTGAACTTTAGGAACCTGAGCTTCTCACGTACACGTCAACAGCTCCTCATCATTCATTTTCTTGTGAAAGCACTTATAGTATGTCCCCCAAATAGTTCCCTACGGGGAGACTTACTATTTGCTACATAGTAGCCTATGAACGTTGATTTCTAGATCGAATGATGGCCCCCGCTGCACGGTTCAATTATAGGACAGTTACTTCACACGGACGTTCCTAAGACGTACTGATTGTCTCGATGCTCTAAAGCTGTTCCCATTTTCTTTTGGACCGGCAACCAGTGCGTTTTCACGTTAACTCTAAAAGAGGTTCGGCCTTGGAGACTCCAAAAGAAAGAGTGATCGGGATGGATGAGAAAATAATTGATGAATGCTTTTCGGTAATGTGCTGGTGATTGTCATCTCCATCGTATCCCCAATTCAATTGGAAAGTTCGAATGATTGACTGAATTACACTTGTTATTTACAAGTATCTAGGAAATACCTAAATTTATTGAGGATTTGAAATATGGGAAAACTTACCGTTTTGTTGAAAGTGAGAAATTAAGTAATTTATCTATTACTACTAGCAAGTTGGGCAAAAAACACAACTTAGTCTTGTTATATGGTAAAACAATGTAATTGGTTAGGTATGCTGGCAGTAATTTACAAACAAGGCCAACAAACAAACGCAATAGTAAGTTATCAACATTTTTAGAAATTTGCTACTCGAACAAAAACCTAATGGTAAAGATAGCATGTTTCTAGTGAAATCAATGATTTACCAAACGAGATCCAATTGTACGATAGCCAGTGAAGTAAGGCATGTTTTAATCTTAGGAACAATGCAAGTTATCTATTTATGTAAAAGCTTATTATTCAAAATAAAAATTTATCAGTGGAAATAGTGATTCACAATTAAAATTAATAAAATTTTTTTTATTAATGTTCACTTTAAATACTTCACTTTTTCTTTTTGCCAATTTATAGATGTTTCACTTCCAATATTACGAAAAGCTCTTATTTTCACGATGATCAACATACTTCTCAAATGATTATTTCCTATAATCTAATTCACAAGACTTTTCCCTGCGTAGCATAGGTATGTAGGCCACTCTAATGGTAAGATAATTGTAGTGATAATGTAACCATTATGTTCTTTTATTTCTTTTTTTTTACTTGCTTTTTGACACGGTGCTAACGTTGCGGTGAAAAATGACAATAAAATAAACCCGATGCACCCATGCATAGCACGGGCAAACTGAACTGCTGATATAAATGGTAAGAAAATAAGCTCGTCTTGATTCCAAACAGCGTTGAGATGGAACCGCCACTAGATAATGCCTAAAAGGCCACAACTGAGTACGCGTAGAGGAAGACTCCAAGAAGTGGAAAGGAAAGGCACGCTTGGAAAGGGCGCGGTTGGAGCAGTGAAAGGAATGATCATCCATCGGATGGGATATTGTCGAGAAGCCAATGTCGAAGATGAGGAGGAGTTTGGACCACAAGAAGGCAACGCGTGAGTAGTTTGTTTTGAGTCAATTTGAAGGCACCTCCAGATTCCGTGCGCGAACAAGTGAAATACAAGAAATGACCAACGTACTTGGAGAGATTAAAAATATACTCAAATAGTCGAAGAGCAATCATGCCCTAAGTAGCACTAACATGTAACACGCGACATGACACGACACGCCGACACGTCATTTCTCAAAAATTAGAGAATTCCGACACATTGAGACATATTGTATATTAAATATATATAAATATACATGATAAATTATCATTTTTACGATTATTTCAATAAAAGTAATTCGATTCAAATCTACAAATAAATAAATAGTAATAAAATCAAATTATTTTGATAAATTATCCATGACATATTTCATTATTTTATTATGCCATGTGACAAAGTAAAGTTCCCTAGGCCATATATATTTTTCTCTTGACTATTTTCATTTTTTTCGCACAAAAGATTACAAATATGAGCCTTAACCTTTTCATCTAACGCAGTCGTTTCACCTCCCCCCTCCCCCAAAATCCAAAATCCGATGAAACCCTACCCATCCCCTCCCCCGAAATCACAAATTTTGTCGAGGCTTCTTCGTCTTCTCCCCTAAGTTGCATCGACACGCGACACGCGAGATTTCATCTCTCAAAAAATAGAGAATTCCGACACATTGGGACACGTTATATATTAAATATATATTTTTATATATACATGATAAATTATCATTTTTAAATTTGATTCAAATAAGTAAATAAATAATAATAAAAAGCCTAGAATGAATTTATCCTAAAAAATTATGCACATAAATTTTCAAAAAATAATTATGTATAAATAAATATGTTAATTAAAAAAATTAAAAGTAAATAATCAAATTTGAAAAAAAAAAGAGGAAAGTACAAGACAAAAATAATAAAAAAGAGCCCGTTGAAAGCCCAGCCCACTTTAAACCCTAATAACATCTTCTCCATCCCTTCGCCTCCTTCTCTCTGCCACTTCTCCTCCGCACGACCCGCAACTCGTCCCACCTCTTCCTTCTCCTCCGTCACCAGCGAAGCGCGAGGCAAAAGAGATGACGGCGTGAAAGGCGTCGTCCTCGGCGCCAGAGATCTCTGTGTGAGAGAGAGAGCACTGCAATGGAAGAACGACAACCCAAGGGAGTAAAATTCACTGAAGCTTCCGGTTCGTCCACCTCTGTGATTGGAAACAATTACCACGTATTCTTGAGCTTTAGAGGCCCTGATACTCGCAAAGGCTTTGTCGATCACCTCTACCATAGACTCAAAGATGTGGGCCTGAAGTTCCATCCAGACTTCGTGTTCAGAGATGATGAGAACCTCCCCTTCGGCGAGGACGTTGCCGCAAATCTTATCACTGCAATTGAGCGTTCTAAGGTTTCAATCCCAATCATCTCGGAAAATTATGCTGCTAGTGAATGGTGCCTCCACGAGCTCGTTCATATTATGGAGTGCAAGGAAAGTAGAGGACAAATAGTCTTGCCCGTACTTTACAAGGTGGAACCCAAGGATGTGAAATACCTGCAAGGGAGCGTTAAAAAGGCCTTCGAATCCCGTAAGCGTTGGTCTGACCAAGCGATCAAGCAACAAGGGAGGGAAGCGCTCAGAAAAGCAGCTGAATCCAGAGTATTCGAATCAGAGAAATTTGCTGATGGGTACTTCCTTGTTGGAAGAATATTTCTATCTATCATCCTTAAGCCTTATTTTGTGGAGCCATTAATAAGTTGTCATGTTGTGTGTTGTTCGACAGGCATGAAGGGGAATTAGTAAATGAGCTCGTAGAAATAATAATGCGCAAGCAGCAACATGATTTTCAACCACATCTTCCCGGGAAGTTGGTTGCAATTGAGGATCGTGTGGCTGAGGTTATGGAATTGGTGGATCTTGCTTGCCCGGACACTCAAATTATTGGGATTTGGGGGATGGGCGGCATCGGTAAGACAACTTTGGCTGCTATCATCTATAAAAAACTTTTTGACAAATTTAAGTGTCGTAGCTTTCTCAAGGATACTAGAGAAACAATTAATCGCGAGGGTATCGAGCATGTCCAATCTCTACTAATCTCAGATATAACAAAAAGCCCTACCCGTGCAGTTCGTGATTCTGATACAGGGATTGAAATGATCCAATCAAGTTGTGAGAATAAGAAGGTACTTATTCTTCTTGACGATGTGGGTCATCGGGACCACCTCAATAATTTGATTGGAGGTTGTAATTTCAAGTTGGGAAGTAGGATCATTATTACATGTCGAGATAAGACCCTCTTGAAGCCTGAATATAAAATGTATAAACTCAAAGAAATGAACAACAAAGAATCTTTGCTTCTGTTTAGTAGATATGCATTTGAAGGGGAACAACCTCCCACAGATCTCGCGGCTCTATCTAGTAATATTGTTGCCACCACAGGAGGGCTTCCCTTAGCTCTCATGGTTATAGGTTCACTTCTAAATGGAGAAAAAGATCCAGTATTGTGGACAGAGACATTGGAGAAAGTGAGGAACGCACCTGATGAGGCCGTACAAGAAAAGTTGAGGATAAGTTACGATACATTAAAATATAAGGAGCAGCATATGTTTCTAGACATCGCATGTTTTTTTATTGGAACTGACAAAAGAATTGCTACTTACCTGTGGGAGGATCTCAAATTTTTCCCAATAACCGGATTGCAAGTACTGATTAACCGTTCATTAATAAAAATTGATGACAAAATCGATTCAGAATGCATGATCAATTAAGAGATCTAGGCAGAGCTATTGCCCGTCCAGAAGATGTGGAGCCTTGGCATTGGAGCAGACCATGGGACGTGGAAACCATGAGAATTCTACGACGCATGGTAACAATTATGTCTCCTTTTGGCCTCTCCCATGTTCTATAATAGTAGTCCCTCAAATCAATATTGTTATCGTTCTTTTTCTCTGTCTTTGGCCATTCTCAACAGGTTGTTAGCATTTTCTTGGTAAAGGCTACATCAAATTTTGGCCTTTAGTCCATGAAAAGTTTGCACTCGTGATTATGATGCTCAGAAGAGGGTTTTGATCTTTTCTCGTTTTAACATCATTTTCTAGCAGATTTGTCACCGCTTCTTACTATATTACTGGTTGAAAACCAAGCATCACACGGGTTTGAAAATTTCCTTTATGCCACTTATAAATCCGGCTCATCACACTCGAAAACGCATGAGTCATTATAACTTTATGCCAATTGATTTATATTATTCAACCAAACAACAAAAACTTCACTGTTGATCATTACTTTGTTGTCTTTCATTCTATCTTCCCAAAATATAACAGCAATATATTTTTGAAGTACGTTGGCGTGAGGATAAATACATGGATCACGTATTATCCACCTTTTTCATTCCTGAAATTTTACTTTTGTATGATATATGTGATAGTCTCCTTCTCCAAGAATCGAATGCATTATTCCATCTTCAATTTCCTACTGTGAATGTGTGTAATTTGCTCGTGTATAGGTTCTGCTTTTTAGCAACAAAAAGAAAGGTTTCAGTTAAATCCTTTTCACCTCAACTATTGGCTATCAACTTCAGATTATGTTCAATTTCAAGTAATAAGATGTTATGCAGTGGTTTCATATGTATGAAGAATTTTGACAATTTATTTTCTAGGATTTATTATGCATGTTCACGATGTAAAACCAATATGATAATGTGAATGCGGAAGTACATGTACTTAATACAAAGAAAATTGTAGATTGTATAACGCAGTGCATGTTTTTAACATAATTGAAGAAGTGCCTTTAAATGTATCAATTTTTTGAGTAATCTAGAAATGCATAATTATGTTATTAACATGGTTGGGTCAGTTGATAACTTGAAACAACACTACATAATTTGGATGCCTCTTAGTCAACAATAAATAGAAAACTGTTATTTTTCTTTTCACTTGAAGGACCGGTAAATTTAAAAAAAAAATTCAAATTTTCTATAACGACTTTGGCTTTTCTGATATTGTCGCCTATACCAACTTATAGTCAAATTATCAAATTACATGAAAAAAATGTTGGAAGATTGTTCAAGATACATTAATTATAACGGAAGTGGCATAATTAGCGTTTTTTAAGTTTTAATTATGAGCTTTGCACGCGTATCATGGATCAATCATGTTCATATGAAAGATGAAAACTCAAATGATTTCGATAGGCTATTCTACTCAATGTTCATGATATGTCCTAGTTTTCATACTGGTGCTATGCATGGTTCTAATCATATAGGTATTTTGAGCACATAATTCAACATTATGCAAAATTAAATAACAGTAAATTACGACAAAAGAAACAAAATAACAACTGACATGATTTTCTACGTATTTATACAAAGTAATTTTCAACCAAAAACTGAAAAAGCAAAGATCGAAATTAAGAAAGTAAATGATTGTAGGAAGTACATGGGGAGAAGAACAGCATTGGTGCCAAAACTTGTGTACGGAGGCCACTTTGGTGCCAAAACTTTCAATCGGATCACTTAAGTGCTAAAAATTGTGAAAAATGATCATTTAAGTGCCACTTCGCCGGAAATCCGACGTGGCATTTTTTTATTAATTTCTCAAGCTGATGTGGCTCGCCGGATGCTGATGTGGCTTGCCGGAGGCTGACGTGGCATTTTTTTTCCTTTCTTTCTTTTTTCCTTTTCTTTCTTTTTTCCTTTCTTTTTTGTTTCTTTTCTTTCTTCTTATTTCCGATGGCCGGCGTCCGGCCACCGGCCATGGCCGGCCTCACCGGGCGTCGCCTTCCTCCGGGCGAGGCCCGGCAAGGCCGCCGTGGCCTCGACGAGGGCCGGCGAGGCCACCGTGGCCTCTGCGAGGGTCGGCCTCGCCGGATCTGGCGAAGTGAGCCCTCGTCGGGGCTCACCAGATCCGGAAAGGGCTAGCCCTCGCCGGGCCTCGCCTTCCTCTGGGCGAGGCAGCCGTGGCCTCGGCGAGGGCCGGCGAGGCCGCCGTGGCCTCGGCGAGGGCCGGCGAGGCCGCCGTGGCCTCGGCGAGGGCCCGCCTCGCCGGATCTGGCGAGGCGAGCCCTCGCCGGGGCTTGCCAGATCCGATGAGGGCCAGCCCTTGCCGAGGCCACGGCTGCCTCGCCGGGCCTCGCCTTCCTCTGGGCGAGGCCCGGCGAGGTAGCCGTGGCCTCGGCGAGGGCCGGCGAGGCCGCCGTGGCCTCGGCGAGGGCCGGCGAGGCCGCCGTGGCCTCGGCGAGGGCCGGCGAGGCCGCTGTGGCCTTTGCGAGGGCCGAGCCTCGCCGGGGCTCGCCAGATCTGGCGAGGGCCAGCCCTCGCTGAGGCAGCCATGGCCTCGGTGAGGGCTCGCCTCGCCAGATCCGGCGAGGCCGGCCCTCGCAGAGGCGATGGCGGCCACGGCGGCCTCGCCGGGCCTTGCCAGGAGGAAGGCGAGGCCCAGCGAGGCCGGCCATGGCCGGTGGCTGGCCTCCGGCCACCGGCCATGGTACAAGAAGAAGAAGACAAAAAAGAAAAAAGAAAAAATAAAAAATAAAAAATAAAAAATAAAAAAATCAGAAAAAAATATTTAAAAAATTGAATTATACACATGGAAATACCACGTGTCATTAAAATTTAAATATAAAAGCCACGTATTAAATTTGGTCAGAATTTCTCGCCGTTGGCACTTAAATAATCGTTTTTTCTCCGATTTGGCACTTAAGTGATCGCCGGCGTAAACTTTTGGCACTTAAATGATCAAAATGAAAGTTTTGGCACTAAAGTGGCCTCCGTACACAAGTTTTGGCACCAATACTGTTCTTCTCCCGAAGTACGTGATGGAATAGTGAAAGGCAAAAGAAATTGTATTCTCTCGTATCTGTCTTTAGTGTAATATGATATCCACATCTATTTTGTAATGAACGAGCCTTCCTAGTAAGTATAATTGTGCCTTTACGCGCGCACACATACCAAGAGAAGAGACAAAAATCTATTGTTAGATATTAGCGGAGAAAAAACAGATAGTTAACTTATCAAATAAGATAATTGGAGGAGACAAAAATAAATGAGAGAATGCAAAAAGAGGAAAACGATAAT